>OY754471.1:20142200-25110200 GCA_963575645.1 Xanthostigma xanthostigma
TTTTAATTGAACAAAAAAAAATTTAAATCCGGCCTTATTTTTTAATTTTAAGAGTCCTATATGAAATAAATGATGCACTACTGAACACTTTTGAACAATATAAAATAAAACTATCTGATATTCAAAAAGACATTGTAATCAATTTTTTTTAATACGGATTATAGCGCTCTAAAAGGGAGTTACTAACTCACTTTGATGCAATGAAACTCTTTCCTGGGGTCAAAAATACCATTCGTGTAATAAAATTATTGTTGAAAAAGAGAGAGATCTAGTTCTCTCTTAATAATACAAATGCTATTAGCTTTCATCTTTTGCCAGGCGAGTGGAGTCACAGTGAATGAAGAAGACTCGTAGAAAAAAACGTATTGTTGAAATAAACTTGCATTTCGCGTTTTTGTAATAAAAAGCTTGTAGTCTGTTAATGATATCTCGTTAATTCGGAAGATAAAAACAATTATTGTTTATTTTTTATGGTTTAGTGGGGATAATTATCAGTTTACCTCAAGCAATATTTCATCTTTGATGCACCCAATATGTACCGTGTACGTGTGTACTTATGTATATTTATGGTGAAAAAGCAAAACTGTTTATGTTGAATTTGTAGTAGAATAACAATAATGATCATTGAAACGTTTAACTCATTTGTAAATTAGTTCTACGTTATTCGTTGCAATTAGAAGAAGCAAAAAATCAGTTTGTACTTGCGATAATTAAAAATGCCAGACCCTACTCGTCTCTACAATTTTGCGACGTACATTTTTTTAAGATCTAAAGGCAGTCTGCCTCAATTTTAGATTCTTAGTGCTGATTGGCACACTTTTTTATCGAGTTTTTGAGGTGTTTGTCCCAGAAACCACTTATTCGATTTTGGTAATACATAATCAGCAATTAGTTGTACATATTCAAGAAGACTACATAATATCTAACAAATAATAATAGTAGTTTATTGATGATGAAATCAATAGGGTAAACGAGTTCAGCAAAAATGCTGTTTTTCTAACAAATCTCATACCTATTCAATCGGATCCAATGACGGACGACATCGGAACACAGAATCGGTTGAATCGATATAAACACGGATCCAATGTAAATGTTCTGGTTCGAGCCTCGGATACGCAACCCTAAAAATTATGTAAAAAATCGACTTAACCATTTTACCTTTTGGCCATCGATATCATAGTCTTATTGTAGTGTATAATTTATGGTTGGGAAAATTCCACTTTCACTTTTAACGTCAGAACAGACTTGGCATTATATTTACAGTTTCCACTTTTCGCAGAACTCACAATCCTCAGTCGTAATAATTCGTACTTGAAAAAGGGCTGGGTGTTCTTCGTACATTTTAGGTCTGCTGGCACGTTCTGAATTACAGAAGCATGTGCCGGCAACGCAGAACAAGTACATGTTTGCTGATCAAATTTGAGTAGTTTCATTTTCCAAGAAAGTTTCGTTAAATTTTTTTTCTTAACTTTATACTTTCAAAATTATTTTGAAAATAAAAAAAACAGTTGTTCTTTTGTTCTGTAGCTCTGCCAGAAATAAACTAGTGAAGTATACTTTGATTAATTTTTATATGACGTGGAACATATTATGTAGGTAACCATGGCAACGAATAGCAAAAATTATAATATAATAATACATTACCCGCGTCATCTCACGCGATATCAGAAATTTTATTTTCTTTATTATACTATATCAAATGTCAATATTTTTGATGTTGGACTGGTCCTGTCGCACAATTGGCTGGAATTTTTTAATTTAAAAAATTGCATCCTAAGACATCTTGTTGACGACAACGGATAACAGCCCGATTTTTATGACGGGCAACGGGCCGACGCGCATTATTCAATAGGTTAGTGTGAGTGTTTGTTAACGCGACGGATACTCGCACGTCGCCCCTCGGCGCGACGGCGATCAGTCCGATGCATATAAGTCTGTTAACGACAACAGATGTGCGCACCCGTTTTTACCTATACCTACCTACCTTGCACTGCTCATTGAGAATATGGAGTTTAAAATTGATATTGATATGGATTTATTAATTAGCCTTGTTCATAATACGCCAGTGTTGGGACAAGACTTTAGAAAATTACAAAAATAATCAAGCAAGACATAACGTACTTGCACTTCTTCGCCCTTCAAGTATAGAACTGATATCGATAACAACGGACGCGCTCACGTATATTAGCGGATCGTGTACAAAGGTAACTGTTTCGCGTCGACCCGTTACCCGTTGACTAAAACGGTCGTTAACAAGAGCCCTAATTTACAAAAATTAAAAATAACGTGGAAGATATCACATCCTTGATATATTTGAATAGAATTTGTAAGCATTTCTCCGCACAGGTATTTCATTCAAAGCCTCTACTTATTCCATTGAGTCCTACGCATCAAACAATGGGCACAACTGGGGAGATTGAGATATCTTATAATGATGAACTGGAAATGCCAATGTATTTACAGCTTTATATTATGTATTTGTGCTAATTTGTTGTACATTATACAATGCAACGGTTCTAATCTGGGAAACAAATTTTTAATACCTTGTTCGTTACAGATTTAATCTCTATACCGAAATTATTATGTTATATTCTGCTGACTATATACGTACGTTTGTCGAAATTCAACCAACAAATAAGGGCCTCTAATCTTAACGCGCGTTTGATATAAAATTCTTTCATTTTTTTTGACGTGATAACGTCTTATAAATTGATGAAACACCAGCTGCACGCACAAAAAAGTGTAACGTTCCTAACGTTCCGCCTGACCCTGTGCATGCAAGCGAGAGCGCAGTATGCTTCAGCCCAAGTTTGACAGCTACTAAAATTTAGGTTATGTATTACGGAATACGTTATCACGTAAAACTATCGTCCGTAAACCGACTTTACAGATAACCAATTTTTTACCACTCTCACTTTTTGGGAAATATTTACTCAGAAATGAAATCACTCGTAAATTAAATTACGTTGGCTTGGTTTTAACTTTCGTTCAAGATAGTTTTTACAGATGTATTTGGATGCCACCATCTGTCAGTTTATGCTTTTAACTAGCGGAAACCAATATTACAAAATTGGTCTGCTATGTTACACTTTTCGTTCATGCGTTTTACTGTCGCCATCTCTCAGTCAATGCCCTTAAATAGCACAACTTCCGTCCGAAGAAAAGATCTTAGTTACTCTCAAATAAGTCGCACCGAAATTCAATAATTTTAATTAATATTAATTTTAAATAGTTTCTTTGTTTTTACAAAACAGCAAATTTAAAATAGGCATAAATGGGAGTTCAATCGGCAAGCTATATTTAATCATATATTGGTCCACTTCGATAACTCGATGTGCCCAAATTTTGACCTTTTTTTAAGTCATAGAAAACGGTAAATTTTGACGTTCTAAAAAAATGATTCACAGAATTCCTCAAAAATACGTAAAAACTTTTTGTCTTTTATTGCCATTTTTTTAATCCAACCAATCAGAAACCACATATACAAGGCATAACAACTGGTGTAGAATTACTGTATTACTATCTCACTTTGTATACACGATCCCGTAATCGTTTTTTTAAAGAACTCCTCCCAAAAGCCCTCCCTTTTTCACTGCGCAAAAAAACGTCATCGCATCGACACAACACCGTAATTGTTTTTTAAAGAGCTCCCCCCAAACATCCTCCCTTTTTCACTGCACAACGATACGTCCCCGTTATTGTTTTTTTTAATAACTCCCCCCAAAGGCCTTGCCCATTTCACTGCGCAAAAAAAATAATTTTCCGCATTTTAAACGACTAATAACACTGTTATATGGTATATAAAATAATAATTTTGTATTTCCAATGGATATTTTGCACATGGAGTTATCGTACTCTAACCATCATACAGTGTGTCCCCGGATTGAGTTCACAATAGGTGAACGTGAGATTGACCAAAAATTTTCGAATTGGAATTTCATATTTTGGGATTCCGCTCTGCTTGGTCTGAAACTTATTTTTAGTTTACTTTCGATTTTTTTTACATCAAGTAGGCCTTTATAGTTGAGCAAAACCTTTTTTCGTTTCAGGTAAAGTAACTTTTCCGTTCATAGTACGCAAAAGTGTCACTAAGAAAAGTTGTTCACAATGAAAAATTATGGCTTTATGCAAATTTTCAGAATGATCGGCCTACTTTGATAAAATCCGCATTTGTTTTGTTTTGTTTGAAAAACAATCGCGTGGAGGAAGCCAAATAGAGTAATTGAAGTTTAATTTATTTTTTTGATAAACTGTAAAAATTTGAGTTTTAATTTGAACATTTCTAATCAGCCTGTTTTCTCATCTAAGATTTATCATGTAATCATTAATAATAAATATTTTTCTCCTATTTTCTACTTCTAATATCAAAGTAGGCCGATCATTCTGAAAATTAGCATAGCGCCATAATTTTTCATTGTGAACAACTTTTCTTAGTGACACTTTTGCGTACTATGAACGGAAAAGGTACTTTACCTGAAACGAAAAGGCGTACTTGATTTAAAAAAATCGAAAGTAAACTAAAAATTAGTTTCAGACCAAGCGGGGCGGAATCCCAAAATATTACATTCCAATTCTAAAATTTTTGGTCAATCTCACCTATTGTGAACTCAATCCGGGGACACACTGTATATTGCTTTTGTCGTAGGCCAGGAAAAATGGATTTTTGCCATCAATCAATTTGTGGGAAGCTAGAAATGATTGTATTCTCTTTTTTTACATGCACAAAAAGTGAATTAATATTAGTTTTAAACAAAAAAAAATCTCAATAATCAAATCATTTATTTATACAATTTTGTACACAAGGTGTCAATTAAAACAGCATGTCGAATATATTTAAATTAAAAATTAATGAATATCTATTTTATTAAGGAGTGAAATCCTATATTTTCTCAAAAAATATTTTTAATTCACATGATAATAAATGTAAATGTCACTCTTCATATATTAGCAAATATACACTAGTTTGTCGACAGGGACGTAAACTACGACCCGAGTTTTTTTTTTTTTTTAAGTGTAGATGAAAATAAAATTTTCACTTCAAATTCAATTAAGCGTATTTTGTAAAAAGGATGTCTAATAATATTTTCTCGTTTATTCTTTCTGTCGACTAATTTACCACTTTTCACTTTCCTCGTTTTTCTTTCCGTGTAAGATGAAAACTTTCTGTTAAAATCGTAAAAACTTTTCTAGAATAATTTCGTTTATAAGTTCTTTTCCAACAGTGTCGTTGCGACAGAGAGTGCACAAGGCGAGTTACTGCGCTCAGGTTAAAAGTTAGCTACGAACATAATCTAATAACACACATCATCATGATACCCTCTACGTGTGATTTGTGTTGTTTCCTATTTAACACTTTAGCTACCAGCGAACATCTCATTTTATAAAACTAGTGTCTTCGTCGAGACGTGAAAACCGATACACGATTCACAATTTTTCTCGTGCCGAAATCTCGCACAAGATCGAAATGAAAAGAGGATCTAAAAAAATATTAGAAAAAAAATTTTAATGACAAGCTTTTATTAAAAAAACGCAGCCCGTGAACTGTATTACTAAGAGCTTTAAAAAAAATGCTATTTTTGCCGAAAATTGAAATCTTTCGAAACTTTGGCAATACATCAGGCTGATAGAAAAAAACAGGCTGAATACAGCATGGTCGTAAAACGTCGTGTGTCGAACTAAAAAAAATAGTATTTAACCATCCCCCCTCTTCCTTTACAAGTAACGCCACTGACTTAGTGGCCCACGAGCTAGTTCTAAAAAAATAATTAACTAAATTTGAGCCACTTCTCAAAAAGGTTCGCTATCACTAGTCTATAATATAACCAAGCTTCCTGTTCACTGATTTCGCACTACCAGAATAATAATAATAATAATTTTTTATTACTCTATGACATGGGTATAACAGGAGAGTTTGTAGATAGATAATGAATTATGAACTTGAATGTTTGGCGGTAATGATGTCAAACTCTTGAAAGAAAAAATATTTATTTGACCAATTTCTGAAAATCCAACGACATTATTTAAGTTAGACGGTGCTTTTTCAAATGATTTAATAAATAAACATTCATTTATAGCCTCATTGTTGAGATCCTGCCAAATAATAAAACGGGCTTCTAGAAATCGCAACAAAAAGGAATGGCAAAATAATTACAGAATTTAATCCTTGTTAATTTTGTTTTGCCACAAATTCGATTTAAGTGTAGTATTTTGGTCAGAGTAATTATAAGATAATCGGAATCAAAATCAACCTACTATAGAATCATAACCACGTGTTGGTGTTTCCAGAACGGCCAACATAAAGTAAATAATAATTAATTTTCCGTCAGTATAATCAAATAACAGTTGTAGCCAGGCAGATATTTTAATTCGTTTGAGTAAAATTACAGGACATGTCGTAAACAGAAACTGTAAACTTTTGAAATTAATTATGACGTAATAACTTGCTGAAAGGCTAACACGTAACACTGGCTAACAAAGATTGAGTTTTCGAATTAACTGATTCACTGTATAAACAGAAATCGCAAGATTTACTTTAAATTTTAAATTCAGTGTAAATATTATTTACATAAGTAATTATAAATAAATAAGACGTTATAATGTTCGCGATATTCCTAAAGTCCATTTGTCGGCACGAATTGATGTAAGGTTTTCTTAACGTTTTCGCCTGCGGACCCCTTAATAATTAGCAAAATTGTCACGAGTTCCTTACTTATTTTTGACATTATTTTCTTTGGGATGCATCTGATGTAAAAGTGCAACGATATTATTATTCTGTAAAAGTCAATTTCAGGGCTGGATTTGGGTGTGGGTCGAAAATATGCAAAATTGAATGGAGACATAATAATTGTAATGAACAATAAACAATCAATGAATATGTTTAATAAATTTTATTCCAAATAAATACGAAAACAATATGAAACATTTTTTTATGGCTATTTGAATTACGAAATTAAAATTAAAATTAAAATAGACAACAATTCTAAAGTATTCTTTTCTACAAACAATAGTAGAATAGTAACTAATAATACTTCAATAAATAAAATTATCGACAAATTTTTCAGACAATATATTAACAGAAAATATAATTAATACATTAACGTTTCAATCCGGATTTGGACCTTCTTCAGAACTGATCTAAAAAATATAAAAATAATTAATTAGTATTTAATTCTTTCAAAATTGGTCGATAATTTTATTTATTGAAGAGTTCTAATCAGACGTTAATCAAAGATTTGAGTAACTAATAATAGTTGAAACATTTTATTTGATATAATAATTTATGTAATTAAAATAATTTAATAACAATAAAAATGTATGATAAAAAGAGCCTATTAAAAGTTTCACGAACATTGATCTTCTATAACGAATTCCTTAACACTTTAATATATCCCTTAAAATAGCATTTTATTTTTTAATTTCAATATCATTTTCAATTCAACATCTGCACCAAATTTAAACACCCTTCAGTAAGTAAATTCATATTCGCAAACTAGCTTTCGTAAGTTCGGTGCTGTGTGGTCGATTTTATTAAAATTTTCGCATCACGTTTTAATCTTTATTGAGTGTAAATTTCAATTTTGAAACGATTCTGAGAATTTTTTCGGTGCTTTTGGGTCCAAAAACTTTTTACAAACCCTAAATACGATCCTAAAAATGACCCTATTAGGCCCATTTTAATTAAATTCGTGCGGTGAGGGGTTCTTACAATATGTGAATCAAATTTCGTTTAAATCAATTAAGTCTGTCGAGAGTTACCGTGCTTTCACATAAACATTTCTAAAAATGGTGCCAAACTGTTCAGGAGGCTATGAAACGTCGATAAATTTTGGTTCGATCTCTAGGTCCTGCCGTCCGACCGACGCCAATAGTGAATGTGCATATATGGCAAATACACTAATGAAATAAAAAAAGGCGGTCATTGTATTGAAAAGATCATATGTCTTACTAATGATAGCCAGGAGGACATTTATTATTAAAACCTACCGTGGCATATTGTGTTGAAATCATCGGAGAATTCTTCGAACACTTGTAGTTGTTTTCAATTTCATGAATTTTTCAAGGAATTAGTTAACCTATACACAGTAGGGCATTTAACTATTTGATGAAAAGTGTTCAAAACTTTTTATGGGCTAGTAATGTGTCAAATGTGATCTGAATATTTATTTTCGTAAAATAAATTCGTTTATACAACACGCGTGAGTAATATGTAATTTCGGGGCCCTGCTAAACTCGGGAGAAATAATAAATTACTTCATGTTGACGCGTAGAGTGCTAATAATAAGCCGTACAGTTTGATAATGAATTTTCTGGACCAATAGAAACTCAGTAGCAAGCCCAAGCGTGAAATAATGAAAAAAAAAACTGCACGCAGCTTCTGGACCAATAGGAACGTGGTAGGCGGTATTGTATATATGAAAACAGCATCGCAATTCAGCGAAAGCCATGGCAATCTTGTGTGCATACACTGACAGTGGGTACGTCAATCAATGAAATGATTTATTATTTTTCCCTCTTTTATCAGGGCCCCGATTACATATTACTCCTGCTAGTTGAATAAAGTATTATGTGCGACCATTGATCGAAGGAGAATATTCCACTCGCGTGCGTTTTACGCTCATGGAATCTTCTCCTTCTCTCACTAGTCGCACAATATACTATTAATATTTTAAGACGCCATTATTAATTTAAATTTTAAAACTTCACACAAAAATTATAGATTTGTTTTGATGTGACGTCACTATTATAGTAAATAAGCGCATTAATCCCTGCTTTGTTTACTGTAATAGTGACATTACACACGAACTATCATGGCGGCTAGCGTTCCACTTCATGTGACATAAGTCTTTGTACTAAAAATCTCGTTTTTAAAAACTAAATTCTTGTTGCATGTTTAGGAATAAATTTCAATTTCTCATTTCACAGACAATCGGATTTACATTATTTCACAATTAATTTCTCACAGCGCAGCGTAAAAAATCTTGGTCTCCTTATAGAGCGCTGTAGAACAAAAGTCTTCTAAAAATGTTCGATATTTTTTGGGCCAGGAATCGGCTTATGAATATATAGCAATACGTTTAGAGACACCCTGTATAAATTGTACTTTTATGAAAGCACGTTCTTCAGAAAAAAATTGAAACAAAAGTCGCGTTTATAAAAATGTTACGTGACACATTTCCAGCGACGACGCCGGAAAAAAATTCTTAAAGGAAGGTGATAATCACATGCTGGTAATACTTCCCTTTATATCCAATTAAGCAAACGTTGAAGTTTTCTTAGCCCAGCTAAAACCAGCAAGTGCAACATGTAAGCATAACACTTATTGTTCTTACCTACACTTTGTCTGATTAATATTTAATCAAACATTCCGGAAAGTGGAAGATTATTTTTAGTTTCACAGTTGGTTGCGGTTAACCGCATTAATAACAGTGTGTGTGAATATACCGAGTGTACTGCAAATACCGATTTATCTAATATATATAAGGAAACCGTGACTGACTGACTGACTGATCTATCAACGCACAGCTTAAGAGTATTCGTCCCTGCAAATACCCCCCGCACCCTTCATCTCAAATCTTTTCCCCTCGCCTAAAAACGGTTCGCACTCTCCCGACGCTATTTTTAAAGCTAGAGGGTTCTGGTAAACGCCAAATGAAAGACAAAGAATCAGACTACAGAAAAAAAAATAATAAGTTACGTAATATTTCACACGTAGGTGAAACTGTTTTTCAAAAAATTCGCCTGAAGGATCTGTAGTCTGATTCTTTGTCTTTCATTTGGCGTTTACCAGAACCCTCTAGCTTTAAAAATAGCGTCGGGAGAGCGCGAACCGTTTTTAGGCGAGGGGAAAAGATTTGAGATGAAGGGTGCAGGGGGTATTTGCAGGGACGAATACTCTTAAACTACTGGACGGATTGGGCTGAAAAGCACACAGATAGTTATTATGACGTAGGCATCCGTTAAGAACATGTTTTTGAAAATTCAGCCCCTAAGAGAGTAAAGAATTATACTAACGTATTAAGAGGGTGTAACGGAGGTTCGAAATTTGCATGGAGAAATCATAAATACTGGTTAAAGCTGGTAAAAACTAGTGATATATTTTTGGTTAATTCTAGACGTAATTAAAAGACTTTGTTAATTCGAGTTGTAACTGTTAAAACACAAAGCTAATAGTTTTGACTAACTTAGTTCGCGTTTTAACTGTTTTTGGGTTCGTAAAATATACAATATGAGTAAACTAAACGTCTCCAGTCTTCACCTTGAACGTTGACCTAATACACCTAAAGTTATTATTAAACGCGTTTATAATTTTATTAAAAATATCTTTGATATTTTTTTTTTGATTTTTTGTCTTGAACACTTCAGTTAGTTAAATGGTGCTCGTCTGTACCCTTATAGATAGTCAACACAAGTTCGACAGTACTTATATGATTTTTTTGTAAGAATATACAGTATGTATACAAAATAAGCGTTCATTATATACTATATATATGTGTGTATGTAATATGCATGTGTGTATGTGAAACAAAAGTTGTTAGAATTCGTTAAATATTTAAACAGTCTGTACTCTAGCCTGTGATTTCAAACTCGTCTTTTTCTTTAGCATCGACTATATTATGTAAACTACTATATAGGCATAAAATATTCATGAATCAATTATAATTGAAAGAATTGTGTTGTGTAGTATTATATATAGAGAGGATATAAGTGCTTTCTTTAGATATTAATTCATTAATAATCTGAAGAACTTAATAAATCACTATGAATATCACAATTCTTACTAGACATTAAAACTTTATTTTGCTGTTTTAAAAATTAACTATATCTGTTTTTAGATTGATCATCACATTTTTATTAGCATGCTTAATTTCGGTTGAAGATTTTTTTATAAGAGAACTAGCGGCCCGGTCCGGCTTCGCCCGGATTTGTGGCTTACCTATTAAACATTGACATTATTATGAGGTATCGGACTTTTTTTATAGAATTATAGCGGACTCGGTAAAACAATGATACACAAAAAACTAAACACATGCGTTGTTTTTACGTCGTGTTGTTTGTCTATGCAACACATGTGACGTGGAATTAATTGTAGCTATTAGATTTCTTTAATCAGGAAACCTAGCTACCTATGCCTGCTGCGTTTCGAAATGGACCGTTTTCTGGCGCTGCTATCACCTGCAGTTGTTCTGTTAGATAACAGAACGATTGAGGTTTAGTGTCGATGTACAGATGTCGCTATTTGTTACTTAAACAGTTGTGTGTTTGCTTCCTGTGCTTATTGTTTTTCTATGAAACACGTGACGTTTAATAATACCATTGAGCAAATTGCGATTTCTAACAGATAGATGGCGCTATGTGGCTCAAAAACAAACAAAAAGGTTTTTTGAGAAAGAATTGTACAAAAAAATTAATAAAAACTATCCTATAGCCCAAGTTGCACCAAGCCAGACACATTTACAAAATTTCATTAAAATCTATTCAGTGGTTTCGGAGATTACCGTGGCCAAAATTGTGACACGGGAATTTTATATATATAGATGAGGGGAAAATTATCAGATACGTAAGTAGTTCATCTAACGCCTACGTCATTAAAATAAATTTCCTAAAAATTATACCAATTACAATTTGAATAAAAAAACCTTTCCTTTAAGTATGGCTAGAAATTCATCCCCTATTTATTGATCATTCACTTCCTTTGATAAATGTAAAACATTTTATAAATTATATTTATAAATAACTCTGGATTTTAAAACCCCATTCGTAATAATTAAATTTAATTGTGCAGCTTGTCATTGTCTTGCTTTATAAAAAAAATCACATAAGTATAGTAGTAACAAATGATTAAGTAACTACTGCAAAGGGCAGTAAACTTCACCTACATAACTGCACAAAGCAGTTATAAGGTAAAGCCGGGAGAAACGACGTCGTGAAAAAATTTTTAATACCGGATGAGTAGTTTCGGAAGTTACCGCCTACATCCAAACTTACAAACTTTACCTCTCAGTTAAAAATCAAATCCCAGCACATATTATTATTTAAGCTACCATAATTTGTATGCATAAGACGATGAACCAAAATTGAGAAGACGTTGAATTGAAAATCACTTGTATAAAAAAACTAATTTTTACAATAAAAATGCATCGTTTATTCCAGTTTTACCTTATTATGGAACTGCATCGGGTACATCAGATAAAGAGCAGTTAATGTGACCGTTAAGTAGGAGAAGTGGGCGTAAAACAAAGCGTAAAGAAAAAGGGTAAGCGGTTGAAATAGGAAAAAACTATGCTTTTCCAATGAGTGCATACTGCATGGTCCGTAATGAGTAAATTATTTCGATGTGTGTTGAGGAATTATTTTTGTATCTACTATCTAGAATCTAGATAATTTTTCTGTGTGTTGGACATGGACATGGAAAATATATATTTATTTAAAATAAATAAAATTTAATTTAGAAATAACAAAATAGTATTTTTTGGACAAAACAGAAACCAATTTAAAATTGCGATTAAATGACCGAGCGTAGCGTAGCGGTGAGAGCACTAAACTCTCATTCGGGAGGTGCCGGGTTCGAATCCCGGTGGAGGCAGATGTGGCTGGGACTTTTTCCTGCTGTCTCTCGCCGAGAAACGGTAGTTCTTGTACCGGTCATGTTGTTGAGGTTTTCCATGGTTTTTCCCTCAATAATTCCAGATAAATATCGAGATGGTTCCTTATTCAAGGCCATGGCCGATTACCTGTTAGTCTTTTATTCTCAAAATTGGCGTACCTTATCCTAATGTTCTAAAAACTTCCTCAATTCGCCCATTGCTATTAATTAGTAGAAGTTGAAAAAAAAAAATGTAGAACAGTGTGATATATGGAAAATTTTAATGGTGCGAATGGCGTCTCTTATGACAATTATTCTGGTTTAAAAAAAATATGATTTTGACAAGGTTTAAAACTTCGTGATATTTTTCAAATTAGTCACCCGCATATTTTATTATTTGTTTTGGTTTCGAATTTTTAAGACAATTTTTGTCAAAAAATATTAAAACTGTGAAAAATTACTCTAATAATTAATTTAGAGTGATGATGATCCTGTGTTTAAATGTTGGAAGATTAAAGGATGAATCCTGGTGGCGTAGGATCGATGAACTAAGCAAATACTGAAGATTTTTTTATTGCATTTTATTGTCTGACGTTTCGGCAAACTTTATGCCATCTTCGGACATACATAACAACAATACATCCGAAGATGGCATAAATTTTGCCAAAACGTCAGACAATAAAATGCAATAAAAAAACCTTCAGTATTTGCTTAGTTCATCGATCCTATGCCACCAGGATTCATCCTTTAATCTTCCAATAAATAAAATCGTAAAATGAATTTTAGAATAAGTCCTGTGTTTTATTCTCTTCACAATTATTTTACAAAAATGCACTCAAAATTAAATGCAGAATTTTCGAAGAGCAAATAAAACATAAACACAAGAAACATTCTAACTTTTTTTAAAACCTAAATTTATTTGTGCCATTTGTAAAGATTTATTCAATTTATCAACTAAATAAAAAAACAAAAGCATGTTTTTTTACTTTGCGCCAGTTTTTATGATTTCCCATTCGTCATGTTTCACCAAATTTATATTTACTGTTGGTTTACATAATGTAGGCATCACACACATACACACATCATGTTGTACATAGTAACTACATATGAACCTGTACCATACACTTCAATGCATGTGGTAAACAAAAATACATCGATATATAATATTAAATTGAAGTCCCAAACTGACTCACTTACTCATAACTGAATTAGCAAACGTCTTAAAAACAGTCATATTTTTTATACTAGCGGTCCGTCCCGGTTTCACCCGGGTGCGATAGATATAATTTTGCAAAATGTATTTCGTTTGCGGCCTGGCGTCTGAACTAATAGCTTTAAGTAAATTCTATCAGATGTCGTGACATGTTACAAAAACAGTTTTTTTTTGAGAAAACAACGTAATTTTGTACAAAATATTTAATAAAAACTATTTACAAAATTTCATTAAAATCGGTTCAGTAGTTTGGAAGATTAGCGCGGCCAAAATTGTGCCACGAGAATTTTATATACATATAGATATGCATTAATAATTCGACAATTTTTTTTAATGACCGCTCACACATCTTGTCAAGCATAAACTAATTATATTAATATTATAAAGAGAAAAGATTTGTATTTTTGTTTGTAATGAATAAACTTAAAAACTACTAGACCGATTATAAAAATTCTTTCACTAATAGAATGCTACATTATCACTGAATAACATAGATTACATTGTTAATCAAGTTAAATTTGGGATCCCTACGAAAACTCCAATAATGTAACCTCGAGTGTAAAAAATTTATAATACAAAACTCAAAATTTGTCCGTCAGACAAAAACTTTTGAACGGTAACTCCGATCGTCATGAAATTTGAACACATCATTCATCTCGGTAAACTAAGATGAACGTGCGTACTCATGTCCTTCTCCCCATTCATTCTTTTGCGCCCGGATGAAACCGTTAGTTAAAAATGCAACAATTATTATCATTTTATTCAACATATTTATTAACGTAAGTTTGTAACATGAATATTTATTTAATTCAACACATTTATTAATTTAAGTTTTTTAACATGAACACTATACTTCCTAGTTCATACGCTCTGCTGCCATCTTGCCTCTGTTTCTCTACATGACCACCAGGGTACACCAGTGGCGGCGTGGCTTTTTAAGACGCGGTGTTACAAAAAAAAAATTGGTTGTCTGTAAAGTCGGTTTACGGACGATAGTTTTACGTGATAACGTATTCCGTAATACATAACCTAAACCTCCCAAAATTTGGTTTCAATCCGCTTATCCTTGGTGTCGGAATGATAAGAAATGTCAAAAGTGACGTTTGCAACTTACAAAGTATTATGTTCTAATAATAATTAGTTATTCCAATACTTAACTTAGAAGGCGTTGCATTTCACAATATACTAATGTCAAAAAATTGAATTAAACATTAGAAATGCAGCCGTTTTCATGTTAAGACAAGACATACGTTTGCTTCTAATTTCCATGTACGGCAAACAAAGACAACCGACCGCATCGCGCCATGCATTACACAACATTGCATTTATACAGCTATTTTTCTATATAAATTTGTATAAAATATTTTTCTATATAAATTTGTATAAAAAAACTGTTTAGGCAAATTCTGTTATACGAAATCTATGTAAAATGTTCTCCTCTTTCGTTTAAGACTGGTTTCAAACCGATCTGATTTAAATTGAGCGAGAAATTAGCAAAAAGCACGCACAGGGTCAGGCGGAACGTTACGCGTTATGCGTTATGCGTTACGCGTTACGAACGTTAGGAACGTTACGTTACACTTTTTCGTACATGCAGTCGGTGTTTTATCAATTTATAATATTGGTGATTCATCAATTTATAAGACGTTATCACGTCAAATACAAATTAAAATAAAATCGAATTTTTGCTAATTTGGGATTTGAACCTGGGAGACTAGACATATATCCCGTGGATGATTTTATAACACGACGTGTGTTCATCGAAATGCCAGTACAAACACCGGCACTATGTATTTTAACAAGTTAAAGTTAATTATGCAGCGAGCGTAAAGTGCCATGTGGTACGAACTGTGTAGAGGAGAGTCTGTATCTACCTACACTTACTCAATGTGTTGGTAGCTGGTAGCACTCTATGTCGACATCACCACTGTACTCCGGAGTCCGGAACCCGGAATTTACCTCAACTGTAGTGTAGCATTGTAGAGGTCGTATTTATCAGTTAAGGATCGGTCAATTTTCGCACATCGAATAATTATGTCCTTTAAATAAGATCATCAATGTTTGCTATTTTATATTGCAAAAGTATTTCTTTCTCTTTCGCTCTGCTGTCTTGAAAGATATGTTCCAACCTGCCATAAATGAGCAGTTCTGAAACCGCAACGAAACTGTTTGTATCGGTTTTGGTACGCAGGCGTCGACTTTCTACTGTTTTGTGATATTGGTTGGAACGATTTTGTGACCGTTTTGTGATCAAAGAGAGAAAAGGAGATATCTGATGTAATCAGCATCTATATTGTATATCAAAATATGACAATAATTGTCAAACCTAAATGCCAATTTAGATTCCTAGATTATAACCAAAGTTAAGAGCTTTATAACCTTATTTGAAAATCTTATAGGATGAAAAGATTTGCGATATTTGGAAAAATATAGAAATCTCTCAGATATACCTACAAGAACATACTTACCTCATATGAATATGTAAAAAAGGGTTATCGGTTATTTTTCATAGATGTAGGCCAGTAAAATAATGAAAATGATTTGACACTAAACATTTTCACAAAATAGCAAAAGGATGCAAATTTGTGGGAACATTTACTATGATACACAATCTGTCAAAATTACATTATCGTGGTTAAAAAAGAGTTAAAAACTGCGTTTCATCAGTTTTTGCTTGTATCTTGTCAAAATTCCACATTGTAACCATGGAAAAGTTCTTCGAATTTTCGAATTAGTGGGAACTGAATGACCAAAAAAACAAAAATCCCTACTCTCTCTACTTCTATCAGGTCAATGGAAAATGGAAGCTGCGTCCCCATTTTATAATCAAATAAAATTAATGTTAAATATTCATGTTAATTTTAGGTATTTAGAATGTCTATTTTTCTTAGATTTCGTTGGATCATATGTTTTGAAATAGGACAGAGTCATATTTACGGGTATATGCCATACACTTCGACTTACTCATTTTACGTTTTTTATGAAACAGGCAGAACAGCTGCAACTTTTTTTAAAAAATGTAGATATAACGATTTTCGAAGAAGTTAAAAGCCAAGCAAGTTCCGCTCAATTATAATTTAAAAATTTTGTGCATTTGTTATTTTATTTAGTATACTATTTTTTAAGTAAAGTAGTAGTCTATATATTTTCTAAAAATTATTATAACTGTATTTTTGACGTTATATTTTATAAAAGACGACTTTTAAATCTATGTGTATTTAAAGATCACCTTTGATTCAGACAGAAAAGTTATTAATAAATAAACTCACGTAATTTAGTATTTAAATTTCTTTGTAGTTATTTAAAAAATTCCAAACCGCTATAGAAACTTGTTTGCTAAAAATTAAAAATTTTATAAACTGAATAAAAAGTTTTGGCCAAGTAATGTTGTAACATTTTACATATAAATAAGGACGTAAGGATACGATGAAAATGTGGGGTAAAATTTCTGCCACCAATGATAAGGTATAAGACTAAACTTACATAAAACTTCTTAACACTAAAAAAGACCAGGTATTTCTATAAGAAACGACACTAGAACAAGAAAACCGATTTTCGACTAAAACGGTTGCAGGTTTTCAATCGCGTTCGGATCATATTTTCATTAGGGAAAACCTTATCGTCAACCAGTGTAAAAAGTGTTTACACTTTTGACATTGTTGCGTTTGTTATACACTGATTTGTTTGGTATTTCAGAGTGCGATTCTTGAGTAGAGGAACGCATTTTGTATAGATGTCTGAATTTGATAAATCTGCCAACACTTTACACTTTTGGTAAATATAACGTGCATTTTCCAGCGTTACACTATACTAATCTACGAAAAACATGTAATATATAATACAACTAGCGGTCCGTCCCGGTTTCACCCGGGTGTGATAGATATAATTATCCAAAAGTAACAAGACTTACTTTAGAAATTTCCTGAAAACTTGAAGTTGACATTTGCTTTCGATCCACTAGACAGACAGACAGACATCGAAAACTCGTATTTGCGATATGTAAGGGCTATATGCAACGTCTTAAGTCGTCTAAATGTCGAAATCGATTTTTTCGCCAAACTCACGGTTTTTTTAGAGTAAAAACCTTAAATGAAAAACATAGTTGACACTTCAGCCTTGAGTTATGACACTCTGCATATCCCACCGCTTTAAACTTCAAGACTATTGACGTCTTAATAATAATAATAATAATAATAATAATGCGTTTAACGTCCGTTTCTCGACTTTATGTCATAACAGACGCCGTTCGCACCATTACTATTTTTTTTCTACCACACTTCCCGTTATTGTCTACAATTGTTAAACTTCGACTTAATTAATAGCAATATTTTCCATTTATCACACTTTCCGTTATTTTCTACAATTGTTAAACTTCAACTTAATTAATAGCAATATTTTCCATTTATCACACTTTCCGTTATTTTCTACATTTTTAAACTTCTACTTTAATAATAGCAATGGACGAATTAAGGAATGTTTAGCTAATTAGGATGAGGTAGGTAAATTTTGAGCATAGGAGTTTGACAGGTAATCGGCCATGGCTTTGAATAAGGAATCATCTCGATATTTATCTGTAACTGTTAACGGAAAACCTCAACAAGATGGTCGGTACAGGAATTACCGTTTCTCGGCGAGAGGCAGTGGGAAAAACTCCCAGCCACATCTGCCCCTGCCGGGATTCGAATCCGGTACCTCCCGAATGCGAATCTAGTGCTCTCACCGCTACGCCACCCCGCTCGTGTTTACTATACAACCAATTGCTGGAAGCGACGTGTCTTATAAAACGATCTTACCCTTTAGCATTAATGTACTGGGTATATCAGCTGTGTATTTACATGCTATTGAAAAAAGTCACCAGTGGACCGATCTTAATTCCATCTCTTTCCTCCCTTTTATCGCTCAATTTGTTTCTCCCTTTTTGCTTCGCGTACATTTTATCAATATATTCGCAAACTTTTTTTCGTAAAGTAGTAGGAATATTATATAAGTTTTTGTTTTTAATAGCTTAGTACTTACAAAACAAATTTATGAGAGTCATTTTTCACAAGATTGAATTTTATATCATCGAACAAAAGCTGCATATTAAAATTTAATTAAGGGTAAAATGCGACGTACTTATATATTGTTTTTTTAATTGAAATGCGTATTTATGGTGACGTTTTAAAAATTGATTCTTACGTTTTATTTCATTATTAAATCTTTTGGTCTTCGATGCGTAACAATGTCGTTATTTATATTATGCTGTTTTCACTACAAATTTTCAATTCCCAGGTTCTGTTTTGAAAATTGGTGAAAATATCAATTGAAATTGTACTATAATAAAAGCAGTAAAATATGATGCGCTCAACAATCATTCGGACATTGTGTTAAATAATTGCGTTATGATATTGAAACGTGTCAGTTTTAAATGTATTTAAAATTTTATATCTGACTAGCGGTCCCGTCCGGTTTCACTCGGGTGCAAAAGAACGAATGGGGAAGGGAGACATGAGTACGCACATTCATCTTAGTTTACCGAGAAGAATTTTGTGTCCAAATTTCATGATGATCGGAGTTACTAATCAAAAGTTTTTGTCGATAAAAAGCAGTATTTATACTTTTTTTAAGTAATACATTTCTTTTAAATCAATTATTACTGTAATTAATAAAATATATCAAATATTTAATTGTAGGATAATTATTTTTATATAGGTACCTATAGTTATAACAGTTTTCAAATGAGCTATTAATTAGATTTATTTAATTTTAATTAGTCGTAAATAAAATTAAAATAAATTTAAATGAGGCCTTAGAAGAAAGTAATGTAGAAAATAAAAAAAAATTAAAAATATATTTGCTCAACGCGGGGCTCGACCCACGACCCTGATATTAACAGGCGCATGCTCTACCGACTGAGCCAGCTGGTTTTGTGAATGTACAACGCTAATATTGGTATATTTAGTTAGGGCATTTCACCTAAATAGAAGCCTATTTTTTGAGACATATTTTATAACATTTTTCATTGATACTCCGCTCCTATTTATCGTAATGGGATATTATATAGACTATATTGCCGTAAAAAGACAAAAGGCTGTAAGTGACCAATTTATGAATTTGAGTAAATCAAGATTTACTAAAAATGTATTGACCTTCCAGAATTTTAGATTATGGAAACCAAAACATGAGGGAAACATTTTTTAAAGACAATAAAATTATTGCTGCAGCACTTACTGCTGTCGTTGGTTTCAGTATGAACTCATTTTTCAGCAAATGTCACTTACTGCCCTTTGCCTTTTTAGGGCAGTATAGCCTTCCTCGATAAATGGGCTATCCAACAATTTTTTTTTTTCAATTTGAACCAGTAGTTTCTGAGATTAGCGCGTTCAACCAAACAAACAAATTCTTCAGCTTTATATATTAGTATAGATTTTGAAATAATGTAAGACGGGTGGGTCTAGTTGCATGGTGAGATATTGTTTTTTCTATAATATTTTTCATAGCAACCAGGTATTCCACAGTAACAAATAAATGGTTTTAAACTCCAACCCATTCGGGCCTCTGGCTTGAATTTGACTACGGTTAAATACCTTTTTGTAATTAAAATAATAAGGATTTCCTGCCTGTAATATTATCACACCGATAGTTTGACCAACTATTGCCATGATAATATTACAGCGCAAATTAAGTCTACATATATATATGCATAATCATTTAACGGCAATTTGATAACATATTATGTGTATTTATTTTTGAGTGCCGCGCACGGATTGGTCTATTATTAGATCTGCACGGAACATGAATATTTAATGTACATTTACATATCAAAAACATCCAACAGAAATGAATTTTGATACAGATTGTAAATATGGTCGGGGCAAGTGTAATTATGCAAAATTAACAAATTGTGAAGGGGTCGATTAAAATTTGATACCCTATCAGTTGTCACGAATTAATCGAAAAAACGCAGTTAAGTAGATACCTACATTTTTATTTCCACTTTCCGCCTTAGCATAGGACAATTTTTTTAAACTTTAAATAATTGAAATAATAAATTCATGGTTAATAAGGTTTTTACTAAATACGTTTAAAACAAAAAAGTGTGCGTGAAACCTTTACGCGTGTTTGAAGTAAAACATGTAAACAATACATATATTGTTAGGTTGTTCTTATAACAGATACAGATAAATATCAACCAAACATGATGAAACTTCGCTCCAAGAATATTTAAAATTCTACAATTACAAATTAAGTTACGATTTTATTTATTTGTATTCATTCAACTAACTTCTACATAATTCATTATAAAAACAACTTTCGCAGTATGTGAACTTTGTAATGTTGCTATATTTATTTAAAAAAAATGTTGTTGCACAAATTAGCTTAGCAGGCCCCGCAAAAACCTTATACATTTATTCGTAACACCAATTCGCTAAGTTGCCCCTTCGCGAAAATCACAAAACGCGCCTAAAGAAGTTTTACTTCAATAAACACACTTTAAGTTAGAAATCCTCTGAAAGGCTTAATTTTGTTTTATTTTATTTTGTCTGTGTTTCATTGTATTGTTTTTAGTTACTTTTATATTATAGTCTGACATCTGTTGGATCTTTAAAGCGGCCTACACACCTGAATACAAGCTGCGATGCAGGCATCGACTCTATGTTTCATGAAACTTGCATCAGTTGCACAAACGCATACTTAAATCGAAACCTATTGCGATGTCTGAATCGACTCCATGTTCATGCAACACAAGAACAGTAGGTTAAGTTATTGTCTTGGTACCTACTACCTAGTGCTTGACGAATAAAATGAGGTACGTTTTGCCAACACCGGTTTTATTAACAGTAGTTGGGGCACTCTTTATACTCCATAAAAGAAAAAGGAAATCAAAAAGGAAATGGTCAAAAAGATGGTTATAGAAAGAAAACGTTATTCAAATGCTTTATTGGAAGAGCTAAAAGTACATTTGTATTCCAAAGACACGTATGCAGATGATAAATGTTTATGAACTCTTCCCAAAATACACGATCACTTTCCATCATGGAATTTACACACACAAACAACAATGTAACCTCTAAAATGGCGCGGGCAAATAAATTAATATCGTTTTGGCATCGACGCAATTCTATACACACGGAAACTTGCATCAGCATCACCGACTCGGTGTCGTGGCTCGCCGACCAAAATGGGATTCCGGACTCTGCATCGCTGCAAGCCGCAACTGATGCCAAATACGTGATTCAGTACTACACACACTGCTACTTGCAACATGAAACATAAGAGTCGATGCCTGCATCGCAGCTTGTATCAAGGTGTGTAGGCCACTTAAGACTTCAACTTGCCAGCGTCATTACGGAGTACCAGTAATAATTGACTGAACTTGTAGTTGACGAGATTTGTTATAGAGATATTCGCGATTTTATGTGAAATAAATTGCAAATATAAATAAATATCTAAAAATTTTAGTTAAATATTATTTCAAAGCAATAGTTGTTCTTCTTTAAAGGTGCATTTATTAATCAACATTCTAAATTGACACAGCTGGATGCCTCGTTGATTACTTATCGAATATGTCTGGGTTACTGGAATGTCACAATGTGACAGGAGTGTTTTGTATAGAATTACAAATCGTTCGTTTGTTTTCTACTATTTTCCCTATATAAGGGACCCTATGCACATTCTTTTAATAGACGTATTTTCTTCAGTCAGGCTATATACAACTGTTCCCTTCGACAACACATTTTAAAAAGTTCCTGCAGCAAAAACTTTGAGGATTCAGAAAAATTGTTCAGACATTGAAAAACGATTTCGGATATTCTCCAGACAATTTTCGTCATTGAAGCCGGATTTATATTTTGTTTATTTTTGGTCTGCAACGCGCCGGCTGCGTTTATATGTTGAACCTTGACGAAAAAAGCGAACCTTAGTTATTGAAGTCTGACAGTATTCAATGCGCAACCTTTTTTTTTAAATAAATCCGAACGTCAATATGGACACCGTGAATGCGTGTGCTCATGTGAAATGAATCCTCTTCTCACAACACAACACTGTTTGATGAAACCACCGACCGTAGACTGGAATCCATTCTTGCACTCACGCCGTTTGGATTAAATTGATAGAATAGACACCATTTCGTGGTTCGGAAAACATTTTTAAGCTGGTCCCACACGATTCGTGTTTTCGGCAAGTGTTTGTGTTATTATAATAAATTATTTACCAACCGACCAGTTGCAGATTTGCATAGGGACTAATTGGGCTTAAGCCCTGCCCCCGAAATCAAGGGACCACAAATATTGTATCATTATCATACATTTTTAATACTTTTTCATTAACGATGAGCACTTGTAAATAGTAAAAATAGTTAATATTAACGATTATCGTTATTACGGATGTATGTTGACAATTTTTTGGAAGAATTTTGACAATATTTTGGATGAATTTTGGCAAATTTTTTTGTGAATTTTGGCAAATTTTTTTGTGAATTTTGACAATTTCTTTTGTAAATTTTGATAATTTTTTAGGAGAATTTTTACGTATATTGGGTCAATTTGTACATTTTTTGGGTAAATTTATATAGTAGGTACCTACCTACCTATTATTTATTTGATCTGTTCACGGAGTCATAACTCTTATTTTGATATTATTAAAAATAAATTTTAAACTGCAATGTAAAGATTCTTAATTTAACAAAACATGGGGCCCCCTTAAAACTCAATAAGCCATATGTTCCGAAAAACATATTTATATACATATTGACATAACAATTTCTTTTTTAACCGACTCGTTTGTTTTTTATTTTACTAACTGTGAACCGATTTTGATGATTCATTTTTTATTCGATAGAGTATGTCTCAAAGCTGGTCATATAGAAATTTTAGCAAAATCGGTTTTTATAAAATTTAAAAAAATCAAATAAATATTACAAAAGTTGTATTTGTCGGTGTAAACGATGTTCTTTGGTTTCATTAGATACTAAAAAATACCGCTAAAAATTTTAAATAATTTTTTTTAATTGAACTTCCTTCAAAAAAGGGTCACTAAAAAACGTAAAATAACAAAGTTTTGAGGTCGGCACCAATTTAATTAGTATCACGTTTCATGTAGGTACTTAGATATCTGAAATTAGTGTCCACCCCAAAACTTTGTTATTTTACGCTTTTTTGTGAACCTTTTCTGAAAGAGGTTAAATTTTTTTTAGTGACGCTTTTCCGAAAGAGGTCAAACTATGATTATTTATTATTTATATTTATTTTTACACGCTTTATATTAACTTCACTTGTAAGTTTGTATGTATGTATGTATGCTTGTAACCTTCGTTTGGACTACAGCAAGTGGTTTATTACTGTAGTATAATATGCCAGCACTGTAACTACAGTGGGTAGCCGTGCGGTCTCACGGGTCGTTGCTGACGTCAACTCTCGGAATCACGGGTCGTGGGTTCTAATCCCTTCCACGCCAAAACAAATTGTTTTTTTTTTCGACAAATTTTTGATAATAAATCAAACTAAAAAGTGGAAAATAAATATAGTTTAAAAAAAACTAAAAAACACGCTTTATATCGAACTAAAAAGTAAAAAATATTTTTTCTAAAATAAGCTTAAAACAATAATGAATAAAAAATACTAGTATTATTGTGAAAAAAGCGTGAGGCGCTCGATGTACGAAAATGAGGAATAAAGCGCCCAACGCTTTTTTCACAATAATACTAGTATTTTTTATTCATTATTGTTTTAAGCTTTTTTTAAAAAAAATATTTTTTACTTTTTAGTTCGATATAAAGCGTGTTTTTTAGTTTTTTAAACTATATTTATTTTAGACATGTTTATCTATAAATTCTGCTTAAGCTCCGTTTACAAACACAACATACCGCTCATTTATTACAACGGATGAAATACCTTTCCTTCTTCCTGCAAATATAACTTCCTAACTGGAGGAACACTGTCACTTTCCTGAACATAAATAGACAGTCAATAATAAAGAAATATTGTGAGCCGGTGTATAAAAAAAACTGCTCAGTAAATCACAACCGATGCAATTTATCACAGACAGAATACAGGAGAACAGGGCGTGAAATATTAATCATTAATTTTCATTACTGTACTTATTGTACAGTGCATAATTCAAATTGAACTTGAGGTTATCGACAACTCATTAATCAACTGCACACTCAGTACTAATTGACTTAGCCCCCCAGAGAGCGTTCTCAATAACACTCAATATAATAATCTTCCACCGTTGTGTAACGACTCGCTAAAGTACAGTTTACACTATACTTTTAGACGTACAATTGGCCAGGTGTAGTGTGAGATGTGGCCGTACCCAGGATTTTTGTAAAAGGTGGGTTTTAAGAGAACGTGTACGGGTCCCCAGATTTTTTTATTACATTTCTAAAATAAAAATGAAATGATAGTTCAAAATTAAGAAGTAAATGGGAAAATTCAAAAACGCACATTAAAAAATACCTTTAACAGCTCAAATGAATTCCTCAAATCAATATTTTCTTTTGTCAAAAAATTCTGCCATAAATGGAGGCTACCTAAGAGCTCACCCTCAGAACAATTAAGAAGAGGAGAATACAGGTCATACAGTTTTTTAGGACCTTTTTCAAGAATATCATTGTTTTCTGAAGGAAAAACAAAATATGATCACATGTTATTTAGTTATTAAGTAAACCAAGTTCTCACACCGAAACAAATTTACTGTACATTATATTCATAAGGTTTACCTTTTTTTTGTTTAAAAAAATTTCAAATGATTCTAATATTTCTTGATACTTAGAAAACCTATCAGTCAAATGGGTAATGAATGTGTCCAAAAATGGTAAATAAATCGATATTCTATAGTAATCTTCTACTTCGGTTATCATAACATTACTAGGATGTACTTGTTTTTTAGGTAATCTAGGTTTTCTTATTTCGATTTCGTAGTCTGTGCAAAATGTAGAGACTGTTGAAAAAATTTTGTGGAAATGCAATTCAAACGACTCTCTTATTTTTCAAGAGCGTTTCGAGCACAATTTGCTAAATCTGAAGATAAATCGAGTTCATCATCTTGCAATAATCGACTTAGATGCTGTGGACACTAGCCATTATTTGACACGAAATCTATATTTTGTTGGCATACTTTCTCACGTTGCATCTTTTATTAGAAAAATTATATATAGCTTTGGAGTTTAATGGGGAGGGGATTAACCCCTCTACCCCCCCCCCGTGTACGGCCCTGAATTTCTGAAATGAACACTCAATAATGCAACGGTTAGTATAAATTCCTATGTAGCCGTCAGATGTCGTTTTCGTCGCGCTCTCTGCCATATCTATACTAATATATAAAGCTGAAGAGTTTGTTTGTTTGTTTGTTTGAACGCGCTAACCTCAGAAACTACTGGTTCAAATTGAAAAAAAAAATTTGTTGAATAGCCCATTTATCGAGGAAGGCTATAGGCTATATAATATTACGTTACGACCATTAGGAGCGGAGCTTTAATGAAAAATGTTGCAAAATGTATCTCAAAAATAAGCTTCAATTCATGTGAAATGCACTAACTAGATATACTCATATTAGCGTTGTGCTAACACAAACTCAGGTGGATCAATCGGTAGAGCATGCGACTGTCAATATCAGGGTCGTGGGTTCGAGCCCCAGGTTGGGCGAATATATTTTTATTTTTTTTTCAACATTGCTTTCTTCTAAGGCTTAAATTTAAATTTATTTTAATTTTATTTAATTAGTTTAAAAAAAATTATTAGTTAAAAAAAAGTTTAAATACTTTTTTTTATCGACAAAAACTTTTGAACGGTAACTCCGATCATCATGAAATTTGGACACAACATTCATCTCGGTAAACTAAGATGAATGTGTGTACTCATGTTCCTCCCTTCCCCATTCGTTCTTTTACACCCGGGTGAAACCGGACGGGACCGCTAGTCGTTCAATCCCGCTCTAATGTCCGCTAGCGGCGTTAGTAGTTTTCGTAAAAGTAAACGTCGAATAATACTTTGTTTTACTTTTTTCCAAATAATAATTTTATTCAGGATGTTTTCTTACAGCTATTTGAAAAATGCTTATTTGTCACAATGTTATAAGACCACGAAACATTGCGGATGGTTGACGGTGCTGTCGTCACGCACCCAGTGAATAAGGTGTTCCTCACGTATCAAAATTTGATAATTTGGAACAGTATACATTATTCCTCACTCATAAACAATTGAAGTAATCCAACATTTTCATTATTATGTAAACAAGAATCATAGAACTGCATATATTTTAACCGCTAAGCATAAACTGCCATATTATCGTGACATAGAAGATAGTCACACTTCTATATTTATAGAAAGAGATGTATATAAACTATCTTTAACGTGGTATGCTTTCAATTTGACAGATCAATGGGCGTGACAGTACATTTTCTAAGCCAATCACAGGTTGAATATTATCGACATCATTTCGGTAGCCTCATAATTCTGTGTTCAAAATTTCGTTGAAAAATACACACTTTTGAGATTTATTTTGTCATAGAAAAAGCTTTCGAAAAAATCTCAAAAAAATTGTCTCATAATCTACTTGTAGAATCGAATTTAAAAAAAAATGTGGAATGAACTCATTTTGTGTTCTATCAATATTGGAATGGCCTCCGCCTTCAAGTAAAATTCCAATATGGGAGGTACACACTACACAGATTAAAGGACTGTAGGATTCTTATTTATTTTGTGAACTCGTAGAGTTCTGTAAAATAAATTCATGCCAATTAGATTGCTCAATTATAAAAGTTATCGAGGAACGTAGCATTTTTATATTTATTAAATTAAGAATTGTCGTTTGAGACTGTGTAGCAAAGAACCTGTTTATGCCAATGACATTTATAAAAAAAAAAACTTCTTGAAAACTAATAAGCGTTATATTGGTATAATGCCAGTGTCGGATGACAAAAAGCTGCACTGTTTGATTAGAATAAACCACTTTGTGTGGTCATCGATGAAAAATACGCTGATTACAATATTCTAATTCCAATCAACGTCTTTTCTCTACAAAGGTGCTCGATTTATGTCTTTGAAAGATTTCATTTTTTTTTTATTTATGATGATGCATAACTAAAAAAATGAGATTTTTAATAAAATTTGAAATCTCTCACAACTTTTCGCTGTATCTCTTCTGATTTAAAAGTTGCATCCATTTAGATTCCTACAATTGAAAATTGAAATCAATATAGGTAAATGTTTTTCTCACTATACTTACTATAGTCAAATTTATTGAAACTCACAACACAAATTAACAAAAATCTCGAAATAGAGTGAAGATATGACGTTAGTACGTTGAAAGCATGGAGAATAGATCTATTGGTTGAAGGAGCTCTTTGCGTTTCATTTTGTTGATGATGTTGAATCGTCAACTAGTTAATTCTTTAAACAGTAACAGTTGATTCGTTGGCGTTAACTAGTTCGTTGTGTCATCACCTACTGTTAAGGGCCCTTCACACGATGCTGGATTTCCTGCTCGCTAGCTTGCTTGAAGTCTTGCAGGCTGCCATGAATGGTATTCTGCTTGGTGGTTGGTAGGGAGCGCTGCTAGTTTCGCTTCACACGCAGCTTGCTTGTTTGCTCGCTGTTTTGCAAGATTGACATTTATATTTAAAATTTAAATATGGATGTATTGGTTATGCAAGAAATAATTCATCATATAGGAATTGCTACTATGACTAATAATGATTGAAAAGCTTCGGGAGAGAAGAGAAAAATCAAAGCGAAAACTTATTTCTTGTCGAATCCATTTACATTTTGATTTTAGAATTTTTGGCCCCATCGCTGTTTACTTGAACCTTTTTTCAAACGACACCATATTTAACGAATCTCAGACGATATCCCGTTGTAAAATACGATTCCATAATTGGTCAAATTTTCAAACTAGCAGGCAGCGCTCCATGAAAAATAGCACTGAACCTATCACCCAAATATAGCAAGATAGCGAGCAGCGAACCAATCAGTGACGTCACATCCAATAGCGTAGAGTGCAAAGCTGCCTGCAAGACTTCAAGCAAGCTAGCGAGTAGGAAATCCTGCATCATGTGAAGGGGCCTTTAATAAGTGAATAATTTACAATATCATTTTAGGTTATGAAAAATATCGGACGCCAATGAAACAGTGCATTTGAAAAAAAAAAACCGTTAGTAAATAAAGCGTGCTTCCGTATTACATAGTTTTCAATATTATGTTGAATGTGCATTATGCAATAATAGACTGCATTGCTCTTGATTTGCTGTACGTTTCCTAGCATTTCCGTTACATTACGATAAAACAAGAGCTGAATAAATATTAAAAAGCTAGAAGCTTTACTTGATTTTTCTTTCAATGCATATCACGTAGAATACATTCTTATTCTGAGGTAAATTTCCTGAAGAATATAAGTTACATTTTTCTTTTATTTTTAAAGAAATTGTATCACGAAATTACAAAAACTTCTGTAATAGTTGCTTTATAAGAATCATTGAAAAGGTGAGGTTAGAATTTTAATTTCTTTTAGATAGCAGCTAGTATCCTGCATCCATAGAAAAAATCTAAACTTAACTTTTATTTTAAATCAACTTAAACGTATTATTTTTAATAAAAATTACTGAAAATAAAACTGAAAATGTCACTCAGATAGCAATTTGAGAATGGGCAAATCGTAACAGGCAAAAGAAAGTAATCTACTAATATTATCAAGAGGTAAGGCTTGTAAGTTTGAATGTAAGAGGTAATCTTCGAAACCACTCACTCGATTTCAAAATTCTTTTCAACAATATTTAGAATGGACATTCAGAATGGACATAGGCTTTACACTATCGCGTTAAAATGAAAGCTTTTTTGGTGGAGACCAATTTTGCAACGTAAGTCGATAAAAAAACGGTGATAATCTACAAATTCGGACGAAGCCGGACCGGATCGCCAGTTCTATATAAAATAACTATATAAATAGCACCCAATGACCTCCACTCTAAACAATTTTTTATTATAACTAATGGAGGAAGATTCAAACAGATAAGAAAAATCGATCTTTATAGGTATTTAATTATAGTACATTTTTTTATTCCACTTTTTTAATGAATGATTGTAAACAAAAAAATACACTGTTATAGGTTACTTATGAAACACAATCATTTCAAGTAAGAAAATCTATTGTTTTGTTTTTAAATATAAAAGAAAAAGACACACTATTTGTAAATAAAATATCCATATAGAGCTCGGAAACTGTCTTCGCCAGGAGCGACTAGCTACGGGCGTGGTAAAATAAATTATAACAATTATTTTTTTCAAGTAAACTAATTTTCTTATATTTATTCATTCGGTGTAATTATGATTCAGACGTCTACAAAAATGGGAAACATCGTAAATCGTATTAGCAATAGATATATGAATTTAGACTTTTTTTTAAACCCCTGACGTCTCTATGATCCTTAAAAAAGGGAGGATGTCCGGGGAAAAGAAAATGAATGCCAACTCTAATAATATATTCAAGTATTCCCTTTCACATAAAAAAAAAACTCATTTGGACTGTGGTAACGCAGAAGGCTATTTGTAGCTCTACAAACGTAATAGCCGTCTATTGGTAAGGATAAGAGTCAATCAATCCTAATATTCTCGTTGTTGTTTCATATTCTTCTTCAGGCGACCTACGGAATCTGGTTGCCATGGTCGTAGTAGTTGTAGACATTAACGCTGCATTTTTCATTTTCAACGCGTCAATAATTTGCTGCAACAAAACGTAATTAAAAATCTTTTGCCCGTGTTACGTCTTTCTATAGGGCTACCATAGTCTAGGTAGACTGGGGCATGTTCCGGTTTCTGAATAAAATATTTTTGTTTATCAAAAAAAAAAAAGAAATCTGATTCAATATTAGAAACGAGTATTTCAGTAAATAATCAAAAAGGTCATAAGACAGTTGTCATGTTTTAAACTTAATTATTATATTTATTCACTAAGATGAAGAAATATTAGATTAGTTGAAGATCGTCTTTTCTTTGTTTGACGTTATTGTTTTACTTCTTTTAAGAAAGTCTCGAAATTTTGGTAAATAAAAATTATGGAAATGTTAACTATTGATGTTCCGGTCGGCGTCACTATATTTATGGCAGCCCTATTGTGCAAATAATTAAAATTTCAAAATATTGTTTATTCACACTTTTAACTACCTATATTAATTTGTATTGAAATTTTACTTAAAAAAAATTGAAAAAATAATCCCAAGTACAGAAAAAATATTTTTTTCAAGTAAAAGATAAAAAAGTGCTAACAAAGTACATACACATAATTATTTTAGTAGATTAATTTGTAAAGTTTCAAGACAAAGTCAATTCTTCATTCATTTATTCTGCAGTAAAAAATACACTTATTTATTATTCAAAGAAAGAGTGCAAAAGCTAATGCATTGCCAAGTAACAGTGTAGTTTGATTTTATGTATTGGAAATGTATCTGCAACCACACGACCCAACGACTTATGTTAAATTTTCGGTAAACAAGATCCAGTTTTTGCCACATATTAAATGAGGCAGTACTATTGAGAAACGTTCCATATATTCCGATGTTGACCGACATCGGATTGGAAAAAAAATCCAATGTAGGTGCATCCTTAGGTGTAGGCAAAGGCCGCTGCACAAGAGGCTGATTTGCCGCTACTAGTTTTCCAGCGTCGGTTTTCTTGATTTTTTTTGTGGATGGAACGCGCGCAGTGAGCTACAATGAACACACTGTGACCACAGAGCAAAATGTGTCTGTTGTCTGAGCAGAATGGTTTGTGGGCGTATGTTCAAGTCGCTTCCTGATTGGTACTTGCTCATTACCTAGCAGACGACTAAGCAAGAAAAATAGCCCCTGGTTCAATTTTAAAATCAATCTTGTGAGCTAGCAGGCGACCCCGCAGTGACGTCATTTCGAGCCTCGTAGCCAGTCTACCAGCCAGTAGTGTTTCTAGCAGTGTTTCCAGTCTCATGTGCAGCGGCCTTTATTTGTTTATGACGAAATGTGTTATTTGTTAGTAGAAGTTTTGTTCCAAAAATATGTATTGAAGGAGATTTATTTGGTTGAGGAACAATTGAAAAATAAGCTTTACCAGAGTATCGCTTGTGGCATTGAGGCGTTGATGATGAAAATATATTTTTCGAAACGTTGGCTACAAGCGATACTCTGGTAAAGCTTATTTTTCAATTGTTCCTCAACCAAATAAATCTCTTTTGTTATGTGCTATGTGGGAGTGAAAGAAAGCCGTTCTTTCGAAGTGTACGGCTTTTTAAGTGATTTTGCCTTGTGCCTGTAGATTATGTACAGTGTTAACTCACCAATACAAGTTTAACAAGAAATGCAGCAAATGTAAGAAAGGCGAGGGCCAACAGTGCTCCTTCGTTCGACGGAAATTCAATGTGATGCTCGCTCTCGTGTTCGTGCTCTTGAATATAAATATCTTCATGATGATCGTGAGAATGTTCTTTGTCTTTAAAAACGCGTCGTCTATCATTCGTTCCATCGTTATTTCCAAAGTTAAAGGTTCTCAGAGTCCGTTTATTCAGAACTGGTTTATCGTTAGTTCTGCTCCCGCCCCATAGTTTCGATATTCGTTCGTCTAATAAGCATCGTCAACACAAAACCGGTTATTATATCGCGTAGCTGTCTTACTGTAGGGTTTGAACTTCCAAATAGTATTTTAAATAATCGATCAATTACTTGAAACTTGGTTGTTTTGGGTTCAAGTCCTGACAGTGACATTTAATTTTTCTTATATATAAGGCCTTCTAAAATATTATAACGATAAAATCGTTTAATATTATGCTTTCACTAGTTCAGTGATAAAATATGCTGTAATTGGAGATTAAAATTAACTATTGTATAAATAATGCAACAAGTAAAAATCTTTCTCTCTGTTTATTAGTTTAAACTAAATAGCAAGTCCGGCTATAATTGAGAAAGTCAACATTATTGCAATGTTGTATTAATAAATAGCTCTCGCAGGTAGTCGATTCTGTGGTGCATTGTGCTATATATGGGAGAAATCAAAATTAACTGTCGTGGGCACTGCAGAGTAATGTAACTCAGCCAACGCGAAATTGGTTGTTTTGGGTTCAAGTCCTGACAGTGACATTTAATTTTTCTTATATATAAGGCCTTCTAAAATATTATAACGATAAAATCGTTTAATATTATGCTTTCACTACTTCAGTGATAAAATATGCTGTAATTGGAGATTAAAATGAACTATTGTACTTGAAACTTGTTTGATTGGTGGTGGAACTTACAGTGAGGCTCATTTACACGGGTATAGTTGCGGGTAGAGTAAAGTAGCAAGTAGAGTGTTCAGCTCTGAATCTGGTCACACAAAGTATAGTACTGATGCTAGCATAGTGTGGTGCGTGGTGTTTGTTGGACTCCAAAGCCCCCCATTGCCATTCTTTCCACGATTTCATTTTCCGCGGATTGCCTCATATGTTTATTTCTGTAGTTTACACTACCTAAATTCCGTAAACACTCGTATTCGCCATACAGCTCTACAAATTTTAAAGTTTCATCTTCGGTGAATATCATTTTCACTATTTTATTTAAAAAAGACACAATGTGGCTTCAGCCGGAATGACAGCGTCCTCACTCTTCTACTTACTATACTTTACTACAGAATCAGACCGCGTTCCATGAGTAGAGTGCGTAGGCAAGTGAATATTTTGACGGCGGTGGTGGTAGTAGAGTAGAGCTACTTTGCCACATGTTGCTAGTAGCTCTACTCTACCACCTACTACACACTCTACTCGCTACTCTACATACTGACCGTTTATACGGGTAGAGTTACTCTACTCTATCAAGTACTTGCCTCATTACTCTACCCGTGTAAATGAGCCTTAAAATGTGCTTTTTCATGCTGACGCCTGACACTGGTTCCCAGCGTCATATGCGGTCACGTGATAGTATTTGGAAATAATCTCGAAATGCAGCGTCAAATTTATCAGCCAGATTAGTTATAGCGTGCAAGGACGCCTGAAAGATGTGAAACATATATTTAAGCGAATTTCTATTTGGTAACTAAATGATGCCCCGTCGACTAATAAAATTCTAATAACTAAATATCGCCTTGTAACTAAATTTCATCATGTAACTAAATGTCATTTAGTTGTCGTCTTTAACAAAAGTCAAGTTATAATCCAACGCATACACAAAGCAAGCGTCATGCGCTATCATCTAACGAAATACTGGTAACTAAATTTTGCCGTTATCTAGATGTCGCCTACAATTAAAGTCATGTTTAATTGAACACACACAAACATAACGTCCTCCCATAAAACGTGGTCTCATAAAAGTGTCGTCCCAATTGCACGGTTTTACTCCCAACAAACGCGCCATTAAATGCTTTACATCAAAAAGCGTCTAAAAGGGACATCCATATTGAAAGTTAATATCTGGTGAATACGATTATCAAAAGTGGTTATTTGAGTGTCAACAAATAATTCAGCAAACTCAAATTAAAAGACATAGACGAAATAGAGTTATAACTACTTTTGTGCTTAGTGAAATTGCTATACAGAATCAAAAAAATATCAGAAAAAACGTTTTTGCCAGTAGAATCCGAGCGTAAAATCTAAACAAAGTATATCTTTGCTGTGATATTTTTTTGAAATGGCGTTCACCTCGAATTCAATCACGTGACCACTTTTGATGATAGAAATCGGCGTCAAGTGTCAGCATGGAAAACATCTTAATAAGTATTCATGTTGAACTGGATGCTGTTTGGGGGGATCTTAACCAAAATATAGTTTACCTAGCACCATATTATAAATATTAAAAGAAAAAATAAAAATGTTTCCTTTTATTATTAAATCAAAGCAAAAACAATTTTAATATTTTTTTTAAACAGATTTCATTGATAATAATTAGTACTTACGAATGTTCATTAAAATTTCATCTCTAATTTCTTTAAGTATAGTCAATTTACTCTTTTGTTTATTTTTTGTTAACGTTTCTTGTATATCTTTAAGTAAAGGCATAAGGCTACTGAATGAAAAGGTACTGCTTTGATGATTATCATCTTTTTCTTTCAAAGGTTCTTGATCTGGAAGTCCGTTTATTAAATATGTTTCATCATTTTCTCGATCATCAGAATCTTCTTCACCATCTTCAATTTCAATATAATCATCATAGTCATCATCTTCGTTACTTTTCGCTGTTGAAGTTGAAACATTAACGAAGTTTTCCACTGTAGCTAAATGCCATTTAGGAGTTACGTTTTTCAAAAATAATTCTGTAGAATTTTTTAAACTCTTAATTTCAAGTTTTCTGTCAACAGTCTCCAACGGTTTCCGGGTAGTTGTTGCAAAAATCTGAAAGAACAAATAAGTATTAGTTTACAGTTTTTTTTTGCAAGTATGTTTTATTTAATATGAAATGAAATATAATATCCTCGCAAGATAAATTAATTTATTGATAATTCAGGAGCGACATGTTTCGATGAAGTATCTCATCATTTTCAAGCTTGAAGGGTTTAACACAGAATCTGAGGTTAATTAAGTCATAATAGTCCACAAAGTAAAATAATAATATGAGTAAAATTAACTTGTGGAACTATAATACGATTACATTTAAATATTTATTAATTTATCTTGCATGGATATTACATTTCATTTCATATTAATTACAAAACCAGCAAGTTGTAAAGAAGTACTTATCTACCAAGTATGTTTTAGTTAATTGTCTTTATTCGTGGTCAACGATTTCAACAGTTCTATTATTATCTACACACAGCTGAATCAGTGACATTAAAAGTAAAAATAAAAAATTGTAACAACTAATTTTGGTCACTCATATTGTTTAATAATATTAACTTAGTGCATAAAAATACATATTATAATGTTGAGTTAGTAGAATACGAATTTGAAGATACTACTTTGATAAGTTATCTGTATCGGTGACAATAATATAAACATGTTATCTAACGAAAATATCAAAATATATCACAAATTTATTACAGTGAAGTTACCGACTGAAATATTAGTACAAAAGATCAAAAGCTATACTGATTTTACATGCAACTGAATATATTAAACCAATAAGTAACTGCAAATGTTGTGACGCCTAAATTATTGTCATTAAACTTATTTATTATCAACTAAGCAAAACTGTTTACAGTCACGGAACTCAATTCATAAAGTCTTCAAATACTCTGATTGGCCGATGCGCCATTTTTTTAAATTATTCGTTCTCAAACAATTATTACTCAAAACTTAGATTTACAGAATTTATTTTTTAACAGGAAATATCTTATAGATTTCTTGCGCATAATTTGATCTCCTTAAACTTCTGGTTTTATGAGATTTTTAGTTTTAGGTCTCTCACTTTCTCTCAAACAGTTCAACCTACCTGTAGCGTCTTACACGCACTCACGTATAATATAATTTTGTAACCGCCTAAACCGACTAAAAGATCTGGCTTATTTATTTTTTCTAAATTTGAAGGCATTAAAATTTCAAAATCCCTCAAGAACTTTTTTAGCCAAACAAAATGTTGCAAAGTTAAAAATTCACGGCTTGACTAAGCCCCACTACCCTTGAGCTAGGTCTTCGATTTTGTGTTCAGACATTACAAAAGAAATGCTACACAAATTTTTACGTTGCCTCAAATACCTACCCAAAAATGTTTGATAACTCTCCTAGTAATACTGTTCTAAACAATAATAATTTGTACGTATAACTACAGATAGTGAATATACGATATAACATTATATCTATATCTATTTGAACGGAACATGAAATTAACATTTGAATCTTGATTGATTGTCAGATCAACTAAGTTACGATGAACATTCAGTGATACAATATTGTTGTATTGAATTAAAATGATCCATTTTAAATCTATTGTATTATTCGAAGATGTAACTTCATTTGCATAATTTTCATTTTTCATGTTCAGTCAACTGTTTTGTCTGTTGGTATTACTGATATAAAATAATATAGATTATACAATTGTGAAAAACTTTTGCAGCGTGACATTGATACCTATACCTACTTCTAAGTTTTAAAAGTAGAGTTTTAAAACATTTTTTCAAGCAGAAACGGAACTTTTCAGAAGAACATTCATATAAATATAATATATTTTGTTTTTATTTCCACCGTTTATAAAAGACTCGTAGGTAAATCAAATTATTTTATTTAAATAAATTGTATTTTTTGTAATACATACACTGAAGGTACATTATTGTGGTGTCGAAAGTTCGTTTTTGTGCAGAACAATAGTGAAGTGTTTTCCTCGTTTGGGAAATTATTTTTGGGTCTAAGTCACTAGGCCGCCTGGCAGCACAGCCAGCCACGATACCGGTGACACTTGTCAATGGGCATTGAAGCCTATTAGATTAGGCCAGCTGGTGGCATCGCCACAAACTGGCGTGCATCGCGACCACATTGGTAGCCACGGGTAGCGAAGAGTCGTTGCGAGGCATTCTATTGTACCTGGCTTATTACACTGGGCTGCCAGGTTGCGCAGCCAGTCCCGCCACTTCGGATCAGTCTCTGTGGAGCTTCAGAACTGGCGTCCCAAAGTGCAGTTCAACCACACAAATTAAATCGTCGGTTCAATAACTTTTGGCACTATATCAGGGCTTCTTACTGCTTCTTGATTTTTTTTTCTTGTCTTTCACTCCTTTCCACAGTGACAATCTACAGTTCACTAGACATACTGAAGTACACAATTCACAGAAATAAAACAGTGCACAGACAGGAGTAGGACCGAGCAATGAGTGATTGGCTCCGCCACCCGTTGCCTTGCACGTGTGGTCGACTGATTCACCGGTGGCGCAGCTGTTTGCTCCGCCTGGCGGTCTAGTCTAATAGGGTTCTAAAGTAATTAAGCGATGACAGTTGACCGACCAGAAAATAAGCTATTTGAGTAACTGTATTTTCAGTTCACTTATATCAAAAAGTACGTACTATGTGTTACTTTCTGAAAGAAAACATGTAAAATCTCTTTTAAAATCGTTTTTTCAATGCACGCTCGCAAATAAATTTTATTCAAATACAACATTTCTAAGAAAATAAAAAAAAAATGCCACAACGAAAGTAAAGTTAATTTTTTATGTCCATTGTACACGTAGGCAAAAGTAAATAGAATACGGCAAAGAGAACAAGAGAGAATAAAAAGGGATGGTGGCCGCATAGATTTATAAATGATCAACCCTCGTATTTCTTACACTAAGCTTATTTCAAGCGCAAATATATTACAAGAGGGTTTTTTCCTGCTATGTACTATATAACATATATGTACATGTATTTACGATATGTACTAAAAGATTTTCCGCACTAAACACAATTTTTTCACCCTACTTTGCCTCATAATATTATTTTCCTTCATTTTTTCCAGTTAGTAAATTTACCCTTATATTTTCTTGAGGCTATATTACTTATTAATTTAACGCATAGACAAGAAAAATCTGATTTAGTGAATAATATCCAACCTTTATATCAGATTTTACAAAATATATGTGTCCATAAAGTCTACTTTGATAGTACATTATTATGTTATACTTTTTTATGTTGAAAACGTGTGCTTCAAATAAATTTACGTATTATTATATTAAATATTAAATGATATAATAATCTATCAGAGCAACTACTTTTATACCTTCTAAGCTCTCTCTAAAAATCTTATATTTCAATATATACTAGCTTTTAGCGGTTTAGAATTTAGATTGTAAACTCGGTCGTGCATATATTTCTTATATTTGTATATCAATTGATAGTTCACTAAGTTTAACTAAAATCGGTTTGCAGATCTTGAATCTTGAGTAGGGGAGACTGGTCCTCGTTGTCACAAGTACTAGTTGTCACACTGTCTATATCTTTGAATTGGTAAATGTTTCGGATACACGGCTGTTGAAGTTTTGAAATGTACAACAGTGCCACCAACCTCAGAAAGTGTCATGGCTGCCGGCCTCTTGGATTACAGTGAAAAGTGAAAAACGAAAAATTTTTGCACGTAAGTAAATTTTACATTAATTGTTTATTTTATCAACTGGCTACTTTAAACTAAGATTGACGTTGCTTTTGGTGTATTCTGTGAAGATAATTAACCCCTGTAACATATTACTGAGTCTAGTTTGTATTATTCAAATAATGGAGGTTATATTTTAGTTTTATTTTTATGGGTGGACAGGTACATGTTGTCTCAGTTGTTTGGGGGCTAGTTGTCACTGTGACAACTAACCCCAACGGTCATTAGTTGTGAATGAACTGTAGATTATAGACGCTCGACAGTCATTGTTTTTGGTTCTTACACATGGTTAAAACTATTTATTCATTTATTTTAGGTAGCAAGCATGCCTAGAAATCGTAAAAGAAAAACTGATCGAGGCCAAACGTCTGCAGATGTCATGCTGCAAGCTGTAAATGCAGTGAGCCCTCTGAGAATTCGATACGGAGTGTTGCCAAAGATTATAATATTAACTACCGGACACTAGCTCGCTATTGAATAAAAGAAGAAGATTTAGTGCAGTTTTGACCGACACCCCAATCAAAAACGCATTGGCAGAACAACAAAAACTGAGAAAAACTAAGCCGAACATACTTAAAAAGAAAAGAGATCAGCGAAAAAAGCAAAAGAAACAGATTAGTAGCGATGAAGATGATGAATCTCAAGATGCAACATGCTTGGTTTGTTTAGAGGCTTGGTCAACCAGCAAGCCAAATGAAGAGTGGGTTCAATGTATACAATGTAGGTTTTGGGCCCATACGACATGTGCTGGCAAGAAGGATTTGTTTTATTGCTGCCCTAACTGTGCGTCAGACAATGAAAGCGACAGCAAGTAGCAAAAGTATGGTGTGACAATGTGGATCTCTTGTTGTGACAACTTACCCCATACCAGGGGTAAGTTGTCACACTTGACTTTAATGTTAATTTTCAAATTTATTTTGTGAAAACTAGTTTATTTGTTTGATAATTGTGCAATTAATGAAAACTCAAGGGCCAAATATATGTTTAATGCATTTAAATTAGTAAATATATTTTATTTTTTCGTTTTATTGTGGTTTATGTATTTTTTGTGACAACTAGTACCAGTCTCCCCTAATGCCGGTATAAACTGACTGACAACGTCGAAAATTGACTTTATTACACCATTACCCTCAATCTACTACAAAAATATTTGGTTAGAATAATTTAGGAATTTATTTTAAGTATTATTTACTATTTTTTCATAATAGGTACATTTCAATTAGGTATAACAATAAATTATAAATAGATTATAATATTTCTATCCAATCTGACAGGAGCACGAAATAATTTTTAAATTGGAAACCATAAAAGAACAAAAATAAAAAAGAGCAAAGATCGAAAAAATATAGAAAACACAATTTTGTTTAAAATCATTTATATCACATATATAGCAATCAGTGCACTAACATCTAGAAGGCATTGCGTTATCAATCTACTGAACCTTCCTAAATTTTCAATCATTTTATACTCCATTGGTAACCGAGAAATATAATGTTGTTCTAGCCAAAAATCTTCGATATTTTTATAATATAAAAACTATTTTACTGTACAATAGGTGCATATTCAGAACCCGAAAAATCCCTGAAGGAAAACAAAAGGATTTACGGAGAATAATTCGTGAAAGGTTTTTAAGTATTAATGACTAAGGATGACCTTATAAAGTCCATAGCTAAGACATAATACAGTTTTAATAGTTGTTTTGTCTGTCAATATTTATCTTAGGGATATGTATCGTATGCTATCCTTCCATGTCAGCCTGCAGTCAATAGGTCATATGCATAAAACTCCAAATTGGTTAAAATTTTTATTTCGAAATATATTTTAGTTCTTGATCATAACGTAATGGTTATTTTATTAATCTAGTCACTGAAAAAAATACAAATAATAAAAAAGAAATGTAGAAAATACGCGCTATTTTCGAATTATCAAAACGCAACGTGACGTCAGAGTATATATCAACAACAATTTCCATGACGACTAAAAGAAAACAACAAATAAACTTCATTTAGAATATTGACAATTTGACATTAAGGTTGACATGCATCGTATATCATGACGTCACATAAGCCCGCGAACATGGCCGATTGTTTAAACTGTCTATTTTTAATATTTTTTTTCTTATGATAATATTACCTTTTTAAATGATTATCAATTTTTTTCCGTATTATGGTTGACTAAATAATCTATTAAAAATATAAAAAAAAATCATGCATATGACCTATTGTTACACCAAAATTTTTTATTTTATATATCCTAATTAAACCTCTTTTATTTTTGAAGTCGGTTAAAAATGAAAAAAATGCGCAATCTCTCAAAACAAATTAATTCTCAGAGCCATGCAAGTAAAATATCAGAATTGATAGCTTCATTATCTTTTTAAACGCAGCGTAGCAAAAGCGTCATGTCAACACCGGCTGTCAATTTAAAATTTAATGAATCATGATAGGAAAATAATTCAAAAAATAATTGTTACCTCCGGTCTTTCCAACTGGATTGGCAATTCAGTGATTGGATTTGCACTTTGTTTATTTATCAGAAGTCTTTTTTTATGAACCTGAGGTATTTCTACCCAATCTGAACTAATACTGTTAATCAGAAACGACATCAATGTCAAAACGTTTAAAATTAACCGCATATTGATTGAAATATCCGACAGATTCGTCACATTTCTTTGCTTAAAAACCTTTAAATGTATTTAAATTATTCATTAGTTTAAAAATGTGATCACAAAACAAAATGGTTGTTTTTTAAAGTCGCCGTTTCACATTTTAAACTTAATATACCATTGGGTGTGTTTGGTATATTAGTGCAAAGTTTACACTGAAAGGTGTGTGTTAGGTATATAATCCACAGTTACACTGTTGTATAATCACTCTTTACACTGGAGCACCATATCAAACACACCTTCTATTAAAAATGTGTTAAAAGATCAGTATTTTGATCTGGGAAGCATGGGCTTGTAATATACGACAGCCATAGTGCTTGAACAAATGTCGATTCAAGATATAAAAAATTTGCCAAGCCCATGTGTGCAGTTTTGTGACCACAAAAATTGAAAACTCACTTTTTAGCAATTAATAATAGTTAAGTCTCATCTATAAATATTATAATTTAATAATGTTTGAGTTAATTAACTAAACTTCACTTATGTATTAATGAATATTGACAGCAGGTTATTATTAGCTTCACGTAACAAGGTACACATAAAACTGAGAAAAGATAAATATAAATTTTAAGTTTCATCATAATATAACAGAATCTTAAGATATGTCAACCATGTTAATAACGCGTTACATAAAACATATGACTGTGTCATTCAACTTATGATTTCATAATTATTAGGAGGGATCTAACGCATTCACTGACACATAAAGAGATGTTCAACTAAAATATACAGTGTTCTCGGATTACCTATTTTTTAATGGGTACTGAGACAGGTCAAAAGATAGCAATTAAAGCCAAACACATCAGTAAGAGTTTGTGTGACAAGTAGAGCTGTAACAAACCGTATGTATTCGTTACTGAGTAACGGGTACATAGTCTGACTCGAAGTAACGAATCGTTACTTACAAATTCATTTCGTTACTCGCATGTTTCGTATCCATGTCAGTTCGATTCGTTTGATACGGTTATACGAACACAATGTGTTATACTTACAAGTAGGTATTCATAAAGTACGAAGTCATGACTCATGTCGTATCACATATGCGACGCGCTTTGGTGCGAAGCTACATGCTTATTGCTTGATGCTGTTAAGTACACTATTGTATGTCGTATCAAAAGTACTCAGTAACGTAACGATACATTTTTCAATAAATAAAATTATCGACCAATTTTTCAGACAATATATTAACATAACATATAATTAATACATTAACGTTTCGATCCGGATTTGGATCTTCTTCAGAACGGATCTAAAAAATATAAAAAATAATTAATATTTAATTTCTAATTCGCTTTATGTATTATTCTTTAAAAATAATTATTTTGAAAGAATTTAACATAAAGCGAATTAGAAATTAAATATTAATTATTTTTTATATTTTTTAGATCCGTTCTAAAGAAGATCCAAATCCGGATCGAAACGTTAATGTTTTTTGTCAATATATTGTCTGAAAAATTGGTCGATAATTTTATTTATTGAAGAGTTCTAATCACACGTTAAACAAAAATTTGAATTCTCACATTTTTGTTGACATGATGCTAAATTATTACGAATAAGTACGTTATTACAATACAACTTTTAATAAGGTAATTTAAAACTTATCGTTTTCTTTGTTCTATTATCCCTTAAAAATAAGGCAAGTAGACTAAGAACATGCTGTATGTACGGTGACGTATTTTATTTCAGTTTTGCTCTTTTGGTGAGAATAAAATTTTATTCGTTTCAGAATTAGCGCTCGTCATTTAATGTTTGCTCGGTGGTGTAAAACCGAAGAGTGGTAATTTTAATGAAACACTAAGATAATTTATTACTAATCTTTAAAGAAAATCGCGCAATACTGACAAATTCATTGCAATATTTTTACCGGTGCATTGCCAATCCTTTTTATGAATCGACCTTTGCCATGTCAGAAATATAGTTCAAGTATTGTACAACGCTTTTTTTACATAAATTGATAAAAGATAAAATAGCATTGAGCTGCATTTACAAAGTAAATAATACTTTAAGTCATGTTTACATCGTAAAAATATACATAAAACTAATAGATGACATAACCCTGTATATAAACGGGACATTTTACGGTCCAACTAAAGCGTGACACAGTTTTGCGGAAGTATTTAATGTACCCGCTGACTGCAAAAATGCGATGCACTTCTTAAACCGTTGGTTTTCTTTCTAATAAACACCATTTAGGCCCGTAAAATTACTCACTCAGTTTCCACTAATTCGAAAATTAGAAGAACTTTGCCATGGTTACAATATTGAATTTTGTCAAGGCAAAAAACTGATAAAATATAGTTTTTAAACTCTTTTATTAACGTTTTTTAACAAGTTTCAGTCATCGCACGAAGGTGTAATTTTGACAGATTGTGTATCATACTTATAAATGTTCCCTCTTTGCACCATTTTGCGATTTTGTGGAAATTTTACTGGCCTACATTACTCCGAACTGATGTTTGAATTTTTTGGTCGCAAAATTACAGCACTAATGAATATATGGCGTTACCTAGGGGTCTGATAGTAAAATTTCGACATTTCACGCCTTTCTGAACAAATCCACCACAACACGAAAAGAGAGAGAGAGAGGGATTGTAGATTATAAACAACTGAGGTCATCAGCGTCTATAACTGGAAGCACATTTAAAATAAACATCATCGGACCATTTTAAGGGGTCCGTTTAGGGGTTGAGAAAGGATTTAAATGTTATCAAAATAGACAGACACAATGATTAAAATACGATTTTGTAGATAGTGCATTACTTACGAAAAGGTGTATATAATTTGGAGCAAATGTTGAATTGATAATATGCTTACGGAATATAGACATTGTGAAAAATTTCGTCATCTAATAGCGCATATATTGTGTACTAGCGAGCTGGTCCGGCTTCGCTCGAATTTGTAGACTACCGCGGCTTTTTCGTCGACTTACGTTGCAAAATTGGTCTCTGCGAAAAGCGCTTTTATTTTAACGCGACAATATATCGCCTATGTCCATCCTAAAGGTCCATTCTAAATATTGGTGAAAACATTTTTGAAATTGGATGAGTAGTTTTAGAGATTACCTCGTACAAACCTTACCTCTTTATAATATTAGTATAGATTCTGTTGTTTTTTTTTTGTCGTTTGAATTTAAATAAAGAAAAAGTCCGGGTCGCAGTGCCAAACGGCAAACCCTGCCGATAATATAGTGTATTTGCTTTTATATAGGCAGTGTGGCTGTATTGTATGAACTTAACTTTGTTTTTTGAACAAAATAAAAAAAATTATCCCTTAATACACCCCTCATAACAACATTGTTTTACTTAATTTCTATACTAATATCAATTCAACATCTGTACCAAATTATATACACCCTTCAGTATGTAAATCTATATCAGTAAACTTCTGTTTTCATAAAATTTGTAAGTCCGGTCCTGTCGGGCCGATTTTTTTTTTATTTTTGCAGCACATTTTACTGATTACTAAACTGCCTTATGACAAATACACTAAACATTAAATTTATTTACAAACTTTTTCTAGAGTTAAAACATAAAAGATAAACACTATTTAAGACGAGTTTTTTTGCTGCAAAATCGTATCCACAATTTTCTCCAATAGACCACCGTATAAAGTTTTCATCTCATGCAGGTTAACTTATATTCAGACGGAACTGTTGACAGCCTCATAAAACATTTTTACTACTTTACTATAGTTGCCATTTAATATCTACATGTAACGAATAACACATGCCGCATGGCTGTCGTTAAGTTTTAAAAGCATTAAAAAACAGTTTTATGACAATCATTAGGTAATTATTATACGACCCTGATTTGACCGTTCCAGTGTAATGCTTTTATTTAATAATATTATTGTAACGAAACTAACAAAACTGTTCTTTGTCGGTGGTAAAAATATTTATTTACAAAAATAAACAGAACAAATTAAAAGTGCTAACCCTATATTTTCACCTCTGAATTAAAATATTGTAACAAAACTGGGTAAGAGTACGATAACTTGCTATGCAAAATATCCACTGGAAATTCACAATTATTGTTTTATATAACATATAACAGCGTTATTGGTCGTTTTAAGTGCGGAAAATTAATTTTTATAAATTAATTTAAAAAAATGAAATATGGTATAGTAAATATATTATTTACTATAGCGATCGCTATCTTGTCTTATATAGTGATAAGAAAAGAGAAAGTTATATATACCTGTACCTATGATAAACAAAGATAGAAATATCAATTGGTTGGAATGAAATACAATTGAACGTTCAGGGCAGAGTCGTATTTGGAAATTTTAATTTATAAAACGAATTTTAAATTTAAAACTCACATTTTCTTGAAGATTGAAAACCACCGCTTTTTTTGATAAAGGGGTATGCGAATTGTCTCGCAGTGAAACGGGAAGGGGCAAATGTGGGTTTTTTAAAAAACAATTCCGGGGTGAACGATAAACGGGTATGCGAATTGTAATTCTGGGGTGAACGATAAAGGGGTATGCGAATTGTCTCGCAGTGAAACGGGAAGGGGCAAATGTGGGTTTTTTAAAAAACAATTCCGGGGTGAACGATAAACGGGTATGCGAATTGTAATTCTGGGGTGAACGATAAAGGGGTATGCGAATTGTCTCGCAGTGAAACGGGAAGGGGCAAATGTGGAGTTTTTAAAAAAACAATTCCGGGGTGAACGATAAACGGGTATGCGAATTGTAAGTCTGGGGTGAACGATAAAGGGGTATGCGAATTGTCTCGCAGTGAAACGGGAAGGGGCAAATGTTGAGTTTTTAAAAAAACAATTCCGGGGTGAACGATAAACGGGTATGCGAATCTAAATACGACCCTGCTTCCATAACACAATCGAAAGTTGCATTCAAAGTGAGATAGTTATACAATAATTCTACACCAGATGCTATGACGTGTATTTGTGATTTTTGATTGGTTAGATTCAAAAAATGACAGTGAAAGACGAAAAGTAGTTCCATTTTTTTCACGTATTTTTGAGGAAATTTGTGAATAATCCGCAAAGTTTTTTTTTTTGAACGTCAAAATTTAGCGTTTTCTATGAATTTCAAAATTTGGGTGCATAGTGTTATCGTACTGGACCCCAAAACTGTTCTAGTTCGTGGTGGAAAATATTTATTTATAAATTTACAATAGTGAACTGAATTTATGTCGATTGTTCACTCGATGAAACACATGACTGTCTGTCCACTGAGCTATCGCGATTCGCGGTGGTATATATACGCGCTGGATAGTTCTTTCTTTTTCTTGCATTCATTGTTGTCTGGAATTTGGCGACAAAGCTTTTTTTTACCTACGCATATTGTTTTTGTTGTCCCACAACAATCTGTGTGTCATTGTCAGAATGACGAAATTATTTGTCGTCGCCTGCTGAGGGGGTTACAATATTTAAATATTTAAAATATTTGGTGGTTGAATTCCGGGAGATGGGACTTTTTCTAGGAAATTTCCTGCTCTTTCAGAATCTTTTTTGTGGTTTCAGATATCTGCAATAGTTTTTGAGATATTCGCAAAAAAAACTCCTATTTTTTCTTTTACTAAAATGTTTATAACTTCTGCAATTTTTTCGTGCCCCACTTCAATTTTTTCAAAAAGTTTCTAGATGTCATTCCAAATCGAATGACACTATGATCATAATTTTCAGTGAAGGAGGACTGGAATTCATCAAAAAGGGCATATGATCTAGACTATCATGCGTCTAGAGCGATGTTTCCCAGCGTGGGGCCCACGCCCCACAGGGGGGGAAATTTGATTGTTAAGGGGGGAAATTCGAAAATGGACTCGACACAAATTTAACCCTTTCGCTCCGGGCCATTTAAATGCAATGCTAGATTTCGGTGCCAAATTTAACGAAAAAAGCAAATTCTTAAATAATTGCGGTAAATAGTTATTGGGTATAATAATATAAAATCTCTGTGCATCAAGCGCAAGGATCTCACTAAATTAAAATAATATATATTAATATAGAAACATATTTATAAAAATTATTTGGAATTTGAATTTCAGTTTGTCATTATATGTTTTGAAAATTTAAAGTGTTTTGTTAACAATTTCCTAGTGATTTCTGTTGGGAAACACTGGTCTAGAGGTTTTTTCCCTGAACGCTGCGTTAACGCTCGCTGACGCGCGTCAACGCACATGATCGATTGTACGTAAATATTGTGATGTCTAGCGGCACGATTGTAAATCTCGCGTCAGGTTTTTGTCATCTAAACTGCCTTAATACCACACTTTTGTTCAATCTTGATTTTTCTTGTATTGCGTAAAGCCGTAAAGTAATTATGCAATGTCTATTCATCGACAACTGATGCACATAGATCAAAGCAGTACAGTTATTCGTTAGTAATTGTATTGTCAGGTTAATATAACATTATAAATTAATAAATAGTAATAATTGTAATATTTATAAGTGTAATGTGTGTGTTTTACAGTTGAAAAAGATAGAACTGCGTATTACGAAAAACGTACGGTTTCATTTGTGAAATTTTTCAGATTTCGTTTTGAGTTTTTAAAATACTTACTTATAAAGATTATGTAAATGGTTTTTGCTAAATTAACTAAAGAGACTATAGATTGTTTTAAATAATAATTGATGAACTAATATCTTTTCTCAAAGGGGACTCCATAAATAAATTATTTTTAAATAAATATTAATTACACATTTTGACATTCAAAGTTTATATAGTGAGCGTTTTTGTGTGACAGAAGCCAGACTTTTTTTTAAATAATAATTCGTGAACTAACAGCGTTCTTAAAGCGGATCTCACACAACGGGACGTGTTCATGTAAGTCAATTAATACAATTTTTTTATATATTTTACTTGGAATATATGTTTCTTTCATATAAGTTATTTCCATTAATAATTTTTTCGCGTTTGGGACTCGTTCAATAACAAAAGAAACAGACAAATAGATCACCGCCTACTGCATGTTATAGTACTAACAGACGGTCGTACTTGGTTCGAAGCGGACAGCGGATCTGGTCCGCTCCGTACCAAATCTGTTCGTCTGTACGGTAGTCTGCGTGTCCGCCCGGTTCGATGGGAACAGATTCGGTCGTCTGTTGCAAGATCCGCCGTACCATGTCCGTTGTCGGACCGGACCAAATTCGAGCGTCTGTTAGTACTATTAATATTTTCCAACTTGTAAGCAATTTAATTTTTGTGCAGTCGGGTTTCTTGCTTCTTTAAATAAATTTTATTTTTTACATTTTTATTGATTTCTCTATTACATAATATATCATAAATACAAGAAGTACGACTTGATTAAGTAATAGAAAATAATTTTTATTTTATTAATTACATTTTATTGGTTCTATTTTTTATATGAGTAATTTAAAAAAAATGTTTATTATCAGCTATTTGTAAATACCAATAAACGTTTTTACAAACAAGAGGTATATTTTATAATATTAATAATATTATATAAAAAGCAATTTTCATGTTCTACATAAGTTTAATACGATACACCAACACACATAATAAGAAATTATATTTTTCCTTATTTTATAACTAAGTTGAAAAACTAAGAATGTAATTTTTAATGATACGTGCTTAATAAGCTATTAGTGGTTAAGTTGCGTGCAATGTTACAAGCCTTCGGTTTTAAACAGTTTGGCAAATTTATCCTGTCAATTTTCAGAACATAATAATATGTCGATTATATTTTGACCTCAAGTGCATTTTAAAGATTTTATCAAAACACTTTGAATAGAATATTTAATAAACGGTTTCATGTTTTAAACTCATTTAGTGTGCGTATACTGAAATATATTTTCGTGTTAAATACAGTAGGCTCTCATTTATTCGCGAGCTAATTATCCGGTTTACAAATTAACTATGCATATTATGTGCAGTGCAGCAATACCACATTTTATATATGTTACCGGCCAAACCCGATTTCAGGACAAACTAGTTTGGCCTAGGGCCCTAGGCCAAACTAGTTCTACAAACCAGTTTGGCCTAGGCCAAACTAGTTTGTCCTAGTATGAATAGTAGGCCAAACTAGTTTGTCCTGAAATCGGGTTTGGCCGGTAACATATACATAATATACTACATTTTTTACGTATACCTTCTATAAAATTGCTGATGTGCACCTAACTTCCAAATTTGATCAAACTCACTTCCAATTGTATAGGATGCGTTTAATTCTCAAGCGGTGAAAGTGGTAGTGAGTAGCATAAAATAAAATAAACGTATTTTATTTTATGCAACTTCACAGCACTGGTGTTAAAAGGTGTCATTTCACGATCAAGGCATGGAAAGCAGCTATTTTATAGGATAGTGTGCAACAAAAAAACATTTATCTATACTTAGTTGTATAAAACTTGACCGATATTTAAAATAAAATTCCGATGCAACATCAAGATTCTTTTTATATAAAAATGTAAAATCGAAACAAAAATAAAATAGAAAATAAAGTAGGAAAGTTATTGAAAAGTTAAGCTGAATCAGCTATGCATAAAGTAGTTCGGCTAGCGTGGTGACCCTAAAGAATTGTACTCTATATAATCCGCTGTCTTTACTACCACTTGCTTTGCTTGACTTGGCTGTGGTCGAATCTATATAGAATGGCCACAGTGTACTGTCCCAGAGAACTTTTATGTTTTTATGTTATATGCGGAATATAGTCGATTCGAAATCAATATCACATGTGTACGTCAACCAGGGTTATGCAAATCTGTGTCTATTTTTTTAACCGACGAAAAACAAAAACGAAGGAGGTTCTCAATTCGACGCGTATATTTTTTTTTTTTTTTTTTTATTTATGTATGACCACGCATAACTTTTTACAGAGTAGTCCGATTTTGATAATTATTTTTTTGTTTGAAAGGGTATACCCCGAAGTTGGTCCCATATAAATTTCGTAGAAAAATTCCAACCCTAAGGGTAGGAAAACAGGGGATGATTGATTTTTCACTCACTGATTGTAATGTATGACCACACATAACTTTTTACAGAGTGGTCCAATTTTGATAATTATTTTTTTATTGGATAGGGTATACCTCGAGGCTCGTCTCATATAAATTTGGAAAAAAAATTCCTACCCTAAGGGTGGGAAAATAGGGGTGATTTATTGTTATTCACTCACAGATTTTCATGCTGAGTTGTGTATATTACAATTATAAATTATATAGCTACAAAAAATTATTAAATAAAAACTTTTTAACAAAAAAATTAAACCGCCGTAAAACTGAAAAGCAAAAAATAATAAATCTTTTTATTTAACTAAGTTCTATCTGAGTAGTTGAACGTATGTGAAAGTCTAGTATATCTAAGTAATTTTGAGTCGGCGTCAAACCATCAATGAACAAAGATCACTAAAAGAAATAACCAAATCAAATTAACAATGATACGTGAAATCTCCAGCGATAAACATTAACATTAAACATGCGCTCTCCACACGACCACTCGCAAAGACGTGTGCCCGTTAGGGTTGCTCTGTCGCTCATATTAACTTCGTGAACGCTCAGAGATTTCCGGCGAAGGATTGTTGACGCCGACTCAAAATTACTTAGATATACTAGACTTTCACATACGTTCAACTACTCAGATAGAACTTAGTTAAATAAAAAGATTTATTATTTTTTGCTTTTCAGTTTTTCGGCGGTTTAATTTTTTTGTTAAAAAGTTTTTAATTTTCATAATATTATCAACAGCTTCATTTCTTCGGCGAACCACGAATAAGTCTACACGAAAAATTGGAAAAATATAGTTTTACTAGGCTAGTTTTTAATGAAAACAGGCGTATTTGGTATACCTTCGGGGTCCCTTTTCGTCGGTGGCGCCGCCCCGCTTGCCCCATTGTCAGGGCTCTGTTCAGAGTATTCTGTTAATTGTTAAATTAATTGCTCTTATATGTGGTGTTCTTGGAGGAGCCTAATCATCAGCGTTGGCAAAAAAAGCTAAACCGACATGTTACCGTAATTCTGAGTCACTAGTCTGCCGCATGCAAAAGACCGTGCTTATAGGGTCGCTCCGTGTACTCCGTGCGCAAGACCGACACTCACTGTAATCGGTCATTTCGTGGTTTGAACGCGGTTGTAGTTTCCCTTGTATGACGGTGATTGACCCGAAGTTTTAGGTGTTTGTGGAAACAAATTATTTACGGAATTCTTCTTTCATAACAGTAAATAACTGAAAATAATAATTCTTTTTAAAATTTTTCAAAAAAAAAATTAAAATTGTTTTTTTCAGTGCAACAAAATAAATACTATACAGTATGTAAACACGTAAGGTGCACATAGGGAAATTAGCATTGGGAAAAAATACTTTGATCAGAGTTAGCCATGACTGCATTAATTGTTATTTCTATTGAATTATCGTGGTAATCTTAGGATTTCTATTTTATTTTGATTTATTTTTATTTTACTTGGCGTTTTTAATAATAAAAAGCTCTTATAAATCATTATTTTAATTTTTTGTACAAAAATAAAACAAAAAAACAACTCCATCTGTTTGGAAACATTTCATTCAAAAATTGTCTGACTGGTATGACGAATGTCTTTAGGTTCAACACAAATAGGCGAAGATATTTGATCTCGCACTATATTTAAGCATTTTTGGGAATTTAATGTCCCATTAATTAAAAAAGTCCGATCATGTTGTAATCATTTGAATATTTTCTTTGGTAGTATACACATTCATTTTGCAAAAGAATATTATCTGTCAAATTGAAAAACAAGATTTCAATGCTCACTCTGATCCAGTCATTTTTTCCCAATGTTAAATTCCCTATGTGCACCTTAGGTGTTTACATACTGTATATACTCTTAATGTGTACAAAAATTTCGATAAACATTTGCTTCGTTGAAAATTTTTCAAAAATGTTTATTTGAAACAATGTCAATCCTAGAAAGCGAATGATAGACAATATTGTCGTCACGCACCTAGCGAATACACTTGAATGCATTTTTTAAACACACAAATATCATTTTAGAACATTGAACCATCCCCTAAATAAGAATATCGCGATAAAGGGTTCTAACAGGTTTTCAGATAAAGCATAATATAGCTGTTTGAGCGAGCCGGCATCGGCCTCCCGCCTTAAACATGACACATCACAATTTTGACGCAATTAGATTTTTACAACGCTTTTGCTCTTTACTTCTATATTCCCGTTGACTTGACATGTCACGCACCATCTTTGCTGGTTTTGAAATGACCAATCACGTGACCATATCAGTCTTATCACAAAATTAACTTGTCACTCAAAGCAGCCGTAGTTAAGATTTTACCTTGCCTTTACACACACACACACACATTTATACTTGAATTCCAGTTTTCATGTTTGTATAGTTATACACATATTCTACTGATGATTCCTAAGTAGTTTTACAATATTTAAAATCGCAAAATCGTGGCCGCTGCACTCGAAATTGTTTTGTCGCTACATTCCTTACTAGACTTGGCTGCTAGGTTTCAAGCGTTCTGTGGCGCTGGGTTTCGTAATGGCTTTTATTGGTTCGCTTGTTGTAAACAATTGAGGCGATGAAATATCATAGGGGTCAAGTGCCAAACATTTTTGGGCGCATCATGGTCTTTTGATACATTATTATCTACTAATGGCACATGGAACCTTTCGATGATTCAAAACTAATTTTTTTGAGAAAATGGCACTGACCCCTTTGATATTTCAATGCTTTAATTGTTTAATTCTTTTTAACAAAAAATCCAAAATTTGGCTATACAACACACAAGTGGGGAGCTGATGGCACGGAACACTAATTGTGCAAGTTAAGTTTCTCACGCGTCTGTCTGTAGTCAATTTGTAACACCACGTCTTAAAAATCCACGCTGCCACTGGTGTACCCTGGTGGTCACGTATAGAAACAGAAGCAAGATGGCATCGGAGCGTATGAACTAGGAAGTAGTGTTCATGTTAAAAAACTTAAATTAATAAATGTGTTGAATTAAATAATATTCATGTTATAAACTTACGTTAATAAATATGTTGAATTAAATAATATTCATGTTACAAACTAACGTTAACAAATATGTTGAATAAAATAATAATAATTGTTACAAATTTTTTAAAGGAAAAACGTTTATTTTCAATATAAAAAATAAACGGTTTTTTTCTGCTAAAAATCGTCTATAGATATTATCGTCATGAAGTCGTATACACGTACAACATAATATGTGTGTGTGTGTGTATGTGCGGGTCCACATATAAAAGTGATTTAAGTTGACGTTGACATACACAGAAACGGGGTTCCCTTATAACAACAATCGTAATTATAATAGAGCAGGAAATAATATATTCTAAGACATGCAAGTCATGTTAACCGCAAGGGTGTGCTGCTTATATAAACCCCTCGATTAAAATACAACGGCTACAGTGCAGCACATCTTATTCGCACCTAAGTAAAGGCCGCTGCAAACTAAGCTAGAAACCATTGCTGGGACTTCTGCTGGCCGGCAGACTGGCTACGAGGCTGCAAATGACGTTACTGCAGGCTCGCCTCCTGGCTCACAAGATGTATTTTAAAATTAGAAGAAGGTCTATTTTTCTTGATAGGTCATCTGCTTGCTCTGAGCTAGAACCAATCAGGAAACAGTATCTTGTCACGTGGACGACACGCCCACAAACCTAGAGTGCGTCATTGTGCTCAGACAACAGACACGTTTGGCTCTGTATTTATATTTGAACTGTCACTGCGCACGCACCAGATCCATCCCCAAAACAAGCTTGAAAAGACGTCTCGTGTGAAGCGAGCACATAAAAGCAATCAAGAAAACCAACGCTAGCAAACTAGTAGTCAAATCTAGCATGGAACCTAGCGGCAAATCCAGCCTCGAGTGCAGCGACCTTAAACAAACTTTTTCAGTCAACTTTCACTTTAAAGTTATCCAAAATATGTGTCCATTCGTAGAGTTAGTTTAATATTTTCCATAATTAGAATAAAGAAAAAATATGTCGACATTTTCACAACAAATAATATACATCTAAATATAAAAACAGAAACTAACGACATATAAAATAATTTTAAAACAAACATACTGGTGAGGAGTCGAATCTGGATAATTTTTAACTAAAAACATGAGCATGGAATCGTATTAATAAAGTGCTCTTTACTAATCGTAACAGGTATTACAGATCAATCTGTATATGCGCAAACGAGTCGGTTATCAAAATTTGTTAGTGTGCCGTCTTCATTTGCATATTTTCATTTGTTTTCTTTTTTCTGTTTGTTTTTATTATTTTAAGTATAAATATTCTTCGGTCATAAATATTCAATGGGAATACATTTATATTCTTTTAAAATCAATATTTCTTAAAAAAACAATATGTTATTCTTCCAACTTTTTAAAACTTCTTTTTTATTTTTTACTTAAAGCATTATATAAATTTCGCCGAGCGATTAAATCTCTAGTGAGAAAAGCTCTTGAAACTAAGTGAAGCTTTAGTAAGGACGTACAATTGCGATTGCCTCGAAGTCGCGTCGTATGAGTAGTATAGAAAATCGCTATACCTATATTGTTAATTTTCGTATTAATTTCAGGATAATAATGTCCATTCTTGACGTTGGATAATTGAAGTTACACTGTACACTTTTCTTGTAGTATTTTCATATTGTGTTTGACAGCTATTGTGTCGTCAAGATAACGAGAGGGATTTAAAATTTTTAGGTTTAAAAGCATGATAGGGTTAAATATACATTAAATTTTTCTTCCGCATTTTTAAACTTTTCATTTATATAGACTTTTTCTTTCGTAGCGTATTAGATAACATCTTTGTCTTTTTCTACAAAATAAATAAAAAATCAAGTGTGCTTTAGACCACACGACTGAATTAAAACTTCTTCCTGCCATATATAATCTATACTAATATATAAAGCTGAAGAATTTGTTTGTTTGTTTGAACGCGCTAATCTCAGGAACTACTGGTTCAAATTGAAAAAAAGTTTTTTTTGTTGGATAGCCTATTTATCGAGGAAGGCTATAGGCTATATAATATCATGCTACGGCCATTAGGAGCGGATGTTGCAAAATGTATCTCAAAAATAAGCTTCTATTCATGTGAAATGCACTAACTAGACATACTCATATTAGCGTTGCGAGTACACAGCTCCAGATGGCTCAATCGGTAGAGCATGCGACTGTCAATATCAGGGTCGTGGGTTCGAGCCACACGTTGGGCGAATATATATATATATATATTTTTTATTTTCTACATTGCTTTCTTCTAAGGCTTACATTTAAATTTCTTTTAATTTTATTTAATAAATTAAAAAAAAAATTAGTTAAAAAAAGTATAATAACTGCTTTTTATCGACAAAAACTTTTGAACGGTAACTCCGATCATCATGATACACAACATTCATCTCGGTAAACTAAGATGAATGTGTGTACTCATGTTCCTCCCTTCCCCATTCGTGCTTTTACACCCGGGTGAAACCGGACGGAACCGCTAGTATATAATAATTAATAATAAGTATATAATATATAATAATGATACAATAATATTCGATACTCTATAACCATATTTTGATTAGACATCCTGCATATTTAACGACACAATATAACCTCACTCTGTAGCACATACCTATCTACAAAGACGAAATGTTTAAAATATAATTTTTGATTAATTAATAGGTAAAATATGTGTATATATTTATTAGCATAATTTATAATACATTTAAAAGGATTTATTAACTAACCTACATTATTTCCCGTTACAAAATGCAGCAAAATTCTATGAAATGTATATTTGATACAAAAACAATTGTTTTCATTTAAAAGTCAAATAGTTGTCCAAAAAAAAAAAGATTTTCGATTAATGCTCAAAACTTAAGATCACTATCACGCACCGTTCGCCTCGTCCGATGATGCACTTCCGTAAACGCTTTCGTCAGGCATTTACCAGCTTACTCCCCAAGTCAAGAAGTTTTACTTCAATAAATTGCTAACGTCCGTTTTTATATATTATCACACTTTGTAAAAATATACGTCATTATATTCTAAATACATAAATTACTATTTCGGCACAGGTTTCTCTTTTGTTTCACTTTTTAAGCGTATCCGTTTTCATGTTCCGTATCGTGCGTAACAATTGTAAATAGTTACACTGTTTTAAAATGAATCTGGATATTTTTAAAAATTGTTTAAAAAAACGCACCTTCTCACGCTTGTTACGCAATATATTAGTTTTTAGTTTTTATCAAACAATTTGGGTTTTAAATTACTCGGATGTTACAATTCGGGTTTCATGTAAATTCTGTATCGATTAGCCTATGAAAACAAATGCGTCAAGTCTTCCTCAATTACCTTGAGGCCTAGATCAGCATAATGTTATATATTCAAGAGTACACTACTGTGAAAAGAATCCAACTTTTATATAACTTATACACGAGTATTCTTATGCTATCGGGAGATGCTGGTTCATATACTGCAATATCATTTTTGATTCGAAATCAAGACGATCTACTAAAAGCATTTTTTACGTAATTCAAAGAGAGTTTGGTTTTTCATTTTTATATTGAGAGATTGCGTTAATATAGGTAATAATATATTAACCCCATCTCTCGGTATAAAAATAAAATATCAAACTGTTTTTTAATTATGTTAGATAAGGCTTATAGCAGACCGTCTGTGTCACGAACTCGGCGATCCACCAATCGCCTTGATATGAATAATTCCAGTGGAACTTACACAAGCCCCTTATACGATGGTCAAACAATTCGTGATTTCTTACATAGCACTACTTAACGATCTTTAAATATTCTTAAAGATCGTGAACAGTTTGAAATACTCAGATCAACACTTATTAATTATTCAGAACAAAATCGCAAATAAATGTTTCTTTGAAAAAAAACTATAATATTCATGTAGTCTTCATGGTAATTTGGCTGCGACGGTTTGACAAATCGCAAAGTGATCAAATGTCGGCTCAGAGAAAAAGGAAAGTAATAAAGTGTCGGGTGCAAATTGGCTATGCTAATTTCAAATTTTATTTTATTTTATCTATATTATTGATAATATAAAATACAAGTGTCTTGAATGTATCATTTCTATTAATCTATGCTTTATCAATTACAACATTCAATGATCAGTTGCAGTTTGATGACAGTTTTTACCGTGTCTGCGGGCAGTAAAAAATGTACGCCAAGCTTTATCCCTTTTATTTATTTATGTGAGATCAGTATACAGATATTAAAAAAGCTTCGTCAAAATATGCAAAAAAAGAGAGAATAGGCCAGTCTCATTAGCACATTGATGTACATTTTAAAAGCTCAATATCAGGTACTACTTTTGACTTATTAGCGTTAATATAAATTCATGGCAGGTTTCCGCACATAATATGTTTTCCTGCTTGTAGATGAGATCCTGTCGTTTTACATAACAGAGTTCTCTAATTATGACAACATACATTCTGTCGGGCTCTATTTACCAGGTAATGTGTGTGAAACCAAACTGTCTTGTTTAATAAATAGCTTACTTAAACACTTCTAATCTGCGTCTTGAATTATCGAAAACTTTACTTCCATATTAATTTTATCCCTTTCGCTGAAGTAGCATGTTTCCTTAATATAACAGCGATCTTAAACGTTATTAGTTCAAAAGTATAGTTAATTTCTTTAAAGACCTTGGGGAAAATCATAAATCTTATCTCTAACTTCAGACATATTACATGGAAAATAGCCAAATAGACGAAATAATTTTGTGTTGAATTTTTATTAATTAACTCTCAAAAGGGTTATAAATAAGTGACCCAAAAGTTTCCATAGTAATCGTGTCGGAATGGTAAGAAATGTCAAAAATGACGTTTGCATCTGTCAAAGTATTATGTTCTAATAATTAGTTATTCAAATTGTTAACTCAGAAGGCGTTGCATTTCACAAATATTTGAAATGCCATCCGTTTTTGAACAAATGCAATCGTTTTATTTTAAGATAGAACAAACGTAATCTTTATATTACCATATTAAACCGTGCAACAGAGAGAGAGATAACCGAAAGATGTTTGCCATCGATTATATCAAATTGAATTTATTTCTAAATAAATTTGTATAAAAAACCTGTTTTGGCAAATTCTGTTGTATGAAATTTATGTAAAATATTCTCCTCTTTCGTTTAAGACAGGTTTCGAACCGATCTGATTTAAATTGAGTGAGTTATAAGCAAAAAACTTCGTTTTTTCTTTATTGCTCCCCTCTGGGGTCAAAATTCAAAAATCGGGCGACGTTAGGATTTAAGTTACCCGGAGACGAATTGAACAAAAAAAAGTTTTTTAAAATCGGTTAAGGCGTTTGGGCTGTACGCTGGATACAAAAAGCGTGACTCACAGATTCACAGACAAAGCGAGTGCATATAAGGCGCTTTAGCTTACGCTAATCGCGCCTAAAAATACAATATACACGTTTTTGTTGTAATCTTTCAGTAATCCGGCCTTTTCGGTAACTCGGCACTTTGTGATCTGATATATGGCGAATGTGTGAGAGTCTTGAGTACAGAAAAAATTTCTTTTAACAAAAAAATTTCTTTTTCAATGAAATTTGACGCATACGTATCCATACTTAAAAAGACCGTTGTACTTATATAGTAGTACTCAAAGATACTTTTAACCTGTGCGACTAATCGACACATGTATTTTCAACTTTTCATTCATCTTCACTTCGTGGCAGCCATAAAAAAAATCTTTATTAATTTGAACTTAAAAGTTGATTGGTTGAGCAGCGTAGGAGGAGACAATTTTGCGTCAGAATTAGTAGAAACAAAAAAAAACTTGAATATACGTAAGTAAAATCATGGCTGAAAATGGATTGTGTTGAAAATATATGAGGCCAACTGTACTTCTATCAAAAACCACACATCAATACTTACGTGTTTGGATACAACCCTGGAGAACTAATTGTCAGGCACATATTGCGAGAGGGGTTCCATGGAGTAGTAGCGTTCTATTTACAATTCACTGCACCTACTTATTAAATGTTCGTGAAATTATATATTTAGTAAATAACTATCATAAACATAACTTCCCTTTGTTCGAGGGGCACAAGACATATTCTTTTCTGAATAATTTATACTTAATAATCAAAACTCACCCCAATCATTTGGTGAAACATTTTTCAGTAATAAGCGTCATTTACATAATTATATATTTGTTTATATACAGAAAATTATCATATTTTTACAACAAGCTGAAATGCATTTACTCTTAAAAAATTTTCCCTCTTAAATTTCATGCTTATCACTTAATCATAAAAATTAAAATGTACAAAATATGATGATAATTTTCTTGTTGCATGATGGTTAATTATGCGAGGAAATCAAGCAAGAGGGAATTCCTGAAGATAATTTACTTACATTCTCCCTTTTTAGCTGCTTTTCACTTCATCTTCAAAAAATTTTGATACTTCACTTTTGAATAAAACTCACTTCTAAAACGACGAGATTTGTTTTAATTTTCCGCACTACTGCATAACTGTTCACTTTATATGCCAGTCATACATTTTTATAGTGGATAGTGCGAAAGAAATATTACTGTAACGAGACGCCACTGGAGGCGGCCGCAGTGCATTGTTGTCAAAGTCGCGTAGGCAACAATGCTTGCATTGTTGACGGAACCGTCTTGTTACGCACATTGTTATACCGCAGAGACAAGCATGCCGAAGAATGTTCCAGAAAGCGGTTGAAGAACTTACATAAACAGCGCTAGCGTGGAAGGCAACGCAGTCAGTCAGAAGTCAGTGTCAGTGACAATAAATAGTGCGCGACATAAACGAAATATAAATGTTGTAAATAAATATAGAGATAAAATTTAGACATCTAGAAGAAATAAATACAGTAGTTTAATGTTATAGTTGTTGTTTTAGAATTCGTTTGTTTTTCGTTATTTATTTTATTATTTCATTTTTGCATTATTATAGAGAAGTACTTTTAGTTTGTTTTTGCTAACGTTGTTTTTTGTAAATAAACATTTTTAACCACCAGCAAAGAACAGTTTTGTTACATTACATTTGAAAATGACGACATATTCTGTAATATACTTATTTTATCTTGCTGCTACTTTGGTTGCTCAAAATTAGATGTGATGTTGGCCACGTTAAGCGCTTCAATCGGAAACTGGTACGTTCAGAATAGTAAGGCAATATAGACGATCTACTCTTACGTAATGCGAGCCAAACACGACTATGGCCACGCAAACTAATAAAGTTCACTCGTCCACTCTCACATCAGAATCTTCATTCTATTTCACTCGCACCGCCGTTACTGTATCTATGAGCCAAGGGATGGAACTTTATCAAAAATAAAAAAAAAAATACATTTGTGAGACTCTTGCGCGCTAGAAGTGAAACTTCTTAGGTTCTAGCATTTCTTGACGATTTTATTCTCTCAAGATTATGTGAAATTTGTTAACGTGGCTAGAGAAAATGCTATGAATAACCACAGTACAACCTACGCATGCGTGTAGACTGACCTTGACAGAGTGAGTAGAAAGGATAGAGTGGGAGAACTCTATCCTCTCGACTGCTAGTTGAAGTCGGAGAAGGGGAAGCAGATGACTGTTCGTCTGATCCAGATCAATTGCTCTTCCGCGCCTAAAAAAGTTTCACTTCAAATAAAAGTTTAATTTTTTCGTTTTTACAATCACCTTTCCTGCCTACGTTCAATTAGAAATCGGCGCAATTGTCTGTTTCTCTATTAATGTCGTATGGTTGCAGAAACATTGTCAACTTTGATTTGACAATAACCTTAGATTGTGATCATAATTACAGTTTTTGTTACATGCAGTAACAGTCTAATGTTGCTGTCAAACTTTCTGTCGTGTAGAACATTAAATTATATGCTCATACTATTGATCTACATAAAGAAATATCGCGTTCCAAGCTAAATTTTGAACAATATGCGTAGAAAAATGTTGTTTCAAAGTAGAAATTGTAAAAAAAACTACGTTAAATAATTTTTTTATATTTTGGGTTCCCGGCTAAAGCCGAATAATGTGATTAATCTTTATTTTATGGAAAATTACGGATCAATTTTTTGTCACACTGTAACGTTTCCTCTGGTACTTTAATCTCAAAATTTACGCAAACTAAAAGAAAAAAAAGGCTAAATAGTCTAGGGGGTACCAGTGGACGTACAAGCATTAACGATAATTTACCACACTATTTACTTTAGCTTTATATTAAAGAATAGAATGCTGAAAATAATAAACTAAAAAACAATCGTACTTATATTTTATCGATTTTTATTGATAATAAAAAATTAGGTTCTTTCGACAAGAAAAAAAAATAATATTAATGTTCTAACATTTGTATATTAGAAAGAAAAAAATTACATTTAACAAATAGTATAATATTTTAATAGTATATTGTAACAAAACTGCTGTAGTCCTTGGCGGAAATTATTTATTTACAATATTAACTGTTTAACAAACAGTAAAAACACACAAACGAAAGCGTATAACGTTAACAGAAATAAAACTAATAGTTCTAGATTACAAAATAGAAGACTAAGTAACAGAGAATAAAGATGTGTCTAAATTATGTACAAAGAAATATTTGCAACACACAGGAACACAACACCGAGTTTATCAGCGCACTTGTCTATTCAAACACACAGGAACACAACACCGAGTTCATCAGCGCACTTGTCTATTCAAACACACAGGAACACAACACAGAGTTTATCAGCGCAATTTTCTATTCACTATAAGTCATTTATTTAAAATCACTCACTAGAGTTATATTTATTTCCACAGATTAACGGAATTTATGTCGTAATGCCAGAGCACTGTATCAACATACGAACAGCTTCAATAACTGAATAATTCTTCGTCACTCTGTTCGCCTTTTTATAGTTTTCGGTCTATGCTTCCAAAAAGGTAGAATCGAGATTTTCTCTGCTCTCCACGCGTTCGGATCTCCAAGGTCGGGTGCTGGCTACCTGCATCTATTGTTGCTAGCCTTTACATGCGTGGGAGTCTCTAACGGTCGGATGTCCGTTACCTGCTTTCCTTGTTTCTTAGTTGACCTTCGAGTATTGTGTAGACTTTTCCAGAAACTCTCATAGGCGCATCATTGTGGGGGAAATACGCAACAATATATTAAGGAGACCCTCTGAAAATAAATCAGTATTTTTTATTAGATTTTGTTAAAAAGAAAAAAAAATATTAACGATCAGAGGACTGGCCTTCGTGATCGTTAACGCTTACTTTTTACAACCAAAAAAGAACTGCAACACGCAGAATTCAAAAATTATTATTTATTTCTTTGGAATTTATCTTTTTGTGTAAATATAGTTATCGAATATTTAACAACATTAATGTATACTTAAAAAGTTCCGGATATGAAAAAAATTGTATCATCCCTATCGAGAATCACCCCATCCAACGTAATAACGCTTCGCTCGGACGCGCGAACGCCTCTGTGAATAAATATTACAGTAGCCCACTAACAAACTACATCACTTTTTTATACATCCGTTCAACTATTTTCTGTTCTAAATCCGTTTTCTGCCTATAGCAATTCTATGGTTAAAATCTCTGGCAGTATTTTTGTAAATGTTTTTATATATTGTAGCAAGCTATATATAGTCGTAAAGAGGGCCCCCCTTTTTGAAATTTCAAATCCACAAGCTTTAGAAAACCTGAAATCATTATTTAACTTAAAGAACGAAAATTGCATAAAAAAGAAAAAAGTAAAGTGTAAACCGGGCTTTAGGATGGATGAAGCCGTAACACGCTACAAAAAAAAAGGAGAGCTCACGAGACTGCGGACACGAACGGATGTAGGTTGAAACTGAGTTTTTTTGATTTGATTTTTTTTGAAAAATACGATACGAAAAATTGGATTCTAACGTCGCCGCTAACTTACGTTAATATTGAAAAGTGTTTTGCTAAAGTTATCGTTCCTGTTTTACGTGATATTTTAAGAAGTGATCAACGTAGCAATAGAAACCGCGTGTTCAACTGATTTGAGTATTTAGAGCCGTGGTGTTTTCAAATCGCGAAAATATTTTGCGCTGGACGTTTGTGTTGTTCGTGGATGCTGTTTCCAGCTTGTGAAAGGTGCTTTGGGCCCGGATTGCTGCTTTTACATTTGGGTACTTGGAATTGAAAATCACTCAGCCATTTTGGTCTTGTGGCGAGTCACCTTGTCATGACCTGATTTCTTCTGTTCCCGAATTCTGCAATCTCACGCTCTACACGCCTGGAAGAAGATCCAGGACTCATTCAATCGACTACAGACGCTGGCCGGCGTACCAGGTATTTGGAAATTAACTTTCGGTTTGGTGTTAAATCTTAACACGGTTCCGATTACACGATTGTAATAGTGTTACATAAACGCTACCGCGTAAATCCTATTTGCAAATCTACTAGCTCAAATCAGTGTACTTAAGTCTAATTTTGAAAATAAAACGCAATTTCTACTTGAATTTTATTATACGAAAAATCTATTATAAACGGGTTCACTTCATGAACGTTCTAGCGAATGTCAATTCGACATACGTCCTTTAAGAAATAATTACCACTTATTTGAATGAAAACGGCATCTCAACGTATTTGCAACGTATGTCGTAGCTTCACCGAACATGCGCACCGTATCATAAACTGTCTGATTCCGCGCAGCTCATTTGCTTTTAACCTCAACTTACAAGTGTCAGACTATGTTTACAAAATAAAGTGCCAATAATTTGATGTCATGAAAGTGTCGCGGTTTCTGAGTCGTGCTGTGTTTGTTTAACTGCTTTTAATTTGTTAAATTTAAAAAACTGTTAACCTTTTTGCCAACGTTAATTTGTAAATTGTTGTACACATTGGACAATTAATCAGTTAAGAAAAGTTGTTTAGTTACTGTACAAATTGGCGATTTCTTGAGCTGGTTACTCGCGTTGTTATTGCTAGCTTTAATACATGGTTATTGTCGTCTAATACTTTTAGCTGATAAATTGTCCTCTATAACGGATATATTTTTAGTGAATAAGATTTTTTATAGTAATGATATTTCGAAATACAGGTATCTCACGTCAGTTGAGATGCCCTTGTGTTGATTATTGATTAATCGTTAACAATCTCGGACTGTGTCAACTTGGTAGCTTGGAATGCTATGTTAACTTTTGGTAAACTTAATGTTTACGTTACGTTCAACGATTTTAGACAATCCTAGATTGGCTAACGATTTGGCAGTATTCACTGTGTTCACTTGGTAGCTTGAATGCTATGTTAGCTTTTGGTAAACTTAATGTTTGTTACGTTTAAACGATTTTAGACAATCCTAGATTGGCTAACGATTTGGCAGTATTCACTGTGTTGACTTTAGGTAGCTTGAAAAGCTATGTTAGCGTTGGTAAACTTGTAGTTTATGTTTTGTCTACGCTTTTAGAACATTTATAAATTCTATTCTAGGTAAATTATGATAATTATGTTTAGCGTCTCCTGGCAGATTTTTCTGTGCTAAATTTTGGTAGTCTATAACGACTATGAATTGAATTGTGTAAATTTTGTATTTATGTATCACGTTTCTTGGCAAACAGTTTAATTGTGTTTCCGTTTTAGTCAACTTTAAATTTGATTGCTGCGCTTGACCATTATTGGTAAATTATCGCATTTGGTTTTCTAAATTGCAATTATTAAATATTGTTCGTCGCGATTGCTTGTAGATCTAACGATCAGATTGTGTGGACCTTCAGTCCGATATTTATAGTTATCAATTTTATCTTACTTGTTGGGGTCAATGACCTGTTGTTTGAAATTCACTTTATATTGTATATTACATATTTTATTAAGGGCCTTCTGTCTTCCCGTCAACCCTCATTGAGAGTGAACATTAATTGTTGTTAAATTTAAATGCATGTAAAAGTTGTTCAATAATAATTTTCAGTATTAAATATTTGTTTATATTTTTCTTAAACTACTTCAAGCGTTTTATTTCGGAAGTTAGGACCCTGGCTTTTCTTACAGGCGTGTGCAGCGTCGTGAGATTGCTTAACAAGATTGGTTCTGTACTGGCGCCCTCATTGACTTTACAGCTAAAACACGACCCTTTGGGTCAGCTGACCATCTTGGTTTTTATAAACATCAAAAGGTAAGTCCTTCGCTTCCAACGTTGCGGTAAACTACTTGTACTTGTCTAACTTAACCGACCTACGACTCGCCCCGCTGAAAAGGCTAGCCGTGGCAATAAATAGTTCCGAGAGGATTCGGTCCTATAAACTCGCGCTCACAACGTGGGGCCTTTCGTTTTTCGTAGTTCGCGCATCTAAATTCGCCCTTCGTTTTTTTGTTCCGCTCTCTAACGACTTCGTGTGATAATTATATCGTTTTCGTCTGCGCATGATAACTTGAATTGTGGTCATATTTGTGAAACTAATAAACGAATTGATTTTGGTTTCGTCTGGGGCAGTTCGTTTGAACTGTGATTTCGTTACGTTTTCTTTGGGAAATTTTATTTCTGTTTACGTTTAGAAAATTTCGCTATAAAGAAATTTTTGGTCGCTTAGCTACTTCGTGTAAAGGGTAGTTCCTACTGTTTTCGTAAAATTTTTGATTCCGTCGCGTCAAACTAACTTTCGTAAAGATGTCGTTAATGGGATTAACTCGTGAGGAATTGATCTACGAATTGAGATTGCGTCACGTCCAAGGGATTGAACACATGAACTTAACGTTACTACGAACTTCATTAGCTACACTAATGAAACAAAACGCAGACTTGGACTTTCCAGATGTAACTTTAGACGTCTCCGCCGAAATAACTGTCTGTCGCAAGAAAATTATTGAACTTCGCACTCAAGTACAAAATTTTTCTGACTCCATCGACAGCTCCACTTTCAATATTTTGGACGCTCGCATCTTACATTTGATTAGTCGAACTCGACGCCTTATGCCTCGTGCTACTACAACGTCACTGATTTCGGACGTCACGACGCTAATCGAAAATGCTTTAGCTTTGGACGAAGAATTAAGCTCACGTGGTTTGCAATGTTCTACGCCGTGCAACGATTCTACAATCTCGCTACCCGACTCCCCGCCGATTTCGACTTCGCCTCAACTGCAAATACCCGTGTATAAATGGGGTATCAAATTTTCGGGAGATGAAGCTGGTTTAAGCTTAACTGACGTGCTTGAGAAGATTGAAGAGCTACGTATCTCTCGTGGAGTATCTAAGGATGCACTGTTTCATGCCGCTAGCGACATTCTGGAAGGCTCCGCGTTAATTTGGTTCCGGTCTGTCCGCAATACCATTCACTCTTGGGATGAATTGTCCACTCAACTAAAAGCCGAATTTTTACCTATTGGGTATGAAGACGAACTGTGGCAGGAAATTCAGAATCGTATTCAAGGTCCTGACGAACGAGTAGGCCGGTACATTGCCTGCATGAAAAATCTTTTTTCACGTCTCCCGAGTGTTGTGTCAGATGAACGGTGTCTACACATCATACAACGTAATCTCGCTCCCTACTTCCTGGAACACCTCGGTGCTTTTGAAGTAAATTCAATCGACGAATTATCTAAAATTTGTAAGCGTCTTGAACAAAACCGCCACCACGCTACTCGTAACGCGATGGCTCAACTTCCGGTAACCCGACCCCTAGAACCGACTTTCGCTTATCAAGCTTCCGCGTCCATTACTCCGACTAAGATTAACCGCCGTGATACTTCAGCTAAAGCAGCTCAGCTTTCTGCTTCCACTCCTGTCGAAACGACCAAAACGCAACCGTTAACTTCAACTTCCGTACCAGCTCCTACTGTAGTTGTCACGTCCGCTATCAAGTGTTGGAACTGCCAACAGTCCGGTCACCGTTACAACGAATGCACTGTTGCTAAACAAATGTTTTGCTACCGCTGTGGCGACAGAGGTCACTTTGTGAAGAACTGTACTCAAGCGCCGTCGACAAAACTACAAAGGCGTAAACTAGTTCGGAATCGCTGTCTATGCCCTGCTTCTCAGATTCCAACACGTATTACACCCGATCTTATTTCCTGGAAACGGTGGCTTCGAACCGTTCGCGACTTCTGCTCAACGAAAACTAAATCTTCTTATGTGGAAGATTCGCCTCATCTCCGATTTACGTCCAACGCCGCGTCCTTATTTAAAACGCGCACTAAACTTTACCGCTCTCGCGTAATATTTCCCTCGTCTGGCCGTGAGCCACCTACTTTTCCGAACTTACAAACTCGCTCGGGTGACTCATCGTGCCGCGCTCAACAATCCGCGTCTTCTATTACTCCTATTACTCAATTACCCTATTCTGGGCCTCGTGTTTGCCCCGCTTTTGCGTCCCGTCACGGCGATAACCGTCCATATATAACCGTCAACGTTTATAACCAATCCGTACTTTCACTAGTCGATACTGGTGCTAACCGCTCTGTTTTAGGTAATTCTGGTCTCGTTTTATTAGAGATGTTTTCTTTGAAACTGTCGAAAACAAATGTTGATTTGACGACAGCAGATGGCGCTATTCAGCGTGTAACCGGCTTTGTCAGACTACCGATCGAAGTAAATGGAATTCTTCGCTTATTTGATGTTTTAGTTGTTCCGTCCTTACAGGTACCTCTAATTCTAGGTATGGACTTTATAAAAAGTTTTGATTTCACTTTTGACTTTCGTGCTAACGCTTACTCAGTGTCGAAACCTACTGCTTCTTCGAACCCCGTTCAGATCATCAACGTTATCAACGAACGATCCGATTTATCAGATACGCAACAAAATCAGCTCACTGCAGTGATTGAAAAATTCAACGCACTTTCCTGGAAAGATGGTGAAGCTCTTGGACGAACTAATGTATTGGAACATCGAATAGATACCGGCGACGCTCGACCTTTAAAACAACGTCAATATCCGCTCTCACCGTACATGATGCAACACCTGAACAAGGAACTTGATCATATGTTGGATCTAAAAGTGGTTAAACCATCTCACAGCCCTTGGTCGTCCCCTGTTTTACTTGTCAAGAAATCAAATGGAGAGCTCCGATTTTGTTTTGACGGTCGTCAACTAAACGCTGTAACTAAACCCGATGCGTATCCGCTTCCACGTGTAGATCAAATCCTGAGTATGCTTTCAGGTGCGCAGTTTTTAACTAGCATCGATTTAAAATCTGCATTCTGGCAAATTCCTCTATCATCCGACTCCGCTGAAAAAACCGCATTTTCAGTTCCTGGACGCGGTCTTTTCGAATTCAATGTAATGCCGTTCGGGCTGCGCAACGCTCCCCAAACCCAACAACGCTTGATGGACCGCATTCTTGGTCCCGAACTCGAACCGTTCGTGTTCGTTTACTTAGACGACATCATCATTGCCACTCCGAATTTTGCAAAGCATCTCGAAGTCCTGCTCGAGGTACAACATCGCTTCGCTAAAGCCGGCTTAACCGTCAACATTTCAAAATGTGAATTTTGCCGTTCTTCGTTAAAGTTTCTAGGCTTTGTGATTGATCGTTTAGGTCTTCGTACCGATCCCGCTAAAGTTTCAGCCATGGTTGAGTACGCGCGTCCCACTAATACCACTGAGGTAAAACGTTTCATTGGATTATGCTCTTGGTATAGACGTTTTATACCGCATTTTTCTTCGCTCACCGCTCCGATAACTGAATTGATTAAAAAACGAAAAAAGGGCCAACCGATAACTTGGTCAGAACAAGCTGACGCATCCTTTCGCGCTATTAAACAAGCTTTGATATCGTCTCCGGTCCTTGCTAACCCGGACTTTACTAAACCATTCACTATACAGTGCGACGCTTCCGATCGAGGTCTTGGCTGCGTGCTGACGCAGACAAACTCTGATTCTGTGGACATTCCAATCGCTTTTGCCAGTCGGACTCTCACGACAATGGAGCAGAAGTACACCACCACGGAAAAAGAATGTTTGGCGGTTTTATTCGGCATAGAAAAGTTTCGACCCTACGTGGAAGGCGCTCGCTTCACAATTCTCACCGACCACCACTCATTACTATGGTTAAAAAATATTAAAGATCCGTGTGGACGTCTTGCTCGCTGGGCTTTGAAAATTCAGCAATATGACATCGAATTCGTACATAGAAAAGGTTCTCTGAACATAGTTCCCGACGCTCTTTCGCGCTCTCCGCTTCAAATTTCTGTTCTCAACTTTTCCGATGAGGTCTGTTCTAGTGATCCGTGGTATCAACGTATGGTTATATCTGTGACCCAGTCACCACGCGAATATGCTAATTGGCGAGTCACCGATGGACGTCTCTTCAAATTGTTGCGACCGAACTTCAATCAAGGCTTAAATCAAAGCGAATGGAAACAAGTAGTGCCGAAACCCGCGCGATTTCAACTTCTCTGCGATTGTCATTCTCCTCCAACCGCCGGTCACCTAGGTATGGCGAAAACTTTATATCGACTTTCAGAACACTACTATTGGCCTAAGATGAGGTGCGACGTATCCCGTTTTGTATCGAAATGTCAAAAATGTGCTGCACAAAAGATGCGTAATATTGCGAGACCCGGATTCATGGGACAACCGAAGAAGATAAAGTATCCTTGGCAATTGGTGGGTGCTGATATAGTCGGACCGCTTCCAAAAACTAAAGACGGATTTTGCTACATTCTCGTAGTCGTCGACTGGTTTTCGAAGTTCGTATTATTGAAACCGCTCAAGAACGCTAATGGTCAATCTATTGCTCGTTTCCTGGAAGACGAAGTTTTTCTGATGTTTGGAGCTCCTCAAATCTTTTTATGCGACAACGGCACCGAATTCACGTGTAATGATGTAAAACAACTGCTGGACAAATACCATGTTAAAGCCTGGTTCACAGCGCGTTATCACGCACAAGCTAACTTTGTCGAACGAGTAAACCGCACCATTGGCACTGCGATTCGGTGTTATCTCACGGACGCGAACCATCATCAATGGAACCTAGAGCTCCCGAAAATCGCTTATGCTTTACGCACAGCTGTGCACGACAGCACTGGCTTTGTCCCTTGCTTTTTGAACTTTGGCCGCTTCGTACCTATAGACGGTCGTTATTACGGTGAATTAAATCAACACGATATTGTGGATCTAGATTGGTCATGTGACTTTTACGCTCATCAGATGCAAGAGCATCCGGCCATTTATCAAGACGTGCGACGACGACTGGCTGAGGCTTATCAACGTCAAGCTGCTGGATACAATCAACGAAAACGTCCCACTGACAACTATGAAGTTGGTCAGCGTGTCTGGAAACGACATCATGTTTTGTCGAGTGGAGCACATGGTTTTTCCGCCAAACTTGCACCACGCTATGTACCGTGCACTGTAACCGCGAAAATTTCCCCCCTTGTATATGAACTGGCTAACGATGAGGGTCAGCTCATTGGAAGATGGCATGTCAAGGATTTGAAACCTGACAAAGGCGACAGCGACGAAAAGTCTTCTGATACTCAACGAAATTCAGATGAAGACGAAACGAAACCGGCGGATCAACCCGATCAGGCCGCTTTTGATAGCGATGACTCGATGTTCGAACTCTTTGATTAAAAGAAAATGACTTCGTCCTTTTCTTTTTTTGAGGAAGGGGGGGTGTGTAGCAAGCTATATATAGTCGTAAAGAGGGCCCCCCTTTTTGAAATTTCAAATCCACAAGCTTTAGAAAACCTGAAATCATTATTTAACTTAAAGAACGAAAATTGCATAAAAAAGAAAAAAGTAAAGTGTAAACCGGGCTTTAGGATGGATGAAGCCGTAACACGCTACAAAAAAAAAGGAGAGCTCACGAGACTGCGGACACGAACGGATGTAGGTTGAAACTGAGTTTTTTTGATTTGATTTTTTTTGAAAAATACGATACGAAAAATTGGATTCTAACGTCGCCGCTAACTTACGTTAATATTGAAAAGTGTTTTGCTAAAGTTATCGTTCCTGTTTTACGTGATATTTTAAGAAGTGATCAACGTAGCAATAGAAACCGCGTGTTCAACTGATTTGAGTATTTAGAGCCGTGGTGTTTTCAAATCGCGAAAATATTTTGCGCTGGACGTTTGTGTTGTTCGTGGATGCTGTTTCCAGCTTGTGAAAGGTGCTTTGGGCCCGGATTGCTGCTTTTACATTTGGGTACTTGGAATTGAAAATCACTCAGCCATTTTGGTCTTGTGGCGAGTCACCTTGTCATGACCTGATTTCTTCTGTTCCCGAATTCTGCAATCTCACGCTCTACACGCCTGGAAGAAGATCCAGGACTCATTCAATCGACTACAGACGCTGGCCGGCGTACCAGGTATTTGGAAATTAACTTTCGGTTTGGTGTTAAATCTTAACACGGTTCCGATTACACGATTGTAATAGTGTTACATAAACGCTACCGCGTAAATCCTATTTGCAAATCTACTAGCTCAAATCAGTGTACTTAAGTCTAATTTTGAAAATAAAACGCAATTTCTACTTGAATTTTATTATACGAAAAATCTATTATAAACGGGTTCACTTCATGAACGTTCTAGCGAATGTCAATTCGACATACGTCCTTTAAGAAATAATTACCACTTATTTGAATGAAAACGGCATCTCAACGTATTTGCAACGTATGTCGTAGCTTCACCGAACATGCGCACCGTATCATAAACTGTCTGATTCCGCGCAGCTCATTTGCTTTTAACCTCAACTTACAAGTGTCAGACTATGTTTACAAAATAAAGTGCCAATAATTTGATGTCATGAAAGTGTCGCGGTTTCTGAGTCGTGCTGTGTTTGTTTAACTGCTTTTAATTTGTTAAATTTAAAAAACTGTTAACCTTTTTGCCAACGTTAATTTGTAAATTGTTGTACACATTGGACAATTAATCAGTTAAGAAAAGTTGTTTAGTTACTGTACAAATTGGCGATTTCTTGAGCTGGTTACTCGCGTTGTTATTGCTAGCTTTAATACATGGTTATTGTCGTCTAATACTTTTAGCTGATAAATTGTCCTCTATAACGGATATATTTTTAGTGAATAAGATTTTTTATAGTAATGATATTTCGAAATACAGGTATCTCACGTCAGTTGAGATGCCCTTGTGTTGATTATTGATTAATCGTTAACAATCTCGGACTGTGTCAACTTGGTAGCTTGGAATGCTATGTTAACTTTTGGTAAACTTAATGTTTACGTTACGTTCAACGATTTTAGACAATCCTAGATTGGCTAACGATTTGGCAGTATTCACTGTGTTCACTTGGTAGCTTGAATGCTATGTTAGCTTTTGGTAAACTTAATGTTTGTTACGTTTAAACGATTTTAGACAATCCTAGATTGGCTAACGATTTGGCAGTATTCACTGTGTTGACTTTAGGTAGCTTGAAAAGCTATGTTAGCGTTGGTAAACTTGTAGTTTATGTTTTGTCTACGCTTTTAGAACATTTATAAATTCTATTCTAGGTAAATTATGATAATTATGTTTAGCGTCTCCTGGCAGATTTTTCTGTGCTAAATTTTGGTAGTCTATAACGACTATGAATTGAATTGTGTAAATTTTGTATTTATGTATCACGTTTCTTGGCAAACAGTTTAATTGTGTTTCCGTTTTAGTCAACTTTAAATTTGATTGCTGCGCTTGACCATTATTGGTAAATTATCGCATTTGGTTTTCTAAATTGCAATTATTAAATATTGTTCGTCGCGATTGCTTGTAGATCTAACGATCAGATTGTGTGGACCTTCAGTCCGATATTTATAGTTATCAATTTTATCTTACTTGTTGGGGTCAATGACCTGTTGTTTGAAATTCACTTTATATTGTATATTACATATTTTATTAAGGGCCTTCTGTCTTCCCGTCAACCCTCATTGAGAGTGAACATTAATTGTTGTTAAATTTAAATGCATGTAAAAGTTGTTCAATAATAATTTTCAGTATTAAATATTTGTTTATATTTTTCTTAAACTACTTCAAGCGTTTTATTTCGGAAGTTAGGACCCTGGCTTTTCTTACAGGCGTGTGCAGCGTCGTGAGATTGCTTAACAAGATTGGTTCTGTACTGGCGCCCTCATTGACTTTACAGCTAAAACACGACCCTTTGGGTCAGCTGACCATCTTGGTTTTTATAAACATCAAAAGGTAAGTCCTTCGCTTCCAACGTTGCGGTAAACTACTTGTACTTGTCTAACTTAACCGACCTACGACTCGCCCCGCTGAAAAGGCTAGCCGTGGCAATAAATAGTTCCGAGAGGATTCGGTCCTATAATATATACAAATAGCTATAGTTTTCTATTATATTATGAAACACCCATTGTTAAATATCAAGTGAACCCCTCCATGTTTTTTTCACTATCAAATATCTGAAAAATCGTAATAAGATATTCCTCCCATGTTTTGCATTTTATTTCATACGTGCGTTTAAAACAAACCTTTTGAGACCTAATTGATCAAAATTGGTCCAGCTGTCTTGATTCTAGAAGTAACATTAATATTGAAGCGTGAAACATACGAGTATAATTTTTTTTTTTTGGTATCGCCGTAATCTGATAAAAATTAATTATGCCTTATTTAGAAAAGTGAACCGTTTATTGATGACGAGAAAGTGATGTAAAAAATATGTATTCAAGTGTATTTATTATAGCTAAAAGAAAAAGCGACGATTTCAGCTTCGTTACTTAAAAAGAAGGGGGAAGAAAAAGCATCTAAAAACTGACGGAAATGGCAAATTTTCGTTTCCGGACTTGTTTTAGAGGCGGCAAATTTAGCTCCGTTAAGGTTGGTCTAGAATTATAAATAACGGAAACCGTTGAGAGCTGTTATTTCTTACGTGAAGATTAGACGGCCGACAGAACTGGGATTATCGTTCGCTTAAAAAATAAAACACAGAGAATATTTTTCAGATAAATATTCCACATCCAAAATAAACTCTATACAGTTTCGTTTTTATTTTGTGTTTCTTTTTATATTAATCTCGCAGATGACACCAAAAACCTGATTTTAATTATTGCATTCATTATTCTGTAGATTATATGTGAAAGGTTTTGTGTAGTGACACAAAAGGGCCACCATTCGCACTATTGACAATTTAGTTTCCATTTGATTTTGTGGCAAATTTCTGAATGAAAGGTAAAAATACAAATCGAGGAGCACACGTCATGCAAAACCCAATAAATCGAATTTTACTGATTTCGAGTAAATCCCGAAAATCTGTCATAGATGATATTAGCAACTTTAGAAAAATTGTTTATTCAAGTTTGTTTGTTTTCAAACATTCTTCTTTTATAGGGGTTTTTTTTCAACTTTTATCACTGGTTATGGTTCAGCTGTGATCAGCTATTCACAGTGTGGATAATAATAGAAATGAATATCTAGTAATTATGTAACTATCTAGAAAAATTTATGTTAATAGGGTACACCTACTGTGGGTACAATTTAACATGCACTTTTGATGGCAAGGAGAGAGGAAAAAAATAGATAATAATAGTTGACTAGAGCGTTTGGTTCTGAGGTAATCTTGATTATAGTGTTTTGTTCGCAAATTTAGCAATTAAATTTTAGAAAGCTTTTATTGAAACGATAACATTACATATCAATGAAAAATAGTACAGTATTTAAAATAAAAACAGTGTAACCTAACCTAAAATTATTGAAAGTTTTTAAAAGGTTTTATTTAAGAAGTAAATAAAATGAATTTTATCGACTGTTCTGACTACGCAGATTTCACACCTTGCTACTATCTTTTCTAAACGAGACTACTCTACTACTAGAAGTTTAACTATTTGTGTCAAAAATGACATAAATTCGAGCAAAGCCACGGCTAATCCATACTAATATTATAAATTCGAAAGTATCTCTGTCTGTCTGTTCTTTTCATGCCTAAATCGTTGAACAGCTTTCGATAAAATTTGGCAAGGAGATAGATTGCATCTTCAAGAAGGACATAGGCTATCTTTTGTCTAAAAAACCCTGAAAGAGGTACAATAGGGGTTGAAAATTTGGATGTGGAACCCATCATTTCTCAAGTAGGCATATTAAAATTCATGTTTAGATTTTTGATGAGAAATAAAGAATTTTATGTTTAAGCGTTTTTGCAAGAGCCACTACTGTTGTCGCTGCCGTGCTTCAATTCAATCTCGCTTGCGAAGCCGCGGGTAAAGGCTAGTACCGAATAAATCATATTTAAATGTGCCACGTTTAACAGTTCATAGGACAAAGGACTTTGAGAATAGTTTGTAATGGCGACGGTACTTATTTGTTAACAATCTATTCAAATTAAAGGCTGGATTCAAAGTTTGAATCGAGCTTATCGAGTAAGATTGGCCGATATCAAGTTGGCAAACTAACTTCATCTACAAACAGGTCCAGTGGTCACTTGATCACTTATCTAGTCATACAACAAACTTTCAACAGCCAGAGTCTTAACAACGTTAGAGGTTAATTAACTGCTTTTAACAAACATTATTAGACTTAACAATTCACCTCTTTAATGGCGTTTAATTTCACTTTCACGGTCTATGAAGTTTAAAGACGTCTTGTCTTAGTTCGAATATTAAATTTTACATTCACTTGCCTAAATGTTATGAACACGACGTCAGTTGCTTGATTAAGTTACTAATAATTTCGTTATGGCTTTTAAAGTCGTTGGGTGGACTATTACAATTTACATAATAAAAAATAATGACATAGGAAACAATGAAATGAATAAAATGTATCTGGATTCTACACTAAGGTGCAAAAAAAACGTTCATCGTAACGTTTTAATTAAATTTTAGGCTTTACAACTTTTTATTTTATCTTAAATAGACCCCAGTATTTTGTATTGTCCCCTCTAGCGTCAACATATAGGCTATAGACGGCGAGGACATAAAAACATTAAAAAGTGCATTATTCGGACACAGGCAAGATTACTTGACTTTTAGTATAGCATATGCATTGAGAAAGTTGTTCCTTATGAAATTTCCGTTGAAGTTTTTGGAAAAAAATTAATTCTAACTGATTTTATAACGATTGAATATTGAAAAAGTTATATGGTTTTATACGTTTGTCTAAAATTGGTATCGCTAAAGAAATCGTTATAAAATCGGTTAGAATTAATTTTTTCCAAAAACTCCAACGGGATACCAAAGTTGAATGGATTTGTGATTTTTTTGGCTTGGTTCAACCAGCGAAACCCGTTTGTGAAAAAAATGGCGCAATTTGCAATTTAGGAAACAAAAAAAAGTGATAGTTAATTACTCGAGAAGTAATTGACCGATGACGCTAAAATTATTCATGCATGTTTGAGTCAACATAAACATAATTTTTGAAAATTTTCAGCCATCTATGTGGGGTCAATTTTTAGTAAAAAAATAGTGAAAAAACGTGTTTTCTTTAACTTTCAGAGCTATTTGCAAGTTAACAATTGCACTTAGCGACCTCTGTCAGTGCTCATTTTTTTTAGGAAATTTCATAAAGAACAACTTTCTCAATGCATATGCTATACTAAAAGTCAAGAGGAACGGAGATATTAAAGGAAATAGAGAAAAAAGCACTATTTTCGTCACTAATTGTCAATTATAAAATCAAGCACACCAACAATTTGTAAGCAAACTTAGGGGGTTGAACTACACCCTAAAACTAAGCGATTCCAACAATAATCTCGCCTGTGCCCGAAAAATACACCCAAAACTCCTCGCCGTCTTGCCTAATATTTACGAGCCCGCGAATAGTTGACAAGTATTTATTATTAAATTATTTGAAAATTTAGGAAACACAAAATTTTAAAAAGACAATTCAAGCTTTCATTTGTGTTACGTTAGGTGTACACCGTTTTTTACCAGTAAGGGAAAGATAGCTACAAAATTGTTATAAATAAAAAGTTGTTTCATAAAAATGCTGCCCTATTTTTTTTTTTTTGGTCTTGTCTTCGCGTTATAATAATATAGTATTAATTATGAAATATATTGTTATCAAACTGTTTACAAACTTCAGCAACTTGCCTAATAAATTATTAACAAATTTTTAAACGAAAGTCTTAAACTGTCCGTAACTACAAAATATTAGAACTTTTATACGTTGCTATAGTTGGACTATTTTATACGGATTTAATAATAATAAAAATTACTAATATACTTTCTTACTTACTGCTGACTATTAAACGCGTCAGATACAATATTACAAAAATGTATGAAAATATACTACAATACAAATTAATATTAAAATATTCATCTACTGAATATAGTCGGTACATCATTTGTAAATATTTTTTAAAAGTCTTTTGAGTTTTCTTTAGGCGTATTTTAATGAATTTGTGTTACGAAAATCTTGTATCTTTTTTATGTGGCCTATACTAAGTCTGTTTATGCAGTACTAGTCCGCGATTGAGACGAAACACGAATGCGTTTCCATTATTTGGCGTAGTTACCCCATTCTCGGATTTGGATAGGATTTGTATACAAAGCGGATTTTTCACTTACCATCGCATAATATATACCTACAATATTATATTATTTTTAAAAAAAGTAGTTTAAGTACTTCCCCAGAGTTAAAACTACGTCCTTATATTAAATTTAATCTTAATCGGTCCAGCGGTTTGACCGTGAAAGCGTAACAGACAGAGAGAGTTACTTTCGCATTTTTAATATTGGTATATGGATATTTGACAACTGTCAGGTAGATACATCGCGATCATCAGTCATAAAACTCTGCATGAGCGAACAGCTGATTTTAATAATCAATTAATTAATTAAGTTGTTGCGTGAGAGATTCCCTAGCCGTGTGATCTCACGCACTGCGGCGACTAGAATCGGTCATCGAGATCATGCGATCTACGCGCTGTGCGACTTCTTCCTATGCTCATTTTGAAACACCTTTTAGTTAGAAAAAATATGGACAACAGAAGGTATTACTCAGTATCTAGTCACAAGATAACTTTGATTGACTAACCGATATCTCTTTGGTTACATTCTATATATTATAGCACGGCAGTGGAAGGATTTCTGGTAACGTAGGTCCATTCCCACCTGTGAATAAATAAAAGAAAAAAGACGGACAGATTTCTCAAAACGGTGGATTGTTTGGGCTGTACCGGTGTTATTTTGGGCCCATAGTGATCAGAGAGGGTACAGCTCCACTTCTTCTACTGTTCTGAGAAACTTGTGCAGAAATGTAACAAAGAAAAGAATATGCAGTTGGTCGATAACAATTATATTTCATAATCACTTCAAAAACGTGTCGGTGATAAGGTACAAAGAAATCTGATTTACAAGTACATTCTTAATATTAACAATATCATTTGATCATGATTGACAATTAGGAACTGGGGGTAGAACCCTGACGAGGTGATCACTTAATTATCTAGGGAAGTACATTTAATAAGGTTGTTTAAATTAAAAAAAAAAAATAATAAAACGTGAAAGAGGAAAAGAAAACTAGGCGTGAGCGTCATACCTTTTTCTGAAGAGTACTTACTTACACTTGAACAATACTTATTCTAGGAATACTTTACATAATTCGTGAGTGACTACGGGTATTTAGGCGCTTCATGGTAGTACAATGAAGTCTAAATTCGGTTTGGAGAAGAAGCTTGAAGATGATTCTGTGGTTTATTCCATGAGCGTCCTTTTCATGCGACCACACCGAATCCCGGAAAACAACTTAATGTTTTTTATTTTTCCGTAACTAATAAATATTGATTTTAATTATTTCAAACCTAACAACTATTGTTTGTCACTTTTTCACTTTTGAAAATCACAGATACCGCGTATTTAGAGTCAGACGACTGGATCACACGATAGACACACTTATGTTTATAAGTCCAAGCCACGCGATCCAAATCGTACCGCGCATGCAAATACCCGCGAATTTAGTGATTTAAGATTTCCTTATTTATTTATTTTATTATAATAATTTTTATGCTAATATTAAAAAAATGTCGCGGTGCTATGGCACCACGTGACAGGCTCCCCCTCTTTAGTGATTAGGAGGTACTCCGCTATACTACTAACTGTACATACAACAAGAAATTCACAACAATGAATTTATCTTTGTTGTAACTAAGTCAACAATCACTTGACAATCTACCATATCCCATACTATGGCAGTTGAAGTGTGCTCTTCATAAATAAGCTCTAATTAAATTTAACTAATCTAAATTGATCTAACGAGATGAAACAACCACCGATAATACGGAAATTATGGGGTCGTAACCTGACTGGCTGAAAGGAGACAGCGTAGACGTTAGACGAAATTGGGCCTTAGGAAAGCGCCGGAATGTAAACAAGGACAAGCTTATAATCTAAAACAAAGGACGAGAATAACGAAATAACACAGGGAGAATTCTTTATTTAGGAAAATAAAGCATAACTCAGGTACGAAAAATAACTTAAACTTTTATTGTTAGTAATATCCTAACCTAACAACACTTGACGTTTGACAGATGTCAGCTGTCTGACATTGAACTTGAAATTAAACTAGAGGGCAATGACCTCGGGTGAATTTTTCAATTGTTAACAGACGGAATTTTCTTCAGATGTTCAATATGAGATTTAAACATCTTTTTGGAGGATGGATCTTGAAGGATGCAGCTAACCGGACTCGTAAATTCTAAAATTACACGGGGATTACTGTAACGAGGACAAAGTTTGAGGTGAAAATTCGGTTTCATTTTGTTATAATGTAACCTTTGTACAACAAAATCGCCGACTTGAAACTTCGACTGCAACGAACGGTTTTTATTGAAATATTTCGCTTGTAGATCATGTGATTTTGACAGAGCTAGGCGAACTTGATTTTCGGAAGGCAAAGCGTCTTGTTCCCACACAGATGACAAATTCCATTGTAAATCGAGGGGAAATTTGATTTCTCTTGACAAAAATATCTTACAAGGTAAATTTTTAATACTTTCATGATATGAAGAATTATTGGCGAAGGTTATGTGATTTAATAACAAGTCCCAACTGAGATGATCGTCAAACTTTTGTTGAAGTAAAATTGACAGAGCAGCTCTAACGTTTCGTATTACTCTTTCTACAGCATTGGACGAAGGATGATAAGGCGAACTGTGAATGACACGTGAACCCCAGGAAGTACAGAATTCATTAAACTTGTTTGACGTAAACGAAGTCGCGTTATCGGAAACTATTTTAGTTGGTGGACCATACGTGGTAAAGACTTGATGCAGACATTTTATTATCGACGTGGAACTGGAATCAGGAATCGCGTAAGTTATTAACCACTTGCTGTAACTATCCAGAATTAGAAGAACATATTTATTCCCGGAATGTGATTTGACAAGCGGTCCCATGAGATCAATGTAAATTTTATCCCACACAGATTGTGGAGGATTAGACGACATAACTACTTTATCAGGATGTTGATCTGATTTATGCGTTGCACAGAGCATACAATCTTTAATAAATTGACGAACCTCAACAAACATGCGCGGCCACCAAAATCTTCGTGATATTGAACGATACGTCTTCGTGACTCCGGGATGACTGGCGATTTGTGAATTATGAAACTGTTCCAATATTTCTTTCTTGGAGGCGGACGGAACAACAATACGTCGACGACGGTTGCGGCCTACGAGTCGAACCAGGAAATTCTTGTGAATAGCGAAATTTTTCTGAGGTAAACCTTGATTAATTTGACTTTTAAGGCGGTTTAACTCAGGATCTTGATCTTGCAGGATATTAAGTTCGGTAAACGGATTTTTAATTTCCGTAATGGGATTGAGAAAATTTGATTGTATTGCATTTTTCTCAGAAGTTTCGGATTCAGCTACCAAACGGGATAAACAATCGGCAGTACAATTTACTTTACCGCGAATATGTTCGACTTTGAAACTGAAACGACTGATGCGAAGTAACCACCTACCTACACGACCTAAGTTGCGGGGGTGCTGAATTAACCATTTGAGACAGGAACTATCTGTCTGAAGAATAAAAGTTTGATGCGAGAGGTAAGATTTCATTTTTTCCATAGCCCAAATACATGCTAAAGCTTCTTGTTCGTACGTACTGTATTTCTTCTCGGCGGATGTCAAACGTCGGCTTGCGTACTGGATCGGGTGTAGACCATCTTCAAAGGATTGTAAAAGAACACAACCAACATGATTTTGACTGGCGTCGGTTTGCAGAATGAATTCACGTTGAAAATCGGGAAAACGTAGAACTGGTGAACTTGACAGAGCTTCACGAAGTTTGCGAAAAGACTGAATATGCGTTTCCGTTAAATTATATTTGACATTTTTCTTCCGTAGATCATTGAGTGGCGACATTATCTGAGCGTATTCGGGGATAAACTTAGCGTAATAACCAACCATTCCAATAAATGTTTGAAGTTGTTTCAAATTCTTCGGAATTGGCAAATTCTTTATCGCTTCCACTTTGTCGGGATCCATGGAAAGACCGTTGCTTGAGACACGATGACCCAGGAAGTTGAGTTCGCTTTGGGCGAATTTTATTTTATCCGGATTCACGGTAAGATTAGCTTCTTTTAGACGTCTTAACGTTTCTCGAACGTGTACCATATGAGATTCCATATCGGGACTGTATATTAATAAGTCGTCGAAAAATACAATCACAAACTTGTATCTTAAATCGGCAAAAATGTCAAACATCAGACGGTTTAGAGCACTAGGTGAAATAGATAGCCCGAACGGAGCCTTATGAAATTTCCACTGGCCTTCAGGAGTGACGAACGAAGTTAGACTCTTTGATTTGTCAGATAATTCAACTTGGTAAAAGGCGCTGTTTAGATCCAACGTGGTGAAAACTTTAGCGTTTTTTAAGCACTGGAAAATATGCTCAATCGACGGAACAGGAAAACTATCCATGACAACCTTTTTGTTTAACTGGCGATAATCAATACAAAGTCTATAACCTCCACTTGATTTCTTGACAAGAAAAGCCGGTGAAGCGTAAGGGGATTTACTAGGTGAAATAACGCCTTTATTCAAAAGATCACTAATATGTTCCCTCATTATTTTAGCTTGAGGTGGGGAAAGTGGATACGGGGCCTTTCGGACTGGAATATCGTCAGACAAATGAATTGAATATTTGTAATTTTTAGCTTGACCTAGTTCTTCGGTAAGAACTTCTGGAAATTCTGCAAGCAAACTACTAAAGTTGGCCGCATTTGAATCTATACTGGTAACGTGATCCAGGGAGAAGGTTTTGGACGAAGCGGGTAACGGTACAAAGGGAATGACGTGAGAGGAATCGAATTTGAAAGAAAGATTATTCTCGGTACAATTAACGTTCGCACCCATTTTGCATAAAGAATCATAACCTATTATGACGGGATACGACAGAGCGTCGAGAACTAGGAAATCAATCTTCCAGGTAAATTTACTAATAGTAATGACTACTGTTAACGTGAAATTAGATCTAGCGATAGAACTGTTGGCTACTTGGGCATAAGAAATCGAATTTGTGATCGTACCTATTTTTAACGATGACAAATTATTAGCAAGTTCGGAATTGATGTAGTTCTTGGTAGAACCGGTATCAAGCAGTGCCGAAGCTCGAATATGTTGAAAGTAGAGATAAACTAGAGGGATCGTAGAGCTACTTGATTGACTTGGAGAATTATAGGAATAATTCGGGACGGGAGAAGTCAATCGAATAGACGTATTTACAGGAGAGGACAAGTTAGCTGGAGGGGGGTGGTTTGAAAGGGGTGACTTATTAACTAATGTGGTTAACCGGGGAAAGACATTAATTTGTTCTACATCTTTCGGTTTACTAAAAATTTTGACAACGCTATCTCACCCTTGAGAGGGCAGGATAGCCTTAGGTTCAGAAGGAGAAGGACGTGGGGGACGAACCGGACACTGGGCTATAAAGTGACCTGGTTGTTTACAATATCGGCAACAAGGGGAAAAATTAGGAGCGACAAGTCCGGTCGAATTGGGGTGAGTGTACGTTTTACGTTGACGTTCAACTACTCTCAAATGTTTTATAAGCTGGTGAAGCTCAGCTAAACAAGTTGGGGTATCTCTGAATTGTAGATAATTAAATGTGAATTCGTTTTGGTTAAGCCAAATGCGCGCAATTATCTCCGATTCAGACAGGCTAGGACCCAATAATTCGACGTATTTCAAGACATCTTCAGCATATTCGGGAAAATTCTCAGAGAGGTTCTGACGCCTACTGATATAGCGTTCTATTAGCATAGCCCGATCTATAGAAGTGGTGAAATGGTTTAGAATAAGATTTTTGAGCTGTGTCCATTCGAGTTCAGAATAGACATTAAGTCTCCACCACTGTCGGAGGGGTCCGTCAGTCTTAGTGCCTAAACTCTTTAACAAAATATGAAATGGAACTAAAGCGAATTGACTCACGTTCTCGATTTCTAACAGGAATTGTATCAAAATGTCAAGATCTGTACCTGTAGCGGTAGGTACGTTACGCAACAAGTCCCGGATATCGCCCATATTTGCATGCGAAGCGGTATGATTTGGAACGGAAATAAGAATTGGCTCGGACTTACTCGGTGAGTGCACTGGAGGATCGTCCATCGCCGGCGGAGAGTCTGGAAGTTCAGCGGTGGTCGGAGGCGGACCTGGAGATTTGCTTTGGCCGGGTGTCGGCGGAGACTTTGGGCTGCGGCAGGACTTATGGCGCGGCATGGTCGACTGGAAGACGTGGAATCGGACAGGAACAGGACTCAGGAATTAACTACGCTCCTTGCTACCAATTATAGCACGGCAGTGGAAGGATTTCTGGTAACGTAGGTCCATTCCCACCTGTGAATAAATAAAAGAAAAAAGACGGACAGATTTCTCAAAACGGTGGATTGTTTGGGCTGTACCGGTGTTATTTTGGGCCCATAGTGATCAGAGAGGGTACAGCTCCACTTCTTCTACTGTTCTGAGAAACTTGTGCAGAAATGTAACAAAGAAAAGAATATGCAGTTGGTCGATAACAATTATATTTCATAATCACTTCAAAAACGTGTCGGTGATAAGGTACAAAGAAATCTGATTTACAAGTACATTCTTAATATTAACAATATCATTTGATCATGATTGACAATTAGGAACTGGGGGTAGAACCCTGACGAGGTGATCACTTAATTATCTAGGGAAGTACATTTAATAAGGTTGTTTAAATTAAAAAAAAAAATAATAAAACGTGAAAGAGGAAAAGAAAACTAGGCGTGAGCGTCATACCTTTTTCTGAAGAGTACTTACTTACACTTGAACAATACTTATTCTAGGAATACTTTACATAATTCGTGAGTGACTACGGGTATTTAGGCGCTTCATGGTAGTACAATGAAGTCTAAATTCGGTTTGGAGAAGAAGCTTGAAGATGATTCTGTGGTTTATTCCATGAGCGTCCTTTTCATGCGACCACACCGAATCCCGGAAAACAACTTAATGTTTTTTATTTTTCCGTAACTAATAAATATTGATTTTAATTATTTCAAACCTAACAACTATTGTTTGTCACTTTTTCACTTTTGAAAATCACAGATACCGCGTATTTAGAGTCAGACGACTGGATCACACGATAGACACACTTATGTTTATAAGTCCAAGCCACGCGATCCAAATCGTACCGCGCATGCAAATACCCGCGAATTTAGTGATTTAAGATTTCCTTATTTATTTATTTTATTATAATAATTTTTATGCTAATATTAAAAAAAATATAGTTTAAAAAAAACTAAAAAACACGCTTTATATCGGACTAAAAAGTAAAAAATAATTGTTTTAAAATAAGCTTAAAAAGCGTTGGGCGCTCGATGTACGAAAATGTGGAACAAAGCGCCCCACGCTTTTTAAGCTTATTTTAAAACAATTATTTTTTACTTTTTAGTCCGATATAAAGCGTGTTTTTTAGTTTTTTTTAAACTATATTTTATTTTTCACTTTTTAGTTTGAGGAACTATAAAAGAATTTATTAATCCTGGGGGTCCTAATAAGGATAATGGGAAACTGTTATCAAATTATTGCATTGTCATCGGTCCTTGATACGTATGCAAAGTTTCAAATTAATCAGACTTCGGGAAAAGAATTTATTAATCCTGGGGGTCCTAATAAGGATAATGGGAAACTGTTATCAAATTATTGCATTGTCATCGGTCCTTGATACGTATGCAAAGTTTCAAATTAATCAGACTTCGGGAAATTGGTGAAAATAAAGCGTTTACTACAGAGGATCTATAAAAGAATTTATTAATCCTGGGGGTCCTAATAAGGATAACAAATTATTGCATTGTCATCGGTCCTTGATACGTATGCAAAGTTTCAAATTAATCAGACTTCGGGAAATTGGTGAAAATAAAGCGTTTACTACAGAGGATCTATAAAAGAATTTATTAATCCTGGGGGTCCTAATAAGGATAATGGGAAACTGTTATCAAATTATTGCATTGTCATCGGTCCTTGATACGTATGCAAAGTTTCAAATTAATCAGACTTCGGGAAATTGGTGAAAATTATGCTCAAAGATTTAAAAGAATTTATTAATCCTGGGGGTCCTAATAAGGATAATGGGAAACTGTTATCAAATTATTGCATTGTCATCGGTCCTTGATACGTATGCAAAGTTTCAAATTAATCAGACTTCGGGAAATTGGTGAAAATTATGCTCAAAGATTCCGTTACGGACAGTTAGTTACATACATACATACACACATATTTACAACCCAAACTAATATAAAGCGTTTAAAAATGTCGCGGTGCTATGGCACCACGTGACAATATACACAGGGTGTATCACAGAAAACCGTACATAGTGAAAACTCCATTGTGCAAATTAGTTAGGATCGACGATTACTTTGGCCACATATTATGAGAATGGGTATCATGGTAACGCTGACTAACCATTATTTAATAACAATAATATTGATAATAATGAATAATCAAAAAAAAAGTTAAAATAAATTCTTCAGTATTAAATGAATTTATTTTTGTTAATGAAACAATTTTTTATTTAGAAAATATTTTTTGAATTAATAATTAAACCAAACAAACAGGTAAAATCAAAATTAAAGCAAATGCTCAAATAAACCTTCATTTTGATTAAACAGGAGCTTAATCGGTTATAAAAACTTTGTCTCACCTTGTTTAACATTACAGGAGTCACATTGAAACATACTTCGGCGATTTTGTCTGTTCATCCAGATTGTGCCACCATCATAGATTACATAGTTTTATAGATAGTTCACTTGACGTTCAAGGTCAAATTTAGTTTTTAGTTCTTCCTTAGGTCACTGATGCTAATGGCGTTACTGATGCTGCTAGCGTTTCCATGGCACCTCTATTAGACTATTACAAGCCCCCTATTCCCAGGTACTAACCTGATAATTATTAAAATTATCAATTGGATTATCAATTCATTATAAAAAAATAAATTGAATAGACACCTGAAAGGATAATATTTGTAGGTTTAGAATAATATAAATTCTTACTTCTCTTCCAAATGATGATTTATTTAGACTAATTTCTTATTTACAGTTTCATTATCAATTGAATATTAAATTACAAATTGCTAACTTTATTTATGGTAAATATTTCATCTTTTTTAAAATATTAGCTATGGAAGTCCATTTATAAAAAAGAAATATTTGATCTCAAACACGAAAAAAATTATTATCCAGTGATTTAAATTTCGCAGACATATAAATTCGAACCGGGGTCTGTGAATTAGTTCCATCTACAGCTGCTGCATATTCTAATATTCATAACGTGAACCTGCAACAAAATCAGAAGATTAAAGCGAATACTGAGAAAAACTTGTATTAAAATGGGTTGCATATTGGACAAAATTATAATAATTTGGTTTCAAGTCAACAAGAATTTTTAAGAAATGTATCTAAAAATATTAAATGCGTATTCATGGATATTATATTTATATGAAATACTCGGAATATTACATGAGAACATTGTTGTTTGGATATTCATTGAAGGGGATATTACCTAAATTAATAAAAACAGATTTCTTACCTTGTGATTACCAGAAAAAAGTGTAGAATCTCACTTTAAATTTTTCCACAGACAATCCAAAACACTTTTCAGTAGTAAATATTATTATTAACTATAAAAATTACTATAAAAATAATAAATTTTGTTAACATTGATCGCTTGAACACAAAATCGTTATCTATGGATGAAAAAATGACAGGAAAACAAAAATGAATTTTTGAAATGACAGTCAGTGAACTCTGGATCATTTACCTATAATTAAAATTAAAATAAAAAATCGATCGACGCGCCTTGCCGTGTCCTAAGGAAGAGTTAAATTAGAAATTCTAATGGAAGGTATACAAAGTGAGCATTGCCTGGCCACCATCCCGAATAGATTTCATTATGTAAAGTTTAAACCATGGTAACGACCTCTGAATAGAGTGCAAAGCAATCTCTGATCTTAACTAATTTGTACTGTGTACTTTTCCCTATGTACGGCTTCCTGTGATACACCCTGTATAAATAATCTGTCTATTTTATACAGTTAAGATTTAAATTCTCAGAACATTCTAGATGACAATTAATATTGAAAAAAACTTTACTTTAACTGGGTCATAAATATAAAAACAAAATGATTCTATTTTTCAGCGAATAGCAAATGTTAAAAAAGTATTAAAAAACGATAACTCATTAAAAGTATTTATGCATAAAAAGTTGGCAGTCTATTGATTATAAAAAGGCAAGAAATGAAAATGCTACGTTTTTTAAATCTACCAGTCATAAATAGTGATTCGTAATGACAAAAGAAATTTAAAGTTTTCTGTAAAATACTGTAGCTAATTTCCGATTTCCATGTCTTGATAAAGTTTGAAAGGTTGCCAAACTGTTATATAGACCCTCATAAAGAACGCTGCAGACTCGTTAAAAGGCGTGCATTTGAGACGATTGACAGCTAAATGATAACTACCTACAATTTTTTGGCTCTGACGAGGCTATGTAATACTGTGAATTAAAAAATACTCAAAGAGGTTCGTTGATTTCACTAGTGTCATCATAATTAAAGGCAAAATTGCGTCGATTTAAAATTTGTAATTCAATAACTGACTCAAATCAAAGAAGAAATCTCTATTTTAGATTTAATTTACGGACAACAGTTGTCATTAATTTCTTTTCTAATTTTGTCTATAAAAAGTATGATTAATATATTATAGTCCGGTTAAAATAGAAAAAAAATAGTGGTAGGTTTACAATGATTCGCATAGAGCTGAAAATTGGTACAGGTCTTAGGCACACTTTTACAAATAAAATATCAAAAGTCCCCACCTACATGTGCTAGAAAATTTATTCAAGGTCAAAAGTTAAAAGAATCGGTTTTTTGCACTGTTCTCGTAAACAGTAAATGTTATCTAAAATTAGGTCAGACAAAAGTTGTAGATCATGCAATTGTCTACAAGGATTGTCCTTATACTTTTTTTCATACGAATCACCATTCCTTTAAAATGGTGATTTCATACATAATAATAGGCATATTATTAATATTTAACGTTTGGTACGTACATAGACATTTTAGCCCATTATCTCAGGAATAGTGATTTACAGGAAAAAAATATAAGAACAGTTTTTGTAGATAATAGCATGCTCTACAACTTTTGTTTGATCAATTTTTAGATAACACTTACCGTTTACCAGAAAAATGCAAAAAATCGATACTCTTGACCTTTGACCTTGAATAAATTTTGAAGCAGATGTAGGATCGGTGATAATTTATTTGTAATAGTGTACTTAGACCTGTACCAATTTCTATGGGAATTGTAGTAAATTGAAATTTTTATTTTGACTGGGCTAATAGTAGATTCAGCCATTACTTGATGTAAGTAAATTAATGTAAGATATATTTATAAACAAAATAATTCGTGCATAGTTCTCCGTTTTTATGTGGCAACGGTTTTTTATAAAACTCCATTTAAAATGAGTTTTCTGTTTTCTTAATTTTAACAAAAAAAAAGTATGACGAACACCCTCTACTTTTTTTTTAAGAAATGACAAATGCTTTCATTTAAGTGGAATTAAATTAGTCTCAACTGTAAACAGTTCAGTTTATTTTCCAAACACTTAACTTTCCGCTCAAATAAAAATTACTTTCACTTGCTCAACACAATATAAACACATTTTCTCAAACTTATTACGCAACAAAAGAAGAAATAAACAAATATATACCGAGCACAGCAAACAGCATTAGACTGTCGGAGTCAGTGAAACTGTCAAGCGAAACCTTTCTTCTTAAAATGTGTATATAGCATACTGTGTGGAAATAAAATACGACGTCCCATAAAAAACTATTTGCAGTCAATTTTTCTTCTGCTAGGATGTCACAAGTCCATTTGTTTTCGCCGTCTCCTTGTCACAAATACCACCCGATACATACGACTTATGACTAACGACGGGATGTTTATAAAAGAGAGCTGTGAGCGTATCTATATAATATGTATGTCGAGTCAGAGCTGGAGTCCGAGTACCGCGATCTCTACTTTTTATCGATTTTGCGAACAAGCTCGTACCCTGGCCTCAAACGCAAACGGAGAGAACTCATTTTAATAGTATAGGTTATGTATCTAGTACGTGAATTATTATTTTATGACGCAGTGTCACATTATCGTAACCCTTCTTTTCTAGTATTAAAATTAGTGATGTGCCGGATATCCGTATCCGCGGATATCCGAGGCAGAAGAAAGATTCGTATCCGTATCCGTTATTTTTATGGCGGATCTTTTACGGATCATTTAAATTCATAGATGAAATTTTATATACATAGGTGATTAGGTATTAATGAAAAACTGTTAAATTCCATTCAGATTATTTTTTATTTCTTAAAATCTTATTTGGCACCTTTATATTGCAAACATTTATCGTAGTGAGTACCATACCAATAGTACATCACTCAAAGGTACTAATAAAAAACTAGCTATCTTTATAATGAGATATTGCACATCGATCTTTGGAAAGAGACAATCTGTTATGAGAGTTAACTCTTAAAGAAGTCAATAACTTTTTCCCATAACAGATAGTCTCTTTCCAAAGGTCTAGGTGCAATATTTACCGTTGCGTACTCTAAGAAAGTTAAGATCCGTATCCGTATGCGCGGATCTTGAAACCAAATATCCGTATTCAGATCCGTATCCGCAGATATACATTTTTAATGATCCGGCAGATCACTAATTAAAATACAAAAGTAGACATTTAAGGATGTTTAAGGTATACAATTGTAAACAAAAATATATCCCTTGCAGCATATTATACTAATGCCGGTGCTACACGATGTTACCAACACCGTCCAACGTACGTTCGTCGCATGGTCGACGGTCAAACCTACGAGCTTCCAATGTAGAGCGTCCAACGTTCGCCTTTGACCATGTTCCGGCTGTTGTCGGTATTCTTGGCCCGAGTCAAAGGAAGCCTCCAACGTTCGAAGAAAAACATTCTTATGCTTTGATGTACGGTTACACGATTCGATCGAATATTTTGTCCATTCAGTGTATTGCTAAATACTATTTGAGTATGTTTATACTTTATAAAGATTATTTGTTCTGATTGATTTGTGTTTTAAACAGGTACGTTTATTACATTATCATTTTATATTTAGAAACATAAGCTTCCCGTACAAAATCCATTACTTTTTGCTCTATATTTTATTAAAGTATTTTATTGAAGTACTAACTATAATAATTACAAGTTAATTCAATATTTTATTGATTGTATTTTGTATTATTTAACTTAAATTATATTGAAGTTACGATTTTGTTGGTATTTTGTATTTGTTGACAAACGTTTGTACAAACTTTTCTCAATTCAAGATTTCAAACATTCGACACACCGTGTAGCAAGTACTTTGGCACACCGACTGTCGAACTCAGTTGACTCAAACGTTCTGTCCAACGCTCGATCGAACGTTCGGGTCAACGTTCATAGCATCGTGTAGCGCCGGCTTAAGCCAGAAGCACCGCGTAAACGTTTTAAACCGGTAGTACCTCCTAGGAATGAAGCGGGGGGAGGGGGGTAATTAAATTATGAATCACATTCATGATGTTTCAATTATTAACTGTTTTAACATCAAACTACAATATGCACTGTAACACAAGTCAATACTGCCATAAGCCGTGTTTCGTATTCGTGTATCAGGTAGGTATGTACGAGATACGTGTCGCCGAGTCAAAGGTTTCAAATGTCTCTTAACTGAATGAGATACATTAAGTGAAGACTTTTAGTATATGACAATGACGATTACTTCTTTGTGTCTATGTGCTGACAGTAAATGCAGCTTAAAGCCCGATCTAAATAACAATCAAAGTCAAAAACAGAGAGCGCAGAAGATTCGGTTTAAGGACGTAGTCCTATGTTCAGGTTCGTTTTCAACCCATATTTCAGAATTTTTTTTAATAACAAAATAATGTACAATCATTTCAATTTTGTTACATGTTTTTACTGACATCGTAAACTAAGAAAAAACATTTTTTTTGCTTAATTTTACGCCATTTTATAATTGTTTTTGTAACCTAAAGTGGACAACTTTAAATGGAGGTAGGTGAGTAGCGCGGGTGATAACGTCACTTGGAGTCATTGGAATTATAAAAATTAAATTGATTATTGTTTCGTAGTCTTGTGGCTCTATCCCGTACTAGAAATAAACATTTTTATTGATAAATAACAAAATGGCGGGTTTTAAAAAAACAACAACGAGAAAATCGTGATTTTATCGTTGAAAATCGGTTAAAAAAAATAGAAATAATTTATATAATTAAGTAATTCTAGTACCGGACGAAGCTATTGTTGTGTAGAATACCCTGTGCAAAATTGAAAGCAATCGGTTGAATACAATTGTTTCAATCACCCGCGCCGCTTACAAAAACGTAGTTTTGAGAAAAACGCGTTTAAAGTTTTGATTTCAGATTTCTTACAAAAAAATAAAAATGAATATTTACACTAATCAGCTATGCCTGGTGTATAGTAAACATTCCGTTTCTTCAAAGGCATCGTTTTCTGCTAGTTTTTTTTTGCACTAGTCTGCGAGAGTATAAAGGTAACGTGATAACAATTGAGGTAAGAGTCTTACCGTGGGACCGTTGCTGCTCTCGACTATATGCTATAGCCTTTTAAATATTTAATATTTCGGTCTAAAATTTTTGCAGTATTTTCTCAATATATTATACTTACTGAAAATGTAAAAAAAATAAATTCGATTTTCCGAAACCCGAACACCAGACTACGTCCTTAAGTGTTAGGGCAGTCAATATTTGAAACCCGAGTACGTTCCTGCGTCCTATCAAAGAGAGCATACATATTTATAGTTTATACTGAATGATGCTTTTAAGTGCTCTAATGTTGTTTTTACTGAAATGCATTTTCAATTAATTAAAACCAAGCCTGTATCTAGCTTATTTACAACTGTCACTCCACTCGACATGATTTTCGTTGTAAAAATACCAGTAGGTTTTATTACAAAAACAAATAATTTTCTTTTAATCAAAATGCTTTTATTGCTTTTTCATTCAATTCGCCATGAATAACATATTACAGAGTAATATAGGTTATAATTTTTATAAAGTTTTTTTTTTATTATTGCAATATAGTTACTAATATAAGTACTTAATTAAAAACATATAATAAAAACAATTGTGTATTTTTATAAAAACAAAGGAACGAATTTTGGGCAGAAATAGACTTTTTGTAAAATAAATTCGTTCTGTTTTGTTTGATAATATGCATACTTATGGAAAAAGTCATTCTGAATCGATTCCGACCATCCCCAATTAAGCATCTCTTTTAGTTTTGGCGATTCAGCGTACTTTTTTTATAAGACACGTCAGTATTAAGCATATCTGAGATATTAATTATATATTTTTCCAAATATCGTAAATCTTTTCATGTTTTCATGCGTTTTGCAAATCTGCAACTTTTTAAAGCACTAAGCGATTTTTGGCCCGTTTTATATTAACCGAACTTATAGAAAAAGTTAAGCTAAATCGATTCCGATAATCCACAATAATCATAATCAATTTTGGTTTCAGAGATATGAGCAGACCCTTCTTTCGAAACTGAAAAATTTTTGAGAAGTAAATTCGCTTTGTTTCGTTTGATATTATGCATACTTATAGAAAAAGTCATTCTGAATCGAATCCGACCATCCGCAACCCTGTATGTCTTTTAGTTTCACCCTATCAAGTACCTTCAGCCTTCGTCATCTTGATACTGTCTAGACAACACGCTTGTTTTGTTTTCTGACGGGTTAGTTTTTGCTGCACCGATAATGTCACAGCTATCGAAACGTCGTGAAAGGGTTTACATAAAATTTTCATAGACTAATATGTTTATGTCTGTATAGTTGCGTTTAAAAAAAATTTTAAAAGGAAACATCTGACAACGTTCGTAGAGTAAATTTGTTAAGGGATTTCTTTCCAGAAAAAGGCTATCCACTCACCCATATCAAATTCATTTGAAGAAAACGTATGTAGGTATGTGTATTTACGTGTGTAGAAACAGTATGTAGATAGTGACATATATAGAGCTGACCACACAACAACAAGACAGACAACATTATTAATGGCAACATGGCTGTGGGTCGATAATTGATTAAATTTACTTGAAATACCTTGTTTTAATCACTTAACCGTTATCTCATAAAACGTTTGGTCCAAAAAACATTTTTTCGGACAAAGTCTGTTTGTCTGAGAACACGATACAGATCAAAGGGATGTTGAAATCAATTTTGAGAATGATGTTTAAAATGCAAATTTAAAGAGTCCTACTGTTTCTGGGGAAAATATGCTATAACGTTGCTATTTTAATATAATAATGGTGTACCTTTCATAATGGTTTATTATTCTATTTATTTTTACAATAGAATTTTGTAAAAGAAATTTTATTCTAAACTTTATAGTTTCAGAAATATTTTTAGAATAAACGAAGTTATGTTTTTTCTGCAGATCTGTCAAAAAGAAATTCGTTTCTTAATTTTCACTTAATACTAGCCGTTATCCGCGTCACCGCACGCGTTAGCGGGAGTTTTTTTTCTTTACTATGATACTTAGGTAAATGTCAAATGCCAACATTTTTGCCTAATTGGCTGGAACTTTCTTTTGATTCTGTTTATTGCGATAGCTCGAAAATCCTTTCGACTTGATCTCAGCAATTCAGTCTCGTTCTTGTCTCAAAATTCGAAACGAGAAATAATTGTTAATCTTGTCTCGGTGGCAACCCTACAAAGTTCCATATTTATGTGAGTTTGTTTGGTCGATGTGTGACTAGCTTAAGATAAAAACAGAACGCACTGTTATTTTCGTTTGCGTTACCGAAGTGGAAAAAGGCTTCTTGTGCTTGTATTGATTTCGCCTAAATAAAATATAATTCGAACACACAGGAACACCCTAAAAGGATTGCTTTCATTTCGCAGACACATTTCCGTGCGGTTTGTAGCGCCGCGCTAACACTGAGAGCTACGCATCTAAATTGAAATTTAAACATCTCAAATATTTTACTTCAACATACGTAGGTACCAACATGTAAATATATATACCTATAGGACATACATATTTATTTTGTATACTGAAATATTACATTTTTTATTAGTGTTTACTGTTTACGTTACATTTTTGAATTCATTTCTTATTCTTATATTCTTATGGTATTCACAGATAAATTATAAATGACAATTCTTGGACGACTGCTCCACCACTAATACGCGACTTCGATGCAAACGCGACTATATTTATTAAAAAATTGTGAAATTACTAATACTATAGTTTCTTTACAAGCTTTTATTTAACTTCACATATAGATAAAATCTTGCAATCAAATTTGAACTAGATCTAATTAAGCTAGAGCTTTGGAATTTTGCATACGTATATAAATCCAATGACTGCGTATTCAATATGTCGGACTCCCCAAGATGGCGGATTACCTTTTCCTTCACATCCCTCTTGACATGGGTATCACATGAAAGAGTTTGACGGGTGGAATATAATAAGGTATGTGACGTCATTGTAAATCCAATATGGCGAATGCCAAATATTCAATCGATTTGAAATTTTGTACATATGTTTTTCCGATAGTAATACACATTGGACATAAATAATGAATTAATTTTAATAAATTAATGTTTTAATATTAAAAATTCTGAAAAATTAAAAAGAAAAAATAAAACACACATTAGTAAAAAAAAAACTTTTAAAAAACACATTTTTATTTAATGAAGGTAGCTAGTAAAAAAATAATATTTTTAATAATTTAGGTTTATGATCTTGAAAACGTGTTGTGACTAATAAACTATTGCTGGGCTACGTTTTTATAATAATTATGAACCTAAAATATTCAAAGCTACTTTTTCCTTTTTAGTACATTTCAATAAATGCTGGTTTTAAAAAGTTTTTTTTTACTAATACTTTTTTAAATATAATTGACATGTATCACTTGTAAATATCCAGAAACCATCAGGCATTCAAGTGGTATTTTCGATTAATAGTTTTTGCATGTCACCTACTATTTATTTTCTGTGTGTTATAGAGAGACCCCGAGCACACACGGACTCGAAACCCCTGAATACCACAAATATTTCCAAATATTAACAATTATTATTATTTTATTCAACATATTTATTAACGTAAGTTTGTAACATGAATATTATTTATTTCAACACATTTATTAATTTAAGTTTTTTAACATGAACTACTTCCTAGTTCATACACTCCGCTGCCATCTTGCCTCTGTTTCTCTACATGACCACCAGAGTACACTAGTGGCGGCGTGGTTTTTTAAGACGTGATGTTACAAAATTATAATTTAGAAAATAGATGATTCCTTTGTGTTTGAAAAACAAACTGTAATGCGATTCGAATTAAAAATGTGCAGCTATCAAAAAGATATTTTTCAATCGTGTAGTCAGTCGGCAAGGTTTTCGTTTTTGTTCATTTTTCGTAAAAATGTAGTTAAAACGGCATCAGCGTTTCGTGTGCACGAAGAGTACATACAAATTCATTACACTGCAGAAAGAAATATAACAGAAGGGGAATGTATAAGAAAAGAAGAATATAAAACAGTTTCGCATCGGGTCGAGTCGGTAAATGCATTCATATAAATTCCGAATTGAAATCAAGACTGCCTCATCACTCATTTTATCGCAATCATCATTTTATTATTATATAACTAAGTACTTCAAATCGATTCGAATATCAAGAACAAGAATATTCAAACTGTCGTTTGCACTAAAAATATACAAAGTGTAACAAAAACTTAATTCGAATATAATAAATAATTTATCTATTTATAATTAATCATTATTTATTGTATAATATATTCAGACGTTAAATAAAGATTCTAATTCAAATATTATTACGGATAAATCAAGCTCTCAAATTGGAAGACAAAATTTCGAGAAACATCGATTTGAATTTTTGGTTTCTGGTGTTATTCAAATTATAATAATATGATGGTTCGTGTGCCATAATCATTTTTTGAAGTAGGTAAGGTTAGGCTAGGAATAGTGATGTGCCGGATATCCGTATCCGTATCCGCGGATATCCGAGAGAGATTGAAGATCCGTATCCGTTAGTTTTTTAGCGGATCTTTTACGGGATCTTTTACCTTATTAATTTTCAATTCATAGATGAAATTTTATATATATAGGTGATTAGGTAATAATGAAAAACTGTTAAATTCCATTCAGATTATTTTTTAAAATCGTATTTGGCACCTTTATATTTTTTAACATTTATCGTAGTGAGTTTATCTTTATAATGAGATATTGCACATCGATCTTTGGAAACAATCTGTTATGAGAGTTAAGTCTTAAAGAGGTCAGTAACTTTTTCCCATAAGAGAGAGTCTCTTTCTAAAGGTCGATGTGCAATATTTACCGCTGCGTACTCTAAGAAAGTTAAGATCCGTATCCGTATCCGCGAATCTTGAAACCAAATATCCGTATTCAGATCCGGATCCGCGGATATAGTACATTTTTAACGATCCGGCACATCACTAGCTAAGAAACAAGACAGTGGAGTATCAAAATAATTCATTGGCCAACGGTTCGTCTTACATTTAAACGTCTTTGAGACCCGAGAAAAAAGAGTTGATCCTCATTCAATAAAATTTAACAAAAAGCGTAAAATAATGTTTTGAGATCGGCAATTTAAGAGAGGAATTTACCAAATTAAGTCAACTCATTTGCGTTAATTCTCTTCTACATCAGCGTTTATTATTTTACGTATTGTTGCCATCTAATGTGTTTGAAACCGTACTATTCCGCCACTTGTGGAACCAGCAAACTATAAATCTGCAAAGCATTCAACTTTATCGATCATGACATCATGGTGCAGGAAAGAGAGTATACTACAATTGCCACGGTGAAAGAAAAGGTTTCCTTTTAATATAGAATAGAGAAGCACCGACTAATGCTTGGTTATTAATCACAATTATCAGTCCAGTAGACTTAGACTCAAAGAGGTTCTATTATTATACCGTAATACCTATTCTACCTTCGCCAATGCTTTTCTCAATTCTTAGTCTATATAAATGATATACTACCTTGCGTCTATGGAGGGTAAAGGTAAGGAGGACTATCTTATATGGGAGATAAGTTGAATGTCCATCTAAATGCTGTAAATAACAGTTCAAAAATCGTTCGGAATGGCGCTAGCGCTGCATCCGAGTATAAAATGAATTTAACCTTATTTACTCGGCTGTTTCAGTGAATGGCAAGCCACTGTAAAGAGATGTAGCCTAAAAACCTTTAAATAAGTGTGTATTGCAGAATCTCATCCTCGTTCAAGCTCAAAGTTGTATTTTTGAAAAAATAACGGCTATATCGCAAACTATGATAGTAAAGATTAACAGGAAAATAGCCAATAAATACACAGATCAAATATTATATATTCTATTTTAGATTCCTGATGATGTGGACAAAGATAGCCACGTATTAAAAAATATATGAATATATAATATTTCATCTGTGTATTTATTGACTATTTTCTTGTTAATCTTTACTATCAAAGTTTTATGCCATGCGTGAATTGACATAATTCCGTCTGAAGTCGCTAATTGCAAACTTTTATGGAAGGGTTATATCATGAAGGACCATAAATTGATCAAGTTCTATCTATCACATTCGCTATTTTTGCTCACTGTTCATCCCCCTTCTGTCGTAGCGTTTTCAGACAACAATACCTGAAAAATACAGCAGGAATGTTTATGGAGTTATATTATGACCATAACATTGTTAACACAGATTTTTTTTAAATCTATTGTGCAACCCTTTCTTAATTTCCGTGAAAGAAATCTTCATTAAACGTGTAACAAGTTACCTAAGTCCTTCTTTAATTAGGTGACAATAATTGAAGTTTATTGTTTAATATCTTAGAAAATTAGTTCACCCCAGTATGCTTTTGCTTTGTTAAGAGCGTAAAGAGCTTGTGAATATTTATGATACCTATAAATTGACTACATAACCTCATCACAAAGTGATTGTAAATCATTAATCATATTATTATAATCACTAACCTACATCAATTTAAAGCGTATTACTCAGACGTGCACGGTATTCGAACTCGTGTTCTTCAACTTCGTCTTACTACTTTATGTACAGTGCGTCCATTTATTAAACATGTAAATATGACGAGCCATCAACCGAATTCTAGTCTTATCTGGGCTTAGTATTTATATCTTCACCAACTTGGTCTAGAGTCCAGAGGTCCCCAAACTTTTTTGTCTCGTTGACCACTTGCCATGCTTTTCGATTTTGGGTAGACCCCCTGCTTATCTGATATTGATTTTTTGCAAATTCATTAATTTCAAATGTATTTTTGACAACCGGTGTAGTGCTACTTACTTTGAACGATTTAAATTTATAACTGTAGTGAAATGTAGTGCAAAATATTTAGTTTTAAACATTTATTAATTAGATTCAAATTAAAATTTACTTGCTGTTACATAAAATAACTAAGCAAAAAATAAATGCTTTTAGTGTGAGGGATGAACCTGATGTTTTAATAATAAACTTTCAACATTTTGCATCAATTTAGTTAGATTTAATCTTAAATCTCTTCGGTTAACGATGCTCAGTTTGTTTCTTTTTTTGTTAGGAGATTCACTATCGTTGACCCCCATTTTCATTTCATGGACCCCCAATTTTTTTTCCCGCTGACATGGATCCCTTGCAAGTTGTCGTCGACCACTGGGGGTCGATATAGACCACTTTGGGAATCACTAGGTCTAGACAGATGGCAATTGCTTTGACTCAGTTTAGTGTTTGCATAGCTCCCGAAATGTATATCCGTTAATAAAACTGTTGTAGTAAGATTTTAACTATTCTTTATTTTTTATATTTGTTTCAACCACAGTGCCCTTAATATTTGTAAATCAGCTTAGCTTGATCAATTAGTTGTTTGTTCTTGTTGATAATCATTGATATTCTATTAGGGTATATAATGCTCTAAAAATCATTACCAACGTTAAAAAAATAAAAATCACAAGTTTTGGGTACGATCTAGTTAAAACAAAAGAGTGTACTGCATAAGTACACTTTTAATTTAACTAAAAAGAAATGATTATGATTTAGTGCTTGATGAGTATACTAATATAAGAAGTACCATTCAAAATTTTATTCGGATAAGTGTAAAAATTGCGAAATTAAATAGAAATTTTGCTCTGCCAGCTAATGAAATTCTAGTAACTAAGTGTTGCCCTGTCTACTAACGAAATTTTATTAACTTAATTTCGCCATGTCAACTAACGAAATTCTAGTAATTAAATATCGCCCTGTAACTAAATTTTGCCCTGTCAAAAGACAAGTTATAATCCAACACATACAAAACAAGCGTGGCGCGCTGTCACCTAACGAAATACTAGTAACTAAATTTCGCGCTGTTATCTAGATGTTTCATCAACCAAAGTCATGTTTAATCCAACGAACACAAACGTAACGTCCTCCCATAAAAGTGTTGCTCCAATTGCACGGTTTTACGCCCAACCAAACGCGCCAATAGATGTTTCACATAAAAAAAAATTCTTCAAGCTTTTCAAATCTTATAGTCCATTAAAAATGAATTGATAAAATTTCTTGAACACACTGTACGTTTAGATGAATTGAAAATTCGCCTGTATTTTTGTTCCCAACATGTAATAGAGCCTGTCTAACGTAATTAGAACAGTCTGTATACACAAAGTCAAGCAAGTAGAGAGGAATATACATCATGTCTGCTTAACCCCAATTGTGGGATCAATTTTAAACCTGCATTGTCTGACAGCGGCATGAGAAAATAAATTATGAGATGGGGCTTTTGGGAGACATCTTTAACCATTCCTCACAACTTCTTATTCATTCATACTCCATAATAATATAAAAGTGCTTAGAAAATCCTCAGTGCCAATCTGTATGATGCAATTTAACGAATTACTGTCACTTTTCATTTTGTAGTTTTTTTACCATTTCAACTCTACAAGTGGGATATGATACCTACTAATTTAAATCCACATTATTTTTTACTATTAACAATACTCATTTTCCGTTCTTGAAATCCCCGTAGTGCAAAAGACGTTTTTTTTACAAGTAGTCCGTTTATCAACTCGAAAACGACTAGCTATCAAGGTGATTCCTTATATAAGGCATTGAAGGTTACCTCATTATTATTTTGAAATTTTTAAAAGTACTAGCGGCCCGTCCCAGTTCACCCGGGTGCAAAACTGTTCTGGAAATATTATGTCAGATGGAATTTGTAATTTCCAATTGACAAAAAAAATCAATTCGATTCTATTCTATTATATTGACCTTCTCATCTACACACCAGAACTATCAAAGTAGATTGTTTTGATGTATTTCTAAAGATTTGGCCAGCGTTATAGCCATGTAAGCGTACAAAAACAGTTTTTTTTTTGACAAAACTCCGTCATAGTTCAGACATTTTCTACAAAATATTTACAAATTATATACAGACACCTTCCTCGTTTATCGCTCTTTCTATTAGTGAAAACCGTATGAAAATCTGTTCGGTAGTTTTTGAGCTTGCATAGTAAGAGTACCAGTGGCGTCTTCTATGGTATAATGTCCAGAAATGCTAAAAGAATTGTTTTTATTATTAAATGTAAAAAGATCAGATGAAAAACTGTCTTTTTGAGAGGTCTAAATAATTACAATGAACGTACGCAATATTGTATCCACACTCCACAGCCTACCTGCGTCGTTTTTTTTTTATTTATTACATGATATCGCTATTAGGAATGAAAAGTTGAGTGAAAAAAACCCTTTTACCTTTTTCGGTGTCTTACGTAAGAAGCGAACCGCTATAATTGTGCTTATTCAACCATATAAAACTAATTTATTAGATTATTTTTATATTTTTTTTTATAAAATCAGAATCCTCACTAAATACGGGAGACTGAAACCTATGGAATCATGTATTTTATTTTATACAATATTATATTGTTTTTGACGTCCGCTTCCCTTGTGGCTACGCGAAGAAATATATATCTATCTATCTATGATACAAAATTCATGTTTGGTAGCTCAATTTCTTTCTACCGGAACTTGGTTCAAGGAGGCTTGGTTTGTTGGACAAAACGATACAAAAAGGCGCACAGTTTGAAACATTATTACTCGTCTTTGAAATGTTTTTTTTATCTTATGACGTGAAATAGGCGCCGTCAGCGTCGTAGCTCAAATAATATTGACCATATGAAACTTCAGCTAAAGGTTTTAAGCGACGTTAAAAATGTTTTTAATTAAATATTATAATAAATTTACGTTCATTTTTCATAAGGAAGTTATACTTACCCTAATTATATAATTAACTTCATAAAGAATCTCTTTAAAATGTAATTTTCACTTTTTATCTTTTAATTTTTAAGTGGCGAACTAATTTTATTTATTTTTTAACAGAGGATATTTTTATGCAGGCACATAAATAGCATTTTTTTAAGTCCACCAACTTAGTATCTAGGCCTAATACCCATCATATTTTATTAATGAGCTTATCTGCAAAAATATTCGAAATACAAGTCTGGAGAGTTACGTCAACAAAAAATTAACATATACTTTTACCAAATTTATCAGATTAGGATCTGGATTAGGATTTGTGTCTAAACAATCAGCTGCTGCTTTTTTGTGGAGACAAAACTACACCTTGACCTATTAAACAAAAACGTTTCTAAACAATTGCAACGTCTTCGGATTATTACTATTATACAGGACCGTTTCAACAGTAAGCCACCATACGTCTATAAAACGTGCTAAAAAAATGTTTAATGAATTAGTGTGCTGTCTGCTGTCTTGAAGATAATATTGTGTCAGTAATGTGGGCCATATATTTAACTTCTTGGAAAAGATGAATTATTACAGCAGTAATTACCCTGAGAAAAAAATCTGCAATGATAATATCTCATAAACAGACATGGCCTGATGGTGCGTGTTCTGTTCAGAGACGATAAACGTCCGTTATTGATAACTTCTGTAAATATTCGAACTGTCACTGCATGCTCATCAAAACAATCTACAAATTCAGCTTCAAAACAAACAACTTCTGAAGCCAATTACAAACAATCACAAAATACAGCGTCACAGCACGTTCGGACCCTAACTGTGAAACCAAGCAGCAAATCCAGCGGCGAAAACAGTCTCGTGTGTAGCGACCTTAAGCACTAGATCATTTTATTTTTTCTGAGCACTGAATTTTCTATTCTTGTTTGATACTTTTGGGAGAGTCTGTGCAAGTGATATAGTGCCCACCAATAACAACTTATTTGGTGAGAGAGTGACCTTGGAGTTTTGCGTTTCGATTTATCCTGAGGAAGAAGGTTTATTTGAAGGATGGTAAAAGACGTAAGGACATGCGTATTTTAGTAAAATCGTAGACATTTTGTATGTTTGTCATTTAAAAACATTAAGTTTCTGGTCTGAAACCGGCACCCGGTATAAATTGCTGATAACACATTGTCTATATTTAGAAGCATGTTGAGTGAACGTAATGTTTTATAATCTCCCAGCTCCTGTTAAAAAACCGCACACACCTGTACACCTTTTCTTTTACCTTCCTACGAACAGTGAACCATGTTGCAAAAGGAATCTATTTATAGAACAGAATGGAATTTTTATTTACCTCAGTACAAAGCTATTATAATGTGTAACATTTGCAAATAAATTCCAAAAACTCGTTTTTTAATTGATTTAATATGTATCTAGTTTTATGACGCGCTGTGACATTATGTCATGACACACAGCATGTGTGTGTGAAATAACTCATAAAATTACACAGAAGTCATAAAATTACAATTGTAAATACATTTAAAATTATTGAAATATTTTAATCTCTAATAAAATTGTTTACCCTCAATGAGAAATGTTTTTAGGGCTTTTTTGAATTTTTTGAATGCAGTTTTTACCATTCAATAGCTTTCTTTTAGGAATATATCTATAGCAGAGGTCGGCAAACTGCGGCTCGCGAACCGCATGTGGCTCTTTTGATGTAAAGTTGCGGATCTCCAGTTCTATAAGCAAAAAAATAATTATTTTATTATGTAAGCCCTTAAAAGTCGTCCAATTGATCCATCATTGAGTACCCCGCCCCCGTCGCGACGTATCGTCCTCGGATATATATTATACCTATATAAGCAAATACTATAATACTGAAACGAAAAAGTTTAGTGACTCTTTAAAAACTGGGAAATTTTGTAAATTGTAACTTTTGGCTCTTCCGTCTCAAAAGGCAGCCGACCCCTGATCTATACTAACTGTGCGGCCTGTTTTGCCTGATTGCAAATCGGATTGATTCAAAGATTGAAATCGCGTCAAAAGTGATACATATGAAATTAAATTTCATCCCAAAACCCAACAATAACAATAAGTCGCGGCAGTCAATTTCAAACTCGAGTGAATGAGCGAAGCAAGTAAGAAACGTATATCTATACAAATATTATAAAGATGTGAAGTTTGGATGTAGGAGGTTATTTCCAAAACTACTCATCCGATTTCAAAAATTTTTTCACCAGTATTTAGAATGGACCTTCAGGATGGACATAGGTTATATTAAAATAAAAGCGATTTTAGTGGAGACCAATTTTGAAACGTAAATCGATGAAATAAACGGGCAAAGCCGGAGCAGGCCGCTTGTTAATTATAAATTAGAAAGAGAGAAGCGGATGCACTCGGACGAAAAAAAATATTCATAATATGTGCCTTTCCTATAGTGATTAACGATTACGACAAATTTCACTGTACAAAGCAAGAACTTTTATGTTGATATCATCTTTGTTATATATTATGCTTGCCTGCTATGTATTTTATAGTAATTTTAAAAGCAAAGTTTACTTTAATATATTCTATATTTGAGACTCCCTTTTGTTCGTAGCACGCTATCTATATTATGGCCAAGGAGCTGCAACCACCAAAGTAAATGCAATCACTCGCTTGGGATTGTCATCGCGCACTGTGATTGATGAGACACGTTTGTGACTCGTTTTGAATTTGTGTCATAAAACTATAACTAGTTTTGTTCCAAATAACACGTGTTACTTTTACTGTACTTTTAAAAAGTCCGTAAACCGGATCTTCTCTGATGTAGTTTGGAAGGTTTTTGCACCATAACTTTTTTTCTGTTGCAAGATCTTAGTGTTATAGGTTTTTATAATTGCTAGTAGATCAAATAGTTTACTCATTAAACACTCTCTTTTTACTATTTTATTCAACAGAATCTGAAATACACTTTCTATTTTTGTACTCCTGCCCTAGCACTGGTCTCCCAAGTTGGGCAAGAAATCCTCTTCTATTTAAACTATTATATTTTGTGTATTTTATTTGTGGAAATAAATAAATAAGAAGTAAGCTCACTCACTTATTCGTCTTAGCAATCTTCCCTTCCTAGATCTCTAACTTCAAACTTAGTTTAATTTCAATTTCGTCCTACCGAATGGTTCTTTAGCTACCAATTCCTGGAAGAAGACGTTTTAGCGGCACCCATAAAAACCGGTCAAGTGCGAGTCGGACTGGCACACGACAGATTCCGTACCATCGTACAAGATATAACACTAAATTTGCATGACGACCCTTTTGAAATTCGCCATCTTTGTTTTTCATTATTTGTTGTTATAGCGGCAATACAAATACACACACTCTGTGAAAATTTCAACTCTCATAAGGACAGACAGGCGGACGGATGGACAGCGGAGGCTTATTATTTGGATCCTGTTGGATATCCTTCGGGTACAGAACCCTAAAAAGTAAATCAATTTGGTCTCGAAGTAGCCCGTGTGTGAGGCTTTTTTGATAAATCTATTTTTTAATTGATACGTCAAAGAATCGCGTCGATGGGGCTTCCTTTAATACCATTTTAAGAATTAATCTAGTGTATCTAGTGAATTAATCTAGTGTATTAAAAGCACTATACTTAAAAAATTGAAAATCAATACTACCCGTTGGGTCTTGGCACTGACAATATCTAATACCTCTATCGCCTAGCATCTATATATAATTTGCAATATCTAACAAACGCCTTGTTTTTGATAGCAAAACATTACATAATTTTAAGACAAGTTGGGTGTATTTCGAGTTCCTAAATCAAATTCGTGAGCGAATGGTCCGTCTGTCCGAGTCCGTCGCGGTGATGAAAGTGTCAACAGATTTTCATTCCCACGTACACACGTTCATAGACGCAATAGGTGTTGAACTTTTCACGCTAGCACGGCGTCTCATACGTTATTTATTTTTTCCCCGACGGTATGTTTATATAAGACATTTTGTGCCCACTAATCCATGTTTATTGGCCAGCTCGGGAACACACTATATACCCACACATTCACCTCAACATTAAGGTTGGCAGTCGTGGAGGTAGATACTGCCAACCTTACGTTACGTACACGTATAGGTTTGTTCAGCTGAAACTGGTAAGCCACACATATTAAAGTTAATTTTTACACCTGAATACTTAATTCTGTATCCACGGCGTACTGATGTATATTTTCGATGAGCGTCAGAGACACGAATTAAAATAGGCCCTGAAGATGAAAATACATTTTTCGAAACGTTGACCACTAGCGAAACACTGTTAAAGCTTATTTTATGATTCTCAACCAAAAACCTTCCTTCATCTTAATATTCTATTGGATCAACACTACTTTAACTAAAATAGTAATGTATCCTGGATACATACTGTATTTATTTTTCACATTGACTATATGAAAACATTTTTAGACTTTCGCAAAATCATCCTTCAGGGAACCAAAATAAGGAATGATTTTAAAATTCACATGTAATATAATATAATATACCTATATAGGCTTCTGGCAAAAAAATCAAAGTGTATATGTTACGATCTATATCCGAATTCGGTCAATGACCGAAATGCGTAAAACTAGTTTTGACCTACGAATATTTCTCAAACCCGAAATCTTACATTTAAACGGGTATTGAGTGTTATAAAATGAGCAATACTAGTTTTGAGCATTTTCAGTTGAACAAAACTAGTTCTGTTTGTTTCATTCAATCAACGTCCGAACCCGAATGAAAGTAGCGTTATATTCCTGTTTACCTATTGAATTGTTCTCCTGAATGTTATAATTAATATAATGGTGGAATATTTAGTATAATAATTAAGTAAAAATGCAAGGTGAATTCGAGTCTCAACTAGTTCGGCTATTGGAGGCTTTTGAAACACAATTTTATGACGAAACATAATTACCTTACTACATTAAGTGAGGTTAAGAAAGCAAATTTGTTGAAAGCTGAATGAAAACCTCTGTCCGCTAAACAACACAGAAGAATAAATCACTTTGACATAATAAGTATCGTTGATGTGAAAAAATTAATTAAAAAACTAGTTTTGCTCATTTTATAACACTCAATGCCCGTTTGAATGTAATATTTCAAGTTTTGGGCAATATTCGTTGGTCAAAACTAGTTTTGCGCATTTATTTCGGTCATTGACCGAATTCGGGTATAGACAGTAACATATTATATGAACATTGTGTTTTAGAACGGTACTGCAATACGGTGGAGCCGGTAATATAAAAAAAAAATCACCAGTTTCGGGCATGAGATTTGGCCGCTGGAGAGGTTGGTGAAAGTCGACGGCAATTTTCAACGCCATTACCGTGCTCAGCATCCTCAAAAACAGAGAATAAACATTTTTTTCCGAAAGGGAATAACGTAATGCGCGTTTAACCCCGTTCGGGTGTGGATTTTAGTCGTTTTAGGGGGGTTACGAAACCCCAAAGAGAAATTTTAATATCACCACCGTGTTCAGCATTCTCGAAAACGAGGAGGGGAGGTAATTTCATTCCGGCTTAAAATATTTACAATTTTGGAGATTTTCTTCTATTCACACACGCCACTAAAATACAACCATCGAAGTATTACTAATGTGTAACAAAATTATTCAAAATCTGTTTAATTGTCCAATTTAGCACTTAGCAGTTACACATGTAACTAACCAATCGGCATACTAAAAATTACCTGTCAACTCCAGACCTAAGATGGTAGATTTGACATGGTGTAAGAAACGGGTATTATGAATTATTTATTGCACATACCGCTAAACTAGCGGTATGTGCTTTATTATCGCTTTGTGCATCAGAGCTGACTTTCGTTCAGATAAGAAGTTATATCTAAGTTAATTTCACACGAAATCCATTCAAAATGAAACTTTTTGAAAAGAGGAGATTCTGATCTATAAAACAGAACCATTTTTAAATCAATTCGAGTTCATAAATACTATTAAAATTGTAATTGAAAATCACAAACAGCAGTTGTCGGTTGGTCTGTACGTATGTACGTACGTACGTACGTACGTACGTACGTATGTACGTACGTCACGACTCTACAGATCGCAATTTTGGTCGGATCCCCTTGGGTTATATTTTATTCACTTTGTTTACTATCAGACCAGAACCCTATTTAAATTCACTAAAATGTGTTCAGTAGTTTAATTTTTATAAACAGTTTTTTTTTTATTATTTTTGACAGCTAATTAAAATAAAAAAACAAAAAACATAATAAATATACTCAATTAATGTAGTATGATACGTAAAATAACTGCTACACTTCTATACCATAATAACAAAGGCGTTGTACGGCATCGGTGTGGCCGAACGGTTAAAGCGTAAGTCATGTAATCCCAAGGTGCCGGGTTCGATTCCCGCTGACATAAGAATTTTTTTTTTTTTATATTCCATTTTATTCCACTTAATTCCACTTAATATTTATATATTATATATAATATATTTCTCATATATTTTTTTTATTTTTTATTATTTTTGACAGCTAATTAATAGTTTAAAAACAATATAATAATTGCTGGCTAAACATAGTGTAATCCATAAAACAAGTGCTACACTTGTATACCGTGATAACACCACTATACGTATTAGGCAGCCGTGGCGTAATGGTTATGCCGTCGGATCGCCAAGGGCAAGGTCCTGGGTTCGATTCCTTACGATATCATTGATTTTTTTCTTTTTTTTTCTTTTTATTTTGTTTTATTTTATTCCACTTGATATTAATTATATATTATATTATGTATAGTACTTAATTTTTTTTATTTTTGCAAACTTAAAAAAAAATATTTTTTCAATTTTTAATTATTTATTTCTTTAAATTTTTAAATCTTTTTAAATTTATTAAAAATATTTTTTAATTGTTATTTTTTTATCATACAGTGGAAAACTTGCGGGATGTGCACTTTTGGTTTTGCCAACTATTTTATTTTAGTTAATATTACATTTAAAAGTTCTATTATAAATATTAAAAAGAGAAGATTTAGTTATCCTATTTTATATACTTAATGTATGTTTATTTTATATTTTAATGATCTAATTAAAAGTTAAAGGGTGAAAAATGTCTAAATGTGGTGGTGTAAGCAACGGGTATTATTAAATGTTCATGCTTTTCCAATTATGTTTCATTACGCATACATTGTAATGTAACAAAACATAAATCGTATTTACATTTATTATACTAATATTTAATACGGAATAACGTATCTATACTTAATATAATTATGAATATGTATCTAGTTTTTGTGACAGCTGACTTCAAAAATATCGATATAAGCTTTTTAATTCAATATTTATTTTTTGAACAGTATAAAGATCTCTAGTATATAAATTGTACAAAAATGTTTGGTGATAATTTTATTCTTACTCAGTTTTTTTTTTTTTGAAATTTGATATCTAGACAAAAACGCAAAATCTTTGTACTAGCATTAATCGAGAAGAATAGCTAGATTATAATAAATATTTTTTTTAATAAGCACGTATATATTTTTTAAAGTGTCTAAGCAATACTCTGTCAAAAAATAACTCTTACATTAAAAAGTATTGGCACCTAATTCCAGAAAATATTTTTAATAAAAAGGAATTACTTCCTCAATGCATTTTTTATAAATCCATATTTAATGAACATTTTTCCTGGGTATCTAAGTACTACTGATAATATCGTTAAAAGCGACAAAACTATTGGGCTAAAAAGTATACTCCCTTAACCGGAAATTGAAAAATTGTTCCTTTGTCGATATCTTTCTTGAACAAACCCGCATTAACTTTGACGTATAGGACAGCAATACTAAGTTCATTCAGATGTAGAATGCGGTGTTTATGTAGGAGATTTCTCTTCTTCCCTTCTTCGTCTTACTTTAGGAAACGCAATTCGTTCTTCCAGGACGCGTATTATAAACGTGTCGCCAGCATACAGTCCCTGACAAGTACGGTATATGAGAATACCGCCATCAACTAAACTCAACATTTTACAGGAGTGGTAAAGCTACTCGCTTATGTATATTTGCGGTAAACATACACACACGCTTGTCTGCGCGCTTATTTATTTATTTACTTATTTGTTCGTATAACATAAATAAAACACTGTCGACCACGCTATTATTTATGGTGTGTTACAATAGTTGCTAAAATAAATATCTACGTTTAAATCATTCCACTTTAATTCTCTCGGTTTAGAAAATGGGCACGTTAAGTATTAATGAGTGCGTGTAACCTTTAACCGCGATTGAACTGATTTTAATGTAGCTTTATTCTGGAATACTGTAAATACAGTGTAGAATGCGTCATATTAAAGTTACAATGGATATTTATAAAAATCTATCTTAAAATAGTCATTTAAATTGCACAAAGTTTCTTCAATTAAAATGTTTTTAACATGTTTTTTTCAGTTTAAGTGGGTCTTAATTGAATAGTTTATATGGTAATTTATTGCAGATTTTTGTGATTATATTGTAAGTACTATTTTGTACAACAAAAAGATTAGAATTAATACCTACAAAATTAATTTTATTCCTAGTATTATGATTGTGTATTGTATTTCTCTGATTAAAGTTATTTTGATTATTCTTGCAAAACATTATACATTCCAGCGCGAATATACCATAAACAGTTAAGAGACGTAAGTTTTTGAACCCATTTCTGCAGGACGACCTTCACTTAACGCCCATAATTGGTTTTTACCACTCTCATTTTTGAGAAATATTCACTCGTAATTACATTGTCTGTGCTTATTGGTTTGCAGTCGTAGCTACGTTTCACTTTTCATTCAAGATAGTTTCTAAAGATGCGTTTTTATGTCGCCATCTGTCAGTCGATTCCTTAACCCATTCGGACTTGAATTTTATATTTTTGAACACAATATTTCTTAGTCTTGAGAGCTTATTTAGTGTGTAATTATAAGTTGAAGGAGATTTATTTGGTTGAGAAACAATATAAATAAGCTGTACCAAAAGTATCGCTTGTGGACAACGTTCCGAAAATTATATTTTCATCCTCAGGGCCTCAACGCAAGTTGAGATGGTAAATTGTGCAGATTATTGTAGTATACATGATCATTTAAAATTATTAATTTCAACAAATTTTTTTAATTTAAAAATATCGTAAAACAGTTTTTTAGATAAAATTGTTTTGCCCAATGTTAACATAAATATTGAACTGGTGTAATTAAGGTATATTCAGTGAAAAACTAAATTTAACACATACACAATTTTGGAAAATCCTATGTCCACTGAAATGAACAACAGATCAAAAAAAAATATTTTTGATGGCATAGAATATGTTTAATTACTTTTTAAGTATAAATTATTAGTAAAGTTAACATCATAAAATTAAAATAAATATCTGCACAAGAAAAATAGATTAGGTGCATCATGAAAGTGCGTAAGTTATATTAAGTAATACACAATCAGAATGTACACTTTTACCAGCTTTGCGTAAATCCATGACTGCGCTCAACACTTGGATGAATATTTCGACCTACACACGCAGTATTTTTATGTTTTGTCTGGCACGCCTACATGTCATATAAGCCTCAACCACAATTAAATATTTATATTTGATATTTAATTACGCTGACTTAAATTAGACGCATTAGAATAGTATGTCCATTGAAATGACCGCCAGGAGCGAAGGGAGTTAAATAGCAGAAACTGCATAAACACGTTTCTTCTATACGAAAGAAGTTTTACTTCAACAAAAATTTTTCGTATAAGACATAAGTAGAATTAAAAAAATTCTGTCAATCGGGCGACAGGACCATCCCAACTTCGAAAATACTGACATTAATTTGCATTCACATTATACATAATGTCAAAAACTGCTGACTAAAGCGTGTAGAATCACGAGGGTGACATATTTTACAATGGTCGTGCCTGTAATAATATATGTTGTACAACCCTGGTATTTCGATCCAACTTTCTCCTAAGGCTACATATGTCTGCGTAGTGTGACCAGCGGCATATAATATATAATACAAATAACACTATAGAGTGACATCAGCAACTAAATTATGTCTGCTAAGTGTAATATGGTGTGCTGAATAGAACAGACATACTATGCGTGTGGGGTAAAGTGGGACACTATTTGCCTTGACCGTTTTCATTTTACCATTTTGCCTTCATATTAAATTTTACCTTGCAGTGACAAATGCTTATAGACATGTCTTCATATTACGCTCGTCGAGTTTAATTTCAACGAGAGAAAAAATAATATGGTCAATTAAAAAAAAATAACAAAATAACTAATGATATTTTATCTATACTAATATATTATAAGCTGAAGAGTTTGTTTGTTTGTTTGTTTGAACGCGCTAATCTCAGGAACTACTGGTTCAAATTGAAAAAAAAAATTTTGTTGGATAGCCCATTTATCGAGGAAGGCTATAGGCTATATAATATCACGCTATGACCAATACGAGCGGAGCATAAATTAAAAATGTTTCAAAATGTATCTCAAAAATGAGCTTCTATTTAGGTGAACTGCCGTAACTAAATATACCAATATTAGCCTAGCGCATCAGAAGCCCGAATAGCTGTCGGTAGAGTACGTGACTCTGGATATCAGGGTCGTGGGTTCGAGCCCCACGTTGGGCGAATAAATTTTTAATTTTTTTAATTTTTTACATTACTTTCTTACATTTAAATTTATTTTAATTTTATTTACGACTAACTAAAATTAAATAAATCTAATTAATAACTCATTTGAAAACTGTTATAACTATAGGGACCTCTATGAAAATAATTTTCCTACAGTGTTTTCAATTAAATATTTGTTATATTTTATTAATTCCAGTAATTATTGATTTAAAAGAAATTTATTATCTATTCTAAAAAGTATAATTACTGCTTTTTAACGACAAAAACTGTTGAACGGTAACTCCAATCATTATGAAAATTGCTCACAACATTCATCTCGGTAAACTAAGATGAATGTGCGTACTCATGTCCCTTCCTTCCCCATTCGTTCTTTTGCAACTGGGTGAAACCGGGCGGGACCGCTAGTTAATAAATAAATGTTTGTAGTCCCTTTCCATAACACAAATTATATGTTAGGCTAAATGTTACTAAATTAATCCGCGCACTTATAGACGCTGAACTTGGTTGTAATCATAAAAATCTCATGTCACAATTTTGGCCTCGCTAATCTCCGAAACCATTGAACCAATTATGAAATTTCGTAAATATGTCTTGCTTATTAAATATCTTGTACAAAATTACGATGTATTGTAAAAAAAAATGTTTTAGTAACATGTAACGACATCTGATAGAAATTACCAAGAGCAATTAGTTTAGAAGCAATAAAAACAGTTTTAGTACCAAGTAGCGACATCTGATAGAATTCGCTCCAAGCTATTAGTTCAGAAGCAAATCTGGTAGAATTTACTTAAAGCTATTAAGTAGTTTAGACGCCGGGCTGCAAACGAAATACATTTTGCATATCTATCGCACCCGGGTGAAACCAGAACGAACCGCTACTAGACATATAAATTCTACACATCACTTGCTTATTCAAAAACCGTAACTTGTTAATATCAAACCTAAAGCAAACGTTTCGTGTACGACATTTTGTTGTAAAGTGAAAACAAGACTTTCTATAAGGTTAATTTTTGTTCGCGAACAAAATGTAAGGCAATTAAAATTGATAACTAGTTATACCTAGAAATAATTAAATTATAGCAGTAATAACATTTTGGTTTGACACGAAGATAATCTATAATAGGTGGAGCTTTGAGATATATGAGCAACTTATTTAATTAGTTAAGGCTTGTCGAAGACGCTACCTTCTCATTATTGTCATATCAAAGGGATCTATCATTTCATCTACCAACTAGTTTCTACAAAGCTTTCAAGACTTTGTTCTATTAATCAATTACGGTTTAATGTGAAAAATAACCCTTAAGTTTTCAGCCGCTTTGATTGTCACTTTTACCATTCGAACCCACAAGTGGGAAATGGTACTAGTTTAGGTCAAAAGTCACTTTTCAAAAATTTTACAATATATTTCCGTTTTGAGGTCCCCCGAATCCAAAAAACATATTTTTGGAAAAACTCTGTGCGTCTGTTAGTCTGTGAACACGATACAGGTCAAACGGATGAGCGGATTGAAACCAAATTTTGGGAGGATGTTTAATATGCAAATATGAAGAGCCCTATTGTTTTTGGGAAAAATTGGCGCATGCGCAGAAGAGATATTATGCTACAACGGTGCTGTTTATATAATAATGGTATACTTTTCATAGCGGCTTGTTCTTCTATTTAATTTTTCAAGAAAGTTTTGTTAAACAATGTTTATTCTAAACTGTATAGTTTCGGAAATATTTTGAAAATAAAAAAAAAATCAGCGGCTCTTTTGTTTTATAGACATGTCAGAAATAAATTAGTTAGGCATGCTTTGATTAATTTTTACATGACGTGGAACATATTATGTAGGTAACTATGGCATAGAATGGCAAATATCATATTGAATACTAGCCGCGTTATAATCAAATATCAACATTTTTAAAGTTGGAATGATCCCGTAGCCCAATTGGTTGGAATATTTATATTCACATAATAATAATAATAATAAACATGTGAGTGCGCGTATAACGTTTACACGCGGTCAAGGTAATTTTTTTTATTTGTTTTTACTACTCTCACTTTTGGGACAGTATTTACTCACAAATTAATTCATTCGTAAATTAAATTACGTTGGTTTTGCTTATTGGTTTGCGTTTTGATACCGCCATCTGTCAGTCGATGCCTTTAAATAGCGGAAACTTTGGAACACGATACTTCCGTCCGAAAAAAGGTCTAGGTTACTCTCAAGTCGGGCCTAAAGAAGTTTTACTTCAAAAATGTATATTATTAATTTAAAAAATGTCTACGGTGTCCAATTTATTACCCAAACTCTGCAGTGAAAAATAATATAATAAATCAAAAAAGTTTGTTATATCAAAAATACTCACACTTTTTGTTATTCAGTTAACATTTTCCATAAAACGAACTCAGAAACACATAAAGTAAATACGTAGAATATAGACGTTTAACAGGGAAAGTTATAAGCGTGAAATAAATCTGTAATATTACGACTAATTCCATCTTTAAGACATAAGATGCTACTGTAAAGGTCAAAGAACATTTAGAAAATGAACTTTTTATTACTCATGCGGGAAAAGTGGTATCTTTACGCATGCTGTTACGGTTGAAAAGTAGCTATTTTCATTTGCGTGCGGAAACTTTATTTGTCGCACTGAAATTATTGTTTGCCGCACGCAAATTCAGAGAAAAAACAAAATAGAAACGGTGTTAATGTCAACGAAACAAACTGTCATTTGAAGTAGATTTGAGGTTAAAATTTTCGATAATGAACTTTTATTCTTGACAATTTTAACAATTTTAACTGAATTTTCAACTTTTTAATGATTTAATTTCAATTTTTGTTACTTCTAATTTCTTTTTTTAATTCGTAATAAAATTTTAATTTAATTTAATTCGTAATAAAAAATAGTATGTGCAACTCGTGCGGCATTGTCGCAATAGTTGCACAATATACTATTTTTTCATAGCAATAAATGTGGTTTTCTATCATTCTTAGGAAAAATTGACTGTATTCCATTATAAAATCGATATCTATATGTGTACGTTTAAAGATAACTGAAAAATATATTTGTATTGAATTTAACGCTTCAATTGCTTGCTCGATTGATTTAATTTAATGGTAATCGAAACAAAAAAAAAACAATTTAAAATTTAGAGGATCAATGTTTCGGAAATAATTTACTTTGCCTGCTAATTGAATTCAATTGAAAACATTATATCCATAAGTATAAAAGCTAAATATCTTGGCATTTTTTTATTATTTTAGTGCCAAACGACTTATTTTTTTATTGTTAACGTTTCGACATTTATTAGGACTTTCTAAAAAACTCTAAAGGCGTAATTTTTTTGTCAAGTTTGAAAGGAACCCCAGCGATAAAAAATAAGTCATTTGATATTGTTCAACTTCCTAATGATAATTTCTCATTTATATAAAACTTTTAAATGTATAAAAATGCCCCCCCTCCCGATGTCGTTTGTTTTTGTTAATTTTTAATAAGCAAATGGGTTCTTCGAAAAGTGTCTGGTGTCTAAAATTTTTGAATAAGAACTTCAGTGGTATGAAAAAGCAAATTTCTCAACTACCATAATAAATTATTAAATACCGTTGAAAACAAAAAATAAAACAAAATAATAATGATGTAAGTTTATATAATTATAATTCTGTCATTTCGTGTTAAGAACGAACAATTTCCTTTTGTTTTTAGTATCTACGTTCGTGTATTCAAACTTAAAACATCATATTATTTCCTTTTTTCATGTTCCACAATGCTAATACCACTTCATTTTTTTGAAGTTTGCAATATTAACTTAAAAAAAAAATTAGCCTAGATAACTTACACTGATCTCTAATGTATGGGTTGTAAGTTTCTATACAATATTAAAAGCACAGACAAATGAAATATATAGGCTGAATCACTCGAAGTGTATAACCTAATTTGCGCATACATGTTGCGCAGGCGCCCGCCATGTTCTTGGCGAGCAATGCGGTAAGTTCAAACTGTTACGTCAGCTGTAAAATTTAGGGGTTATGTTCAGTTTTAAATATAGACTATCGACAGTCGAATGGATCTGAAACGTCTCAAATTTTGATTACGGAATCGACGTCAACAGTGAATGGAACGAGCCATGATGGAATTTTCTAAACATGTTTTTTATAGGAGTTTTCATTCACAATCCATGCTATATAGATCAATGGCAAAATGTACGAAATTACTCGTAAACTCTCAAGCTGAATTTTAACAGTTCATATCAAAGATCTAAAACAATTAAATTCTTGTGATCACGTGACAAGTTGTGTAAATAAACTCGAGCAACTTACTTATAAACTTGTTTTAGATATTATGAACAATGACAATTATACATGATTACAATTTACGGGCACTTAATATCACGAAATACAAACAAGCTATGCTCCATTCAAAGCAATTATCTACTACAATAGACATGCATATTTTTCAAGTTTGAGACAGTTTTACAACAGGCAAATAAAAATGTTAAGTAAATTATTTAAATTAAGGCCATCGCACACGACACTAGTCTTGCTGCTGGATTGGCTACTGGTAGTCCCCCACCGGATTATCTTGAAATTAACTTAAAACTAGAGCATAGTTTCTCAACCGGTGTTCCTCGGATCACTGGTAGTCCGCGGAGATTTTTGGGTGGTCCGTGAAGATTTTTGGGATGTTGTATTTTATGGATTTTTAAACTATATGTTTTTGTTACTGTCTGTTTTAATATACTTAAATATTGTTATATCAGCATACGGTGTAGCAAAATTTATTTTTTTGAATAAAATTTAATTCCAATGTTGATGGTTCGCAAAATATTTTTAAGTTTTTTGGTGGTCCGCTGGTTGTAAGAAGGTTGAGAAACTATAAACCAGAGCACACAATCGAACCAGATAGCTCAGTGTAGTATCATTTTAACCGAATTACCAGGATCTATATTTATAATTTAGAAATTATGGAACCTCTGTTGTAATTGCAAACAACAAAAAATGTTTAAATAATTATTATCCTACAAAATTTTTATTTCTTGGAGCTTTTTATAATGCGTTATGTACATTTGACAAGATCATGTTATAAAAGTTTTTAAAAATTGTTTATGTTGTTCATTATAATTTTTTAAAGTTAACAAAAAAATTTATTTTTTTAATTTTTTATTAACTTTAAAAAATTACTTTAACTTGAAATTTATTAAACAGTTGACAGAATTTTACAACACTGCAAATTCATAAAACGTAATAGCGCCATACATTTCTAGGATATTGCTAGACATAGCAATATCCTATTGCCAGGCGTCCGGATAAAGCCGGATATAGTTAGGCCTTTTGATTGCGTGTCTGGCCAAAATAAACGTTGTCCGGCTTGTCCAGTTTTTGTTAGGCTTTTTAAATTTCGCAAACGAGCGAGCGTCGAACGTGGCCGAGCTCAAGCGAATATGAATAATGATTTTTATTTACTTAAAGAAAAGAAGTTTTGTTTTGTTTAGATAATTGTTTTTTATTTTGTTTTGGGAAGAAATAGCAGGTACATAAGACTTATTTGTGGAATTGCCTTTCATTAGAATTTAGGAAGAATTTAAAAATGTTGATAAATGTTTATCTAGTACCTATTTAATTTTGACTGATGACTTTGGCTGATTAATAATAACGTACTTCAACTGATTTGGCATTGGGTGTTATTTATATTTCATTAGAATTTAACAAGATTCATGGTAATAATCAAAAAAGCTTGATTTTTTATATACAATTTTTTTGTCGTGCCTATTAATACTGAGACAAAATCCTCAATAATGTAGGCTGTCTGGCCTTTTTACCCAAATGTCCGGCCAAACTGGCTGGTCTGTCCGGCTATTTGGTTTGGCGACCTGGCAACCCTAACTATGTCGCTTATGAAACTACAAAGAATCAATACAACACAAAACAGCAGGATTGCTTCTATTTCATGATCACGTGGACATAATAATGTAAATTGTGACAATTAATAACCTGCTGGTTGCAAGGCGGTTGCATTTATTGTAGTTAGAATAAAAACAACTAGTTGATGTACCTTAACATGCAATTTCATATCGATCTGGAATAATATAAAGAAAACAAATGATTAGCGTAATAAATTGATGTCGATAAGGTTGTTTTATACTATCGGTACCACCTAGAGACGTTATAAGTTATTGTCACCAGACTTGAATTTAGGAGTTTACATTTATAAAACAGTCTCCGCGGCAATTTATTTTAATGGACTATAATACCATTAATTCTATATAAACACAATTTTTACATCTTAAGGTAGTTTGGTAGCCAAATGACTTAAACTTGACCCTACATTTTTTTTATATTTATTCAAAAGATTATAATTAAAGACGCCTACAGAAAAAGAATCAGATTTTTTTACCACACCGTTTAATAGATAATATATATATAATTAATTAAAGTTATGCAAAAATACACGGGCCGTTATGAGTGTCCTTGTTCAATAACTCCGGAAATTGAGGGTTTGTAAAAAATTGTCAAACTTGACCCCACAAAAAAAACTTTTTAATGGATAGAATGATGTCTGAAATACACACTGCAACAATTTTAGAATAATTTACCACGTACTTTTGATTTTATTAATTTTTTAATACTGACATGTGGCCTCTATGTCTGTTGTTTATCTCTGTTGTTGTAGTGACAGTGACTAGTGACAGCTGAGTACTAATCAATTAATATTTTATTAATTACATTACTGTAATTATTTAATTATAATTCGCATTAAATTAAATCAAATAAATTTTTATGTGAATTTCTATTAATTATTATAACATGATTTAGGTCATTATTTGAGGAAAAAAAAGACATTTATTTGACTTGGGATTGCGGCTCCCAAACTACCTTTAGGTGACTCAGATTGTAAAAACGCTCTCGAAAAACTTCTCAAAAGGCATTTGACTCATGTTTTTATTTGCTATATGATTAAGCATCAAGTTTCACAAAATTTGCGTGAGCGACATGGACAAACGTTCACAAAAATGGCGTCATAGTGTGTGTTCTGTTCAGAGACAATAAACGTCCACTTTTGTTAACATTCGAACTGTCACTGCGCGCGCACCAAACCCATCTACAAAGCGAGCTTCAGTACACGGCATCGTCTGAAGCGAACACATAAAAGCCATCATCAATACCAGCGCTGCAACACGTTTGAAACGTAACAGCCAAATCTAGTAAGGAATCTAGCGGCAAAAATAGTCTCGTGTGCAGCGGTGTTCCATTTTAGCTCTAAACGATCTGTTTATTTGTTACGCGATTTTGACCAAACTCTATTTTATTTTTATTCAACTCATGCGCGTTATTCATGTTTTATCATGCCTAAAAACCGAACCCTAAATAGCCATTTACCGACTGGTGACAATTACTTGTCATAACTCAATGAAGATTCCTACTAGCTCGGCCATTGTGGAGTAATGAAAATAAACGTAACTATTTTCTGAGTCGTAACGAAATAGTAGGTAACAACAAGTCCGTTGTTACCCATTGAGGCTAAAATTGAGAGGCCGAATGTTTTCGACATGGAGTTTATTCATAACCGGCTAACCTCAAACCAAAACATTGAATCGGGCTGTTTGGTGCTGTTAGTATTGACAGTTTTTTTTATAAAGAAATAAATAGATATTTACAACATCTCATTATAATTAAAACATGAATAACGCGCAATTGTTGAATAAAATTATGGGCGCAACTTGTAGGCTAAGTCATGACCTGTCAGCGCGATGAATGACTTAGACTACTAGTTACGCCAATAACTATTACAATTTTCAGTATTTTTATTTGAATGGCCGAACGACAAAAGACATGGTTCCATTGTAACTCAAACTGGTTCTTTTCTGATTTCTTTGCGTTTGGTGTATGATTATGACCAAATTCTTCATAAGAGAAACATGTAACTAAAATAGATTGCCAGTTATTGTATGTAAATCTGCGATATTCTAGAAGTCTACGTTCACCAAAATTGTTAGTATAGGTAATTTGTTTTTACTGTTTGAACCTACGCGAAGAATTTTTAACCAGTAGGTACGTGGGTAGACGAACCTAAAAATAGACTCCTAAAAGGCAAGAACACGTACATACCTATATATTTTTTGAACCTGCCAGATTGATGTGCAGGGGAGTCATATATGAGTATTGTGATTGATATAGCATCCACAGAACGTCAACATAAAAATAACAATAGAATAATATGTCTCGATTATACAGTGGAAGAATAAAGTTTTAAATACATAAATCAAACATCTAATAACATTACATTATACTATTCATGCACACGTAAGGGTCTTAAGGCCGCTGCACACGAGGCTGGATTTGCAGCTAGATTCCTTGCTAGATTTGACTACTAGTTGTCTAGCGCTGGTTTCCTTAATTGCTTATATGTACTCGCTTCACACGAGACGTCTTTTTAAGCTTGTTTTGTGGATAGATCTGGTGTTCAAATATAACACAGAGCAAAACGTGTCTATTGTCTTCCTCAATAAAGCCTTCCTCAATAAATGGGCTATCCAACAATTTTTTTTTCAAATTGAATCAGTAGTTCCTGAGATTAGCGCGTTCAGCCAAACAAACAAACAAATTCTTCAGCTTTATATATGAGTATAGATAGATATAGATTAATGACTGCATCAACATAAAAGCACACAAGCTAGTAAATTTTATTAATGTGGTAGCCTTTTCTATAATCCGTTAATAAGTAGTGTCATACTCAAAATCCGGTCCAACACTGTATATTAGTCCCCCGTCTGCTGTTTATCTTATCCAGTCACTGTATATAATATATACTGCATGTAAATATGTTATCTATAATCGTCCTAAAAATTATTGTATAACCACCAAAAATTTACATATTGTCTGCGTTAAAGCTAATATCTAACTCACAAAAAAATTGAACTTTCGTGGTTTCTGACGTTGCCATTTCTTTTCCCGGAACTGGCGTGTCACTCGACGAAAAGATTCTTTACTGTCCGGAGTTAACACAACACTACTTAATAGCTGAGAGCTAGCAACAAATTTTGAGTAATCATTTCAAAACTCGTGAAAAAGTAGATATTGAATCTCGTATACCTTTCGATCAATGAAAGTTGATCCTGACAGTCGTCGTAGCTGGAATATACCTACTTCCCCAAAATATATACTAGCCCAAAAATTAGCTGTTCTTTTGATCTGTCAAAAAATCAGTTAAGTTTCTGGCAGTGGCGTAACAATAGGGTGGCAGGAAGGGCAAAATGCTACTGGTCTCCGGCTCGAAAATTCCGGGAGCACAAAAGGATCCTAACATTTATTATTACAACATTTAGTAAAATTTATTAGTTTTGTATTCAATTTATACACAAATTAAACAAAAAAAAAATGTTTAACGTTGGTTGAGCTTTTTTACATTGAGGGAGGGCCCCCATGTCCATCCGATGAATTTGCCACGGGTCTCAAACGGTATAGTTACGCCACTGGTATGCTGAGAAGCATGACTTAGTTAATTTTTACGTGTGAAGCAATATTAACTGAATTTTTAATTTTATTTTGTTCTTTTTTAAAACAGCGTCATCTGTTGAACATTAAAATAACACACTCTATACTAGATATTTTACGGAGTTGGGAGCACCATCTTTTGAACGTAACAACAATACTAACCAGACAACGTGCTTCATTTGATTGTTTTAGATCTAGACACAAAGCTACATTTATCGGATCTGACAATTTTTCAATACTTTTAATTTTATTTCTCGAAAACTATAGGATCTCAGAACAAACATTTTTTTTAGACAATTCTGAAAAAAAAGAATAAAAATACGTGTCTATATAATATTATATTTCCTTCTGGAAAATGGTTTAAAAAATTGCCTTCGAACCCCGACCCGACTGCTGTAGCCCCCACCTTGTTAGTCCGGGACAACAGTTATTAGTGTATTTGCCACACGGCACTTACACTATTGGTGTCGGTGGGATGGCGGGACCTAGGGGTTGAACCAAAATTTCTCGCCGTTTCATATCCTCTTAAACACTTTGGCACTACCGAAAATGTTCTCAGAATAGTTTCAAATTTGAAATTTAAGCCTTTAGTAATTATTAAAATGTGCTGCTAAAATTAAAAAAAAAATCGGCCCGACAGGACCGGACTTGCAAATTTTATGAGAACACAAGTTTACTGATATGGATTTACATATTGAAGGGTGTATATAATTTGGTACAGATGTTGAATTGATATGTAGTATTGAAATTAAGTAAAAAATGTTGTTTTGTAATAATAATAATAATAATAATAATAAAAAGCCCTTATTAAGTGTATTAGTGCCTACAATAAGTACCAATACAAAAACTGCGTCTAGTATGTTAGTTTTAGAAATATTCTTTTATAATAATTATTTATTTTTTACTTTTTTTTTTAAATGTCTTCCATCTTTTATTTCTCTTGTCTTTACTGGTAGATTGTTGTGCACTCGAACCATGGCATTGTGTACTCCTTGACGTGTCACTTCTAGATGACATTGTTCGGTTTTTAGAATGTGTTTATTTCTAGTGTTTTGAGTATGTAATTTGGTTTTAAACAGATCCGGATTTATTTTTATAAAAATCGCACATTTTAAGATATACATATTATGTGTGACTGTTAGAATTTTAAATTTTTTAAATAATGGCCGACAATGCGTACGAGGAGCTACACCTGCCAAGATTCGAATGCACAACTTCTGTGCAATAAATAATTTATTTATATTGCATGAGTTTCCCCAAAATTGTAGTTCATAATTTACAACGGAGTAAAAGTAAGCATAGTAGATATTTAATATCATGTCTGTGTCAATATATTTTTTTAGGGATTTCATTAGATATAGGGCACTGTACCTATAGTTTAGGTAATATGTATGCAATGTGACTTTTCCAGTTAGTGAGATAATCAATTTGAATTCCTAAGAATTTAACTTTGTTTATTGGTTTGATTTTTGCCTCCGTTATATTATTTGGCAGAGAAAAGTAATTACCGAACTTAATAATTTCGGTTTTATCTAAATTTAATTGTAGACTATTATTTTGGAACCATGTTTTAAGGGGTGTATTAAGGGGTAATTTAGTTTGTTTTGTCCAAAAACAAAGTTAAGTTCATACAAAAGAGCCACACTGTCTATAAAAGCAAATACACTATATTGTCGGCAGGGTTTGGCACTGCGACCCGAGTTTTTTTGACTTGTATAGATTACATGCACGTATATTACGCATACAAACAAACAAACACACACACAAACAACACATAGATGGTGTACAAACACGAGCAGGAATGGGGCATATCTCAACGGCCATCCCCTTTTAAGGCAATTAGTGTACGGTCTTGGTTAATTGCTGTTTGAATAAATTCCCCACCATGAATTTTAATCAATGTTGTGTACATGGATATAGTAGTTACATATAACCAAACAACTTGTTCACTAACAAAAAATAACAATACTACGGCTACAAGAAGTTGGTGAAGACAATATTATTATGTGTCCTGATTATTTGCCATCTAAATTTGAAAAAATCGGTCAAGCTCTACTTGCACAATTGTTCCGTGCTGTCAGCCCGACACTTGTGTGTTCTATAGCCAAAGTTTGGTTCTGCAAATATATAAAAATAAACAATTAAATTGTTCATAATAATTGATCGCGCTAGAAGTTTTCAATCCAGATAATTTTTTGACGTGATAACGTCTTATAAATTGATGAAACACCGGCTGCACGCACGAAAAAGTGTCACGTTCCGCCTGAGCCTGAGCGTGCAAGCGAGAGCGCGGTATAAGCGATAGAGAGGCACGATCGGCTCAAGCGTTGGCTTGTACGCATTTCAATGTTTCTTTATGACGTTATCACGTAAAACTATCGTCCGTAAATCGACTTTACAGAAAACCAATTTTTTTTTGTTCTTTTATGGTTTAAAATTTTTTACTAAAAGAATATTTAATTCAATAGGTAAAAAGTAATTTTTTTCATGACTAAAATTGAAAAAATAAAAAATTAATTTGTTCATTTTTAGTTTTCAAACTTTTAAAAAATGACATTTAATACAATAACCTTCACACGACATGGGATTCAAACTCAGCACCCCAAGACTATGATTCTAGAGGTATACCACTGAGCTCTACGCATCGGTAATGTACGTGAGTTGGTATTATGGTAGGATATTTATTTTGAAATTATTTAAAAATAATAAATTAGTGGTAATTCAATTGCTTATAACAATTAATCACGCTAGAAGTTTTCAACCCTGATAAATTTCGTTCAATCTACACTTAATTTTCAATGTTTCTGATTTTTGCAGATTTTTCTGAGCGATTATTTAGCTCATATTGGCAGGGGGCAGCAATTTTTAAGTGTTTTTCACCAAAAATGATTAAAAAAATAAAAATACAACAAATATATTGTTGAATTCTTGCGGACGTCAACGATTTATATTTTATTGTTATGTTAATAATTACCTACAATTAGAATGTATTATTTTCCTAAATTGAGACATAAGTAAAATAATAAGTTTTTATTTTATAATCAACCTTCTCAAAGAACAAATTATGTACTAAAATTTTACGTTATTTTTATTTTTCAAATAAAAATGTTATTTTAAAATACGCCTCACGTTTTACAGAACTAGGTACGTAGTTCATTATTTGAAAAATTAATGTCCATGGTTATTGAAATGTGTTGCTGCGAAGGTAATGTTTAATTTTTAAGAAGGAAAAAAATCAAAAAACGTTTCTTTAAAACAGTGTTTCTAAAACAAATGTGCTGTAAAGTATTTGCTTGAAAGCTATAACTGTATCGGTATACAGTCTAAACGGTGCCATTTGTTCAGCGGCGCCAGAGCTGAATTTCTACCAAAAAAGGAATAGAAAATCTTCAGTAAATATAGTATTAGCAATACGCGTTAAATAAAGAGCATAGTCGGCTGGGATCAATTTCAAATTAAATACAAATATTAAGAGCACTGTGGTTGAAACAAAAATAAAGAATAGTTACTTCTTACCACAACAGTTTTATTAGCGGATGTACATTGCGGGAGCAATGCTCTCATCTTCAGCAAACACTAGTGTTTAAAATAAAAATAAAATAATCGACCAATTTGTCTGAAAAATTGGTCGATTATTTTATTTATTTGAAGATTATCATACGTTAATCAAAGATTTGACTAGTGTTTAGTGTTTGATGAAGATGAGAGCATAGCTCCCGAAATGTACATCCGCTAATAAAACTGTTGTGGTAAGAAGTAACTATTCTTTATTTTTTATACTTGTTTAAAAGTTAAGATTTTTGTAATGTATCTCAAATATAAGACGTACTTTGAAGCTCTGGAAATATTTTGAACAACACTTCTTCCAAACTTTAATGTGTATGGAAACAGTGAATACTTTTATTGATATACAACCTACCTTTTTGGTTCAGTGTATTTCTTAGCGTTTACATGAAACCAAAATGCAATTAGCTTAGTATTTAAAAAATGGTTATATATAGGGTGTTTCAGCTCGACTATCCACAGACAGTATCACTTTGCTTAGTAGAATAGTGAGTAAACAAACCTGATTACTCAGATCGCTTATTTTGCTATTGGTAATCACCGTTGTTATCGTTAGAAGAATAGGTCTGAATTAGTGATGTGCTGGATCGTTAATAATGCATATCCGCGGATACAGATCTGAATACGGATATTTGGTTTCAAGATCCGCGGATACGGATACGGATCTTAACTTTCTTAGATTACGCGGCGGTAAATATTGCACATCGACCTTTGGAAAGAGACTGTTATGGGAAAAAGTTATTGACTTCTTTAAGAGTTAACTCTCATAACAGATTGTCTCTTTCCAGAGATCGATGTGCAATATCTCATTATAAAGATAGTTTTTTTATTAGTACCTTTCAGTTATGTACTATTGGTATGGTACCTCACTACGATAAATTTTTGCAATATAAAGGTGCCAAATACGATTTTAAGAAATAAAAAATAATCTGAATGGAATTTAACAGTTTTTCATTATTACCTAATCACCTATATACATTATACATATATAAAATTTCATCTATGAATTGAAAATTAATAAGGTAAAAGATCCGCCTTAAAACTAACGGATACGGATACGCATCCGGATCTTTCTTCTCCCTCGGATATCCGCGGATACGGATACGGATCTTTCTTCTCCCTCGGATATCCATGGATACGGATACGGATATCCGACACATCACTAGTCTGAATATCTCATTAGTAGTACATTGAATGAAAAAATCGTTTAAGTCATATATTTAATAAACTTCTATATATATTGCTAGTGGCCGTAAGTGGAAACGTGACCCATGAAGTGAGACAACAAATTACTGTTTTCTATCTCTATCATTTTACTTGACCCGTTGTGCGCAAGTGTCGCGTCTGTAGTGGGACAATTAGTAAGTGGATTAGAGCAAGCCACCTCCCTTTCACAGATTAGCTCTATGTGCAAACTGACACTACAAGTGACTGTAACTGACGCGCATCTATTCACGGACATGCGCGTAAGACTCCGAGTATAATAAGTGAGACAGACGTATAAATGCCTTAGTGTTTAAGTCTTTCTCCCGATTTTTGCTAGAAATATAACGGGTATTAAATATATAAGTACTTTTCTGCCCAGAATTCTTTTCTCTATTTCACTGTACTGTCCGTGGGCGGTCGATATCTCTATTCTTTAATTTCATTTTTTTTTTAATTATAACAAATTAGAAGTACATGTCTTATTTGATGAATGAATAAAGAATTGAATTGAAAACTCGTCCAGTCGCGATGATCGATAACTCAGAACTTATAGACGTCTCCTCAGCACGCCACTGTATTGGCACATTGTGGCAGAGTACAACACTTGCCTGAATGTTATTCAAACTGCGGCTGGGCACCGTTTTTATCCTTCCTTAACTATCATTTCAGAAGCGTGACATAAATGAAAATGTTTAATTAAATAAACGGGACAAAACCAAAAAATGTTTTGTTGTACAATGTACACAGCAAGTGTATATAGTACTTTAACATGCCTATAGATATTATATCAGCGATAAAAGTTTATGATAAACTCAGTGTTATTTAGGGTTAAAGGCCAATGTACACTAGAGTACAGCGAAAATTGTATATTATCTACATTAGGTGTGTTTGTTGACTTCCAATACAGAGACCGCGTGCAATATCTGTATTTTTGCTCACTGATCATTCCTCTTTTATCGTAGCATAACAACTTGTTTCACTCGGAAAGAAGTAAATTTTTAAACAGTGAAAGTGTTTTTTGGGTATAGTAGTTTTTGAAATTAACGTATGGAGAAAACAACGAATTTTATCTCTTGCAGGAACTAGGTATATAGATGAAAAACAATAAAGAATTTCTCGACATAGAAACCTTATTAAAAGCTGTAGATGCAGTATATTTAAATGTACGTTGCATTTAATTATCAACTTGAGAGTTATAAATACTTATAATTAAACACATTTCATTCGAATTGCCTTTTTAAACAACGATGTATTCATATTTACAGGAAATTAAACTGTATTTGTAATAACTTGATGTTGCTTTTTGTCGGTCTTTTTAAGACTTGTCCAATTTTTTTAATAATTAATGCACAAATGCAGCTCCATTAAACATGGAAGAATAAAATCCATAATGTACGTACCTATTGAAAATTAATTGAACATCGGTGTCGGATTTAGGGCTAGATAACTGCCCCAAACCGTTTACAAAAGTAGAGCCTCCACAAACATAACACGGAACACTGTTTAAACCAAAAAGTAAAGGACCTCTGTCGTTTCGGGCGCCTATACACCTTCAGAAACCTATATCCGCCACTAAAAAACAAAATGTTCAACCTAAAACACCAATTTTCTTCTGACAAATGTACGGCGACTTTAACACGTGAACCGATGCACTAATGTAAACGCAGCAAACATTGTATTACAAAATGATACTTTATTTTAATGTTCGTTTTACGTAACGCAAATATCAAAAACTAACTATTGTGTAAGAATTTCTTTCATTCTTAATTCGACAGTAAAACGATAAACTTTTTTATAGTCCAGGAGGAATCGGCGCATGAGTATCGAAAACTATTCCACCTCAATTTTTTTATGCGATTCTCTTCAAATTACCCTACTGATGATATAAATGCATGTTGCCAGGGGGCAACCCCGTGCCATATTGTTTAAACCGAAATTGTTTAAACAATTGCGAGGAATTGTTATTTTTCAACCGGACAAATTTTTTTTGTATTCTTTGTTAAAATACAATTAAAAAAGGTCCTATGGCTTTTCACGATAAAGTTAATATTTTTAGAGATATCAATTTTTAAAGGTTCGAAAAATCTTAAATTTGGGTACTTTTGACCCATGAAAAATATATTAAAAAAAAAAATAAAATGTAAATAATATTTTTTTTTTATTCTTTATACAATAGTTAACAATATCCTTAATTGCGATTTCTAAAAATTTAATTATTTATACCTGTTTTTAATTGTTAATTTCGCGCGTTCACAAGTATGCGTTGCTTACCTATAAGTATCGTTGTCTCTCTCTGACTCATACGCTGCGTCGGTCTCTCGGTGTCCTGAATCATTATTTTACATTTATCTTTTAAATCAGAGGTCCCCAAACTTTTTTGTCTCGTAGACCACTTGCCATGTTTTTCGGTTTTGGGTAGACCCCCTGCTTATCTGATATTGATTTTTTGCAAATTCATTAATTTCAAATATATTTTTGACAACCGGTATAGTGCTACTCACTTTGAACGATTTAAATTTATAACGGTAGTGAAATGTAGTGAGAAATGTTTAGTTTTATACATTTATTAATTAGATTCATATTAAACCAATCAAATTAAAATTTACTTTCTGTTACATAAAATAACTAAGCAAAAAATAAATGCTTTTAGTGTGAGGTATGAACCTGATGCTTTAATAATAAATTTTCAACATTTGGCATCAATTTAGTTAGATTTAATTTTAAATCTCTTCGGTTAACGATGTCCAGTTTGTTTCTTTTTTTGTTAGGAGATTCACTATCGTGGACCCCCATTTTCATTTCATGGACCCCCAATTTTTTTCCCGCTGACATGGACCCCTTGCAAGTTGTCGTCGACCCCTGGGGGTCGATATAGACCACTTTGGGAATCACTGTTTTAAATAAATAAAATTATCGACCAATTTTTCAGACAATATATTAACAAACAATATTATTATATTATATTGTTTGTTAATATATTGTCTGAAAAATTGGTCGATAATTTTATTTATTTAAAAGATAAATGTAAAATAATGATTCAGGACACCGAGAGACCGACGCAGCGTATGAGTCAGAGAGAGACAACGATACTTATAGGTAAGCAACGCATACTTGTGAACGCGCGAAATTAACAATTAAAAACAGGTATAAATAATTAAATTTTTAGAAATCGCAATTAAGGATATTGTTAACTATTGTATAAAGAATAAAAAAAAAATATTATTTACATTTTATTTTTTTTTTTAATATATTTTTCATGGGTCAAAAGTACCCAAATTTAAGATTTTTCGAACCTTTAAAAATTGATATCTCTAAAAATATTAACTTTATCGTGAAAAGCCATAGGACCTTTTTTAATTGTATTTTAACAAAGAATACAAAAAAAATTTGTCCGGTTGAAAAATAACAATTCCTCGCAATTGTTTAAACAATTTCGGTTTAAACAATATGGCACGGGGTTGCCCCCTGGCAACATGCATTTATATCATCAGTAGGGTAATTTGAAGAGAATCGCATAAAAAAATTGAGGTGGAATAGTTTTCGATACTCATGCGCCGATTCCTCCTGGACTATTAGTGTTTAAGTTAAAATATTGAGAGCGCGTGTAGTAATTTATAATTTATATTAACGCTTAATTATAAATAAGTTATTAGTATAAATCTCTTGTCATATAAAAATAGAACGAGGGCAATAGTTTTAACCTCATAATTTTTTAGATATTTATGTAATTGTGAACAAAAATATTTGAAAAGTTGTAAATATTGAAAAAAAGTTTTCCAACTATAGTTTTTAACAAATTCCGTACAACCAGAGAATATGTGTAAAGAAAATGGGGGAGTAGGTAAGGGTTGTAAAGTTCAAAGGCTTTGGATATAAAACAAGTGAGCATATATGTGTTGTTTTACATGGAAAAGTTTTGTGTGTTCACATTTTATCATTTTACCATGGATCAGTGAAGTTCTCTACGCAAGTTGTCTGCTTCCTTATTCGGTGTTTAGTAAAAGTGTTTCAGGGTAGATAAGTCAAACGTCCGAATCTCTCTTTGACAGACCCTTGTTCAAAGTTTAAAGCTTTATTACATATTTAAAATGATACTCGACACGTTTTAAAAGGGTGTGAACCTTCCCTCGGCTCGTTGCTCGTTCAAAGAATAGTCGAAACAGAACCAAGATTTCTCTTCAACCATATTTCGTCAATATTTAATTTTTGTTACAATTCGCACGTACCGCCCTCCCTATGATAAAATAATACAATAGTTGGCAAAACCAAAAGGGCACATCCCGCAAGTTTTCCACTGTACATATTATAATGAAAAAAAATTGAGAAAATAGATTTAAAAAAAATAGAAAAAAAATTAAAAATAAAATGGAATAGAAAAAATGTGTCAGCGGGAATCGAACCCGGCACATTGCTATTACTGGACTAACGCTTTAACCGCTCGGCCATACCGATATCGCAGCTTGCGCTGTTATTGTGGTATAGAAGTGTAGCAGTTATTCTACGTAATATACCACATTTACAATAACAGTAATAGGTATTTTTTTGTTTTTTTTTTTTATTTTAACTATTAGCTGTCAAAAATAATAAAATAAAACTGATTATAAAAACTAAACTACTGAACAAATTTATGTGAATTTAAAAAGGGTTCTGGTCTGATACTATACAAAGTGAATAAAATATAGCCCAAGGCAATCCGACCAAAATGCGATCTGTAGAGTCGTGACGTACATACGTACAGACCAACCGACAACTGCTGTTTGTAATTTTCAATTACAATTTTAATAGTATTTATTAACTCGAATTTATTTTAAAATGGTTCTGTTTTATAGATCAGAATTTCCTCTTTTCAAGAAGCTTCAATTTGAATGGATTTCGTGTGAAATTATCTTAGATATAACTTCTTATATGAACGAAAGTTAGTTCTGACGCACAAAGCGATAATAAAGCACATACCGCTAGTTTAGCTAAATTTAGGACAGAAATTTTTAAATAAAAAAGTTTATATTCGGGTGTAATTAAAGTGAATGAATCTTTTGTGGGCCTAGTGCAGCGGAATTTTCACATTTTCACTCGATGACTATGAACTGACACCAAAGCAGACACGTGACCACTGTAACCATGATGGCCACACAGAAATGAAAGTTTGTAAGTGCGTTTTTTAAACAAATGACAAAAATGATTTGTAAACACTGGCATAGTCACTTGTTATTAATATAACGCTTTACATGAATAGCATGTTTAACATAAGTGATTACAGACAGTGTCTATAAATTTTGTTAGCACTGTGTTTACGTAAGAACAAACAGTAGAATATGGCTAAATATTTAATAAGAATAAGAACTGTTAAAAATATTCTTTCTTGTTATAACCTAGTAACAACGACCTTCCATTTTATACCTTCAAGAATAAAAGTTCTTTGTTTTCGTAACTTTTAACTATATTTGACTTTTCCGACAAGAAAATTTGCATGCTGTTCGATATATCTGTTTAAAACTTTTCACATTAGCTAGCAAAAATTGCGTTTTTTTTTCTTTATTTCCATACAACAGTGTTTTAATAGACTATAATAAAAGAGCTTTTGTAAATAAATTATGTATATCGGAAACGTAATGTGAACATTTTAAAATTAAATCAAAAAGCATCCCATACTATTAGCTGCTTTAATCCGTCCTAGAGTACGCAAGTTTAATTATTATTAGATTTGAATTAAGCTTTTTCGCTTTCACGTATACATCTGTTTAAAGCCCATATTACATTTTTACAAATTTACTGAAATATTCTAGTTTTTAAATCAGTTTCTTTATTCAACTTATTTCAATCATTTTAGTAAATAAAATTATCGACCAATTTTTCAGACAAGATTTAAAAAAAAATTATATAATTATAATTAAAATAATTGACGTTTCAGCCCGGATTTGGGTTTTCTTCGGAATTCAGCTACAAAATATAAAAAATATATAAAAATTAATTAGTTATTAGTTTCTAATAAAATGATTTCAATCATTTTAGCTTTATTTGATCATAAAAACTACATAAACATTATTTACAATTTATTCTTAAGCGCACATATTATTTATCCGCATTTTTCTTTTTTCAGAAGCTGTTACAATGAAGCAGTGCAGTCTACTAACGTAAGTGTTCATGTTCCTATTAAACGTTTTCATATTATCTTTAGTAAAATAGATTAACTAGAAAGTAATTCTCGAAATTTAAACCTCAAACGTTCCTAAATAGAGAAAAAAAATTACAAGAATCTGTCAATTTCTTTATTTAAACATAAAAATATTTTACACGATAAATTTTCAAAAAATTATAAATACTAGAATTTTAAAAAAGGTGTATGATCAATTTTCTTTTACAAAACAAACTGTTACAATAGATCCTATGATTTACCCGCTTCATAACTTAATCACTTCGGAAAATTGAATAGCTTGAGTTCTGTTGAAAATTAACCACCATCAAACTATCAAATGTGCAAATTTAAAAGTACCTAAAGTTCCCGACATAACATAACTTGACTACTCGTGAACTTTGATCTTAGTTTCATGAAACTAGTGAAGTTGTCACGAAATATGTCTCTACATTGACAATAAAGTGGTCAGTTCAGACAAGTGTATGTGTTTGTTTTATATGTAAACTTGGTTGTTATGGACTGCTGAAATACTATATCTACAGATTTTTACATCCCGGTTTGCCGTCTCTATGTATTATTTATCAAATCTGATGTATAATATTTATCATTTATCAGTGAGAGATCGTATACATTTTTGACTAACAGGGTTGCCTGTAGTGTTATTTCCCATCAAAAACATAAATGTGAAAAAAGGGAGCCAAGTTCAATATTAAGAATATTATTTTCATACTGTGAAAAATGGGGCCTCAATACAAAAAGAATAGAGATCTAAAAGGATGCCAAGTTTTCACTTGGCAAGTTTTCGTGTTTTAAAGTGAAAACTTGATACCTTTTTAGATCTCAATTCTTTTTGTATTCAGGTATGGCTCCATTTTCCACAGTATGAAAATAATATTCGTATTATTAAACTTGATTCCTTTCTTCACATTTATGTTTTTGATGGGATATCATGACTTTTTGTAAAAAAAATATAATTATTTATCATTCAAAAGTGATTTGTAAAATTAATAATCTTTTTACCTGTATAGCTTTCTTTTTCGAAAGGCGCCACGTTAATGTAAATCGATTGCTTGGAAACTATTTAAAATCTTAAAAATCCACTGTTTTCTGACGTTTTACTTTGTATACACACAATTACCTAACTGGAGGCCAAATTTCAACTTTCTGGGTCATCTGGAAGTGGGTTAAGTTTTAGATCAATATGTCAGTGAGTTAGTTCATAATAAAAATGCCGATTTTTAGACGTTAATATCTTAATAACCATTTAAGCCGTATTTATGAAATTTGGGGTGCTAGTTAATCTAAAGGGTTTTAATAAATATACTAAATTTCATGTGTTTATGTTAAATAAATTTTGAGTTATTAAGGGGTCAAAAGTGGCTCCAAATGCTTCGTCTAATATAACACACGGCTGCTGCTTTCTTTTTGTTTGTTGAACTTGGCTTGACACGCTGCCGCGTGTCTTTATCCCAGCCCATATAACTTTTAAAAATATATGTGGACTAATAATTCATCTGAAGCATGCATACACAAATAAATAAAAACATTTGTAAAATTGCTTGTTGCAATCTCTCTATGAAATATTGGTTCGTCTTTTACAATATAAAAATCAGTTGATAAATATTTTTCCGACTTTCTCAATCAATTCCAGTTCAGATAAATATTATTTTTTCACAACCCCCTTTTAAAATATCTGATTTTCATGCGTGTATAGCGGTCGTGAAATGACACATTCAACACAAGTGTTGTAAAGTTACGTAAAGTAAAACAAACGTAGTCATACGACCGTTTCCATACTAAATGATAGCTAACCGCATGAGAATTGAACGCAGCCTACACAGGAGAAGGTAAACTCTTTATTTCTGGTATTACGTGTGACATATTTATAGTTTTAGAGTCTGAGGTTTTAGAAATACCATATATAATTAGCTTACTTATTTTGATACAACTTTTATTAGTGTTTATCATTCATTAAGAAATAGAATAGGAAATCATTTTTGAACTGAAAAAGGCTGATCAGTAGCCAAAAAACCGACACACGTGCGAGCGAAGCGGCTGATAAAGGCCATTGTGTCATAAATTCACATCTGTTTCACTTGTTAATTTATTGAAATATTTAGGTGATATGGGATTCGATGAATGTATCGAAATACGAGGGAACATAATAATGAGACAATTAATCACGTTGCCTAGTTACTACATTTCTCATTGAGGTATTACCATTTACCAACTGAAATTATAGTCTAAGAGCTAATGAACTTATTTTGTAAGCTGAAATTTTGGAGAATGGTGTTTCTACCTTCTCCGATGAAGGTATCGAAGACATCTGGCTGGCCAGAAGTTTGAAAGCTATCACTGGACGGGTACAGATGACAATTTATATTAATTAATGGGAATGTCGGACAAAGATAAGTAAAGTGGTAAATGCAACTCAAAGTCGATTTAAATAAAACGTTATACAGGGTGAGTCAGACCACCCGTATCAGTCGTTTTTTTCGAAAACGGTTAGTCGTAGAGAGTTGTGTCAAAAATCTGTATTATAAAAGCCCTAATGAAGAATCGAATGGTGATATTTTTTCCCCCCGGAAAGGTCGGCTTCCCTGTTAGTTTGCTCCGGAATGTTCCGAACTCCGGAATGTTAAATGGCACGATAGGTCGAAAGTGGTATTGTTGAGAAGATCTTTAAAAAATAAGCAAGTTTTGTAGGACATTTTTTTTTTGTTACTGCCACCCCTGTTAAGTAATATTCGTTTGAAATTATTAAATTAACATCTAAGAAAAACAAACTTAATTTTAAAAGTTGGCATTTAAAATCTAGTTACCTAATTAAACAATGTCACAAATGTTCAAACTGTCTTCAATTTACTTCTGAACACTGCAGAGCTCTTCTAGATATGTTATGAGTACCTGGAAGTATTTTCCGAGTGATTCCGACAAAAAAAAACAATTGCAATTATTGAAAACTCTTTGTGACATTGTTTAATTAGGTAACTAGATTTTAAATGCCGACTTTTTGTTATTCTGATATGTTAATTTAATAATTTCAAACGAATATTACTTAACAGGGGTGGCAGTAACAAAAAAAATGTCCTACAAAACTTGCTTATTTTTTAAAGATCTTTTCAGCAATACCACTTTCGACCTATCGTGCCATTTAACATTTTGGAGTTCTGAACATTCCGGAGCAAACTAACAGGGAAGCCGACCTTTCCGGCGGGAAAAAATATCACCATTCGATTCTTCATGAGGGCTTTTATAATACAGATTTTTGAGACAAATCTCCACGACTAACCGTTTTCGAAAAAAACGACTGATACGGGTGGTCTGACTCACCCTGTAATTTGTGGGTCAGGATTTGTAGGATGGAGTGTCTATGATGACGTTTCATATGCGGCTTCGGAGCCGAATAGCGCCTGAACGCAAGAAAGTCTGCCACACAAAACGGTGGCTGTTAAACTCAAACGTTGATTGTGTAACTATTACACTAATAATAATATAATAATGCGTTTAACGTCTGTTTCTCGACTTTATGTTATAACAGACGCCATTCGCACCATTACTATTTTCCACCCATCACACTTTCCGTTATTTTCTACATCTTTAAACTTCCACTTAATTAATAGTAATGGGCGAACGGAGTAATTTTAGGACATTAGCATAAGGTAGGCAAATTTTGAGCGTAAGAGTGTAACAGTTAATTGGCCATGGCCTTGAATAAGGAACCATCTCGATATTTATCTGGAATTATTTAAGGAAATCTAAACAAGATGGCCGGTACAGGAATTACCGTTTATCGGCGTGAGGCAGCAGGAAAAAGTTCCAGCCACATCTGCCCCCGTCGGGATTCAAACCCGGTACCTCCTGAATGCGAGTCTATAGTGCTCTGACCACTACGCCACTCCGTTCGGTAACTATTACACTATTTCCTAACACTAAATATCGGTTAAATATAGAGTACATAATTCATTCTACAATTATGGAGTACTTACCGATAGGATTTGGATTGTTCCGCAGAGCTCACTCAGAAATCGCCACTGAGCTCATTGGCTCTTGGATTAATATGTTACGGTTTTAAACTGAACGCTAATACAGAGCAATATGTTAATAATAAATATTCAATACAAAATACGGCCGGCTAGTTCAGCTGCATATGGGACGTAACAATGTGCTCCGGTATCAAAATCTCAATCATCATATCTATTGGATTTGGCCAACAGTAATATCTAAAATTACATACGAATCTGTAATACACAGTGGCATGGCAGTGCGATAGAATAGACAGAGTTGTATTCAGGGGCACCAGCTTTCGTACAAACCCCATGGATGCTCATATGATGACTCGTTTACAAAAATAGACGTAATGAGAGATTTCGCTGTAAAGCTACTCCAAAAGTTCATTGACATAAAAAAAATCAAGCAATTAAAGATTTAAATCTTTGATTAACGTCTGAATAGAACTCTTCAAATAAATAAAATTATCGACCAATTTTTTTTAAACTATATATTGACAAAAATAATATAATTATAAATCAATATTTCACTAGATGACGTTTCGATCCGGATCTTCTTCAGAAATAATTTAAAAAATATAAAAAGTAATTAGTATATATACTTATTTCTAATAGAATGGAGTTTGAATTATCGAAATATTAATGAAAAATTAATAACAAACAATTTTCTTAGAAAATAAGTATAGATATACTAATTAATTTTTATATTTTTTAGATTATTTCGGAAGAATATCCAAATCCGGATCGAAACGTCATCTAATTGATTTATAATTTTATTATTTTTGTCAATACATAGTCTGAAAAAAATTGGTCTATAATTTTATTTAGTTCATTCTAAATATTGGTGTAAACATTTTTGAAATCGGATAAGTAGTTTGGCAGATTACCTGCTATATCAAAATTTACAAACTTTACCTCTTTTATACAATATGTAAGATATTAATTGCTTGCTGGTTTTTAGATCAAGCTATCGTAGATTCGAATTTTACATTTGAGCATGGATATTATGTGATGTCGTTTAGTTTTGATTAATTAATTATCTTATCTGATATAGTTAAGACGCTAATGACCTAAGCTGTCGAGAGTTTATAATCTACAATAAATATATAATTCATAATTAAACGTTATCAACAAGTCAGATGTTTTAGGCCTGGCACCATTAAATTAGTGTTCTTCTTCTAAATTCATATTTTTTTCCAGCTCTACGATTAGAACCTGGAAAACTGTAAGATCGAGGAGCCATTAAAAAGAATATGTTTTTTTCTTGTCTACTATATTAATAAGATATGTTGAAAGATATCCCACATATATATCTCTATATTTTTGATTTTTTCAACTCCTTTTTGATTTATCTAGAGTCGCGTTCTCACGCGTCACTTAAAATGTTCATTATGACTGATTCATTTTTAGCTGACATGCTTTTCACTGAACAAATCGTTAACACGGTTCAATGAAAATGAAACTGAAAATGAATAGGTAGTAGACAAGTACCCTTTTGGTGAAAAAAACAACACGCCTCTTTTTGTACCTACTTGCAAATTTGTCAATGGCTAATTCAAAAAAATCTTTAATGCGAAATAGTGTTAAATTAATATGTTCACAAATATCAAATGAACTACAAAATATATTATACCAATTTAAAAATTAAAAAGCCCGAAGATGGTGGATGAGAAAAATATATATATAATATAATAAGTTGCTGAGCACATTTCCAATAAAAAAAACCATTTTAAAAAGTGTAGAAGCAAATAAAAATGAACTATATCGACACCCGACATCAGTTCACACGTTTCAGTTGCCTTTCATGACGCAATACTGATCATTATAATTGACAAAAGTAGAAATATTTTCTAATGAAAACAAATATTAATGGTTCAGTCATACTGAAATGGGTGTTCACACGTTCATAACTTGTTTAGTGTTGATGAATCAGTCATAATGAACGCGGCATAAAGTACATTAAAATTTTGATATTTAGATTTGTCATCAACTTATATAAACTGTGTCGATTTCATTTTTGTATCACTTATAATGAACTGTTTGGTTTGAAAAAAAGTTAATGCGGTCCGGGTTTCTTTACGTGGAAAAACGAATATTGTAGTACTATTTTAAATTTAACACTCAACAATAATGCCGCAATTGCATTGCTTATATTCACAATACACATATGAAATTTGAAATTGCTAAATCTGGGGCATTATAGCCATCCTTGCATCCATGCACCATGCTTATGCAAACTTATATATGTTACGGTCTATACCCGAATTCGCTAATGACTGAAATAAATGCGCAAAACTAGTTTTGACCAACGAATATTGCCCAAACCCGAAATCTTACATTTAAACGGGTATTGAGTGTTATAAAATGAGCAAAACTAGTTTTGCGCATTTTCAATCGGACAAGCTAGTTCTGTCCATTTCTGAACGGACAGTACTAGTATGGCATCGGAATCTTCTTTGCGTTTTTTAATTAACTTTTCCACATCAATGATACTTATTAATATATCAAAGCGATTTATTCTTCTGTATTGTTTAGCAGACAGAGGTTTTTATTGTTTTAATATAGCTTTCAACAAAGCTTTCTTAACTTCACTTAGTGTAGTAAGGTAATTATGTTTCGTCATAAAATTATGTTTCAGAAGTCTCCAATAGCCGAACTAGTTGAGACTCGAATTCACCTTACATTTTTACTTAATTATTACACTGAATACGTACCTCACCATTATATTAATTATAACAAATTCAGGAGAACAATTCAATAGATAAACAAGAACATAACCCTACTTTTATTCGGGTTCGGACGTTGATTGAATGAAACAAGCAAAACTAGTATTGTCCGTTCATAAATAGACAGAACTAGTTTTTTCCAACTGAAAATGTGCAAAACTAGTATTGCTCATTTTATAACACTTAATACCCGTTGAAATGTAAGATTTCGGGTTTGGGCAATATTCGTTTGTCAAAACCAGTTTTGCGCATTTATTTCGGTCATTGACCGAATTCGTGTATAGACCGTAACATAAACAAGGTGAACATTCCAGGGAGTATTGAGAATACCGTTTGAAAATTTACGTAAAAATTTCCATAAATGATATATTTGAAGGCTTATAATTCTTAAATTTTTACATTTACAGAAAAAAAAACAAGAAAGATTTTTTGTGGAGACTTAATTTTTCTTCAACATAACATTTTTCCAAGGGGTGAAAATACGGGAGTTGAGGGTGGTTTGGCTCATCTGCCAATACCGAACCTTTGTATTTGAGGAAGTCTTGACCAGGCCAAAAAAGGGAATCGAAAATCATTTGTAAGAGGAAAGGCGATTTGGGGGTATTTTTGGCCAACTTGAAGGGGTTGCCGAGGACAAAAAAATATGGAATCCTCACCATCGTGTTCAGCAACCTTGAAAACGAGGGAGGTCTCTAGATTGGTGCTCTGGAAAATAAGGTACCTCTTCCGACTCTTGACCTCGAGTATGACAATATGGCAAACGCAAGTGAAGTCGAATATAAATTAGTCTATCCTTTCAGTTTTAATAAAATGGGATTAGGATTTTTAAAGCTGCGGTAGAACAGAAAGACAGACACACAGAAAAATCTGAAACTGGTCAATTACGATAGAGAGGCTTTGACGCCGTGTAACTGAGTATATAGGGAGTTATGGAACTCCAGGGAAAGGCCATTATACAGTAGTGAGCTCTCATCTCGATAGACTTATTAGTGTTATTTTTATTATATACCTACCTAAAAAATATGAATTTTCCTTAAAATAAAAGCTTTTAAAAAGTTGAATACAAAAAAAAACTGCCATTTAATTGTTAGTATTGATTGGATAATATAATTAATATAGAACTCTTAATTACGTCTGACCCTGTAAAATGACGTTGGAATGTTGGCACAGTGTGTCGTCCTTACTGAATAGCCCAGCTACTGCGTATCTGCGACTGCATAGCAAAACCGGTTAGGTGTATTCTTTTTTTGAAAAATTAAATTAATGGCAATTTTATCACTACGAAGTATTTTCACGCACAGAAATAATTTGAATTTGAATTCTAATCCATTGACATTTGACATATAAAAATAAACAAAATAAAATTTCAGTTCATGCAGAAAAGACGTTATAGCGCATATCTCTTCAGCGCATGCGCCGATCTTCCTGGATAACAATAGAGCTCTTCATATTTACATGTTAAACATCTTGCCAAAATTTGGTTTCGATCCGCTTAGTCGTTTGGCCTGTACCGTGCTCACAGCACTTGAACTTATTTTTTATTTAAATTATTTTTTATTTGTTTTACGAATCGATTGACACCTTATTTATCAAAATCGTATGAATAGTTCAGGTGCTACGGTGGAAAATCCGTAAATACAAACATACATAGACTGTTGAACTCATAACCGTTGTCTTTGGCTTCGCCGAAGTCGAGTAAAAAGTATCATAAGCGATTTTGCTTTGTGGTCACACACACACATAGGAGTATAGAGTAACATTGTATGTACAGCGCAGTGTACACGTACGATGTCATACGAATAAAATACTTTAATTTTCCGCTTTAACGGCGTGAATAAACAGAACGTAGTGCAAATATCAGTAGACTTTTCTCTCTGTGTACACGTACATAATTATAAACCAATTACCATGTGTAGGTATTGTGATGTAGCATCATATACGCATATGACAATGTTTTACATATAAATACAGTCTATGATACTGAATTTTAATGTACATAATATTATTATGTTTACTTTCTGCTATAATAACAACACACATTTGATTTTCACCTGCACATAAAACTCTATATTACACTCGAAGCTGCCAGATTACACATAAAGTGACCTATGAGGCTTTGATCTATACCGAGGCGATCGGTAGATCGCCGAGCTCGCGACACAGACGATTTACAGGAATACAAATCCATTTTGGCTGTTCATTTTTACACCGAGAGATGACGCTACCGTTCTCATTTCTACACACGTCGTAGTACTAAACCTTTTTTACACAAATGGAAATTTTTGATTTTCATTTTGCCACGGAGAGACGGCGATACTGTGCTCATTTTTAGCCGACTTCAAAAAGAGGAGGTTGTATGTTCAACGCGTATATTTTGTTTTTATATATGTTCTGTCAGAACTTTTTGAGTGGTAACCGATTTGAAAAATTTCGACGCTATTTCATTCAGAACGTTTCCGGATTGGTACCATTAAATTTATATAAAAATCGGTTCAGTCGTTTTTAACTGACTTAAAAAAGAAGCCTTTTTGTATGTTTGTAACTTTACACAAAAGCTAATTCATATCTGTCACACACGAGCGCCTACTCGTGCGATGACATCATAGGCAACACAAATCATGCGCGACGAACTCGTAACGACACTCTCCACCTGTTGCAGACTCGTAGTTATTAGCGATTGAAATCTGACGGTATTTTGTAACAAGAAATTTCGGCTATCACTGTACTTAACGATCGAATAGAAGTTTTCACGTCAAAAAAATTGGTTGTCTTCTTAGTCGGTTTACGGACGATAGTTTTACGTGATAACGTATTCCACTCGAATATCATATTTAATAATACATAACCTAAATTTTAGTAGCTGTCAAACTATATTTTTACCGACTAATAATTTCAACAACCAAAGCAAAATACATATTTTTAAGCAATTATAAAAGACATTTAAAAGAATGTATATATATTATATATTTGTTAACAAACCGTATAATTTATCTGACCATCTGTCAGATGTAGCTTTTGCTGGAACAGCCGAAAAAAATGTTGAACGCACACTATTCTCTGACGTCACGCGAGAAGAGAGAAAGACTATCGCTTATATCGCGCTCTCGCTTGCGGAACGTTACTCTTTTTCGTGCGTGCAGCCGGTGTTTCATCAATTTATAAGACGTTATCACGTCAAAACAAAACAATGTAGTTTTGAAAAACAAATTTGAAATTGCGAAAGCGCTGTTTGAATTTTGTATTTTGCAATAATGTTGTTTTTACCGTGTCACCTGCGTCACTCTGCTTCGGGCGGCTCTGCAACCCCTAGATATGGCGTTGCACCTGCACATACAACGTTTCATTACAATCGATTAGACTACACATAAACTGACCTTTTGAACTACAATATAAATGCAGTGGAAATTCGATTATCCAAATTAATGTGACCAAGCATTAAGGTCGCTGCAAACGAGGTTGGTTTTAATGCTGGATTCCTTGCTAGATTGTGCAGCTAGGTTTCAAGCATGCTATGTGACGCTAGGTTTCGTGAACTATAAATATTTCTATGAACTATATTTTAATTTTATACTAGGATCAATGATTTAGTGTTTGCTGAAGATGAGAGCATAGCTCCCGAAATGTACATCCGCTAATAAAACTGTTGTGATAAGAAGTAACTATTCTATATTTTTTTTATTTATAATGATATTATTCAATATCTCCAAAGTAATTTTTTTAAGTAGATATCTTCATTTTCCGTTTAAACATTGAAATAGACTCCGCTGAATAAAAAAAATCGGCATAAATACAATCTTTTAATCTCTCAACGTATTGTTTTTAAAAGCACTTAAAATTAATGCACAAAATTTCTAAAAAGGGGCAGATTTCCATTATGTATCTTATACTCAAAGGAAAATGTGTTTTATATTGTACAAAAAACATGTACTACAGTACGTCGAGTAGGAACAAAATTGGAAGAGGCCAGAGCGATGGTCTGTCTGAACAAAGAAAGAACAAAAAGCCTTGTATTTATTTAAATTGTTTGAATGACAAAACTACCAAATATATAAATGCGCTCGCGTTGAAAAATGTTCAACAATTTTTCATATTACCTGGCATGAGTTATGGAAAGAATAATTTGGTTTCTTGATTAGCCAAAAAATGATATCTGCATCATTTTAAAGTTACCTAAGGAGAAACAGCTACAAAGAGAAATTTCTTTATTTAACTTTATAAACCATTTTTGATTCGTATCTCAAATGTACATATGTCATTCCCAAATGTGTGTTAGTCAGACTTTCAGTTTTTCTGCGCCATCCAGAGTAGTCTCAATGATCTATAAAACTGAAATTTTGCACACTTATATAGTATAAAGTACTGAACATCACAGAATTGGGTTGGATTTTAGATGTTCTCACCAAGACATTTGCGTGGTTACTATAAATAGGCTTTCGTACATCCGATGAAAAAACAGAACTCTTGTTAGATTACTTGTCTGTCTGTCTGCCCGTCTGTCACAGTTTATTTTCTCCGAATTTATTAGAACTAAAAGTCGAATGTGCTCAGTAAGCCCAACCCTCGATCAAAAACTTCGAACAAACATTGACAGAATAAAGAGTGCAAAATTGAAACTGGCAAATTTCAAACGATATTCGCCCTTATTATCGCTTGAAGTTTATTTTTTTTAATAGATAAAGCAGCCTCTTCCAATTTTAATACACTTGGCATACTTCAAAAGCGCGGGGTGAATCTAAAGGAGCTTATCTATACACGTGTAAAATTTGAAAAAACCCTTCAGTCATTTTTATAATTGGCCAGATCAAAGGCGGCAACGTTTGATGTTATGAAGTGCGTAGCAAATACGCTGACAATAGAAGTCATTTGAATTAGTGCCACTTAAACGCATAAGTATACACGTCACCACCAAGGAAGATAGCGACACTTTATATAGAATTGCGTCTCAACCGTTGACTATTTAGAAATGAGTAGCTAGTTGCACCCCCTTATCTCATAGTAGCAATTCGGAATCCAAAGGAATGGTGAGACCTCTGGTGAGAAATGCGACGAACTGTCCTAAGGGGGGTTTTTGACAGGTAAACTATGGAGGCATAAGGTAAACATTGACTTAGAAAAGCATGATGGAGGCTAACCTAGCATCAATCATGTTTACCTGTCAAAAACCTCAGACAGTTCGGCGCATTTCTCACCAGAGGTCTCACCATTCCTTTGGGTTCCGAATCTAAAACGATCGTCAGCATCTTTCAACTTTTTTGGTACAGTAAGTGTCACCCAACATCCGGTAGTTATAAAGTTGGATACTCCGTTTTTTTTTCAGGTACCAGATCTTGTTATTTAGATTACCGTTTTGTTGTAATTGAGGATTTTTTGAGAATCTAATTTAATTGAAATTCATGTGAGGTGTTAGTTAGGTTTTAGTGGTTTTAAAAGTTGCGTCTATCAAAAATGGCAATAAATTGACGTTTAAAAATTTAACTTATATATTATCTTACATTTTAAAAGACACAATAATTAATTATTACCAATTGCTTTTACCTGTCGATTCCATGGCTACGCCATTATATTTAAAAGTTTTAGTTCTTAGCTTGACCACCGTTGAACATCGTGTTGCTAGAGGTCTTGACAATAAGTGTGAAGTTAGCTTTGCCAGTCCATAGTTATATAGTCAAAGGTCTCAACAATATGCCGGACAATATCACAGAAATGCATAAAAATAATCAATAACGCTGAGTGTGTTTTGAAATAATTCTATACAAAACATCAAAGCGTAAATTATTATTAACATTCTATTTTCGGAGCCTGGTAGCAAATCATCTTTTAAATTTATTATTATGTTTGATTGTTTGTCGTGGGTAGTCGCGGAAACAAATTAAACCGAGTTGAAACAAACTATTTAAATTTTAAAAGGCTTCGTCTTCTCGAGTAACATAGATAGCTATGTTATCTTAGAAGACAAAAAAGGATAAGTAGTAAGCGAAAGGTGAAACCATAGATGTATATTTACTATATCAAGCATTGTCTATTTACTCTATGTGCGGTGACCGAAGGCAACAAAGCGTATCGAAAATATGTTTGCGTTTTTTTTTTCGAAGTAATTCCTCGGTTACTCCGACAATATTTATTAGCATCGAGTATATTTCCCTTTATCAAAAGTTTTATGTCTTTATCTATGGCGTTAGCCAATCAGAACCAACCAGTTTTTACGACTTAAAAAAGACTGAAGTAAATGTTTGCACCCTAATGGTTCGACTGCGATTTTATTCCAATACTCGGTATATGATAAAAGTAAGAGATATATATACCGATTTGAAGACTAACCTTTAACAAGTACCACCTAGTGCAAAAATGTATGACTTTGAAGACACCATATTTAAGTGTTAATTACCATCATAGATTACTCCGAAATAATATCTTAGAACAACTTAACAGCGGTTTCATTTATGCTTAGCTATTATATATATGTTATATAAAAAAGCGTCTAGAAAATGTACGGTGATTAATCATTTTTTGTCTGTATTTATGTACAACGCATTAGATGAAACGCGGATAGTGGAGATAAAACTGAATAGAGAAAGAAGTAGTAAATAAGCAACAGCAAGAGAAAGAGAGGGAGAGAGATAGAGAGAAACTCAATACAAAACAAGCTCTTCTCTCATCTTATAACGTCTGTACTTTCATATTAGAAAGCACTGTCCTATACAAAACTGTATAAGACGTTCTTTGTTAATTCATACCCACGTCTTACAATAGATACAATTTTTGGAGTGGTCCATTTGAATATTTTAAGTTATAAGATCCGTAATAAGTAATTCGTATTGCACATACCGCTAAATTAGCGGTATGTGCTTTATTATCGCTTTGTGCGTCAGAGCTGACTTTCGTTCATATAAGAAGTTATATCTAAGTTAATTTCACACGAAATCCATTCAAATTGAAGCTTTTTGAAAAGAGGAGATTCTAATCTATAAAATAGAACCATTTTCAAATCAATTCGAGTTCATAAATACTATTAAAATTGTAATTGAAAATCACAAACAGCAGTTGTCGGTTGGTCTGTACGTATGTACGTACGTATGTACGTACGTCACGACTCTACAGATCGCAATTTTGGTCGGATTGCCTTGGGTTATATTTTATTCACTTTGTTTACTATCAGACCAGAACCCTATTTAAATTCACTAAAATGTGTTCAGTAGTTTAATTTTTATAAACAGTTTTATTTTTTATTATTTTTGACAGCTAATTATTTAAAAACAATATAATAAATGCTGTGCAAATAATAGTGTAATCCATAAAACAAGTGCTACACTTGTATACCGTGATAACACCACTGCACGTATTAGGCAGCCGTGGCGCAATGGATATGCCGTTGGATTCCCAAGGGCAAGGTCCTGGGTTCGATTCCTTACGGTATCATTGACTTTTTTCTTTTTTTTTCTTTTTATTTTGTTTTATTTTATTCCACTTGATATTAATTATATATTATATTATGTATAGTTCTTAATTTTTTTTATTTTTGCAAACTTAAAAAAAAATATTTTTTCAATTTTTAATTATTTATTTCTTTAAATTTTTAAATCTTTTTAAATTTATTAAAAATATTTTTTAATTGTTATTTTTTTATCATACAGTGGAAAACTTGCGGGATGTGCACTTTTGGTTTTGCCAACTATTTTCAATTTATTATTTTTGTATAGAGTGAGCACACGAGAACGGCTGAAGCGATTATCAAAATGTACGTTTTTTTAGGACTTTTGTTTTAATGTATAAAGTTAGCAATTAAATAAAATTAAAATAACATGTACACTTATGTTTGAAAAACAATTAAACATTTTTTTAATGAGAAATAGGATGTATAGATATAATGAAGTTTGACAAAGTCCTATTGAAAAAATGGCACTCCACTGTCGATGTGATAACTGCTCGAAATTTTGATGGATTTAAAAAATACGAAAAGATTATTGTAAATTCAAGCTTTTCTTTATCGCGTATTGGACAATTTTTTGTTCATTTTTATTATAATTTGAATTTATGTGACCTTTTTTCGTGCACAGATTAAAAAAAAATTTCAGCCAATTGGGCGACGGGACCATTCCAACTTCAAAAATGTTGACATTTGGTTATAATAAAGTAAATAGTTGGCAAAACCAAAAGTGCACATCCCGCAAGTTTTCCACTGTATGATAAAAAAATAACAATTAAAAAATATTTTTAATAAATTTAAAAAGATTTAAAAATTTAAAGAAATAAATAATTAAAAATTGAAAAAATATTTTTTTTAAGTTTGCAAAAATAAAAAAAATTAAGAATTATACATAATATAATATATAATTAATATCAAGTGGAATAAAATAAAACAAAATAAAAAGAAAAATAAAGAAAAACTTTAATGATCTCGTAAGGAATCGAACCCAGGACCTTGCCCTTGGGGATCCAACGGCATAACCATTACGCTACGGCGGCCTACTACGTGTAGTGGTGTTATCACGGTATAGAAGTGTAGCACTTGTTTTATGGATTACACTATATTTACACAGCAATTATTATATTGTTATTATATTGTTGCAATTATTATTATTGTATATTGTTTAGCGGTATGTGCAATAACATTTCTGATATCGTGTGAGGTGACGCGGGTAATGGCTAGTATTCAATATGATATTTGCTATTCGTTGCCATGGTTACCTACTTAATATTATGTTCCACGTCATGTAAAAATTAATCAAAGCATGCCGAACTAGTTTATTTCTGGCACATCCGTAAAACAAAAGAGGGCGAGCGGCTGATTTATTTTTATTTTCATTTTTTCCGAAAGTATAAAGTTTTAAAAAAAATTTTTTAACAAAACTTTCTTGAAAAAATAAATAGAATAATAATCCGTTATGACAAGTATACCATTATTATATAAAAATCAACGTTACAGCATTATCTCTTCTGCGCATGCGCCGATTTTCTCCAAAAACAATAGAGCTCTTCATATTTGCATACCAAACATCCTCCCAAAATTTGGTTTTAACCCCCTCATCCGTTTGACCTATATTGTGTTCACAGACTAACAGACGCACAGAGTTTTTCCAAAAAAATGTTTTTTTGGATTCGGGGGACTTCAAAACGGAAAGATATTGTAAAATTTTTGAAAAGTGATTTTTGTCCTAAACTAGTAGGTACCATTCCCCACTTGTGGGTTGGAATGGTAAAATTCACAATTACCAATACCGATTCACAGTACGATTCATAATCATGTTTCTCTGATTATAGTTGTAAGCTTCGCCGCCAGATAGAGTAGTCCATATAAAGGATCCCCATAGGCTTCTATAAAATGGTTTTTAAATGGTGTACTTGATAATCTACGCGCATAGCACGTCAATACATATATATACGTCTGTCTGCATGTATTGTGCACTGGAGCAGAATATGATTAATGCAGTTTGGCAAGGAGAATTCTCACAGCAGCGTTGTTATTTCCAGCCTCTCATAAATTATATATTATTGTTCAGCCTCTTATATAACGTACAATAACGAATAAAGCGAGATGCGATGGATAATGTTCATTAGACACACACACAGAATAGTGTTTATCGAACACTACAAACACACACACACACACACACACAACACCTGTGCGGTTGATAGTAGATATTAATAGCCCAAGAGCCCGTAACACTAAAACCCTATGGATCTCCGAATAGGCCAGTTCGCAGTTATTTGGAAAATTCAAACCCTGCTTAACAAAAAAATACAATGACTGACAAGCTGGAGTGGGCCGGACCGTGAAAAAGGGGTAACTTCCGATCACCCAAAAAAAACGGTTACCCTATGCATCTTCGAATAGAATGTTGTTTACTTTATTTTAAAGTTTACATTTTTAACGTCCTCAAGCTCGTATGGTTGACGGGTTCCAATGGGCCGAAGCCCCCGCCAGCCGCGTCTAAAGTTGATTCGCAAAATAGCTACTGGAGGAAGGGGTCAATTGTAACCTGGGTCAATTGTAACAGTGACTATTTTAGTGACATCTACCAACAAAATGAGAACATGATACTACTGCATTGATGTACATTCAGTCGCTGGTGACCGAATGTACATCAATACAGTAGAATCATTTTCTCATTTTGTTGGTAGATGTCACTAAAATAGTCACTGCTACAATTGACCCGTGTTACAATTGACCCCGTTCTCCCCTATTAAATTGACATTTAAATGAAGGTTTTAACTTTTAAAATCGTTTCAGACCATTCCAACTTCAAATTGACATAGTACGCAGCATTCCCCTCCTACCTCATCGCCGAACCTACCGAGCTTAAAATTTTGAAAAAATAGGGAATTCAGTCTCATTCAAAGTTTAAATTTAGGTCACATTTATTGCTATGAAATGGAGTGGAATTTTCTTAAATCTGTAAAAAATAATAGATTTTTTGAAAATGTCAGGTAGCCTAAAACAAAAATCGTGAGTCTTAAAATTCGACTAGCACTTTTTTTTAAACAGTAGTGAGTAATAATAAATTGAGCTTTGACTGGCTCTGTATTAAAAGCTTGCTATACTGAACAAGTGCTGCGCGGAATTAACTGGCTGTGATGTAGTTATTCATTTGAACCGTAAATGCAACACTGTTTTCATTACATCAGAAAATAAAACATCAAAGGGCTCCCGTAGGAAAAAATAATGACAATGTATTACCTCTAACGAAACACAGTGCGTCTGCTGGAATCAACGGCGCTATGGACGTGATTGTATTTCGTTTTATTTATTTTTATATGACACAATTTGATGTAATTTAATGTAAAATACAGAGTCAAAATTAATATACATTTATGTAAATTGTTGAGCTCCAAAGATCGTTTATTAGATAAAGCATTTTTACCATTCCAACCCACAAGTGAGGAATGGTACTAGTTTAGGTTACAATTCACTTTTCATAATTTTACAATATTTTTTCGTTTTGAGGTCCCCCGCATCCAAAAAACATATTTTTGAAAAAAATCTGTTCGTCTGTTTGTCTGTTAGTCTGTGAGCACGATACAGGTCAAACGGATGAGCGGATTGAAACCAAATTTCGGGAGGATGTTTGGTATGCAAATATGAGGAGCCCTATTGTTTTTGGGGAAAATCGGCGCATGCACAGAAAAGAGAATGCTGTAACGTTGGTTTTTATATAATATTGGTATACTTTACATAACGGTTTATTATTCTATTTATTTTTCAAAAAAGTTTATTTAAAAATTTTTTTTCTAAACTATAGTTTTGAAAATATTTTGAAAAAAAAATCAACTGTTCCTTTGTTTTGTAGATCTGTCAGAAATAAACTAGGTAAGCATGCTTTAATTAATTTTTGTATGACGTGGAATATATTATGTAGGTACTAGGTAACCATGGCAACGAATATGAAATGTTATATTGAATACTAGCCATTACCCGCGTCACCTCATGCGATATCAGAAATTTATAGGTATTTTCTTTGTTATACTATATCAATATTAATGACAATATTTTGAAGTTAGAATGGTCCCGTTGCCCAATTGGCTGGAATTTTTATTAAACATTTCCAGTGCACCGGGAGCTCACTCTTCGTTTGTTTGTTTGTTTTTTCACCCACAGCCAAGTTATATGACATTAATGTGCTTGTTATTTTCAACAGATTGATTCGAATAACAACGTCGAAAAAATTGTCACATTTCGTAATATTATGTTAATATTTAGGGATGAGCATTACGGTTTTAATCATCCCATCTGTTGTTTAAATTATGTTTGTAATCATCATTTTCTGAAAGACCGCCGATCAAATACGAATAATGTGTACCTGCAAAATTAAAGATATACAGAGTGTTCATTTATAGCAACTTTCCGAGCAGAGTGGCGTAGGGGAGCGGGGGACTAGTTGTAACAGGGGCAAGTAGTAACAAGCATTTTTTACCTAGTTAATAAAAGAGTATTCAGTTGTTTTTCAACCTAACCTATTATTTAATACCTATTCTATTATATGAGCGCGATCAGTATCCCGCTAGACGGCACAGGAGGCGGTGTTGTGCAGGCGTTCCGATAAGACCAGGTTTTCCATGGTTTCCCTCAACAATTCCAGATAAATATCGAGATGGTTTCTTATTCAAGTCCATGGCCAATTACCTGTCAAACTCATGTGCTCAAAATGTGCCTACCTCATTCTGTCCTTGAATTCCTTCATTCGCCTATTGCTATTAATTAAGTTGAAGTTTAAAAATGTAGAAACTAACGGGAAGTGTGATAGATGGAAAATAGTAATGGTGCGAATGGCGTCTGTTATGACATAAAGTCGAGAAACTAACGTTAACGCATTATTATTATTACATATCTTATAGAACGATTCCAAAACTTGAATTCAAGCATAATGGACAAATTGTAATAGTTTTTTTTCTCACATTGCCTTTCGTATTACTTCCTATGAGTACCGCATTATTTTCAAATTAAAATGACATTTTGATGTACGTTAGGTATATCAATTAGGAATATGCATTTAATGTAACATTGATCCGTGGCATTTACATAAAATATAATTAAAACAAACATTTAATCGCAAATATGCAGTATTTTATCATTAGCTAATTTGCATATTAAATATATAATATTATGAAGTTCAATAATAAACGTTGTCATTTGTTTAAATGGATTAAACTCGCCGTTCACTGCGATGGCAGTATTACAGTACATTGTGTTACAAAGGCTAAAAATTGGCGATTAAGACTCGGGTAATTGACGTGTTCGCTGCGGTTTGGCGCACTCTCGTTCGCAATCGTCAATTTTTAGCCTTTGTAACACCCGGTCCTGTTTGTAAAGAATAAATTTTGGTCCTAATTTATATCAAATGTCTCACCTGGAACATCAACCGTTTTTGAGTGTTGAACTTTTTTTTTAAGTAAACCTTCTTTAGACGTGACTTGAGAGTAACTCAGATCTTTTTTCGTATGGAAGTTACGTGTTTAGGCAGTTTTCGCTGTTTACTTAAAGGCATCAATTGACAGAAGGCGGCATCGTATAAACGAAAGACGTAAACCAATTTTGTGATCGGTTTCCGCTATTTAAAGGCATCGACTGACAGATGGCAGCATTAAAACGCATCTGTAGAAAATAGCTACGAACGCAAACCAATAAGCATAGCCAACGTAATTTAATTTATGAGTGATTTAAGCTGTGGGTGAGTATTTCCCAAAAACGAAGTGGTAAAAAAAAATTTAAGGTTTACTTCAACCTCGCGTAAAAGTTAAACGCACGTTTTCTTTTTCACAAATGTAGTATGTAACTTATTAGGCCAGTAAAATGAAGATGATTTGACCCTAAACATTTCCACAAAATCGCAAAAGGATGCAAATTTGAGGGAACATTTATATAAGTATGATACTGTATCTGTCAAAATTGGGCTTTTGAATGAAATTTTTTTTTGTCATAAATGGAAAGATCGTATATAAGTTTTATAACAAAACTATTTTTCTTTTTTTTATTTTCGTTATAATTCAAAAGTTATATCAAATTAAAAATACATTTTTGTACCCAGTTCCGAGAACGCGCCGACATTTCCCGAACATAATGTGACGTCATAATGGTAATTTATATTATTATAATAATACATGTAGAAGCCATTGATAGTATACTGCGTATATACATTTTAACATTATGACGTCACAACTGTCAAAAACAATTTTAGTGCGTTTGCAGTCACGTGATTTTTTTTAATATTTTATCAATTTTAAATTGCTTATAATTAATTTAAAGAAAGTTTTTTGATAGTTTTCGGCATCGATTATCAATATTATTTATAATAAAGTTTTAAAATACAATAAAAAAATCGATAATTTTTTTTTTTCAAAAGCCTAATTGCACATTCGTTCGATGACTGGTACTTGATAAAAAACGTTAAAAGATAATTAAAAAAACCGTGTTTGGTCAGTTTTTGCTTATATCTTGTCAAAATTCAACATTGTAACCATGGAACTTTCTTCTGTTTTCGAATTATAAGTATATTTTAACAATATTGTCATACGAAATAATAAAGTTTATTGAGTATAAAATTATTTTGTTAGCGAAATTCATAATATTTGTTTCTATAGAACACACAGTATTAAACGATATTTCACACTAAATTTAGTTTCCTCATTCATTAAAAAAAAGAAAGCTCCCATCAGTAAACACAATATCTGGTTTTGTTTGTATTTGTCGCACATTTCAATTAAAATTTCATTTCGTGTTCATTTTTTCTACTGAAACTTTTAACTGATGGTTTACCCTTCATGTATACAGTGCTATATATATGTACCTAATTTAAAATACATCACAAACAGAACAGTGAAAAGTTCAAACAAAACAATACAGCTACAAAAATTGTCACAAAAAATTATTTATTCAGAGGTACATCCCACTGCATGCACATCCAAACACAATGAGCAGAAATGTTAATATGATATGATAAAAAAAATAACACTAATGTGGTGGAAGCAAAGATATCCGAAACCTCAGTGCTTCGACGAGAATTTTTCTAATTTGAAAACAATTCGCCGCGTTACTTCCTAGAGGTTGCCTTTCTTGTGTCGATTGTGGGAATTCAAAAAAGATCTCTTTTGCTGCGTGCAGAAAGAATTATAATAAAAGATGGTGTGAAAATGTCCTTAGATTTTTATAATAAATTTTTACACTTTTCATACATTGCAGGAGTTGCGTTGAACAATAGATTGTACTCACACAAAAAAAGATGGACAAGTGCGAGCAGAACTCGCGCCCTAAGGGTTCCGTAGCGTTATTTCATAAAGTCATGTAATAATTCTATATGGAATCAGAAATTTATTTCTTTACTTGTGCGCCAAACAAAATTCTAGGTTAACGGGAAACACGAAAGGTTCTGATAAGTGAGTCAGTATAAAAAAGTTATTTTATTTTGTGATGTAACTACGCAAATTTACAGTTTTTGGATTTTTCGCTTTAGCTGTGCTATATAACATTGCTTCTTGCCAAATTTCATGATTCTAGGTCAACGGGAAGTACGTTTTGATTCCCTTGCGAGTGTCAAAATATGCGGTTTAAACGGCCGTATCTTTTGATTGCGTTAACTGAGAAGTTTGATTTTATCACAGCTCGAAGGGGTTGCAGACCTGAGTATTTGATATGCATTTCAACTTGATCCCTCCACGCGTTCCTGAGAAAAAGTGTCTTGACAGACAGAGTGACAACGAAGTATAAAAGATTCTTTTTTCCTTTTGAGGTACGGAACCCTAAAAAAATGATTGAGCTGCATCAAGTGCTTTTCAAGTGAAGTTTTAATCAAAATTCGTAGAAAATAGTTGTTTGGAAGTTGAAATTGTACAAAATAGCATTTTATGTATTTATAAAACTTAATAGACGGAGAGCTGGCTACGGAGGGGTAGGGGTGACTCGGTGCAAAGCTGAAAATTTGCAGAATAATAGGAGATAGTACAAGTAAGCAGGGAAAAAAATTGTCAGAAGACTAGGCGGAAGATAAAGAGTCACCAGAAGGCGCTAATGTTGCGAAAAATTTTGCAATAATTATGTGACTCAGTGCACTCCTGGCAATTTCTATACTTATTCTGTAATTCAAAACTAGATTACCTGCAAAACGCCAGAAGGCTAAGTGGAAGAATGACAGAAGAGATATTTAAGCAAATGCATACCCTATGGCCTACAAGCTATAAGGCAATTAATTAATCGTCATATATTTTAAAATTACGTTGTTATAACAACGTAATTTTATTAATGAAAATATATGACGATTAATTTTATTTCTATCAAAATGACATTAATAATTTTGAATATTTGTCGAATGTAATAATTATTATATCATGTTTGAATTTGCAGGTAATCTAGTTTTGAATTACAGAATAAGTATAGAAATTGCCAGAAGTGTACTGAGTCACATAATTATTGCAAAACTAGCGTGACCTGTGCGAATTATTCGCACTAAATAAGTATAATAATTATCACTTTACAAAATTATTTTTTAAATATGATTGCAGGGATTCAATTCGTTTCTAATTTTGCACACTGCTTATAACGTTCTCATTTTTGTTGTAAAAGAAATATTTTACTAAAATTGTCACGTAGAGGCGCAAGTAGCAAAAGCGTTGTTCAGCGTTGCCCGTCAGATGGCAGTATGCAGTATTTACAATATGAAGGTCAGATGACAGATCGAAGTGTTAACGATACGCCGTCAGATGGCAGACGTTGTTCAGAGTTTAATTAATTTAATTAATTTACAAAAACAATAGCAATAATAAATTTTTTAGTTGTCGATGTCATTAAAGGAAGCAATTATCTGTAAAATGTAATATAATTTATGTGGAGAAATTGTGTGGTTTTTTCTAAAAAGGGAGGCAAACATCTTAAACCTTAGCGGATTAATATATATGATTTTTCGCAACATTAGCGCCTTCTGGCGACTCTTTATCTTCCGCCTAGTCTTCTGGCATTTTTTTCCCTATACTTACATGTACTATCTCCTATTATTCTGTAAATTTTCAGATTTTCACCGAGTCACCCCTACCCCTCTTAGGCCATAATGAATTATCGACGAGTAAGTAGCATGATGTTACAATGAGTGTCAGCGAGTTTAAACAATCACGCGGGTCATAAAGCGTTAATCGTTACAGTATTTTGTAGGGGATACGTGTTAAAATACTATAGGTATACATCTTCATATAATAAATAATAAAATAAAACTTCACTTGTTTCACGTATAAGAAGCCAGTTGATGGCATCAAATTGACCAAAAATAAAAATGAGAATAACTTTCTGTTATACTCCGTATGGTGTACTTTACATAAATCTATGTGAAATATAAATTTGAAAGAGAAAATAAAGAAAATAAAAAGTGTGAGAGGGAGCGAGAGAGTTGACGTTGATAATAAAGTACGTACATTCGCACATATATAGGGTATACATGGGCATTATATGTGTGGTGCTTTGATTCTAAATCTGGCCATATAAAAACTACGGTTCACCGACTACATCGACCTGGTCCACTGTGGTTCGCCTTTGATCTCATAAAAAATTGGCCGCATTTCGTATTTTTCTTTTTTATCTACCATTAGGTATTAACAAAAACCCTTCAATGTCCATTCCTATAACGACACTATACACAAATTCACCTGTTTACACTGCGTCAATTAGAAATGTGTCTCAAAATTTCATCAACTAAAATTCAAAATTTATAGCCTTCGAAGACTGCATCTGAAACCCTATACGCATTATAAGATGGACAACCCCGTGTAATACGTTTTCATTCTAACAATTATCCCATAACACGGTACCTATTTGTACAACACGGTTCCGTTCTAACCACAAAGATATTATGCTAGAGTACGCGAGTGAGCCATGAAAGTGTCTGCTATTCAGAGGGAGAAAAGTTCCTTATCTCCATGGTAACTAATGATACAAAACAATGCTGATTTCAGCAAACATAATATATAATGATACGGAACGTTCGCAGCGTTCTCTCTCTGAACGGCAGACACTTTCACTTCTGGCAAGCATACCCGCTGTCGTACTCTAGTACTTATATCTCTATGGTTCTAACAGGGTTAAAAACTTGCTGAAATTATCACATATAACAGTTATTATATAACACGGTTTCAATCTATTCATGCTTATGAACTGCAAATTTCATCGCATAACACGTTACTTGTACAACACGGTTTCGTTCGAACGCGTTTAAAGAATTGTTAAAATTATCGCATAATACGGTACTTACACAACACGATTTCGATCTAACACGATTCAAGAATTTTGAAAATAATCCTATATCACGGTTTCAGTCCAGCATGGTTAATAATTTACGGAAAGAATCCAATAACACAGTATTTTTCTTATGTTCTTTCCTTCTAACACGATTCATGAATGAAGACAATCATCGTATAACGCGGTTTCGTTATAACAATTAATAAATTGCGAAAACCATCAAATCATGGGTACTTAGTTAACACGGTTTAAGAATTTCGGAATGCGTAGTATAACATGATATCTATATAAAACGATTTCATTCTAACGCGATTCGAGAAATGTAGAAAACTTCACCTGAAATAATATTTTGATTTTTGCTATATTTTCATTATTGTTTGTGAATTCTTGCAAAAAATTCGAAAATTTCGAATATATTATTATTAGATTAATGAGTATACTTATCTTGCGCCCATTGAAAAAACCTATGTAAATTTCAAAGTAACTGATTAATTATTGGAGGTTATAACCTCAAAATGCGAATGAAATAGTTACTCCACTCATATAAATTATTTATTTCTTTTTATAAAATTATACGTTTATAATAGAAAAATAAAAACGGCGAATTTATAAATATTGAAAATGATTGACCCTTTGGTAACATTTGAATTAAAAATATGTTACTCAAATATTTCCAGGGAAAATAGATATGAAGAACAATTGTCTTCTCGTTGACTGTAGTTGATAGCCAATCACTATAGTAGTTTGAATGTACAAATTGTCAATGCAACCGATCGCGATGATACAGTATGAATCACAATTTATTTTTATTATTTAGATTTAATAGAACACAAAATTTGATATATTTTTATTTGGACGACGGGTATTCAAACTTTTTTCTTTGAATCATTTTTTTTCTTATTAATATCGACATTAGTTCCAAACTTCGCTACAAAAAAAAAAATAAACAATCTTATGGTCGCTGCACTCGAAGCTGGTTTTGCCGCTAGACTTCTTGCTGGATTGGACTGACTCGAATTTCGCCTTCTCAAAAATTCTTTGCTTGATATATTCTAATATTCAATAATAATGCTTAATATTACGAGTCGATTCGCTGCGCATGTCGTCAGGTTCTAGCCACGGTGCTGCGTATATTTCATTAGCTCTCAAATTTGAACGTTTAGGAACTAAGGGCTTGTAACAAGCCATTGAAACACTACGTAAACAAACGTCCTGTTCTTAAGTCTACAATATTAATTGTAACACCAAGCCATGCCGCCACTGGTATACCCTGGTGGTCAAGGTCATGTAGAAAAACAGGCAAGATGGCAGCGGAGCGTATGAACTGGGAAGTAGTGCTCATGTTAAAAAACTTAGATTAATAAATGTGTTAAATTAAATAATATTCATGTTACAAACTTACGTTAATAAATATGTTGAACTAAATGATATTCATGTTACAAACTTACGTTAATAAATATGTTGAATAAAATAATAATAATTGTTACATACGTTGATATGAAACACAACTACCAATCACAAAAAAGAACATTTTTCTCTAAAACCAAACGTCATAAGTTATATTTCTAAGTGGGATTATTAAAATCACACAATACACGCTTTCAAACGTACCGCAAAGGTTCTATATCGTTGTTAAAATAAACAACTATTTAGAGCTGGTAATAAATTTTAGTGTCTGCAATTGTAGTAATATTTTACGTTTTTATTGTAGTTTTATTTCACACTATTTCCACTTACAAAGCGCTCTTGTAATCAGTAATTTACTAAACTAGAAGATAACAATCAATCGTCTGATAGGAAATCAATCAGACGTTAGAATCTGGTCTGGTCGACTAGACTTGGATTCTAGGTTACCACCAAACTACATACGATACAAGTATTATCTATGTATTGTAGCAATTCAAAATTTTGTGCCCCTGTCAAAAATATAATATCGTGGCAATGATTAAAAATATCAAAGTTAAACTATTTAACATTGTATGACTTCGAATCTTGTTTGAATTGGAATGGTTTTGCTAGAGAACGCTGAACAAGGAGAGCATCAGCATAGCTTCTACGGCGGTGCAAGTGAGACGAAGTCCGCGACTAGGTGTTTTGAATTGTAGGATAGAGAACGGACAGGACTAGCAATTTGGCTTTCATGGCGAACAGATCGTCTATGAGAGACTGTGTGTGACTGATATTTTTGCGTATTTAGATTGATAATTTTTGATTATTGAGCGCCGATTGTTGTTGGTTGGAAAAATAATCTATTATTGGTTCAATTGTTGGATTTAGGAATTTATACTTGGTGTTGGCATTAATCCCTCCGTGAAATTAACAACTGTAATACAGAGGAGTCTTTTACCACATCCAAAAGACGTCTAATTTCCTTGGTTGTTAGTTTTAATTGTTATTTGTTTTAGTGGTTGGAGGTCGGATTTTTATTTTAGGCTTCGGCCGTTTCTGTTAGTGTCGTCGCTAGTACGCTAGAGAGTGGAAAGATTTTCACTTGTTTGGAATGTTAAACATCTGGTTGCCAACATTTTTATCTCTTCCCTAGGGTATCCACGCCTAGCGCCGCTGAGTAAGCTAGCCGGTGGTTGCTTGTTGACGAGTTAATTTTGACTGGGTTACAAAAAAAAAAAAAAAAAAATTGGCTAATTAACCGTCATAGTATGTAGAGATTTTTCCAATGGACCAGATCTATTCGTTGTCCATAGCTTCACGAAACTCCGCCAAGTTTTGAATTACGGTTTCCAGATAGTTTCTGACCGGATAGTTCAGTTTTTTTTACGTCTGTCCGGTCAAAAAAATCTCCATAAACGTGATAATAGATTGACCAGCAAATATGTAGGATATTATCAGAATGTGAAAAAAATTGAAATGTTAAAAACTCTTGTTTGTATTTAAAAAATAATAATAATAATGCGTTTAACGCCCGTTTATCGACTTTATGACATAACAGACGCCATTCGCACCATTACTATTTTCAAATCTTTGATTAACGTCTGAATAGAACTCTTCAAATAAATAAAATTGTCGACCAATTTTTCTCAGACCAATATATTGACAAAAAATTTAAAAAAATAACAAATCAATATAACAAAAGATGACGTTTCGATCCGGCTTTGGATCTTCTGCTTGTTATATTGATTTGTTATTTTTATATTTTTTGTCAATATAAAAAATTAGTCGACAATTTTATTTATTTGAAAAATTACTATTTTCACTTCCCTTTATTTTCTACAATTTTTAAACTTCAAGTTAATTAATAACAATGGGCGAATAAAGGAAATTATAGGAAATTAGGATAAGGTAGGCAATTTTTGAGCATAGGAGTTTGACAGGTAATCGACCATGACCTTAAATAAGGAACCATCTCGATATTTATCTGTAATTGTTGAGTGAAACCACAGAAAACCTCAAGAAGAGGCAGTGAGAAAAACTATGAGCCACATCTGCCCCCGTCGGGATTCGAACCCGCAGTACCTCCCAAATGCGAGTCCAGTGCTCTCACCACTACGACATCCCGCTCGGTGGCACTGCAATGCCGGTTCAACCTGCGACAGAGGTGGAGCAAGCCCCGAATAAAAAATGAAAAAATATAAATACTGTAGAGCAAAAATTTATAATCATTAATAATATTATGTGTAAATGTTTTAAATATGAATTTGGTTGATAAATCATTAAACCTTTAAAATTTATGACCAGGTTGTAAGCAAGAATAAGATAAACTAAATAAAACATGTGATCAGATTTGTCCGACTTAAAAATATCAAACTCTAGACATGGCTGGAACAGATCCAGTAATCTAAGTTTTCGAAATCGATTCAGTCGGATCTGTTCTGACACCGATGAATTCGACTCCGCAATTTTTTGAATAAACAAAAGAATTGGGAATAGTTACATCATGAACACCCGGCGTATCATTTTGCAGATACTGTTACACTATGTTTTATAGCATGTGAAATATTTTACGCTTTTGGGAATTGAGTAGTTCGCATTACAAAGGATAAGCATCGTAATGATCATAAAATACGTGAAAAAATGAACAGCAAATCTATAACCATAAATAAAGTATAAATGTCATATTGGTCTGTAAAAAATCGCTTTACTAGCTAACTAAAAAGTGACTACAATTCGAATCGCAACGTTCAAAAAAACTAAATAAGCAATCTTGAGAACGTATTCTAACAATAAATCTAGATAAGTAGTAAGTATAATGCTTGAAAGTTGTAGAACATTGCAAAAATTTCGGTATTAATTCTTCGACACTAAAGGTGGCTGGTACAGGCTCCGGCTGGCCTGTCGGTTAAGACTGTTCAGGCGGCCGGAGGAAAATTAAAAAACATGTTTGTCCATCCGACAGACCTGACGAAGTCGCAGGCGAATCGGAACGTGTGAATGGTACGGCCGCCTGCCAAGTCGTCGGGCCATCAGTTCGGTAGCTAAGAACCTCACGATCGCTGTTAGTCTTTCGTAAGGTGGGATTTCTTTTCTTATCCGACGGCTTCGAACTGCGCACTGTATACCTGGCTCTTAATCTTTATTACACGAACTGCGTACTGTACAAAAGACCATAAAAATTCACAGTACATGAACTGCGCACCTGGCAATTATAATAATAATTATATATGATCAAAGGAAAGAAAAATAAAACTTAACAGCTCTGCAAGTTTTAAAAGCACAGCGCCAAGACGACTCGCCATTTTTTAAAACCTTCGAAAAGAAAAACTTTACACCTTCCAAAACCAAAACTTTGTTTCCTCTTTCACTATACTCAAAAACGGAATTCATTATGAATATCAGACGCTACAGTAATTTTAGCAAGGCTTCACACAAGCACCTTCACAAAACAAATCTGAAGAACAATTGAAAAATGAACATTGATATCTACCTGACAATGCGAAGATAAATCAATTAAGAAGAGAGATTAATAATTATTTTTGTACATACCAGCAATTGGACTAGTGCGGAATTCATGTTAAGTAATACAGGTAATAAAACGAACCCTCATTCAAAGATTAAGAAAGTGCGCAGTTCATGCACGTCCTTCTTATCACTGTTTTTTTTTTCTACCAAAAGCACTATTAATGATAGAAACTGCAGATATGTATCTTCACCCATTCGTATAAATAATTGTGCCAATTTTCGTTTAGTCAGCAAATTCACATGAAAAAATGTGTCTCTTTTTTCAGTCATTTTTAATTTAATTATGACTCACATCCACGTTTATGATGTGTTAATTATTAACTTTTTCAAATACTGTAACACTAGTCACTACTGCCATAAACCGTGCGTCGTGTATCATACATACCGCCGAGTCAATGAACACTTCTGGCATATGACAGTGATAGACGCTTAATTGTTCTAATGTGCTGACAATAGACGCAGCTCAATGTCGATTTAAATAACACGTTCAGGGTCAGAAATTCGACTGTGTACACACCTATATCTACAAATCTAATGATGACGTTTCCGGTGCTGCTTCGGATTGCAGAACAACGCCTGAACGCAAGAAACTCTGACACGAATTCTGTGGTCTGATTGTGTAACTATTACACTATTTCCTGACATTAAACAGGTATTGGTTAAATATGGAAACTTATAAATTATGAAGTACCTAAGACTTTGGTTGTTCTGCAGCTCTGGAGTGCTCATAGGGAAACCGTGTACTGATATACAGATGGTCAACTGTAAAGAGATATAAGTAGAGCGACGGTAAGCTCATTCGGTTTGACCGACGTGTATTGGCCAGTGCCCACGACACTACGTCGACAGAGCTATATGTACGAAGAACAGAGCTCCGACTCACAATCAATCATGATCATTCGAAACCACGACGGCCATTCGCTCCACTATAAATGCGTCATTTAATCCGGGGTGAACTTTTTTTTTTAATGAATAACTTTATGGGCATCGAAAGACTATAATGTATTGTTCATCGGAGCCTAGCAAAGCACTGAAACTAAGAGCATCGATAGGGTCATAAATGCTTGATTTATTCAAGCGACAAGCACTTTCATTTTCAAAAATCTTAAAAGCATCGATCACTATATATATATATATATATATATGTATAAAGTGCTTAAAAAATTAAGCAATAAGTATTTTAAAGTAAATTCTTAAATCTCACTCGGAGGAGAGGGAGGGGGATCGCTATCTTATGAAATATCCCTTGTACCCGCGGTGAGAAGACCGACCCCCAGAAAAAAAAATTATAGGTACAGAGTGATTTTTAAGTTGATTATTATTTTTTAACAGCGTGTAGAAATCAAATAGACGTACAAATATCTTAAGTAACTTTTTTATGAAAACTCAAAAATAAGAGAGCAACAGCCGTTCAAAGTTTAATTAAATTTTATTTAATGAATTCAAAAGCCCGGTTAACACACGCAAAGAATTAATGATAGCACGAATCGGAAATACATCCCATGTAATTCGCATAGGTACCTACGACGCACGCATCTTTGTGTCCAACAAAACGGGGACTACTTCGAACAATTTCTGTGAATACTCGATAATGACATAACATATTTTAATAGTGACAACATAACGCCAGGAGCGAAATCAAAATTTGATAAAATTTAATAAAACTTTGTAGGCCAATACCTCTTTCATTTTTGAATTTTGATAAAAAAGTTACTTGAAATATTTGTTCGTCTATTTGATTTCTACGCGCTGTTAAAAAAAGAATCAATTTAAAAGTCATTCTGTATGTGCTTGAAAACTTATATTTAGGCTATTTTAAGAGTGCCTCTAAAGCACTTTAAAATATTATTGTAAGCCAAGAAAGACCTAAAGAGGGGGGCTGCAGCCCACTCTCCTCGATCCGCCCCTTGCCGCGACACATTTCCGTGCCATTTCACCGAATCACGCCAGTACAGTTCGAATAAAATTTTTACAAGTCAAAAATATTACACTATGTTAATTATTTCGATGAAACAGACTGATTCCCTAAATTTCAATTATTTTCTGAACGAGCAGATTTACACGTAGCATATTGTTTAATTTTTCGCGCTTAATCTTAGAAGAAACAACTAATTTATACGGAATTACTTATAATTTATCTACATAAAGTTTGCAATCAATAACGGTAAAGTGAAACCTACATTAATTTCGTCTATTTTCAGAGAGAGAGAAAGAGAAAGGACGAGAGAGCGTATACATAAAAGTTATCCGAAATAACGACAGAACTTAAATAAAACAACTGTAAGGCAGTAAAATTCACAAGGCGGAAAATTCATCTGTGCGTTCTTAGAGATATGTTTTATTGTTTATTTTAAATCGTAAACTTCCGCCCCTTTTAAACAATAAAACAGCCGTAAACAAGCTTACGCGGTCAAACAATAAACAACAATCTTAGATATGGCGGCGGTAAATATCTTTATTAAGGAGTTATCGTACATTTTCAGAGAACAGTTAAATATTTCAAAAGTCATTTTATGAGAAGCTAAGTTTTTTTTCCGATGAAAAACAATATTGCCAACAATATTGACTTGCTACAAAGCGTTCATTTTGTTTTGTCACGTTGCGAAGTATATACACGATTCTTTTTGTTAACATAATAGACTTAATAGGCAGGAAGCAGAGCTCAGTATCAAGACTCCAAAATAATTAATCGTAAGGTAGCAAAACCAACATAAATTAGTTTTTAATTGATGCTTTTAAATGTTTGCATATAATACAAATGATGAGTTTAAAAAAACTAAAAAAATGTTAAAAATTATTGTTAAATAAAAAGATTTTGTTCTACAGCGATAGAAGATCCTCCAATATCGAACTGGGGAACTTCCTATCACTGTTGAACAAAATCTCTTTATTTAAAAATTATTTTTCACTGTTTTGTTCACGTTGCTATATAATATAGTGTTTTATTTTTGTATTTTTTTAAACTGTAATTTTAATTATTAATAGTTTGATTCGTGTTTTAAAAATATGTACCACATTATAAATCGTAAAAAATATTTTCTGTCCATCTTAAAACAGCAGTTTTCGGGGTAAATGATATGCAATTATTCGTAACGCCATTTTGTTTTAGTTTTGTAAATTATGTGAAAATACGCGCTAGACATTTACACTTCATTCTGGAATTATAATATTTTTATTCTACTTTATCTGCTATATTAACACATCGAAAACTTTTAATTCTATTTTATAGTATAATTAATTATACAGAATGTCTTTAAAACAAATGACGGCAGTATAAAAAAATAGAAGAAATTTTACCGTGGTTAAAAAAGATAGATTCGAAAATGCTCCCCTAAAAAATTACAAATCAAAAGAAGGCGTCACCTTATTAATGGTAAAAAATATTATTAAAACGATTCTTCAAAAATAAATATTTTACTGCTTCATTATTTTTAAATCTAATATATAAAATTCTCGTGTCACAGTTTTCGAAGCCATACTCCTCCGAAACGGCTTGACCGATTTTGATGAAATTTTTTGTGCTTATCCGGTATCTATGAGAATCGACCAACATCTATTTTTCATCCCCCTAAATGTTAGGGGTAGTCCACCCCTAAATTTGTTTTTTTATTTTTTAGACAAAATTTTTAATTTCTATTTTTTTATGATACAACATACAAAAATACATACAATCCTCAATTTTCACCCTTCTACGATCAACCCTTATTTTTTAATAGCCATTTTAGTAATTTAATCATTTTTCCTCTCCGGTCGAAAACTGATCAATCGTCATTTAATTAGTTATCCCCGCCAGATGTCTATAGGTGTCACTTCGCCAACATCTATTTTTCATCCCCCTAAATGTTAGGGGTAGTCCACCCCTAAATTTTTTTTCTTCCTTCCCCATTCGTTCTTTTGCACCGGGCACGACGGCGCAGCCGGAGTGCTCGACATACACACATATACGTCCATGTATATTTTAAAATAAATAAAATAGATAGATAGATGTTCCAATTAAATTGTTTTATTATTTCACTTTATACGTAGCGAAGCACGTACAGGGCCGCTATATATATATATATATATATTATACTGTTAGGCGGTACGAAGTTCGCCGGGTCCGCTAGTGTATTATAAAATTCAGTAAAAAATAATTTTTTGACGTGTTGACAGCTATCTCCGATTTCTGCTAGAGTGATTTTGTTTTTTTTTGCCAATAACAATAGTTGAAGCTGCCGGATTTCACACAGTACAAATAAAAATTGTAACACCACGTGTTGAAAAGCCACGCCGCCACTGGTGTAGCCTAGTGGTCATGTGGAGAAACAGAGGCAATATGGCAGCGGAGCGTATGAACTAGGAAGTGTGTTCATGTTAAAAAAACTTAAATTAATAAATTTGTTGAATTAAATAATATTCATGTTACAAACTTACGTTAATAAATGTGTTGAATTAAATAATATCCATGTTTCAAACTTACGTTAATAAATATGTCGAATTAAATAATATTCATGTTACAAACTTTCCGTAATAAATATGTTGAATAAAATAATAATTGAATATTATTTAATTCAATACATTTATTAATTTAAGTTTTTTAACATAAACACACTTTCTAGTTCATACGCTCCGCTGCCATCTTGCCTCTGTTTTCCCACATGACCACCAGGGTACACCAGTGGCGGCGTGACCTTTTAAGACGCAATGTTACAAAATATTGTTAACTGAATTGATACAAAAATAATACTTACGAAAACATCTAAACTTAGGCTTCTACTCGTTGTTTCTGAACATTGGTACTCTAGAATCATTTACTCATTTTAGACTAGAACGTTGCTTCAGGGGATTTCTTAGAAACTTCCGTTATTAAAATTTTGACAAATTAATTGGCTGTTACGACGATGATACGTCGTGCGGGTATGTTATATCAAAATGTTTGTATACAACGTGCCCCGACCACATAGTACGAGGTCTTCAAAACTTCGAAACTAAGTACACCTTAAGAGTATTCGTCCCTGCAAATACCCCCTGCACCCTTCATCTCAAATTTTTTCCCCTCGCCTAAAAACGGTTTGCGCTCTCCCGACGCTATTTTTAAAGCTAGAGGGTTCTAGTAAACGCCAAATGAAAGACAAAGAATAAGACTACAGATCCTTCAGGCGAATTTTTTGAAAAACAGTTTCGTCTACGTGTGAAATATTACGTAATTTATTATTTTTTTCAAAAGGTTGTAAGTTTTTTCAGGAATTTTTTTTCAAAAAATTCGCCTGAAGGATCTGTAGTCTGATTCTTTGTCTTTCATTTGGCGTTTACCAGAACCCTCTAGCTTTAAAAATAGCGTCGGGAGAGCGCTAACCGAGGGGAAAAGATTTTAGATGAAGAGTGCAGGGGGTATTTGCAGGGACGAATACTCTTAAGTGCTAAGTGAACTTGAAAATAGCCGAGGCCATTGTTATTATGTTATTTCCATGATTCGTTTGCGTTATTTCCCAAGTTCTAATTTGAACAGATGTTATTTCAAGGATTTTTCCCACTGGCCAAGTGGGACGTTTAGTGCACCTGGTCGTCCTATATTGTCAATTTTCGTTGTAATGTTTTTAACTCTTGATGCAGTAATCACGGCCGTCTTTAAAACACGCGAGGCCCTGGGCCGAAAACAGATTGGAGACCCCCTTAAGGAATTCGTAATGGGTCTATAGAAGATTTGAATATTTGAATTTTAATTAATTTTGATTGAATTTCGTACTTCATTATACCTGAACACATTAAATTTATTGATAATTTTTTTTTCTGTTTACAGATTTATTGAAAGTCAGTGCATCATCAACTCGTGTAAGTTTTTTATTTATTATTTATCAAACTTTTTTTCAAACAAAGCGCACATACGTCGTTGATATAATATATACAGTGAACTTCAATATATACATGAGCTTTGTTGATATGGTAGCATTACAAAAAATCGTTCCATATAAATAGTCCGGGCGCCTTAGATCTGTACGCATTTTATGTGGAACGATTTTCTGTACTGTCTTAATGATGTCCATAGCCAGAATATTAACAAAACTCTTGTATATATTGAAGTTCACTATATAATATCAACGACGTATGTACGCTTTGTATGGTCCTTTTTTTGTCTGAGCTATGTCGTACTTTGTTTTGTGGTCGATCGTTCGTTTTTGATCAGTTGACTGCCTGTCCCGAAGCCTGCGTTAAGCGTTAAGAAATGCGTCAATATAATTTAAAATGGACGATAATTAATCAATTTCGATTCGATATTTCGATTATGTAATTGTGGATACACAATTTCCGAAGACCCCGTATAAATATACATATAACTCAGTTCTTTAATAAAGACGTAAGCATCTGACGAATTAAAGCTTGACACAGAATGCTTCTGTGACGAACAGCTTTAATTGCGAAGCTGTAAATTTGATCTCATGGGCTTGGCATTTACGTACAGCTCAATCCTATTTGCATACAATTACGTCTACAAATACAGAAGACGATGACATTACTTGTCCGGATTACATAATATTAAGTACCCAAGTACTTCTTCAAGAAAATATCCCAGCTTTTTTAAAAAACTTTAATATTAAAGTTCTCTAGAGATATAATGTGCAGCCAAAGTTATTACGGTGGGTCAATTTTGATAATTTTTTTTTTCAAAGATTCTCATAAGGATAAAATATTAAAACTTATTGAGGTTAAATTTTGCATTTATTTAAAAACTAGCGGCCCGGTCTGGCTTCGCCCGAATTTGTAGATTATCACCGCTTCTTCGTTCTTACGTTGCAAAGTTGGTCTTCACGAAAAGCGCTTTTATTTTAACGCGATACGATCTTGCCCCGTTTACGATCTTACCCCACTGCACCTTATACATATAAAAATATTTACATTGAACTTGTGTATCTAAGCTATAAGCATTTTCTAGAAGTTAATAAAAGTGAACAACAGACCATAACGAGTAAAATAGTAACAAAGCAGATACCTGTTCACGTGTAAAAGAGAATCTCGATTTCAGAAAACGGAGCTTTTATATGAAGTTGTTAAACTACACATTATCATTATTATTATTTTTATCATTATTCTTGAATAGCGCCAGGTGGCTTTGTTAGTACCTGTAGGTATATAGTTTCCTGAAGTTAAGATGTATTCTGTTTTCAAAGTGTTCAAAACTCAGATAAATAAATGAAAGGAATATAATAATAATAAATTCCTTTAACTCCTAAGTGGAGCATAGGGCCTCTACGAAAATTTTAAATCTAGTCCTATCTTTTGCCATATTTTTGACTTAAAGCCAGGTAGTTCCTTGTTCCATAACTTCTTCACGAACAGTTCTTCTCCACGATGTTTTTGGTCTTCCCCTTTTTCGGTATCCCTGTGGGTTCCAATCCAAGGCTCTCTTCGATAAGTCGTCATCTGTCTTTCGTAGCGTGTGTCCTATCCAATTCCATTTCCTACGTTTTATATAAAAAAGGAATATAGTTTTCAAATATTTATAATTATCCCAGCCTGTCATTTCATCGGGAAGTAAATACGACAGTTTACATAAGTTGTAGAATATGTTTTTGACAAAGTTTGTTATCAGTTAAACTTGATTAAATAAATCTAAAATATATTTATATCAACAATATAAGCTTTATAAACTCTCAGACAAAATTATTATTATTCATAATATAAAACATTAGTGTTGCCACCTTGTCTCGTATCAACGAGCAATGTCTTCGTCTCGTACTTCGAAAATTCTCGTCTCATTATTTTCTAGACGCAGCAATTCTAATCTACAAAACCCTAAAAGGGAGAAAACAAGTCGGAAAATCTTCTTCGTAATTTTTTTATTGTGAAAACTTACCAACTGGTTTTATTCATTTTATTGAATTATAATTTCTTGTCAATATACAGTCTGAAAAAATTGGTCGATGATTTTATTTATTTGAAGAGTTCTATTCAGACATTAATCTAAGATTTGTTTATTCCTTTAGGTTAGTGTCGCTGTTTCTCAATAATTTATATTTATTTTCTGCCTTTTAGTTAGTGTAATTTTTAGGCAGCAAAAAGTCGCAATAAACGTGACGGCACGCTGCACATTAATGCAGACGTCTTTATTTTACGGGTAAGTACCTCAACTAAACTCTCGACAAATATATTTAAAACAGACGACGTACAGAATATTTGCAAAAAGCTCAATATTGTGTCGGTGTTGTTCATTTAACGTAATTAAAGGGATTGGAAATATAATCCGCAATTACATTAACGATGGCTATGTATACCTTTACTGTATATTCATACACACACAGGATTTCTCACCAGAATACCGGGTCCTCTTTGCTATATATCGTGATCCCAATTTCTTGAAAACAGTTCGATAAATAAGTAACATATTAAAGGCGTTAATTGAATGATAATAGTGTTGTGTCCAAGGGCGGATTTAGGTTTTTCTGGATCCAGGGGTTGTTGAACTTCAACCGGACTTCATTTTTTCTTAGATTAAGAATCAAGGTTCAGAATGATAACTCGATGTGACTTTTTTTTAAGGTATAGAAAACGCTAAATTTTGGCATTCCAAACAAAAAAACTTTGCGGATTATTCACAAATTTCCTCAAAAATACGTAAAAACTTTTCATCTTTAATTTTTTTCTCAAACCAATCAGAAATCACATATACACGTCATGGCATCTGGTGTAGAATTGCTGTATTACTCTCTCACTTTGTATACACGATGTCGTAATTGTTTTTTAAACAACTCCCCACAAACGGCCTCCCCCTTTCACTGCGCAAAAAAAACCCTATCGCATCGACACGGCCCCGTAAGTGTTTTTTTATGGACGAACCCTGCATAATTGTTTTTAAAGAACTTCCTACAAACGCCATCCCCTTTTCACTGCGCAAAAAAAACGCCATCGCATCGACACAACCTCGTAATTGTTTTTTAAAGAGCTCCTCCCAGGCGCCCTCCCCTTTTTACTGCGCAAAAAAACGCCATGGCATCGTTATGACTCCGTAATTGTTTTTTTAAGGAACTCTCTACTCTCCCCAAACGCCTTCCCCTTTTCACTGTACGGAAAAAAAATAATTTATAAAAATCAATTTTCCGCACTAAAAACGGCTTATAACACTGTTGTATGTTATATAAAATAATAATTGTGTATTTCCCATGGATATTTTGCACATCGAGTTATCGTACCTAAGAATCGTTAAATTGGAGTTCCACTAGTAACTGTTGTCGCTATATCATGTTTCATCTCAATCGCGTGCGGAGCTTTGGGGAGCAGCTAGTATTTTAAAGATTAGCGATACCGAATGTATTTGACGACCCTGTATAAAATAACTAATTTCATTCATAACGGTTGTAAAATGATTCTATTTTTCACTAGTACGTAAAGTTACATAAAAGTAATTCGGTTTTACCCATTCAATAGTTGGATTGGTAAAATCTAATTATTTTTATTTTTGACCATTTTACTATCAAAATTTCTTAAATACTTTTAGAATTGACTGTGTAGAGCTGTGTTTTTTTAAATTTTCTAAAAAATTTGAAAATAGTTTAATGTAATGATGAACAGTCTGTATGTATATTTCTATAGATATATAATATACAAAATCGCATTATCTATAGTGTATACAGATTATATAATACAGATATGTAAAATTAACTCGGTGTAAAATCACTTTATTCAAATGAATTCATATTATAATCTGAATTTAAAAGCCAATCAAGATACTGGGAACAAACATATTTTGCAAAAAAAAACGTTTTCCCTTTATTTAAATATGTACGCCAGTAATTACTGTACCCTATTTTGGGTTGAAAATTAACCTTTTTAAAATGTTCGTTTACGTTAAAAATGATTTTTATTGCGCAAGCGTGTTTATTGTGTCACTACAAAATTATATCAAAATCGTTGTTATAAAAGCAATGTCCCGAATTATCTAAATATTAACCTTCTGAAAGTCATTCATAAAATGCACAATTTATGTTTTATATACAGAAGAACTAGGTTTTTGAAGTAAAACTCATTTTGGCACGGTAGAGTAATTTGATTCATGAGATTAGAAATGCAAGTTTAAAAAATTTCAGTATTGCTTCATTTTCGATCCTTATGCCACGAAATTTTTTCCAAATACGTATTATTAAATTCAATGGATCACAGTTACTCTATTTATTGAATAGAGTCAAATTCAATTAAAAATTTAACGAAACTGCACATTGTACCTACACCATATAGGTAGATACTATAAAAAAAATGACTAATACACTTCGAATGGCACTATAACGAGGTCGATATTCTTTTTTATTGCTGAATAAAAAAAAAACATGCTTTGTAGATACGGCATATGGGTTTAACACGGCAGTATACTAAATACAAACAATAGAAAAATGCTGAAGACTGATTTAAACACGAAGTATAAACGAAGATTTCGTGGAAAATTCAACAAACTATAAATAAGTACTCATGAATGTAGTATATAAAATTAAATGCAAACTCTGTAGGTACATACCTTGACAGATTAAAGTTTACAAGAACTCGAGTGTTTTGTTTCTACATATATTTTGTTTTAATCGCGCACGATTATATAAATATAAAAAACAAATAGTTGATGACTGTTACAGGAGGATCGGTTAGATATTATCTGTTTAATCCAAAAGCAATTTCCACAACAAACTTCGGTGTGATCTCTTTACGAGATACGCTGTGTACTGCAATAGACAAAGGAAAACTTAGAAAAGCAGAGTGATGTAAAGTTTAGGCCGCGGCACACGATGCTGGTTTTGCCGCTAGATTCTTGCTAGATTCGGCTGCTAAGTTTCAATCGTTCTGTGGCGCTGTATTTTGCTTCACACGATATGTTAACAAAAGCGACCGTTTAAAGTCTCAGAACAGAACACACACTACGACGCCATGTTTTTTTGTGGGCGCTGGCCCATGTCGCCCACGTGACAAGATACTGTTTTCTGATTGGTTCTTGCTCAAAATAAACACGAAAAATAGCAGCGGTTTTAATTTTCAAATCTATCTTGTAACCACGCACGCGAGTTCGCAATGACACCATTTCCATCTTCGCAGCCAGCGCGCCAGCCAACACAAATATCAGCAATGATTCCAATGGCAAAACCAGCCTAGTGTGCAACGGCCTTTAATCATTTTTAGCTTCCCGCTGTTGAAAATTTTCAAAAAAAATTATGAGTATATAAAAATCGAGTTTTCATCACGTTTTGGGATCATAGGCGGCTGTTCTGACTATTTTTGAATGTTCGTCCGTCCGTCTATTGATGTGTGTGTGAACAAAATTTTGTCGTACAATATCTATAGAACGAATCAACCGATTGAGGTCGGGTTTACTGAGACTTCAATACATAAAAAACTGAAGTTATGTTTTCAAAAACTCGTCACTGTAAATTGTAAAATCAAACTTTTAGACAGTTGGTTCTCAGACTTGTAAAGTATTTGAGTAAAAGTATTTTTATTATTATTAAAATATCTATTGAAAGGAGTTATTTACAAATTATTTACAGAGAATGCTTATATATAATTGTTCCTGTCACCAATTGATAAAAAATTTCAGTAAATGCGTTAATATATTACGTATAGAATACATTGTACGTATGTGTAGTGTAAAAAAAAAATGATTGTCTGTAAAGTCGGTTTACGGACGATAGTTTTACGTGATAACGTATTCCGCTCGAATATCATATTTAATAATACATAACCTAAATTTTAGTAGCTGTTAAACTATATTTTTAACGACTAATAATTTGATCAACCAAAGCAAAATACATATTTTTAAGCAATTATAAAAGACATTTAAAAGAATGTATGTATATTATATATTTGTTAACAAACCGTATAATTTATCTGGCCATCTGTCAGATGTAGCTTTTGCTGGAACAGCCGAAAAAAATGTTGAACGCACACTACTCTCTGACGTCACGCGAGAAGAGAGAGACTATCACTTATATCACGCTCTCGCTTGCGGAACGTTACTCTTTTTCGTGCGTGCAGCCGGTGTTTCATCAATTTATAAAACGTTATTACGTCAAAACGGAAAAAAACACCACTTTATAGTGTGAAAGTATTTCAAAATACAAATACTTATTTAGTATTTGTATTTCAAATACTTATTTGTATTTAAATACTCAATGAAGCACGAGTGTTTTGTATTTTAAATACTTTTAAAAAGTATTTTTTACAAGTCTGTTGGGTCTGTAGACTACATTAATACATTTTTCAGCTAATTTCATCCTCGAGACAACTTCAATATAGCTCTCAACTGATTAAAAGCTGCCTTTCCACAATAAGTTCAACTTATCTACAATGGTCTAGTAGTGTACAATGTGATTACGCAAAGCCTACTTGTGCAGCGTCGTTGTTTTACTTGCGTTATCTCTAGTGCAGTAAAATTAATTGAAACTCTGCTAAATCTACACTGAAACAAATTTACTTTTCGTAAACAAGCGCACAAAACAAGACAACACAATATATAATATAATACTAACCTAATACAAAATGGATAAAATATTTTCTGCTACTTCAGTTTTAATTCTTTATTTTCCTTATTATTCCCGCGCTACTACTGTCGGTTATGTTTTAATTTACTTTATTACATAAAGCTTGGCGTTCACTACAGACTAAAACACTATACTAGCTAATTATGTTAACAAACTTGCTCTGAAGTTCTATATTATGTTTTGCGGTTATTTATACAAATATTATGTCTCTATTCCTCCGAGCTTAGCTATTTGTTTATGAAATAAAATTTAGAAAAACAAAATTGTTTATACTCTCTCTCTGCCAATGCGCATTGCGTACTGCATGTATACGTAGTATTTTCTCTAGCCACGGTAACAAACAGAGATATTTAATTGTATGTCTATGGTAACAAATGTATAACCCCAACCCTGAAATAATAAAATCGTCAACAAATATCAGAAGCTAAAAGGTTTCACTTCTAAAGTGTGTCTCACGCATACTTTTACCATTCCAACCCACAAGTGGGGAGTGGTACAAGTTTAGGTCAAAATTCACTTTTCAAAATTTTACAATATTTTTCGTTTTGAAGTCCCCCGAATTTTTGGAAAAACTCTGTGCGTCTGTTTGTGGTGTGAGCTCGAGATAGGTCAAACGGATGAACGGATTGAAACCAAATTTTGGAGGGATGTTTGATGTGCAAATATGAAGAGCCCCATTGGTTTTGGGAAAAATCGGCGCATGCGCAGAAAAGATATATGGTATAATGGTGTTTTTTTTATATAATAATTGTATACTTTTCATAACTGATTATTATTCTATTTACTTTTTCAAGAAAGTTTCGTTAAAAATGTTTTTTTCTAGACTTCATAATTTTGGAAATATTTTGAGAGTAAATATTTTGTAGATCTGTCGGAAATCATTAATCAAATCTGTGATTAACGGCTGATTAGAACTCTTCAATAAATAAAATTATCGACCAATTTTTCAGACAATATATTAACAAAAAAATATATAATTAATACATTAACGTTTCGATCCGGATTTGGATCTTCTTCAGAACTGATCTAATTAGAAATTAAATATTAATTATTTTTTATATTTTTTAGATCAGTTCTGAAGAAGGTCCAAATCCGGATCGAAACATTAATGTATTAATTATATATTGTTTTGTTAATATATTGTCTGAAAAATTGGTTGATAATTTTATTTATTGAAATGCTTTGATTAATTTTTACATGATTATATAGGTAATCATGACAACGAATAGCAAATAAAATATCGAATACCATCCATTACCCGCGCCAGCTTACGCAAAATCAGACATTTTCTTTTCTAATTATTATACTATATATCAAATGTCAATATTTTTGGAGTTGGAATGGTCCCGTCGCTCAACTGGCTGGATTTTTTTTATAATAAAACAAGTCGCTTTCAAATTCCAGTCAGAATGTTAATTCGGCATTTTAACTGCAAATTGATGAAGCCTGTTAAAATAAACATTGATATTAAATTGGATTGTGAAATATTAAAACAGTTTTACGTTCAACCCTTTTTCATAACAAATGCCATATCTATACGTGAAATATTTAGTTACACTCAATAACAAGAATCCTGACCAACGGCTCTTAACCTGTGGTCCGCGAACTGTCGGGGCGTCGGGAGGAAAGAAATGTTACGAGCTTTTTCAGTTACAATTGAAAGAATGAATGAAGGAAAGAAAGGAATAATAAAATCTCGCTTACTTGTTTGTGCAAAATTTAGCTTTTCTTATCTACTACCTTAACTATAACAGTGAAAAGTAAGAACCGGTTACAAAGAAATTGTTTGATAGCAAAAATTTACTCAGCATAAAATAATTAATTCACGCACTTATTATTATGCCGAGAGATACGCGAATTTGTACTGGGAACGCTTGCCTGATCTCGTAGCGCACTGTCTCGCCTCGCCAGCACTCCGTATAAAGTCGGTTTTTCTACCGCGAGTCAAAGGAACCGAGCGGCGAGTACGAGCGCAGTCAGTACACACTCGTCGCCTCGTGCGAATTTAAATGTACTTAAGTTGTCATTTTTGTTGGTTAAAGTGTAACTTTTAATGATAAAAAAATTATGACGGACTGGACCCATGACACAGTAACATTACCAAAATGAGCCTATGATCCCATGCATCTCAAGTATAAGGATAAAAAAAACAATGACGCGTGGTTCAGATTGAGTGAAATTTTGCAATTTCCAATTTCAGAATTGAAAAAAATATTCTCTTATGGTCCAGATCCATTTAACTGCGCCGTTGAAATGGACAGTGAAGCCGAACCATGCCGAGTGTGTACACAGACACATTCGTAGACTCTCGCTTTACTTAATCTCTCGGCGAGACCTCTCGGCGAGCGCGCTCGGCGAATATGACTGCAGGCATTAAAAATCTGCGGCAGTTTTCGTGGTACTGAAGAGTTTAGGAACTGCTGATCTAGACCTATTATACATGTTTACTTTAAAAACTGTTCGAAACTTTTCGCATATCGTAGTTTATACAAATAAAATGTTATGTGATTAGCTTCTTAAAAAAATTCAAACTGAGAAAAAAACAAAAATATAAATAAAAGTGGACATCTTATTTTATGAAACTCTATGTATACGTTACAACGACACAAACGGCAGTAGCTTCTAAATAAAGCAATAAACTAACATCAGCTTGTAGGAATTGTTAAAGCTTAATCTCAAAATATACTACATACATCTCCATATGTACACATGACGTTATCACAGTAAACGTCATCTTACCATTACTGTGTTTGAAAACATGACCCGTCCATCTAATCATAGGGAATGATTATATTTGCATAAAAATTAGAATATAATAGAATATACAGTCGGATCCATGTATTTTCAACACCGTCTATTTTCTACTGATTTTACTCACGTGTTTTCAAGTTTTCAGTTCCCACTGATTACGCATTGTGTCTCCTACTACGCTGCTGAACCAATGAAAAAGTAATATACTTTTATTCTATACTGAGCATAGGAATAAAATCGCAATCGAACCATTAGGGTGCAAACATATGTACTTCTGTCTTTTTTTACGCCGGCTTAAGAAATTTCTTGCCCCCTCCTGGGCCAAAAGCTGCATACGCCCATGTTTACGTCATAGAAAAAGACAAAGTTTTTGAAACAGAGATACTTTATTTAGATTGAATGCAAGTATACATCAACCAATCCTATCATCGGAGAATTGAGTAGATAGGCAATGATTCATATACCTAGTTAATTAATAGATATATAGAAAAAGTACACTTGACAATGTTTAACCTCAAATTAATATTTTTCTTTTGTGATTAGTTTATGACTACCACGAAATGAGGATGAAGACAGGTTGAAAATACGGTGTGACGTCAGAAAGTACAATTAAAAAAAAACAAATGTTAAAAATTAATTGGTGTCATAAGAGCGTGTTGCAAGTAAAAAACAATAGCAATAGCAATTATTTTTTAAAGGTTTTCATAGGCAAGCTTTGCTTATGTCTCGGAAGTTTATTAAAAAATGTCAGTACTAAATAATTATAGTTATTCCGTACGCTGTTGTATATGTTTAATAAGAACAAAAGGTGGAATTAGATTCAGCACTTTTAATACTGTTGTTTTAGGTGTTTACTTTAATCAATTCGAATTTTGCGGATAATTAGACATATACCGTTTTGATATACACATATGTATGGTGTACGTCAGTTACACACGGTCTATATTACTGTTTGGTGGCGCCAGTTTGTTAGAACAATCAGAGTATCAAATAAATTCCCTCAGAACTAGGGAAAACAGTCTCATTTGGCCAGTCAGCAAAAACATATCGACGCTCTCTTGAACCTTTATTTTCCGACATGTAATTGTGTACATACATAGATATACAAAAAAAGGCATGTGTCGCGGTACACACGACCGAAGTGAAACTTCTTATGTATGAATAATATAAATAAGAGACGTTGGCTGACCATCGCAATCGGCTCACTCATACTTATTTTAACGATCGCGATTTAATTACTAACTTATTAAATTAAATATACATTGACCATTTATCTGTTATTATTTGTTTTCTTGTTTTATAAAATAAATACTTATTGTTACGTTTCATTTATATTATTTGAAGACGTTAGAAAAAATTGGGGCTCAACTTGAATTTCATTTTTATTTCAAAGAAATCGACTCAAAGTATTTTATTTTTGACACTAGACAATTGGCCATCATTTAACTATTTGTGTTCTAATTACTGTCCGTACGTAACCACAGTGATTACAAAATATATAAGTACCTACTGTTTGTAATCACTAACGTTTAATTGCTATTTAGGTAGTCATTTTGCTTAGCAGAATAAAAAGAAACGAAAGTGATTACTCAGAGTGCTTATTTTCCTAAACACTTGTCATCACTAGCAGAATAGGTTTGAATATTATACAATTTCGTTGTTTATATTGCGTTATCATGACTCATTGTCAAATATATTTCGTGTGGTATCATTTTTCGTTTAATTCATTTTACTCCCCAAATCAGCAATGAGAAGTTTCACTTAAAAAAAAAATGTACATGTACCTTACATGGACCTAACCCAAAACGTGGTTAAAAAGGACTCAACTTTCTTTTATACCATGAAAAAAGCTATTTTTCAATGGTATCATTGCTATGTTTAAAAAACAGATTCTTCTTTTTTTGTTTATTCCTAATTTATACTTCTCTGAATGTAGTTGTGTGGGATTAAAATCGATTTCATTCAATAATTAAACACCCCTAATTATTAACGTTTACATTTATCGCAAACTGTTTGTTTTGTCCCCAATATCCCGAAAAAGCAAATACAGTTAATTTAGTCTCCTCTATTTATTACACTCATAACATGGGTGAAATATTTCAATATTTCCATAAATGATTTAATAGTCATAGGCGTCGGCATACGAAAATAGTTCGTGGACGCTATCACTACGGGAATAGGCAATTAACTGTCAATCAGAAAATGACAATCATTTTCATTGACGATTTGACTGACAATTAATATATTCCATGTACGGTCAAGCAAGAATAAGTCTTTAATTATATCCATTCGTTTTATCAGTCAATAAAATTGATGATAATTCGTCATTATTTGATTTGTCATTTTTAAAATAATTATACGTATGTAGATATCTAATTTACAAAAGACGCAACACGGCTCGTCTACTGCTCAACTGATGCATTGTAAATTTATACACGGTTAATCACGAATGTCAACCATCTTGACTGATGGCAAGAATTTAAACATGTTTGAAATTCAACACTCACAAAAATATATTGTCAGTTATTATTATCTATACATATATAAATACGGGAAGGAAAAAAATTGTGGTGCCAATTTGAGTGTGTTAATTCGCACACATTGTCATAAAACATACACTGTTCTCTTAGTTTTAATGAGAGGAAGTGCACAATTTCTGTTTCATTACGGTGTGAACGAATTAAAACAGCTAAAATCGATTCAGAAATTTGTCATATGTATTCATATTGTAAATGGATGCCACCAGGTCACATGATGTAAATACTAATGTCGTTTTGAACTAGAGTTGGATACTGGTACCGAAGAATGACACTGTTGTATAAGCATTGTACCGAACAATCATTCGACAAAAAAATTGTCGCCCGATGAAACATAGCTTATATGGTACTAAGTTTAGATTATATCACTAGATAGTGATCATCGGTTTAGTCACTGATGAAAAATAAATTTTTGTGTGATATATTTGTAAAAAGTAAACTTGATACAGAAACATATCTTACTATTTGTGCTTTACGTAAAATTTAAAGAAGAAATATTTTATAATTTATATATTGTTTTATAACTCAAATTATAGTTTTATTTTATTTATAACAAAATATAAATTAACTTTTTTATATTCCCTATATAACGGCAAGTGTTGATAATTAAATGAACAAATATGATAAATGAAATAAACCGATACATTAGTTAAAAAGTTATAAAAACGTAATTAGCATTTTTATTTGTTTCTTTTCGTTCCGACAATTAATTCCATATTATCTTTTATTGCGCAATACTGAAACCATTTTAAAGACTAATAAGACAGTGGAACTTGGAATTATATGCCATTTCCATTGTTCCTCTGTTATAGAAGTCCCCAGCTCCTGATCGGAGAACTGGTAATTCAATTTCAATTTAAGCTGTTGGTATTAGAGGTGGTACAAACTGTTATTTTTTGATAACAGTTCCGTTCCGTTCCTGTTCCGCTTACGGAACTGTTCCAAAAACCTGTTACTTTTGAACAGTTCCAATGGTGGAACCTTGACATTCTCGGAATAGCTTGTAACATGCAACGTATAAAAATTTCAAATTATAAGGTATCTAATTATTAAAAAAAGAAACAAATAAATTTGTCGACAGTATATTAAAAATATACTTTTACAGATTGTAAGTAACAGTTGTTTTGCAGAATGCATATACTATGACAAAATCAAATAATATTATTTCACCACAGTTCAATATTATTTTGTTAATCTGGCGTATGTAATATAAAATGAATAAGCCGTCCAGTTTTGTCTGGAACTTTGCGACGCATGTTAATGCGATGGTGTGATACTAAAATCGACTTTACGTACAATGTACGCTAGGCGTAGGTGACGAACATAACTGTTGCAATTTGCAACGTAGGTACAATAATTGACAACGGGAACGGAGAATGTTTATTTTATGCAGAAGAACGTTATGTTATTTGGAACAGTCGAAGCATTGAAACAGCCCGGAACAGGTATTTTATTATACTGACAACTGTTCCAATCTGTTCCTCGTTCGAAACTGTTCCAAAATAACTGTTCGTAGTCTTTTGTATCATCTCTTGTTGGTATGGCCTTAAAAATATCTATAATAATAGTAGGAGAGCTACTAAACATTTTTGGGTAGGTATTTACTCCCCTTTTTCCGCAGGAAGAATATAAGCTTTTAAAGAGTGAAATAAATCAGCTCACTATTATCTGGGATTTGCGTGAACAACAAACAATTAATTATCATGACACTCAAACATTTAATGAATTTTTGTTTGAAATGCGGGCACAGCTAGTATGGACTTAAAACTGCAATAATTTTTGAAATACAATCTATGACTGCAAGCAAAACTTCTTTTTTTTGAAATCCGTTAATAAATTGTAGAAAGCTGCGGTAAGTGCGTGTGTTGCGGTTGTTGGTTTTGTAAACTTTACCAGAATAAATAGCATGCTTTAAGATTATTAAATGAAAATCGAAAACTGTCGTTATAAGTGATTAATTAAAAATTCATTAGTTTATCTTAATTAAAGACAAATTTCCATTCAAGTTTTATTATTAAGATGAAATATTACGAGGGTAAATTCTAATGTGTAACTTTTATATAAAATTATTTGAATCTATAATAGCTCTTTAGAATTAAGTTTGACAGCTGCTTCAGTTCCTTCATCATCGATCATTCTGACAGAACTCTCTCTGTTTTGTATAAAGATGTAAAAATGAAAGTATGGCTGAAGGAACACAAACAGCGTCGAAACTTACACACAAAAAATATAAGAAGAATAAATCAATACAAAATACAGGGCCGATTTTTAAGTTGATTCTTTTTTTTTAACAGCGTGTAGACGAAAAAATATTTCAAGTAACTTTTTTATCAAAACTCAAAAATTAAAGAAAATGAAATTTTTATTAAGTTTTATCAAATTTTAAGGTCGGTCCTGGCGTTATGTTATGTCACTATAGAAATATGTTATGTAATTATCAAGTATTCACAGAAATTTTTCGAAGTTGCCCCCGTTTTGTTGAACACAAAGATGCGTGCGTCGTAGCCATATAGGGGCCTTCCGCGAATTATGCTATCATGCTATCATTTATTTGTGTGTGTTTACCGGATTTTTGAATTAATTAATCTTTGAACTCTCTTATTTTTGAGTTTTGGTAATAAAGTTACTTAAAATATTTGTTCGTCGATTTGATTTCTACACGCTGTTGAAAAAGAAGAATAAACTTAAAAATCACTCGGTATATAGAATTGAAAACGGGAATTGGTATTTTGTGTATGAAAATCAGATGAGAAAATTTATTCAGAAAATCGTGTTGCTTGCTTGTACCACGTCACTTGTGAATGGACCGATTTTGATAACACTTGATACACAATTTTCTAATATCCCAGATATAATGTGGAGTGGCAGTGCTAAGGCTTGTATAAAGATCGACGTTATAGTTCAGTTAACGAAGACCCGAAATTGGCAAATAAATGCAAAAAATTGTGTAGTCTGGATTAATATTTTTTATAATAGAGTTGACCCCCAGCTATAACATACCAAAAGTCCCCAGCCAGGGGTCGCTTGCTTTAGGCGGGGTGGGGGGGGGTTATATGTCCCATATTTTAGTTTTTCCTAAATATTTCTAAAACTAAGCGTCGTAGGAAAAAAAACCTTAAAACGTAATGAAGCTTATGAAATTTCTTACAAAATGATATATTAATTGTATATTTATGACAAATACAAAAGGAAATTGCAAGGGATATAAATGTGATACAAACTGAAAACAAAGTATTATTGCCTTAGAAAATTAATGTTTATTATTCCGTTGAGCTATAATCATAGATGAAGATTCATCATTACATTCAATCCAATATACCATTAGTTATCTTTTGGTTCATGTTGAAAATTGAAATTAGGGATGTTACGGAGGTGGTTTTATCGGAACCGAAGTCGGAGTCGGAGTTTTTAAATTTGGTTTTTCGGAGTCGGAACCGGAATCGGAGTCGGAGATGGTGGCAGAAGAAAGATGTGTTAAGGGCAGGCAATAAAATAATATAGTACAAACACTACAAACATTAAGCAGTCAGCTTCTTTAATTTAAAAAAAATAGTAAATATAGGTGTCACAAATAAAAATAATCACATTTTTATAACAGTTAGCAAATTAAATCAAATTAATTGACTCCAGAAGTAGCAAATTATATTTAATAAACAATAGAGTTGCAACTTTTTTTTTGACATTTTCACCTCCCGTATCTCCCTTATTAATAAATCTAAAAAAAAAATTATACGGCATTTTGTAGAAAATTTAATCAGCTTTATTTTTTATAAAAGGTTCTCTTTTCTAAAACGCATGGTTTTTTAGAGAATCACGAAGAACCAAAAAACGGGACCTATTTGCTCCCCTCCCGCCCAAAGCAAGTGTCCCCCCGCTGGGGACTTTTAATATGTTATATCTGGGTATCACCCCTATCATTTGAAATAATAACCCAGACTACACAAATTATTGTTTTTATTTTTCCTTCGTTGCCTGGATTAATATTAAAAAAGAGAGAGAGAGAGTTAATGTAACAATGCTTGCTACAATATGTAGATATATTTGACTTCGCTCAAGATCGAATAGTCATCCTGTATAAAATAGGAACCATTTTTTACGGTCACTGCTCCTACTAATAGGAAAAATCAAAATGGATATTCTATCAATGAATTAGTTATGAATGATTTCGATAGTCAATCATTTGTCTACAAGTATGTCGACAGCTTTAAAGAAGATTTAAAATGCTTTCCGTAACCTCGATTAGCATATCGTTTTCAATAGAACCCGTGTTTTCTCAAATATCGGTTATAGCATTGAATGATTTATAAACGAAGAGTATGCTTTTAAATAAAGTACCTATAACACTATAGCATTCCTTTAAAGTAGCGTTTCCAAAACTTTTTCCCCTACAGACACCTTAGAGCAAAGATCCAGACACGCGTATTTGGTCAAGTGCCATTCGAAAAGATTATGAGCTAAATGTGGGCCGCCGCAAATAAAAATAAGTAAATAATAGTTTAAGAAGAATTTAATGGCGCTATAATTTTTAACCAATAATAATAATAAAAAACCCGGGTCTCAGAGAGAAACCCTGCTGACAGTATAGTGTATTTGCTAATACAGGCAGTTTCATTATGTGAACTTAACCATTTTGTTTTTGAACAAAATAAAAATTTAAACTCCTTAATACATCCCTTAAAAAAACATTTTTTTTTAATTGCAATATTACTATCAATTTACTAAATTCGCCCTTCACTAAATAAATCCATATCTATAAACTAACGTTTTCATAAAATTTTTATGTCCAGTCCTGTTCGCACCGTTACTATTCTTCATCTATCACACTTACTGTTATTTTTTACATTTTTAAACTGACCGAACTGTGTATATCTTTTCCCACTTACAGACTTGCCTTCAACATCGCTGGCTGTAGAATTATTGTCTACCGGACGGCGTTCATACAGTTCGAACATCGCCGGCCGAACTGTATAGCCTACTCACTTACGCGAACTCCCGCGGATATAATTTACGGAGCCCAGTTTGGAAATCGCTGCTATAATGCATAGCCTATCTAAAATATTGCCTACAGTGAATTTATATTTTACTGTCAAAGTTTCAGTAAATAAACTTAATATTAACTTTTATCTGTATTTACTTTTATAGTTATTAAATTACAAAGTTACTAAAGGTTAGCACCGTCACATTTACAAATGGTGAAATTAATTATATGACAATAAATAAAATTATCGACCAATTTTTCAGACAATATATTAACAAAATATATAATTAATACATTAACGTTTCGATCCGAATTTGGACCTTCTTCAGAACTAATCTAAAAAATATAAAAAATAATTAAAAATAAAAAATCGGTCGATAATATTATTTATTGAAGAGTTCTAATCAGACGTTAATCAAAGATTTTAATTTAATGCACCTGTTTTAAATTTAAAAACCTTGCATTTTTTAGCAAAAACTGCGGACCTTCTAGTTGAAAGGAAAGTTAGCATCGCCGCAAATAAAAATATATGTGTAACGAAATCTAGATACCTATATCCAAATTTTTTGCTTCTCTAGGGCTCTCTGAAATGTCAGCTTTAAGGAAATCATGTTGTTATTTTAAATACTTACTTTGATACGAAGTACAGTGTAAACTCCTTTTAACGTCACTCGATATAACGACAAACTCCTTAAAACGTCGAAATTACTTAACACTAGTTGGTTTACCTTGTTGCTCTAACAATGATACACTCTAAATAACGACACATCCACTCTAAGTAACGACAACAATATGTAATCATTAAGCATTAAACACTACTTGTTTGTTATTTCGTTGCTTTGTTGTCGGCATCATGCGTCCAAAGATTCTTAGAAATTCGTTCTTTTGTTTGTTGGAATTATCTTTCATATGCTTAGTTCAGCTGCTTATCGATAAGTTATCATAATTTTAGTTGCCCACAAACTTGCAAACTGTGAACATGGGGAGTAAAAGAAAATCTTTGTGTATTGACGAAAACGTTCTATTAATACAATAGAGGCGGAAGAAAAGAGAAGTGATGTCGGAAGACGCTTTGGATTCAGTCGCTCGACTGTATTGACAATATGGAAGAATGAGTAAAAAGTAAAAACATATTATAGTAAAAAAATATTAATGGATTATTTCTTTTCTCCGTTTAACGACAACTCTCAATAACGTTTCAAAGTGCACAGTCCCTTGAGTGTCGCTATATAGAGTTTACAGTGTTAACTCTATATAACTCTATATAACTTAATTAGTTAGATATACAGTGTAAACTTTACACTGTATATCCAACTAATTAATGACCAATAATCAAGATCAGTGCGTTTAATGATGCATCTGTATCATCGTATGATGTATTGATAATCTTTAGAGCTGTAACAAACCGTATGTATTCGTTACTGAGTAACGGGTACATCGTCTAACTCGAAGTAACGAATCGTTACTTACAAATTCATTTCGTTACTCGCATTTGTCGTATCCATGTCAGTTCGACTCGTTTGATGCGGTTATACTTTATACGAACGAAGTCATATCGTATCACGTATGCGACGTGCCTCGATGCGATGGTACATGCTTGATGCTGTTAGTACACGATCGTATGTCGTATGAAAAGTAACCAGTAACGTAACGATACAATAGTAACGGGTACTGGTTCTTTAAGTAACGAATACATACGGGTACCTACACAATTTCTCGTTACTTTTACATCTCTAATAATCTTGCAAATAAAGCATTTTTAGAAGGAACAGACTACAAATCCATCATTAAATTCGATGACCACTGACCTTGAATACGTTTATCGTTATTCTAAATATTAATCATAATATTATGTACAAAATTATTACATAAATTAGTTGTCCCTTATTTGCATTGTGTCGTTGGGCAAGGTTTGCAATAGTAAGTTTTTTACTAAGTTATATAGTACACATAATGTCATTAAAGCAGTTAGTGCTATACATAAAACTCTTAATAAAACCTAGCATAACGACCATAAACTAAATTAAGTTTCATTCATGTTTTTATTCTGACTCGTTGACAATGGCGTACGAATTAAACAAAAAAAAGAAAAAAATGTTGACCAGCTTTGTTAAAATATTTAATACGAAAACTACACACCTACATGGGCGTGTGCGAGGAGGGAAGGTACTTGCCCTTTCCCTGAAATCTTAAACGTGTGACAATTAATGAAATTTACTTCATACAAAACGCTTTTATTTATTTAATTCACCAATTGTACTACCTAATTGCAGTTTGATAAACGAAAATCTGTATTTACAGCTCTCGTATTTTATTTTTTTCTCTTCAGCCTATATATTTAAAAACTTCTATATTGCTGGTGGCCGTAAGTGCAAGCGTGGCCCATGAAGTGAGACAGCAAATGACTGTTTTTATATCTCTTTCTTTTTACATGACCCGTTGTGCGCAAGTGTCGCGTTTGTAGTGGGGCAATTATAGTAGTGGAATAGAGTAAGCCACCTCTCTTTCACAGTTTAGTTCCATGTACAGACTGACGCTGCAACGGACATGCGCATGAGACTCAGAGTATAATAAGTGCGACAGACGTATATATGTCTGCACCGTAGTGTTAAAGTCTTTCTCCCGATCTTTGCTAGCAATATAGAGGGTATTAAATATATACTTGCGCCAACAGATGCCCTCCCTCTCGAACAAAGAATTTATAATTTGACAATTTTTGTTATCATATTAATTTCTTGAACAAAATATAAACTCTTTATACCTATATACTGTTTTGTTTTCCAGCCGCTTTTTAACATGTCAATAAGAAATCCTTTATCTGATTAATATGAGAAAACTCCCAAACTTTTACTGACCCCGGAAACTTGATAAGACTTTGGAGTTACATATATTTCAAAACAAAGAGATTGCATTCCTTTTGTTTTTCAACAAGAAGAAAATGTAGAAAACTTTTTTACTGCAATATAATGCGATATCATCAGTGTGGAGTTGAACTTTCATCAATAGCTGATGCAACGGTAAATAAACGTACATATAAATTTATATCCGACTGCGCCAGGAGGAGGGTCATGTTTTTCGAGTGTACATATGTATATACAGAGTGAGTCAGACCACCCGTACTGGTAGTTTTATTCGAAAACGGTTAGTCGTAGAAATTGTGTCAAAAATCTGTATTATAAAAGTGGTAATGAAGAATCGAATAGTGATATTTTTTCCCGGAAAGGTCGGCTTCCCTATTAGTTTGCTCCAGAATGTTCAGAACTTCGGAATTTAAAATGGAACGATAGGTCGAAAGTGGTATTGTTGAAAAGATCTTTAAAAAATAGTAGGACATTTTTTTTTTGTTACTGCCACCCCTGTTAAGTATAATATTCATCTGAAATTATTAAATTAACATGTCATAATAACGAACTTAATTTTAAAAGTCGGCATAAAATCTAGTTACCTAAATGAACAATGTGTTCGTATGCCTGTGTGTTCGTGGTATCATAACTCTGAACGGATAGACCGATTTTGACGGGATTTTCTTTATACGATAGAAATTTTTCGTGGAAAGATTATAAGATTATTTTATTATTATTTCCGGCACGCCTCTGGACGATTACATATATGAAATTATTCGACCATAAACATAGCCATTTAATACAAACACGAATAAAAAAGATCATATAAAAACGCGTTATTGTTTTCCCCTTTTCACTAAAAACTATACCTATAATATGATCATATCTTTTTTATCAAACGGTATATAAAAATGATATTCACATCCAAGGTATATTACAGTTAATATCTGTTCCTTCATTCACATTGAGATAATTATTTTTATAGTTAATAAAAAAATGTGGGTTAATATTTTATCACAATTTTTTTATTGTTATAAGTCCCCCTGTTTTTCGGATAAATAATAGAAACTGAGGTGGTACGTGAGTTCATCATGACTTGTAATATATTATTTTATTTTTATTTTATTTTATTCAGACAAACAACTCTGGGTTAATTATTTTTTATGTTTTACAGTTTCCTTAATTTTTTTAAAGACAATCAACTTTAAAGATTATCTAAATACCTACAATTTTTATTTTTAATAATAAATTGGAAATCCACTGGATCTTTTTACCAATTTTTTGATTAGACGTAGGAGCGCCGCAAAAAAAATTGGAATATCCACAATATTGACCATTCTTAGGTCCCAGATAAATGCTTTATAAAGTCACATTTTGTTGTTTGTCTGGAAAACGACATAATTCAATCTTTTAACCGTAGAAATTCACAAAATATTTGTTAAACGTGATCAAACTTCTGATGTACGAATAAAATATTTCTAAATTTGTAACGGCGCATTACACAAGTTAGACATTTTGGTATTTACGTTTTTTATATTTCTTAAAAAAATCGTATCTTTTTATAATCGTTCGTAAATGTTGTAAAGATAATAAAACGGTTAAAATTTAAGATTGCAGATGTTCACAGTTTTCTACAATTAAGAAAGAAAAGCGTGAATAGTTTTTTTTTTAAAACAAAAAGAAAATCTAAATATATAAAAGGAAACCGTGACTAACTGACTGATCTATCAACACACAGCGCAAACCACTGGACGGATTAGACTGAAATTTGGTACACAAATAACTATTATGACGTAGGCATCCGCTAAGATCGGATTTTTGAAAATTCAACCCCTAAAAGGGCGTAACGGGTGTTCAAAATTTGCATGGAGAAATCATATAAGATAGATGTATCAATTCGAAAATGCGCAGGATTACTCTTCAACAAATAAATAAACACGTGTTTTTGCTTTTTAAAAAACAACCCCTTCAAAGAGTGAAAAGAGGTAAATAGTCTAAAAATCAACATGGGTGTCATTTTCAAGGTTTGTAAGGACGTTGATCACATGAATGTTATCGATTTTGAAATTTTGTTAAGGGGTGTCTACGTCGAGAAATGAGTAACGATGTCAAATAATGGGAATGCATCCGAGTTTCGTCTCAATCGCGTACGAATTCGCGGGTAAAAGCTAGTTAAATATAATTATTAGACTAATTAAATCACAACGAAATAAAACTCCGGGAAGTAAATTGTTACGGATAACATGAAAGAACATTTTCTCTTAAAAATTGCTTTAACTAATGCTTTAGGTGTGTCATCTGGCTCGCCTTTCCTGAATTTTCATTAATGACATTTTAAATTACAATGCGTACATACGCATATGATATTTACAGCTCGGACTATTTAACCGAGCACTCATTCAGTATTAAAAAATCTTTAGTGAGTCATTCGTAATAGTGTATCACACCACAAGGGCCGAAAGTTTGATATTCTTGCACTACGTGCCATGATGCTTGAGGCAAAGCTGAGGGCATCAGGATGCGCAGTGAAAGGATATCAAACTTTCGGCCAGTGTGGTGTATACTATTTTTCTTCATACCTCGGTCGTAAGTACGCTTATTAAATACATAAATTAATTAATTACTTATTAATTACATAAAATCGCAGATAAATCCCAAGCAAGCAACTTTGACGTTATACCTACTTAAAAACACGAACGACAGCTGTTCGCGACTATTAGCTAAACTGTAATATAGGGTTGGTATGGAAACGACATCTAAACGACAGTTGGTAGGTTATTTTTTCTTAATTGCCGCCCGAATGTACGTACTTTCTATATCAGTGCGTGTAATCTCACAAGTGCGTAAATGTTAGACTTTCTGCCTTACAATTGATGCCAAAGTATGTAATTTCGATCGAGGTATGTAGATAAACAATTTTTGCACTATTATTTTATTAGTGAAACAAATACTAGTCTCAGTTGTTTTGACTACGACACAACAAAAAAAAACTTAAAGGCGTAGATCGCGTCCGCGCTACAATATACTTATAAGTACATAAGTTTTGTTGATATGGTACCTATATGGAAATAATTAAAACGTTACAGAAAATCGTTCCATATAAAATGCATATCAACCTCCCGGCACCCAGTCTGTGTTGCATTTTATATGGGACGTTTTTCTGTGATGCATTAACGATTTCCTATAGCTATTTAATCAACAAAACCTCGAGTGCTTTGTGTCACTGTGCAAATCACTACAAATACAATATTGTCACAACACAAACCATTGTTTTCACGCAATTGTTATACAAACAGAAGATATACAGAGTGTGTCTTAATTAAATACCGGGGCGGTCAATTATTTCGAATACTGCACGTTGAATTAAAAAACAAAAAAACACGTGTCTAGTATTTATAAAAGACCTATTCAGCGACACTAAACTTGACCCCCCGCCTCCTCTCTTGGGGGCGGGGGTAACTTTGGAATTTTAAACGGGTACCACCAGTTTTTATTAGAGATTTGTATTTTACGTTGATAAATAAGACATTTTTGTCTGAAACATTTTTTCGATTTCTGAGTAGATGGCGCTGTAAATGACGGTGCGCGCGCACAAGTGTAAACGTTAAACAGTCTGTTGTCGGAATAGAATGACGTCATGTTGGTTTGTTGGCGTTAGTTCAGGTCGCCTACCAGACAAGATATTGTTTTTTCTCTGTCATTTACAGCGCTATCTACTCAGAATTCGAAAACGTAGATTACAAATCTGTAATGAAAGTTGGGGGTACCCATTTAAAATTACAAAGTTACCCCCGTTCCCGCCCCCAGGAATGAGGGCGGGGGGTCAAGTTTAGTGCCGTTGAATATATCTTTTAAAAATATTAGACACGTATTTGAAATAATTGACCGCCGCTATATTAATGACACATCCTGTGTACCTATTTTGTTTCCAATTCAAGTTGCATTTCAGTTTCAAATCATGCCTTCGCAGGCAGACATCAGCTTTCAACCTTGATACAACGCTAACTGCCTCAAATACCGAATATCGTAAAACTTTAATCAATCAATCAATCATTCTTCACCTTGTTTATGACAAAGGGCTGGTTTCATTCAGCCATATTTATTACAGAAATCGTTCGTTGTATTGAATTCATTCAACTGTAGAAAGTGCATTGTTTGTATAACTCGATCCCAGAGGAAATACATAGAGGACCTGTTTAGTTACATAATGTGTACAGGGTGCGTGACCGCAAGGATAGTTAACTATACTTTGTACTCCATTGTGCTCGTTTAGTTTCGTATATATACGAAGTGTTTCAATTATTATTACATTGAACTGCCGTGCTTTGAAAAATTGAAATCCAGGTTTGAGCTACATTAGTTTTTTTTCATACTTGTAGAAATTCCCACTCCCTTAATGTAAAAAGAAACAATCCATAAGGCGGATTGTTTATTGATCCTTCAGGGAAATATTTTTTTAAAAATACTTAGATACACTTTTTTGCAGTTTTAATATATTAAAAAAACGGCTGAACCTTATTTGATAAAACTTCTTTTTAACCATATTGCCGTTATTACGCTTTAATTCATATCCTAATAAAGTAATTAACATTTTCATGCGAAGGATTTCGTGTAAAGCGGCCTACACACCTTGATACAAGCTGCGATGCAGGCATCGAATCTATGTTTCATGAAACTTGCATCAGTTGCATAAACGCCTACTTAAATCGAAACCTATTGCGATGCCTGAATCGACTCCATGTTCATGCAACACAAGAACAGTAGGTTAATTTATTTTCTAGGTACCAAGTGCTTGACGAATAAACTAGGTACGTTTTGCCAACACCAGTTTTTTTAGCAGTAGTTGGGGCACTCTTCATGCTCCATAAAATAAAAGGGAAATGAAAAAAAAATGGTCAAAAAGATGGTTTATAGAAAGAAAACGTTATTTAAATGCTTTATTGGAAGAGCTAAAAGTACATTTGTATTCCAAAGACACGTATGCAGATGATAAATGTTTATGAATTCTTCCCAAAATACACGATCACGTTCCATCATGGAATTTACACACACAAACAACAAAGTAACCTCGAAAATGGCGCGGGAAAATAAATTAATATCGTCTTGACATCGACGCAATTATACACACGCTGAAACTTGCATCAGCACCACCGACTCGGGGTCGTGGCTCGCCGACCAAAATAAGATTCCAGACTCTGCATCGCTGCAAGCCGCAACTAATGCCAAATACGTGATTCAGTACTACACACACTGCTACTTGCATCATGAAACATAAGAGTCGATGCCTGCATCGCATCTTGTATCAAGGTGTGTAGGCCGCTTTACATCCACAATTTGCAGTATTATTTAAAAAAAAAAAAACATAAGAAAACGACTAAACCGGTTTTGATAAAACTTCTTTTGTATGATACTGATCATTAATGCGCTTCGATCGACTCTCTACCGAAGTCGATTTCATCATTTAATCTCGAGATTTCGTCTTAGAAGAAAAAATTATCACTGACATATCACCTTGAAACAATAAAATTTGTTTTTATTTCGACTTTCGTATCCATTACAATATCTTTCCAGTGTACTGGAAAGTTAAATGAAAAAAGGGACTGTACTTTATACTACAGTCCACAGAAACAAAACTGACAGAGTTGTAAAAAAAGAAAGTATACCTATAAATGAAACCAACCACTGAGAACGAACTTACGATCTTTAAGTTACGAGTCAGCCGTTTTACCTCGCCGCCACCTTAGCTTATTTCTATAGTATACGGTATACGTATATTGCAAAGTTTCGATACATTCCAATCTCACGAATCGATTAGTCCTACTTCAAAAAGTCAAATGAAAAATTTATTTCGAAAATCCGACACGGCTAGCGCATATGTTCAAAACAACTTCAATTTTAATATTATCTTTGTTAAGTTATATAGGTATGCGCTTGGACATTTTGCATACCGTAAAGTTTAAAGTCACGTGCAAATAATTATGAATATTATCATCAAATTAGAAATTTAAAAATTGGAAATATACATTGTTACTAAAACTTAGAATTATATTTGTTAAATATAAAAAGTTACATTAATAGGATTGTAATTTTACATTCTGTATATTATAACATATTAATACAGCGCAGTCTTTTTTAGATAAAAAGCGTTTTATAACAATTTGAATAATACAGTACTACTCGTAATTAAACTTTTCAGACAGATCTGCTTTTATGAAATATTAAATATAATTGTCTTGTAATAATAATTAAACAGCTTCCAGAACTAATGTTCAAATAATTTGTTATTCTGACATGGAAATGCTTTGTTCTTTTTAATTTTTTGTACACGTTTTTATAATATAAAAATTTTAATTTAAAAAAACTTTAGTATGTTGTAGATATCATAATTTTAAAAAAAGGCAATTTATATTGTAATCTTCTAATAATCTCTGTAGAGATTTCAAATAAACATATTTTTTTGAGAGTTGAGATCAACCGTGTCTGTTCTATTACAAACCTTCCCTGAAATCCCAGGTTCTAATCCGAGAACCGGTAAAGGTATTTAGTGTATTATTTAAAAATATTAAAAATGTTAATATGAATTAACGCCACACTTAAATACACCTACTTGTCGGTGACCTTAAAAGAAAAACAATATTTTGTTTATTACATATGTTGTGTAATATGCAATCTAATTCATTCATTATAGACCGGTGGTCGGAAACCATCTGACCTTTAAAACACATTTTATACATTAATTTGTCATAGAAATTGATTTAGAATTAGCCAACGCATAATTTTAATCGTAGAAGTTCGTGAATTTTCGTAAATTAGTTTACCTTCAAATGTCTTCCATTTCTTTAATCAATATTACCTATAAAGGTAGCCTTCAAAGTTCTTTTGCTTCTCTAATGAAGACTACGAGAAAATAAGAATGAATTACTTTTGCTTCAATGATTTCAACGAAATGTTTTAATTAGACCTGTCTATATTTTTCACGGCGTTTCTAGCAGTAATGAACTAAATTTCCTAATTTATATTACGGACAGAAAGAACCTGGTTAACGCGGTCATTTCTTAAAAAAAAACAGTAGTAAAGTTTTCTCGCGAATGAAAAACGAGCACATCGATTATTAAGTCACTCGAGTAATAAATCATTACGAACAGGATACATACTACATTTTTTGCACGTATCTACCTCCTATAAAATAACTGATTTTCACCAAGTTTTTGATAGTTTCATTTTGAGTAAGATCAAGTCTAACAGTTTTGTGAATAAATCTGGTGCGCGCGCAGGGACAGTTCAAATATAAACACAGAGCAAAACGTGTCTGTTTTCTGACTCAGCAGAACGACGCCATGTTGGTTTGAGGGCATTTGTTCAAGTCGCCCACGTGACAAGATACTGCTTCCTGATTGGTTCTTGCTCATATCTAGCGTCGGACCTAGCGAGGAAAATAGCCCCTGTTCTACTTTTAAAACCTATCTTATGAGCTAGCAGGCGATCCCGCAGTTATGTCATTTCCAGCTTCGTACCCAGCCTACCGGCCAGCAGAACTCCAAGCAGTGTTTCTAGCCTCGTGTGCAGCGGCCTTAAACCTACATTATATTCTTGATGTGTGCTTTTCTTCCGATCTCAACCGATGTCGGATCGGTAGAAATACAGACCCCCACTGAAGATGCAGCCTTACGGAAAACGTCCTACCAGAATAATTATCTCTTTGGCTGTTTATACTAGCATATTACTCGTTTTTCAAGGGATCTAACTAACATTAATGTTATCTTTATACTGTTTAATTCTTTTGTTAGATCCAAACTTGAATATGCTGGAGTCATATGGAATCCGATGTTTAACTTGTACATAAAAAAATAGAAATGGTTCAAAGCAAATTTCTTAGATTTCTCCATTACAAATTTGAGCACTATTACCCAAAATTTTTGCCTTATCGCGATTTAATTAACTTTTATAATGTTAAGACACTTCAATGTCGACGAGAGCTTGCACTTCTAATTTTTGCGTATAAAATATTGCATGGATACATTGACAACAGTAGCCTACTATCCCAATTCAACATTGTTGTGTCAAATTTAAAGACCCACAACTTTGGCTCACGATGGGTCTCCGCGTTGCTCAACAATCATCTGTATGCATTACCAGATATTGACCTTTTTGACATCGGCTTTCGTAAATTTATGTCCAGATGCTATAATAAATGATTTTTAATGTACTTGGTACTATTGTGAACATGTAAGAACTCATATTATTATTATTATTTTGTTTTGTGTTATATCTTGATTTAATTTTAATTTGTGTGCGTGTATATTAATTATGAATACTACTCTGTAATTGGGCATTTTGCCTGTTGAGTACGTTCAATAAATATAAATATAAATTATACCAGAATATCTCAACTGATTTTGATGAAAGTTGGTATAATCAAACTTAACTACACGATCGCGTCACAAACTAACATTAACACGATCACAAAAAAATTTCCTGCTTCTTTTATCTTTCAAGAACAGATACATATTGCATTAGATTAATTCCTTATTATTAAATCTCGTTTGACGAGGAGCTGCTGTACTTTTCAAGTGCGTAATCCTAGCAAATTAAGAATATCCTTCAGTAACGAGAGCCAATTTTAATTAAACGTCGGAAGCCTGCGATTATATAAAATTCTCAGAAGTTCAAAAATAGATAATAAATGCATAAATGAAATATAGTAAACCCTCGTTTATTCGTCAAGACCCGGGACCACAACGCATAACAGAATAATGTTTTATTTTGTATTTGTGCGCGTTATTTTAATTTCATAATTCATATTTACTTAGATAATAATATAACGGTGGGTAAAATATCTCACCGTCGCCGTATGTAATTTGACATTGCGCATGACTAAGAGACCGTTAACGTTCATGTAGAGAGAAACAAGTGAATGAACTGCCTTCGCTAATTGCACTGCTGTCCCAAATTAACGTACAGAAGCGCATATAAGATCCCGTTTTACTTGCGGGACTCTAGTAGTGGTCAAAATATTCAATGCTATGACTATAATATAAATAAAAATTCCAGCCAATTGAGCGACAGAGCCATTCCAACTTCAAAATTTTGACATTTGATATACGTAGTATAATAAAGAAAATAAAATTTCTGATATTGCGTGAGATGACGCTGATAATGGCTAGTATTCAATATGATATTTGCTATTCGTTGCCATGGTTACCTACATAATATGTTCCACGTCATGTAAAAATTAAAGCATGCCGAACTAGTTTATTTCTGACAGATCCATAAAACAAAAGAGCGGATGATTTTTTTTTTATTTTCAAAATATTTCCTAAACTATAAAGTTTAGAAAAAAAATTTTTTAACAAAACATTCTTGAAAAAATAAATAGAATAATAATCCGTTATAAAAAGAATACCATTATTATATAAAAAACACCGTTATACCATATATTTCTTCTGCGAATGCACCGATTTTCCCCAAAAACAATAGGGCTCTTCATATTTGCATACCAAACATCCTCCCAAAATTTGGTACCAATACGCTCATCCGTTTGACCTGTATCGTGCTCACAGACAAACAAACTAACAGATTGACAGACTTTCAGACTAACAGACGCACAGAGATTTTCCAAAAATATGTTTTAGGTATTTCTACCTGACGTTTTGTTTACAATTGCGGTAGACATTATCAAAGACGATGTGGCAACAGGCAACATCGGCGTTGATAATGTCTACCGCAGTTGTATACGAAACGTCAGGTAGAAATGCCAATGGACCACGGCCTACAAGTCCGGAAAACAAGAAGACTTGGAACAACACCGGCCGGGAAAGTCTACACACTTGGGTAAATACCGTTATATTATGCACGAGTTGTAACATTATGGAAAATTTTTAACTGTCACACGAGTGATGATATAGCATTACGTTCGAGATACAGACTAAATTGCTCGCATGTAATTGTTATAAAATAGCTGATTTTCACATCACAATTAGTACATCATTAATATTTTTGACAGCTAAATGTGTATCTATTTGTAATCTGTTTGAGTTGTTTACGAAACCTACGCCTGCTTTGCCCTCTCTCTTTCTCTTATAGTGTTAATTAATAATGGCGAAGGAAAATTACGTCTTTAAGGTGAAAATATTTGAAAAATATGTTTTTCTATCTTTTACTCTGTATGAACTATACTGGACCGGTAAAATGGCGTATCGACAGTTTTGTTGAATGCAGAATATATAGTTTACTATAAAAATATTATATGTCAAATTAATAATTTGACCACGCCTGTACTTCTTTTATATTATACGTATTATAATAATCCATATATCCCGTATAATTCCGCAGCCACATAGACAATAACTCCGATTTTACACACATACTAAAATACGTTCTAACAAGAGTATTAATAAATTGTGATCATTTTGTACTTTGAAATATTATTTGAAGTTAAAAATCGTAAAATTACCCTATTATTTGCAACTAGTCCTTCAAAGAGTTGATAGAAATTTTATTTTATTTGTAATGCAATTTCAACGCGAACTAATTCGAAATGTAAGTACAGTGTAAACTCTATATAGCGAACTTCTATTTAACGAAAAACCCCTTAAAAGTAAAAATTGCTAAGGTTTGTTTGGTTTACATTGTTACCCGTATATTAAAACTCTATATAGCGTAACAACCACTCTCAATAGCGAAACAATACTTTATTATTTAGATCCCAACAATAAGATTCTGAGAAATTTGTTCATTTGTTTGTTGTAATTGCCTAGAATAAAATACAACGAAAGATACAATTAAACTACTGGCATAGTAAAAAACGACAATCAAAGTTAACAGATTTTAACTTTTTTATGGTAAAATTATACGGGATACAAGGCTAAAATATTAAAACAATTTTTATTCACTAGAACATTATTTTTTGGTCAACGTTTCGGCAATATTTCTTGTTTTCTTCAGGACCTTAAAAATCTTTAGTGGAAAATCACAAACTTCAAAGATTTTTAAGGTCCTGAAGAAGACAAGACATATTGCCGAAACGTTGACCAATAAATAATGTTCTAGTAAATAAACATTGTTTTAATATTTTAGCCTTGTATCCCGTATAGTTTTATTATACCATAATAATAATAATAATAATGTTGCTTTATTCTGGAATACTGTAAATATAGTGTAGAATGCGTCATATTATTAAAGTTACAATGGGTATTTATAAAAATCTATTTTAAAATAGTCATTTAAATTGTACAAAGTTTCTTCAATTAAAATGTTTTTAACATGTTTTTTTTAAGATGTCTTATTTTATAATTTTTTTATTCAATTTTTTCCCTTATGCCCGGTTTACATTATTCCAGTCCAGCGATCCAGTCCAGTGCTGGATTGCAACTGGAATAATGTAAACCCTCACTGGAATGCACTGGATCCAGTAAGCATTCCAGTCCAGTAACTGGATTCGCGGTCTACTTTTGAATCCAGTGCGATCAATCCAGTGCAACTGGAATAATGTAGACGGCCAATCCAGTGCCAGTCTATATTCATTGGAAACTTCTACCTTCAGTTGTTGCAAAAGCATTACTGACCCTCCTTTTTGATCTCTTTCGCTGATCCAATTTCTCACCCACATCCGTTCCTTTTTTCTTAGTTCATTATCAACCTCATTAATAACTTCTTGTAGCAAGAGTGATTGCACGTTTGAAACATTTTCGAAACTGATCTCTTTTTGAAATCATTGTCACTGTAGTGTTCACAATGAAAACGGCTTCTAAATGACTGGAATAATGTAGACAACGAATCCAGTCCAGTGATCCAGTCCAGCACTGGACTGGATCGCTGGACTGGAATAATGTAAGCCGGGCATTAATTTAGACAAAATTAAGACCACTTATTCATAAAATTATATCCGTTCAACAAAAACTCTATATAACGTGAATTTCGCTATAACGAGTTTACATTGATTTAAACGAGTCACTTTAATTTTCTTGAGGAGAAACCCGGTCTCCAAACCAAATATTAATGATTTTAAAATTCAATAAAAACAATCGCCGATATGTAGGAGCGACTATTCAATATTGCGTTAAACTTTAAACTGATTTCAATTGCTTGAACAAGAGAGATCGGATGCTTGCGAATTTACTTATTTCAATAAGACTCATAAATCATAAGATTGCTGTAAAACTTATTATGTATACAAGCAAATACTCTACCGAGCCGCGATATATTAAAATCATTTCTTGATATGTATTTTAAATATGTGATTGGGAAGAAACGAAATGAAAGATTGAGGGGGAAGAAGATTTCGAATGTAGGCACTCATAAATGTCGATAAGAAGCTTAAGCAATATGTGCCTATATTCTTCCAGTGCATATAATGTAAATATTTGAAAACGGAAAATTTCTTTTATCTAATATATAAAAACTGGTCAAGCACGCGTTAGACTCGCGAACGAAGGGTTCCGTACCGACATAACACTGTTACACGTATGACCAATACCAGCTTTATAATTTTTATTTTTAATGGCGGAAATTTAAAATTTTGCCGTCTTGATTTTATTTTTCATTCTCGTGTAATTTTAGTAGGACTGAACACGCATGCCCAATATCAGCTTAATCTGAGATTTTTTATTTTATTTGTTAGGCGGCCATTTTGAAATTCGCCATCTTGTTTTCTTTCATTTTCGTATATTGTTAATAGGGCTTAACACGCATGCTTAATATCAGCTTAATCAGAGATTTTTTTTCTAATTTGCATGACGGCCATTTTGAATTTCGCCATCTTGATTTTTTATTACTTGTAATATAGCGGCAATAGAAATACACACTCTGTGAAAATTTCAACTCTCTACCTATTACGGTTCATGAGAAACAGCCCGCTGGCAGAGAGACGGACGGACGGACGACAGTAGAGGCTTAGTAATAGGGTTCCGTTGGGCACCCTTCGGGTACAGAACCCTAAAAATGAAAGTCTGTCTGTTCGTCGATATATATTAGAGAATAAGAGTAAAATACAGTCCATCTAATTATCTAAATTATATTTTTGAAAAATCTGCTACAGATTAGAATAATAGATAGGAATATTCAAATCTTTGATTAACGTCTGATTAGTACTCTTCAATAAATATTTATTGAAGATAGTAATATTGTAGTACCTATTTGATAATACGTCAATAGATATTTAGCATCCCAAGCCCCATGTAGCGCTATTAGGTATATTGTATTTAAAATTCTGTAGTATTTGATCTTAGTAATTGAATTAAGTAATCTGGATTATAATAGGCTAAATCCTAGGTAATCCTACCAACATGTTCAAATATATGTCGGTACTATACAAAACGAAGCCACATCCAATGCTTTACATCTGTATATTGAATCATATATAGATTACCTACAAAATATTACGTAGGTACATGTCGTGTATTATTATAGAATATAGATTTTCAAGTAAAGAATCGTTCGAAAGAAAATATTTACTTTTTCCAAAATTTCAAATTGTGTGCTTGAATAACTTAAATTAAAAAAATACGAGAAGAATTTAAACAGATAAAAATATCAGACTAGAATATAATGTGGAAAAGCAAATATTTCTGTTATTTTTTTCTTGTGTAGAAAAAAAGAAATATTTTTTAATAGCTAATATATTAATTATAAAATATAACTATTCTATTTTTAATAAAAAAATTTAATAAAGAGGTGTTTTGTATCGATAGTTAAAAGTAGGTGTAGTTTTCAAGCCAAATTAAATGTAATAATATGTCCGCACACAGTAGTCAGAAATATTATAATGAAGTGAACTATTTCATAGGAGGTACGTTCAAAAAATATAGTGTTTCTCGAACGTAACGAAATTTTTGACTATTAAAATACCTTCATTTACGAACAAGACACATAACAGTGGGTTATGTAATATGTATTAGTGCGCGAATTTTGACCAAGGTCACTTCTAATTGAAGGCTGCGTTTAATTTTCATGCGGTTAGATTATGATTTACTATATAGGAATGATACTACGTTTATTTTACTTTACGCACTAGTGTTATATATATAAGGAGATGTACAAGCACAACTATTTTGTATCTCAATGAATGATGTAAATTTGTTTAATTATTCGGTTTTTCTTGTTAAAAATTGTTGTACTGCAAACAGAAGTCAAATGCGTTAATTAATATTTAGTAAATAAAATGTAGTCTGTATAAAAAGTCTTTCTTATATATAAGATAGTACAATATTTATTATCATATTGGACAGAAAAATTTTATTTAAAAACTGTTTTATGATATTTTTAAATTTAAAAACTGTTGAAATTTATAATAAATGGTCATGTATATTACAATAATTTGTACAATTTATCATCTCAACTTGCATTGAGGTATGTTATAGTGTTTAGTTTTATCTATATATTTTGTAATTTAGAAATCAAAATAATATTTTTTTTTTATTAAAAAAAACAGTGTGCAGCAACTAAGGCTATTTACACTGAACTAAAAGTAACAAATATGAAGGTAAGTATAATAATAATAAGTATACTCAAAATAATATTAAATGTTATGAATACTATACATGTTCATAGGCCCTGATGATGAAAATATATTTTTCGAAACGTTGTTCCTCAACCAAATAAATCTCCTTCAATTCAGTTAATTAATATATTTAGAATAATTTTTAAAATAAGGTACGATATTCGATTATACGCCGTCTTAAAGATTACGTTTTCAATCTTATATACTATTTTTAAAAATAACATTTATTCCCATCATTTACCTTTTTCATTAACCAAGAATTTTCAATTGGAAAATAAATATTGAATAAACAAACAGGCAAAGTTATTAAAATCTGTGCGTCGCATCGGTAAGAAGAAGATGAAGTTGAGATTTTCGGCAAAGAATGTAGAATGATATGTACCTACGCTCGAGTTTTTCTTTCCGGTTTACTCAGATGCCTATATCATGCTTGAATGATAATATGCCAGCAACCAGTTTGAAAATATGTATATAGAATAGACGTGCGTTTAACCTTCCATATATAAGCCACAATCACCGTCTGTTCTAAACTTTAATCCTCCTATATAAAGGCGATCATCAATATGGTATACCTATTTGACACTATATTCCTTTAAAAACCGTGAAACTTTTTTTGTGTTTGAGTTAGGGATCAACCAACCTAGAAAAATTAATACAAAAAATTGTGTATTCCTGTTTAGCTGTCAAAATAACCCGCACGAAATAACCGTGCGAAGCCGGTTGCGATCACAAAAATTAATGTCTCGCGGCAAAAAATTAGTATATTACACCAGAAGGGCTGAAAGTGTGATATTCTTTCCCTAAACAACAGCTGACAGGTTGTTTTTGCTTTAATGTAGCTTGAACGAACGAACTTCCCTCATTGGAGCGTGTAATCCCACCAAGGAAGGAATGTTAGACTTTCTGACTTACAGTTGATGTCGAAAGTAAGCACTTTCAATCGAGGTATATGAAGAAAAAAAAATTGTTGATAGTATAGAATCGGCTGTAAAGGGATAAAAAAGTTGCAGCCAATTGGGAAACAGGACCAGTATAACTTCAAAAAAATATTGACATTTGACATATTACAATAATAAATTAAAATTTCTGTTAACGCGTGTGGTGGCGCGGGTAACGACTAGTAACAAATGTTATGACATGTGCTATTCGTTTGCATGGTTAAATAATCTAGTTTCTAAAAGTTACCAAAGCATGCTTCCTAGCTACCTAACTCATTGTTTTATAGACCTTCAGAACAAAAGCACAACTGATTTTTTTTAATTTTCAAAATATTTACAAAACTATGAAAAAAATGTTTTTCAAAACTTTCTTGTAAAAATTTATAGAATAATGAACCGTACTGAAAACTATACAGCCATAATTGAAAAAGCATTGTAGCTTTTCATGTCTGCTTATCAGTCGTAAAATGACATATTTAACACTTGTGCGTAAAGCAAAATAAAATATGTGAATGCGAATACATGAATAGTAATTTTCATTAACAACTTTATTTTAACAACGAAAGTATATATTTTTAAGGCCGGTTTAGTAAGGATCACGTTTGAAAAAACACTTCTTTAAGAACCTTTTTTTCAATAGGTAAACAGTTCCATAAGAACCGGTTTTCAAGAACCTGTTATTTGATAACTGTTTTAACCGGTCTTCTGAAACCTGTTCTTTAATAAGTTTTATTAATGAACGTTAACTAAGGGAACTCTTATTTTTAGAAGTTTTCTTTTTTTAGTAAATAATTCGAATATACCTAACTGTTACTGCTATTTCTAACGTCATACCTATAGAAAAAAGCCCCTGTATAACTTCTACAAGAAGAACGGAAAGGCATCTCTTGAATCACATATTTAGGTAATGCTTTCAGATACCGGCGTTTTATATTAAAATAACAGCCTCCGATTTAGATAAAGGTAGCTGCCATAGATGCAACATGGGGGAGCGACATTACCTACATATGTCTTTCAAAAAATATTATATTGTCAATATTTCTTACTCGCAACTGCAAGTACTAATATTTCTTGAAAAAAAATGTCACACGATCATTGAAACAAATATATTGCGCTATAATACACGGTGTCCCAACAAAAACCTGTACCCCCATAAAACTCGGCAAAATAAACGTTTTGACAAAAATCCAAAAACACGTCGATTTTTATATCAAAGGGAACCAATTTTTATGCAAAAATCATTCCTACAACTCTAGCCCTGTGCGGCGGGTAGCAATCCCCCCAATTTTTTAATAGGACGGTGGGTCAAATGATCCCTATTTTGGAAGGGTTTTTCATTACTTACACAACCGTATTTGTTTTTTTCAATTCGATCGATTTGTTACCGAGAAATTGCTTCTTGAATTTTCGAAGTTAAAAAACTAATATGAACAAAAAATGATTTAAACTATAGAATGTATTCCTTGAAATAACCTCCACCAATTGTTATACAATAATACATTCTGGGTTCAAATCCAGATCTTACATTTCTAAAGACCTGAGGAATTATTAGCCGGCATTCGGCGATAATTCTTTATCGGAGTTCTTGTATACTTTTCAGTTGAGTGACGTATAATATGCGCCACGATTCTAAAAGGCTCGGAAGTTAGATGCGAATGCGGGTTTGCGCTTGTCAGTCTGTTGAAAAACTACAAACTCGCAACTCAGCAAAACTAAAATAGCAATAATAACTTGACAATAGCCTTTTCGACTGTACTTTAAAGCAGGAAAGCGACAAGTGACGAAGGCAACGAGCGATCACGGCTAATCACAGACGAGCGCACGTTCCGTACAGGTAGCTGGGAGGTGGTGGGAGTATCAACGGCTCTAAAATGTGCCTTTGCGACGCTGTTTGTGACTAACTTTCGATACTTTTAGATCCGTGGCGCGTATTATAAACTGAGCCCAGAGAAAGAAATCTAGAGGCTTGAAAACGACGACGAGGACAAATTTTAGTCGAATATTTCAGCTCTTAATAATGTTAACGTGATGCTCGGTGAATTAAAAAAGACACCACGCGTTAGTGAATTTTTCAACTAGTACCAATGATTCGCTTATAAATTTTAATTCCAGCTTCTAGTTCAATTTACGTGCTATCAGCACGTGTGGCAGTCTAAAGTAGCGATAATGGAACAGTGAATAATTAACAACGTTGCATGTTTTAGAGACATGTTTACTAGAATAAAAAAGAGTAACTGCTCTGAATTTCACAAAAGTTGTAAACTCGTGTTTTTACAAAGAACCAGCTCTTAAATTTTAAGAGGATGTTTGGTATGCAAATATGAAGAGCCCTATAGTTTTTGGGGAAAATCGGTTCATGCGCAGAATAGATATTTGCTATAACGATGTTTTTTATATAATAATGGTATACTTTTCATAACGGCTTTTTATTTTATTTATTTTTTCAAGAAAGTTTCGTTAAAAATTTTTTTTTCTAAACTTTATAGTTTCGGAAACATTTTGAAAATAAAAAGAATCAGCCGCTCTTTTGTTTTATGGATCTGTCAGAAATAAGCAAGTTCGGCATGCTTTGATTAATGATTACATGACGTGGAACATATTATGTAGGTAACCATGGCAACGAATAGCAAATATCACATTGAATACTAGGAATAACCCGCGTCACCTCACACGATATCAGAAATTTTATTTTCTTTATTATAATCAAATGCCAACATTTTTGAAGTTGGAATGGTCCCGTCGCCCAATTGGCTGGAATTCTTTTGTTTACAATAACTTCTGAAAAAATGCAGCAATTTTTTATGCTTATCTCAGTAAGTACTCCGTCTGTCTGTTCTAACTTTAAAAGCCTCTTTATTTTTATAGTCTTATAATTTATAAAAATAATTTATTTAAATTATAAGAGTAATAAATAAAAAATAATATTAAAGTTTAGAAAACCTAAAACAACACGCTTTTATTGGCCGAAAATGTTACTTAAATTTCCAAAATGGCTCTACTTTTACAAATAGCTAGTAATAATAAATGTATGAATACTTATAACAAGCACCCCACTCTTTTTAATATTCAAGCTTATTTTTTGTCATATTATTTTGCATTTTTTAGTTCTTAAAAGCGTGTCTTTTTAGTTTTTTCAAACTTTAAATTATACACAGATTTGTACCTAATTAAAATATAAGCGCTTTCTACTGTTTTAAATATTACTTGAAAACATGAAAGCTACATTGAGTTCTCCTTACTGATTTATTCAGTTCTCCTTACTGATTTATGATTATATTTCAAAGGGAAAAAATCATAAACCGTGCAATAAAATCGTTACAAACTTTTGAGAAACCGTCAGTACAAGACAGAATATTAAAGGCAGCTAAAACAGGGACAAGACATGCGGTTTTACAACAAATTTATTTTTCATTTGGTCCTATGTTGATGTTATTGATTTTTACTGTAGCACATAGGTACCTACTTACTAACATAATATACAGTGTTTCCATCAAAAGTGGTAACATAATTTGTGTATTTTACTAGATATAAAAAATTTAAATAGTTTTTTGTTCAACTGGAGATTTACAACCGGAAACTGCTGAGATATAGTTTTTTGTACTTACCGGACTTTTACTTGATTTTTTTTTTCAAATGGCAACAATATTTTTTTACAGTTTCAAAGTCTCAATTTTTTCTTTATAAATTCATATAAAATCTTCATAAGGTTACATAAGAAAATATTCCAGAAGAACGTTATCTATTTATTAATTAAATACACTGTCATAACCTTTATTAATAATTTACACGTCATGTGTGGAGTGCATGAAAAATAATTATTACTGTGTTTTTAATTAATAAATTAATGATTTTTCTCGAATATTTTATTATGGAATCATATGAAAGTTTTAATATGAATTTATAGAGAAAAAAATGGAGATTTCAGAAATGAAAAAAAAAACATTTTATGTTGCCATTTGAGTATGAAATACAAAAAAATATACCTCAGCAATTTCAGATAGTAAATCTCGAGTTGAACAAAAAACTATTTGAACTTTTTTTTGTATCTAGTAGGATAGACGAATTATTCACTGTTACCACTTTCGGTGAACACACTGTTTAGAGGTATAGTCTAAAGGGCAAGGCGGTGGTTTTTAAAAAATCCTCTTAATATAGAGAGTACCTCTTCTCGAATGTTTTCTAGGATGGTAATGAACGGTATTTAGCTTAGTCATATGATGCAGATCTCCGTATTTTTTCTTTTTTAAAATGACATTCGAAGTTTACTTTTCGCAATGCTTCTAATTTTTTCAAAAACTGTTAACGACAACAAAAATTGTATTTACATTTTTTTGCAAATATTGAATATTTGCGGAAAACACCATTATTTTGCGCTAAAAAGATAATAAAATTTCATCTAGGCATTTGTTTGTACCGCAAAGAAACATTTACAGAAAAAATAAAATATCTTTTTAAGGATTTCGCATCAAAAACATAAAAACGAAACACGTTACTCGTTTTCCTATATTCCGTCGTTTTTCGATAAATCTTTTTTGTGTAGAAAAAAAATTCACTCGTAAAAAACATAATTTAAAAATTAAAACAGTTATTATAAAAGTACACGCATAATAATTTTATTTAGAAAACAAATGGAAACATTTGAGAGTGAATTTCCAACATGAAAATGACATTTCACCAATAAAACTTTGACGAAACAAATCTACTTAATAAACTTTATGTAGAACATATGTACGTTATATTACAATCAACCACTTTCGTTCTTCGCTTCTCTCTTTCTTCTTTTCATATTAATATATACGTTTGTATATATCTCCTTCTCTCTTGTTAGTATCTCAGTTTCCAACTATGATCAAAAGTTTTGTTATAAATGAAATACATTGTTTTATACCCAATTAAATTACTTAAGTTACAATTAAAATACTTTATATAATAATACCCAATAAAATGCTCTATCGATTTTCAAATATTATTTATACAATACAAGACACATTGCCTGAAGGGAAAATATAGAAGTATTTAAAGCTTCTAGATTAAATCGAAATACTGCAATCGTCCACTAAGTTGAGGCTTATGATTCAATTAAAATATATAAAAATTATGGAACTTAGGAAAAAAATTTAGCAAATCCAATTCTTAATAGATTTTGTAAAAAGCAAACAAAAAATGTTGATTTATGTTCATAATATAAATTTTATAATTTAATTTGAAGAATTGTATTTTTTTAATTTGTTCTTCAAAAATCTAGAACGCTGTTCAGCATGTTGGATTCCGGCGTGACATCACTTCGGTTGTAAACTAGCTATGTTTTTGTTGTGTTGTGTGTTATTTTGAAGTTATTTCAAGTTATCATCACGCTTATAATAGACTTCTATCCTGTATTTTATTGATTTCGCTTCATGGAAGACGATTTCGTAAAAGAAGAAAGTACTAATCTATCAAAGATAAATACATGATAAACAATAAATAAATAAAGTTTTACTAATTTGTATACTTATTTACACTGATAACGTGAAACTCATAGGAAATATTAAATATTTTTAGTTGCAAAGCTTAACTATGGTTATTATACACTATCGTTTTCGCGTGAAATTCCATAATGATAGATTAAAAGTCGTTTTTACGGCACTATTCGGTTATAAAATATTATTATAAAAATTGTAGTGCTTCTTTATCACTTTAGAATTCATTTAAAACACTTTTCCAAAACAGTGTAATAGCCTATTGTTGATGGTGGAAGTACGGGTAAATGGTGGAGGAACGGGCATAAATAATTGATTTTTTAACGTTTGTAGATTGTAAGTTCAATTATGATTGAAGTCCTGCCTAAAAACATAAAATAGCTAATAGTAGCGCACGGTTTTATCGCTATGTATTTTACGATGACAACTTCTATCCTAGTTTACAAGATTTTGTAAACTCTATGCACATTTTATGAACTTAGTTCATGGATGCGGTGGTAATAATATATGCACACCACATTATTGGTGGTTACATACTAGAAGAAGTAACCTCGGTACATCTTTGCCCCATTCGTGACAAACCGACCTGAATCGAACTTTCGTTAAGTCAGGATTAGTTTAGTTAAGTTATATCACAGTCACTTCGTTATCTACTGTTAGACCGAGAAAAGAACGTCAGGAACCCTCTGCGCATTCTTTAGTCTAAAGAACTTTTCTAAACTTTTAGAATTTCTGCTGTAGTGACTTGGTAAAGATGTGAACAATTCTATAGTCTGACTGAAGAAAGTACGTCTTGCAAAAGAGTGTGCACAGGGTCCCTTATTGAGGGAAAGCGGCATGAAAACAAACGAACGATTTGTGTGTAAAGTTATGCAAAACGTTCCTGTCAAACTGACATTTCAGTGAGGCAGAGATATTTGAATGGCAACCTGAGACGTTTTTTATGTAATATCCAGCTGTGCGAATGTAATGTTGATTCATTTGTGCACCTTTAAGCAAAGTGCTAGTGACTCAACTTGTAATTGGCGAAGTTTGTTATAGATATTTGTGTGCTTTTATATAAAAAAACATTAAAAAAACTTTATTATTTCCCGCTTTTTAGTAGCCTTTTTTGAAGGATATAATTCTTTTTCAAGTTTTTTTAGTATGTTAACTTTTAAGTGGCTTTGCAGTAAATATTAGCCGCATTCTACCTTAATATTTTGTAACTATACTGCTGAACCGATTTATGTAAAATTTACCTGAGACCATCCTGAAGGTACGCGCTATTAAATAGAATAAAAATTTATTAAAATCGGCTAAGAAATGCAAGAGATATGAGGTAACATAATTATATAAAAAATCCATCTTTTTGAAATCAGGTAAATTCTACTAAACGGCTTCTTAAAAAAATTATATAGTACACAATCCGTAAATATTCTGTACAAAGTGGTGTCAAAATTGTTCAAATCTCTCGATAAGTTATAGCTGAACAAATAAAAATATACAAGGCGAATTAATAACCTTTTTTTAATGTCGGTTTAAAATAATTCGTAAACGAGGACGCACTGTACGATGTGTTGTGTGAAAAATTATAGCTTATTTGATAGAAGTACAGTGTAACCTCTTTATAACGAATCTCAAGAGACCGAGCATTTTTTTTCGTTATAGGTATCGAGGGAAGAAAGAAAAATAACCAAATTTCACCTAATTAATTTATTCCGATCACATATTATAGTCTGTTAACTTTGCCTGCCGTTTTTTACTATGCTAATATTTATTTTGTATTTTATTAAGTATCTTATGCATTTTTTAGGATGTGGTTGAATCATCTTCAATAAACAATAGAAATTTTTCGATAAGTTTGGCGGCATCAAGTGCTTGTTGAATAGTTGGTGATGATTCAGAATGGTCATCTCTACGTCTGTAAACATTTGCTGACGCCTAAATATGAACATTTTTCTTCGTTATAGAAAATGGTTGTAGCGCTATAAAGAGGGTTTTAAGGTAAACCAACCAAATTGTAAAAATTTCTACGTTATAGGGAGTTTTTCGTTATAACGAGGTTACACTGTGTGAGGTTTCAGAGGCAGTAAATAATGCATCTCCGGCTATAGTTTCGCAAAACTCTAACAATTTTACGCCCTTTCCGAACGGACTTTTTTTGGTTGGTCGCACAGTAGTATGTTAGCATGCAATCTATTTTGTATTGAAAAGTAGTTTTAACTCAACTTAATCTTTTCACCCAATAATTCCTTGAAAATGAATTTCTACTTTTGATGACGTATCTTTACTACCGTTAAGCCCCAAATCAGCACTATAAAACAATTCTCGTATAAAAATAGAAACTGATATCGGAATAATTTACTATTTAGTGTTATCGCAAAAAAAATCTCCTGCCTCGTTTTTTTACAAGAAAATATTCCCACGCACCGGAAATATAAAACCTTATTCGTTTTTCCATATTTAATTTTATGACACGCTATTTCCTGTGAATTTCACGACCTTAGGAGAAAAATAATATTTAGATTAATATGTAATTTTTCAACTTTAACGTTATAATATTACTTCTAAAATATTTTATACCAACGAATAGTGTGTTTGTGATAACAATTAATGACAAATGAACATCGACGGCGTGTGAACGTTTTAAATGAGTGTTCTGCAGGGGTAACCGGAGATACCTCCTAACACGAGCTAAAAATAAGGGGGCGGAGGGTAATTAAATTATGAATCACATCCATGTTCATAACGTTTTAATTATTAGATTTTTTCAAACACTGTTGACAACAAGCTATTATATACACTGTAACACTAGTCACCACTGTCATAAGCCATATGTCGTGTATCATGTATGTACATAGGGTGTTTTTTTAATATTTTTTTTCGGTCCCACTGGCTAATTTTTTAACATTGGAGCTAAAAAACACTCCCAAAATTCAGCTTCCTAGATCAAACCTGTGAACGGCGCAAACCGAATTTGTTCCTCATTTACTTAACTTGGAAAAAACGACGTTTTTACTCAAACATGAATAGCTGGTAGAAAATTTTTTTGTTTAATTTTTGATAGCACCATTTTGTAGTGAACTAAATTTCCCACATGAAAAATACTAAATTCCTGAATTCAATATTTTCAAAGATATGTTCGTTTAAACAGTTTACTGTGCCACGCCAACTAATTAATAATAATAATAATAATAATAAGATAATTTATTGTGTAGCCCAGAAAAACATACAATAATTCATGCAGAATACATAAATAAATACTTTAAAAATATAGAACAAAAATAGTTTAAAATACTGTACCGAGTACACTTTAAAATACTAATCTACAATAAAATTAAATTTAAAAATACAATAAAAATATACGGTGCAAAAACACTTTGAAAGTTTATTTCGTTAACTAGTTTTACATTAACTATAAAAAACACTGGGCGGGACAGTTGCCAAAAACGGTTTGTATTTCGTTGGTTTTAAAAAACGAACACATCAATTTTCTTCGTCTCTCCGTATTCAACTATTCAACGAGATAAAATTAGATTGACGACTTTTGCTGTGGTTCGTGTATGGTGACTTCACGCTAAAACCGGCCGATAACTGTTTGTTGGCCACACCGTTCGCATCATATCACCACAACATTATGATAACACAACCAGGCGTATACACGAAAACATGCTTCGTGAAGTGTTTATACTGGGTACGCCATAAAACTGTATCATATTCTATATTTTCGCTATTAAATTTGTACAAAAAGTGTGAAAAAACTTTGATGATGCTGTAGATTCATAACAGCTTTGCCAGTCGTCCCGATGCCTTTAGTCAAATTGTAATGAACCCGTGTGGGATTCTTAATTTTACAAATTTTCAAAAACATAAAAATTTGTTTAGCCCTAATTTCACCTTTAAGGAGGTTGAGCCGTTTTACAAAGATAATGAAAAAAATCTGAAATAAAGTTTTTTTATTAGATTTTTTTATGACAAAATTTTCTGTAAAAAATCCAAAATCAATAGGAGATTTATAAAGTTAAAAATTAAAAAAAAAACTTTTACATGTAGTCTTATGGAAAATATGTCAACCTAGCCTGCAAACGGTACATTTTCATTTTTTGCAAATAACCAGATAATGTCAGCAGTTCCGAAAACTAACTGGGTAAAGCATCGATGTCTTACGCATATTTTAATATTTTTTTCAATTTAATTAGGAGACTTTTAATCAATAAAAAAATTCATAAACCTTAGCACTTTTCTATTATGGACTTTTATTTTTGACAGTTTTAACAATTTTAACTGAATTTTCAACTTTTTAATGATTTAATTTTAATTTTTATTACTTCTAATTTCTTTTTTTAATTATTTACTGTAAAAAAATATGTAAAATACAGATATTTACATAAATTTATTTTTTTTAACCTAACTTTGTACAAAAAATTTAAAAGTTAGAAATAATTAATTAATATTTAAAAAAAGTATTTATTTATGCTTTTATGGCAATAATATTATTGGTATCATCGACTTATAACCTTTTGTTAAAATTTATTATGGAAAAGTTCCCATTTAGAATTCGACTTACTTTTGAATGGGACTGTAACGGATCAACCTCCTTAAATAAAAATTATAAATATTGGTGGTAAAGTCCCGGGATATGGGCCTGCTCTTTCAAAATATTTTTTGTGATTTCAGATATCTACAATAGTTTTTGAGATATTCGCAAAGAACCGAACCGCTCTTTTTTTAACTAAATTGTTTATAATTTTTTCAATTTTTTCGTCCCGTTCAAAAAGTTTCTAGATGTCATTCCGAATCGAATGACCCATGATCATAATTTTCAGGAAGTTGTGGGTAAAACACACTAGGGAATATTAATGGTAACATGTTTTAATTCGAACGGTTTTTATGGAACATCTATTATAATAAAATACAGAGATCAAACGTAATTCGCATATCATTGTTAGGTAACGCGTATTGCGTAACAAGTCGTGCCTACGTACTACATACACACATACAGGATGTGTATCGCGTCAAGTATTGAGTTTTAATTAATACTAGGTGTTTGCTCAAAAGCCGTACTTATATATGCAGTGTAATCAAAAAGTTAACTCCATTGGACCATTTCTCACAGACCCGTACTGGAAATTGTATTTACAATAAATTACAACAAACAACGGTAGACACAGTTGTGTCCACGATGGATACAGTTATGTCCACGGTGGGGACAGTTATGTTCATGATTGACACTAATGTTCACGGTGGACATAGTTATGCCCATTGTGGATACAGTTGTGTCCAGGGTGGACACAGTTCTTGTCTGTTATTAAAATGCTTTAAATTGTAATTTTCAGGAGTATTTATCAAATAAACTTTTGACCTCAAACACAGGCACAGGACCTCCTACCTTCCCTGTGGCACATTTTTACATACGTTTTGAATATTTTTACTCCCATATACTTTTGTACGGCGCAGTCAGCGAAAAAATTAGAGGGAACATTTGTTGGAAGCCGGTTCTCTTCGACCAGTCACGAACATTTGACGATCTTTGTTACTAATGAAGCGGCCACATAATTGTTATTGGACGATATTGGGTCAGACTTTAGAACTACAGACCAGCCAACTCCATTTTGGTCGAATTTTAAATTTTGATGGCATCTGCCCGTTCACAATCCTATCAATGCTTTAGCAAGACAATGTGACAAGTATGACATGGGGTTGGGAGTTTCTAAAAGTCACTAAATTAAAGTTCAGTCATCTTAGGGTTTCACCTCGGAATGAAACGGAGTAATTAAGAAAATATTTTAAAACGGTTAAACGTATATAAAAATGTTTAAGACGAAATTTGTAGAGAATTTTATGCTCTACAACTTTTATAGTAAATACGATTTGAGGCAAAGAAAGCGAGATATTTGCAAAAAACTGATTTTTGGGACCGTTTACCTTGAATATTTAAGGACCCTCACACGTGATCTTAAGAGACTTTTGAGACAACATTTAGAATGCCGAAATAAAGGTTTATACAAATATTCAGCTTATTCCGTTTCATTCCGGGATTATCCCCTTTTTTAAGCTTATTTGACTGCACTATTATCGAATTAGATTTTATAAAATAGTTATTTCAGGCCTGTCATATTTACTTACACAAAGCTTGCTTTGCATAGGTTAAGAATACGTATGTAGGTACGTACCTACCTACTATATACGCGTCAGCTACTGTGGGAAACCGCGAGAAGTGCGTACTTTAGGAGGTAGTAATACTAGAGGTACCTACAAAGCACGTTATCGCAATACTTTATTGGGTTCGTCAAACTTTTTTCGCCTTGGTTTAAAACCAAGATCTGAGATTTCAACTATTTTCTTTAACAATGTATGAGGTGTATCTCATAGCATATATCTCTTCTGCGCATGTACCGCTTTTCCTCAAAAACAATAGGGCTCCTCATATTTGCATGCCAAACATCCTCCCAAAATTTAGTAGTGGGATCGATCCAACTCAAGGTTTGAAGTCGGAAAAAACATTTTTTTTTTTCCTATATTGTAGTTTAGAGTCTCCTCTATACATTAAAAATATTTTTGGTCCAGCAGGTGGTGGGGGAGGGGGGGGAAATGACCATGGAAAATATGGGAAAATGAGTTTTTAGACAATAACTTTCTTAGTTGAAGTTGGACGGGAAAAAACCAACAGGTAAAAATGAAGGGCTCAAAAATACGCATAAACTGGTTTTTTGTTTTTTAAAATCGGTCCAGCGGTTCCCGAGATATCACGATTTGAATCCCGTCCAACTTCAACTAAGAAAGTTATTGTCTAAAAACTCATTTTCCCATATTTTCCATGGTCATTTCCCCCCCCTCCCCCACCACCTGCTGGACCAAAAATATTTTTTATGTATAGAGGAGACTAAACTACAATATAGGAAAAAAAAAATGTTTTTTCCGACTTCAAAAACAGGGTTTTTTTTTCGACAGATCGCTCCCACTATAGTTTCAATCCGCTCATCTGTTTGACCTGTATCGTGTTCACTGACTAACAGACTAACAGACGCACAGAGTTTTTCCAAAAATATGTTTTTTGGATTGGGGGGACCTCAAAACGGAAAGATATTGTAAAATTTTTGAAAAGTGATTTTTGACCTAAACTAGTACCATTGTGGGTTGGAATGGTAAAAATCATCTAATGCTCTCACTCGCACTCATATGCATGCATAATACTATTGCGTAAGTAGGTAAGCACATGTTTTATGTACCGTTAGACTCTAAAAGGACCCTGTTTTCAAGCTAGCAAATTGGCCTGCATTTTCAATTAAATATTGTGCATTTACTGATAAAATTTAGCAGTACTGAAATGAAGTAGGTCTGGCGGGTGTGGGATCTTGATCTATTACGATGTCAGAAGCATTCATGATGCGTTATTTTTTATAAAGTTTTATATGTTTGGATTAATTTGTTATTAATTATCTATTTTACAATATATTTCCTTTTCGCTATTCAATTCTACGTATTATAAATTGTTATTAAAATAAGAAACTTGTAATTTTTTCAAATTCGAAAACCCAACTAGAGGCTGGCTTTATATTACGTCATTTTTGTAACGGCATAATTCCGTGTCTAAAATTACACTGAGAAGACCTCACCTGTTGAGCGTCTATAATCAACAATCTATCTATCTACATTGAGAAATAAACACTTTTGGGAATTTTTATATTGCAGATAAAGCTACCGAAAATTTTTTATAAAAAAATATTTTATTATTATTCATAATGTAGATTCCAACCCTCAAAAAAGTAATATTGGACGACCCTATTAGATATTACGTAATCTCAGATAAACTCTTTGGAAAAAAAAGAAAATTTTAGGTAAAGTTTGCCAATCCTGACACAAACACGCACTTGATTAGCCTTTGAAGCGTTTCACGCTTCCATCTGAAGTACGGCAAGATTTCACTGCATAACCGCAACAGCAAAGGGACCGACAGAATACGTCTAGCTTGACTCCATTGAGTGGATAAGAGCCACGTTGCATAACCTAAACGAAAAATATATGTACGCACACATATAACAGTACAAGGCAACAAGGGTAAATGTTGGCTCTTTTAATAAAAATAATATTATCTCTGGGATATATCGGGTCTTCAAAAAATATTGGGGTTAGTTAATTAGCTTAAGACAATGGGAGTGTTTGGCCGAAGTAAGTACTTACTAAACTTAGTAAGCCAGTTAGCATAAAAAAATTAAAATCTTACGAGTTGACTATAGCGCTTTTCGGCCAGGACAGACTTACTGGCTTGACATAACTCAAAACACTGGTTTACGTTATATCCCGTACATAACCTCATAGACTGAATATAATTGACAGTACTAAATTTATCAATATAATTTAATTCATGTAAATAGTTGCAAATGGATAAATGACAGGTCTGTTCCTGTCTGTTTTGTTTACATCAACAATAAGCAAAATGGCGTCTTATATCGAATATGTTCGACATATTCGAGGTGTCAGACATTTTAAATGGCTCATGTTATTTGTCAGAGAACATTATTTTAGCGTTTTGGTTGAAGTTTTTAAGCTATCCAATTAAAAAAACAAACAGTATCTATAAATTTTTACATGTCGTCAAGACGACGTCTTACGGAAAATTTAGAGGAAAAGCGCCCCAAAATCAAGAAAAGTCATAGAGGAAATAGGTGTCAGACTAGGCCTAATGAAGCCATATTATACAAAGTTTGGGGAGAGTATGTGTCAATAAATTTTTTTCCGACAGGCACTCTGACTATTTAAAGCTTTTATTTACGTAAACGCAAAACTTACTGAATGCATTATATATCGAGTGGGGACACATTTTATTCTGAATTAAGTTTGACTTGTAAACTATACTTTTTCTAAATAATTATTTTCAGTGCAATTTGTTAGAATTTGTAAGCCTTTTGGAGACCAATTATAACTTATACAGAAAAAAAATGATTTACCACTCAAATTTACTTGCCTAAAAGTTGTCAGTTTTTTGTTCGGTTTCTGATAGGCTCAAAACTACTTTGAAATTAGATTAAACGCTGCAATGAATTACGAAAGTCAATAAATTATGAAAGACGCACCAAAAATCTAAAACTGAGCCCATTTCTGTTTGTTTCATTAGAAATAAATGTTTTTCTATAAAATAGCACCGATTTTTTTAGTATCGTGATATTAAAATAGAAAAAAACTAAACTTGTCTCTGTCTTTGTTTGAACAATAAGCAATACTAATGAGTCATTCAAAAACAAAATATTAACAAAAAATACCAACAAAACAGAAACAAGTAACCGCAAACCTGAGGTTTGTAAAATTCAGGTCTGTATTTTCGCCATTATATAATATTTTCGCATAACAGCTTTTTTGTGCAGGTCTAACCACATCATTTCCTCTCCAAATTTTCACAGTACTAAATAATTAATTAATTTTAATCAAAAGCTAAAAAGGTGCTAACACATTACTATAAAGCACTTTAAATAACATTATTGAACTCAATTGATTTCCTAATTTTCCGTACCGCAAACCTTTGTTTATTTACGGTCATGTTCTCAGCAAGAAGCTGATTTAGAACGCCAGGTAAAATCCAATAATCTGATTAAATAGACAAACCAAAACAACAACGACGTAATTAACGTTCCCTGCCAAGAACCTCCCGTCGCGATAAATCCAGGACAGTATTTATAACATTGGTCGCAACTTTGTAACCTTTCATAATGGCGTTATATTAGTGTTTCAGATCCACTAATTAATATCAATATTATGCTAACACGATAATGGAGTATAAAATGCTATTAAGTAATGTTCAATTGCAACGTTGCGTTTTGTATTCAAAACTTCTTCAGGCTCTACAAAAAATACATAATGTAAATCATTAGGACAACAAATAGATAAATCTAAAATTAGTATATTGTATATAAAAATCTCGCGTCACGATGTTCGTCCGTGCTAGTCTCCGAAACCATTAACTTTTAACTTTTTAACTTAATTATAATGGGTTCGAAGATCTTCATAAAAAATTTTAACATATTTTTAAGTTTCAAAGTCTCTACACTATTTGTACACTATTTTTGAAAAGAAGTATAACGTGTGTACGTACTACATGCGTAGTCTGTTTTTTTATGAAATCTCGAGTATAAAAATGATATCGTCTACGTGAACCAATATGATCCGAAAAAAAATTTGTCAAAATCGGCGCGGCCAATTTTTTTTTTGCTTCAACAAAAAAGCTATAAAAAAGTATATTTTAGGATTTTTTGAAAAAGATTTCTCGTATCTCACTTGTTAAGTATATATTTAGTATTCAATATTGATTATCCTGACTGTAGAATCTCAAAATTCCTCGCTCAATAAACACTCAACTAAAATATTATGTAGCTATAATTTTGTATCTTGAATGCTGATAATTTTTTTAGGTTTGTTTAGAAATTGCAATTTTAACAACAAAAAGCATTCTTTAAGCCCCCGCTCTAATTAACATTCTCAAATAAAAAAATAAAACTTCAGTGGAAGTAAAAATGACAGTTGTGGGAATTTTAATAATAAAAGAAGAAACTTTAAAAAATGACAATCTTGTACAGTAGAAAGCATACATTTTTTACGACTCAAAAAAAGCGTAAACTAAGAAAAAATGAAAACTTCGACGATTGTGAAAAATTAAATATTTCATCGCGTTACGTCACAGAGGACATATTCCATAGGTCACTGCGTTTCTTTTTTCCTTCTCTGCCAGAGAAACAAAATAAAGTAAATAAACATTTGCTCGTTGGAAGTTTCGTCAGTCGACAAAGAGAAACCGAGAAGTTTTATATTTATGTCTCATGGGAACAAATTTACTTATATATATATAACTTCAACCCCAAAGCACATTTTAAAAGTTAGGTTAAGTACTTATAAATGATGCACAGTGGGCTTCATTGTTTGTATTATATGGACTAAAATGCAACCCTCTGGCCAGACAAGTCAAATATACTGAGTGTGTTTTTTAAATTGACCATTATAATGACATTTTATTGCAAGTCGAAATCGCTAAAACCCGACAAAAAACTAGTTAAAAAAATTCTGTGCGTCTGTTTGTCAGTGAACACAATACAGGTCAAACGAATGAGCGGATTGAAAGCTTTTGGTAAGCTTTTTGACACGTAAATATGCAGAGCACTATTGTTTTTGGGGAAAATCGGTGCATGCGCAGAAGAGATAACGTTTTTTTTTCTGTTATAAGGGTATACTTTTTCTAATAGTTTGTTATTCTGATTATTTTTCCAAGAAAGTTTAGTAAAATATTTTTTTTACTAAACTTTATACACTCGAAAATATTTTGGGAATTAAAAAAATATCAACTGTTTTTTTTTTTTTGTTCTAAAGATCTGTCTAAAAGAAATTAGTTACGTAGCTGACAAGCATGCTTTGGTTAATTTTTACATGCGGTACCATATCGTGTAACCATGCAAACTATTAGTAAATAATTTTATATATAAAAGTAGCCGTTACCCGCGTCAGCGCACACATTAATGAATAGTTTTTTTTTCTTAATATAATACGTCTATCTTCTTTTACTTTACTACACCAATACGTAATAGGTCACTTTACATATCTATATAGGTACAAGCATATAAAATATAGTAATTGTATAGGGGAGAAGGCAAAAAATGTTATACATATTAAAAAAATAGGACATACTTTTAATAATCATACTGTATATTGTATATGTGCTATTTGTCTCTAGGGTAGTTATGTAATGAAAAGACCAGTCACGGGACCACCATTAAATTTACAGGAAGGCTTAACAAAGAGACAATTCTACCATTTTTATAATTTCTTTTCAAATAAATTATTTGGTCGTTTTTTTGGCATCAGTATGAAGATGCCCAAAATGACAAAAATACAGAATAATTATTTTTTTTCACATCTTCTGTAAAATAGTTGCTTTACATGCATGCATGCAGCCACGTAATATGACTCATAACGCACTAGTGCCGTAATGTAAAATAAAACAAGACGCGTTAACCGCAGTTCATTAGTAATTTTAATAAACTACCTATATAACTTACCATTAGAAGTATACGAAACATAAAAGTAGGCGCGCTAACCAATTCAATAACATTTTTCGAAAACCACCTAAAAGTTACTATTTTGCTACACAAATGAAATGTAAAAAGTTTTGACAATAAACTAGCAGCTATTTTACAGGTGATATCATAAAAAAATACTATGAATGTCCCATGCGCAATGACTCGTGTAACTGTAAAATATGCTATCGATCATTTGTGACTCATTACGAAATTAATAGTTAGAAAGCTGAGGTCCAAAAAAACCATGTCGTCCCAACTTTTTGCCGTCTGGTTCATAAGCTATTTGAGTAATTTAGAGCATTTTTTCTTATATGATATATAGGCGGAATCTGGACCCATTTTAAGATAAGGGGGATAAAAAATGTCAGATAGTAAAAAATGGTTAAAATTTAAAAAAATGTCTGTCGCTTCGTTTTTAGGTTCTGTTAGAGCCAAATGACCGGAAATATCAAGGGCAGAAATTTTTGACCAATTGCACCCTCCCCAAGCCACTCCTAAGAAAATGGAGTTATGAACATAAAACCACTTTGGAGTGGCTAAATGTACAATCTACTATTTTATTTCAGGTAATCAATTATTTTGCATAATTAAGTGTATATGTTACGGTTAATACAAGAAAGTAGTTTATTCACGAATTAACCGGCTAATACCCGAATTAACCAACGTCAAGGATTGGTTAATTCGGGTAATTAGCCGATTAATTCGCGAATTAACTACTTTCTTGTATTAACCGTAACATATATACACAGAAATTAAATTAAACAGTTCGTTTTGGACCAGTAGATAAAGAAAAATTTATCCATAAGATGTTATACTCATAAAGTTTTTTTTTATTGTTTACTAGTTCTGGATTAGGGAATGTAGTAAATTGTTGTATAGTGTAAAACTTACTGCAACAACTATATTTTCTATAAAAAATAAGAAGAGTGAAGAATATATATCATATAGGACTTATAGGTGTAATCCAGTATGCATTTACGAGGGTCGTTTACAAGTAAATAAGTAAACAATTACGATTTTTTCATAAAAAAAGTGGATGTTATGACTTTGATGCCACACATTTATGTCATCCGAATTTAAACGTCTCGATCAACTTCTTGTCTGGCTTTATTATAGGTAGACTTTTATACGGTGTATTGGGAAAGAGTCATGCTAACTTACAGCGGTTTCAATGCGGGCGTCCCACATTAGTGTTCTTTTGATTGGAATCTACATCACAACAAATAACAGTTTTTTGGGAATTTTTCTACATTGAAGAAAATCCCAAAAGTGTGTATTTTCAATGAAGTTTTAAACACAAAATTGCGTCGCCGCCGAAATGACGTAGATAATTATCAGCCTGTGATTGGATGGTTGTGTCACACAATCTGATAATTGCGAAGCACAAGGAATATATTTTATATACATCTCTTTCTATAGATACAGAAGTGAGGCTACTCTTTAACGTCATCATATGACGGTTTATGCTTAATCTTTAAAATAATAAAAGCATAATATAGGTATATTTACTTCTTGTTTGCTTGTTTAAGAGGAAGAATAATAATAACGGAAAAGTTGGTTTATAAATATTATTCGTTTTGTGTAATGGGAATAACAAAATTATCCAAGTGTGTAAAGATGCTTATCAAAAACTGAAGTTATTTAAAAAATAACTGGAAAATGCGGTAAGCTGGCATTTGTTAATGTTGACAAATGAACACAAAGCCGAATTATTAAAATTAAATTATTTTAAACATTTTGCACAACCTCCGTGTAATGACCTCTTCGAAGACTCTTTGTTGAAGTCTACGCAGATGTCACATTTATGATGTATGCAGAAGCTACGCCGTATTTGAATTGCGTGATATGTTTCTTTAAGCGAACCTTCCCACCTTGGTCGCCCATATTTCTTTCTTCTGCAACATTCATTGTTCTTAGATGATATAATATGTATCAATATGATACTGTATGAAAAACTTCACTCTGCTCTCTGTGTATTATATCCCATCAAAAACATAAACGTGAAAAGATAGCCAAGTTCGATACAAAGAACAAGTGGGTTTTCACTTGACAAGTTTGCATACAAGATTCATTTATAAAAAGTCATCATCTTTTTAAAACTGACGTCTTTTTTTCCGGCAAAACCGGCATTTGTTCTTTATATTGAGCTCATTTATGTTTTTGGTGAGATTTCAACCCTTTTTGTAAAGTTGTAATACCGTATTTTATTACATCATAGTTGTACCTACCTTACTTAATTATATCACACGTCATGTACGTATATCCCACTATATATCATCACTGACTAGTGACTAGACGCAAGTAGTCTTCGGACGACCGGTTAATACTTCCAACATCGCCTAGATCCGTGATGGCGAACCTTTTAGAGAAGTGGTTATACTTTGTTAATTATTTTTTTTAGTACTGGCTCGTGAGCCACTAAGTCAGTGACTTTACTTGGAAAGGGAGAGGGGGGGATTTTTTTAGTTCGAAACTTTTATTGATCGACACACGACGTTTTACGACCATGCTGGATTCAGCGTGTTTTTTTCTATAAGCATGATGATTTTGCAAAAGTTACGACAGATTTAGATTTTCGTCAAAAATCGCATTTTTAGACATTTTTCTTAACATACTTTTGAAATTGAGAATGCTTAAAGAAAAAATTATGCTGAAATCAATGAGCGTAAGCAAACGTCTGTGTCTCTTTTATTTTGGAAACTACGGGCTTTTGAAGGTATTATATGATTTTCTGAAAACTATAAACGATAATAACTTGTAAACCAAAACACATACCGACGTTTTTTGTGTTCATTGGATTCAGCGTGTTTATTTCTATAAGCATGATGATTTTGCAAAAGTTCCGAAAGATTTCGGTTTTCGTCAAAAATCGCATTCCTTTAAAGGGGTATGCCTTGAAAAAATGACAAAAATCGAATTCTTTAATATATTTTTGAAATTTAGAAAGCTTATTATGGAATTATTAGGTACCTGACAAATTTAATTTTTATGAAATAACGGTACGGAACACTCAGGGCGCGAGTTCTACTCGCACTTGTCCGTTTTTTTTAGTATTATTGCCTGTTCTCTTTTTCTTGATATAAAAAATGAGTTTATAGAAATAAACACGTGGGTCAGTGTCTGACCCGCGGGTCATAGGTTCGCCATCACTGTCCTAGATTACTTGTGAATTATGATGATCTATCAGTCAGTGTTAACAAAATCGTGATTTTTGGACACTCGAATCTTGGGAACTATTCCACTTAGACTACTGAAATTTGAAACACTGCTTCTTTATAGTAAAATTCGGTTCTCTAACGTAACTAGCCTTTGAGATAAGGGGGGTCGATAAGAGCTCTAAATGGTTTGTGGTACAGTACTTTCTGAGAACTTGGCCGGCACATCCCGTGCGCTATGATAACTCATCCACACGGGACATGCTGTCTGATGAAATGATATAACGAAATATTATGAACTCCCAGTTATAGATACAATATAAAAACAACAAACAAAAAAGTTATTATAAATAAACAAAAAAGACGATTATGCCTATCGCAAAAATACAAAACCAGCTTCTAATATGAAACGTATAGACGGATAAAACAAAATAAAAATTTGTATATTTTGAGCAATAAACTATTATTATTATTATTATAGTGAATAGACCACATTTATTGTTCAAATATTTGTAATGCGTCAGTAAAAAGTTTTGTTAATAATCACCTAAAAGGGGCACTTGGTTGTAACAGCTCAAAAAAAAATGCTTATTTCAAACATTATATTTTTAGACTAACTATATTTTATAATATTTTAATGAATTAGGCCTTATAGAACATCTTTTAAAGTTCTTAACAAAACTTTTATTACTTTTTTCGGTACAAAATGGCAGCGTGGTAAGCATTTCTAACAGACGCAGATGTCCAATTTTTGGGCGTTATTACAGCCCTTAGAGTAACTTGGAACATTCATTCAATTTTTTTTTTTTTTGTTAACGACATTTATAATTCGTAATTAAAGCTATAAAATACATAAAAAATTGGAAAAAAGTATTTAATACTTACATACATAAAATTTCGAACCTTTTTAAGTAAAAAGAAAATTTTTTTTTTGAGCTTTTATACTAATTGCAATTGATTCTGTGGGCTGGGAAAATTTTTCATGAGATAAAATTGTTACAATACGGTTCTGTTTGTAGAACACAGAATATGTTAAATGCGCTGCGTGCACTCAAAATACCACACGACGCTAAGGCAGCGTATCTGGCGGCCACACGGCCCTAAGAGATTCCTTTATAATATTCCTGCTGGTTTTCATTCGCGACGCTTGCCAGCTGCGGCTCGTCCTTAAAAATTAAAATAATTTCCCTGAATTCACAGGGTCGAACTCATCTGAAAATGCTAACATTTGGAACAGGGTTCATTCATTTTCCCCCTGAGACAAGACAATAAAACTGTGGAGCCGAGCAAGTCCACTACTGTTGTCGCTGTCGTAACCCACAAGTGGTTCTAATTCAGGTCAAATATCACTTTTCAAAATTTTACATTTTTTTTTGTTTTCAGGTCTCCCGAGCACAAAAAACATATTTTTGGAAAAACTCTGTGCCTCTGTTAGTCTGTTTGTCTATGAGCACGATACAGGTCAAACGGATGAGCGAATTGAAACCAGATTTTGGGAAGATGTTTGGTATGCAAATCTGAAGAGCCCTATTGTTTTTGGGAAAAAGGCGGGGCATGCGCAGAAAACATATATTCTATAACGGTGTTTTTTATATAATAATGGTATACTTTTCATAACGGCTCATTATTCTATTTATTTTTTCAAGAAAGTTTCGTAAAAAAATGTTTTTCTAAGATTTTAGTTTCGGAAATATATTGAAAAAAAAATCAGCTGTTTTTTTGTTTTGTAGATCTGTCAGAAATAAATAAGTTAAGCATGCTTTGATTAAATTTTACATGACGTAGAACATATTATGCAGGTAACCATGGCAACGAATAGCAAATATATGGAATACTAGCCATTACCCGCGTCACCTCACGCGTATCAGAAATATCCCTATAATAGGTATCTAAAATCTCGTTAAATATATCTGCAGCTAAAAATCTAGGTTTTTAGGCTATGTGGACACTTTTTCTTAGTGACCTTTAAACTATAAAATAAAACCATTCTCGATCAATTTAACCGTGAACCAAATCCCATAAGGTTTGTGCGGGGTTCTTTATGTTTCACTTCTTCGAGGGGTCTCACGACGGTTCACATTTTTTTTTGTTGGGTAACATAAAAAATAACACAAAGACTACACAAACAATTCAGCCTTATGGTTTCAGGTTCGATTAAGAACTTTAAGTCCATAATTATTAACACGGACAAACATGACGTAGTAATGCAAAGCTCGTAAGTGTTGCTGATGAGGCCTCCATCCTTATGTAATCCTGTGTCTGTGAAGCATGTGCAGACATTGACTACGCGTCCTTTTCGGCACGCTCGGTGGCATTGTTAAACTTTATAACATCCCCTTTCATCCATGTGGAGTTCTCTATATAGTCTACAGTACAATGTACTACCTCTACCTTATATTATATACATATGTATATAATATTAGTTTGTAATGAATTTTTCAAGCAAGAGTTTTGAAAAAAAAATTTAATAACAAGCGACTTCGACGCTATCACGACGTTACCAAAGGAGAGTCATTCTGTCAAGCGACAACTGGCAGAGAGCATTGTCAGAAAAATCTGTACCGAAACTGATCGTGATGAATTTAGGAAAGGTAAAAGGTGCTGGGCCAAGGGCGTAAATAAAAAGGGGAATTACCCACCCCCCAGGATCATAATCAAAAGTAAAACTGAAACTATTACGAATACCTAACTAAAAAATAAAATTTAAAAATACTCCTGGAAAAAAATTTGTAAAATTAGTTTGGGAATTAATATTTTGCTTAATACCTTCCTTCGTGAGTATTCTTGGGTGTGTGTGTGTGTGCATTAATAGAACTTAAAAAAATATTGATGTTTTTTTGCTTTACCCCCTCCCCCCCTGAAAAAAACACATTTGTGCTGGACCTAATAGTTTCAACAATTTTAACGACACTAAAAATTTATTAAAAACGGTTTTATTACTCGAGTATATAAATTTAATTTTTATACAAATGTTTAATATATTGTTCGTTTCTTTTTCGACGCAAAGATTTTAATCGTATACAAATTCATGACATCCTAAGATCAACGACATTACGTAACGAAATACGAAACTTAATTACGTTCGAGATACATACGAAATTTATTGTACGTATGTACCTCCTATAAAATAGCTTATATTCACTTCATGGTAATATTTCTGACAGCTGGTGTCAGTACTATCTGCGACCATATTGGATTTCATTTGGGTTTAAAACTACGCATGCTTTGTGTCGCTTTGCTAACTCTGTTCACCTTAGAGAATCAGGTCGTTTATGGAAATGGATCATTTCACTATTGCTATACCGGCATAATAGGCAACTATTTTACAGAGGACAAGGTGTCCAAAAATTACTCTTTTTAGAGACATTTTGATTGGAATTTTTAATTGGGTTCCTTTTTTTTAATAATGATTTTTATTCACTGGATAGATTATAAAGGGCAGGTCAGTTGACACAAAACTGCTTTCTGTAGCTGTTATAAATATACATATATTCAACAGAACAAAACAGAAGCCCCACCGAGGCTAAAAACAAGAGAGGCTTCGTGCTAGATGAGTGCAAAACAGACACACGCATAGAAATAACTCACACATATAAAAGGTCCCGGTTTATGTTTTGGGCTGTTCTAACACATGTGAATTTGTTCTTCATAATATTTTGAATACCTACTGGCAAACCACGACACTGCAACGCGACGGGTCGATAGTTTCCAGTGAAGACTGAAAATTCTTACATCTGTAAAAATTGCATATTTCAATTTCGAGTTTCAATGGGACAGTAAATAATCATGATATAACGGGATTTGGGACTAGCCAAGATCATAGGGATGTCAGTATTATAGACAGTGGTAGATTTGTCTATTTTTTAGGAGTAGGTCGTTAAATATCTGTCGCCTCTAAAGAAACAAAGTAGGTACAGTGATATAAATCACTATCAAAATAATGTACCTATACCAAAGTTTGGATAAATCAGTCTATAAAATTGAAAGACTGCTGCGTTTCGAGAAAATGTTTGTGATTGTGTAAAAACATAATTTTATGTTTTTTTTTTTAGTTTACGGTACTATTTCTCAAAACTGTCGGCTTAGGTCTTGGCCTATTCCGTCGTCACTGATTATAAAATTTAAGTTCCTCTACTATAGAGTGAAAAATATTTTTTTATCAAGCGTTACAATAGCAAGTTATGTACCTAGTGCGTGAATATTACTTTATGACTCAGTATAACATTATCGTAAAACGAGCACCCAGCAAGCTTCAAAAGTCGCACAAGTCATAAAATCCCGCAAAAATATAGAGTATTTTTTGCACGTAGCCCCTATAAGAAAGCTGATTTTCACTTCATTTTCATAATTTTTGACAGTTCAATTTTGAGCAAGATCACGTCTGATTGTGGCCTGCGTTCAATTCTCATGCGGTTAGGCTATGAGTTACTATGGAAATGCTAGTACGACTACGTTTATTTTATTTACGCAACTTTACAGCACACGTGTTTCATAACCACTATGCAGGACTGAAAATCAGCTATTTTATAGGAGAGGTGTGTTAAACAGCTACCTACTTATACTTCATTGACAAAAAAATATTTGCAACCTAGTTTACTAAAAAAATAATAAGTAGATCATAATTTCTTGCCAAAACAGAACGAAAAAAAATTAATGTTATTCCGAAAGACTATAAAAAAGAATTTTGGACGAGCTGGTGATCACCGCGGTAGATGGAACTCTCGACGCGCCTCTTACGGTGGTTACACGAATAATTGCTATCTATAGTCATGATTATAGGTTATGTTGTGTGAATATTTGAAGATGTGTTAAAAAACGAAACAAACAACAGCTAAAACGTAAAATTCAATGTCAGTTTACCATCCTGCAGACAGTCGCTTTTATAATAACACCTTTCTTTTTGTATCGGGGGGTTCAAAAATAGAGCTTTTCTTCACATCTACAGTATATAACAGCATATTGTTATATAAACATTTCATCAGGCCTACCAAAAAGTCTACGAACAGCTTTACACTATATTCCACCTCATAGCACTCTCAATGCAACGCCTCTTCCCTTGGTGTCTTATTCTTCTTCGGTTGAAGCGTGTTCTTTGATGTGTAGAGCGGTATGTATTTCATCTGTTATTCTGCTTAACACCCAATGTTGCCAACTTAAGAGGAATGTCGTTTAATCTAGGGGATTTGGAATTGAATTTAAAAACAAAATTTAATATTTGCAACGTATATATATTTTTTTTGGACTACGACCTCATACAATAATTGCTTTATATGCATATATACTAGACTGGCCGTTAAAAATTATTTTTTCTTCATACCTCGATCGAAAGTACGTACTTTCGTCCCTTATAGCAGGGACGAAAGTTTGACATTTACTCCCTGTTATTATATTAAATGACAGCGGTAACCCTAGTTACGAGTATAAATACGCATGAGAAATTTTTTCCTCCCGCCGTTCTCACTGGGAGTAAATGTCAATCTTTCGTCCCTGCTGACGAAAGTACGTACTTTCGAGCGGATATGAAGAAAAATCGTATAGCTACACCACACGGGCCTTAAAAGTTGAAATCTCGGCCCTGCGCATCATGATGCTCTCGGCTTCGCCTCGGGCTCATGACGCGCAGGCCCGAAAATTCAACTTTCGACCCTTGTGATGTATATGACTATTTTTCGAGTTCCCCTAAAAAGCTTCCTTTTGATGTAAAAAGGCAAGGGCAAACTTAAAAAGAATAATAATAACACGTGCCGCAAAATGATCTTAATTTTTTGGTAAAATCGTATTTTTTCAAAATTTATCACGACCAACATTATTTTTACGATTTCGTGACCGAAATGTAATAAATTATCAATAATTAAGTATGATTAATAATAATACTTACATTTACTTAAGCCTCGGAATTAATGAATCTGCTCATAAAAAATAAGTTTACATTAATTTAGTTTCGAAATCCAGTAAATTGTTATTAACCAGACAACATAAAATAAAAAAAATTCTATTTCGGACAGGAAATTGTTTGTATTTCAGAAAAAAAGTATGTTTGTTGTGGGAAAAAATGAACTTAGATCGTTTTGCGGCACGTGTTTTTTTTTAAGCTTGTGCTTGGCTTTTAACTTCAATAAGAAGCTTTTCAGGGGACGATGAAAAAAATTGTTTGACCAGTCTAATATACACAGGCACGTAAAATGTTCCATTACGCATTAGTGCGTTAAAGTAAACCAAAACATCAAAAGTAAATCACTGTTTGTGTGTCTGTTGTTGTTTTTTACAATCTACTATTAGAAGTGAACTGTCAAAATGTTTTTTAATGAAGTGAAAACCAGCTGTTTTATACAAGGTACGTGCAAATAATCCGTGCGTAATGGTAATACGGCTCGTCTGTTAAAAGTCGCTGGCAGGTTGAAAAATGACCTCTTGTGAATTGGCAACGCTGTGACATTAGGTATACAATGTAGTCAAGGTATATTATTGTAACTACAAAATATACTGGTTATGTTCCAACTTTCTTTGCCATTTTTACTGAGGCCAAACATGTAAAGCCTATAAATGTTGAAACAATAATACATAAATAATATTCATATTTTATATTTTTATCGTCCCTGATCTCTGATTTAGATAATTACATTATAAATAACGGACAATACGACGCTTAGTCTAATGTAATAATTATAATTTATTAAAATAAAAAAAAGAAACAATAAATAAATCAAATAACTGTAAATTTTAAACTTAGACGTGTTAATAGAAATATTTAAAAAATATCAAATAATGTTTATCTAGGATATTGAGGTAGAAAAAAAATTAAAATTCGAAGTTATAATTTTAATTAACCAACACGAAAGGGTTTTTAATATAACATCTTATAATTTTCATAATAAAGAAATTGAACAATGAATAAAGAACAACAGAATAGTAACTTGTCAATGATGATAAAGAGTAACAGTTTGGTAAAATTTATTGTTTTCTAGAAACATGTTTCTGTAACAATTATTATTATTTTATTCAACATATTTGTTAACGTAAGTTTGTAATATAAATATTATTTAATTCAGCATATTTTCTAACGTAAGTTTGTAACATGAATATTATTTAATTCAACATATTTATTTATTTAAGTTTTTTAACATGAACACTACTTCCTAGTTCATACGCTCCGCTGCCATCTTGCCTCACATGACCACCAGAGTACATCAGTGGCGGCGTGGCTTTTTAAGACGTGGTGTTACATTTTTAATTTTCATTCTAAGTCGTTTTATAATGTTATACCCCAATGTATTGATTGTAGAGTCTTGAAGAAGCAGCGAATTGTAACGAAACGCCTTAAAAACAATACTTTCAGAGAGTTTTGCAAAATCGTTTTACAACCACAAATTATTATTAAGATTTTTTATCTAAAATGTTAAAAATACAATTTGGTTTGTTGAGAAGTATTTTTCTTTGTTTTCAGCCATTTTGTAATTTAAATTTGAATGATTACAGTCACAAATGTGTTGAATATTGAAAAAAAATAATAGTTTAAAATAGTATAGCATTGCAAAGTATAAAGGAACACAATTTCCTATACGCATTTATATAACACGCCTTCATAAACGTAGCGCTTTTGTTAAAAACAAAACCTCGCATTTTTTCATAAAAAAATAGCTTTATTGTTGTCACAGTTGTTCGATTAAATAACAGATTGTGTTTCATTCTTTGTACAGTCGTTGAGTGTTATAAAACAGTATCAAACTTTTAGTAATATCCACAGTTGCATAATTATAAAGGGCGAACTAGTTGTGGGTGGGAAATATACAGAATGTCTCATCACTCTGTATTATTTTAACATTATATTCTTGTATTATTTCTGTAGATTTATGCTTATAGTTAGGAAGCCGACGCGCAAAAAAACCATGTCGTCCCAACCTTCTGCCGCTTGGTACATAAGCTAGTAATTTAGAACATTTTTTTCTTATATGATATAAATATGGCGGAATCTGAACCCGTTTTAAAATAAGGGGGATAAAAAATGTCCAAAATGGTAAAAAGAACGGTAAAAATTTGAAAGACATTCTGCCGCTTTGTTTTTAGGTTCTGTTAGAGCCATATGAGCGGGAAATACCAACTGCAAAAAATGTTGACCAGTTGCACCCTCCCCAAGCCACTCCTAAGAAAGTGGATTTAATCATAAATACACTTTCTTAGGAGTATCTTGGGGAGAGTGCAATTATTCTTGGGATAATTTTGAGTGGAAAATGTAATTTTATAATTTTTGGTGTGAAACATTTATTGGTGCGTTTGGCAGCAAAACCTTCCGTGACGGAAACAGGATCACGCTCTCTTATGACCCCCTTTACGCCACCGCTCTCGGCGTCCTTGTGTGTGCGCGCGCATATACTGCACACTCGTTGCTTCTCTGTGTGAGTTGTGACAGTCGTGGAACAGTCTGTATACAGTTGCATATCTTATGTGTATTATCCTAACAAACCGATGAGGGTTGGCCTTTTCATAACATGCATACATAACCGCAACACAGTTTTCAAACTTTAATACGTTACATTACTTACATAGGTAAATCGGAGCCAACATTCACAGACCGCACAACTTGTGACACTATAAACCAAATACAACTATTATAACATGCATAAACGATTTAAAAAACAAACGGTCTGACTTACTGTCGCTACAGCCATCCCTCCCTACATTTGGAAAGAGGAACCATGCCATTTTATGTTGGTACTAAGGGAGTAGTAGTCACGTCTAAATGTTAATTCATGTTAATTTTATGTATCTACAGCTACTGCTGATGGTACAAAAATTTTACATTTGCTTTTTGCCATTCGAACTTCATAAGTGGACAAAAGTTCGAAATTCATACTATTTTTTTTTAGTTTTGAGTTAAATAACATATTTTTGAAAAAAGACTGTGCGTCTGTTAGTATATTAGTATGTTTGTCAGTAAGCACGATGCAGATCAAATAGCTGAACAGATCAAAACAAAATTGTAAATTAGAAATTCTTAAAGAAAGACTATTCCAAATTTTGGTAAGATGTTTGACGTGTAAATATGACGAGCCGTATTGTTTTTAGAAAAAGTCGGTTTTTATGAAAGTATAGTTTTCATATCGGTTTATTATTCTATTTATTTTTCCAAGAAAGTTTTGCAAAAAAGTTTTTAATTTTACGAGCTCTGACTTCTCTTTCCAATGTAGGCACTTACATTATAATCTGTTTGCTTTTCTTCCGATGTCGTCCAACTTCGGGTGACATCGAATCGGAAAAATAAGGCTTTTTTGAAGTCGTGTAAAAATAACTACTAATTAATTAAAATACAGTCCATTTAAGAACGCACACCTACTTCATAAACCATGAAGAGAGATTTCTTAACAAATATGCAAAAAGACTGTCTTTTCGCGCGCCCCTGTTTGGACGACTATGGGCTCCATAGAATGTTCCAGACCACGACAACAACTACAATGGAAAGCAGGTAAAAACCTCACCTTCTTAGAATTGCCTGGACAATGCAATGCATGTAAAAATGTAGAGATGCTTCCAGAACATCCGATAGGCGGGGGACGAAGCTATAAAATGCGAGCGGAGTGGTTGGCAAGTGAGTCAGTTGGTTAGTTGTTCGTGATCTGTTCATGTCCTCTGGCATTGCGGCATAAATCATTCAGTTATACTGTGAAGATATATAAACTTTTGTGTATGTAAACCATTGAGTGCAATAATTATATAAATCTGGTTTTACATAAATAACTTTTTGTAAATAGTCGTGTGAATATAGTTAATATACCAGTGTGAATAAGTGTACTAGATAAACTTTGTTGTGTTTGTGTGTTGTAAATATTTTGTGTAGGTACATAATTTAGTGACTCTATATTCTCTGTTACTTAGTCTTTTATTTTATTATTTGGAACTGTCGTCATTTTTATCTGTTAACGTTATTATTACTGTTAAGTTAAAGAAGTACGCTTTCGTTTGTGTGTAACTGTTTTGTTAAACATTTATTATTGTAAATAAATAATTTCCACCACGGACTAGAACAATTTTGTTACATTATGTTAGCTACTGAGCGCAGATTTCCTATCCCTGGCTTGTACGTGCGGTATTGACTTACCACCCACCAACACAGTGTAAATTGACATTAAACCGTTCAGTTTTGCCAGCGTACATTATTATCATAAATTATATAATTAATGAAAGAAGGCATATTCGATGGGGTGGTTCAAGAAGGAAAGGAGACGCAAGGAGCGACCTATGTACATCATCATGAAATCATTCCTTAGAGAGATATGCACGTATGTCGACCTTCCGGTAATGCGTACCCTAGCTAGTAGCGCAGTATCCTATTTTCGAATATGTTTACTCTAGTACAGAAATGTGACTGCTGCAAATTCCCAATGGGGACTCTCTTTTCAATTTGCTGCCTATACCGGTCTACAAACACAAACCGAATTTTTAAATATGTGGTACACTGTACACTCTAACAAACAAATTCGTCGTCCGGATGTTCCTTAAGATATGAAGTTAATTTTACAATTTTGTAGAACGCTTAAAATGACTCATCATGTCCGTCTGTCCATCACAGCTACATAGCTTCTAAAAGTTTCAGCCGATTCAGAATAGTAGCAAATCAGGATAAGGTCGATAACTTTGTGAGCATAGACGTTTGGTAGGACATTGCCTTGTATAAGGAATCACCTCGATTTTTATCTGTTATTATAGTAACTATGGAAAACCTCAGCAAAATGTCCGGTCTTTCCAGTTCTTATACCGCTGTGACGTGTCTAGTCCGCACGTCGCGTCGTTCATAATCGGCATTGCTCGGTAAAGTTCGCAGAAATGATTGATTAACGACTAACGCCCGGTTTAATGTGAGAAATCCAGTGACCGAATAGCCACTCTTTTTAAATCTTATGCCCAGTTGCAGAAAGCGTTGACAAAAAATCTAATTGGACAATGACCTTCCATTGTGAACATATATATTTCTTCATATGAAAAGCATTGTAGTATTTTAAATCGATCCTGCTCGAAAAATAATTGATTGATTTATTTAAACGATGTTTCTCTTAAACTGTGTATGCATGTATTTATCGTAATTTTTTGTACAGTTTCCACTTCGAACGCATTTTGATCAAAATTTTGCTTGGAAAGCGATCTTTTTCTGGGTAGAACAATCATATGCTGTGTAAGTACAATCTAATGTTCTTGATGACAAGGAGTTTGAATACGACATTAGTTTGCTCATGATGTATGGAAAATGTAATTATATGATCACAATCTAAGGTCATTGTCAAATCAATTTTTTTGACAATCCTTTCTGCAACCCAGCATTGTGATACTAAATAAAAGTAGTTGTCGATAGTACCTACTAGTGATGTGCCGGAGAGTTAAAAATGTATATCCGCAGATACGGATCTGAATACGGATATTTAGTTTCAAGTTCCGCGGATACGGATCTTAACTTTCTTAGAGTACGCGGCGGTAAATATTGCACATCTACCTTTGGAAAGAGACTATCTGTTATGGGAAAAAGTTATTGACCTCTTTAAGAGTTAACTCTCATAACAGATTGTTTCTTTCCAAAGATCGATGTGCAATATCTCATTATAAAGATAGTTTTTTAGTACCTTTGAGTTATGTACTATTGGTATGGTACTCACTACGATAAATGTTTGCAATATAAAGGTGCCAAATACGATTTTAAAAAATAGAAAATAATCTCAATTGAATTTAACAGTTTTTCATTACTACCTAATCACCTATATATACAAAATTTCATCTATGAATTGAAAGTTAATAAGGTATAAGATCAGTAAAAGATCCGCCAAAAACTAACGGATACGGATCTTTCTTCTCCCTCGGATATCCCGGATACGGATACGGATATCCGGCACATCTCTAGTACCTACCACTGGATTATCACATCGAAACGAAATCTCTTCGCTACTCAATAGTTTCTGCGGAAAATGCTGACTTTGCTCAGACAGCGCCGACTTTCAACGGACAATGCACGTAACATATTATAGGCTGTTGACAGCTAAGTATTATTATACTGTAATATGTTGTTTGTATTCTGTGACAATTTTACATATAAAATTATAATTTCATTTAATAATCTAGTGTATGACGCGCCTTTCTCACATACACTGATAGATAAGAATGTACGTACTATGTGCTTAGGACACGCGCGTGTTTCTTTAGTGTGGTTAGGTAGACGCACATGCGTTTACACGCAAGTTCTGTTGGACGAACCGCCGCCGCCTGTCCTATGTACGGGAACGAACGAGGACACAAAACGGCATTTCATATTTTCTATAAAAAATATCAATTTCCGTCAAGGCTGATGCTCATATATGTCTCTGTGTGAACCGTAGAACGTTTCTTATGGAATGGAAATTGATGATGTGGGTTCAACAACACGTGAAAATCATATATATTAATACGCTAAGGTTAAAGATGTTTGCCTCCCTTTTTAGAAAAAAACCTCACAATTTCTCCACATAAATTATATATCATTTTACAGATAATTGCTTGCTCTATTGATATCGACAACTAAAAAATTTATTATTGCTTTTGTTTTTGTAAATTAATTAAAATACAGCAACGCTGAACAACGTCTTCCATCTGACGGCTTAAATTTTGAAACAACGTCAACTCTTCGATCTGTCATCTGACCTTCATATTGTAATACAACAGACTCAATACTGCATACTGCCATCTAACGGCTTTTATTTTGAAACGGCGAGCAACGCTGAAAAACGTCACAGCAATGCTGAATGATGCCATCTGACGGCTTAGCTCAACGCTTTTGCTACTTGCGCCTCTATATGACAATTTTAGTAAAATATTTAGGGCTTCACACGAGACGAGAGTAGACGAGACTATCAAAAATCTCGTCTCGGTCTCGTCAATCCCTAGAAAATTCAGTCTCGTTCAAGTCTCGGTCTCGTCTCGTTACCAGATGTCTCGTCTCGTCTCGCTTAATTTTAAATAATGATAATAGGTATATATTATATAAACTAAATAATAAATAATAATAAGTAGTTTTTTAAAGCTATATTTATTACGTTATTATATAGAAATTTGCAAGGATAAATATTTATGATAAAAGATACGTTACAATAAGAAGTGTTAACAAGTTGAAGTAAGAATGTGAAAAAATCATACTCCGTTGAGTTTTTTTTAAATTTACTATAAAATATGTCACAGATAGTCACCAGATTTTATATTTTGTAAAATATATTGTTTTTTATTTCGACCTTTTCTAATTTTTCCAATAAAAACTTTATAAAAAAAAATTTAACGAGACCATAAACGAGACTCTCGGGTTGCACTGTATGTGGTCTCGTGTGGTCTCGGTATCGTCCAAAATATTTACCAAAACGTATCGTCTCGTCTCGTCTCGCTTTTCCGAGACGAGAACGAGACGAGACTAGAAAAATCTCGCTCTCGTGTGAAGCCCTAAAAATATTTCTTCGATCCGTCATCTGAGCTTCATATTGTAATACAACAAAAAGAAGAACGTGATAAGCAGTGTGCAAAATTAGAAACCAATTGAATATCTGCAATCATATTTAAAAAATAATTTTGTAAAGTGATAATTATTATACTTATTTAGTGCGAATACTTCGCACAGGTCACACTAGTGATTAAAATTGCTATATCAAAACGGGTGTTCTGTCGAGCAACGTTCATCGAAAAATCATCTTCAGCGATGAGGCTCATTTCTGGATGAATGGGTACGTAAACAAACAAAATTATCGAATTTGGGACGATACCAATCCACATAAGATCCAAGAGCGTCCAATGCATCCTGAAAAGGTCGCTGTTTGGTGTGGATTTTGGGTTAGCGGCGTCATCGGCTAGGCCATCACCGTGAACGGCGAGCGTTATACCAACTTCTTTTGGCCTGAATTGGAGGATATGAACACCAACGACATGTGGTTTCAACAGGACGGCGCTACGTGCCCCACACAGCTCATGCCACATTGGACATTCTGCACGAGCGATTTGAGGGCATGATCATCTCACGTGGAGGTGATGTGAACTGGCCACCGAGATTGTGCGATTTGACTCCCTTAGAATGTTTCTTGTGGAGTTTTCTTAAGATAGTACGAGCGCTAAGGCAATTTTAAATAAAAGGCTTGATTTTTTTTATATGAAGTTGGACTAAACCAATTCTGAAAATTTTAGGGGGGGTTGCCCGATTATTCAAATAAATAAATGACTTCAAAAGTAGGCATATTTAACATTGGCTTTATGGCTTTATGGATGATATGTTTTCATTGATTTCTCCAAAACTAGTCGGTGGAAAAAAAAAACTATTTAAATTAAAGTTAAAACCTTAATAAATTATTGAAAACAAAAAAAACCGTTGTGCCCGTTAATTAAAAAGATAGTCAATTAAAAATATTAAATATCTTTTTAATTAGTCGGGCACAACGGGTTTTTTTTGTTTTCAATAATTTATTAAGGTTTTAACTTTAAAGATTTTTTTTTAATTTCCACCGACTAGTTTTGGAGAAATCAATGAAAACATATCATCCATCTACCGAAATATAAAAAAATCAAGCCTTTTGCTTAAAGTTGCCTTGGTGCTCGTACTACCTTTAGTCGCAGGTCTACGCGAATAAGCGACCAACCACAGCGACCATCAAAGCCAACATAATACATGCCATCGGTCAAATTCAACCTGATTGTTCTTTTCGGATGCGCGCCACCCAGAAAAACCGCGGCGGACATTTGAACGATGTTATATTCCACACATAATGGCATCGATAGGCCTTTCGATGATATCTTACACACACTTTGTTTTATTTAAATTTAAAGATAGGAAGCTCTTAATGAGGGACATCTAATGATGAGTCACTTCTGGAATTTTGATCACAGACAATAAGAATGGCACAGTTACTTGTAAATGTTGGCTGCAGCTTGAGAGACCCGTTTTTCGTTTCGGTTATGAAATGTCTACGGTATGAATGCAAAATATAGGACAGCGGGTAAATGGTGGGATGAATCCCGAGTATATAACAGAATCGCACAGCTGGTGCAAAGGAAAAACATTCCCGAATCATATTATGCAGGATTGCTATATGTGTAGAAATACGTGCGTGTATATATTTGTGCTTGAGTATTTGTGTGGCAACCCTCTAACGTCTCTTTCTATGTTCACTGATACCTATACTCGCGATAACAATATAAATATTAAAATGTGCACGGAATTTTTAGAAATATTACATTTTTATTTTTATTGTGTCTTTTATTCAAAATGCTAGATTCTAAACGCGGTGTTGGACACACGCGAAATATCGGTAAAGCTTCTTTTTAAATTGTTCCTCAACCAAACTTTTCCTCCACCTCTTTTCAAACGGCTTATAATATTTATAGTTAGCGAGATGGTGACTGAAATGATCAAGGAGCACTTGGTGGCAGAAACGCTCTCTTTCGTGTAGTCTGAGCCCCCCTCTATAAATTCGCTTAGTAGAGTAGGGGTCTAGCTCGCGATACGACGCTGACGCAAAGTTCAAAATTCCTCTACAAAATGGCAGAAAATGACAGAACAGCATCTGGAGGACCTCTTAGTAGCAGAAAAAAATATTTTCTGCCAATTTACCCCCTGCATAGACTCTCAGTATAATAAATAAATACAAAATAACTATAGGTACTTATATAAAAACAATTATCCAACAGTTTTTTCAATTAAATATTTATTATATTTTATTAATTACAGTAATTATTGATTTTAAGGAAATTTATTACTTAAAAAAAGTATAAATGTTGCTTTTTATTGTCAAAAACTTTTGAACGGTAACTCCAATCATCATGAAATTTGGACACAACATTCATCTCGGTAAACTAAAATGAATGTGCGTACTCATCTCCCTCCCTTCCTCATTCGTTCTTTTGCACCCGGGTGAAACCGGACGGGACCGGTAGTGTGTAATAAAGGTCGTTATCAAAAATTTAATTATTGTATCTGTGCATTAACAGTGTGAATAAAAATGTACATTCTGTATAAGCACATACGTGTGCCATAACACGGGTGGCAGTGAAGGCTGCATTGACATTTCGGTTCACTTTTATCAATAGCAGTCTGCTTGACGGCGTACAGGAATTATTGCATACAGGAAGGAGTTTAAGAGTTATACGGAATACTCCTTCTACAGAGTGTTCCAGAAGTTACGCAGGGAATTACGAAAACTTAATTCGCTTTGTGAAATTTCAGTCGTAACTAGCGATGTGTCCACATGACTCTTTATTGGGAGCTGGCTCCGTGCGCTTCGCTCACTAAAAAGAGTCGCTCAGAGGGAGTCGTTCAAAGGAGCGACACTAGACAGTACGCACTACACAAGAGAGCAGACTACACAGCACAATACACACACTCAGCTCTGAGCTTAAATCCATATCATTTTGATCTTATATTATTCGCATTTGGGATAAACTATAAAGTATAATAAAAGCTTAACAGTAATAATGTTTATTGTTACAATATTATATATTTGTCAACAACGTCAATGTGAATGGTTTAAGTCACTGTAAGCTTAGTACTATTACACTTACAGTATGTCATTCAACGTTAATGGCTCGGCAAAGATAACTCCGTACGGCCAAAATTCACTAGTGCCTTTGTGGCATGTGCTGTGTGCGCTCTGTAAATGCGCGAATGCAACAGTACAGAATAGCTCAGTACAGAATAGCTCAGCACAGAGCAATGGCGCTCGGAGTAAGTTATTCACAAAAAAAAGAGCGACTCCCTCCGCTCCGAGAAAAAAGTCGTTCATTATGATTGACTCGCTCAGGAGCGAGGAGTCGTAACAGTGAATAATTCGTGTGCCCTACTAAATACAAAAAAGTTTAAATAGTTTTTTTTTCAACTCGAGATTTACTATCGGAAACTGCTGAGGTATATTTATTTGTACTTAAAACTCAACCAGAAGTGTTCATGCATTTTTTTTTCAAATACCTCTATGAAATCTCTATTTTTTCTCTATAAATTCATATAAAATTTTCATAAGGTTCATATGAAAATATTCGAGAAAAACGTTATCAATTTTTTAAATACACAGTAATAATTATTTTTATATCACTCCACACGTGTAAATTATTAATAATAACAATTTTTATTGTATTAATTGATAACGTTTTTCTCAAATATTTTCGATTGAAAAACCGTAAACGATTTTTTTATTCAAAATTTTCCAAAAATTATACCTTTAATATTCTCGGTTTTATTTTTGGAGTTGAAGCTTTTGAAGAATGACTAAACCTTTGGTATGAACACACGGAATATTAAAAGTTTTTAATATTCCGATCTGGAATTAGGGCCATCTGGAATCTAAAGAAAAAAATCCAAATATGTTATAAATGTTGAATTCTGTAGATTTACGAGGACTTCGGCAATTCATGAAGTTATTTACTACTTGAAGACAAAAACAATATGAAGGTTTTCGATTCAGAATTGCACAAATAATACGTATCCTTGGCGTCACTTTCGGAACATTCTGTATAGTCATATGTAATATGTCGCCTTGCTGGTTGCTCCTTGCATAATGGCTGAATATATGTAATATCACGCCAGAGTAACTTGTGTTTGCAATAGTTCTCTGATCGTTGTTACGTAAGATATCTCATATTATTGTTATAAAGACTGCGATATAAAATCATCATCTGCCAAAATCCAGATTAGAGTTAACAAAAAAGCTCTTATCGCTATCTGACTTTAAAGATATTCAACAGTCTCCCGCTTTCCATTCGTAATTTGATCAAAATGACGTTAACATCCTTCAACTGAAACCCTAACAAAGTCGAGATAATTTTTAATTCGCGAAATATCTAGATACAGATAAATAATATTAATGATTCTGTTTGTAATGTCAAAATAACAACTTTTTGATAAATTCGTATGAAAATATACACGATACTTATAACAAAAAAACAATTTTTAAAGTTTTAGTCTGTCTGTCTGCCTGTTTGTACCGGATAATCTCCGAAACGACTGGACCGATTTTGACGGGAAGTTCACTGGCTGATAGCTGATATTGTAAGGAGTAACTAAGGCTAATTTTATTTTATACTAGTTGCTTCTCGCGGGTCCGCACGCGTTTCTGATGAAACACGGTAATGGCAAGAGTAGTGGAGCCTTTAGCTATATATTATATGTAAAATAAAAGTAGTTATTCCCTATAACATCAGCTATCTGCCAATTAAAATTCCGTCAAAATCGGTTCACTCTTTTCGGAGATACAATATATATAGCCGGAGATTCCACTACTAATATCGCTACCGTGCTTCATCACAATGCGGAGCCGCGGGAAGCAGCTAGTAATATATAAAAATGAATATCTGTTCGGGACCTATCCATTACTATACCATTCATCAGATTACGATGAAACTTTGGTGCGTTGTGCTCGCGTCCGCGAAGGTTTCTGACAAAAAAATTAAATGTATAAAAATATTGTATTTTAAAGTGGCGCATTTTAAAGTAATACATATAAAGGATCCCAATACCCTAATAAATCCCAGTCAATTTGGAATACTATTAGACTTTGTGCATTGAGTTTTGTGATTGCTATGGATGCATATTAATCGTACAGCCTGTATAAGAAGATTAAATGAATTGTTATCAGTCAGGTATGCTAGTCTCTGTGAAGCTGTCGGAGATGCAGCAGACACATTTTGCAGTATTCACCCGTGTAACATGCGATCTATTATATTACATGCATTCTGATGTTGACAGATCACTGCGATTGTCCTGTTCCTTGAAGTCGATGTGCTAACCATAGGTTAAAATAATGTCCTTTGACTCCCAACGACTAGCCGTTTGTTACAACTCACAAACCTTTGACAGACTGGACAGACAGACGGACAAAGTAATCGCGCCGTAAGGGTTTTGTTTTGGTACGAAACCCTAAAATTGCGTCGTTTTTTTTACACCAGAAGAAAGTATAGTTGGCAATACTAAAAGTGCACATCCCGCTAAGTTTTCCATTATACGATAAAAATTTTAAAAAAAATAAAAAAGATTTAAAAAACTGAAACATAAATGAATAAATAAGCCACCTTAGCTTAATGTTCTACAGTCGGTTTTTTATTAGTACGTATACTAGCCGTACCCGGTCACTTGTTGCAGTGGCTCAGGATTGTTTGCGTGTGTTGCTGTTATGTTCAACAGGTGACTCTGCCGTAAATTATTTAGTATAGCGTGTGTTGTTTTAACGCCCAGCATGTGGCGCCCCCGTTGCCGTAAAATATTTAATATAGCGTGTGTAGCTTTCACGTCCAACAGATGACGCTGTATTCAACAGATGACGTTCTCGTTGCCGTAAAATATTTAGTATGGTGTGTGTTGTTTTAACGTTCAACAGATGGTGCTGCTTTTTTAAAAAAAAGCATTTTTTCACCTGCTACAGGTGACATCTATAGAATGGCATGTAAAACGCATGCAAGGTTGTGTCAAAATCTTAAAGCAATCCTTGAAGAACTTTTGGAGATTTAAGATTTTGAACAATCGAACATTACATTTTTATTTATAAAGATAATATACGTATACTGTGATACGTTCATTACCCTTTCAATCTCATGAATCAGTTTTACCCTACCGCTCTAAAAAAAGTTTTACTTCAATAATAAGTAGCTGTGGTTGTAAAAAAATAAGTATAATTTCCAAATTCTCTATACAGTATGTTAAGGTAGTATGAGCACGAAGGCAACTTTAAACAAAAGGCTTGATTTTTTTTTATATTTCGGTAGATGGATGATATGTTTTCAATGATTTCTCCAAAACTAGTCGGTGGAAATTAAAAAAAAAAACTATTTAAATTAAAGTTAAGACTTTAATAAATTATTGAAAACAAAAAAAAACCGCTGTGCCCGACTAACTAAAAAGATATTTAATCTTTTTAATTAGTCGGGCACAACGAGTTTTTTTTTGTTTTCAATGATTTATTAAGATTTTAACTTTAAATACTTTTTTTTTTATTTCCACCGAAGAGTTTTGGAGAAATCAATGAAAACATATCATCGATCTACCGTTTTACCATAAAGCCAATGTTAAATATGCCTACTTTTGAAGTCATTTATTTATTTAAATAATCGGGCAACCCCCCCTAAAATTTTCAGAATTGATTTAGACTTAGTCCAACTAAAAAAAATTCAAGCCTTCTATTTAAAGCTGCCTTGGTACTCGTACTACCTTAAATCATTCATAAAATCTGCAGTATTGTGCTTCATTAATAGATATAACAACAGTGAACGTTTGTTATCTTAGGACAAACAAGCCCCCATCCCAGTATGAAATTCCAACGACATTAGCATCAAGTTATTTGACGGACAACCCTCGCCTCATATTGGATCATTAATCAATTTCATTGACAACGTTGCATCACTATAATCTATCAAATATCACAAGTAGTGTTAGATTTCGTAAAAAATTGCCGGATTTTATTTTCAATTCCCTCGTTTAGATGTTAACTTATCAATACCAGTGTTATTTTAATTTTTTGTTTGTTGAAAATACTAATAAATTAGAACTAGGGTGAATTTTTAAAACCTGAACACCCTTTAATTTCGTAGAGAAAGAGTTTCCGAAAAACACACACTTTTGAGAATTTTTTTCTTATAGAAAAAGCTTCCCAAATATTCATGAAAATTGTTTCATTAACTATTTCTAATGTAGATTCGAATACTTTAAAAAATCCAAGGAAATTAGATTATCGATTAAATATAAAAAAATGATTGCCCCATAACCTTTACACGCGGTTGAAATAAACTTTCGTTCAAGAATGTTTCTACAGATGTGTTTTGAAGCCGCCATCTGTCAAAATAAATGCCTTTAAATAACGGAAACCGATCACAAAGCTGGTTTATGCTTCATATTTCGTTCATGCGTTTTAATGTCGATGTTTTTAAGTAACAGTAACTTCCAACAGAAAAAAGATCTCAGTTACTTTCAAGTCGCGCCTAAAGAAGTTTTATTTCAATGATATTAAAAAAAAACTGTGAGACAAGGCCATCAGCTTTAGTTTGAATTTCCATCGCTCTTGACGTCTTGGTACACCCTGTATACTATGTGTGTACTGTGTATATGTTTACACAATATTCCGGCCTTGGTTTACATACATACATTATATTATAATCAGCGATAGTTCACATCTATTATTATCGTCACTAATATCATTATGTCAGGTTTGATTGAGGTTCTGGATAATATGGGCTGATGTACATCCATTAACAAACTTCACGATTATTGTGCGGTGTCAGCGTATCTAACGTCATCATAATTTCGAACTCAAAGTCGAGGGTAAAAGCAACGGTCCTCGACCACTCACCAATGGACGATCACATCAATTGTGTTTGTACAGAACAGATTATTACGGAACATATTCGCAATTGTTAATTTTAGCCGTTACCCGCGGCTTTGCACGCAATTGAGATGAAACAGTACTGAAGCCTTCGCCTCTAACGTATTGTGGTCCAAGGGCGTAGATATTTTTTTTTCTGGGGGGGGGGGGGTAAAGCAACTTAAAATGTAATTTTTTTAAGTTTAATAAATATCACGAAAGAAGGCGTCAAGCAAAATATTAATTTTCAAACCAATTATACAAATTTTTTTCAAGAAGTATTTCTAAATTTTATTTTTAGCGAGTTTTATTTTTAGGCGCGACCCTAGCCTTAGCTGGAAGCCCCTATGTATATTTTATTATTATGATCCTAGAGGGGGAATTTACCCCCTTATCTACGCTCTTGTTGTAGCGTCACTTGTAAAAATAGATAGAACAATAAACCGTTATGAAATGTGTACCATTATTATATATAAAAAAATCAACGTTATAACATATATCTTCCTCCAAAAACAATTGGGCTCTTCATGTTTGCATATCAAACAATTTGGTTTCAATCCGCTCATCCGTTTGACCTGATCCTTGTTCACAGACAAACAGACTTTTTTCAAAACAAGAAAATGTAAAATTTTGAAAACTGAACTTTGATTTGGGGCGTTGGAATGATAGAAGGATCACTGCAGAATGTGTAATCTTTAGTTTCGAAAATAAAAACCAACGATGTACATTTTTCATATAAAAAGTAACATCTGTATTAGCCAAAGGTACACATAACTGATGTTTTATAAAAGAGGTTGTTTTTTGACTCTTAGTTTTTATGTGAAAAGTTTTGAAAGTGTAATGGATTACGTGCTGCATATAGACACAGCAACCTTTTCACTTGTTGATCAAATCTTCTCTCTTCACCTTCACACTATACTTCCACTAATTCACCTATATCTATAGTCAATTCACAAACTTGTCCCAATTCTAAAAATCGCCACCGTCGTAATAAATCTTCGTAACGAGCCATCTGCCGCTTCTGCTAATAGCTCTATGAATAATTACTTTACAAGTGTGAAAACTAGGCTATTAAAATAAATACATTTAGTCAAATCTTTGATTCACGTGTGATTATACTCTTGAATAAATAAAATTATCAACCAATTTTTCAGACAATATATTAACAAAAATTATACAATTATAATTCAATTAATTGACGTTTCGATCCGGATTTGAACTTTCTTCGGAATTGAGCTAAAAAATATAAAAACTAATTAGGTAGTAATTATTTTGTAAAATAATTGAAGTCAATTTTTTTCAAAAACGAAATATTAATGAAAAAATAATTACTAATTAATTTTTAGATTTTTTAGCTCACTTCCGAAGAAGGTCCAAATCCGAATCGAAACGTCAATTAATTGAATTATAATTATATAGTTTTTGTTAATATATTGTCTGAAAAATATATTTAGTGTTAGTGAAAGTATTATAATATTTCGCTGATAAATAGATTGAAATAAAATAAACGTAACAAAAATTGAAATGTTAGTATCGAGCGTGTCTTTGACCAGAGATTTTAATAAAAATTTAGACCCAATGCTAGTAACTAAAAAAATAAGCTAGTAACTAAATTTCGCCCAGTTATCTAAATGTCGCCTTCAACAAAAGTCATGTTTAATCCAACGCATACAAACGTAACGTCCTCTCATAAAATGTAGTCCCATAAAAGTGTCGTGCCAATTGCCCGGTTTTACTTCCAACCAAACGTGCCACCAGATGTTTTGCATCAAAATGGTAGTGTGTTATTCTTAAATCCCTGGTTTTATATCATACCGATAATATTGTGCTGCCAGCGTGAAGAAAAATTTGACTGTTATTTATTTCAAGTGAGCTTGATGTGAAAATTAATATTTTACAATTTCTCGTCACATCGATAGGTCATAGGAAACTAGAAATTTAAATCAAAAATGTAAATCTGTAATAAGCCAGCAGCCCGTCCCGAATTCACCCGGATCCAAAAAAAAATATAAAAGAAATTTAATCGGAAAACTAAAGCGCCACCTACCGGTTATAACTGTAGCTAAAAACCATCCAAATCATCCCATAAGTCCAAAAAAAATTTCATCAAAATCAGTCAGCCGTTTAGGAGAAGAAGATATACGAACACACGCACACCGAAATTTTATATTCTTATATAAAGATTTATTTTTAGTGTCTAGGGATTTTTCTTATTGAATCCAGGCAAATCAATGGACACATTACCCGACCAATCTATTTTAACCACGCTCAGATTCTGACTCACTGCAATCAATCAATTCGTTGAGTTGATATCTTTAAGATCAATTGAACAAAAATATAAGAGTGAACTCTGCTTGCTCGAAACATTTCAATATTATGTTTGTCAAAAGTCACTGAAGCCGGAATTTCCTAGGAAAGCGGTACCGTAATATAGCGGCCGAAGTAACAAAAAAACGTGTGTAATCGAAGAAATTGGATGTCGCCACCAAGAAAACCACGCCCATTTTATATTGCACAGCTTGTTTTTTACGTCATTCACCATCATATTACCACCGTTATATTACGGTACCGCTTTCTTAGGAAACCCCGTCTTTAGTTATTACTTCGATAACACTACATCTTTTTTATAGTTACATTCGTACTTCCACCATTAATACCCGTACACCCACCATAATATATATTTATTATGGTGGGAGTACGGGTATACGCGGTGGAAGTACGGGTCTCAGTATCAAAATTTAATACGTAAAAATTAATTATTTTTCAAAAATTAGGAGCATTTAAAACTAACTAATGTATAGCTTTATAGTTTTCGACTAAATTAAGATTTTTGTTTCAGTTGCAGATTTTGAAGATGGAAATAAGGTAAAATTATTTTAACTTCTCTTCCCATAAATAGCCCATAAATACGTCATAAGAAGACTACGGAACTATGAAGAGTCTTTGTGTCGGCCCAACACGCGCTGGACCGGTTTTTTTTATAAGTATAAAAAACAACTTAAATTTATATTAATATAATTAAGATCGATGTGTCAACGAGGCGTGCCTCATACCCTCTATCTAATCTAATCTAATATTAACATAATTCGCTCCATTATGTTGTTATTAAAGAAAATTTAAAAAAAATATCAGGAAGATAATTCTTAGATGTCAGTCAAGTAAAGTTGTTTGTAATTATTGTACCTACGTGTTTAATGCGATTTCGGAATACTGTTTAGTGTCTATATTTTTAATCCAATTAATCATCTTTAGAATTTTTGTTTGTTTATTTGTCCCGAGTTAACTGAAAAACTGAATCGATTTTGATATACGCCTTTTACAGTAGCGTGTGATATATATCAGGGAATCTGATTGGCTATATATCATAGTTTTTAATAGCCAATAAATGACATTAGCGTTAGCGAACCTGCGACTAAAAACTAGTTTTCAATAAAATAATCCGTTCAAAATATTCTTTAAATTGATTCAGTCAACTTTGCTGGTAAGCTAGGATTTTCTTAGGTAAAAATATTTTATTCCGTACACAAGCTTTATTTGTTTGTTTTTTTATTTGTTTCGACAGTCATCATTTTAAAAAAAATGTCGATATATGTAAAATATTGGTAAAATATTTTTAAAAAGGCTCAATAGATGAAATATTGACAAAAACTCTGTACCTAAGTAGCTAAAATTGAAAAAAACAAGCAAAATTATAATGCGAATTTTGTTGCAGTAAAATGTTGCATTATTTAATATACTTATTTTTGTTAGTTTTGCTCTTTGAAGTAACTATTCATTTTTTGAGAACATAATTCACATTATAATTTTGCTCTTTTTTCAATGTCAGCTACTTAAGTAACTTTTGTCAATATTTCATCTAAAGAACCTTTTTACAAATATTAGAATATTTTTACGTATATCGACAATTTATTAAAATTTTTTCACCTGTTGATGATTACGATTTTATCGAAACATGTGATTTTTTTTAAATAAAAATTTAGTATGCTTGAAGTAAACTTGTGGACTTATGGAATAATTATAAAATATTTATACCTATGTATATTCACAAGAAGTAAGAGAAGGATCCTTTCTGATTTCGGGAATTTTTTCTTGAAAAAATAATACACCGCTAATAAAGAATCGATACCATACCAACGCTCTTAGAGATATTCGTTTGTAGAGATTTTCCTGCATATATTTATACAATTTTATCAGTTGATCTTGTCAATTTATCGTGTAAACAGAGTCTCTAAAATGCACCGAGAGAGTTCTATTTTAGTGCAAAGAAAAGTTTAGTTGTTAGATAAGATTGCAGCGAATTGAGTAGCATTTTCACTTAGCTTCCTGGTTGTGTTTGTACCCTTGGGTGTGTTGCACAGACTGGAAAACTTAAATGGATTAAACTGATAAACGAACTATAATGTACGTACCTATTACACCGGTATTGATTTAGAAAAAAAACTAACTGAAAGTACTTATGTGATGTTCAAAATAGTTCTTTTTCTTTTAGCAGGTGTTACTGTTCTTGTTTTTTAAAAGGAACTTTTTGTACCTGAGAGTCGATGTACATTTAATATTAGTGTTTTTTTTTTGTATCTTTTTACTGTTCCATATAGTCTAAGATCCAGATTTGGCTCGATCTTCACCCGTCGAGTTTTCTAATGAAAATTGATATATAAGTAATGTATTAATAAAAAAAAATTGATTTGATTGCGATTCAATTTCCTGGCACAGCTATTTTATAATATTAAATTAAAGTTGTTAATTTTATTGTGTTTATTTAGTATTAAATATTATTATTTTCCATTTTAACGTCCGTAATATTTATTTTAAATAATTTAAAATGGGAATGTGGACACATTATAGTTCTTTACATTTTATTGCTACGTTTTGTTTTTTGAAAGTCAGCAGTACTAACGAAACGTAGCAATAAAAAGTAAAACATTATATGTGTCCGCATTTACAATTATTCAAATTAAATATTATATTTGTTATTCGTTGCCATGGTTACCTACATATAATATGTTCCACGTGCTCGCAATAAAATTATCTATATTTTCATAAACAGTATGTAAACACGTAAGGTGCACATAGGGAAATTAACATTGGAAAAAAATGACTGGATCAGAGTGAGCCTTGAAATCTTGTTTTTCAATTTGACAGATAATATTCTTTTGCAAAATGAATGTGTATACTACCGAAGAAAATATTCAAATGATTACAACATAATCGGACTTTTTTTATTAATGGGACATTAAATTCCCAAAAATACTTAAATATGGTTCGAGATCAAATATCTCCGCCTATTCGTGTTGAACCTGAAGACATTGGGTCACTGATTTACCAACGCGCATACGTCATACCAGTCAGACAATTTCTGAATGAAATGTTTCCAAACAGATGGAGTTGTTTTTTTGTTTCATTTTTGTATAAAAAAATTAAAAGAATGATTTATAAGAGCTTTTTATTATTAAAAAAGCCAAGTAAAATAAAAATAAATAAAAATAAAATATAAATCTTCAAGATTACCACGATAATTCAATAGAAATAACAATTAAAGCAGTCATGGCTAACTCTGATCCAAGTATTTTTGCCAATGCTAATTTCCCTATGTGCACCTTACGTATTTACATACTGTATAACAAAATAGAAAACTCTATAAATTCAACATACTAATTCGAATGTGCCAGGTTTATGCTAGGAATCAAAATGTCGACCAAAGTTTGGCACTTTATATACCTACACATTTTACTTTCGATTCATAATAAATTTATCCGAAAACTCGATAACTACAGTTCAGAGATGAAACTGACAACTTTAATTTTTTATTAAAAATAGCTGTGCCAATAAAATTGAATGGCAACCAAATCAATTTTTCTTTATTAATAAATTATATTGTCAAAATTCAAATTTCATTAGAAAACTCGATGGGTGAAGATTGAGCCAAATCGGGATCTTGTACTAATACCAAAATATGAAAATGGAACATTTTAGCTTCACCCCGCTGTCTGTCTGTCTGTCGTTGCTTCCCAGAGCCAAACAGTATAAGCCAGAGACTTAAAATTTGGCATGGTCAAAGCTTGTTATGACTCACTTCCGAGGTTTAGATACGAATAAACAATTCGAATAATTATGGATTATAATAGGAAATCAAACGCGCTACAAAAAATTGAAAAATGTTTGTTTGAATATTATTCATTTTAGAAACATTTTCGCGGTACTAGCTTTCCGTCAACCAATGTAAATTTTTAATATGTCGAAGCAGCCTAATACAAGTACAGAGCGTGTTATTTAGTGATAACTGTTTTTTTTTTAACTTCAACGTCAAGAAGACAACAAGTCAAGATGTGAAAACAAAGATCGAAGAGTGAATGAGCGAGAGAGAGAGAGAGAAAGTGAACGTGTTAAGGGAGAACTTGACAGACGTGAACGTGCTTCTGCATTTAATCTTCTTCACAATTCACATTTCCCTTCCGTTCGGAGTTGGTATAGTGTCTGTTTAGCTTCTTACAGGCTACCTTCAGTCACAGCGTAGCTGCTGAATAAAGAAGTGTTTCCGTTTTACCAACAAGTTCACTTCATTCAACCGGTGTGTACGAATCAACTAGATTACCTATGCCTACAGCCAGGAAATTTCTCGTTTTCTTCCCTGAAATAACGTTCTGCACTTTGTTTTATAATTAAGACTAACCGATATACTCCAAGTTATTCATGTTTTCAGAACTTTTTCAAACATGCTCTGGAAAAAATGACACACTGTAATCAATGCGCATACGAGGTGTGGCAATCAAATGACAGGACTGGTCTGAAAAACTGTTAATCCCGTTCAACATTTTCTTCTTGCCTATCTAAACACCGTTGCATACGAGTTTTCCACTGTCCGAAGCAATCCTGCATGCCTTCAAGTGTTACCCTTTTCAACAAGTTTGCCATTTTTGCCTTGGGCTCTTTTACAGATTGAAAATGTGTTGGGACACTTAGAAGTCGCATGTAGCAAATTTGCGGTGAAAACGGCAGATGTCTGACGACAGTAATATAAGAACAGATGTTTTTCCTGCTTTCCTCTTACTAACGTGTGAGGTTTTTTGATATCATTTTTGCGCAAACTTTCGTCTTTTGCAAATCCTCATGCAAAATTTTATAGTCTCTATCAATGTTCGTCATGTCGGCTATCAATCATCAGAATACCCGACAGTCGATCTGTCTGCATAATTTTACAAATGTCCTGAATGCACAACAGCTTCAATCTCCTCCTGACCTTCCAAAAATTGTTTGTTCCATTCAAAAACTCGAGTTTGTGACATACAAATGCTGAACACTTCCTTCTGCAAGTGAAGGTTGGAGATTTGTTAAACTAAACGAGGAATTTGAGATTTATATGCTGCTCGATTTTTAAGTTAATCATCATCACGGTACTTCGACAAAACAACACACTACTCAAACAAGAAATAACGAACAACTAAACAAGATAGAGATACCTAATATGGCACAACCTGCACTGGAAGTTTTGTTTATAAACCTGCTGCAGTTTCTAATATTCTACTTTGTTTCATTACTTACTTACTCGAAGAAACTAGATCTGTTAAAAAATGTTGTGTTGAAATTCAAATCTTTGATTAACGTCTTATTAGAACTCTTCAATAAATAAAATTATCGCCCAATTTTTCAGACAATATATTAACAAAAAATATAATTAATACATTAACGTTTCAATCCGGATTTAGACCTTCTTCAGAACTGATCTAAAAAATATAAAAAATAATTAATATTTAATTTCTAATTCGCTTTATATAAAATTCTTTCAAAATTATTAATTACTATCAAAATATTGAAATAGTATATTGTGCAACTAGTGCGACATAGGTACTATTTTTTATTACGAATAAATTAAAATTCCCAGAACAAATGTTCAATTTTAAAATACACATTTTTTGCTGTCACATTCAGTATTGGTAACTATGGTAACTCTGAATTTGCGTGTGGCAAACAATAATTTCAGTGCGACAAATAAAGTTTGCGCACGCAAATGAAAATAGCCACTTTTCAACCGTAACAGCATGCGTAAAGATACCACTTTTCCCGCATGAGTAATAATAATAACAAACAATTTTTTATTAAGTAGTCATGGAAATAATTGTGATTATTTATTGAAATGTTGTGTTGACTCTGAACCTGCTAGAAATTACGAGCTACTATTTAAAAAATCCAAATTGATCTTCAGAAAAAATATAAATGTTAATGAATAACCTTCTCGAAATATTCTGAAATATTTTTTTCAATTTTCTAAATATAATAAGCACACGGTGTAGGTCAGCGGTTGCCAAAGTGGTGAAACGCGGACCACTAGTGGTCCGCGAGAAAATTTCGCTGGTCCGCAGAAAAATGTGGAATATACTTACTCATCATGTTAAGTTATGTTTTAAGATGCATTAAAACATGATTCAATTCATAACAATACGTGACAAGTTATAAAAACTTCTGTTTTATTTTATTATGGTTTATTAATAAAGCTTTCATAACTTGGTTACTATTAATGGTTTCATTTTATTAACTAGGTACATTTTATGTGTTCTTTGATCACAATTTTTTTTTTATAAATATATTTAACACTTAAAAAATCCTATTAGTGGTCCGCGGGATTTAAATTATGAATTAACTGGTCCGTGAGGTCAAAAAATTTGGCGACCGCTGGTGTAGGTTACTACACTAATAGTAATAGTATAATTTATTTACTAAATAAGTAACTACTTTCAAAATATTATTTTACTGTCTTGTATATAGTATTACAAAAAATGTTTTTAAAAGTACAAAAGTAAAAATTTATATTTTTCCGATGTTTTTACATAGAATTCGTTAGAATAGAGTTTAAAAGGCTTAATTTATTCTATCCATGACTACACGCAAAATATCAAAGTGAATTTTCAATAGCTGTATATATTACCCAAAAAGTTATCAAACATCTAGCGGAAATTGTATTAGTAAAGTTTAAAGAAACTGCCTCTATAATTATATTTTCTTATTAATACCAAAAACAAGTTTAAAATATGTCTTTGAATTTCGGAAAATTTAGTTAGGCCATATAGTATTCCATTTTCCTACTTTCCATAAATATTATATTATTATCCGATCAGAGAGGTATTAGTTTCATTTCATACAAAAAAAAAAAAAAAAAAAAACTCGAGCCGACGATACAACTATAATGGAATTACTAATAGGCACAGACTTTATTGTGATAACTTAAATTTGTTGTTAGAAAAAATAAAAAAATTTACCCCTCAATACACTCCTTAAATTTATTTTTTCTTAATTTCAATATTATTGTCATCAATACCCTTCAGTAAGTAAATCTGTTTCCGCAAAATAGTGTTTTCAGAAAATGTGTAAGTAGGTCCTGTCGGTCCAATTTTATTAAAATTTTAACGCCATGTTTCAATCTTTGCCAGAGGGTAATATTTGTATCTTGAAAAGATTTTGAGAAATGTTTCGGGGTTTTTGTGTCAAAAACATTATTCCTTAAAAACCCTTAATGTGTTTTAATTGGGTCTTTTTTAAGTGAACTTCGTGCCGTGGTGGATTTGTGAACCAAATTTCGTTAAAACCAATTAAGATTTTTGAAAATTATTAGCCGCTATACACACAAACACTCATTGTATGTATATAAGCTTAATAATGCTTAATTAGCTTGTTAAATACTGATTAAATAATTTGTAATGCTTACGTGCTTAATATAAGTTTTTTTTAAGTGCTCCAAGCATCAAACATCGAGCATCTGTTTTAACAAATGCTTTAAGCAATAATTGCTTGGAGCATTATTACTGGTTTTGCCGCTAGATTTTTTGCTAGGTTTTAAGTCCGCAGTGGCGTCATTTCCATGCGTCAACCAGCACAAATCCTACCAGTGATTCCAGCGGCAAAACCAGCTTCGTGTGTAGTGGCCTTAAGTTCTCAGCATTATCCAGCTCTGCTGTTATGTTATAATTACGAGCACAGCCCTGTTCCGGATTAAAGAAGCCGTCACTAATTGGATTTATTCAATAAACTCATTCAATCCGCGTATACATATAAGGTTATATGCATGCTATTTTAATTACTCTAGCATCGTACGTAGACAGTAAAGTAACATACGTACCATATCTAAAGTTATAGTAAGAAAATTCCGCCCGTATTTCCGCGACCACAATTTCACATGACCTATGGCACATTTTTAGTTATTTTTTATGGATTGAGATATAGTGGTTTTGATATGTAAACGTCTTCTATTTTCCAAGGTCAGCAGAGTAGAGGTTGCCTCGTTCATTTGAATAATAGTGTGGTGATGGCGTCGTCCGAAGGATCTATCAAATACTTGCGAGTAAAACCGAGCGGGGTGGCGTAGCGGTGAGAGCACTAGACTCGCATTCGGGAGGTACCGGGTTCGAATCCCGGCGGGGGCAGATGTGGCTGGGACTTTTTCCTGCTGCCTCTGAAAAACGGTAACTCGGAGTTCTGTTGGCCGGTAGGCTGGGTACGACGCAGGAAATGACGTCACTACGTGCTCGCCTGCTAGCTCACAAGATAGGTTTTAAAATTAAAACAGGAGCTATTTTCCTTGCTAAGTCCTCTGCTAGGTATGAGCAAGAACCAATCAGGAAGCAGTATCTTGTCACGTGGGCGATTTGAAAAAAAAACGCCCACAAACCAACATGGCGTCATTCTGCTCAGAGTCAAACAACAGACACGTTTTGCTCAGTGCTTATATTATTTGATCTGTCACTGCGCGCGCACCAGATTTATTCACAAAACTAGCTATTGTGAAGCGAGCACATAACAGCAATCAAGAAAACCAGCGTTAGAAAAGTAGTAGGCAAATCTAGCAAGGAATCTAGCAGCGTTTCTAGCCTCATGTGCAGCGGCCTTAACACACTACGGGTAGCTTGAAGTGTGAGAAAGAGCTTAATATGTCGGCGTATATCAAACCGCAGCACGCTTCAACTCAGCCCATATCCGCTCTCTCTCACACTTAAACCTACCCGTAGCGTATTACTCGCAGTCACGTATAATAGACAGTTTTGTAAACCTCCTGGCAGACATTTAGACTCGACTAAATGATCTGGCTTTATTTTATTAAATACTAAATTTGAAGTTATCAAAATTTCAAAATGCCTCAAGGACTTTTTTTGCAAATAAAATTTCGCAAAGTTAAAAATTCACAGCTTGACTAGACCCTACTACTCTTCTGCTAAGTTTTAGATTTTGTGTTCAGACATTACAAAATAAGTCTTACACAAATTTTCACGCTGCAGCAAATACCTACCTAAAAATGTTTTCCTTTTAGCTCACGGAGCTAAAAGTAAGCGATCTGGCCCGCGAGCCGTTAAATTTAGATTGCTGTTATAAATTATGAAATACTCTAATTCATGCGTTTAATCTATACTTTTTACTACTGGTTCAAATTAAAAAAAAAATACTTAGTTGGATAGCCCATTTATCGAGGAAAGCTATAGGCTATATAATAGCACGCTACGACCATTAGGAGCGGAGCATTAATGAAAAATGTTGCAAAATGTATCTCAAAAATAAGCTTCTATTCATGTGAAATGCACTAACTAAATATACTCATATTAGCGATGAGAGTACACAACGTCGGCTGGCTACATCGGTAGAGCATGCGACTGTCAATATCGGGGTCGTGGGTTCGAGCCGTACGTTGGGCGAATGTATTTTTATTTTATTTTCTATATTGCTTTCTTCTAAGGTTTACATTTAAATTTATTTGAATTTTATTAAATAAATTAAAAAAAAAATTATTAGTTTAAAAAAGTATAAATACTGCTTTTTATCGACAAAAACTTTTGAACGGTAACTTCGATCATCATGAAATTTGGACACAACATTCATCTCGGTAAACTAAGATGAATGTGTGTACTCATGTTCCTCCCTTCCCTATTCGTTCTTTTACACCCGGGTGAAACCGGACGCGACCGCTAGTGATGAAATAAATTTTCAAATAATTATAGTTCATCAAAAATCTGACATACGCCAATCCATCTTGTGTCCCAAGATACGTATGTATGTATACTGTTCGTATAACAAAGTTTAAAGTTAAGTCATGGTTATGCATTTCATTTAGTACTAACGTAACTTTGGAAAGCCGATCTGTTTTAATCAAACTCATGCGTCGCTTGCTATTGAAAGCTGCTATTCAATACTTGGCAGCCTTAAATAGCCAAGTAAACAAATTGCAAACTTGCATTTAGCACATAATCGATAATTTCTACTTATTGATAATTAAACGAGAGAAAATTGTTTCTCCAAATAACAAAACTTTTACGTGAAAATTCGTTTTTGTAATAATTGTCAAGAAATTTAATTACAGTTCCTTTGTCACACTCAGGGCCGACTCCTACCACCAACATTAATTTTCTACCTTCAGAATTCCTCAGAGTCAATATTTAGTCTTTAGATTTATATGTATCGAAGGAAATAGATAGCTACTCTAAACACACGCCAGTATTTTCGGTTAAATATTTTATATAGAATTTTTGAAGCTATGCTTCTTAACGTAGGAGTCGAACTGGAAAAGAATTGAAAAAAAGGAAAACAGCTTTAGGTAAAGTTCCTGTCAAAACCGACGTTACCGCAAGCGAATCCGCTAATATACAAAATTGTTACGGATTGTATATTTTGAAACGTTATTAACTTAAATGCTATTAGACCGATTTTGATAAAATCCGCACAAACATGTACCCCGAAAACTCAGAAATACTATAGGGTACATACAATGGCGTTATAACTCGGGATTGCTAACAAAAATGTTAAAAAATAACCCGTGCTCGAGTGTGTGGGTCTCACAATCAGGTTTTTTGCACCATGTCTAATAATACCAACATATTCTTGACAGATTTTGTAAAATTCAAACGAGAAATAGCGTTTTCTGTTCACAATAATGCACTATAAATGTTATAATTCAATTTTAATAATTGTATTTTTTAATTTGTACTTCAAAAGTCATGTTGAATCGTGGCGTGAGGTCACTTCGTCTGTAAACTACCTACGTTTATGTTGTGCTGTGTGTTATTTTGAAGTTATTTCAAGTTATTATCAGGTTTGTAGACTTCTGTCCCGTATTTTATTGATTTTGCATCATGGAAGACGATTTTTTAAAAACAGAAAGTACTAATCTACTAAGGATAAATACGTTTAATAAATAAATTAAGTTACACTGGTAATGTAATAATCACAGCAATCTTAGACATTTTTAATTGTACAGTGTTACTAGGGTTACTGTGCACTATCGTTATTATTTACAGTCATAGTGACGTCACGAGTCGTTTTTGCGCGAACATTAATAAGGATAAGTCATTTTTATGGCACTATTCGCTAATAAAATATTATAAAAATTGTAGTGCTCCTTTATCACTTCAGGATTTATTTAAACACTCAAAAACTCAAAAAATGATGTAATAGCCTTTTAGTGCACGGAGTAAGGTTACATATGAAGTTCTTATTTAATACTTGCAATGCTGCGGTAACGGCTATATTAATGAAGATAATGTTTCCATCTAACGTTAAAACAAGGAACTGTACTGCTCTTATTGATGTATAACAGATTTGTCAATGCAGTGGAACGTTGGACAAACTTACACTAACTTAATAATTACCGAAGTGTGCACTAACTTTATTGTATCAAATAAGTTCGCAGAAACTAGCGCAAGAACAACAATATCTCTCTATATAAGCCAACGAGCGACGTTTTGCTGTATTCACGGTTCACTGAACGAACATATTGAAAATAAAATAGTGTGACATAAATTCACACTATTGCAATGAATATGTTTTACACATGCCGGTACCCGCGGCTCCGCTTGCGATGAAACACGGCAGCGACAGTAATAGTGGGGCTCTCGGCTCCACCGTATTACAGTTTTTCCACGCTCGCCGCGAAAACACTAATCAGTTTTGAACAAATATTTTTTATATACCCGTACTTCCACCATAAAGTTACTCTACTTCCACCATGTACTGAAATATATGAGACTGATATTTAAAAATAAATATAGCCAATATTGTGTGAAAAATTGGTCGATAATTTTATTTACTTGAAGATTATCAAACGTTAATAAAAGATTTGAATTATTTTATGTATTGTCATCGGGGATATGTACACAAAACAAATCATTTAACGTTAAGTGGGTCAAATTTCAATATTTCGGATTGTCTCATAATATATACAGACAAGAAAACCAGTGAAAAAACCGTCTTAAAGACCAATATACCTACATAGGTGGGTTCTTTTTGCAGCCTTAGATAATGCTACAGTATTTTAAACACTAATTGGGTAGACAAATTAATAATATGAAAATGTTGCCTGTACAAATATTTAAATTCAGTATTTTAAAGAAATAAAAAGTTAAAAGACGGCAACCTTTGTCTTTAAAATGACATTAACCATTCAGGGAGCCAATATTTTAAAGGTTAATGTTCACTATGAACATTGAACATACACTATAGTCTAGCTCAGGGATGTCCAGTTTTTTTTTTCTATAGTAGCTACACTACATATTTAGTTTAAATTTAGTTAAAAATTGAGAAGGAGAAGATGAATTTGTAAAATTAATCTTTTTTCCTGTACTACCTCTAGTTTTCTTTTTCGAAAGGCGCTAGGGGTTAATAAAAATCGATTGCTTGGAAAATATTTCAAATCTTAAAAGTTCACTGTTCTCTGATTTTTTCCTTTGTATACACACAATTACCTAGCTGAACGCCAAATGTCAACTTTCTAGGTCATCCAGAAGTGGGTTAGGTTTTTGATCTTTATGTCAGTGAGTCAGTCAGTCAATGATAAAAATGCCGATTTTTAGATTTTTTTTAATAACCGTTTGAGCTGTATTTATGAAATTTGGGGTTCTAATTAATATAAGGGATTTTAATTATTAAACCAAATTTCATGTGTTTATGTTAAATATATTTTGAGTTATTAAGGGGTCAAAAATTGCTCCAAATGGTTTGTCTAATATTACACGGCTGCTGCTTTCTTTTTCTACATTGAACTTGACTTGAAACGTGGCTGCCGTGTGTCTAGATCAGTGGTTCCCAAACTCTTTTGGCCCACGGACCCCCTTTCATAGTCAAAACTTTCCCACGGAGCATGGGTTAAAAAAAACTACATAAATGCATCATAGAAAAATTAAAAATTTAACTTTGATGTCTTGAATAGTAAATGGTGACGTAAAAATAAAATATAAACAAAACATTTTGTTGAAGTGAAATTATAGCTTTTGTTTTAAAATACAAAATAAATTAATGACTTGGATGAATCTGATGGGATCATGGAATGTTATGAGTGTATTTATGTCCGACTCAATGTTTGTGAGTAGCAACCACAAATCCCCACGAGTACTATAATTTCTAGTCGGTTCCTTTTTTTTGTGTTAATAAAAATGTGTCACATTTTTTATTTATTTTATATTAAACCTTGCGCGGACCCCCTTGACGTTATTCAGAGACCCCAAAATCGATTTTAATTGTCCAAGGACTCCCTGAATGATCCCAGGGACCCCTTGGGGTTCGTAGGGACTACTTTGGGAACCACTGGTCTAGATCAGTGGGACAATGGAATATGCATACTTCTGTTGCATATTTATACCACCTTTGTTTTGGACATCCATGTTTGTGCACAAAACACATCATCTAGAGAGGTATGTGATATTCCGTAACAACTGCTACGAGACCATTTGGCCGTCCGCCATTGCACCCTTTATGACGACGTCGCCGAAACGAGTCACTCACGGATACGAGGCGGACATATTCACAGTGTAATACTGCATTCCGTCACGGCCACGACTCAGCGGTTCGCACACTGCGACGAATTAGGAAAAGTTCTTAGTGGAACAACGCTCCAATACTGTGTTACTCAATATATGAATGAGTGTAAGACCCGCTTCACAATCACAGTCAATGACGTAGCTAGAAAACTGCACCATACGGTATTTAATTAAGTTATTTAAGTTTTAATCCAGAAGGCTGTGTTTTTATCTAAATATATAAAAGGAAATCGTGACTATGACTGATCTATCAACGGACAGCTCAAACCACTGGACGGATTGGACTGAAATTTGGAACGCAAATAGTTATTATGACGAAAGCATCCGCTAAGAACGAAGTTTTGAAAATTCAACCCATAAAAGGGTACCTATAACAGGTGTTCAAAATCTGCATGGAGAATCAACGCACAGCTCAAACTACTGGACGGATTGGGCTGAAATTTGGCACGCAAATAGTTATTATGACGTAGGCATCCGCTAAGAACGAAGTTTTGAAAATTCAACCCATAAAAGGGTACCTATAACAGGGGTTCAAAATCTGCATGGAGAATCAACGCACAGCTCAAACTACTGGACGGATTGGGCTGAAATTTGGCACGCAAATAGTTATTATGACGAAGGCATCCGCTAAGAACGGATTTTTGAAAATTTAACGCTTAAAAGGGTGTAACAGGGGTTTAAAATTTGTATGGAGAATCAACGCACAGCTCAAACTACTGGACGGATTGGGCTGAAATTTGACACGCAAATAGTTATTATGTCGAACGCATCCGCTAAGAACGGATTTTTGAAAATTCGACCCCTAAAAGGGTGTAAAGGGGGTTCAAAATTTGCATAAAGAAATCATATAAAATAGATGTATCTTTTCGAAAATGCGAAGGATTACTCCTGTAAACAAATAAATTAACACGTGTTTAGTGCTTTTTCAAAAACAACCCCTTCAGATGGTGAAAAAAGGTAAATAGTCTAAAAGTCAACATGAATGCCATTTTCAAGGTTTGTCAGAACGTGGATCAAGTGAATGTCATCAATTTTGAAAATTAGGGGGGGTCTACGTCGAGAAAGAAGTAACTATGGTAGGTAATTAATAAGAATGCATCCGTGTTTCGTCTGAATGGCGTGCGATCTGTCAAAAACTTCTCTGAATTAATGGTATTAGATATTAACTTTAATTAAAATATTGTACAATGTACTTAAACGTCTCCCCAGTGGATGTACTCTATTATCGCTTTGCGCGTCAGAGCTGAGTTTCAGTCATACAAGAAGTTATATCTAGGTTAATTTTGCACGAGATCCATTCAAATTGTATGTTTTTGAAAATAGGACATTCTGTTAGTATATAAAATGGAACCATTTTTAGATTGATTCGAGTTTATAATTACTCTTAAATCTGTAATTAAAAATCTCAAACAGCAATTGCTTGGTCTGTACGTATTTTACAGATCGAAATTTTGTCTATTTTTTAAGAATCCATAAAATTGCGACTCTTGACGAAATTAAAAGTATCTCAAAACTTCCTCAATCTCAAACTGTTTGTAGAAAAGGCTCGCTGATTTCAATGAGGACGCGCGGATTTCTGTATCAAGGCTAAATGCACTTCGAAAATTTAACGAAAGTGTCGGGACCATAGTTACTGTGGCACAGTAATCAGCGGCAGAGTGCAGTGTAATGACTGCATCCAGAAATGATCTTCACTCTGTATGCACCCTACGTACTGAGTTTAAAACGTTAAGTTATAGCGGCCGTGTGAACGACAACGACGCTCCGTGGCCAACAAACCAAGGCAGTTGCTAACCGACATGTCTCTCCGTGCAACGTTGGTCGTCTTTACTGAATTAAAATAGGCGATGCTAAAGTGATATGCAATCGGACTCATCTATTTTTAACACCGCTTAAAACTACTTATTTTACCCATTTGTCATTTGTACGTTTATAAAGTTTAAAACATTTTCTATTTGATGTGACTATGACCATTTAAAGTAAACAATTATCCAAATCTTTGATTAACGTCTGAATAGAACTCTTCAAGTAAATAAAATAGTCGACCAATTTTTTTAAGACCATATATTGACAAAAATTATATAAAAATATAAATCAAAATAACAATGGATGACGTTTCGATCCGGATTTGGACCTTCTTCAGAAAAATCTAAAAAATATAAAAATTAATTAGTATTAATTATTTATTATCTAATAGAATGCACGATGATTGAAATTTAAGTAATATTTATGATATTATTTTGAAATAATTTTTGTAATAATTTTTTCTTTGTGGGTACTTTGATATCCATGACTAGGTAATAAAAAAAATTGTTTGTTATTAATTTTTCATTAAATTTTTTTGATTCATTCAAATATTCAATCATCGTGCATTCTATTCGATTTTTGCAATTTTTTCAAGGCATACCATTTTTAAAAAAATTAGATTTTTGACAAAAACCTAAGTCTTCCGGAACTTTGGCAAAATCATCATGCATATACAAAAAAAAAACGCTGAAACCAATGAGCACAAACAAACTGTATGTCTTTTGCCTTTATAGTTTTCAGAAAATCATTTAAAACCTACGAATGGCCGTTGTTTCTAATCTAAAAGAGATACAGATGTTTGCTTACGCTCATTGAATTCAGCGCATTTTTTTTCTGTAATCATTCTCAATTTCAAAAGTATATCAAAGAATTCAATTTTTGCAATTTTTTCAAAAAATCCATTTTTTAAAAAAATGCGATTTTTGACGAAAACCTAAGTCTTCCGGAACTTTGGCAAAATAATCATGCATATACAAAAAAAAAAACGCTGAATCCAATGAGCACAAACAATGTCTGTATGTCTTTTGGTTTAGTATAGTTATTTGCGTTTATAGTTTTCAGAAAATCATATAAAACCTACGAATGGCCGTTGTTTCTAAACTAAAAGAGATACAGATGTTTGCTTACGCTCATTGAATTCAGCGTATTTTTTTCTATAAGCATTCTCATTTTCAAAAGTAAATTAGAGAATTCGATTTTTGCAATTTTTTCAAGGCATACCCCTTTAAAAAAATGTGATTTTTGACGAAAATTGAAATCTTTCGGAACTTTGGCAAAATCATCACGCTGAATTCAGCGTGAGGAAATTTGTTTATAATCCGCAAAGTTGTTTTTTTTTTTTTTTTTGGAACGTCAAAATTTAGAGTTTTCTATGACTTTTTTAAAAGTCAAAATTTGGGCACAACTGGACCCTCTAAAAATTATTACTCGTAACATCTCTAGTTCAGACATCAAGATATGTGTCAAAACCTCTTAAAATCATATTCTGATGAAACGTTTTGTTAATCGAGCGTTACAGGAGCGTTCAATGCGACAGTCGAACACAGAATGACGTCCGGCTACGACGGCGGTGAAGTGGAAGCAGAAGCAACAACGTCCGCCCGACATGAACGGGCGTCCGCGCGCGCTGTGCAAGCAATTTAGACCGCACGTGGTCGACGTGAGAACGGCTTCTTGTGCTGCAGTCTGTTGTATATTGTGTCATGCATTATACTTAAAGCTATCGTATCACCTCGCACTAACTCCTCACTATAACGTATGAACAAATCAACTGTCACTCGACACCATATTTAAATAAACTGTGATAAAAAATTCCAGCCAATCGGGCGACGGGACCATTCCAACTTTAAAAACAACATTACACGTTATTTTTATGGATAAATGATTTTAAACATTTACTTGCAAATTGTATGTGAACATCCAAATGGGACACGATGTATATGTTACAATGCCCGGGCAATGTCGACATTGACCGGTCAATGTCAACAATGCCCGAACCACATCGGGCAATGTCCGAAATCGGACACGGTTAAAAAAATAGAGTTTTTGTGAACATGAAACGCTGACATTTGATTATATCTTTATCATGATAAGTTATCATTAACCCTTTATGGAATTCTTATTTTAATAATGTAGAAAAGCAGTACTTATATATATTTTTATATAATATGAGCATTAAATAATTGTAATAGAAAGCTGAAAAATATATTCTTCAAAAGTTGATATCAATGATAAAAATTTCATAAAGCGTTAATGATAACTTATCATGATAAAGATACAATCAAATGTCAGCGTGTCATGTTTATAAAAAATCTATTTTTTGAACCTTGTCCGATTTCGGACATTGCCCGATGTGGCTTGGGCATTCTCGACATTGCCCGGATTCCGGACATTGACCGTAACATATACATAGAAAAATGAAATTTGGTGAAAATGCTTGGGATGATCTTTTCAAAAACAATTGGTGTAAAACAGTTTACAAAAAACATAGTAACAAGCTAAGATCATTTTCAAACCAGATTTTCTGACAATTCAGTTTGTTGTTTTTACCCGACTACGCCGAAGCCAAGAGGAAGCGCCTAAACAATTAATCCGATTTTGATAAATAAGGTGTCAATCGATTCGTTATTATGGCCCGGGTAACATAAGCTACATTTATTTTGGTTCCAGAGGAGAGCAAATTAAAAACAGATAAAATATAAGTTCAAAAAAAATAATTAAAATAAAAACTAAAACCCGACTACTGGAAAGTATGAAACAAGAAAATATTCTCATCTGAGGATAGTCGTGGTCGTATGCCATCTCATAATATATGAGGCCCCTCTAGATGTATAGCGTGATACACTTTGCCCTAGAGCTTATAATCGCTTACTACTGTTAAAATGTAATGTTTTGTTAGGGTAGGTGCCATATGACCACGGCTATCCTCAGTTGAGAATATTTTCTTGTTTCATACTTTTCAGTAGTTGGGTTTTAGTTTTTGAATTTATTTCTTTTATCGATCAATTTTTATTTAACCGACTATAAAACAATAGATTATAGAATCAATTAATACCACGATAATACCACAGATGTCGAGCGTCTATAATTTACAATATTTATCTGGTATAATAATTAATTAATGTTACTGCACTCACCTGTAGACATTTCATGAAAAAATTCAATTAATTGGCTGAAATTCTTATTTCCAGCTGTAAGGTTAAAGCAGAAATTAAATGACTCTGAAATACAGTTATTCTTTCGAACGAAGTTTACTGAAAAAATTAAAACAGTTCATGTTATAATAAGGATCGTCCTAACATAATATCTGCTTGAAGTATCCCATAATAGCTATGGTAATTTTTATCGAGAGGCATTCTAATATGATTGAGTCAGGTTTAAAGTCCATTTATAAGGTATGCAAGCTGGCTGATTCGAATCTCTGTAATGTTTTTCATTCAGGTCATACCACCCCACTGACGTCATTTATATGTAACATTATGTGACGTCATTTCCATGTTTGCCAGAGGCTTCCCGTTCAGTTAATATTACTACCTTACCTCGTTAATAGGTATAGTAAAGGCCGCTACACACAAGACCGGTTTTGCTACTAGATTTAGCTGCTAGGTTCCAAGCGTGCTTTTCTTGATAGATTTTATGTGTTCGCTTCACACGATGCGTGTTTTGAAACTGGCTTTGCAAACGGGTTTGGTGCTCACGCAGCGACAGTTCGAATATTAACCAAAGAGAACGTTTATTGTCTCTGAACAGAACACACACTACGACGCCATGTTTGTTTGTGGGCGTTTGCCCATGTCGCCTACGTAACTAGATACTGTTTTCTGATTGGTTCTAGCTCAAAACAAGCTGACAAACGAGCATGAAAAATAACTGGGAGAGAAATAATAAATTATTTCATGTTGACGCGTAGAGTGCTAATAATGAGCCGAAACTGTACGATAAAGTATTACTGCATAGTTTCTAGACCAATGGAACGCGGTAGCGATCCGAAACTGTACAGTAATGAATTATTACTGCATAGTTTCTGGACCAATAGGAAAGCGGGAGCCTGTTACAATATCTATGTTAAAGTTATTTATTTCGATTTAGAATCCATTCTGTTAACATTTTGATGACGTAGAGCTTTTTTGAGCATCCATCTTTGTGACATTCCATTAATGAAGAATGCAACATCTAAACAATAAACTGAGAAAGTGCAACATCTGTGGGTGAGCACATAATTGTATTTTTCTATTATTGTACGTCCGGTGAAAATGTATTTATATAGAATCCTTCGACTAATACTGGCAAGGACTGCTGAAGTCTTAAACGTGACGCGTAACTCACATTATCAATACAAACCGTTCAATCCTAATTTGTTGCGCAACTACCAGCTTTGACAGTTAATCTATACATATAATAAATAAAATCGACATTTAGTGCACAGTGCTATGATAAGAAATCAATAGATATATTATATTTTTTTCATTTTAGTACTCACTTTCTAATTTTAACATCTTACCACAGAGAAAAATTAGTAGCGGAATTTAAGGGTTTTCGTCTGAAAGACGGCAAAAATAAATACTTAATTTAAGGACGTAGTTCTATATTCAGGCTAGTTTTCAACCCTTATTTCAGAATTTTTTTAATAACAAAATAATGTACAATCATGTCAATTTTGTTACATGTTTTTACTGACATCGTAAAGTAAGAAAAAAAAATTTTTTTTGCCTAATTTTACGCCGTTTTATAATTGTTTTTTTAACCTAAAATAGACAACTTTAAATGGAGGTAGGTGGGTAGCGCGGTTGATAACGTCACTTGGAGTCATCTGAATTATAAAAATTAAATTGGTTATTGTTTCGTAGGCTTGTGGCTCTATCCCGTACTAGAAATAAACATTTTTTATTGATAAATGACAAGATGGCGGGTTTAAAAAAGACTTCGTCATTTTGTCGTTGAAAATCAGTTAAAAAAATAGAAATAATTTTTATAATTAAGTAATTTTAGTACCGAACGGAGCTATTGTTGTGTAGAATACCCTGTGCAAAATTGAAAGCAATCCCCCGCGCCGCTTAAAAAAACGTAGTTTTGAGAAAAACGCGTTTTAAGTTCAGATTTCTTACAAAAAAATAAAAATGAATATTTACACTAATCAGCTATGCCTGGTGTATAGTAAACCTTCTGTTTCTTCAAAGACATCGTTTTCTGCTAATTTTTTTTGCTCTACTCTGCGAGAGTATAAGGGTAACGTGATAACAATTGAGAGGTATGAGCAGGTAAGAGTCTTACCGTAAGACCGTTGCTGCTCTCGACTATATGCTATAGCTTTGTAAATATTTAATATTTCGGTCTAAAATTTTTACAGTATTTTCTCAATGATATTATACTTACTAAACATGTAAAAAAATCAATTCTATTTTCCGAAACCCGAACGCCAGACTACGTCCTTAAGTAATCCCGCTATTTTAAAATTAATCTCGGAATTATTCGCAGTAATTCAAAGTTACAGCTTAAGCAGTCCCTGAATATATGGTCGAATATAGAACCCGTAAGTAGCGTTGAAAGTGGTCCAAAGAATTCCACTTTCCAAGTGCAACGAGTCAAAGCGGAACTATGATTGATTAGATGTACCTCGGGGTTTTTACTTGGAAGCACACATTGTAGGTATGTAGTTTGGCGAACTGTATTCTACAGTAGTGATATATACGACTATCAGTCATCTCCCGGTAAGTAAATGCTGAAGTGTAGATAGTGGATATGCAGTCATTTCCATCGTCGTCGTCGTCGTCATAACAGTTTGTCAGTGACATCTAGTTAGCAAATATGCTGTATCACCGTCCTCTAGGTCCAGTGCCGTAGCTAAATGCATAGGCATTCATGGCAAAATTCCGATTTGACAATTATTATATTTTATTAAACATACTTATATATTATAAGTACCTTCATACTACATACAGGATGTAATTTTCTTAATAGTGCTAATGATCATAATATGGTCGATGCACCTTATGTTTTTGTGTTCGTCAATAAAAAAAAAAAAGATTCCGATTTCCCGCCCTCAAAATTTTGTTCGCTGATTGTGCCCTTCCGGATTTGCACCCCCGGATTCAAAAACATCAAATATGTAAATCATTTGTTGTTTCAGAATACATTTACAAATTATTAATTTCTTTTTGTTTTAAAAATAGAGACAAAATTTTATAAAAATATCATTGCTTAAACAATATAAAAAATTACGTCCCCGTTCCAAAAGGTTTTTGATTTTAAATAATACAAAAGAAAAAAATAAAAAAAATAATCAAAATCAAAGCTGTTTTTGACGACTTCGAAGTCACTGACGCGACTATATGCCCTCTGTTTTCTCTCCTAGAGCACTAGACTCGCATTCGGGAGGTACCGGGTTCGAATCCCGGCGGGGGGAGATGTGGCTGAGACTTTTTCCTGCTGCCTCTCGCCGAGAAACGGTAATTACTGTACCGGCCATCTTGTTGAGGTTTTCCACGGTTTCCCTTAATAATTCCAGATAAATATCGAGATGGTTTCTTATTCAAAGCCATGGCCGAATACCTGTCCAACTCCTATGCTCGAAATTTGCCTAACTTATTCTAATATCTAAAATTCCTTCATTCGCCTATTTCTTAGTTGAAATTGAAAAATATAGAAAAAAACAGGAAGTGTAACAGATGGAAAATAGTAATGATGTGACACTTTAACCCAGCCGACACATATACTCTCTCCGTAGCGTCTTACTCTCACTCACGTATAATAGACAGTTTTGTAAATTTTCGGACTTCGATCTTGCGATAGCGAAGTTAAAAATAGCTCTAAAATAAAATCCTTTTTGTATGTACGCCACTGTCGAAAGTACGTAGGGTCGTCTGTACCAAGCACCGTCAATGAGACAAGCACGCGGACAGCGTAGAGCTGACATTAACCTAACGATCTATATATTTTATGTTCGAATTAAATGAATATAGATAGGGAAGTTAAATATATTTGAGGATAACTTTAAATTGTTCGTTTCCAAATGTAGGTTAAAATGTTCAGTGTTACTTTAAGGCTAGCACACATGCTACCTTTTGTATTTAAAGCGGACCAGGCCCGGATTAAGGGGAGGGCTAGGTGGGGCTGTAGCCCCGGGCCCCACTGAATTAGGGGTCCCCATTTCATTTCTAAATAATTTCGACCATGTCATGAAAATTCAAAAATTTGATAGCTACAGAATTAATTATTTAAGGCAATTGATAAAAAATAAAATCCAAACTACGAACTCACACCTAACAATTGATAAAAAATAAAATTAAGAAAATTTTTTTTTAATGAAATAAAAAAATATAATTTTTAAATTATTTATACATTTACCAACTCATTTATTTAATTGTAATGTGACTTGTTTATAATTTTAAAACAAATATATATTTTTATATTGAAATAAGAATCTTTGGAGCTAGAAAAAAAGAGTGCCCATTTTGATGTAAATCGCCCCAGGCCTCTCCGATCCTTAATCCGGGTCTGAAGCGGACAGCTTGTAGACTGAGAGCCGATGACGAATTTAGGGTAGTCAAGTCACTTTTTTACAGCAGCGTCTCTTTACTGTAACAAAAAGTAGCAAGTGTGCGTGTCCCTTAATAATTATTAATTGATCTAATAAATAAAATAATTATAGACCAATTTTTCCAGACTAGGAATATATTGACAAAAATTATAAAATTATAATTCAATAGATAACGTTTCTATTGAATTTTTGAATTATAATTTTATAATTTTTGTCAATATATACTCTGAAAAAATTGGTCGATAATTTTATTTATTTGAAGAGTTCTATTCAGACGTTAATCAAAGATTTGAATTATAAATTGAGTTAATAATGCATACACAATTCGTAATCATTGCAAGTAGAGGGGGAATTTTGAATTGTTTTATGTAATACTTCCATGAATGACAAACCTATATTGAAATCGTGTTTTAAAAGTACATTTAAACTGTTCAGTTGTGATTTGTTTTACTGTTATCAATAAAAGAATAAATAATTGAATATAAGAAAATAAGTTTTGAACATTTATTACATACTATAGTTTTGTGTCGTGTCGTTTTTGTTGCTTGAAATTGTGTTCATAAAGTGAAACTTTTTTACCCACATTTTACACTTTACTAAGTCAGACGAATCATATATTTATAACCCGGTAAGTTTCACTTCAACCGTGTGTAAAGGCTACACGCGCCTATTTTTTGGTTTATTATAATTGTAAAAATATAAAATAAATGGGAAGAGAACGTAGTTGACATGAAGATGTGAAAGCGATAGTATATTAAAAAAGTTCACGCAACAGGTTTCGAGTTGACAAGGGCGATATTTTGGTAAAATTTCCCTAAATGGGCTCCAACAATTTTGGCGAATTTTGAAATGCACTGCGAAAAAAACGCTATTACATCGGCACCACCCCGTTATCGTTTTTAAGGAACTCCCATTGACTGCGCAAAAAAACGCCATCGCATCGAATAGTTGGAATAGTTGGAGCGCATTCAGTGAAAATTTATCAGTTTTTTTATTGTTTTAACCGACCTAAAAAAAGATTTTATCTATTCGTCAAATTAATAATTTTTTGGTTTGTTTATTCAGCCACAACGTTAACCAATTTTAAAAATTTCAACACCATTTTGTTCAGAATTTTTGCGGATTGATTCCATATACATTTTTTTTTTAATCGACCGTGTCGTTTTTAACAGACTTCAAGAAAATGAGATTTTTTATATATTATGTTACTTCATATCTTCAGCATTTGTGAAATAATTTTGAATTTTTTTTCTATTTTTTTATTCAGAGTTAACTCATATATGATTTTTTCTTAAATCGGTTCAGCAGTTTTTCTAGTTTAGATAGTAATTATATATTAGGAGTAACGTGTAAACTATATTTTGCAAAGTCCCTAAAAAGTAAAAAATAAAAAACTGTTTTTATAAATGAATTTTCCCCAAAAAAGCTACCAAAAACGGAAAAATAATAATGTTTTAAGGTTAATTTAATGAACTTCATAAACATACAGTAACTAAATTGGCGCCAACGTCAAAATTTTATTAGATATTATTGTTAGCTTTTTAGTAGCTTTTTTTAAAGAGGTGCAGTTTATAGATTATATAAACAAAATATTAAATAGAAGACTGCATTACAATGAAAAAAAATATATTATTAAACGCGTACTGAAAGATTCATTTGTATAGCAAGCTATCAGAAGCAGATCATGAATCAAACATAGCTTTGGTAAATTTAAAGCCAAAGCTCACGCTTGCGTTAGACGTATATATTATAATATACTAGCTGAAAATTTATGAGTTAAATGCTAATGCCGTTTGAGAAATTTTTTTTTCTTTGTTTTAACTGTTTGTGACGTAATAGAATATCATAAATCGTCAGAGCTCTGAAAATAAACTAAAAACCGCATTTAGAAAAAACTCATATGCGACGAATTTCCTTAAGTCTGTTTGGAATTTATAAATGTGAGCAATTTATATATTTTATTCTGACAGGCGATTATATAATTACTTAACGTGCCACCGTGCTTATAAACGTAACGATAGACGCTGATGATTTCAGCTGTCTAGCGTCTATAATCTGCAATCTATAAATGGCGGTCAAGGATAATTTCTAGCTTTGTCACATGGATCTAGTCATTTTTTTTTAAATAGCTGCCAATTGTCAACGTTCGTATTTTTTCTCAAAAACGGTTGTCTTATTATAGTCCAAGAGCTATCAAACATTTTTGGATAGTTATTTAAGACAATACGAAAATTTGTGTAAGACCTGCCTGAAGGGTAGTGGGGTCCTAGTCAAGTCTTGGATTTTTAACTTTGCAAAATGTTATTTGGAAAAAAAGTTCTTTGAGACATTTTGAAATTTTAATATCTTCAAATTTTTTTCAAACTGTCGGTTGAACTGTCTATTATACGTGAGCGCGGGTAAAACGTTAAAAGTAGGTTGAAGTGAGAGAGAGTGCGAGAGTCAATCGCACAGTAGCTAGCTTCAACTCAACCTATATACGCTCTCTCTAACACTCCAACCTACTCGTAACGTCTTTTCCGCATTCACGTATACTGTGCGATCGGCGAAAGAAGACCGGTGGGGAAAGGGCAAGAAGTCGCTGATGTGTTCCCAAATTATCGGAATTCATAGGCGGCGCATATAGCAAGGCATGCAAACAATGTATAGCTTTAAATTTTAAGGCATTATTTTTACCTTTTACTAATATAAAATGTATGTGCGCTCTTCTGCAATAAGGTCATAGGACTACATTCCATAGACCGGTCTTCTTTTAAAAATCCAACAGTAGTACATACGTCAGCCTACAGTTTTGAAACCGCCTAGCAAACATTTAGGCCCGACTGAAATATATTTATTTTTTATTTTATTAAATAGTAAATTTAAAGGTATTAAAATTTACACTAAACATTGTAATTTGTTCTGGCAATTGCTAAATTCAGACGCCTATCAGGTAACCTACATTACTTTATGTTCCTCTGTTACTGTTTACACTTTTAGTCCGTCACTAAATCACCTAACTGGTCAGTGTTTCTTACACTTTTTTATAGAAAACGCAATCGTGTCAACAATTTTTACACTGGAGCACAATACCAAACACACCTAATAAATGAAAAGACAAAAAACAGTTTTCGTCAGTATTATAATTTCTGTTCATATAGGTATTATAACGACTAAAAACTCAAAATTAATAAAATTTTTTTGAATTGATTTTACAAATTTGACACGTTTTCTGACATAAAAATACAAAATATAATAGAATAAAACACATATATTTATATTATGACTGAAGTTGCAGTAAGAAAATGTTTATGATGACAGCCCATCTATTAGGAAGCTTAATTTAATAAAAAGTATAATCTCATTCATAAACTGCGCCATGTAAATCTAAATGGCTTTGAGTAAACGCAGAAATGTAGTATTAAAATTAAATCTTAAACGTTACAAAGTAAGGAAACACGCCCAATAAAAAGGAAATCAAATGGGAAAATATGGCAGGGAAAATGGCTTCTCTCTGTATACTATTCTATAACGTGGATGCACACTGGCAATAACAAAGTCGATGTGAAAATCTTGTACGTCACAACATATATAAATGCCACGTGTTCTTTCACAGACGATTCCAAACTATTTATTATTTTCAAAACGTCACATAAAGAGTCAAGTATTAAGAAGTTTATTTTTTTCTAAATCGATTCATCCGTATTGGCATATAATGGACATATTTATAACAAGCCGTTACCCGCGGCTTTGCACGCGGTTGAGACGAAACACGGATGCGTTTCCATTATTTGACATATTTTTTCTCGACGTAAACACTCACCAAAAACGGATTTCAGGCAAATCCTATTCAAAATTAAGTTTTCACCTACCATCTCTCTTTCTCATCCTCTCTCTCTGGAAATCATCTTTGGTTCTGTAATAAGTACCTCTTATGTGCAAAAAATAAAATTTGCAGGAAAGGCCAAAAAGTTCAGCAATGGATGGTAAGAACTAGCAATTTCAGAGGTATAATACTAATTCATACTTATCTTCACTATACATGTTTAATTAAGACGAAGTATTTTCTTAAAAAATATTTAACTTTAATTTCGGATTTATTGGCACATGGGAGGAATTATTTGATACAACGTTTCACATAAGAGTTACTTCGCCTTGTTGGTTACTGTAAAATTAATTTGGAGGTATTACTAGTGTATAGAGCTCCGTTTCCTGAATCTGTTCATCTAAAAAACGTAAAATCTGCCAACTATGTACATTAGAGCTATTATAGAACCAACGACGAAATATTACATTGGCCTTCCCATCTACGCAACCACCCACAGTCATTCACGTAACCACTCACACCCGTAGTATATGGTAGGTGAAAAATCCGTTTTGGATAAGATTAGCATAAAATCTGTTTATAGAGGGTGCTACGTTGAGAAAGGTGTAACTTTGCCCAAGTCAATCGGACGTGTAGTTTTGGAGATGTCGTGATGAGTCAGTCAGTGAATCAGTGAATGTACGAAGTTGCGCTTCCATCTTCAGCAAAAACTAAATTAGCTCCAAAAATGTGCATCCAACAGTAAAATTGTTGCGAATCAATATTGACTAAATTGTTGCTTTTTAAAGAACTTTACAAGACCGTTACAATGTTTACACACTAAGAAAAAATAATGCACAGTACGGAGTCAATTAAGGGAATGGATAAAAAATCAGCACAAGACATACTGGAAACAAACCGGGCAGCAATATGGCATGACTTTTATTAAAGGGCCCTCCCGAAAGATGAATGAAGAACTACTACAACTCAGTAGGAATAATATTTGTCTCGTGGTAGGCCTCCTGACAGAACATTGTGCCTTGAAAGGACACCTCCAAAGAATCGGACTGTTTAACGGGGACTGACAATGCAATAAGGAGACGGAAACAGCGTATCATATTGTGTGAATGCGATGCTTTGGATCGTAGAAGACAGATAATTTGTGGACAATGTAGAATGAGTCCAGAAGATTACATCAATCACCCAGTCCACGGACTGCATAAGCTAGTGCAAGGAACGAGAATACCTGACCGAGTGATATAAGAGATTGGGAGATAGCACAATAAGCCCAAGAGGCTGCGGTGTTCCCGGTGACAAGCCGACTCTCGTTAATTTAAAAAAAAGAAAGGAAAAAATAATTATCACTACAAATTCGTTCTTAGAAATAATTGACTATATTCCAAACAAAAAAAAAAACAATAATGAAAACAAAATAATATAATAGTAACTTTCTACAGTATATGTATTGTAAAATGAAAATATGAAACGGTTGGTAACGAGAAAGCCAAAAAGGTTAACCTACGGCGATATCCGTTTACGAATTAATCGATTTTATGATTCATTTAACTTTTACGGACCCTCCGTGATTGTCCAATTGCGCCGCTTTTATTTAATCATATACCTATACATTTTTAGTTCATCAAACGCCATTATTACAATTGTTTCTAAATACACCGATTTATCTTTTAAGTAACAGTTTAGTTATTTTACTGTTACGTTAAATAAATAGCATGCTATTAATTATTTAAAAATATCAATTCGTGTTCCTTTTATAGACCAAGATCCCAGACCTGCCAGACCTCTCATTTCAGTATTGCTAAGATTTTATCAGTAAATGTACAAAATTTAGTTAAAAACGTACTTATGTCAATTTTCTAGCTTGAAAGCGAGGACCTTTTAAAGATAACGGGTTCTAAAGGTACATAAACCACGTGCTTACCTACGTACGCAAAGGTATGCACATGAGTGTGAGCATTAAATGATTTTTTGTTTGACAGCTTCATGAAATGTAGGTTGTTTATTTGTTTCCATGGAGTGTTTCTCTCTTAAACTCATAGACTACTCTGTGTGCGTGTGTAAACAAATAAAAAACCTAAATTTCATGAAGCTGTCAAAAAAATCATCTAATGCTCTCGCTCGAACTCATATGCATGCATAATATCATTGCGTACGTAGGTAAGCACGTGTTTTATGTGCCTTTAAAACATGTTATCTCTAAAAGACCCCCGCTTTCAAGCTAGCAAACTGGCATACGTTCTTAACTAATTATTGTACATTTACTCATAAAATCTTAGCAGTACTGAAATGACGCAGGTCTGGTGGGTCTGGAATCTTGGTATATAATCTTATAGCCGTACCTGTGATTGAGATTGTTTTTATACAACAGTAGAAGAACTCTGGCTCCACTGTATTACACCGACTGCCTACAGTTTTATTTGTTGACTATTTATCAGATGTCTGCAAATCATTTAAAATTAGCCGATATTTGATTTTTTTTTTTATTTATAGATATATTAAATATTTAACCCCTTTAGAAGATGAATTTTCAAAAATCCTTTCTTATAGTGTTCACCTACGGGCTACGCTATAAGAAACTTCTATGCAAAAGTTTAAGCTTCTAGACCCACCGGTATTATTTTGACAGCTTATTATTAAAAAAAATCATTTTTTTTTATGGGCACGGGTTGCTATGAAAATGAATGTTCAATTTTCAAATAACATGACAACATAAATATACCTTCTCCGTTCCGTCGTGAGTAAAAATCATCAAAATCAAAAATATTCTTAACTAAATACGACAACTTAAATTATCAAATTTCCCGCATACTAAAAAATTCGTTCAGGAAAAACGAGTAATTTATTTTCATATTTTTATTAAAGAAAACATTTTCTCTTTCAGAGCCTCACAAAAATGATCCGAAGAGATTAAATACGCAATGCGAAGACAGCGGTGTGGTGGCGGCGGTGGTTAGGAGGAGCAAAGATAATCCATGAATCGACTTAATGGAGGTAGGTAAAAACTTGTGGCTCAACTTTTCAATCAGCAAATAAACTGTTAAAGTGGTGTAACGTGTGTAAAGTGTAGCAAACAAATACCAACTGCTATGGTTATAACACGGAGTGGCTCACATAAAAGCACTAAATTTGCGCGACCAAAAACGTTATAGCAGGAGACTACCAACGTAGTAAAACGTAATAGACCTAAAACAGGTGCGATCTTTATTATGTTGGATGTACGTATACACAAGTATCAATGTTGATCTAGTAGATCGCAACAAACACAACAAGCACACAGTGCATTTTTATGCTGTTGTTAGATAGATTTATTTTTTCAAATAAATAAAATTGTCGACCAATTTTTTTCAGACCATATATTGACAAAAAATAATATAAAAATATAAATCAAATTAACACAGGATGACGTTTCGATCCGGATTTGGATCTTCTTCAGAAATATCTAAAAAATATAAAAATTAATTAGTATTAGTTATTTATTATCTAATAGAATGCACGAATGATTGAATGTTTGAATGAATAAAAAAATTAGATAATAAATACCTAACTAATACTAATTAATTTTTATATTTTTTAGATATTTCTGAAGAAGATCCAAATCCGGATCGAAACGTAATCCTTTGTTAATTTGATTTATATTTTTATATTATTTTTTGTCATTATATGGTCTGAAAAAAATTGGTCGACAATTTTATTTATTTGAAGAGTTCTATTCAGACGTTAATCAAAGATTTAGATTTATTTTTTATTGTGAACCAAGAAAAAAATTAACAATGACAATACGTCGAATGCAGTACACAAGTAAATTAAAAATTAAGATAGTCATTCATGCAATATAAACATTTATTTCACCAAAAAATACGTTATTTTTTATTTGATAGAGGTAGTTTGTTAAAAAAAAATTCCGCTTGCACCTAGCGGACCTTTATTATAAACTAGCGGCCCGGTCCGGCTTCGCCCGAATTTGTAGATTGCCACCGTTTTTTTGTTGACTTTTTTGTTGAAATTTTACAAACGTATCAAGTTTCGATGACTATACAATATTATAATAACTAACTGACCGGTCCGGCTTTCGCCCGGTTGCAAATCGCACTTTTAATAAAGCACACTAAAATTAAAAAATAAATAAACGAAAATAATGTTTTTTTAAAAACAAGATTTTATTAGTTTAATAAAAAAGAACTAAATAAACTAAATAATTTTATTTCTATTAGAAACAAGCCGTTTTATACGTACTTATCACAGTCTCAAGTTTTCAAATAAAAGCGTGTTACATTTTTATAGCAAGGGAGAAAAAAAGAGGGTGTGACACGCTTTTATTTGAAAACTGAGACTGTAATAAGTAGGTACATATAAAACGGTTTATTTCTAATCGAAATAAAATTATTTTTAAGACTATTCGTCCCTGCAAATACCCCCTGCACCCTTCATCTCAAATCTTTTCCCCTCGCCTAAAAACGGTTCGCGCTCTCCCGACACTATTTTTAAAGCTAGACGGTTCTAGTAAACGCCAAATGAAAGGCAAATAATCAGACTAGATCCTTCAGGCGAATTTTTTAAAAAACAGTTTCGCCTACGTGTGAGTTATTACGTAACTTATTATTTTTTTCAAAAGTTTGTAAGTTTTTTCAGGAATTTTTTTTCAAAAAATTCGCCTGAAGGATCTGTAGTCTGATTCTTTGTCTTTCATTTGGCGTTTTCCAGAACCCTCTAGCTTTAAAAATAGCGTCGGGAGAGCACGAACCGTTTTTAGGCTAGGGGAAAAGATTTGAGATGAAGGGTGCAGGGGGTTTTTGCAGGGACGAATACTCTTAACGTTTTAGTCGTTTTTTATTAAAAACTAATAAAAACTTGTTTTTTTTTTAATGTTTATTTATTTAACATAATTTCAGTGACGAAATCTTCGTGTTGTCCGAACCAACTTTGTGTTATTACAGTTGCAATACTTGCCTGAGAAAATCACAAAATGTTTACTGCTTTAAATTGAATTTAATAAAATATTATATTGGCCACGTAATGTGCAAAGGAACTGTGTAATAGTTCTGATACTCTGCTTGCCAATTTTCTTTTGCAATGCCATAAAATTTATTATTATTATTATTAAGGCAGTTTACACAGTTTTATCTTTTTATATGACAAATATTTTTGTTCAAAAGACAGATAACAATGAACGACAGCTATCTGTTATATTTTTTTTACTTTCAAAAACTTTCAAGTACGTACTTAAAAAAAATGATTCTTTATTTAAAATGATTCGTGCATTATTCATATGATTTAAATATTTTAGGAAACGGTGTTTTAGAAAAGTTATAGGTGCACTGGTTAGCTATTATAAATAATAGCACATTGTCAACTATAATATTTCATAAAAATTTCATTACGAAATATCTTTGCCAGATATCTTTGATAATGCCACACCAGCACAAGAATTATTCTTGTGACACCAGCATGTCATAAAATGAAAAGCATTGATTATTATTATATTTAAATTAATTTAACCACACCATATAAGCGAAAATTCTTTATTGTCTACTATTAATAACTTGCGTTATCTAATATCAAATTAATAAGTATTCGTGTCATTTTCACTCTATTTTAGAGCCATCATTTATTGTTTAGGAGGACATGGACAAATGTGTCAGTGCGATAATAATTTCACAACAATAGAAATAAATGCCATTGATTCATTTCACATCGACGTTAATTTGTTTCAATATCCTAACTAAACAAATGACTAATTAATCAATCTCTAACATAACGTCATTTGTCGTCAGTGACATGTGTAATACAACAAACTGGATGCGGCCATTGTTCGTTTCCAAACCAAACTGCATAGGTACATATTATTATGTAACAGATACATCCACACCATAGTGACCTATTATCTCTCTGTATACAGATTGTATCAAATCAAAACGGTCCATAGAACATTCTGTGTGTAAGACAGAGACGATATATAAAGCACTAAAGCAGTAAGTAAAAATGAGATAAATGATCGCTAATATAGTTACTGTGGTTACGTAAATAAATAATTACGTACACTGTAAATCTTTTTACCAATTTATTAATTATTATGATAGTCTGTTTTCAAAGGCAGCTACAAGTAAATTTATTATGTCGGCGGTTGAATTACTACCATAAAACCATTTAATTATTTGGATTTTTTCCTGAACAGTATAAATAGCCATTTTATCAATAATTTCACTAGTGAATACTGACATTTGATAAAATTGTGATTTTACTGTCTAAAAACAAAGACGATAGGTACTATCAGATTGTATAACCATAGTAACTATAAGCGATCATTTATCTCATTCTTACTTACTGCTTTAGTGCTTTATATAATATCGTGTCTGTCTTATACACAGAATGTTCTATGGACCGTTTTGATTTGATACAATCTGTATGTGCACGAGCCTTACAAGGGGATGATCACTGATCGGTCGGGCTGTAGCCAGGGTCCTAGTTACTCGTCCTCTGAAACCGTTGTGACGGCGTCTCAAAATGAGAGGACCGTGCGTATCAATGTTGGACAATCCTGAGAACGATTTGCGTTTAGTTATTTAATACTAGTGGTCCCGTCCGGTTTCACCCGGGTGCAAAAGAACGAATGGGGAAGGGAGGACTATGAGTACATACATTCATCTTAGTTTACCGAGATGAATGTTGTGTCCAAATTTCATGATGATCGGAGTTACCGTTCAAAAGCTTTTGCCGATAAAAAACAGTATTTATACTTTTTTAAACTAATAATTTTTTTTTAATTAATTAAATAAAATTAAAATAAATTTAAATGTAAGCCTCAGAAGAAAGCAATGTAGAAAATAAAAGAAAAAAATAAAAATATATGCGCTCAACGTGGGGCTCGAACCCACGACCCTGATATTGACAGTCGCATGCTCTTACGATTGAGCCATCCGACGTTGTGTACTCACAACGCTAATATGAGTATATTTAGTTAGTGCATTTCACCTGAATAGAAGCTTATTTTTCAGATACATTTTGCAACATTTTTCATTAATGCTCCTCTCCTATTGGTCGTAGCGTGATATTATATAGCCTATCCTCGATAAATGGGCTATCCAACAAAAAAAATGTGTTCAATTTGAACCAGTAGTTTCTGAGATTAGCGCGTTCAAACAAACAAACAAACAAACTCTTCAGCTTTATATATTAGTATAGATATAGATTTAATAATAATAATAATTATTATTATTATTATTATTATTTATTTGTGGTGCCAAAGAATGGGTACAATCGTCATTTTTAGTAGGTCCATCAAGAACTCCATCATTCATAACTTACTTCTACTTTTTAGAGACGTCACGCCATTTAAATAGCACAAACTTTAATAAATTATTGTTTTCAACGAATCGATCAATGTGTCTCGGATTTTAGAGTTTAGAGAAGTTAATCAAGATTTGACCTTAACGAGTGGAGTTAAACGTAAGTTTGTAAAATCTAAGTATTGTTTTTAACCATCTTTCATCTTTAGGGCCATTCAAGTATTACGTAAGCAAAATTTTTGTAATTTTTGACCCCTGCGCCCTCTTGTCAGCAAAAATAAGGAAAGCTCTAACCCCTTTACCCTTCTATATTCTTACGTAAACTTTGGTATATATTTTTTAAAATCTGTTCAAGTTTTCAAGTAATTGTCGGCGGGAATGTTGCTCTTCGGTTTTATTAGACACTAAAAACTTAAAAATAAAAATCATTTTTAAAAAATGTATCCTCCTTCAAAAAAGGGTCACTAAATAGGGTAAAATAATAAAGTTTTGAGGTCGGCGCCAATTTGATATACTTAAGTAGGCACATAAAACGTGATAGTAATTAAATTGGTGCCGATCACACCTTTTTTACCCTTTTTTGAGGGTAAGTTCAATTTTTTAAAAAGATTGTTTTAGTGAATCCCTGAACATGCTTTTTGCTTTCGAGAATAGACAAGCAGGGTTGCCATATCATAATCCGTTTTTTGTCGAAAAATGAGAAAAAGTAAATAAATAAATATTCCTGACGTAATCACCCTCTAGACCCCCTCGTCCCCCATGCCATCAAAAATAAGCTAAGCAAAGACCCCCTCCCACCTTTGGGACTTACGTAATACTTGAATGCTCCCTTTGTTATATATATAGTTACGTTTATATGTAGGTATATAGTTTGATAGATAATGACACAGCTCTAATGATGAACTCTAAGATCATGAGATATCTACTGTAATTAGAGGCACTAAACCGATTTAAGCTCATGCAGAAATGCATCTCGTATACGACTTTTCACTACAATTCTACTGTCATATGCAAACTGTTTATCATAAAAAAATTCGTTGTCTGTAAGGTCGGTTTACGGACGATAGTTTTACGTGATAACGTATTCCGTAATACATAACCTAAACCTCCCAAAATTTGGTTTCAATCCGCTTATCCTTGGTGTCGGAATGATAAGAAATGTCAAAAGTGACGTTTGCAACTGTCAAAGTATTATGTTCTAATAATAATTAGTTATTCCAATACTTAACTTAGAAGGCGTTGCATTTCACAAAATACTAATGTCAAAAAATTGAATTAAACATTAGAAATGCAGCCGTTTTCATGTTGCATTTATACAGCTATTTTTCTATATATATTTGTATAAAAAAACTGTTTAAGCAAATTCTGTTATACGAAATCTATGTAAAATGTTCTCCTCTTTCGTTTAAGACTGGTTTCAAACCGATCTGATTTAAATTGAGCGAGAAATTAGCAAAAAGCACGCACAGGGTCAGGCGGAACGTTACGCGTTACGAACGTTAGGAACCTTAGGAACGTTAGGATTTAGGAACGTTACACTTTTTCGTGCATGCAGCCGGTGTTTTATCAATTTATAAGATTGGTGATTCATCAATTTATAAGACGTTATCACGTCAAAAAGATAAGTGAGTTAAAGAACTACAACAGATAATAATATGCGAATTCATAACAGAATAATTAGCCTAAAAATAAAATTACAGCTTGATTAACTCAGTTAAATGTTACGAATGTGACACCAAGTTCCACTGGCAGCTGTATTTAAATCTCTTTGGTCAACTGTCAAAAATGTTTCGTATTCGAATAAAGCCGGGACCGCACATTGGGGCCAATGCTGGTGCCAACAACGCTCGGCCAATGTGTGAATCGAGATTATAGCGTTGGTGCCAATGTTTGCTCCAACGTTGGACGTTGGCCGTCTTGTGTCGGTTTTTTGACAAAACATCAAAAGTAATTTGTCCCAACGTTTGTATATTCGGCCACACATTGGCGTGTAAAACGCCAACCAGTCTTCAGTAGGTATCGGATGAAGCGAGTGACAACGTCGTAATATTATTTAAAATTTTAAATGATGTCATCAAAGGAGATATGGTCAAATGAAAATGTAACTGTTTTTGGAGCTTTATCAAGCAGAACTAGTTTTATGGAATCCAATAATTAAAGACCACAAAAATAGAAACGGACGTTTTTTTTGGTTTTGTAGAAAAATAATATTATGATAAGCAGCTCTTAGCACAGCAACCGCACCCACAGCCACTTCTAGGTCCGTCATGTTGATGTTGGCTCTGCTTGGAACTAACAGAGGTTGGCTCCAATAAATCCCAATGTGTGGACGCTTTTCAAAAATAATACCGCCAACATGCGCCAACACTGGCCCCAATGTGCGGTCCCGGGGTAATGCTTATGCTTTTTTTTAATTACCGGATACTTTTTTCAGTAATATAATTATAATTAGAAAACATAAATACTAGACATTTTTTTTTAATATAATGAAAAATCTGCTATAAAAATCTTCTGAAATACAGCAATATTATGACTGAGCTTAGCGTCTTAATATGTAGTTACATTAGTTAAGTTATCAAACTGTGGATAATATCGATTGATTGAATTAGAAGTTCGTTAGTGTGGCTGAAGTCTGGTGAACCTCCTCCTACGTACATAAATTCCAATAATCTGAATATTACAACGTGTTTCCATGTCGAACTCTATTATAATGTTGCCAGGTAGGCATCGAAATTGTTCCAGTACATAGCATGAATTTGGATCACTTACCTTCAAGCATAAATACAGTCTGCTCAGCGAGTTCTACAAAACAATAGATAAAACAAAAGAAATAGTATATTGTCTGTCTAGGGCGTAATGAAGTATATTTCCGACGAGGCGTGACACTATTAATATAGTCAAAATCGTATACGCCCTATATACATCTTATAAAAAGGCAGATTTTGTCTTCATTTCAAGTATTTTCTACATTACTGACTTCAAAATTTGTCAAAAAAAAACTGTTTTAGTAACATGTAGCAACATCTGATAGAATTTGCTCAAACCTATTCACCGGACTTCTGACGCCGGGTGGCAAACGAAATACATTTTGCAGAATTATATCTGTCGCACCCGAGTAAACCGGACCGGGCCGCTAGTAAGTACATACAGGGTGAGTCAGTTTAATCTTCAGATGAGATTATCTTTTCCGGGTAGGGTAAAATCGAAAAATGGTTCAGGGAAAAGTTGATTGGTTCGAAGGGGGACATCGAATGCCATGGTCACTTTTGACCTTGGGTCGACGGTTCAAGGTCTTTTTTTTAATGGGAACTCTCATTTTGCACATCAGCATTCGATTGGCCGTGAAAAAACAAGACACGTTTTACCAAACATTTTTCTCCAAACCCCGTATTTATTTAAATTTCCAATTTTTTTTATATTTTTACTGCCGAATCGTAGATATTTTTAAAAAAATTTTCAAGGAATCAATTCCAATTTTCAAAAAAATGTTTTTCTAACGAAAGAAAATTTATTCTAACGATTGAGACATCGAAATAACATTTCAAAAAATCTACGATTCGTCAGTAAAAAAATCTTTAAAGTTTGGAAATTCAAATTTTGGACCGTGGATATCCCATAAATACGGGGTTTAAAGAAAATTGTTTGGAACAAACGTTTTATGTTTTTTTACGGCCAATGGAATGCTGATGTGAAAAATGAGAGTTCCTATATTTAAAAAAAGTTGACCCTGAATGACCTTGAACCGTCGACCCAAGGTCAAAAGTGACCATGGCATCCAACGTTCCCCTTCGAACCAATCAACTTTGTCCTGAACAATTTTTCGATTTTACCCTACCCTGCAAAGATAATCGCATCCGAAGATTAAAATGACTCATCCTGTATAACGTGATAGTAATTAAACAGACGCCTATCTCAAAACTTTGTTATTTTACGCTTTTTAGTGATTCTTTTTGAAGGAGGTTCAATTTGTCTTTTAAAGTTTGTTTATATATTTATATACGATAGTTAATCTACCCAGAATGCATTAGTGATCATTGATATTGCATTCAGAATACAGAACTAGTATATGTACATTGCATCTGTGATCAATTAATTCTGATTCTGACTTATGTAAACATTGGCAATTAGCTGACGGAATAGTTGGAGTCAGTCAGTTTAAACGCAAAGTGAATTCACTAATGGATATCAGATAGCATCAATGTTATGCATGAAGTATAGATAACAGGAGCAGGAAATGTTTAATCTCTAAACCAAATGGCTGCAGGTAAACAATCCACTTACAAATCTAAAGCTCAAATGTTTCCATTAACTCGCTGTATTGCAGAATACAATATATTATTTAATTGAATGTAGTTAACTGATATTTTAATACTGTTCAACCAATGACTAAACAGTTATCTATGTTCGCAATACTTATTAAAAGAAATACATTCTGTTTTTGTAAAAATTAATAAAGAATAAAAAACTTCAAAAAAATTTAACCTCTTTCAAAACAGAGTCACTAAAAAGCGTAAAATAAGAAAGTTTTGAGATCGGCCCCAATTTAAAATAGATACATAAAACGTGATAGTAATTAAGCAGGCACGGACTTCAAAACTTTGTTATTTTGTGCTTTTTAGTGACTCTTTTTTGAAGGAGGTTAAATTTTTTTTTAAGTTTTTTCATTTTTAACTTTTTAGTTTAAATTTATACATAAGTAAAGACAAAGTAATGAAGTCGGTTTGTTTTTTTTTTTTTGAAAAATATTTTCTTCCAAAAGTTGCTGAATCGATTTTGCTAAACTTTATATGGAACCAACTTTGAGACTTATTCCATCGAATAAAAAAGAATCGTCGAAATCGGTTCACAGTCGGCGAAAATATCGACAGACACACACACCAAAAAAAAAGAGGAGAACCTCCCCCTTTTTTTGAAGTCGGTTAAACGGAAAACTGTTCTACACTAATAATTTTTCGGTTATTGCGCATACCGCTACACTACCGGTATGTGCTGTATTTTCGCATTGCGTGTCAGAGCTGACTTTCGTTAATACAAAAAGTTATATCTATAGGTTAATTTTGCACGAAATCCATTCAAATTGTATATTTTTGAAAAGAGGAGATTCTGTTAATATATAAAATGGAACAATTTTTAGATTTATTCGAATTCACAATTGCCTCTATTTTTTTCGGATACAAGAAATTCAGTTTTTTTAGTGAGGAACGGAACACTGACGGTGTAAGTGACGGGTGAGTTAGGAAAACGTCAAAAACAAAAAGATTTCAAGTTAGATCCTTACAAAAAATCTTAATGAATTTGAGTATTACTTATTCTCATAAAAACTAAATGAGTTTGATGTCCTCACTCGATTGATTACACATCATATTTACGAAAATATTGATGTATTACAATTAACTATAAATCCTCCAAATCAATTCGGAACAGTTCCGCATGAGCGACGACACATAATTTGATGTTTATATAACTTCCTCGTATGATGTAACGCAAGTACAACATTGTTACATACAAAGTGTTCGTATTATTTTGTAACATTAAGAAATAACTCATCTTTTCGCGGAAATAGTACGACAATTGCATCAATTCAACTGAAATTGCCCAGAAAATATAAATGAAAGCATTGTCAAAAAATCGGATTTGATAATGATTAATAGAATTACGGTTTTATACAAGCAGGAACAGTCTAAAGCTGGCTTTTCACGGCGCGTTTTATTGCAGATCGCGCCGCGCCAGCTCGCGCCTACGCGCCGTGTGAAGGCAGTGGCGCGGGGCGACGCGGGCAAGCGCGACCTGGCGCATCCTTACCGAACAAAATCGGTCCCGTCAAAGGCGCGGCGTGGGTGCATCCGTGCCGACTCGAACGCGCGGTGAACACGTCGCATTAAACTATGTTCAGTCATGAATCATGATTGTGTCATCTCTGGTTTTTTGTATCTTGGTGTATTATTTTTTTTTTCAATAATAAATAATGCCTACTGAATAATACAAAAAAGGTTGAAGCAACCGATGCCTTCTTCTTCAGGCGACATTTTAAAAAGTACGCTGCGTCTATGCGTGCTTCGTTCGGTATGCGGCGCGGCGCAACGCACGCCGTGAGAACGGGCGGGCGCGGGCTCGCTTGTGGCGTGTGTTTGCGCGTAGAAATCGGCGCGGCGCGACGCGGTCTACGATAAAACGCGCCGTGAGAAGCCACCTTAATGTACACACATTATGTCAACGGAAAAAATAAACTTTATTATTATTATTATTATTATTTATTATTATAAAAACAAATGCTGATCTACATATAGAAAAAGATCGCTTTTCATGCAAAGTTTGGACGGCAACAAAATAATTGTACTGATTATAATAATAAATATACACAAACACGACGTTTTAGAACAGCTGATACACTGGAATTCACTTACACAGTAGTACCAACTGTATAATCATGAAATTTCAAGCCGAGACGTTGCCACTCGACATTCCCCTTCCTCTGGAAACGACTGCATCGTACAATGCTTTTTCAATGCCCAAATTTTTGTTCTTAACATTGGCAATGACATGTTAGTAATTTGCTATGGGAATTCCCCCTTGCCTGGCCTCCTCCCGCTCTACCAGTGGAACTTCCGTAAGGTTACAGATTTCCCCTTCAACGACATAAAAAATTGCAAACAAAATACGTCGGTAAAAAAGTTTTACTTCCAAAAAAAAATGTATTCCTGTATTTTGGACGACGGACAACCTGTACCTATAGAGAAAATTACACACGGAGTAGTAAACTGTAACGTTAATGATAAACACCTAACGCGTACGTTCATAATTCACGCTAAATTACATGATATGATAATTGCTTTGCGTATTTGATGGTGCATTCGTTATTTGGTAACTCATGTATTAACACTTGCTAAATTAACTCGGAAACTAGACATAATACATAAACCGCTCAAACAACACTGGCTATGAATCCATGTTCGATTCGGATGCTAAAACATTAAATCACTAAAGACCACTAAATTGATATTGGAAACAGTTCGAACATCGATGTAGGCTAGGGAAGGGCAAATTTTTCATTATATCGATACATATATCAATATATCGAATTGGAGTTTTGTTGAGGCAAAACTTCATTAGGCGTGACTTGAGAATAACTCAGATCTTTTCTCGGGTGAAAACAGTGGATTGACACCCAATGCTTTTATCACCAGATTACACAAGGCTTCCCTAGCGCTTCCTCTTTGTGATAACATATACTATCTTCCCTGAAAATGTCATCCCGTCAAGAATGAGTTTCAAATATTTACGCCTGCCGCTTGGACTATTAAGATTCAGTGGATTTGAATCAATATATTATATTATAAATACCGTATTTAGAATATATCGATTTTGTGCAAGAGAAAAAGTTCATCTGAATTTCCTACATTTTGATTTTATTAAGCGTTCGGAAAAAATAGCTACCAAATAATTGTACGTACTAATTACAATTATAATTGACATAAACACGCCATTACGAAACAGCTGATCGTATATCTATTAGTTAACTATATGAATCATTGCCTATCTACTCAGTGTGCGGTGAGTGAACGCAACAAAGCGTATCGAAAATATATCTGCGTCTCTTTCTTCGATGTAATTCCCTGATTTCTCCGATGATAGGATTGGTTGATGTATACTTGCATTCAATCTGAATAAAGTATCTCTGTTTCAAAAACTTTGTCTTTTTCTATAACGTTAACATGGGCGCACCCAGCTTTTGGCCCAGGAAGGGGCAAATTAGAAATTTCTTAAGCCGGGTCCCCGTGCTTGTTTTGCCCTCCTGGATACGCCAGTGCTTACGGCGTAAAAAAAGACGGAAGTATATATTTATACCCTAATGGTTCGATTGCGATTTTATTCCTATGCTCAGTATAGAATAAAAGTATATGCAGCTGATACACTGGAAACACTTTTACAGTAGTACCAACTGTATAGTCATGAAATTTCAAGCCACAAAATGTTGCGACTTGCCTTCCTTTGAAAATGACTGCATCATACAATGCTTTTTCAGTTAGTTCTATGCTTTACTATGGGAGCTTCCCCTTGCCCCGCCTCCTCCAGTTCTAACAGTGGAACTCCCTTAATAATTTATGGCCGTACTAGGTTTTAACAAAAACATTATATTTTTTTTTCACTAAACGATTCCATTTTGCATAAATAGCTTAAACTGTTGAGTGATAAAGACGCATACAAATAACTTTTTATGGCAGCACATTTATGCCGATTAGCGTCCAAGTATTTAAAGTAAAAAAAAAAATAATAATAACAAAGAATTTAAAAGCAATATACTGTTTCAGGTGCGTGATTAAGAGCAGTAATCTGATTGAACTGGGACTCATAAATGGAAAATCACGCAAGCTAATTCAACGGTATATATATCATAAAATATGTACATTAACAGTACGCAGAGTAAAAAATAAATAAATAATGAAGGTTTTAGTGATGGTGTTGAGAGAAGTCGGGTTCACAAATTTACTTGACCAAAATTTATCGAAATTATATTAATTACATCGCATTTAAAATTCCTATAAACAGTTTTTTTATACAACGCTTGGCGAATATTTAATTTGTTTCAAAACTGTTCGTGATTTATCGTTTGTTAAATAATGTAAGTTTCGAGTCGTAGAAAAACTGGTATTAGGTATATAAATGCTTAGTGCCGCTGCATACGAGGCTGGTTTTGCCGCTGGAATCATTGCTGGGAATTGTGCTGTCTGGCGCGCTGGCTATATGAAGATGAAAATAAAGTCAGTGCGATCTCGCGTGCGTGGTCACAAGATGGACTTCAAATTAGAACCGGGGCTATTTTTCGTGCTTGTTTGTTTGATTGTTTTGAGGAAGAAACAGTATCTTGTCACGTGGGCGCCATGGGCAAACGCCCACAAACAAACATGGCGTCGTAGTGTGTGTTCCATTCAGAGACAATAAACGTTCACTCTTGTGAACATTCGAACTGTCACTCCGCGCGCACCAAGTCAATCTTCAAAACACGCATCGTGTGAAGCGGACACATAAAAGTCATCACGAAAACCAGCACCACAGCACGTTTGAAACCTAGCAGCTAAATCTAGCGGCAAAACCAGCCTCGTGTGCAGCGACCCTAAATAAACGTAGACATCAGCACCGCTGCTCAAATCGCAACAATGTTTTATTAGAGACCTTACGGGGCTCAAGCCTGCTCTGGAAACTTTGAAATCGATGCTAGAAAGTGTCGGGTACCGGCAAAAGGTATGGTACCGATCGTCAATCTTAAACTTTGATCACATTTCCATCTGCAAAGACAACAATAACACAAAGACACAATAACACTGAATATATATGAACTCTTAGAAACTTCTCGAAGTGAAATAGAGCATTTGTTTTTCTTGAATTGCAAAGAGTGCAGCAGTGGAATGATTTTTAAGGCGTAAATATTAAATATAAAAAAAAAAACAAAACAAAATAAAACTGAAACATTACTTTTTGAGAAGCAAATGTTATGCCCTTCATAGATAATAGCAAGACACCTCTGTAAAATAGCTGATTTTCACTTCATATTTAATATTTTTTTACATTTTTGACAGTTCAGTTGTGAAATCAACTTCACACTTGTATTAGATAGTTTATGAAAATTGCTTTTCGTGTTTGCAGTTGTTTTGCTTATTAACTTCTAATGGTAGCTGATAGGTAGTTTATGAAAACCGGTTTTGAATTTGGTTTGGTGGCTTACTTTTGTTTTTTTATTACGGGACTAGTGCGTTATGGGTCACTTTACATGCCTGTAACATACGAGTGGTAGAACATTTTAACGTACTTTAAACGATAAAAATTATACGAATTTCCTGCAGTTTCCTAACAAGTAATTACCCAGGGCTAGTTAAATTATACTTTAAGTTTCTGTTAATACATTTATGCTGGGTTGCAGAAAAGATTTTTAAAAAAATTTATTTGACGATGACATCAGAAGCAGTCTAACATCGTATTTAAACTCCCTGTCATCTAGAACAGAGGTTCCCAAACTTTTTTGTCTCGTAGACCACTTGACATGTTTTTCGGTTTTGGGTAGACCCCCTGCTTATCTGATATTGATTTTTTGCAAATTCATTAATTTCAAATGTTTTTTTGACAACCGGTATAGTGCTACTCACTTTGAAGGATTTAAATTTATAACGGTAGTGAAATGTAGTGTGAAATGTTTAGTTTTATACATTTATTAATTAGATTCAAATTAAACGAATCAACATAAAATTTACTTTGTTACATAAAATAACTAAGCAAAAAATAAATGCTGAACCTGATGCTTTAATAATAAATTTTCATCATTTGGCTTAATCTTAAATCTCTTCGGTTAACGATGTGCAGTTTGTTTCTTTTTTTGTTAGGAGAATCACTATCGTTGACCCCCATTTTCATTTCATGGACCCCCAATTTTTTTTCCCGCTGACATGGACCCCTTGCAAGTTGTCGTCGACCCCCGGGGGTCGATATAGACCTATTTGGGAATCACTGATCTAGAACATTAGATTGTACTCACAAAAAACGAATGATTGTTCTATGTTGAAAAAGACACCTTTCCAAACTAAATTTTGAACAAAATGCGTAGAAAAACGTTTCTTCGAAGTGGAAAGTGTAAAGAAACGATGCTAAATACGTGTATACACAGTTTAAAAATGTCGTTTAAATATTTTAATTATTTTTTGAGCAGGATTTTTACGGAGAAATATGTATGTTCACAATATTAGGTCGTTGTTAAATCAGATTTTTTGACAACTCTTTCTGCAATCCAGCATAAATGTTTAGACTTCGAGCTTTTTAATTTAGGATATTTCCAAAAAAAGCTTGAACGTTTCAAGGTCATTGTGCTAAGCAAAGAAAAATCGCATCTCCTATAAAACTGTTTGGTATTGCGACAATAAATCCTGGCTAGTTTTCCAGTGTTGTACAAACGCTAAAGAAAAACTAACTAGAAAGAATGAGCGGAATAAAAGAAAGGAAAAAAAGAGAACGAGAGAGTAATATGAGTCGGCGTCAATAGCGTTTAGCAAACGGTGCCAGAAAAGAAATAATTTTAATGAGGCGTGTGGAGTTGTCACGGAATAACGCTCACATTTTCTACGTTCAACTGTAAAAAAAGTACAGTCGAAAAGGTCGCTCATTTAAAATGTTCCTATAAAATCTTTACTGTCCAATAAATGTTCATAAGACTGCTTCACGAAACTATACGTGACCTGTTCGAGCAACTGATAACATTGACAAACCAAAAATTTGAGTTAAATTAAAACAACTTAACTTATATAAAACGTCATCCCGATACGTCGTTATACAGTCCGATTTTTTGACAAACCTAATGTTTAGAGCGCCAAGGCCGTAGTCAGGAAATCACTTCGGGGAGGGGGGGGGTTGTCGAGCTCTGGACCAGAGACAATAAGTAACAACTTTATTTATGTAAAATTATAATATATGCTTATTATAGTATAATTTAACATAAATATAAAATTTAATTAAAAGGCAACCGATGCGGATTGTCACCAGAAATAAAGCGCGTGACAACTATCTCTGGACTGATCTCGACATCACAATGAACGTTCATCAAGGCTAATCCAGTCAGTCGTGACTGTCCCATGCTGTTTCTCAAAAATGTTTTTAGCCTCCTCAATGAGGAAAAAGTATGCTCTGGTGTCGCCGTCGACACAGGTAGCGTTACGAGTATTGACCATCGAGATATAAGTATACTAGAGTACGCTATCGGGTATGCTTGCCATAAGTGAAAGTGTCTGCCGTTCAGAGAGAGAACGCTGTAAACGTTCCGTATCATTATCTATGTTTACTCAAATCAGCATTGTTTTGTATCATTAGTTACCATGGAGATAAGGAACTTTTCTCTCTCTGAATAGCAGACACTTTCATGGCTCATTCACGTACTCTAGTATAATATCTGTATGGTATTGACAGTAGCTTGTGAATCATGGGAAACATTACAGCTGTCCAGCGCTTCTAGTGGTGTAGTGGGCCATTCCGCAGCAACTATTTTTGACCACTTCGCTCGCCACATCGATAACTCCCCTTCAAAACTTGTTTGATTTGACAAGTTTAGCAAACACTGTCATGAATCCGTATTATTTCATATTTGTAAATGTAAGTTAGTTACGAAAAAATTTATTTAACCTTGCACTGACTTGCCATTAACGCCAAAGCGGCATATGATATGAAATGTAATAATGAAAGATGAGTGAGAGAGATGGAGCATTTCTGTTACTCTTCCTTCATTGTTACATTTCAGATGGATGCCGAAAAACGTGGAATCCACAGATCCGATAAAAGAGTCGAAAATATTTTAGTAGTATGTATAAGCGGTGGATTGGATAAAGCACTGGGGTGGTGAACCCCCACCCCCCTGCCTACGGCCTTGGAGATTGCCCTATTTCTAGATCGTTATTTATAGGGAATAGGTTGAACAGAAAAATAATACAGTTTTCCAAATGAAATTCCATCTGAAATGATTAATATTTTTATTGATACGCCGAATTCCGTAGAAAGTTAAATGGACAAATTGAAATCCATAATTTAATTTCGAAACGTAGTTCGCAGTGGCTCTTAGAAACGTCTTCAAGTAATCTTGTGTGAAGGTGCCCTTAAATGTATTTCAAATAGGTCACCTGTACCGGTATATAAACAGACTAGAGGTTACGTCGTCTCTCTAGCGTAAAAAAAATGTTTGCTTTGATTCTGCTAAGTTTTTTTTATGAAATATGTAGAAGGCAGTGAATTTTTTTTCATCCTTCATTTTTACCACCTGTATTTCATTTATGTTACATTAAAATCTTGCGGGTCTTTTGTCTTGGTTTTATATCAATTCTAGTGAAAAATTTTAAAGGATATTATATTTGCAAAAAAATTAAATTCATTGTTTTAAAAAATGTGTAATATATTTTTAATGAAAATATTTAATTGTTCAAATTGTATTGTTATACATTTAACGTTTGTTCAAAAAGGGGACTGTCAAAAAGTTCGAAAATGAAGTGAAAATCACATATTTTTTAGAAGGTACGCGCAAAAATATTTGGTTCGTGCATAATGGTATTACGGCTCGTGAGACTATTAAAACTCGATCATTTTAAACAATGTCTGCACACCGCGCTTAATTGTAACCCTTTACGACACTAGATATGTAATTTATGATTACAGCATCTTAATAAAATTAATTTTAACACCGTATACAATCAATTAGCTTAATGAGAAGCGAAATTATGGGGGCGGCTGCTAGATCTCCTTTCGCTTGTTCAAATATACTCACGTCATTACATGCGCCACCGTTGCCGCGAGAGTTTGACTACATGCAAAAAATACGTTGTTCTTGATTATTTCGTTGTCAAACCAAAATTTATCCGAGCAAAGGCGAGCCCGAAAGTGATTGCAAAATATTTTTGTAACGTAACATTCTTTGACCTGACAGCTTTCATTAGTTCAAGCATTTCCGTGTCAGTACCTAGCCCGTAGACCATTGTTTATAGACCACTGCCAAAACAATTCGTGCAGGAGTTGTTATTTAATAGCGTGAAGTCAGAGACCACTGCACGAATCGTATCCAATGGCGACTTCAAGGTATATTCCTAGCTCTTACAGTATCGGCAAAAATTAACCGTTTACTTCAGAAGTGCGCAAACATTTTCAGACTATTTTAATAATAGTAGTTTCCTCAGATAAGTAAATAATATAGCTCACATATTTGCAGCCCACAACTAATCACATTAGGTATGTTGCAAGCAGTCAGCAAACGGTAACGAAACCGTCACCCGCATGCGCAATAGCTAAACCGAAATTGTTTGTATCGGTTTTAGAACACGTTTTAGCTATCTGCGCATGACGGTGCCGGTTTCGTTACCGTATGCTGGCTGCTTGGAAGATATAGTACGCGCCACGGATCTAAAAGGTTCGGAAGTTAGTCACAAACAGCGTCGCAAAGGCACATTTTAGAGCCGTTGATACTCCCACCACCTCCCAGCTACCTGCACGGAACGTGGGCTCGTCGGTGATTGGCCATGATCGCTCGTTGCCTTTGTCACTTGTCGCTTTCCTGCTTTAAAGTACAGTCGAGTACGCTATTGTCAAGTTTTTATTGCTATGTTAGTTTTGTTGAGTTGCGAGTTTGTAGTTTTTCAACAGACTGTACAAGCGCAAGCCTGCATTCGCATCTAACTTCCGAGCCTTTAAGATTCGTGGCGCGTATTGTACGTCATTATTTAGACCCCAACAATGGGATTCTTAGAAATGGGGTCATTTGTTTGTTTTAAATTATTAGAACGATTCTATTTATATTGGTAGTGATGCTCATTAAGCATTTCTAAACAAAACTCCCTCACACCTACTCTTTATAACTGCTTAATGAATTGTTTACGTGGACCCACAGATGACATGCTTGCTGAAAGCCACAACAAAATGGCAATTACAGCAATACTGCTGTAGCGAACTGGTGAGCAGTAGTGACCGGATTGACAGCCACTACTCGCGGTAGACTAGCGAGTAGCAGCCGTAGTGTGACCGGGCTGCCCGCCGCTGCTTGCTGGTGCTACTGTCCGCCGATGATCAGCATTGGGGTTGATAAGCAGCCTAGTGTGACCCGCGCTTAAGTTGCAAAAATCGAGGATATAAGTGCTGGAAAGTCAGCAGCCGTATTCGGTTATTATTATGTTTTAGCCAGTGGTGTACGTACTATTATGTACAGGTATAAGGTATAAACGTACCGACAAGTAAACTAGTTTTGAAATTCCGTACCCAACTAATCAACAACTGCAAATCCACAGGCACTCTAATTTCCACAGTCGTGTTGGATATCCGTTTCAGTATTTCGCCTTTTCTGTCCTTGTTTACCTATTTAATTCTACGCAAGTCGAATTTTATCGCACATTTGAATAAACAAGAAACTACGAAAGTATTTTTTTTTCATACGTTATATCAAAAATCCATAGTAGGTACTCGTACACTTACGAACTATACTCTGCCTATACTCATATTTTAAGAGAGGTAAAGTTTGGATGTAAGAGGTAATCTTCAAAACTACTCATCCGATTTCAAAAAAATTTGTTTAGAATAGACATAGGCTAGGATATGGTGACCGGTATTTGTATTCCTCTCGGGAGAAGAAACTATGAGTAATTTGAAATGATTTAACCTCTATCACTTGGGGGTCATTTTCGAGAAAATCTCCTTCGATTTTCTATTTTCACAAAAATCCGCATTTTCGGAGTTAGAAATAAAAAAAATATTCTCATTTTTTGGCCTGATAGCTTACTAATTGACCAACCTTCCGAAAGCTATAAGCCACGAAATTTACTGTTTAATGTAACAGGTTAATTTTCCATCATTCTAGACTTCTATTATATTATAGGTACTGTCACTTGTCAGTATATCTATAGAATCTTAAACATCTGCTGTTTATCTGTTAGTGATGCGAATGATAAAAACACATTGAAACAGCAAAATTACGTTTAATTTGCAAGTAGAATTAACAAAGCTTTAACTTAATTTTCGTTTGAAAACAGAAGTCAACTGTTTTTGTCGAACAACCACAAAAACATTAGAAATGTAAATTGCAAAGGAATTTTTTGCATAAAATTCGCTGCGACTAAATAAAGCTGTACTTGTAAAAGGTGAAACGATTGTTTTTGTTCAATTATGCTTAGATGTGACAAAGTAGTAGTGGCAAATATTTTAAGGAGTGTACCGCGTGGTTACAGCACTGGTCAATCAAAGGAAAATATTAATTTGTTGGTAGTGTTTCTTATAAGATCACGGATTAAAATCTTTGATTAACAGCTGATTAGTACCTACTCTTCAATAAATAAGATTATCGACCAATTTTTCAGACAATTATGTGGACAAAAATATATAATTATAATTCAATAAATTTACGTTTCGACGAGGATTTGGATTTTCTTCCGAATTGTTCTAAAAATTATAAAAATTAATTAGTAATAGTTTCAATATTTTTTAGTTCAATTCTGAAGAAGATCCAAATCCGGACCGAAACGAAAATTTATTTAATTATAATTATATATTTTTGTCAATATAATTGTCTGAAAAATTGGTCGATAATTTTATTTATTGAACTATTCGATTAAAATTTGACAGATGATGATTAGCCACACCAGTCGAACACATATTTCTAGTGGTTCTGGGTACTAGGTTGTTATTATTACTAGGTCTAAAGCTTTATTACGTAAAATTTTAAAGTAAAGGCTGATAAAAGATTGCAAGGTTACCTTAGCAAAAAAACGGAGTAATAATAAAACATTGTTTTAATAAAAATGCTTAGAAGTTTATATTTTTTCTCTTATTTAATACTAGTGGCCCGGTCCCGATTCGCCCGAATTTGTATTTTTCCACCGTTTTTTTCGTCGACTTAAGTTGCAAAATTGGTCTCCACGAAAAGCGCTTCTATTTTAACGCGATAATACGAGTATAAATAGTCTTTGTTCATCCTGAAGGTTCATTCTAAATAGTGGTGAAATAATTTTTCAAATAGGTGCAGTGGTTTACCCTCCACATACACAAAAACTTACAGAATTCACACTCTCTCTTCATAATATTAGTAGATATAGAAGTATAGATTATTTTCACATTTTTTTTGAAGTGAAAACTTCTTTAGCGGCGTTGTACACTTTTTGTTTGTAATGGGTAAAAAATGTTAAACTCGCGTCAGGACACGTGACCTGATCGAAAATTCGTAAGACGAAAACTTTTGTACACTTTTTTTGTAATGGGTAAAAAATGTTAAACTCGCGTCAGGACACGTGACCTGATCAAAAACTCGTAAGACGTTAATATTCAAGTTTTTACTTCTGCCGGCACTCCCCGAGTGCAATTTTGAAGTGAAAACTTCTTTAGCGGCGTTGTACACTTTTTTTGTAATGGGTAAAAAATGTTAAACTCGCGTCAGGCGTCAGGTAAAGTAAGAACTGGGTAAGCGAGAAAACGCTCTAAGTGAGAGTAATTGCAAGGTACCGTGTGGTTTATTACTGTTAGTATGTTATGCCACTACACCAACAGCAATCGGTGGCCGAGCGGTCTAAGGCGCTAGTCTTCGCTGACGTCAATTCCCGGCATCACAGGTCGTGGGCTCTAATCCCGTCCACGCCAAAAAAAAAATTGTTTTTTTCGGCAAATTTTTGACAATAAATCGAACTTAAAAGTGGAAAATAAATATAGTTTAAAAAAAACTAAAAAACACGCTTTATATTAAACTAAAAAGTGAAAAATAAATATAGTTTAAAAAAAACTAAAAAACACGCTTTATATCGAACTAAAAAGTAAAAAATAATTTTCAAAGTGAAAACATCTTTAGCGGCGTTGTACACTTTTTTTGTACTTGGTAAAAAATGTTAAACTCGCGTCAGGACACGTGACCTGATTGAAAATTCGTAAGACGTTAATATTCAAGTTTTCACTTCTGCCGGCACTCCCGGAGGCCGGAGTGCAATTTTTTTTTCTATTTATGATTTATTAATATTCGCAATACATTCGCATGAATTTCAAAAAGTATGCGAATATGCTCGAATGCAAATGAAAATCACTGGTATGAATCTTTTATAATATTTTATTACATCTGCAAAACTTGCAGATGAAAATATATGTCGTTGGATAATATGTAATGTAGAAAAAGTAATAACATCGGTAATATCCCATTCCAAACAATGCGCGCGGACTCTTGTAATAAACTTACGTCAGATTATAACCCGGTGAAAAATGGTTCCGGTTGGCTTTTTGTTGGCAACGATGTATGGGTCGGTATAGTCGGTACCTATAGAATGAATGCAGTGGCAGACCGATAACTATTCACCAGTGGCTAATTTAACGCGCCTCGTAATTCTTACACTAAACGGCTTAGCAATTGAACTTGCACCGACCGCTCAGCTTCGCTGGTCAAACGAAAGTATATATACAGAGGTACAAAAGCTTGTAAAAAACATTCAAGTCGTATTTTTTGGTTAACTAAACGTTTATTTCGCGTATATAGTTTCACGGTTGAGAGCGCAGTTTCGTAGTCTATTTTTTTATTGTTGACTAGCCGCTACCCGCAGCTACGCACGCTATTAAATTAAAATACAGTAGTGAACCCTTCCGTATTACAGTATTAACTGTTGGCTATTTATCGGACGTCTACCGTTTTTAGTATCATCGAAAATTAGTCGATAAATATTTAACCCCCTTAGGGGATGAATTTTCAACTTCTGTGCTAAATTCCATGCTTTTAAACCTAGCCGTTTAGGCTGTCAGTTGTCTGTAGAGAATACAATCCCGAGAATGTTTTTCAATCCCGGGATTACGGGATTTTTGATGCGTTATCCCGGGATTAGACTATGTGGTTTCTAATTGGGCTCAAATGAAAAAAACTTGAGTAATTTCTTAAAAAATGTTTTTAAAATCGTTGCACAACACAAATCACAATATAGTAAGAAAAGAAAATAGACAAAACAAAAAAAAACTTTACTTTTGCAAGAAATCAAAAAGACAAAACTATTTAGAATTTAGAAAATACAATCGCAGAAATATCAAAGCATCCAATGTTTGACTTCCAAGCCTGCTTCGTAGTTTATTGCCAACATAAGCTGAAAACTCTCGATCAGGTTCTGCGCTCGTTGGAGGAATAGACAATAGATACTTATATGCTGTTTCTAAGTGATATTCACGAACTCCTCCATTTTCGAATAGGCTTATTTCACGTCTAATACTATTTGCCAACCTCAATTCATTTTGTACTTGTACTTCAGGATCTGCAGATTTCATATTCTTACATATCGTACCGCATATTTAAGGATTGTTTTTTGTCGTTATGTAACAAATAATATTAATATAATCTAGGCAAGGTAATTGTCAAAGCGCAACGGATTACAGAATGCAAACTAGATCTGTTTTTGGCAATCCCGAAAATCCCGAGATTAGCCAAGCGCGATCCCGAGATTTTCGGAGCCAAAAACGGCCGGGATTCCGAGATTCAGGATCCCGGGATTGTATTCTCTAGTTGTCTGTCAGTCAGTTCAGTGTTAGAGTTCTAACTATACTAGAAGATATGGACACTCGATAATTAAGGTCTTTAATTATACAAGTGCGACCTTTGAAGTCCACCCGACTAACTTCCAAGTAGGGTCAATATTGAATACTGACAAATTAAAGCTGACAAATATTTTTTAAAAAATCTCTAAAATACACTTTATTGCAGTTTTTTAGGTTGTATAAAAAATAGGTCTAATACCTTTAAATTTAGTATAAATATTATATACATAAATCTTCTGAAAAAAATTCTCTAATTAATGATGAAAACCACATCAAAGTGTTTTGTGTAGTTTAGATCTAAATTCTAAGCAAACAGACATTCGTAAATTGCAGGGATATTAAAATGAATGGCATCACTTGTATAAACAACTTGAACATCAGTTAAACCTCGTTACTTTCAGCAACCTACTTCATACTTAGAGCTAATGGCCTTGCTGCCGAAGCCTCATAATATATAAAAAAAAAAAAACAACTTGAATAAATTTTTGCATTTCAACGATTCGTTCAATATTTCTCAGATTTCAATACGAAACTAAACTGCAAATTTATCCTAATCGTAAAAACTGTGTATCTGGGGCAAAATTTGGAAAATTTGACCACGTTTGCTTGCGCCCTACTGTGACACGGTCAGGTCACTTAATCATTAAACTGATACGGTAAATAATCATCTCATCACTTTTAAAAATAAATCTGGTTGTAGATTTGTTTCACTGTATTTAACAAACGTATTCAAGGAGAAAAATTGCTTCTAGATAAAAATTCTCCTGTGATACATGTAGCTTTGTATTTTACATACATATTTTATATGCTTTTTGTACACATAGGAGAATATTTTTTATACAAAAGAAAATATTTATATAAGGTAAGAGCTATGAGCGTACATAATATACTTACAAAAGATAAAACAATTTCGTTCTTTCCTTATGTAATAACGTCTTAAATTTGAGGTACCTATATAAATTAACATAAAAAAATTTAACAGAAATTTATTATTATAATAAAATGTTATTTTTCACTTTTTTAAATTGCACTCCCCGCTAAAGGTATGTGCTATATTATCGCTTTGAGCGTCAGAGTTGAGTTTCTTACATAGAAGAAGTTATATCTTGGTTAATTTCGTACAAAATCCATTCAAACCTTTTTGAAAAGAGATTTTGTACTGTTAAATGCAACCACTTTTTGAGTCGAGCTCAGAATAATTCCTAAATTGTAACTGAAAATCGTAAACAGCAATTGTCTATTCGATCGTTCAAGCTTGAAGCTGTAAAATACGTTCCCATTTTTCTCAAAAATGGTTGACATACTATAAGTCCAAGAGCTATCGAACATTTTTTGAGGCAGCGTAAAAATGTACCTATGTACCTAACACTTCTTTTGTAATGTGTGAACACAAAATCGAAAACCTAGCTGAAGGGTAGTCAAGCCTAGCCAAGCCATGAATTTTTATAACTTTGCGAAATTTTAATGGCAAAAAAAGTTCTTGAGGCATTTTGAAATTTCAATACGTTCAAATTTAGTAAAATTAATAAAAAAAAAATATCGGACTTAAACGTCTGCCCGGCGGTTACAAAACTGTCTATACGTGAGTGCAAGTAAGACGCTACGGGTAGGTTGAAGTGTGAGAGAAAACGTATACCTAAGTTATTTTAATCTCAAATTAAATTGTTATTTTCTTCTGCCTTATCGCAGTTTAACTGCAGATCTATGACGGATTTACTTAAAAGTTAATCCGTCGCTAGCTCTTCGGCTAGTATCTTAGTCAAGTAAGAATGACTGGATTAGAAACTGGTTCAGAAACGTGAATTTTAATTTAGTGGGACGGTCCCATCAAATAAAATTAAATTGACCTGATAACATTACTCAATTATGTAGGATTTTAATGATACGATAGTTTGAAATACATAATCTAAATGTTATGAAAATGTTTACATTATAATTTTGACTGTAGAGAAATATTTGTAACTGAAATTGACATTCGCTTTTTTATCTCTCATATACATATATAGCTATCTCAAATTCCGAACGAACAAACAGAATTTATTATCTTTATTTAATTGATATTTAAATATTCATCAACAATCGAAGTGTCGTTAGCTTACATTCTCTTTTCTTATTCGAATTGTTCATTAAGAATTCAAAAATACAATTAAGTTTTTCTTTGAAATACAGTTTTCATGAATATGGGAATAATATAAAGGCAGTTTAATTTTGTTCAAATGAAATGTTTTATTAATAATTTCAAAAATCTATATTTTTTTCGATAAATATAAAAAAACACTAGAATAGTGTATAAAATGGCAAATGTGCGCATTTACGGTGAAATATCCTTTTTAAGGACACTTCTGTTACATTAGAGCCACTTCTTTTAAATGCCCGCTAAGTATATCACATTAGATATTACCCGAAATTAAGCCGTATCGGTATTATAAAAATAAAAATTGATTTAATGTATAATAGATTTTGGAACTAAATTGGTGTACGCTGCTTAAACTATTTAGATTTATTACTTTTAATTATTTCGTTTCCAAAACAAAATTTATCCGGGCGAATCCGGATCGGAAATCTAGTATTACCAACCTCTATATTATTATTAGTGATGTGCCGGATATCCGTATCCGTATCCGTTAGTTTTTGGCGGATCTTTTACCTTATTAATTTTCAATTCATAGATGAAATTTTATATATATAAGTGATTAGGTAATAATGAAAAACTGTCAAATTCCATTCAGATTATTTTTTATTTTTTAAAATCGTATTTGGCACCTTTATATTGCAAACATTTATCGTAGTGAGTACCATACCAATAGTACATAACTCAAAGGTACTAAAAAACTATCTTTATAATGAGATATTGCACATCGATCTTTGGAAAGCGACAATATGTTATGAGAGTTAAGTCTTAAAGAGGTCAATACTCAATAACTTTTTCCCATAACAGATAGTCTCTTTCCAAAGGTCGATGTGCAATATTTACCACCGCGTACTCTAATAAAGTTAAGATCCGTATCCGTATCCGCGGATCTTGAAACCAAATATCCGTATTCAGATCCGTATCCGCGGATATACATTTTTAACGATCTGGCACATCACTAATTATTATGGACAAATTTATTGACCTTAAAAGTTAAAACTATACATAACAGAGGTTTCATTGCACAATTGTTAAAAAAACCACATTTAAAAAAATAACAAAATTTTAGATAAATCATACAAAATAAAAAATAATTGAATGAGTTCATTCCGATAAAAAATGAAACCCAATTTATTTTTAGTACTTAGACCATAAATCGATTAAATATATCATTTACAATATAATACCCGTTGTACAAAAATAATAATAACAACATTTGATACAGCGATTGTTACTTTTATTGATTTCGTTTCTGTTGACGACACTTTATATAAATCGGCACAAATCAATTTTCAATAGCATATTATTGGAACGAAAACACGCAAAGAGTCAGCTTAGTCAGTGTTTTACAAACAGATAACAGATAGACAGACAGACAGTCGGTTGGCGGTGCTAAAAGAAGAAGAAATACCGGAGATTTCAGTTTTAAGCCGACACATTTAATTTAATAAAGATAAATCGCGTCCTTTTCGCAGCTATGATTCATCGGCTTGGCCATTTGGGTCTCGCACAACACACTCATTTCCGACACTGCCTCCATCTACTCACACGCTCACGAGCTTTCTAGTTTTACCTACTGTTATACACTCCCCGGACGCAACGCTAGACATACCGCCTTTTTTGATGTGAAACATCTACTGGCGCGTTTGGATGGGAGTAAAAACGTGCAAATGCCGTGACACTCGACGCTGTTACGTTTAATTTATTTACTAGAATTTTGTTGAATGACTGCGCGAAAATGTTGTGCGTATGCGTTGGATTATAACATGGCATTTGTTGATGGTGACGTCTGCCATTTATTAGTTACTAGAATAACAATTTAAGTGGCGCCGCTTGGAACTTAAAATTGCATACGGCCAGCTTGATGTCCCACGACGGCTCACATTTTTTTTAAATTATCCCGACAGACACAATAGAAGGTCCGCTGTATGCGCGCGATAATATTATTATGCAATAATATGAGTATGAGTAAGAGCATCCGATGACTTTTTTTTAACAGCTTTATGAAATTTATTTGTTTACACACACGTGCAGAGTTTAAGAGAGAAAAAATCCATGGAAACAAATAAATAACCTAAATTTCATGAAGCTGCCAAAAAGTTACTAGAGTACGCTAGCGGGTATGCTTGCCATATAAGTGAAAGTGTCGGCAGTTCAGAGAGAGAACGCTGCAAATTAGTTACCATAGAGATAAGGAACTTTTCTCTGTCTGAATTGCAGACACTTTCACGGCTCACTCGCGTACTCTAGTCTAATATCTCTATGCAAAAAATCCATCGAATGCTCTCACTCGCACTCATATAATTGCATAATAATATCATCGTGTTCATACAGCGAACCGACAACCGAAGGAAATGTCTGCCATCATAAATATAGGCTCATAATATTGCTATAAATATAACATAAAAATTTCAGGCTTGGTAAAATATGCGTTGTCATCCGGCTACTGGCTCTTCAGCTATTATGTATCTAACCAAGCAAAAAATAGTAAATATCATAATATTTAATACTAGCCGTTAACCGCGTCACCGCGTGCGTTAACCGATTTTTTTTCTTTATTTAAACGCTGTCAAATATCAATATTTTTAAAGTTAGAATGGTTCTGTCGCCAATTGACTGGAATTTCGTGCGTTGTACTAGTCCATAGACACAAGCATGTTATGTCGGTCCTGCGTTCTAGCTATGGAATTTCCACCAGAAAAGTGACATGCGCACTACATTGATAAGATAAAAATATTGTTGACTGACTGGAGTGCAATCTGAACTGTGGTATTATAGTCTCGCAGTTTTGGTTAGCGAGTGTATTGCAACTGATGATGGGTAGTTATTCCCCGGTCTTGTTCCGCTGCCTCCATCCCCCGATATCGTCCCGTTCCAACAAACAGTGCCCGAGGGACGGATCATCTTCTGCTTATTTTATGACTTATGGTATGAAATTATTCACACGCACGTTTTTTAATATCACACGACGTATTCCATTCAGTGTAGTGGGACTATAGTGCGCCATCAACAGAAGGTGTATCAAACAAATAAAAGAACTACTATTAAGTTACATCACATGATCACTTAAGGAGGTTGATCCGTTACAGTCCCAATCAAAAGTAAGTCGAATTCTAAATGGGAACTTTTATAGTTTATAAGTCGATGATACCAATAAATTATTGTCATAAAGGCATAAATAAATAATTTTTTTTAATATTAATTAATTATTTCAGTACTTTATACTTAATGGACTAACTTTTGTATTTTTTATACAAAGTTAGGTTAAAAAAATAAATTTATGTAAATATCTGTATTTTACATATTTTTTGCAGTAAATAATTGAAAAAAGAAATTAGAAGTAATAGAAATTAAAATTAAATCATTAAAAAGTTGAAAATTCAGTTAAAATTGTTAAATCTGTCAAGAATAAAAGTCCATAATCGAAAAGTGCTAAGGTTTAATAATTTTTTTATTGATTAAAAGTCTCCTAATTAAATTGGAAAAAATATTAAAATATGCGTAAGACATCGATGCTTTACATAGGTAGTTTTCGGAACTGCTGACATTATTTGGTTATTTGCAAAAAATTAAAATGAACAGTTTGCATGCTAGCTTGACATATTTTCCATAAGACTACATGTTAAAGTTTTTTTTAATTTTTGACATTTAAAATCTCCTAATGATTTTGGATTTTTTACAAAAAATTTTGTCATAAAAAAATCTATTAAAAAAACTTTATTTCAGATTTTTTTCATTATCTTCGTAAAACGGCTCAACCTCCTTAAGCATAATTTTCCATCATCAATGAACTTGAAACGGGGCTTCTGCCAATAATTTCGTTTTCTTTCTTGTTATTTTTATAGTGCAATTTCTTTAATCGCGATGACACTTGTTTCGTTCAACGAGAAACAAAAATGAGGAAAACACCATTTCTTGGTTTATCCATAAAGATATAGATGTCAGATTATCTTTTAATGGTGATTTTAATCATCTATCTATAGATCTATAATGCATACATACACTGATAAAAATGTCAAGTGAATTTACATTTTTCTAAATCACTTTTAACAATTTTGGTAGTTGGGGTAATACTCATCTCATCTCGTCAAATAAACCTCAAAAAACTTGAGCTGTTAAGCGTCTACAATCTACAATTTATATATCAGTTCTCATGAAGGTTCAACATCCAATAAAATGTATAATTTTGAATAACAGTAAACCACAAAAATTATTTGAATTTTCAATTTATTACCAAAAATTGCAATACTCTGAAACTACTCACATAATTTTGGCAACTGTGATAAGTATATTACACATCTGTATGTACGCTATTACGAAGTTTTAAACATGAAAAAGTTTTGAATGAAATGTGTAATTTTTTTAACAAAAATATTAAAAAGGTTTAAAATATGAATTATGATAATTTCATTTATTTTATCTGTTTATCACTGACTTTCGTACATTTTTCTCGCTCCAGTAACCACTGTTCTATTCTTCCATGTTCCATGCTTTTAGGGAACTTGAAATAGGCACATGTCTTACAAAATTACAAAGGTCTTGCTAAAAAATAATTGATTAATTAAAACGATATTTTTTAAACTGTTTGTGCGTCTATTTGCATAATTTTTTGTTCAATTTCTACTTCGAAACAACACTTTTTCTACGCATTTTAATCAAAATTTAGCAATATTTTTCTGTGTAGATCAACTATTTGTTTATCCATGGTCCATCCTTCTATTGTGTCCCTGTCTAATTAATTAAGTTTAAGAAATGAATGGTTAAATAATAATAATAATAATTTGTCGTGGCTAAATATTTGTTTTTGTGTGAGTACAATCTAATGTTCTACTTGATAGGGAGTTTGGCAATGAAAACTGTAATTATAATCACACTCCTAAGGTCAATTTCAAATCAGATTTTTCTGCAACTTATCATAACTGTGCCTTCTTCAAACCTAGCACTTAGTTACTTTATATTCACTTGCAAAAATATTTGCTGACCACATAAATTATCAAGTAAATTTAGCTAACAAGATAATTAAATATCAAAACCATTAATTACATTTAATTTTGTAATTATTAAGATTATGAAAAATAGGGAAACTTTCCAATTGCTGCTGAAAGCTGAAAAAATTTAGCAAATAAATAGGCATTGTTATTCTTTTGCTTTATATTCAGTTCTCCTAAAGCATGTCAGAAAATGTCATATTTTTGGCAATATTTGCAACTTTCCGGCAATAATGTTGTTATTAGTGTTCCAGAATTTTGGGAAATTTACGAGTCTTGGCGACTTTCCAGGGATATTCCCAACCTGTAAATATTGCCAATTGGAAACGTAAACAACAATACATTGCTATTCAATGCTTTACTCAAAATCAACTTATTCTTGCAATGGTTAAGCAATAGATATTTTGTGTGCTGTATACGCTACAAGCTCTGTTTTTCAGTGAACTGATGATTTATGTGTTTTGTGATCACAGTCGGCTATGAAATATACTGGCATTCATAAAAACATCGGTGTGGTTGAATTTATCATAACAATTTATAAAAAGATTTTTATGGAATAAAATATGTATCTAAACCTATTTATATGATATTTGTATATCGCATTCGCTTTTGCATGTGAAAGATTTAAGTTAAAAACGACATTTATTAATGAAATTTATTATATTGACTTGAACGAACATTTGAAATAATGACAACCACAGACGCCGAATTTCTATAAAAAGATTTAAGTGTGTGTGTGTATGTGTTTGTTTGCGGCGAGTTATTTCAGAAATTACAGAGCCAATAATTTTTTCACTGCTTAAAGCCTACTTATTCCAGAGTGACATAAGTTATATACTATTACGTCACGATGAAAGGGCGCTGGGCAATAAACAAAACTGTAAAGCGAGTCAAAAATCTCGCATAGAGTAATATGAGAGATGTGTTGCTTTTGATTATTTCACCGCCAAAACAACTTCCAGGTCGAAGCCGGATCGGAAAGCTAATGTGCCATATATTTTAATCGTGATTAGTTTGCACAGACATACATTTCTGATATTTAATCCGTATACAAGATGTTGAAAAATAAAATTTTATTTTATAAAAAAATCAATAAGATTGATATGTCAAATAAAGTGCAATATTTGCCATTTTTTACGCTGAAACTCGGAAATAGATCCGAATACGGCATCGCAAAATTTTGAAAACCCGTTATATTTATATATAAGTATATATATTTTTTTTAAACGCAGCCCCTCTACTTGGCGTCGTAATTTATCATATTGCAATCTGTTTTCAATTAAAGGATGAAAAAATAGTATAGAATCGACAAACGAAACAACTCCAGAAAGAATTACATCACTAGATAGTTTTAATAAAAACATAAATTCAATTCAATCATAAATTAAAACTATAAAATTACGCAACTTGTCTTACATTCAAATAGATTTACCAATTAATAGCAACGTTTAGTTATGTATATCATCAATTTTGAGGTCATATTTTATTTTATCTGAAATTCCATTCAGTATACGCAAAGAAACTGTTGAAGTGAGATGTAACCGTTGGCTTTAAGATACTGATCCTAATAAAATTTTAATTTGTGTTTTAGTGTTACTTTTTTGTACATGTAAACAATATAATAACTGCATAGTGTATAGTTTAGTGTTGTAGTGAACTGACTATAATATTTTTATCAAGGTTTTAACACTGTCGTAAGTATTTTTTTACACTAGTTTTATTAAGAAAGTTCTAACCGCCTCACTTTGCCGCTTAAATATATAACGCTTCCGATCGTATTTTTGATTTAAGTGTAGATTTTTTAAATTTTTAATTAAAACTCTTCTTGGAAGACTACAGGCGGTCGATTCTATTCATAACTATAGAACAGCCCTGGGCAAATGGCGGCCCGCAGTAGACTTTTGTCCGGCCCGCGAAGCATTTTATAAATGATTATTAAGAGCGAAAATAGTTTGTCAATATAATTTGGCGCTTAAAAAAAATTTAGAAAAATAGTTAGACCTTTTTTTTTGCTCTGTGCGGAAATGAAAGGACCTTTTTTTTTGCTCCACGGTCAAGTTTTCATCAAAAGATTTTCCCACCCCTGCTATAGAGAATATACAATTGGATTTTTGTTTTTTGAAGCGAATGTGTAGAGAATTGAAATACCTATCAAATGAAATGCAACATGACCTCCTTGCTGTTTAAAAACTTTGAGTTAATAGTGTCCCTGGCATTATCTTTAAAATTCCAAAAACAAAAGCAATTTCTAAGGCTTTTATGAAAAGGTTGTACCTGGATTTTGTTAGAACTCTTTGACTCAATTCGTTGAAAATTCCAGATAGGGGATATACTTCAGACGCACAAAGATAACGATACTAGCCTGTTCACAGCAAATATCATTTTTTGACCTATTCAAAGCAAAAAAAAAAGACGGTTTCTAATGGGTTGACGAGCTGAAATCAGTATTCCGCGTAGGTATAATATTAATCACACAACAGAATGATCACTGGCATATGGAGTATGGACATGATAACTTAATGAGACCATCAAACCGTGAAAAAGGATAAAAAATAAAAACACTTTGAAATGAAAATTTCTCTCTCTTTCCCTGCGGAAATGGCGGAATACGTGACATGATAAGAAATTTAATTATAGGTAGTTGTATCGTATTACTATTTTCTTGTTGTTAAATTATAAAATTAATGCTCCGTTTCTGATACAACTTTCAACCCAAAAAATGAAAAATTGAATAAACGACCAGGCACCAAATATACGGGAAAATGGATCTCGGTGTAATTCTTCCTAACTGGGTGAAAAGAATCAGTCATTTGATGCTGAAAAAAGTTTCCAATACAACTTGGGTCTAAAAATCCAATTATATACAGATATATCATATATTGTATTGGACCTCGGTCTGTTGGTAAATAAGTAAATAAAAAATATCTCCACGGGTGCCCACATATTGCACGTTGTTCGAATTACCACAAAACAGCCGTTTTTGATAAGCACTTAGGACACCGGAATTTTCAGACCCAAGTTCTATTTTAAACTTTTATAAGCATAAAATTCTGATTCATGACAATCATGACCCCCAGCTAGAAGAAATCCATTTTCCCATGTATTTGGTGCGGGACCCTTTCTATTTTTCAAGTACGTTACAAATTATTTATCAAATTATATCACCGTAAAGTTAATTTCTCACGAATCATTTTCAATAAAACATTGTCACTAGTGATGTGTTCACATGACTTTATTGGGAGCTGGCTCCGTGCGTTCCGCTTACTAAAAAGAATTCCTCAGAGCGAGTCGTTCAAAGGAGCGACACTAGACAGTACGCACTACACAAGTGTGCAGACTGCAGAGGTGTGAACTGTCATCATGTATTCTCAGGAGTCACAGCACAATACAAACTCTGAGCTCATTTTATTATGATTCTGATTTTATATTATTCGCATTTCAGATAAACTATAAAGTATAATAAAAGCTTAACAATAATAATGTTTATTGTTGCAATATTATATCTTTGTCAACGACATCAATGTGAATGGTTTAAGTCACTGTAAACAGTGTGTCATTCAATATTAAACGACTCAGCAAAGATAACTCCGTACGTGCAAAGTTCATTAGTGTCTCTGTGGCCTGTGCTGTGTGCGTTCTGCAAATGTGCGAATGCAACAGTACAGAGCAATGGCGCTCGAAATGAGTCATTCACAAAAAAAGAGCGACTCGCTGCGCTCCGAGAAAGGAGTCGTTCATTATGAACGACTCGCTCAGGAGCGACACATCACTAATTGTCACTACTTCAGTAAGAGCGAAAAGTGGATGCATGCGTTCTTAAAAGTGAAAAGAAGCTCTACTTTAATCATTTTTAATGATCATAATATTGAAAAATGAAAACAAAATGAACAATAAAATGTAGATTGTTTACGGAATTTATTTTTCTTCACACGATGCCATTTGTGAAAAAAAGGAAGTGGTGGATGTACAGACTTGTACAGAATGATTAAAATATGATACATATTATGTGTACAAATGGCTCTTTTCGTGAAAAAATGATTAATTGAAAAGTCCCCGTGAGAATTGAACTCAAGCGTATTGCATTATTATCCTATATAAAGTGTATTCATTTTTTCTTGATTGAAAACAAAATTAATTGATACGCAGCTTATTCTGAAAAAGAAACGTTAATTTTTGTTGCAAATATGAAAATTGCGTATATTAAGAATGATTGCCTTTTGTTTATAATCATTTCTTTTTTTATTTTTTGTTTTAGTTATAAGAAACCGGCACCAAGGTCAGCTTCAAATTAACAATAAAAGGGTAAGTGCCAAATTTTTCAATTCATAGTAAAAAATACTTTTAAGATGAGTGTTGACTTAGATTTTTAAAAATGCTGTCGACAAATTTCAAATTGTGGTCGCTAAAGGCATTCTAGTGTTTTAAGCAACAAAAAATTGACTTATCTCTTGATTATAAATTCCAAAAAAAAACCACATATTTATGTTCTAAAAATTGCAACAAAAAACTTGATATTTGTCAATATTTTTTTACAGCGTAACATAAAATTTTAAATTACGGTAAGTCTATTTATCATTTTAAAGTTTATTCTTTACAAAATATATGTTAAATATACTGATTGTTTAACATTATTACTTTTTTCTGTAGGTAGGTAGATAAAAAGTTAAACGTATGCTATTTTTTGTAACTATTGCTTGCTTTTAATTAAACCATTAAATTAGATTAAATAATATATAAAAATCAGGCTCAAAATCAAATGTAAAGATTCATACATACTTTGCAATAATAAACAAATATTGAACAAGATTTTTCATAGAAATTAGAGATTTCCGAAACGTAAGTGCATTTTGTACGCGGACACACACATTCAAATGCTTCCTAATATAGCGTTATGCGGGTGAATAAGGGAACATATTAATCTGCTGGTGGTTGATTGTGTTCTATTAAACTACTGGCTTTGTGGAAATAAGGATTAACACAAGAGAAAACTGATTTGGCATACAGAATTTAAATTTTTATTATATTAATCTAAATCGAAACAAATTAATTGAAACTATCTCATGCGTTGAGAAAAGATCAAACAGTTTATATTTACATGTAATATAATACAATATATTTTATTTTAGTTAAAAAAATACAATTGCAGGGAGGAAATTAATTCGTTTCGTGAATTTTTCTTTTCAAGCTTATTATTACGTGATTTTTAACACTTTGATCTTTTCTCGCTAGGCAAAATATAACACAAAGTACAGTACGGAACATAATGTGTAATGCGCGACTTTCACTTTCAAAAGAAACGTTGAAAATACACGAGTCTTTATTACAATAAATCATGAGCGAGATGAAACAATTCCCTAATGTTTTATTTGCGATACAAGCGAAAGCAAACGGACTGTTAAAAGAAAGTCATTACAACCTTTGCTTTAAACAGGAACTTAAGCGAATGCAAAATCAGTTTTTTTTAAAACGTGTTTTTTTCATTTATTGCAATATTTGTTTTTTAATGTTGAACGTAAGACAACCTATAGTTTAAACTGCATCATGGGTATATACGTGATTTCCGTTTTCAAGCGGTTACCCATCCGTAAAAACGTGAATCTATAAAACTGCTTTAAACCTATTTAAACTATAAAATCCTTTTATATTTTATTCCTACAGTAAATTAAATTAAGCTGAAAACTAAATGCATTTTTGCGGCATTTATAATAATTTAAACGTATTATAATTAACTGCAATTATTGCTACGATATTTTCAAAGAATATGAAATTTGAAACATGTTTTTACAGTAAAAATATAAAAATTTGAAAAAGTGGTAAAGTGAGAACCGAGGGTTCCGTACAAACTGGTAGGTATGTGAATAGTTCGTCCGTCACGGGAATCGAGTCTCGAAGATTTTTCCCCCTGAGTATACCCATATACATAGATATAGGTCGCGGTTAGTTTACCAGCTGCAAATAAGTTTATAATCGCAAAAAAATAGTTTTTGTGATGTAATTATCAATTTTTCGGATTTTTTCGATTATTTGTGCTAGAAGACATTGCTTCTTGCCAAAAATGATTTTTTAGGTCAATAGGAAGTACCTTGTAGCAGTGATGGCGAACCTATGAGCCGCGGGTCAGACACTGACCCACGTGTTTATTTCTATAAACTCATTTTTATATCATAAAACAGAGAACAGTCAATAAGACTAAAAAAAAAGACGTACAAGTGCAAGTAGAACTCGCGCCCTGAGTGTTCCGTACCGTTATTTCATAAATTTGTCATGCAATAATTCTATATTACATAAAATCAGAAATTTATGATTTTCGGATTTTTTCTTTACTTGTGCTATGCAACCTTCTTTCGCGACACACAAGATTCTAGGTTAACGGGTAACATTAAAAGTTTTGATAAGTGAGTCAGTATAAAAAAATTAATCAAGTGATTTGCAATTCTAAAAAACAAAATATAAATAAATCAAGTTATTTGCAATTCTAAAAACAAAAAAGATAGTTGCATCAACCAGTAATCGATCACAGGGCGCCCACGTGGCGTTTCAGTTGAAACACCGTCGCTCTTAAAGACTTGCTGCTTACACTGCATTACTAAGAGCTGTTACTGTTTTTCTGTAAGATTTCTAAATTTCAAAAGTATATTAAAGAATTCAATTTTTGCATACCCCTTTAAATATGCGATTTTTGACAAGAACCGAAATCTTTCGGAACTTTGGCAAAATCATAATGCTTATAGAAAAAAATATGCTCAATCCAATAACTACAAACAAACGTCTGTATGTCTTTTGGTTTAGAAGTTATTTGCGTTTATAGTTTTCAGAAAATCATATAAAACCTCCGAATGGCCGTAGTTTCCAAACTAAAAGAGATACAGACGTTTGCTTACGCTCATTGAATTCAGCGTATTTTTTCTGTAAGCATTCTCAATTTCAAAAGTATATTAAAAAAATTATTTTTTTAATTTTTTCTTCAAAAATTTCGATTTATGACGAAACACAAATCTTTCGGAACTTTGGCAAGTTACCCTTTTTTTTAACCTTAATCCTAGTTCTTATTTATAAGTCTAGAGGGGGTTTATTGTTGCATTTAAAAAAATTCCGATTTTTAACATTAGAAAAATGTAATTCGACTACGATTTTTGTTTTAAAATTGGCATGTTTTCCCCCATACCTAAAATAGTAAAAGAACGTTAGACAAAAAGAAGAGTAACTAGTATTTTATATATTATTCGTTGTTCTGCAACAATAATTAGAGTGTTCTCAACCACAACATACAAATAATAAACCAAAAGCTATAATTCACAGTTATCTTCAACTGTAAGATACATACAACGATGTAATTTATCATTTTTTCAACCAGTGATTTTCAAAAACTTTTGCTTGCATCTCATAAAACACGTGCGCTCTTTTACAAAACGCAATAAATTTTTAGAGTACTCAAATTCAATCTCACTATTCTGTCTTTCAGTCTGCCTGTTCGTTTGTCATAGCTATATTTTTATATTTAAATGACTCCTGTGTGTTGGAAATGAAGTAAAAAACTGGTTGTCTGTAAAGTCGGTTTACGGACGATAGTTTTACGTGATAACGTCATAAAGAAACATTGAAATGCGTACAAGCCGACGCTTGGGCCGATCGTGCCTCTCTATCGCTTATACCGCGCTCTCGCTTGCACGCTCAGGCTCAGGCGGAACGTGACACTTTTTCGTGCGTGCAGCCGGTGTTTCATCAATTTATAAGACGTTATCACGTCAAAAATGATTTTTTTCAATGAAAAAAATTGCGATTATGTTACTCGTTAAAAAAATTTCAAATCAAGAATTCTTTCCTTTCTGTTAGAATGCACGTGACGCTATAATAGGAATGAATATATATTCCAGATAATATAAAATTTAAAGAAAACAAAACAAAAAAGTATGCCTACACAATTAAAATAGTAATTTATGTATCTCGGTTGTGTTGAACTTTATTTTAGGTGCATACATGACATTGTTTCACGAGAAAAACCGAGTTTTTGCAGCCACACGAACCAAAACAACATCACGACTGAGATATATACTACAGTTTTTGCACGTACCTCCAAAAAAATAGCTGATTTTTACTTCATAATAATATTTTTGTGGGCGACCAAATTACATTTCTTTTGACTTGTTTACGAAAACTAGGCCTCCTTTGTGTTGCTTTGTTTGTTCATTTAAAGGCTCTCACAGACCAAGGCGACCGCGGTGGCGATCGTGGTTGCGATCAGGTCCATGTGTCCTGTTTTGTGGCCCCCGAATCCAAAAAACATGTTTTTGAAAAAACTCTGTGCGTCTGTTAGTCTGTGAACACGATATAGGTCAAACGGATAAACGGATTGAAACCAAATTTTGAGAGGATGTTAGGTATGCAAATATGAAGAGCCCTATTGTTTTTGGGGAAAATCGGCGCATGCGCAGAAGAGATATATGCTATAACGGTGTTATTTATATAATAATGGTATACTTTTCATGACGGCTTATTATTCTATTTATTTTTTGAAGAAAATTTAGTCAAAATTTTTTTTTCTAATATATATACCTATTTTCGGATATATTTTAAAAATAAAAAAAAATCAGTCGCTTTTTTGTTTTATGTATCTGTCAGAAATAAACTAGTTCGACATGATTTGATTAATTTTTACATGACGTGAACATATTATGTAGGTAACCATGGCAACGAATAGCAAATATCAAATTGAATACTAGCCATTAGCCGTGTCACCTCACGCGATGGCGATGTCAGAAATTTTATTTTCTTTATTATAATCAAATGTCAACATTTTTGAAGTTGGAATGATCCCGTCGCCCAATTGGCTGGAATTTTTTTATATCACTTGCATATAAAATATTAACTTGGATATTTTTTTGCCAAATCAGTGTTTTACTATTTTAAAGTAAGCTGTTGAAAAATATATTTTTTGGATCTTAAAATGTTGTCTAATTTGACCAGACTGGTATCTGTAAAATGTTTCGTAGATCCCATTGATGGTTCGTTTTCAACTAACCACCATATATTTACCTAGCTGCAAACTCTAAAGACTAATATAAAAACCTAGAACGTAAACTGTTTGAGAGCCGATGATACAATAAGAATAACAGCTTTATACATGGGGAGAACTCATGCTTATAATAAAAATTAAAAATGACATGCGGTAGTCAAGTATAATTTAGTTAAATAGGGCGTAATTAAAAATGACAAATGGATGAAAACTCATCGTAAATTCGCGAAAACATTACGGCTGATATGGCTCGAGGGTTTCGCGTTCTCCTGACGGTAGTTTAAATTAAGTGCGTAGACACGTTTCATGTGAGAAATACGTTGAGGGGAGGGGGACAACACTTGAAAATTCCCTTCAAGACAGCCAGGGAAACACACACAAATCGATAATAGTCACGTAATAATAACTATATTCATGGACGGGACAGCTTTCGTCGTCTTACGTTGCATTTTCCCAATTTATAAAGTAATTTAAAGCATAATAATTTTGTTCGACCTGTGGTCCGTGGAAGCTTAAAGCTGCTGCACACGAGGCTAGAAACGCTGCTAGAAACAATGCTTGAACTTTTGCTGTCTAGGTACGAAGCTGGAAATGACGTCACTGTGGGCTCGACTGCTGCCTCACAAGATATGTTTTAAAATTAGAACAGGGGCTATTTTTCTTACTAAGTCCCCTGCTAGGTATGAGCAAGAACCAATCAGGAAGCAGTATCTTGTCACGTGGGCGACTTGAAGAAACGCCCACAAACAAACACTATGCCGTAGTGTGTGTTCTGTTCAGAGACAATAAACATGCACTTTTGTTACCGTTCTATAACTGCGCGCGTACCGAATCTACCTGCAGAGCAAGCTTGTAAAGACGTCTCGAGTGAAGCGAGCACATAATAGCAATTAAGAAAACCAGCGCTAGAAAACTAGTAGTGAAATCTATAGCAAGGAACATAGCGGCAAATCCAGCCTCGTTGCACATTTATATTCTTACGAGATATTGTTGCAATGGAAATAAATAACATGATTGTGTCATTAATATTGTCGTCTATGAAGTTCCATTGCATTTCTCCACATCAACTAAGAATTTGTAATACGTGTCTCCCATCAAACGTATACGAGGTATTGTAATTAGCGCGATTAAGACAAACGTGATTGATACAGATGTCTAAAAAGCATTAAATTATACTTGTGTACAGCAGGGATGAACAAACCGCGGTCCACTAGTTACATACTTACTATCGCTGACAAGTCAACTGATAAACACCCACACATCATCACTATCTCGTTTGGCGACTCGAATGCATCAAAGAAGACATACACATAATATTCATTATATTTTTAATTACCAATGCATATGGTTGGTTGAGTTATAATCATTACAATATTTATTTAATTGATTTACATTAAATTAACTTCAATTACATTACGATAAATTCTATTGTAAACTGTCATAAATAAATAATTTTTTTTTTAAACATTTTATCTGGTATCAGAAGCATAATTCGCTATGCGGCCCGCCAGCAAACGCGAAAATGGGCTGTTGACAATACGCATCAAATTTAAAAAACGCGTATAAAGTATTACGAAATTGAAATGAATTGAAATGAATAAGCTTGTTTGGATCTGCCTGTAATTGTGAACAAACGTTTTCGATTATGAAAATAAATACAACGGAAAATAGAAACCACCTAACAAATGAAAATTTGGAAGCGACAAGTTATTTGGAACCAGGTTTGATTAGATTGTAGATCAACATCTAAGGTTATCAGCGTCCCCAAACTTTTTTGTCTCGTAGACCACTTGTCATGTTTTTCGGTTTTGGGTAGACCCCCTTCTTATCTGATATTGATTTTTTGCAAATTCATTAATGTCAAATGTATTTTTGACAACCGGTATAGTGCTACTCACTTTGAACGATTTAAATTTATAACGGTAGTGAAATGTAGTGTGAAATGTTAGTTTTATACATTTACTAATTAGATTCAAATTAAACGAATCAAATGAAAATTTTCTTTCTGTTACATAAAATAACTAAGCAAAAAATAAATACTTTTCGTGTGAGGAATATGAACCTGATGCTTTAATAATAAATTTTCAACATTTGGCATCAATTTAGTTAGATTTAATCTTAAATCTCTTCGGTTAACGATGTCCAGTTTGTTTATTTTTTTGTTAGGAGATTTACTACTATCGTTGACCCCCATTTTCATTTCATTGATCCCCAATTTTTTTCCCCGCTGACATGAACCCCTTGCAAGTTGTCATCGACTCCTGGGGGTCGATATAGACCACTTTGGGAATCACTGGTCTATAACCAAAAACAAAACAATTGTTAGCGCAATGCAATGCCATGCTTCGAATTGAAAATTAAAATGGCATTAATTTCTTTATAAGCTGTTATTCGGTAGCAGCCTTTAGCTTAAAATATTTGCGAGTTACTCTTGGTTCCAATAAGTCTGTACATCCCTGGTGTACAGCATACGAGGTATTACTATTGTGGCACTATTAAACATAGTACCTGTCTTTAAAGGCTAAAACGCTATTTTTCTTGGATATTTGAAGCACTTCGTAAGCTCATGTATATCGTAGATAAAATACGAGGTATTTTGTCTATGAAGTAATGTCACGGCATATAGAAAAATCAGCAGATTCACTCGACATTCGGCACTTTAGTGTTCATCCGTAAGTTTCTAAGACTTTGAACACGGCTCGTTAACCTCGAATAATATAGGGTGGAGATAAGGAGGACATTCTCTTATAGGTGTTAAATTGAAAAAGTGGTCACCTAAAAGCATTAAATAGTGACTTAATAAGTGGTCAGAATGGCGCTAGTGAACCAGTGGGATTCAGTATGAACTTAGCTGTTGTAGACAAACTGAAATGCGCTCCTGAACAAAGATAAAAATCAGGGCCATAAACAGTTTAAGAAAAAAATGAAGTATGCGGAAGTAGCAAAATTTAATTTAGTCATAACCCGCAAATTAATTGTTAAACCAAGTGAGACGAAAAAAATATAATTTTGAAAGTTTAAAAAAATAATTGTATCACTCACGTCTGCTGCATTTATGGGCGATTATATATTTAACGTTTTAAAACGGCGCCCTCAGAAGCCGGATGTGTATCTTACTTTGTTTAATGTTCTCCGTCTCTAACAACTTTTGGCGCTTCCTTCGTAGCGTGCTAGTGCCTTCTTTATTTAACATTATTCTAGGGACATTATTTTTCTTATAGTGAATTGGTTCTCCTTATCTTTATACTTCATGACCTGCATCTACTATAAGACTGACGTAACAGTTTATGTCAGTGTTAACAACGGTGAGTTGGTCTCTTGCGCAGCACGTCTCTGGCACGAATTGAGTTTAACATTTCGAATGTTTCTGCTGATCTTTCTGTAAGCTGTGGCGATGTAGAACTATTTTTCCTGGATGTATTCAAATTGAAGTACAACTATAGAAGTTGATACAAGGTATTGTAATGATGGCGTTGGCACATTATATAATACACACGCGGTTAATACAGTCGTCTATGAAGTGGTGTAGAGTGTGAATCTATCCGAAATGCATGAAGCATTCGGTGAGCGTACGGGTATTTCATTTTCTTAATGCATTCGAAAAGGCGACGATGAATTTCAATAATGTGACGTAATGATAGTGTTTTTATGCAGAGTGTGAAGGGGGAGGGATGAAGGGAACGTTATAGACACCTATGCCGTTACGAAAGGGAGAAAAGGTTTGCTATCAAACTCTCTTCTGTATCTAGGATATAGGTACTTGAAGTATGTACTCGTACAGGTAGAATGAATAATATACAGGTGGGACAAAAACATATTCATCTATATTAAATCTCATGCTTTTCTTGATACTAATAGAAAATTTTCGTAGGTTTAACAGATTTTTTAATATACTTCATGAAAGAAACTAAAACATGTCTTATTTTTGGTCCACAAGTCTATGAATAATTAATGCATTTTTATTTTATATATTATGCATACTAAATTCCGTTTTTTTTATTATGTCCGTAAAATTTAATAATTTATATATTGAATCATTAACTTTTTTTTTAATAATTTATAAGAATATATAAACGTCCATGCATTAATTTGACCCGCCTCTTCCACCATGTGGCACCCGTTTCTCACACCACATCATATGACGCGTTGCTTGTTAATAAAATGAAGAAAGTTTTAAATTGGAAGTGAATTGCACACCCAGAAACGTATGTGTAACTCACTTATTGGTATTTTTTAATTTCTCTTCATACATCGGGAATAGTATCGGTAAAATACGAGACTTAAATATTTAAAAAAAGTAGTATTTTATATTATTTATTACACATAGCTATAAAAAAGTGGTCGAACATGGTCGGAAGCCTTTTCATCTAGAAAATCATTATTATTATAATATTATTATTTTTATTAACACTCTTTTAATAACTTCACTTGTATGTATGTAGCTTTGTATGTATTAATGAAATTTTTCAATTTAATTTTCAACCACTCTCCATAATTTGAAATTTTGCACGTGTATGAACCCATGAGAATACAATAATATTTATAAATATATAAAAAAATTATATAAACATAATCATTAGACTTTTGGTTTTTAGGGTTATAAATAAAATTAGAGTTTTAAAAAGAAAACTGCAACTAGAAATGTGGACTATAAAGTAAAAAATAATTTTTAAACAGAAAGTTTTTATTCAACAGCGATTGTACCATATCGAGTTAGGAGACTTCCTATCATTATCATTATATTTAAAAACTAGTTTTTACATTTTAGTCTACGTTGCTATATAAAGAGTTTTTTTAAACTTGAATATTATATTATTAATTACTTATCTTCATATAAATCGTGTTATCTTTATCGTTTTGCTGAATACTTTCTGTCACATCGCGTATACAGCTACTGACATACACTGTCTGTTATTTTCCCAGTGCTTTTAACAGTTTTCCGCCGCGTTAAATCCGGGTTTCTTTGACTGGTTGGTGCGTACAATTTCGCCTGCTTGACAACCACTCTTAGTTATATCTATAACTTTCAGTGTCGCCCTGTAGATAGATACACAAATGCATAGATATAAGTAAAACCACAATAAATTGATGTCTAGCCTCTTTACAATTCATTTAATCTCATAAATTACATTCGGTCTGCTGAAACGACAGCGTTTTACAGTGTTGCCAAACTGAGAATTTTCACACCAGATTGATATAATATTGATTGATATAATACTCGCGTTCGTGATTCCAAGATAGATTTCAAAATTAAAACCGGGGATAGTTTTCGTGCTTGTTTGAGCAAGAACCAAAGAGTATCTTATCACCGGCAAACGCCCAAAAACAAATGGCATCATAATGTGTGCTCCATATATTTAATAACCTCTATATTGCTAGTGGCCATAAGTGGAAGGATGGACCATGAAGTGAGACATCAAATGACTGTTTCTATCTCTTTCTTTTTACTTGATCCGTTGTGCGCAAGTGTTGCGTCTGTAGTGGGGCAATTAGTAAGTGGAGTAGATTAAGCCACCCCTTTCACAGCTTAGTTCTATGTGCAAACTGACGCTGCAACTGACGCGCATCCATTCCCGGACATGCGCATGAGACTCAGAATATTATAAGTGAGACAGACGTATAAATGTCTGCACCGTAGTGTTTAAGTCTTTCTCCCGATCTTTGCTAGCAATATAGAAAGTATTAAATATATGGTTTGCTCTGATTCAGAAACAATAAACGTTCGCTTTGTTTACCGTTCGAACTGTTACTGCGCGCGAACCAAACCCATCTACAAAGCAAACTTCAACACACTCAAATCGGTACGACACTCTTTTCTTCCTTCTCGTATTTATATACAGATAATCGGAAATCTTTTGGCAACACCGCACTCACACCGTTTGGTGAACTGCTGGAGTACACTGTAGGTCGACGGGGTTGGGTATTAAAAGGACGCTAATAACACTATATCAGCGGGATGATAATAACTTCTATTGCTGATGATGATGATGATGATGGCGCTGATGAATATAAACGCAATGATTTATTGAATAAGGAAATCGCTTTCACTACACACTTTATCTCTCAATATCTCTCATCTCTTTCTTTCCATTTCCCCTTACAGTTCTTTTGCTTTATGATTTGTGTTTGTTTTAAAAGAATTAAATCCATTTCCGCTTCTTAATAAGATTATGTATGTTGAAATATTCAAACAAGACCTTCTGAAGACAATCTATTATAAAGGAATCTGTGAACCTCAATATTTTTAACAAGATAATTTTAAAGTAAATTTACATTTTAGAGACTGAATTGTTCAGAATCGATTTGTTTTCACCTAACGACAAATAATATCTAGAGTGTAATGCACTATTTTATGTACGAGCTGTGACGTTAAAACAATAAATCGGCGAGTCATAAAAGCATTACAATCGAGATACATACAACATTTTTTGTAGGTACATCCTATAAAATAGTTGATTTTCACAACATAATAAGTATATTTGTATTATTTTTGACAGTTCAGTTCGGCCATTTTGGAATCATATGTAGACTGTTTACGCCTATTTTGCTGTATTTTTTGCTCTTATGGACTTAAATGGTAACTGACAGGAATTACTATTGCTTTTGTAGAATCGAATTACTTTTGTTTTACTTATTCGCACTAGTGCAAAAAAATATTTTTGCACACACCCTCTACAATACCGTTAGTAAACTGGTCCATTTCGCACTAGTTCGTAAATTAAAACAAAATATGCGATTTTACCAGTTCAACAGTAATTTCCAAAAGCGACCTGTCAATTAACATTTAACTGTGTAAGATGAACAAAGATAGCAAACCGGCACGAAGCAGACAGCTCAGATGAAATGCACACAATATGACAGCTGTCAGATATATTGTAAAGGCCCCCATACACCTCGTTCTTTTTTGGCAGTTTTAACCGCACGGGTAAAACTGTACGGGTAAACACGAACAACGACCATATCCACACACTAGGCGTTGTTTCGTTCAATTTTTCTAAAGTCGTTGCATCATCTGATCTGCTTTGATGGATCCTACAACGACAGAGTCGAACAAAACCCGTCCTTTTTAACTGCGTCGTCACACACACGGCCGACTTGAACGACACGTTTAAAACGGACGGTTTAAATCAAGCACCGACCGTTTTACCCGTGCGGTTAAAACTGCTAAAAAAGAACGAGGTGTATGGGGGCCTTTATGAAGTGAAAATCAGTTATTTTATTGGAGGTACGGGCAAAAAAATATAGTGTGTATGAAACTCATTGACTCTCGTTTTTACATAATGCCACAACTCGCACCTAAAATATTTTTTTACAATCTAGATATAAAACTACTTTTTTTTTTGAAAATTATTTTTGAAGTAAAACTTCTTTCGATGCGACAGGAGTGTTTTCGATCGCTTATGGAGAAAATGTAACGAAAGTAGTGGGAAGTATAATGGCGAAAGAATAATATAAGCGCTGTAGTTCAATAGAAGAATTAGTTAATTCGACTGTAATTCATCAAAAGTTAACTTATCGACGTAATCAATTAATTAATTAATGTCGATCAAATAAAAAAGCAATACATCTAGAAATTCACATAGGATAAAAATATATTTATGACTTCAAACTGGGAATACAAAGCCGCCCCTATCTATACTAATATATAAAGCTGAAGAGTTTGTTTGTTTGTTTGGTTGAACGCGCTAATCTCAGAAACTACTGGTTCGAATTGAAAAAAAATTTTTTTGTTGGATAGCCCATTTATTGAGGAAGGCTATAGGCTATATAATATTACGCTATGACCAATTGGAGCGGAACATCAATGAAAAATGTTGCAAGATGTATCTCAAAATTAGTCCGTCCGACAAATATTGTCAGGTGAAATGCCTTAACTAAATATTGCAATATTAGCGCGTGAATAAATAAAATTATCGATAATTTGATTTATTGAAGAGTTCTAATCAGACGTTAATCAAAGATTTGAATTAGCGCGTGAAGTTTACGGATAGCTCAATCGGTAGAGCGTAAGACTCTTAATGCCAGAGTCTTAGGGTTCAAGCCCCACGTCGGCGAATGTATTTTTATTATTTTTTTTTTATTTTCTACATTGCTTTCTTCTAAGGCTTACATTTCAATTTTTTTAAATTTTATTACGACTAATTACAATTAAATAAATTTAATTAATAGCTCATTTGAAAACTGTTACAACTATAGGCACCTATATAAAAGTAATTTTCCTACAGTGTTTTCAATTAAATATTTATTATAATATAAAGAAATTTATTATTTTATTACTTAAAAAAATTATAAATACTGCTTTTTAACGACAAAAACTTTTCAACGGTAACGTCGATCATTATGAAGTTTGGACACAACATTCATGTCGGTAAACTAAGATGAATGTGCGTACTCATGTCTCTTCCTTCCCCATTCGTTCTTTTTCACCCTGGTGCAACCGGGCGGGACCGCTAGTACAAAAATAAAAAGACAGCGTGATTCTTCTTTCATCGTAGGTTTATTTTTATTTAACGTCATTTCCCATGCAACGTAATTATAAATTTCGTATCTCGTTAAGCATCTGACAGTCTAAAAACCGTTCTTATACAATTTGTTACCAGTCTAATCACAATCTAATACACTAAGCTAGAATATTTGGCGCAACGTTTGTAACTGAGACTGTGATTGTGTGGTACACAATGGAACAGTCTGTATCGCATGTAAACACAGTGGTGTTCATGGTAATTTTAAAGAATTTCAAATAATAAAAAAACAAATTTTAAATATATGTAACGAAGAAAATTGTCGACGTGACAATATTGTTGCGTGCCCTTGATGGGACGACTATGAAATTCGGTAGAAACTACTAGAAACAACAACAATGGAAACAGGTAAAAACATCCGACCTGCAGACAATCGGTTGAAGAGATGCCAACACATGTAAAGGAAAGGATCTCGATGCGTGGAGAACATTCTAGAGCATGGGCCGAAAACTTTAAAAGGCGAACAGAGTGAACAAGTCGGGCAGTTAGTTATTCGAGTTGTTCGCGAGTTGTGTTGATACAATGCTCGGCATTACGACATAAATTTTACTTTGGAAATAAATTAACTCTAGTGAGTGCAATTATATAAATCCGGTTTTAAATAAATGACTTATAGTTAATAGACAAGTGTACTGATAAACTTTGTGTTGTGTTCTTGTGTGTTGTAAATATTTCTTTGTACATAATTTAGTGACTCTTTATTCTCTGTTACTTTGTCTTTTATTTTATAATTTAGAACTAAGTATTAGTTTTATTTCTGTTAACGTTATTATTTCGTTAAGTTAAAGAAGTACGCTTTCGTTTGTGTGTTTTACTGTTTTGTTAAACATTTATTATTATAAATAAATAATTTCCGCCATGGACTACAGCAGTTTTGTTACAATATTAAATACTTAGGTGAGGTAAGAAACGAAATATGAGTTTATGGATATATTAAAATACTTCAATACTGTTAATAGTTTGCGATCGTGTTAAAGTTCACTCGTGAAACAGCTTTTCTTAGAATTTTAATAAAATAAGACTAATAAAAATGTCTTATATTTAATTTTAAAAAATGCATTTTTTACACGGTCTGTAAAACAAGCAACAATAAAAATGTGCATATTTGACATGCTGGAGGTATACCACGTATAAAGAAAACGAGTAAATTCCAGAATATCTCGAAAACGTTTCGTAGGATATTTCTTAAAAACCAATGTATTGTAAATTGGAAAATTAAATGTTTTTGAAAAAAACTTCCTAAGTGATTTGTTAAAAAACATAGATTTTTAAAATATAAATATTTTTATTGTACTTGCAATTGTAATTGGTATTTGTATATAAGCAGCCCCTCTTTATTTTAACGTTACAAGAAAATAGTATACGTTTTTCATAATAAGAGTAGACGCTTATGGTCTCAGTTGTCGATCGTTCATAATTAATAATGACTCATTCATTATAGATTGAATTGCAGCATTTAGTATAGTTTTGTAATTCTAGTAACACATCTTTCCGTTATGAGATAGAGAATATTATTTTAAATACAGGAAGAGACGAACCTCACAAAGTTATGTTTCTATTTTTTTTTTGTACAATTGTCCCATAAAATTATAGGTCATTAAATACTTTTTGTTCGCCACTGTTAAGCATTACACATTCTGCAATTTAAAAATTCTGCATGCAAGTGCATAAAACTTTTCAGGAAGAAAACATAATAAACCTGCAACGATACTTTCTTACTTAAAAAAGAAATAAATTGTCAAGTCAGCCTTACATACTACAAAATATCTTACGAACTTCTTACTTTAACAGATATCAAATTAACAAAAAAATTTCATCCAGAGCAAAAATTGTTTCATACTGAAAATACTTGACTATGCATCTTGTAACGGTTAAAATTTTATTTCAGTTATATTAATTATAACATTCAGGAGATCAATTCAATAGATAGGTACATAAACAAGAACATAATCCTACTTTTGTTCGGGTTCGAACGTTGATTGAATGAAACAAGCAGAACTAGTACTGTCCGTTCAAAAATGAACAGAACTAGTTTTGACCGCAAAACTAGTTTTTGCTCATTTTATAACACTCATTACCCGTTTAAGATTTCGGGTTTGGGTAATATTCATTGGTCAAAACTAGTTTTGCGCATTTATTTCGATCATTGACCGAATTCGGGTATAGACCGTAACATATATAACAAAATTATAATCAGTTAACTTTGTTTATCGTTTACTATGCCTCTAGTTTAATTGTATCTATCGTTGTATTTTATTCAAATCTTGGGATAAAGTGGGATCATCTTCGTTAAATAAGTAGAATTATTCTAATAATTTACACCAAACAAATGATTCCATTTCTAAGAATCCCATTGTTGGAGTCTAAATAATGACGTATTGTTTTGCTGTTGAGAGTGACTCTTACGTTATAATATAGTGTTTCAATATATGAATAACAATGTAAACCAAACAAACTTTCGCAATTTTTACGTTTTCGCTAATAGAAAGATCAATATACGAGGAAGGTTTCTGTATACAATTTGTAAATATTTTTTCAAAATGGCTGAAATACGACGGTATTTTGTCAAAGACTGCACAGTTAAAAACAAAGTCTCTGTCTTTTTCTCCGCTCTCTTCTACTAAACCACGCACCGGATTTTGAAATTGTTTTCGGTAATAGAAAGAGCGATAAACGAGGAAGGTTCATGAATATAATTTGTAAATATTTTTTACAAAATGGCTGAAATACGACGGTATTTTTTCAAAAACTGCATAATTTTATAATGTTATCAATTATGTTATTTTTTTTATTATGTTACTCGTTTATGCTACTATGCTACTCAATTTGGTTACTCAACCACATTAAAATCACTGAATGGATTTACATAACGATTATTAGGTATTAAATTTAAATTTGCGAAAATGCAGTTTTCTCATATTTTGGATTTTTAAAATTTGTGAGTAAACTATATATAAAACTATATATGGCCTACAGACGTCGTTCTCTGCTTAAATTAAAGCTAATTACATTTGCTACAATATATGTTCCTATGATATTTCCCTTAAAATGAGTATTTTCCCCGATATCGGGGTCAAAAATTGACCAAATCTTAAAATTTCACTTTGTTGAAAAAACTGGTCAATTTTTGGAAAGCTGTATCTCGGTAAGTATTGAACCTACAGAGCTGGTTCTTGTCTCAGATTGTAGCAATTTTAGTCTACTTAAAAACGTATAAAAAATATTTTATAAAAAAATGCATAGTTTAAGACCTATATTGAGAATACCAAAAAAAGTGACCTTTCCCCCCCTCCCCCACCGCCGGCTCGTGTCCCTCCCTCGGGGGCTTTTAGTATATTCATCTGAACACCTTTAGGAATAACTGTAGCAACTTTCAAAACTACACGAATTATTTGGTCTGAATTTCTTAATTTTCCCAGGCTAAAACTAATAATTAATTTTTTTAAGACTACCAACAGCCAAATTAATTTGAACTATTTAATTTTTTTACCAGTAAACTTGAGACTTCTAATAAAATGGATTCTCCATATAGAAAGGACTAATCTCAAGCCCAAAAACTTAATGTTGACCTCATATGTTAAATTTTGTAATTATTATTTCATCTTTATTACATCCAATATTTTTACACCCAATTTTCAAACTAAATTTAGTAAATAAAACTGAACTCTGTATACGAAAGGCAGATGACCTAAATGTGAACCTGAACAAGAGCTTTGTGCGTCAACATTTTGATATTAATTAGACAACAAAATGGCTAAATAGTAACCTAATATCTTGTAAGCGAAACTTCAAAGAGATAAAAAGCAAGACGAAACTAAACACGAATCAGAAAAAAGAGACATTAACTTTAAACACAGACGAAATATGATACCCAAGATTAAAGTTTGTGTCATTAAGGAACAAATATGGCGCCGCATATCTAGGTACGCTAACTGAAACGACGTTACATTATGTAAGGTGCATAAGTAAATCAAGTAAAATACGTACTGCAGTGTACCGGGTCAAGTTCAAAATAAACGTCCGCTCATCCACTGTACCAATAACTGAAGAGGACTGATAGAAACTGCATATTGAAAAGGATTTTAAGTGTATAGATTTAAACTAATTTCACGAATAGTGTATCTTAAGAGTCGGTCTGGAACCTAAAAAGTTATCGAGAAAATTATAAAAAAAATGTTTGAAATAAAGTAACTCATCACGCCTCTACAAGACCGTGTAACTAAGATGAAACAGATCCGGACCGGACCTGGCCGGCCCACGGAGAACCGACGGGCCACCGAGAAAAGTCCCAGTATTCCCGACGCTGTGTTTCTTAACCAAGTTTGATTTTTATTTATTTCCAACTTGGAAGTAGGCTACTAGCCTAGACGGCGAGGAGGTAAAAACATTAAAAAGTGCATTATTCGGGCACAGGCAAGATTATTGTTGGAATCGCTTCGTTTTAGGGTGTAGTTCAACCCCCTAAGTTTGCTTACAAATTGTTGGTGTGCTTGATTTTATAATTGACAATGAATTTTTGGAAAAAAATAATTCTAACCGATTTTATAACGATTTCTTTAGCGATACAAACGTATAAAACCATATAACTTTTCCAATATTCAATCGTTATCAAATCGGTTAGAATTAATTTTTTCCAAAAATTCCAACGGGAATCTAAAGTTGAATGGATTTGTGATTTTTCTGGATTGGTCCGACCAGCGAAACCCGTTTGTGAAAAAAAATGGCGCAATTTACAATTAAGGAAACAAAAATAGGTGATAGTTAATTACTCGAGAAGTAATTGACCGATGACGCTAAAATTATTCATGCATGTTTGGGTGAACATAGACATCATTTTTGAGAATATTCAGCCATCTCTGTGCGGTCATTTTCTAGTAAAAAAATAGTGAAAAAAACGTGTTTTTTTAACTCTCGGGGCTATTTGCAAGTTAACAATTATTGCACTTATAGCGACCTCTGTCAGTGCTCATTTTTTATTCATATAAGGAACAACTTTCTCAATGAATATGCTATACTAAAAGTCAAGAGGAACGGAGATATTAAAGGAAATAGAGAAAAAAGCACTATTTTCGTCACTAATTGTCAATTATAAAATCAAGGACACCAACAATTTTTAAGCAAACTTAGGGGGTTGAGCTACACCCTAAAACGAAGCGATTCAAACAATAATCTCGCCTGATGCCCGAAAAATACACCTAAAACTCCTCGCCGTCTTGTCCGTACTCTAGATATGTCCTTGCAGATGTGCTCTGAGAAAATTAATTAAATTTCTAATACAGATATTTAGAGTGAAAAATGTCGAACTATTAGATTACTAAAATACCTCGAGAAATGCACTACGCGCTTTCTTTACTCTTTAAAACACTGCATTATAATAGTTTCTCTCAGATTGCATTTCACAGTATTGAATATGATTGTACTTTTATCTGCCTCTGTTTTATGAAGCCCTGCATGCAGGTTTCTCTCTCTAGTCTCATAATCGAAAATTAGAACTGAATTAATTCGTTATAAAAATCATATCGAATGCATGGACAGACAGAATGACTTGTGTTTTCATCTGCATAGTGCCTAACCAGCGAGAATGCATTGCACAGTTCTGAACTCGATTATTAAAAACATTCGAATAACAACCTTTGGACTATTAAAAGCAACGATTATTCTCATCTCTAATTTTAAAACATTCAAAACTATACGTAAAACTAAATAACGAATGTTCTTTTCTCTGGAACGTCTTACTCTAAGCTGAACCAAGCGGGGAATCCTCTGAATATATTTGCTTGATTTTTAAAACAGCATTTCGTAATTTCAAAATGCACTCTAAATAGCGCAGTTCAGCATGGACGCTATTTAAATAAATGCATAAAAGTTCACTAAACAAATAGACATAGTTTCTCATTCGGAAATTCAAGTCTAGTATAACGTTTAAATCCAGACGTCAAAAATAAATTGAAAATTGCAGTAAAGCGAAAACATTTTTAATGCTTTTTAAGAAAAGTATGAACTGACTTATGAAATAATTTGTAAAATATGAGATTATGAAATGTTAAAAAGCAAACTCAAAAGTTAAGATGCACACTCGATCATTTTCTATTGCATCAAAAACATTAAACATTGCAGAACGAATTGTCAGATAATTAGATATGACAATAACCTTAATTAAATTTAATTTATTTCAATTATTTCTTCATAAGAAAAACATTATTTAAATCGACCCTGCTTGAAATATCATTAATTGATTGAAACGATATTTTTTCAAAACTATATATATGCCAAGACGTATGTACTAAGCTTTTATTTAGCTTGACTCCGTAAATTTCTTTATATATTTGTTTCTGTGTTTCTTTATTTTAAATCTTGGTACAGCTTTTTCGACTACTTTCCATTATCCGATTGAGTTGAAATTTTGCATAGGTATATAGTTCCGATGACAATACAATATTATAATAACTGGTTGCAAATCGCATTTTAATAAAGCATGAGACAGTTTTTTCAACTACTTCCCGTTATCCGATTGAGTTGAAATTTTGCATAGGTATGTAGTTCCGATGACAATACAATATTATAGTAGCTAACTGACTGGTCCGGCGTTTGTCCGGATTCAAATCGCTCTTTTGATAAAGCATACTAAAAACTTAAAAATAAAATGAGTTAAAAAAACTTTTAAATGAAACGCTTTTATTGTATAACCGATAATGTACTAAAAACTAAAAAATAAATATGAGTCACCATTGGGGGCTTTTATTAAACTAAAATAAAATCGTGGGGCGCATTTATAGTTACATTATGGTCGAAGAATTGACAATCGAAAACTAAATATGATTTTCAATATCAAACAAATGAAATGCCTCCCCCCCACGATTTTATTTAAGTTTAACCAGAGCCCCAATGGTGACTCATATTTATTTTCTAGTTTTTAGTACATTATCAATTGTACAATAAAAACGTTTAACTGAAAAGTTTATCTCTTTTTTTTATATAATTTTCTCTGTAAAACAAAGTTTTCCTGGGTATTTTAACAAAGTTTAGCTTGGAAAATGATATTTTTTTATAAAGATCAGTTGTTTAATTTTTCTGTGTACAGTCTAATGTTCTACATAATTAAACAACTATTTCGCTTGTAACAACGATAGGGTAACAATCTAAGGTCATTATAAAACCAGTTTTTCAAAGAATGCAACTATCGCAAATTTCATGTTGACCTAGCTTTTACTATACAAGAATCAATGTTATGCGATTTTACATACCATGCACGTTTAAGCTATGTTACTGTCCAATAATAATATGATGAGGTATGTACATAATATTATGTAACGAAACGTGTTTTTTAATATGGATTATCGTGTCGTACAATGTGATCCCAATGCCGTTCTATCCACACCGTTGACAACTCGGACGTTTGTAAAATAAGCGTGTATCGTTGTAGAATTTGTGATATCTAAATAATACCTTTCCTGCTTATCACGCCTATACAAAGTTCAAGGTTAAAAATTTTATTCCGTCTAAAATTTACAATTTTCTTGCAGTTTGCATTTTTTTAATGGTATATTACACCGCAAGGGCCGAAAGTTTGATACTTTGCCCTGCGCGTCATGATGCCTAAGGCGAAGGGCAAGGTAACACACTTTCGTCCAGTGCGGTGTATACTATTTTCTTCATACCTCGGTTGTAAGTACGCTTATTAAACAAATGCATTAATTAATTACATAAAAACACAAATAAATTCCAAGCAAGCAGCTTTGAGGTTATACGTAAAAACACGAATGACAGCTGTTCGCGACTATTAGCTAAAATGTAACAGGGTTGCTATGGAAACGACAGTTAATAGGTTATTTTTCTTTACTGCCGCTCGAACGTACGTACTTCCCGCATCAGTACATCTAATCCCACCAATGCGTAGACATTCTGCCTTAAAATTGATGCCAAAAGTAGATTTGTACGTACTTTCGATCGAGGTATGAAGAAAATTCTTTTTATGATTAGCAGCATATAAATCTGGAAAACCTAAAAGAAAGAAAGCAGTTCATTAATTTTAATGGTATACAGTATTTTATTAATAATACACATGTGTGGAACTGGAGTCCTATGAAAAATAATTATTTCTGTGTATTTAATTAATAACATGATAAAGTTTTTCTCGAATATTTTCTTATGTAACCTTGTAAAAATTTTATGTGAATTTATGGAGAAAAAATGGAAATTTCTGGACTCTTGTAAGCATCAAATTTCCAACGAAAAAGTCCGAAAAAGCGTAGGGTGCTTGATATCAGTTGTCAAAGTTTTTTCATTACTAGCTATTTATAAAAGTAGAGCCATTATGAAAATTTAAGTTGAGAGCACCCCACGCTTTTTTCTATCAATAGCTAATTTTTCAAATAAATAAAATTGTCGACAAATTTATTTCAGACCATATATTGACAAAAAATTAATATAACAAAAGATGACGTTTCGATCCGGATTTGGAACTTCTTCAGAAATATCTAAAAAATATAAAAATTAATTAGTATTATTTATTTATTATCTAATGGAATGCACGAATGATTGATAGTTTGATTGAATCAAAAAATTAATGAAAAATTAATAACAAACAAATTTTTTAATACGTAGTCATGGATAACTAAGTAGGTACCCATAAAGAAAAAATTATTTAAAAAAACAAAATATTATTTCAAAATAATATCATAAATATTACTTAAATTTTCCGTATCTAATTGAGCATTAAGAGAGTTTTTATTAGATTTTATATATAACATTATATTAATTTTTGTCAATATATGGTGTGAAAAAAATTGGTCGACAATTTTATTTAGTATTTGAAGAGTTCTATTCAGACGTTAATCAAAGATTTGAATAGCTAATTTTGTTGTCAAATTATTTTGTATTTCATTAAAACGTTGTTTCTTCTTGAGTTAAAATCAATAGTTATGATATTTTACCGCGATCGAAATTCGCTGATAAAATTGAATTATTTGCGCTGTGCTTAAGCGAACGGCTAACAAATGAACAGAGGTGCATAAGCTTTGCAGAACCCGGTCACGTCCCAAACATAACACATGCCAACGAAAGCCAAGAAAACTTAAGCAATATATCCGCGCTTTGCAGACGCGCCATCGCAACAGCTTTTTATTTACGTGTTGTAGACGAGAACGTGCACCGTACTATATGCAGTTAAACATATTCTTGTCATTTCTTTATGAATTTTCACATAAAAATACTACGTTCGAAATAAGACCATTTACAATGTCGTCAATAAATGTCTTTGTTATATCAAATTGAATGTTTCTGTTTTCATGCTCGTTTTATTGACGGTCTTATATAATATTATGTATTTGGAAAATAAAAAAAAAAAAACTCGTCTTCGTAATTGTCGGATTTTGTCGGAATGTTCGATTAAGGGGTTAGGCCACCTTGGCGCTCGGAAAACTACGTACGAAAAGATTTTTTTTGGCGCAGCCGTTAAGTAAATAAAGTGATCCTTATTTTACACTCTCTAATATATAGTAGTTTTATGAATAATTTGCAATATTGACGATTAAAAAAATAAAAAAATGGCGCAGATATGAGCGGACAAGTAGGATCCTCTTTTGAAAATCCTTGCTGTTTGGCATATTGCCAGGAACATAAAAAAATTCCTTGTTTAGAAGAAAAATGGCTACAATGTGACGTAGGATAAAAGTTTTCAAAATTTGTTTGTAGAAATGACTCGTATTTGATTTGAAATTTTGAGTTTGAAAATTTTATAACTTTTGAACATGGCACCCAATCAAAAAAATCCTACGTCACATTGTAGAGGATATTATAAAAAATAAGTGTTGTAAATTTCAACCAAATTGGTTGAGTAGATCTTGAGATATCGTGTACACGGTTTTGAAAAATGTAGTTTCGAGAAAAAACGCTATAGAAAAAACTAACTCATTGAATGGTGTGTGTTATTGCTATAACTTTGGTAATAGTTTGAATTTTGGAATAGTTAAAGGCTTAAAATGTTCACAAAGGTAAAAGAATTCATATTATATACCCTAAAAAAATATCGATTTTTTGAAAATCTCAAGGTGGCGTAACTCCTTAAGCCAGATTAGATCTAGGTCATAACCTAAAATTTCCGCATTTTTAGTGAACTTATTTTTTTATTTTTGAAGATATGAGCGTTTAAAGTTTGTTCTTATTTTGTTAGAATCTTTGAGTACCTACTCATAGCTTTGCGATTTATATAATATCTTAGTTTACTGAGATCAATGTTGTGTCCAAATTTCATGATGATTGGACTTACCGTTCAAAAGTTTTTGTCGGACTGACAAATTTTGATATAGATGATGTCTGGAAAATAAAAAATATTGTTTGAAGGCACAAGTAATTCAAGAATTACAAGGCGCGAAATTCTATAAAATATACCCCGGCGTTATGTTTGAAAATTGTTGTATATTTTTAACGACACTTTGAGCTTAATAATATAATTTAATTAACTTAATCTACGAAAAAAATTACAGTTGAAAATATTGAAACACAGAAAGGAAAAAATCATTTTAATAATTTATTAATAATTAGTCACAACCAACAATTTTATTATAATTATTACCCTAAATTATTAAAATAATTATATTTCCATTTTGGTACATTTCAATAAAAACTTTCTTTTTATTATTATTTTATTTTTTGTAATAAGATATATCTTTGATGTGCCTGCGCCGATTTTTCCCGAAATAAAATACAAAAATTTCTTGTAAAACAGATAGAATAATAAGCCGCTATGAAAAGTATACCATTGTTATATAAAAAACGTTATAGCACATAATATCTCTTGCGCATGCGCCGATTTTCCCCAAAAATAAATTACAAAACTTTCTTGTAAAACAGATAGAATAATCAACCGTTATGAAATGTAAAGCATTATTATATAAGAAACAACGTTAGCCCATATCTCTTTTGCGCATGCGCCGATTTTCCCCAAAAAATTTACAAAACTTTCATGTAAAAATAGATAAAATAATGTCTTTTTAAAAACTATATTATTATTATCTAAAACAACATTATAAAAGATATACTCTTTTACGCATGCGTCGACAATAGGCCACTTCATATTTGCATATCAAACATCCTCCCAAAATTTGGTTTCAATCCGCTCATCCGTGGTGTCGGAATGGTAAGAAATGTCAAAAATGACGTTTGCATCTGTCAAAGTAGGTATTATGTTCTAATAATTAGTTATTCAAATTGTTAACTCAGAAGGCGTTGCATTTCACAAATATTTGAAATGCCATCCGTTTTTGAACAAATGCAATCGTTTTATTTTAATACAGAACAAACGTAATCTTTATATTACCATATTAAACCGTGCAACAGAGAGAGATAACCGAAAGATGTTTGCCATCGATTATATCAAATTGAATTTATTTCTAAATAAATTTGTATAAAAAACCTGTTTTGGCAAATTCTGTTGTACGAAATTTATGTAAAATTTTCTCCTCTTTCGTTTAAGACAGGTTTCGAACCGATCTGATTTAAATTGAGTGAGTTATAAGCAAAAAACTTCGTTTTTTCTTTATTGCTCCCCTCTGGGGTCAAAATTCAAAATTCGGGCGACGTTAGGATTTAAGTTACCCGGAGACGAATCGAACAAAAAAAAGTTTTTTAAAATCGGTTAAGGCGTTTGGACTGTACGCTGGATACAAAAAGCGTGACTCACAGATTCACAGACAAAGCGAGTACATATAAGGCGCTTTAGCTTCGCTAATCGCGCCTAAAAAGCTTGTTTTCGAAATTGTCGGAACGTTCGATTAGACCAGCGTAGAACTAGGCCGCAACCGAGACTTTTCCGCATTGATTTACTGAACTTCTTCTTTTTTATTTTTGAAGATTTGAGCGCTCAAAGTTTGTTGTTATTTGAGATAAACTTTGAGTACTTATAACTTCGTAACATATACATGAGAACGCGTGAACCTACCGACATCAGGAAATTATATTCTGCAGGCTTGATTAATTTAAGAAAATATATGTTGACACCGTCGCTTGTTTTCAGGAGAATTTATCTCAAAGAAATGCGAAACTCTTTCGAATCTTTATCGTGAAAATTACGCAATTCGTTTTTACAAGATTCCATTGGTCTATAAAACATTTTTTAATGTAGAAAGTGATAAATATAAAAAATATAATAATTATGACGAGGGAAAACATTTTATAAACAAAAACCGTCTAATCTCTCAACTCTAATATCTCAACTGCCTTCCTTCTCCTGAGAAAATTTCTGCGTATGCCTTTTACCGTAAAAGTTTATACTTCAAAGATTTCAATACAATGACTTTTTCTATAAAATTTGTATTCTAAATTATTTGAAAAATTAACTTCACTACATAAAATAAGAAGATGTAAAACTTGGATACTGTTAAGTTTGTCAAAAAGTTATGAATTCACGTAGTACTTAATATGTTTTATAACGTACTTGTCTCTAAGGAACCAGTTGTTGATATAAAATTGTCGTCATTTCCAGAAGTTTCGCCGTAAAATATTCACGTATGCACATCTCCAATGCGCTTATGTACTCTAAGCAAAAAAACAAAGGTGCGCATGCCGGATAATTGGATTTATAGTAAATAAAATCGGCTAAGCACAAGCTATATTTGCACAATTAGTCTTCCATACCATCTGTCCACTTGTGTGTTCTAAAACCAAATGCGCATTTATAAAGAAATTTAAAATGAAAGGCGATTTTTGAATTTCATTCGACGTGACGATAGTCACGCTTGAAGAAGAAACCAGATGTGACGTCACTCATCTCTGCTAACATTAAAAGTAAATAATAACAATAGTTATTTTCAACAGTATTGAAGGAGATTTATTTGGTTGAGGAACATTTGAAAAATAAGCTTTACCAGAGTATCGCTTGTGGCCAACGTTTCGAAAAATGTATTTTCATCATCAGGGTCTCAATGCAAGTTGAGATGTTGAGGCCCCGATGATGAAAATATATTTTTCGAAACGTTGACCACAAGCGATACTCTGGTAAAGCTTATTTTTCAATTGTTCCTCAACTAAATAAATCTCCTTCAATACAAATTTTTGGAACAAAACTTCTACTAACAATTATCAACAGTCAACTAAACATTTTTGATGTCAGCGAAACTGAGTAATGTCACATTTCGTTTAAACAGCACATTAGCTTTAATAAATTGTTGCGCGTCGACGAATCATTCAATGTTTCTCAGATCTTAGAAATATGTTTCATTTGCCGTATATTTTCAGTACGAAAAGTAAAAAATGTCGTGCAAGATACCCTATTTTCGTAGAAATGAACGAGTTCGGTAATGTAAGGAAAAATAATCTGAATAAAAAAATTAAGACAAAAAATGGCATAAGCTGTTTTATCTTTTGGTTACAGATGTAAAACATATTTACATTAGTTATAACAAAATAAACAAATTATTATCCACGCGGGACTGGTTTTTATGCTTCAAGTTAGAACTTTGAAACCACAATGTTGTTAAGTGGTACGTGCTATACAAATAAACAGTAGCTCACCTAGAAATAATGCTAGTTTTGTGAATATTTATCATGTGCGTTAAAATGTGTTCATTACTCTTTAATTAATTACATACTAGTCGTCCTGTTGCTCGAATAGAACAAAATTTGATCAACTTTTTTTAAACATATATGTTTGATAATAATCTAAAGTATCTAACTGCCACTTGGAAGTAATGGAAATTGTTTTTCATATTGATTTTTAATACTCTTATCGCAGTTCTGACTCTTTATTGCACATCTGTACTTCGGGCCTTTTTATTAACTGATACCTCGATAGTTGAAATCGATCTAGTATATCCAAATTTTATTGGTTTCCGGGCTTGTATGCCGTGGTCCATTGGTATTACTACCTGACGTTTCGTCTACAACTGCGGTAGACATTATCAAAGGCGATGTGGTAGCGGGCGATGTTTCCTTCTATGCTGCTCACAGGTAAGTGTGTCGACAAGTTTGGTACTTCCGTCTTTTATAGCCAACGTGCTCGTGTTCTCTACTCGGTCGTAGTATGCTTTTCTGTGATTGGACCAATCACAGATTTGGATCAACACCGGCCGTGAAAGCCTACACACTTCGATCTAGTATATAGTTTATAAGAAGCTGGCGTATTTTTAAGTTGATTCTTCCTTTTTAACAGCGTGTAGAAATCAAATAGACGAACAAATATTTTAAGTAAATTTTTTTATCAAAATCGGAAATGCATCTCAAATAATTCGCAAAGGCCTTAATCGCTACTACAGAAGCATGGCTACGACACACGCATCTTTGTGTCCAACAAAGCGGGGACAACTTCGAACAATTTCTGTGAATACTTGATAATGACAACATATTTCCATAGTGACATAACATATCACCAGGACCGAACTCGAAATTTGATAAAATTTAATAAAACTTTGAAAGCTCGTTCCTCTTTCATTTTTGAGTTTTGATAAAAAAGTTACTTGAAATATTTGTTCTACACGGTGTTAAAAAAATCAACTTAAAAATCGTTCTGTATTTTTAGATTTAGCGTCTTTAGACCACATAAAAAGGTAACAATAAATAAAACAAGTGTTATTAAGATTGCCAAAAATAAAATATTCCTGATTTTTTTTTAATTGTGCAAACATTAGCTTTATAATGATATATGCTAAGTAAAAAGTTACAAATTCTATGATGATGACATGTAGTTTTTACTTCCATGTTCCTTAAGAAAATGGAAGAAAATCGTGTCCGAAATAAGATTAGAGTCGTTATCCGCATAGCGTGTGTTTTTCTTTTAGTGCGTCGCTGAAATTTTCTTTTGTTCTTAATTATTAGGATAACTACTTGAGAATGGCCAAGCGTATAGTACCTACTGGCCTTCTTTATATGATGTTTCTGTGACTTCTCAAAGACAAGGTCCCAGTTAACTAACTATAATCTGAAAACTGATAAAAGTATCGATTGAATTTTTAATCTCGTATTTAAAATAAAATGATAGACCCAAATAACGCTGACGGTTGGTGGCACTAAAAACAAAATTGTGAGTTTTCAAAACACATTTGGTAAACTCTTTTAATTTACATAATTTTTTGCTTTTATAAGCTTATTATTATTTTTACCTGTAACATTAATTAAAATACAGATATTTACCAGTAAACTTCTTTTATAATTAAAAACAATGTCTATGTACTTTGTTAGTCCGACCTAGTTATATTTCATTTTATACTGTTATAAAAATATAAACTATTTTACAAATTGTATGCATGATATAATTCTGTTTTAAACAGCACATGCTATTTTTCAGTGATCTGGAAAATTTTATCTAAATATTAATACGCCAGCAGTTTTTTGTACAGCTGTCTCCTCCTAGATCGCTGGAACGATTTCGATGAACGAGGTGTCGTTCGAGAGGGCTCGACATACAGATATGCAATAGGGTCTCAGAATTGCGATAAGTGAATTTTAAGGATTGATTGTCAAGAAATCGATTTTTAACCTCACAAAATCGATGATACATTATGAACAGACTGTGGAAAAAATAATTTATATTTGATGAAAAAATAATCACGATTAAATTTCACATTTAAATAAACTAAAAATTATTTGAAAGGAAAAAAGAGGAAAAATAAGTTTTCAGCGAACAGTTTTCAGTAATATGATTTTTTCCAAATATCGTAAATCTTTTCATGTTTTCGTGCATTTTGCAAATCTACGAATTTTTAAGGCACTATATATTTTTGGCCCGTTTTAAATTAACCGAACTTATAGACAAAATCAAGCTGAATAGATTCCGACTATCCGCAACTCTGTTTCACATTTAGTTTCAGAGATATAAGCTTTTATTTATATTATTTGAGAAAAATTTTAAGACGCCATAATTTCTAAACGGCTAATTATACGGAGGTGGGAGTGGTCGAAATCGATTCAGAAAAACCTGAGTTGGACCCCCTTCTTACAAAATTGAGAAATTTTTGAAAAATACATTCTCTCTGTTTTGTTTGATATTATGCATACTTATAGAAAAAGTCATTCTGAATCGATTTCGACCATCCGCAACCCTGTATCATCTTTCGTTTCGGAGGTATAACCCATTTTAATATGTTTAAATGTTTATTCATTTTAAACCGTCATAGCGTCTAAACAATTCAGGATACGAATTTGCCTTTAGGCCCAATAGATTCAGCGAACTTTTTTCTATAAGACCCATTAATATTAGGCATATCTGAGATATTTATATATTTTTCAAAATATCGTAAATCTTATGTTTTCATGCGTTTTGCACATCTGCAACTTTTGGTCCGTTTTATTAAATCAGTTCAGCAGTTTTAGAGATCCAACACGTGAATAAACAATCATACATTTACTGAACTTGAGATATTTTTTAAGTTTATACAATCAGCATATTAAAATATTGCAATCACTAACAACATTGCATACATAGATACACGTTGATTTAAGCAGTGGCGGATTTGCCCTAAGGCCCAGTAGGCCCGGGCCTAGGGCGCCCAATCGTGACAAATACATAATGGCACGGTACAGTCTGCACCGCATCGTATAACAATAACCTTTTAAAAAAAGTGATCAGAATACCTAATTTAGATCAATATTTTGTACAGTTGAGTTTTTTTTTTTTTAAACAAAATAAGCGAATCAGCAACTAAGGCCATAGTTTTTTTTTTTTTTATTTTAAAAACAAAATAAGCGAATCAGCAACTAAGGCCATTATTGCAAAAACAAATACATAATATGGTAAGTAATAAGTATAAATATTAAATAAATAAACAGACAACTTAGTAAAACCAACAATGTTGAGCTATTGTCGAGCATTTTTTTTTAATGTGTGTTTAGGTCAAATAACGCTCTTCTAAGATGATTTTATGTCAGCTTTGTTGATAGCGTGCATAGTCTAAGTTAAAAAAAAACTCGGGTCGCAGTGCGAAACCCTGCCGACAATATAGTGTATTTGCTATTATAGGCAGTGTGACTCCCTTATATAAACTTCACTTTATTTTTTAACAAAATACAAAATTTAACGCCTTAATACAACCCCTAAAATAATATGTTTTTCTTAATTTTAATATTACTATCAATACAACAAAAAATTCACCCTTCACTAAATAAATCAATATCTACAAACTAACGTTTTCATAAAATTTTTATGTCCGGTCCTGTCGGGTCGATTTTAATAAAATTTGGTAGCACATTTTAATCATTACTAAAGGGTTAAATTTCAATTTTAAAACGATTCGAAGAAATTTTTCGGTATTTTTGGACCCAAAAATGTTTTTCAACCCCTAAAACCCACCCTTAAAGTGGCCCGATCGGGCCCATTTTAAATAGGCTTCGTGCGGTGTTAGATTTCAACATGTGGTCCAAATTTCGTTAAAATCAATTAACTCCTTTGAAAGTTATATAGCTATTATAGTTAACTAAATTTCTGAATCGATTTCGATGAAAGTTGGCAATAAAGTAAATTCATTATCTAGTCTATATGATGGGTGCTGAGAAAGGAGCGGCTGGTAGGTACTTACTATATGGCCTGTGGCCTAGGGCGGCTAAGACTGCAAATCCGCCACTGGATGTAAGGGCCTCTTTTTATGAAGTCAGTTAAAAATGGTTTATTTCAGTGTAAGTATAATATAATATTATATGACGTGATCATTTAATCCTTAGTCTAGACTTCCAATTACTGGACTGACTCGTCATTAGCTTCCTAGATCTCCTAGTCTACTTGCATTCCTATTATTCCTATACCTGCAGACTTTATCTATACTAACATCTTTCAAGTGATTTATGTTGTAATATGTATGTTGGCGTCTGTTTCTCTATTCGTATATTAAATGCCAAGCTCTATTAAAGGATACTGAAGAAAAGGCAGGAATGAAGATCAAATGAATGCATGACGGCACAATAAAATCCGTTTTTTTGCGACTGCTATGAATTACTCATAACTGAATATTATTTGTTTTTATAAACTTTGCGGTTATTCAAATTTTAAAATGTATAACATATTAGTCAGAGTGCCCATCGGCAAAAATTTTATTGACGCATACTCTCCCCAAACTTTGTATATGGCTTCATTAGGCCTAGTCTGACACCTATTTTCTCTATGACTTTTCTTGATTTTGCGGTGTTTTCCCTCTAAATTTTCCGAAAGATGTCGTTTTGACGACATGTAAAAATTTATAGATACTGTTTGTTTTTTTAATTGGATAGCTTAAAAACTTCAACCAAAACGCTAAAATAATGTTCTCTGACAAATAACATGAACCATTTAAAATGTCTTACTGCAAACAAAATGTCAACACAAGAACATGTAAATAGAGGAGATCATATTACATTTTTATGACCCATCTATTACCTACTAACTTCACGTTTTCACTAGTCTCAGATACCCCTAACTGCTGCCAGTTGGTATCTTTATATAAAAACAAAAATTAAACCAAATGCAAGAGCTTAATAATAGCCGAGTGTATACAGACAATTGACGTGTTTATAACTTCTTTCTATTTTTCTCTTAAACTGGTGAAAGTATGGATTTTCACATTGTTAAAATATGTGCAATAATTAATAACAGTAAGATATAGTTATGGACTGCTACAATTGTTAAGAAACGCTCATTGTTACAACGCTATATTAGAAAAAAATATTTTTCAACACAAATATGTTCACTTTCGCGGCGGAATGAGCTATCATTACTCAACAGTGACATATCTAAGCAGTCTTTGATCACCCATAACGCTCACTATTGTGAGGGTTCATTAGCTCTCGCATGATGTGAAAAAAAAACAGTTATAAATATGCTTTAAATATGAGAAATATTGACTGTTTGGAAATGTCGTTATTGAGTAATGATAACTCATTCCACCGCGAAAATGGAAAGATTTGTGTTCGTGTCTCAACGGCGGCAGTGTTAGAAAATATTTTTTTTCTAATATAGCGTTGTAAAAAAAACTAATATTTGGAAGACATACTACAAGACGAAGACGACAGCACTACCAAACTTCTGCAGCTTCTAAAACTGACTAACCTAGAAAACAAAATCTAAATTAATAACCTATTTTTCTATATTATGCAAGCTATTATTATTACTTACCTAATTAATTCCATATTTATAATAATATTTAATACTTACCTATGTATATGAGTAGTTGTATTTCAACAACTTTTCGTGAATATAGCTAAAGTTGCTGAGCACGTAATTTAAGTAAAAAAAAACTAATTTTAAAAATAATTATAAAACTAGAAAATATATACTATTCATTATGAAACATAAACATCGATGCAAAGTGCGAGCTAACTAAATAGTATGGTTTTAATTTCTTTAATTTTGGTTTAATATATTTTTTTATGAGCACTGACTTATTTATGTAGATTAGCATCTTTAACATCTGATTGTTTTATGTTGTCAACAGAACAGCTTGTAATTAAAGACAGAACTAAGGATGTGCATAACTTTATATGACAACAATATAGTCGCGTCATATTTCATTGGACGTTGATTCATTTGTTTACATTAGTTTAATTTGAAGTTGCATGTTAAGCCGAAATCCCAAGACTAGTGTACTTGGCAAATATTTATCCTTCGTAGACTTACCATACCGTGGAAACGGGTGTGCTTGTGTATTTGTTTGCCACTGGTTCTTTTCTTTAATTAATTGTTAACAGACGACAAATAACAATACCTTTTTCTTCTGACCACAATCAATTTTCTGTACTTAGTACGTTTCTTTGCAACTAATGTTAAGCATTCCAAATACACCAGTCGTGGGACAATTTTAAGAATAATCAGCTTGATACCTTACGAAATAAAATCTCTCCAAAAAAAAATATACCTATGTAATTTCACTGAAAAAATGTTCGTTCAGATTCATAATCCAAATTAATCCGAATATTTAACTACCTATAAAATTGTCATTATTTTTTTTTCGTGAAAAGGAAAGGGCGTTTGGGGGGAGTTCTTTAAAAAACAATTACGGGGCGTGTCGATGCGATGGTGTTTTTTGCGCAGTGAAAAGGAGAGGGCGTTTGGGGGGGTTCTTTACAAAACAAATATTACGGGGTCGTGTCGATGTGATGGCGTTTTTTTGCGCAGTGAAAGGGTAGGGCGTTTGTAGGGAGTTTTTTAAAAAAAATTACGGGGTCGTGTCGATGCGATGGCGTTTTTATATTACAGTTCTGAATGTTTACTTATTTATTATTTAATTATAATTTTAAATTGTATAATTTAGGAATGCCCATTTTTTCTTTTTTGTCTGTCGTCAAATTTCCGCTTAACAAATTCAGTTAACAAAACTGGATGCCAGTTTAAATTAAAACTAAGCTTACAACTGATTATTAAGCTGCTACTTTTTACTTAATACTATTCTCCTCAGCTGCTGGCAACCTACTATTTTTGATACCGACTTTAATGTTTTTTTAATCCCTAATTCAAATTAATTTGTAGCCGCTTTAAATACTAGCCTCAAAATGTATCAACATAATATAAAAACCGATATTTCCTTCAAAAATTCCAGATAAATATCGAGATGGTTCCTTATTCAAGGCCATGATGGCCGATTATCTGTCAAACTGCTATGCTCAAAATTTGCCTACATTATCCTAATTTCCTAAAAATTCCTTCATTCGCCTATTGCTATTAGTTAAGTTGAAGTTTAAAAATGTAGAAAATAACGAGAAATGTGGTAGATGGAAAATAGTGCGAAAATGGTGCGAATGGCATCTGTTATGACATAAAGTCGAGAAACGGACGTTAAACGCATTAATTATTAATATTATTATATAAAAACCGACGGTTTTTCGGATAAAAAACTACTATAATAATAGTCAAGTTACCAGGACGTGGTCGTTCTTTAAGATGCACGTCGAGCAGGGATTTTGTGTAGGGTTCGAAACATCCCTACTTGTGACAGATATAGGTGAATGTGAGACGGCTAACACAGACTAGCACATCTAGTCCTCCAATTATTTCATTATCTCGACGTAGCGCAGCGTGGTTCTTTGCAACATGTTAAGTAATAAAATGGGAAGGCACGTTTTCCTCCCGGTTTTAACAAACAAACAAATTAAAACATTGCATTGTCACTGCGGCCAGTTGTCTCTCGACAGCTATTACCAACATTAAGTATGACATTGTTGCCAACTGTACAGATATACACAAACCGACATATTGTAAATTTGCTTGTAAAAACTGATTAATTTATACTTGCATCAACGTTTCGACACAGCTCGGCTCAACTTTTATAAAATACAATTAAAGAAAATTATTAAAAAAGATAGAAAACAGACGCCAATAAAAAAACCGGCCAAGTGCGAACCGGACTCGCGCACCGAGGATTCCGTGCAAACTTGTAGGTAAGTAAATAGTTCGTTCATCACGGGAATCGAGTCTCGAAGATTTTTCCCGCTTAGCCGTTGGAAAACTGTTGTCTCCAAACATCGACAAAGGTCGCGGTCAGTTTGCCAACTAAGCGTGTAATTGTAATGAGTTGAGATGGACTACTGAACTGTATTGTACCCCGTGACTATATCTGACAGCCTAGTTGTCGTACCGTGTTGTATGCGAGAGCTCTAATATTGTGCTGTATAAACGCACCGGTGTACGTGCATGTTGTTGCGGTTTGAAAACATTATTTTTTTTTGTGGTGTAACAACAAATTTACGGTTTTCGGATTTTTCCCTTTACTTGTGCTATAAGACACTGCTTCTTGCCAAATTTCCTGATTCTAGTTCTACGGGAAGTAACCTATGGCCTATAGGTTTTGATTCCCAAGAGTCTTAACAGACACACAGACGGACGGACAACAAAGTGATCCTATAAGGATTTATTTTTTTCTTTTGAGGTATGGAACCCTAAAAAGTGCAATACAAGTGTCCAATAGGTACAAAAATTAATCTGGCAAAATATGTTTACTACTTTTCATTTTGGTAGCTTGTTTTTATTGTACTTTTTTTAATGTATAGCTTTTTTAAATATTTTTGTAGCTAAACTTTTTATTTTTTATCGGATAATAATAAACGAAGAACCGCATCGATTTGATGAAGAGAGAGACTTCATTTATTGTTTATGTTCTAAATATGCCAAAAAAATCGAGAGATTTAGTACTCTTGCTTCTTAACAAACTCTTTACAAAATATATTGTATAAAAATAGAATTTTAATATTCGGGAAAGGAAACTTAAATGTAATTTAAATTAACAAAGTAAACCATCCAAATACTGACAACATGGATTTTCATTAAAAGGAAAGAGAAACACTGTAATTAATCTTAAATATTTGCATCATGTTTTACTCAAAATAAAAACAGTTGTGGGCTCAAGAGGTTTATAAGTACTGAAAATGTCTCAATATAAATAATAAAGAATGCATTTACATATTTTGTACAGGGTGTCAATTTTATTTCGCGAATGTTTGAATAAAAATTATACGTATAAAATAAAGTAAAAAAAGACGTTTTGTAATTTACAACTCAAGGAAAGTTGCAAATTAATCATAATATGTTAATAATTTAAGCCGGTTTTGCCCCGTGATTTCACGTTTTGTACATATATCTATAGATTCTTTCAATCAAAATTTCTCTCACTAGAAATACACAGATTCGAAATACGTAGTCACCTGATTCAAAATCATAATCCTGGTGAAAAAAAGTGAAAATATCTTACGAACATAGACTCAGTTCGTATGTCCTACTTTTGATCCGTAACGAAATAATTAAAATAATATTGAAAAATGAAATTTTTTAGGTCTAGGATTTTTTTAATTAAAAGGTCTTATCGAGTAGGCTTAGAATTGTTTTTAGTTAAAAATGGCAACACGGACGATTTGCAAAATTGCTAATTGTTCCCTTGGTCACATTTAGGAACTATGTATATTTCACGATTTCGAACGGCAAATAAGTTTCATTAAAATTGGTGCTGTAACGGAACAAATTCCCACCACCGACGTCAATCCCCACTCCGAGTCCAGACGACTTAGAGAACGCCGGGTTCGAGTTTAAAAAGACAAGAAGACACGGAAGTGAACAGTCACATCGAGGAACAATATAATAATATTCTGCATTTTATTGTAATTTGAACGTAACTCACGATATTAATATTAATTTTATTGTAAATACAAACAGAATATAAAATCATATTCTATAGTGCGGTGATTTTTGAGACATGGTTCTCAGAAACATGTAGGACTTAATAGTTGAAAGCACGGAACCCTCTACAAACAAAGTTACAACTTAACCTATTTTTTTTATCGCAGCATGGATTCGATTCTCATTTGTTACACAGCCATAACCCTGAACAAACGACAGTTGATGCGACATTTTCAATTGAAAATTACCTCAAGAAGAAACAAAGTTGTGGAACAGTCTGTACAATATTGTAGGTCTTCTTGTATAAGGGACAAACGTCACTGGCTGAGACCATAGTAACAGCTATAAAAACAGACAACTTATTACCACAACGACGCAAAGATCGTGTGTTTCTCTCGAAACGGCCACCGGTGGCAGTACATGTCACCACGTGACGTCACGTCCGTTACAAACGTTACTTCTCTGATCGCCAAACTGGGCTTTATTATGTCATACTACATGGATACTAACAAAGTTGCTTCTAAGAACTTGCTCATTCAGTTGGCTTGCCCTCTTCTGGCAAAGTGTCTCCACCTACGCTGCTCAGCCAATGAAAAAATACGTTAGACAACGTTTAGCCTTAAATTAATAATTTTTTTTTCTGATTGGTCTGTGACTGCCACAAAGTGAGGATATTGGAGAACTTGAAAATACATGAGTCGATCATAGTTCCGACAAATTTATATTCTAGTATGATAAAATCTAAGAGCATTCGATATAGTGGACACCTACAAGTAGCCCCTGGGCCCTGCACTCTTCATTTCAAATCCTTCCCCCTCGCCTAATAAAGTTACAGCTCTCCCAACGCTATTTTTAAACCTAAAGGGTACGGAAAGACATGCAATGAAGGTCCAATATTCACACTAGAGATCTTACAGGTAAAAAATTAAAGAACAGTCTAGAAAAAGCTTACTACTTAAAAAAAAATATTATTTTAATTTCGCTTGTTCACTAGTGTAATTTTTTTTTAAATGTGCAAAAAGTTGAATGAATAAATTACGGGTTATGGTTAATAGCCCGTTATGCACGTCATCCTAGTGTGCAAAAGGTTGCAAAAGATTATTTTTTTGCTATTTTTCTCCAGCCTACTTCAAAGTAGAGCGACGACCGACGCACAGTACGTCATCACAGAGTCTGAAAGTTGAAACTTTTCTCGTCAAAATATTGCAATTTTATCACAATTTTTGTCAACCAGCTCAAGTCTGGTGCTATTTCTTATTTTAAATCGATTTTCAAAATCAGTTGTTCCCAAAGTGGTCCCTACAGACCCCAAGGGGTCCCTGGGATCATTCAGGGGGTCCTTGGAAAATAAAAATTGATTTTGGGGCCTCTGAACATCGTCAGGTGGTCCGCGCAAGGTTTAATATAGAATAAAAAAATTGTTACACATTTTTATTAATATGGCAGTTAAAATAAATAACAATAAACAAATTTTTAACGATTTTTACGTCCCGAGTAAAATATAAATACTTAAATTCAAATCTTTGATTAACGTCTGAATAGAACTCTTCAAGTAAATAATCCAAATCCGGATCGAAACGTCATCTTGTGTTATATTGATTTGTATTTTTATTATTTTTTGTCAATATATCGTATGGTCTGAGAAAAATTGGTCGACAATTTTATTTACTTGAATAAATATATAAAATTTCTGGTTACAGAAACAGATTCCAATTTTATATCCAGAATTATGGGTTATTGTACAGAAGCCTTTAATAATTGATTTTACGTCTTCCTATTTGGTAGAACGTGGATTCAGTGCCGTTATGAGCCTCGTCACAAAAAAAAGAAACCAACTAGAAATTAGTACCTACTCGTGAGGATTTGCGGTTGCTACTCAAAAACACTGAGCCGGACATAAATACACTCATAACATTCCATGATCCCATCAGATTCATCCAAGTCATTATTTTATTTTGTATTTTAAAACAAAAGTTATAATTTCAATAAATACTTCTTCAACAAAATGTTTTATTTATATTTTATTTATATTTTATTTATTTTTACGTTACCATTTACCATTCAAGAAATCAAAGTTAAATTTTTAAATTTTATATTATGCATTTATGTATAGTTTTTTACCCAGGGTCCATGGGAAAGTTTTGACTATGAAAGGCGGTCCGTGGGCAAGTTTTGACTATGAAAAGGGGTCCGTGTGCCAAAAGAGTTTGTGAGCCACTGGTTAAAATAATCAAACCCCTCTCCAGAGCGAGAACCTATCTACACCACTGCAGGTAAGCAGACTATAATTCTTTAGTTAAAAGGAGATTACTCAAAGGAATTAAAAGAGTTATTTCTATAAATTTCTTGGAAACAGTTCTATTTATAATTGAGTAGAGATGTTTTCTATTTTGTTTCGCGTGTTTTTCTTATTGTTAAAATGTAAAATGAGCTTAACTGAATTACAGTGAAGTACAGAAGAAGATTTTTGTCGGTTACAACTACCGTCATTTGATAGTAATCTAACTAGTCTTCGTTCCTGCAGTTTGCAATGTTGCCAACTTACTTTTCAAGTGGGTGAAATCCTCGTTCTACTTCGTCTGACCAAGATAAAAAAGTTATAAAACCTTTTAGGCAGTTGAGATTAAGGACAGACAAGAACGTGAGGAATTGTAAAATACTTTTTGACTTCTATATTTGATTCATGAGATGGTATAAACAAGCGAAGATAAATTCAGTAATACTTTAACTTTCTTACTTTCCCATTTTTTTAAATTTAATAATAATTATTATAATACAAATAATATACGAATATATAGCAATAATTTGCTATTGTTGTTGTGAAACACGCATTGTTACAGTAACAATTACAGCGTTTCCCAAACCTTTTTAACCGCGGCCTTCTACGAGGTTTTAAAATTTTTTGCGTTCAAAAAAAAACATTCATTTACAAAACTATTATTTTTTAATAGAACTCAAGATATTTGTTTGCTTGTTTTATACACAAACATTGCAAAATAATTAGGTATATAAGAAAAACAAACATATAACAATTATATTCATCTAAAACTTTGGTAAACAAATTTGTGTTTTTACAATTTTTTTGGCGACTCACACTTTGGGAATCAATGCAATATTAGAATAATAATAATTATTTAGAAACAAGAAACCCGACTGCACAAAAAGAGTAAAATAAGCTGGAAAATCTCAACATACAGCAGGTGGAGAGCTATTTGTTACTTTCGTTTGTTTTTCCCACCGCGCTGCATGTTGATTTTCAAATTTGTTATAGAGGCTTAGCCGTTGATTCTAACAAACTTTTCTTAATAACTGCTATATAACATATATTAATAACATGTTTTCAACATAAAAGCCGCTTTATTCAAGAAAAAAATATTTGTTTTGAAAATTTTCAAGGAACTCAAAACTGAAGTTATACTAGAAATTAATCTTTAACCAAGCAGGGCTGAACCCCAAAAAATGAAAATTTAAATCGAGAATCTTTCACCTTTGCGATAGTCGTTTCACATATTTGGGGACACACTGTGTTTACAATCTACTATTTTGCGATCCAAATCTGTAAAATTGGTTCGTTTAACCCCACATTAACGTTACGTCACTGACTGTAAAACCATCTTCAAAGTCCTAATGAGGATAACCATTAAATGCGCTGTAATAAAAGTCTTCGTTCTCTGATGTAATTTTCCATATTATACTGTAGAGAAAAATGCCTTTTGACGAGTTTATTTGAAATCTCTAATAAAACACAGTTTTGTATAAATAATAAGCTACAATTTGCCTCTAAAATTCAAATACTGAATGTTAAATACTTACTTGTTCTGCATAATTTGCGACCCGTGTCTAAAGAGCATATTTATGTAAATTTAAGTTGAACATAAAAATTCAAGATCTGTGATGCTTGAATAAAGTATCTATCTTATTGTAATTAAGCGTGGCGACATAACAACAATAACCAACCTAGCAGACAAAGTTATTTTATGTACCTATTCTAAACTATTGAAAAGTTTATATCTTCATTTGTCTACGCAAGGGACTTAGATTAGATTAGATTAGACTTAGATTCCCAAATGGGGAGAATTTTTAATATTATTTTGCCTTACCTACACTTAAGCAAAACCTTCTCCAGCTCTCTACCTATTAGAAAAACTAATAAAAATACTTAGGTACCTATTTTATTTAAAGCGATAGAATGCTCCTTTTACAAATATACTTATTATGATGTGAAAATTAGCTATTTTATTGGAAATGTTTGTATGTATCTTGTTTGTAAATCCTAATGACATTGTTACAATTCGTTAGTCGCTCGTTTTAACATAATGTACATTCCTCGTATAATGCCTTCATTTAAGAACCTTGAGTTACACTTCCTGATTAATGTGGATTATTTTTTGTAAGCATCAACCTCAAAAATCAAAGTAATCCTGCTTTATGCCAGCACAGCTATTTTATAATACATGTCAAATTTTACTACCTCTTACGAGAAATTCAGCAAGATTTATATAAACGAAATCTTTTCAACGAAAAATTATGTATAAAATGTGACGTATAGAATCCCGTCTTCGCTCTGAAAGCAATGATTGACACATAGGTTATTGGATTTCAAGGAATTTTAGCGCATCGGCAGAGCTAAATAAAACGCCCTTATCTCGACCTGTATATCATTAAGTGATCAAATAATGACCAAAGTAAAGATAACGTTATATTATTCCGAGCTTTTATTAAACATTCTTTTCGTCTTTCGACCGGGTACAACTCTTAACAGGAATTTATTAAAAAATAATTCGAATGCTTATTCAGAATACATATACATTTTTTATTTAATAATTCACAGTTCATTATTTTATATATTCGCAGGCCTAGCTGGGAGTACACTTAAAGCACCTTTGACATTTTATTTTGCATAATTGCAAGTGGGTAGTATTTTATTTATTATGAAATGAAGAAAATTCCAGCTAAATGAACCACAGAACCATTCCAACTCCGAAAAATCCAGTATTTAACGTTGATAATAAATACTTAAAATAGAATATTTATGGTATTTTTAAAATAAATTTCGCAAATTAATTACAACACTGACAATCTACTGATTATCTAGACGTAATTTGGGCTTTAAATATTAGGTTAAATTTCACGGCTTGCGGGAAATTCTCAAAAATGATGTCTATATTGACCAAAACGTGCATGAATAATTTTAGCGTCATCGGTCAATTATTTCTCGAGTAATTAACGATCAATTTTTTTTATCTCCTTAATTGCAAATTGCGCCATTTTTTCACAAATGGGTTTCGCTGGTCGGACCAAGCCAGAAAAATCGCAAATCCATTCAAATTTAGTATCCCGTTGGAATTTTTGGAAAAAATTAATTCTAACTGATTTTATAACGATTGAATATTGGAAAAGATATATGGTTTTATACGTTTGTCTAAAATTGGTATCGCTAAAGAAATCGTTATAAAATCGGTTAGAATTAATTTTTTCCAATAATTCCAAGCAAAATCAAGCACACCAATAATTTGTAAAGAAACTTAGGGGGTTGAACTACACCCTAAAACGAAGCGATTCCAACAATAATCTCGCCTGTGCCCGAATAATACACTTTTTAATGTTTTTACCTTCTCGCCGTCTAGCCTAGTATGGTGTGCGCGGTCTTAAAACATATGTATTGCTATTTTTTAAAACAAAGAAGATTTACTTTGAAAATGCATCTCGGATCAAACGACACTTTCAGAATAGATTTATTGTGCAAAGCAAGGTTTAGGTACAATTTAAATGCGCATATTGTAATTGTCTAACAAAATAAACTAATAACTAGAAAAAGTAATATTATGCATATACTAGCTATACTAGCAGCACCGACATTACCATATTTTATCCACTCTGCATAATCGTAAAGTTCTATAAAAGTACTCATCCTATCTAATCGACATGCTAAAGGGTCCACTTCTGATTCCATTACGATTCCAGTTAAATTTCCATCACATATCAATGCGCCTCCTTCATCTCCCTGAAATTTCACACGTTTGTTTTAAAAGAGTGTAAATTTTGTACAGGATGGTCAAAAATGCAAACCGAAACCTTAGGAAATAATCGAAACAAACATTTCTAACTCGTTTGGTTAAAAAAAAAAATGATCCAAGTGTGTAGGTTTTCACGACCGGTGTTGTAACAAATATTCTTGGTTTCCGGGCTTGTATAGGCCGTTGATATTTCTACCTGAAGTTTCGTCTACAATTGCGGTAGACATTAGCAAAGGCGATGTGGCAGCGGACAAAGTCTCCTTCTGGGCGGCTCACAACGCTTCCACATCGCTTTTAATAATGTTGTAGACGAAACTTCAGTAGAAATACCAATAGAGTACGACCTACAAGCCCGGAAACTAATAAGATTTGAAAAAAAGCAATTGTTCGTTAAGGTAGTACGAGCACCAAGGCAATTTTAAATAAAAGGCTTGATTTTTTTTATATTTCGGTCGATGGATGATATGTTTTCTCCAAAATTAGTCGGTGGAAATTAAAAAAAAACTATTTAAATTAAAGTTAAAACCTTAATAAATTATTGAAAACAAAAAGAAAAACCCGTTGTGCCCGACTAATTAAAAAGATTTTTAATTTAATATATTTTTAATTAGTCGGGCACAACGGATTTTTTTTGTTTTCAACAATTTATTAAGGTTTTAACTTTAATTTAAATAGTTTTTTAGTTTTTTTTTTTTAATTTCCACCGACTAGATTTGGAGAAATCAATGAAAACATATCATCTATCTACTGTTTTACCATAAAGCCAATGTTAAATATGCCTACTGTTGAAGTCATTAAGGTAACAATTCATCTAAATTAGTTAAAAAAATTGTTTTCAGTATTCAAAACAGCTGTGATCGTTTTCGCGTTTATTAAGTAATGTATTTGTAATAATTGTGTTACTTTTATAATAATTATGTAGTAACCTACATTATGTATTTTTAGCGGGTTAAGTTGAAAAACAGCGTTTTCGCTAAACTTCGCCCATTGTATCGATTGTAACATTGGTGCAATAAAAGCATTTATTTATTATTATTATTATTTATTTATTTATTTAAATAATCGGGCAACCCCCCCCTAAAATTTTCAGAATTCGTTTAGACTTAGTCCAACTTCATAATATAAAAAAAATCAAGCCGTTTATTTAAAATTGCCTTGGTGCTCATGGTACCTTAATCAGTTAATATTGCCTAAAGTTATGTAATTATTTTATTTTGTTGTGTTTTCTGAAATATACTTAACCTTATGAGATTTGCTTCTCGGTTAAATTGATTGAAAATGGTTTTATTTTAAAGTTTAAAGGTCACTAAGAAAAAGTGTCCATGGGGCATAGCCTGAAAACCAATTTTTAGGTACAGATATGTTTAGCAAGATTTTAGATATAGAGATATCCATTGAATTCACGCTATTAAAAAATCCTGAGCTCTAGAAATGTTTTCGAGTGCGCAGCATCCGAATAGGACATTATTATTTTATACAGAATGACATCTTCCAACATTAGGTACCTAGTTTTCGACAATTTTTCTATTTCTAAAAAAATACATGTTTGTGAATTCAATGGATATTTGCACCCGGGCAAAGACGAGCCTAGTAATTTTTTTTTTATTTAAAAAAATTGCTTCGGCAAAAGCCATTAGCATAACAAAAAAAACAACCTAGTAATTTGTTTATACATACAATGCATGTCGATTTATTATCTCCTCCGCCACAAATGATTGATTTAAATTTGGTAACGTGAAGTTTCCTGCATGTTTCTGCATCCATAACTGTGATATTAACGTATCGCAATTTAGGTTCAAAGTCTCCCTGCAATAATACACACGAAAATTAAAAATCAGTTGACATAATTGGAATCTATACCCCTCGTTTTGTAGTTTAAAAGATCTGTTAAGTTTCATCTTCCATTATTGTACATTCAACAATTCGCTGAATCACATTGAAGACCGTTGCACACGAGGCTGGTTTTGCTGCTAGATTCCTTGTTAGATTTGGCTGCTATATCTCAAGCGCGCCGTGGCGCTGGTTTTGATGATGGCTTTTATGTATTCGCTTCACACGATGCGTGTTTTTGAAGCTTGCTTTGTAAATGGTTTGTAATAGTTCGAATGTTAACAAAAATGGACGTTTATTGTCTCTGAACAGAACACAAGACGCAACTAATGCGAAAAATAGCTTCGGTTCTAATTTTAAAAGCCATCTTGTGACCTCGCACGCGAGCCAGTAATGGACGTCATTTCCATCCTCGTAGCCAGCCCGCCAGCCAGCACAAGTCCTAGCCTCATGTGCAGCGGCCTTTATGCTATTAAAGTTGTTCTGTTAATAATGTGACATAAGTTAGTATAATAATAGCATTTAACGTTAAAAGTGCTTTGTTGATTTGGTTGATAAAGTATTACGCTTGTTTTATCTGTCATGACTAGAACATGATAGTTATATTGTTACATCTGTTCTTGAGTCTATAACTTATAAGTCCCGTACCAAAATTGGTAAAATGAAACATTTTATGGAATCACCTCTGTGTCTGTCTGTCAAAGGCATTTTATAAATAAATACAGTAAAACCTGTGTATACTGACCACTTACGGTTCTCGAAAATAGTAGTCATTGTATACAGGTGGTCATTGTACAGAGAATGTGTAATGTAAGAGTAATTAGACCGGTAGAGAGGTGGTCAGGTTACAGAGTGATCATTTTTACGCAGGTTTAACTGTATTTAGTTAATAGTTGATAATCAATAAAATTAAGTAATCTTTAATACCAATATTTCTTACTATTGAAGAATTCTGTGTGTATTCAGAATCTCGACCAAAACCGATTGCGACGCAACTGGTGTTCTCGGTTATCTTCGATTCGCGTAGAGGAATGGTATCCACATAGTCATTTATTGTGAAATTTTGCGTCAACTGAAATTACAGTAAATAATTAATTTATGTAGTTCGTAACACTTTTGATGATAAAATTTAATAAAGTTTAAAACAATGGTTACCAAACTTATTTGACCTACCGCCCCCTTTCTAGAAAAAATATTACTCAGCGCCCCCTGGATTTTTTTTTTATTATTTTTAATAGAAATTAAACGGAAAAATATATGTATTAATGTTTTTATCTTTTTCGTAAAATATTGTAAAAAAAAGGTGTAAATTAGAAACATTGAAGTATGAAATGATGAAACGATTTATTGAACTTAGAATTCGACGCCCCCAAATGCACCTGTGGCCATCACCGACCCCCTGGATCGCTGTAGCACCCAACAAGGGGCGGTAGCACCCACTTTGGGAATCACTGGTTTACGACCACCATCTGCCAAAGTTGTTTAGGCATAGTAGGTGTTTGTATATTTGATATATTATCATTTCATTGCGCGCGCAGTAATTAACCCATCTACAAAGAAAGCTTCAATACAAGCATCATGGGAATGAAAAGCATAAATCTAATAGTTTCTGCCTTTACTTGATGAAAATCCATTATAAAATAAAATAAATAGAACAATTAAGTTAAAAAAGATTTTCACTATTAAAGTGAAAATCTTTTTTAACTTAATTGTTTTATTTTATTCAAAAGCATAAAAGCCATCACTGAACTCAGCGACTTAGCACCCTTGAAAGCTAGCAGGCAAATCTAGCAAGGAATCTAGCTGCAAAACTAGTTTCTAGTGCCGTGGCCTTTATAAATATTTTTATTGATAAAACACTTACTTCTAGAATAGCAATATCATTCTCAAATTTTCCGTCTTTATATTTTGGATGAGTCTTAATTTCCGATACATTTCTTTCTTGTATTTCCGGTCCCGGTGAATCTAGGTTATCTATTCCGGCAACAACTGTAATTAACGGATGCGATTCGGCTTCACTTTTTATGTAACTTGCGATGGTCAACACCCGGTTCGGCTCAATTAGCACGCCGCCAAATATTACAAAAGTTCCATTTATGAAAAAACCAACCTAAAAAGTTTAAACAGCTCATGCAGCTAGAGTTGTTAATATTGATTTTGACAGAAACTTTATATTAATGCTATCGTAGTCAGATAAAAAGCGACGTAACATATACCATTGATTCGACTGGCATCAAAATCAATAGACCTGGGTTTTTAATGAACTAAACATTTTAAAGAAATCATTGAAACGCAAGAGTATTGTTAACGAATGGAAATTTCACAGACAGGCAGGCACATGTGCACAGCCACTATGCAGAAAATGGTTGCTCTTCACGTTTTGATGACTTTCTTTTAGATACAATGTTTCGATCTTATCACCATATTTTCATAGATGTCTTCAAATTATTTAAAACTTGCTGTATTAAATAAATAACAGAAAGTGAAACAATATCAAGCATATACCCCGCCCCACGCATAAAAACTCAGCCGCTTATAATATATTGCGAATTGTAATAGGTACTCTCAAATATTTTCGTATCTTACTGCAAACTTGCAAACTATAGAGTATAGAGTACAGTGTTTTTTTTTTTATTTTTTTACCTGATACGGATGAAATTTTGTCGACGTTTCGTTTCCTCCAATAATTCTAAGTTCTGGTAAACTTTCAAGGAAAGAAGCATCTGCAAATTATATAAATTTTGTGATAAAATAATTAATTATTATACTACTACATCCTATCTCGGACATGTATTTTCGACCCGGTCAACATTCTTCATTTCTTTACAGAACAGGGAAATAAAAATTATTTATCTTGTTTTTAGTTAAATTCTAGAATTAACTAATAACAATTTTATGTGAATACTATAATTGGAGAATATAATTAACACAGTATTTATATTAGATATCGCGTCCATCGTGATAATAATAATTAGAAAAAATAGCAAGTATATGGACAATAAATTAATTATTAGATAGATTTATTTATTGTACGAAGTTTCGTTTATATATTTAGACTTTTTCAAGTACTTAAATAAGTTTAAAAAATATATAGACGAAACGCCGTACAATAAGTAAATCTATTTTTATCCCCATTCCTGCGATTTTTTCGTATTATAAGACAGTATATACTTTAAACACATCCTATTCTAAAATAAAGCAAACAGAGAGATTTCAAAGATAGAAAATTATTATTAATAAGAACAATAGGAAGCCAATTTATTTCAAACAGGTAAGTTTGGAATAAATTGAGTTCCTATTATTATTATTGTTATTAGAAAAAGAAATTAGTAATTACTTACTTGCAATAGTAATAATGAAAAAAATAAACACAATTTTATGTTGTAATGGAGATTTCATTTTTAGTTCGAATTTTTAACAATTATGAAAAATACATTTGCTCTTTTATAAGGTTCTCGCTCTTGTAAGCGTGATTAACAAAGCGTAATAAATAAAAGTGTTTTCTTTTTATCTTATCATAAAATATCGACCAATTTCAATACCTATGTCCGATTATTGGTTAGTTGTCAGGAAATGTATTAACAAGAACTACTTTTGATAATAATAAACATTGTTTTTTTTAAGTACTTTCATGGTAAAAATGAGATAAGTACTTATTTACGTAACTAACACAAAATATTAAGTGGCCATTTTTATTTTGAAGCAAAAAAGCTCGAATATTCTAGCCAGAAAGTAACACGGAATGCTCGAGAAATAACTCTCTTTTTTTTTTAAATAGTTTTACTGAAATAAAAGACAAACTTGTTTTAATCGCCAAGTCGTATCAGAAATCCGAGCTGTCTCAATTTGTAATTCGTGACTGTGATGTTACCGGGATATAAAAAAAAAAATAATGCTAAGCGCTATGTTCTATTGTTTATTTTAGCTCTACACTGTACCTATATTGTTACAAATTGTTTGTTCTAACAGCTCATAAATTTATACACTTAATTATATAAATATAATTTATGATGATTTTGTACTTATCTTCGATAACACTGAAACATTGTTTTAATTTTTATCATGTTTCGATTTTTACGTTTCAAGTATGTTGTGCAGAATTGAAACCAAATCCTGTATTTTTTTTTGAAATTTTTAATCCTCACTTTTAGTAAAAATAGAAAAGGGAGTTAATTATATAATTTCCTTTAATTATTATAACACAAAAATATGGTTAGAATACGATAACTCGATGTGCAAAATATCCATTGGAAATACACAATTATTATTTTATATATAACATATACCTAACAGTGTTATTAGCCGTTTTAAGTGCGGATTTTTTTTATAAATTAATTTTTTTGCGCAGTGAAAAGGGGAAAACGTTTGGGAGCAGTTTTAAAAAAAAACAATTACGGGGTCGTGTCGATGCGATGGCGTTTTTTGCGCAGTAAAAACGGGAAGGAGTCTGGCGGGAGTTCTTTAAAAATTAATTACGGAATAGTGTCATGTGATGGCGTTTTTTTTTGGACAGTGAAATGGGAAAGGCGTTTGGGGGGGAGTTCTTTAAAAAACAATTACGGTGTCGTGTCGATGCGATGACGTTTTTTTGCGCAGTGAAAAGGAGAGGGCATTTGGGAGGAGTTCTTTAAAAAACAATTACTGGTTCGTGTATACAAAGTGAGATAGTAATATAGTAATTCTACACCAGTTGCTATGGCGTGTATAAATGATTTCTGATTGGTTAGATTCAGAAAATGACAGTGAAAAATGAAAAGTTTTTACGTATTTTTGAGGAAATTTGTGAATAATCTGCAAAGTTTTTCTTTTTTAGGACATCAAAATATTTGGCGTTTTCTATGACTTAAAAAAAAGTCAAAATTTGGGCACATTGCGTTATCGAACTGGACCCTTTGTGGCCTATTATGCTCTCCCTTTGCCAATGGATGTGATAGACAAAGCAAATTCCATTCTCTAGGCCGATATTTAATTACTTGCATGCCGAAATTTAAAAATAGGGCAGGAAAGTTTTCAAGCTCTTTAAATACAGCTGTAAATTATTGTCAGTTATCAACTTATCAGTCACTACAAGTTTTGTAAATGATGCTAAAAATATTAAGCAAGTGTTCAGTAATTTAAATAACTATAACTCATTCTCAAAGCACGGGAAACGAGGCAGTATTTTGTAAGACAGCACAGACATTAATTATTTTTTTACATTATATTTACATATAAATGGCGCACATACCGCTGTGAAACAGATTATTATCTTAATGTTTTTTACATAATGTTCATAAAGTAGCGCATCACCGCTATTCTTTTCGTTTCTCATTTTCAAGCTGCTAAAAATTGACGTAGACAATTTTTAGGTGTACTTTTTTTAGTGTTCCGTGCAAAATGGATCATTTATGGAATCACTTCGATGTCCGCCCATTCGTCTATCACAGGCGATTTTCTTTAAAACTATTTGACGTCATTTTTTTTAATTTGATACATACATAGAGTGTGGGGACCCAAATATAGACGTGAAGTATACAAAGTTTAATTTTTATTCTAGAGGCTAATTTCAGGGGGTTAATTGGGAAATGGGAAACATATTAAGCTCACCAATTAGTTTCATTGCGGGTCCGTTTAAAAAAATGTACATCTGTCGCGGTCCGTTTGGTAGATGATGACTAGCAACCAAGATTTGTAATATCAACTAAAAAATAAAACAAAAAGAACTCTGAATATGTTTTTATTAAGGATACATCTAATTAAAAAATAACAAAGTAGGTACGTAATACGAAAAATGACATTTTTTACCATGTCTGAAGTCTGGAGTTAAGTTGGTGCACGCTATTGCTATTAAATCCTGGAGATGGTCATCCGTAAGACGAGATCAAAATTTATTTTTGATGAAATTCTTCTTAGAAAACGCTGCTTTACAATTATATTTGTTGATCCAAACATTGTGCAAAGTTTCAAAGTTATTTTTTTTAGTTCTGGGTCTTTATTACCACACACAAATTTCCAAAATTCTTGACAAAGAACTTCCGAATTTTTGTGTTTTAAAACGGTATTTTCTTGCAAGTCAATCATTTCTATCTGTAGTGCAGTTTTATTACTCCCGTAAAACATTTTCCGCTTCATTGCTTCATCCTACATCGGGCTGTAGAGAGTAATTAAAAATGGCATTTTTTACTCTAAACAATCTGTCTGAAGTCTGAAGTTAAGTTGGTGCAAGCTATTGCCATTAAATCCTGCAGATGGTCATCGGTAAGACGAGATCGAAATTTGTTTTTAATGAAATTCATCTTAGAAAACGCTGCTTCACAATCATAATATATTTATCCAAACATTATACAATGTTTCAAAGCCATTTTTTTTAGTTCTAGGTATTTATTAATTACCACATACAAATTTTATCCAAAATTTTTGACTAAGAACTTCCGAATTTTTGTGTTAAAACAGTTTTTTCTTGCAAGTCAATCATTTCCATCTGTAGTGCAGTTTTATTACTCCCGAGAATATTTTCCGCTTCATTGCTCCATTCATCATCGGGCTGTAGAGAGTAATTAATGTTACTGAGAATTTCCACAACGTTCTTAATTTTTATATTGATATTACGATGAAGGAAGATTTTGGTTGAGGGTCATAAATAAGCTTTACCAATGTTACGCTATAGTGGCCAACGTTTCGAAAAAATTATTTTCATTGTTCTAACAATATACATGATCATTATTATTATGAGTTAAAACATCTTAATAATAATAATAATGATCATGTATATTGTTAGAACAATTTATCACCTTTTGAGCAGCTTGAGGCCCTGAAAATGAAAATAAATTTTTCGAAACGTTGGCCACTAGCGTAACATTGGTAAAGCTTATTTATGATCCTTAACCAAAATCTTCCTTCATCGTAAGATTCTATTGGATCAACACTATTTTATGCTGAAGACATCAATTATATTGATATTTTTAAATTCTTCTGAGTCCACACAAAATAGGTAGGCGGTCAGATCTCGGACCGCGGTCCGTTGGTGACCCCTGGTGTAACGTGTCAAATGAAAGCTTATTGAAGCACGAATGCAACAATATTCTTGTAGTATTTTTTTAAAATCAAATGTGTAAATTTATATTTGCAATACTCAACTTTTCACCCATAAGCAATATTATTATAATTTTATGAAAAAAATTATAAAAACATGGTAATATCTTGTTCATGGCCCTACGTTATATTGTATGGTATAAAACGTTAAACTATATTTAAATATAAATGTACTTATAGGCGCATAGATAATAATCATCCTATATGACCGAAACCTTACTGCGGATCAATACAATACTACCATTCTTACAAAGAAAGCCTTATCTACAAATGTCGCCAAAATCGCGTTAAGGTCATTTTTAGGTGCATACAAATCTTTCATTCTTTAACGTTTTATGGGAGAAATGTTTGCTTTGCTCCAACGGCATTGAAACTCACTTTTTTACTTTAAAATGACTTATCAAACATTACGTTCTGTGCTGATTCGGCAACCGAATTAGCCTCCGATTCGGGAAATTAATACTTATAAGTTAATCATCAAAACATAGCACTTTTCAATGCTATAATAAAAAACGTCATACTGAACCATTCGTTTCGATACCGTAACGAACTACGGTGATAGGCTATGGTATCATTGTTTTCAGGTCAATGTTTTTAGAATGAGATGTACTGTCTAGTAGTGTATGCGTACACGCCAGTGAATTTAAACTTAACCTCAACTTTGTGACAATTAATATCAGTTGGTCTTCACGAATAGCGCTTTTATTTTAACACGATAATATATAGCCTATGTCCATCCTGAAGGTTCATTTTAAACAGTGGTGAAATAAATTTTCAAATTGATGCAGCGATTCTGGAGATTACTCTCCGCATACACGCATAACTCACAAAATTTGCACTCTCTTTATAATATAAGTATAGATGTCTTCAGTAGTGTTGATCCAATAGAATGTTACGATGAAGGAAGGTTTTGATTGAGGATCTAAAAACTACTTTTCATCTTCAGAGCCTCAAGCTGGTCAAAAGGTGGTAAACAATAATGATCATGTATATTGTTAGAATAATTTACCACCTTTTGACCAGCTTGAGGCCCTGAAGATAAAAATATTTTTTTCGAAACGTTGGCCACTAGCGTAACATTGGTAAAGCTTATTTATGATTTTCAACCAAAACCTTCCTTCATCGTATTAGTATTAGTGATGTACCGGATCGTTAAAAATGTATATCCGCAGATACGGATCTGAATACGGATATTTGGTTTCAAGTTCCGCGGATACGGATACGGATCTTAACTTTCTTAGAGTACGCGGCGTTAAATATTGCGCATCGACCTTTGGAAAGAGACTATCTGTTATGGGAAAAAGTTATTGACCTCTTTAAGAGTTCTCTCATAACAAATTGTCTCTTTCCAAAGATCGATGTGCAATATCTCATTACAAAGATAGTTTTTAGTACCTTTGAGTTATGTACTATTGGTATGGTACTCACTACGATAAATGTTTGCAATATAAAGGTGCCAAATACGATTTTAAAAAATAAAAAATTATCTGAATGGAATTTAACAGTTTTTCATTAGGTATTACCTAATCACTTATATATATATAAAATTTCATCTGTGAATTGAAAATAAATAAGGTAAAAGATCCGCCAAAAACTAACGGATACGGATCTTTCTTCTCCCTCGGATATCCACGGATAAGGATACGGATACGGATATCCGGACATCACTAATTAGTATAGATCTTCGGCAACAATTCGTGTCTTTTCAAGATCTTGAAGAAAACACAATTTTTTGTCAAAACATTGATAATTTAAAAATTTCAGAAAATAAATATTGCTATTTTTTAATCTTTAATTACGTTTTCTTCTAAAGTAATAACTTCAATCGAGACGTTTTGGAGAAAAATAATATATAATTTGTTTCATTTTGTGGATAAGACATTTTTCGTAAGCAGGGCAGAATACCTGTATAAGTATTTTAAGAGGTTTCTCTTTTTCGCACACCGCAATTCATACTGCATTGAAGCATTGTTCAATTATATATTATGTTCTTCGCAATCGTCAATTCGATAGACATTACACACAAAAGCTTTTCTCATCGCCGTCTCCTTATTCCGCTGCTGTAGAATTCCTGATCTGGGCGAGTAATCGTGCGGAAAATAGTTCACAATCCTTTCCATTATATAACATATAAACGCCCACCTCACAAAATGTCCGCCTCGAACACACTACGATGTCTCTTTGCCTCATTCAACTGTTCCAGCTCGACTCCCGGCGAAGTCGCATTGTTTAATTTATTGTAGCTTTAGAATATCAAAATAGTAGATTGTATATCTAGTGTCGTAATGGATGGTAGAACACCTTAATTCACTACACAATCTTGGATGCTTCTTAATACTTGGAACTATTTGCGTCCATACTCCAATAGAACTAGTGAAAATCGCCGGAATGTGAACTAGAATGTTTATTAATTAATACCAATTATTAAGTTTGCGACGTTTGCGGCGTTTGTAGTTTTTAGAAAATCATATAAAACCACCGAATGGCCGTAATTTCCAAACTAAAAGAGATACAGACGTTTGCTTACGCTCATTGAATTCAGCGTATTTTTTTCTGTAAGTAGTCTCAATTTCTAAAGTATATTGAGGAATTCGATTTTTGCAATTTTTTCAAGGCGTCCCTTTAAAAAATGCGATTTGTGACGAAAACCGAAATCTTTCGGAACTTTGTCAAAATCATCATGCTTATAGAAATTAATACCAATTATTAATTTTGCGACGTTTCGGCTCTTTTATTGAGATTTCATCAGGTAACTACATATTTGTGTGGTGTTTATTATGTACTATGTATTAAGGTAAATATTGTCAATGTTTTGTCATTTTTAGCTGTGTGTTTGTTTTTTGATGATGTAGATGTCTGATGACAACTCAATAAAGGAGCTGAAACGTCGCAAAACTAATAATTTAATTGATAAACACACTGGTCCACATTCCTGCGAAATTCACTAGTTACTTCTTGATAATGTTGAAGGTTTTTTTTTATTTGCTACCCTCCGGAACTAAAAATTCTAAAACAGGGCGATGTTAGAATCAAATAAATCTCGAGACGAATCGAACAAAAAAAATGTTTTTTTAATCGCTTAAGCCGTTTGGACTTTACGCGTGACACAAAAATGTGTGATTCACAGTTTAACAGACTAAGCGAGTGTATATAGGCGCTACCCGCGCCTATAAACGAATGGAAATATTTCTATTTATCATTAAAAATGTGTCTAGTTTCCTATATTCTTGTATATTTGTTTTCTTAAGATCACATTCTAACGCAAAAATAAATAAAAGAATCTAAGCAATTTTCTCGCACCACCGACAGCAATTTTTCCACCGTAAAGGAAACATTTATTTAACTGAATTAATCGTAAGAAAATTGATAGGCAATTTCAATATTACCCGATACAATTTAATTCTATATATAAAATCTCAAGAACGTCTTCAGATGTATATAGAACTACAGACTCAATTCTTGTTTCGTGAAGTAACAGAATATATATCTATAAACGCAGGGGAAACTCTGTGGTCCACTTAACGACAAATTCCGAGGTTTCTTATATCTAACATATTCGGTTCGTTGACTCTAAATTGTCCCAATAACTTTATATGCGTTCGTTTATGTGTTTGCGTGTGTGCCTTCGTTACAATAATAAACCAGCAAACCATATCCTAAATGATAGAGTAGATAGTGTAACAAAACTGTTCTACTTCGTGGTGGAAACTATTTATTTACAATAACAACCTTTTAACAAAATATAGTTAAGCACACAAACGAAAAGTACTTATCTAACGTAACAGAAACAAAACAACAAATTCCGACTAATAAAATAAAAGAATAAGTAATGAAGAATATAAAGTCACTATCTATGTACACAAAATATTCACAACACAGTAACACAAAAGTTTGTTTAGCACACTTATTTATTAACTATATACAAGAGATTATGTTAAATCAGATTTATATAATCGAATTCAATGGTCTGTTATACCGCTCTCTGCACTAATATTTATTTCCTAGTTATTTATTTCGTACAGTAGTAAATATGTTAATATTTTTATGTAGAAAAATAATAAACATAAACGAAGCATGTGTTTTCAAAAATTTCCAATATTCGTAACAATATTTTCGTTTAAAAATTATTATTGTTGCGTCGAACTATAAAGTTGATGGAAGTTGTTTTTCGTCACTTTTTTGGGACCCTGATTGACCGTCAAATTTGAATACTGATAGTGTAGAAAGAGTACGTAACATTTGACACAAGTTTTTCTACATAATGTTACATAGTTTGTGGACGATATCTAACCAATAAACGTTTTATGTGTTCTGACTAGTGATGTGCCGGATCGTTAAAAATGCATATCCGCGGATACGGATCTGAATACGGATATTTGGTTTCAAGATCCGCGGGTACGGATACGGATATTTGGTTTCAAGATCCGCGGATACGGATACGGATCTTAACTTTCTTAGAGTACGCGGCGGTAAGTATTGCACATCGACCTTTGGAAAGAGACTGTTATGGGAAAAAGTTATTGACTTCTTTAAGAGTTAACTCTCATAACAGATTGTCTCTTTCCAGAGATCGATGTGCAATATCTCATTATAAAGATAGTTTTTTATTAGTACCTTTGAGTTATGTACTATTGGTATGGTATTCACTACGATAAATTTTTGCAATATAAAGTTGCCAAATACGATTTTAAGAAATAAAAAATAATCTGAATGGAATTTAACAGTTTTTCATTATTACCTAATCACCTATATATATATATAAAATTTCATCTATGAATTGAAAATTAATAAGGTAAAAGATCCGTAAAAGATCCGCCATAAAACTAACGAATACGGATCCGGATCTTTCTTCTCCCTCGGATATCCGCGGATACGGATACGGATATCCGGCACATCACTAGTTCTGACTATCAGTTGAGAAACAAAGAAAACAGAACAAAGTTACTAATTCAGTTGAAGAGGCTGTGACATCTGATATCTGAAAGTTACAAACACCTACCTACCCACTTTAATTTATGTATAGTACGGTTCGTTTTAGAGCTGCTGCAGACGTCTGCATTCGTATCATTTTTGACATCTGCATAGGCAACAGTCGTTGAGGAGCTTTTGCGGAGTCAGACGTGATGGAAATCATGACAAGGTTATTGAAAGCGGGACTCGGTTCTTTAACAACTTTGCCACAACAGGGATTAAATATATTATCAACATTTGCGAAGTCGCCATAAAAGGTTGCAATTATTCTTTAAATATGCTTTACCATCTCTTAAATCTGATTTAATTTATCAATAAATAAAATTATCGACCAATTTTTCAGACAATATATTAACAAAAAATATAAAATTAATACATTAACGTTTCAATCCGGATTTGGACCTTCTTCAGAATAGATCTAAAACGTTAATGTATTAATTTTATATTTTTTGTTAATATATTGTCTGAAAAATTGGTCGATAATTTTATTTATTGAAGAGTTCTAATCAGACGTTAATCAAAGATCTGATTTAATTTAATTATTGAAAATAATATCAAATGAAAATTACGAATGTAAGATTAAATATTATAATTATTATATTTATAAGACAGTGTTTGCTAATGTTGTATAAAACATAGTCATTGTTACAATGCTATATACCAGTAATGACGAACCTATTTCCCGTGGATCAGATACTGACTCACGCAGGCTTTTTAAATGACCCGCGTGTTTATTAAAAGAGACAACAGTCAATAATACTAAAGAAAAGACGGACAAGTGCGAGTAGAATTCGCGCCCTAAGTGTTCCGTACCGCTATTTCATACAAATTAAATTTGGCAGCTAATAATTCTACGTATAAAATCAGAAATTTTTGATTTTCGTGCCAAACAAGATTTTATGTTAACGGGGTACATTAAAAGTTTTGATAAGTAAGTCAGTATAAAAATTAATCAAGTAAATTGCAATTCTAAAAATACAAAATATAAATAAATCAATTTATTTGCAGTTCTAAAAACAAAAAAGATAATTGCATCGACCAGTAATCGATCACAGGGCGCCCGCGTGACAAACGAGTGTTCTACCACTGAACCACCGTCGCTCTTTTAAAGATTTGCTGCAAGGTACACCCCTTTAAAAATGCGATTTTTGACGAAAACCAGAATCTGTCGAAACTTTTGCAAGATAATCATGCATATAGAAAAAAAAAACACGCTGAATCCAATGTCTTTTCGTTTAGAAGTTATTTGCGTTTATAGTTTTCAGAAAATTATATAAAACCTCCGAATGGCCGTAGTTTCCAAACTAAAAGAGATACAGAGTTTGCTTACGCTTATTGAATTCAGCTTACTTTTTTCTGTAAGGATTCTCAGTTTCAAAAGTATATTAAAGAATTCGATTTTGCATTTTTTTTCAAGCCATACACCTTTAAAAAAATGCGATTTTTGACGAAAACCGAAATCTATCAGAACTTTGGCCAAATCATCATGCTTATAGAAAAAAACACGCTGAATACAGCATGGTCATGTTTTGTTCGAAAAAAGTTTCGAACTAAAAAAAGTAGTATTCACCCCCCCCCTACCTTTACAAGTAACTCCACTGACATAGGGGCCCACGAGCTAGTACTAAATAAAATAATTAACAAAATTTGACCCATTTCTCGAAAAGGTTCGCCATTACTGCTATTTTACTTTCAACAGTGACGCTGTCGGGACTTAAACCGGAAACTTTCACTATCGCGGCGGATGATTTAATCAGTTAGTCCTACAAGGACACAATATGAGAACAATCAATTATTCTCATAATAAACTGTATTTGTGACTCAATTTCACATACTCCGAGAGCTAATTTTTTACATTAGGCATCGCAGAATATGAAACTTCACTCTATCGAGAGCTACTTTATAAGTGTTAATGAGTCATTCTCTACTATTTAAAAACCGTAATCTTATTTGGCACAAACTGGTTTAAATCTTTGATTAACGTCTGATTAGAACTCTTCAATAAATAAAATTATCGACCAATTTTTCAAACAATATATAACAAAAAAATACGTAAAATTGGTCGACAATTTTATTTATTTAAAAAAATATATAATTAATTAGGTATATATTTTTTTGTTAATATATTGTCTGAAAAATTGGTCGATAATTTTATTTATTGAACAAACTGGTTTACTATAAATATAATGTTATTAATGCAGAGTATGCTTGTATAGCAACAGTTATATACAATGTACGTTTTTTCTGCTAATAAAACAGATTTTGAAATTTTATTGTCCGTACAAGTTTCACGTATAAAAATAAATGTAACGTTGCTGAAGTTTGAGTTAAACCCATCTCTGACGTAATATTTACTCAATTGATTTTTATTTGTCAAAGTCTGTTCGTATGACCGTTATTTGTCAATCTTTGCCTCAACTAGATAACGTTCAAATTTTCACTAGGTATAAGCTATATCAAATTTCTTCACTTTAAATATGGATTTAAACTTGCCTGAAAATAAATAAAATTACTCGTAAATTAAATTACGTTGGTTATGGTTATGGATTGCGTCCGTAACTATGTTTCTCTGTTCGTTCAAGATGGTTTCTACAGATGCGTTTTGATGCTGCCATCTGTTAGTCGATGGCTTTGAATAACAAACTGCGTAAACACGTTATTTCTAATAGCTCTGTTCGAATAAAGATCTGAGTTACTCTTAAGACGCGTGTAAAGAAGTTTTACTTCCATAAAATAGTAAATATATCGTTTTTTTAGCTGTCTGCAACATTCTTTGTGGAATCTAGTTTGTAGTATATACGTAGAAACAATGTTATGAAAAATAAAAGGATTAATATATTCATCGTTGCTTTTTTAAAAATCAAATAGCATTGCAAACTTAGACGATAACGTTTAACTGTATATCGTATAAGGAAAAAAAGAACTTCTTTTACACTCAAAACTTTCTAGGGCTCTGAATCGGCTAACCCAAGAACTATTTCAATGCAACTTTTTCCAGTATCATTACAGTGGGTTCAGCAGTTTTAGAGCTATATAGCGCTATTAAGCAGAAATTTAAAATTGGTTTGTATCATAAAAAATATGAGTGCGTGCCATCTTTACGCACAGTTGAAGAAAAACTTCTAACACCTTCTGATTTGACAATAATCTTAGATTGTGATCATATATATAGATACAGATTTTATACATGTAGGGACAGTTTACTGTCGTTGTCAAACTCTCTATCAGGTAGAATATTAGATTGTACTCACATAGAAACAAATGATTGAACTACAGTGTAAACTCTATATAGCGACACTCAATGGACTCTGCACTTTGTGGCGTTATTGAGAGTTGTTAAACGGAGAGAAGGAATAATCCATTAATATTTTTTTACTATAATATATAAAATTTACAACTGACCAACAAACATTCATACTATCACAAATAACAACGCTTATTGCGTATAGTCTGTTATCTCCAGTATCTTATATATTTTTTATATATATTTTATTCATATCTTGAGATACTGTGGGATCAGTTTGATTATACAAAAAGTACTTTTCTCCCAACAAACAAAATTATGAATTTCTTTGGAACTTCGGTACGCATGATTCCGACAACAAAGCAACAAAATAACAAACAAGTACTGTTTATTGCTTAATGATGACGTATTGTTGTTGTTATTTAAAGTGGGTGTGTCGTTATTTAGAGTCTATCATTGTATGAGCAACAAGGTAAACCAACTAGAGTTAAGTAATTTCGACGTTTTAAGGAGTTTGTCGTTATATCGAGTGACATTAAATTGAGTTTATACTGTATATAGAAAAAGATCGATATAAAATTTACAATGCTTTTCTTATGAAGAAATATGTGTGGTCACAATCCAGTCATTGTTAAATATGATTTTCTGACAATTCTTTCTGCAACGCAGCATTAATAAAACTCGTACTTTAATCCAAAATGAAACATCACGGTATTTGAAATTATACCATTATTTTACATTTTACAGCTCATAAATATCGCAGCGACATTTCAGTATACCTTACGTTAAGTTTATATATCTACGTTGTTAACTAGACTAAACGTGAATTCCAATTCGATTCGGTAAATTGCACTGTTCTATGCCATGATTTGCAAGTAAATTTAAGTTGAGAGTTTTTCAATTTCTGCTGATTTTATAGTCAATATAGATTGTAAGAGGAACAATATATGCGCCTGTAAGTGAGCCCTTGAAGAAATTGCAAAAGGCTGAGACATTTATCTGGAACGTTGTTTGCTATTCATTTATATGCTAATTGGAAACTACCTTGTAGTAGTTGTAGAAGAACTGGCGAAGAAACGAAGTTATAATATGTAAATACGTACCTACATACTTACATGTCGTACATATTATATACAGGGTGTTGATTTTTGAAGTGAAACTTCCTTAGGCCTCTTGTTAATGAGAACGGATAACGCGGCCCTATTTTTATGACGGGCAATGGGCCGACGCGCAGTGTTCAAGAGGTTAGTGTGGATGCTTGTTAACGCGACGGGCATGTAACCGTTGCCCCTCGGCGCGATGGTGGTCGGTCCTATGCAATGAACCACGTAATTTCATAGAAGTCTGTTAACGACGACAGATGTGCGCGCACGTTTTTACCTATACCTACCTACCTACCTTGTTCAGCTCATTGTGAATATGGAGTTTAAAATTGATATTGATACGGATTTATTAATTTTAGCCTTGTTCATAATAACCCGTGTTGGGACAAGACTAGAAAATTACAAAAATAAACAAGCAAGACATAACGTACTTGCACGCGTATACTTTCATATGTTTAAATGTATTGCTGTAGGTACCGAAACAATTTGACATTGTTGGTACTGCATTATGTGGTATTGAAGAGACATCCTTTAAAACAGTATAACGAGTTTGTGAGGGTGTCCCATGTTGCAAAAATGTTGACTGTAAAATAAAATAATTATTCGAAAGTTTCATAAATATTTGCCTATAAAGTTTTATGTCTCTGAAATGTAACAGGCTAACAGCCAATTTCATGTAGTGTAACTGAAAACTTTCTACACATTTCAAATCTTATGTGCTGTTATATAATAAAGTTTAGAAAGTCAAATTAAATTTTGTGTTAAAACACATAATAATGTACCCACCTGTTCCTGTTAACTTTAAATTGTTAACTAACTTTCAACTAACTGTCTTGTTTATGCTTTATTAAAAATATGTTATCTGCTCCCTTTAATAAATAACAAATATGCAAAATTTTTACTTATGTACGAAAATACAAATAGGAACGCCTTTACAACTAAAATTCTTTAATTAAACACACATTGGAAATTCGGTGAAGTTGTGCTCTAATTAATTAATTAAAATAAATTTTCCCCAAACTGTTCTAATAAACGAAATGTAAATTATGAATGCAAACATGAATTTCTGATTATGTATGAGGATTGAGGAATGATTTTTTGTTTGTTTATCTTCTAATGAATTATGCATCTTGTCTCTTACTCATCGTGGGTATTCGATAAAATTAATTTAAAAAATGCATTCAAAACTGGACTAATTTAGAAAAACTAATAAAAAATAATTTTTCAGGAGTATTTTATTCTCCCAGTACCTTACTAGAAGTAATTACGTCCTTGTATTTGACTTTATAAGTTATTATTTCTTATTTAAATGTCATAGTTAAAAGTTAATGTTTTAATATTTAAGAAAATAATAATTAAACCTTTGACATAATTTGACTATAGCAGCATATTACCTAAGTTATAATGTTTCCCCAAAACTACTTGTGTGTTTTCAATATAATTTTTAAGAGTCAAACTTTTGAATAATCAGTTTTTGAAAATTTGGTATGAAGTAAATTTTATTTAATTTTATTTTAATGTAGGTAGGTACACTGTCGGAGAGCCCTCTCATTTATCATTGTGTTAAAAATAACATTTTTAATAATTAATTATTTGAACACTAGACGTGCAGTTTAAAAAAAAAAATTGGTTGTCTGTAAAGTCGGTTTACGGACGATAGTTTTACGTGATAACGTATTCCGCTCGAATATCATATTTAATAATATATTACTGCGCTCTCGCTTGCACGCACAGGGTCAGGCGGAACGTTACGGCGGAACGTTACACTTTTTCGTGCGTGCAGCTGGTGTTTCATCAATTTATAAGACGTTATCACGTCAAAAAGTTGAATACATGAAATATCCATAAATAACAAATTAAAATTTCATCTTTTCGTCTGAATCGAAAAACCTGAATACAGTAAAAATAATATACAAATTTGAAAAACCGGCAGTCTGTAACTATTACATTTTTTAAAAGCATTGTTCAGTGTTCACATTTAAAAAATGTGTACCTGATTTTTCTGTCTGGTTTTTATCTCAAATCTTACAAATAACAAGCTTTTCACTGCATTTTCCTTTATACGTGTTTCGTTTTATATACTCACATTTTTCAGTTCTGTAACAAAAAAATGAAACAGCAAAGAATGAATATCTCATTATTTCTGTTATTTTTGTGTCCAGAAAACAACATCGAGATACATTTTTAAAATTAAACTTTGAAACACCTGCGTTGCAGAACTAGAATAGCACGGAAAGAATTCAAATTAAAATTTCATCGCTGAATACAGACATTAGTAAACGCACAGATGTGACTGCTTTAACCTTTTCAACAAACTTCCGAGAAATACCTGATTGTTTCTAGTAAATTAAAATCTTAATTTTTTCGCAAAATCCTTGAAGATTTTTAATTTGTTTGCAATAAAAAGAGTGTATCCCACAACAGGATTTTATAAAGGGGAATTATAAAACGGTGACTGATGATGAGATATTGTTTTAATATCTTGATATATTAAAATAATAGTTAGATGACTAAATTACTAAGTGAGCGACTAAATTACTTAGTGAACGACTAGAATGCCTTCGGTAATTTTGAAGCAGATTTACGTTTTTTTTTTTTTAACTTCGAGACTACAACTTAAAACTCACATTTTCATGAATATTGAAAACCACCACTTTTTTTGATAAAGGGGTATGCGCATTGTCTCGCAGTGAAACGCGATGGGGCAAAGGTGGAGTTTTTCAAAAAAATAATTCCGGGGTGAACGATAAACGGGTATGCGAATTGTAATTCCGGGGTGAACGATAAAGAGGTATGCGAATTGTCTCGCAGTGAAACGGGAAGGGGCAAATGTGGAGTTTTTAAAAAAACAATTCCGGGGTGATCGATAACGGGGTATGCGAATTAAATAGTTAATTGTTTGAATAGAACTGCGTTTTCTAAAAAATGTATATTTAATTGACGGTCAATTAAATATATATTTTTTAGAAAACGCAGTTCTCTTCAAACAATTAACTATTAACAAAATTCCGCTCAGAATAAATAAATCATTTGCCAAATTTTGAAAAAAATGCAGGACGTAACGTTGACACTCAAACAAATATTAGGTCGCTCAAATATTGTGAAGTTTCCCATTTTGTATTTTAAGTAACTCAAATGGATGTTTGTAAGTTGCTGTTCTGTTGATTTCTCGTCACGGTCAGTCAGTCGCTCACTTAGTAATTTAGTCGTTCACTTAGTAATTTAGTCGCTCACTTAGTAATTTAGTCACCCAACTATTATTTTCTCCTCACACGCAGTCAGTCGCTCACTTAGTAATACAGTAACCCAAATTGATTAATTATTTTTGTCACCCAAAATTGTAATTTATAGTCACTCGTTTAAATACTACCCTTTTATAAACCGTGCATACCTGTCAAACATAAACGTGCATATTGCACAACCAGCAGGGCACAAACCAACACGATGTCGTAGACTAGACCAGTATAAATCACACACCAGCAAATTTTAGTGCAGGTTTCGTAATGTATGACAGACATTTAGCAGTTTTCAAGTAGTTTTCTTCATACACATTAATGAAATCTACACGTTACTAGCATATTATAGTCTAGTTCACATATCCTTTATTGACGAATTCCAACCCTCCTTTATAGATACGATTCGGAATGACATCTTAAAACTTTTTGAAAAAATTGAAGTGGGGGACGAAAAAATTGCAAAAGCTATCTATATTTTAATTTTTGTTTTTTTGCGAATATCTATTGCAGATATCACAAAGAAGATTCTGAAAGAGCAGGTTTCCTACAAAAAAGTCCCACCTCCCGGAACTCTACCACAAATATTTCTAATTTTAATTTAAAGGTGAAAATAAGGCTTAATTTTTTTCTGTTTTTTATACGACAAGATAAAAAACACGAAAGTATTGAAAAAAGTACAAAAACAGAAAAAAAAACGTTTAGCCCTATTTTAAACTCTAATGTGCAATTATCATAATAATACACATGTATCTTAAGAAATATAAATAATAATGATGTTCGTATCAAATGGTTGTTACAAAAGCGACTATAAATAACTCTGCGTTAAAAATAGGTGTTAGTTGAAAAGAAAGGTAGCCATATTAAAACCTTAAAACAATAGGTCAGTCGACGTTACGCAATGAATAAAAAATTACACCACCTTCCGTGTAGCCTCCATCGGGGGAATAAAGATATAAAAAACGCGACACTCTAAAATGCCAAGGGTGATATTAAACACTTTCCGCTATCGTAGACGTATGACTTTTTCGGATTTGAGAAATGAGTATTAAAGCCGCTGCACACGAGGCTAGAAACGCTGCTAGATTCCTTGCTAGATTTGCCTACAAGTTTTCTAGCGCTGGTTTTCTTGATTGCTGTTAAGTGCTCGCTTCACACTTTTCAAGCTTGATTTGTGGATAGATCTGGTGCGCGCGCAGTGACAGTTCAAATATAAACACAGAGCAAAACGTGTGTGTTGTGGTCTGACTCTGAGCAGAATGACGCTATGTGGGCGTTTGTTCAAGTGCCCACGTGACAAGATACTGCTTCCTGAATGGTTCTTGCTCATACCGAGCAACAAATCTAGCAGGGAAAATATCCCCTGTTCAAATTTTAAAACCTATCTTCAAAGCTAGCAAGACAGCCCGCAGTGACGTCATTTCCAGCTTCGTATCCAGCCTACCGGCTAGCAGAACTCTTAGCAGCATTCAAAGATTCGTACAAGATTTTTAGAAACTTTACTTATTAACAAGACAGACAGACAAAAAAAAACAAGAATATGAAATCAGGGGTCACGTTAGTGTTTCATATTATGTCCATTTTAAAGATTATTTTAAATTTTCTCACAAGAGATGAAGTAGGTATATAAAAAAATTCTCAGATGAAAATTGTTTAATTAAAGGGTTCGAGAAGTTATCTAAATGGATTTTCGATGGATAGCGCTACCTTCGAGATACCAATGAGAAGTTTTTTTTTTTAAATGGAAAAAAAAATTGTTCACTCATTAGAAAGAGGATAGAGGAAATGCTATCAATAACGTTCGGGGCATTTTTGGCTCCAGCCCATTTTGTGAGCAATGGTGTGTTTGATCTAAGAGAAATTGTTCGAACTTACTTCAATGTTCAAATAAATAAAATTATCAACCAATTTTTTCAGACTGTATATTGACAAAAAATCAAAGATTTGATTACCTCAATGTTATTGTAAACAATGTACAAAACTACCATTATTGATAAAAAAATGTAAGCTAAAGCAATAAATGGTCTGTACTTACATTATTGATAGCATTTCCTCTTCTTTTTCTAATGAGCCAATAAAAACCGGGTTTCTATTTTAAAAAAAGAACAAGTTGTCATTCGTATCTCGAAGGTGGCTCTATTAATCGAACTTTCTCACCTCTGTGAAAAAATTTAGAATAAAGATTAAAATCGGACACCGTGTAAAGCAATGATTAAAATAAGATGGGTAATAATAAAATCACAAATAAAAATAGAAATATGTATTTTATTTACGGTATATATCGAAGACATTTGTACTGTTGAAATATGCCAGTACGGATTATTTAATCTACAAATTTTATATAATAATGTATTCATTTATTTCTTTTATATTATTTATAATATGTATATTTAATTATTTTTTATATTATAAATAACAGATCCATTAGAAAGCATTATAATTTTAATCAAATTATCCTCATATTATAAACTGTACAATTTTGATATTATTCTGCACAAAAAGTTTAGAATTGCGTTTAATAGAGACAGACTCTATTTTAGAAAGAATAACGGAAAACGACTATTCAAAATGGTTAAAATGTCCAGATTCCTGAAATAGTTGATTTTTGAAAACTATTCTGTATAGCCAAATACGTGATTTGTTGTTCAAAAAAAAGTTTGGCAATATCCGTTTATAATCCGTCGCGCTACACGAAGCATCGAAATAACGCGTTGAATAATTTACGTGTTTTTAACGTAGCTATTTCCATTAGCGCCATTCGAAGACTTGAATGGTACTACCCAAATCCTGTGTCTTCATCAACTGAGTATACGCGCAGCATAAATTAAAATGGCTCCATTAAAAGACATGTAAACTACAAAGGCGTTTTTTTTTTTGCTCCGTGTAATGTACCGCAGCAGCGAGTGACGAATAATAATTAATAATAAATTAATTATTCTTAATAATTTTAGTCTAAACATCAGACTGTAGAAATTATGAATACACGAGAACTTTTTTTTTATTTTGACTAATTAATTCTAGTTTCGGATTTGTAAATCTTATGCACAAAGCATTGTTAGAAAATCTTGTAAGATATTGATCTTATGCCGGCACTTCACATGGCTATTTGTATTTGTGTATTTGGCATATTTGGTAAACAATTACCAAGTGTGGACAGTCTATTTGACAAAGTGTTGGCCTTATTTGCCTATTTGACAAATAAATACGCGTTACCGTGCGCTTGTCGGTTTTTCGAGGCACATCAAAGGAGTCAAATAGGCAAATACTCAAATAAACCGTCCACACAATGGCCATATTCAGAAGCGCACGCACCGTGAACCTGTACGGACGTGCAGTATTTTTTTTGTCTATGCTGTGAGCGAGAACTGGAACAATTACGATTGAAAATGAATTGGGATAATGAAACAGTGCTAAAATTCCTGGAATTTTGAAACTTGCGTTCTGCTGCCAAATGTTTGTATGTTTGCTATTTGACAGTCATATGTGGATGGTCATATTTGCCTCTATTTCCATGTTTGTCTTGAACGTCATATATTTTGCCGAACAACAAACACCCAATAGCGAACACAAATAGTCATGTGAAATGCCACTTTTAGATTGTGGTCACACTTATTTTTATATAAAGAAAAGCATTATACAATTTTAAAAATTGATCCTGCTCGAAAAATAATTGACCGATTGAAACAGTATTTTTTTTAAATGATAAACATATTATCTATTTAACATAGCTTTTCACTTCAATGCAACATTTTTAACGTATTTTGAATTAAAGTTTAACTTGAAAAACGATCTTTCTCTCTGTAAAGCTGTCGTTTTGTTTTCCGTGAATATAACCCAATGTTCTACATAATAAAGAATTTTACATTAGACTGTACCTGGGTAAATATATAAATTGTTAATCATAATCACAATCCAATGTCATTATCAAATCAGAATTTATGACAATGCGGTCTGCATGGAAAAATATTAAAATTATTTTAAATACTTTTTAATGATCTGCGTACCAAATTCATATATTATTAAACTCGTTTATTATTTTAAAATTTTTATTTTATACGTATATTTTTTATGTATATTTACAGAAAGGGATTATTGGGTCCCATTTTTATTATAAATCTACACATTTAATAACTTTATAACTGTTCAACTACAATATTATATAAAAATATTTATAACAATTTAAAAAATTTAAAATTGATATAAATTAGCACCATTCTTTTAATTGTGCTTTATCATAAAATTTCAAAATATAAATAGTTGTATAACCATCAGTCAACAATCTTTTTTATCTTTATTAAAAAAATGTAAAATATTCATCAATCCTAAAGATTTAGTTACACAACTATTTATTCCTAAAAGTGGTTGATATTTTTGCATTGACACAGTTTAAATTAAAATTTTTACTATTATCATTAATTACGTTAAATTGTGTTCGATAAAGTTAATGACATTAGTAGAAATCACATTTTGTAGTTCTGTGGTCAGAAGAAAACGGCTAAAATCAAATATTACATAAATAAGTATCGACCATTTCAATTAAAAAGACTAAAAAACAGAGAGGGACTTTAAAGATAACATATTTTATTTGAATAACCGAGCGGTGTAGCGTAGTAGTGAGAGCACTAGACTCGCATTCGGGAGGTAATGGGTTCGAATCCCGGTGAGGGCAAAATATGTGGCTGGGACTTTTTCCTACTGCCTCCCGCCGTGAAATGGTAATTCCTGTACCGGCCAGCCTGTTAAGGTTTTCCGTGGTTTCCCTCAATACTTCCAGATAAATATCGAGATGGTTCCTTATTTAAGGTCATGGCCGATTACCTGTCAAACTCCTAGCTCAACATTTGCCTTCTTTATCCTAATTTCTTAAAATTTCTTCATTGCGGTTAATTAAGTTGAAGTTAAAAAATATAGAATGTGGCAAATGTAGAGTTAAAAAAACATAATAAAATCAATTGACATAGGAAATTTTGCGTCTGACCATAGAAATGAAACCAGTTTATTTTTAAAAATTTTCTTTCACGATTAATTGAAATATCGCCCTAAGAAAATTTGTATTTGCGGAAGCACATAAGCCTCTAGCAACATGCATTTATATTTTTTGTGGAAAAAATGCAAAGCCAAAGTTTGTATATGTGTTTATAATAATGCAATATTTTCGTGATTGTGTTGATGCAAAAATATCGCGCAAAACAATAACAAAAATTAAAATTAATACATTTTATAACGGTCAAATAAAATGTGAGTTCTATAAATTACTCAGTTTTTTTAGGCTTAATATTTTGAAAGATTTTTTCTCGAAACCTTCTACAAAACGGTGGAATCTATTCGAAGGTAGGTACTTGTTTTGGATCAAATTTAATCCTGACCCTCCATAAAAACTGCACAAGAACAATCCGTTACCCAATAAGACAACACAATTCCAACTTTGTACATATATTTATATTTATTTAAAATCAAACTTGTAAATTAAAAATAAAAACCATTTAAGTAATTGAATAGAGCGAAGAGTAACGTATCTGTTTATGAAGTAAAACTTCTTTGGGGACAGTACGGAAAATTAGTCTAGATCATACGAAAAGTGAAACGCTTTCCCTTCTCCGCCTTCAGCCGCCAGCTGAGAGGAAAGACTGGGAGAATCTTTTCTACTCTATCAAAACGCCTTACACACTCTTCACGCATTGGCAGTGCGTATACAGCATTTTTTCTAGCCCCGGTAACAAATTCCACATAACCATTTCCCAATTCAGAAATAATAAAATCGTCAACAAATGATAAAACCTAAGAAGTTTCCCTTCTAACGCGCAAGAGTCTCACAAATATTTTCTCGAAATCTATTTATATAGACACCATCAAGTCCAGATGTTAAAATGGCGTTAATTTAAACATATTTCAGTAATATAAAATGACTGAAACATTTTAGTTATACCAGTTTGCCTAAAACTAAATATTTGGCCTAAAAAAATGAGTAGTTCACAGATAAATATATGGGTATACATTATTATAATATTATTAATAGTAGTGGAAGTATTATTAATTATCATCAATACAAAATAATTCAAAAAATATCCATTTGCAATTTTAAACAAATCATTGAAAATTATCATAGATATTTTTTGAATAAGATGATAATGAAATTTATTTAGAAATCAATTTTTTTTTATCAACACATACTTGTGGCAGTATAAAATATTAATTTTTTTTATTTATGTTAATTTTTGTGGGTGTTTTTATCTGCATTCGAAAAACGTTTGCCATAAAATAAAATATTTACACATCTATACATCGATTAATGAAATATAAACAATATTATATTAATAAAATATGGTAGATAATCAATATTGAAAATATTTTAGAATTCAAACCGAAATAAATTAATTTTATTCCATTGTCTAAATATAGTAATGGTTACTTTTAATAATAATTACAACTAATTAAAATGTACCGACTTATATCAAACAAAAAAGTCTATTACACACTAAATGCAATACCGACCACACAACAAACAAATTTCAAAGGCTCAATGTTTTCTGGAAACCGTTAAAATTTTTTTTTGTTATATTTAACAAAACGGCAAAATACATTTTTATTAATGTATTTAGCGCACAATTATTAACTAAACCTTTTATGTTTTTTAACGTATTTAAAAAATACAGCTTTATAATACTACACCACATTGTCGACTCCTGGATAATACAACCATTAAAACCGAGTTGAAATCGGTCCAGCGGTTTTTAAGTTTATTAGAAACTCACAGACAGACAGAGAAATGCGAGAAGAGAACATTACTTTCCAGTAAGTCATACAAAATTTATTTTCTATTTTGTGTAGGGCAGTATGTAATTGTTACTGGCTGACCAATTAAAGAACGTCGGCCAACAGAATGTGCACATGGTGTCTTATTTAGGAACAGCGCCGTGAAAAATAAAAGATTTGTAGCTATTATACAATTATACAAACAGTTCCTGTGACTTTCCAGTAGCCCAGACATATTTGAATGGTAACATGGGGCGTTTCGTATGGAACATCTGGCTGTGTCAATGAAAGGTGTTGATTCATTGATGCACCTTTAAGTGAAGTGCCAGTGGAATTACAGCGCATGAGTAATTGACCGTACTGGTAATTGGCGATATTTATTTATTGAGTTTTATGTGATTTTATTTGAAAAATTATTCGTAAGTATAAAGTGGTACCCCAGAAATTACAACTCGTGTGATAGAAACATATTATTTAAAGGCACTAAATAACGCATCTTCACCTATGGTTTTGTAAAATTCCAGTAATTTTATTTTTTTTTTCTTTGGTTGGTCGCATTATGCATTCAATTTGGAAACATTGTGCGGCAGCATTTAGTATGCACCAGAACATTGTTTGTCGTAACATAACCAAAAAAATAATTATAAAATATCGCATGGAAAAGTTTTAAACAGATAATAAAATTCAAGGCAACAGTTTAATATATTATAGTAAAAAATCTAAAACACGCTTTGGAACTTTTAAAATACTTAATTTCAAAGCTCAAATCTCTATACAATTTATAATACATAATAATATTATGAATTTCAAACATTCTATACTTTATAAAAGAATAATATTAATGTATTAGTACGCGAAAATTTACAATTAAAGTTTTTTTTATATTAAAAGCAGTGACGCGGTAGTTCATTAAAGACTGCCGCAGGTCTGTGCGTTTAAATTTTATCCTTTTTTGAAAGTCCCAAACCTAAAGCCAATCGATTAACAAAATCACAAAGTTTGAATTATATACGGTTATTCAAGATTTTTTTTCCTAGCCGTTTTCGTAGTAAATACAGCTATGTCCGACTTATTTTAACAATATTTTTTAATAAAAAATAGCTGAAAGAAAATATTTATAAATCTGCTTAAATAAAATTTAAAAATGAATTAATTTCAATCGTTTTATTACGCCAGTTTAGTATAGAAAAAGACAAATGTCTTGACGTACATTCCTAATGATACAGGGTCGCACTAACCCGAATCACACTTCTCAGAATTCATGATTGCAGCCTTGCGTAGTACATAATATTTACTTACTTTCTGGATAAATCATTTTACTAGTGTAAATATCGCAATGCCCACCTACAGATCTCTTGTGTAAAATTTGTTTGTGTAGTTAGAATTGGTGCAAATAAACAGGACGCCACAATTATTATTATTCTGCCGGTCAATTTAGTATTGACGTCAAAATTCCGATCTTAAGATCTTTAGATACACACTGGTCACCTTGTTAATGAATGGCGTTAATTGGAAGACCGTTCGTATTTTTTTCGACCACACAATATCAATCGACAGTCCACTAAATGACGTCATCCTCCCACTACTACTCAACGAGACAAGGTTACCTCTGTATCTCATAACCTTACTTTTATATCATCATGGTATGCCGGAGTTCATCCTGTCGCAAGTCCTTGGCAGCTCTAATTTTTCAATTTCCGGCTAAATAAAACCAATAATTGTGGCTCCCCTATTTGTCTGTCCTTGAAATTAACACACGATGTTTTCGGTGCATTCGATACATAGAAAACCAATTATAAGAATTTATAAGTTTATAAATGTCCGTACCTGTAACTTGTCTTCTTCTGTTCCGTGCTTGTCCAAAATAATGCTAGATGCTCGAGCATCTATAATTTACAAGCATTCATAAAAGATGTGTTCCTACAGAGCAGCAGTGCAATTTTTATTGTGCCATCAGCCCTGTCACCAAATTCATAATTAAGAATTGTTTCAATAGATTTGCAAATCGTTTGCTGACAGTTTGAAAAGTTAGCTGATAGTAGGCGAACTTTTAATTAGAGGCATCTGCACTAGGTAAATCCTGCGATCGTGTTATACACTGCATATAATATACAATCATTCAAAAACTGAATAAACTGTTCCAACAAACAAATCTCCAATTAATCATACTGGGTACTCAAAGTCAGGGACAGGTCCGTGATTGTAGGAACAAACCTAAAATTAAAATTATAAGCGCAACTAAATTACCTTGAGTTTGGATTAGCGCGACGTCACTGTAACGGGTTTTTAATAAACTGACTTTTATATTTCTCTAATCTTGAATCTCCCATTTAAACAATAACAATAAAACTGTTAAAGTGTACCTTCAACACAAACAGTCATAAAACTAAAAAGAAAATTACAACGCAATTATTACGATTATTCATTGGTCCAACGAATTACTAAAATCTCGAATAGCGCTTTACTGACTTTAACGAGCATTAAACCACTATTAAAAGAAGCGATTTTCTTAAATTTTATTGAGTTGCACTTGTTATTCTCAGAAGTTTATACGGATAAAACGATATCAGTTGTAATAAGTATTAACAAAATGTTATCATGGTACTAACACTAAAAAAGTCTTTATTAAAAATAAAAATCATTTTTCTGGTCATCAATTTCAAATATCTATAGGTGGTTGTTAAACGATTGATTTGTTATGATCTTCTTCTCCCTCTTTCTACGTCGCGATGATTTTGGTTTGCTGCTGGTGTTGCTTGAGCTGTCTGAGCCGCCTGCATTGCTGCTTCACGTTCTTCTTCTTCTCTCTCAGCTGTTTTGAATCTTCGATGTTTTCCTATAAAAAAAATTCGATTTTTTCTTTCGACCAGTAATTCAGTAGTCGTACTTTTGGGAAGAAATATAATAAGAAATATTACTGTGCAAAATTGATGCATTCACTATGTTCCAACGACATTTTCTGAATTAATTTATTTACTTTGAAATGTAAGAACTTTCTGAACTCACTTGCAAGTCTCAACATGACAACACCCCACCATATCGACCAGCCCCATCCAACCAAACAAAACAAGATGGTGAAGAGTTGAGATATGCCGATGATGAGGTCTATTATGAAGGCGCCGATACGTTCGCGAGGACTGTCGTGCACAGAGAAACGTGGAATTCCAACGCAGAGACAAAACATTCCACTGAGCATTGTACCTTCACAAACAAACAAAAAATGACAATAAAATATTAAGATTTAGGTATTAACACACATTTGTTTGTGTTTATACATAAAAACATTTGAGAATAAACAATATGCATCCATAGAAAAGAATAATCATAATTTTTAAAAAGTATTTTTCTCTTTATAGTATATTTCAATAAAAGCTTGTGTTTAAAAAGATTTTTGACGTGATAACGTCTTATAAATTGATGAAACACCAGCTGCACGCACGAAAAAGTGTAACACCGTAACGTTCCGCCTGACCCTGTGCGTGCAAGCGAGAGCGCAGTATAAGCGATAGAGAAGCACTATCGGCCCAAGTTTGACAGCTACTAAAATTTAGGTTATGTATTATTAAATATGATATTCTAGCGGAATACGTTATCACGTAAAACTATCGTCCGTAAACCGACTTTACAGACAACCAATTTTTTTACTAATATTTGATATAGTCCTTTTTTTAATTTTACTATTAAAACATTAATTTATTAAATTAATTGATTATTTCCTTCTAATAATGGTTGAATCATGTATGGCCATCGGGAATAAATATGTGTACAAAATTTTAAATCGATCGGATATGTGGCGTCCGCCATTTTGAATTTACAATGACGTCACATAACTTATCGTATTCAACTTGCCAAACTCTTTCATTTGATACCCATGTCAAGGGGGTTGTGAAGAAAAAAGATAAACAGCCACCTTATGACGTCTGCCATAATGGATTTACAATGACGTTACATAGCTTATCGTATTTTACTCTTTCATTTAATACTCATGTCAACAGAGTTGTAAATCCGTCATTTTGGGGCGCCCACCATATTGCATTGTCACCGGACTTACATACGTAGGCAAAATTTCAAAGATCTATTCTAAATTTTGATTGTAACATTTGACGGTCTGACAAACAAAAGTTTGTAATAATTACGTCAAAGCTGATTGCGTTTTATCTCTTCACTATTCGCACAGATACCTATATTATTCAACATGATGATTTGATAATAATCCTCAGAACGGATACAATCTTTTTTTTAGTATAAACACATCTAATGTAAATAAATTAAGCAATATGAACTGTCCGTGCGAATAATATAAAAGTATCTTTATACTCCGCCACTGGCGTCATCGAACAAATCAGATAATATCAAATCAAAAGTTACATAAAATGTCAATAGCTACTTTCAATATACAATCAGTGCAACAGTATTTGTCAGACTTTCGTGCTGTTAAATTCCAATATAGTGATTTTAAGTAGTTATTATGTGAATGTGTTTTATTTTGTGATCTTTATACTTATTTAGTGGCTCAGCTAATGACACTGTGTGTGAGTGATGTGACTGTAATTATTTCCATTAACTGTAACTCTTTTTGACTTAAAATTATTTACGTTAAAGTGTCTATAAAATAATTTTGCTACGAATGTTTGGAACATTTGCATATTACACAACCGGAGTCGATACTGTTCAAATGTGACATTTTTGATTGTGGTGAGTCACTTTTATAATTAAATTAATTTTCCAGACATATTTTTGACTATGATATAGAATTTTTCTTAATTTTTTAATTGCAATATCATTTAATTTCATCAACCTACACTGAAATAGTAGTTTAAGTATCTGAACTGTAATGCATTATTTTATGTACGAATTGTGACATTATGTTAAAACGAGCAATAAGCGAGTTTTAACAGTCTCACGGGTCATAAAAGCATTACATTTTTTTGCGCGTGCTTCCCATTAAACAGCTGATTTTCACTTCAGGGTAAGTGTATATCTATATACTTGACAGTTCATGTCTGGCCATATTAGGGTCTATTTGAATTGGTTACGAAGGCAACGCCTACTTTGCTGGCTCTGTTGCTCATATAGATTTAAATAGCAACTGACAGAGAAATTGGTATTGGATGGATAAAACCGCATTTCTTTTTTATTGTACGTAGGTACTATAGTGCGGAATAGACCATTTTACTCAAGGGCGTTGATATTTTTTTCTGGAGGGGGTACAGTCAAAAAAATTCTATATTTTTTTAAGTTTACTAAATATCACACAAAAATACTCACGAAGGAAGGTGTAAAGCAAAATATTAATTCCCAAATCAATTTTACAAACTTTTTTCAAGAAGTAGGTATTTCTAAATTTTATTTTTAGCCAGGTATTCGTATTATTTTCAGTATTATTTTTTTATTATTATGATCCTGGGGGGGGGGGGTAATTACCCCCTTTAGTGGACGAAATCAAACGTCTGTCAACATACCTGTTCCCGGTAATATAATGTTGAGTACAAAGCAGATATATGCCAAAGACACTGGAAGAACAGGAATTGATGCTCTCATTTCTGATGTATGTTCCACTAGAGACTCGTCTATTTTTGGTTTTATTTTCTGAAAATTTAAAATACGGTTGTTAGGTTGTTTGTGTATTTATCCACGCTAATCTCAGAAACTTCTGAACCATTTTTAAAAATTCTTTCTCGGTTTAAAAGTCGACTTCTTCCCAAACTACTGACTAAATTAAATGCTGTTTTATATTCAAATAATAAATACCTCTGGCGCTTGTGGCGTCAAGCTCTTCTTCTTATCGAGCATCGATGTCCTTCGACTATCGGGCTCCGATTCTTCTAAAGGCGTCATACTATCTCGACGACAGCACGGTAAACATCTGAAGCATGGCAAGCATGCGCACGGGCCACAACGACAACATTTTCTATAAAAAAGTAAATTAGGTATTATTTGAAATATTCAACGGCTTCTTACACGAAAAGATAAACAACAATAATTTACAATGGCTAATAATTAATAATGAGTACGATTAAATTCCATTATACAGCATACTTTTTTACTGAATTAATGAAAGCATATTATCAAACGATTATCGTCATAATATTTTAGAAGGCTTATATATAAGAAAAATTTAAATGTGACTGTCGGGACATGAAACAACCAATTCGCGTTGACTGAGTTACATTACTCTACAGTGCCCACGACAGTTAATTTTTTATTTCTTACAATGCACCGCAACAACAATTTACCTCGGAGGCTCGTCGCTAAGTATACTGTCCCTTCTTTGAGCCCAGTTATCGCTATTCTTTTTCCTCTTACAGCACGAGAACTTTTCTTTCCACGTTTTCTTTTCCTTCGGCAACACTGATTGCTTATCAGCAACTTTATTCTTCCGTTTGCAACAGCTGCATCCGCACACTGATTTCTTGAATTTCGACCAGCATCCAGGCTTCGGTTCCATTTCTCCACCTTCTGGTAGCGTTGAGACTTCAGAAGCCGTAGGTACCATTTCAGTATCTCCCTTCTTCGGTTTCTTCCTGCAGCATCGGAAGCATCTGGCGCAACATCCTGGAGGTTTTTCTTCTTCAGACGTCGGTGCTAATTCGATTTGTTCTGCGGGTTCTTCTGCCATTTTCTGATTAAAAATAAATTAAACACCAATTAACTGAAAGTAATATATTTATCAAAAAGGAGAAGATTCGTTTTATGAGGTCTTCTTCCATTTTCTAACGAAAAAGCATAGGAATTAACAACAACAAGAAAATTCTGTCTTGTAAAAAATGGAGAATTACAATTCGTAAAGAATTAAAACATGATAAAAGAAAACAAACATCGTTTCGTGTTGAATTTCAAACTTGCGCATCTGAAAATCACGAAGAGTTGAACCACTACACATTAGAGTCGTGATGGGAACATATATTACAAGAATTATAGTATCAGTTTTCTAGTATCTACAGTCTCTCTGTCTTTCTCCCGCTCTTATATGTCAATTATTATAAACATTATGTTTCAAAATGAATAATATCATAGCAGCAAAATATTTTAATATTCAAAGATGGCAGAATGTATCGATAGATCGGTAACTTAATAAAAAATGGTATAATTTATATTGTTTTTAAGATAAAAGCATAGATTTTTTTAAACTAGAGAAAGGTGAATATATTGATGTTTTATTAAGTGGTAGATTTAGGTAAAAATAAACTTTTTCCAAAATTTTTTTCAGTTATTTCTGAAGCTGCGAAAAATTAAAATTCGTAACAATGTAGTATTTAATATATTCTGCAAAAAATATCCCCTCATTTAACGGAAAAATTTAGACAATGCCATTGTTTTATACGGAATATATTTCAATAGCATATGCTTAAAAAAATTTAGTTCTATATAAAAAAAATTGTATTAATGTTTTTATATATTATGACTTAAAAAACTGTTCAATAACTTATTAGTCACTAAAATGTTATTATTTCAATACATATAGGTAGATCAGACATGAAAATAGTAGATGGTTGTACTAAAAAATCACCCGCATAAGACAATAAATAATGGTGTCGGGAAAGGCTATTGCATATTTTTATACAAATAGATCAAAGTATGTTTTTACCATAATAGCTCGAGAAATCTACCATTTAAGAGTATTCGTCCCTACAAATACCCCCTGCACCCATCATCTCAAAATCTTTTCCCCTCGCCTAAAAACGGTTCGCGCTCTCCCGACGCTATTTTTAAAGCTAGAGGGTTCTGGTAAACGCCAAATGAAAGACAAAGAATCAGACTACAGATCCTTCAGGCGAATTTTTTGAAAAAAAATTCCTGAAAAAATTTACAACTTTTTGAACAAAATAATAAGTTACGTAATATTTCACACGTAGGCGAAACTGTTTTTCAAAAAATTCGTCTGAAGGATCTGTAGTCTGATTCTTTGTATTTCATTTGGCGTTTACCAGAACCCTCTAGCTTTAAAAATAGCGTCGGGAGAGCGCAAACCGTTTTTAGGTGAGGGGAAAAGATTTGAGATGAAGGGTGCAGGGGGAATTTGCAGGGACGAATACTCTTAAGTTGTTCGAAAATTCAAACAAAAAACAAAAGCTCAAAATGCAACTGGCACAGAAGCATGCCGAAAGAAGTAGGACACGTTTTGATCTTTGCGTGAAATAGAAACGCCATGCAACAAGCACTGAAATGACATCGATGTGGTACAGTAAATTCGGTTGCCGTGCTTTCACATATTTTTTTGTACTGAATATTAATAGAAAAAAACTCAAGTGCATGTTATATCAGGTCGGTGAGCTACTTCCCTAAAATAAACTAAATAAGGCGTAATCATTATCAATGGGCGTGTTTGGCCGAAGTAAGTACTTACTAAACTTAGTAAGCCAGTTAGCATAAGAAAATTAAAATCTTACAAGCTGACTATAGCGCTTTTCGGCCAGAACAGACTTACTGGCTTGACATAACTCAAAACACTGGTTTACGTTATTACATAACCTCATAGACTGAATATAATTGACAGTACTAAATTTATCAATATAATTTAGTTCATGTAAATAGTTGCAAATGGATAAAGTTCCAGAGAAAATTACAGATCTGTTCCTGTCTGTTTTGTTTACATCAACAATAAGCAAAATGGCGTCTTCTATTAAGCCATGCTTACTGCGTTAGCACTTATTTTGTGTTCCGGCCGAAAATTTTGTAAGTATAGTGAGTGACTTACTAAATTTAGTAAGTACTTACTTCGGCCAAACACGCCCAATGTATTTGTGATATCCTTCTCGATTCCAGAGCTCTTTGATAGAAGTTAAAAGCTAGATAATTAACCTTCCCATCTACACAGCAAAACTATCAAAATACACTGTTTTGGTGTATCTCTAAAGTTTTGGCCAGCGTTAGCCATGTATGCGTACGAAAACAGTTTTTGACAAAAAATCCAGCCATTTTGTACAAAATATTTGCTAATTATATACAGAAACTTTATCGCTCTTTCTATTAGTGAAAACCGTATGAAAATCCGTTCGGTAGTGTTTGAGTGAATTGCGTTCTGACAGATAGACAGACGCGGTGGAGGGACTTTGTTTTATATATAGTACCTATGCATACGAAAACAATTTATTATTGACAAAACACCGTCATAGTTCAGCCATTTTGTACCAAATATTTACAAACTATATACAAAAACTTTGCTAGTTTATTGCGTGAATAGTGAAAACGGTAGTTTTTGAGTTAATTGCGTTCTGACAGACAGACAGACGTGGCGAAGGGACTTTGTTTTATACAGGGTGTCCCATTAAGAATGGGACATAGAACAACCGCAGATTCTCCAATTCTAAATAAAACGATTAAGCGAAATATGCTTAGATAAAATGTTACTCGCTCTACCAGTGGCGTACGGCAGGAATAAGTAATGCTTGTACCCCTTCTAAATGTTACGCCGCTGTCTAAATTTTAATTTTGACTATAATTTTAATTTTTTTGATATTTTCTATGTCAATAATGTACACTTGTTAGTTTGTTGTAAAGTCTTTGGTTTTCGAGATATTCGCAGTTAAAGATCAGATAGACATGTACTTTTTATTTGTATTATTATTAATAATATTCATTTTTACAATTTTGTCTTAAAAAAACAGCGAATATCTCGAAAACCAATGACTTTACAACAAACTAACAAGTGTACATTATTGACTTAGGAAATATCAAAAAAATTAAAATTATAGTCAAAATTAAAATTTAGACAGCGGCGTAACATGTAGAAGGGGTACAAGCATTACTTACTCCTGCTGTACGCCACTGGTAGAGCGTACTGAACTAATTTTTTATTGTTAGGTGCATTTTATGATATTTAATAAGTGTGCCGATTTGAGTAAAATTATACGGTGTATTAAAAAAATTATGGACATTAATAATTTTTCAGTTTTCAACTTCAACACCCTGTATTTCGGAAACGAGTAACATTTTATCTAAGCATATTTCGCTTAATCGTTTTATTTTGAATTGGAGAATCTGCGGTTGTTCTATGTCCCATTATTAATGGGACACCCTGTATACCTACCTACGTTACGTTCAAAGACCGAAAACGCTCATTGAACGAAAAACAGTTCACAACGCGTTGTGGTCATTGTAAAACGTCCACATCGCCAAATTAGTGTTATAGCTCTTATGAAAAGGCTTACGACGAACAGAAAGACCTAGTTATGTGGATTCGTGTTAGTAAATCCAGGCATGTCGCTAAACGTGCTATAATAGATCCATTCTGCGCCGCCGACACGACATAATCTAGTATTCTAGAGAAGTAGTTCACTCCGTCATTTTGCAAGAGAACGGAAGTGTGCTAGAGTGAAGAACGGAACCGGATATATAATAAATTAAACCACGCATGTCATTTCAGACTGACCCAAATAAATGTCCAGTGGTTGAGTTGAGACCTTTTAATATTCACTTGGGACGCATTATTGCTTGCTATTGGGATTATGTTTGTATAATATTATCAGGCCAATGAACTCGCTTTTGCCTCCGAGTCACTTTCTTCTTGTCCTGTTTGTTTAATTAGACATCATTTACACAATGCTTCAATAAATAATATCTCTGTATACAATACAGGCTTCCATTCTCCTATATGCTTAAGGCCTAGTTTATATGAGAGGCGTTCAACGCGCGTTGATTTCTATACAATTGTATATAACTGTTTACATGATAACGCGCGTTCAACGCGCCACCAACGCGCGTTATCATGTAAACAGTTATATACAATTGTATAGAAATTGTAAACGCGCATTGGGGCCAACGCGCATTGAACGCTCTTCATGTGTGCTAGGCCTTACTCAGAGAGCCATTTCATAGCTCTGCGTGTCGTCGGCTTGTTTCTAAAGACCGTTGCACACGAGGCTAGATTCGCTGCTTCTACGGTGATCTGCAGCGATTCCAGCGGCAAACCCATATATTTAATAACTTCTATATTGCTAGTGGCCGTAAGTGGAAGCGTGGCTCATGTTCGTTTTCTATCTCTTTTTACTTGACCCGTTGTGCACAAGTGTCGCGTCTGTAGTGAGGCAATTAGAAAGTGGAATAGAGCAAGCCACCTCCCTTTCACAGCTTAGTTCCATGTGCAAACTGACGCGCATCCATTCACGGACATACGCATGAGACTCAGAGTATAATAAGTGAGACAGACGCACCGCAGTGTTTAAGTCTTTCTCCCGATCTTTGCTATCAATATAGAGGGTATTAAATATATGGGCAAAACCAATCTCGTGTACAGCGCCCATAGTGGTGTCACAAGGATATGCTTGCCCGACAGAACGCGCAGGACACTTCCGACCGGTCGAAATTAGCAACCGGTCGATGCGCAGCTCAATACACGGTGCAGATCAAAGAAAGGAGTAAAAACGCGCGTGTTGCAGAGTCACGGAGATTGATACTAAGCTTTTGATATATTCTTCTCGACTTCACACGCGAAACTGTGAAAGCAAGGACAACCGACGAAATATCGAGTCTACCGACGACGCGCGGAGTTATGAAGTGTTCCTAAATGTAAAAAAAACGGCAATGTTTTTTTTACAAGAGTTGCATCAATTAAAAAAATCTTACGCCATTTTGGTACAAAAAACCGAAAGTATACTCCACTTGTCCTTCATCTTTCTTTGTTTGCTTAACTCTTTAATGATCGAAGTTTCGACACTAATTTGTGCCGAAACATTAATTGTTAAAAATTTGAATATTGTTATTAATTTGTCTTTTCTAATGGACTGACGTCAAACAAAATTTTTTGAGAGATATAATAAAGAAGATGTAACAGAAGTCGAAAATATTGTTATTACAGTTTAAACTCCGATAAAATCATAAAGACAAGTGTTACAGCACTAAAGTCTGGAATCAATCGGTTTAAACTATAAAATATTCGAAAAGTGATAACTTCATTTTACCTTTCCTCGGCATTTTGAGCAGCATGTTGGTTTCCCACAGCAGCTGAATAGTCTAGCGCAAACCGATTTTTTGACGCCATTAGCATCAGCTTCCGCTGCATCTTCTGCAGCTGCCGGATCTGGAATTCTTCCATTGTTAGGACTTGCCGGTGCGATCCTAAGAAATAAAAATTATATTTGAAATCATTTTTGAAAACACATAACAATACACCTGAAAGGATTGTGTATAACTGTGGGGGTATTTACCAGCCATTTTGTTTTGGAGCCATGTCAAAATTGTCGGTAATCGGGAGGACATAAATGGTCCGGTTGTCCATTTTGAACACCGTTTTGTATTCCGGTATTATTCGATTCACACCCATTTAGAACCGATTTTTATATTCCTTTTCTCTTAAAAATTAATGTTTTAAGTTTTATGTTATTCTTAAATCTAAAGTTTTCTTTAGAATATAGTCATTTTATATACTAAAAAATATTATATATATTATGTATTTATTTTCCTTAAGTGTATACAAAAAGAATTGCGACGCCGTAAAAAAATTAAATGAAAATTACAGTGTTTTTCATATTTTTGATTGTACAGTACGATATGTAAAACAGCAATATTTTATAGAAATTATGCAAGAAATATACAATGTGTTCGACAAAAATTGAAGCGTAGTCTACATTATTTTACGGCGTTCTTATAACAGTTTCTAAATGCTAATTGATTAAAATAAGAAAAATTATAGGTAAAAGGACCTTAACTTAAAAATTTTCATATGCAAAAGAATACGTTTAAATGTCACTGACAATAATTAAAGTATCATCAAATTCAGCATATTATTTATCCGCCATTATTTTATGAACGCTTTGTAATAAATAGTGTATATAGAAACTGCACATGCGTGCATATCAAATGGTCGCATAAATTTTTATAAATCGCTTGACATTGAAAGCTCAAGCCCGTAATATTTAAATATTTACAAACGTAATATTACAACGAAATACATTATTAATTTTCTATTTCAGCGTGTTTTGTGTTTTAATGTTGCAAAATGTTCTTGTTTTCCACTTTCATCTCAAAAATTTGTTAATAAATTTTTAGAAAAATGTGATGTAGTTTAATATTACCACAAAAAGTGATTTATAAGTACATAACAGAAAAATCAAACCGTTATATTGAAATTCAGTTTTTTATATCTAGATCAATCTGAAAATTGCATTATGTAATAAAAATAAAATATTCTTCGAGCCGTTTTTTCATAAACAAATAAGTAACTGGTGTATTTTATAACCGTAAAATTTAATATTAAAATGGAAATGCTTATTTATGCATACAGTTTGAAAATATTCCGTTATTCCAGACAAACAAATATTAAGTTTACGTAACAGAAAATTTCAAAACGAAACACAATCAAATAGTTTCACAATACACATGCGTGCGACGATTTTAAATAGCACAATATAACAAATTAAAAAAAAAACATCACTATCAATATTGCCACAACAACGTAATTAAAAACACTGTAAAACTGCGTAATAAAACGGGTAGCTCATCCGCGTTTTGGCATTGAGTAGAGCGGACCCAGGGTGGCCACCCAGTCGACACCAAAGCGACATTGATATGAGAAACGATATACAATACTACCCCAACACATACATTTCAAATACCGAGGACTTATAGAGGTGTGTTAGTATAGTATGTATATAAGCTATACTTTTTACCTGCGCGAAACTCGAACACCCATCCCCCTTCTAAGCTTAATCTCGTGCCACCCTTCGTTCTCAAGGATGGAAAAACATCACTAGTACTGGACTGGACAAAGCATTATCAAAAAATATTTGACAATGACACAAGAAAAGCACTGCTCGAAAAAGAATTGTTCGATTGAAATGATTTTTTTTGTGTGTATACGTGTATTTTAGTATAGTTTTTTTGTAGTTGAAATACCATTATTCCGCGCATTTTGATCAATATTTAGTTAAAAAATGTTATAGCCTAGGAGCCAGCGACATATTTAGGTCGTCCAGTAGTACAGTAGTACCATATAGCATCGTGGCCGTCAGCTGCGCCAGTATCGGTGGAATAGACAACTGAAGCCTTCCACGCACGGTAAAAAAAATAATATTTTTAATTATTACTTATCGATTGAAAACTTGTCAAACGATAGTTATTACTGATCTTTTATAAAAAAAAAACGTCAGCTGGCTGTACGATGATGGATGTTACGTCAGCTGATTATACGAACTTGACGAAATGAAATATGAATTCAGTCATTCCCCTTCACATGAAACTTTGTCAAAAGGTAGTTTTTATAATATTTAAAATAAATAAAATCGTCAGCTGGTTGTATATTGGGGGAAAGATTGTCAGCTGACACCAGAAAAGCTGACGATTTTATTTATTTTAAATATTATAAAAACTATCTTTTGACAAAGTTTCATGTGAAAGGTAATGACTGAATTCTTATTTCATTTCGTTGCGTCTATTCCCCGACAGTGCCGCAGCTGACAGCCACGAGCTTAATTGCACAATGTGCAATATGAACACAAAAGAAAATTTACAACATTTTGTATCCGAATGTCCGATTTATGTAGCTAGCCGCAAATACTATTTAGACAATATTTTAAGTGATTCAAACAATAATTTTCATAATTTAATTTTTTTACTATCTGGCTGCAATAGAAACAGTGTAATAAAATTTTGTAACTATGTTGTAGAAATGTTAAAAACCAGAAACTATATAATTAATTTATAAGTACCTAGTTTACGTTAATATTAGCTATGGAAAATTTACTGTTATTTCTTTTAATGAAATACTATATTTTATAATGTAAAATTGTATATCATCCCCTTGTAATAAGGAAACATTTTCTTTAATGCACTAAACTAATGTTAAATGTTAAATATTAGTACAACTGTCTAGAGCATTTTACGAGTCATTGAGCCATAAGAAAATTGGTAAGAAAAACCTGTCGCTGGCTCCAACACTATTCTTTTATACCTAGGTTATAAAAAAAAATGACAGTCAGTGATTTACTATAGAATTGAAATAGCAGTTTTAGTTTATCTTTTCCGCACTCGTGTGTAATGGATCACTTTACACGCTTGTATGGAAGCATATAAAGCAGCGATTTTATAGAATACCTCATGCCATTTTAAGATACCTTCTCACGACAAAAAACTTGAATTATATAAACTGTAAGTTTTTTATACTTATGTATATTTCAGTTCCAAAATATATTATTATAAAAATCGCACAAAAATAATGAATAATCTCGAAAGATTTTCTAGATTGAAAATGAACACAAATGTAGGTCTTTGTCAAATGCTGATAGTAATCAAAGCAATTTTTCGCATCCCTATACATGAATACAGTACGAGGTCAACTCGATAGCCAAGTTACATGCTTTTTCTTATTCGAGGACTCATTACGAAAACCCCCGCCCAAAGTGGAAAATTCTAAGCTTTTAACCCATTAATTCACTTTTTCTCCTTTGAAGATTTGCCTTTAGCCGCGGCTTAATTCGCTTCAATGCCGGTATTTACACAAACTTGATCTTAACTCGATCTTTATGCAACCGCGTTACTCTATAATACTTAAATATTGTATTAAGTTTCGTCAATACCGGTGCAGCTGTTCTCAAGCGATACTGATACACAAAAAATTAGGAAACCCATTTTTCTGTCAAGGGGCAAACACCCAAAAACGTGCTAAAAATATGTTTCAAACAGATGATCCATTACTAATTTGTAAATTAAATTGGAGTCTATAATAAAAAGAATACATAATAACTAATGCTGGGTTGCAGAAAGAGTCGTCAGAAAATCTGATTTGACAATGACCTTAGATGGACCTACACGTATTTCTTCACTACACAAACCATTGCAGAATCTTCAATCAATCTTGCTTGAAAAATAATTGATTGAAACGCTATTGTTTTTCAAACTGTGTACATATATATTTAACATAGTTTTCTGCACAATGTCCACACAATTTCGCTTTTTCTATGTAAATCAATCATTTGTTTTTTTTTGAAGTGTAATCTAATATTCTACAGGAGAGTTTCACAACGACATTATACTACTCCTGCATATATAAAAACTATAAATATATAAACACATTCTAAAGTCATTGCCAAATCAATTTTTTGACAATGCTTTTTGTAACCCAGCATAATTTATTTTGAATAAAATAAACTGTTTAAGCTCGGTAACAAAAATTTAAAAAATGCAACGTAATATAACGATCAATTTTATTATATATTTGCGGTCAACAATGCTTTAAAAATTCCGGATACTAATGGGCTAATTTAAGGTTTGTTCAGTTCTATCATATATTCGTGCTGACTTTCTTTGAACATGCGCGCTAATAAATTTTAAAAGCATGTGATTATAATTTTTTATTATTTATTTGTTTTTTTAGTATATTTTATTGTAAAACCTACTCAAATCAGCTAACAAATCACAGAAACTAAGTTGTTGCTTATTTTGTAATGTATAATGTTACATAGGAACGTAATTTATAAATAGACCAATTTATAAAAACATATTTTAACAGTTAATTTATTGTTTTAAATTAAATATATCACGTGACTTAACACTTACATTTTGTACTGGCGCCGAGACGAGATCAACAACTTTTCTCGTGTCGAAATTCGATTTTTGCTAACACAACAGTAGATCAAGTTCGAATTTCAGCAGTGATACATAATTTCTAACCTATACCTAAACGTATTCCCAAAAAGAGCTGAATAGCAGAACTGAACAGTGCTGAGAACTTAGTGCCTGTAATAATGCACGTACCAGTGCTTAGCACTTTGTCAAACAGATGCTGCTTGAAGCTTAGAGAACTTGCACAAAGACTTGCTGCTTATTAAGCACCTAACCATTATAGATTGCTTAATAATCATTAAAAAATCTTATTAAGTATTTCAAATTTTTTTAAACACTTTAGTTCGATGCTTTTAAGCATTTTTGAAAATGAAGGTGCTTGTTGCTTGAATAAATCAATCATTTATGAAAGTACTTGATGCTTTAATGGTTAGGTGCTTTCCCAGTTTTGCTGAATAGAACCAGGAACCCGCAGTTGTTTTTTTTCTTAAGAAATAAATCCGTATAAAATGTCAATGCGTTTTCAAAAAAAAAATAATAAACAATAAAGTCGTGTAATGTTTTTTGAAAATTTATTCCATAAAATTTTATGTACGTCAGTAGTATAGAGATTAAATAAATAACAAAATGAAAAATTAAAACTCAATTTAGTGTATATTTTCAATCACTAATTCTTATTCGACTTTACTACAAAATCACGACGGCACAACTGATTTCTTAAAAACAATCTTTTGATTTGGAGTCCTTTAATTCATAAAACCATTAATCTTCATTCACACCCAACCATTTGATTAAATCAACCTTCTATAGATAACCGTTTAAAATCTACAACACGATAGAATACGACCAAGAAATTATGAATAATGAAATGCTTCGAACAAAAAAAAATAATAATAAATTATATACCTTAAACTATGATTTATCCACACCTAAAAAATTACCGTGCTATGAAAAATTAAGTTTAAAAGAACCTTTGTGAAATATTAATCCAAAATTAAAACTGGTATTTTTTGTCACGATAAAATATTCAAAAATGTAATATTAAATATAGAAAAATATTGCCTTTTTGTAAACCAATTTGTCACTCAAAATTATTGTAATGTCAACGGAAATTTTCTTTCATTTCGTTTTTTTATTATGACATTTTTATTATGACATTAAATTCATGACTAATCAACAACTCCATAAGAGAGTCAATAAGTCAATCAATTTTTTGAAAATATTATTGATTTCCTAAGTGCGTACTGTGTGTATACGTAGCCACGATGACAAATTCAACATAATCATTTCTTAATCCTGAAATAATAAAATCACCAACAAATGCCAGAACCTAAGGTTTCACTTCTAACGGGCGAGAATGTCACGCATTTTTTGTATTACTTGTAAGCCGGAAAAACATACATTAGGACAAATACAAAAATAATGAAATTTTATTTAAGTTTATATTCAATTTGAAATAAATAACAACTTTCTTCTGCAAGTTAATCGATGCCTCATCGTAGTAAAAAAATGTGCCTGATTTGATTGCGGACCCAAAGCTATGACCCGTGTAATTTTAACTTTCAAGCTGATTGGTAATTTTAGGTAGCTTGAATAGCTATTAAATTTTCTTAGCGAATCAGCTTCTTATATTCGTGGAAATCTGCATGATTGTGCAATTAACCTAATCAGACTGTCGATAAAATAGCAAATTGTAACATAACGTATTATCTATTTTCGTTGAGGTCACGCTGTTATAAAATGAAGGTGTATTCTTCAATTATTGCATGTAATTTTTCACAACTCGATTATAGGAAAAGCAGGAAGTCATTAATAACACATTAGGTGAATGAATCATCGTCCAGCAGTGGAGAGTTAGTTAGCATCCATGTTATCAACTCACAATTTATATAAAGTGTTTCAGAACTAGACTTGCCAACTGTCAATCCGCTCATCATCGTGCTCACAGACAAACAGACTAACAGACGCACAGAGTTTTTCCAAAAATATGTTTTTTGGATTCGGAACACTTCAAAAATTTTTTTTGAAAAATGATTTTTGATCTAAACTAGTACCATCCTCCACTTGTGGGTTGGATTGGTAAAATATATAGTACACATGACAAATGATTAACCACTTTTTTAAAAAGACGATAAATGGTACCCACCTTTTTAACAGCAATTTGAAAGAAATCTATTTATTTTATAATTAATTAAGATGAAGGAAGATTTTGGTTGAGGAATAAGCTTTACCAGTGTTTCGCTAGTGGCCAACGTTGGCCACTAGCGAAACACTGATAAAGCTTATTTTATGATCCTCAACCAAAATCTTCCTTCATCTTAATATTCTATTGGATCAACACTACTTTAACTTAATAATTAATAGTTTATTAGTAGTTTTTTATAAACAAAAACGATAAATGCTTTTTTTTTGTTTTTTTTGGACGTTAATATATATTATAATTCAATATTTTACAAGAAACGTGATCGCAAAATAATCGGTTATTTTTAGACACCCTGTATAATATGCAAAACTAACCCTATTACAGACACGTAGTGGGGTATCGATATAAACTGTCAGTTTATTATCATAATATGATTTATCAACTTTTTCTGATCATCCGCACTGCGCTATATCCATTAACAAGAGTATAATATTTAAAAAATAATTTCTGATCAATTGTCATTTATAAAAGAATATTGAAGTGCATCCTTAGTGTACAATATTTATTTCAAGACGCCAAAATTATAAACAAATTCTACGCGCATTTAACAAAATAGATTTTGTTACCTTCTCAAAAGATTCTACAAACGTCAAGAATAAAAAATTATAATTAAAAGAAAACTAAAGAAATACGCTTTTATAGCAATGTATACTAAAAAGTAGAAAATATTATTATTAATTATTAATATTCATTTTGGAGAACAGCGATAGAATGTCTCCCAATTTTTTACGAATAACACAGGCCTGCGATGGATTTCCCCTTAAAAAAATAATTAGCAATTTGGGTAGGTATTAGGTACTAAGTTACCAAAAAAATAATAAAAAAATTCCATCACGTAAATTTTCTGAGAAAATCACTTTTTCCATTTTCCTTAGTATTACCGCGTATTACTAGCAATTTCTTTGATAACAGTGCATACTAGTAGTACTGATGGTATTTAAATATTCAACTACCCTCATTAGTCATTGTTTGTCGTGATTAAAATCATATTACGATTTACGTGTATCAATTGCGGTACGACATTTTTGTGATTTTTGTGTGGGGGGCCATTCAAATATTACGTATGCAGAATTTTAGTAATTTTTGACCCCCCCTCTTCCCCCTTGTCAGCAAAAGTAAGCTAAGTAAGTAAGCAAAATAAGCTAAACAACCCCCCCTCCCCCTTTGGTGCTTACGTAATACTTGAATGACCCCTGATGGTGATAAATAAGAAAAATGACTTCCAGCAATTGTGTTCATTCTCCAGATGACTTCTGTTACAAATGTGGAAGTTATGTGCCCAACTGAAACAACTACAAAAAATTACTAAATCTTTGGAAGTATTGTATTAAAGATATTTTAAACTGAAGATAAAAAAATCAGAGACAAGAAATGGGTGCCGCATAAAATGTGTTTAACTTTATTCCATTTTTTTTTATAACTGTGTAAATGGTCACGGGGAGAAAAACATTTTTTTTTTTGAAAACTCCAATGGTTTGAATGGAATTGGAAAATCATATAGACGATTGTTGCTTTTGTTGTACAAACACAAAAAATGCTAAAAATAAAAAAGAGATAGCAGACTACTGCTGGATGTTGAAGAGAGATGGAACTAATAGAAAGCATATTAAGAGAAAAAGTTTGAACAGGAGTTTTGAAGGAAGTTGATAAAGATACCATAAGTGTTTTTGATTTACTGAGTCTCTTTAGCATTATTTTTAACTAATACTGTTGGTTTTTTAAGTAAAAATTTAATTTTAAATTCATTAATTTTTGTTTTTTCATGAAAATTGTTGTAAAATTCTAAAATATGCATGTCCTCAACGAAAAAAAATCTCGATGTGCTAGAAAAAAGACAAAGCTGTATTTTAATTCAACATACCTAGATATGTAAAAAAATAACATAATTATTGGAAGGGGAAAAAAAAAGTTAAATTTCGCAGGCCTGTGTAATTAATTTTAATTTTTATCTAATGTTTAACTTTCTCAAATTATTCTAATAATTTAAGACACGGAACAATTTTTTAGTTTGTAAAAAATAGGTTAAAAAATTTACTAGAATGTTAAATTTTGGGACTTCTACTTTTTATAATACCTAATTGTAAAAAAGTACGTTATGTTTTTCGCATATTTTTTTATTTCAAAAATCAGTGAAATCAGTTTTGATAGAACGCACCCATCAACAGTAGTAGATGAGAGGCACGTCCGGTCAAGCAAACCGGGGAAGGTGATCAACTTCCCCTCAGTAGACCGGTGTGTTAACATTGCCTATGATCTAATATTGTACTTCGATAAACAGCACTTTGCTTTATAAAGCTCACTTCACAATTACAAACGTTATATTTGAATGCAACAATGGAATTATGCATTCAGCTTCAAAAATCAACACTATAATCTAGCTCTTGATGTTTCTTAAAGTGGATTTCCCGGAAAATGCGTAACATTCACCAGACAACAGGAATAAGTTAACTTGGAGAAATTTATATCCTTATTATCAAACTTCATTTACAAGAATATTGCAAAAAAATCATCGATTGATTGAATGAAGTAGACGCGTGTTTTTTCTCTTACGTTTAATTATTGATATATAAGTAATCTATTGAGATATAATAAAACCGTAATCTATCTTCTCCATCTGAGAATATCCTGATTATTTGTAAGTATTTTTTCTTTATTTTCCCTCTATCTAGAATAAAATTTTCGTTTTTTAAATTTTTTTTCCATATTAAAAAATTTGAGGTTATTTACTTTCTCTTTTATTTGAATTGCATAACAATACCTGTAGCCAATTTATGAAAGAAAGCACAGGCATATCGTCTATCAGACGATATGCAACTAAACTTACACCAATGTTTAACCAAAAATGCAATCACTAAATGAAATAAATAAAAATACTGTTTACCCACTAAAAGAAAATTTACCAAAAATGACTTCATCACAACGAACAACTCACCAAACACCTGAAACTTCCAATAATACCGACGATACTAACACACCAACGCCACCCATCATGTCCACCATGACCAACAGAACGTCTTATTCCAACATTGTAAAAACACCTCATGCTTATCCAAAAAAAGATCAGGCCATAATAATGAATTCAATAGAAGGAATTAAAATTAAAGAGTATATTATAGCCATTGGTGAAATAATAGATCCTATAAACATATTAGCTGCATCTCGCATATCTAATAATCGAGTGTGCATTTACTTAAAAAATAAAAAATATGTTGATACACTTATAAATGAACATGAAACGATACATATAGAAAACAATGAAATTAACATACGTCGATTAATAACACCTGCTAAAAAAATCCTGATATCAAATATCCATCCCTCGGTTCCAAATGAAGTAATAGAAAAATATTTGATAGAAAACAAACTTAAACTTGTTTCCCCTATATACTATGTAACTGTGGGAATATCTGATGAAAAATATAACCACATAACATGCTTCAGACGATATGTTTATGCCGTACTTCCTGAAAATGAAATAATCCCTGACCACTTATTCATCAGTCATGAGGATGATGACTGTAAAATCTATTTAGCCGTAGATGAAATGAAATGTTTCAATTGTAAACAAACCGGCCATAAATCATCAAACTGTCCAACAAAAATTCCAGAAACACACGTTCCTACAGTATCCCTTAAACGTCCTTTTCCATCCTCAGTAAGCTCAGAATCTCAGATAACACTGGAACCAATTATCCATGCTGAAGACATCAATACGACTGACACTGAACAGGACCAACCTGAAACACAAAATGAAACATTAGAAAAACATGTATTTAAAAAACCTGGAAAAAATAAAAATGAAAAACAAAGAGTTAAACCTGTCGAAAAAAAATTAAGAACTGAATCAGAAACAGAAACAGAACATAATATCGAATCTGAAACACAACATAAAACAGAATCCGAAACAGACCGCGACACTGATCATAAATCTGAAGAACTATTTAAAACTATAAAACCAATAATAGAAAAAAACCAAAAACGTTTCATTCTAACTTATGAACAATTTATAAACTTTATAGAAAAACTAAAAAACAACAATAACCCCCTTAAATTAGCGCGCTCGTTTACTAAAGATATAGAAGCAATTATATCAATGTTAAATGAACTAAAACCCTTTCTACCCCATGCCAAACACAAAACAAAATTTTCAAAAATAAAAAACAGAATACTAAAACAACTCGAAATGGAAAACATCATAGAAACCTCTCAACCCACTACGGACATCAACATCGTATCCTCAAACTCTAAATAACAAATGTAATATATTTATATTAAATATACTTTAATTTCCGTCTCTTTAACATAACATACAACAATATGGGTACAACAAATATCATCCAATGGAACATGAATAGTTTTTATAAACGAAAAGATAATTTAAACATACTTATTGCAGATTATAATCCTATTATACTCTGTTTACAAGAAACAAACCTAAAACCACAGCACACACCAAAAGTCAAAGGCTATAATATATTTCGTAAAGACCGAAACACCGAACATGCAAGTGGTGGCGTTGCAATATTAATTAAAAACACACAACACGTAGATCTACTACAATTACAAACAGATTTTGAAGCAATTGCAATAACTGTCTATCTTCCAAAAAAGATCACAATATGCAACATATATCTTCCTAACAGCCAAAACATAACGCACACAGAATTACAACACCTTATACAACAACTGCCTACCCCCTATATTATTCTTGGAGATTTCAATGCACATAATATATTATGGAATAGTAAGACAGACACAAGAGGGAAAATAATAGAAAAAGTACTCGAATCTGATAAAATTATTTTACTAAATACTAATAATCAATCCACTCATTTAAATCAAACTACCCAAACATTTACATCAATCGATCTCTCAATCTGCCACCCTATTCTAGCTCCAGTCCTAGAATGGTCCGTTCTTAGCGATTTATATCATAGTGATCACTTTCCAATCCTCATTAAAAAAACTGACAACATATTATATCAACCAAATCAAATCCAAAAATGGAAAATAGAAAATGCAAATTGGTTACACTACAAACAGTTTATCTTAGAAGAAGACATTTCTTTTAACAAAGAAAATAATATAAATGAAAATATCGAAGAACTTACAACAAAAATCATAAATGCTGCCAAAAAGTCAATCCCACTAAAGAAAATAACAGTTCAGAATAAAAGTGTCCCATGGTGGAATCCTGAATGTGAAATAGCTGTTAAAGAAGCTAAGTATGCTCTAAATAAATATAAAAAAATTAAGACAGTGAAAAACTTTATAGAATTTAAGCGTCTAAAAGCCATATCTCAACGAACAATAAGAGAAAGCAAGAAAAAATCCTGGAGCAACTATGTCTCATCTATAAATCCCAACACTCCTGCAAAAGATGTTTGGACCAAAATCAAACGAATACGTGGAACACACACAAATTTCAACATACCAGCTCTGATAGAAAATCAAAAAATAATAACTGAACCATCGCATATTATCGAACTAATGGGCCAACACTTTGAAAGAATCTTCCAAACAAAAAATTATAGTCAAGATTTTCAAAAAATAAAATTTGAGGCTGAAAACACACATTTAGATTTAAGATCAGACGGAAACGAATACTACAACGCCCCATTTAACATGCATGAATTAGAATTAGCACTAAACTCCAATCATAAATCAAGTCCCGGACCAGATAACATCACATACGAGATGATTAAAAATATGCCTCAAATAACGAAAAAAATATTGCTAAAAACATACAATTATATTTGGGAAAAAAATGTCTATCCAACACAGTGGCAAACTGCACACATATTACCCATATTAAAACCAAATAAAAATCACACAGAACCTAATAATTATCGACCAATCTCACTTACCTGTTGTTTATCAAAAACACTTGAAAAAATGGTAAACAGAAGATTAATGTGGCACATTGAAAATAACAATATGATAGAGAAAGAACAAACCGGATTCAGAAAAAATAACAGAACAATAGACTCCATAATTAAAATAGACACTGATATAAAAAATGCATTCATCTTAAAAGAACACCTAATAGCAATATTTTTCGACCTCGAAAAGGCATTTGATAGAACTTGGCATCATCACATCTTACGTACACTTATAGACTGGAACATTAAAGGAAACATAACCCTATTCATAAAAAATTTCTTAGCAAATCGAAAATTTAATGTAAAAATTGGAAATAAACTCTCAACAGGATACACACAGGAGAATGGTATTCCACAAGGTTCTGTCCTTAGTGCCTCACTGTTTATAATTGCAATCAATGATATAATCAAACAAATAAACTACCCTGTAAAAATATCTCTATACGCAGACGATCTAGTTATATACACCAATGGCAAAAATCTAATACAAATAGGAAAACACCTACAAAATGCAATAAATAAATTACAAATCTGGACGAGTGAAGCTGGTTTCACACTCTCTCCCTCCAAAACAAAAGTAATGCTCTTCTCAAAATCTCGAAAAATTACAAACAAACCAATATTTCATATTAAAAACCAGAAACTAACATACTGCGAAACCGTACAATATCTTGGAATTACACTAGATACCAGACTAACTTGGGTACCATATCTGAAACAACTAAAAAGTAAATGTAGTAAAACTCTCGATTTACTAAAAGTAATATCACATCACGAATGGGGCGGCAACATCAAATCTCTTACACATATATTCAAAGCACTGCTGAGAAGTCAACTTGAATACGGAAGCATAGTATACTCATCAGCGAATAAAAACATATTAAAAACAATCGACGCTGTTTACAACAATGGCCTAAGAATAATAACTGGAGCTTTTAGAAGTACACCACTCTTAAGTCTATACTGTGAATCAGAACAACTTCCCCCTGAAATGAGAAGAGATATACTATCATTAAATTATTATACTACTATCAAAACAGATCCCAAACATATAAACCATAATAGTATTACTAATCCGAGATACCTTGAGTTATATAACAGAAACAGCAAAACATGTCTTCCTTTCCCAGTTAACGTCATCAAATTAAAAGAAAAATACCAAATCGAAATCGAAATCTATGAAAATCCACCAACCGACATAACCCCGTGGAAATACATACAGCCAGAAATTATCTTCGACCTATGTGAACAAAAAAAAAACGAAACAACTGAATCATGGTACAAAAAAAATTTTGCTGAAATAATTGACAGATACAGAGACTATACAGCAATATACACAGATGGATCCAAAACCAACAACGGGACAGGATGTGCGTATACAACCCCGCAACAAACAAAAAAAATAAAATTAGAAAAAATAAACGATATATACACAGCCGAAATAATAGCAATCTGGTCAGCACTTGAAGATTACCTTAAAAATGAAACCAACAACATATTAATAATTACTGACTCATTATCGGTCTTAGAATCTATATCCAATATAAATAACAATCATCCATATGTAATAAAAATACAAAATTGTCTCGAACAATATAATATACAAAACAGAAAAGCTATTTTCATCTGGATACCATCACACATAGGAATACCCGGAAATGACATTGCAGATAAAAACGCTAAAGAAGCAATCACTACTGGTATAATAATAAATGAAAACACGATACTTAAAAATGAATACAAAAAATATCTAATAGAAAAAATACAAAACAAATGGGAACAAACTTGGCTATCCATAGAAAATAATAAACTTAGAAAATATAAGAACTCAACAAAAATAATAAACAACTACAATGATTTCACCAGAAAAGAACAAATCGTCCTAACCCGCACAAAAATTGGACATACAGCCCTCACACATACGTACCTTATGAACAAAGCCGATCCGCCCATATGCCAGTCCTGCAACTCAAGAATCACGATGAAACATCTGCTTCTACAGTGTCCAAAATATCAAAGATATCGTTCACAAGTTAACCTGCCTCATGAAATCGAGGAACTCTATAGCAGCCCCTATAATATGAAAAAAATAATAGAATTCCTGCAAATAACAGAAATATTAAACAAAATTTAAATACTCACCTCACAATCACTAAAACCCCATAGCAGCCAATCTGAAATATACAAATAAAAATATAAAATAAACCAAACTAAAATAACCTATAAACTAAAGTATATGCTAAATCTACTGTTTTGTATTAAAACAAATTATTATTGTAACTTAATCTATAAAACTTTCTGTACTTACCTTATGAAATATGTAATGTATTTTCTAATTCGATTTTTGTAACAGTGCTAATAATCCTAAGATTGAAGCACAATTAGTTATTTTTGTTATTTTTTGTTTTTTAATTTTTGTTTTTCTCTATAATAAAAAAAAAAAAAGAATATTGCCTAAAATTTTCGTTTATAAAACGGCCTTTTTTACAGACTGTGGAAGCCGATTGCAAAGTGAAACAGAAGGACCAACATTTCGACAGCGAAAAAATCGAGTGAGTTTTTCAAATTAATTTTAACTATTATTTATTAAACATAGTAGCGTATGTATCTAGAATGTAATGCACGAGTTGTGGAGTATGTGCTGGCGAGTTTTAACCTTCACACGAGTTTTAAAAACATTACTTTCGAGAAAATTAATAAAGAGAATTGTTTAGACATTGTAATACAAGCTTATTTCAATCAAATATTATTTTCATGAATATCGTATTGCTAGGCTAGCAGAAACACGCCATTTTCCACTTGACAGAGGTAAGAGTCGAACATGCGACATACGGCTTCATAAGACTTTCTTAGTTCTTATAATAACGCTTTTCTTATTTTAATAACAAACTTAAATAAACTGCATCGATTATTTTTAGATAAGTGAGGAGAAATGAAATCGGTTCTGTAGAAAAATACTCATAATATTTACGAAGAAATTGATACGATTCAGGGATGCTAAAAAATTTTAATTCACTAGAAACTGTTTAAGTTTTAACCCTTTAATGTCCAAGTGCCGTACAGTTTCCAGGAAAATATATTTTACGTAATTTTATCCGCCCAAATAGAAATTTTATAGGTACTTAAATATCTATACGAAAAAAATAGGTGCCTACAATCAAAACTCTCAAATAATATTTTCGAAAAGTCCCGTAAACAAATCAACCGGGTTGATTTTCCATAAGAACCAATTACTGACTCCATATTACGAAAATTCTCTATAACTAAAAAATTACTTAGGCCCTTGAGTTACGTTATAGATATTTTTGATTTAAAAAAAAGCGAGTGTGCTTTAGACCACAAGACTGAAGTAAAACTTCTTCTTGCCATAAGTATATAATATATAATAATAATGATACAATAATATTCGATAATCTATCACCATATTTTAATTAGACATCCTGATTTAACGACACAATATAACCTCACTCTGTAACACATATTTACAAAGACAAAATGTTTAAACTTTAAACTATAATTTTTGATTAATTAATAGGCAAAATATGTATATATATTTACTAGCATAATTTATAATACATTTAAAACGATTTATTAACTAACCTACATTATTTCCCGTTACAAAATGCAGCAAAATTTGATGAAATGTATTTTTGGTACAAAAACAATTGTTTTCATTTTAAACGTCAAATAGTTGTCCAAAAAAAAGAATTTCGATTAATGCTCTGTCTTTGTCGCACTCAATGACTTATATCTCCCTATCAACTTCCAATATACAAAACGTAACTCTCTCTCTCTTACTATCTTCACTAACTTATATCTCCCTCTCAACTACCGTTCGCCTCGAACGACCACGCACCGTTCGCCTCGTCCAATGATGCTCTTTCGTAAACGCTTTCGTCAGGCATTTACCAGCTTACGCCCCAAGTCAAGCGTGCCCAAAGAAGTTTTACTTCAAAAAAATAGTTAAATACATGAAAGATTCATAATTAACATTTTAGATTTTCGTCTGGAAACTGGTCTATTCATCGACAAATCTTAAAAAACATGAGTACGTGTAACCTTTACGCGCGATTGGAGTAATACTTCTTTTAATTTGTTTTTACCATTCTCACTTTTTCGGAAATATTACTCAGAAATTAAATCACTCGGCTATGCTTATTGGTTTGCGTCCTTTCGTTCAAGATGGTTTCTATAGATACGTTTTAATGCCGCCATTTGTCAGTCGGAAGCTGCGTAAACACGTGACTGCCGTCCAAAAAAAGATCTGAGTTACTCTCAAGTCGCCTAAATAAGTTTTACTTCAATAAAAAAAACTGCAATTAACATTATTTTGGATAGATCGTGACGGAAACAAAAACGCTTATAATGAAATTCTATTACATTCGCGTCCTAGATTTTTGTTTGGACGCGGTCTTCTTTGATTCTTTCTCAATAAGAAGTTGATTAGAAGTTTCCTTCCAACCTTCACGTCTTTGAAATATTTTACGATATGTATTTAGAGCATAAGCACAAAGTATATATGTGTAAAAAGAAATCTGCATATTGTGTGTATATTTTGGTATAAAAATAGACGTGTCCTACTGCTGCTATTTCTTATATATACGTTTAATATTTATTGATTCGATGATTAAAACAAAACAAATTAATTGCAGTAAAATTTTAAACACGCCGTTAATTCCAGCGTTATCTGTACCATTCAGCATGACATTTTAAATATGTATTTTTCAATTCGAGATGTCTTTTTTTTAATGTTCGGTTTTTACGTTTGTTCAGCAATAACTTTTCGAGGGGCTAATTTGAAAATTTTCAACGCCGTTCAAATCGGAATATTTACGGAATGTTCCTAAATAATTTTTAATTAAATCGATTCTGTAGTTTTCTAACGATTTCAAAAACAAGATTTTTATGTACGTTACTTCATAACTCCTGCATTTGTTAACTAATTTTGATAATTCCTTTTCTATTCGGTGGTCTCACATACATTTTCCTTAATTCGGTTTGGTAATTTTTTCTAGTTTAGTAATCAAATATCGAAAGACGTCGGTTAATAATAACGTGAAAATTACGTATTACAAAGCCAATGAAAAGTAAAAAATAAATATGGAAACAATGTAACCCCCTTCAAAAAAGAGCCCTTAAAAGCCAGAAAATAATGAAGTTTTGAGGTTGGTGTCAATTTAACCATCAAATATATACTTTAACAAACCCTAAATATATAATAAACTACGGACATCTCCTAAAGTTCTGTGAACATTCTACACAAACTTCCTAAAGCCTTGTGGACACTGCAACTTTAATAAATAAAATTATCGACCAATTTTTCAGACAATTATATTAACAAAAAATATAAAAATTAATACATTGACGTTTCGATCCGGATTTGGACCTTCTTTAGAAATATGTATCTAAAAAATATAAAAAAAGAATTAGTATCTACTTATTTTACAATAGAATTAAGACTGAATAAAAATAATTGGTCGATAATTTTATTTATTGAAGAGTTCTAATCAGACGTTAATCAAAGATTTGAATACTGCAACTTTAAGTTACTAACAGCGCCACTTACGTGACTATTCTAGTAACTAATAAGTCTCAGATGTCCTCGTCAACAAAAGCCATATTACAACCCAATGTAGCAAGCGTTACGCGCTGTAATCTAACGGTATACTAGTAACTGAAAAACGTAACGTCGTCCTATAAAAGTGGTGCCTCAATTGCAAGGTTTTACTCCCAGTCAAACGCGCCATTAGATGTTTCGCATCAAAAAGACGACGACGTTTAGAGTAAAAAATGAAGTATCATTGTGTCAACTGAATAACAAAGAAATGTACATATAACAAATAATAATCTGTTAAACTGTATAAAGAAAGGAAGCCAATAATTACAGTTTGCAGTCGGCCTACAAAATATTATTCAAATGTCACAGGGCATTCAATCCACTAATTACATCATTTTAAGCTCCTACAATAATGGTACACTTTTTTCGCATTTTAATTTCATGTATATTTATGCAGCGAAAATTCGATACTATGTAAAACAAACATAGAAAACGGGACAAATTGCTTTTAAGTAGAGAATTGGAAGTGCTTATTTAACATTAATACTAGGCATGAGAAACTTTATGTTCTATGAAAAAAAATTCCGGCCAATTGGGTGACGGGACCATTCCAACTTCAAAAATATTGACATTTGATATAGTATAATAAGAAAAGAAAATTTCTGATATTACGTGAGGTGACGCAGGTAATGGCTAGTATTCAATATAATATTTGCTATTCGTTGCCATGGTTACCTACAGAATATATTCCAAGTCATGTAAACATTTTTCTGATAGATCTACAAAACAAAAGAACAGCTGATTTTTTTTTTATTTTCAAAAAATTTCCGAAACTATAAAGTTTAGAAATAATTTTTTTAACAGAACTCTCTTGTATTATTAAATAGAGGTATAAGCAGTTATAAAAAGTATACCATTATCATATAAAAAACACCGTTATAGCATATATCTCTTCTGCGCATGCTCCGATTTTCCTCAAAAACAATAGGGCTCTTCATATTTTCATAACAAACAATCTCCCAAAATTTGGTTTCAATCCGCTCATCCATTTGACCTGTATCGTACTCATAGACACACAGAGTTTTTCCAAAAATATGTTTTTTTGGATTATAAAATTTTTGAACGCAAGTACGTAGTTCAGCGTTTTTCGTTGGTATAAGTTACTTTTATTTTTAAATTTAAATATATTTTACGTAGGGTTGTGCAACACCGCGTATTAATCAAACGAAACCTATCCATTGTTAAGCTGCAGTTGACTTACAAACATTCAGTTCAGAATTATTTAGTGACACATAATATGTTAAGCATCACAGCTCTATGCATTCTCCGTTCGCTGTTGGATAACAGCCAGACAGTGAATAGACGACCAGACAATATACTTTCATACAGAATATTATGCCGTATTGGTCATACATCGTTGTATAAAATAAGGGTTAGGCCATAGATAGTTGAACATGCAACCAGTATATCAGAATATTAAAACATATAAACTAAAATCCCAACAATCATTAGTTATTCCCGCGCCTCCACCATACATACCCGTACTCCCACCACCAAGCCATGCACATCCAGTCAATATCAGGTTTACGTTTATTTTTACATGAATCTAAGTGAAATTTACATTATGTCCGTAAAAACTACTTCTAATTGTAAGGTCGATTAAAAAAATATTTATTTTATGGAATAAAATGAAAAAAATTCTAAAATCAATTAGTTAAGCCCGAGCCTCCACCATATATATTCGTACTTCCACCACCAATAACAATATTATACTTGCGGTCTGGTACATGTGGTCGAAATTCTACAGTAATTAACTCCGCTAATTTTTTGCAGTGTGAACAATGAATAATTTTTACAGTGTATGAACGTAAACAATGAATGTTTTATTTTATTTAATTTAATGTATTTGTAACAGTTATCTCTTCACTTGTTAATCTTTATATACCTATATAAAAAACTCGTGTCACGATGTTCGTCCGCGCTAATCTCCGAAACCACTGAACCGATTTTATAGAAATTTAAATGTGTCTTGCTTGGTCCAACTTACGCTATAGGATAATTTTTATTAAATATTTTGTACAAAATTACGGTGTTTTGTGAAAATAAATTGTTTTAGTACCAAGTAGAGACATCTGATAGAATTCGCTCAAAGCTATTAGTTCAGACGCCGGGCCGGAAACGAAATACATTTTGCAGAAATATATCTATCGCACCCGGATAAAATCGGGACGGACCGCTAGTATTTTATTTAAAATAGCGATAATTGTGGGTTTGCTAAAGATTGTGTTTGTAACAATACGAAAAAAACATTTCAAATTCAATTCTCACATCACAGTAGTGTAGATCTATTAAAATTAGTTAAATATACAGGGTGTCCCACGACATGACTGCCATAGCCTGGAACTGTGATGCTGGGGTGATTTCAAGTCAAAAATGTCTAATGAACATGTGCCCGAAACGCTATCCTAACTGAGTTAGGAGCTAGAAGCATTTGAAATTTTAAACAAGTAAATCCACTAATGCAGGTATTAGGTTTGGCTGTCGGTTCTGTTATTATTAAAAAGACCACGTGGCTGTGAATCACCATTAGTATTTATTCGTGCTGATCCTGAGACTCTTCGCAGAGCTACCACTTCAATTCTAAGAAGAGCTAGACTGTATACAGCAACTGGGTGGACATTTTGAGCAACTAATTCAATAAAGCGATTTCTTTTTAAATGGTTTTTAAATTAGTAGGGAATTCCTACTACTACTTATCTAAAATTTTAAATGGTTCTAGCTCAGTTAGGATAGCGTTCCGGGTATTAGACATTTTTGATTTGAAATCACCCCAGCAATACAGTCCCAGGCTATGGCAGGCATGTCATGAGCCACCCTGTACCTATGGAGAAAAAAAAATGATTTCACATTTTTATCGCTGTAGCCAGTATCGGTCATGCGTCAGTGTCTCTCGTCGCGGTCTTGTGAAAGACAATCCCTAGTCCTCTTTTGTATTTTTTACAGTAAACGAGTTCGCAATAGTGTGCCTCTAACTACGGACTCGATGCACATGAAATCGATGTGCATTAATGATGATTTGATAATAACATGTTCAAATCCAATTTATCTTTCAGTACCACTAATGTCCGTACTAGATTTAGGCTTTGTATTGATCTAGGATGGTTGCAACAAAAACATTAATTTTTGATGAGAATAGCGCGTTTGGTTAGGAGTTAAACCGTGCAATTGGCGTGACAATCTTATGGGACGGCGTTTTACGAGAGGAAGAATCGCCAAAGCGTCGTACGCACTCTAAATGCATGCTCAGTTCGTACTGTGTTCTCTAGCTACGCCAACAAACCTAATCCTGAAATAATAAAATCGCCAACAAATTCTTAAACCCAAGTTTTACTTCTAATTCACGTTATGATAGGTACATCTTTTATACACATTAGGGTGATTAAAAATAAAAATTATTTTTTCCTTTTTGCTCTTTCCCTCTCAAATGTTTTTTATTAATGTAAAAAAAAATCCTCACCAAAGATGGCCGCTGTAGCTCAACTCTAAGAGGTCGCCATTTTAATTTTTGTTTCCCATTTAATTAACATGGGGAAATTTTTTATTTTTTTTAAATTGAATTTACCTGTAATTAACTCATTTTTTTAACAACTAACCATTATATATTGTTGACGTTGACTACCACAAAATCATGTAGGTAAGTACATAAAAAATTATTATATATACAAATTCCTCCGTAGTCAGAAATTCAGAATTTTCAGATGACTGTAACTGCTCTTCTAATTATGATAATCGTACGTTTTTATAAAGTTTTTGAAAGCTTAAAGAGGTTGAAGCGTTCAAATCAATCAAACCAATCAAAAGTAAGTCGAATTCTAAATGGGAACTTTTCCATAATAATTTTTTACAAAAGGATATAAGTCGATGATAGTACCAATAAATTATTGTCACAAAGGCAGAAATAAACATTTTTTTTAATATTAATTAATTATTTCAGTATTTTACTTATGGATTAACTTTTGAATTTTTTGTACAAAGTTAGGTTAGAAAAAATAAATTTATCTAAATATCTGTATTTTACATATTTTTTGCAATAAACAATTAAAAAAAGAAATTAGAAGTAATAAAAATTAAAATTAAATCATTAAAAAGTTGGCAATTCAGTTAAAATTGTTAAAATTGTCAAGAATAAAAGTCTCCTAATTAAATTGGAAAAAATATTAAAATATGCGTAAGGCATCGATGCTTTACATAGTTAGTTTTCGGAACTGCTGACATTATTTGGTTATTTGCAAAAAATTAAAATGTACCTTTGCATGCTAGGTTGACATATTTTCCATAAGACTACATGTAAAAGTTTTTTTTAATTTTTAACTTTATAAATCTCTTAATGAGTTTGGATTTTTTACAGAAAATTTTGTCATAAAAAAATCTATTAAAAAAACTTTATTTCAGATTTTTTTCATTATCTTCGTAAAACGGCTCAACCTCCTTTGTAAAAAATTGAGTTAATTACAGGTAATTTCAATTTTAAAAAAATCCCTTGTTAATTAAATGGGAATCGAAAATTAAAATAACGGCTACAGCGCCCATCTTTGGTGAGTATTTTTTTTTTTACATTAAATTTAAACATTGAAAGGGTGAAAACAAAAACAAAAAATGTACCTATTTTTTTTAATCACCCTAATACACATATTATATTTAAAATATTCACGTATCTACTAAGCGGTAATTAAAAAAATGAGGTTAATTCTTATAACGTCTGACGTAACGAAACGTCATCAATATTAATACATCATTCCGTCACGTTGTAATTGTGACGTCACTTCTTCAGAGAATTGTCCGATTGATTCGCGTAATAGGCGAGTGTCGAGAGAGGTTAGTGTACTCGAAAATTGATTATGAAATCACGGTTATGTTTAGTACATGCTGTAAGAACATTGAGGTAGTATTATAAGGAGAAGACATCACGTGACTAAAGCGGCATCAGGTCAGCCATATTGGTAGGACTCATTTGTCAAGCGTGTGCATTGAGCTAGAGCGTGTGCTATTTTCTCGTGTGACGGATATTTTCAGTGTTTTATTGTGTTTAAAGACTTTTGATTAAAAAGAACAAACATGGTTTCTTGTGCGGTACGTAGTTGTGGTAGCAGAAACTGCGCTGATAAAAAGAAATCATCTGGAGTGACATTTCATAGGTTAGTATCATTAAGATATAGTTAGTATCAACACTATACAGGACCGTACTATAAAAAGTTTTCGATTCGGTTAAAATTGTAAAGTATTTTTTTTTAAGATTTATCATATTATTTATTGTGAAATAAATAAAATAATCGACCAATTTTTTCAGACTGTATATTAACAAAAAATTATAAAATTATATTTCAATATCTCAATAAATTTCTTTAAAAAATATTTATTGGGATATTGAATTATAATTTTTTGTTAATATACAGTCTGAAAAAATTGGTCGATAATTTTATTTATTTGAAGATTTCTATTCAGACGTTAATCTATGATTTGATTATTTATTGTGTATAAATTATTTGTAGATTTCCTAAAGATGAGACACGTCGCCAACTTTGGGTACAATTTGTTAACAGAGGAGACTGGCAACCCACAAAATATAGTGTACTTTGTAGCAAGCATTTTTCCGAAGAATGTTTAGACAACCACAGAATTTTATTAATAAAAGCAATAACAGAAAGATATTTAAATATAAGAATGATTTATCTGAGTAAAAATAAATTAAATAAATCAAGTAGTATCAGACATCACAGCAACAAAATTGTATTGTTTAAAGGCCAATAATTTATACCTATAAACATTAAACATATTAAAATAAAATAATATAAGTGTTTTGTTTTTCTTCCCCAACAAATTTATTTTTCCAGAACTTGTTACTAGTAATAAATATTATATTTGCTATTGGTTTGTATGGTTACATAATATGATTGTCATTTACCTAATTTATTTTTAACAGGTCTTCAGGACGAAAGACAACTGATTTTTTATTTTCAAAATATTTCCGAAACTGAAATTGAGAAAAAAAATCTTTTTTATAAAACTTTCTTGGGAAATTAAAAGAACAATAAAAATCCGTTTGATCTGTATTGTGTTTGCAGACAAACAGACGCATCAGAGATTTTTTTTTCAAAAATATTTTTTTTGAATTCAGCGGACCTCAAATCGAAAAAATGTTAAAATTTTGAAAAGTAAATCTGAACAATTAGTACTATACCCCACTTGTGGATTTGGAATGGTAAAATTGAAATAAAAATGAGTCCGACTCTGGTAAGCCGCCATATTGTTGCTACTTATAAGCTCCACCTACTGGTACCGTTATTTATCACACTATTAAATGGTCATGACGTCTCCTGTTATACTACCTCAATGTGTAAGAACAACGGCAACTTTTTAGCTCTGTTGTTGGTAATATGAGTCACGTAGTTACGTAGGCGGCGCTGCAGGTCGAGGAATGTTCTGAAGGAGTTCTTAGTAAGTTAATGATTTACTTAAAAACCAGCAGTAATATTGTCGTGTGACGTGTCCACATATTAACTACTACCGCGCATACAGACCCCGGCGCAATTAATGATTTATTTTTATTTGACATTTTTTTTTGTTTTTTTTAATTAAGTCGGTGAAAAAACATTTTGGTCTGGATATTTTCCGTGATATATGTTTAATTATTTGAGAAACAAAAAAATTCCAGCCAATTGGACAACAGGATCAATTTAAAAAATACAGATATTTGACATATAAGAATTAAAATGAAATCTCTTCTGCTCCTGCGCCGATTATCCCCTAAAACAACGCTTACATTATCAAACGCTTACATGTCAAACTTTGATTTCACAGAGATTTTTTCCAAAAATATGTTTTTCGAACTCAGGGACTTCAAAACGAAAAATAGTGTAAAATTTTGAAAAGTGCATTTTGACCTAATTTAGTACCATGCAGTTGGAATAGTAAAAATTTCGTACAAAAATTTGAAGGCCATGGACTGAAAAACCCAACGGAACTACCGTCGGGATGAGCGTATTAAACCCTGGGAGGATATTTGATATACAAATATGAAGAGCTCTATTATTTTTAGTGGAAATCGATGTATGCACAGGAGAGATATATGCTATAAAGTTGTTTTTTTATATAATTGTGGTATAATTTTCATAACGGTTTATTATTCTATTTATTTTTACAAGAAAGTTTTGTATTTTTTTTCTAAACTTTATAGTTTCAGAAATATTTTGAAAAAATCCTTTTGTTCGTTTATTCTGTGTATCTGTTAAGGCCCCCATACACCTCGTTCTTTTTTGGCAGTTTTCATCGTCACGATAAAACACGTCGGTCAAAACCGAAGTGTATGGGCAAAAACTGTCGATGAAACACGGCAGTTTTTATATCTGCCGAATCTTGATTTTAAACACGACGTGTTTGCTGGTTGTCGTTTCAAATCGTAATGTGTGGCGCTTTCCGATAAGAATCGACGTGTTTATTCAGTGGTGCGACGTACAGCAAATAAGTCATATTAATTAAATGATTGTAATTAGTTTGAGTATTGATTTATATTTTAATAATAACTCAAAATAAGTATGTTCGTCCATTCTCAGGTAATTGAACCAATCCCCAGGTTCAAGTTTCAGCTCGTTCAATTCATACAATTGTATTGAAAATTAAACCAATCTCCTGGTTCTAGTCGTAATTCATTTAGAAGATTTACGTGTGAAAATTGCCTGCGTTTAAGTAACCATTCTTTAGTCCATTTTGAACGTTTTCTTTTTGAAAATTTTAATTTTATAGCCACTGCGGCTGCAACTGCTAACGTTGTCGTAGGATCCATCAAAGCAGATCGTATTAATGATGCCACGACTTCAGAAAAACTGAACGAAACAACGCCTCTGTGTGGATATGGCCGTTGTTCGTGTTTAATTAACCGTACAGTTTTACCCGTGCGGTTAAAACTGCCATAAAAGAACGAGGTGTATGGGGATGGCCGTTGTTCGTGTTTAACCGTACAGTTTTACCCGGCGGTTAAAACTGCCAAAAAAGAACGAGGTGTATGGGGGCCTTAAGTCAGATAGTTGACAAGCATGCTTTGGTTAATTTTTACATGACGTAATAGCATATGATATAGACAACCGTGCAAAGGAATAACAAATATCATATTATTTAATACTAGCCGTTACCCGCATCACCACATCAATATTTTTGAAATTGGAATGGTCCCGTAGTTCAATGGTTTTTTTATCTGTTGGGTACTTATTTATGCCCGATCCTGTGCAATCTTATATACACAAACATATATGCATACATCTATATACACATCACTGTATTACATGCAAAACAGTGGCTTTGAAGAACGTGAACTGACGCCAAAAACAAACAAAGACTGGAGCCGTCTGTAGTTGGCAATACTTACGTAAGCGTTAAGTAACAATCATAGTCCTGATAGACAACTCAAAAGAGTATTAAGTGCAGAATTTAGCTATATTATAATGCAGTGTTTCTCAAATTTTGAATACAAATTGTTTTATAATATAAAAAAGATAACCAAACTTGAAAGAATTTAACGCATTGCAGTGCCAGCTCTAAAATACATTTTCAAACTCTAAATTTTTTTTAACTGCTTAAACCTGCAGATAAAGCACTGAAGTTTTGAAAAAGATCACTTTTTTTCGATATAATTTATTATATGTTTTTCAGATCCAGTAATTATTATAATATTATTTTTCAGAGGAAATAGCTCAATAACAAAAAATGCTGTTAAGCTATATTTTTTCAATCGCAACGTTATATATATGTATTTAATTTATGCAATACTTCTGGTAAAAAAACTAAACAATATTAAAAAACTTTTTTTTTATTAAAAGATGCGTAACGTAAGCCAGTTCACGTTACTTTGCATGTATGTAACTTTAAAGTCAATTTGCATTATAGATAGATAGTTTATTCATCATAGCATCAAAACATAGTTTGAATATAAATACAAAATGTAAGATTTAAAACATAGAAAATAGAATAGTAAAAAAGTACCAACAAATACAACTTATGAAGTATAAAAATCGTCTAGTGAAATATCACTAATTAAAAGTTAATCGTTTATTACATAAATATCTATGTAAAATCTAAAATCAGTGCGATCATTTGTTCCATACGGTAGAAGATCAAACGATACGCTACTGGTTTACGTTGCGGTTTACGTTCCCGTCAAAGTCGGTCTATATGGATTTTAAGCGTCGCTAATTGTAAATCGCATAGTCGTTTAACGGTGTTGACCTCGAGAACAAAGGGGATAAGAAATCTGTGGTGGTGTTCGCGTGTCGCGGGGCATATTATACCGGTTGTAGGACACCGCCCCACTACACCGGCACCCCTTAGGTACAAGCAACCCTCTTCAACGGCCCCCCTTTCATATCGGCCGATCTCATACGGCGCTGGACTCTCGCGCTTGCCTTAACGTTTGACTTGACCAAGAGTCGATCACGTGACTTCTCGACTGCCTATATACATCTACACATGACGACTATTACAATATACTTGTGCGTTTTGAAAGGCTGTCCAATTTTTTTTTTTTAATGAAAATAATATTCAATTTATTCCTCCTTTTTATTACTGAAGAACGAACACAATTCGCAATTTAAGCCGAATGTAGATGGATACCTCTATACCTATGAGATCCATATTAGGGTGTTTTTGACGTGATAACGTCTTATAAATTGATGAAACACCAGCTGCACGCACGAAAAAATGTAACGTTCCGCCTGACCCTGTGCGTGCAAGCGAGAGCGCAGTATGCTTCGGCCCAAGTTTGACAGCTACTAAAATTTAGGTTATGTATTACGGAATACGTTATTACGTAAAACTATCGTCCGTAAACCGACTTTACAGACAACCAATTTTTTTTATATTTTTCGATCCCATTGGATCTAAAAAAATTCTCCAAAAAATTCAGCTTCCTAAATAAAACCTGTGAACGATACAAACCGAGTTTGTTTCCTATTTATTTAATATGGGAAAAACGACGTTTTTACTAAAACATGGATAGCTGGTAGAAAATTTTTATTTTTTTTTTTTAATTTTTGTAGAGAATTTATTTAGCCACAAAAAAGGTCCTTAGTACTAAATCCGTGAATTCAATATTTTCCAAAGATATATTCGTTTAAGCATTCTCATAAAAATCAGATTTCATTCAATTTATTAATATTTAAACGATCATATCTTTGAAAATAATGAGTTCGCGGATTTAGTACTCAAGACCTTTTTGTGGGAAATTTAATTCACTACAAAATTGCTATCAAAAATTAAAAAAATGTTTTCTGTCAGCTATTCGTGTTTGAGTAAAAATGTCGTTTTTCACATGTTAATTAAATGGAAAACAAACTAGGTTTGAAACTGCCATTTTGGGAGAATTTTTTTGTCCAATGCTAAAGCCAGTCGGACCGAAAAGTAAAAAATAAGAAAAACCCTAATTGTGATGATGTTTCATTTATAATTATTTATATTCAGCTTTATATTATAGATTTGTGTCGTTGTTACTCAACTTGATTTGTAAAGTTAATAGTTATATAAGAAAGTAAAAAGCATTTTGAATTCATAGTTTTAGAAATAATTTTAATCACTACTATTTGAAACATGTACCTATAAATATTATATTTTAAATAAATCTATTTTTATTAAAACTTTAAAAGACTTTGATCTTACACTAATCCATGTACTTAATACGCCTATATTGCTAGTAGGAGTCGGGAAAAGGATAACGACTCAACGGTGCAGACATACATACGTCTGTCTCCGTCATTTAGACCTTATAACATGTCCGAAAATGAACCACTTCTCCACTACCATCGCAACGCTTGCGCATAACGTATCGAATATAAATAAGTGAGATAGAAGTATACAATAGGTGAAATAGAAGCATGCAGCTGCTTTCTCACTTGGTGGGTAACACTTCTACTTACGGGAACTAGCAATATAGGAGTATACGGTGGGATCATATAATCGATCACATCTCAAGAAGGTGAAATTTCTTAAGTGAAATTCTTTAGGCGCGGTAGGGCAAATTTGCCTCGATCAGATGAAAAATGAAACGCTTCCCCTTCTCCGACCTCAACCGGCTGTTGAAAGAGAAGAGTGGGATAATCGTTTCTACTGTAGTTTCTGTTTATGTGGTGTTTTCATGAACTTTCAGTAGATATATTAACTGGAAACAGTACTAAGCCCAAAAATTCTCACGGTTAATGGCCCTTAAAAAAAGTCAACTTACGCTGGACAACCCTGTTAATTATATAAAATGCCGTGTGCCTATTTATGCTAGACACGCTTCGTTTTTGGTGCACGATTAGCTATACGTTGTATCCGAAATTTGTTTATTTATGAACAAAGACACAAGTATATTTTGTACTCTCTCTGTTGCGGTGTGAATTTATAGACAGGATTCATTGATGAAGAAGCAGCGTCGTTTGTGAAATATTTACAGTATACCCAGATATACACAAACAAAATTAAGTGGGTCACTTCAAAAAGCAATTTTTCCTTCTTAACCGCTTACTTGTTCCTTCATAAATTTTATACACCTTTCCACACTTTTAAACCAACCCGGTATTAAGATTATGATTTATGGGTTGCGTTTACATTAAAAATGCTATAAAAATTACAGCAAAAGAATAGCGCACCCGATAAAAGATATTTAAACTAAATACTTCATTTTTATTTTGATAATGTAGTCAGTAATAATAATAATTAGGGGGCTGACGCACAAAAAAACCATGTCGTCCCAACCTTCTGCTATTTAAGTAATTTAGAGCATGCTTTCTTATATATGATACATGGGCGGAATCTGGACGCATTTTAAGATAGAGGAATAAAAAATTTTAATGGTGATAAAAAAGGGTTAAAAATTTTAAAAGTTTCTGCCGCTTCGTTTTTAGGATCTGTTAAAGGCAAATGGCCGGGAAATACCAGCGGTAGAAATTTTTAGCCAATTGCACCCTTCCCACTCGAGCCCGCAGTGACGTCATTTCCTTCCTCGTAACCAGCGCGCCAGCCAGCATAAGTCCCAGCAGTGATTCTGGCGGCAAAACCAGCCTTTATCTAAACAGTGTAGTTTATCCGAAAACTAAACTACCTACTCAAGGAAGTTCCATTAATTATAAATATCGTGTAGTTATCAAACGAAATTTTTATTATTTTTTACAGTATTATCTTTTATCAATATACATAGTAACTATTAATCACATCTAATTTATATAGAAACAATTTTATTTAAAAAGAAAGTGTTTCTTGTATTCTAAATGACGTGCATATTTTTCGCTACATTTCTCTAATTTGTCAAAAACTTAAGTTTAATTTTAAAACTACTTTAAAACCCATTAAGTTTTTTTTACAGTGTTTTACAAAACGGTTCATTAATTTTCTACTTTTTATTTGTTTGGCGAGTTGTAACTATCTTATCTTCGGCTCTGAAAAAAGAAACAATCTGCTGTTAGAGAGCTGATGCGCAAAAAACCATGTCGTCCCAACTTTCTGCCGCTTGGTATATAAGCTATTTAAGTAGTTTAGAGCATTTTTCTTATATGATATACAGGCGGAATTTGGATGAGGGGGGAGGGTTTTCGAAAAAAAAATGTCGGCCTAACCGCTTGGTTTTGACGGTATACTTTACTTTCAGTGCTACACATTCCCGGAAAAATAGTGGCCGAAAAAATCCAAGGGCCAATTTTACGTGCGTGAATAAAAAAAAGAACCCTAACCGGATCTAACAAAATGGAAAATTTTCTTTACGATATGTACATCGACGGAAAAATAGAAATTTTGGTCGATCCATTTTTCCGCAATTTGACGTCAAAATGTCGAAAATTGAAAAAATTTCAAAGATGATAAAAAAAATGACTAAAATTTAAAAAAAAATTTGCCGCTTCGTTTTTAGGTTCTGTTAGATCCAAATGACCGAGAAATACCAGCGGCAGAAATTTTAGATCAATTGCACCCTCCTCAAGCCACCGCTAAGAGGATGGATTTATGAATTGGCCACCCAGTGCATTTGGCCAATTCATAAATCTAAGACGTCATATAGGGCTAAAAAAGTATAATAAATTTTATAATTTTTATGATTTTCTCTCAGTTTCGTTCGGTATAACAAATTTGCAACTAAAAAATCTTTGAAAGTACCCTATTGATCAAGTACAGGCATCTGGAATGCTTCTCAAACTAAGTTTTGTTTAAATATATGCATAAAAAATACCATGCCCATCTATTTCAGTTCAAATTACATTTAAAGAAAAAAAAATGAAACTTTCTTGTAGGAAAGTTAATTTGCTTAAATGTAGTTCTCTTTCACTATGCAATTAAAAGATAAAGAACGAACGCTAATAATTAAAAGGGCTTAATATACTCTCCACTATAATCACAACTAAAGAACCTAGATCTACAAACATATTTAATATTATGTGTAGGTACATAATGTAAGTACATAATTATGTTCTACCATTGCGAGTCGTTTAATAATTATATCAATGCATTTCTAATAATTAAATACGTGTATAGGTACAGCACTGTACTAAATAATACGAATCATCTCAATTTTCAGATATCGAAATCTTGATCGATTTAAACTAGTGGATTCTTCGTAATCTTGACAAGTAAATCGTACTTATATAGCATTACATGTTTTTACCGAAGCTCCGAATTGAGTTCGCATTTAGCACGAGCGTTCGTAAATATGTGCTTTCAATAAAGTTTTACCGAAATATGTCGTACAATCAATGGAACTATAAGAAGAACCCGACAAATTTCGGCGTTTCCCTTTCCAAATCTTCCGTAACTCAGCTCCGAATATTCACAACATTTTAAGGGCATGTTTCGGTTAATATTTATAACATGTAAACTCTATTTCACTGTATTCTGATCATTTTGATATTTCGAGGGAGCTCCTTTAATATACTCGAATGTTCTCATGTGTGGTTCTTTTGCACAGTACTATTCATTTGCCTATTTACGCCCTATACGCACAAGAGTCAAGAATTAACGCAACTAGAGCATGAGTTTACACCGCGTTGTCAGATATAACTACTCTAGTTTTATTTGAAATTAAATAAATAATTTCCAAACAGACATATTATTATCAATTGTAACCCCTTCTATATTGCAAAGCAGTTACAGTAAAATACAAGATTCAACATAACTTACAACGTTTATACTTTTAATATAATATCTATTAATTAACTATATGAATCATTGCCTATCTATAACACAATGTTCGGTGAGTGAACGCAACAAAGCGTATCGAAAATATATCTGCGTCTTTTTCTTAGATGTAATTCCCTGATTTCTTCGATGATAGGATTGGTTGACGTACTTGCATTCAATCTGAATAAAGTATCTCCGTTTCAAAAACTTTTTCTTTTTCTATGACGTTAACATGGGCGTACCCAGTTTTTGGCCCAGGAGGGGGCAAATTAGAAATTTCTTAAGTCGGGTCCCCCGTGCTTGTTTTGCCCTCCTTGCTTACGGCGTAAAAAAAGACAGAACTATATGTTTGCATCCTAATAGTTCGATTGCGATTTTATTCCTATGCTCAGTATAGAATCAAAGTATATGATACTTTTACTAATTATCTACTTCTATATTGCACATACCGTTAAGGCCCCCATACATCTCGTTCTTTTTTGGCAGTTTTAACCGCACGGGTAAAACTGTACGGGTAAAACGGTCGGTGTGTGGCCAAAAACCGTCCTTCTTACCGGAGTTCAAAAATATCTGCTGCTGCTTGATTTAAACCGTCCGTTTTAAACGTGTCGTTCAAGTCGGCCCGTGTGTATGACGACGCAGTTAAAAAGGACGGGTTTTGTTCGACTCTGTAACGTTGTAGGATCTCCATCAAAGCAGATCAGATGATGCCACGACAGACGACTTCAGAAAAACTGAACGAAACAACGCCTAGTGTGTGGACATGGTCGTTATTCGTGTTTACCCGTACAGTTTTACCCGTGCGGTTAAAACTGCCAAAAAAGAACGAGGTGTATGGAGGCCTTTACACTAGAGTTCTAACTTCTATTATCGCTTTGCTGTTTCATTCATACAAGATAAGTGCTATACTTCTGTCCCATGATAACGGCAGTGTAACCACCGGAGTTCCGTGGCGTATTGGATAATGCCTTAGCTTAGTAGAAACAAGGTCCCGGATTCGATCCCTGCCGACATCATTGAGTTTTTTCTATTCCATTTTATTCCACTTGATATTTATATATCATTTATATTTCTTATATATTTTTTTAAACTTATTTTTTTTTTCAATTTTTAATTATTAATTTTTTTAAATATTTTTTCAATTGATTTTTTTTATCTATTTTTTTTTTCAATTTTATCATACAGTGGAAAACTTGTGGTATGTGAACTTTGGGTTGTATTCTTTAAGAGGTCGCATCTACCTAGTTCAGTAATTTATATTTAAATAAATTATCTAAATCTACTACAATTAATTTACTGCATTTACAGCAAAAAAGTCTCCAGACAAAGCTGTACAAAAAAAAAAACTCGGTCAGTGGTTTCACCTCGTGTCATGATAACCTTAGTTCCAAAACATTACACAAACATAATAGTAGAGTTAGATATAGTTGAATTCCGTTGTCCGTGATATTCTTGGCATCTACCCCTCGGTTGAATGTCAAATATATTAAGAATCGTGGTTATTAATGCAATGCAGTCGCAATTTGCATAGATAATGCAATTTGTTTACATATTGTATAACATATTTTAACGGTTCAAAAAACACCACCTACAGTGTACATCGTCGGCAACTTTTCCATAAAGAAATTTTTATATCAATAAGTTTGACCGTTAAGTGGCCATATTCCACGTTAACGCTGCCATCGTTCGAGATCATGACAAAAAAAAGTGCGAGCCGGACGCGTGCACCGAAGGTTCCGTACATTTCTGATTCTGAGCTCGTACCAGTCGGTTTGTGTATGTTGGATGCCAGATTTTTTAATAAACACATAGACACTGAAAACCTCAGGTGTTGAGCGCTTACAATCTACAGTCTGTCTATCTGGCCTTTATTTTATGTCGTTAGAAAAAAACACTATTTCTTTATCATTAAAAAAATACTAATTGCTAATACTGGTGTGTAGACTTTTACGGCCGGCGTTTTCTCAAATCTTCCTGGTTTCTGGACTTTTAGTCCGTGGTCCATTGGTATTTCTACCTGACGTTTCGTCTATAATTACACTAGACATTATCCATACCAATAGAACACGGCCTACAAACGCGGACGCCAAGATGATTTGGAGTTGCTATACTTTTTTACATCGAATTTTTAACAGTTTGAATGTGTACACGCTACTACTATTTTTACGCGTACATGTTTATATGTACAGTCGAATTTGCCGTTTCTGTTTTCAAAATTATTTTTGTAATAACAAAAACCGCTATGGATAATTTTCCACGAAAGTACGCATAAATTAAAGAGATATAAAGCACGCTAATTTTGCGTTTAATTTAGGTTCTTGACTTCTAAATCATTGACCTATAAACTTACTGCCCACGCCCTTATTCTAAGTCTCCCTTCAGTTTGTAGATATGAACTGTATATATACATGCGCCTATTTGAATTTTTTAGCACGGCACTGACCTGTAACCGACATACGCGTGCAAAGAAAAATGCAGATTGACATTCTTACTTAAAATTAGTTCGTAATAATGTATGATTAAAAATTAACACGTTAAGCTTTATCGTATCACTGAGATATTTCTAAGATATCGCATTTTTTTTTTAATAAAAGATTGTTAACTGCCAACCATATACGTCTGAAATTAAACGCTTATAATTACTATTGAATTAAAGAAAAAAATCAATTAGGGCAGTAGTTTTGACGTTTGATTCATGCGTGTAATTTCTTAATTTATAATTACGAAAAATTTAAATTTTGATTTGTAATAGACTTACTCAGGTCGTTCAATTGTTCCATTTGAAGGACTCCTTGGAAGGTTTCCACTTTGCACATCCAAATTAGCACCCTTCTCTTTCACATCTATTCTAATTGGTTTAGCTTTTTCACTAATAATTGTCACTTTATCTTTATTACTACTACGCAAAGAACTATTAGAACTATCCGTAGAAACGTCGGTTTTATTTTTAACATTTTTTTCTAAGGTTTTTTGTTCATTAATGTTCATTTCACTAATACGTTTTTCTATCACTTTTTCACCAAGATTACTGTCTTTGCTGTCTGATTTACTATTAGTTTTATTGTTATCTAATTTCGTTTCATTAGTTACTTTAGGAACACCAGTGGGACTTTTGGCAAGTAAATTTTGATCTGCAAGCGGCACAGCAGGCATTGGCGGATCAATATCTAAAGGTTTAGTGACCGCTGCATTCGTAGCAGTTACGACACTCGAAGGAATCTCATCAGCAATCTTTTTCGGTTTGGGTGGAGGAGGTTCGTCTTGTTTTGTTTCTTTCGGTTTTTCAGGTTCTTTTACTTCCATTTTGCTAGGTGCAGCTTTTGTAACAGGTTGCGAAGTGCTTGAATCATTTGGCGGTTTGGTTATCACTTCAATGGGTTTTGGCTTTTCTTCGGTTACAGTGGAATTGGTTTTGGCACCTTCTTCATTTTTTTCCATTGTTTCTACTACATTTTCTTTGACTGCACCACTGAGATGAGTAACTTTTAGCCCCGTTGTGACAGTTTTAATAGGATTAGTTTTTGTTGTTTCAACACTGTTTTTGACTGGCTGTCGAATTTTTAAACCTGCTCTAAGAGTTTTAAATTTAGTGTCGATTTTCTTCACATCTACACTCTCCTTAATTGGTGGTATCATTTTCAAACCTGTTGTAAGAGTTTTAAATTTAGCGTTATTTTTCTTCACATCCACACTTTCTTTAACTGCTGGTCTTATTTTGATACCTGTTGTAAGAGTTTTAAATTTGGTGTTCGTTTTCTTCATATCCTCACTTTCCTTAGCTGATGGTTTCACTTTTAAACCTCTTGTAAGCGTTTTAAATTTAATGTTACTCTTCGCCTCTACACTTTCCTTGGCCGATGACCGTCCACTAACTCTTACACCTGCTGTAACAGCTTTGAGTCTATTAGGACTTACAGACTTTACACTTGATTTGGAAGGCACATTGGGTATATTTGTTTTGTTCATTAAATACATTTTGGACGATACATGATTAAGCGATCTTTTTGAATTTCCAGGAATATTTGTTGGTGATGGAGGTGTATCTAATAAGGAATCTTCATTATTAGATCTATGTGGACTTGCTTCTCTACTGGAACGATTACTAGAACTTCTACTAGGGCCTCTACTAGGGCTTCTACTAGGTCCTTTACTGGGGCTTCTACTACCTGCATTTTTAGAACTCTTAGTTTGTTCATTGGTTCCTTTTGGAACGGTAAGTTTATTAGGACTAGAGGCTCTGCTTCTAGAATTTGCTTTCAAAGAACTCGATTGTGGAATTCTTGGTGGCTTTAGATCTCCAGAATGTCTTTCTTTCATACTCTCTGTTGGTGAAACTCGAATATTCGGATTTGAACTGTGCATTCTTCTGGTCGAACTGGATGCTCTCGAATGATCTCTTCTGGAAGGACTTGATGCCCTCGAACGATCTCTTCTAGACGGACTAGATGCTCTAGAACGGTTTTTTGTAGAAGGACTAGATGCTCTAGAATGATCTCTTCTGGAAGGACTTGATGCCCTCGAACGGTCTCTTCTAGAAGGACTGGATGCTCTCGAACGATCTCTTCTAGAAGGACTAGATGCTCTCGAGCGATCTCGTCTAGAAGGACTAGACGCTCTTGAAAACTCTCGTCTTGATGGACTGGACGTTCTAGAATAACTCAGTCTTGTAGGACTTGATGTTCTAGAATACTGCTTTCTCGAAGGACTCGAATCTCTCAGATATTCAGTTCTTACTGGGATTCTAGATGGACTAGTAACGCGCGAGTAATCACCCCTGGAAGGACTAGAAACTCTAGAATTCCTCGATTTACCTCTTTCCTGAGGACTACTGGTTCTTGATTTCCCTCTTTTTAAAGGACTGGATGCTCTCGAACGTTTACCTTTAGTTGGACTGGAAGCTCTTGAACGTGTTGGTTTTGAGGGACTAGAATACCTTGAATATCCTTTCGGTGGACTGACAGCTCTTGAATAATGTTTTTTAGGACTAGCATCTCTTTCTAAAGCATTTATTCTCCACGGACTCCTCGCCCTGGCTCTTCTGTTTGGACTATTCTGTCTAGACGCATTTAATCTCCAAGGACTTACAGGTCTTGACCAAGTTTGTCTATTGGGACTGTGGATGTTCGAGGAAGCAGAGCGAATGTGTGGCAGATTTTTGGCAATTTGATTATAGTCATCTACCACAATGACTCTCCTCGATGGACTTGAATCTCTTGAGGCTACTCTAGAAGACGATCTCGAAGCAAGTCGTGACGTTGATTTTGATAAATTATCATTAGAATGAGCTAATCTATTAAACGAAGTGCTTCTAGGTATTTTTGACGGCGTTAACTGTAAATTTGTATGACTTTTTTGAATAGTAGGTCTTTTATTTATCGACTTAATATTATCGTCTAAACTATCTTCGGACTGGAGCAAGGTAAATGCACTTTTACTTTTAGATTTCACACTGCTACGTAATGCGGCACTGTTTTCGGGTGACATTTTGGGTGTTCCAATAATCGGTGACAATTGATTAAAGGACCTAGTAGTGTTCCGTCTCGGTGACGGTGGAGGTCGTAAAACGGCTGCATTGTGTGACGTGGCACTCGGTCTGGACGAAGCGTTATTTATACTCGTTAAACTGTGACTCAAATTGTTGTTGAGATTCGAACGACGCCCGTATCGAGCCGGGTGCACTGGCGGAAGACGATCCAATTGCGGAGATGTTGACCTCGATAAAGAAACGAATGTCGATTTTGGAATTTTTGTTGAAGCTGACGAATCATAAGTTTCATACGGTGAAAGTTGATCACTGAATTCAACTTGACGACGTTTTGACTCTAACGATGAATCCTAAAAAGAAAAATATTTTTGTTAGTTTCTTAAAAATATTAAAAAATAATTATAATAAGTTTCTAAAAAACGTAATTATGTAAAAACACGTTTGATTATATTTTTATGTAAAAAAAGCCAATCAATTGTGGGGGTTTTAATTTCAACTAACTAAACAAAGGGTGAAGGCATCGTTTAATTTCCGGTTCATTCAGTTCTTTTGCAATTCATATTTATAAGGTGTTTCAAAACGTGAGGTACCTTTGAATATTCTGCAGCACAAATCTCATCTGTTTTAGTAAAGAAAAGTATATTTTAACCAAAAGAATTATTTTGTCTCTGACGATTGGATTATTTGTACATGTATTAACAACGTTCATTATAAAATTAGGTTACATCAAAACATTTCTGAAATGATGTAGGTACCTACAATTAAGGACAGGCGATTAAAAGAGTGAAGGGTAAGCATGTTTTCATTTTCGTTTTTCCAATTATTGATTGAAACATTAAAATTATGATATAATATTAACTGATTAGTTAGAGTCTAAACTGTAGTCTGCCCCAAAATGTCGTTTTGGGACACTTTGTATGTCATAAAATAATATAGGTAATAACATTATAATTATTGATATTACGTGACGTTACGAAATACGAGCTATTTTAGTTTGTAAATTAATATTTCTATCTACAAGTAAATTATGCATAATATTTGTTATTTATATCATGAAATTCTACATTTTTGCTTTAAACATAACAAATATTTCAAGCTTCGAGCATACAAAAGTCTCCCGGATAACACTAGTAAAATTTTCGAAGGTGAATTTAACAGAAAAAATGGTAGACTAATTCAATTATTTTAATCATTTTTGTTGTCAGTATCTCAAATACGGCTCAGCACTGCGTAATGACATTTATACAGATTGTTTTATAGTTACCTTCATCGGCCTTAAAAATGTCTTTACCTATATCTCCAAATTTATAAATGTTCAATATAAGGTCTGCCAGATATGCTAAAATATTTGCACGGCACATGATGATAATTGTAAATAATTGATACTTTTCTATAATCTGTATTAACATCAAGTAAGGTTGAGCTGTATTTGCGATACAAAAAATGATAAAAAGAATTCAATTTATCTGCCACTGATTAATTGAGGTTATCTGTTTAAGTAATAAAATTTATCTAGCTGACGTTTCTACGGTCATATCTTGGACTAAAACCAAAATTACAATCATGGATGCGTATAGAATAAAATATTATTTTTCTTAACATCAACAGAATATAAATTTACGGATTGCATTAATTAGCAGATATATTTTTGCATATATTAAATCGGCTAGGTGAAACGTATGTATTATATACATTTTCAGTTTTAGAATAATATTTTATTCAAATAAATAAAATTGTCGACCAATTTTTCTCAGACCAATATATTGACAAAAAATAAAAAATAACAAATCAATATAACATAAGATGACGTTTCGATCCGGCTTTGGAGCTTCTTCAGAAAAATCTAAAAAATATAAGTTATTAGTATTAGTTATTTAATATTATGTAATAGAGTGCACGATGATTGAAATTTTTGTCAATATATTGGTCTGAGAAAAATTGGTCGACAATTTTATTTATTTGAGTTCTATTCAGACGTTAATCAAAGATTTGAATAATATTTTATATTGAGTTTCGATAAAATTTAAACATAAAACTTTTCTCAGTCGTTAATTTTTGTGGAAAAAGTCTACTATTTATACAGAAAAACTGACTACTAATCAAATCACAATAATTATGAAATTATGCAAAGTTTTCATATTTTTTTATTTATAATTAGAATACGACGAATAACCGCAATCGAAACCAAACTAATTTTCACAACGGCACTCTAAAATTTAAACCAAACTAAAAGGTTTCTAATCACTAAATTGTAATCGGAACCGAACCAAACTTAATATATACTTCGATAAAACAAAAAAATATCGGCTAATTGACTAAAACGTGATTATGCAGATAAAATAATGTTAAATGAAACCATACACTGCAATATACCCGTACTGAGGCAATTCCCGATTCGCTTTGACTGATCGACAAGCAGAATTACTGCAAAGAACTAATCTTTTAACAGCACCCCTAATGTTTGGGGGGTCGGCAATGTCTGCTGAGGGATGGTTGAATCGGCTAGACGTCGCTTAAATATCTGCATCCTGTTCATAAAGGAATGTTATTATCGAAATATGATTTATATACGAAATGTTCCAAACATCCATTATTTCGATAATAGTAATTTTCTGCAATCATATTAGCCTAAGGTCACATAAAGGAAGGTCTATTTTATCGTTTCGTAATAATAATAGGACATTTTTATTATGCTAAACAAAAATAGTTGGCAAAACCAAAAGTGCACATCCCGCAAGTTTTCCACTGTACATATTATAATGAAAAAAAATTGAGAAAATAGATTTAAAAAAAAAAACAATTAAAAAAATAGAAAAAAAAATAAAAATATAATGGAATAGAAAAAAAAATATTACTTGGTGTCAGCGGGAATCGAACTCGGCACCTTGCTATTACTGGACTACGCGTTTAACCACTCGGCCATTCTGATATCCCAGCTTGCGTTGTTATTATGGTATAGAAGTGGAGCAGTTATTCTACGTAATACACTCCATTACAATAACAGTAATAGATATTTTTTTGTTTTTTTAAGGTTTTTTATTTTAACTATTAGCTGTCAAAAATAATAAAATAAAACTGTTTATAAAAATTAAACTACTGAACACATTTATGTGAATTTAAATAGGGTTCTGGTCTGATAGTAAACAAAGTGAATAAAATATAACCCAAGGCAATCCGACCAAAATTGCGATCTGTAGAGTCGTGACGTACGTACATACGTACATACGTACATACGTACAGACCAACCGACAACAGCTGTTTGTAACTTTCAATTACAATTTTAATAGTATTTATGAACTCGAATTGATTTAAAAATGGTTCTGTTTTATAGATCAGAATCTCCTCTTTTCAAAAAGCTTCAATTTGAATGGATTTCGTGTGAAATTAACTTAGATATAACTTCTTATATGAACGAAAGTCAGCTCTGATGCTCAAAGCGATAATAAAGCACATACCGCTAATTTAGCGGTATGTGCAATATATCTACGTAAATTTGAATTAAACTCGAAAATGTGGGAAACATTGAACGAATTTAAAGTCGACGCGTTTACAAAAACCAAAGTAGAAAAATTTTAGCTCATTTGTATTTTTTTCTAAACACTAACATTATTTAACTTAGTATAAAATCAACAGGTTAAAAATACAGAATATATTTTAATATTAATTATTTATTGTCAGACTAGCGGTCCCGCCCGGTTTCACCCGGGTGTAAAAGAACGAATGGGGAAGGGAGGAACATGAGTACACACATTCATCTTAGTTTACCGAGATGAATGTTGTGTCCAAATTTCATGATGATCGGAGTTACCGTTCAAAAGTTTTTGTCGATAAAAAGCAGTATTTATACTTTTTTTAACTAATAATTTTTTTAATTAATTAAATAAATTTAAATGTAAGCCTTAGAAAAAAGCAAAATAAAAAAAAATAATAATATATTCGCCCAGCGTAGGGTTCGAACCCACGACCCTGAAATTGGCAGTCGTGTGCTCTACCGATTGAGCTAGCCGGCGTTGTATTCAGACAACGCTAATATGAGTATATTTAGTTAGTGCATTTCACCTGAATAGAAGCTTATTTTTGAGATACATTTTGCAGCATTTTTCATTAATGCTCCGCTCCTAATGGTCGTAGCCTGATTTTATATAGCCTATAGCCTTCCTCGATAAATGGGCTATCCAACAAAACATTTTTTTTTTTCAATTTAAACCAGTACCTAGTTCCTGAGATTATCGCGTTCAAACAAACAAACAAACTCTTCAGCTTTATATATTAGTATAGATATAAATTTTATTCGCGTTTTCGTTTTTCTATATTAAGAATTAATATTAAAACATCCAATGGAAATAATAACGAAACGATGTGAATTTTTCAGTCATAATGCGACGCGAAAAATATATTCTGGATAAATATATGTTTAATTAATAGTATAAGTACTTACAATAAGGCTACTTGGTGGCGAGTGCGCAGGCGTTGACAATCTTGTGGACGTTTCGGGTTTAAATCCACGCCCACGAAATGGACTGACGCGTCCGCTCCTAGCTCCTGGACTCGGTGAACTGTTGCGAAATTCTGGCGAGGGACTGCGTGATCTCGGCGCCTCCGCCATTATCGCAAAAGACAAGTTACGATGACTACGTGTAGGCGTCATCCTTTAAAACCAATTAAAATCATAATTAGTGTTTGTCATTGATCACGAATTAAAACAGGAAAAAACTGTCCCACTTAAGATGATGATTTATGTGCGCGGGTTAATCACGAATTAGCTTTGTGTAAAGTTTTATAAGTTAACTAGCGGTCCGTCCCGGTTTCACCCGGGTGCGATAGATATATCTAATTTTGCAAAATGTATTTCGTTTGCTAACTGACTCAAACACCATTAGTCTGAATTAATGGTCATATTCACCGAACCTAAGTTGTCATTTATTCGGTTCATTTGTTCTTATTCTTCGAAAAAATAGCGATATTTCAATTCACCAAGCATAATTATGTTTACTGCAGGTATAAATCTATTCTGTCAAAATAATCAACAAAATGAAAAAGGAGTATAGTGCAGTGTATACAGTAAGTAAACACGTAAGGTGCACATAGGGAAATTAGCATTAGGAAAAATACTTGGATCAGAGTTAGCCATGACTGCATTAATTGTTATTTCTATTGAATTATCGTGGTAATTTTGAGGATTTCTATTTTTATTTTATTTGGCTTTTTTAATAATAAAAAGCTCTTATAAATCATTATTTTAATTTTTTTGTACAAAAATAAAACAAAAAAACAACTCCATATGTTTAGAAACATTTCATTCAAAAATTGTATGACTGGTATGACGTATGCGCGTTGGTAAATCAGTGACCCAATGTCTTTAGGTTCAACACGAATAGGCGGAAATATTTGATCTCGCACCATATTTAAGTATTTTTGGGAATTTAATGTCCCATTAATAAAAAAAAGTCCGATTATGTTGTAATCATTTGAATATTTTCTTCGGTAGTATACACATTAATTTTGCAAAAGAATATTATCTGTCAAATTAAAAAACAAGATTTCAAGGCTCATTCTGATCCAGTCATTTTTTCCCAATGTTAATTTCCCTGTGTGCACCTTACGTGTTTACATACTGTATATTTATACTTTAACTAAATTTTCTACCTGTAATTGTGCTTGGTGAATTGAAAGTAAATTTTTATCTAACCAATAAATTTGTTCCAAGATTAGTAATTTCTATCTTTAATAGTGTTCGATAAATATGGCCATAAGTGAAGAAAAAATGTAATCCACTGACCTGTAATATTGAGTCTGTCCTCCTGGAGATGAGGGAATGATCTGAGGCTCGTCCTTTTCCTTCCTTACCTGTAGCAAAGTAAACGGCTGAGCCACATGATACCTGGGATTGTTGTTCTCATTCGGTGAAGGTATCAACCCATCTCCATCTTCAGGAAACGGCCCCTCCTCATAATCTGACGACATACTGCTGCTACCATAAACAAATATCTGCTGCTCTGGTGCCTCATTATTGTTCAAAGATGATACGTTGTCGTTGTTATTGCTGGTGCGATTATAAGCACGCATTTTTACTTTATTACGTTGGTAGCACTCACTATAAGATTGTTATCTTTTTTTTCAGAACATTCGTTACCGTTTTATTTTTAATTTATGCCTTGATATAACGATTTTAAAAATATTACGTTTACAAAATTTATCAAAAAACCTAACGTTGTAATGTTTCACTTTCTTTCTCATGATTTTAACATTTTTAAGTATAGTCACTTTAACACAATACTTTACATTTATAGTCAAAGTTTTATCAGGGTATTTTATAGAGTTTCTCCATTTTCAGTTTACTGAACACTTTTATTACTTTCTCATCAAGAAATTTTATCATCTTCAGTCATTGCACTACTAATCTGTTAACGACTTGTTTTCTTGAATTTATATTTGTTTTCATAATAACGTTCTTAACAGCATTCTAAATCCAAACATTGTGTAAATATTTTATGTATCGTCTACAAGAATCCTTTATTTCGTCTAAATATAATATGACGTAGAATTACGGGAGGTGCAAAATCATCAAAATTATTCCATTATTGATTGTGATCACAAGATTTTTGTAAAATATGTCCTGTCCTCGTTGAAAAAATATTTCAATATTCCTAGAGTCCATTAAAAGAGATACGACGATGAATGGTTAAAAACAAATCTAAATTTTGTATAGCGTAGGCATCAAAGTATTTATGTAAAAGTTTGTTTTCACTTTAAAACTGCACGCTCTTTTCACACAAAATTCTAAGTTATATTATAAATATTTTCTAAAAATATGAAGGCGTTATTAAAACTCCATTACGCATGAAAGATGAAAGAAAAAATACAATTGCATTTTTTGCTAAAAATTAAAACAGCAGTTTCTCGAAAGCTAATTAAAATTCAAATATATTTCTTTCCGTTATAATATTTCTCTTAATGAATACACGACTAATAAATTATACATGTTTGAAAATGACCATTTAATTATGAATGCGTTGTTATGTAATCATTTTACGTTATTTTTTTTTTAACATTTGTAATTATTAGTTCTGTATGTCCGGCAAATAGAGATTCGTAGTCAATGATCTGAAACGCATGTTTCTATAAGTATGGGCACCGCAAACCGAACTGTATGAACGCCGTTCGACAAACAGTGATACTACGCAAAACCTGCGTCTAATACTGGATTACAAAAAATCTAGTTTAACAATGGGCTTAAATTGTGAAAAGGATTATTAAATTTTAAATCCTGCACGAAAGATAATTAATCGATTATAACGATATTTTTTGCTCAACTGTGTATATTTTCAATAGAATTTCAACTTCTAAACATTTTTCTGTGCATCGATCAAAATTTGGCGATCTTTTTCTTTGCTAATCTGTTATTTGTTTTTCAGTAAGTATACAATCAACTAAGAGTTCGACAACGTTGTTATGCCGGCACTTCACATGGCTATTTGTATTTGTGTATTTGGCAAACAATTACCAAGTGTTGGCCTTATTTGCCTATTTGACAAATAAGGCCAATACCAAATACGCGTTACCGTGCGCTTGTCGGTTTTTCAAGGCACATCAAAAGAGGCAAATACGGCAAATAAACCGTCCACACAATGGCTATATTCAGAAGCGCACGCGCCGTGAACCTGTACAGACCTGCAGTATTTTTGTGTCTGTGCTGTGAGCGAGAACTGGAACAATTACTATTGAAAATTAATTGGGAAAATGAAACAGTGCTAAAATTCCTGGAACTTTGAACCTGCGTTCTGCTGCCAAATGTTTGTGTGTTTGCTATTTGACTGCCATGTGTGGATGGTCGTATTTGCCTCTATTTGCATGTTTGTCTTGAACGTCATATATTTTGCCAAATACAACAAACACCCAATAGTGCCACCTTTATATTATGATCACAATCTGAGTTCATTGGCAAATCAGATTTTCTTACAAAGAACTCAATCACCTAGCTTTAATCTTTTTATATAAAATTCCGGTGTCCGTGTGTTCATAATACTTCTCATCCTAATCGGCTTGACCGATTTTGATGAATTTTTTTGATTCTTAGCAATAGTTGAACCCGGTAGATGCCGCTGTTGTCGAGATTTCAGAAATATTTTTTTTTTATTTTTCGACCAATTTTTTTTTATAATCCCAATTTTTCAAGCCCCTAGCAACTCTCAAATTATGCAAATCCGGGCAAAGCCGGGCCGGGCCACTATTATTCTATAAATTGACATTTAATGCACAATAATTTGTTTATCGTTGCCATGGTTACACCGGTAGCGTTGATTAAACGGCCCGAGTTAGTATAAAAATTGAAAAATGTAATCTTTAATTGATTTTTGGTATGTTGGAATCGTCCACTTATGGGAACGTCAGTTGTGAACATTGTACATAGAGCAAACCGACTTCTGCATACAACTAATGAACCAGCCACATGGAAGTATAGATATATACACAATGAAGGTATACCAACAAATATCTACAAGTCTACCTTAGTCTACCACAGTCTACTGCAGGAAACTATAATTCTTAATGTATTCAGTTTTTCAGTCCTGCAGACCGACGCACGTGTAGTACTAATACAGAGCGTTCGAAAATTAACTCACCAAACTCTGCACATTTGAATATTAGTTCACAAAAATTTTTAATTCTTATCAACTTTATATATTAGTATAGATAGTCCCTCCGCCGCGTCGTCTGTCTGTCTGAACGCGATAAACTAAAAAATACAAAGAACGGTAAACGAGAAAGGTTTTGGTATATAATTAGTACAAAATAGCTGAACTATGACGGTGTTTGTCAAAAAAGAACTTTTGACCAAATCTTTAGTGATACATCAAAACAATGTACACTACACACTACAGAAGTAAAACTGGTGTAATTGTTAAAAAAAATAACAATGATCCAACCGCCGACATCAAATCTACGATCTTTAAGTTACGAGGCAAGTGTTCTACCTCGCCGTGAACTTAGCTTAATGTTCTACAGTCAGTTTTTATAGTATACGGTATACGTACGTTGAGACACGTTCGTTACATTTTCAATCATAAGATTTACTCCAACCATGCCAAAAAATGTTTTATGTACTTCAAAAAGACATCTCCCACTTGTCATGCAATATATTATTTAAAAAAATTTACCTAACATTAGGTATATAAAATAAAGATAAAAAATTTCTCTGAAGATACAAAAATTGTACCCAAAAACTTGTGCGTTGTAGCAACATATATGTCAGATAGTTTTTATTTGATGTGAAGTTGTTCCGGCTACTTGCGGAGACACTATATCTCAAGTCGAGTGCGTGACGTCCGAAGTGTTCCGCCTCCAACCCCACATTGGCCACCAGCCCGATCCATTCCTCTTACCTCATATGACTCCATTCATGGTCATAAACGCACCAATACAGCCATGCGATTGTCCAAAGTATGGCTCACACATTTAAAACTCTACGTATTTGATTTCTAATTAAGAGACTAATGCAGAGCGCATTGTCAGAAAATCTGAACTGGCAATGACCTTAGATTGTGATCTTTCATTACAGTTTTTGTTACACATGCAGGGCGCAGGGACAATCTGATGTCGTTGTCAATATATAGAAAAAATGCTTGATCTACATGGGAAAAGATCGTTTGCCAAGCTAAATTTTAATCGAAATGCCTAGAAAATTATTGTTTCGAAGTGGAAATTGTACAAACACTATGTTTACATGATCAGTTATTTTTGGATCGATTTTCCGAGGAAGAAATCTGATACTATTTTCAAACTAGATTTTGTGACAATTTTCTGTAACCCAGCATAAAGGGTAGTGACGTATTTTATATCCAGAGTTGATACAGTCGGAAATTAGACACTAGGTCACTACTTTTGTAATTGACGGTACTACATCAAGATTTTATTAACCTTTTCACGTCATATTCTAAAATTTACTAAACCTCAACATGGTTTATTTCAAACTAAAAGAGAACATGCTGAAACGCTATTTGTCCAAAGTGATTTTTAATTTTAAATTATCACTAATCCTTTTCTATTCGGTACGAAGTCTTCCTTTTCAAGTTTGTACTTTATTATTAGCCAATTTTATCTAAAATAACTTTTAGAGTCAATAAACTAACAAATCTAATATTGACTCGAAAAATTCGAATAAAAATTTCTTTGCAGTGAGAAAATAGTCTCTGACACTTTTTCCTGTATAAGCAAGTCACTGATATCTGCTAAAATACAATTTTGAAACCATTACTAATAAATTTATCTTCCGCGTCGAGAAAAGATTTGTTCGTAATATTGGTTTTGATCACGATGAAGGAAGGTGTGATTGCAGAGGATCAGAAATAAGCTTTACCAACGTTTCGAAAAATTTATTTTCATCGTCAGGGCCTCAAGCTGAAGATGAAAATAAATTTTTCGAAACGTTGGCCACTAGCGTAACATTGGTAAAGCTTATTTCTGATCCTCAACCAAACCTTGCTTCATATGACATTCTATTGCATCAACACTACTATATAATATGAAGACATTGGTTTTTTATATGAACCCTACGTTAATCTAAGTACAAAGTTTTATCCAATTTAAGTTTCAGTTGAACCGTTTTCGAATGACTCAAGAATAAATAAACAAGTAAAATATCACTGTTTTTCGAAAAGTTTGCAAGTAAACGAAATTACAGACTAAAATTTCATTAGTATATTATTTATATGCACCCAGAAAATAAAATTCAGCCAATAAATACATTGGATTCATGAAAAATTCATTGAGAAAACGGAAACTTAGTTGTACGAAAAACCAATTTCATTATAGATATTAAAAAAAGTTATTCGATAAAAAGTTATGAACATTTCCATTGATACAGCTTGCCTTTTTCTTTCGATCTATTGTCACTTCTTTCTTTTTGTTTATATGAATGGACTACGTTTCATAAATTAATTAACATCAATTTTAAACAATCACTGATGCTCCATATTACGTTAATGTGACGTTCTGATTTATAAATATAAATAATAAAATATTTATATATTCATTTTTTTTATCATTTCGTTTTTGATATTATAGATGGCCTAGAAAACAACTTTATATAAATTGGTTCCATTTTCGTCACAAATAATTTGGAAATCTGTTTTGCTTTTGTAAGTGTGTGGCATTAAAACCTACTTTCCTTGCCTTCCACGATGTAAATTCGAAGACCATATTTTGAATTCAGAGGTCGGCAACCTACGACACGCGCACTCAGATGACATGCAAGATGATTCTGATTGACACGCGAGATGGTTTCATTCTTAGAGCGTAGAAAATATAGATTGATACTAGAATAAGAACAATGCCTTAAAAAGCAGAATAACCTTAATAAAAGATCAATAGCTCTAAGGCAAAACTATACCTACTGAGTCGTATTTTAGTCTATCGCTATAAACTATAAGTTCAAAAACTAAAGCCTGACTACTGAAAAGTATGAAACAAGAAAATATACTCATCTGGGGATAGCCGTGGTCACATACCACCTACTCTCTACCCTCTAAGGCAGTGTTTCCCAACCTTTTTTGTACCATGCCCCATCTTAGCCTTTCTAAAATTCTTATGCCCCCCCCCCCTTATGTAACATACATAATTTTTAATATTAAAAAATTGAATTGTTCACTTAAGAAACATAAATGATAGGTTTTAGGAAGAAATCACTAGGAAATTGTTAACGAAACACAGTAAGTATTTTCAAAGCATATAATGAGAAACTGAAATTCAAATTCCAAATAATTTTAATAAAGATTTTTCTATATTAATTTATTATTTTAATTTAGTGAGATCTGCGTTGTTTCGCGAGATTTTAAAACGTCCGGGGTTCCCCGCGGAGCCTGCCATCTGCCGCAGGGAAGTTTACTTGACGACGCCAAACACCCAGTTGATATTTTGGTCTCGTCAAGCAAAATTATACATAATAATTATTTACCGCAATTATTTAAGAATTTGCTTTTTTCGTTAAATTTGGCACCGAAATCTAGCATTGCATTTAAATGGCCCGGAGCGAAAGGGTTAGCTCGTGCCAAGTCCATTTTTGAATTGCCCCCCTTAACAATCAAATTGCCCACCTGAGGGGCGTGGGCCCCACGTTGGGAAACACCGCTCTAGGGCAAAGTGCATCACGCTATACATCCAGAGCGGCCTCATATATAATATGAGATGGCATACAACCACGTCTAATCTCAGTAATCGGGTTTTAGTTTTTGAACTTATTTTTTATTTCAATAATCGATGACGCAACATGTCTGCAACTATAGACCGAAGACTCATTGTTTTCACTGGAAAGCGGCTTACGCAACTCAACGATAACAAGTCAATGTACGATAGCCATCGTTGAAAACTAAAGTAATTAAATATAGTTTGTATAATAATTATTAATAACACCGTTTTTATCGCGATTTGTAATAAAGATAGCAAAAAGCATAAAAGTGAATCTATTAGTATTAATTATAGACAAAGTTAAAATACATTCGTATAATCCGTATATAGTTTTTGTATTTTATTTTGTATTTAGAAAAACATTTTTAAAATCCATTTATACAAATTGTACTTGTTATAGTTAAAGGACGATGACAGAAAATTTCGTGTAGTCTGAGTGCCCCTCTACAAATCCGTTTGGTGGAGTAGGGGTCTAGCGCGTTGCGATACGACGCTGGGACACTTAAAAAAAACGGCAAAATTCAAAATTCTTCTACTTAATGGTAGAAAATGACTGAAAGGCATCTGGGGGGACCTCCTAATTGCAGAAAAAAATATTTTCTGCCAATTTACTTCTTGCAGAGACTTTCAAAATCCTTTCAAAAAATCGAGAAAAAAACGTCAAAAGAATTTTTAAAAAATTGAATTTGAAGTTGAAACTTCGCGGATTGGTTGGTTGGGTGGCCCGGAATACGAGAAAAAATTTTCGTGGCTCCATGTGACCTCACTTCCTTTCGATGGTTTTTCAAAATTTGCACAGACAAAAATTCGAAAAATGTTCGCTCGGTGGCAGAAATTCTTATCAGGCTCTCTATTAATACCCAAAAAGTTTGAAAAAAAAATAATATTTGCCAATTTTGTCACTGCTAGATCTTAATCTGCCAATTTAATGTATTTGTCATTAATGCTTTTTACCTAAACATCATGTTTAAATTTCCGCGAACATGACGCGTTTTTGCAATGTCGATTTTGGCAGAAAACTGTACCTCGGGATTCGCTACAAGAAAACGAATCGTTTGAGCTCGGTTTCACTCACCGAGCTTTTTCTCTTTGAATTTGTTTTTGTATTTTTTTATTATATTGACTGTCTCTATAGGGAGTAAATTGGCAGAAAATATTTTTTCTGCAATTAGGAAGTCACCCCCCCCCCCCCAGAAGCCTTTCTTTTCTGCCATTTAGTAGAGGAATTTTGAATTTTGTCGTTTTTTTAAGTGCTCCAGGGTCGTATCGCAACGCGTTAAGACCCCTACTCCACTAAACGGATTTGTAAAGGGGAACTCAAACTACACGAAAGAGAGCATTTCTGCCACCAAGTGCTCCTGAACCATTTCTGTCACCGCCTCTTTATTAATTATAAGTTTATAGTGCATTTATACTAATTATACTAGCGTCCCGGTTCAGCTTCACTCTAATGTTTAGATTGCCATCGTTTTTTCGTCGACTTACGTTGCAAATTGGTTTTGATTTTATTTTAACGCGATAGTATATATAGCATGTGTCCATCCTGAAAATCAATTCTAAATATCCAAACTTACAAACTTTACCTCTTTATAATATTAGTAGAGATAAAGTTTGTATGTTTCTCCACACCAAACCCAGAAACTACTGAAGCGATTTGAACAATTCTTTCACTGTTTGAAAGCTTGCTTATTTTCGAGTATAATAGCCGCTACATGTAAGGAGAATGAGCAGTTAGAGAAAACGTAAATCAATGATCTCATTTAGTATTTCTCCCGATCCGAAGTCAGTCAAAATGGACGACATCGGAAGAAAAACAAACACCCTAGATGTCTACATTGGAAAGGGAAGGCCAATTTAGACACTCACGATGAACGACATCGGATCGGATCGGATCGGGAGAAATACGAATAGCCTAACTCTGTCTAAACTATAAATGTCAAGAGATACAATAAATCGATGTTTGAGAGATTTAAAGGTCTGAGTTAATATAATTATTATAATTAAACTACCCAGGCAAAACCAGGTCGTAAAACCAGTTTTGGGAGTTTTTAATTTTTGAATGTTGATAATCCTAAACCTAAAAACTCTTTTACCAAATAAGATTCAACAATTTTAACATCCCTGTTATAAACGAGCCATATCATCAAGTAGTTCGTGTACATTTTTATTTGTTAAGAAGTCGTATTAAAAAAATACACTATGTAGTTTAACTATTTTTAGACCATGAAAATTGTAGCCAGCAGATTTTATCACATTTTTAAGCTGCGTTTACATTGAATTTTTCATTACACATTTAAACGACAAAATTTAAAACGAGCATTATTTGTAAAAAAGGCAAAATTCACATTTTTTAAAAATTAATGATCTTTATAGCGGCAGAACGACCATAAAAAATTGGTTCTGATTTTACACTTTCAGAAAATATAGTAGGTACATACAGTGACTTCAATCACTTGTCTAGACAACCCTTCGAAAACCTGATCCGACAGAGGGAAAACAACACATTTTTATGTAGTTACTCGTCGTTGTTGGTCGGTAAGAGCTTTTTGGGAATATATATGGTCGCTATCTTAAATAATAATCAAACATAATAGCAAGTCAATTTTTCTCTATGCTATTACGTGAATTACGTTTGATCATCATTTAAAACGGCAACCATATTATTCACAAAAAGCTCTTATACTCTATGCGACTCATAGGTAGCTGCATCAAAATGAATATCGGAGAACTTTCGGTAATTCATCTAAGAGCCTGAGGAACTGAGGAATAGATATACAGCGAAAAGTCGCAATTAAAAAAAAGTACAGTGTTTTGTTGTAACCTGTTCCAAAGTGCCACGATTTCAGTCAAATTATAATCATAAACACGAGAAACTAAAATCACCTATAAATTATAGACGCTCGACTGGCTTATGCAACCCTGCACCCAAATAGAAGGCTTTCAAAAACTTTCCTATGATCAGTAAAACACACGTTGTTAAATAAAGCCACCGGTATATTTATACGTATATTTTGAATGTTGCATTTATAACAGTTACATAACGAAACTACATAACATACAAACGAAATAAATATCTAGGTCGACAGCAACTTGCCTGTTGGGATAACTCAAGCGCTGAAGCAGTTATGTAACAAAAAATGAATATGTTACAAGCTACGAATAATACGTGCAGTCACATTCAAAGTAGGCTATATTTGTTGTTTTTTAAGACGGACAAGTGCGAGTAGAACTCACGTCTTGAGGGTTCCATACCGCTGTAAAAGTGTAATATAGTTTACAATTATCACGTAGGATGGCGCCAGTTTTGCTTACTTTCGACACTTTTAATGATCCACGTATTATATAAAGGCCGTATCTTTTGAATACAGTGAGCTAGAAGTTTTAATTTTTTTACAGGACTATGGATTTATAGATCTTAGTATATTTGATATTAATTTCTCTATCCGCTCCTGGAAAAAACGGTCTTGACGGAACTTTAAAAATTAAGTACGTTACGTGATAATTCCACATAAAGTTAGAAATGAATGATTTTCGAATTTTTTGACGTGATAACGTCTTATAAATTGATGAATCACCAATCTTATAAATTGATGAAACACCGGCTGCATGCACGAAAAAGTGTAACGTTCCTAACGTTCCGCCTGACCCTGTGCGTGCTTTTCTCGAAAACGGCCCTAACGATTTGGATGAAATTTACTGAAAAGGGATTTTGGGGGGCAAAAAATCGTTTTAGCTAGGTCTCATCTCGAAAAAATCGTTTTCATACAAATTTTATCATTATAAAAATCAATTTTTTGACGTATGAAAATACTTAAATATTGTAAGTAGGTTTTGGAATTTTATATAAACAGTGAAACAATTGTTTTCAAAATATTATGACAATTAATCTTTGAGACTTAAAATAAATACGAAAGAAAGAAAGTTAAAAAAACAATTATTATTATAGGTGGTGAGTATTTTAATACATAAAATTAACCTAAATTTGAAGCGAAAGATGCAATATCATAGATTCGAATTATTATAATTATTATATGTAGAATTTAGGTTATGTATTACGGAATACGTTATCACGTAAAACTATCGTCTGTAAACCGACTTTACAGACAACCAATTTTTTTTGTTTACTTGTACTATAAGTGTGCTCAATTTCAAGATTCTGGCCAACGGATACTTATAACTCATAGGTTTCGATGAGTGAGTCACTATCAAAAGATATATATATATATATTTATATATATATATATTTATATATATATATATATCAAAAGATATATTTATTTTTCACATTGAGTTAGAAAATTAGTATAAGATTATGGGGCAGTTGACCTTAGTATTTGATATTCAACTTGAGCCGTTCATGCGAAAATAGTTCTTGCTGGACGAAAAAGTGATTCTACATAAGAGCAGTATTTCTTCAATTTAACAACCGGTACAACAATTTTAAAACGATTTTCTATGTTCAACGGGAAATACTTTTTATGAAATAAATTTACAATATGTGCGGTGTTCATTTAATATTTAGGTCAAATAAAAACAGACAGCTTAACTTAAAGATTAAATGTAATTAACACAAAGTAGCCATTTAGTAGCTAATCTTTGCCAACGTGTTTAACTTCTATGCCAATTAAAGTAACAACGAAGTTTTTTTTTTAATCTGTAACAAGATCTATACTTTTACCTGTATTTTACTTGCACTTTTTACATGACAATGTTTGAATTGTTTTTTTTTTTAACTTATAAAAACTGTATACCGTCGGAATTATCAAGGCCTAGTACCATAAAAGCAATAATTTAAACATGATTGTTAACCTCAACCATTTTATTATTGGCAGCACATTTTGGGATCTGTTCTATCTTTAGCAAAAACTAAGTTCCAACTTATTATTTTTAACAATAAGCCGAGAATATGGTATTTTTACCGAATCCATACCTCCTAAATGGGAACTAGAGGTTTGCCTGCCAATACCTGACAAGTTTTAATTTCTTGGCAATTAGATCTTTAAAAATTATAATCGTGAGAGTAGACAGAATTTTTTTAATAGTATAGCTGATCGTTATTCGTCCAATACAAACCTCTAGTTACCATCGACAACACGCATGACTTGATATTTTCAGACAGGAAGATTATACCTCTGTACCTCTATACCTCTATACTTGCCCTCATATATTAATAACTTCTATATTGCTAGTGGTCGTAAGTGGAAGCGTGGCCCATGAAGTGAGACAGCACATTACTGTTTTCTATCTCTTTCTTTTTACTTGACCCGTTGTGCGCAAGTGTCGTGGTTGTAGTGGGGCAATTGGGAAGTGAAATAGATCAAGCCACCTCCCTTTCACAGCTTAGTTCCATGTGCAAACTGACGCTGCAACTGACGAGCATCCATTCACAGACATGCGCATGAGACTCATAGTATAATAAGTGAGACGTATAAATGTCTGCACCGTAGTGTTTAAGTCTTTCTCCCGATCTTTGCTGGCAATATAGAGGGTATTAAATATATGCTTGCACTATTGTGAATAGTAGGTGGAGACGAGGTTACTATGGCTACGCAAGCACATTAACATGATATTATCTAGTAACTTTTTCACCGTTTCGACGCGTTGTATGAACTTTCAGGTCACCACAGTGGTGTGTCACATAACCATCATTTACATCAATCCAGTTAGAATTTAGAGATCAGTGGTATAGACCCTCGATGTCTGACCTAAAAAATGAACGTGTTGTTCGCCTAACAAAATGGCGTGATTAAAAAAAGCCGAAAATTAAATAATGCTTTTTTATATGGCGTCGTAAGCCAAGTTTATGTTCACAACTGTCGGATTCCAGCTTTATTTGAGTTTTTATACGGATATAAAAATTTAACTGACAACCTATATGTTTTTGTCTTTATTTCAACACACTTGTCTAGCTATCTAAAAGACAATGTTGCTGTTATTTATAAAAATGCTGAATAAAATTGATTTTCCAAAAAAGTTTTCACATAAACGTTTTTAAACATTGCGATTATACTTTCAAGTCGAAGAATCAGATAATAAAATACGAGTATATTACTTTTTACTTCTTTCGTGAAATAGAAAAATCGAACAATTAGTGTTAACTTCGTTTGTGCACAGAAGTTTTCGTAAATATCTCACGATTTTCTGAGGCACTCAATTCATAGATAGATAGATGGATATTTTTTATTTACATAGCCGGTAATCCGGTTGTAATACGTCAAAATACAATTGATATTTTTAAATATAATTAACTAGCGGTCCCGTCCGGTTTCACCCGGATGTAAAAGAACGAATGGGGAAGGGAGGGACACGAGTACACACATTCATCTTAGTTTACCGAGATGAACGTTGTGTCCAAATTTCATGATGATCGGAGTTATCGTTCAAAAGTTTTTGTCGATAAAAAGCAGTATTTATACTTTTTTTAACTAATAATTTTTTTTTAATTAATTAAATAAAATTAAAATAAATTTAAATGTAAGCCTTAGAAGAAAGCAATGTAGAAAATAAAAAAAATATATATATTCGCCCAACGTGGGGCTCGAACCCACGACCCTGATATTCCCAGTCGCATGCTCTACCGATTGAGTTAGCCGGGGTTGTTTATTCACTACGCTAATATGAGTATATTTAATTAGTGCATTTCACCTGAATAGAAGCTTATTTTTGAGATACATTTTGCAACATTTTTCATTAATTCTCCGCTCCTAATGATCGTAACGTGATATTATATAATCTATAGCCTTCCTCGATAAATGGGCTATCCAACAAATTTTTTTTTCAATTTGAATCAGTAGTTCCTGAGATTAGCGCGTTCAAAGAAACAAACAATAAAACAAACAAACTCTTCAGCTTTATATATTAGTATAGATTTAAAAATTTATTAGCTTTAAGCCAATAGAGTAAAATTACAATAATATGGACAAATGCTTAACAACAATAGCCTAACCTTTTTTTTTTAAAGTATCTATACTCTGTATATTTTTGGTCTCAGGAGGCAACTTGTTATAATAATCTGCACCTCGGCAGAGCGGACTTTTGCTAAATCTTCTGGTTCTGTATCTAATTATTATTATTACGTATGTTGTGAGAATGAATATCGGAATTTATATTGAAACTGCATAAATTTTGCTTGACAAATACAAGGAGTTCAAAAATATACTGCGCATAGAAAATCATAAAATATATAAATCGCATTTCTATTGTTTTTCTTTACTCACTAGTGGGAAATGGGTCATTTTGCTACCGCTATACAGGTATGGAAAGCAGTTATTTTAGAGGAGGTCGTGGTAAAAAAAAGTAATTTGTCAACTAATTTTAAAAAGGTTTATCTACTAGGTTTCTTTTGTAATATTTTTAATAAGCCAATACGATGATGTCAATGAGAACTTATGTAGGTAGGTACTGATGCCGTTGAATGTTGGCATTAAAACATAACACAAATTCGTAGAAGTAATCTAATAACTCATTTTAATGGCATAAACGGGGCAATAAATACCTATTATTTAATTATAATCAATTGATAGACAAAAAAACAGTTACGAGCAATTAATAAATACTTTTTTAGAGCATTTAAAATATGTATCGCTTGTTTTTGCTCTATTTAAAAGCATATCATTGTGTAAATGTGTGTACAGCAGTGTGCATACAACTGTGCTTTTAAAAACGCAACATATATCAGAAAACAATTTATAGGTAATTTGAATTTCTAATATATTTTGAAGAATGCAGAGGATACGAGATAAAGGTTCAAAATTCTCCAATCTAAATGTCCTCTAGCTCTATTTATAAATATTTATTATTTCACAAAAAAATTATTTTTTTAGCAATCCAGGTTATTTGGGTCTAAAATCAATTAGTATTTTTTCAAATTAATATTTTTGAATAAATTGGAAGTACAATTAACACTTCTATCAGTTCTCAGATTAGACCCTGGAAATTGGGGGCTTGTAATAGAAAACAACGAGACCGTTACGCGCTCGACTATTACCAAGCTCTAAAATTTTCTCAAAATTTTAAAAATCGTTCCAACCACAAATAAATAATAAGTATATTATTATCTAATAATTATCTATATTAGATATCGTGTCCATCGAAATAATAATTAATAAGAAAAATCGCAGGATTGTGGACAAAAAGATTTATAAATGTACGACATTTCGTCTATAGATTTATTATTATTTTTAAAATTGCATTTATGTGTGTACAACTATTTATCAGTGATAGAAATATAATATTATCAATGTATTTTACACAATTTCTATTGAAAGACAATTTCACTCATTTGTTAATTATCAAACCTTCACGCAATTAAAATTAATGAATAATTTTATGTCTATGTCATGAGCTCAATGGTTCATTGTTTACTAGCATCAATTCTTGAATTGAAACCTATTGTTAAACTGTAAAGTTGTTAACGTGTTTGTTGGCAATAAATTTCCGTTAATTGTTACAAGAAACGGTTAAACGAAATTAAAGTCTGTTGAATCCCACTACAGAGCAAAGGTCTCCTCGGCTAATTTAGTTCTATCTCCAACTTTTCGATGGTCTCACCATTTCTCCTTATCTCTGATAACGCAGTGATATCAAACTCCATTTCCCATTTCACAAATTAGTCCAGTCGATAGGAAGATTCCGACCACACTTTGCATTTTTTCTCATTTAATTCACGGCATCGAACTCTACAAATTTCTAAATTTGCAAAACTTCCAAACTTATTCGAATTTAATTGAACTACAAAACTAAACATCCGATAATGATTCCGACCATTCACCAAATTATATTTAAATATTAAGAAAAATACCTCTTCATATATTTTACCTTTTGGGGTAGAATATACGCAAGTTTTTTTCTGTTAATTGAAAGGCACGATCTATTTCAACTATCCTTCTCATCCTGAGATGGGTTAGAATTTATGGACAAAAACTAATTTTCTGCTTTATAAAATAAATATGTGATAATCGCGTTCTTTCCTCCAAATCTTCATTTTCTTAATGGTTCACGCACACTCATCCAGCACGGACCAGCACATCACGGATCAGAAAAGTCTGTTCGTGAAGTGCACCCATGTTATTCAGAGTAGCACACATTAGACCAGCACCTGCAAGCAGCAGTCAGCAACGACCGTCAGTTGGTTGCCTACAATTTCTGTCTCGTCATGCTGGACCAACCTATAGTATGTCGTTTTAATTAATTAATTTTCATTGATTTGGTGAACCCAGAAAACCCCATTTTTCCTGGCATCTTCCTTTTCGTCATACAACATCGTTAAATAAAAAAAAATTACCAGCGAACTACACGCGTTCATGCTGGACACTCACTACTTGACAAATGCAAAATGTCTGCCGCACGCAGAATATGCATTAAAGAGTTGCTGGTTCGGGCTGTACAGATTCACATTGAATATATATGTATGCGGTCTTTAAATTAGATCAATTTCGAAATATAATAAAACAATCCACTATTCTGAAAACTTTTATAAACTACAAAGAAACATAGAAATAATATCAGTAAATAATGACAATGCGTGCGGTGCGCAGTCACAAAGAACGCACATGCGTGTATAAGTATAAAACATCATACTATTCGAGCATCTTTGATGACAAAAACTTCCGTTCATTATAATTTACGATACGGTCAATTTAATTAAATAATTTCACAGAAGTCGCTGAATTCTTCACTAGAAGACAAATACAGTCGGATTTTCATAAGAGCTTGCTTGCTAAGCACTACTAGAAGATGATACCTACTAAATAGGTGTGTTCTAAAATGCCAAAGCGTATGTCGGCAATACAGAATTCTTCGGACACAACTTCGTTTTTGTTTTTCTACTTTTCGGATTTTTCAATCCTGGTTCTAGCAGCTCTAGTAGCCTTGAACTACTGAAATCAAGATGAAATAGTCCAATAAATCCGAGAATTTGACCAACAAACTCCCAGTTATGTCCTGACTAATTCTGCGCTTTAACAGTTCAGAATCAATTCAGAGCTTGCCAACAAATAAAATATCTCACGATTCTCAGTCAATTTTCCATTCTAAGTGGGTGATGAACATCTAACAGTCAAAGTGCTCATCGGCAAAAATTTTATTGACGCTCTCTACCGTACCAACTCGTTATTGACAAGGGTCTTCATTTACTCTTGTGTTTTCAGAAAAATCACGGTTGTTCTTATCTTAACCTAGTCAATTCGGTGCACGCTCTGCTTTAAAGAGAGTCGACTATATCGCGAAGCATTTTTTCAGAAACATAGTCCCTAGCTTACTTGCCCTTCAACGATGCGTAAAAAACTTTTACTTATACTGAATCGATGACTTCGTACTTTTACGAATGTGATAATTATCAACATCACTGTCAAGTTATACATTTCAACTAAAACTTTCTCCTATCCACTAACATTTTAATTCTCTTTGTAATAAAGCTAGCAACGCTGACCCAATTTTCAACACCTGTAGAACAGCTTTGTAAAACTTAATTTTATTTCGTGTGTAAAATATGTTAAATTGTTTGTATATTAATTAAAACTTTTAAATTAGAACGTTTTAAATTTTGATAGTGTTTTGGAATATGCACGTACCTATTATTGGCATTAATGGGGCCGTTCCATTAAAACTTTAGTTTCTGATATAACCCAACCATTCATAAGGCCACTGCACACGAGGCTCGAAACGCTGCTAGATTCCTTGCTAGATTTGCCTACTAGTTTTCTAGCGCTGGTTTTCTTGATTGCTGTTAAGTGCTCGCTTCACACGAGACTATTTTTCAAGTTTGTTTTGTGGATAGATCTGGTGCACGCGCAGTAACTATAAACACAGAGCAAAACGTGTCTGTTGTCTGGCAGAATGACGTCATGTGGGCGTTTGTTCAAGTGCCCACGTGAAGATACTGCTTTCTGATTGGTTCTTGCTCATACCTAGCCGCAAATCTAGCAAGGAAAATAGCCCCTGTTCTATAAATTTTAAAACCTATCTTCTGAGCTAGCCCGCAGTGACGTCATTTCCAGCTTCGTACCCAGCCTACCGGCTAGCAGAACTCCTAGCAGCATTTCTAGCCTCGTGTTCAGCGGCCTTTACTTTGCTAATATGCAGTTTAACATAGAGAATTAGAATAGACCTACGTTAAAACATCAATTTTGTAAGTTCTTTTAGGTGAAATTTATTTTATTTGTTTCTTTTTTATAAACACATTAGATGGTAACGAGATTCGCAACATGAATTTCAGAAATCAAGTAATCTGTGAAAGTTATTAATTTACACAAGTTAGTATAACAGACTTTTATCGTTATTTACAATCTTTAATTTTGGTATAAAAAATAATAAACACACCTCGGCTAATGACCTCTTCGTCAACTCTGACACGTAACAACACAGCACTTTAAATTTTATTATTAATTGGCTTTTTTATATTTTTAGTGTAACAGTGAAAGTGGTCAAATTACTCGTACCTAAATCGGATGTGTAATCCTACAGCGTTTTAAGCGCGCTTAATGGGAAATAATCAGTTATTATACAAGTACACAAAAAACGACAAATAAAATAAATTCCGACAAAAATATACTCTATATACTCTATTATGTGAAGAAAAAACTTTACACCCCTTTTTTACCATATTGCACGCACGGAGGAGTGTGAGATTTGGCATAGTTAAAATTCATATGGAGGAGTGCAGAAGGATAAAAGTTACGTAAAACATGTATAAATAAAATAAAACATACGTTCATACACTGTAAAAAATGAGTGGAGTAAATGCAGAGTGAATTACGATCGAATTTCGACCATAGACCGAACCGCTAGTGCACCTACGTGTAAAAATTAAAAGTGACATAAATGTAAAATTACAATTTTGACTGTACGTATAAATTTTACTTAAATGTGTCATTTATCGACAGTAATTGATAACATAGATTCAGATTAATAGTGACGGATAATATAATTTGGATGTTAGATGGTTTGCCATCAACATTGCTGTAACTTAAAGTTTTCTATTACAACAATATAATAAACTTTTGTAAACTTTTATCTAATTTAATTTCGAACTTCCGAGAATGTTAGAAAATAGTTCGGACATTTTTCTTCGAAGAAAGAAATCACGAACAGCCAGCTCTTAAAAGCTTGAAGATTAAATTATGATGCTTTCAAATCTTAAGATTAAGTTGAGGGAAAAGTTATCCAAATACATTTTCTCTATCAGTGTTTTTATTTTAATACTGAACATATAATATCGAATGAAATTTAATACTGAAAGAGACAGGTATTAAACCGTTCATTTTTAAAATTGAACAACACAAATAGTGTATTAAAAATATATTTTTCTTCTAGACTGCGTGTTAGCTATAAGATTAGTTTTTTCTCCAAGGTACATCAATTTGGGGATACAGAGATTGTAGACTACAAACGGTCAATTTTTGGATATGAATTTTTTATTTTTACGTAAAAACATTGCCCCCTCCCCATGTATACTACAGTAATCTCAGAAATTTATGTGAGGAAACATCGACGTGACAAAAAATTGCCCCGCGTGTAAAAAAACGTTTTCCATCCATCAACATATTATGATCGACATCTAATAATTAAATAGCATATGTTATTTAGTTTACTGGTAATACATGACACATGACAGTGCCAATGTAGGTCAGATGTGATATTTAAACCCAGAATTTGGTAGTTTCAACATTACAAATAGATTTGTTGTCAAAAGCTATATTATAAATTGTGGTCAAGTTTATTTTGTGGTGTTTACTAACACGGTTTTATTACTAATAAATTCCCTATAAGTATAATTACATCCCTTTGACTTTCATCTGTCAATTTATAACAAGTTCAACTGTTTATCGTCAAACAAATGACGGTACTGTAAACAGTAGAGCATATAGAATGATGAATTATAGTGTTTTGTGGACACGTATTATAACTAATTATGTACATATTAATGTAGAATAAACTAAGAGCTAAAATCAACCGTGCGTTAATATAATATCTTATAATGCGACGCTTGGCAGAATGTCCGCTCTACATAATGTCTGAGATGTGCAATTTTGTATTTTAAATTTTAATATTGTTGTCAGTAATACATCTGTTACCCATTAATCAATCTCATTACAGATATTACAGACATTCATTATCAAAAATTGATTAGTTAGAGATGACCCTCATTGATGATCCAATAGATCCGTTAAATTTACAATACACACAAAACATCGATTATAAAATGGCTCTAATAAAACGTACCTTAAGGTTCACCAGCTGTTCAACATGACCCCTTATTCACCCGCATAGCTCTATATAACGAGCATTTAAATACAAAATGCATTAAAAACTGTTCCGGAAATCTCTAATTTCTATGAAAAAATTTATTCAATATTTGATTGGTAATGCTTTCAAAATAAACTACAAGTAGGCATGTGTCATTCTTCCCGTATAACTTTGAACCAGATTTTTTGTATATTATTTGATCTAAATAAATGATTTAAAATTAACAAAAATAGCATGGCAAATATATACACGCAAAAAAATTGTTGAGCAAGTTAACCTGAGCAGTTTTAATATCTGAAGAAAAACTTTAAAATGTTAATTAGATTTCTCGTTATTTGAAATCTAAAGTCGTTCTGTAAAGAAATATTACACTGTTTGATGCACTTTTTAAGACAAAAAAATGTGCTTTTTTAAATTCTAATATTCGTATAATGTTTTTGCGATCACAGTTTGAAATTAGCGAGAGCATTTATTACAATTTGAATGAACAAGTATCACTTTAAAAAAATGACTATTTAGTAATTTACACTTCCTCAACTTTATTTTTGAACGTATAGGCGCCATTTTAATTTTAAATATAAAGAATGCGTGTTCGCGCTATCGGACATTTTTTTTTTAAATATTGAAAAACTTTTCGAACTGAGTTGACTTAAAATCACCTAATAGTAAACATTTCGTTGTAAACACAACACTTTTAAAATTTGGGGACAATTAGCTTTGATTTGAGGTAAAAATATCTATCCTCGGATAAAAAACAAGTTCGAGCGTATAATAAAGCTTACGATGATCGGAAGAGAGGTGGCTAAACTCTCCTCTTATTGGTAAATGTAAAATTTTGAAACTGTACTTTACACAATTAGGAAATGAAAATATCACACAACGCGATTATTTATGATATTCTTGACTTCTAATAATAATTAATCGGAAATATTTATTACAAATAATTTGTTTCAATAATAGAGAAACTGATTTCTTTTTTTGCTGTTATTTGTAGCAATAATTTATTGACATCTACAAAACGTCCGGAAACGTGCCTAATTTGCAGTTGTTGAAAAAGTTATCACTTGTAAACGATTTTTAAACACAATTTAATGAATCTGAAGTCAATTTCTAATTACTTCATATTATGTCGATATAGAAGTCAAAACATGTTAGAAGAATTTTATTTAATTTTATGTTACAATTTCGCTGATTTCTATAAATTTTACATTTATTAGAAAATAGTTGTATCCTTGACCCATCTGTTGAATTGTTGAGTGTTTTCAGTGGACCGTTTTTTCGATTTTTTTTTGACCCAAAATTTTCCAGTTTCCAGCGTATCTTGTGATGAGATTGCGGCAAGATACAGCGGTATTTGAATATTTGATTAACGTCTGATTATAACTCTTCAATAAAAAAAATTATTGACCATATTTTGAGACAACTATATTAACAAAAATATATAATAACAATTCAATTCATTAACGTTTCAGTCCGAATTTAGATCTTCTTCAGAAATGCGCTAAAAAATACAAAAATCATATTAATATTATAAATGCGAATGTAAGTTTGTTTGTTACGCTTTCACGCAAAAACTACTTAACCGATCATCATGAAACTTTGCACATACACTCTTGAAGGTATTAGAAGTAACATAGGATACTTTTTATTAAAAAAAAATAAAAAATTTTTACGAAAAATAAGAAAATTGTTTCCCCTGATATGCATGTCAAAAGTCGATTTCCATCTCAATCGCGGGCGTAGCCGCGGGTAGCGGCTAGTTAATTAATAATTAGTCCAAATCCGGACCGAAACGTTAATGAATTGAATAGTTATTATATATTTTTGTTAATATAAAATTGGTCGATAATTTTGTTTATACAACAGAATTTGGTTTAGGCTAAGAATAAATTAAGAGAAGGGATTCCCCGTTAAGTAACCGTTCTCCAACAGCCCCGTAAATGACTTAAGGAAGTCTACTGTAACACGATGATAGTGGTAATAGCGATGTAATAAAATTATTTAACCGTTGTATTTGAAAAAAAACAACGCATGCGATGGTTTCACGATGTACCTACCTACGTCATACACCGATATTCGTGACGTATCAACCTGATCTAAACGAAACAAGTGTTTCGTGTAAAATTGTCATCTACTATAAATATTGCACATGACACTAAAATTAGGTCTTGACTTCGCCAGTTCAAGTGTGGGATTCAATTTGTTATGACTGAAACGTTGTTTTCTGATAACTGATAATAAACCTTAGACTAATGAGAGATATTTATTATTGTGGTGTTAGTCAATATGCCCTTTAGAGGACATAATGCTCAGCCCCAGATCTAGATGGGAGCAAACCGGGGCACCCGCCCCGAGTGAAAATTTCAGGAGGCGCCAAATTCGTAATATAATATTATTGTTGAAAACCACACCCAATCTGTTATTTTTCCGATTTACTCAATCAGCTTGTTTTCTGACGGTTTCTAGTACCTATATTGACGAGTTTTTTTTAAGTAAATTATCTCAAACGCTGGAGAGAGAGGGCGCACTTATCAAGTTTCTGCCCCCGGTTCGAAAAAATCAGATCCGGGGCTTGATAATGAGCCTTGAATCCGAATTATCCTACACTAAAAAGCACCTGTTCTTTTGTTCTGACGATCTGTCAAAAAGAAATTATTTAAGTAGCTGACAAACAGACAAACATTCTTTGATAATGTTTACATGTGAAACCATATTATATATGACCATGCAAACGAAAAACAAATATAATAATATGTATTACTAGCCGTTACCCGCGAAAAAATAATTGATTCAAATAGTGACTATACAAGCTCTAACGGTATGCTAATGTTTTACGAGGGATTTATTACTTGAACTTTATTTTATAAAACATAACAGGCCAAAACGAACAAATTATGACGCACTTTTCCAAATGAAGAACCCAGAACGACTCTGTGATTAACGGTTCATTATCTTGATAATATACGCATCATAATACCATCAGCAGATTGACTAAAATCATAACCAAAAACTTCTAACTAAAGTTCTGGTTTTTAAAGATAGAGGTACCGTAAAATGGCGGTGCATGACGTAACAAGAAATTTGTACAAAGAAGTAAATAGATTCCGCTTTTTTACATTACGGTGGCGCTGCCGCTGTCGAGAAAGCCACATCCATTTACTTCTATGCTCACGTTTTTTGTAACAACTGTCAATGACATATTACGGCCTCTATATTACGGTACCGCTGTCTTAGGAAACCAGGGCTTAACTCCCGATCTATAATAATAACACAACATACATAAAGAACTTTTAACATATTATTTATATAGATATTTAAACATTTACGCTAAAGCGCGAACTTCGCTATCTTAAATAGGCGGCAGCCAAACGCCTTTATCATTAGAATGTAAATAATAATAAATCTCCCTTTAAATCTAGACTACAGTCGGTTCGCAAATCTGTTGGGGGAATATTTAGCTATAGATACAGTTTAGATAAACAAATCAATACTATCATCTCTATCTGTAATTTTTATTTTTGTGCAAAAAATGAGCACAAAAAGGTTTTTCAAAGCTGGTTCAACCAATACAAAATAGCGTGACTCACTGATATGCGAATGAATATAAGCACTTCAATGATTTATTGTGCTGCAATAATAGAGCAGTAAATTGTCAACAAATGATACCTAAATTACTTCATTATGATTCTCAAGAAGCTCAACAAATAGCTATGAAATATTTCTCCCAACAACTGAAAAGCGATTCTGCTTATGACGTCACAGATCAGCAAATTATAAAGGACGTGCTATATTATTTAAAGAGCAAGAGAAACATTGTCGACCTATGAAACTGTTTGTTAATGTTTTAACAAATGTTCGCGACTTCAACGAATTGTTCAATGTTTCTCAGATTTAAAATTATCGTGTATTTTCAATCCGCGTACTACAATTGCGATGAAAAATTTCATGTACCTACGTATTCTACTACAATAGCAGGTTATGTATCTAGTGCGTGATGCCTAATATTTTACGATTGTGACAATATATGTATCAAACGAAAGCCAGCGAGTTTTACTAGTATAAATTCAGGGCCGTAACTAGGCAGGGGCAATAGGGGCACTTGCCCAGGGCCCAGGGCACAGGGGGGCCCCGGAGGGGCCCAAGAAGACCCCGATAAAAATTATCTCAATTATTTTCATTCGTATTTTAATGAATATTACAAATCACACCACTGGTGGCTCAGATAGACGGGGCCCAAAAAAGGCAGAATATGCTATTAGAATTTTTATTTAAAAAAAAAAACATATTTATTTAATTCTCAATACTTAGGCCCGGTATTATAAAACAAGATTAAAACTTAATCTTGGATTAAACTAACTTAACTGTCATCGATGTCATCTGCTTCATCGGTATACATGATTTCGAATTAGTCGAATCGTTCCAAAAAATCGTTGTTGCTTTAAGAATATTTCTAACCCTACCAGTCACCACCGCTTCTTGCGAGAGAAGTTTTAGTAAACTGAAGTTAATTAAAAACTATTTAAGATCGCCGCTCTCACAACAGCGTTTGTCGAACCTGTCTATTATATCAATTGAATCTAATATAGTGCAAGAAATAGATTTTAATAATATGCATAAAACTCCAAATTGGTTAAAATTTTTATTTCGAAATATATTTTAGTTCTTGATCATAACGTAATGGTTATTTTATTAATCTAATAACTGAAAAAAATACAAATAATAAAAAAGAAATGTAGAAAATAAGCGCTATTTTCGAATTTTCAAAACGCATCGTGACGTCAGAGTATATATCAACAACAGTTTTCATGACGACTGTGTCGTCTCACAATAAGATTATGTCAGTATTTAGAGAAAACAACAAATATACTTCATTCAGAACATTGACAATTTGACATCAAGGTTGGCATGCATCGTATATCATGACGTCACATAAGCCCGCGATCATGGCCGATTGTTTAAACTGTCTATTTTTGAATGTGGAATTTAATATTTTTTTTCTTATGATAATATTACATTTTTAAATGATTATCAATTTTTTTCCGTATTATGGTTGACTAAATAATCTATTAAAAATATAAAAAAAATCATGCATATGACCTATTGATGAGTTTGCGGAGAAAAAAGCAAGAAGAATGCAATTTAAATAAATTTTTAATTCGTTTTTCTTCATAAATATAAAATAAAAAAAAATTTGCAAAAAATATGGACAGGACCAATTTAAAGATTCCTTATTTTGTGTTTATTTATTAAGTGATATACCTACTAAACTTTAAAAATGTGAAAGAACAGGAACTATAACCATGGGAAGTTTTTTCTCAATTTTTTTTTATTGAGGGGGGCCCAATTTGAAGGTCTTGCCCAGGGCCCACAAAATCCACGTTACGGCCCTAAGTATAATACCTTAATATCATAATATTTTTTGTATCTACCTCCTATAAAATAGCTGATTTTTTACCTATTTTTCAAAATTCTCGACAGTTCCAACTTGATCAAAACCGCTTCTACTTGTAAGCTGCGTTCAATTCTCATGCGGTTAGACTCGGATTTACTAATGAAATGATACTACGACTCCGATTAATTTACTGTACCCAACTTTACAACACTAGTGTTAAATGCGTCATTTCACGACCGCTATACAGACATGAAAAGCAGTTATTTTATAAAGGTGTATGCAAAAAGTACATGATTTCGTTCTTGTATACTGATTTTAATATTGCTTAATTGTGATTCCATTTGATTGGAAAAGAAATTATTCAATACGTGCATTTTGTAACTACAGCACATTAGTATCGTTACATTAAACAAATATAGCTATGTAAAATATTACGTAAAAAACACCATTAAAAATTACTTATTTAATAAATAGATTTATAATTATTTTGCAACAAACGAAACGGCTTAAGATTCTATACATCAACTGTAGCGTTTCTATTTACAAGTAATAAAATTGTTCCATCATACAATTCCTTTAACATAGAAATTTAAAATAATTGGAATATGTTCACAAAGAGTTTTTATTATAACACGAAATTATTATCAAATGGAATAATTAATCAATGAAATAATAACACCTTAAATTATATGAAAACCCCGTTAAGTTATTTTTAACATGTATCATGTTTTAGCCCTGGGGTACTAAATTTTTTTGAGCGTCAATTTTGAGCGTCAATTTTGAGCGTCAATTTTGAGCGTCAATTTTTTCCGCGCAACACATAGCTGAGAGACGTATGAAATTTTGAGCGTCATTTCCGAACGTCGATTCCGAGCATCGAGTCCTCCGCGCACGAAACATATAGTGGAGAAAACATGATACATGGTTGAAATTTTTGGTTCTAGAACAGAAATTTACATTTTTTTTATTTTTTATGAAAACTTTTCAATGAAACCGTAACAGTTGTTATTTAGCTTGACTTGAACTGATTGAAAATTTTAAGTACCTCCCGTTTGAAAACAGCAGTAAATACGCCTATATATTTTAATCAAAACACTTCTTGTCCGGAAATAAAATACACTTTATTAATTACTTTTTCATGTTAATGACATCCTTAAAATTTATATCAAGCAACCAAAAGCTTTTAATTACTAACCCTACACCAGCCTGCTTAATTTATGTATTTAGCGCCAAGAATTTCAATGCCACATTCATTTTTTTAATGTTATTATATTGTGTAAAAGTCCGTCTTAAGATGAATGTATCATTGAAAACTGAACATTCATCAAGTATGAGTGAACTAATTTATTCATACTTCATAGTGAGTGCACATGTGCGACGGAGATGCACATACAGATTTTTCATAAACGAATAAACCGTTTTTACAAGCTTTTTATTAACATAATTTGTCAGTTAAGTAGTTAACAGAACATCGAAAAATGAAGAAAATGTTGTCAACTTATTTCATAATAATACTAGGTACCCAAAATTTTATAACAGTTTAACTAACTTATTTAAAAAATTTATAATTATGAAATTATGGGAAAATCGCGCAAACATAGTTTAATACCGATAAAAAAATTCGTAATTTTAGAATATGTTAGTCACATACTTTAGAAGCTCTGTTCAAAATTTTATCTATTGTGGCCGTTTAAAATCATAAAAAATAAATTATATTGCTGAAAAGTAGTGAAAAGTAGAGTATTTTATGAAATTCGTGTTCATACAGCTTATTTTTAACAAATAACCAATGAAATTGAAAGATTCAATAACTGTTCAACGTCGATATATTCCACACTAGTTCTTACCATGATAATTCAGTTCTAACAAAAGATTTAGCGTTGAAAAACGTTGTATCAAAACCTATGTATATAAAATTTTAAGAAGATCTATGATTGAAATTTCGTTTTCTTGCAGATTTTAGAAAACGCTACTTGTACAACACGAAGTCGAGAAGACGCAATCTTTACCGGCATAATTCGAAAACAACTGTACCGATTTCGATGCAAGATTCACTATCAATTGGTATATTTTAATTTATTGTTTAAATGCTATTAATTACTAGAATTAACTGTACTTATTATCAAATTAATATAATACGTCATACTTAGACTAGTTCTCGGATTGGTACCTGTAAACTGAGTCTTTCTAATAAATGAGCTGCGGGCTTGAGAATTCAACCCCATAAAATCTTTTTTACCCAACCACGCTTCGGTTAAATTATGGTTTCCTCCATAACTGACGTTATTGATGAATATGTCACTACCTATAACTTTTTTGAAAAAAAAAAGTTAGAAAACTAAAACCCGACTACTGAAAAGTATGAACCAAAAAAATATTCTCATCTGAGAATAGCCCTGGTCATATGCCACCTACCCTAACAAAACATTACATTTTAACAATAGTAAGCGATCATAAGCTCTAGAGCAAAGTGCATCACGCTGTACATCTAGAGGGGCCTCATACATTATGAGATGACATACGATCACGGCACGGCTATCCTCAGATGAGAATATTTTCTTGTTTCATACTTTTCAGTAGTCGGGTTTTAGTTTTTGAACTTATTTTTTATTTGTTTTCAATTTGCTCACCCCTGGGACTAAATTTCAAAAATAAATGTAGTCTATGTTACCTGGGCCATAATAACGAATCGATTGACACCTTATTTATGAAAATCGAATGAATAGTTTTTGCGCTATGATGAAACATCCGTAAATACAAACATACAATATACATAGATTGCTAAACTCATAACCCTTCCTTTTGGCTTCGTCGGGTAAAAATATCACATTGCAGCGTCCCAAATATTTGGTGAACCGAGTATAAGCCAACGAACTAATAAATGTTTAGTGGGACAACATACATATTTTGCGTGCCGAATTGAATTTCATTTAGTATCGCGCGGACCCATTTTAGCTGTTATTTTTAAATGAACGTGAATAAGGTCAGCACGAAGGACAAGGGCTGAAACTGTAAGAAAGTAAAAAAAACTTTTTCATTACACCTTATTATAAACACCTGCACAAACATTCATTTATGCTTTTAATTTTGTATGCAAACTAATTAGATAAAATGAATTTTATCGATTGGACTTTAAAAAAAAGGATAGCAGATTTTCTAAAATATAATCTGAGATTTATTAATTGGATATAACAAAATTCTAAAATTAGGATTATGATAGTTTTGTCTTTATTCAATTTAAAAAAAACGCTATTAAATATTTTGCTTGGTCAAAATAAAATTTAAGTACAATATAACACGTAACGTATAAAATATTATGCATATAACGAACGCTGATCTAGAATCCTACTTCTTAGCTCTTTACAAAGTGTTGAATAGCATTTGACAAAGACCTCAATTTCGATCAAATATTATTTCATATAAGTATATTTGACTATAAGTTTATAAATTATAATTATACTATTACATATGCATTTTTAGGAACCCATAATTTTCATGCTATTACAAAGGCTTTCTTTTTAGGTTTCCGTAGCGTAGTAGGCCTAGAAATCTATTAACGCGATATCCATCCTTGTTAGACCGTAGAATGTAGAGGTAGACCGATAATAATATTAACCGAAATCTCTATTTTTTTAAACGCGAAAAATAAATCTTTTGAAAATTTGAAATAATTGTGTTTTGATGTACCTAAAGGCCGCTGCACACGAGGCTAGAAATGCTGCTAGGATTTCTGCTAGCCCAGGGGCGGGCAAATCTTTTGATCGGCGGGCCACATAGCTGATGAAAATTTGACCGCGGGCCGGATAGCTGACGAAAATTTCACCGCGGGCCAAACATTTGCAGAAAAAAAGATCGTCACATTCTATTTCTGCATTCGGAGAGCAAAAAAAAAAGGTCCCCGCTACTATTTTTCTAAAATTTTCTAAAATGCTTCGCGGGCCAGATTCAATTGCGCTGCTGGCCGGATTCGGCCCGCGGGCCGCTATTTGCCCAGGCCTGTGCTAGCCGGTAGGCTGGGTACGAAGCTAGAAATGACGTCACTGCGGGCTAGCCTTCTTGCTCACAAGATAGGTTTTAAAATTGGAACAAGGGCTATTTCTCCTGCGAGATTTGCTGCTAGGTATGAGCAAGAACCAATCAGGAAGCACGTGGGCACTTGAACAAACACCCACACACCAACATGGTGTCGCATTCTGTTCAGAGTCAGACAACAAGCACGTTTTGCTCCGTGTTTATATTCGAACTGTCACTGCGCGCGCACCAGATCTATCCACAAATCAAGCTTGAAAAATAGCCTCGTGTGCAGCGGCCTTAATACCAGAAAATCACAATCTTCTGGAACTGATAACGACCTTTTTCTGAACTTCTAACGATCTACAATTTCAAATTTCATCCTTAAGTTTTTTTCTTTAGCGGCGTCTTTTATGTCCAGTATCTTAAGTAAAAAAAAGTTTTTTTCAAATACATAGAAAACGATACACTGCTTGCGTAGACAGCTTAGTTGAATTTCTTGCCCATTTCATCCCCTCCCATTCCCCAAATAAGCGCAACGCGTAGGTACAGCAGAGAGATATTCTTTAGGTATCATTTGGAATAACGTAACAAAGCTCTGTGTAAAAAAAAGGAAAAAGTAAAATTTACTGCACTCATCTTGTAGGTAGAACCTATAGATTTTATAAATGTGTTTGAGACAAATTTTTCATTAGCAATCGAAGCGGTCTACGGAATTAAAAATTACGGGTGTTATTTTTTTAATCTACCGCGATTACTATTTTTTTTACAGTTCCTAATAAAATACCTGTACTATTTTATATACATTTTCTTTAATCACTTCTGTAAACCTGTACAATGTACCATATAGGTAAAATAGACCAATATTGTATGACCGTAGTGACGTCACACGGGTACAAGGGTATTGCAATTCCCAACAAGAAAACGAATTGCTTATTGAACATTTGTCTATTCACCAGTTTTGCTATATAACTTACGATTAATTTGAAAAAAAGTTAAAGTCTATCTTAATTTTATAAAAAAAATAAGTTTTTAATTAAAAACAACAAGAAGTAAAATCTGCCAGAAACAAATAAAACCAATATGGGTATTCAAAGATTGCTTCTTAAAGTATTACCTTATACTGTTCAGAAACTAGATATTTTATTGTTATTTATTAGATATATATTATAAATTATAAACGTCCGACAACTAAGTATATTCGGCACTATCGTCTGTTTTATACTTCCAATGAAACTGATCTTTATTACTATTTGCTTTCATCCTCCCAATTAATATTTTGTATAGACACAGTGTATCTTTTTCGATTGGCTGAATTTTTTTCCGGTGTTTTTTCAAGTATTAAAAAATAACCGCAAAAACTAATACCTTTTCACGATACGCATTGCACATTTCACTAGCGTCATAAGAAAATGATTAAAACCAAAACTTCGTTTAGTTTTAATAATCTTCTAATGATGCTGTGTCACAACCAAAGATTCCATCCCTCTTAAGAGATTCATTGATGGGGGGGAGTAATTAAATTGTTGATAAAATAATACGGTAATAAAAAAAGTATTTTATGCATAAAGTGCAGAAATAAACAAATTAACACGAAATAGCATATATCATCAAATTAATGTTATTCTTGCAGAAAAGTAGATTTGAAATTGTGCTCGTAAAAGTTACCTACCCAAAATATTACCTTTTAATATCTGTAACTACCTACATGAAATATTTACACAATAAATCACAAAATTATTATCGCAACACTTTACAACAAAATTTATTAAACAATTTTTCATTTCGATTTGACACTATTTACAAAGAAATATTAGTTTGTCTTTAAAATTAACCACTTTAAGTTAAAATTTAATATATAATTTTCGTTTATTACAATTTTATAAAAGATATTTACAATTTGATTTTAAAATATTAGGTTAGTTCTTTCAATACACCTGACAGAAATAACCTTCTAATAAAATTATTCAAAAAAATACAGGTATACTCAAACGGTAACAAAATCTACAGCCGCTTTATAAAAAAAATCGCAATTAAATCTATAATATTTTAATAACAATAGCGTAATTCAACTCACGTTTAAATTTAAAAGCAAAATAATAGTTTCAATTTTAAAATTATTGTATTTTTGGCTCCCAAACAATTTTTTATTACAACAATAATCAACAATGCAGACACAACACGTAACTTAACACTAAATGAAGACACGTTTAACAATCAACAAATGAGAGTAATAATAACATAATGTCCTTGTTATTATTACAGGCGCCAAATAGTTATAGGTACACTACCGAGGGTCGATCGCTCGCTACTCTGGTTTTCGCGCACGCACATACTCTATGTATTCAGCAACAGAGGAGGGGAATACCCCACTGCTTATATAGGATCTCTACATACCTTGCTGGCTATAGCCACGATTCTTAATTTCCATATTACACCGTCGCGACTGCATGAGCCACAGAATGCGCCGCTATAACCAGTAACTTACCCCACTGGAGCTGGTGTCGCTGTCCGTTCAACCAATTCACACCTCCTGCAGACTTCTAGACTTCTAATATTGTATTTGTTTCGGCATATTATTTAAGTTTTATCGCGCGTTCTTCATTAATTAAGCAACAATATAAACAGTGGCGGCTCAAGTCAAATGGGGTTCCCAAGCGGCAATAATTTTGGGCCAAAATAGAAAAGGAATTAAACATTTCATACCGTTAAAATTAATTTTTTTTTTTAAATGATATTCCGTCTGGTTTTATTTCTTGCAAAATCATTAGCTATTTTGTCAGTGTCAATACGAGTTAAAATCTCCTTCCCTATATATACCTTATTTTTCGGACTATAAAAAGTACCGGACGATAAGACGCACCTCGAATTTATAAGATGATTTTTAGAAAAATCGAATCATCATTTTTTTTATTTATTGTTAACATAACTCGTACTAGCAATGTTCAGTTCATCACTCTCGGAACTATCACTCGTCTTGTTAATGTCATATTTTTCGGACTGTAAGAAATTTATGAAGTCGATTTGTTGAAAAAAATACACCTATCCCCCGATTTACACCGGTAGATACGTTCCTGAGAAAAACGTGTAAATCGAAAATTAAAAATTTTCAAGTCAAAACCGTGTAAATCGAAAAGCTTGCAAAAAATGCATAATTTTGCTATTTAACAGTTGTGATTTTTTTCAATATTTTTAGGTGTACACAGAAATAAAAATAAAATGCATTGACAGGTTAAAATATGTAATATATTACGGAAACACTTTAATTTTATGCGAAGAAATACAGACACAGTGTGCGTGTGCAGCAAGTCAGCACATAAGCTCGGGATTCCTCGTGAGATGTGTACACAGCGCACGTGTTCAATCACAGTAGCATTTAGTAGACTGCGATAAAAACAAAAAAAAAACTTATTTGGAAAACCGTGTAAAAGCGAAAACGTGTAAAACAAGTACCGTGTAAATCGGGGGATGGGTGTATTACATTCATACCATAATATGACGCACCCAAAATTTGAGTCCATTTATATGTATAAATGTCTTATAGTCCGAAATGGCTAAGTATTAATCTTTCTTCTCCCATTGTATTCTTTAATATTTTTTAACTCTCTTTAAAACAAAAATGATCTTTCTGCGAGCGCACTAGTTAAAGGATTTGTTAGAAAAATCTTCAATAATATTTCAATATTCGGAACTGTTAAATATTTCTGTGGCGGCTCGATAAACGTATATATATCATAGAGATATAAGTAACTAGAGTACGCTAGTTCGTATGTTTACCATAACTGAAAATGCCCTCAGTTGAGAGAGAGAGAACGCTGCAGAAAACCCAGAAAACCAGATATTTGTTTACTCAAATCAGCATTGTTTTTGTATCATTAGTTACCATAGATGATAAGGAACTTTTCTCTCTCTGAATTGTAGACACTTTGACGTCTCATTCGCATACTCTAGAAGTCTAGACTAATATCTCTATGATATATATACAATATCTCACGAGAAATCTAAGATGTCTGTATTCTTTGGTGTGGTTTTTATTATATCCTCGTTTTCTGTTAGAAATATTAAGAAATAGTTCAATTGATCTTCCAAAATACAAACAAAAATACCATTTTTATCTGAACGAGAAAAATGAGAACTCAAGAAGTTGCCGTTTCTCTACGTATAGTCAACCATTTTCGTCCAATTTTCCGGCTCCTGATTGGTTCCCTTTTCCATCGTGAAGTTGCTTGCGATATCTCGAGCAATTCGATCAATGTACATATTATATAAAGACATCGCGAGGAGCGCTACATAGTACATATCCTTTAACTTTTTAACGTTTTGTTTCTGTCCTTCCTGCTTTGTAAAAAAATTGAATTCTACGAAATTCGGGGCCCTATCCCGGGCCCTCAACCCGCCGCTTAGTCAGCTTGCCATTAAACCCGCCACTGGATATAAAAGAATGTCATTGACTGGTTACGAAATGTGGTAAAAGTAAATTGCAGAACTAACATTAAGAATTTGACTTGCGCAAAACAGTTCCAAAAACGGAACGAACTATCGCCGAGCGGACATGTTTCCGAGGAACTATATCGTTCCATAAATTATTCTATAAAATCTAAACGAACAGGAATGTGTTTCGTATAGTATAAAATGCCGAGCCTATAATACCCGAACATGCCAAACGCTCGACACATGTGCACTTTCATTCGGGAAACGGTGGTCGTTTTTGAACTTGAAACAATATTTTCGCTATTGAACATACCTAAAACCATTACCGAGAAAACACACTTCTCGCATTCCTCAAGTATTGAAGTAAATCTTTGATTTCCCAAAATAGCGGTACCGTAATATAGCGGCTTTAATATGACGATGAATGATGTAACAAAAAACGTGTGCGTAGAAATAAATGTATATAGTTTTCTCGGTTGTGGCGGCCATACCGTAACGCAAAAAAGCGACATCTATTTACTTTTATGCACACGTTTCTTATTACGTCATTCACCGTCATATTTTGCGGCAACTATATTACGGTACCGATACCCCCCCTCCGTACACGAACTGCTTCGAGCAGTCAGTGGGATATTTTTTATGGAGATTTGTAGTACCTATCTCCATTGAAAATATTCTCCACTGACTGCATTATAAAACGGTCATTTTTGACTGTTTTAATAGAAAAAAATAAAGTGTGTGTGTCATCTCCGACGCACAACTGGAGTTTACTCCTTACGCTGTGTGATGTATTCCATCTCATTCTTTCACACGCGTCAAATCCTACAGAGATTTATATGTTTGTCTCTATACATATATACAAAACTAGTCTAGCATCGCACAAGTGTAGTGTATTCCATCTCATTCCTTCGCACGTTAAATCCTACAGATATATATGTCGCCGGGATATTGTCAAACCCGTGATATTATAATTTCACTTAGTGAAATTATAATGTCACGAATCTTTGTCAATCGTGATATTGTAATTTCACTAGTGAAATTACAAAATCACGGATTTGACAATATCCCGGCGACATATATATGTTTGTCTCTTTTGAAGCGGACGAGCGTAACGCCACACTTGAAGCGATGGAGCGTAACGCCTCACCAATTGATTTTACTACTCATAAAATTTCCGTACCGGGCCTTATTACTCAAAATCATTTCTTAAGGAGTAAACTCCAAAAACAGTCTAGTACCCTGTCAGCTTGAAAGAGTTATTATTATTTCAGAAACATTATTTCATTAGGTGTCAATGAGTTTGAATGAGTGAATTATTTTAGTATTACTTCTTACAGTCAAAACGTGGATGGCTGACGGTTTTATAGAATTTGGTCAATGTGCGATCCACCACTAGTTTTCGTCTGTGTCTGAGCTGTTTTTAGGGAATTTTAGTAGTGGCCTACACGGCTGACGAAACTTATAAGCCACGAAATTCAATTCAGACTAGATGTGAGTAAAAAGCATTGGTAAACAAATAAATAAAGAATAAAGTAGAGAGTAAAGTCTGAGTGATTGTTTATTTTGAATAGTGAAGAATTATTTTAAATAGTATATTACACTTTCGGCCAGTGTGGTATATATGTCGTAGTCATAATGCAAAATTAGGCATTTTACAAAATGTCTAGGCATTTTATAAAAAGCCGGCAAAACGCGAGCGAACAATGCAGTTTCCGTTATGACTATACCAATTCAGGCAAATTGATAAAATGCCGGCAAAATGTGAACAGAAGAACGTGTATCTCGTTCTGACGCATTATTTTCAGGCATTTTACAATTTACCAACAGCGATGTAGTCATAACGTAAGCGGGAGAAAAAAATAATAAAATTAGGGAGATAGGTACTAGGTAAGTATTTCATAAAATGGCACAATGACACAAAAAACAATAAACTTCTTTATTATATAAATCTAAATAAACACTTCATACCTATAAAAACTTTCAGTTAGGTAATCTTAAAGTAATGCACGAAATAAAGTAACTACCTAAATAAGTACCTAAGGTAAAGGGTCCAGTTTTTGGCGGTTTAAGAGTAACAGCTGAGGTTATATTACGATACCTAATATAAAATTCAATTTGAATAAATAATATTTTATATCATAAACAAGTTCAGAATTTCTAGATAAGGTCATATGAGCGAAATAATTATTTGAACCGAATTTTGACCTAAACTAGTACCATTCCACATTTATGAGTTGGAATGGTAAATGAAATATAGAAAATAGTATAAGATAATAAACAATCGTTAAAAATATAAATATTTTAACATTTTATGGAGATGTCAACACATATAACCTACTTATTACTGCATGTCGAACTTCCATGACATTTTGACGAGCATAAATTGTTATTTTTAAAGCAAGCACATTTCTTTGAATTGCACTGTTTGCTACTAGCCTTACAGAAACATTTTTGAAACCCTTGACCCCCAAATCGTGAATGATGTACAACTGCCTCTCTTACGGTTATTAGTGTATCAGGAACTTAATCTTCAAAACCGACTAAGAATTCTTGAATATCATTTCTGGAAAACCAAGTTTTGAGAATTCCTTTAGAGGTACCTAATTTGTAGAGACCATTTTTCAGGTCCATCACTGTTGTGCGTTTTGACTACATCGCTGTTGGTAAATTGTAAAATGCCTGAAAATAATGCGTCAGAACGAGATACACGTTCTTCTGTTCACATTTTGCCGGCATTTTATCAATTTGCCTGAATTGGTATAGTCATAACGGAAACTGCATTGTTCGCTCGCGTTTTGCCGGCTTTTTATAAAATGCCTAGACATTTTGTAAAAAGCCTAATTTTGCATTATGACTACGACATATATACTATTTTCTTCATACCTCGGTCGTAAGCACGCTTATTAAATACATTAATTAGTTAAAAACACAAATAAATTCCAAGCATGCTTTAAATTTATACGTAAATACACAAATGACAGCTGTTCGCGATTATTAGCTTAAATGTAATAGGGTTGCTATGGAAACGACATCTAAACAACAATTGATTGGTTGTTTTTGTTTTACGACCGCCGGAACGTACGAACTTTCCGCATTTGGGCGTGTAAACTGTAATCCCATCAAGGAGTAAATGTTAGACTTTCTGCATTACAATTGGTGCCGAAAGTAGGCACTTTCGATCGATGTATGAAGAAAAAGCACTTTTCATACTGTTTTCGTCGTTTACAATGATTGTTGCTTAATATTAAATTTCAAATAACACCGCTTTCGAAATGGACGCATCATTAATTATATCTAATTTGTTTCTATAACACTACTAGCTAGCTCTAATGTCGGTTTTGGCTGGAAACTATCTTAACTCGAGCGTAACCCGTTAGAAGTTGTCTATATTTTTAATTCAGGTATCAAGTTTCATCAAAATCGATTCAACCATTTTCAAGTGATGCTGGGATTAACATGACTGAAATTTCAGCAACCCTGAAAAACTCTCAAAACAATAAATTATGGAAATATTTTGCTTTTTTTTCATTCAAAAATCATTTAAAAATAAAATTAATAATAAAAAACATTTTTTAAAAACAAGCTTTTATTTAAAATATAAATGCTCTAAAAAGCAGAAAATAAACTTAAATCAAACCCAACCATTATAAAATTTATAAGAAAAAAAAGCTTGTTTTAAGATAATGTTTTCTGGTTTATTTACCTACACAGAAAAATTTCGCGACACGCTTTATTATCATATAAATTGTATAATGTAATAAATGGTTGGGTTTCATTTAATTTAAAGTTTATTTTCTTCTTTTTAGAGCATTTAAATAAAAGCTAATTTTTAGAAATGTTTTTGCTATTAATTTTTTTTTTTAGGTTTTTACTATTAATTTTTAATTTTTTAGATTTTTAATATTAATTTTTTATTTTTTAGTTTTCGGCAAAATGCATGGTCTTCGGAACTGAGCCAACATGTAAAAATTCAACTCCATAGTCCGTAGGATAAGAGGAAAGTGATTTGATTAAAAAGTGGGGCTTAAAACCAAATCGATACTTGCGACATCGAACGGAGATTATTAAAACGTTTTATTGCTGTAAAACAGCACCATCAAATACGCATCTGTGAATGCTGCTAGATGTCGCACAACAGCACAGTTTGGCAATCTGTCAATTTTCAATAATTTCGTTTTATAAGTAAGTATGTGAAAAGTGAAAACCAAATGAAAACATTTGTGAATTTCAAAATTATTTTAACGTACAGCAAATAAAGTATTGTATTGTTTATGTTCTGGTTTGTTTAAGGTATTCTTCTAAAAGTTGTGTAGAAAATATTTATAACCTAAAAAAGTAAGAAATTGAATTTCACGTTATAAATCAGACTCAAATTGCGAAAAATTCCCAAACATGTGGGGAAAATTTCGATTAGCTTTAGATCCGGTAAGATCACTAGGAAGTTCGGTGTTTAATTCACCGTTGTTCAGCCAGCAAAGCAGGGTAAACTTTTTTTAACTAAATAGTGCGTACAAACATTTGTCAGAAACTAATATTTTTCAAATTTACAGAATACATTTATATTAAAAAGAGCTATTCCACCACCTCTTTACAAGAAGAATAAGTGTGCTGAAAAGTTGAAAAACAGACATTTTATATATGAATTAGTAGCAGATACTGATATACAAAAGAAAAAAAATTTGGACATCATTTTGACATCATATGTTGAAGGTTTAGGACAAAAAGGCGATCTTGTTAATGTAGCACCAAATTATGGTTACAATCACTTACTGTTACCAAAACTTGGTGTTTATGATACTCCGGAAAACCGAGAAAAATATTTGACCGATGTAGTAGATAATAAAGATGATGAACACAGTACACCATTTGCACAGAAAGTAAGCACAATTATTTCGAAATGCGCGTACAACTTTAGTTTATCGCCTGGATAAAGTGTAAAAAACAGATATTTAGGTGCCCCCACTTTCAACCCAAGAAAGCATTTGCGTTCTATTTATTCATTTGGTCAGTTGGAAAAAATCTAAAATGTCGGCCTTCTTTTTAATTGCAGTGATTTTAGCTCTATTAAAATTCATTGCATTTTGACATTGTAGACCGTTAATTACCTAGAAAAAAGTTTGTTGCCCGTTGTGATGAGTAAAGACAATCCATGGACTCTAGAAACTTGGCACATAAGAGTAAGTTTCCGCAAACTTGGAATACATGTGCCTGACGAAGCTATTACCTTACCTGCTAAACCAATCAGCGGACCAGATCTCTCATTGGACAGCAAAGAATTTATTGTAATAGTAACGGTAAGTGTTTTTCGTTTATTTTAAATAATACTAAAACAGAAGAACGTGTTTCTAGAATAATATTCTCTGCATGTTTGTATGGGCATCACTTAAAACGACTGAAACGATTATAATGAAACGTGAATCCCGATAACTTGAAATATAGAGTATTTTTCGTCAAGCTTTGCTCTGGTGAAAATACGGTTCTCATTAACATTAACGCGTGAGAAACTGGCTAAAAGTAATTTATAAATTAATTTCTTGAATCTGACGTACAATACGCGCCACGGATCTATAAAGTTTGGAAGTTAGTCACAAACAGCGTCGCAAAGGCACATTTTAGAGCCGTCGAAACTCCCACCACCTCTCAGCTACCTGCACGGAACGTTATCGCTCACTGCCTTCGTCACTTGTCGCTTTCCTGCTTTAAAGCACAGTCGAGTACGCTATTGTCAAGTTGTTATTGTTATTTTAGTTTTGTTGAGTTGCGAGTTTGTAGTTTTTCAACAGACTGTACAAGCGCAAACCCGCATTCGCATCTAACTTCCGAGTCTTTTAGATTCGTGCCGCGTATTGTACACTATTAAAATTAAATATTGTCGAACTGAATAATGATTTAATTTTAAATTACAGATAAATAATAAAGAAAAAGCGAAAGTCCGCTGCCGCTTACGACACTGGAGCACACAAAAAGTGGATAAATTGCCTTATGTTCCCGAATATTGGAAAATAGCGAGAGAACCAATTTTCCCGGAAGACAAACCGATACTGGATAGCATGTATTCTGCAGCAGAACATACTGAAGTTAAAGAAGAGGATTTTTAATGTATTATATTTTGTACGATTGTTTTAGATTATAAAAAAAATGACATTGGTCTTTCGGTATTTTTGCATAAAAAAAAAACCTTAATCCAATAATGCGTTAATGTTCTGATCTTCACACAGGGATACCACTCTCCGAAACTCCATTCTGCTCGTTCATTCATACTTAAAACCCTTCCGGAAACACGACAATATAATTTTTTTTCTCTAATACTATTCAAATACAATGATAGTAAGTTACGTAGAACCTCAATTTTTTTAAAAGCTGAGCAGTCAAACATTAATATCACTTCCCTGGCTCGTTTGAGCCACGACAAAAGAAATTTGGAGAGGAAGGTGGACCAGTAAAATGTTTCACACATTAAAAACGCATCTATATGTTTATACTTATTTATTTGAAATACATAGGAAATATATTGTGATTCATGTAATACAAAATGCAACACTAATACAACAAAAACATGAAACTTACAGAGGCATGGAACATACCAGGTCAGCACCGATCAGGCAAATATTTTTTAATGTAATTGCACATTTACTAAAAATAAAGTTAAGTGTTGAATGTCATAGTGTAAGGCCAAATGCGCATAAATAAATCGGTCTATCGGATAGTGATGACGATGGTGTTAAATGAAAAAGCGCGCATGAAACGACACAGAATCGGCCAATTTCGCGCACGTTTTTCGTATAATACCGTTGTTATTACTGTCCGATAGTTCGATTGGGTGACTAACCTAATTCATTCTTGACATAAAACTACATTGAATTGAGAAACTAGAATGCACCTAAAAATTATCTTTTGTTGTATAAATTCGAGAACATTTTTCAGAAATCTAGTAACAAGAAGACAAAATGATTATTTCGATACATATTTTTTGTTCGCTATATCACACACACATGAAGCAAAAACATTTTAAGAATTTAAGATTATTATTTAATATGAAACGTTAGGCAAATTTTAATTTGAAGTCAGTGTTATAGACTAATTTTTGTGTAATTTAGTTTTATGAAAATTAAAAAAAGAAATTTATTTTAAAGCATGAGTAACAATACACAGAATCTTGGAACTGAATATTCGTATCTCTAATTTGCATTGATTCATTACTTATACTTTCGATAACTGCATATTTTCAATTCGTGTTCTGTGCCAATAAGCGCAAGCTTTCGAAACACTTTTTAAAGCCAATAATTGTCAAGGTTACCAAGGTCTAGTACCAATTCATACTTTCACAATCATTAAATATTCAGAATTAGCCATTTTACTTTTCGGAGTTAATCGAAACACTGACTCAACTGGAATTGGTTTACGTTACATTGATATTTGGTAAATAAAAATAATTCGTTTTAACATTTAAACAGTTACTGGTTTTATAGTGATGTACCGAGACAAAAGAAACGCCACAATAACCGTAAAAGCCACGAAACCAGCTACGGACTGGTAAAACGTTTCTTCCGTGAAAATATCCGTAAACGCCGGTAACTGATTATAGACATGTTCGATCAGTTTCAATTTGTAATTGTTTTTGTTGTTGCCCGATCCTCTGTTCACCATTGTGGAAAATCTACGATTTTATACTATAAAAGAACTTATGTAATATTAACGTCGTTTTTTTGTTTTTACTAATGGAACTTCCGGTTCTTCAACTGGTACTAAAGAACTAACATGTTTATTCATTAATGTCAATAGCTCCAGCGTTGTCAAGTTTCCAGATAGCAGCCTTATAGATCTAAAATAAAAAAACAATTTTAATATTGAAGACACGGAGTCATAACCAGGAGAACCAGCTCGAGCATAGCGGCGGGCCGATATCTGTCGCATGAAACAACGCACGTTCATGGCTTACATGTGCCTAGTGTGCGTGAAGTTAAAAAATTTTTGTAACTATGGCGAAAACAGGTGGAAAGAACCAAAGTTTTCCCAGGTAGTGATAACAGCGCCATCTCGCGTGCGCCAGAAAACGGTCCATCTCGAAGCATAGGAAGCTAGGTCTCCTGGTTAAAGACTTCGTGATTGAAGAACTGTTCTTTTTTTTAAACATTTTTAGAAGTGTGTGTTCACTCTCATACCTCTTATCTTCTAAAGTAATAAATATTTCTGGTTCAGAACGATCCGTCAAAATTTTGGTTTTAACTATACACTTTGGATTTGTCTTAACAACCTTGGGTATAGTCAAATTGAATAGAAGTTTCCTAAAAATACAAACAGCAGTTAGAACACTTACTATAATATAATAATAACATGCATTCTTTAGTATATGATTTCCTGTATCCTGCTTATTAGTTGAAAATGATTAAATACGGTCATACTAAAAACTGAAGGATAAAGTTGAAACTAAAGTTTCGTCTCAACGGTAATCAACTTAAACGAGAACTAGAGAATAATCTGCAACAAACTGTGAAATAAACGGGCCAAAGATATAACAAATTTAAAAAGTACAAATATAATACTTCAGTACAATAATATTATATCTAACCTTACTGCAGTTGCGTTTGAATGAAATGGATCGAAACTAACTTCTATCTTTTTGACTGGTTTTATATTAAGCTGATTTAGTTGTTTTATAATAGCGCTAATAAGACCTCCAGATCTAGTAAATGTCCCACTTGGATAAATAGACATATTAGATTTCCACACAGTATTTTTTGTGTACAAAAATAGAACAAATTTGAGGTTAGGTTTATATTGATTATCTTTCATAAGACGGCCATGTGTGGTCATTTAAGGTGTGGCCAAATAACCATAGTGGAAATAGTGCACGGTGCGCTCATTTCAACTATGCCATTAATTACGATAATACAAGGCGATAATTTTGATCGTTTATTCCACAGAACAGTAATTCTGTGGTTTATTCTGATCAGAGAAGTATAATTACTAAAATTCTGTACTATTTTAATCTAAATGTTGTTCAACCCGGTAGAACGATGAAACAAATATCAATTAAAATATATTTGATGAATTAATGTTGTTTTGTAAAGTGTTATTTTATAAATAAAACCTAGATGTAAGATTTATATTTATATTTAACTATAACTTCTTATAATATAAAATTTAAATATTAATCGGCAATCATAATACTTATAACTCATTGGTAATAAAAAAATGTTTTTATAAATGCGTTATTTCTTTGTTTTTCTCTTTATACCTACATCCATGGAAGTACTAGAGGAGGACATTGACTGGAAAAAGTTGATTATTGCATGCAATCTTTTTTCTATTAGCAGAGGCGATCTAGCAGCTTAGGCCGTTTAGCAGTAGCCGCCCTTTTCTGCTAATTTGTAAAGTACCACCAACATTGCGTTCAATTCAACTGGCACCCGCCAGTTCAAAAGGTTTATGTTTGTATTACTATTACTATTTAATTAGTCGTCATGGATCCATTAATTACTGAGCTGAGATCAGGCCCCTCTTTCCAACTAGGCATGTGCCTAGAGCCCCGCTATCTATAGGAACCCCCTAGTTTCTGCCAGATCACCAAACGATAACCGATATTTATTACCGAAAAACATATTTATTTCGAAAAATGAAACGATAATGACTGACTACAATACCTACTTGCTTATTACGTTGTCAGTCAGTGGTTAAAGGAAGAGGATGAATTTTCAAAAATCCTTTCTTAGTGCTCACTTACGCCATATAGGGGACATGTGCAAAATTGCATGCTTCTAGACACGCCGGTTTAAACTGTGTGTTGTACGGTCAGTCAATGTTAGAGTTTTAACCGAGTAGATTAACCCCCTTAGGGGATGAGTTTTCAAAATTCCTTTCTTAGTTCACATCCACATTATATAAGGAACTCCTGTGCAAAATTTCATGATTCTAGACACGCCGGTTTAAACTATGTGTTGTACGGTCAGTCAATGTTAGAGTTTTAACCAAGTAGCTAGATCCCCCCTAGGGGATGAATTTTAAAAAATCCTTTCTTAGTGGTTATCTAAGTTATATAAGGAACTCCTGTGCAAAATTGCATGCTTCTAGACCCACCTGTTTAGGCTGTGCGTTTTGTACGTCAGTCCAGTGTTAGTATTAAATAAGTAGATTAACCCAATTAGGGGATGCATTTTCAAAGATCCTTTTTTAATACACATAGATAGATAGATAGATAGATAGATAGATAGATTATTTATTTGAGAATCACAATACGTGGGTACAAAACGTCAAGTAGTCAATTAATCAATTATAAAGAAAAATTAAAAAAGTCGTTAATACTGTAAAAACAGTTTTGCTTAAAAATTGTATTTAATTTACTCTTAAAATTTTTTAAAGGTAAAACTTGTATGTCTCTTGGCAGCATGTTATAAAGCTTTTTGGCCATGTAATCTGGGGCAGCCTGGGACAGATTTAGCCTTCTTTGAGGTAAGCATATTTCATTTTTTGATCTAGTGTTGTAACTATGGAAGTCAGAATACACGTTATATAAAGAACTCACGTGCAAAATTTCATTGCTCTAGACCTACCGGTTTAGACTGTAGTCAGCCTGTAGAGGGTTTTATTAGACAAAGTGAAAAAAAGTAACATTTTTGCCTACAAAACGTAAATATCAGAAATTTGCTATCCAGCTCCCAGAAACAGTTAGCAGGTATTTAGAGAGAATAAAAGCAACTCTTTACTTGCAAATTTCTACCAAACGTAAATATCAGAAATTTGCTATCCAGCTCCCAGAAGCAGTTGGGAGGTATTTATAGAGTATAAAGTAAGACGTCAGAGTCAGACTGTTATCTAATATTATATTTTAAAAATTTTAACCCATTCCACAGTCAGGGTCGGACTAATTCACTTTGGCCTTTTAAAATCTGAAAAATAGTTGCAAAAAAGCAAATTCGAATATTTCTTTTTTTTTTTGAGTGTATAAAAAGAATTCTAAATTATCGGAAAATTAGTTTTTAGTAAAAAGAACATGAAAACACATTTTCTTTAGATTTTAGAATAACCACATAAAAAGCAAGTGTTTATTATACACAGTTGTTCAACAGAAAAGTAAATTATCTTGTTTAAAAAACTGTTCAAAATAGACAGTTTGACCGGGCCCTTCTATAAAAATCGGGCTTAACATCTCAGAGATAAAAACGTTTAAATGTTGCTTGGGTGTTTAAACACACTTCAAATAGCCACAGAACCAAAAGTTAAGCTTATTTTTTTATGTGGAGTGTCAGTTCCTATTAGTATAAGCTGTGTGGACCTAAAAAGCTGTTTAGGCTATGCGCTGTACGGTCAGTCAATGTTAGAGTTTTAACTAAGAAGATTAGCCCCCTTAGGGAATGAATTTTCAAAAATCCTTCCTAAGTACACATCCACGTTATATAAGGAACTCATGTGCAAAATTTCATTGCTCTAGACCCACCGGTTTAGACTGTGCGTTGTCTGTTAGCCTTTAGAGGGACTTTTTTTTATTAAGAAAAACTGAAAAAAAAGTGTAAAAATTATTGATTAAAACGTAAATATCAAAAATTTGCTATCCGGCACCCAGAAACAGTTAAGAGGTATTTATAACGAATAAAACTAGACGTCAGACTGTTATCTAATTTTATTTTTAAAATTTTAACCCCTTCCACAGTCAGGGCCGGACTAACCTACTTTGAACTTTTTGAAATCTGAAAAATAGTTGAAAAAAAGTAAATTCAAATATTTCTTTTTTTTGAGTGTATAAAAAGAATTCTAAATTACCGGAAAATTAGTTTTTAGTAAAAGAAACATGAGAACATATTTTCTTTAGATTTTAGAATAACCACATAAAAAGCAACACATTTTTATTTATTTGTTTATTATACACAGTTGTTCAACAGAAAAGTAAACTATCTTGTTTAAAAAACTGTTCAAAATAGACAGTTTGACCGGGTCCTTCTATAAAAATCGCGCTTAACATCTCAGAGATAAAAACGGTCAAATATTGCTTGGGTGTTTAAAGTTTAAACACACTTCTAATGGCCACAGAACCAAAAGTTAAGCTTATTAGTGTATTTGCCATAAGGCACTTACACTATTGGCGTCGGTCGGATGGCGGGACCTAGGGGTCGGACCAAAATTTCTCGACGTTTCATAAGTTTCTAAGAACTTTGACACCATTTTTGGAAATGTTTATATATATATGTATATATATATATATTTATATATTTATATATATATATATATATATATATATATATATATATATATATATATATGTGTGACCACGATAACTCTCGACAGACTTAATCGATTTAAACGAAATTTGGTCCACATGTTGGAATCCATCATCGCAAGAAGCCTATTTAAAATGAGCCCGATCGGGCCATTTTAAGGGGGGTATTTAGGGGTTGAAAAATGTTTTTGGGCCCAAAAATACGGAAAAAATTTTCAGAATCACTTCAAATTTGAAATTTAACCCTTTAGTAATTATTGAAATGTGCTGCTAAAATTTAAATAAAATCGGCCCGACAGGACCGGACTTACAAATTTTATGAAAACGCAAGTTTACTGATATGGATTTACACACTGAAGGGTGTATATAATTTGGTACAGATGTTGAATTGGTATGTAGTATTGAAATTAAGTAAAAAAATGTTGTTTTAAGGGGTGTATTAGAGGGTAATTTTTTTTATTTTGTCCAAAAACAAAGTTAAGTTCATACAATAGAGCCACACTGCTTATAAAAGCAAATACACTATATTGTCGGCAGGGTTTCGCACTGCGACCAGAGTTTTTTTTTATGTGGAGTGTCATTTCCTGTTAGTATAAGCTATGTGGACCTAAAGAGCTGTTTGGGCTGTGCGCTGTACGGTCAGTCGATGTTAGAGTTTTAACTAAGGAGATGAATTTTCAAAAATCCTTCTTAAGTACACATTCACGTTATATAAGGAACTCATGGGTAAAATTTCATTGCTCTAGACCTACCGGTTTAAACTGTGCGTTGTCTGTCAGCCTTTAGAGGGACTTTTTTTTATTAAGAAAAACTAAAAAAAGTGTAAAAAATTGATTCAAACGTAAATATCAAAAATTTGCTATCCGGCACCCAGAAACAGTTAGAGGTATTTATAACGAATAAAACAAGACGTCAGACTGTTACCTAATAAATTGTATTTTTAAATTTTAACCCCTTCCACAGTCAGGGTCGGACTAACCTACTTTGAACTTTTTGAAATCTAAAAAATAGTTGAAGAAAAGTAAATTCAAATATATCATTTTTTGAGTGTATAAAAAGAATTCTAACTTATAGGATGAAATAGTTTTTAATAAAAAGGAACATACGAGCACATTTTCTTTAGATTTTAGAATAACCATATAAAAAGCATACACTTTTGCTTATTTGTTTATTATACACAGTTGTCCAATAGAAAAGAAAATTATCTTGTTTACAAATCTGTTCAAAATAGACAGTTTGACTGGGTCCTTTCTAAAAACCGGGAACTAGACATTTGTCTCATTTGGTCTATACAATAAATCCGGCCCTGCCACAGTATAGCGATAGGTATTGCATAATACTAGTTTTAAAATTCGTCTTTGACAAAATATAAACAAGGTTTAATAATAATTAGTTTGGTACCAAAACAGTTTTTTTTTTTATTTTTGTAGACATTAATAATTTTCAGTTAAGATAAAAACATCAAAATATATCACTTCAGTGTTAATTCTATATAATTTACATAGATATTATGCATGTATAATAAGCTTGATAAAGAAACAAGAGAGTAATTAATGTTGCAGCTTTTTAAGTCTATATTTCAAAACTGTAAAATTACAGACATGACTTCTTGATTTAGTACTGCAGTATTCGAAGTATTCGACATTACGCAATCTATAAAAATTCGTCAGTCAATAATATAAACACAAAAATATCCGGCGCCCAGAGCTAAATAATAATTTTACACATAAACTAGCTGTCACCCACGACTTCGTCCGCGTGGAATTTATGTTTGTAAGCTTGGTATATTTGAATGTATATACTATTTGCAGTAAGAACTATTAGCTTAACATTTCCGTTTGGATAAAATAATTACAAGATTCAAGCACAATTTTTTTTTTTCTATAATAATAAAAAAGTTTATAGGGGCCACATTATCCTAATGTGCCCAAGGGCTCCAATAGGTTAAAGACGTCCCGCGACCTGAATATATTCTGAAAATAACTACCTCAAATATCATATATGACACCTGACATCAATGAGCTCTTTAAAAACAAGAGACCTCAGGTGTCTAGATCCTCAAGTTCAAGATAATTTACCCCTTTTATTACCTTGATTTAAATTTAAAAATTGATTTAACTAAATAATTACAAATTTCAATTTAGTATGTGTATTAGTATTTAATTTAGAGTCTGGCCCGCTAACACACCCTATACCCTATAAATTGTCCTTTAGAAAAATCAGTCTGACACCCCTGATATAGGGGACTTCTGTGCAAATTTGTAGAGTCTAGAAGCATGCAAATTTAGAATGTAGACCCACCGATTAAGACTGTGCGTTGTACAGTCTGTCAATGTTAGAGTTTTAACTAAGTAGATTAATTCCCTTAGGGAATGAATTTTCAAAAACCCTTTCATAGTGCTCTCTGAAAAGTTATTAAAACATATTATACAGGGTTATTTTACTTTATGAAAAGTAAAACTTGATCGCGAGATACAAGTTACAAATATAAAGAAAATAAGTTCAGGAGCATCATTTCGAAATAATTTTCTTTCATTGCATGAACAAGGCAAGGTGCTGTATTTCATGGCACTGGATTCTGGTGATGACTGATGACTGATAGGGCAATGATGACTACGTCCGAATTCCAAAGCAGTCAGGGCACAGACCTGTCATGTTTGTAAAATTAATTAGTATCACATCAAAATTAAACAAACATAATATATAGATATTAATTTGTTTTTTAATTTAAATATAAATATAAACATAAAAAGTTACACTCGAAGCCGTTAAATACTAACACTGAAAGTTTTTTAAAAAAGAAAAATTGCATATACGTGTACATTTAACACACGACAGCAGTAGAGAGCTATGAAAACATCCGGTATATAAAGAATTTTGTACTATTTTATTGAATGTCATTTGGAAACGCCTCTTTCAAAAATACAAGTAATTAGATCATTCCATTGACAGCAACAAACAAATGTCACTAAGGGCGATATAAATAAGATGGAAAAATGTTTATTTACCTCTTTTCTTCTTACTGACCAGACACTAAACTACTTATTGTTTTTAGTGTTCCGTGCAAAACGAACTACTTGTAGGATCACTTCGCTGTCCGTTCGTCCGTTTGTCTGTTCAGGCGATTTTCTCAAATTTAAAATTTGGCACAGAGATGTTGGCCCAAATACGGACAAGAAGTGTAAAAAGTTGCATTTTCATTCTAGGGCTTAATTTCGGGAGTTAAATTGATATAATAAAAAAAATGTTTTCAAGGATATCCAATGAAAACTTATTGAAACACGAATTCGTCAATTTATATATAAAATTTTTTTATTGAAACTTCCTTAGGCGTGGCAGTAAATTGGTCTGGATCAGACGAAAAGTGAAACGCTTCCCTTTCTCCGATATTAAACGGCAGTTGAAAGGAAAGAGTAGGAGAATCGTTTTTTTTTCTCTATTAAAACGTCATACGCACTTATCACAGTGCGTACTGTGTGCTTATCTCTAGTCACGCTAACAAATTCCACATAACCATTTCGTAATCCTGAAATATTAAAGTCGTCAACAAATGCTACAACTAAAGAAATTTTACTTCTAGCTAAACGCACTAAAAAAAATTATAAGTTCCGAGTTTATAATTACCCCCGTGCGTACGTCTATGCAAGCCTATGTACGACTCCTTATGCAATAGATTTTATAGTCTCTCTGTTTTATTTGCAATAAATACCTCTTAAATAGTTCTGATAGCCGGATAGCAAATTTCTCATTTTTACGTTTTTTGGAAATATTTCAATACTCAAAAAGTCCTTCTAAAGGCTGTCAGACAACGCACAGCCTGAACCGGTAGGTAGAAGCATGAAATTTTTCCTTAAATAACGTGGGTATGTACTAAGAAAGGAATTTTAAAAATTCATCCCCTAAGTACTACTTAGTTAAAACTCAAACATTGTCTGACCGTACAACGCACAGTCTAAACCGGTGGGTCTAGAAGCATGAAATTTTGCAAAGAAGTCCCATATATGGGGCAAGGTAGCTCTGAGAAAGGATTTTCCAAAATTCATCCCCTTAGGGGTCTGATCTACTTTAACACTGACTTACTGACGGATAACGGCCAGTAATGTTGCTGTTGAGTTTCATCTCAAATGGGTTGGCTTGATGACTGTAACATGTTAATTTCTAAAGTCTAACGAGTTTGAATCGGGTATACAAGAGAAAAAAAAAACTAAGGCTATGTATAGCAATAAAATTTTGCAATCAAATAGCAAAAGAACATTTGAACGTCTTTATCTCCCAAACCGTTAATGGTATGAACCTGCGCAATGCCTGTTGAATTGAGTGTGTCGTTTTCTGTCAGTAGATAAACCGAATTTGAAATGTATCCGATACGTACGTATTCCAGACTTTCTAGAAAAATACTTCAAACGGGTCTAACTTTGAAACGGTAAATTTACTGATAGGATTATTTTTGCGAAGCTATCTCCTTGCCCAGAGAGCGCCATCCTTTTCATAAGTGTCCCATTTGACCCCGTAGAAAGTAATGTTAATACATATTAGAAAAATATGTTTTAATATTCTTTTTTATAATAATTTAAATTTCAGTAAAGACATACGAGTATAATCAACATGTTTTCTTATTTTTTAAATATTTTTACAAAAATACACAGTTTTTAATTTGAAAATTATTTTTTTCTACAAATATTATTAATTAATTCTTATAAACATAAACGCTAATAACCTTAGCGTCACGCAGCGTCGGTCTGGCTTCAGGGAATACCAGGACTTTTCCCGGTGGGCCGCCGTTCCTCCGTAGGCCGATCCGGATCTTTTTCTTAGTTACATGATCACATAGAGGTGTAATGAGTCCATTTACTTTATTTAGAACAGTTGTTTGACAATTTTCCCGGTAACTTTTTAGGTCCCAGACCGACCCTGGCATCAAGGCAATACAAATTTTATGAAAAGTACACAAAGTTATTATTTTAACTTTTTTATAAATGCATTGTCTGTAAAATTTCAAAAAGATGTTTAGGTATATGTGTATAAAATGATTATTATTATTACTATAATATTATTATCTGAGCGCCTGATACTTTTGTGTTTACATTTGACAGACGAATTTTTTTAAGCTATTATGCAATGTGCCGATGTTGTATTGTATTTTATTAAAACACGTCTCCTTCAAAAATAGAAGTAATTACATAATTCCATTGACAGCCATGGGCGTCGCCAGGATTACTTTCACGAAGGTGCACTTGCATCTACACATGATATTATTAACTAATATTAACTAAAGGCCGCTGCACACGAGGCTAGAAATGCTGCTAGGAGTTCTGCTAGCCGGTAGGCTGGGTACGAAGCTAGAAATGACGTCACTGCGAGCTGGCCTGCTAGCTCACATGATAGGTTTAAAAATTAGAACCACGGCTATTTTCCCTGCGAGATTTGCTACTAGCTATGAGCAAGAACCAATCAGGAAGCAGTATCGTGTCACTGTGGGCACTTGAACAAACACCCACAAACCAACATGGTGTCGCATTCTGTTCAGATAACAGACACGTTTTGCTCTGTGTTTATATTCGAACTGTCACTGCGCGCGCACCAGATCTATCCACAAATCCAGCTTGAAAAATAGTCTCGTGTGAAGCGAGCATTTAACAGCAATCAAGAAAACCAGCGCTAGAAAACTAATAGGCAAATCTAACAAAGAATCTAGCTGCGTTTCTAGCCTCGTGTGCAGCGGCCTTAATATAAATTATAGAAAAAAATGTTCGTGTATTATTGTACACATGTACGAAGTGAAACTTCTGTACGGCATATCTCTCTAAACGTCATACGCATTCTACACGCATTTGCTGTGCGTACTGTGTGCTTCTCAAGTCCGCTAACATATTCCACATAACCATTTCATAATCCTGAAATATTAAAACCGTCAACAAATGCTACAACTGAAGAAGTTTCACTTCTAGATAAACGCATTAAAAAAAAATCATAAGTTCCGAGTTTAATTACCCCAGTGCGTACGCCTATGCAAGCCTATGTACGACTACTTATGCAATAGATTTTAAGTATCTCTGTTTTATTCGCAATAAATACCTCTTCTTAGTTCTGATTGCCGGATAGCAAATTTCTCATTTTTACGTGTTTTGGAAATATTGCAATATTTTAATCTCATTACTTTTATCTAAAAAAAGTCCCTCTAAAGGCTGACTGACGCACAGCCTAAACTAGCAGGTCTAGAGCAATAAAATTTTGCACATGGGTTCTTTATAGAACGTGGTTGTGTATAAAAAAAGGATTTTTTAAAATTCATCCCTTAAGGGGGTTAATCTACTTATTTAATACCATCACTGGACTGACGTACAAAACGCACAGCCTAGAGGCACAGTCTAGAAGCATGCAATTTTGCACAGGAGTTCCTTATATAACTTAGATAAGTACTAAAAAAGGATTTTTTAAAAATCATCCCCTGGGTGTTCTTCTACGTAGTTAAAACTTTAACATTGACTAACCCTACAACGCACAGCCTAAGCCGGGTAGGTCTAGAAGCATGACATTTTGCACAAACGTGTTCCCCTACATGATGGCGTAAGTGAACATTAAGAAAAGATTTTTCAAAATTCATCCCCTTAGGGGGCTAATCTCCTTTGTTGGAAATTCCATGCATCAAGTTGATTATCGTGTGCATTTAAAAAAATTGTTAATTTTATTTATTTATTTTATGTTTGTACTAAATAATTATAAGGGAAAAAGGATTGTGAGAAAATAAACACAAATTGACTAAAAAGAAATATTTTTATTTATAAAACACTCGGGCCGGTCCGGCTTCGCGCGAATTTGTAGATTGCCACCGTTTAATAATAATAATAAGCTCAACTTTTGGTTCGGTGGGCATTTAAAGTGTTTTTAAACATCGAAGATACATTCAAACGTCTCTATCTCCGAAACGGTCTTAGATACAGACCTCCGGGTGCGCTCATTGAATTCAGCGTGTCGTTTTCTATCAGTACACCGAATTTTAAATGCATCCGATGCGCATTCCAGACTTTCCAGAAACGCACTTCGAACGTGCCTATCTTCGAAACGTTAAGAGATACGAAGCAACGGAGGGGCTCGGTGACTTCAGCGTGTCATTTTACATAAGCCCGCCGAATTTGAATCTGATCAGAGACATTGTCCAAAACTGTCTTAAAAAAATAACAAAAAAACTAAGGCTACTATGGGAAAAATCGCGTTTTTAGTCGATTTTCGACATTTTCCAATAACTCACTTTTCTGCTCCAGACGGCTCATACTAACACGAAATGACACTCCGAATCAAAAAATAAGCTCAACTTTTGGTTCGGTGGGCATTTAAAGTGTTTTTAAACATCGAAGATACATTCAAACGTCTCTATCTCCGAAACGGTCTTAGATACAGACCTCCGGGTGCGCTCATTGAATTCAGCGTGTCGTTTTCTATCAGTACACCGAATTTTAAATGCATCCGATGCGCATTCCAGACTTTCCAGAAACGCACTTCGAACGTGCCTATCTTCGAAACGTTAAGAGATACGAAGCAACGGAGGGGCTCGGTGACTTCAGCGTGTCATTTTACATAAGCCCGCCGAATTTGAATCTGATCAGAGACATTGTCCAAAACTGTCTTAAAAAAATCACAAAAAAACTAAGGCTATACTATGGGAAAAATCGCGTTTTTAGTCGATTTTCGACATTTTCCAATAACTCACTTTTCTGCTCCAGACGGCTCATACTAACACGAAATGACACTCCGAATCAAAAAATAAGCTCAACTTTTGGTTCGGTGGGCATTTAAAGTGTTTTTAAACATCGAAGATACATTCAAAACACTGAGTCTATCCGAGTAAGGCAAGCGCCATTGGCGTAGCAAGAATACCTATTAATAATTAATATTCTAGATTCAAGCAAGACCATCTTATTGCATCCAGCGTTACTAACTGGTGACAGGTAATCTTCTTAAATTCGTCTATAAATAAAAATGCAATAGTTCTTTTAGTTAATTTATATTAATTATTTTCATGCATTCCTTACAGTTATAAATACAAAAAATATAATAATGCTATACATACTCATTCAAATAACATGATACGACATTTTTCAATAATATATTAGATAATATATATTAGATATCGTGTCCATCGAGATAATAATTAATAAGAAAAATCGCAGGATTATGGAGAAAATGATAGATTTATTAATGTACGACGTTTCGTCTATAGATTTAGACTTTTTCAAGTACAATATGAAAATTCAAAACAATAATTATGAAAATAAACATTAATTACTAACCATAGCAAAAGTTAAGGTACATAAGGCAAAAACATGGCAACAAATATATTATGTATAAATTTTAAACAATAAAAAATAAAAATTCGAAAGTTAGCTCAATAACATAACATAGTTGTACTGACTACTTAAATTTTGAGTGTCTGTTCTATAATTAATAGAATTGTTTTTTCTAATACAACACACTTCACCGATATTTTTTTTTTTTTTTTTATTTTAAAAGGAGCGAATCGGCTTCTATGGCCATTATCGCGAAATATTTACAAATGTATAAGTACATATAGCATAATACCTATCTAAGGTAAGTACATATTATATTACATATAATATCTCTAAGGTAAGTATATATTATATTACATATTATATCACAATTAATGTTTATGGTAATTAATAAGGTAAGTAGTTGGTATTTTTAAATGTCTTTGTATTTGTTTATACTTTTTAGATAGTTAATAGTTGACTTTATGTTTTTTTCTTCATTATTTAAAATTGTTTCCAGATCCTGCGGAAGTTCAGTATAGTGGACAGGTCACCAAAAGGTGTTCTACCGTCAGAGGAACGTTGCAGATCTCGCATTCCGGAGGAGGAGAGCGATCCAACAGGTAAGAATCACCGATATTGTGTTTCTTCCAATTTGACTCTCCAGTGTCGAAATGATGAGATGACAACGCGGTCTTATTATCACTTAATAAATTTTTTGCCATGTTTTTATCTCATGTACCTTAACTTTTGTTAATTGCTATGGTTAGTAATTAATGTTTCTTTTCATAATTATTGTTTTGAATTTTCATATTGTACTTGAAAAAGTCTAAATCTATAATAGACGAAACGCCGTACATGAATAAATCTATCTTTATGTCCACAATCCTGCGATTTTTCTATTAATATATTAGATGTTTAGTGTTTTGAATATGCAAGATTTCCGATTTTTTTCAAGTTTCAATCAATGTAATGATAACGAAGAAAACAATATAATAATAATAATAATAATAATAATAATAATAATAATAATAATAATAATAAAAATAATATATAATAATAAAATATATACCTATAGGTACATATAATAAATTAATAATTTTAAAAAGGTAGGCGATATCGTCTTGACGCATGTGATGTGGAAGTTGAATCATTGGCTTGCAGTCTCTTGATGACGATTCAAAACGGGCCAAGATGTTTTTTTATCTATAGCAAAAAGAAAACGGGTTAATTTTAACACTTTTTTATTAACTTGACTTGTATACTTGTATATTGTAGTGGATATACATACAGTAAGCATTTAGTAACACCTATATCAATTGAACTACAAGCAAGCTGATTGCAACAATTATAACAATAGGGTTGTTCTTACTTATAACGCTAGGCTTGCAATTCTCTTAATATATAAATATATGGACAATTATACGAAGAGGGAGTGATGTAGTGGACACGAGGACAGGAGGAGGCTATGCCAGCGTAAAGCTGGCATACGTTGACTTTGGTGTTGTAAATAAATCATTATTAAATCAAATTCGAAGTTATTACTACCACAAAAGAACCTGATCAAACATCCAACACTACAGTATGTGTTGTATGTATTATGTATGGCTCTAAAGTATGTACTATGTATCTATAGGTATATATGCATCTAGGTATGTATGTATCTATCTAATGAAATCTTTCAATTCAATTTTCACTCACTTCCAGACGTCTGAATAATTTGAAATTTTGCGCCCGTATTAAGAACCCATGCAATACAATCCATAGTAATATTATAAATACAAAAGTAACTCTGTCCGTCTGTTACACTTTCACGGCAAAACTGCTAGACCGATTATGATGAAATTTAATATGGAGATAGTTTATACTCTGGGGAAGACCATACACTACTTTTTTTTAAATTAATCCCTAAATAATTAAAGATTTTGATTTAGTATGTGTTTTAATTTTTAATTTAGAATCTGGCCCGCTGCACACCCTAAATTTTGTACATGGCTCTTTAGAAAAATCAGTTTGACACCCCTGCTTTAAACTGTATTGATAGACTTCAATGTTGTACTACCGAATTTTTGAAAATTATAAATTGGCCTATCTTTTGATTGACTCAGCCGCTTGCAATGAAATAAAAATTAAATGTTACTGGAAGTAAGTAATAATTATAGATGATTAATAAATCTTGCACGTACTCACTTAGTTATGTACTTCTAATACGATAAATTAATACCGGGTGTTTTTTTTTAAACTTTGTACGTTTTTTACCATCCATTTTTTATGTCAATTGAACATCTTTTGTCCGATTTTTTTTTAAGTTTAGCTTGAAGTTTTTTTGCAAATGGCTAATAATGATTTTTTTAATGAGCGTTTTGTAAACATCTAGAAGTCTAATTGAGGAAAAATCAGACAAAAAATTTTTTTTTTCGCAAAAAAAACAAAATGAAAGTTCCCATTTAAAAAACAAAGGTCGCCCCCTTCCCCTGCAAAGGGGTGGGGTGGTGGGGGTGGATATTGTATCCAAACAATTTCCTCCTCAAAACTCTACACTGCCCTAAAAAGGCAAAGGGCAGTAAGTGACATTTGTTGAAAAATGAGTTCATACTGAAACCAACGACAGCAGTAAGTTCTGCAGCAATAATTTTATTGTCTTTAAAAAATGTTTCCCCCATGTTTTGGTTTCCATAATCTAAAATTCTGGACGGTCAATACATTTTTAGTAAATCTTGATTTACTCAAATTCATAAGTTGGTCACTTACTGCCTTTTGCCTTTTTACGGCAGTATAACTTTCGTACGAAACTTTTTCTTTTCAACCCTTTATTTTTTTAAAGAAAAACGTCCAAAGTTTTTAAAAAAACACCCAGTATACGCGTATGTACAAATATAATGAATGTAAAATGAAGAATAGGTTGCATGCTGCAGCAATATTCTGCCGGAAATCATTAAAAGATGAAACATCATCATACTTAGCTGCAGTTCTGTGCTACGAAGGAATCGTGTTCAGAATTGTTCCATAATTATTGTACTAAAATTAGCACAAAAGAGTAAACTGCAAATACCTCCCACATTTTTTGTTAAGTTCGAGAGATTTCAGTGCAGTAGCTTCCAATTAAGTCGTTATACCAGCGTCAGAGGTGAAATGATCTCTATAATTGCACGCTAATGGCGGTACGCTGTACAGTCAATGTTAAAGTTAACAGCGCTGTTAAATTCCGATTTCATGTGATGTTAAGTTTGGTAGAACGTGACGAAAAATTAACAGAACTGTAAATTATTGCATCACCCATACAGAATAACACCATTAAAGTCACTCCAGATGCCATATGTTAAGGCCGCTGCACACTTAGCTGGTTTTGCCGTTAAAATCGTTGTGCTGGCTGAGAAGATGAAAATGACGTCACTGCGGGCTCGTGTGCGTGGTCACAAGATGAATTTTAAGATTAGAACCGAGGCAATCTTTCGTGCTTGTTTGTTTGCTTGTTTTGAGCACGAACCAATCAGAAAACAGTATCTTGTCACGTGGGCGACATGAGCAAACGCCCACCAACAAACACGACGTCATAGTGTGTGCGCTGTTCGGAGACAATAAACGTTCACTTTTGTTCACCAAACCCATCTACAAAGCCAGGTTCAATACACGCATCGCGTGAAACGAACACATAAAAGCCATAACGAAGCCCAGCGCCACAGCACGCTTGAAACCTAGCAAGGAATCTAGCGACAAAACCAGCCTCTTGTGCAGCCATCTTTAGTTCGTTCTAAATGCCGCTGCACACGAGGCTAGAAACGCTGCTAGGTTCCTTGCTAGATTTGCCTACTAGTTTTCTAGTGCTGGTTTTCTTGATTGCTGTTATGTGCTCGCTTCACACGAGACCACTTTTCAAGCTTGATTTGTGGATAGATCTGGTGCACGCGCAGTGACTGTTCGAATATAAACACAGAGCAAAACGTGTCTGTTGTGTCTGACTCTGAGCAGAATGATGCCATGTTGGTTTGTGGGCGTTTGTTCAAGTTCCCACGTGACAAGATACTGCTTCCTGATTGGTTCTTGCTTATAACTAGCAGCAGATCTAGAAGGGAAAACATTCCCTTTTTTAATTTTAAAACCTATCTTCTGAGCTAGCTAGGCAGCCCGCAGTGACGTCATTTCCAGCTTCGTACCCAGCCTACCGGCTAGCAGATCTTAAGCTTGCACACAACAGTTGTGAAGACGAAACGACGAACGTTTCCTATGGTGTAGACGGCCCAGTTCCGTTGTTTCACGAATTGCGGATCGATCTCGCTCTGCAAGTATGTCTAAACGGACAGTAATATGATTCGTAGCGTAAAATCTTCTCTATGCGTAAAACATCAAACCTACCCAAACATGTAAGATGCTCGATATAGTCAATATCAGTGTTGGTCTGGGCTCAGGGAATACCGGTACTTTTCCCGGTGGGTCGTTGGTCCTTCGTGGGCCGGTCCGGATTTTTTTCTTCTTAGTTACATGCTCTCGTAGAGGCGTTTGACCATTTTCCCGATAATTTTAGGTTTCAGACCTACCCTGGTCAATATTCACTTCCATTCGGGAACAAACAAACACACATATTGTGGCCATGGTTGGACTTTACTTGTTCCTGGAGTCATTTATTCTGGAATTAGCAAAAGTTGGTTAGTTCTCGCAGTCAAATGACCACTTATGTTAGTTCCTGGTCTAAACAGTTCTAAGACGAATATTTTGTATCTCAAGGTACTTACAGCAAAACAAGATGAACAAATATTTTATTTTTTCTTGACTCATGTAAATATTTGTACACCACGTACAAAAAGAATATAATATTATGATGCATCATGCATCTGACTTATTCGTAGGCGTTATGTAATTTAAAATATGTAATATAAATAATGAATTTACACAGGAAATGCAATTGCGATAAAAAATCTAAGGCAAGTGTTTAGGTTTTATATAATAAGTAAATTGACTCGTGTATGTAAATTCGTTTAGTTGAAAACTTGGAACCTTCTTAGATTTCACTTCTTTTTTACAAGCTTTTATTTCACTTGCAATGTGTGTATGTTAGTTTGTCTGTTTAGGTGAAATCTTGCAAGCTGAATTAGAACCACTTCCTCTTATCCTACGGAGTTGAATTTTTACACGTTGGTTCAGTTCCAAAGACAAAGCATTTTAGCGAAACCTAAAAAATAAAAATTAATAGTAAAAAAAAACTAAAACATAAAACTAATAGTAAAAAACATTTCTAAAATAAACTCTTATTTATATGCTCTAAAAAGAAAATATAAAGTTTTAATTAAATCAAACCCAGCCATTTATTACATTATACAATTTATATGATATTATTAAAGCTTGTCGCAAGATTTTCCTGTGTAAACAAGAATAGGAACAATATTTAACTTGATCTTGACACAAGTATTTCTAAGAAAAAATGTATGTATTTCATAAAATCTCGCGACAAGCTTTTATATCATATAAATTGTATAATGTGATTTAATTAAAAGTTTATTTTCTTCTTTTTAGAGCATCTATATAAAAGCTTGTTTTTAAAAATGTTTTTTTACTATTAATTTCGGCAAAGCCAGCAAACTCATTTGTTCTTTGTATCAAACTTTTTCACATTTATGTTTTTGGTGGGTACTTTCTTCTTTACCAGAGTATCGCTTGTGGCCACAAGCGATATTCTGGTAAAGCTTAGTTGTCAATTGTTCCTCAACCAAATAAAACTCCTTCAATACATATTTTTGGAACAAAACTTCTACTAACAATAGTTTTTATTAATTATTTTGTGCAAAATTACGGTGTTTTCTCAAAAAAACTGTTTTAGTAACATTGTAACGACATCTCAAAGCTATTAGTTCAGAAGCAAACAAAAAAAGCTTTTTTTGTACCAAGTAGCGACATCTGTTAGAATTCGCTCAAAGCTATTAGTTTAGAAGCAAATCTGGTAGAATTCGCTCAAAGCTATTAGTTTAGAAGCAAATCTCGTAGAATTTGTTCAAAGCTATTAGTTCAGATGCCGGGCCGCAAATGAAATACATTTTGCAGAATTATATCTATCGCACCCGGGTGAAACCAGGACGGATCGCTAGTATTATTACCTATATATTATATTGTAATTATATAATATATGTATATTTATATGCAGCACGATATCAGTTTAGTGATGAGCATATAACATACTTCAGAGCTATAATCCACGATTCGTTAAGGCAGTGCTGAATGGTAACAATGCAGTTTTATATACCTTCTTCTGCATATCCGGCTAACTTTAGCATTAAATATTTAACCGTAAAGCTTTTGCTTCATAAATTAGCCGTAATATAGCTGCCGTAATATGACGGTGAATGACGTCACAATAACCCTATGCGTAGAAGTAAATGGATGTAGTTTTCTTGATAGATGCGGCACTTATTTACTTCTACGGGCACGTTTTTTATGACGTCATTCGCCGTAATGTTACGCCCGCTATATAATACGTTTTTTTAACAAGCGGTAGTCTCGTATTTAAAACGTTGATCGTAAAGTTTATGTTTCCAATTCTTCTCTTATTTAGTTGTTTTCAATCGGGAAAAAATATCATTCTTACACACAAGGTATCCTTCCTGCTACGCATTAAAGAGGATTGTCGCTTAGCGTTACGACGCGACAAAATTCATTACCTCGAAGAGCGTGGTATTCCGCGCCACGAGTAGAAATTTCATGGTAAATACTTTGTTGCCACGAGATTCAAACAAAATACATGTCTCAAATCTTCTTGGTTTCCGGGCTTGTATGCCGTGGTACATTGGTATTACTACCTGACGTTTCGTCTACAACTGCGGTAGACATTATCAAATGTAGCGGGCGAAGTTTCCTTTTAGGCTACTCACAGGTAAGTGTGTCGACAAGTGTATTACTTCCGTCTTTTATAGTCAACGTGCTCGTCTTCTCTACTCGGTCGTAGTATGTTCTTCTGTGATTGGTCGTTCCATTCAGTGGGTTGGCATTGCACAGTGCTGGTGTCCAGGTTTTACTTAGAGTCAAACTTTCATACCAATGGACCACGGCATACAAGCCCGGAAACCAAGAAGAATTAGATCAACACCGGCCGTGAAAGCTTACACACTTGGCTAAAATACATGTCTTTTTCGTCTTCCTACCGCATCATGACGCTTTGTAAACTGTCACATCGCACCGCGTCGTGTCGTGTTACGATGAGCGATCGTCCAAAAGTGTGCATGCGGCCTTAAGACGATCTTCAAGCTACTTGATCAAAAAATCATGTGACAAGAAGTAGCATGTGTACGCTGGGCCTAAGAACCAACAATAAAAAATATGATATTAGTTGGGATTTCTTGAAAATTAATCAATGTTTGTTAATGTTAGTTTTCACCCTTCTGCAGATACCTAACGATTATAATTTCGATCAAATGTACTTAAAATTTGCATTTCTGCAACGAAAGTGCATATGATTAGAACCGTTGATGTAAGTTAAGTCCGCTGCACACGAGGCTGGATTTGCTGCTAGGTTCCTTGCTAGATTTTACTACTAGTTGTCTAGCGCTGGTTTTCCTGAGGCCGCTGCACACGGGCTTAAAAAGACGTCTCGTGTGAAGCGAGCACATAACAATAATCAGAAAAACCAGCGCTAGAAATCTAGTAGGCAAATCTAGCAAGGGATCTAGCAGCTAACAGGGCTTCGAACATTCAGATCTGTGTGTAGCTTAAGAGTCAATGATGTTATTTAACAATTTGGTAAAAGTAGCAACTTTATAAAATGGTGATTCTACCTTCTCTGTCGAAGGTATCGAAGACATGACAGGCTGCCAGTGTATTGGTTACTTTCGCACCAAAAGCTGTTCAAAGTTTTGAAAGCTGCTACTTGCTAAACATGATAATCTATTAATATAGAATTTTTTATATTTTTTTTTCACTGCACACTTGAAAATTATAACACAGACGAAAATTTTTTAATGAACTCTCTTTATTGCCAATAAACATGTTTTCATTTTTTTCGAACGAATATTGCGCCAAAGTAAACTTGTCAGATATCGTTGTATTTTTTTGTTTATTAAAATTGGAAGCAAACTCTCATGGTTTATTAGTTAAATTAAGGAAGTTATGACTTATGATGATTTTTACACCCTATATATACTAATGTAGCAAGTTTTGTTACACTCTGTCTCTCTTTTTTGTAATATTGTCAAAATTAGTTTTCCTTAGCTACGCTGGAAAAATGAATGTTGTTATTTTTTTGGAAAAATTTAATTGATTAATTTCTTCTCTAGAGAAAACATCATTTTACGAATTATTTATAATTCAATTAAAGCGTTTTATTTTTTTTAAGTAAGAACTTAATAGTGCTTACACTATTAAAATTATAATACTTCCTTTTTGGTTTACCGTACTAAAGAAATAAACAAAAACTTTGCACAATATCCAACTCTTGGTTTTCGAGAACTTGGTATTTCTATCCGACGTTTCGTCTACAACTGCGGTAGACATTATCAAAGATGATGTGGCAGCGTGCGAAGTGTCCTTCTGGGCGGCTTACAGGTAAGTGTGTCGACGTCTGCCTTTCTTCATTATTTTATGCTCAGCGTTTTAGTGTTTTCTGCTCGGTCGTAGTTCACTCTTCTGTGATTGATCGTTGTAGACGAAACGTCAGGTAGAAATACTATTGGACCACGACCTACAAACTCGGAAAACAAAAAACTTTGGAACAACACCGACCGTGAAAGCCTACATATTTGAGTTTTAAATTAACTTTGAAACTGTGTCATTTACTTTTTAAATTGCACAAGCATTAATTCTAACTTGAACATTGTGCAACAACATAACTATTGTCTGAGATACATTTTTTGAAATACTGAGTAGGTCGGTGGTGGTGTAAATAGTTAATAAATACTTATTATAATTCAAATATGGCGGCGTTACATATATAACGAGCAAGTTAAGGCGAGAGTTCAGATTCTATAAATCATAGCGCGCAATGCAAATTAGTCCGTCAAAGTGCAGTGCAACGCTGCATCGAGCGGCTGATTAATAGAGGAGATCGTGATTCCCTATGCGGCAAGTCAAATAAAAAATAACCCGGAACAAATCTCAACCGTCCCTTTTTCCTACAGACTTCTGTTATTGAACAACTTTTATACATGGCTCCAAATAAAGGTTAATTCGACATACGATTTTTGAAGTAAAACTTCTTTTCACATAATAATAATAATAATATTAATAAAGGTATATTTGCATGGCTCTAATGAGGTACAAAATATAATATTAAAATAAGTCTGCCATACTGCAGGGACAAAGTTCAACTAAATATTTTTTAAGTTGTTTTTTAAATTCATCGACGCCTGCTGCACAAATAAATTGTTCAGGCAGTTTGTAATATATTTTACAGCCAATAGAGGGCTCTCTTCAAAAAATGAGGTGCTATGTTTTATGCTTTTCGCTGATGATAGTGTAGCAAGCTTTGTTACATTAATTCTCTTTCTCTTTTTTATATTTGTCAAAATTAGTTTTTCCTTAGCTACGCTGGAAAATTGAAGGTTGTTATTATTTGGAAAAAATTTAATTGATCACTAACGACTCTTGAGAAAACATCAATTACGAATCTTTAAAGTTCAAGCTTGTGTTTTATTTATTTATAGTAAGAACTTTATTTAGTTCTTACAATAGTAAGGTAAATTAGGTTCATTAGATTGAACGTGGAATGCAACGCAAAAAAAATATTGTCTGAAGACACAAGTAATTCAAGAATTACAAGGCGCGAAATTCTATAAAATATACCCCGGCGTTATGTTTGAAAATTGTAGTATATTTTTAACGACACTTTGAGCTTAATAATATAATTTAATTAACTTATTCTACGAAAAAAATTACAGTTGAAAATATTGAAACACAGAAAGGAAAAAATCATTTTAATAATTTATTAATAATTAGTCACAACCAACTTTTTTATAATTATTACCCTAAATTATTAAAATAATTATATTTCCATTTTGGTACATTTCAATAAAAACTTTCTTTTTATTATTATTTTATTTTTCTTGTAATAACATATATCTCTGATGCGCATGCGCCGATTTTTCCCGAAATAAAATATAAAAATTTCTTGTAAAACAGATAGAATAATAAGCCGCTAAAAAAATTTTACCATTGTTATATAAAAAACGTTATAGCACATAATATCTCTTGCGCATGCGCCGATTTTCCCCAAAAATAAATTACAAAACTTTCTTGTAAGACAGATAGAATAATCAACCTTATGAAATGTAAAGCATTATTATATAAGAAACAACGTCATAGCCCATATCTCTTTTGCGCATGCGCCGATTTTCCCCAAAAAATTTACAAAACTTTCATGTAAAAATAGATAAAATAATAAGTCTTTTTAAAAACTATATTATTATTATATAAAACAACATTATAAAAGATATACTCTTTTACGCATGCGCCGATGCTCCCAAAAAACAATAGGCCACTTCATATTTGCATATCAAACATCCTCCCAAAATTTGGTTTCAATCCGCTCATCCGTGGTGTCGGAATGGTAAGAAATGTCAAAAATGACGTTTGCGTCTGTCAAAGTATTATGTTCTAATAATTAGTTATTCATATTGTTAACTCAGTAGGCGTTGCATTTCACAAATATTTGAAATGCCATCCGTTTTTGAACAAATGCAATCGTTTTAATTTAAGACAGAACAAACGTAATCTTTATATTACCATATTAAACCGTGCAACAGAGAGAGATAACCGAAAGATGTTTGCCATCGATTATATCAAATTGAATTTATTTCTAAATAAATTTGTATAAAAAACCTGTTTTGGCAAATTCTGTTGTACGAAATTTATGTAAAATTTTCTTCTCTTTCGTTTAAGACAGGTTTCGAACCGATCTGATTTAAATTGAGTGAGTTATAAGCAAAAAACTTCGTTTTTTCTTTATTGCTCCCCTCTGGGGTCAAAATTCAAAAATCGGGCGACGTTAGGATTTAAGTTACCCGGAGACGAATCGAACAAAAAAAAGTTTTTTAAAATCGGTTAAGGCGTTTGGGCTGTACGCTGGATACAAAAAGCGTGACTCACAGATTCACAGACAAAGCGAGAAGGCGCTTTAGCTTACGCTAATCGCGCCTAAAAAGGGTCCAGAGATAAAACCATAAGGAGCAACCGGTTTCTATAGAGTACACGCGTGCATTGGCTTCTTTTCCTTGCCAATTATGCACGTACTCTATAGAAACCGGTTGCCCAGCTAACAGCTTCAAGCTACGTGGATCAGAAGTATATAGAGGTTGGCTCGTACGCAAAAATTCCGTAAGTTCAATTCCGGTAATCGGCGCCATTATTATTATTATTTTTTTATTTTGATGTGAAACATCTAATAGTGCATCTGATTGGAAGTAAAACCGTGCAATTGGCAATTGGGAATGATACTAATTTAGTTCAAAATTCACTTTTCAAAATTTTACAATATTTATTCGTTTTGAGGTCCCCCGAGTCCAAAATACACATTTTTGGAAAAAGCCTGTTCGTCAGTTTTTCTATACATTTCAAGCGACTGATTTTTTTTAAAAGAACTCGTTTACAATTGAAAATTCAAAACGTAGAAGCTGGATAGATTTATTTTTTTGGTGTGTTTGCTTTTGTACCGAAAACATGCTTAGAACTTCTAAAATTGAGTCACTTCATCCCAGTGGAGGTTAAAGACTTATCTGAGAAACACTATGGGCCATGGGGCAAGAGCGTCTCAATGGACTTGCTTCTTTAAACATTCACCATCAAATTGATCTAACTGAGGACGAAATTCTCCACACTTTTTTCAAAAAGCCTCGGAAATTGCAGAATACATCAAAATCAATGTAACTTTGGTTCACTTCAATTTTTTTTATTTTAATGAACATGTTGCTCTTATTGTAAAGATAGAAATTCATTTATTGTATTTCATATACACGAGTGTGTTGGTAGAACTGACTTGAACTTCGCATGTACATAATACAGTATGGAATAATTTATATATACAAAATGATCTCAAAAAACTGCATATCAGTTGGAAAAACATTTTTCGCAAACGGAGTAAACATTTTTCAAGACCCCCCCTTGCCGTAATCCTGGATCCGCCACTGCTTCATCCCAATTGACGGATTATATAATACTAGCCGCTACCCGCGGCTACGCCCGCGATTGAGATGGAAATCGACTTTTGACATGCATATCAGGGGTTGAGGTATTGCACATATTTTGACAAACAATTTTCTTATTTTTCGTAAAAAAATAAAAAGTATCCTATGTTACTTCTAATACCTTCAAGAGTGTATGTGCAAAGTTTCATGATGATCGGTTAAGTAGTTTTTGCGTGAAAGCGTAACAAACAAACTTACATTCGCATTTATAATATTTCGTTTTCATAAAATTTGTAAGTCCGGTCCTGTCGGGCCGATTTTAATGAAATTTTAATAGCACATTTTAATCATTACTAAAGGGTTAAATTTCAATTTTGAAACGATTCGGAGAAATTTTTCGGTATTTTTGGGCCCAAAAAATGTTTTCAACCCTTTCTTATTTTTCGTAAAAAATTTTTATTTTTTTTTAATAAAAAGTATCCTATGTTACTTCTAATACCTTCAAGAGTGTATGTGCAAAGTTTCATGATGATCGGTTAAGTAGTTTTTGCGTGAAAGCGTAACAAACAAACTTACATTCGCATTTATAATATTAATAATTAGTTGTGCGTGAGAGTTCGTGGACCATTTATTTGGAAATCCTGATATACATATTATGGGTGCATCGTGCCTTCTCACGATGTTCTACCATAAGATGGACACCATTAACTAACCAATTACGCGTATTTAGATCTAAGCTATTACTGGACATTCACAATAACATATTGTCACTCTACCGTTATGATACCTAAATGTTTACATTTAGGTAAATTAAAATTAGTGATGTGCCGGATATCCGTATCCGCGGAGCTCCGAGGGAGAAACAAGATCCGTATCCGTTAGTTTTATGGCGGATCTTTTACCTTATAAATTTTCAATTCATAGATGAAATTTTATATATATAGGTGATTAGATAATAATGAAAAACTGTTAAATTCCATTCAGATTATTTTTTATTTCTTAAAATCGTATTTGGCACCTTTATGTGATATATCGCAGAAGTGACGCAAAACTACCTTCCTTGATCAGCTGTCAATATTTCTTGAGCTTATAATAGGTGTATACGAATCGGTTTTCTGAAACTCAATACCTGCTATTAATTATGTTGTAACTTACTGGACCACGCACACTTGTCAAACATAACCTGCATGACCTGCACAGCACAAACCTACAACCTGCACGATGCCACACACTAGACCAGCATAAACCAGCACAATCCTACAAACCTTTCCAGTTTTCAAGTAGTTTTATCAATGCAAATTAATCATAAAAACGACACATCACTAGCACACCAGATCGATCCAGCACGGCTAAACAGAATATCGCAGACGACCGACTGGTGGTCGTTGTTAGCTGCAGGTGCAGGTCTACTGTGCGCTACCCTGTTAAATAATACGAGTACCTTCACAAACAGGCTTCTTTGTTCCGTGCCGTGTTGGTCGCGCAGGTATTCATACGAGTGTGCGCGATTTTAATTTTTAGAATTCTAGTAACGACGTTTGCGTCAAACGGAAAGTTAAGTAAGCATTACGTGATTGTGGACTTACCTGCAAATATTATAACTCATCTGATGCATTTGTTAACTGCTAACTATTGCACAATTCTTAATTAAACTGATTCTCATTTTAATATTTCACATATGTACGTGCCTTATATTGCAAGAGGCCAACCCATCTTTTACACCTTTCCCTATTCCACGATTAAAAAATCATTTTTATCGCACGGTTGATTACTTATTACTCATTATTATTATTGGGTTCAGAATTAATATTAATTGTAACACCATATACTACATGCATTATAGACTCATCATTTATAGATTGTTTAGATTTAAATGGTTGATCGATGATTCAAATCCCATGAGCCGACGAGACCATTTGACATATCGTCGTTGGTTCTGTAATACCTGCTATGTGTAAAAAGTAAATATTTGCAGGAAATGTCAAAAAGTGGTTATTTCAATAATGGATAATAAGAAACTAGCAATTTCAGAGGTATATTTCTAATTCATACTTATCTTCACTATAACATGTTTAATTAAGACGAAGTATTTTTTAAAAAAATATTTAACGTTAATTTCGGATTTATAGGCACATCGGAGGAATTATTTGATTGGGAGTTTTACAATATAATAAATTAAAGTATTTTAATTCAGTTTTTGCACATACGAGGTATTACTAGTGTATAGAGCTCCGTTTCCTGAATCTTTTCATCTAAAAAACGCAAAATCTGCCAACTATGTACATAATAAGACCCACTCACGATTAAACTTCATGCCACTGTTCAGTGTTCAAACTTATAGTTCAGTGAAGCATGATAATGTGTAGGACAAATAAACACTGAAACCAACACTGAAGTCAAGCATGAACTCATCAAATGCATCTTGATTTTTGAACGACTTCAGTGTTCAGTGTTCAAGTAAACTGCTGTGTGTGTGGGTTTTTTTCAGTTCAGTTTTTGGAGTTCTGTGTTTTGTACAACCAGAAGCCTAAAATCTCAATGTTGCTGCAAGTCTTTCGTGTGCAATAATAGATTTTCGCATATTTGTGTCCTGTTTCTCAATAATTGGGGTAACTAATTCCAGTAAATAATTGTAAGTTAATTCATCCATTCGTAAATAATTATTCCAATCAAGCGGCTCAAGATGTAATTCATTAATCAAATAAACATGACTTCTTGAATCACGCATTTCTAACCAATTTTTCACCCATATTCTTCTTTTTTTTCTTATTTCTCTGTTTTAAATACAATCCCATAGCTATGAACAGCCAATCCTCACCATTTAAATTACTCATTTAGTTCTTATTATTGAACTATACTCTATAATATAATATTATAGTGTGTATATAATATAATATATCTTATGTATCTATACTTGACGAGTGTATGCCAACAACTGAACCAATCTGAACACAAAAAATTTAAAAAAATGAGCAGTTTGCATTAACTGTGTGTGGTGCCAGTCAGTCTTTCGATTAATCGGTCCAACTTCACTGAACACTGAACTGTGGCATGAAGTTTGATCGTGAGTGGGGCCTATAAGAGCTATTACAGAACCAACGACGATATGTACCTAATAGTTCAAGAGCTCCTGAAATTTTTGGAAGTTGATTTAGGCATGGAAGTGACATACTTTATAATGTATTTTATCAGTGCAAACAACGAGAATGACATTTTGCTTCAACAACTCTAGTTGTTTTTAAGGATAATCAACCTCAAAATATGCACTAGTAGGATTGAAAACGTCAGCTCACTTCCAATACACTGTTTCTAAGCTGTATTTTAAAAAAAATTGGTTGTCTGTAAAGTCGGTTTACGGACGATAGTTTTACGTGATAACTTATTCCGCTCGAATATCATATTTAATAATACATAACCTAAATTTTAGTAGCTGTCAAACTATATTTTGACCGACTCTCTATCGCTTATACTGCTCTCTCGCTTGCACGCACAGGATCAGGCGGAACGTTACACAGGCGGAACGTTACGCTTTTTCGTGCGTGCAGCTGGTGTTTCAACAATTTATAAGACGTTATCACGTTAAAAGGCAGAACAAAATTCCGGCCGGAACACCCCGGCAGACCGGGGTGTTCCGACCGGAATTTCTACACGCTGTTAAAAAAAGAATCAAATCAAAAATCATATTCTGTAAAATATTCCATTTTTTTATTTTGATTGTCAGCTTTGTACATCCTGAAAAAAATCCCAAAAAAACGTACATTTCGAATGCATTCAGATAAGATCCCTTAAAGCTACAAGAGATTTATAAAATTACGTCATGCACAGAATACCGCATACTTAGTTATGTAAGCCTCTTGTAACTCCTACTGTGTGGGCACTTTACTATACTTTGACCAACGGCCTTCGCATCCCCAGCTGTTTAATAATACGCTCACAAGGCGATACGGTTTACGTTGGATTTTTAACATTAGACTGTTTGAATCTTACACTTTTTTACTATCGCAGTTTAGTCCACATAAATTTTATTACAATTTAATATAAATGTTTTATAGGATAAAATTTTTAATATTGGCGCGAAAACACGAGCCGCCATGTTTATCTGGTGTGACGTCGTTTTTGTAGTATAAAAACACGTATCAATAATGTTCGGTATCGTTGTCACGAAGCTTGTTTAGTGTTTACTCACACGTGTGTTTCGTGTAGTGATGTGCCGGATCGTTAAAAATGTATATCCGCGGATACGGATCTGAATACGGATTTTTGTTTCAAGATCCGCGGATACGGATACGGATCTTAACTTTCTTAGAGTACGCGGCGGTAAATATTGCACATCGACCTTTGGAAAGAGACTATCTGTTATGGGAAAAAGTTATTGACCTCTTTAAGAGTTAACTCTCATAACAGATTGTCTCTTTCCAAAGATCGATGTGCAATATCTCATTATAAAGATAGTTGATTTAGTACCTTTGAGTTATGTACTATTAGTATGGTACTCACTGCGATAAATGTTTGCAATATAAAGGTGCCAAATACGATTTAAAAAAATAAAAAATAATCTGAATGGAACTTAACAGGTTTTCATTATTACCTAATCACCTATATATATATAAAATTTCATCTATGAATTGAAAATTAATAAGGAAAAGATCCGCCAAAAACTAACGGATACGGATACGTATACGGATCCTTCTTTTCCCTCGGATATCCGCGGATACGGATATCCGGCACATCACTAGTTTCGTGTGCTTGTATAGGTATATTTGTGTTTACTACAAGTCTGACGTCACACTTCAAACCATCACGCCTGACAGCGTGTTTTGAAATGTCAAAAAATACAATTTCAAAACTGAAACAATAAATCAACATCGATAATTTCTGATTTCTTTATCGATAAATTATTGTATTCACATAACTTAATCATTTTTTTTTATAGTGTCATATACTCTATTAACGATTAGGAGCATTGATTACTTACAAATACCTATGTACTCTTTATCCCAAATCCTTTCCCATCGTTTTAAAATGACTGTAGCTCTCCTGACGCTATTTTGAAAGCTAAACAGTTCAGGTAAACGCCGAATGAAGGACAAATATTCCTATTCCAATCCTGCAGGTGAATTTTTTGAAGACATATTAAGAATATATTTGGCGTTTATTTAAAGCCGTTATAGCTCTAAAAATAGCGTTAGGGGAAGCTGTAGCCTACAGGTATACATAATAAAATATTTAAGATCTTAATTTTTGAGAATGTATTTTTTGTGACTTAGAAATAATAATGTTAAGAAAAATCGCAGGATTGTGGACAAAAAGTTAGATTTATTAGTGTACAACGTTTCGACATCCTACAGGTAGATTTAGATTTTTTCAAGCACAGTATGAAAATTCAAAACAATAATTATGAAAACAAACATTAATGTTTTTTTTCATAATTATTGTTTTGAAATTTCATATTGTTCTTGAAAAAGATCTAAATGAGCATAAATATGAAAATTCAAAACAATAATTATGAAAACAAACATTGATGTTTTTTTTCATAATTATTGTTTTGAAATTTCATATTGTTCTTAAAAAAGGTCTAAATCTATAGACGAAACGTTATACACTAATCAATCTAATTTTTTGTCCACAATCCTGCGATTTTCTTATTAATTATTATCTCGATGGACACGATATCTCATAAATAATAAAGTTAAAAAGTTTGCTGGGACCTTGCTTGATCAAAAAACGACATAAACTACTTTACCTTGCGGTCACAGACGTGTTTGCATATACGCGAGTCCCTGCTGGCAGTTGGTCCGTTCACCTACACACGCCGTATTCACAATAACTCGAGCAGATGCCTCAGCCTCCTGCGTCATCTTCATCACTCATCTAAGATACATCTACATCTTCGACGTGCAGACGCCTGCAGCAGATCCGTTACACATGAGGTGGCCATTGTCCGCATGTCCATATTGGTCAACACTTTAATGTGTTATGAAATAAACTGTAACAAAAAACAACACACAGTGTTCATATTTTATATAGGTTAACATGAAAGACGTTTTCAATGAGTTGCAAAATTCATTTCATGGACACTTAATTTATTACAAAAAAAGTATATACATTGGGAATTATATTATCCTCTCTATATTTTCCTCAAAAACATTAAGTCTCTTCCTATTTACATGTCAAGCTAGGGACCATTCAATTATTACGTAAGCACCAAACGGGGGAAGAGGTCTTTGCTTAGCTTATTTTTGTTGACATGGAGGACGGGGATCTAGATTATGATTATACGTCAGCAATATTTATTTATTCACTTTTTCTGTTTTTTCTGCAAAATTTAATGGATTAAGATATGGCATCCGTACTCTTGCTCGAAAGCGAAAAGCATGTTCAGGGATTCCCTAATCTGTGCGCTATCATCCTGTATCCATCGTGTGGTCAACCTGCTAAATATTTTTACATTCGAGACATTTTTATACTCCATGGGTAAGAGATTAAAATCTTGGAAGGAAGGAATGTAATGTATGAAGATTGACTCTATTCAATTGAAGTTAATGATGAGTATTTGGAAAGAATTACGTGGCATAAGGATCGAAAATGAAGCAATACTGAGATTTTTTTAAACTTGCATTTAATACTAACGTTTCGATACGTTTTGTATCATCTTCAGACAGTATTTGAACACTCTGAAGATGATACAAAACGTATCGAAACGTTAGTATTAAATGCTTGTTTAAAAAAACAGTATTGCTTCATTTTCGATCCTTATGCCACGGAATTCTTTCCAAATACTCATCAATGTAATGTATATTTCTGGCTAAAATCTTCGACATTTTTGGAACTTGGAGGAGATTTAAGGATTGGGTTCGAGTTTGATGGGAATGGCTGGACGTCGATGTATATATTTAAAAAATATTTTTGGCATATAATTGGTGCATATTCAGAACCCCAAAATCTCTAAATAAATCAACGGAAGGATAAAGAAAGGGTTTATAGTTATGAAGGTTTCAACTGCAATAAAGGTATTGTGGTTGGTGCAAGTAGGCATTAACGTAATATAAAAGAGAACGATGATGGTCAGACATGATAAGTTGTGAAAATGGCGCTCAAGGCGATTAAGAACACGTGCCGTCCGTAAATGTATAACATAATAGCGTGTAATGGTCATTAATTTAAACGTGTTTCAGAACAGCATCGCTTTTTCGCTCGTTGAATACAATAAAAATGATTAGAACTTTTTAACGATTTAAAAAAAAAATAAGTTATCAATTCCGACATAAATTATGTACTTACATTTATTTTTAATGTCTGTTCAAGGGGTTTACCGATTTAAAAAAATGTCAACATCATTTTGTACAGAATGTTTATGGATCTCATATATATATATATTTTTTAATCGGTTCAGTAGTTTTTCACTGATACCAAAAAAGGAGGTTTTTATATATGTTGCCTCATACCTCCAGCATTTGTTGAATCGATTTCGATGATTGTTTTTCTGTTTAATAAGGCATATCTTCAGAGCGGTTTAAATTTAATTTAAATCGATTCAGCAGTTTTTTTAGTTTAGCGATAAAATATTAAGGGGAGATATCCACCTAGAAGCCGGAAAAGAACGTCATTTTTGTGAATTTTTTCAAGGAAAACTATGTGAATTTTTGGATTTGGAGTTTTACTATCTAAAAGTATACACATTCAGAAATATTATGTTTATTTTTTTATTTAAAAATATAAAAAATTGACAAGATTATTGTATGATCTTTGGAGCGCCGTAAAAAGATCGGTACCCACTGGCGTTTATTCAAAAATCATCTAGGTAAAACAAAAATATTATTAAATTAGATACTGTAATCTAGTACTTGTCATAAGATATTTTTTTTGGTTACTTAGTTTTTGTTTTATAGGCAAAATAATAATTAATTTTTTATTCAAAAATCGCTATTTATGTTCAAACATCCGCCATTTTGTCTTAAATCGATATTTTCAAAATCGGCTATGACAAGTACTAGATTATGATATTTTTGTTTTTTTTTTGTTATAGATGATTTTTGAATAAACGCCAGTGGGTACCGATCTTTTTACGGCGCTCCAAAGATCGTACAATAATCTTGCCAATTTTTGATATTTTTAAATAAAAAAAATAAACATAATATTTCTGAATGTGTATACTTTTAGATATAATAAAACTCCAAATCCAAAAATTCACATAGTTTTCCTTGAAAAAATTCACAAAAATGACCTTCTTTTCCGGTTTCTAGGTAGATATCTCCCCTTAAGGAAACAAGCAGTTATTAACGTGTAAAGCCAGTAGAAAGTAAAAAATTAACAAAAACTTTTAGCAAAAAATTGAACCTTCTTCAAAAAAGCTACTAAAAAGCGTAAAATAATGAAGTTTGAGGTCAGCGCAAATTTAATGAAATCACATAGGTACGTACTTGAAAAGTTATAAAATTAAATTGAAGGAGTTTTAATTTTTCATTAAATTTTTTTTCTCAATATTGTAGGTACTACTCTTTTGAAAAAAGAGACCAGATAATAATTTTGGTCGAACTTTTCATATAGATACCTAAATTATTTTTTCACACCGCCCTATAGAAATAACTGCTTTACATGCCTGCGTAGCGGTAGTTAAATATCCCATTTACGCCAGCGCAGTGCTGTAAAGTAAAACATCTAAGCAATCCAGCAGTTCCAAAAGCGACCTGTCACACAAGACGAGAAACAGAGAAAGCAACGTAAGTTTGTTTTCGTAAACAACTCAAATAAATTCTAAATAGACACGCATTATCAATCTGTCAAAATGTTTAAAAATATACCTATTATGATGTGAAAATCAGTTATATGCGTACAAGAAATGTAGTATGTATTTGGACTGTAATGATATTATGGCACGTGTGGAAAGAACAAAACTACGTAAAATTAAAAAGAGCAAAGCTACTAATAATAGATTCTCTCAAAAATAATCTGCGAGAAGATGATTTGGAAAGAATGGAAAATTCAAACTACAGCTACATAATATACAAAAGGATAAAAATAAACTTCGACCAGCCTGAAAAATATCTCGTAGATCTTAAGGAATTAAAGTACCTATATAAGAATAATGAGTCAGATAAGATTAGCGAGTACAGATAAAATAACAATTTATTTTAAAAATATAAAATATGTAATTGACTGCAATACTGTATGCATGAATTGTAACCTAAAAATGAACAAAAACATTTTTCACTTTTTACTTGAATGTCCGCTGTATGAGCCATACAGAAAAGTATTTCCCAAAAATTATATCAACACAAACGACAGATATAACTCCAACTTTTTACAAAGATTGCTATTAGCTAATGCTCCAGAAAGAGTCAAAAATATTTTTTTTTATGTCACAAATGCACTAAAATTACGGGCATTTCATTTATGGGAACAATTCTAGAAGAACATACGCTTTATTTTGTATATTTTTGAATTATTCATGTACATTCCCCTCCTGTAAAGAAATTTATTTATTTTCAAATACAGAATACTATTATTATTATTATTATTATTATTATTATTATTATTATTATATTATGGCACGTGTCAGTGTTAAAATTCTCTGAACGTTCGACTTTATAACTTAATGTCACCACAGTTCGTACATAATAATCTTGATATATAAACTACAATTTTTTCTTCTGGAAAACAATCTTAGTGCACTTTAAGGCCAGTGCGTATTTAAATGTATCAAAGACCTTGAAAGAAACATAATGTAATGACTAATAATAAGCAAGTAGGCATGTACTCTCTTCGTTTTTTTATTGCATTGATCAATTATCTTTCGTACACCTAACTGGACACCCTCGAGCTATAAATGACTTGTAAGAAATTTGCTCTTATAAGAAAATATACCAAAAAAATATGCATAACAAAATATAACTGCTTCAAATAATTTATTTTGTACTGTTCGTATATAAATAGCTATAGATTCGACGAAGTGAATATCGATGGGGTCAATCTATAGCTAGATATTTGGAAAAGTAAGTACCTACTCATTTTCGAAATAAAAGAAATACAGTAGAACCTCTGTAACTCGAAGTTCAAGGAAGACGCAAAAAATTTGAGTTATAGAGTTTTCGACTTATGAAGGATTTCGACTTGGGCGGATTTGGTAAGGAAATATTCGACTTGCAGTGGTTAAGATTAATTCTAACTAATTTTGAGTTGCTATGTTCGAAATACTATGCCGAGATCAAATTTATTTTTCCGAGTTATGGAGGGAAAATATGTATACCTACCGAATTGGCTTGTAAGGACTCACTGATTATTTTGAGCTATAGAGGGTTGAGATTTCGAATCGAAAAATGCAGGTTTTGGAGCTTGAAAGGAAGGGAACAAAACATTTTTTCGAGTTTTTGAGTGATCGAGTCATCGAGGATTGACTTAAAGAGGTTCTACTGTAATTATAAAATTTTATATTCAGAAACAATTAATTTAAACGCTCCTTTGTGGACATAAAACTTCAATTTACAAAAAAATATATCTATGTAAATGGCTTAAGTAGAAACCGCTGACGAAATATGGAAAGAAAAACTTTAAAAAAATTTAAAAAAATTAATAAAAAATATTATAAAAGCCACTAAAAATAAATAAAGTTTTAAGGCTGGCGGCTATTAATAAAATTGGAGCCGAGCCTAAAATGTACATAATTTATTTTAGGGGCATTTTTTGAACGCGGTTCGATTTCCATATAAGAACGAGCGGATTACTTTAATAGAGGTGGTCACTTTTTTAAAAAAAAAGTCGTCTTGGAAAAATTTAAACAGCCTGAAAGTAGGCGAGTACTATTTCAAATACTTTGGGTGCCCTTCTTGATCAAACGTTGAAGTCTTCCTCTCAAGATCACATTTTATCCATGTATTTGTTACTTAGCTCATTAAAAATATGGAAAATTTGCAAGTTATTAAAATTAATCTATTTTAGTTGAAGAATATTGTAATGTACAGTTTTTTTTATAAAGTCGCGTTTACAAGATACTACACGAAACTATATGTTTTTTTCGAGGGGATGTCCTATTTATTATTTATCATTTATCATTTCGATTCGGCTTATTTTTTTGAACAAAAAAGTTCCCTTGAAAAAATGTCGAACTGTTGAAAATTGACGAAGTACATGTAAAATGGTTTCCTGATCGAGCATTGATGTCTCTTTCTTCAATTATACATTTTTGTATTAAATTTGGCTTTAATGGTTGTATAAAACATTATCCTGAGACTAATGGCCCGGTGCAGAGTATAGAGTAGGAACAACTGTATCGATCTCAGCGTGAGCTGTGGACTAAATGAGCAATAAATCACGCAACGGTTATAGAGAATAATTTAGTGTGACCGTCAAATGTCGTTTTCGTCGCGCCATATCGTTTAATAAGAAGCTTCGCAGTTTAAAACAACGATAACAAGGCAGTTCAATCCCGCTCTATTGCCCATTAGTAGTTTTCGTGGAAGTAAACAGCAAACAATATATTTTTTTTACATTTTTCCAAATAATAGGTAATTATACTCAATATGTTTTTGAAGTAAAACTACTTTACGCACGCTTGACTTGGGGAGTAAGCTGGTGAATGCATGACGAGAGAGTTACGAAAAGTGTGATCGGGAGCATTACGAAAAGTGTGATCGGGCGAGGCTGTTACGTTAAGACACAGTGCAGGCCTGTCTGTATCACACTGTAGGAACAAGAGAGAGCAGTGCGCGCGCACATTTTCTTTCTCTCTTCCTCTCATAGCCAGTGCATGAAATATATATATGTTACGGTAAATGTAAACTCTTGGGAAATGTACACATTTACCGTAAAATGTGCCGGAGAATGTGTACATTTGCCGCAATATCTACATTTAATGTACACATTCTCCGGCACATTTTACGGTAAATGTGTACATTTCCCAAGAGTTTACATTTACCGTAAATGTAGATATTGCGGCAAATGTACACATTCTCCGGCACATTTTACGGTAAATGTGTACATTTCCCAAGAGTTTACATTTACCGTAACATATATATCTCAATCAGTAGTTCGTTTGCGAGTTTGCTAGCGTTACGCGAACGGTGATTTCTTACATATTGTATATATTATACTTATATAAACATCCATCTATATGTATGTACCTATATATTATATAGGTACATACATATAGATGGAGCTAAAGAAGTTTTACTTCAGTCGTGTGGCCTAAAGCACACTCGCTTTTTTTTAGTTCAACGACATAAATACTATCTCTTTAACTGGGCATAAAAATTTCGATAATTAAAGGTTTCGTTTAATTGTTAATAATACAATTTTTTGAAAAATGCTCATTTGACACAATGTTATAAGAGCATGAAAAAATGCGGGCAGTAGGCGGTGCTGCCGTCACGCATCCAGCGAATAAGTTAGTTCATAAAAAACATTGTCAAATACAGACCACCTCGTCCTTAACAATCAGTTAAATAATAAAATTACCAACAAGGCAAAACATTCAAACGATATTTCGACTTTCGGGTAACTCGGTATATATTTCAAACAGAAATCGTCTATTCTGTAAATCAATAAAAAATGTGAAGCAATTTAGTTGTAATTACACATGCATTTCTAGAGTAGAAGTCGATATTTCAGATCGCCATTATCGGCCCGTTAGATCTGTGCAACTGTCATGTAATGTATTGACGAATGGATGATCCGATATCGACATGACAGGCCGCAATCATTTTAACGCAAAGTCATTAGTCATTAGTTGCAAGGAGCGCATCCAAATGTATCTACAGACAATGCATACGTCTTCTATTGCTCAAGATAACACGCTATTAGTAACGCTCCAGATTCAATCTTTAAAGAAACCAACTCCTTCTTCTAATTAATTCTTAAATGAAGACTTATTGCATACAATATACTTTACCAGATCAGCGATTTGTTTTCAATTAACTTTGCCGTCTCCTTAAGGACGTAGTCTGGTGTTCGGGTTTTGAAAAAACGAATTTATTTTTTTTACATTTTAAGTAAGTATATTGAGAAAATACTGTAAAAATTTTAGACCGAAATATTAAATATTTACAAAGCTATAACATATAGTCGAGAGCAGCAACGGTCTTACGGTAAGACTCTTACCTGCTCTTACCTCTCAATTGTTATCACGTTACCCTTATACTCTCGCAGAGTAGAGCAAACAAATTAGCAGAAAACGATGCCTTTGAAGAAACGGAAGGTTTACTATACACCAGGCATAGCTGCGATTAGTGTAAATATTCATTTTTATTTTTTTGTAAGAAATCTGAAATTAAAACTTTAAACGAGTTTTTCTCAAAACTACGTTTTTCTAAGCGGCGAGGGTGATTGAAACAATTGTATACAACCGATTGCTTTCAGTTTTTCACAGGGTATTCTACACAACAATAGCTCCGTCCGGTACTAGAATTACTTAATTATAAAAATTATTTCTATTTTTTTAACCGATTTTCAACAAAAAAATCACGATTTTCTCGTTGTTTTTTTTCTAAAACCCGACATTTTGTTATTTATCAATAAAAATGTTTATTTCTAGTACGGGATAGAGCCACAAGCCTACGAAACAATAACCAATTTAATTTTTATAATTCAGTTGACACCAAGTGACGTTATCACCCGCGCTACCCACCTACTTCCATTTAAAGTTGTCTACTTTAGGTTAAAAAAACAATTATAAAATGGCGTAAAATTAAGCAAAAAAAAATTTTTTTTCTTAGTGTCAGTAAAAACATGTAACAAAATTGAAAACATCGTACATTATTTTGACATTAAAAGAAAATTCTGAAATAATGGTTGAAAACGAGCTTGAACATAGGACTACATCCTTAAGGCGCAAACAAGAAACCTGAGTGCACAAAAATGAAATTTATAGCAATAATATAAAGAGGAAAACAAGTTGGAAAAACTCAACATGCAACAGGTGGAGACCTATTTGTCTCTTCACCTTTATTTTTGATGGATCCACATCCGCTGCATGTTGAGATTTTCTAAATTGTTTTTCTCTTTTTTTTCTTAGTAGTGATGAGCAAAATCGGTCTTTGTCTTGTTTTTTTTTTTTTTTTTGCAAGACCAAAACTATACTTACGCTAGCAAGACCAAGACGAAGACCAAACCCAAGATCGAGTATGAATACCAAGACCAAATGCCCAAGTGAAATAAACTTTTATTGGTAAGATATTAATTGTATATATTTATAATTTATACCTATAAAAAATCTTAATGATGATAGTATTTAGAAAAATTACTAAAAAGACGTAAATAAATGAGCAAAAACAAGACTAAGACCGAATAAGCAAGACTAAGCCCGATACCAAGACTGTCATTCTCTTGGTCTTTCTTAGCTCATCACTACTTTTTAGTTAGTAATTTCATTTTTGTGCAGTCAGGTTTCTTGTTTTTTAAAATAATTAATTTTTATTTTATTACCTACAATTTATACATTTTAATTACAAATTGAAAATCAAATTAACACTTTTACCACTTCTCTTATTGGAAGTTGGGAACTGGGGGCTTGTAATAAAGGAGACATGTGGAAGCGCCATAATAATACTCAAGCCCATTTAAAGGTGTTAAAATAATAATAAGTTTACTTTTGCAAAGCTGACCAAATCAACACCTTGTATAATTTTAGAGTTTATGTTCTTTTTTTGTGTTGTTGATAGTTCGTAATTAAATTCGTGTTAAGTTAATGATTATAATTATACGTTTTATTAATAAGTAGACTTATTATACACATGCAAAGGCAGTTATCTTATTAATTTACAATTGTAATCATAAAAATATATGTATTTAAACAAGAAATTAAAATGTAACTTATAATTAAAAAATTATAAAAAATGTTAAATTTGAACTCTTATTTCACACCGCTTTACTTAAATCCCGTATAAATGAACTGGGAACATAGGTACAGTGTGGCCAACCGAAAACAGTACAAGCTATTTTGCCTTCATTTTTTGACCTGTTAGGCGTAAATCGACTGACATCATTCGCATAGATTCAATCCAAGAACACGAATTATTTGCACCCTACGAAATTTTAATGACAAGGGGTGTGACATACACCATTTTAAAGTCCACTGAATAATTTTTTCTTTATTTTTTTACGGGTCGTTACAAAGTATAGTGTTAGAATTAATCTATTTCTTTTTGTTTGCATCAAACCAAATAAAGTGGTTCATGTTCCCAGGTTCTAATACGCGAATCGGTAAAAGTATTATTTGGAATTTACTGTAAAAAAAATAATTGACCGTAGTCTTAGGTGACAAATGATTTTATTTAAAATACAAAATATATTTATTTTATAAAACTGGTTTTCTTAAATCCTGCTTATCTGCTCAATAATTATTATTAATAGTTATAGATTATGTTAGGATGCAATAAAAGTTATTTTCGGCGAGTAAGCGACGTTAAGTTGAAACTAGCGCCAGCGAGTTTTAACAGTTACACGAGTCAAAACATCATTATATCCGAGATATATACTACATTTTTTGCACGTGCCCCCCTATTTTTTTACTACATTTTAAATATATTTTAATTATTTTTTAAATTTTCACTGTACACTGTACAATAAACTTCAGTTCCATATTATGTTGATGACAATGATTTATTTGCGCCTGCAGTGGTTTTACATATACTTCTATTAAAATTTCTGTTGAATTGGCTAGACCGTGTATGTTTGTTTTATTTTACACACTAGTATTAAATGGGTTATTTTACGATCGCTATACAGGCATGATACGCATCTATTTTATAGGATAGTATGTAAAAAAGAACACGAAATTAATATTTTCGCACATCATGTTACGTCCGCTGTACAAACCATTTCAAGTTTGTATGTCTTTCACTTACCGCCCTGTAAAACTCCCCGCCCTAAACTCTACTTTATCTATAATGTTTAAATTCGTCCTTGGTATTGATAATAAATAACATGTAGTTTTATTTTTATTAAATTAACTTTATAGTAAGTACCAAAAAATTCTATTTAAAAAACTGTTTTTTAATGAGAGAAAGATTAGAAAACAAGGTTTTACATTTGAAATTGAAGTAATTGATATTATCAACATTTTAAGTGGTGCAATTAACATGCCAATACATTGGGATACATAGACAAACATGCATCAGACACATGTATTATTTTAAATAATACCGTCAGCGTATATAAAAAAATGGTTTATTGCCTGTCTTACAATTATATGATCCCGATATCTAATATTCATAATATGCCGTTGTACACTAGGCGTTGTTGTCTATATGCGAAGTTGTTAACAATCATTTCAATTGCACATTGTTGTGTTGCGATCTTATAGACTTGGCTAACGTTTCTCTGTTTTCGCTCACGGCTCATTCTGCTTTTGTCCTATTAAAAATGACAACAACTTGACGTTTAAAATTTGTCATCATGTTATCTTCCCTTAAAAAAAAAACAGACTACAATAGGTCATATGCATGCATTTTTTTATATTTTTAATAGATAATTTAGTCAACCATAATACGGAAAAAAATTGATAATCATTTAAAACTGTAATATTAAGAAAAAAATATTAAATTTCATATTCAAAAATAGACAGTTTAAACAATCGGCCATGTAGGCGGGCTTAATCGACGTCATGATATATTATGATGCATGTCAATCTTGATGTCAATTTGCCAATGTTCTAAAATCTAAATGAATATTAGATATCGTGTCCATCGAGATAATAATTATCTAATAATAAATCCTGCGATTTTTATTATTAGTTCTAAATGAAGTTTATTTGTTGTTTTCGCTAAATACTGACGTAATCTTACTGTGAGCCGACACAGTCGCCATTGAAACTGTTATTGATATCTGACGTCACGCTGCGTTTTGAAAATTCTAAAATAGCGCGTATTTTCCACATTTTTTTATATTATTTGAATTTTTTTCAGTGATTAGATTAATAAAATAACCATTACGATATGATCAGGAATTAAAATATATTTTGAAATAAAAATTTAAACTAATTTGGAGTCTCATGCATATGACCTATTACCAACCACTCTTTCCACGGTGTTTTCATAGCAACGCCATTATATTTAAAAGTTTTAGTGCCTAGCTTGACCGCCACTGGAACGTCGTGTCGCTAGAGGTCTTGACAATAAGTGTAGAGTTAGCTTCGAGTATAGTTAAAATAGTCAAAGGAAAAAGCTTATGGCATTTCTTCTAGTATTCCCAAATAGGTTAAGAGCCGCTGGTTTATAAATGAACCGTAAACTGTTATTAAACTTAAATTGGGCTGGTAGGGCGGGATACAGGCCTGAAAATTTAAAGAGTCGGGAATGTAAAGAAGCGACGACGGGTATTGCGAAATATGTCTATATAGAGTTTAGTTTTACAACATAATAAGGACGTAAGAATTGATAATTAATTTTTAATAGGCATACCTTGAAATATGGTACTATAATAAAAGTTATAGACGTATAAATCAATCCAAAATTATGATCATCTAATAACTGACAGGCCAATGTTTCACTATTCCGTCAATTTGCATTGTTTATGTTCATAAATGCTCTTATTTTGCGATCTTGCTATTTTTAACATCGAAATTTAAATATAAAAATAACTTCTTTTAATTTATTTAAACTATACAAAAGCTAATAACCTCAGTTATCGAGCGTTTTTAAACTTCAATTTTGTTCTATAAATCACTTGGCTTTTAAACCCGGCTTCTTGATTTAGTAGCGAAATAAGAGCAACAAATCTTTCGAATTCAAATCTTTGATTAACGTCTGAATAGAACTCTTAATATAAAAATATAAATCAATATAACAAAAGATGAAACGTCATCTTTTGTTATATTGATTTATATTTTTATATTAATTTTTTGTCAATATATTATGATCTGAAAAAAATTGGCCGACAATTTTATTTATTTGAAAAAATCTTTCAAATATTACTTACAATTATTACAGTTCATTCAACATACATAAATTGTGTGTGAGATTTTTGCTCACTGCTCATCCCCCTTTTGTAGCGTAATAATAAATAAGCAGTAAGTCACTCAAGAAGGAGAATATTTTTAAACAGTGAAGGCACTTTTTAAATCCGTAAAGTACTTTCTGAGATTTTTCACTGCAAACAAACAGTCATACACAGTTTAGGTATTGATTAGTTACGTAATAATATTCAAGAAAACAATTGATTATTATAATAATTAATTATTGAAGCTTCTAGAGGTAAGGTAGGGTAAAAATTGGAGCAGATTATAATTAATTTTACAATACAGCATTTATTTTGTTCATTATGCTGGAAATTGTATAATTAAAAACAAACCTTGACAAATGCAGCGCATCGAGATTCCATCTGCCGTAATTGTTACCAAGCAAAAATAAAACAAACGAAAAGTTATACGTGTTCTAGTTTAGATATTTTTTATTAATTATTTTCTGTTAACGTTTTAGTCATCCAGCCTTGATTAAATAAATATAATTATCGACACATGTATTGTATTTATAAATTAAAGCGTTTCGGATTTACTATTATAAGATTGTAATTAATTAAATATTGCAAGCAAATTTTACTATCACAATATAATAATGTACTTCCTGTTACGTAGTCAATAAATAATGTAAAATGAATTCACAAAAGTTTTGACAGCGACTGCAAAATTGATCTAATTTAATAATCTATTCTTATTCAATGATCATCAATCAGTGCCAAAAAAATGAACTTTTCAAAATTGTGTACTCGCTAAAAAATATCAAGGTTTTCAATAAAAGTTCCGATTTTAAGATACAAAAAATGGGTCTAAATTGGTTCAATGCAATTAACTGAGAGATTGAAGATTGTATTTGACACCCGAAAACCAAGGCTAATAAAGTCTATTATGAGATTTAATAGGTTAAAAGCTTTGTTTGCATTGTCGTCGATTATTTCTGCAGATTCGCTTCCTCGTTTATGTTAATAATATTGCGAAGACTCTCTAGCGGATTCGAACCCGGTACATCCCGAATATCACTCTGCTCGGTGTAAATCGTTAATAATGTAGTTTATTCAATTAGTTCTTCGATTAATTTAAAAATCCTCTGTTATTTTTAATATCCTTATTGAAAAAAACAACTTACGGATTAAGCACTTTTCGTTTTTCGATGATTTTAAAAAATCTAGCCTCACGCCGTCTCTCGCGGCCTAAAACGTTCAGGTTTACAAATGTCCAAAAGCGCCAAACAACTCGGATTATCGGTTCATCGTATTAAAAAATAAATAAATACACTGAGGCATTATAGGCGAGCAGAGACAATTAATCTAGACCTCATCTAATTGCAAATGAATAATAATTGTCAGGAAGTAATCAAGTGAAGTAATTAAATTACAAACTTGTAAAGTAAATTACTATTACAATTGTTTTAACAAATATTGTGTACCCACGAATAATGAATGTGAAGGTCTAGCACCAGAGCATACTTAGAAAATTCATAATCCATTATCTACGTAGGCTGCACTTTACCTAACAATAATTTATTGTAATCACGAAGTCGTCCCACACATTTTTTTCAAAATTTCAAAAGCCTTTTCTACAATGCAAAAAATCTCAAGTTTGTTTTTCTCAGTATATGCGACTTAACTCGGCCTGCTTGTGACTGGCTGACTAGTGGTGCTATTCTCTAAGAAGAAACAGTGCTGTTAATTTTTTTCAATTTCTAACAAATTTAACTATGTTCCAACCTCTCTGCGAACAGTAATATTATCGTCACAATCATGCGCAGTATCTAAAACGAATTGGTTTTGTGCAGGGCATGCTTCGATTTTGCATTGTTTTGTGGCTTAGGGGACAGTTTTAAATCTCGATTGAAACCCGTTTTAGCTGCGCATGACTATGACGTTAATGTTACCGTTCACAGAGAGGTTGTAACAGAGCTTGTATAAGTTAAAATAAGAAAGAAATTTAATAGCGCTGTTAATTTTAACAACGATACTGATGTGTCTAATTGAAAGCAAACTTGCAAAAGGGAGATAATTTATATACATCTCTTTCTATATTTAAAGAAGTGTGACCGGTCTTCTACGTAATCATGGTTTATGATCAATTCAATCGGTTAATATACTGCAAACAAAATTAAATGTTGTCTATAATGGACCCTACAACTCAATAATAAGAATATTTAACAAACTGCCGTATTATTTAAAAAACCTGCCACTAAAGAAATTTAAAATTAAATTAAAAAGTTATCTATTAAACGAGCGCCATTACACTCTACAAAACTATTTTAACTAGTAATTTTATATTGTTTTTAATGATTTATATTGTTTTTAATGACGCATTTTATACAGCATTGCACTGTTTCTTAAATAAAGATTTTATGTATGTATGAATGTAATACATGTATTCCTTTAATTCATGTTTACGTTTAAATCCACATCCGGACCGAAGCGTTAATGTATTAATTATTATTTTTTGTTAGGTAATATATTTGTCTGAAAAATTGGTCGATAATTTTATTTCTTTAAGAAGAAGAGTTCAAGAACAAAAGAAGTTGGTTTACATTGTTTATGTTATGAAGAATAATGATCCCATCGAATCCATCGAAGATCGAATAGGAAACAAAAGTATGACTGATGTGTTTGCAATGATTAAGAATCGATTGACATTGAATTATATTGACTGAGTGGTCACGCGTTGTCATAATTTATTTAAATATTATGGGCGTGAATGGCCAAGTGAGTATATTGTATAGTCTATTCTAAAATAGTGTACAGTATAGACTATAGAGTGTAGAGAATAAATCATTGTCGGTTGACGTTCTTGACTAATTGCATTGGTCCCATAGAGTAGGTACCTAGTCTTCTTTTAAATCATTCTCAAATCTAGTTAAAGACTCAAGGTATGTTCCAAGCTGACAGAGAACGGAGACGAAACTGTCAATTCACCGGATATCCCTATATCTAAAATCTTGCTAAACATATCAGTAGCCAAAAATCTATTGGTTTTTAGGCTATGCGCCAATGGACACTTTTCTTAGTGAGCTTTAAACTATAACATAAAACCATTTTCCATCTAGTTAACCGAGAACCAAATCCCATAAGGTATGTGCGGGATCCTTTAGATTTTTGCTTTAAATTTCTATTTTTTTATGAAAGCATATAATATATAAAAGTGAGAACTAAATACTCTTATTCTGACATTTCACGACAAAATCACAAATAAATAAATACTTTTTATTAAGTCATGTAACACGTTTCATGCATATGCAATATTTCACGTATTTGGAAAATAATTAGAGCAATAATTCTAGCGATTAACATCATATTATTATAAAGTATTAGAAGCGCCGATATAAATTGTATACTGGCTCAGAGACGAGCCACGCTTCTAGGTAAAAGATATTGCACAAGACGACCGCCCCGAGACGTAAGTGAATGACCTTGATTTACTCTCGGAACGTCAAAAATTGATTAACGTGTTTTCATCACCGCGTATTCACATTATACTTTTTTTTTGTACAAAGACGCGGCGAATTTAATAGACCAAATCATCTGTTCCGGTACATATATTATACTAGCGGTCCTGCCCGGTTTCACCCGGGTGCAAAAAAACGAATGGGGGGAGAAACATGAGTACGCGCATTCATTTTAGTTTACCGAGATGAATGTTGTGTCCAAATTTCATGATGATCGGAGTTACCGTTCAAAAGTTTTTGTTGGACGGACAAATTTTGAGTTACATTTTGCAACATTTTTCATTGATGCTATGCTCCTATTGGTAGTAGCGTGATATTATATAAGCTATAGCCTTACTCGATAAATGGGCTATCCAACAAAAAAAATTCAAATCGAAGCAGTAGTTCCTGAGATTAGCGCGTTCAACCAAACAAAAAAAACTCTTCAGAGTTATATATTAGTATAGATATGTTACGGTAAATGTAAACTCTTGGGAAATGTACACTTTTACCGTAAAATGTGCCGGAGAATGTGTACATTAAATGTAGATATTGCGGCAAATGTACCTACACATTCCCCGGCACATTTTACGGTAAAAGTGTACATTTCCCAAGAGTTTACATTTACCGTAACAGACTAACAGATATATAGATTGCAGGATTAGATTTGTAAAAATGGCGTTCAAAGAAGTTTATAGTTTTGTAAAAATGTTGACACTGTCAAAGAAATTCTTACAATTTTTAAAATTCTCACTGGCTAAAAATTACATTCGTTTTGACGATCCAAAAAATTATAGGTATCTTGCAGAATATCAAGGATGATGACCGCAGCTGTCACTTACTTCCGTAATTTCGTGCTTCCCTAATTATTTTAGACAAAAAAAACCTTGAAATAAAAAAACTGTCATCTCATTGCTTGTACTTTATATCGCAAAAGAAACATTAAATCATATTAGACCTGGCGCCGGCAAATAATTTTTAATTGCGTAAATATTCGGTCAGATCTGAATCGACGATCCGCGCTCAGAGATTCAGCAAAATTGTTCGCAAACTATTAATCGAACGATTTAACAGCTGTGGCTGAGCGCACAAAGCTTGCTATAATACGCGCCACGAATCTAAAAGACTCGGAAGTTAGATGCGAATGCGGGATTACGCTTATACAGTCTGTTGAAAAACTAAACTCGCAACTCAACAAAACTAAAATAACAATAACAACTTAACAGTAGCGTACTCGAGTGTACTTGAAAGCAGGAAAGTGACAAGTGACAAAGTCAACGAGCGATCACGGCCAATCACTGACGAGCGCACGTTCCGTTCAGGTGCTGGGAGGTGGTGGGAGTCACAACGGCTCTAAAATGTGCCTTTGCGACGCTGTTTGTGACTAACTTCCGAACCTTTTAGATCCGTGGCGCGTATTATACATACAACTAAACAGCCGGTTAACTAAAAATTGCCTGTCATTGAAATAATCCGAATACTGATACCTACCTGGAAGTTGCTAACATATTTCTATGTTGTGTTGTGGCGAAATCTGGGAGCAAGAAATTGGCCGAATTGCGACACAACAAACAGAGAAATGCACACGCGGTCCGTTTGATCACTTGCAAAAGATGCTCTCTTAATGCAACGCAGTGTTGCACGGATCAAAGAGCATTTTTTGCATTTAATTCAAGCGGGCTGCATATTTCTCTATTGTGTTGTTAGTCCAGTCAATGCACAGAAAAAACGGCCAAACCTGGCATTTCTACCAAACAGCACCGGTAAGCACCAAAATTTGGCTGTGTGTTCAACTTACCCTCTACTTCAAAGTTGTCAATGTGCCGAGGGTTGTTTTTACCCTGGAGGTGTACGCCACCCCTTCTCGAATAAGTCAAAAAGTATCGACTTTAAATAAAAACTTTATAGAACAAAAGTTGCTTAGAATTAGTCAATCTATCCATCCTCATACTTATTTTTAATAAAAAAAATTTCATCCTCGAAAAGGGGTGGCGTCCACCCCCAGGGTAAAAGCAACCCTCGGCACATTATCAACTTTGAAGTAGAGGATAAGTAGAACGCACAGCCAAATTTTGGTGCTAATCGGTGCTGTTTGGTAGAATTGCCAGGTTTGGCCGTTTTTTCTGTGCACTGACTGGACTAATTGTGTCGCAATGAAAATTGCTAATTTTTTGATCCCAGATTTTAGTCACAAGCCGCAACACGGAGAAATGTGTTCGCAGCTTTAGCGTCGAGCGAAATTACGCTTAAAAGAATGGCTACGGTAAAAGTAGCCATCCTCTGATCTAGACAGCCAAGATATCATCTCGACAATGTGTGCTGATTACACAACTGATCAATATTAAAACTGCCTTTAATATATGAACGACCTTGCTACACAAAACACAGTCATATCAGCTAAAGACATGTGTTTGATATGTGTATATCGCAGCAATTATAACAAATCTAACACCAAAAATTTTATTAAAAGATTAAACTATGTGCTTGATGACGTAACCAAATATCACAAGTCAATTTTTCTCTGCGGTGATTTCAATATAAACATGCTTAAAGATACCAATGATAAAGTGCAATTGTTTGATTTATTTTCTAACTTTAATTTGCAGAGTTCACTAAACGAACCCACACGAATTAACAGTGCTATTGATTATATGGTGTCCAACGTTCATACAGCTGACTGTGAGTTCTATATTGATGATCCAGATTTATCAGATCACAGTGCTCAGGTTTGCATCTGGACTGATAAAAATGAGGTAACAGCTACCGAAGAGGAAAGTGGGAATAAGGAGCCTAAAAGATCGTTTAATCAAACTAATATTGAGTGTTTTAAAACACTTTTATCTACTGAAAATTGGGCTGATGTATTAGAGTGTGACGATATAGAGCATGCATTCTCATTATTCTGGAGTAAATTTGAATGGCATATGAACATATGCTTTCCTAAGAAATTATGCAATCACAAGATAAAAGAAAGCAATCATAAAAACTGGATAAATAGTTCAATTATCAATGAATCATGTCAGTTAAAAAACATTTATTGGTTGGTTAAAAACACAAAAGACATAAATTTAATTAACTATTACAAGTCACTTAAAAAAATTCACAAACATAATATCAGTGAGGCTAAAAAAATATTTTATCAAACTAAAATTAGTGAATCCATAAACAGTACTAAAGAATTATGGACTGTGATAAACTCAACAATTAAGCCTAAAAGTAATTCAAAGTCCAATAATTTCATTACGTTAACACATGAAGGTGTTAAAGTAAATGATTCTGCTCAAATATCAAACATTTTTGGAAAATACTTTTCTAATATTGGCACTGAAACAATTGAATCTTCATTTGCTAACTCATTATTTACGGACTGTACAACGTCGGATAATATCTGTAACTCTCTTTACATCCCAGAAGCTCAGGAAAGTGACATATTAGAGGCTCTGAAAAATTTATCGAACAAAAACTCGTATGGTATTGATGAAGTGCCAATAAAAATCTTAAAAGCTACAGTAGAATCTATTTTAACCCCTCTAACATATTTACTAAATCTATCAATAAAAAATGGAATTTTTCCATCTTTGCTCAAAACTTGCTTAGTGAAACCACTACATAAGAAAGGTGATCGAGACAATTTAGCTAACTACCGTCCCATATCATTGCTTTCAACCTTTTCAAAAATATTCGAAAAAGTCATTTATAAATTCATAGTTACTTTTTTAAATAAATATAATCTCATCACACCTCTTCAACATGGTTTTCGAGCAAATTTTTCTTGTGAATCAGCAGCTTTTAATTTTGTTGAATTCCTGAACAGCAACTTGGACTCAAACAAACATGTAATGGGCATCTTTTTTGATCTCACTCGAGCTTTCGACTGTGTCAATCACACATTTTTGCAAGAAAAACTGAATTGTTTGGGTATTCGCGGCGTTATAAACAACTGGATAATGTCATTCATTTCCAACAGAAAAATTGTGATATCTGTTAATAATTGTCGATCGATCGACTATGCTTGCGAGTTAGGTGTGCCTCAGGGTTCTGTTCTAAGTCCATTATTATTTCTAATTTTTATTAACGACCTTCCCACAAATATATCAGAAGGACAGTTATCTCTATTCGCAGATGATACTTCAATAGCGGTCAGTGCATCTACCATCGCAGACCTGGAGATTAAAGTGAATTCAATTCTTAGCGATTTTCACACTTGGTGTGTAAAAAACAGATTAGTATTAAATGTCACCAAAACAAATTGTATTTACTTCCACAAACGTAGACTTACGCCTAAGCTAAATCTGAAAATAGATTCTGTTAGTATTCATCTATCAAATTCATGCAATTTTCTAGGATGTGTAATGGACGACAAATTAACATGGCATCTACACATAGACAAAATTTGTAATAAACTGAACAGTGCTTATTTTGCCATCAAAAATGTTAAATCTTTTTTAAATGTAGAACAGTTAGTGTCCATGTACTACGCACTAGTATACTGTCACCTTAGCTATAATGTATCATTGTGGGGTCAGTCTGTTAACGTAAATCGCATATTTATTTTACAGAAAAGAATATTGCGCTTGATTTTTAATGTTAAATTCCGTGAATCGTGTCGTGAAATTTTCAAAAAATATAATATTATGACACTTACATCCATATATTTATATAAACTATTACTAAACGTTTTTAAATACAAAAACCAACTTTATGCTGCTAATTCTACCATACATGACTACGGAACTCGACAGTGTGCAGAATTAAGGAACTATAAATTTAATTCGACAACATATAGCAGAACTCCTGTGTGCGCAGGTTCTAGGTTTTTCAATAATCTTCCGCTTTCCTTAAAAAGTATTGACAATTTAGAAATTTTTAAAAAACACTTAAAAAAGTTTTTAATAGATGGATGTTTTTACAATATACAGGAATATTCAAAATAATTTTTTATTGTAACTTTTAAATTCTTACGTTAGAAATTTGATGTATTTTTATATTTGATTTTTTGTATTTGACAAATCCATACAATGTTTGTATTGTCTCTGGAGAATTAATAAACTAAACTAAACTAAACTAATGAAATGCGTACGTTAGACGAATGAATGCATTGTGTGCTATACACAGGTGGTTGCGATAAACCTGGAACACATTTCGCTGCTGTGTTGTTTTGCGTTCTGTTGCGACGCTCCGTTATGACCATAGAGATATAAGCAATTAGTGTACGCTAGTGCTTGCCTTAAGTTAAGAGAGAGAACGTTGCAGAAAACCAGAAATTTGTTTACTCAAATCAGCATTATTTTGCGTCATTAGAGAGAACAGTTTCTTATCTCTATGTTACCATAGAGATAAGAAACTGTTCTCTATGTTACCATAGAGATAAGAAACTGTTCTCTCTCTTAATTGCAGACACTTTCACTGCTCTCTCGCGTACCAAATATTCTATTTGCATCAGTGCAGTGTGTAGTTGTAAAGTTCGCTGTGCACGAGGCTGGGTTTTGCAGCGAGATTTCTTGCTAGATTTTGCTGCTAGGTTTCAAGTGTCCTGTGGCGATGGGTTTCCTGATGTGTTCTCTTCACACGATGCGTGTTTTTGAATTGGGTTTGGTGCGCGCGCAGTGACAGTTTGAATGTTAGCAATTGTCTCTGAACAGAACATGTTTACGGAATCATTTGCTCTTAAAGCGCTTTGTAAACATTAATATAAAAATCTTTTTGGTTTAATGTGACTATCATGGCTGACTGAAAAACTAATATCCATTACGTGATTTATCACGAAATGATAACAAAAATCTAAAACTATTACTTATTCCAAAAAAATGGGCAAAGATTTGCATGATTTATACTTTTTTCAAAATATTTTTTTAAATGAAAAACCTCGTTCAATTTTGACATGTTATTTAGAAATAAAATTGCGTGCCTATTGCTTCAATTTGGATCATAATAGTATATAATATGTTTATATAAACTTCTACTTAGGCCTAGCACACATGAAGAGCGTTCAAAGCGCGTTGGGCCAACGCGCGTTGAACGCTCTTCATGTGTAATAGGCCTTATACTAAAAAAAAGTCTGATTTCTAAGGAACAGCCTGTATATGTAGGTGTACAGGTATTTTCTTATTTTAAGTATATGCTGTGGATGATTCGCATTATGAACTCATCAGCCTAAGGTATATTCTGTTTTTTTTTCTGTCTAATAATAATGCATTTTGACCCTACAGCAAGCACGGATAAGGTCTTTTTTTAATTAATTTTTTAAAGTAAAAATCCCACTGTGTGGTCTGAAAATAAGTTAACTTTATTGTACGTGTATTTAACAGTTTGCCGTCAGTAATATGTTCGTGTTCAATTTGAATTAATTTTATTCAAAATTTTTAAATTATTTACATAATTATAAGTATTTGCATTCTTCTGTTTTATCGGCTTAAGGTGAGGTTATAAGTCAACTATCTTAAAATATCTTGTTTTATTTAAAATGCATTTTATGAATTTGACTTCTGTTAACTGAAGGACATAGAATATATATGTTTGAAGTATTCTCAAATGAAAAAATATATATATAATAGCGGTCCGTCCCGGTTTCACCTGGGTGCGATAGATATAATTCTGCAAAATGTATTTCGTTTGTGTCCCGGTGTCTGAATTAATAACATTGAGCAAATTGCAAGTTCTAACAGATGTCGCTATTTGGTACTAAACAATTTTGTTTGTTTGCTTCTGAACTATCAGTTCATTTCATTAAAATCTGAACAGTGGTTTCGGAGATTGGCGCGGCCAAAATTGTGACACGGGAATTTTATATTTATATAGATTTCTGGAGAAAAAAGGAAAGTGAATAGTGACAAAGACGAATTACAGTAAAATGAAATTATATTCTAAATAAGAAACAAAGTACAAATTACAAAAATAAATGAAGCTGTCACATTACACGTCGAAACAGAATATGTAATCTTATTTTAATAATTTGTATATTTTATACTTCATGTCATATAAGCTGACGCTTTGTATCTATATATTGTATTTAGCTTCACAAATAAATTAAACATTTATGTATCCTACCTATTTGTCCACCATATTATCAATTTAACGGAAACATTAATCGATCGAACATTTATAAGAAGTAACACTTTGCTAGTCAGGAATTCAAATGAAATTCAAGTAAAATAGAGCCCGACTTCAATAATTCAAATCGATCATAATAAGTACACACAGACATGTCGGTATTCTTCTTTTTCTCCCAGGTAGGTGGGCACGGTGGTGTGGAGTATATTAATGTAGAAGAAAATACAAGCTGAACTATTTATGGTAATTTCACTGTTATGACTGTTATGAGTTATGACAGTATAAAAAAATTCTATCTGAAAACATTTCTCGACTAAGTATACTGCTGTCCTAAGTCCAAAGTACGTATTTTTAAGACATTGAGGATTCCGAAATGACTCAAATAAAAAAATCTAAAAAGCTATACTCGTACAATTAGCGTTCCATGCAATCAGCCCGAAATAAACAAATTAATTGATCGCGATAGAATTTTTCAATCCTGATGATTTTCGTTCAAACTACATCTAATTCTCAATGTTTATGTTTTCCAGATTTCTTTGAGCGATCCTTTTAGAGATACGGATACAGAGAAGCAGTTTTTTAAGCGTTTTTTTTCCAAAAAATCATTGGCGTAGCAAGAAGGGGGCCCAGGTGGGCTTAGCCCACCCTATAATATTAATTGTTCACTTACAAATAACAAGATAAATCTACATATTTTCCTTGTCGTGAAATTTCTCCAGAGAGCCGTGTTGATCGATTTCGTTTCTATGAACAGTTTTCAAATTATGTATAAGTGGCAGCTTGTCTTGGTAGGTAGAGTTGAAAATTTGACCCTCCCTAGGATAAAATCGTTGCTACGCCTTTTCAAAAAATACTTAAAAAATGGAAAAAATATACATTGTATGTATTGTTGAATTCGTGCTTCAATAAGCTTTTAATGACACCCTAAACGAACCTTTGAAACATTTTTTTTTCATTTCCCAATTCACCCTCTAAAATTAATCCTTGGAATAAAAAGTCAATGTTTTGTAATTCACGTTTTTGGTTAGACCATCACACTTTATTTCTGTGCCAAACAAGTTTTTAGTTTTAGTTTAAGAGAAAATCACCTGTGATAGACGGACGGACGAATATCGAAGTGATTCTATGCGTTTCTTTTATACGGAACACTAGGAACACTAAAAAGAATAATAATTAATGTTTTTTTTTTATTATAGACAGAAAAAAATGTGTTTCAATCTTAAGATTATTAGCACTATTACAAAATAACATAACATAAATATTGGAAAAACATTAAATAGAACATAAGGTAAGTACAATATACTTCATTCATATAAAAATATTTGTACTTTGAGATAAAATACAATTTTAAATTTGAAAAGTAAGCTAAGAGTATATGCTACCAGAAAGGTTAAAAAAACAAATGAAAGACAGAAAGGGCCATTCGATTTTTTGCCTGAAGGATACGTCAATTAATGCACATTTCAATTGAAACAAAAAGATTTATGTATCAAAGTTACGCTAATCCTACGGAATTTTTAATTGCAAATATGGTGAGAAGCTTATCTCTGATTTAGCAGCACTGGTTCGATCTAAGAAGCGGTATTTAACAAACGCATTTTTACCGCTTTTCCAAGACAGTCTGTATAACAGTTTAAGTACTCGTTACATATTTACTGTATATAGATACATAATATTATGTAATTCTCATACATTGATACTCCATATTCAAGTAGTAAGTACGTACTCCACACAAATGCATGCCATTATATTGATACATACAATACATGCGCAAGTATTGTACATAATATGTAAGTAACTTGTACCGAAACATGTACTAAGGTTACATTGAAAGTGAACGTAGATTGTATGTAATGCGAGCAGATTCACACCGCAATTCATCCATATACCTAAGAGACCTATCATCATCCTTTTAACCTCGCTGGATTCTATACCTCAACGATTATCGAGCGGAGAGACGCAGTAAAGTAGTGCTGTATTCGCTGACCAAAATTACAACTTGTATTTTTAAAGTAAAATTTCTTCAGGCGCGTTTAGTGAATTTCGCAAAGGGACAACTCGACGTTACGAAAAATTTGTGACGTTTATATTCTTGTATACAGGTGACTGGTAATTGCTCGTATTCCTCTCGGGAGAAGAAACTATGACTAATTTAGAATTATTTAACCTCTATCACTTGGGGGTCGGAAATGCGTTTTTTTTTTTTGAGAAAATCTACTTCGGTTTTCTTTTTACAAAAATCCGTAAAAATGAAAAAAAAATATTCTCACTTTTTGGCCTGAATTTTTCAATGATCTGATAGCTTACTAATTGGCCAACCTTCCTAAAGCTAAAAACCACGAAATTTACTATTAGATTTTATCTTGTGTGTTAAAACTTACAAAAAATAAAAATTCTTCACAAAATTGTCATTATCATAAGAAAGACGCATTTTCGACCCGTAAGTATAGAGGTTAAATCATTCCAAATAAGTCAAAGTTTCTTATCCCTAGAGGAATACGAGCAATTACCGGTCACACCTGACTATAGCAATGGATTACAAAATCAACATAGCATTTCGAGAATTGTTTTTTTAGTGAATTATACAGAAGTTAGTTCAAATAATACAAATAAATAACTTAATAGGTTATTGTACAGTTTTAAAGAGCCCTAGAGCGAATATTTAGTTTTCATCAATTTTTGCCTGTTTATTTATTTGTATTACTTGAAAAAATCAATACCATTTGAAAAAAATGTTACCTTAGCAATATCGTGTTACATTATTCATTGATATAGGTACCTATATAACAAAAAAAAAAAAACTAGGGTCGCAGTGCTAGAACCCTGTCCACAATATTATAGTGTATTTGTTAATACAAGTACTGTGGCTTAACTTAAAACTGTTTTTAGATGAAATAAAATATATCCCTCATCATACTTTAAAATTATAAATACACCCTTCAGTATAAGTAAATCCATATTCGCAAATAAACGTTTAAAAAAAAAAGCAAGTCTGGTATTGTCGGGCCGATTTTATTAAAATTATAGCAGCACATTTCAAATTAAAATGACACGTAACACGTCCCATGAATAGCGTCGCGTCAATTACATGGTTTTGTTCACAACCAAACACGGCATTGTCACATCGACAAATACAGATCGATGTATCTTGTTAGCGGTAAGCGCTAAGCTGTCTTATAGTTTAGAAACCAGCCGTCATCTTTAACTTCAGTACCTTCAGTAATCAAGTACCCCACATATTAAACTGTTTTACCTATAATATAGCAGAAGCATGTATTTACTTAAACTCTATATACCAGCATCGAAAATGAGGTACTTCGCCTGTCTATTCACAGTCTAAGCTGAAACATCCTTGGATTTATCATTAACACCGTAACTTAGACTGGATAAAATTTTAGACGAATTAGGTGTGTAGACTTGTATTACAATCGTCTTTGTAAAAATGATATTATTGCAGACGTATGTTTCACATCCTAACAGACAATTATCCGCAGTGAAGCGATGTGTTGGGGATGAGACTGTACTACGGTTGTGCAAGCCGAGCATATTTTTTTTGACCATATTGCACTAGATCATGATTATATGTAACAAAAAAATGTGGGGGTGGGGAAGATGCGATCAGACAATTTTCATATATAAACAAACCGAGTTCTAGACTCAATCATCACAAAATCAAAGTGTTTCGTTTTGAATATTGCAAAAATACACTCCGTGTACTCAAAAATAGTTTATTGCAGTTATAAAATTGTTTACCTTAGTGTGCTCAAAGTTACGTTATCACAATGAAGGTAGGTATGAGAGATAGCTCATAAGAGGAAAATTGTAATTTTTCTTTTTGTAAAATCGAGTGAATTCAATGTGTATGTTTGTTTTTTGGGAGAGTATAGTAATAGTGAAAAGAAACATTAATAATTTAGAAGCTTTCAAAAAACAGCTAAAGCTTCTGATGTTTTTGGAATTTTTCAAATTATTGGTATCATACGAAATGTATTTAGATCGGATTTTTACTGTTGGCTTAGATATATTTACGTGCTTTTGGGAAGTCCTTAATTTTCTTATATTTGTTTTTCATTTTATAAAATCGAGTGAATAACGTTTGAGACAAAAATTTATATCAGTGGACTGAATTGTAAATATTAATTTATAAAAAAATTGCATTAAGCTTTCCTAAAACATCTCAAGTTTTTGATAGCTCCAGTTTTCAGAATTTTTAAAATTATTCATATCATTTGAAATGTATTTAGATCATGTTCTCATTTAAAAATACATATTTACATTGATTTTAGAAATCCTTCGTTTTTAAAAACTTCACGTAACTTTATTGAGTTTATAACATTGTTAAATAATTTCTAATAAATAACTGGGTCAAATAAATAAAATTGTCGACCAATTTTTTTGAGACTATATATTGACAAAAATAAAATTATAAATCAATAATACAAAAAATGACGTTTCGATCTAGGTTTAGATCTTCTTCAGAAATATATTTTTTTAATAAGTAGTCATGGATATCAAAGTACTTAAAAAGAAAGAAAAAATCCATTAAAAAACAAAATATTATTTCAAAATAATATCATAAATGTTACTTAAATTTTCCGTATCTAATTGAGCATTAAGAGAATTTTTATTAGATTTTATATAGATATAACATTTCCGAAATACCTCTTTTAAAGAAATTTGTTTTTTATCCAAAATTTTAATACTATCCCAATTAATTTTATGGTCATTTTCAATTTTATGTTTAGTTACGACATTATCAGGGAGTAATTTATGATTGCTTTGGTGTTCTTTTATTCGTGTATTAAGCGTTCTTTTTGTTTGCCCAAAAATTGATTTATAATTTTATTTTTGTCAATATATAGTCTGAAAAAAAAAATGGTCGACAATTTTATTTGTTTGAAGAGTTCTATTTAGACGTAAATCAAAGATTTTAACTAGGTTAAAGTTTAGTAATTAAAATGGATAGACTCATACATTGAAATTTCAAACTGTGAATGGATTAGCACGTGCAAAAGTTAAATGGGTTATATTGAATATTTTGCAAGATATAAATTTATACCTTTTTTTATACAAAATTAAAAAAAAAACTATCAATCAATAATAAAAACAAAACTGACCATTTACTAACGTTGTTATGAATTTTCAATCAATTTAAATATTTTGTTCCGCAGATTTCTTTGGTAATTCTTAGTGTCCTGCTTTCGATAGCAGTAGCCGAACCTCCCGTACCTAGCAACCAGTACCTTCCTGCAAACAGTGGATATTCAAACCAAGACTCATTTGCTCCATCCTCGCAATACGGCGCCCCATCATCCCAATATGGCGCCCCGTCTTTCAATAGCGGAGCTCCATCATCCCAGTACGGTGCTCCGTCGTTCAATAGCGGTGCTCCGTCATCCCAGTACGGCGCTCCGTCTTTCAACGGAGGCGCTCCATCATCTCAATATGGCGCTCCATCGTCTTTCGGCGGTGGACGTGCTTCCACCCCGTCCTCGTCTTATGGTGCACCTTCCAGCGGTTTTGGCGGCAGATCTAGCTCCTTCGGTGGCAGATCTAGCGGAAGAACGTCCAGTTTCGGAGGATCATCCAGCAGTTTTGGAGGACGTTCCAGTGGATTCGGCGGTCGCAGTGGAAGTCGCCCGTCATCGCAATATGGTGCCCCGAACAGTGGACTTACATCTGCAGTAATAAGACCCAACAACGCCTACAATGCACCAAGTGCCGGTGGATATAGTCAAGGAGGACCTTCGAACCAATACTTGCCGCCAAATGGTAATGGTGCTGGCAATGGAGGCTACAACTATGGAAGGAACAACGGAGGATACGATGATCAATCCGTAAGATAACGCTTACTTGTTTTCATGCATCCGAAATTTTAGTACATATAAAAGATCCAATCTTCAATGAAGTCATCTTCATGTTTAGATTTTTTTTAAGGCATTCTGAATTTGAGAAAGTTTGTCTTTTTTTTTTTTAAATTTTCTTGTTTCAAAAATGTTCTTCCCTGTACGATACCGCGTTTGGTTCATTTGTATAGCAAGATGAAAATTATTGATCATGTAAGAAAACGTTTCACTGAGAAAAATTTACATTCATTCAAGAAAATTTTTTCATCTCGTAGAACCTGTCTGGTAAATGAGATCTTTAAAATTGATGATAGTTCGATTAAAATGATAATTATCATTTATCATATTTTAAAACTGTTATCATCTAAATAACGATTAAAAAAATTGAAGCCCGCTAACTTTTGACGAAACATTAATTATGGCAATAGATGTCGTCCAATTACTATAAAATAGGTTAAATTTGGTTATTATTAACTGAAATGGTTTTCCAAAAATTGTAAACCGATGAAATATAAAAATCAGGCCGTGTTCTGCAAACTTTGTCATATTTAAAAAGACCCATGTTTGTAGTTTAATTTTTGCGAGATTAGACGAGAGAGCTTATTTTAAAATTTTTGTCCATCTGTCTGTACTGAAACTTAAACAATATGGTCATTTTTATCTAGTCACGTTCAGGCTAAGATGACGTTCCGTTAAAAGGAATACAAGAAATCTAATAAATTTATAATCTAATTGTTACATCATGTTTTTTATACACGTAAAATAGAATATAAAAAATATCTACATAAAAGGTAAATGAGTTTGCAGGGTTGCAATATTGTTAAAATGTCAAAATGACCACATAATTCAAATTGCTTTAAGGAATGGGAGTTGATATATAATAAAACACTTCTAAAATTCAATGGGCCCGTCTCTAAGGTATTTTTATCTTTAATTTATTAGAAACACTAAAGGTAAGATATCTATAATAATGTATGCATCTTTTAATGTTGCTTACGATCCGATATATGTAATTTATTACTAATAAGAGTGGGGTTATGCAACAAGTTTACGATATAATTATTATCATTTTATTTGCGTACAAGAGAACAACCATAAGTGTAAAAAATCGTGTATGTAGGTGTTATCAAATAAAACAATTAAGGCGCGTCGCTCAACTGTTTCTCTTAATTTAATTATAGAATTCGTGCCAATAAATCTTGTCGATTTCTGTAGTTCTCGCTATAAGAATCACAGTCGATAATTATGACTTTTTTAATTGAATGTTTTAATTGTTAGGCGCATCAATACGCTTGTTTTATTATAGGTTTTTCGAGGTTTCGGGAATAAAATGGCTTCACCAATTCTTGGATTAAAATTGCAGTTCTCACTTTCTAACTACAAAGTTTTATTATCAGAGTTATACTTCCAATTCAGCAAAAACTAATTGTTTTTTTACATTTTCTAACCGCAATGCTCTAATTTTTTTTAAATACGATGTTATTTCAACGATCGATTTCTCAAAACGGTAAATCTTATTTAGGAACCGGCCAACTATCAATTCGAATACATGGTCAACGATGCTGCATCGGGCAACGATTTCGGTCATCAGGAAGAGCGTCAAGGTGAACAGACACGGGGACGTTATTACGTCGTTCTTCCAGACGGTCGCAAACAGATCGTAGACTACGAAGCTGACGAAGAAGGTTACAAACCAACCATTACCTACGAAGAAGGTTATCCAGCTAGCGGTTCTCGCGGAGGATATTCCAGTGGAAGAAACGGCGGTGGTTATAATCAAAATGGTGGATACAGTCAAAATGGCGGTTACAACTACTAAATTAATTCATAGGTAGATCTTATTTTTGATTCCAAACCTTTTAAATATATTGTTCGCTATAAAATCATAGAAGTTCCATGTTATGACTAAATTTGAATGGAGTTGTTGGAAAATAGTCTATCCAAAACAATACAACATTTTCTTTGGAGCAAAGAATAATTTGAAATAAATCTGGTTGTGATCATTATAACTGTTATATTTACATGTAACAGTGTTATTAAACATAAAAATAAAATTGAATTCACGTAGACAGAAAATTAAAATTGCTGATCATGAATGGAAAGCGTGAAAGATTCGAATAGTTTTTGAAATAATTATATCTTTTCTAGGGCAGTAATTCTCGAGTGTGTAACTGTTGATATTGATCAATATATTCAATAGATCAACATCAACATTATCGCACGTACATTTCTATAGAAATCGGTATCAATTTTGACCTGGAATGCCTAAATTTATTGTTTCCAATTTATTAATTTTTTAGTTACTTACTTAGTACCTGTATACTTTATAACGGAGTATTAGACAATGCTTTTGGGTATTCTATTATTATTAATTTTTCTTTCCTCATTATTTTTTTGTTGTACATATTTTTTCTTTCTACTATTTCATGTAGAACTAATTAAAAATTGGGACCGACTGATCTAGGCATTTATATAAAAATAATGAATACAGAAAATTATTCAATACTTTTTCAATTTCCAACAAAATTGTCCTTGTTTTTAAAGAAAATGGAACCAAACAATATATTTATGGCTTGAACCATGACATTTTAAGACATCATTTTTCATTTATTTAAAACAAAATATTTTTATATATGTACGAAAATAATTTTTAACACGTTTGCTAATTGATAGCATTTTAGTGGCCAGTAATTTATGAAGTAAATATCAATTCAGTTAGGTTTGACTATTTTGAGATCTCATGATCATAGAACGTTTGTGCCATAAAATAAAATGTGAACAAAAACTATTTTTTGATTCAAAACACTAAACTATTTGGTCTTCAGAATTGAGAAATAATTTTATTGATTGTTTTTTTCGTCTTCAAAATACTCAAATTTTTTTGTTTTTCTATAATTACTTCTAACAGTGAAGTTGACGTGTTAATTCAAAATAAAGATGATTGCAAAACTATAGAAAACAATTGCTGCATGACTACTGTTGATCGATTATGAATTACGATATTTATTTATAGAAATTACAGTTTTCAAAGTAACAAAATCAGCAACGTTTCAAATTTTATTTTTCGATTTTTTTTTTAATTTTCACTCGCCAAAATTTTGTGATTAGTTTGTTTGTTGTTAGCTTTGTTACATTGAGATACTGGAAATAATTCGATTTTAATATTATGTACCTAATTTGTATATTTTTTACGAATATTATATATTGAAACAAATTTTATTTAGCCATAATATATAAATATTTTGTACATTTAAGTACCATTACATTTTATTTAACATTTCATATTGTATATTTAACGATTCATATTTTCTGATAGGATTAATGTATAATATTTATATATACAACTTTTATGAATAAAAAAAAACAATTTATTTTATTTATTTGTATAACTCTTAATTTCAACCTTTCACTAGCACAGTTCCAAAGCTATTTTCATAGCTAACCCGAAACACATTTGGTTTACAAAGTAATTAGGCAGCTTTTTCGATGAAAGCTCCCAGTCGGCTTGATTTTTTCCGACATCTTCAACAATCATCGTCATATTTTAACCAATTTTCACAAAACATTAATGAATTATACACAAAAACCTTTCTCTTGAATCACTCCGTCTAGTGATAAAACCTGCATGAAAATCCGTTCGGTAGTTTTTGAGTTTATCGCGTTCAGACAGACAGGCAGACGCGGCGGGGGGACTTATACAATAAATAAGTATTATCTACAAATTTTGTTATTGTGTTTTCTGAAATATGCCTGGAAAATTATACTAGAATTAAATTATTATTTTTAAGACATGTTAAAACTTCGTCAAATCAATTTGATAAACCGAAAAAATTTTAATATTTCAAGGTTTTAAAAATGTCACTTTAAATATTAGTTAAAATTAATTATAATAAATGGACGGTGTTCAACAATTAGTAAAGCCTCACACCCATTGTTTACTACATAAATTATATATTTAAAAAAAGAAAACATACTTTTTAGTTCACAAACAGCGTAATAATGAATTTAAACAATATCAACTAGTTATTATCTAATGCAGTTAAACATTGATTATCCAATTCTGTTTTATCCGAATCATTGGTTCTATACGAACTCCAATTCTGATTAAATTTTAATTTTCTATTGTATTAACATGTTTATTGGTGCCCTCCAAAATTTTGTTATTCGGTGAAATGTCACGTATAAGAGATATGTCGCGGAAGTGATAAAAGCTCCACAGTCAGATATATAAACCCTCCTTGGTCATCTGTCACCATTTTTTAAGGTCACACGAAACTGATATCGTATTATAATCGGAATGTTTTTATATCTCGTGGCAGTATGGAGTTTCAGTTTTCCGGTAAAAAACGAAGTAAAAATATCTGATCAAAAATCCGTGAAAAAAAAACTAGGATAAGACAAGTCAAAGTAGACGAAACTTTATTTAATTGTCATTTTTTTGTTGGGGAACACCGTTCAATTTTTGTCGAGTCATTAGCGGTGTTAGGATGGCTTAAAATAGCGTTGTTTAATTCGTCTGCATAATAATCATAATGTATGTCACAAGTACTATATTATTTTTAATAAGATTTGTCTGCATTTTTACGAATATTACAAAACAATTGCAATTAAACGTTTACTTAATTGAACAATCATTTTTATTAATTATTGTTTCAATTCGTTACCTTAATCGCTTAATATTCATTGCTATAGAGAAGATTTTAAATAAAGCTGGTAAAATATCAATTATTCAAAGACAAAATTAAAAATTAGGGTTAGAGTGCGATAGCTGGATGTGCAAAATATCCACTGGAAATACACAATTATTATTTTAAGCAACATATTAGAGATGCCAAGAATATTCGGCTACTACTCGGTATTCGGCCTTTTCGGCTAATTTTTTTAATATTCGGTATTCGGCCGAATGTTCCGTACTATTCGGCCGAATACCGAATATCAAATCATGGGGAAAAACGCACATATTATTATTCAAAAATATGCGATTTTTTTCTTAAATAGTATTATTTTGTAAAGCTTTTGGTGAACAAACAGTGATATTTTTTAGTAATAAGGACTATTAATTAATAACACAATTTGATGTAACAATGAACAAATAATGCGTGTCGTGACCCGGTCTAGTTGCGCACGCTCAGTAATGGGACAAGTCGAAACCTGTCACCCGCGAAATGTACACATAATTTGCCGAACATTCGGCCGCCGAATATTCGGTGCTTCGGCCGAGAACATGGCCGAATATTCGGTATTCGGCAAAATCACTATTCGTGGCATCACTACAACATATAACAGTATTATTAGCCGTTTTAAGTGCGGATTTTTTTTAATTATTTTTTTTGCCCAGTAAAGCGGGGTGGCGTTTGGGGGGAGCCTTTCAAAAAAAATACGGGTTCTCATCGATGCGATGGCGTTTTTTGCGCAGTGAAAAGAGGAGGGCATTTGGGGGGCTCTTTGAAAAACAATTATGGGGTCGTGTATAAAAAACAATCACGAGGTCGTGTCGATGCCATGAGATTTTTTTTGCGCAGTGAAAAGGGGAGGGCGTTTGGGGGGAGTTCTTCCAAAAACAATTACGGGGTCGTGTTTACAAAATGAGATAGTAATTCTACACCAGTTGACGTGCATAATACCTATATCATTTCTGATTGGTTAGATTAAAAAAATGACTGTAAAAGACGAAAAGTATTAACGCATTTTTGAGGAAATTTGTGATTAATCCGCGAAACGTCAAAATTTACCATTTCCTATGACTTAAAAACAAAATAATCAAAATTTGGACACATCCAGTTATCGTATCAGACCCTAAAATTCGATTATACCTATATAAATACTACGTATTTAAAAAAATGTCATATTTTTTTAAAAATGTCTCTAAAGAGAACATTTCACATTTCTGAAAATTTAATAGCTAGGTACCATTATGTTTGAAGTAAAACTGTTTTTGGCACGTTTATAGCAGACTAAAATTTATTTATGAAATTAAAAATGTAACGAACGTATACCGTATATACTATAAAAACTAACTGTAGAACATTAAAACATTAAGCTAAGTTGGCGGTCGATGCCATTATTTTTTTCGCTTTTTTACAATTATATCAGTTTAACTTCTGTAGTGTGTAGTGTAAAATACGCAGTCCCTTTTTTCGGTTGTAAGGCTTACAGTTCGGAAATTGGATAAAAAAATAAATCAGGTACAAAAAATAATTACACTTTGAAATTTCAATATTTTATTTAACCGTAAAAAATTTAGCATTAGTATCTCTGTAAAATATACAGTAACATCAATGCCTGTACAGAACTGAAACCTGCTTAGGTACTTTAAAAACCTATACGAACTACTTCTTGGGATTCGTCCCTGCAAATACCCCCTGCACCTTTCGTCTCAAATCTTTTCCCCTCGCCTAAAAACGGTTCGCGCTCTCTCGACGCTATTTTTAAAGCTAGATGGTTCTGGTAAACGCCAAATGAAAGACAAAGAATTAGACTACAGATCCTTCAGGCGAATTTTTTAAAAAAAAGTTTCGTCTACGTGTGAAATATTACGTAACTTATTATTTTTTTCAAAAGGTTGTAAGTTTTTTCAGGAATTTTTTTTCAAAAAATTCGCCTGAAGGATCTGTAGACCGATTCTTTGTCTTTCATTTGGCGTTTACCAGAACCCTCTAGCTTTAAAAATAGTGTCGGGAGAGCGCGAACCGTTTTTAGGCGAGGGGAAAAGATTTGAGATGAAGGGTGCAGGGGGTATTTGCAGGGACGAATACTCTTAACGACAGCAACGAACAAAATTTTAACGATGTTAGCCAATAATTAAGTTAATAAAACGATACAGGTCAGAGAATTTAACAACGAAAACAGACAAAAGGCTCTAAATTTCTTACCTTGCGTATTTTATCATAACTTTGCTTTTCTCATAATCTTTTCAATTTAACTATGCTTATCGAAAACAGTAGGTATGCTGGATTTAACCCTATTTACATTTTTTTATCATTGTAATATAGCTTACTAACTAGAGTCTAAAGTTTCAAAATCAATGATTCAGAGCGAAAAAAAATGATACTTTCCAGAAAAAAAAAATTAAGATACAATACCATGCACAATTTTAGCGTTCACCGAAAAATTACCAAAACATCTCGAAGTGATTATACATAGGCAAAGTACACATATAAATAATTTTTTAACGCAGGTTCACTCGAAATCTATTTTTCAAAATCGCGTCCGCAATGAATGCAAGAAAAAGTATTATTAAACTCAAAACACATTGAACAGTTACGACATAATATGATGCTGTAACCCGATTGGTCAACTGAAACACAATCGACTGTCTTTTTTTTCTATCCAGTAAACATCTAGCTTGATGAAACAACCGTCAACTAATGCGGAATGCAAATTAAGAGAAAACATTTTTGAGCCACTGAATACCTCGGTAAAATTTAAATTTTTACTGGAGATAAAGATTAAAGTAAATAAAATCGAGTTCAATTGTTATAATTAAATTTCATAACAAATAAAATAACGTTTTTAATTACAAATAATTATAATGCATTTGATGTGTCTGTAGGTAAATTTCGTAACGATTGTTGTATTTTTACATATCAATTTAAACTTGCAACAGTAGCATTTAGTTTTATACAGATTACTTTACAGAATGGGGATAAATAACTTTTTTTTAGATTTTTGTATAAATATCGTATTAAATTCATAACAAAGCATCAGTTCTCTACAATACATCAAAACATTGTGAAGTGCTTCCAAAATTTACAAAATGAAGGTATGTCTTACAATTTTGTTTATCAATTATTAAACTTTCTCTGCAATCTTCCAAAAACACGATGCATTTTTGATTTTGTACACTAAAAATTCAAACACAAAATAATTTTGTTCAAAATCTTCGTAAATTAAACTTATAGTATGTTATAATGTGACAATAATATTCAAGAAATTAAAATATTCAAATATCAATTCAGATTCGATTACTACTTTAGTTAAGCTGATTTTAAGTTATCTCTTCAACTTAAGATATTATGTGCTGGTATTTTAATAACTGAATCAATAACCAATTTAAGTCATTGAACTTCTCTTGAATTATTGTCATGCGATGTAAACAAACTCAAAAACATATTTCAATGTTAACAGATCACACTAATCATTGCCAGCGTAATTCTTGGACTGACCTTAGCAGAACCTCCGGCAGTTTATGGACCACCAAGAGCTGGAGGAGGACATGGCGGAGATTATGTAAGTGTAAACAGTTATTTAAGAAGTTCTACCGAGCGGGGTGGCGTTAGGGTGAGAGCACTAGACTTGCATTCGAGATGCATCGGGTTAGAATCTCGGCAGGGGCAGATGTGACTGGGGCTTTTTCCTGCTGCCTTTCGCCGAGAAACGGTAATTTCTGTACCTGTCATCTCGTTGAGGTTTTCCATGGTTTCCCTCAATAATTCCAGATTAATATCGAGATGGGTCCTTATTCACCGATTACCTGTCAAACTCCTATGCTCAAAATTTGCCAACTTATTCTAATGTCCTAAAATTCCTTCATTCGTCCATTGCTATCAATAAAGTGGAAGTTGAAAAACATCTATAAACTAACGGGAAGAATAAAATAGTAATGGTGCGAATGGCGTCTGTTATGACATAAAATCGAGAAACGGAGGTTAAACGCATTATTATTATTTAAGAATTTCCAAATAAAACCTAAATGTATTCTTCCAATTTCCCTACCACCAAACCGAACTGAGAATATTAGACGCTGATGACCTCACAATGCCAAACGTCTTTAATCATTTTCAACAATGGTTCCAAAATATTCAGGAGATTATGAAATACCGAGAAATTTTGGTTCGATCGACGCCAATAGTATATGTCATCTATACCTACCAGCGTTGCCAGTTTTTTTTTTTGCCAAGTCGGGATTTTGGAACTCTTTGAGTGAAAACAGTGGGATTCTTTCGTCTAAAGCGGGACATAGTAAAAAAACGTATGTAATCAGAAGTTTTTAAATATTTATCTTTTTATTTGAATTAAAATTACGTTTACGTGACAATAGATAGCAAAAATAGCCATAGAAAATGTATTTTAATTTAATAAAAATATAATATTTTAAATCAGATTTACCCTATCGTTTAATAGTTGAGTCTTATTCGTCTTCAGAATAAAAAAAAAAATCAAAATCAAAAAAAGTTTTATTCATTAGAAAAATATGGCGTTTCAAACAATAGTCTGTGGAGTGAGTGTTACAAATTGCAACTTACATTAAGAGAGTAGGTAATTATTTATAAGAATTACTTATTCATATTTCTGTGAAGATTTAACTTCTTTTAAACGCACAGTCGAGTTATCCCCGAAAAGCGGGACTGAGCCTGTCCCGCGCGGGACATTTAATTTTGATTTAAAAATCGGGACATCCCGCTAAAATCGGGACGTCTGGCAACGCTGATACCTACTAATACTAAAAATAAAGAGAAAAGATTTGTATTTCTGTTTGTAATGAATAAACTCAAAAACTACTGGACCGATTTTAAAAATTCCTTTACTAATAGAATGTTACATTATCACTGAGTAACATAGGCTATATTATTAATCGAGTTAAATTAGGGATCCCTATGATAACTCCAATAATGTAAAAAATATATAATATAAAACTCAATATTTGTCCTTCCAACAAAAACTTTTGAACTGTAACTCCGATCATCATAAAATTTGGACACAACATTTATCTCAATATACTTAGATGAACGTGCGTACTCATGATCCTCTCCTCGACATGCGATCTTTTGCACACGGGTGAAACCGGGACGGACCGCTAGTTGTGTCATATTATGGCAAATACACTAATAAGAAAAACTTGTTGCATGTTGCAGGATTCAGGCGAGCCAGCCAATTATGAGTTCGAGTACAATGTAAATGACATCGAGAGCGGTCAGAACTTTGGTCACATGGAATCGCGAAATGGCGACGACACCAAAGGCAGGTACTACGTACAACTTCCCGACGGCCGAATGCAAATTGTCGATTACACGGCCGATCCTCACGGCTACCATCCCATCGTCAAATACGAAGGTGAAATTACCAACACCGGTCCAGCGCCTGGCGGCTCATCCGGCGGTGGATACAGTTACTAGATTATTTAAGTTTTTTTGTTGGTAGCCTGCAGGTTGATTGGAAATAAACTGTTGTTCGAGTCAGTGGCGTAAGAACAAACTTCTGGCTACTGTCACATTTTTAAAGTGGGCCTTGAAATTAGAAACGTATTAAATTGGCATACGAATAGTTGAAAAGAGATTAAAAGACCCTTGGCATTTTGCCAAACACTTGTTCAACTATTGTTACAACAAATTTTAGTCTATTATTTTTCAAATTTTTGTTTAATATTATTCAGAGAAGATTCGCCTTATTAATGAAAAACCATTAAAAGAAAACAAAGCAAATGTGAAGCTATTAAAATTATATTGTGAAAATTATATTAGACATTTCATAAACATTTTCTGTCTGTAGTATGTCACTTAAAACTTTGAATTTGATAATGAAAGAATTTCCAACCAACCTGTTAATTTATGTATCTCTACGCTAATTAGTTTTGTGATATTTTTTATACAAGTCAAAACGTTTAAAATATGCATAAAAAAGTTTATTTTTCGAATAGAAGTGCTCTAAACGAATCTCAAAAAAGCTATGTTTTGTCAATTATCTGCTATCCTTTTACTCGATTTTTATTTGATAAATAATTTTACAAAACTGGAAATATATTAATTTATATGTTATAAAAATTTGGAAAAATTAAAACTTGCTGAAAAAACATTTATATTTTTTTTATTCTAAAATTGTACGTTTATGTTATCTTAAATTGTAAATATATTAGGTAGATTTTTATACGATGAGACTTTCAAACACAATAAAAAAAATACTTGTGTAATAATTATTTATGTTTGAGTTCATCAATGATCCTAATTTTTCGTTTTTAGATAAATCAATTATTTGTGCTATCTTTTAATTTTCGACCTGCGAAATGGGGAGTGCTTTGGTTTTGACGCATCGTAACTCTTCAATGGATCTATTGATTTTGACACTGTTTTCTTTATAGGCAAAAATTAAAAAAAAGAAAAAAAACAACTGATGATAAAAAAAATTATCATCATCAATTACTTTTCAAAAAGTAATAAATTAAAATTGTAAATTAAAATAAGCCCAGACATTAAAAAATTAAAAAAAAATGTCTTACAAATTCGCGTAGAGTGTGAGCGAAGTTAAACGTACGAGCCCTCAGGTACAAGACAGATTTTTTTTCTTTTTAAAAAATTACCGTATTTTTTGGACTATAGGACGTATCTTTTTACATAGAAAAATGAACTCAAATGTTAGGTGCGTCTTATGGTCCGAAGGTGACATTAAAATATGTTTTTCAATAATTCGTTTTTAAATTTGAGGTACTTATAGTCCGATAGTGAAGATGAACTGAATATTGCTAGTACGTACGAGTTATGTTAACAATAAATAAAAATTATAACCCGAAAGTAACATTAAAATTTATTTTTCTTTAAAATCATCTTATAATTTTGAGATGAAGGTGGAGGTCTTATCGTCCGGTGGGTCCGAAAAATACGATAGTATCTAAGGCATTATTTTGAAACTTTATTGCAATATTTATGTATTTACGAATCTTATGCGATCTACGGGTCTTGAAGTAATAAAAAACATATTTTAATAAACTCAGTATTGCTCGCGGAAGTGCCTACATAGGAGACCTGAAGAAAGACGTGGACGTGGTGCATTCAACAGAATGATTATAGTTTATAAAATTTGAACTAATGAACTAACCGGGACAAAATGTGTATGCCAAATTTCATTCAAGTCTGTTGCGGCGTAGAGTGACTGAGTAACGTATTATAAAGAGAAAATTTTGTATTCTTGTTTGTAATGAATAAATTCGAAAACTATGGGACCGATTTTAAAAATTCTTTCACTAATAGAATGCTACATTATCACTGAGTAGCGTTGGCTATATTGTTAATCGAGTTAATACTTACGAAAACTCCAATAATGTTAACCCAATATATAATATAAAACTGAAAATGTGTCCGTCCGACAAAAACTTTTGATCGGTAACTCCAAAAATCATGAAATTTGGACACAACATTCATCTCGGTAAACTAAGATGAACGTGCGTACTCATGTCTCTCCGCCACACCCCCGTTATTCGTTTTTTTGCACCCGGTTGAAACCGGGACGGCCCGCTATACAAATAGATTTTCACTATTATAATATATTAGAATTATTATATTAGCCTAGCTATTTTTGACAAAAGATGTGCGCAGTTTTTGATAACAAGATTTTAATTATCAAATAAAATATAAATCGATTTTAACACACAAAATATTCTAATCAAGTATGCCTTGAATTCAAGTATCAGATAACGTGCCCAACACAACTGCTGGAAGTGTTGCCCGCTTGCTTTAAAGCAACATAGTAGAGAAAGTATTAATTTATTATTTGTATTTTGGCACAATATAGAACATAAATACGCAAAACTTTTTTTTATTTACAAGAGGGAATAATGCGAATTAAATCGTAAAAAAGCAACTAGATTTTGCAGTTTATAATGCGAAACTCAGAATCGTTCCAAATTTGAAATTTAACCCATTAGTAAAGATAAAAATGTGATGCAAAATTTAAAAGAAATCGGACAGGACCGAATTTTTAAATTTTATGAAAACACTAGTTCACGTAGGTATATGGATTTACTTGGGATTTACTTACAGAAGGGTGTATTTAATTTGGATTGATAATAATATTACAAATAATAAACAATTATTATTTGTAGAAGACTCTTTATTTTGATAAAAAATAAACTTAAATTCACATCATAAAGCCGCACTGCCTGTATTAGCACAATATTGTCGGTGGTGTTTGGCACTGCGACCAGAGTTTTTTTCTATCTTGCAAAAAAAATATTCAAATGACTTGGTCATTCATTCTACTTGGGCTCTCTACCGCCGTAATAAGAATCCTTATTTTCTTCACTTTTAAGGCAATGGAGAATACATGGAGATAAACTTTTCTCTCTATCATTCACGAATCTAACATTAGGCTGGTTTTCGCAGCGTCAGATTATCAAGATTGTACTATATTTTTCAAAAACGCGAATTTTGAATTTGCTCGTTTCAATTATTATAAGACTTTGGTAAAGTTTGACAATAACGTATTTTGAAATCAGCAAAAAACAGCTAACATCGCCTGAAGATCTTAAAATGAGTTATCGCTATTTAAAGCCTGCCAAATAAGTGGTTCTTGCACCTTGCCAATGAATAATGTTGTGTGTATTATTTATAAACAAGTGAAAACATTTTAATAGAAAAAGAATTTCACAACCATTTTTTATACCAAAATCAATTGTATAGGAGAAGTTCTGTTACGAATTGAAATTTATGAGCGTCACAAATCACTTAATTATTATAGATGTTAGAGTATGTGTTGGTATAAATGTATTTCAATTACAGACTGTTCATAAATTTACTGTACAGGTGACCGGCAATTGTTCGTATTCCTCTCTGGAGAAGAAACTATGACTAATTTGGAATGATTTAATCTCAACCACTCGGTTGTCAGAAATGCGTCATTTTCGAGAAAATCTTTTTACAAAAATCCAAATTTTGGGGGTTAAAAACTAAAAAAAATAAATATTCTCACTTTTTGGCCTGAATTTTTCTATGATCTGATAGCTTATTAATTGGACAATCTTCCTAAAGCTAAAAACCATGACATTGTTAGATTTTATGTTGTGTGTTAAAACTTACATTAAATAAAAAAAATTAAATAGGTACAAATTCTTCACACAAGTACTTATCATTATTATAAAAAAATGACGCATTTCCGACCCCCAAGTGATAAGGTTAAATAATTCCAAACTAGTCATAGTTTCTTCTCCCGATAGGAATACGAGCAATTACCGGTCACCTATATGCCATGGTCACAATATACAGTCGAACGTTGATAACAAATCGCCATCATAAAATCGACAAATGATAATAATTGCAGTATTTTATCCTTTTTAACAGACTTAAAAAAAGGTATCAATTCGACATGTATAGCTACTTTTATGTTTGTTCAGCCAAAACTTTTTATCTAGGTTCAGTCGTTTTTAACTGATCTCAAAAAAAAGTTTTTTTTACATATTACATATCTCCAGCATTTGTGAACTGGTTTTGTTGATTTTTTGTCATTTAAGAGGATATACCTTCAGGATGGGCTCACATAAATTTTACTTAAATCGATTCAACAATTTATCTCTAGTTTAGTAAAAATAATAATACTAAAAAGTAAAAAATTAAAATCTTGAAAAATTTAACCTTCCTCAAAAAAAGTCACACAAATGGTTCATGTTATTTGTCAGAGAACATTATTTTAGCGTTTTGGTTGAAGTTATTAAGCTATCCAATTAAAAAAACAAACAATATCTATCAATTTTCCGAAAGATGTCGTTTTGACGACAAAACGACATCTTTCGGAAAGTTTAGAATGAAAACGCCCCAAAATCAAGAAAAGTCATAGAGGAAATAGGTGTCAGACTAGGCCCAATGAAGCCATATACAAAGTTTGGGGAGAGTATGTATCAATAAAATTTTTGCCGACGGGTACTCTGACTATAACATTTCCAGTTTTGGGGTCGGCACGGATTTAATGAAAGATCACAAATACAATCAGTCTTTTGTGAACAGCTTGTGTGCACTTAATAATTTACTAGCGACCTTGCTACAGTTAAAATGAAAAGTGCTTCAATGGTAATCTTTAATTACAGTGTACCATCTGAAACGTCCTACAATGATGACCCCCTGTGTTTATTATTATTTATAACTGTATTTATAACCGTAGGTGATGTATTTATGGTAAATTAGAGCAATTGTTTATGGATATGCGTTAAATATGATTGAAAAGTTTCATTTTTTAAAGTTTTTGCATGTTCTTTTAGTATTAAGCTAGCTGTGTTAGGTCTTGAAAAATTAAAAAAAAATATATTTTTTGACGTATCTTTCGTTATCGTGAACTTTTTTATTATTTTCTGCATAGCACTTTTTGAGCACTAATTGATGGCGTATAAACTGGGTTCATCTGTTAATATTTATTACGATATTCTATCAATGCAATGATAACTTAATTAAAAGTTAGCATGCCTGTTAATTAGTCAGTACTATAAAGCGCACTAGATTCGCGAATGCAGCACCAAAATAGCACTAAATTTTAAGCCAAAAATTATTCGATTCTGTTCATTTTACACTGGTAGTTTTAAGGACCTTATAAATTTGTGTGCCAGAAGGAGTACCTAAATACTAGATTTATATTAGAAATATCCAACCATTGAAATAGGGAATTTATGAACTGAAGTCCCTTATTTTAAAGCCACCAACTGCTAGTATTATCTGGACATAGTACCAATTAATATATTCAATTTATTTTAATTTTTAATTAATACTTTTACTAGATCAAAAATTGAAAACTGGGGGTTTGATATGAGACATGGAAAGGCCAAATAAACAACAACATCTAAAGTCTAAATAATCTTTGATATATAATTTTATAAATGCATTTTCAAAAAAATAAAGCATGCTATATATTGCTTGAAGGTCAATTGTATAATTTTTTAAATTTTTTTTCCAAAATATAATTATTTATAGTTCGACAAGTAGTGATTTTCACATTCACTTCTTCGAGAATCCGCTTACCATTCTTCCAATTATAGAACGACTGATTGTTGTTCCAAAGCGGATATTTTAAATTCGACATAATTTGTTTACTATTTATAAATACCATGTCAATACTATGAATTTAAAATGATGAAGAGTATCAAAAAGCACTTAGTAAAAACTAGGTGATTAAATCATAAATAATTTTTTTACGATATCCAGTCAAATCAGTAAAGATGTGTTTTATAAAAGGTTACCGTTGGCATTTAAATTTTATTCGAAATGCCATTAATCATTGCATTTGTAGAAAGAGTCCTTAGAGACGTGTTAGAATCGAGAGCACCAGGAACAATGTGGTTTAATTACTACCATCAGAGACAGGCCCGTCAAATAATGATGGACGGAGAATACACTTGAAGGTCTGTGGTTTACACTAATTCAGTATTATTATGTTGCAACAATTATTATCAATAGCATCAATTTAAGGACATCTACCAATTTAATTGCCCTATTACTGCAACAACAAAAACATTCAATCATTATTACAGAGACGGCTTTAAACGCTTATATCTAACCAGAGCCGGATTAAGAAGCGAAGGGGCCCGTAGGCGGGACCCTGGGGGGGGCCTATCGCCTATGTAAGGGGACGAAAATCAATTGAAATAAGAATAGCATTTGAAAATGAACTTTTGAAATAATATGAAAAATTATTATTAATTTATTTATACTATGCCAAAAAATAAATAGGTATATAAACACAATGATAATGTTTATAACTTTAATATATACATTTTATATATTATAACCTACTGAGGGATTATAAATAAGAGAATTTTTATATTTATACATTCATAGAATTAGGAAGAAATTTTTCCAAAAAAAATTCATTTTCATTTTTTTTATTCATTTTCATTTTTTTCTCAATTTTTTCACTTTGGTGGGGCCCTAAGATTTGGGGGGCCTATAGGCGCCGCTTATAACGCCTACATAGTAAATCCGGCTCTGTATCTAACTGTACTACTAACTTCGTCTGCGTGCTACCAGATTAGCTTCGTCAATATCTACTTTAACGTGAACTCCAAACTTCAATTTTGGACACTATCAATCGATTTTTATGCCACTTTGTAGACATACAAAGTTGCATCAAAACTGATCCAGTTTATCGAGAGATACAAGTGCGACAAAAATAATTAAAACAATGTTATCCCGTCTAAGTTTCAAGTAAAATAGGTACTCGAAAACCCTGATAAAACTCAATAAAACAAAATCACATGATAGAAGTTCTATTACTGTTCAAGAAAGTATTCCTCAGCATTTGATCCTATTCAAGAAAGTATTCCTCAGCATTTGATCCTATTCAAGAACCCGAAACTTCGAGATTAGTAACGTTTTACGATAATAAGTGCTGTCTCCCAGTCTTCTAAGTTTTTGAGTATAAATGTGTATAAATTCAATGCTCGCAACAAAAGACATACGACACGGTTATGACTGGATTTTAACTGGGACTCATTAAAGGAATTTCAAGGCAAAAAAAACGCAAGAAAAAACGGATTTACCTTCAAAAGATATAAGTTATTGTCGAGTCCCGCTTCTTTTTAGTTTTAAAAAATTTATGAGTAGGTACTAATTAACCTTTAACCCACTCCTAAAATCAACTTCAAGCACTATGCGTCTAATTTCTTTATAATTTCAATCACCTGCTATTTCTCTTCAATTTTTTTTTCATTCGAGGTTAATTCGAGATAATTTTTTGAAATTTTAAAAGAATAATTATTTCCAGCTAGTCTCAGACAGGGCGAGTTACTGCTCACTTGTATAGTAAGACGTCGTTCGACTTGAGAAAGTAATTAAGTATTTAATGAATATTCTACCACAGTCAGTATATTTTGCGGTACAAAACGTTTAAAAAAATTTTCTAACTGGTGTCATTTGCACCCAGCGTTATGTCTGAAGGTTAAGCACAGAAGTAATATTTTAGAAATATGTGTGAAAAAAAATTGTTCCGGCACTGTACGTTGATTACTGGCATCAATTAAATATCGCCGGACGTCAATAAAAATAAAAGCATAGCTAATAATAATAAGGGAGTGTTGTGCTTACAGATAAATAAATTGAATTAAAGTTCATCGCATAAAGTATATCACGCAAAAAATCTTCATGATTACTTCTTAACATTGTAGATTCTAGTTTTATTTGATATTCCTATAATATGCATAACCAGATAATGTTAGACAAATATTAAGCAGGCTCGTTACTGTATTTTCCGTACCTATACTTATATGTAGCAGTCGTAAAATGGCAAATTAGACACTAGTCCTGTAAAGTTGCGTGAAATACAATAAAGGTTGTCGTACTATATCCTTTCCATTGTAAATAACCGCATGAAAATTAAACGCAGCCGACAATCGGAATTAAACTTGCTCAAAATTGAACTGTCAACAATTTTGAAAATTAGGTGAAAATCAGTAATTGAAAGGAGGATATATTTTGTGCGTGACTATTTTATGACTTGGGCGACTTAAAATTCGCTTGGCTCTCGTTTTACCATAATAACACACTGCGTCATAAACATTTATTCACGCACTAGATACACAATTTACCATTTTGCATTACCCCCTATAAAATAGCGGGAATTTACATACTTGTATAGAGACATGTAAAGTAATCAATTACGCACTAATACTGTAAAGAAAAACAAAAATACTCGATCTGCCTAATTCAGCATTAGAAGTCGTTGAGTTTAAAAATATCATATCCTATGTCACTCCCACAATTAAGATGAAGCTAACGACACCTCATATGTTAAAATCCATCAAGCCATTTAGGATACTGAGCGTGTCAAAGAAACATACAGTCAAAAAACATACTCTCCTTCTGGTACAGTCAGGTAAAAAGATTGGAAAATGAAAAAGTTAAATGAAGAAAATGTGTGGAAATATCGAATACGCACGATATATATTTTTCACCAGTATTTGTAATTAGATGGTACAGTTTTACCTTAAATAAAAAAATGGTAAAAAAGTCAGACTAAATAAGTAACAACGCATACGCCATACATACATGCATTACATACATATCAATCAATATTTAGATCATCTCGCAGCCATATACTGGGGGCATAAGTGTGGAGGGTAATTAATCAGTGCTATTTCATAATTAGATGAACGACCTTGCTCATAGAGTATGTACATCATTCTGTTCATGCATATCAATGTGTCTATGTATTAGTTGTATATATTATATCGTCTGCCTGTCTATCTTTATTCCAGAATTGGCAAACAGTTTTATTTTAAAACTTACTATTTTCTCGAGCGTTTCAAATTAAAAAAAAAAAACAAATCCCCACTAAAAATCCACCTTATTATATCGAACAAACGGAAAGACGCAGTGACGCGTTTTTGAAGTAAAACTTCTTTAGGCACGCTTGACTTGGGGAGTAAGCTGGAAAATGCCTGACGAAAGTGTTTACGGAAGTCCGTGATCGGACGATGCGAACGGTGGGTGATCGTTCGAGGTGAACGGCGCGTGATCGTTCGAGACGAACGGTAGTTGAGAGAAAGATATAAGTTAGTGAAGATAGTAAGAGAGAGAGAGTTACGTTTAGTATATTACTGTAGGTGCAAGAGAGAGAGGTGCGCGCGGACATTTTCTTTCTCTCTTCCTCAACAAATACTTCTCTATAAACTCATATAAAATTATCATAATTTATTAAGTAAATACACAGTAATAATTATTTTTATAGCACTCCATACATGTGTAAATTAATTATTAATAATAAAACAAATTGATAACGTTTTTCTCGAATATTTTCTTACGTAACCTTATGAAAATTTTATACGAATTTATAGAGAAAAAAAATAAAAATTTAGAGAATGTAATAAAAAATGCTTGTAGAGTTCCGGTTGAGTTTGAAGTACAAAAAATATACCTCGGCAGTTTCCGATAGTAAATCTCGAGCTGAACAAAAAACTCCAAACTTTTTTTTTTATATTTAGAAGGATACACGAATTATTCAGTTATGTTTTGCCAGCAGGATTACCAGAATCTGATCTTATCGCAGGCAGTATGTTTCTATCATACTGCAATATTTCATTTCCTTACAGAACATAGAAGTAAAAAGAACACATTTTAAATATTTCAAAGAAAGTACGCACTACACAGGCTTCATTATTTGAATCCATGATAACAGAATGGCTAAAAAAGAACAGACAAAAGAAATAAAAATAAAGATCCGGAAATGCAATGGAAGAACTGGAAAAATTTGAATGGCAATACAAGATTTGTTCTAAGATTATATTTCCGTTTTAATAGAACAAAAATTACAAACAAAATACTTTTAAATAAATGAGACATTATCTAACAAAACTCATTCTAAAGTTACTATAAAAATACATTTTGGGTACGTCTGATAAATTCGATACTTGAAATAATAATAATACATTTACGAGTATGCAATGTTCGGCAATTAACAACTGTGGAAAAAAGATAGAAACTCCTCGTCTTACGAAGTTAACTATGTTTCTCTTTTATATATTATATTCAGTTGGATAAATTGTTACAATTTTTAAATACCTTTGACGAAGCAAAACTGTAGATATATGTAAAGTACTTTCCAAACAAATTTTGTTCAGAACGGACCATTTTAAAAATTATAGTCACTCGTAAAGAAGATAAATAAAAAACTAAGAAATGAAGACGTTTAGAAATATTATATCTATAGAGACCTTTAATCGAATTCAGAAAAGCAATTATTGAGTTTTTCTCAAAATTTTTCACCAATTAATAGAACGAACTCATTGATCGACAACACAAAATAATAAATGCTTTATAAAATAATGATTTTATTTTTCATCGTCAATTAGTTCGTTTCATTCAGAGCCGGACTAACGTATGAGCCTAGATGGGCCTGGGCCAGGGGCCTCGAGCTTCTAGGGGGGCCTCGTACTTTTCTAAGTAGGTACAAACAAATTGGGGTGTTTAAATTTTAAGCAGGCAATCGCACATGACTCGGGTGATAGCACAGTAGCACTGTTATTTATTTATAAAAACTAAACATTTACTATTAGCCAGAAAAAATTAAATGAATATAGTGTTTTATGTATAGAAAATAATCTAATTCAAACGATCGATTTTGAAGAGATCATAGACGAAAATGTTTGTAACTATTTGTCAATAAATTAGTTATAAAACAACAAATAAAATCTTTGTCATTTTAAATTTTTTATTCAAAGAAAATATCCTAAAAAAATTCCTTGCAAGGGGCCCCACACGCTCAAGTGTCCAAGGACCTCTATAGTCATTAATCCGGCTCTGGATCCATTAAGTTTATTATTACTACACTCTCGAAACTTGAGATCAGCTATTTTTATCGCACTGACAAACTTCAAGTTTAAATACTATTAAATAAAAATGTAAATATTCGTTTGTTCAAACCTTAAATCTCCGAAAGTTCGTAACCGATTGCTTTGAAATTTTAACACAGAGTTGCACTCGAATATGCGAGTGTTTTTATTATCTTATAAATGTCACACCTGTGACAGGTGGAAACATGTTTTTTTTGAAAAAGACCTTTATACAACGCCATTGATTTATACAACGCCATGGACGTTAAGGCCTAGCACACATGAAGAGCGTTCAACGCGCGTTGGCCCAACGCGCGTTTAAAATTTCTATACAATTGTATATAACTGTTTATATGATAACGCGCGTTGGCGGCGCGTTGAACGCGCGTTTTCATATAAACAGTTATATACAATTGTATAGAAATTGTAAACGCGCGTTGGGCCAACGCGCGTTGAACGCTCTTCATGTGTGCTAGGCCTAAAGCAACACACGCTATACTAAATATGTTACGACAACGGGAGCGCGATCTGTTGAACAGCAACACACGCAAGCCAAACTTAGTCACAGCAACGCATGGCCGGGTACAGCTAGTATTTAAATATATTTTCAACAGTTTAATAATTGCCGTTTTCAAATTTTGAACATCGTGGTTTGCTTGATAGATCCACTTGGCTTTGACTATATCATAATCCATTAAAATCTAATGGTACCACAAATATGTATTATTATATTATGTACCAATGCTATATATAAACTTAAGAATAACATTGCATACTTCTACAATAAATTTGTAAGATACCTACCTACCTAAGCAATGTAATGCATGCACATAGAAGAATGTTCAAGTGAAGGTAACTGAAATGGTTTAGGGCTGAACTTTTTCTTATAAACGATTTAAAAATTCATATTATATACTTCAGTGTTCTAAAATTATTTTCAAAATGAAAAAATTCATTGAAATTTTGCAAAACGTTCTTATACGATATTACAATAATTAAAAAATTATGCAAAAATTGCGTATATTTAGCCTTTGATCCTTTGGGTCTAGATTTCTTATTGACGCACTTAAAAAAATCTTTCAAATCGTTCAATTTCGGTTTATCCTACTTATAGAAGGAGAGCTATCAAGCATTTTTGGGTAGGTATTTGGGTGAAAATTTGTTTAACATTTCTTTGGTAATGTATGAACACAAAATCGAAGATCTGGCTGAAGGTTAGTGGGGCCTAGTCAAGCTGTGAATGTTTAAGTTTCGGAAATGTTATTTGCAAAAAAAGTCCTTGAGGCAATTTAAAATTTTAATACTTTCAAATTTAGTATGTAATAAAATAAAAAATAAATAAGCCAGATTAATTAGGTGAGTCTAAATTTTTGTCAGGCGGTTTCAAAACTGTATGTTGAAGGTGAGTGCGAGTAAGATGCTACGGATAAGTTGAAGTGTGAGAGATAGCGTAATCGTATATTTACCGAGTTGAAGCGTGCTACGATAGACTGTCGCAAGACTCAGACGGCCGCCGATATACGCTATTAAGGGAATCTTTCAATTTAATTTCCACCCACTTCCAGACGTCTGAATAATTTGAAATTTTGCACACATATTGAAAATCCATGACAATACAATAATTTATATAAATATTTATAAATATACCTATAATAATTTATATAAACATAGTCATTTGAGTGTTGGTTTTTAGGGTTATAATTAAAATTAGAGCTCAAAAAAACACAATGTGAACCAAAAAGTAAAAAATAATTTTTAAATATTACTAAAGATTTTGTTCAAAAGCGATAGGAACGAGCTGGTGAACTTCCTATCGCTATTGTACAAAATCTTTATATCTAAAAATTATTTTTTACATTTTAATTCACATTGCTATAAAAGAGTGTTTTTTTGAGTTTTTTAAACTCTAATTTTATTATATTTAAAAGTTGTAAAAGTTTAACTCTAATAAGTGCTCGAGTTAACTAAATAGTATTCCCCATCCTTTATGAAGAAGAAAATGATGATTACACATTTGGCGCTCAGATGATTTTATTTGTAATGAAAAAATATATAATATAGATCATTTTTTTACATGTACTTATGTATTCAAATAACTGCTTGGCTAGTAATTATGTATCTTCATAATAGATATTTTTTATTGAACTAAACGCGTGGGGATGATAACTATTGATCATATGGATCCATAAAGATGGGTGGATGGATCTACCATGAATATAAAAGAGCCCGATGATCTTGACTAAATCATTAGTAATTAACATTTACAACTATTGTGTCTTCCACAACTGGACCAAAAATAGTTCAACAAAATGAAGGTATTACAAAATCACGACATTTATATCTTGTAGCGAACTTCAAAAAAGTACACTTCGATTAAAAAGTTTTTTTAATGTTCTTAAACATTGTCAATTTTTTAATTTCGGTTTTATTCTGAGAAGAAAAAAATTAGATTTTATTATTCTCTTTTTTTATTTACGTAATTGTTTGAAGTAAGGCTTTTTTGGGAAGGTAGGTTAAAATCACAGAACAGTAAGTTAATATTCATTCTTGAGACTATGTAACGAACGTGCAGTGTGTAGTGTAAAACGCGCAGCCTCTTGGTAGATAAAAACAACTTTAACAATTTAATTGATCCATAACAGTTCGTTGATATGTATATTTTATATGTTTTTAAATTTCATTTATTATCATTTTTATTATTCATACGTAAATTTTTTTAGTACTGAAATAAAAGTTGAGACGGTTTCGTCTCAAAAATTCCTGCTATAGTGATTCGGTGAAACCCAAGTACAAGTGTGTCGCTTTGATCAGCTTGTTATCGTTTTAGACTTTAAGAATATCGAAAACTTTCTGATTTTTTAAAACTCTGCAATCTTAATTTTTAATACTTCTCATTTCTTACAGGCGTTCGTTGCAATTATCAGTTTACTGTTGTCGCTAGTCTGTGCAGAACCTCCAGTTCCCAGCAGTAGTTATTTACCCTCCGCTAATTCCTTCAACGCTCCATCATCCTCGTACGGCGCTCCAGGATTTGGCAGTCGTAGTGCCACACCATCGCAAAATTACGGTGCCCCATCAGCTTTCGGCGGTCGTAACGCCGCCACCCCATCGTCAAGCTACGGTGCTCCATCATCGTTCGGTGGCCATCACGCCGCTACCCCATCGTCCAACTACGGTGCTCCGTCCTCTTTCGGCGGCCACCACGCCGCTACCCCATCATCTAACTACGGTGCTCCAGCTTTCGGCGGTCGCAACGCCGCTACCCCATCATCCAACTACGGTGCCCCAGCTTTCGGTCGCAACGCCGCTACGCCATCATCCAACTACGGTGCTCCAGCTTTCGGCGGTCGCAACGCCGCTACACCGTCGTCCAACTACGGTTCCCCATCAGCTTTCGGTGGACGTAACGATGCCACCCCCTCGTCTTCATACGGCGCTCCCTCTGCCTTTGCCGCTACGCCATCCTCGTCCTACGGCGCTCCGTCTGCCTTCGGAAATGCTCCATCATCTACATACGGTGCTCCGTTAAGAGATGCTCCTCTTTCAACTGTACCTGGATCAGGAGTCATAGCCGGTCGCTCAAGTTTCGGAAGCTCGCAAGGTGGTCACTCATCATTCGGATCTTCCAGTTTTGGAGGAAGATCAAGTCAACCATCATCGACATACGGTGCACCAAACTCGTACTCAAGAGGAGCTCCAAGCCCAGTCTATGGCGCACCTGGTGGACGTAATGCAGGATATGATGACGATGCTCAATCGGTAAGTACATTTTTTCTTGATAAATTAGACCTTAAAAATGTTGAATTAATTCCTTCACCCTTAAATCTTTGTGCGTTTTAAATTAATTATAAAAGACACCCTTGAAGAGAGATGGAGTGAAGACATATTTCACCAATACAACTATGATTTTTAGTACTCAGCTCAAAAGAGGCAAAAAATGGCTACTTTATTAATATTGACATTGGCTTGAGTAGTAATTTACTCGTACGTACATTAAAAAAAAGGTTTTTTTATGATTTAGGAACCTGCCAGTTATCAATTCGACTGGATGGTGAATGATGAGTCATCCGGAAACGAATTCGATCATCAAGAAGAACGTGAAGGAGATAGCGCTATTGGACGTTACTCGGTTGTTCTTCCAGACGGACGCAAACAAATCGTAGAATATGAAGCTAACGAGAACGGTTTCAAACCGAAGATTTCATATGAAGAAGGATATCCAGCAAGCGGATCCGGATATGCCCGAGGTGGAGCAGCTGGAGGTTACGCGCGTGGTGGAGCCAATGGCGGCTATGCTGCAAATGGCGGTTACAACTAAACGATACATCAAAAGAGTGAGGTACATTTCGCATCTTTCGTACAGTTATATCAAATGAAAACTTAGTGCAGAATGACTTTAATCATAAAAAATATTCATCTTCTTACGTACTTAAAGTCAATTTGTTTTATGATTTTAGTTGATCAGTTCGTTTATTTATCGACTATTAAAACATTATATTTTTTTCTTAATTTTTACTTATTATTTTGATATTTTTGTCTTTGGTCTATGAAATGATAATACCTTGCCTCTTGGAAAAGATTGAAAAACTGATTTGCTCAAAAATTTTGAAAGGACAATGACTATGATTCTCACACGATACTAGTTTCTATACGATATTTCTTCTCTTATATTATTTATTATAAGTTTGTGTAGAAACTAATATTTAAATTTGTGTGGTAATTTACTTTATTTTTAGTATTTATTGTAAATGAACTTTTGTATGTATTGTAATGATTGTGCCATATGAAATTAAATGAACCAAATCAATATCGATGCATTTTTTTATACGCAAATGCATTATATTATATGAATTTAAACTCGATTTCTGGAAAAGATGTTCCGGCACTAATAAAGTTTGATATTAATTTGGTTTATTTAAAATTTATTATTGACAGTTGTGGAAACGAAAATGACAAAAAATTAACAAAAAATGTTAATAAATATAATTTTATATTAAACGTTGCTTATTTTTTTCAATACAGTTACACAACACTATTAAAACCTTTGCTACATTTTCAACGTACTTTTTGACAATATGAATCAAAAAGTGAATTCCAAAATATGTATTCTCGTACAAGAAAATCATTCACGAATATTAATCATTTTCAAAGGGATTAAATTCTTGTTTAAAGTCATATTATTTTGCTCGCGCGTTTATGATTCAATTGAAAATGAATAATATAGCGTAGATGTTGAACAAGTTACTTATTAATCATAATACGTAAATTATTGAGGTTTCAATAAAATGTTCCGTTGAAATTTATATAATTTATTGATAAATTAGAACAAATAAATTACACAAGAATGTATACCGGTTTAAAACTTTGAGATGTAACAATGATGAAACTGGCGCAGTGCGATCAGAAGAAGAATGAATACTCTGCAAGAGTTACTGTCGCAATGTGTTATGACAAATTATACTATTTCATTGCTTAAAGCCAACATGAACTGGCTTTTTTTATTGCAAGTTACTAAAAATATAATATATAAAATGAGTCACATCTAAATACAGCAATGAATACATATTTTCAAAATAAATTTAGGTACGCATAGTCCCTTTGTAGAATACTTGGTTTGTACATATTATAAGTATTTCCTCGACATTCTTTATCCGCAACCTAGCAAGCAGAACTCGACAGTCGAAACGGATCACAAACGCGCTTTAGTAACTAATTACTAAATAGCAGCGCCGTCTGTTGTGTGCCATTGAGCAACTGTAACATAGTGACGAAACGTAGACTGGTTAGTGATTTGCGTCAGTAATTAGTTTCTAATGAATAGCTCCGTCTTTTTCAAATTTAAAATATGTAATTTTTATTTCAGTAGTGAGCGAATATAAGGATAGCATTAGCACTGAAAATTAGCCCCTAGAGATAAACATACGGTAAGCAGGCCTATTAAAAATGTATTATCTGACTTTTTCAAGTTTTCAATACTTTCCTAATCTGTCATTGTGGATATTGCCTGATTTTGGTTAAAATGTTGCCTAAACTAAAAATAAGTAACAATCGAAAAAAATTAAAAAAAAAAAACTTTTAGTAAAATTTAATTTCATTCAAAACAGGCCGCTTAAAAAGCGTACATTAGTGAAGTTTTCAGATTAGCGCCATATTAATTATTATCTATAACTTTTTATATAGGTAGCTATGTATTTTTTATAAAATTGTGGACAACACTGGATTAAATCCTTTGGTATAAAATGGACAATACCGTTTTGATAATTAAAAAAATTTTTTGAAAAAATCTCCTTCAAAAAAGCTCACCTTTTTACACGCTTTATATTAGTTTCACTTGTAAGTTTGTATGTATGTATGTAAGTATGTATGTTTGTTTGTAAACTCGTTTGGACTACAGCAAGTGGCTTATTACAGTAGTATAATATGCCAGCAATGTAACTACAGTGTTTAGCCGTGCGGTCTAAAGCACGGGTCTTCGTTGACGTCAACTCTCGGAATCACGGGTCGTGAGTTCTATTCCCGTCCACGCCGAAAAAAAAATTGTTTTTTCTTCGGCAAATTTTTGACAATAAATGGAACTAAAAAGTAAAAAATATTTTTTTAAAATAAGCTTAAAACAATAATGAACAAAAAATACTAGTATTATTGTGAAAAAAGCGTGGGGCGCTCGATGTACGAAAATGTGGAACAAAGCACAACACGCTTTTTTCACAATAATACTAGTATTTTTTATTCATTATTGTTTTAAGCTTAATTTAAAAAAATTATTTTGAAGAAGGTTTATTTTTTATTTTATGGTATTTTTAATGTCTAATGGCAACTTTCACGACAACTACAACTTTTGAAATATTTCTTTGATTTTTGTTAATTTTCTTAACAGTTACTGAACCGATTTTGCTAAAATTTATATGGGACCAACTTTGAGACATACTTTATCGAATAAAAAAAGAATTATCGAAAGAGAATCCCTTTTTTGAAGTTGGTTATAATAAAGAGCAACGTTTGAATAAATAACTGGCACATACTTTGTATTGCATAGCCTTAAATATGAATAATAATATGACAAATTACAAATAATAAAAAAACAAAATCATCTCATTCAGGTAACTACTAGCGCCACACCTATAGCCTCGGGAAAAGTCTGCAAGCATTAAAACGAAAGTGATAAACCTATACTTACATATGTTAAAATTTAACGAAAATAATGCCACACCTAATGAAGCTGTTGCAGTGGAGAAAATATACTTCTTTATAATTTATTTAATTATTATTAAACACACGTCAGCTGATGTGAAAATGGTGATAAATTTATTCATTTGGAAATGTACCGAAACTGATTAGAAACGATTTTTAAGTAGTCAAAATAAATTATTCTTTACGATTTAAATTTAAATTTTTTTATTTTTATAGTCATGAAATTTTAATATAAAAGAATCATATTCTTTAATTATTACCACGATAGAAGTCTAGTGCTCAGTTGCAGAAAGCATCGTCTGAAAATTTTATTTGACAATTACCTTAAATTGTAGAGTTTTAAATCGATCCGGCTCGAAAAATAATTGATCGATTGAAACTATAACCAGAACCTGACCCTTTTGCAGTGGAAGGAAGGTGCAGGTTAAATTATTTTATAGAAGTTTATTTAAAAAATGAACTCGTGTATTTACATATTATATTAAATATATTTTAACAGTAATTATGATTTCTTATTTTATAATTGATTGAAATTATGTCGTTACATTTAGGTAATCTAATAATTAATTGGTTTATTAGCCTCAGTCCACCCAGTTCTTACTGACTTATTTTAAAACTGATTTAAAGCGCGTGTCGACGACGGATATTTTATGAAAATTAAGAAATTGAAAATGAATATGTAGATTTAAACTCCGAGCCAACTTTACTCTTTAAAAGCTAAAATCAGAATGTCTTTTTGAATTTGGAATTTTTAAAATATTTTAAAAATATCTTTGACGTTGATTGTATAATTAATGAAAAGTTATTCAATTGATATTAAAACAGGGGTGTACTGAGGCTATTAAATTATGATTTATAATATTATAATTTTAAAATGTACGTGTCTAATTGGACCCGTTACAAAACGATATTTTTCTTAAATTGTGTACCTACTATAGTCTATAGGTGATTCAAAAAAAATATTTTTTTTTGTTTTGCTCTTACTCTTTCAACTGTTTCTATTTATTGTAAAAAAATCCTCACCAAAGATGAGTGCTGTAGCTCAACTCTAAGAGGTCGCTATTTTAATTTTAGTGAAAAAAACGTTTTTTTTAATTGTAGTTACTTCTAATTAACTCATTTTTTTATAAATAACCATTACATATATATTCTTAAAGCTGACTCTTCAAGTTTTCAAAAACTCTTAAAAAAATCATTTACTTACATAAAAAAATATTATACACAATTCCTCCGTAGTCAGAAATTCAGTAATTTTCAGATCTGGTCTTCTAATTGTGATAATCATACGTTATTATAGTTTTTGAAAGCTTAAAGAGTCAGCTTCAAGAATATATAAAAGTTATTTGTAACAAATTGAGTTAACTACAAGTAACTTCAATTAAAAAAAAGAAACTATCCATGTTATTTAAATGGGAAGATTAAAATAGCGACCTCTTAGAATTGAGCTACAGCGCCCATCTTTGGTGAGGTTTTTTAACATTAAATAGAAACATTTAAAAAGGTAATAGTAAATTAAAAAACAATTTTTAATCACCCTACTGTGTACACATGTATTTAATATTGTATTTTGAACAGTTTTTCAAATCTTTGATTAACGTCTGATTAGAACTCTTCAATAAATAAAATTATCGACCATTTTTTCAGACAATATATTAACAAAAAATATAATTAATACATTAACGTTTCAATCCGGATTTGGACCTTCTTCAGAACTGATCTAAAAAATATAAAAAGATCAGTTCTGAAGAAGGTCCAAATCCGGATTGAAACGTTAATGTATTAATTATATTTTTTGTTAATATATTGTCTGAAAAATTGGTTGATAATTTTATTTATTGAACAATTTTTACTTCAAAACAGCATTTGTATACGCATTATGATAAAAATTTAGCTTGAAAAGCGATTCTTTTCTATGTAGAGCAATCATTTGTAATTTTATTATGAGTAGGTACAATCTAATGTTCTAGAATCTAGATGACAGGGAGTTTGAATAAGTCATTAGGACTGCTCCTGATGTATAGAAACTGTAATTATATCACAATATAAAGTCATTGTCAAGTCAATTTTTTTGACAACACTCTCTGCAACCCAGAATATTCTGTTAATCGGGCCGGTTGTCAATGTTTGACATTTTTCATAATTACGTCATGTATTCGGTTGACCTAAAGTCATAAAATAACATGATCACCTGTCGGAATCTATGAACCATTTGGTGTCATGCTTTTATAAATTGATAATACCTAATTAAATGTATGTACGTATTGCATATTGATTAAGATGGATTATGTTATAACCGTTTTGTAAACAGATATACAGTGGCGCACGGTGTTAAATCTTTTAGACAGTATTAAAATAATACAAAACTAGTTTCCAATATGACAAGGAGTAAGTAGGATAAGAGCTAGCAACGGCGCGGAAAACAAAAATTTTAGGTAGGCTGGTTTTTTGATTATTGAAGCTTGCTAGTGATGCAGCACATGTGGCTGCTGGGAGCGGTTATCTTAGCGAAAAAAACTTAAAAAAAAAGGCGTAAGAAGAAAACTTTTCTAATGAAAATGCTAAGAAATTATTATTTTTTGTCTTATCTATTATTGTTACATTTAAAAAAAATGATTTTTTTCTGATATATCTATTTTGCGTATGTGAATGTTAAAAAAACCTCTGGTCGCAGTGCCAAACCCTGCCGACAATATAGTGAATTTGCAGTGTGGCTCTATTGTATGAACTTAACCTTGTTTTTGGATAAAATAAAAAAATTACCCCTTACACACTTCTTAAAACAACATTTTTTTACTTAATTTCAATACTACATATCAATTCAACATCTGTACCAAATTATTATACATCCTTCAGTATGTAAATCCATATCAGTAAACTTGTGTTTTCATAAAATTTGTATTCCGGTCCTGTCAGGCCGATTTTTTTTTACTTTTCGCAGCACATTTCAATAAGTATTAGAGACTTAAATTTCAAATTTGAAACGATTCTGAAAATTTTTTCGGTATTTTTGGTCTCAAAATTTTTTTCAACCCATAAAACCTACCCTTAAAGTGACCCGTTTGTGCCCAAAATATGCGAATATTTGTTACATCACTAACTCAATTTCCACATGTCGCTAATTATTACCACGCAATTGTTAAACTAATTATAAAATTGTTACGTTCAGACCCGCACGTACCTTTTATTATTTTATTTGCGGCATGTCGGAAATTACTGCGTTTTTTTATCTATTTTTAATCAGACTATGTATAGTTGTATACCTATGCCCGTTATTTATTTAGGTATCAATGCCTATAGAAAGTAAACATTATTCTCGTATCATTTTGACACCTACAAAAGATTGTATCAACCCATAATTAGGTTGAACTGGTTAATAGGAATCTTTTGTAGTAATATGACATGATTAGGTTATATATAATTTGCTTTGCTAATTGTACGTTTTACAGTGAATCTATATATTTAAAACACAAGCCGTTTTCTTTCGATAGTCCATCAACGATCCTTACTCAACCGATTGCCATTTTTAAGTGAAACTTTTTATGCGGCACCTCGCATATTTGGGAGGTAAAACGACAAACAAATGAGTAACGACGAAGTCATAGAATTACAAAATAAATAGCTACATTTTATTGTACACTGTCAATAATTTTTAAATACATACAACTGTTATGGATTATTTTATAATGTACCGTGTTTATATAAATTATGGCTTATAAAGCATAAAAATAATCCAAAAGTATGGATATGTGCCGAGTTTCTAGTTTTTTACTTCTAATCATAGTTCTAAAAATTACAAAATTAATAGTAAAAAAATGTTGTAATATCTTTAAAAATAATAAAATAATCAATTCTTCGTCGCGGCGTCCACACTACGCCGTTTTCAGTACGGGTGACGTCACGCGGCATAACTGTCATATTTGTACCAACAGACAATTAACATTTCAATAGATGTAATTAATGTAATCCAATTTTTGAAGTTTGACATATTTGAAACTCATGTCTTACCATATTTTTAGTTTTTAGTTACTAATCTGACACATCGTGCCGCAGAACGCCATAATGGTCGACCAGGCGTCGATCAGTCTCGTTTGCAACGCCACGTACTTAAAAATTGAATGTCGAATTTAAAGATATCGAAATAATGTTTTCTTAATTCCCAGATTCTAATTTGAGAACTATGGTATAAGTATCAAATAGATTTTCAATATATTTTTCAAAATAATAAATTAAATTGGTACTCGGTCCAAATAACTCTAACAGTCGATTGCCTTAAAAAACAAATAAATAAATAAAATTACTCTAGTGGTTAAAAGAGGTTCTGCTGTATTTATTTCTAATTGCGTACATGTAAGCAATTAGCTGAAGGCTATTCATGTTTGAAATTATATTAGGTACCTACTGTAATTCATGATTTGAATAAAGCATTTCATTTCAACTTTACATGACAATTAAACAAAACGAAAAATGGTAAAGTATCACTGTCCAATTTAATATTCATTTATTAATGTGACTTTATTAGATGGACAGTTCTCATTAAAAAAGTATTGAGAAATAGTAAATGTCAAAAAATTACTTCAATTCAATGACGTTTTTTATTAGTTTTAATTCAAAGTTTTTTTTTTCAAATCTGATACTGAGATAGTCAGAGTGCCCGTCGGCAAAAATGTTACTGACACATACTCTCCCCAAACTTTGTATATGGCTTCATAAGGCCTAGTCTGACATCTATTTCCTCTATGACTTTTCTTGATTTTTGGGGCGTTTTTCCTATATATTTTCCGAAAAATGTCATGTTGACGACATGTAAAAATTTATAGATACTGTTTGTGTTTTTATTTGGATAGCTTAAAAACTTCAACCAAAACGCTAAAATAATGTTCTTTGACAAATAACAGGAACCATTTAAAATGTCTGACACCTCGAATATGTTCGACATATTCGAGGACATATTCGACTAAGAGTGGCAGACAAACAAAGCTTTTTCTAAAAATATGTTGTATGGAATCCGACGAAAAGACAAAATTGTAAAATTGTATGAAGTTAATTTTGACCTTAATTAGTACCATTCGCCACTTGTTATATAATCTTTGCAAAATAAAATGAATTCCGTCAGTTCATCTAACTGAGAATGATTCAACAATTACTTGTTAATTTTAGAAATGACAACTATACCGTCACAGCCCAAATCCGATAATGCAACCTCATTGTCTAAATTTAAAATATCTACACGGAAGGTTTGGCGATGCTGTTACGAATCAGTAAATAATTATATTATGTATTATTCAATTGTAAATAAAATAAAAGAATTGAGACGGGTAATATTATAAAATTGATATAAATAAATTGAAAGTGAGAGGAACCGCAAAAGACACCTTTCAGTTATATAAATTATGCAAAAAGAAATTGTTTGTTGATCAATTGATCGTCGATCGATGAGTTGTTTTTAATTTTAGTTAATTTAAAAAAAAACCACCTCGAAGTCATTCGATTTGCTGAATTTGAAAATATGAATGATCGCTTACAATAATATAATACGCTAGTTATTAGTAGTAGTTTTGTTCCACATAATATGTTTCGGAAGTTTATTTTGGTTTAGGAACAATTAAGTAAAGAAGTTTTATCAGAATATCGTTTGTGGCCAACGTTTCGAAAATTTTATTTTCATCATCAGAGTCTCAATGCAAGTTGAGCAATTTACCATCTCAACTGCATTGAGGCCCTGATGATGAAAATAAAATTTTTTTGATGCTAAAATATATAATAACCTGACATAATAATTTGGTTTTAATATATTATTAGATGAATATTGTAGACACTTTCGTTGTCAATTGGGATATTCGGATTATACAGTCGGTTTAGAATCTGGATTATCACGACTTTACTGTATAGGAAACAATCTCCGTTCTCGCCTAACGGTGAAGGTTTTAAAGTATCTGATCATGTTATGGATATCCACCCACTCATATTATTATCAACGTTGATTGCACTAACTGCACTGGATTTTCAGGTTTTATGCGAACTTGAAAGTTATTTTGTCGTGGAAATGATCTCAACTGACAAATCATTATACGGCTGACAGCATTTTTAGAAAACATTATTTATGAATATCCAGAAAGGAAAAAATGGACTGACCTCAATTTGTATCTATTATCTAAAATCTAACTGGTTAATTACGGAACATAATTAACAGCATTTTTGGAATTCTAATATTATAAAAAGGAAAAATTCATGAGTTTAAGAGTTTGTTTGTCGGAGGTAATCTCAGAAACTGTTGAACCGATTTCAACATTTTTTTCCATGTCCGATATAACGAACAGTGAAAAAATTATAGGCGAAACTTTGCTATACAACACTTACCTAAGTGAAAATCGGATTTAATTCATACAATACTGAACAGATTTCAATCGGCTTTTACCATTCGAAAGCTTATTTCTTCAGTAGGTAAACTTTAGGTTCAAACTTAAAAATTTATGGAATTACGACCGAATTTCGACCACTGGTCGACCACTAGTAATCACAAATCGCGGGCAAAAGCTCTAATATATATGTACAGCCGCCAAAAGATAAGTTTGTTTGTAAATCTTCAAAACCACTGAACCGACCTGAATGAAAGTATTCCTCGGTTCGTCAGGATTGCTCAATCTGTACCCGGGAGAGAGAAAGCAGCCATTTTGACGTTATGCGTGTGCAGTTCCGGAATGGCTTGCAGAAGAGGTAGGGGTTTTTTTAGTGTGTAGAAATCCCACACTATCACAAATGTGATTTTTCCCCTACTGCGAAAAAAATCTTTACCCGGGCGAATCCCGGTCAGGCACGCGGTTCATTTAATAAAGAAACAGCTATTGTATATAAAAAATATTCTAATTAAGAAAAAATAAAATATGACTCCCCATAATTTAATGGTAAAATATATCGTATACTTATCCTGTATATATTGGAGCACAGCATGCGTTATAACCGGATATAAGAGTTTACTAGACAGTCGATTGTTATCGCAAAAATAACAAGTGAATAATAAAACAAAAACACATCATGCATTAATTATAACACCTTTTAGTGTACGCCAGAGATGATGAATCGCGGTTACCTAAACTAAAACGAATCATTCGAATCGTTCAATCCTCTAAAGAAATTCATTTCTTCTGAAACCAATGCTCGAATCTGTAAAGGGTTCATTGTCCTCAAAAATTATCAGGAAACAAAAAAAAAAGTGTGGGGCAAGCCAAATCTTTTGGAGATTTTGTGTTCGGTACATGATTTTTTTTAAAAGTCGAGTTACTCTTAAAAATTACTTATCGGATCCTAAAATTTTGAAATCTGGGTCGAGCAAAAAAATGATCGGTTAGTAGTGGTATCAAAAAAATATGATCAGTGTTTACAGTAGCAGTTATTCGAGATAAAAATAGCGTAATCAATCAAAAACGTTACCATCTACTATTTACGACGTGAACAGACATAATAAGGCCAATTATGCCAGCCTGTGTTTTATATACATGTGAATTTAATGCTGTATAATATTCAATTATAATTTTATCATTCAATATTATTTTATCTCTGCAAAAATCTGCATAGTTTCACAATAAAACTGTATAATAAAATTGTAGGGCAATAGTTTTAGATATTTCGAAAAAAAATCACATGCAAGCGAAGGTAGTCGTATACATACGGTATACCTATTGTCTAGCACTAGTCTATTAATCGATTATTATCTGACTAAAACAGCTGGTCTGTTGAAAAAAAAACGTTTTAAAATAATTTATAATAAAAGATAAAGTTCTTTTCTTAATTCTTGTGTTGATATGATTAGATATCACAATATTTCAATTAATCCTTACACAAGATAGATTGATAAAAGTCTTTATTCAAAAATATGATGATGATGACAACCATGTTGTCGAAACATGTCGTGTATTTTTGAATAAAGACTTTTATCAATCTATCTTTGTAAGGATTAATTGAAATATTGTGATATCTAAAATAATTTAGTTTTACTTACATTTCGTAAACTGATCTGAAACAGACAAAAAAATGATATTAATCAAAATATGTTTTAATTTTTTTAACTCTTGAAGAATCTAAAATTGGAACTTTAAGTTTAGTCAGTCATCAAAATTGATCTTTAGTCTATTTCGAATGATGCTGCAACAAATAAACATAGAGAGACAAAAATCAGGAAATACGATTATCAATTGAAAAAATCGATGATGAAGATTGCTTTAAAAATATTACGAATCTTTGCGCGGAAGTGATTCTGTAGGAATCGCATTTGAGTGGACAAACACCAATTAAATTTGTCTGACCACTTTCACCCTGTTATGTCTTTTGTCCAGTCAGTTACATGCACTTTTTTATGTTCTTTTTGCAAAAATAAATTACATTATATTATATCAAGAGTCAAGACAGGTTATTATTACAATTCTTCTGTGAATATACATTCAATAATGTTATAAATTGCAACGGGTTCACATATAAAATTAAAAGAAGTTTTCTTTTTAACCGACTTCAACAAAAAAGAGGAGGTTCTATGTTCGTCTGTATATTTTATGTATGTTCACCGATTTCTCCGTCAATTATGGACCGATTTTCAAATATTTTTTTTTATTCGAAAGAGTGCACCTCAGAGGTGGTCCCATCGGAACCAAGTCAGGATCTGATGGTGGAATCCGGAGAAATCGAGGGAAACTCTCAAATTTCAAAGGCACGCATAATGTTTTTTATGTATGTTCACCGATTTTTAGTGTTAGATTAACACTAAAAAGAGAAAAATAAAATATTTTTAACAAAAAAATTGAACCGATTTCACACTAAAAAGTAAAAAATAATTGCTTATTGAAATGTTTTGGAGTCGATGTAGATCTCAGAATAGATTTCATTTTGGCTGACACCGACTCCAAAACATTTCAATAAGCAATTATTTTTTACTTTTTAGTGTGAAGTCGGTTCAATTTTTTTGTTAAAAATATTTTTATTATTAAGAATCTTGTTTTTTGTGTGACGTACTGCACTTTAAGAAGTTAGTATTGACGGTGGTAGGTTGTGGAAGCTTGAAATAATAGACGTCAGTCAAATGAAAAAAGAAGAAGTCTATTTACAACTAGCGGTCCCGTCCGGTTTCACCCGGGTGTAAAAGAACGAATGGAGAAGGGAGGAACATAAGTACACACATTCATCTTAGTTTACCAAGATGAATGCTGTGTCCCATGATGATCGGAGTTACCGTTCAAAAGTTTTTGTCGATAAAAAGCAGTATTTATACTTTTTTAACTAATAATTGTTTTTTATTAATTAAATAAAATTAAAATAAATTTAAATGTAAGCCTTAGAAGAAAGCAATGTAGAAAATAAAAAAAAAAATATGTTTGCCCAACGTGGGGCTCGAACCCACGACCCTGATATTGACATTTGACAGTCGCATGCTCTACCGATTGAGCCACCTGGAGTCGCGTTCTCACAACGATAATATGAGTATATCTAGTTAGTGCATTTCACATGAATAGAAGCTTATTTTTGAGATACATTTTGCAACATTTTTCATTAATGCTCCGCTCCTAATAGTCGTAACGTAATATTATATAGCCTATAGCCTTCCTCGATAAATGGGCTATCCAACAAAAAACATTTTTTTTCAATTTGAACCAGTAGTTCCTGAGATTAGCGCGTTCAAACAAACAAACAAACTCTTCAGCTTTATATATTAGTATGGACAATATACTATCTACAGCTATGTACAATAAACTATATAGGAGTTTCAGCAATGCTGCTATAGCTCACCTTAAATAATTTAAAGTTTGACATGTTTTGAATTTTGATTAGATTAGATTGACAAAAAAAATTAAAAAAAGAACCAACTACTCAACTACACGACGGCTTAAAAAATGACGAACAAGTAAAGATGAGAAAATAGCTTTAATTGTGTATAGAATCAATAACACCTTTGGCACAGAAATTATTATCTTTGCATTTAATATAATGCGCTCACTTGTGTGACGATGCTTTAGCGAAAGCCGGCGTATAAGAGCAATTGGCATAGCAGATGCTACAATCCCTGGAATATCACAAATGGACATCGTCCTGCCTGGATAGTTTCGCATCCATGCATCGCAGCCTGAATTTACAGCTCTTTCATATGCAGATCGATCAAGCGGCTGGAGTCTGTGAGAGCAGTGGGGTGGGAAAGATATTAAAATAATGCCACTGTTTTTGCAAAAGTAATATGGACGTGTGAAGAGTAATTATCGAGCAGAAGTAACACCTTATGTGACGGTGATGCATTTGTATGTTTTTAAAGGGGTCCAGGAAATGCATAAATATGTCATCCTGCACCCAGCGGAGCCTACGGGTGCATCGCTAATAAAATGATCTTGGCAACGCGCTGGCGGGAAGATGTAGAATGGTGGAATTATATTTCCGCCGCAAAGGCAACTGTGACCAATGTACCTCTTTCCGCTGAAATTACTGAATACAATGTTTCAACCGTATCCAAAAAAAAATGTTTCAACCGTCCCCAATTCCTACTTTAGGTAAAAAGTAGTTATAGTAGTTGTGGCAACGTATCATTGTTGCCACAACTGATTACGGTGGCATATTCTACAAGCTTTATTTCAAACAAATACACATACTCAATAATCTCATTTAAATAGAAACCTCAATAATTTAAAAATTGTGTGAGCAAAAATAGTTACTTTTGGGTAACTAAACACAATAGGGTCTTCTAAAATCGGTTAAAGTGCATGGAGAGCGCTTCATTCTTCTCTTGGACCCGTCATTGCCCTGTCAACGGTTTTCGAGATATTAGTGCTGTTTCAACCGTATCCAGTCTACCCTACTTCCAGACTGGTTTCGTGGGCAATAAAACAAACTACCAGTGGGTCGACATTATATAGCGACAAGAAGCCATTAAACAATAAAAGACAACGTATGAGCCTCACCCACATAAGCTTACGGGAGAAGTGAAATTTATTTAGTATTATGAACTCGTTTCACTGATGCGTTATCCATTTTGCGTTGCCAAAGTTTCTTTTATATTTCTCCGCCGTTGAAGCATTTCCCCTTTAACGTAACAGAAAAATTCAAACAGATACGTTGTCAAAGAATTTTCACTTCAAACGATGTTTCCTGATAGTACCAAAATGGTGACCGGTACCCTCATGTAATTTGACCGAAAATATGTCCAAATAAAATGATCCGGAATCATACGAGGTTTGCATAAGGGCGTAGATATAGGGGGTAAATGAGGGTAATTACCCCCCCCCCAGGATCATAATACTTAATAAAAGAATAAAAATAAAAATAATACGAATACTTGTCTAAAAAATAAAATTTACAGACACTTTTTGAAAATGAATTTGTAAAATTAGTTTGGGAATCAATATTTTGCTTGACACCTTCCTGCGTGAGTATTCTTGTGTGATATTAATAAAACTTAAAAACAATTTTGATTTTTTTTTGTTTTACCCCCCCCCCCCAGAAAAAAATATCTACGCTCTTGGGTTTGTCGCGCAATCCATGAAAATTTTCAGTGAAGCTGACTTTATAAAGGAAAATTTTTGTCATCTAGCTCGATTTTTGCATCTGCAGCAGTATTCGAGTAAAAGAAAAGAAGTGGGGCGTATAAAAAGTGAAAAACTGTCTCGATATATAGCCGCGATGGTCGTAGTTCAGTAGCTCTTACATGCACGAAGATAACCTTGAGAAAATTTATTGCATTTGTCGCATGTATATGTTTTGTGAAATGCACACATAATATAACATGATCTTAAAGAACGGTATACATATTATACATACGTGGGTCGACCAAAAATTTGACATTAAAAGCTCGTGAGGATTCCGTTGTTCATATAGCGTTTCCACAGTTCTTTAATTATCAAACATTAATTGAAATGTTTTAATCTTTTAAACATCAACAATGGGTGCTATCTAATTGTATCATTTATATTTTAGTTTGTAATTAAAAACTAAAGTTCCTCCGCCGCTTCTGTCTGTCTGAACGAGATAAACTCAAAAACTACCGAACGGATTTTCATACTGTTTTCACTAATAGAAAGAGCAATAAACGAGGAAGGTTTCTGTACTATAATTTCTGGTTCAATTCTCAATAGTGGCTACTATTTGTTTCATTTCTTTTATAACAAGCTAAAAAAAAGTTTGTGTATTTTTCATAATAGTTTTTACATTTTTTCAAAAGTTATACATACGTGGGCCGACCAAAAGTTTGACACTAAAAACTCGTAGGGATTCCGTTGTTCATATAGCATTCCCACAGCTCTTCAATTATCAAACATTAATTCAAATGTTTTAATCTTTTAAACATCAACAATGGGTGCTATCTATTTGGATCATTTATATTTTCAGTTTGTAATTAAAAGCTATCTATATATAAAAATCAAAGTCCCTCCGCCGCGCCTGTCTGTCTGAACGAGATAAACTCAAAAACTACCGAACGGATTTTCAATTTTCATACGGTTTTCACTAATAGAAAGAACGATAAACGAGGAAGGTTTCTGTACTATAATTTCTGGTTCAATTCTCAACAGTGGCTACTATTTGTTTCATTTCTTTTATAACAAGCTATAAAAAAGTTAGTGTATTTTTCATAATAGTTTTTACATAGTTTCAAAAGTTTATTATTTCTTTGATATCTAGTTTTCACATTTTTATCTACCCTAGTATCAGGTAACTAATATAAAAGAGATACACCATTTCACTTCAAGTTACGCATATGAAAGTATAGCAGATTCATTTTACTTGCGAACGTATTACCTGCCGAGATCAAAAGATGTAAATGTCATTATCAGAAATTTATATACCAGTGTCATATTTACTAATAAAATATCATTAATGTGATTTATATATAGAAACACACTATGGCGAATCTTTTTTTTTCTGTCATCTTACTTTCGAAAGAATATCTGTGAAATTTAAAATTGTCTCATATAAACAAAACCAGAAAACTTGATGATTTCCTAATTAAATATTACTATCTCCAGTTTGTAACAAATTCGATAAACTTAGCATCGCGAATATATTTTTACTTTTAAGCGTGCGTGAGTGTGAAGAAACTCTTGTAATATCAATAAAATCTAATTTCGAGAGATTTGGATATTTCATGATCCCGAGAAGGAGCGGCCTTCCAGAAAGACAGTAATTATAAAATTTGCTATAGCATTTACTGATGAGCAAAATCTTTGCTTTTTTGCGAGACCAAGAATACCATACTTACACTAGCAAAGACCCGATAAACAAGACCGAAACTACTCATTGGATTTCAAACATTTTTTTCATCAATTATTGAGAATAAACCTTCAGGATGATCATATAGGCTCTATACAGGGTGTTTTACAAGCTATATGACAAGCTTTGACAGATAGTAGGGTGCTTGATTTTAAACATTTTTTTTTTAATAAACATGTGTCCGATTCGTTTTTGTTTAGAAGTTACAAGCATTTAACCTTTATTAACAATTAACAATAAAAATTTAATTTAAATGATAATCACAAAACTTAAGACTCTAAAAATTGTTCGAAATGTGCACCCTCAGCTTGAATGCAAGCCTCACATCGACGAACTAAAGATTCGGTCACTCGAAGAATGAGATTTGGATCATTTCTTATTTGGCTAGCTGCATCTTGAATTCTTTCAAGTAACTGCTGATGGGTAGCGATTTCAACATGGTAGACCAGCTGCTTCATGTGTCCCCATAAATAAAAATCCAGAGGATTCAGATCGGGTGAACGAGGTGGCCATGATATGGGACCTCCTTGACCTATCCATTAAAATGACACAATAATTATTGTCATAACAACTGATATTTCTATTTATCAGCCTATGTTTTTGATTCTTTAAATGCTTGTAACTTATAAACAAAAACGAATCGGACCCATGTTTATTAAAAAAAATATGTTTAAAATCAAGTGTCCTACTATCTGTCAAAGTTTGTTATAGAGCTTGTAGAACACCCTGTATTATAGCGTTAAAACAAAAGCGCTTTTCGTGGATACCAATTTGGCTGCCTAAGTCGACATAAAAATGGTAGCAATTTACAAATTCTGGCGAAACCGGAACGGGCCGCTAGTATTATTGAAAGTCAAACAATTGTCTCGATTACCGTAGATTAACTGAAAAATCAATCAACGTGAAATTGAGAGTTTCAGGTTTGAATTCTGACGGTAGCCTGTTGTATTATAAATTTTTCCAAAATAGAAAAGTAACTGATCACATAGGGGTTAACTGCGTGCTAAAAGGATCTCTTATTCACGCTTTCAATTACTATTTCCTGGAAATGTTTCTCGGAAAGACACACCAGCGATATTCCAATCACAATTTCTTAAATTTAATTATGCCTTTCAATAGAAATGCAATCACATTATCGAAAAGCTTTTTATAATTTCGTGGATATTAAAGAATATATTATGCAGAGTCACGTTCAAATAAATACATAAATCGAATGCATTAATTGTAGGTATAGGTGAGGTGTTCATCTGACAGTAATTAAATACTACATCTCATTCTTCAATATCAAATTTATGAATGGTGCACATTTTTCTAGTATAGGTGCATAGAAACAGCGGCAGGATGTGTGTTTCCGTTCTTATTATTTATTTACTATCTGTATCAACAACACAATAATGTGTCTATCAAATGCAGTGTTGTAGCAAGTCACCATAATAACCTACGATCCAAGTTGCCAGTTGTTTCAAGCTGTCTAAGAACGGTAACAGAACCGTCGCAGTCTTGCTACTGCGCAAGACGGTGACGGTTCTGATACCGTTCTATGATTACTTGAAACAAACCTATAATAAGGTGTGTTTGTTGATTCTAAAAGCTAGAACGCTTCTAGAACTCTTCGGATATTGAGGAAATTTCTACTTGACAAAAATATTAATATTGATAGTGTCACATCACGGTAACAAGAATAACTTTAAAAATGCTGCAAAAATTTACTTCGATAAGTGTCTCGAATTTCAACGGAGATATTCAATTTTTTGTACGCAGGGTCGCAAACGTGAAAGATAATAATAATAATAATAATAATAATGTTTTTATTGATGAAAAAAAACAGAGTTTTATCAAAGGGCGTGAATTCAGCTTAAAGCTGGTTTACAATCCAGACCGTGCGAAAGATCGAATGGATGACCGCTATGACGTCCCGCGGCACAATTTAACATGTTTGTAGTTACAGCAACCAATAAGTAATAATATTGTAAGGTATATTTAGATAGGTCAAACCTTTCTAATTGCATTACATTAATTTTTGAATCAGCTCAATAATCTACATAAGTTGGCTAGAGTCCAGGGCGGTGCGTTCTGCGGACGGAAAATTTTAAATGAAAGCTAGTTGGCAAACATAGTCACAATAGCGGAGGCATATCTTAGAGCGCCAGAACTTTCTTCCCTAATAGAAAATAATTTGTATAGAGTTTTTATTTGTTTTTTAAGACAGTTAACAAAGTGACTACAGCACTGTCAAAAAATAAAGTAACAAAATTTTATTATGTATGAATTTACCAATACCATTTATTTATGTTCCAGCATGAAGGAAATTGTTATGTGTAAAATGTCCAATCGAATTAAAAATACGAACTATTCAAAGACAAACGTGTGTGGTAGTGACGGGTCGTTAATGATTTTAACGTCAACAAAACGAATCCGGTTAGTGCCAGGCAAAACAAAGATGTAGATATATTTTTTTTGGGTAAAGCAAAAAAATCAATATTTTTTAAGTTTTATTATTATCACACAAGAATATTCACGAAGGAAGTTGTCAAGCAAAATATTAATTCCCAAACCAATTTTACAAATTTTTATTTTCAAGAAGTATTTCTAAATTTAATTTTTTAGCCAGGTATTCGTATTATTTTCAGTTTTATTTTTTTATTATTGTGATCCTGGGGGTGGGGATAATTACCCCCTTTACATCAATACAGAAACAGCTGATTCTTTGACGAACGAAACGATTAACAGCTGTTTTAATTAGATCGTTGAATCAACGCCCGTCACTAGTGTGTGACAAATATATCTTTTATATAATAAGAAATACTATTTTTGCCTCGGGTAAAAACGATTCCGGCGTTATGGACGTTTACATATATCTATTTTTTTTTTTGTTGTTGACCTAGTTGCATATAACGTGCGCTACGTGTAACGCACATGGACCAATACTACCAGAAAACGGCCATCAGAGTAGCTAAAGTGTTCCATTTTCGTGTGAAATATGCAACTGTAGTATTTTTGGGATAACAATAATTATTATTAGCTACAGGTTCTCTGTTCTATTGTAAAAACGTCTCAGGTGGTGTAATCTTAGAATGCAACTTAAACTAATACAATAGTGCAAGAGGTGAAAGAGATGGTGACTTGAACGCGTTGTAACTGCATTTCAATAATAAGTACAGTTTATATCCAAGAAAAAAAATACCAAGGTTTTTGGATTTTCTTCCAATATTTAAGTTCACTGTACCTATATAAGAGTAGCTGACACCCAACCGCATCGCTAGACGTAACAATTAAGGCCGCTGCACACGAGGCTGGATTTGCCGCTAGATTCCTCGCTAGATTAGACTACTAGTTTTCTAGCGCTGCTTTTCTGTGCTCGCTTCACACGAGACGTCTTTACAAGCTTGCTCTGCAGGTAGATTCGGTGCGCACGCAGCAATAGTTAGAACGGTAACAAAAGTGCATGTTTATTGTCTCTATATAGTGTTTGGTTGCGGGCGTTTGTTGATGTCACCCACGTGACGAGATGCTGCTTCCTGATTGGTTCTTGCTCATACCTGTCGGAGAACCTGGCAAGAAAAATAGCTCCTGTTTCAATTTTAAAATCTATCTTGTGAGCTAGCAGGCGAGCCCGCAGTAACGTCATTTCCAGCGTCATACCGGCCAGCAGAAGTCCAAGCAGTGTTTTCAGCCTCGTGTGCAGCTTCCATTCGACTTGAAACTTGGTAGGCGAATTTAAAGTATGTAGGCATAGTAATCTCTCTATCGACCTCTCTTCCTCTCTCAGAATGAAGCCATGTTGGTTTGTGGGCGTTTATTCATGTCGCCCACGTGGCAAGATATTGTTTTCTGATTGGTTCTTGCTCAGAGCAAGCAGAGGACGTTTCGAGAATAGTAGCCTCTGTTCTAATTTTGAAATCAATCTTGTGATCACGCACGCCAGCCCGCAGTGACGTCGTTTCAATCTTCGCAGCAAGCGCGCCAGTCAGCACAAGTCCCAGCAGTGATTACAGCGGCAAAACCAGCCTCGTGTGCAGCGGCTTTTAGTTTATTCGTGGTACGGCACTGCGTAAAGTGATCGGCAGTGGGCGAAGTGAAGATTATACGTACAAACTACACATTTTTTTTAAATCTCACACATACTTTGATAAAACAGGATTTCATTGGTTCATCCACCCTCATTCTGACACCGATACGTTCCGTGGCTCCTAGCCGGGAAAGGGCTAATTCATGAGAAACGGCGGGTGAAACCTATTTGTTATGTAATAAAGTAATTAAATCGAAAGCTATAGACACTATAAAAGTTTAACTTAGATAACCACGATTACTATTATCAGTAATCAGTTTATCATGGTTGTATTGTATCTTTTGCTCTCGTAGATTTGCATCTATTGTTGCTGATAATATAAAGAAAGGAAATTACATTGTCTATTCGTTTTTTTTCAAACAATTGTAGCAAACGAGGCATGGCTTAGAAATACGTACTGACTTTGACGTTATCATATTTTGTCAGAATATTATGCATGCATTTTTAAACACTTTACCAAGTTTAAACGACTACGTTTAGATATGAATCTTTCATTACGAAGCATTGATATCACCAGTTCATTAGCATATTGAAATTAATTAATTCCTATTGTAGATTTATTAAATAGTGCATTAAATGATGTCTTTTTAGATGGTGGAATTCCTTTGCAGATATTTACCGGCTTGTTAATCACTTTCAATATTATCCTTTAAATATTATTAAAAAAAACGTTCAAAATTATTGTTTCTATATAATAATTAAAATACAGAAAAATATAGCAAACTTCAAACTCAGCCGGAAGTGTGCATACACTTTTTTTTCAAATGACAACATATATTTTTTTACATTTTAAAAGTCTCTATTTTTTTCTCTATAAACTTTTCATAAAACTATATACTTATAAGAAAATATAAAATAGTATATTATTACACGTCTTTCGGTCAGTGTGGTGTAGGTATACTATTTTTCTTCAAACCTCGGTCGTAAGCACACTTATTAAATACATTAATTAATTACCTACATAAAAACAGAGATAAATTCCAAGCAAAGAAGTTTTGAGGTTATACGGAAAAACAAGAATGACAGCTGCTCGCGGCTATTAGCTAAAATGTAATAGGGTAGCTATGGAAACGACATCTAAACAACAGTTGATTGGTTGTTTTTGCTTTACTACCGCACGAACTTCCCGTATTGTAGCGTGTAATCCCACCTGCCTTACAATTAGTGCCGACAGTATGCACTTTCGATCGAGGTATGAAGAAAATATAAAAATTATTACTGTTTGTTTATTTAATGAATCGATAACGCTTTTCTCGAATATTTTCTTATGTAACCTTATGAAAATTTTATATGATAACTTTATATTATAGAGAATAAAAAAATAGCGATTTCAAAACGTATTTGAATTTTGCCGATATATGTTAATATTTTTTTATAGATTTCAATCAAGTTTACCGTACCAATCGATGAAATCATTAAAATAGATTATTGAAACACAGTTTCTTATCTCGTTTACTAATCGCATATAAAATATATTATGAATTATTTTCTGTCAAATAAGCGCACGACATAAAATGAGACTTTGGTATTAAGATGGCAAAATATGCTGTTATTAATAATATCGTTCATTCTTTGAGCCATTAATCTTCGTTACAATAGAATTGCAATTGAGGCGTGTTCTCATGGCGGCTTTGTCCACCTTTTGTAACACAATCACTATACACCGACATTACTCTTCTGCATTACTATTCTCAATTTTAAATCTAGACGTCAACCTGTTCAATTTTCACGGATGTTGTTCGTTATTTTGTCGATTAAAAAACAAATAAATTATTTTCTCTTTTGAACCATAACAAACTTGAAGTAAAATTACTTTATTATTAATTATAATATTATTTGAAGAAGAAAAAAAATAGTAGAAGTTTTGTTCCAAAATATGTATTGAAGGAGATTTATTTGGTTGAGGAACAATAGAAAAATAAGCTTTACCAAAATATCGCTTGTGGCCAACGTTTCGAACGTTATATTTTCATCCTCAGGTTTTATGAATATGTATAGTATTCAATTACATTAATATTGTTTTGATTGCTGAAACTAAACATACCTCAATGCAAGTTGAGATGGTAAATTTTGCAGATTATTGTAGTATACATGATCATTTAAAAATATGATTTTCAACTAATTTTTTTTGTTGAAATTCATAATTTTAAACGGCCACAAGCGATACTTTGGTGAAGCTTATTTTTCTATTGTCCTTCAACCAAATAAATCTCCTTCAAGAAAAAGTATGGTAGATTATAGACGCTAAATAATAATGAGAGATGAAATGGTACTTGGTGCAACCTGAGTTGCCACAATAATATTTTTGAAAAATTTATTTGCAAGCATCGACAATTTCACTACTAAAAAACCTTTTTTCGAGTATGGTTTTTAGGTGCAACCTAAGCATTAGCTGGAAACGCCTATACTATATACACTCGTTTTGTCTGTACGTCTGTCAGTCAATTTTAAATTCATTCGTTCGATAAAATTATGACCCAGGCGCCTACAAAAACGAATAGAAACATTCTCTATAACGATATAGGTATGCATAATTACTCCGGACACATTCGAAAAATCCCTCCGGACACCCTAAAAAAGAGAACGATGTCTGGAGAAAAAAAAGATCGATGACAAGCCATTTTTTTTTAATTTAACGGGAGTCGGCTTGTCACCGGGAACACCGCAATCTCCCAATCTCTTATATCACTCGGTCTAGTATCCTCGTTCCTTGCACTAGCTTGTGCAGTCCGTGGAATGGGTGATTGATATAGTCTTCTGGACTCTTTCTATAGATGACAACCCATACCCAGAGATAGCTATAATCTTAGAGAAATGTAATTAAAAAAATCGAAGACATAATTTTTCGTATTTGTGCTCTCGAGAAAAAACGGTCAAGAATCTCTTTAAATTGAGTTTGTGTAAACTAAAGAAGTGTGAAATAGAATCCTATACAGCGGTTGGCGCTCCGGCTGTGGTTTAAGTGGCAATCGAACAATATGTTAAGTAGGTAAAATGGGTGCGGTGCTATAAGATGACAGCTAGCCACAAGCTTCTAATATAACCGGCGAGGCGCTGGCTACATGACTAAGGAAAAACATGTCCACTCATTTAAAACAAGAAAACAATGGAACGTCATTAATAATAAACTAATAGAGACAGAGAGGATCAATCCTTTTGTCTTCAAATAGGAGAAGGAAGAGCCTAATCATGTTATATAAATCATACAAAGCAAAACTAGAAATGAAACTATTAAATAAAAAGATAAAACAGCGGATATCTGACAAATGACATTTGAAATTTGCGTTTTGCAATATTGTAGAGATTAATAATATTAAACATTTCTGCTTCGGGCACCCCTGACGTGGGTCTTCTTCACCAACTCCTACATGCGGCGCTGAATAAACGCTAATGTCATTGTTGGAATTTCTTTTTTCTAATTTACAGTGCTTATAAACCTATATAATATGAGAAAAAGCATATTTCAGTATCTCTTTTAGTTGGAAGTTATCGACTTCTGAACATATATATTTTTTAAGAAGTAGTTCCCGTTGAAGTTCATCATTTTCTAACACGAAAATTAAAAAAATATGAAAAAACTCCGTTTTGGGAAAAATGCCGTTGTAATGTTTTTTTTAGACATAAATGTGCAGTAGCAATAAACGCGTTCTTTACATTATTTTTATTTAAATTAAAACATAAATAATGAAAACAAAATAATAAGAAGCAAATTGATTCTTTTTATTTAAAGTGTCTAGTTTTTTATCAGTCGACTGTATATTTTGTAAACCAATAATCAAATCAATGCAGGTTACTTACTCTGATGGTATAAAGCATAGATCTTCGCAATACATGTGAAAAGCGTCGTCCATTTCTAAACGCCGTTGGTTGTTTTTGTTACAGATCACGATTTATAAATAATAATTAATCGATCGAGAGTAAAAATTGAACACATGTTTAGTATAGGAGCAGTCAAACCATATTCGTTGCATCGAATGTGTTTGTTAATTTCAATATTATAGGGAAGAGACATTTTATCAAGAAGCAGCGTGTACAAATTTATCTACCTATATATTTTCAACACAATCCGATTTTATTTATCTTAAATTTAGTGTTTTTGTCATTTTGATGATAATTATATAATGTTTAGGAACAATACGTTTTTGTTACTTTAATTGTTTCTTAAGATTTTGATCAATTGGTCAAAAAAAAAAACGGTTCAAAAGATCAATTTGAAAATTTACAGGGCTATTCAGGGGACATTAAGCTGTAAAAAAACGCGGAAACATTATATAGGCTCCCCATCAATATTTGTAAATAAGCGATAGATTTATTAAAAAACCAAAGTCATTTTTTGTACATTTTTGAAATTAATGTTGAGAACGAAAAAAATTTTTTTCTCAAAAAACCATGAAATGGTCGTGCAAGATATTTATTGAAGTTTTTTAAACTGGCCATTAATTTACCGTGTGGTCATTGATTGCTGAGATATCGGTGATCAAAAACAAAAAAATATTTTTCATTCAAAGTCGGATATCTCAGCAAAAAATCAACATAGAGAGGCTGATGAAAATGAAATTAAAGCTGAATTTACAATCTAACTGACCAATGTATTGGTTTAACTGAAAAATTTTTTCCCAAGCCCGTGGACCCAGAAAAAAAATATAAAAAATATCGAAATTTTTGGTCTTGCGAAATTTCTGATGATTATGCAATAACCGTAGTTTATAAAAAAAAATTAAAAGATCTCGAAACTAGAAACTTCAAGCTTCAAAATGGTTTTTTGTTCATCTCGATACGCCCATTTTTTACAAAGATACAGCTCTAAAAAAAATACCCAAAAAATTCTGTTCCTTTAATTATTGTTTGGATAAATGTAGATGTATTTTCCCTCTTCTCATGGCATGGGTCATAAACAGACAAATAAGTCATTCGACTTCTGACTTCGCACGAAGCACATCGCAAGATTATGTTATATTATGGTATGAAAGGATTCCTCCACTTCTTGCGGGGACACTAGTAAAATTATACTTACATTGTAAAACTACAGTTGTTTCAAGAATAACGCATTTTTTATCCTCTCCTCACGAAATTGAATGTACTGTAGTTCTCACTGACCAACCTTGCACCTGCAATAACATTGACGGTTGAAATGCAAAGTGAAATTTATAAAATAATACTTTTATTTGTGGGTGTAACTGGAGTAATAACCTGACAGAAAATAATAACAGATTTATTTTGTTAAGCTGGCGGTCAAGCGTATTTAAAAATTGAACAGATGCTGATCGAACGGATATAATTCACAATTTGTAGATGTTTTAAAATTGAATTTACAATATACTTGGAATATATACGGCACAATATTTATTAATGTTGTCTACTGCAGCTAAAAATAATTTGTAATACAATATGCATCCTTATTTAATGAATTTTCAGTTACATAATCGTGTCAATGAGCATTTTTGTGTTTAGTGATTCAATATATTTTATGTATGAAAAAACAGGTAAGTATTAAGTGGTATTGTGATTCAAAAATTAAAAGTAGTAACGTTAGCTAATTAATTATATAAGAAAGAATACTATCAGAGAGGGTATTTTAGGCAGGATATGTGAATATCTCTCTTAATGGTCGATTATTGTTTTAAATATTATACTCGATTAAAATAAAAATTAATAGAATTTTTTTAAAGTAAAACACATATGTTGCAAGAGAGAAATTTCTACAGGATGTTTGAACTCTGAACATCATTATAGGCTAGCGGCTAGCCTGTCCACGCCTGACAGAAATCGTCGGTGTATTGGCGAAAGTAGTAAAGTAAATTTCTTGATAATTTAAAATTCATAAAAAAATTTGGTTTGTCGAATTTTTGATTATATTTTTTAAAGTAAATTGCAGAAACGGTTTTAGATTAAATGAAATTTATAAGAATAAGAATAATTAAAATCAATTCATACAACTGGCGAAGATATCTCGGACCACACATAAGAAACACTGAACCGATTGAAATGAAAATATGTGAGACCATACTGAAGGTATGCTCTATTAAGTAGAATCAAATTCATTAAATTTGATTCACATCTTGAAACATAATCACCAAAAACGTGTTAAAAAACTAAAACCCGACTACTGAAAAGTATGAGACAAGAAAATTTTCTCATCTGAGGAGAGCCGTGGTCATATGCCACCTACCCTAACAAAAAATTACATTTTAACACTACAGTAAGCGATCATAAGCTCTAAGGAAAAATGCATCACGCTATACATTTAGGGGGTCTCATATATTATATGAGATGGCATACGACCACGGCTATCCTCAGATGAGAATATTTTCTTGTTCCGTACTTTTCAGTAGTCAGATTTTAGTTTTTGAACTTATTTCTTATTTAAATTATTTTTGACGTGATAACGTCTTATAAATTGATGAATCACCAATCTTATAAATTGATAAAACACCGGCTGCATGCACGAAAAAGTGTAACGTTCCTAACGGTCGTAACGTTCCTAACGCGTAACGTTCCTAACGCGTAACGTTCCTAACGCGTAACGTTCCGCCTGACCCTGTGTGTGCTTTTTGCTAATTTCTCGCTCAATTTAAATCAGATCGGTTTGAAACCAGTCTTAAACGAAAGAGGAGAACATTTTACATAGATTTCGTATAACAGAATTTGCCTAAACAGTTTTTTTATACAAATTTATATAGAAAAATAGTTGTATAAATGCAATGTTGTCTAATGCATGGCGCGACGCGGTCGGTCGTCTTTGTTTGCCGTACATGGAAATTAGAAAATAACTTATGTCTTGTCTTAACATGAAAACGGCTGCATTTCTAATGTTTAATTCAATTTTTTGACATTAGTATTTTGTGAAATGCAACGCCTTCTAAGTTAAGTATTGGAATAACTAATTATTATTAGAACATAATACTTTGACAGTTGCAAACGTCACTTTTGACATTTCTTATCATTCCGACACAAAGGATAAGCGGATTGAAACCAAATTTTGGGAGGATGTTTGATATGCAAATATGAAATGGCCTATTGTTTTTGGGGAACATCGGCGCATGCGTAAGAGAATATATCTCTTATAATGATGTTTTATATAATAATAATATAGTTTTTAAAACGGTTTTTACTCTATCTATTTTTACTAGAAATTTTTGTAAATTTTTTGGGGAAAATCGGCGCATGCACAAAAGAGATACATGCCATAGTTGTTTTTTATATAATAATAGTGTACTTTTTATAGTGTTTTATTATTCTACTTAATAAAATTTACCTAAATTTGAAGCGAAAGATGCAATATCATAGATTCGAATTATTATAATCATTATATAAATTTAGGTTATGTATTACGGAATACGTTATCACGTAAAACTATCGTCCGTAAACCGACTTTACAGACAACCAATTTTTTTGAAGTTATTTTTTGTTTGTTCTCAATTTTCTCCCCTTTGGGACCAAAATTCAAAAATAAATAGCCTATGTTGCCCTGGCCATAACAACGAATAGATTAACACCTTATTTATCAAAATCGGATGAATAGCTTAGACTTTAAGCGCTACGGTGGAACATCCGTAAATACAAACATACATGGACTGCTAAACTCACAACCTTTCCTTTTGGCTTCTCTGCAGTCAGGTAAAAACTCCTTCATTTTTTGAAGCCGGTTAAAAATAGGCATATTTTAGGAACTGTTGATTAGCGTCAATAATAAAAACAAATATTCACTCATATTTTATGTTAAAAAAAAACAAAATTTTGAAACAGTTTTCAAGCTCCTCTAACGCATCCCAATGTAAGCTATAGATTTTTCTTGAGCGAAATTTAATTGTTATGATATAATTAGATGAACTACCAGCTTCTGTCGTTACACCGAAGAAATTCGCTTTTGAAACTATACTAGAAAAGGAAACCAAATGTGCCTACACACGTTTATTTTACATACGGACTACGGCTTTTAATGAACAGAATATTATTAAGAGAACGCCCGGGGTTCTTAAATGTTTAATAATGATTCAATAAATGATGTGGTGCATGTACACACATAAAATGATCGCGTAATGTGAAAAGTGAACGCGGACGTTACTGGACGGGTCACACTGAGCGCCGGGGGCAAAGCGCTGCCAAACATAACTATTGTGAACCAGTTTTAATGTTAATTATCATTGCGCAGTTGAATTTCACTTATCTTACACCATACGCTCTGCAGTTATTACTTCGACTTCAAAAGATAATTTTTTTAAAATTTATTTTCACACTGGCTGCGAACCCGGCTTCGCACGGATCAAGTTCTATTTGGATACAATATTTAAATTGCAGACAAAGAGAATAGTAATTTGCGAGAGATTTCAATTAAGTCTACCGTACCAAAGCGTCATCTATGAACCTCTCTATCAACGACTTAATCTTAAAATTCATATTGCGCCTTTGCTTTAAAAAAAATTTACAAAGACGAAATGAAGAATTAAACGGACTGAAACTTCAAAATATTTTTTTAATATTTTTCCAGTAATCCCCATACCCTGAGACATACATACATATTTTTTTAAATATAAATTAAAAATCGTGCATTTAAGGGTTAAGTAACAGCAATTGACAGTACATTGTTTTATTGACAGAGACGGACAAGCTCTGAAGTATATGCCAATATATATTGAACAATATTTTGTCAAAACGAGATCGAAAACTTAAAAACTACCGTTATTGAATCTGTAGACATCAAGAGCCCTTTCATATGACATCTCACTTGACCAGGTGAAAAAAAATTACCCTCAATTTCAGCCCCCCAAAAATAGATAAAAAATATATCTCTTGAACTAGGTGCTGGCACAAAATGTTTATAACTAGGTATGTTAAATTTCAAATCGATGGCATATTATGTAAGTCCTAAGAAAATCCACAGTATAGACAACAAATTAGTCTCACCACAAGGGTTTTGTTTGTTAGCATTTTGATACGAAACCCGAAAAAATTGTTATTTTCAGATACTCCTTTTGTAACACCACGTCTTAAGAAGCCACGCCGCCACTGGTGTACTCTGGTGGTCATGTAGGAAAACTTCAAAACAAAGACAAGATGGCAGCGGAGCGTATGAACTAGGAAGTACCTAGTGTTCATGTTAAAAAACTTAAATTAATAAATGTGTTGGATTAAATAATATTCGTGTTACAAAATTACGTTAATAAATATGTTGAATTAAATAATATTCATGTTACAAATTTACGTTAATAAATATGTTGAATAAAATAATAATAATTGTTATAAAGTGGCGGCCAACGTGGGGTGTTTCTCTACATGACCACTAGAATACACCAGTGGCGGCGTGGCTTTTTAAGACGTGGTGTTACACTTTTTTATTTAATTTATCAGACGTCTGAATCATATGATTCCTTACTTATATTTTTTCCAGTAAAATTTCAACTGTAATTTGTATACAGTTATTTTGTTATCATAAACTTATGAGACAACGACAATTATTGGATAATTGTAATTGAGAAAATTGCAGCAGATTTTATGATTGACACATTTTATAATACAAATTACTTTATATTACTTGTGAAAGTACATCAACATGGAATCTCCAAATATGATTCTTATTTATTAACCTTTCGGTACGGGGTTTCGAAGTTGTTTCGCGAGCACCTAAATCGGTTTCTAATGACGGATAATTTTGCTATTTATATTTCATTAATATCACAGAAGAGAAATTTAGCATATAATGCAATTAATAGTAGTAGATATTTTGTTTTGATTTATTTATAAAATCCTGAGAAAATACGAATGTCGTTAGAACGTGAAGAAATAGTTAAATCTAAATCTTTGATTAATGTCTGATTAGAACTCTTCAATAAATAAAATTATCGACTAATTTTTCAGACAATATAGTAACAAAAAATATAAAAATTAACACATTAACGTTTTTTTTCAATATTTGATAATTAAAAACTTAAGCGAATTTTATTCAAAAACCAATTCGAAACTAATTATTAATTAATTTTTATATTTTTTTAGATCAGTTCTGAAGAGGGTCCAAATCCGCACCGAAACGTTAATGTATTAACTCTTATATTTTTTGTTAATATTTTGTCTGAAAAATTGGTCGATAATTTTTTTATTTATTGAAATAGTTAAATCCTAACATTTTGTTGGTACGAGATCCTGATGCCTAAATTAAATTATAAAACTATAGATCTACTAATTACTTACAAACGGAATATTAAAATAATTATTATTATTATAATTAGACGTAGGTAAACAATTGAATAAATTTTGCAGAAGGTTAGAAGCACGTAACAATTAAGCTCCTTCGCAATTTCACGATAATAAAAGAGTCAATTTTAAAAACTCTTTTTCGAGTAAAAAAATGTTAACTAAGTTTTATGTTTCAAGGTCACTATACACTATTTATTTTTTTTTTTGGAAATATGTCTGCCGAACAATTTATGTGTGTGCCGCGTATTAATATTATCTGAAAGAAAGTTTTTCAAAATCGATCCAGTATAGTTTTGTTTTAAGCTAAAATAATAAGAAAAAAGTATATTTTACACAATAGGTCTCCCGAATAAAATTTTATATCGACTTCATTTGGGTGTCAAACGAAGCGTGTAAATGTCATTTTGATCCGAAAGAAATTTGATCAAAATTGACCCAGCCATTTTTTTTCTGAAACAAAAAGACTGCAGAAATGTATTCAAGGATTTTTTAAAAAATATTTCTCGGGTCTTATTAGTTAATTACATATTTAATATTCAATATTGACAATACAGCAGGAAGTTGGACGTGTGTCTACAAGGGCCGCACTCAGCCCCGGATATACGTTTTTCCGAACCGGGGCAGAAACTTGATAATGGCGCCCCCTCTCTCCAGAGTTTGAGATAAATTACTTAAAAAAACTCACAAATATATAATGGTTGGCATTTTTCGTAAACGGGAAACCGTCAGAAACCAAGCAGATTGAGTAAATGGGAAAAAGGACATATTGGGGGTGGTGTTATAATTTTGACACCCCCTGAAACTGGCACTCGGAACGGGTGCCCCGGTTTGCATCCCCAAACTCCGGGGCAGGTCGAACTTGTTGAGTTCCCAAAAAATGACCCACCTCACGACACAAACACAAATGGCTCAATAAGTTTAATAAATACCTACAGTTCATATCAACATAATATAATAAATCCATATATCTATTAATTAACTATATAAATCATTGCCTGTCTACTCAATGTGCGTTGAGTGAACGCAACAAAGCGTATCGAAAATATATCTGCGTCTCTTTCTTCAAAGTAATTCCCTGATTTCTCCGATGATATGATTGGTTGATATACTTGCATTCAATCTGAATAAAGTATCTCTGTTTCAAAAACTTTATCTTTTTCTATATGACGTTAACATGGGCGTACCCAACTTTTGGCATAGGAGGGGGCAAATTAGAAATTTCTTAAGCCGGGTCGCCCGGGCTTGTTTTGCCCTCCTGGATACGCCAGTGCTTACGACGTAAAAAAATTAGTTGTCTGTAAAGTCGGTTTACGAAAAATAGTTTTACGTGATAACGTATTCCGCTCGAATATCATATTTAATAATCACGCACAGGGTCAGGCGGAACGTTAGGAACGTTACACTTTTTCGTGCATGCAGCCGGTGTTTCATCTTTTTATATTGACGTGATTCATCAATTTATAAGACGTTATCACGTCAAAAAGACAGAAGTATAATATGTTTGCACCCTAATAGTTCGATTGCGATTTTATTTCTATGCTCAGTATAGAATAAAAGTATATGAATAAATCAGAGCATTAATTCTTTACTACTCACATACGCCAGCGTCTCTGCATGCATGTGTCGGTGCACACACACACACACACACATTCAAACACATGTGTAGTTAACGGCGTTGCATGTAATAATATGAAAGTGGAGTACTGACAGTTGACAGTGAAAGGGCCATCACGCTCTCGGTTCGGCTCATACGGGAGATAGATGAAATGCCCTGCCCAGAGTCGCGCCGGCCCCAGTTGATATTGCCGAGTGTACAAACACACACACATCTCGAGTGATAACGGCAAGTGCGCGATTTTTTCAAAAATTTAAAGATTGTCATTACGTTTTTACTTCCAAATTTGGTAAACGCATTGTCGAATAACGATTTTTTAACCCTGTTCAAAACAAACGGCGGGTGTAGAAAATCGAGAGTATGCTATTACTTTGAAATTCGTTGTCGAAAACAAACCGCGGGGGAGTAGATTTCTAGAAAATTGATTCGAATTTAAAAATATTACCAACAATACAGTCTCATAAGTCATAAGCGGTGCTTATATCTCATTTTTAGATTTATTGTTATGAATCTAAAATTTATTTATTTTCCAAAATTTTGAAACCATTTAACCTTTATTTTTAGGAGAGAGAATCGAAATCTCGTATTACCATTCCATTTAATATATTACGTTACATTTCTGGCCTTTGTGTTACAATTTTTAAATGCGCGTTAAATAACAACTCCTCTTAATGCGCATAAACGAAGTTTTACTGTAAGCAATTACAAAATACTTCTAAACTAGAAATGTTCGGTTCATAATTACTTCAAAAATACCCGGCTAAACAAATTGTATTCGTATCTACATTTAAGCATTTTTTGCCCGACTACGAAAAAAGAAGGGTTATTTTAATTTAAGCATTTGATAATGTCACTCTGAATATCAATTGTTTACTTTAAACAAACATGTAAAACAAAAAAGTAACACCGAAAATAGTAAGTCGTAACACCAACAAATTCGGTTTAAAAGTAGATATTAATACAGTGTCTAATCGTGCATTGAAGTTTCCATAGTAAATAGATGTAATGACAGTCGTTAAAAGCTTTCGTATAACGGCGCTGGTGTAACTGTTCGCAGACGTGCGTATGGCGGGTGACCTTGACAAGTGTACTCATTAATAAATACAATATTGTAATAGAAAACAACTGAAGGACTGAAATTCTGGTGAATGAAACAGTGGAGTGAATCAAAGTGAATATTTAATTTATTGCTTGTGACGTGCTGTAGTACTATGGTTTCATTGAAGGTAAACATTGTTTTCTGAATAATTACAGTTTATTTGCATCAAACTGCAAACCATTCATTAGTTAATTCGTAGTTCATAAATTTTGTAAATCGAGATATATATAGTGTATCTACAGGCTGTTACAAAAGTAATGCCCGTTCTCTTGAAGATCGGTTCGGTAAGTGAAAATGTAATCAAAACGAAAGAATGGTAAAATTTCCGATTGGAATTCCTAAGAGGTTTATTGCCAAAGGAAGTTATTACTTTTGCAATATTAATGTTATTCACGCCTTCACGCAGATGTAAATTTAATAAACAAACACATTTTACAGACGATAAATGTTTTCCTGCTGTTAAAAAAGTCTTGCGTTTATGCCGCAGGAGGCATAATTGAATACGTCTTAAGTAGTAGCACATGTTTAATATTTTCTTTTAAATAAAATTAAGCATTGTGTTTACTTTCTTTATCACTAATACTGGGTCGCAAAAGGCATTGTCAGAAAATCTGATTTGATAATGACCACAGATTGTGATCACACATCTTTCGCCATAAGCAAAAGTATTTAGAATGCGTATTCATAGCACAACATAGTTTTTTTTTACTTCTACTTTGAAACAACATTTTTTTATGCATTTTGATCAAAATTTAGCTTGTAAATTGCTCTTTTTCTCTGTATTATTTGTTTTTGTGTAGGTTCAATTTAATTTTCTAAATTACAGGAAGTTTGACAACGACATTAGACTGCTCTTGCAAATATAAAACGTATAAAACGTGTAAAATATAATCACAATCTAAGACCAAATTATCAGATCAAGTTTTCTGCCAACCAGCGTAAATCTATATAATAAAAAAAAACTGTTTGGGCATATTTTGTTGTACGAAATTTATGTAAAATTTTCTCCTCTTTCGTTTAAGACAGGTTTCGAACCGATCTGATTTAAATTAAGCAAGTTATAAGCGAAAAACTTCGTTTTTTCCTTATTGCTCCCCTCTGGGGTCAAAACTCAAAAATCGACCGAGGTTACGAGCTAAGTTACGCGGAGACAAATCAAACAAAAAAAAGTTTTTTTAAAATCGGTTAAGGAGTTTGGGATGTACGCGTGACACACAGATTCACAGACAAACCGCATATAGGCGCTTCTAGCTTAAGCTAGGGTCGCGCCTAAAAAAGGCAGTTCGTAAATGTTGTCACTGGATTTTTTATTACTTATTTAATATACTGAATCAGTTCCTGCGAGGACGGGTCTTACTTTTGCCACACCCTGTATAACAAACCAACGAGGAAATATTATTTTATATATAAACAAGCCCGTTAATTTGAAAATATGGGTTATCGCCTAGATTATCGTATAATGAGCTAGATTGCATTTCAAATATTTTTTTCTCAATGATTGGGTTGAGTCGCTTACTAGTTTAGCCACTAAGAATAAGCAATTTCAATACGGTAAAGAAACAGACAAAAAATTAAATATAACCCCTTACATTTTTCTAGTTTGAAACAATTAGGGTAAAGGTACCGTTCTCCGACTATTCACCTGTAATCAACCACTTTTTTATATTAATTATATGGATGATCGGATCGATTACTAAATAACTTAATATGTAATATTCATATTTTTTATCTGCAGTTTTGTATTTCATTGACAAGAGACTGTCGAGTGTCGGTGCAAAGAGAAAGCAATATTCGAGAGCCGGTGCCTTTTAGCCCTATTTCAGGGAAAACGAAAATTTCGACATATTATTTTTTTTATCATATAAGACGATATTTTTAATCTTTATGGATATATTTATCTAATAGCCACTGAAATTTTGCTTATTTTAACGTATTCAGTTTTAATGTATTTATAAAGCTCTTAACTTACATAAGTTGACCTTTTTGAAATTTGGTTGTAAAATGCCCAATAGCTTAACGAATTTTACAAACTAATATTTTTGTCAACCAAATCCAATGGCGTATTAAGAAACCTCCCAAAAACAACTTAATTGTTAGTCCCCCCTCCTTAAAATAACGTCTTTAAGCGATTAAAAAAATAATAATCCAGTTTTCTTCTTAGTTCTCTTGAAATCCCTGCGTAAGGTTTGAAACAGGTATTTCTTGAAACCTATAAACATGTCGACGTTCGTTAAGCCGAACTCTTTCGATCTTGATAATTTAGTGTAGATATAGCCACTGTATTCATTAAAATTTTAATAAACACAGTACCTAGGTACATGCAATTATAAAGATTAGAAGAGTTCGGATTAATGAACACGGAAATATTTTTTTTAACACTGCAATCGAAATGGAATAGTCCTTCTGTTGTACTTTGGGAGTCGTCCTGTCACCAGGGCACTGCAGCCTCTAGGGCGTATTGTGTTATCTTCCAATCTCTTATATCACCCGATCCAGAATCCTCGTTCCTTGTACTAGCTTGCACAGTCCGTGACCTTGGTGGTCCGTACAGTCTTCTGGACTCATTCTAGATTGTCCATAAATGATTTGTCTTCTACGATCCAGAGCCTTGCATTCGCTGTTACTGTCTCCTTATTGCACTGTCCACATTACGGAGTTTAATTTTTTGGAGGAGTTCGGTTAGGAGACCTAGTACTAGACGAGAATTATTCTTACTAAGCTGTAGCTGTTCTTCAGTCATCTTTCGGGATGTCTCTTTAATAAAAGTGTTGTCATGTTATTGCCTGGAAATCTGATTTATCCATTCCTCAATAAAGAAAAATTATCGACCAATTTTTCAGACAATTGTATTGACAAAAATATATAATTATAATTCAATACATTTTATACATTCCCTTATTTAATCCTGTAATGTGTTTCACACAGCCCTAATAATTTCAGTAATGTTTATACTTTAATTTATTGCGATCGGATGAATTCTCATGTAGACAGATCTTACACGATTTTACTAAATCTTATTTTGATAGTTTTTTTTCCGAGGTCGATATTATGTTCATTTCACTGATGAGTTTGGCCCGCGGGTCTGTCGTTCTGACCAGTTCTTGATGACCTGACACTTCTCTTAAACCGCGCTCATCATAACATTAAAACTGTTGTCGATTTCTCTATTTCCGAATAATGTTAATTTTTTAAACTGCATCATTTTAAATTTAACAGTATAGATACAGTGGAACTCTTTTATTAAAAAAAAAAACATGACATCTACCAATTAACAATTATTTTGATTAAGGTGCCTACATGTCATTTTATTCGTGAAATTCATATTTAGGTACCCTCAATTTGTTTTGCGGAAATAACGAACTAACTTTTATTAAAAAAAATGGAGCTTCTTCAAAAAAGTCACCAAGAGAAAAATAAAAGAGTTCAGCGCCAACTTAATCACTAAAACTTTTTATATACCTTACCACTTTTTTTAAATTGCGGCGACTTCATTATTTTTTATTTTTCTCTTTTTGGTGATCTTTTTAAAGACGTTCAATTTTGTTTTATTCCATTTCAAAATTACCCTATCTTTGATTGGACAGAGCAAGCAAAATTGTGTAATGATTGGTCTAATTGACACCAAAAAAACAAAATTCTATACTTAAAAAATGAATTTCTGATTACCCGTCGAAAGTCATATCAGAAATCCAGCACTAAATAATATAAGATTTTATTGTCACATTACAAAAGTAAATTACAATTTTATATATTTTTATATACTGATTCCTTATTAATTACCCAGTGGAATAAGCTTAATGCTAACATACGCGTTACCATTATTTTTTTTTTGTATATAGGAAAAAGTTTAAAAAAAACCTACTCTTAAAAATCCAGCACTAGATTTCTTACTGAGACAAACAAAAACTATATCATTAAAGTCTGTGCATTTTGCAGAAGTTATTGTCGACGAAAAAAAATCCACAACCAAACAGACATACGGAAATCCAATTTTCATGTTTTAAGGGTAGTAAACAACCAGAATTTGGAGACCTGACCTTACGACACAATTTATTTTTCAATCCCATCGTTATACTTTAATTTCCTTTGTTTTTCTATTTCTATTTAATGTGTTAAAATTTGAATGCAAAATACGTTTTTTGAAATAAAGTGCGTTTTGCGTTATGCACGCTATTTAATTGATTTTATTAAAACATTTTCGACTAATGTGTGGCCACTCATGATTGGAGCATTGTCAAACAAGGCGGCTCCTTTGACTCGGGCTAAATAATTGAAACCTGGTCGATGTACTAATTGTCATTCTCTCGGACCAGCCCTCCAATACCTTCGTGCCTCGAACATTTGGCGATCATTGTCAATAGCGGTGCGGCTACACCACTTGTTATTGGAAGGTATTTGGTTAGGCCAGGGGTCGGCAACCTTTTGAGACGGATGAGCCACAAGTTACTATTTACAAAATTTCCCAGTTTTTAAAAAGCCACTATACATTTTCGTTTCAGTATTATAGTATTTGCTTATATAGGTATAATATAATATATATCTGAGGACGGCACGTCGCGACGGGGGCGGTGCGGGTGAGACGCGAGTGGAAATGGCTGAGAGATAGACATGGTACTCAACCATGGATCAATTGAACGATTTTTAAGTGTTTATATAATAAAAGAATTATTTTTTTGCGTATGGAACTGGAGAGCCGCAACTTTACATCAAAAGAGCCGCATGCGGCTCGCGGGCCGCAGGTTTCCGACCCCTGGGCTAGGCCCCTGTTGATACATGGAAGTAAAAGTACGATTACAAGTTCTGCAAATAAAATCGCATACCGCAGTGAGATGTTCAACTGTAGATTTTAGAAGACAAAAGTTCTGAATTAATTGTATGCGAAACGTGTTAATATTTTTAGACGAAAAGAATTTCGCTTTTCCTTGCCATTTGACCTTCATAAATTCAAGTAACAATGAATTTCTTTTTATTTTGTTTACAGTATTGTTGCGGGTGTATATTGTTAATTACATTAGCAGCTGCCACGCCCCCTCCTGGATATGTGAAACGGCCGATTGTTGATAAGGTGAGTATTTTAATGTAAGAGTGTATAAAATTAAAAATCAATTAAAAGAACAGCGATAGTTAAAATTAATATTTTTCAATGTTGCATATCATTTAATTGCATTTTTTATTAGGTATATTATTTTTTTTCTAAACCATGATTACTTTTCTTTTAATTATTTGTACTTTCATTGGTAGATATAATACATAAGTAATAATAAAAAAAAATTGGTTGTCTGTAAAGTCGATTTACGGACGATAGTTTTACGTGATAACGTATTCCGTAATACATAACCTAAACCTCCCAAAATTTGATTACAATCCACTTATCCTTGGTGTCGGAATGATAAGAAATGTCAAAAGTGACGTTTGCAACTGTCAAAGTATTATGTTCTAATAATAATTAGTTATTCCAATACTTAACTTAGAAGGCGTTGCATTTCACAAAATACTAATGTCAAAAAATTGAATTAAACATTAGAAATGCAGCCGTTTTCATGTTGCATTTATACAGCTATTTTTCTATATACATTTGTATAAAAAACTGTTTAGGCAAATTCTGTTATACGAAATCTATGTAAAATGTTCTCCTCTTTCGTTTAAGACTGATTTAAATTGAGCGAGAAATTAGCAAAAAGCACGCACAGGGTTACGCGTTAGGAACGTTAGGAACGTTACGCGTTACGCGTTACGAACGTTACACTTTTTCGAACATGCAGCCGGTGTTTTATCAATTTATAAGATTGGTGATTCATCAATTTATAAGACGTTATCACGTCAAAAAAAAAAACAAATACTTAGGTACCGTCAATAATGTGTCTAATTTGACGTCCGTGGTAACTTATAAAATTCCCGCTTTTAATCATCTAACTCGGATAGGTCGTTAGATAAAAGGGTCTTGGATTTTCTCAACAGATTTGGAGGCTTTACCAGTGATTTCCACTGCACGAAAAAGAGGAAAACAATAATTTACACACTCGACAGAAAATGAAGAAATGCCTTCCACAAATAAACACAACATTAAAAATGTGTCATTTTCGACTGCTTCCCAACACTATTATCAATGAATATACCATCGTATAGAGTGAAAAATCAAATTGGTTTGTGCACTACATTGTCAAAAAATTAAAATAGGTATTTTGGACAAACTAAATGAAAATTTTATCAAAACATACAATAACAAAAGTATAATGTTATAAAAAAATATTGAATCAGTTTTATTATTGAGAAAAGTTATATGCAGAATGACTGGTAATTGTTTGTATTTCTCTCGGGAGGAAAAACTATGACATAATATTTGGAATGATTTAACCTCTATCACTTGGGGGTTGGAAATGCGTCATTTTCGAGAAAATCTACGTCGGTTTTCTTTTTACAAAAATCCGAATTTTGGGCATTTAAAATTGAACAAAAAAAAATGTTCTCTCTTTTTGACCTATATTTTTCCATGATCTGATAACTTACTATTTGGCCAACTTTCCTAAAACTAAAAAAATTTACTGTTAGATTTTATGTTGTGTGTTAAAACTTACAATAAATTAAAAAAAAATAAAATAAAAACTATATTCACAGAAGTGAAAAAAAAGTGTAAAAAGTGTAAAAAAATGACGCATTTCCGACCCCCAAGTGATGAAGGTAAATAATTCCAAATTAGTCATAGTTTCTTCTCCTGAGAACAATACGAGCAATTACCGATTACCCAGTACAGGATTTAATAAAAATAAAAACGAAGCAAAAGTTTCTTAGAGACGGGCATTTCCTATTTCAAATTATATTGTGTAAAACATATTGCATAATATAAAATAACCAGTGGGAGTATATGCCCAAGTAATTCAAGAATTACAAGGCGCGAAATTTTACAGCATATATTCAAAGCAATGGCACGTCAATCCGGTGTCGGAGAGGCAACCGGATGGCGAGTGGTAATCTGGGCCTATGAGTGGTGCAGAACCCCCTGGTAGCGGCCAAAGTGACCCCAAATGGACGGGGGCGGCGATATGGGGGTGGGGCAAAATCGAAAAATGTTTGAAAAGGCAACCGGATAAAAATGCGGTTGCATTGAAGGAAATACCCTAATTATATAATAATTTTTTTTTGCCATCCGAACCACGCGGGCCGTTTTTGCACTAGCGAATGAAAAAAAAATTAAAAAAAAACTGAAAAAGCAACCGCTTCAAAATTAGTGAGCATACTTATTGACACCACCAAACGTTGGAAAAAAATTGCCATCCGATCCTGATGGGCAGTTTCGGAGAAACAACCCTTCAAAGTCGCCGAAAAACACTTTTTTTCGATTTTTTCAACAATAAGTAAAAAAAACACACTAAAAATTGTTCAAATCGGATGGCATTCGAAATTTATACTGTCCTAAGTACAAATAATAGTGTGTATCAATGCCATCCGATTTCGATTAAATTTACCCCTATTTAGCCACCCCCAAAACTCATGAAAACAACAATTTTATGCAGCGTATGGCATTATTTTTATTGTTATTGAGTTTTGGGGGTTGGCTAAATAGGGGTAAATTTAATCAAAATCGGATGGCATTGATTCACACTATTATTTGTACTTAGGACAGTATAAATTTCGAATGCCATCCGATTTGAACAATTTTTAGTGTGTTTTTTTTACTTATTGTTGAAAAAATCGAAAATAACGGTTTTTCGGCGACTTTGAGGGGTTGTTTCTCCGAAACTGCCCATCAGGATCGGATGGCAATTTTTTTCCAACGTTTGGTGGTGTCAATAAGTATGCTCACTAATTTTGAAGCGGTTGCCTTTTCAGTTTTTTTTTTATTTTTTTTTTATTCGCTAGTGCAAAAACGGCCCGCGTGGTTCGGATGGCAAAAAAAATTTATTATATAATTAGGGTATTTCCTTTAATGCAACCGCATTTTTATCCGGTTGCCTTTTCAAACATTTTTCGATTTTTCCCCACCCCCATATCGCCGCCCCCGTCCATTTGGGGTCACTTTGGCCGCTACCAGGGGGTTCTGCACCACTCATAGGCCCAGATTACCACTCGCCATCCGGTTGCCTCTCCGACACCGGATTGACGTGCCATTGCTTTGAATAATATACCCTGGTGTTTTGTTTGAAAATCGGTGTATATATTTAACGACACTTGGAGCTTAATAATATAACTTAAATTACTTAATCTAAGAAAAAAATAACAGTTGAAAATAATGAAACACAGAAAGGAAAAAAATAATTTTAATAATTTCATGGTTCTCTATGTAATATGTTATTATGTCATGCAAAAATTAAACAAAGAACTACCTAACTATCATCTTCAGAACAAAAGAACAACAGATTTTTTTTTCAAAATATTTCTGAAATTATGAGTTTAGAAAAAAAATTCATAACTTTCTTGTAAAAACAGATAGAAAAATAAACCGTTATGAAAACTACCCAATTATTATATAAACACAACTTTAAAGCATATATGCAGTGAAACGCGATGGGGCAGAGGTGGAGTTTTTAAAAAAATAATTCCGGGGTGAACGATAAACGGGTATGCGAATTGTAATTCCGGGGTGAACGATAAAGGGGAATGCGAATTGTCTCGCAGTGAAACGGGAAGGGGCAAATGTGGAGTTTTTAAAAAAACAATTCCGGGGTAAAAAACTAAGTCCACCATCTTTAGAAGTCCGCCATATTAAATTTAGAATGACGTCACTGTATTTTTCGAGTTGTTCTCAGCAAGCCCTTTCATTTGATACCCATATTGTAGGAAAGCATAAAAACTTAGACCGCCATATTGAATTTAGAGTAACGTCACTTTTATTTCGAGTTGTTTTCAGTTAGCCCTTTTATTTGATACCCATATTGTAGGAAGGCATAAAAAACTTAGTCCGCCATCTTTAGAAGTCCGCCATATTGGATTTAGAGTGACGTCACTTTATTTTTCGAGTTATTCGAAGCAAGCTCTTTCATTTATACCCATATTGTAGGAAAGCATAATAAAATTAGTCCGCCATCTTTAGAAGTCCGCCATGTTGGATTTAGAGTGACGTCACTTTATTTTTCGAGTTATTCTCAGCAAGCTCTTTCATTTGATACCCATATTGTAGGAAAGCTTAATAAAATTAGTCCGCCATCTTTAGAAGTCCGCCATATTTGATTTAGAGTGACGTCACTTTATTTTTTGAGTTAGTTTCAGTAAGCCCTTTCATTTGATACCCATATTGTAGGAAAGCATAAAAAACTTAGTCCGCCATCTTTAGAAGTCCGCCATATTTGATTTAGAGTGACGTCACTTTTTTTTGAGTTAGTTTCAGTAAGCCCTTTCATTTGATACCCATATTGTAGGAAAGCATAAAAAACTTAGTCCGCCATCTTAGAAGTCCACCATATTGGATTTAGAGTGACGTCACTTTATTTTTCGAGTTATTCTCAGCAAGCTCTTTCATTTGATACCCATATTGTAGGAAAGCATAATAAACTTAATCCGCCATCTTTAGAAGTCCGCCATATTGGATTTAGACTGACGTCACTTTATTTTTCGAGTTATTCTCAGCAAGCCCTTTCATTTATACCCATATTGTAGGAAAGCATAATAAAATTAGCCCGCCATCTTTAGAAGTCCGCCATATTGGATTTAGAGTGACGTCACTTTATTTTTCGAGTTATTCTCAGTAAGCTCTTTCATTTGATACCCATATTGTAGGAAAGCCTAATAAAATTAGTCCGTCATCTTTAGAAGTCCGCCATATTTGATTTAGAGTGACGTCACTTTATTTTTTGAGTTAGTTTTAGTAAGCCCTTTCATTTGATACCCATATTGTAGGAAAGCATAAAAAACTTAGTCCGCCATCTTTAGAAGTCCGCCATATTTGATTTAGAGTGACGTCACTTTTTTTTTGAGTTAGTTTCAGTAAGCCTTTTCATTTGATACCCATATTGTAGGAAAGCATAAAAAACTTAGTCCGCCATCTTTGGAAGTCCGCCATACTGGATTTAGAGTGACGTCACTTTATTTTTCGAGTTATTCTCAGCAAGCCCTTTCATTTGATACCCATATTGTAGGAAAGCATAATAAAATTAGTCCGCCATATTTAGAAGTCCGCCATATTGGATTTAGAGTGACGTCACACAGCTAACCATGCATTGTCATCCAAACTATATGTGTATACAAATCTTCATTTCAATCGGTTGAAGATATCTGCTTCAAAATTACCGAAGGCATTCTAGTCAGTCACTTAGTAATTCAGTCGCTCACTTATTAATTTAGTCACACAACTATTATATATTTTAATATCTCAAATTATTAAAACAGTATCTCATCATCAGTCACCAAGTTTTTTTTTATTCGATCGTTTTATAATTCCCCTATAAAAAACAACTATGGCATGTATCTCTTTTGCGCATGCGCCGATTTTTCCCAAAAATTATACAAAACTCTTGAAAAAATAGATCGAATAAAAAACCGTTATGAAAAGTATACCATTCTTATATACAAACAACTTTATAACTTATATCTCTTCTGCGCATGCGCCGACTTTCCCTCAAAAAAAACATTTTACAAAACTTTCTTGTAAAATAGAATAAAAAACTATTATTAAAAGTACACCGCTATTATTAAAAAAAAAAAAACAACGACGGCATATATCTCTTGCGCATGCGCCGATTTTCCCCAAAAAATTTACAAAAATTTCTATTAAAAATAGATAGAAGAATAAACCGTTTTAAAAACTATATTATTATTATATAAAACAACATTATAAGAGATATATTCTTTTACGTCTGCGCCGATGTTCCCCAAAAACAATAGGCCACTTCATATTTGCATATCAAACATCATCCCAAAATTTGGTTTCAATCCGATCATCCGTGGTGTCAGAATGGTAAAAAATGTCAAAAGTGACGTTTGCATCTGTCAAAGTATTACCTATGTTCTAATAATTAGTTATTCAAATTGTTAACTCAGAAGGCGTTGCTTTTCACAAATATTCGAAACGGCATCCGTTTTTGAACAAATGCTATCTTTTAGTTTCATTATTGTAATAAATAATATTATCGACCAATTTTATTTGAAGACAGAACATACGCAATTTTTAAATTGCCATGTTAAACCGTGCAACAGAGAGAGATAACCGAAAGATGTTTGCCATCGGTTATATCAAATTGAATTTATTTCTATATAAATGTGTATAAAAAAACTGTTTGGGCATTTTCTGTTGTACGAAACTTATGTAAAATTTTCTCCTCTTTCGTTTAAGACAGGTTTCGAGCCGATCCGATTTAAAATGAGCGAGCTATAAGCAAAAAACTTCGTTTTTCCTAAATTTCTCCCCTCTGGGGCCAAAATTCAAAAATCGGGCGACGTTAGGATCTAAGTTACCCGGAGATGAATCGATCAAAAAAAAGTTTTTTAAAATCGGTCAAGGCGTTTGGGCTGTACGCGTGACACAAAAAAGTGGGACGTACAGATTCACAGATTCACAGATTCACAGACGTACAGACAAAGCGAGTACATATAGGCGCTTTAGCTTACGCTATTCGCGCCTAAAAACATGTCAAAATATATTTCTCGTGTTTCTTGACATCAAATTTATTGTTAATTAGCAGCCACGTAAAATACAAACAGGTACATTTTATTACCGCAAAAATAAAAAATAAAAGATTTTATTATGTATTTTCTCACAGTCAATTTGTCTACCCAATATGTTAATAGATTATTGCTACACATTTAACATTACAATAATAGTTTTTTATGGATCATAAAAACTGAAATCAACACAAAAAAATCAAATCCGGAATAAATTATGCGCCTTTATTGCATAATTAATTAATCAAATGCATAATGTAGCTTGAAAGGCTAAAATAATAGTTTCTCAATATACTATTTTTATCGAAAAACCAATTCGATAAAAGTTGATTGGTAAGTTTTGAAATTAAAGTGTGTAGGCCATACATAAATCACGTTATTTGTCTATCATATATTTAAACACATTCCAATTGCCAAATATTAATTGGTTCCATTTATGAGATAAAATTCTGCACCAAACATTATAATAACTTTTTGAGGTACTTTCACAATCGATCGCTATATAGTTCTTTAACCGTAAATCAAGCTTATACACCTGATGCTTGCGTAGAGTAATGATAATGTCCCCATAGACACAGTTTCCACATTTAATTTTCTTGGCATCACCATGGATAGCCTTCTCACATGGAAGCAACACGTAGCCAATGTTTGTTCCAAATTATCGAGACTTAAGTACTTATTTTTTCGTCTCTGCAGTATTTGCGACACTTCTACCTGTTTAACGGCGTACTATGCATACGTTTATTCACTGCTCAACTATGGTATTCTGTGTTGGGGTAAATCCACCGCTCTAACAAGCGCATTTATATTGCAAAAAAAAATATTAAGAATTATATTTCATCTTAAGTTTGCTGAGTCATGTAAGCCAGCTTTCATCAGGAACAGAATCTTGACAATATACGCCATTTACATACTAAGGTCTGTTTGCTTTCTTTTCAAAAACAAGCCATTATTTTACCAGCATTTGCCGGATCATGATTACAATACAAGGGGACGTCTTAATCACGGTGTACCGGAGCACCGCCTCGCCCTGTATACCAAAGGACCTCGTTACTCTGCCATTAAATTTTATGAAATTCTTCCACCAGAGGTTACGAACGTGGGAAGTTACAATATGTTTAAGAAAAAAGTCACAGAGTACCTAATAGAAAAATGCCCGTATGACCTTTCTTTTATTTAATTATTGTACTATGTAATTTACTGACGCTTTCTTTGCCATAAGGCAATTTCGAATAAAGAATTATTATTATTATTATTATTAAAAATTAAAATCTCATCCCAAAATATCGCACGGTTATTTTTGTGTACAGTACAACGCCGATTATCCGAATTAATTGGGACCGGGGTCAATTCGGATAATCGGACATGTAGTGTCTTGCCTCTAGCTTTCAACCATAACAGTTGAAATATATCTGGACTCCAGCGAGATCCAACTTCGACGTGTGCTGATACCATTGTAGCGTCTACGCGGCAACTGTCACTCGCATTTTTGTATTCTTGCGTCCCCTGCACAAAACTTGTTTTATTGAAAAATTACTTGGTTTTAATTTTTTATTAATAAGTAAAATTATCGACCAATTTTTTTTATATTACGCTTAGGACCGATTCAGATAATTGGCGATTCGGTTAATCGGCGTTCAGACAATTGGCGTTCTACTGTATTTATACATCTTGTTAGTGTGATACCGTAACGCCAGTAATGTTCTGTAATATAAAGGCCGCTAGATTCTTTGCTAGATTTGGTTTTCGTGATGTCTTTTATTTATTAGATTCACACGACGCATGTACTGAAGCTTGCTTTGTAGAGGGGTTTGGTATACGCGCGCAGTGATAGTTTGAATGTTAACAAAACTGGACGTTTATTGTCTCTGAACAGAACGCACACTATGTCTCAGTCTTTGTTTGTGGGAGTTTGCTTAAATTATTCACGTGACGAGATACTGTTTCCTGATTGGTTCTTGCTCATAGCAAGCAGAGGACGAAGCAAGAAAAATAGTCCCTGTTCTAATTTTGAAATTCATCTTGACGAGCCCGCAGTGACGTTATTTCCAGCCTTGTAGCCAGCCTGCCGGTCAGCAGAAATCTCATCAGTGTTTCCAGTCTTGTTCTTAACAGAGAGTTGTCCGTTCTGCAGCACTTTTGGGGAAGGTGATGTTTGAAAGCTGTTTGAGAGATGCAGTCGTAGACAAAAGCATATATCGAGAACTTTTAATCGGTGATTAAATTGTGCGCAGATATTATTAGGCTTATGGGTAATTCAACGCGCTTTTGTAAATTGATTTTGCATTATAAAACCGTGCTTGTTTGGAGGCAATAGTGCCTCCTACGCAAATACCTACTCACGCGTAGCCAGTAACTTTTATCGTAAAAATTAAATTCGTTTTCAATTACAAAGAAGCTTACTATCTCTCAATTAATTTTTCCTGAACGTAACGAATGTTTATTACTGAGTATATTAACAAATATTTTTTCAGGGTACTAAGTAATAAATTTTAATAGAAACTTTACCCAATTAAAATAAATCGAAACTATGCATATCTTTTAACCAATTACGAATTAATATTGATTTATATATCTTATTAAAAACCGATAAGACATAAATTACTATAAGAGTATAATTTATTTAAGACTTGAACCACAGATTAAAGAATGTGTGCTTTAATATAAAACATTTTATAGTTTAAAATAACATCTCAAAATTTCAACGCAAAATCACAATTTCAGAAATCAGTTATGATTCACCCAATCTATAATTCTGATTATATTAGTTAAGGAGCTGACTCGTAAAAAACCATGTCGTCCCAACTTTCTGCCACCTGGTACATAAGCTATTTAAGTAATTTAGAGCATTTTTTCTTCTATGATAACGTATAGAGGCGGAATCTGGACCCATTTTAAGATAAGGGGATTAAAAAATGTCAGACGGTAAAAAAATGGTTAAAATTTTAAAAGAATTCTGGCGCTTCGTTTTTAGGTTGTGTTAGAGTCAAATGATCGAGAAATACCAGCGGCAAATATTTGAAAAATTGCTGCTGATATTTCCGGGTCATTTGGCATAAGTGTGAAAAAAGGGCCAAGCTCGATTCCAAGAACCTTACCGAAAAAAGAAGTGAGATCTAAGACGGTGCCAAGTTTTTTATGTTTAATATTACTACTGGTCGCTCACTGGTCAAAATTTGACCGCAAATCAATAAATTTTTAAATTTTAATGTTATTGAGGTTCTTTTGTCATTTATTTCTCCCGAAACGATTTACCTGTGATAATTCGTACACGTCGTGATCAAACACTTCCAAAACGAAGAGAACGGTGTATGTTTGATAACAACGTGTGCGAATTAATACACTCAATTTGGTACCACACTCTTTTTTTCCTTCTCGTATTTACATAATATAGAAAACTAAACTTGCCAGGTGAAAAATTGGCACCTTATTAGATCTCACTTATCTGTATCGAACTTTGCCTCTCTTCACATTTATGTTTTTGGTGGGATTTATTTTGACATGTAAACAAGAAAAAAGTTCAAAACCAAAACTATGTATAAAAATGTTCCAAGATTTTGAAACTAATAAATTTCTTTCTTAATTTAAATAACGTAAAAAATATAGTAGAAGTTTTGTTCCAAAATATGTATTGAAGGAGATTTATTTGGTTGAGGAACAATTGAAAATAAGCTTTACCAGTGTATCGCTTGTGGCCAACGTTTCGAAAAATATATTTTCATCATCAGGACCTATGAACATGTATAATATTCGTTACATATATTATTATAATTTTTAACTTACATTATAAACATTATAGAGAGATAATACTAAAACTATAACATACCTCAATGCAAGTTAAGATGGTAAGATGGAATGTAGTAATTGTAATGCCATTTATGTTGGACAAACTTCTCAATACTTAAAAAATCGTGTTTATCAACACAAAAATGATGTAAAGAAATCCTTAGGAAAACCATGTGACATTAATAATCATTCAGCACTGGTTCATCACTCCATCTCCAATGATCACAATTTTAACTTTAATGAACCAAAAATACTACATAAAGAAGTGAATTTACAAAAAAGACTTTTTTTGGAGATTTGCTACATCAAAAAAAATTCAAACACTGTCAATAAGAGAACGGACATAGATGGGTTAAATAACATTTATGGAAATATAATTAATTAACAAATTTTAACAAAATCTAACTTGTAAACAAAATACAGTTTGTATAGAGATAGCCTTTCTTATACATTAGTACAATATTATTTGAACAATTGACAGAACAATTTTATAAGAAAACTGTTTTATGATAATTTTAAATTTAAAAAATTTGTCGAAATTCATAATAAATGATCATGTATACTAGAATTATTTTTACAATTTACCATCTTAACTTGCATTGAGGTATGTTATAGTTTTAGTATTATCTATCTATAATGTTTATAATGTAAGTTAAAAATTATAATAATATATGTAACGAATATTATACATGTTCATAGGTCCTGATGATGAAAATATATTTTTCGAAACGTTGGCCACAAGCGATACACTGGTAAAGCTTATTTTCAATTGTTCCTCAACCAAATAAATCTCCTTCAGTAAAAAATATATATCTATACCTAGATAAAATTGAATACAGCAAAGTTTCTCTAAAGAAAAACATTCTGTGATTTTATCAAAATACAAAGATAATAAATTCTCCTTGTTTAGCGAAATTTTAAAACACTTTCGGAATACTGAGTTATGCTGTTATAATATTCCAAATCACTTTCACACCTCGCCGTTAACTATCTTATAATCAAATCTTCATCGGCTGACGTTTTAATCGGTTTAAGGTTGATTTAGTTATTCAAATTAAATCGCACGTTAGTCCGCTACTTATAATGTGAAATGAATAAGTTATGAATTTAAGCAAAATTTGTTTTTAAATTAATATTATGTTTCTACAAAATCGCTTTGACCCACAAAATTTACATGTTGTTTTTAGTTTCTGTTGTTTTAATATAAAAACACAAACACGTCATAGTAAATTCTACAATAATTTTTTTAAGTTAAGGTTGGTTTTGCCGTTGTATTCCTCGCTAGATTTGGATGCTAGGTTTCAGGCGTGCTGTTGTGCTGGGTACCGTGGCTTTTATGTTTTCGCTTGACACGATGCTTGTTTTGAAGCTAGTTTTAGATTTGGTGCATGCGCAGTGACAGTTCGAATGTTAGTCATATATTTAATACCCTCTATATTGCTAGCAAAGATCGGGAGGAAGACTTAAACACTACAGTGCAGACATTTTATACGTCTGTCTCACTTATTATGCCCTGAGTCTCATGCTCATGTCCGTGATTGGAGCATGCGCGTCAGTTGTAACGTCACTTTGCACATGGAAGCTGTGAAAGGGGAGGTGGCTTGCTCTATTACACTTACTAATTGCCCCACTCCAGACGCGACACTTGCGCACAACGGATCAAGTAAAAAGAAAGAGATAGAAAAAAGTCATTTGCTGTCTCATGCGCATGTCCGGGAATGGATGCAGGGAGGTGGCTTGCTCTACCGACCCTTTCCGATTTGGATGAAATTTGGTTAGAAGTTTCCTTTGATCCTATAACAAAGTTCTACCAACGGAAAAGAATTAAAAAAATGTTTTTAAAAGAGTTGCAATATTCAAAAATTTATAATTTTTAGAATATCTCGAAAACTATTATAGTTACAAAAATCGACCTTGGCTCATTTTAAAAAGGGTTTTAGGGACTAGAAAAAAAATTGAAAAAACAAAAAGTTGTAGAATTTTTAAATTTTCAAAATTGAATAAATCAAAAACTTATATTTTTTTGGCTCAAATTTTTTTGTAGACTACTTCTATCTGTTTTTAAAACATAGGTGTTGTTCTTCTTTCCTAAGATATGATTTTTTGAATTCTGCAACTCTTTTGAAAACATTTTTTCAATTCTTTTCCGTTGGTAAAACTTCGGTATAGGATGAAAGAAATCTTCTAACCAAATTTCATCCAAATCGGAAGGGATATATTTTGACCCAAGTAGCATATACATATACTCTTAACGGATTTTGAGTGATTCTTACTATTATAGCTATCTGCCACAAAAGGAAAAGGTAAATCCCCGACTCGCATAGTTTAACCTACAATAATCTTTCGTTCCCGCCAAACAAAATGCATATAATTATATTACGCTTTCCTTGGATTGAATTAATTTTTTCACCTTCGTTATCGAAAATTCCCAGCAAAAACAATCGAGTTGAAGACCAAAAAGTGACAGTCTTCTTTGTGCAACGTGCATTATAGCTTATTCATTTGTTAAATTCAGTCACGAAAGTGTACGTACAAATCACACTGTAAATAAAATAAAGGTGAGAATACAAACGGGCTTGTCATAAAAGAGCATAAAGCACATATTTTATTGTGAGACGCAAACAGTTGAACACGAAATTATCCGTGTCGAGTTTCAATGACGATCGTCTTTACATTGTTAATAAATTAATTAACATATTATGCACTTAATTAGTCAAGACAGGTAATGAATATATACCGCATTCGAGTAATAAAATATTCTCATCAAATTTAATCTGACATTAAAAGAGTGCTCATAACGTGTCGGTCAATTGTAAAATCGTAAAATGATATAACGATTTAAGGACGTAGTCCTATGTTCAAGCTCGTTTTCAACCGTTATTTCAGAATTTTTTTTTAATATCAAAATAATGTACGATGTTTTCAATTTTGTTACATGTTTTTACTGACATCGTAAACTAAGACAAAAAAATTTTTTTTGCTTAATTTTACGCCATTTTATAATTGTTTTCTTAACTTAAAGTAGACAACTTTAAGTGGAGGTAGGTGGGTAGCGCGGGTGATAACGTCACTTGGAGTCAACTGACTTATAAAAATTAAATTGGTTATTGTTTCGTAGGCTTGTGGCTTTATCCCGTACTAGAAATAAACATTTTTATTGATAAATAACAAAATGGCGGGTTTTAGAAAAAAAACAACGAGAAAATCGTGATTTTTTCGTTGAAAATCGGTTAAAAAAATAGAAATAATTTTTATAATTAAGTAATTCTAGTACCGGACGGAGCTATTGTTGTGTAGAGTACCCTGTGCAAAACTGAAAGCAATCGGTTGTATACAATTGTTTCAATCACCCGCGTCACTTAGAAAAACGTTGTTTTGAGAAAAACGCGTTTAAAGTTTTAATTTCAGATTTCTTACAAAGAAATAAAAATGAATATTTACACTAATCAGCTATGCCTGGTGTATATTAAACCTTCCGTTTCTTCAAAGGCATCGTTTTCTGTTAATTTGTTTGCTCTACTCTGCGAGAGTATAAGGGTAACGTGATAAAAAATTGAGAGGTAAGAGCAGGTAAGAGTCTTACCGTAAAACCGTTGCTGCTCTCGACTATATGCTATAGCTTTGTAAATATTTAATATTTCGGTCTAAAATTTTTACAGTATTTTCTCAATATATTATACTTACTAAAAATGTAAAAAAAATAAATTCGTTTTTTCAAAACCCGAACACCAGACTACGTCCTTATCCGTCTGAACTTTCGCACCGACAATAATCACTACATATTATTATAAAACAAAGTCCCCCCGACGCGTCTGTCTGTCTGAACGTGGTAAACTCAAAAACTACCAAACGGATTTTCATACGGTTTTCATCAATGGACGGAGTGATTCAAGAGAAAGGTTTATGTGTATAATTCAATAATATTTTGTATAAATTGATTGAAATATGAAAATGTCGAAAAAAATCAAGCCGACTAGAAGCTTTCATCGAAAACGCGGCTTAATTCCTTTGAGATATAACAAAACAATGCATGTTGTGGAGTTGTTCCTCTCTTAAAGTCCGCGATGACATATGTTTATCTTTTAAAGATAGCTTATTATACCCATTTTTGTTAAGCGCTTTTCGTGGATATCAATTTTGCAACGAAAGTCGACGGAAAAACGGTGGCAATCTGCAAATTCGAGCGAAGCCGGACCGGGTGGCCAGTGGAATTATATAATAGAGCAGCAATTCCTAAAGTGGGTTCCACGAAACCCAAGGGTCCTGTTAAATTACATTTATCATTGAATCGGATTATTTTTGACTGTTAAATAGTTCCACAGTTACAAATATTATTTTGGAATAACGTAAAAAATATGATGAAAATATATTAGCGAGAATACGGCTCAACATAATATGGCCCCGGTGGGATACCGTGGGTTGCGGGGTCAACGGACAGAGGGATTATGTTTCTTGTTCTTATTTTTAATTGCAGTGCGTCTTTCATTTGTAACCTTTTGATAATGAGTTCCATAAAATAAAAGAGATTTGCTGAGAGTTAACCTTAAGGGTTTAAGAACCGCTTTAATAAAGAATAGTTTGTCTCGCAGCTTCATTCGGGTGAACGTCAGCTTTAAAAGTTACAAATCAATTTTCAAAGAAGCCTTTTTTTGTGAATTTTTTTCTTAATATTGCCTAAGAAAGCATATCCGTCAAAGTCGATTAGTTTAATTTTTTGACACATATATTTTGTACTCTGGCACACAGTTATTATTACACATGAATTAATTTGTTGTCTTACAGTTGGTACTGTGGCTTAACTGGCAATTCATTAAATACTAGATGCGGTTTTAAAAAAGCAACAATTAATTTAAAAAAGTTATGCTTAAATCAAAAGAAGGCGCGGTTTTAGAAGATTTAATTTGGGTGGGCCTTTGAGAAAAAAATATTTTCTTGCCGTGATAAGTATGGTCTACTTTATACATGTAGGTACTGTCAGGTCGAGAATAAATTGCGTTTAATATTTTTTGCGTTGATGCCTATAATATATCCACCTACCTAAACTGCGCCTGCGCGATATTAGAGGTTTCAAGTTTGACTCTCGACATAAAAAAATAATGTGAGAATTGCCCACATAAGCTCACGGAGTAAGTGAAATTATGAACTCGTTTCATTGTGGTGTTACCAAGGTTTCTTTAATATTTCCCCGTTGTTGAACCATTTCCCCTTTAACGTTACAGAAAATTTCAAACAGATACGTAACAAAAGAATTATCACTTCAAAAAAAAAAATCTTACCGTAATCATTCATTTTCATGGTTGGAGACGCAGTTAGATATGGTTTTTGACATTCTGTAATCAAAAATATGCAGTAATTAAAAAATGAGTGTAGCCCTAGAATTACATTATAAAAAAAAATTCCAGCCAATTGGGCGACGGGGCCATTCCAACTTCAAAAATGTCGACATTTGATTATAATAAAGAAAATAAAATTTCTGATATCGCGTGAGGTGACGCGGGTAATGGCTAGTATTCAATATGATATCTGCTATTCGTTGCCATGGTTACCTACATAATATATTCCACGTCATTAATCAAAGCTTGCCGAACTAGTTTTTTTCTGACACATCCATAAAACAAATGAGCGGCTGATTTTTTTTTATTTTCAAAATATTTCCGAAACTATAAAGTTTAGAAAAAAAATTTTTAACAAAACTTTCTTGAAAAAATAAATAAAATAATAAGCCGTTATGAAAAGTATACCATTATTATATAAAAAACACTATTTTAGCATATATCTCTTCTGCGCATGCGCCGATTTTCCCCAAAAACAATAGGGCTCTTCATATTTTCATACCAAACATTCTTCCAAAATTTGGTTTCAATCCGCTCATCCGTTTGACCTGTATCGTGTTCACAGACAAACAGACTGACTAACAGATGCACAGAGTTTTTCCAAAAATATGTTTTTTGGATTCGGGGACCTCAAAACGGAAAGATATTGTAAAATTTTCGAAACTTGATTTTTAACCTAAACTAGTACCATTCCCCACTTGTGTGTTGGAATGGTAATTCACAGGATTTAAGACAATAAAAAAGCAACAATCAAACTATTTTTAATTTCTTAATAAATAATGTTGTACCTTAGCATGCCTGTGAATCTTTATAACCTCTCCAAAACCGTTGGTGACGATAATACATTATTATAATGATATTATTTTCTAATCCAGATTGGTTGTTACCGGTTCAAAAGTTGTAACTTTTTAATTAGTAAAAATCCATGGCCTTGCTCAACATTATTCATTCAGTGAATGGACTACAACGTTTTGAATTCATTATACAATGGAAGTTGGAATTTAACCCCATTAATAAGTACAAAACAACAAAACAGCGATTGTTTTTATTTGAGAAAAATTAATTGAACTAGATTCTAATTAAGACTGAGAATAATAATAATCTGTATAGTCGGCGTTTGCTTTCTATTTCTTTATTACCATATACTTTATAAGCACCTGCTTTGTACTTATAAGGCATACACGACAAGACTTTGTTACAGAATACCGCGCAATGTTAAGGACAATATCTCTCTAATTCGGATTTTGACGTGATAACGTCTTATAAATTGATGAAACACCGGCTGCACGCACGAAAAAGTGTCACGTTCCACCTGAGCCTGAGCGTGCAAGCGAGAGCACGGTATAAGCGATAGAGAGGCACGATCGGCCCAAGCGTCGGCTTGTACGCATTTCTCTCTCTTCTCGCGTGACGTCAGAGAGTTCATCAATGTTTCTTTATGACGTTATCACGTAAAACTATCGTCCGTAAACCGACTTTACAGACGACCAATTTTTTTTCAAGGTCTGACCTAGATTTTTACCGCTGATAAAAGATAAGGTCTATGCTTACGTAATATAATAATTTAATAATTATTAATTTATATTATATAGAATACACGGGTGGCCGTATAGGTACCAACTTTATTTTGTTCTTTTAAGCTTCGTTCCGATCTACAGACATTGAACGTGTCAGACACGTGGCGTGGCAAACAAAATAATATTCTTTTATAATACTGATAAGTGTATTCACAATATTCACATCTACCGCACGCAAACGGAGCATGTCCGCGCAGACACGAGCCGGCGTCGGCCAGCACTTTCCGCAAGAATGTTTTGTCTGTGCCGGCGCGTGTCTGTACGTGTCTGTGGCAGTCGCGCGGCTAGTATGAATGCGATCGCCGACACGGACAGTTTGGTTTGGTTATATTCAGTGGCTTCGTGGAGTCTGGAGAAACATGGATCAGGAAAAATTAATAGAGTTGGTTTGGGAATATACATTTTTGTATGATCTAAGCCTCTTTGAACTTGCGTCTTGTATCACAAGCATCTTTGAACTTGCGCCTTGTATCACTGGTTTAATTCCAGTCACAATGATCTCAAACTCATATTTACTCATCCTAAAATATTTAAAGAATCTGTCCTCATCATCCACAAGCTCCTTATATAATGTGTAGAATTCTCCTTCTTTTTTCGTTTTGAGTTCATGAAATGCACTGCAAACCTTCTTTTTCTTTGTTGCACTTCTACACAACCCGATTCTTCCTGTTCTAGTAAAATTGTCATCAAGGCTAGTTCTTCTATCGAAAAATTGCGGAACATGGTATGCACGGGCACTTTCTACTTTGCCTGATGACGTCTGGTCATGCCGGGTGTGTTGTTGCTATATAATAGATGTGGAAACTATTGTCTGTGCCGTGTCTGCCACGTTACGTGCTGGTAGATCTGAACGTACCTTTATAATAGTGGACCGGTTCGGCTTCGCCCGAATTTGTAGATTACCACCGTTTTAACTTTTATCCTACGTATTCATGGGACAAAATCACTTCTGCCGTAGCCCTTTATCTGTCTCTGTGAAGCACCATCACAATCGGTTCAACCTATAGGTCCCACCATCCGACCGACGCCCAATGATGTATACATTGATTTAATTAAATGAAAGAGAATTTGCGGGAAACTCTCATTTGAACTCATTTAAAATTAAAAAATTGCATACCTTATTAATCATAATTAAAGTAAAAGTCTTAAAAAGTCAAATAGCATTCTCTTCCCACTCTGAATAATATAACTACATATAGGTATAGAAGATCTTTTTGCTTCATTCAAATATTTACTCGACGTCTTTTTGACAGAATATAATGCTGCACAATACACAATTCTGACACATGTTTAGTGTTAATTTAGCGTTAATTAATTGCCAACTAACCATAATTGAGTAGTGAGAGTTAATCTACGAAATACGGGGCTCGCCATCACAAGGACACGATTCAACAATGTAATTTGTTTGTTTCATTTGCAAATTGAAAATTTCCTCAAGTGTTTTCTATAAATATCTATCGTTTTAATCCATTGTCATCCGTCGTTGAAATCTCTACTATTTGTCCATCTGTTTGTAAGCAAAAGCTATTATTTGCATAAAGATAAAAAATGTCAAATATTTTATGCTGGGTTGCAGAAAGGATTGTCAGAAAATATGATCTGATAATCTTAGATTGTGACTATACATATTTTTCCATTAGAAAAGCATTGTATTTAAATTCGAAAAAATTCGAAAAAAATTCGAAAAAAATTGACTTACTGAAACGATTTTTTTTTATTTTACAAAAGTTTTTTACTCAATTTATACTTCGAACCAACGCATTTTGATTAAAATTTAGCTTCAAAATTAATACTCTAAGTAGATCAGTCATTTGTTTTTCTGTCAGTGAAATCTAATTTTCTACACGACAGGGAGTTTTGCAGCGACATTAGACTGTTCCTGCATGTTTAAAAACTGCAATTATATGTGATCACAATCTAAGGTCATTGTCAAATCAATTTATTTAACAGTGTTTTCTGCAACACAGCATTAGTATTTCAAAATTTGCTGTAAAACAATTAATAAAAAATATTTACATGTTTGCTGTTCATGGAAATGTAAAAAAACTCGTTATAAAAAATTTCATTAATAATTTCAATGTTTCGTGTTATTGGTCTATTCAAGCAAAACCGTTCCAAAAAACCAGTTAGCATTTTGCAACGATTTATTGGTAATCAGACTAAACACATCGTAAATTAGATGCATGTGTAATTAGCAAGAGCAGTAATTTGATAAAGTCATAACAATTACTGTTTCCGATGGAGTTTCTACATTTGATCAGAGATTGCCGTGTGTAATTTATAACCGATTGCGGAGGCTATTTTCACTTTAGTAAATGTCGATCACTCGGGCGAAAGGTGGTGTGTCTTTCAATGGATGACATTTGCAGGAGAAAATATACTTTCCTTTATCAATCTAGAAAATAATACACATTATCATTTTTTCTAGTTTGAAGCAAAAATATCACCACTAGCTAAATTTAGATGTTTTTAGTTGTACCTTCATAGGCGAGCTCGGATCGTTTAATGTTTGCGTTAAATATTTAACGTTTACGGTGTAACCATGGCAACGAAAAACAAATCTTTTTTTATTCGGGAATTAACATCAACTTATAACATGTTCAGTGGAATTTCATGCAGAGTTGCAAAACAACCGAAATCATATTTAAGTGCTTCATAATTTTAGAATGAATTATATTTTCCATATATAACCAATATCTAATATTAGGAACAGTCACCGACAGATCACAAAACTCGTGTGTGTTTTGCGTGGCAGATTTTCTCGCGTTCAGGTGCTGTTCTGCATTCCGAAGCAGCACATGAAATGCCAGCATCAGATGATCAGATACTCTCGGTGTACACTGTGCAACTCAATAATAGTAATTTGCATCTGGATGAAGCCGAGCCAACAATAGTGTTTGTCATATACAAGCCAACGACATCTTATGATCTCAGATATATAAAAAAATATTCAAACTTATTTTCAATTTCCAGGCTCCACCCAAATATTCGTACGGATACAAAATTGAAGCCGGCGGAAAAGAGGACGGTAGCAAACACAGCGGTTCGGGAACACACGGAAAGGATGAAAAACGTGACGGAGAATTCGCTCAAGGTCGATATTATGTCGACCTTCCATCGGAGGGCGCGAGCAGTCGCGTGCGTTACTTCGCCGACGATTGGGGTTATCACCCCGTTGTTGAGTACAACCACACCAACGGTCACAGCAAGGCTAGTGCTCAATTTGCGCTCGGGGAACATGCCGTGCGCGCCCTGCACTCCGGCAGAGAGGTGAGACTCATTACTGAATATCATGTTTTTTTGAAGTTATACTTCTTTAAAGGTGTTATCAAAAAATGATGGGAGTGAATGTTTTCGATTTGCGCGCGCTGAAGTTCACTTTGGAAATTTATCTTGCTCTGACCATAAAATAAAAATCCCCTAAAAAACATAGTTTTCAAATTATTTTCCGCTAAATTTTTAAAATTACATATTTGTTGCAAATAACAATAAATTTAATTGTGAAAAATAACTCTAATAATTTAGAGTGATGATGATCCTGTTTATATGTTGGGAGATTAAAGGATGAATCCTGGTGACATAGGATCGATGAACTAAGCAAATACTGAAGGTTTTTTTATTGCATTTTATTGTCACCAGGATTCATCCTTTAATCTTCTAATAAATTTAATATTTTATTAGGGTCCCTTTAGGTAGAGTATGGTGCAAATGGGTCGAGCTCTGATTGGTCAGCATATGTAAACTATATGGGACCGTTGGCTGAACATTGCGACTGTCAGGCTGGTCTGAATACTGTTAGGCTCAACATTGCGTTGTTGCGACCAGACCCTACTTCAAGAGACCCTAATTTTTAATAGTAAATTTATATTTTAATTAAGGCTACGTAAAAATATTTTACTTTAAAAAATACCCTAAAAAATCCTCTAAATTTAGGGGAAAATACCCCAAGGTAACAACACTGCAGTGAAGTTGCTCGCTGAAAAAACTACCAACAGAACAGAATTGAATTGCACCTTCGCCGTAGATATCGTTGTAGTTGTCTTTCCGTTCAATCAGTGAGGAGGATAGAGTATGGTAGAGACCATGTTCGCATGGACGTAGCGTCTAATAGCTGTACTTATGTTAATCTCACTCAAGTCCTTTTATTATTCCGAGGGCCAATTTTATTAGAAGTAACGGTAAACATTAACTTTCAAAGCAGTGAGAGTTATGGGTGAATTATAGTGGCGTTAGTTTGGTTGCCGTCTAACATTTCGTCAGGCTGTAGTGAAAGTAAAACAAGGTTGTCTAAAATTAAAAATAAAACAAAATGAACACGTGCACTCGTCGATTTTAATGACGTATTATCGTTTTATTGGACGTTATTCATGTTTCAATAAAAAATGAAAGTTAATAAAACAAATTACGGGAAACCCAATTAATTGTTGTTACGCACAATAATGTAACAAAAATGTTACGTACAATTGCAAAATGATTTATATAGCTTTTTAAATGGTTTTATTTGCAAATGCAATTACTTTTCCAATCATATAATATAATATGGAATGATAGAACAGTTTTATAAACAGCAGTAAATTAATGAAAAAGACTTTAACAACAATTTGATTGCATATTATATATTATGTCCTTAAGGAAACAAATAAGTCACATTATTATTAAATGATAATTATATGTATTTGTTGATATAGTTTCTTGCTGTTTTAATGTTTTTACCTAAATGCAATATTGCGATATCTCTGCTCCAGAATAAAAAATTCTGCCTCATCATTTATAATTAGATGAACTACATGAAATAAAAATTTTAGAACTGCTTATCAAAATTAATGTAAAGTAAAGCAATCCTCTTTTACCTACTGAAATAAAAGTGAAAATATTTTTATAGGTTGGAGAAGAGCATTTCAAAAACACCGCCGAAGAGTCTTCAGCAATCCATCAGGGGGCAAAACCGGTAGCAGTAGCTATACCTCAACAACCGAGCCAAATTATTATACCGTTCTATTCACCGGGAGTACAACATGTTCAACAAATTCAACAACAAATTCAACCCGTACAACAAAACGTTGCAATTCATCATCTGCAACCAGTTCATCACACGGTGCATGAACAAGCACCACAAATAAATGTTCAACATGTTCAACATATTCAACAAGCGCCTCATGTCGCCGCTCAACACATCGAACAAGCACCACAAATAAATGTTCAACATGTTCAACATATTCAACAAGCGCCTCAAGTCGCCGTTCAACACATCGAACAAGCACCACAAATAAATGTTCAACATGTTCAACATATTCAACAAGCGCCTCAAGTCGCCGCTCAAAACATCGAACAAGCACCACAAATTAATGTTCAACACGTCGAACAAGCACCACAAATTCAATATATACAACATTCTGAAGCAACAAAACAGGAATCAGAAAACTCGATTCAATACGGAAAAAATCAAAATTCCGCCACATCCGGCGAAGCTAGTTCATACCAAGTATTTGCGCAAAACACTGTACAGCACAAAGTGCAAGAGGCTCAAAATGTTGAACAAAAGGCACAAATTCAACAGTCCGCTGTTCAAATTGACCATAGAGTAAACAGTCACACTGAAGGTCAAGTTCAGGAACATTTAAATCTTCAGAATACGAAATCATTCGTTGATAAACACGAACACAAAAACGGCGTTCAAAATGTTTTTATAATACAGGATGGGAATAAAGCAGCTCAAAATGAAATTGAGCAAAAAGTTGAAGGAAATTCTGGATATGTTCAAATTCCACAATATGAACCGAATCAACAACAACAGTACATTCAACAACGGTTGTACGAAACTGCGCAACAAGCTATTATTAACGGCGATCAACAGTTTCAAACTGGATATGGTTACAAAATAGAAGGACCTCAGCTGGTAACATCCCTGTACAATCATCCAGGAATATATCAACAGCAGCAGGAGCAGCAAAAACAACAACAAGAACAACAACAACAGCAACAACAACAGCAGCAGCAGCAGCAGCAGAAAGACCAGTTAAATAATTTTGCTCAAATATTACAGAATACGCAAAATGTTGTTACAGGTGAAGATGTGTTAGATATTAACGCCGCCATTGATACAAATTCTGCTAATTTTTTGAACAGTGAGAACAGTGAAGATTATTTTCAAAAGAGTCAAAGTCAAAACTTGCACAATGGTACTCCAAAAACTCTTATAAGTGATGTTATTAGTCAAGGTCAAGCTCAACATTTTGAAAAACATATATCGCAAATAGTTGAAAGTGGCAGTACCAGTTTTTCGTCACAGCCAATTGTTGTAGAAGATTTCGGTACAACCGGATATACCGAATCTTCGACTGAAGCTGTTAGTACAACAATAAAAGAAACAACAAAGAAACAAAAAAATGATTATTATTCAACAACACAAAATACTATTGAAACAGAAGTGAGTACTCATAAACCTCAATACTCAACTAAACCGGCTGTTGAAGTAACACCACGACCAGTTAGTAACACGTTCTTGGCACCGATTACTGCCGCTTTGAGGATACAAAATTCCGGTGAAAAACTGGAAAATATAATCTTGTGTGAACATGATACTGAAAAACCAGTCACTGTTCCTTCTACCGTATCGGCTACAGAAGTTGAAATTCAAAAAAGTATTCCGTTGTATGCGGAAAATTTACAATTATTTGACGGCTTTACTCAAGAAACAGTGCTTTCCAATTACGAATTAAAAAAATTACATCAGCCTCAAACTGTCCGAATCGGTTATCAACAGCAGTACGATAAAACTGACCCGCGACAAAGATATCACAACGCAGCTTCGGTTCAGCAAGTCAATTTGAAAACTAAAGATACATATGCTGAAGGTTCCGAAACGTTGGCACAGAGTACAGGACACGGCCAAGAAATCCATTCTTCCCAACATATACATCTTCCGGTACAACAAATTACTGTAGAAAAAATTGTTGAGAAGCAGGTACCTCAACCGTATCCTGCAGAGGTTACTAGAATAGTTGAGAAACCTGTACAAGTTACGAAGTACGTTGACAGACATGTGCCTGTCGAAGTTAAAGTTCCCGTGCACATTCCTTACGAAGTCAAAGTGCCATATCCTGTGGAAAAAACCGTCAAAGTACCGGTTCAAGTCGAAAAAATCGTCGACAGACCTGTTGAAGTAACTAAATACGTTGATAAACCCTATCCAGTTCACGTACCGCAACCATATCCCGTCGAAGTAACCAAATACGTCGACAAACCGTATCCGGTTGAAGTTAAAGTTCCACATCCGGTTCCGTATCCAATTCAAATCGAAAAAATCGTAGAAAAAACAAAATACGTCGACAAACCATATCCGGTTCAAGTCAAAGTTCCTGTTGAAGTTAAAGTGCCCGTTGAAGTGACAAAATATGTGGACAGGCCGTACCCAGTAGAAAAAATAGTCGAAAAGAAAGTAGAAGTACCGGTTGAGAAAATTGTTGAAAAGCCTGTACCGCATTATGTAGACAAACCGTATCCCGTGCAGGTTCCGGTTGCGGTCCCTGTTAAAGTGCCGCAACCTTATCCGGTTGAATATACAAAAGTGATCGAAAAACCGTACGGCATACCGCAACCGTACGCCGTTCCGGTAGCGCATCCGTATCCCGTTCCGGTAACAAAACTCTTATCAGTTCCAATTGAAATACCGAAATATATTGATAGGCCGGTGCATTTCAAAAATCCCTATGCATTCTATTTACATGGGAGTAATAACTACGCCCCCGAATATTATCAAACTATTCAGCAACAGGAATATGCTCCGAGCTATCAAACTATTTCCATAGCGTCGCCGCAACAAACTGGAGGATACTCCAAATATCCAGCTTCGTATTTCAAGCAAGCTGCAGGAGATTCTGCAGGATCGGCATCGTATGCTGTCGAGCATTTCGATAAAGACTGCACTTATTTAGGACCTGTTCCGCCGAAACAAGGTGAAGCTAGTAAAAATGTTATTGCAATAAGAATGCCGAAATCGCGAAGGAATGCACAACCGAATCCGGCAGCTAGAGTTCTTAAAAATATCAGATTGGAATATGGATTTATGCCGCCGCTGAGACCGTCGGTTGAAACGGACGAGTTGGGTATACCGTTGAAAAAAGAAAATGAAGAAAATTGAATTAATTTATAGATGCTAGAATACTTCTACGATAAGCAGATTAGACATAAATTATTATTTTAATCGATTTGATTAAAAGTTCAATAAATAAAATTGTCGACCAATTTTTCAGACAATATATTAACAAAAATATATAATTAATTATATATTTTTTTGTTTATATATTGTCTGAAAAATTGGACAATAATTCTATTTATTGAAGAGTTCTAATCAGACGTTAAACAAAGATTTGATTAACAGTTGTTCAAAAAGCTAAATATTTTAAATGAGAGTATTCTAGAGTTGCCAAATCGAAAATGAGGTTGCTTCTAGGTGAAGTTATACGTTACTCAGTATTTATATATTTATTGATTGAAAAAGAGTCTATTTTCTTGTATTTATTTTTTATTATAAATTGTCTACATTTCTTTTGTAATAAACCTAGATTAAACTGGGTAATGGTAAATATGTCCTTCACTCGAGTAAAACTAGATTAATGACGTTTTTAGCAGTACCCGTTACATAATATTAGGAATCTTTACAAAACTATCTATTTGAAAAATTCACTACTTCAAAATATAGGTAATAGGTATACTATATAGCATATTATACTATTTTCAAAATTTTAAGCTTCATAGTCTAAAATCACGTCTGTATATTTGGCATGTTAAGTGAATTAAATTAATTAATATATTTTTTGTGTATTTAGGTAGGTACCTATATTTCATTATTTTTTTTAAAAAAATGTGGTAGGTATATACTATTAAATTATTATTACTCTTTATTCTTTACGCAAATTTTATAAACAAATAAGTATACAGTTTGTTTAAAAAAAATTAAAAATATACTGAAAATAACGAAATTATTTATTTAGTTAATAGATATTTTATACATAAAAAATGTATCAAAAAAAAAAATTGCGTCCATTTTAATATATTATTTGATTAAAGTGGATCTAGTCTGCTGCAAATAAAAATTTACAGCTTTTTAATGTTGAATCAAATTTGATTTTAACGAGTTATTGTATCAATATTACTCATGTTTATTGATTAATAAATTAATGTATATTGTATGCTATATACATTGTGATTTCTAGGTATTTAATTTTTATACATTTTATACGATTAATTGATATATATTAATGTTAATGTTTATTTTTTTATTGTCAATATATGTTAAACTGAAATATATTTTACATAAGAAATTATTATTGTTATTAAATAGACCTTATATTTAATTATATTTCTACCGAATTTATTTTTTGACCACTACAATAAAAAATGTATTTTTCAAAATTTCGTAATTTATTCAAAATTAGCAGACCCGGTAAACAGGCGTTGTCCTGCCACATACCTCGCTTGCTGCAAAATTGGGAATTTTTTTAAGTAAAAAATCAAAAAAAATTGGTTGGAAAGTTAAAAAAATCTGAATCTCGACAACAGCGCCACCTACCGGGTCCAACAAAAGCTAAGAATGCAGGTGATCCCATAAGTACAAAAAAAAGAATTCATCAAAACCGGTCAAGCCGTTTAGGAGGAGAAGAATTACGAACACTCGGACACCGGAATTTTCTACATAAAAATATTTCTTTAAAAAAAAAAAATGTCATCTATGTAACAAAAAAAGCAAATGAATTCTTTAACTTTGAAACCTACTGCTCCAGGCTATGAGTACTGCGATACTGTCCAGCGTTTGGTGTATTACAACTGTATTAGTCCAAGTGGCGACCGCAAAAAAATTGTTCCGATTTGATAGGGGATGAAACTTTCAGAGGAAATGTACTTCTATCACTTGTCTAGGTAACCTTGCAGAACCTGTTTCAACAGCGGGGAAACACCACATCCGGTTTTCATTTTTATGTAATTACTAGTCCCACAGAATTAGAGCAATTCATTACCACAGCTAGGGCCGGGCAACAAGGACTCGCGCCAGGGGTGCAATGCGATGCAATTCGTATGCTCGTTTGCAAAACGCATTGTCAGAAAATCTGACTTGACAACAGATTTAAACGATGACCATACAGATTTCTCCATAAGATAAGCATTGTAGAACTTTAAATAGGGTATATGCATGTAAGTTATATTTAGTTTAAATGTAATTGTTTGTAATCTTTATTGCAATCGATTAAACTCTAAATAGTTTTCCTTTTTAAATTTTTGCTAAATTTTAAATATTAATTAAACAAAACTGCAATAAATACGCGCGAAATATAAAATACCGAAACGCAATGCTATTGATTCGACCGTAGTGTGACGTCAAAAAACACGTAAACATATGGTTGCCATAGAATTACTGCCTCTTTTTCAATACAAATTTATGTAAACAAAATTGTTGACATGTTATATGACGTCACAGATCTCCCGCGCAAAAATGGCGCGTTTGAATAGTCAAAATAGCTTGCCCAAAAAGAATATTTATTTTTTAATTCAATAAGAATATTTTAATGAATGATTTCATGTGTTTGATAACTTTTATTATGAAAATAATTGATTTTAAATATTTTCAAGAATTGTGCATATACCCTATTGATCCTGCTGGAAAAATAATTGATCGATTTAAACGAAATTTTTGTAAACTGTTTATATCATGGTGTTTTGCATAATTTTCTCATCGAAACAACTTTTTAATTAGTTTAATTAGTTCACAACGACATTAGATTGCTCCTGAATGTATAAAAACTATATATTACATGCGTTTGGCAAAATACTTTTGACATTATAGCGTTTGTCATACAAAAGTGTAAGCATGGATTAATAAAATTATGAGTCTAAAGTGCGCTGAGTTATCTTTATTAAACTGATATACCACACACAGCATTTAATACAATATCTATGTCAAACCAAAATTTTTGACAGTGCTTTCTGTAACCCAACATTAGTATTAAGTAAGATTTAAAAATATCAAGCAACCATTTTTTGAGAGTGCGAAATCTGATTTTTGTTTTGAACGTGAATGACTAACTAGAAAGACCTTAACTAGTAAGTACACAAAAAAAAAAAAAAACACCATATCAAGTTGATAAGCTATACTTCTTTAAAAAGCAAAGAGCGCCATCTTCACTTTACGGACTAAAACCACCCAAGAAACAATCAATGCATACACGTTTTGTTTATTCAAAATGCAGTAACAATCGGTGTGTTAATAAACAACTTTCTAATGTTAATAAATAAATACTATTATTTATTCGTATGATACGGTTGTCGTCTACCAGATGGCGTCAAAGTTTCGTGAACGTAGAGATCCTCAAGTAAGAGTTAAGAGACCAGACGACGATTAGTCACATATCTTTAGGGTTCTACATGTCGCATTTTGTTTCAAAAGTCTAACCAACGCACAGATAGAAAAAAAAACAAGGATTCCATAAGTTGAACATAAAGAGACTGTAATGTGACAACATTACAGGCGTTGTCCCCAATCATTATTTTGAGTAATCGAAACGTAAAATGATATTAATTAATTAAATTCACTTATTTTTGAACATTCAGTATTCTAAGTGCAAAACGCTATTAAATCTAATTACATTTATGAACATAATGTACTTTTTAAAAAGATGTTATCTAAGTTCGATTCTGATTGATATTGCTGTAAACTTGAAAATTTCGATCGCACTGATTGGTGAATCAAGATAGAGTGGGGCGAAATAACGCCGTTATTGATAGCATTTTTGAAATCAAAAATATGATAAGAGGCTTTTTTTTGCTTGCGAACTTTAGAAAGAAGTACACGCGTCAAGTTTACAATTAAATTTTTGCTTATCAGTAAATCTTCACTGTCTCGTTACCTACTTGATTTCATCAAGAACGGAGTTTTCTGGTCATCATGAGGTAATAAAACTTTGGATAACATTTTTAATTAAATAAAAATACATTAGGAAAAGAGAGCACAAAAAATAAAATCAATTGATCAAAAAATGCCTTATATAATATAATAAATAATACCGTTAATATTGGTTCGATGGTTTCTCTCTATCCAATATTAACGTGTCAATGTAAATAAATAGATATACCCAAAAAGGGGTTGTAAATAATAAAATAAACGATTTAAATATACATATTAAGTATTAGTTGTAAGTTGTAAATACATTAAATATAAAAAATGGAGTTCAAAATATATCTCCACATTAAATTGAATATAAAAAATAATTTTGATTTCAAATAATTAAAGAATATTAATTTTCATTTTTTTTTTTGATATGATAAATTTTGTTTATAGTAAATTCAAAAAGATTCAATACTTTGCGAATATTTATATTGAAAAGAATAGGATAATGTTTAGAGAAGTTTGCCATATACTTCTTCCTTTGCTATCGAACTTTGCTCAATATTTATAGAATTGAAGTATTAATATAAGAAACAATGCGTTTGATCTAAAAAAAATTAAGAATGAATGATAAAAAATTTATAAAGTATTAAAAGTATATAATTGTCGACCCGCAAAGACGGGCAATTATAAAAAATTATTATGATGAAATTATGAAATATTATAAAGTATTTAAAAAGGTATTATTATTGTAGACCCGCAAAGATCGGGCAACTACAGAAATTATGATGATATAAAAGGGGTATAAAAGTTGAAATGAATGAATGAGAGATAACGCATAATATCGCATAGAAATAATGATATAATAGAAAGATTTAGCAAAGTCCGAAGATAACGAGGAGGTATATGAATTACTTTAAAAAATAAAGTCATATTTTGATTAATTAAATATTAAATGAAAAATTATAAGATAGAGGAAAAATTATAAAGAAATTATATATAAATTGGAAAATAATTTGAAATTAGCAAAGTTAAGAAACAATTTGAATTTATGAAATTATTAAAGTAAAATTTGAAATATAATAAATTGTAAAAACATTTTTGAAAATAAAAGTTTAAAAAGTTAAAGTTAATTTTAGGCTAAGTTAGTTTTAAGTGAAATAAATGAAATTGGTTTAAAATATATTTTGATTGAATAAAATTTTGAATTTAAAAGTAATGTTGTTTTTGATGTAAAAAAAAAAGAAATACATTTTTTGGAAAACAATTAAAGATTTTGCCCTCTACAGATATCAACAATAGCGTTGGTATTTGTTCAGGAAGAAGTAGCGTTTCGTCCTTATCAACACGGCGTAAGGGCCAACGGGGAACGTTACAAGACGTCCATTAATTACGTGAGTTCAAAATAGGGGGGAGGGGTCGACAAATCTCATTTAAAACGTAGAGGGGGGTGTCAATGAAAATCTCATGTTTAATTTTTAATTAAGAGCACGTTGTTTTGAGGTGGGAACTGTTAAAAAAACGATGCTAAATACTCGTACATCTATACACAGTCTAAAAATATATATTGTTTCAATCTATCAGTTATTTTTCGAGCCTGGATCGATTTATATGTTGTTAATTAAAGGATGAATCCTGGTGGCATAGGATCGATGAACTAAGCAAATACTGAAGGTTTTTTTTTATTGCATTTTATTGTCTGACGTTTCGGCAAACGTTATGCCATCTCCGGAGAATCTAGAATATTTATATATAAAAAGTTTTAAATTATTGTTGTTACAGTTGTTATTGTTAAAATAAATGCAATAAAAAAAACCTTTCAGTATTTGCTTAGTTCATCGATCCTATACCACCAGGATTTATCCTTTAGTCTTCCAACATTTAAACAGGATCATGATCACTCTAAATTATTAGAGTTATTTTTCACTATGTTGTTAATTGACATTTTGGTACAACATAGTCTATATGATTTGTTTTTTCATTACAATGGTATTGTTACAGCCAGTGGCGTAACAATAGGGTGGCAGGACGGGCAAAATGCCATGGGCCCCTGGTCCTAGGGGGTCGTGAGCACAAGAGGATCCTAACACTTATTATTACAACATTCAGTAAAATTTGCCACGGGCCTTAAACGGGTTAGCTACGCCACTAGTTACAGTTTTAAATATTTAACGTTGAATGCATAGACGTAGCAACAGTTTTATCATGGGGGGGGGGCTAATTTTCAACTCAACCTACCATTACCAGCTACTACTTATACATAATTTGAAAACTGTTTAAAGATGCGAAATCGATCAACCCGACAAAGAAAACGTAAATGATTGTAGATTTATCTTGTTATTTTTGTTATTTATACATGAACAATTAATATTGTAGGGTAGGCCAGGCTCACCTGCCCCCCCCCTCTTGCTACGCCAGTGGTTAAATGGCCCGAACTCTAAGGAGATACAAAAAGCGCCATATATTTCCACTTTCCCTGTCAATACCGGTCGATGTTTCAACAGAACTCTATATAATATACAGTTGAGGTGTTGTTCGGAATTCCATTATTATTATTTCATATGCGTTGACCGTGGTCTTGTAATCATCTGCTATGGTCAAATGACAGATGTTTAACAACATAGTGCTATACGATTTGAGATTTGTGGTCAACACTTTCTCCTACTAATAGGCATATGTCATTTGTTTCTCAGTAAACACTTATCAAGCGCTTAACTAGATTTCAGTTAATAACACTATAACGTTGCAGTGACAATAAATATTAACAGTTAATATGTATAATTAGTGCGTACGGAAAATAGGATAGACAAAAATAAAAACTATGTTTTTGTAAATCTTTGATTAACGTCTCAATAGAAATCTTCAAATAAATAAAATTGTCGACCAATTTTTCTCAGACCAATATATTGACAAAAAATAACAAAATTACAAATAAATATAACACAAGATGACGTTTCGATCCGGATTTGGATCTTCTTCAGAAATATCCAAAAATTTAAAAATTAATTAGTATTGAGTTATTTATTATCTAATAGAAATCGCGAAAGATTGAAAGTATGAACGATTAAAAAAATTATGAAAAATTAATAACAAACAAATTTTATAATACCATTTTTATAATACTTTTATAATACTTTCAATCTTTCGTGATTTCTATTAGATAATAAATAACTTAATACTAATTAAATTTTATATTTTTAGATATTTCTGAAGAAGATCCAAATCCTGATCGAAACGTCATCTTGTGTTATATTGATTTGAAATTTTATTATTTTTTGTCAATATATTGGTCTGAGAAAAATTAGTCGACAATTTTATTTATTTGAAAACTATGCTTTTGTACCATTAGTGAAATTTGTAGTAAAAAACTATGACTTATTTTAAACATTTAATAGTAATACCATTGATAATCACGATGACGGAAGGTTTGGTTGAGGATCAAGAAATAAGCTTTACCAATGTTACGCTAGTTGGCCAACGTTTCAAAAAAATTGTTTTTGTCTTCAGGGCTTGCTAAAACATTTCAACGTGTGCGATGCTTGTGTCCGTAAGATGTGCAAATAAATTATTGTAGAAACTCATAGTGACCAATACTCAGGTGGGATATCCAAAATATGCAATTTCTGCATATTTTGGATATGTTTTTTTTTGAATTATTGAATGTTTATAACACAGTACCTGAAGAGATTAAATGCCTAGATAGCAAAATGTTCAAAAAGAAACTAAAAATGTTCTTAAACGAAAATTGCCCTTACAGTACAAAAGATTTTATTTAATGTTTTATTAATTGTATTTGACATGTTTTATACTTTTGGTAACATAAAATAAATTACCATTACATATTATTATTATTATCCCGCCTGAGTATTTATTTCAATGACTAGGGGTTCGTATCTTTACTGCTTGTTGATGTCACTCAAATATAAATGTAGTAAGCGAATTGAATGTTTTTAGAATTGCAAATCACTTGATTAATTTTTTTATACTGACTCACTTATCAAAACTTTTAATGTTTCCCGTTAACGTAGAAACTTGTTTGACACGCAAGAAGGTTGCATAGCACAAGTAAAGAAAAATAATTATAAAATTATAAATTTCTGATTTTATATATTACAGAATTATTATATGACAAATTTAATTTTTATGAAATAACGGTACAGAACACTCAGGGCGCGAGTTTTAATCGCACTTGTCCGTCTCTTTTTAGTATTATTAACAGTTCTCTCTTTTATGATATAAAAAATGAGTCTATATAGAAATAAACACGTGGGTCCTTTAAAAAGCCTGCGTGGGTCAGTGTGATCCGCGGGTTATAGGTTCGTTATCACTGCTTTTCGACAAGTCACTGTTGTTTTATACTCATTTAACGTTGCGTCGGTATTATAGCAATTGAACATAGGTAAGCAGTATCATAAAAGTAATCACTGATCACATTATGATCACCGATCATCGCATATTATTTAATTTTCTTCTAGCCGCATCTCGCGACACGAAAGTCTCTGTGCTAATGCTAACTGGTTTTACTTATTCTAGTTCAATATGTGTAATTTAATTGCAAGTTCAATAACAATTTTGTTTTAAAACACTTATCGTTTTCTATAAAGTTAACTGCTTCACATTATTATGTTATATCTATCAAGAAATTTGGTTTCAGTATCGCGGGAGTTTAAAAAACCCAAAAAGAAACATTTTGAAGCACTGTAAAATATAGAAAAATTTTATAGGCTATTTTGTATCTTATATTTATATTTTCCTCTAATAAAAATTTGATATCTACATAATACAAACACGGGAAGGAAAAAAAGATTGTGGTACACATTGTGATGAAACATGCATTGTTCTTTTCGTTTTAATGAAAGGAAGTGCACAATATATGGATCATCGCGAGGTGTACAAATTAATACAGGTAAAATCGATTCGGAAGAAATCCATATAATGACAAAATAACGTTAATAACGTTCAAACTTAAAAAATTAATGATAGAGTATTTGGAAAGAATTCCGTGGCACGGAATTCTCTCCAAATACTCTATCATTAACTTCAATGGATCACAGTTACTCTATTTATTGAATAGAGTCAATTTCACTTAAAAATTTAACAAATTACGGTCGAATTTTGACCATTAGGCGACCACTAGTTATAAAATATTGATATTCATATCTGATAACACACAGTTTCATGTTTTAATTACAATGTAAAATGTAATTTAAACCGGCAATTAGTGAAACTACTGATTTCCTGTACGTCAATCTTTTTATTTTAAATAGAGAGTATTTTCTTCTGTCCTAATGACAGTCATGTAGATTATTAACATGTATTTACCCATCTTACTAATAAATACTTATAGTATATCTGTATTATGCTAATGCGAAGGAGGTTGTTATCTGTTTATTTATTGAAGTTTCTCGATTAGTAAAGTGAAAAGCTTACTTATTAAATTATTTATTATGCCTTTGATTAAGACAGTAATGTGATATAAAACTATTTGTGTTAAGAAACTGGAGCAAACCGTGCTGACAATACCAGATGTCGATTTTTTTTATTTATGCGTTATTGAAAGTTAATAATTTATCTTGTCAACACTATATCTATACAGAAAAAACAAAAAATTAAGCTTCTGGAATTTCATTTTTTAATGCCACCAACTGATAGAGTTACCGCCAACTCAAATTTTTATGGCCTACTCCCTATAAAAGTATAAAATAACTACTTTACATGTATATGTTACGGTCAATGTCCGGAATACGGGCAATGTCGACAATGCCCGGGTAATGTCGACATTGACCGGTCAATGCCGACAATGCCCGGCAGCCCGAGCCACATCGAGCAATGTCCGAAATCGGACAAGGTTCAAAAAATAGATTTTTTATAAACATGAAACGCTGACATTTGATTGTAAGTATCTTTATCATGATAAGTTATCATTAACGTTTTATGGAATTTTTATCACTGATATCAACTATTGAAGAATATATTTTTTAGCTTTCTATTACAATTATTGATGATTGAAAACACGTAGAATTTATTTCCACACATTTTATTTATTTTAATGAATAAAAAAATACAAAAAAATATTAATTATTTATATTAGTAATGCCTTTTTGTATTTTTTCATTCATTAAAATAAATTAAATGTATGGAAATAAATTATACTTGTTTTCAATCATCAATAATTGTATAATAGAAAGCTGAAAAATACATTCTTCAATAGTTGATATCAGTGATAAAAATTCCATAAAGCGTTAATGGAAACTTATCATTACAAAGATACAATCAAATGTCAGCGTTTCATGTTTATAAAAAATCTATTTTTTGAACCTTGTCCGATTTCGGTTATCGCCTGATGTGGCAATGTCGACATTGACCGGATTCCGGACATTGAGCGTAACATATACATTGTATACCGACCCGTAACAAAACTCATTACGAACTAGAACGGTAAAGTAAAAAAAAACTGATCGCGCCATACCAATCCCAAAGTAAATTACGGTTTGTCTATCAGTGTTTTTTTTTATAACCTATTTGAAAATGAAGTGAAAAGCAGCTTTTTTATAGGATGTAAGGCAAAAATATCATATATACCTACATGATGGTATTAAGACTGTTAAAACTCGCAAGTCCTCGTGTTAACATGATGTCACGCTTTGAAATAATACCTATAAACCCTTACAATACAATCTACTATAAACTTACAATTATTTTTTTAGTGAACTAGGGGTCCCGCTCGGTTTCACCCGGGTGAAAAAAAAACGAATGGACATGAGTATGCACATTCATATTAGTTTACCGAGATGAATGTTGTGTTCAAATTTCATGATGATCGGAGTTACCGTTCAAAAGTTTTCGTCAGACGGACAAATTTTGAGTTAAAACATTTTTCATTGATGCTCCGCTCCTATTGGTCGTAGCGTGATATTATATAGCCTATAGCCTTCCTCGATAAATGAGCTATCCAACAAAACATTTTTTTTTCAATTCTTATCAGTAGTTCCTGAGATTAGCACGTTCAACCAACCAAACAAACAAACTCTTCAGCTTTATATATTATAGTATAGATTGAAAATACAACTCACAGACGTTTGTTATATAAGAGGTACGTTATTTAAAAGTATACCTAGAGCTAGGCTATATTATGTGTTATATTATAGGGATACATAGACACCGGAGATAATAGACGATCGACAACTGAGATCATAAGATCTATTAAAGAAGACGATTAAGTTAAAAATGGAATTAAAAAATAGCTTTCTCTGAACTGACAGATTTATCGGATCTTCCTTAGAAATTTAAAGAAAAATGTTTAAGTAATTTACAACTTCGCAAAATTTAAATTCAAACGAAGAACATCACACGTCAAAATAAATTCAAACAAACTTTTTAATCCCATTGCTATTCTTGATTACGACTTCCGCGTTATATTACTACGGATAAATAAAACAGAATGTAAATTTAAACAACGTTTGTTACGGAAATATATTTCATTACTTACTTTCTTGGTGAATGTAAAATTCTGATTTCCAAGATTTTAGTGATACGAATAACAAAGATCGATTGCAATCTCATCACCTATTTTTAAAATGCAACTATTGTGCATAAAATAACATTTAAAGAAAGCGACATTAGTGTCGTCTTCTGATCGGTTTGTGTTGCCTAGTGAATAATGACGAGAGATTGTGCCGCCCAGTGACTCTGCTCGCGCCACCCTGTAGCAGAGTGCACAACCGTTTTCCGGACTGCGTTTTTATTTTACTGATTAAAGCAAGTGCCAAGTGAATCGCAAATTGATAACGGCGTGCACATTTTATGTCCTTTGCGTTGACATCAGTTGATATTTGATCGTGAACTATTTGAAATGTTTGACTCTGGTATGCTTTAATATTATCCTTGCCTCGTCGCCATGTTTGTATAGTAGACTTATACACCTCTCGAGCTATTATGTTGTCCTGTCAAAATTGCTAAAAAATATGCTCTGAATGCAACACTGTATGTTGATCATTAGCAGGTTTAAAAAAATTACAAAACCTCTTCAAATTGCAGTTGACTGCAGCATGAGTTCAAGGCATTTTCTAATAATAATTACCAACTGTGAATAATTGAATTTTATAAGTGCACACCTCCGGATGTTGAAAATTGAACGGAAATAAGGCAAAAGGTAAACAAGAGTCTGAGAACTGCCCTTGGCGACACTTTCGTTGCTTTTTTTAATAAATACGATGCTCAACCAAGAATATTGAATTTATTTTGTACGTTGTGAAACGCAATATTACTTTTCACTGACAGAGGATATTGTCTCAGCGATGAGATGCATAATTTCATTCATGGATCGCTACGCACCACTTTGCCAGCTACGTTTTTTTAATTATAATTAGTCACCTCTCCATTCTTCATTTCAAATCCTTGCCATTGCCTAAAAACGGTTGCAGCTTCCCCGATGCTATTTTGAAAAGACTCCAATAATGAAGGACTAAGAATCACACTGGAGATATTACAAGTAAAATTTTTATTACGTATGGTGTTTTTCCAGGGTTTTTATTTTAATTTTCGTCCGCAGGACACTTAGTCCTTCGTTTGAAGTTTACCCAAAATTTTTAGCATGAAAAATAACGTCCGGAGAACGTTAGACGAGTGGAAAGGATTTGACATGAAAAGTGCAGCGAGTTTTTTCTGGTAGCATATATTCTTCCTTGTATATATTAAGGAAAAGTATAAAATTCAGAACTAAATTGGGGCAGGGGTTCACGTTGCTCAATGGCCACTGAACATGCAAATAATTCTAGGGTGAGGAAAGAACCCTAGTTATCTAGCAAGGGTCCTTTTTCTTCAAAAAAATACTACTTTCCAAAAAATTTCAATCTGTTAAAAATCATGTGTGAAAAAAGTTACCAGTTCTTTAAATAAATAAATACAATAATAGTAAAGGGTTTTCCAATAAGAGGTGTTATTTTGAATAGCCCGCTATTTTGGTAGATGTCACTTTTGGAGATGTCATTTTTTGACATTTGACAAGTAGAAACTACGCCATTAATAAAAATGGAACGATACACGCTTCAACAATGCACTGAAATTATTAAAATTCACTATAAAAATGGTGAAAATTTGGCAGAGACGGTTCGTAAAACTCGAACATTTTTGGGTCGTCGTGAAGCACCTTGTCGGACCGCAATACAGAAATTGGTGGAAAAATTCGAGCTGTTGGGACAAGTTAGTGATGTGAAGAATAAAACCCGTGCACGTCGCTCAAGAACAGCCGAGAATATTGCTGCTGTAGCCGAAAGTGTTGAAGAAAACCCAAGTGAATGGATTGCGCTATCGAGAGATGATTAATGATTTTTTATGGCCAAAATTGGATGGTATTGATCTGGACAACGTTTACTTTCAACAAGACGGCGCTACGTGCCACACAAGCAACGAAAATATTGATCTTTTACGGGTTAAGTTTCCAGACCGTGTTATCTCTCGAAGAGGTGATCACAATTGGCCACCGAGATCCTGTGATTTAACACCTTGAGACTTCTTCCTTTGAGGCCACGTGAAAGAGAAGGTCTACGCCAACAGCCCAGCGTCGATTCAAGACCTCAAAGATGGAATTCGTGAGGCTATCGAGGACATAGGGCAGCACATTTGCGATTTGGTTATGGAAAATTTCATGAAAAGGATATGGTCCTGTAAACGTGGTCGTGGTGGTCATTTGGCTGATGTTATTTACCATTATTAACGGCATACCTTCCTCTTTATAATGAAATAAACATCCGATCATTTATCTCAAAAAATGGCATTTTCCTTTGAATATCAAAATAACACCTCTTATTGGAAAACCCTTTATATTGTGCGACTATTGAGAGAATGAGAAGATTTCAAGAGCGTGAAATTTGCCGCACGAGTGTAGCGAGTGCGGTAACACGCGAGTGGAATATTCTCCTTCGATCAATAGTTGCACATAATACTTTATTCAACTAGCACGAGTAATATGTAATCGGGGCACTGATAAAAGAGGGAAAAATAATAAATCACTTCATTGATTGACGTACCCACCGCCCTCGATGCACACAAGATTGCCCTGACTTTCGCTGAATTGCGATGCTGTTTTCATACATAGAGAAACTATGCGGTAATAATTCATTGCCGTACAGTTTCGGCTCGCTACCGCGTTCCTATTGGTCCAGAAACTATGCAGTAATACATTATCGTACAGTTTCGGCTCATTATTAGCACTCTACGCGTCAACATGAAGTAATTTATTATTTCTCCCCAATTTAGCATGGCCCTGAAATTATATATTACTCACGCGTGTTGAATAAATAATATACCTACCTACTATTTTATTTATTATATTCATTATTCAACTAGTAGACCGATTCTGTTTATAAATTCGTCATTGCGATGTCACAAAACTAAAAAATACGTAACTGTTAGACCTTAATCGGAACTGAAAAATCAATTAAATTTTCAGTGTAGAAGATTCTGGATATTTTTAGATAATAAAATATTAAAATTTAAAACAGATGTGTCAGCGTAATTTATTTTTTTATTATCGACATTAATTTTTAGTGACACACTCTCAATTCGATTATAATTACTTCAACAGAAAAAAAAATAATTTGCATATTAATGAATGCGTCAGCTGTTAAAACAATTTCGTGTGTAGCTTTCCTTTAAGATGAATTTAATTAGGAGAAAAACATTTTTTAAGGCTGAACTCTACAAGCTGATCGTAAACTAAAATTATAAATGTCGTGAGCACGTAGAACCATGGGCGTACCCAGGGGAGTAGCTGCCCCCCTGGATTTTGGGAGACGTCATAAACCGTTTGGCTGAAGATCCTCCAAAGTTACTTTTACAATAGATGTCTAATTTAAGTTATATAAATGCATATTTAATATATTTAAGTTTATTTATTTGCCTACACATACCTATAAAACAGAATCTCCCGCGGACGTTGCCCCTACACACTACATACACCGAATGTTTAGTGAAGTTGTTTTCGTGAAGGGTGTAGGGCAATACAAGCACGGGGTATCCGGCTTAACCCTTAACCGGTGACGTGGTATTTGTGCCACACAACTGGTGACCTTGGGTCTGTCAGACCCAATAAAAAAAACAGTTTTTTAAGTGCTTTTTCAACACACAACCAAATGCAACTGCCTATATTATCATTGTTTAAGGTATTTTTCAATTGTTAAAATAGAGTTATATGGCTTTAATTAGAAAATAGGTAATTATACATGAAAAAATATAAAATGAGAGAGAAAATCCTAGTAGTTTGTATATAGCATTTATTATAATTTTTTTATCATTAACCAATCTTTTGTAACACATTATGGTATGGAAACTGAAACTTTAATGATTAAAGTACAAAATAAAATCAACGGAAAACAAGAAAAATATATATTATGAAAAACTGCAATGCCTGAAGTCAATGAAAAATCGTAATTCCAAAATATCACTCTCTAGCACAATGAATGCATATTTTTTCTACGCATGGTAAACAGACTGGTTTTTTGCATCTCACGCAGCGCAGATTCGTTTTTCTGTCATTTTTGTAGCTGACACCTTTTTCTTTTATAAGGTTCAACTTCCTCAGTTTCAGGAGAAGGTACAGGTTTATCTAAAAATTTAGATATACCTGTACGAAGTTCTCTTGGAAGTCTATTGTTAGCTAGTCTCGCATTTAGATGTTGTATAGTCACTCTCTAATTAATCATACAACTTGTAGCACTACGTTTTCATAATCTGGATCCGTAGATCGTACTGTTTTACTTCCAGAAGCCATTGTACAAATGTTACGTATACGGTGACAATGGGTCTCACAGACCCTGTAGAGTTTTTAACTATTCGCTATAAATCTATGGTTACAAATAATAACACATGCTTTACGGCATCTAACTAACAACTGATTAGTAGGAGGGTATCTGACTAGGCGGACCGACACGTGCAACAGTTTAAGACTTAGGAGGGTTTGATTATATCAATGGGTCTCATAGACCCAGGGTCACCAGTTAAGGGTTAAGCAATTTATAATATGACCCCTCCCTCGGGCTTAAAGCTGGGTACGCCCATGCGTAGAACTCATGTATTTTCAACTCGTCGGGCCTGATCGAGTCACACATCCTCACTTCGTGGCAGCCGTAGATCAATCAGAAAAAATGTTAAATTAATTTGAGTCGTCAACGTTATCGAACGTATTTTCCCGAGGGCTGAGCTACGTAACTGCATTTTTTGTAAAAAGTAGGGATTAAAAACTTTAATACATTATATTGACGCATTTAGCTTAGTAGCTGCGCGTTTTCGTAATTAAAAAAAATCAGTTGAAAATAGATGGTGTTGAAAATACATAATCAAATATCTTCTGCAATCACCAACTTTGCTACCCATATATGGAACTTCATTTTAAATTTCCGTGTGTACAAATTTTCCAGTAATAATGTTTCCATTCTCCAAACAAACAAAAACATAGGTATAATGATTCAATTAAGGTATTCAGAGACCAATCATATTGATTTTCACTTCCTTAAAGGCAATTAAGTAAATTGTAACCTTTCATTAACATTGAAATAATGACACGGATCGATCTTAAATTACACTAATTGGAAGAAGCAAACGCAGTGTAGTACAAATTGATGGATTACTACCTACGATGTTTGTCGCTGCTTTACGTTGAAAACGAAATTAAATCATTCCGCAGTAAATGAAAGTTATTTTACATCTATTCATGTATCATTTCGCGCTCTTGTTTAGCTGAGACATGAAAATTTTAATTTAAAATTATTTAATTTTGTGTCTTACTATAGTAGATGACGGAACAGACGTCTGTTTTCGAAGCCAAAATAATTCTAAAATGTAAAAATAACAAAACAAAGTAGAACTGACTAGTTGACAGAGTTTTTATATGCTAGATTAAACCGCTAAAACAATTATACATAATCAAATATTTGATTAATGTCTGATTAATACTCTTTAATAAATAAAATCATCGACCAATTTTTCAGACAATTATATTGACAAAAATATATAATTATAATTCAATACATTTACGTTTCGGGCCGGATTTGGATCTTCTTTGAATTGAGCTAAAAAATATAAAAATTAATAAATAATTAGTTTCTAATAAAATTTGGTTTAAGTTTTTTTAAAAAACTTAAACCGAATTTTAAGTTTTTTTATAAAACTTAAACCGAATTTTATTAGAAACTAATTAATTATTAATTATTTTTTATATTGTTTAGCTAAATTCTGAAGAAGTTCCAAATCCGACCCGAAACGTAAAATGTATTGAATTATAATTATATATTTTTGTCAATATAATTGTCTGAAAAATTGGTCGATAATTTTATTTATCAATTAATTATATATCAATATACAGGGTATCCCATTAAGAATGGGACATAGAACAAGCGCAGATTCTCCAATTCAAAATAAAACGATTAAGCGAAATATGCTTAGATAAAATGTTACTCGCTCTACCAGTGGCGTACGGCAGGAGTAAATAATGCTTGTACCCCTTCTAAATGTAACACCGCTGTCTAAATTTTAATTTTGACTATAATTTTAATTATTTTGATATTTTCTAAGTCAATAATGTACACTTGTTGGTTTGTTGTAAAGTCATTGGTTTTCGAGATATTCGCAGTTAAAGATAGATAGATTTTGTCTTAAAAAAACTGCGAATATCTCGAAAACCAATGACTTTACCAACAAACTAACAAGTGTACATTACTGACTTAGAAAATATCAAAAAAATTAAAATTATAGTCAAAATTAAAATTTAGACAGCGGCGTAACATTTAGAAGGGGTACAAGCATTACTTACTCCTGCCGTACGCCAGTGGTAGAGCGTACTGAACTAATTTTTTTATTGTTAGGTGCATTTTATGATATTTAACAAGTGTGCCGATTTGAGTAAAATTATACGGTGTATTAAAAAAATTATGGACATTAATAATTTTTCAGTTTTCAACTTCAACACCCCGTATTTCGGAAACGAGTAACATTTTATCTAAGCATATTTCGCTTAATCGTTTTATTTTGAATTGGAGAATCTGCAGTTGTTCTATGTCCCATTCTTAATGGGACATCCTGTATATTATTTTTTGACACAACTAAAAATCACGTTTTCGCTAGGTATACGAAAACGTCCAGAAAATAAAATTACAGACAAAGATCTCCGTGATCCACCAAACAAAGACCTGAAGTCTTGGCATCGCTGCGTCCTTACTTTATTATTTTAATATTTTTTTTTACCTATCTGCCGCAATCATATATTTAAATTCATATATTTAAAAGTTCTCAAGCATACAATTTAAGGTTCCAAAACCTACATTAAGCCGAATTGTTCGCAACACGCTTCACTACGTTATAGTAAAATTACTCACAGTCATTTTAAATTCAATGAATTCATACGCATGATTGTTATTACAACAGACGGTGATCGTTTAAGTAGTTCCTATGCTCATTTCGTACTTGCGATATGTGTCTCTGACAATGAATGCGCCTCCAGCTATAAACAATAATATTTCGCACAGAGACGGTTTTAAAAATATCTGAAACGGTATAATTATTTTGAATTTCAACAAAAAAATAATCAAAAATATTTTCATAATGCATTTTTAAACGATGTAAATATATTATAACAGGATTTGTATAAACTATCAAATTTATTCCCATCTCAAAATCTAAGACTACTGAATAGAATATAATATTTGATAGGATTTTAAGGACTTTTCACGCCCGACTTTAAGAAAAGAACAATAATTGGTTATTCAAATCTTTGATTAACGTCTAAATACAACTCTTCAAATAAAACAAAATTATCGACCAATTCTTTTCACACTATATATTGACTAAAAAATATAAAATTATAAATCAATATTTCACTAGATGACGTTTCAATCCGGATTTGGATTTTCTTCAGAAATAATCTTAAAAATATAAAAATTAATTACCTAGTGAAATATTGATTTATAATTTTATTATATTTTTTTGTCAATTTTGTATATTCTGAAAAGAATTGGTCGATAATTTTATTTATTTGAATAATTGGTTATATTAACATTTTTGAAGTTATACTTCTTTTGGCGCGTTATGAAAAAATAATGAGAGTGAATTTGTACAATGCGAGCGCATACTGAAACATCAAAATTAACAGGTTGGAGTTGTCCGCAGAAAACGACTACCAACGGAATATCGCCCACCAACAGAATAGATGTAGTAATCTTGTTCGCACGTTCGTAGCGTCTAATAGCTGTTTTTATGCTAATCTCACTCCAGTCTATTTATTACTATATTTCAATAAATTATCTGCATGTAAATTAAAAAAAATGTTTTTAATCAAAAGTGTAAAGTAGACGCACACAAATGTGAAACACATTGCTGATACAATCAATGAAGTGTTTTATAGATGATCAAATTATAATGGATTCAAATAAGTTCAATACTTCTGTTCATTTTTCATTAGTTTCTTTTTAATTTCCCAAACTGTCAATGGTATCTACATGTTATCTGTATAATAAATGAGTCTTACTCCAGTCCTGTGTCACCAAATGCACATACTTTCTGTTATCTGACGCTGTTACAAGTGGAAGTAAGTCTACCTGTTATACATGTGACCCATTAAATGAATTACGACATAGTGCTTTCACACTGTAAGCAAAAACATTATTAAAAACTCGACGGTTGCCCAAAATACTGAAGAAGTTTTTCAAGTGAAATATAATCTGGTCTCGGATCTCACTACTAGCAGTAAAATTTTGATATATCTCCAACCGACCGCTGTTTAATAGTTTCTTTAGACTACAATTTTGAAGGTATTTTTTATCATTGAAAACAATTCAAGATAAAACTATTATAGATTATTGTCACTCCTGAGCTAACCATAAATTAGTATGGGATGAATATTGAATATAAAAAAAATACTAGATAGTACCTACTTTAAACGAATAATAAAATCACGACTTTTCAAAGTAAAAATACAAACTATAAATAAAAAATTAAAAGAGAGGAAGAAGAATACAAAAAAAAATATATATAAAAACTTATAAGCGAATGAGAAATATTCCGCAGATGATCTCGACAGCACTTCAAAAAATATTTAAATCAGAAGAATTAAGCAAATCAAACGATTCCTAAGTTTACGTATATCATTTTTATTTTAGAAACTAGCTGGGTCCGTCTTCGTTTTACCTATAAAATATTATATTATAGAATAATAGCCGTATTTGTAGGGCGTTCTCATATATTTATTAATAAAAGTCATTACCTGAGGGTTCGCACGCGATTGAGACGAAACACGGCAGTGACAACAGTAGTGCAGCCTTCGGCTCCATCGCATTTTTAAGTTTGTGCGAGAGTAACGCACGGCAATTGATTTTTGTATATATAGATTAAACACAATTTTGCGCTTAGTCTTTAGAGCTTTTGTCGACTTAAATCCGTCACTGTAAGTATGCCAGCGAAACACTATTCGATCCAATGATTTCACTATGCACAATTAAGGCCGCTGCACACAAAGCTAGAAACGCTGCTAGCTTCTTTGCTAGATTTGCCTACCAGTTTTCTAGCGCTGGCTTTCTTGATTGCTGTTAAGTGCTCGCTTCACACGAGACTATTTTTCAAGCTTGATTTGTGGATAGATATGGTGCGCGCGCAGTGACAGTTCTAATATAAACACAGAGCAAAACGTGTCTGTTGTCTGACTCTGAACAGAATGCGACACCATGTTTGATTTGTGGGTGTTTGTTCAAGTGCCCACGTGACACGATACTGCTTCCTGATTGGTTCTTGCACATACCTAGCAACAAATTCCGCAGGGAAAATAGCCCCTGTTCTAATTTTAAAACCTATTTTGTGAGCTAGCAGGCCAGCCAGCAGTGACGTCATTTCTAGCTTTGTACCCAGCCTATCGGCTAGCAGAACTCCTAACAGCGTTTCTAGCCTCGTTTGCAGCGGCCTTTAGCATTCAAGAATCTGTCAGTGAGTTTGGATCATTCAGTTTTATTTTTAGTAACAAATAATAATAAGCAACAACACATGTGATTTGAGAGAAATCAAGCAACAAGACCTAAGAGATGCAATTGTTGGCATTATCAACGTGTGAGAGTGGCCAATCAGAAACCGCTGTCTGCGGTCCTTCCACCGGAATCGCCGACTACCTTGATCATGACTGAATGTGAAATGCATCCCGTGCGTGTCTTAGTGACCGCCAAAGAAAAAAAATCAATCAATATACTCTTCATTGCAGCCGATTGTTGTTCAGTGTTGACAAGATACTCTTGTTAACAACAACTGCAGTGTACCATTTTCTAATTGGTTTACAGTGTTCAATAATTAAATTAGTTTATTGATTTTTACATAATTCTAAGTGTTTACTTTTATATTAATACTAAAAATGATTTTAAGATGTGTAAGTTTTTTTCTTATATTTTATATTTCTATCAAAACAAACTGATTTATTGTGAAAAATAATTTAGAGTGATGATCCTGTTTAAATGTTGAAAGATTAAAGGATGAATCCTGGTGGCATAGGATCAATGAACTAAGTAAATACTTAAGGTTTTTTTGCCGAAACGTCAGACAATAAAATGCAATAAAAAAACCTTCAGTATTTGCTTAGTTCATTAATCCTATGCCACCAGGATCTATCCATTAATCTTCCAAACTGATTTATGTGTGGATTTATTAATTTTAATTAAAAAAGTAAATATTTATAGGGAAATTTTTTAACCCATTCTCAAAGCTTACCTATATTATTATCTTTATAAAAAATATGACAAGACATTTGTATTTCGTTAAATGTCATAGCACGTGAAATATTTCATTATTAATTGCCGATTAATTACCTAAAACAAATGTAAACCCTTAATTACTTATTTCCTGAACATAACAGAATTACTTTGGGTACCTAATTACTAAAATAATATACTCTAGTGACTTCATTCATTAGTAAATAGTCTTTCATGTACCCAGAATTCTTCTTTTTATTATTTATAACTTCATTATTGTAGTTCTTATAATTTAGAAGATAGAAATCTGTGATCAAAAGACAGACGGAATAATAAAAACGCTGGTTTCTATTCTTTGGATACGGAACCCTAAAAATTACATTCAAATTTTTAATCATATTTTGTTCTAAAATAAGGTGTACCTTAAAAATTCAAAATATTGCTTATCTTCGCTACATTAAAATAATTTATTAATTTTAGTAGATGCTATACCCATCTGTTCAATTTAAATATTTCAGAACATATCCTACAATATTATAACAAATTATTATTGCGTATTAACCATACCAAAATATCTTCTAGATATTTATTTAAACTTATTTATTTCTTTTGCAGACCACGTTGTTCACCATGATAGTCCAAATGATTTTCTGTTCCGTAAGTCAACCAAGAATTTACGAAGTATTTGAAGACGTAGCTCAGAAGAATCTAGAAATTCAAAAACAGAGGACTATTCGACTACAACAACATAGACAGCAACCAGAATTCAGTTTTAAAAATTCACGTCAACCAGATTTACAAAAAGACAGATATAGACAACAACAGAAAGTTGATTCGTACGTACAGGCGTACGAACAACAACTGTCCAAAAAGCTACTCGAAAATCATCAACAAACAAAAAATACTGTTAGACAACAAGTTGTAAAACAAAAACAGCAACGACAAACCAATCGTGAAGACAGTACAAAACAAATTCCAACCGTGAAAAAAGGCGATTGGACACCGTTAGCTGTTGTTTCAACAACTGAACAACCAACCAAACTGAGAAATTCCCGACACAAAACTAATAAAGAATTCGAAATATTTGAAGATGATCAAGAACCAGCAGCATCTTCTGATATTTTTACCCCAAACAAGCGTGTCGGGAGATATGCTCAGTATCCACTCGTATTGTCTCCAAATTATTTGAGTGGTTCTGGAACGCATCCAGTTCATTTAGCCCAGAACGTCGCTGTCAATTATGCTCAAAATTTAAAGATTATGCCACAGAATGTTCATGGATACACTACTGCTGTTGATTTAGATCAAAATCAAGAAGGCCAAAGTGATTTGGATGCACTGAACTTGCTGATTGGAAAGAATCCATCGGATCAACTTCAAGGCTTAAACAGTTTGTTGACATCTCAAAGTTTAGGAAGCAGTGACGCCTATGATCATAATCTAGGTGCTGATAATAAACAGAATTTGTTTTATGCTAATGGGCACGCTTTGTATGTCAAAGAACGTATCAAAGATCATACGCCAATAACGGAGAATCAACCAGACATTGAGAATCCACAAACACGACCCAATGTCAAGGTCACGTCAAGTAGTCATGCGGAAGACGTCAAGTTAACACCAACTCATCAGATATCAGATAATTTGGTTGAGAAACAGCAATTTCGAGGCGTTAATAACGTCTACGGCAAAGAAGACGAAAATGTAAGTATTATTTGGATACGTAATTGCGTATCAAAAACTTTCCCAATAGCATGTATAACACACTATAAACCGAAATTAATCAATTGCATTTTAAAAAATAAAAAAGTATGTAATCTTTTAATGAAACATTTTGCAACGATGTTGAAGAAATGTCAGTTATCAAACGAAAATAACACTCGAAGTATATCAAAAGAAAAAATCTTATTAAATTCACGAATTAAACGATCAGTAAATAAATCACTTCCAAAATCTAGCGATAATGATGAATTCGGTTTTGAGATAGACGACGATTTTGGTTCAGGTGAAATTTTAGATTATAACGCGGACTATCCAGAAATTAATTCAAAACAGAACAATGAAACTTTTTTACTAGACAATGGTAAATTAACAAGTAATGTTTCCAACATTAATTTAAAATCTAGAAAGGATCCAGGCTATTATTATCCTCAAATTGAACCTACATTAAAACATGAAGGTAAAGATGTACATATCGTAATAAATAACTCAAATAATAATGATCATAAAAGGGATACCGAGCATCCTCCGGTAATAATACACAAAAAACGAAAACACAGACCACGTTTAACGCGGAAACCACGACATTACACGCGGAGACGCCAATCGGCAGTTGTTAGCAAAATAAATAGACTATTACATAAGTTAAAAACTCACGGCTATTAATGCAAGGCAGTTTTAAATAAGAATCAAATTGATTGAACTCTAGAGGTTCAAGAGGTCTTTAAAAGTGTCTAAGAAATTAAATATCTCTTTCACCAATGACAAAAAACTTTGCATACAAAACAGCGTTCAAAAAGGTTTAAAAAAGTGAAAACTATTATTTACACTCTCCTAATCCGTTATTAAAAGGCCTTTAACAAAAGACAAAAGATGCGTCTAGACGCACGACCTAGGACTTTTAAAAAATATTAAAAAACTTTTTCAATATCTAGAGCTGATAAAAAACCATTTATTATTCAGAACTCAATTGTGGTCTGAACCCAAAAAATTTAAAATTTAGACTTTAATGCTCCAGAAGTCGGCAATTAGATTAAATATCTTTGAGTCAAAAATAAAATTGAGAGCGTGTAGTAAAGGTTTAGGAATGAGGAAAAAGAATATTATATTTTCAAATGTCATCGAAAATGACAAGTATCTTCGACTAAAATTCATAGTTAAAGTAAATATTATAACTTATTAGATAATTAATTAATCAATTAGCAATTAATCAATTCGCAGGTGTGTCTAATTTTTAAAACAATAGACATTTACTCGATAGTTCTTTTCTACTTAATAATTTTACGTATAATCAAATTTTGTCAAAATAATTGAACTACACAAAGGACGTGACAAATGACAGTCGTGACAAAAACAATTCACTTTCATTACGTCGCGATAATTGGCTATTTATAGTTCCTGACAGATATACAGTCAGTTTTAAATTCAGATCGCGTTATCCGAGCTGTGACTATGTTAGATTTTTTTTAATTCAAAACGAAAATGAAAGTCAATGATCAAGTGTGCTGTGTGAATAATACTAAATTTACAAATGTACTGTATTTACGTGTTACACGCAAACAAAACTACAGTAAACTCTCCAATATACGTGACCTAAATATTGATCAGTATATACTAGCTAATTATTTTTGGTGGACTAGCATTTTTTGTGGGAATCCAATTTCAGAATTATGTAGGCTCATTTTACCGTGTTTGTTAAAATATGAAATGTTATTTGCTTGTTTACACGTCATTTTAGGTATTTCCAAACCCACTGAGATTGTTTTGATCACAAATGCACTTATATCGAAATTTTATATCTATACTAATATATAAAGTTAAAGAGTTTGTTTGTTTGGTTGGTTGGTTGAACGCGCTAATCTCAGGACTACTGGTTCAAATTGAAAAAAATGTTGGATAGCCCATTTATGGAGGAAGGCTATATGCTAGATAATAATATTATCTAACATATATTATATTATCACGCTACGACCAGTAGAAGCGGAGCATCAATGAGAAATGTTGCAAAATGTATCTCAAAAATAGCTTCTATTCAGGTGAAATGCCGTAACTACATATATCAATATTAGGTCTTTCATTCACAAGTCCGGCTAGGTCAGTCAGTAGAGCATGCGACTGTTAATATCAGGGTCGTAGGTTTGAGCCCCATGTTGGGCAAATATATATATATTTTTTTTATTTTCTACATTGCTTTCTTTTAAGACATACATTTAAATTTATTTTAATTTTATTTACGACTAATTAAAAATAAATAAATCTAATTAATAGCTCATTTGAAAACTGTTATAACTATAGGTACCTATATAAAAATAATTATTCTACAGTGTTTCCAATTAAATATTTATTATATTTTATTAATTACCTACAGTAATTATTGATTTAAAAGAAGTTTATTACTTAAAAAAGTACAAATACTGCTTTTTATCGACAAAAACTTTTGAACGGTAACTCCGATCATCATGAAATTTGAACACTACATTCATCTCGGTAAACTAAGATGAATGTGCATAATAATGTCCCTCCCTTCCCCATTCGTTCTCTTGCACCCGGGTGAAACCGGGCGGGACCGCTATTAATTATTATATTCTGCCTGACGTATCAACACAGTATTTTACATCTTACATTTACTTTATATTTTACATTTGCGTCAGTTAGTCATTTTGTTACCGCTCAGCTTCCTGTAGTGGAATCGCGATGGAATATAGCTTATCAAAATCGGTTCAGTAGTATTTGATATAACGTATATTTTTGTCGTCGCGTGAGCTTCTCGAAAAAATTAGCACTAGGCCATATCGAATTTAATAGAAGCTCGCTCTTTAAATGGTGCGCAGGGCACGTGCCAAGTCAGTCGTAACTTTTGCGTCTTCGTAGCCGCGTATAATTGGGATTTTACTGTAAACGTCTTTGCACATTAGACGTTTGGTGTTCCTGCTCGTTGATATTCACATTTCGATGTTTAGCTAGCGTGTCGTTACAACTTTTGCATATATAATTTGTCAATTAAATAACTTTCAGTTCCAAATTATGCGTGCATTTGTTCTCTAGAACTATAGTTAAATGATTAGTTCATTACGAGATTTTTAATTAGTTTTGTTTGAATTTTAATTTGAAAACTATGTACTAATAAATTTAAATGTGTATATTTCGCGTACATTTATTTTTTTCGATGCTATGGTATAAAACAGGAGTGGGCAAATCTTTTGATCGTATGAGCCACATTGCGGATGAAAATTTGACCGCGGCCCAAAGAAATTCTTTCTCTAATTTATATTGGCAAACAGTAATATTTTTGCTTTTAATAATAATTTCATAATTTATAAAAAGTTTCGCGGGCCTGAGAGAATTCTACTGCGTGCCGGATGCGGCCCGCGGGCCGCCATTTGCTCAGACCTGGTATAGAAAATTGTCCGAAACAAAGTATCTATACCTTATAACTGTTAAAAAAAGCTCATATTAAAATATATTAAGGACCAAATTTAGGCAAAACCACGAAAAACTTTTAACTTTTTAGTCTATATTGATATAATAACCGCTATAAAATCTTGTATAGGAAATTAATTTACGGGTAAACACCGTATATTTGTAACTACAGCGGCTCGGCCCGGCTTCGCCCGAATTGACGCCGTTTTTTCGTCGACTTACGTTACAAAAATGTGTTTCCACGAAAATAGATTTTATTTTAACGCGATAAATATACAGCTTATGTCCATCCTGATGGTCCATTCTAAATATAGGTGAAAAAAAATTTAAATCAGATGAGTCGTTTCGGAGATTATCTCCTGCATCCAAACTTACAAACTTTACCTGTTCGTAGGCTTTTGCTCATATCCTTCGAGCCTGAACAAATAAATATAAAAATAGTTATTTTTTTATTATTTTGTTTATTATGTTTAGATATAATAAACTGAAATGTATTTTGATTCTAAATTAAATTAACACCACAACAATGCCCGAACGCAGTGCTCATTGCTCAAAGTTAAGAAATGTGTTTCCATTATTCTGTAATTTAACGTAAAAGTATTATTTTTGTTTACAAATATAGAAATTAGAAAACTGTTTTCTACCAGAAATCAGTGTACTTATAAAATGTTACTAACCAGAGATCAGTATTATTTATGTTTTGTAAAAAAATGTAATTAAAATAAATCAGTATTATATCACTTATTTAGTTTTATTTCGAACAATTGACTGGGAATTTTAGAGTGATATTGTATACAAGAATTTTTTTTTAATTTTTGAATATGTCTAAACAGCTTATACGTTGTTATACTAGCTTTATCAAGCTAACGCAAATTAATTTTTAAAATATAATAACTTACACTTGCATATTTTTTGTATATTTTATCATAAGTATATAACTTTTAGAATGCGTTATTAGAATTTCTGTATAATTATTATGTTTTATAAAGCATTTTACATTTTTTCGGTTTTTATGGAAATAAAGCTGCTTAGTTATGTTAAGATATGAAATTTCAATTTTGAGTTGTTCCCTTGAAAGGAGAAAACTTTCATAAAGGATTTGTTCCAAAAGTAAAAAAAAAAATTGGTTGTCTGTAAAGTCGGTTTACGGACGATAGTTTTACATGATAACGTCATAAAGAAACATTGATGATAAATTGCATACTTTTATGAGTTACACTTTTCGGAACGTTACACTTTTCGGAACGTTACACTTTTTCGTGCATGCAGCCGGTGTTTCATCAATTTATAAGACGTTATCACGTCAAAAACTAAAATAGTAGCGCAAGTATTTCCTGCTCAAGTACTATATATTTAATATTCCCGAAGGAGAGCAAATTTTCAATTACAATTTATACTCAGTAATGAAACGACCTCGCAGTTAACACCCGTCTTCCGGTGAAGACAATAAAATTATTACTGATCGTAAAACAAAATTGTTTTTTGTTGACACTTTCTATACGGTACAATAAACACAAATATATTTGAACTTGACATGTGCATCTTGGTAACTTTCGTTTTGTTATTATATTATTTAGTATTGAAATGACACACTGTACACTGAAGTTGGCTTAACATGTTTAATTCGGAAAGTTTCATTGTTCTAAAGTTGTTGCAACTGGAAATATAACTTCCTTATGGCCACGTTACATTAGTTCGTATCCCAAAAATACTGTATTTAGAGAGATTCTAGATGATAAGTGATCTACAACTGAGATTATTTCTGTAGTTGTGCAAATGATATTTATCTTGGATAATTTAATTAATTATTAATTTTGTTGTTAAATTACACGAAAAAAAAAACAAAAAACAGGTGTTTCAACTCTTGGTTTTATCAACATTGAAAAATTCATATAAGAACTACACCGTGTATTAATTTTATTTAATGAAGTTTCATGACGAATTTTATTTCATCTTCAGTCAAAAATATTAGAGATACTGTGAAATTAGCCAGACACACAATCTAACCAATCCTCTACACTGATCAAAATTTCGTAAAACCTTGGATTTCAAAGTTACAACCGGAGCTAATTTTCGTGCTTGTTTCTGTATTGACTTTTTGTAAGAATCAATCAGAAAACAGTATTTTGTCACGTGACCGACATGGGTAAACATGGCGTCGTAGTGTGTGTTCTGTTCAGAGACAATAAACGTCCATTTTGGATAACGTTCGAACTGTCACTACGCGTGCACAAAAACCATCTAAAAATCTAGCTTTAAAGCACGCATCGTGTGGAGTGAACACATAAAAACCATCGCGAAATATACCGCGACAGTACGTCTGGAACCTAGCGCAGCAAAGCCAGCCTCGTGTGCAGGGGCGTAACTATACCACCTGAGGCCCGAAGCAAATTCATCGGATGGGGCCCTCCTTTAATATAAAAAAAAATTTGTTGTCTGTAAAGTCGGTTTACGGACGATAGTTTTACGTGATAACGTATTCCGTAATACATAACCTAAATTTATATAATAATTATAATAATTCGAATCTATGATATTGCATCTTTTGCTTCAAATTTAGGTTAATTTTATTTATTAAAATTACTTACCACCTATAATATAATTGTTTTTTGTAACTTTCTTTCTTTCGTATTTATTTTAAGTCTCAAAGGTTAACTGTCATAATATTTTGAAAACAATTATTTCATTGTTTATATAAAATTCCAAAACCTACTTACAATATTTAAGTATTTTCATACGTCAAAAAATTGATTTTTATAATGATAAAATTTGTATGAAAACGATTTTTTCGAGAGATGAGACCTAGCTAAAACGATTTTTTGCCCCCCCAAAATCCCTTTTCAGTAAATTTCATCCAAATCGTTAGGGCCGTTTTCGAGAAAAGCACGCACAGGGTCAGGCGGAACGTTAGGAACGTTAGGAACGCTAGGAACGTTACACTTTTTCGTGCATGCAGCCGGTGTTTTATCAATTTATAAGATTGGTGATTCATCAATATATAAGACGTTATCACGTCAAAAAGCTTTACGTTGTAGTTTCATCTTTATAAATGTTAGGTTCCTTCTGCCGGTGGCCCCCTCAGGCTAAGGGCCCGTTCTACCACCCTTTTGTTACGCCACTGCTAGTGTGCAGCGGTCTTTAGTATACAAACACGATCAATTAATTGGACTACCTATTTCGGAAACTCCATTTATACATTTCTAATTTGTTTGTTGTTTTTCTTTTTTCAGCATCAACAATACGCCGCACAATACGCATTCGGTTATAGGGTACGTGATTACCACAGCGGCAATGATTTCGGACACGAAGAGAAGAGAGACGGAGACGTGGCCAAAGGACACTATCATGTCCTGCTACCGGACGGTCGCGTCCAGAACGTAAATTATTATGCCGGACCTGAAGGATATCACGCCACCGTTACGTACATCAATGCAGCCGTACACTAACAGACATTATGCAACATAAAGAATAAAAAGATGTCTGTTCGGGTGTTAAGCCTGATTGTAAAAAAATGTTCTCGGCTAATTTTGAACTGTGTTAGAAAAAGGCATTCGATTTCTGTTCGCTGTGATTAAGGGCGTTCCCAAAAAGGAGGTGTGTTCAACTTGTAAAAAACGAACCCTATGTTGACTACAATAAAAATAGTTGATACAGCACACTCCTTCGCCTCCGCTCACATGCGTAAAACTACAAATCATCGAAAATTAGCTCACATTTTTGAAAATAAGCTCGCTTTTAACAAAACAAATACCGTTTGTCATAGTTATTTTTACAGAAACATATTTGTTTTAATAGTTATCAGTTTCTCAAAACAATCGTAAGAAAATTACTATTGTTATTTAATAAAACATTCGCTTCAATCGATCGGGATAGGGTTCACATATGCTAAATATGTTAATAGTCAATATTTAGAAATTTATTGCCGCAAGACTATTGAAAAAAATGTCTACGTACAAATGACACTTATAAGTATGTGTATTCAAAGTTTCAAAAGAATCGTAAGAAAACTGATTTTTTGGGAACGTTCTTATGCGATAATCTACACAAAATTTGAATCGTTACTCAAAAATTTCAAAAAACATATTTTAACACTCTTTCATTAACTTCACCTGTATACGTACACAGCGAACACAATATCCAAAAAAGCGAAACTTATATTCAGTAAAAAGTTTAATACTACTTTCAGATAAAGATAAGTAGGACTAAATTAAACATTATAATCATAGCTTCGATTGTTACCGTTGCAACGTCACAGTCAAAAATCTGAATTGATTCTGAACAGATAGATTTTTACATAAAAAAAATATAAAGAGGCTCAGAATTCATCCACTTGTTGTTAATGCAAAAAAGTAGTATAAGATTAATCTATGTATTTATTTATGAATGATTTTATTTTAATGCAGTAGACTCTTGATTACCCAGGGAAATGGCTGGGATAGAGTACACGGATAACTGAAAATCACGGATAATGTAGAATGCAAAAAAAAACGTGGGTATATACTTTGACAACATAAATTAGCATTCCTAGAAACGAAATGTTTTCAAATACTTATAAAATAAATCGAAATATATATTATACTAGTGACATGACTCAACCGCAAACCGGGTAATATGTTCCCGGATTATTGAGAGTCTACTGTAATAATTATTTTTTTTAAGACTGCGAGTACCTATATATTATAATAATATTGTATTTTTATTTGTTTTATTAAGTTACGCATAAAAATAAACTTTTTTGAAATATTTTTTAAGAAAATAAAACTTATAAAAATCATTTTAAAAAAGAATTAATTTAGAAATATGGATAATACTTTAAAAAATGTTAATCACTATTTTTAATGAAGAGTACAAGTGGTATAAAAGATAGACGTCTTATTATGTTGCACGTCTTTCCGTGTCGGTAATTTTCAGATTCCAAAATACACTTTAAATTTTGGACATTGATCTTTTCACCGCACTGTACTCTAAGGCCTGATGTTGACGTACGATTATGATTGCGCAGTTTTTCGGTCGGTATTCATAGACCCAACAAAATGATTCTCAAACATTTAATCGGCCTATTATTTTAATTTAACAGTTGCAATTCTTAGTAACACTTAGTAGTTTATCGTGCAGCTAAACGGTCGACCGACTAAAAAAGTGTGCGTGGAACATTTAGGCGCGGTTGAAGTAAAACATGTAAACAATAAATTTTATATGTATATTCTACAGGTAAATAAACAGAAAAAAAATAACGGAAACTGAAAATTCGCTCCAGAAACCTTTAAAACTATACAATTAAAAATTAAGTTAATATTGTAATTAGTTCCATTCATACAACTAACTTCTGTACAATTCATTAAAAAAACAACTCTCGCAGTATGTGGACTTTGTAATCCTTTGCTATACATATAAAGAATTTTTTATGTTATTAGGTATAGATACGCTATACTGCATTAGTAGGCTGCGTAAAAACGTCACATTATAGTCAGAGTGCCCATCGGCAAAAATTTTATTGACACATACTCTCCCCAAACTTTGTATATGGCTTCATTAGGCTAGTCTGACACCTATTTCTTCTATGACTTTTCTTGATTTTGGGGCGTTTTCCCTCTAAATTTTCCGAAAGATGTTGTCTTGACGACGTATAAAAATGTAAAGATACTGTTTGTTTTTTTAATTGGATAGCTTAAAAACGCTAAAATTATGTTCTCTGACAAATAACATGAACCATTTAAAATGTCTGACACCTTGAATATGTTGCCATTTAAAATGTCTGACACCTCGAATATGTTCGACATTTTAAATGATTCATGTTATTTGTTAGAGACATCATTTTAGCGTTTTGGTTGAAGTTTTTAAGCTACCCAATTAAAAAAACAAACAGTATCTATAATTTTTTATATGTCGTTAAGAGGACATCTTTCGGAAAATTTAGAGGGACAACGCCCCAAAATCAAGAAAAGTCATAGAGGAAATAGGTGTCAGACTAGGCCTAATGAAGCCATATACAAAGTTTGGGGAGAGTATGTGTCAATAAAATTTTTGCCGACGGGCACTCTGACTATTAGTTCATAACGCCAACTCACCAGATAGTCCCTTCGTGAAATTTACAAAACGCGTCAATAAAAGAAGAGTTTTACTTCTAAATTGCCTGTCAGCGCCAAACCCTAGATGCGGTATTAAATTACGTGTATTAAAAGAAATTTCGTGCAATAAGACCTTTTGATAAACCTAATTTTTAAAATTGTTTATATAAATATACGGAGCCAGAGGGCCATGTGCAATACGAGTATAGTTAGTTAATATATATGAAAATTCGAAAAAATATAACATTTTAATTAATTGTAAACAAACTAAAATGCATTCAGTACAACACTTTGAAGTATACATTAGAATAAAATAGTTATATATTATATTTAATTTGTTACCTAATTTTTAATTACATAATCTGTTTTTTATTGTTAACATTAATTGTTAATTTTGTGTACATTTAATAATAAAGATGTTATACAATTTTTTTTGTCTTCATTGCGTAAATGAGATGCACACAGTAATAGTTAAGTGGCAGTTAACAAACAAATAGTTACGTTTTCATTTTAATTCAGCTGTGCAGTTATTCCTACATATAATTGTCACAGAAATGTACAAATTACAATACTTACTTATTTGAATAACGTTGAATGTGGAAACACTATATTGACTCTCAGAAGGCGTTGAAATCATGAGAATCTTATTAACAACGTATATCTGTAACAATCTCTTTCAACATTTCTATATTATAAGACAAAAAATTTTCTGTATGGTTACAAATGTTTTACAGCCAACGTTGTAATTTTGCACACTACAAGATTATTTCTTACTAGCGGTCCCGTTCGGCTACGGGGTGGAAATTATGAATACTTATAATAAATAAAATTATCGACCAATTTTCCAGACAATATATTAACAAAAAAATATAATTAATACATAAACGTTTCAATCCGGATTTGGACCTTCTTCAGAACTGATCTAAAAAATAATTAATATTTAAAACCTAATTCGCTTTTCATAGAATCTTTCAAAATTATTACTGCAATTATCAAAATAGTGAAAAAATAATAACAAACAATATTTTATTAAGTAGTCATGGAAATAATTTTTTGAGTAGGTACCTAAAAAGAAAGAAAAATTATTAAAAACAAAATATTATTTCAAAATAATATTATATTACTTAAATTTTCTGAAGAAGGTCCAAATCCGAATTGAAACGTTAATGTATTAATTACATATTTTTTTTGTTAATATATTGTCTGAAAAATTGGTCGATAATTTTATTTATTGAAGAGTTCTAATCAGACGTTAATCAAAGATTTGAATACTTATAATGATAACAAAAAAATTGATAAATAAAAAACTAAGGGTGACTCCGGCGTGTGCAAGAAGCCCCGTTTTTAGTATTCAAAGTGAATGTTTTTTTAAGTAAACCTTCTTATCTGTTTGAATTTTTCAGTGCCGTAGGAGGAGAAATCTATAACCTTAAAGGGGAAATGATTCAGCCTTGTTTGCTTTCAGTTAGCTCAATAAAATTCAAATCTATTCGAAACACAAAGGAGGAAAAATCTTTTCAAAGCGGACATAAAACGAGAAAATACGCGGGGAAAAGCTAGTATATAATAATATCTATGCATGTATAACGTTGAATAATATGCAAATCGCGATAACCGCAAATTAATTGCCTACAAACTTTACAAGAAGTTGTTAATTATGTTTCTTGTAATTTTCATTATACTGAAACTCCAACGGCACCTGTAATTAGCTTGGTTTAACTAGATTTATAACTGCAGTGTATTATGATTATAAATTATACATAGGTTATGCTTAATTCAAATGACGGATAAAGCTAGATAAAATTATTGCAAATATATGAAAGTGGTATTTGTTTAGATTTTTTTAAAATTAAGTGTAAATATTTTATTGCTTATGCAAGCTATGAGAGCAAAAATCTGAAAGATAAAATATTGCACAACAGATTGCATAGAAAAATGTACATATTTTTTTGAAAAAATATATTGGTTAAAAACTATATCATAATATCAAGTTTAAAATATAGGCTAGTAAAATGAAATCGCAAAAGGGTGCTTTGAGGAAACATTTATATAGATTAGATAGAGGGTATGAGGTACATCTTGTCAACACCGCGACCTTAGTAGATCTATTGTGTAGCCCTGACTTGTTTATTCCTGAGCGAAGTTAAGGCTTTTGTAAAAGCCTAGAATTGTTCTGGAATCTGTATCCCAAACTTGATCAGGAGTTGGGAATAAATTGTTGAGGCGACGGAGTCTTCGTATCATGACTGCCTCACATTTGCAAAGCAAATGTTCCGATGTTTCAGGAGCCTCCGAACAGAAGCGGCATGACATGGTGTCCGTTACACAAATTTTGTTAAGGTGGTACCTCAATGGGCAGTGACCTGAAAAGAGCCCGGAAATAATTCTGAGCACAGTTTTCCTTAAACGTAAAAGTTTTCCGCTTTGTCATTATTGATTTTAATAAAGGTTCTCGCTTGCACCTACGAGCGATGACTGGAATTATTAAAAAAGAATTAAAAAACTACAGTTGTATAGTTTTTGCTTGTATCTTGTCAAAATTCAATATTCTTACCATGGAAAAGTTCTTATAATTTTCGAACTAATGGAAACTGAGTTAGTTTTTTTACTGGCCTAACACGTATATTTCATACTTTTGGTTCCAGAAATGTTTTTTTAATTTTTGTTTGGTGTATTAATGAATCATCTAAATTAAAACAATCGATCATCTCTGAAAAATTATTGATACTAAAGCTTTGATTAATTATCAATTTATTTAATGAATATTTTAATTAATGATGTGTTAACAATTGACAGTAAAAAATAAATGCATCTCAATTTGCAGCTCATTATTACAACATCCGAGCGAATATTGTTTGAGAATATTGTGAAACGTCAACATTACTTTTAAATGGAATATATTTTGTGTTGAATAAAAAATTATGTAACCTATTTATAAACATTTATACGGCCTTTGACAAAATTGTCTCACTGTAATTAATATGTTAATTAAGTAAGAAAATTGCCTTTGTTATACATGATATTGTAATAAAGATAAAAATGGGACGGTGTCATATAGAAAAGATTGTTCAATATTATAATCGTAATTTCACGTGTTGGATAGATAAGTACCATTAAAAACTAAAAATGTTCATATATAGGTGATGAAGATATTCGAAGATTAGAACCAAATTCAGAATAAGTTTCAAGTAATGATTTTAACTAAAATCTTAAGTCTTTTAGACCCTTTAAATTATTCATACATTATTGTTCGTATCAAACAGAAACAGTTTGAAAAAGGGTTTCTCCTACAGATATGGTCCATTTTTCCTAGCCGTAAAGTTAAAAAAACTTACTTCCTTTCAGAGCTCGTATAAAAAAAATGTCAATAATCTCAGATATTAATGGTCTCAAATATGTATTTAGTTAGTATTTATTGGTCAAAATATTTTTTACGGTAGTACTTGAAACGGATATGTCAATGTTCAAACATTATTTACGTATGCAAGTACACTTTTACTAGTGCTTGTATAAACAAACAATACAACGAACAACAATAATTGGGTAACTTTTCATCAAAATGCGAATTTATTCGCGCTCTTTTGTTTTATCTCACATGCTTAAAAACGGCACGCATTACACAGAATGAAACGATCTTTTCACAGAGTGAAACTAAATATACAAATTTAAGTAACAGGTATATAATATTATTTTAAAGTAATATTTTGTTTTTAATAATTTCTTTTTAGGTACTCACAATTAATTCCATGACTACTTAATAAGAAATTGTTTGTTATTATTTTTTCAATATTTTGATATTAATTAATAATTTTGAAGGAATTTTATAAAAATCTAATTAAAAATTAAATATTAATTATTATTTATATTTTTTAGATTAGTACTGAAGAAGGTCCAAATCCGGATCGAAACGTTAATGTATTATTTATATTTTTTTTTTGTTAATATATTGTCTGAAAAATTGGTCGATAATTTTATTTATTGAAACTAAATATACCTATATATACAAAAACAGCAATTTGCCTTTTTAAGTCATTCTTCCTGAACTCATTTTTAGTAGCTAACTGTACAATATCAAAAACAAAAATTGAATGTTTACTACAAATCTGACGTCACACTTCAAACCATTTGAATTTTTAATTGAAATTTTAAATTGTGAATATACAAACCAATAATTCCCGAATTCTTATCCAATAGATCATATCATACTGACATAATTTAAAAATTTACTTATTTAGTGTCAAATACCCTATTTTTTACTCTGTCGCCCTTATTAAACATTCTGTGATTTATTATGCTCAATAAAATAACTAGATGCATAAATGAATAATTATACAAGAAGTAAGTCTGCTGCGAAGTGTGTGAAACAATACAGCACAAAGGGATATTATGAAAACTGAACGTTTATTGTTGCTGCATCTCCACATTCGATGCCCAATGGGAAATGAATATAACGTACATTACATAGTTGAATATTTGTTTGCAAGTAGATATATGGTTAGAGGAAAGTTGCTGAAAATATTTAAAAGCTCTCTCAATCAATTGTAACGGTTGTCTTGAAAAAAAATGAAATAAAATCTTAGTTTGTAAGTTTAATTTGAAAATAATAACCTTTCAAAAGTGTCAGATTTTAAGAAGAATAGCCTCTGCAATAATGAAACATTTAATCTTTACTGACATTTTAACGTCCAGATTTATTTTTGAATGTTGTAATTAAAACTTGCTAAAAGGAACAAAATGTTTGAATTGGGCAAGAGTGCTAGTTGTGACTTGTGGGACAGAATATTTCTATCAGATTCAGCTACACTTATACCTGACTATATTTTGTACAGCATGTATTTATTTTTTGTCTACTTTACTCCGATTGCACGTACGCAGGTATCTATGCAATCCTATTGTACTTAATTCACATCCAATAAAATCTAAAACTTAATGATATACAAATCTGTGTATTAATTAAGACATTATTTTAATGTAATATGTTAAACTATATTAATGGTAAACTGTAATGTGTAATTATATTAACAAAATGTCGGTACTTAATAATTTGACCATTTTGCGCGCTTCTTATAAGCACTAAATACAAATAAAGTTGAAATAATTTTTTGTTCAACTCGAAAACATGCCAATGTGAAAAAAAAAAATGTTTGTACTTTAAACTAAACCGGAAGTGTACATGCATTTTTTTTTCAAATGGCAGCATATATTTTTTTACATTTTCAAAAAATCCATTTTTTTCTCAATCAATTGATATAAAATGTTCATAACGTTACATAAGAAAATATTCAAGAAAAAACGATACCAATGTGTAAATTAATAAATCGATACCGTTTCGCTCGAATATTTAGGTAGTCTATTGGACATATTTTCTTTGTGCAGTGGGGTCGAAGGAACAAGCTGACATTTTAAGTTTATCGTTGCCGATTTTTTTTCGTGGAACAGATCAAAACAACATCCACACAATTGCTGTAAGAATATAATAAACCAAGACATAAATAATAATCAATTTTTTGTGACGTCTGATTTTAAAATTTAAATAAATAAAAATTCTCGACTAATTTTTCAGACTGTTTTATTAAAAAATTAGTCGAGAATTTTTATTTATTCAAGTCATAACTATTCATTAGTTTAAAAAAAAAACTAATTTTTTTCTCACTCCCGCCCGTGTCGGGTCGGTTTCGACACCAGTGTTTTGCGATGCCCGATTACAAGAGACGTCCAAGTAAATTACACCACTGTAACTGGTATAAAATGTACACCTAGGTGGTCTAAAAAAATAATATGATGTTCTCACTTTGTGAACACATCAGGGCCGCCATTTGTTATTTTATCGTCAATAAACAATATTTTCAATAATAGCCTGTTATTTGATCATCACGTTTTTGACACATATAGCGCAGACGAACACGATCAATAACTCGATAAAATATAAATCATATTAATTTAGATCGATATCAAATATTAAGGGGAATTCATACAGAATATTTTGTATTATTTTTATAAATCCCGATTTTAATGGTAGACAAATAGTATACACATTATACTACTTTCAGTTTGGGTAGCAATTGATAGTGTGTCGAGTTTCACTAAAATCGAACCGACAGATATTATCGAGTGACAATATAGGGTCGTTCCGCCTCTCCAAATTTGGTAAATCAAGTAAACCAAATATTTTGAACTTATTTCCTTCCTCTTAATTGCAAACAAGAAAAAAACATTGCTCTCATTCTGGGGTAATCCGGTAATTTCAAAATCGTATTCATTTCGGACGGTCGAGTATAGGCGCTATATTGTGAAGTCAAAGCTGGACCTAGCCAATGCATCACTTTCGCACTTAGATAAAAAGAAGTGTGTCTATGGAAAGAGAGGCATACACCGACCTATACGAAAAGCTAGTGGGTGGCCATTCAGCAGAAGCTGTCTAGCGATGACGTATCTCCGTAGCGATATTATTCTATGTTTAAAATTGCACACGTTTGGAATTTTTTCTTGTAGAAAAAGCTTCCGAAAAAATCTCAAAACAATGATTTTATTATCTATTGGTAACGTAGATTCCAATCCTCAAAGAAATGTGAGACGAGCTCATTCCCGGATAAGTATTACACAAAAATTCGAAACAAAATTCGAAATACTTGCAAGTAAACAAAATGACTGAGATAAGAATTGAATATTATTTTTAGTCAAATTATTTACCCAGTTCAAGCGTTTCAAAAATATCTAAAAGTGTGAAATGTTAAAATGAAAAAATAAATATTTTTTCACTTACAGGCAGATCCATTTCTTCTATAGTTTAGCTCGTAAATTCTAGGCAATGATTCCTGCATACACTTAAACTACACTATATAAGCGGCACAGTTTTGTGCGAAGGCGGATATGCTTTACATTGTATTAGTACTTCGCCGCTCTATTAACCGAACCGTACTATAATTATGAGTCACTTTCTATTATTTTTGAACAGCAGTATAACAGTATTGCACCAGAATGGTGTGGAATTTTAATATAATTGACAATAAATACGGAGTAGTTTTAAACCGTATGGTAGTTAAACATAAACTGATATTTTATTTAAAATTTAAATAAATAATGTATACAGTTACATAAATAAAATCAATTGCATAACTCAAAAAATATAAAATAAGACAATTCATTTATTCAAAAAAAGCAGGGCTGAACTCAACGAATACTGAACAAATATCGAATCACTTAAAAAATTATTAATTTTGTTAATGATTGTAGGCAGTATGTGAAACAACCTTATAATAATAATATGTTTACGGAGTCATCCTCGATTTATTAAACAGATTAAGGTCGTTTATTGTGCCCATGCATCAAACAAATAAATCTATTCGCTTTACGAAAGTCGAAATCATATTCATTAGACTATAATTGCAACGTCAAAACGATTTCGGAACAAATACTTTTTGTTAAACTCTGTCCTTGAAATGAACGCACGTTACGTTATTGTTACGAAAGTGATCTAATTTCTATAAAGTGTTCATTACGAAAAACATAGGCGTACTTCAAAATATTTGCATACATTTCATGCTTCACCTATTAAACAACTTTTAATTAGTTCTTGTACAAGATGGCGTCACAGCCATAATAATATATCTAGCTGAAACTGCCATTTTTAGGGTTCCGTAGCCAAATGGCAAAAAAAATATTATTTATCATGTCCGTCTGTCTTTATGTCTCAGTCCGTATGTCACAGTCCTATAACTCCACCATCTTTTCATCGATTCGGACGAAATTTTAAAGGCAAGTGTCTTATGTGGACCGCCATACAATTGTTTAATGAAATTATAAAAAAAATAATTTAAGGTTAGCTTTGCATACATAGAATTGAAGGTTGAAAAATGTTATTTTTGCGAACCCTATTGCCTTGAGTATATCGTTGGACAGTTCTTAAAAAATGCATTAAAAGTTCTTAAGTGACCTTTCTTTCTTAGGTTAAAGAAAACAAATTTCGTTTCAATCGATCGATTATTTTTCGAGTAGGATCGATTTAAAATTCTAAAATGCTTTTCTTATGGAGATAAACGTTTGGTCACAATCTAAAGTCATTAATTATCGAATCAGAATTTCAGTCAATGTTTTCTGCAACGCAAGATATCTTTTTGAAGTCTAATCGTTAAAAATCCTACCTAAAATCTCAGTTTATTTTGAAATATAACGAGCACCCATAAATGACGATAACAGTCAAAAGATAACACCAAAATCAAAAGATTAACTAACTTAATTCTTAATTTTGCAGACTAAACATTTCAGATAATTTTGAAATTATTTTTACTTATGAGTTGTCATACTTAAGACAACACAAACAGTAAATCAGTGTTATCAAAGAAAGTCTTCTTGTTGACTATATTTTCGTATGTAGATTTATTTTTAATGTGAAATAAATTATTGTATAAAGATACACCATTATTTACTAATTGACTTGTGCAGTCTTTGGAACAAAATAAATATATAGATACCGGAAATAAATTCGGTCTATATTTTGCATTGTATCTTCCTATTCAATTGTTCCGTTCGTCTTATGTTTTGGAATACAAGAGTAAAGGAAATAAAGCTTGTAAATAAGACAATAAATTTATGGGTATAGTAGGTATTAAAGTTAGAGGACTACATCCGGATGCTATCAATGGAATTCATTCACCATTGTCATTAATTAATTGCATAACTGTAATAAGAAATGTAGCTGTTTTATTATAAACCTAAGCAGATAAATGAAGTTGGATCAGCAATCTGAAATTTCTAGTCAAATGGATCTAGTTTAAGAAAGCTCTCTCAAAGATGATCAAATACGGAGCTAGGAGGTAATCTCCGAAAGTACACATCCGATTTCAAAAATGTTTTTATCAATATTTAGAATGAACATAACATAGGCTATACAGGTGACCGCTAATTGCTCGTTTTCATCTCGGGAGAAGAAACTATGACTAATTTGGAATAATTTAACCTATATCACTTGGTGGTCAAAAATGCGTCATTTTCGAGAAAATATACTTCCGTTTTCTTTATACAAAAATCCGAATTTTTGAAGTTAAAAATTTAAAAAAAATCTCATTGAATTTTTCCATGATCTGATAGTTAAAAAACAGCGAAATTTACTCTTAGACTTTATGTTGTGTTAGAACTTACCTACAATAAATAAAAAAAATTAATAAAAATTCTTCACAGAAGTAGTGTAATTATCATAGAAAATGACGCATTTCCAAACCCCAAGTATAGAGATTAAGTCATTCCAAATTAGCCCTAGTTTCTTCTCCCGAGAGGAATACGAGCAATTACCGGTCACCCTATATATCGTCGCATTAAAATAAAAGCGTTTTTCGCGAAGCCCAATTTTGCAACGTAGGTCGACGAAAAAACGGCGGCAATGATTCTATAAATTCGAGCAAAGCTAGTTACATATAATATTATTTGTCTACGACACTGTGCATTAGAATAAAGCATCCTAAATATGGGGTTCAACAACAACTACAACAATAAACAACAAATAGATGATTTAGTAAACGCCAGACAATAATTAATTAACGATCATTACAATCGCTCAAAATAATATATCGATCACAACACTGCAATTGGATCATTAATATTTACCTTGAATGCGTCACGAAGTGTGCTGCAATTATACCGAAAACTTGAGAAAAATTACGTCTTCAAAGAATAAGTACAGTATAAAAACGGAACTTTTTATTAAATGTATAGGGTCTCATACTTGACGAGATTGAACGAGATTTTTTTAATAATCGGAATAGTACCGACTCGGTCTCGATATCGTCTTCTTTGTATAGTCGAAATATGGTTGGTAAAAGTCGTTTTAATGTATATTGAAATCCTAGATATGCCAAGATTTATGTCTAACGAATAAATCAATATACTAGCTGTGCCCATGCATCGATGACGCAGCAAAGTCTACAAATGGTTTCAACATTAAAAAATGGCACAACAAACTAAAGTTGGCAACTTACACAGAATTAAAAGAGGGGATAGCAAAATCGGTCAAGAGAAAATCTCTGTTCTAAATATATAAACGTTGTTGTTTTTTTTTTCATCAATAATAATTTTTGTCAATTTTTTTAGGCTTTAGAAACGAAAAAATGTAGTCTCAAAACTGTCTGTCTCGTCGAGATGAGAGAAAAAAATTTTTGGTCTCATGCAAAGCCCTAGAAAAGTCGGTGTTAATGCCTTAATGGGTTTAATAATCTAGTTATCCAACAATAAAACAAATGAAACACCTCATTACGTGTCACATCCGTTAAATAAATCGGCCGTGACAATCGCTATTTTCGAGATTGCACGAATATTTACGAAATATAATTGTCTAAATTCTGTGTACACAAAGATAGTACTTCAACCAAATGATGACTAACTGATGAATGAATTTTTATACAGATTGTTCTATAAAATAATGAATGGTGTTAATAAAAACGTACGCAGTTATGCAATTTCATTTTGAACGCACTACACCATACTGCCTGTCAAAACATAAGATGGATGCTTTATTATGAGAAGGTTTATTGTTTAGATGTGTCAATATAGAATAAATGACTATTCAACCGCCGCGATAGTAGAATATTCGGGTTTGAGTCCCGATTGTGACATTATTTGAATAATAATTTTTTCTAATATTGCATTATTACATCAATAATCCGGGTGTTTCATAACATAATAGCAGACTATTAGTTGTGTTTGTACACTAAAGATGAACCTTTGTGATAAATGAATTTACTAGATGTCTCGATTTAGTGCCGGTTTTGAACGGAGCAATACCTTAACTTGTTATACAAATAAAATCCACACTTCCGTCAATAATAAATAATTAATAAGGTATCAAGTTTAATCAAAGTCGGTCCACTTGAAAATTTTAGTAAAAGCAAATGGGCAGATAGGTAAATAAAAATTCTGGCAACGTAGTATTTTCCTGCTTAGGAATCAAGCAAAATATCTGTAAGCGTAAAAAAAAAAAAAACCAAGAAGCATATAAAGTTTCTACTACTAATTTATTTATTAGCAAACGATTTACAAATATGGGAAAGGAAGTATCAAAGATCGTTTATACGCCCGGTTCAAAGTCGATAAATTTAATAACTATTTTATTGTCACTTTCTTAATTATCGCGTGATAAAAAATCGTATTTTATACTGTTGGAAATAGTATCGATAATGCTAAATAAGTAGTATAAAGCGAGATGTATATTGAATTGATTCGGTTCGATACGAAAAAATCTTTATTTAAAAAAATCCCGGAAACTAAAATCGCTCCAATGCAGTGTGGAGTTTTTTTTTTGTATATTTAATAAGGAACTATCTCGATATTTATCTGGAATTATTGAAGGAAACCATGAAAAACCTCAACAAGATGGCCGGTACAGGAATATCGTTTCTCGGCGAGAGGCGGCAGGAAAAAGTCCCAGCCACATCTGACCCTCCGCCGGGATTCGAACCCAATACCACCCGAATGCGGGTCTAGTGCTCTCACCACCACGCTACACCGCTCGGTAAGTTTTATTATTGTAATATGTTGTCAAATCATAATATTTTTATTTTAAATTTTATATAAAAAAACAACAATTTTTAATAATACATCCGCTATGTACATATGTACGTACACTGGGTTACTATTCTTTTCAACATAAACAAAAGAAGAGAAGAGAGGTAAAAGTAAAATCTGCTCCAGTTAGATTAGACAACAGATTGACAAATCGCAGATGCGTCTGCCGTGCGCATTCTCTTCCCTCGCTCTTTATATATAAAAAGCACATTGTTTTTTGCACGCAGTCAGATGTTTTGTGTGCTTTAACAGTGAAACACCTACACAGCTACTCGATCAACAATGATTTACGTTCAGGTGTGTTACGTCATAATTGTATCATAACGAACGTTGTTTATAACGGATATTTATATTATCATTATCTGTGTGTGTGTGTTTGTGCGTACGTGAATTAGATATAATACGTGTATTTAATTCGATTGAAATTAGAAGTGATTTTCAAAATGCGCTAATTTAAAATTAATTATCCCTTTTGATTTCCAAAATGGATTCCAAATGTATAATTTTAATTAATATTATTATCAATTTTTTTGAGATGTTTGGGCGGTACCAAATGACTTATTTTTTAATAGTCGGCGTTTAGTCCTTTATTGGAACAAAGTGACATTTTTATGTCAATTTTTAATAGCCCAAAGATTTAAGCATATTTTGATGTATTTTTTTAAATATTAAAATATTATGAGAAGATCAAACGTCGCAATGGTTCAAATAGTGGTTTATGAATATATAATTTAATGAAGCATATTATCGACGGGTGTGACATTATATAAACCTCAGCGAGTCACAAAAGCGTTACGTCCGAGCAATATATTGCAATTTTGGGCACGTAACATATACAAAATAGTTGCTTTTTACTTTTTACTCAGTACATTTAAAATATTTTGGACAGTCTCATTCTAAAACAAACTCCATTGCTATAAGGTTGCTTGCGAAAATTACTGTTGAAATTACTGTTGTTTTTACTTCACGCATTAGCATTAAATTGGCCATTTTAAGATAGCTAAACACACAAGAAAAACAGCTATTTTATAGGCGTAATGCAAAAAATAAATTATTTTAAAATAAATTGTTTTTTTAACTCAATAAATTTTTCGTTCATATTACGGCATTATACCATATCAAAGTAGTCGATGCTTTCAAAAAATGTTAAAACAAATAATTACTTGAATTCTAAATTTCAATTTTTGTTTTAATATTTACAATTATAAATGTAACTACGACGGGCGGTTTATATTTAGTTGGAGATTTTTCCAACTTCTGGAAACTTTTGCTTTATTGTATTTAAATCAGTGCATTATAATCATGCTCATACTGACACACGTTCTTGAAACATAAACTACTATTATAGCATTTTGATAATTAAACGATTCAAAACAAAAATATGAATAAATAGAAACTTAGAAGCTTGAAATTGAAAACTTATCGACGGAAATAAATAATTATAAATGAAGAAACGAAGCATAAAAAATTTGCGAGCTAATAAATTCCTAATTAAGGCGGGAACTAAAACGAGTTCCAAGTTTGATAATAATTCTAAATGGAAATATGTTTGCTTCAACAATGTTATATTATTTATCAAACTTTTAATTGGACAAGTGTACGTGTTTTGGCAAACAAATAACTTAATTAAAATTAGTAATATTAATTTAACATTTCACGCTTATTAAGATTCGGTGTTTAATTTATCAATTATTCGCTGAAAAGTCTATCCGGTAACCTCGAAATTAATATACGCTCAACTGAACAAATTTTGAACAACATATTCTTTTTTATTATGGAACAGACTTTATTTCAATTGCTTTTATATTTCAACTAGTGGCTTACATTGCATAATTGGATTCCACGAAAAGCGGTTTTATTTTAACGCAATTATATATAGCCTATGTCCATCTTGAAGGTTCATTCTAAATATTGGTGAAAACATTTTTGAAATCGGATGAATAGTTCCAGAGATTTCCTCCTACAATCAAACTTAGAAACTTTATCTCTTTAAAATATTGGTATCGATGTAATAAGCTATAACAATTGAAAAAGAAGCTAAATAAAAACCAGTTCTGTATTAAGTATAATACAAGAAAAATCAAAAAATTATTTTAGTAATTAGATTAAACAAAAATCTTATTTACAATATACATACCTATATTTAAAATTACTAAAGTTACTAGCAATTGACAATAAGAAAATGTATTTCGTAAATTTTCTTTTGTAATTCACAGTACCAAACCAAAATTAACTTGTCTAGCCTTGACAGTAAAAATACTCGACTTGAGTAAACAATTCTGGCAACATGTTATTATCTAAATTTTATAAACAACGAATTTTTAGTTTTGGAATTAAGCTTTAATATCTAAAAGCGACATTTAAATTTTCAACTAACTTAATTATACACGCTAATTATCTTAGTTGTCAGGCATCTACAATCCTCCTCCAAGTTACCTACATCACATATATTAATACGCTAAGGTTAAAGATGTTTGCCTCCCTTTTTAGAAAAAACCTCACAATTTCTCCACATAAATTATATATCATTTTACAGATAATTGCTTGCTCTACTGACTTCGACAACTCAAAAATTTATTATTGCTCTTTTGTTTTTGTAAATTAATTAAAATACAGCAACGCTGAACAACGTCTGCCATCTGACGGTTTTAATTTTAAAACAACGTCAACACTGCGATCTGTCATCTGACCTTCATATTGTAATACAACAGACACAATACTGCATACTGCAATTTGCGACGGCTATAATTTTGAAACAGCGAACAACGCTGAACAACGTCACAGCAATGCTGCATGATGCCATCTGACGGCTTAGCTCAACGCTTTTGCTACTTGCGCCCCTATATGATAATTTTATAGTAAAATATTATAATATATATACAACAAAAAGAAGAACGTTATAAGCAGTGTGCAAAGTTAGAAACGAATTGAATACCTGCAATCATAATATTTAAAAAATAATTTTGTAAAGTGATAATTATTATACTTATTTAGTGCGAATAATTCGCACAGGTTACACTAGTTTATATTATTTACACAACTTATAACGTATTTTTTATCAGAATCTAAAACATTATTAGGTAGTTCATTTGCTATTTTCGCAAACAAACGAATTTCTCTTCAACTTTGCTAGTTCTAATTTAATTTCAATTAACTGATATCAAATTAATGATTTCAGGCTACGACATTTTTGCTGGCTGTCGGTTTAGCGATGTGCGAGCCCCCGTCAAGCAGCTACGGAGTTCCGTCAACGTCGTACGGCACGCCTACGTACGCACATGGTGGAGGTTACGGGAATGGTGGTGGAGGTTACGGTGGCAGCGGTGGTTATTCAGATGGAGGTCACGGCGGACACAACGACTACGAAAACAATCAAGTACGACTTTCCTTATTATTACGTTTCTTTTTCGTCAACTATAAAGAGACGCTCGACTGTTCAAACAAAAACGCAATAATGTATCAAAACGTTGACAATTAAAAAAAAAATAATTATATAGGTATTGCATCACTTACTTTTTTACCATTCCAACCCACAAGTGGGGAATGGTACTAGTATAGGTCAAAAATCACTTTACAAAAATTTTACAATATCTTTCCGTTTTGAGGTCCCCCAAATCCAAAAAACATATTTTTGGAAAAACTTTGTGCGTCTGTTAGTCTGTTTGTCTGTGAACACGATACAGGTCAAACGGATGAGCGGATCAAAACCAAATTTTGGGAGGATGTTTGGTATGCAAATATAAAGAGCCCTATTGTTTTTGGGGAAAATTAGCGCATGCGCAGAAGAGATATTTGCTATAACGGTGATTTTTATATAATAATGGTGTACTTTTCATAACGGCGTATTATTTTATTTATTTTTTCAAGAAAGTTTCGTTAAAATTTTTTTTTCGGAAATATTTTGAAAATAAAAAAAATCAGCCACTCTTTTGTTTTATGGATCTGTCAGAAATAAACAAGTTCGGCATGCTTTGATAAATTTTTACATGACGTGGAACATATTATGTAGGTAACCATGGCAACGAATAGCAAATATCATATTAAATACTAGCCATTACCCGCGTCACCTCACGCGATATCAAAAATTTTATTTTCTTTATTATAATCAAATGTCAACATTTTTGTAAGTTGGAATGGTCCCGTCGCCCAATTGGCTGGAATTTTTCACATGAATTATCTTGACTTACAATAGTGCCAACACCATTTAGAATATACCAAACATTGTAGAGTAACACAGTGAAGGTGCTTTTTCATGTTACTCTTGACGCTGGTTTCTAGCGTCGAATTCAGTCACGTGATAGAATTTAGACATGAACGCAATCTCGAAAAATGTAGCGTCAAAACTAAAAAATGTTTAGTTTTTGTGCTCTGGTTTTTTCTGATATTTTGATGTGAAATATCTAAAAGCGCGTTTGGTTGAGAGTAAAACCGTGCAATTGGTACGACACTTTTATGGGACGACGTTGTGTGCGTTGTATTAAACACGGATATAGTTGAAGGCTACATCTAGATAACAGGGCGAAAATTTGTTTAGAATGTCATGTAGTTGCTGAATGCAATGCAGATGCTATCAGAAAATTCACCATAAATCTAGCAACTCAAAAATGGCACACACGTGTACTGCTAAAACCTAATTGTTGCGAGGTAGAAACTTAAATTTTCACTATTGTAGTCATCAGTGTGCGATAGAAATAACAAAGGACGGCAGTTATTAATAATAATAATTTAAAAAAAGTCCGTTTCGTTAAGATCGTAACGCACATTTTTCTTTCAACATATCAATTGAAGATACAATTATTGGATATTAACAAATTTAATAAGAAAGTGAATTTCAAAATTAAAACTCTTCTCTAGCAGAACCAATTTATTATTAATAATAAAAATTTCGGAGAATAAAACCTATTTCCGTATTAATTTAAAAACCAACAATTGCCTATTAATAGTAACTGTGAATAGAAAAATCGCAATTGAATTGTAACTAACTGCAATTACATGCGAGTTAATTCGTTGTGCTAAACGAATTTAACTAACAATACAATTCTTGCTGTCAAATTAAAACTAACAATGGGCAGCTCGTCTTTCTATTAAGAAATCAGTTGTGACAATTGCAATTTGGACCATCAACTTTTTCATAAAACAGCTGGAAATTACGCATACATTTTAGTTCTATACATTATTATTGTCGAACGTGGGTATTATATATAATTCCTGGGAACATACTTAGTTTATGTCTGGTCATTGAAATTTCTTTCATACAGGGATGGATAATGGGCATACTAAAACAAAATTAAAAAGCAAGTTCAAAAACTAAACTCCTACTACTGAAAAATCACGCTCTAAAAAGTAGAAAATAGCCGTGGCTGTATGCCACCTACCCTAACAAAACAATACATTTTAACAGTAGCTTTAGAGGTAAGTGCATTACGCTATACATCTAGAGGGCGCCATAGTATGACCATATACAGTATGTAAACGCGTAAGGTGCACATAGGGAAATTAGCATTGGGAAAAAATACTTGGATCAGAGTTAGCCATGACTGCATTAATTGTTATTTCTGTTGAATTATCATGGTAATCTTGAGTATTTCTATTTTATTTTGATTTATTTTATTTTACTTGGTTTTTTTAATAATAAAAAGCTCTTATAAATCATTATTTTAAATTTTTGTACAAAAATAAAACAAAAAAACAACTCCATCTGTTTGAAAACATTTCATTCAAAAATTGTCTGACTGGTATGACGTATGCGCGTTGGTAAATCAGTGACCCACTGTCTTTAGGTTCAACACAAATTGGCGGAGATATTTGATCTCGCACCATATTTAAGTATTTTTGGGAATTTTATGTCCCATTAATCAAAAAAGGCCAATTATGTTGTAATCATTTGATTATTTTCTTCGGTAGTATACACATTCAAAGAATATTATCTGTCAAATTGAAAAACAAGATTTCAAGGTCACTCTGATCCAGTCATTTTTTCCCAATGTTAATTTCCCTATGTGCACCTTACGTGTTTACATACTGTATATGAGATGGCACACGACCACGGCTTTTTCTCGTTTCATACTTTTTAGTGCGTGATTTTTCAGTAGTCAGGTTGTAGTTTTTGAACTTACTTTTAATGCGTGGTCTATTATGGATATATTAATTAGAATACTTTTAAATTTTTGAACTGAAAGTATTAACATCATTTATCCCAACCTTGTATTTTATAACGATACACTTTTGTTAAGAAATAGTCTAGGCCACCATTTTACATTTCTTATCTTGGGAATGATCTCGTGTAATGCACCGTAAATAAACAGTAAAACAAACGACGTTCTCAACATAAACAGTGTTTTGTTTTTGTTTAGCGTGTGTCGCGCTGCATTTGTTTCATTCGTATGTGCATTTTTTAACTGTAATAACAAGAAAATATAATAATAATCGTATCATTATAACTTACTTTTACTCACGCATGAAATTCTATAAGCAATGCCACCATTTCAAGAATTCCATTCAAACGTAAATGTCGAATTTCAACACCTTAGTTTTTTTATTACATTTTTGTTACTTTTCCTTCAAAAGTGTTCGTGTTTTTAATGGTTTTTTGGTTGCATAATATGTTATAGTCATTGTGTTGTCACTCTATAATATCTCAGATGCGTTCTTCAATGATATATAGGTGAGATATATTGTGATAATTGTTATGACATAAACTATTGTTATATTGTTACAGTTTGTTTAAACTCATTGATGTGAGTAAACAATACCTTTCATTATTGCTTAATAAATACTATATAAATATATTTGCACCTAATTAAACATTAAGAGTTAGTGGAGCATGGGATACTTACAATTACCTTCTGAACTCATCATCTCAAATAAACCACCCCTTGCCTAAAAACGGTTACAGCTTCTCCGATGTTATTTTTAAAGTTAAATGGCTCGGGTAAGCACCAAATGAAGGATCTCAAGAATTACACTTTGAGCAGAATTTTTGAAAAAAATTTTAGCTACCTATGAAACATTTCAAATAAAATTTCTTTTGGCAAGGTAAAATAAAAACTATTTATGAGATTGGAAATGTAACGAAATCTTGCGATGTACGTACCGTATGTTTGTGCAGAATTTTGCCACGGTTGATGAGAGGTCGTAGGTTCGAATCCGGCGGTCGGCACCTATATTTTTTTTACAATTTTTTCATCTAGATATATTTAATTAAATATTTGTTTAATTCGACCACTCCAACTCCACATTTAGGGAATGGTAGTAATTTAGATGAAAATTCACTTTTCAAAATTTTTTTAATTTTTTCGTTGTGAGGTTCTCCGCCCAACATATTTTTGAACAAGGTATGTTCGTCTGTTTGTTTCTCTGTGAGCACGATATAGGTCAAACGGCTATTCCAATCGAAACAAAGATGTTTGACCTAAATATGAAAAGTTCTATTTGCTTTTTATGGAAAATCGGCGTATGCGTAGAAGAGATATGTGCTATAATGTTATTGTTTCATGTATATTGGAAATATATATAAAACAAGCCACAATATTTATTGTTTCGTAGCCAAAATCATACGAGTTCGGATACGCTGTCAAAGATGACTATACGGGAAATGATTACGGGCGCAAAGAAACAAGCGATGGCAACACAGTACGCGGGGAATACCGGGTCAACCTTCCTGACGGCAGGGTACAGATCGTGACGTACTGGGCCGACTGGCAAACCGGCTTCCACGCTGATGTACGTTATGAAGGAGAAGCCAAGTAAGTTAACAAAAATGTAATCGCCAAAATTATAGGTCGAATCTGAAATCTACTAAAAATTGGTAACGGAAATTGGACAAAAAAACTTTTATTATTTAATGTTCATCTAATTATTGTACAACGTTTCGTTAAGTATCTTAACTTTTTGAGTACTTGAAAATGTTAAGATACTTAACGAAACGTTGTACAATAATTAGATGAACATTAAATAGCAAAAGTGTTTTTTTGTTCAAATTCCCGTTACCAATTTGTGTCTATGTACATTATGAACGTTAATCACCATTCTACTAAAAATATTAGTAGTTGAATTTTTAGATTATAAAAAAATAATAACTCGGGTCGCAGTGCGAAACCCTGCCGACAATATAGTGTATTTGCTTTTATAAGCAGTGTGGCTCTATTGTATGAACTTAACTTTGTTTTTGGACAAAAGAAAAAAATTATCCCTTAATACACCCCTTAAAACAACATTTTTTTCTTAATTTCAATACTATATACCAATTCAACATCTGTATCAAATTATATACACCCTTCAGTATGCAAATCCATATCAATAAACTTGCGTTTTCATAAAATTTGTAAGTCCGGTCCTGTCGGGCCGATTTTATTAAAATTTTAGCAGCACATTTCAATAATTACTAAAGGGTTAAATTTCAAATTTGAAACGATTCTGAGAATTTTTCGGTATTTTTGGGCCCAAAAACATTTTTCAACCCCTAAATGCCCCCCTTAAAGTGGCCCGATCGGGCCCATTTTAAATAGGCTTCGTGCGGTGATGGATTTTAACATGTGGTCCAAATTTCGTTAAAATCAATTAACTCCTTCGAAAGTTATTGCCCGCACCTATATATATATATATATATATATATATATATAAATATATATATATATACATATATAAACATACTTTTCCAAAAATGGTGCCAAACTTCTTAGAAACTTATGAAACGTCGAGAAATTTTGGTCCGACCCCTAGGTCCCGCCATCCGACCGACGCCAATAGTGTAAGTGCCTTATGGCAAATACACTAATAACTCAAAAATGTAAATTGACCCAAACAATCCTGACAGTCGGAAACTTTTAAAGAAAACTTTATAGAAAAATTAAAACTATTTTGAAATATTTTAGGCATTTCTTGTTTTCCATTCTAAAATTTAAAATGAAAAAAAAAATACTCTCTAGATATTAATGTCGAAACTTTTGCTAAGACGTACACATTTCCTATTTTGTCTCGCAGATAGGTACCGAGAAAAGATCAAGTATGTAAACAAATAATTAATCGGTGTACTATTAACTTCTAAGTGGCATACACAAGCAGTAGTAGATACCGCAATTTTGTTTACAAAGTTGATCTCTTCTCGATTTTGTTACATCAGTTTTACATTTTAAATTTCTATTTTATAAAGCTTACGTAACAATTCTCCTTGACACGAAACATGTAATTTTGTTAGATCAAAATACGAGTATTTTTTTGATTTTGAATTCATTCTATTTTTGAATGTTTAATTAAATATGTTATAAAAAAACCTGATTTTGTTATTCCAACAATACCGACAACTTTATATACCTAAGTAAAAGTGGCGACGAGGATAAGCAGCAATAAAAAAAAGAAAAAGGAAAAAAAATAATCGTACTTTAATCTAATAAATTTACACGTTCCGTGTCCAGTATTATGTTTGTACAAATTAGTATAGTTTATGTGTCCAGGATGTGACGAAATCTATTTTAGATTAGCGACATTATGTTGAGACAAACGATAGCAGGTTTTAAAAATCACACAAGCCAAAATATAATCACGCCCTAAATTTTTTGCACGTACCTCCTTTAAAAAAGCTGATCTTCACGTCATAATAAATATATTTTGGACAGATCTCTTTGGGTTGTTTATGAAAAACTATACGTCTACATTGGTTTCTCTGTTTCTCATATAGTACTGTTAAATAGTAACTGATAGGTCGCTTTTGGAAATTACTGTTGGATTGGTTAGATGGTATTTATTTCACTTTACTGCACTAGCGTTAAACGGGTCAATTTACAACAGTTATAAATGAGGGATGTGCAAAAATATTCTTCAGTGAAAATAAAATCAGCGATTATTAAAAGAAATAAAACGTTGAAATGAAATTTCACAGATATCCAGACACCTACAAGACTTACGGCAACAACGGTCAACCCTCGGGACAATACGGAGCACCTGCAAACACTTATGGAGCGCCTCCAGCTAATAGCTACTCCAGCAGTGGAAGTTATCCTTTGAGTGGAGGCTACAACAACGCTGGTAATTTCGGTAGTAAATCAGCCCCTTCGTCAAATTATGGAGTCCCCTCTTACTGAATCGATAAAAATTGAAGAAACGCTATTTTAAGACACACTTTAAAATTTTAAAATGCCATTTACAGTTAAATTGCTTCAGAAAAAAATAAACTAATCAAAATGGCGAATATTAAAGCATTATTTTCTATTTTGCACAAGAAAATGGTTGCATTATTGATAACTGAAATTTTCATGACTAAATACTGAACTCTTCAAATACCTAAATAAAATAGTCGACCAATTTTTTTCAGACCAAATATTGACAAAAATTATATAAAAATATAAATCAAAATAACAAAGGATCCTTTGTTATTTTGATTTATATTTTTATATAATTTTTGTCAATATTTGGTCTGAAAAAAAATTAATTATTTAAAGAGTTCTATTCAGACGTTAATCAAAGATTTAAATACTGAACTGTTGCTAAAATCCATATGTTAAGTGTAAGCCTTTTGTCTTTGCCCGTAACGTATATATTTTATTAGCAATGGCATGTACATCAATCTCAAAAGAGTGAGATTGAACAAAAACATAAAAACTAATTTTTGTGTTCATAATTTTCTTTTGAAATAAGAAAATAATAGGTGTCCATATAAGAAAATATAATTATAAAAAAGCGTTTCAATTTTCGTGTTGAAAGCGTACGAATAAGACAAAATGATTAACGAATTAACCAAGTTTTATTTGGAACTATGTCGATATTTTATTTAATTAACAAGAAAAGTTCGTAAGTTTTGTGGTAACTCTGCGATGGTTATTTTTTTAGTAGAATATTGAATTAATATTTTGATAATGACATTGAATTGGATCAACACAGTAATAAATATTAGAGTAAAATGGTCAATTTTCCATGAAGTCAACAGCACTGCATTTTTTGACCCATTTGTTGGATAGATTTTGAGCAATATATACAGATTTAGTTTAACCTGTGTTCATTTCGAAACGTTTTACACCGTTCTTTGCAAAAAAATAATTGTAAATATTTTACTCACCAATTCTTGCAGTTTCAATATCTGTAACAAAAAAAATACCATCAAAAAACCACTACTTAATTTATGAATTTTACTTTTAACAACTATTTAATGGACCCCAATGGGTAAAATCATGAATCCTAATCAAATCTGTAACGGCAATACAATTAGATTTTACACGTTTTCACTTAATTTATATTAGATAAACAGAATTGATTAGAATTTGTCAAAATATTCATTAAAACAACGCGAGCACATAAATTTCAATTTAGAATAGGCTAGAATATTGAAACATATCTTTGATATAAAATTAAGACAAACTTTTTCATAGTCTACTCCGAACAGAAATTTATTTACTCGCTTATATTTAAACGTAATTTTTTATAATATTTATATGCCAAATAATCTCAAAATGACCAGTAATAGTATAGATTTTTATAATTTTGTGTTTTTGTAATACTTTTGTATAAATAAAGTTGCAAATCGTATAATCTGATTTATTGCTTTAATAAAACAGGCTACCTTTAAGTCTCCATGGGGCAGTTTACTTCTGCTTAAATCTTATTCCAAACCATCTACTGTGAAATTTAGCTTACCAAGTCTAATCACTATTTATAAATCAATTAAATAAAATAGATAATAAACTTTTTTCGCTCAAATAACTATGAGTTAAGGCCAGGTCCGTAACTAGTGTTTTGAAGTCCTGGGCAAGACTTCATCACTGGGTCCCCTACACAAAATTTTATGAATTAAATAAAACTACATATTTCCCCAAAATAATAGTTTTAACTAGTAGTACAAACAGAAAAACAAATTTAGCTAGTCATGTTTTAACTGATTTCTACGAACAATTTTTAAATTTACCTGATTTTTCTTACTCTTTTTTTAGCTATTATATTGTTACGACTGTAGTAGGGAGGGGGTAGGTGGTTTACTATTTGTGTGATAGTTTTTTAAAAAGTTATTGAAAGGCACACATTTTTTTAAATAATTCAAATTTTTTCGATCTTTCCGGAAACTCTCTGGGACTCCCCCTTCTGTCTGGGCACTGGACACGTGACCATGTTGCCCCTGCCTAGTTATGGTCTTGGTTAAAGCATTCGAATTGTTTAAATGAGTAGTTAATTTACTGAATTATAATTTTTACACAGACGCCAAACTATTCCTGAGATGTAGAAGTGATGCCAAGTTCCTTTCCTGCACGTTATTGGTTAGTGTTTTGGTAAGAACTGAAAAATATTCTGTGAATTTATTACAAACCAAACTTGGCAAGCTTTCAATGGCCTCAATATTGCTAAATTGTTTAATGAAAACTCTCCGAACTTGATCTGTAGTTTTATCAATAAACACTGTATTTTTTTATACGCCGACTTGATCAGCGCACTCTATGCGCTTAGATTAAGCAGTTGTTCAAAATTGTACGACGCAAAAGGCGCAACGACTTAAAAGAGCTGTTATTGTACACCAAAACATTACGTGTGTTTGTTACGGTCAAAGTCCGGAACTCGGGAAATGTCGACACTGACCGATCAATGTCGACAATGCCCGAGCCACATCGAGCAATGTCCGAAATCGGACAAGGTTCAAAGAATAGATTTTTTATAAACATGAAACGCTGACATTTGATTGTATCTTTATCATGATAAGTTATCATTAACCCTTTATGGAATTTTTATCACTGATATCAACTATTGAAGACTATATTTTTCAGCTTTCTATTACAATTATTGATGATTGAAACCACGTATAATTTATTTGATAAAAATTCTATAAAGCTTTAATGATAACTTATCATGATAAAGATACAATCAAATGTCAGCGTTTCATGTTTATAAAAATCTATTTTTTGAACCTTGTCCGATTTCGGACATTGCCCGATGTGGCTCGGGCATTGTCGACATTGCCCGGGAATTGTCGACATTGCCCGTATTCCGGACTTTGACCGTAACATATATATTTCCATTCACTTGGGTATGAACTAGAATAAAATTCATGAGAAATAACATTAAATGCACACAAAAGTTTATTATAATATTGTTAATAAAAAATACATTTAATTTTCATCTCATTAATTCATTTCGTAAAAGTAAGTTATTTTATAACGCATTTTGCTTTGAATTGCCTCGCACTATTATTAATAAAAGACAATAGTATAAGAAAGTTTATAACCTTCTTTAATGTACGAGTATCTTCATTTATAAATTATATCTCACCATAATATAGCGTTAAGACCGCTGCACACAAGGCTGGTTTTGCCGCTAGAAACACTGCCGTGCAGCGTCACATGGACACAAACAAACACTGCGTCATTGTGTGTGTTCTGTTCAGAGACAATAAACGTCCACTTTTGTTAACATTCGAGCTATCACTGCGCGCGCACTAAACCCATCTACAAAGCAAGCTTCAATATATGCATCGTGTGAAGCGAACACACAAAAGCTATCACGAAAACTAGCGCTTGAAAACTAGCAAGGAATCTAGTGGCAAAACTAGTAATTCATTTATTAATTTTTTTACTTGTCACATCCCTGTTGTCAGTGTCGACTGTGATAAATAAAATATCTATCTATCTATCGTGTGCAGTGGCCTTAACTTATAGGTAGAAGCTGAAGATTTAACGTAATTCTAAGTTTTGTTAAATTTTTAAGTAAAGATTTGCATTATTACGCCTTTATGCATAATATACAAAAAAAAATGGAAGATTGAAACGTATTGATTTCACAGAACAACAAAAGATTTCCTGAGATATAAATCACAGAACCTACATGCAAATTAAATGTTTCATAATAGTATAGCCACATTCGACAAGGTCGCGATTTTCTTACAGTAAAAATATGATATACACACCGTTGTTACCGTAAAAGGGAACATGGTTAATTGCTTAATTATGACCGCTTGGTATCTACCTTGTAACGGTCCTGATCACGATTTTCGAATCTGGTATGATTAATTATTATGGACGCCAAGTACTGTTTTACAATCATTAGGTAGTTACGATTTATAACACTGATGTCACATCAATCTGAGCGCATTCAAATTGAAATTGAACGTTTTTATAGATTTTTTTAGTGTAAAATGTTATTAAATAAAATAAAAAATGGGATGGTATTTATTGATCACATGTTTAAAAAACAACAAAAAATAATTTTTATTTAATGCGGCTCTTTTAATGTAAATTTGCGGCTCTCCAGTTCCATACGCAAAAAATAATTATTTTATTATATAAATCCTTAAAAATCGTCCAATCGATCCATAATTGAGTACCATCTCAGTCATTTCCACTCGCGTCTCACTCGCTCCGCCCCCGTCGCGACGGGTCGTCCTGTGATATATATATTACTAGCCGCTACCCGCGGCTACGCCCGCGATTGAGATGGAAATCGACTTTTGACATGCATATCAGGGGTTGAGGTATTGCACATATTTTTACAAACAATTTTCTTATTTTTCGTAAAAAATTTTTATTTTTTTTAATAAAAAGTATCCTATGTTACTTCTAATACCTTCAAGAGTGTATGTGCAAAGTTTCATGATGATCGGTTAAGTAGTTTTTGCGTGAAAGCGTAACAAACAAACTTACATTCGCATTTATAATATGAAAATGATAACATTTCTTATTTTTCGTAAAAAATTTTTTTTTTTTTTAATAAAAAGTATCCTATGTTACTTCTAATACCTTCAAGAGTGTATGTGCAAAGTTTCATGATGATCGGTTAAGTAGTTTTTGCGTGAAAGCGTAACAAACAAACTTATATCGCATTTATAATATGAAAATGATAACATTTCTAATTTTTCGTAAAAAATGTTTATTTTTTTTTAATAAAAAGTATCCTATGTTACTTCTAATACCTTCAAGAGTGTATGTGCAAAGTTTCATGATGATCGGTTAAGTAGTTTTTGCGTGAAAGCGTAACAAACAAACTTACATTCGCATTTTTTTTCGTAAAAAATTTTTATTTTTTTTTAATAAAAAGTATCCTATGTTACTTCTAATACCTTCAAGAGTGTATGTGCAAAGTTTCATGATGATCGGTTAAGTAGTTTTTGCGTGAAAGCGTAACAAACAAACTTACATTCGCATTTATAATATTAAAAATATGATACCTATATAAGCAAATACTATAATACTGAAACGAAAATGTTTAGTGGCTCTTTAAAAACTGGGAAATTTTGTAAATTGTAACTTTTGGCTCTTCCGTCTCAAAAGGTTGTCGACCCGTGGTATAGACCAGTGATGTCAAAGATACGACCCGCGACCAGAATCTATCCAGTGAGGAATTTAGACGGAATTGAATGCCACTACGTACTTTTAAAATTGATGGATCCTCATGCTCAATTTAATTTACCCTTTTTGTTACCTCTATATGAAAATTGATTTAAACTGAATAAATAAAGAATTTAGTTTAGAATGTGTTTTAGTTTTTAATTTAGAGTTAAATCTTATAAATGACCCTTTTAAAAAATCAGTCAGACACCCCTGGTATACATTACTCGGCTCGAACAACCCTAAAAATTATTTTTTACGTATTAGACGTTCAGCGTCTTTTTCATTTTTGTATCTAACAAAAAAACATTTTCTGGTTCTTGTAATTTATTTCTGAAGGTGTCCAAACCATAAAAATAATATATTAAATTCTGACGGCGCGACGTGCAAATTTATTACTTCTATATATCAAAATATTGGCAAAACGCGAAAAGGTCATTAATAACTTTTACGAATCAGAAAACAGTTTGTGTGGTCTCCAGGAAAGAAAATATACGTTTATGAATTATCTAATAAATGTATTAAAAATAAATTAGGACTCAATTACATAATTAGTAAATGCAAGAGAAATGCACGACATGTAAAAAAAGTAAACGACGCAGAATATACAGCGCTCACGATTTAATTGAAGATTATTTCAACACATTTAAAGGTGACAGCCTGGTTAAATGGGTTGATATAAATGAACTAAAAAGTTAAAAATAATTTTATTCTGATTATAAATAAGTCGTTTTGTACGTATTTATCACAGTCTTAAGTTTTCAAATAAAAGCGTGTTACATTTTAATAGCAAGAGAGGAAAAAAGACGGTGTAACACGCTTTTATTTGAAAACTTGAGACTGTGTACAAAACGGCTTACTATTTCCTAATCGGAATAAAAAAAAAAATTGGTTGTCTGTAAAGTCGGTTTACGGACGATAGTTTTACGTGATAACGTATTCCGTAATACATAACCTAAATTTATATAATAATTATAATAATTCGAATCTATGATATTGCATCTTTCGCTTCAAATTTAGGTTAATTTTATTTATTTAAATTACTCACCATATAATATAATTGTTTTTTTAACTTTCTTTCTTTCGTATTTATTTTAAATCTCAAAGATTAGCTGTCATAATATTTAAAAAACAATTGTTTCACTGTTTATAGGTATAAAATTCCAAAACCTACTTACAATCTTTAAGTATTTTCATACGTCAAAAAATTGATTTTTATAATGATAAAATTTGTAAGAAAACGATTTTTTCGAGAGATGAGACCTAGCTAAGACGATTTTTTGCCCCCCAAAATCCCTTTTCAGTAAATTTCATCCAAATCGTTAGGACCGTTTTCGAAAAAAGCACGCACAGGGTCAGGCGGAACGTTACGTTAGGAACGTTACACTTTTTCGTGCATGCAGCCGGTGTTTTATCAATTTATAAGATTGGTGATTCATCAATTTATTAGACGTTATCACAACAAAAATGTTTTTTTTCAGTTTTTTTATGCATTTTTATTGGCATAAAGAGGTGTAGGTACATATAATGGTATTAATTTGCGGTAGTATTGACGTAAAAAATTTAAATTAGTAAATAAGAATTACTAGAAAATTCTAGATTAGCCAAAGAAAACACAAAAATAACACTGGTAAAAAAACGAATAAGAAAATTAATTGCATTGATTAATTATATTTTATATATTACTTACAAATTAAAAGTATTTAGGAATAAAATATGTTACATTAAAATTAGATAAATTAATCACTTTTTATTTATATCTTCATTGCGAATACGCGTCGCATATTTAAGGAAATGGCCATCTTGGATTTACTTTTAAATCGTCCGATCAGTTTTTGACAAACACGACAATTCTCGTCAAATACCTGCCACGTGGCGTTTTCATACGCTTCTCGCATGTTGCGTTTAATAGCTTCGTCGACATATAAATATTTATAATATAGCTCAGCACTCATATCTAAGCATTTCAAGAAATTTTTTTTACAGTGTCTTGCTTTTTTCCACAGTTTTTGAGCTTTATTAGGTGAGCTCTCGCTTAACGCGTAGTGTTTTTTGCTTTTCAATCGCCAACGGACAGCATCATCTGCGTACTTCTTCTTTCGTTTTAATTCTTTGCCATAATTCGTCTTAGCCTCCAAATATAGACGCCATTGTTGCTCCATTTCTTGTAAATCATCTTCCATCACCTTTTCCAAAGCCGAAATCTCGTCATTATAATACGTGATCTCTTCTCTTAAAAATTCACAATTTTGGTAAACACTGTACATTTTTTTCACTTCTTCCAATTCTTCTAGCTTTTTGTCCTTCCAGGAATAAATTTCGCAAAGATCGCAATAATTAGTGTAAAGCTGAATTGATTGGGCTTTGTAGAAGTCCGCGGCTCTCAAATGAATTTGGGAATCTCTGTACGCTATCATAGCTTTTTGATGAGCATTCCTGGCCAAACTTAAATGCTTCCTACAAGATTGCTTTTCAATTTCAAGCGCGTGTAGTTTCAAAGCAGTGTATTTTTGTTTTAAAAGGACACGTACTTGACTATATTTTTAAACGCTTTATATTAGTTTGGGTTGTAACTATGTATGTATGTACTAACGGAATCTTTGAGCATAATTTTCACCAATTTCCCGAAGTCTGATTAATTTGAAACTTTGCATACGTATCAAGGACCGATGACAATGCAATAATTTGATAACAGTTTCCCATTATCCTTATTAGGACCCCCAGGATTAATTAGTTTGGGTTGTAACTATGTATGTATGTCCGTAACGGAATCTTTGAGCATAATTTTCACCAATTTCCCGAAGTCTGATTAATTTGAAACTTTGCATACGTATCAAGGACCGATGACAATGCAATAATTTGATAACAGTTTCCCATTATCCTTATTAGGACCCCCAGGATTAATAATTAAACGCTTTATATTAGTTTTTAATCCTGGGGGTCCTAATAAGGATAATGGGAAACTGTTATCAAATTATTGCATTGTCATCGGTCCTTGATACGTATGCAAAGTTTCAAATTAATCAGACTTCGGGAAATTGGTGAAAATTATGCTCAAAGATTCCGTTACGGACATACATACATAGTTATAATTAATAATAATAACTATGTATGTATGTCCGTAACGGAATCTTTGAGCATAATTTTCACCAATTTCCCGAAGTCTGATTAATTTGAAACTTTGCATACGTATCAAGGACCGATGACAATGCAATAATTTGATAACAGTTTCCCATTATCCTTATTAGGACCCCCAGGACATTAATTCTGACCGATAAAAAATGTTGCAAAAAAATTTTAGTAAACATGAGTTTATTTAATAAATTACAAAACTTTAAAAAATAACAAATTTGAATAATTTAAAAAAAAAAAAAATTAAAGCATTCCAATTAAAATACGAATATAATTCTATATTAAACGCTTTATATTAGTTTGGGTTGTAACTAACTATGTATGTATGTAACTAACTATGTATGTATGTCCGTAACGGAATCTTTGAGCATAATTTTCACCAATTTCCCGAAGTCTGATTAATTTGAAACTTTGCATACGTATCAAGGACCGATGACAATGCAATAATTTGATAACAGTTTCCCATTATCCTTATTAGGACCCCCAGGATTAATAAATTCTTTTATAGATCCTCAAACTAAAAAGTGAAAAATAAAATATAGTTTAAAAAAAACTAAAAAACACGCTTTATATCGGACTAAAAAGTAAAAATAATTGTTTTAAAATAAGCTTAAAAAGCGTTGGGCGCTCGATGTACGAAAATGTGGAACAAAGCGCCCCACGCTTTTTAAGCTTATTTTAAAACAATTATTTTTACTTTTTAGTCCGATATAAAGCGTGTTTTTTAGTTTTTTTTAAACTATATTTTTTTCATTTTGTTTGTATATTCCGACCTTACTTCGTATTGAAATGCTAAAATCGAATGAAGGTTTCTATTGCAGCGTGAAGTAGAAATAAGGATTCCCTAAAATGAAAAGAAAAATCCACATGAAATGTTAAAACAACCAGATTTAAGTTTAAACATGTGTTGGGCTGCACAAAACATTGTCAAAAAAATTGATTTAACGATGACCTTAGATGTGATCCATATAATTACAGTTTCAGTCGATGGATTATTTCTCAAGCAAAATTGATTTAAAAGTTCTACAATGCTTTTCTTATCGAGAAATATGTGTGGTCATAATGAAAGGTAAATGTAAAGTCTAATTTTTTGACAATTCTTTCCACAACCTATCAATCTTACTAATAACCATTGTTTTGACTTTTGAAGTCTTCAAACATAATCGAAATATATATATTTTTCAAAGGCTATAAAAAACCTACGAAACTTTTAATGCATTACATATTACAAAACAATGGCTATTTACATGTTAATAAATATTATATATTATGATGTCGAATAATTTCAAATATACGGCTAGATCTTACCAGTTTGCAATGATGTTAAGCGTTACTTAACGTAAAGTTAGCTCTCGCATGAGGTGTACAACAATATTACAAATATGCTTTAAATATAGCACTGTAACAATGGGTGGTATCTTAACTATAATAATAGCAAACTTTATCTAGATCTAACTATATAATATTTAAGTGTTTTTTTTTTATTTGTCAATATATTATTTTATAAAATATGTCTGGTAAAAATCAAGCATAAAGAAGGAAATTACTATCCAATAAAAGACAAAACACAATTAGAAAAATCTCAATTTCTTGTATTTAAGTATCTCCATCGGCTGAATTTAAAATTATTTTTGGTAATAGATCACCAGTCGATTTATTATTTTAATAAACAAATGAATATGACTTGCAGCATATGAAAAGACAACATGCTGTGATGTAAAGATTGTTTTCTGGAGATTTTTTACTGAACAAAAAATAAAAACACTTAAATTCTAGTTAAGATACGTACATTTTTGAAGTAGCAGCTATTTAAGAAATAATAATGTACTTACCATGTTTGTAAAATTAAAATCACAAAAATATTCACAATTTCAGACAAAAACTTCAAAAACTTGATGACTCTCCTATAAATAATATTTCAAAACTGACTTGTTCTTCAGTTCTTTTCAAATAGAATAATGTCTCATATTTTGAAAGAGCTTGATTATATATAAATTTTCTAGGCCTGTTATAGACACAGAAGATTTAGCGATCATAGATTTATTATTAGATAGTCTAAATGTTATCTACCTAATAATAAATGCTCCATAGAATTTCACATCAGCAAAATTTTACCTGTCGGGGATGACAGGTAATAAAATTGGCTCACTAAAATTAAAATCAAATTTAATAAATCACACTAAATCGGTAATTAATTAAAACATCAGTTTTGTTATAGTACCTCAAAAATATATTAATTCATTTAATTCAGATATATTTCAGAGGAAACTATCAAGAACTGAATATTTCTTTATTTATCTAAAAAACTTTCTTAAAATTTAAATATTTCAACCAATAAATCGTTATTTTTATTTATAATTAGCGGGCCGTCCCGGTTTCTCCAGATGCAAAACTGCAAGTCTCTCTGGAAATATATTGACCTTGCCATCTACACAGCGGAACTATCAAACTGATTATCACATTTTTTATGGAGATTTTCAAATAAAATTGCCACCCAAATTTCCGATTTTCCGGTAAATTTTTCCAAAAATTTGTTTTCCTTCAAACATTTTCCTGACAATTACGAACACAGCAAAAAGTATCTGGGAGAAATATTTATTTTTAGATTGGTTCTTCTAGAAAGAACCTGATGATCGGAGCAGCAGTAAGAAATCTTATGACTGGGGTCAACAATTTTATTTGCCCTCCCCGACCCCAATTAAAACACCTTTTGACGCTCAAATTCAATCGACGTTGCGATTCCTTTTTTAGTTATTCCGAGACTCGAAAAATTAGACAATTTGAATATCTCAATTAAACACTATTCCTTCATGGCGAAGGGAGACTTAAATACGAATTCTTAATATTGGTGATGATATTATGGTCAGTGATTTTTATTTACTCAATAAATAAAATTATCGACCAATTTTTCAGACAAATATATTAACAAAAAAAATATAAAAATTCAATACATTCACGCTTCGGACCGGACTTCTTCAGAACTTATCTAAAAAATATAAAAAAAATAATTTATAATTGGTTTCTAATTAGTTTTTAATAAAATTCGATAACAAACAATTTTTAATAAGTAGTCATGGATATAATAATTGAAAGTACCTAAAAAGAAAGAAAAAATTCATTAAAAACAAAATATTATTTCAAAATAATATTATAATTAATATATGTAACTTAATTTTTCCGTATCTAATAGACTATAGAGCATTGAGAGAATTTTTATTTTACTTTATATTATGTAACATTTCCGAAATATTTCTTCCAAGGAAAGTTTCATTATCTAAAATTTTTATATTATCCCAATTAATTTTGTGGTCGCGTTCGAATTTATGTTTAGTAACAACATTATGTTTATCAGGGAGTATTGTTTGTTATTATTTTTCAATATTTCGATATTAAAAACTTTAAGCAAGTTTTATTAAAAACGAATTAGAAAGTAGGTAATTATTAATTAATTTTACCATTCCAACCCACAAGTGGGGGATGGTAGATACTAGTTTAGGTCAAAAATCACTTTTAAAGAATTTTACAATATCTTTCCGTGTTGAGCCCCCCCCCCCCAAATCCAAAAAAACATATTTTTGAAAAAACTCTGTGCGTCTGTTAGTCTGAATGACTGTGAACACGATACAATTCAAACGGATGAGCGGATTGAAGCCAAATTTTGGGAGGATCTTTGGTATGCAAATATGAAGAGCCCTATTGTTTTTCTGGAAAATCGGCACATGCGCAGAAGAGATATATGCAAAAATGCTGTTTTTTATATAATAATGGTATACTATTCATAACGGATTATTATTCTATTTATTTTTCCAAGAAAGTTTCGTTAAAAAAATTTTTTTTCTAAACTTTATAGTTTCGGAAATATTTTGTAAATAAAAAAAAAATCAGCCGGTCTTTTGATTTATTGATCTGTCAGAAATAAACTAGTTGCATCCGGGTGAAACCGGGACGGCCCGCTAATTATAAATAAAAATAACGATTTATTGGTTGAAATATTTAAATTTTAAGAAAGGTTTTTAGATAAATAAAGAAATTTTCAGTTCTTGATAGTTTCCTCTGAAATATATCTGAATTAATATATTTTTGAGGTAATAACCAAACTGATGTTTTATTTAATTACCGATTTAGTGTGGTTTGATAAATTTGATTTTAATTTTAGTGAGCCAATTTTATTACCTGTCACCCCCGACAGGTAAAATTTTGCTAATGTGAAATTCTATGGAGCATTTATTATTAGGTAGATAACATTTAGACTACCTAATAATAAATCTATGATCGCCAAATCTTCTGTGTCTATAACAGGCCTAGAAAATTCATTTATAATCAAGCTCTTTCAAAATATGAGACATTATTCTATTTGAAAAGAACTGAAGAAGAAGTCAGTTTTGAAATATTATTTATAGGAGAGTCATCAAGTTTTTGAAGTTTTTGTCTGAAATTGTGAATATTTTTGTGATTTTAATTTTACAAACATGGTAAGTACATTATTATTTCTTAAATAGCTGCTACTTCAAAAATACGTATCTTAACTAGAATTTAAGTGTTTTTATTTTTTGTTCAGTAAAAAATCTCCAGAAAACAATCTTTACATCACAGCATGTTGTCTTTCCATATGCTGCAAGTCATATTCATTTGTTTATTAAAATAATAAATCGACTGGTGATCTATTACCAAAAATAATTTTAAATTCAGCCGATGGAGATACTTAAATACAAGAAATTGAGATTTTTCTAATTGTGTTTTGTCTTTTATTGGATAGTAATTTCCTTCTTTATGCTTGATTTTTACCAGACATATTTTATAAAATAATATATTGACAAATAAAAAAAAAACACTTAAATATTATATAGTTAGATCTAGATAAAGTTTGCTATTATTATAGTTAAGATACCACCCATTGTTACAGTGCTATATTTAAAGCATATTTGTAATATTGTTGTACACCTCATGCGAGAGCTAACTTTACGTTAAGTAACGCTTAACATCATTGCAAACTGGTAAGATCTAGCCGTATATTTGAAATTATTCGACATCATAATATATAATATTTATTAACATGTAAATAGCCATTGTTTTGTAATATGTAATGCATTAAAAGTTTCGTAGGTTTTTTATAGCCTTTGAAAAATATATATATTTCGATTATGTTTGAAGACTTCAAAAGTCAAAACAATGGTTATTAGTAAGATTGATAGGTTGTGGAAAGAATTGTCAAAAAATTAGACTTTACATTTACCTTTCATTATGACCACACATATTTCTCGATAAGAAAAGCATTGTAGAACTTTTAAATCAATTTTGCTTGAGAAATAATCCATCGACTGAAACTGTAATTATATGGATCACATCTAAGGTCATCGTTAAATCAATTTTTTTGACAATGTTTTGTGCAGCCCAACACATGTTTAAACTTAAATCTGGTTGTTTTAACATTTCATGTGGATTTTTCTTTTCATTTTAGGGAATCCTTATTTCTACTTCACGCTGCAATAGAAACCTTCATTCGATTTTAGCATTTCAATACGAAGTAAGGTCGGAATATACAAACAAAATGAAAAAATATAGTCAAGTACGTGTCCTTTTAAAACAAAAATACACTGCTTTGAAATTACACGCGCTTGAAATTGAAAAGCAATCTTGTAGGAAGCATTTAAGTTTGGCCAGGAATGCTCATCAAAAAGCTATGATAGCGTACAGAGATTCCCAAATTCATTTGAGAGCCGCGGACTTCTACAAAGCCCAATCAATTCAGCTTTACACTAATTATTGCGATCTTTGCGAAATTTATTCCTGGAAGGACGAAAAGCTAGAAGAATTGGAAGAAGTGAAAAAAATGTACAGTGTTTACCAAAATTGTGAATTTTTAAGAGAAGAGATCACGTATTATAATGACGAGATTTCGGCTTTGGAAAAGGTGATGGAAGATGATTTACAAGAAATGGAGCAACAATGGCGTCTATATTTGGAGGCTAAGACGAATTATGGCAAAGAATTAAAACGAAAGAAGAAGTACGCAGATGATGCTGTCCGTTGGCGATTGAAAAGCAAAAAACACTACGCGTTAAGCGAGAGCTCACCTAATAAAGCTCAAAAACTGTGGAAAAAAGCAAGACACTGTAAAAAAAATTTCTTGAAATGCTTAGATATGAGTGCTGAGCTATATTATAAATATTTATATGTCGACGAAGCTATTAAACGCAACATGCGAGAAGCGTATGAAAACGCCACGTGGCAGGTATTTGACGAGAATTGTCGTGTTTGTCAAAAACTGATCGGACGATTTAAAAGTAAATCCAAGATGGCCATTTCCTTAAATATGCGACGCGTATTCGCAATGAAGATATAAATAAAAAGTGATTAATTTATCTAATTTTAATGTAACATATTTTATTCCTAAATACTTTTAATTTGTAAGTAATATATAAAATATAATTAATCAATGCAATTAATTTTCTTATTCGTTTTTTTACCAGTGTTATTTTTGTGTTTTCTTTGGCTAATCTAGAATTTTCTAGTAATTCTTATTTACTAATTTAAATTTTTTACGTCAATACTACCGCAAATTAATACCATTATATGTACCTACACCTCTTTATGCCAATAAAAATGCATAAAAAAACTGAAAAAAAACATTTTTGACGTGATTCAAAAATTCGATCGAATAAAACAAAAAAAACGGCTCGATGGATTGAATCGAAACTTTGTGAGGTTTTTGTGGGCATATTGAACTGTAAAAGGCACTCTTAACATTACTGGTTTTCTCGATATTTCCAAGTTAGCGCCTGATTATCCCAAAAGCCACAAAAAAAATATCAATTCAATACATTAACGTTTCGGACCGGACTTTTTCAGAACTTATCTAAAAAATATAAAAAAATAATTTATAATTGGTTTCTGTTATACAGGGTATTACATAATATTATAATTATTATACTTATTATGTAACTGAATCTATGATTGTACGAAACAGTGATACAATAATAATTAATAAACTAACTATCGTGGAATACGTTTAAATCATTCTAAACTGATACCTAAATATACAACAGTTTCTAATTAGTTTTTCATAAAAATCGATAATAACAAACAATTCTTAATAAGAAAGGATGAATTATTTCGGAGAAGGCTATAAATGATATCTAATGGTATATGTTGCCGACGTTTCGGAAAATATATTTCCTTCCTCAGGGCTTACATCTGTGAAATTACAGGTATTTTACAAAAGTGCATATAAAAATAACTAAAAAGTATTTAAAAATATTAAAATGTACTTACATTATATATTAGAGTTATATATTTTCCGAAACGTCGGCAACATATACCATTAGATATCATTCATAGCCTTCTCCGAAATAATTCATCCTTTCTTATTAAACATAGGCTAAACTAATACACCTTACACATTAAACAATTTTTAATAAGTAGTCATAGGTATAATTTGTAAGTAGGTACCTAAAAAGAAAGAAAAAATTCATTGAAATAAAAATAATATTAAAATTAATATAACTTAAATTTTCCGTATCTAATTAAGCATTGAGAGAATTTTTTGTAACATTTCCAAAATATTTCTTCTAAGGAAAGTTTCATTATCTAAAATTTTTATATTATCCCAATTAATTTTGTGGTCGCGTTCGAATTTATGTTTAGTAACAACATTATGTTTATCAGGGAGTATTGTTTGTTATTATTTTTCAATATTTCGATATAAAAAACTTTCAGCAAGTTTTATTAAAAACTAATTAGAAAGAAATTATAAATTAATTTTACCATTCCAACCCACAAGTGGGGAATGGTAGGTACTAGTTTAGGTCAAAAATTACTTTTTAAGAATTTTACAATATCTTTCCGTTTAGAGCCCCCCCCCCGTCGAATCCAAAAACCATATTTTTGAAAAAACTCTGTGTGTCTGCTAGTCTGTGAACACGATACAGGTCAAACGGATGAGCGGATTGAAACCAAATTTTGAGAGGATCTTTGGTATGCAAATATGAAGAGCTCTATTGTTTTTCTAAATAATCGGCACATGCGCAGAAGAGATATATGCCAAAATGGTGTTTTTTATATAATAATGGTATACTTTTCATAACGGATTATTATTCTATTTAATTTTTCAAGAAAGTTTCGTTAAAAAACTTTTTTTTCTAAACTTTATAGTTTCGGAAATATTTTGTAAATAAAAAAAAATCAGCCGGTCTTTTGTTTTATTTATCTTTCAGAAATGAACTAGTTCGGCATGCTTTGATTAATTTTTACATGACGTGGAACATATTATGTAGGTAACCATGGCAACGAATAGCAAATATCATATTGAATACTAGCCATTACCCGCGTCATCTCAAACGATATCAGAAATTTTTATTTCTTTATTATAATCAAATGTCCACATTTTTGAAGTTGGAATGGTCCCGTCGCCCAGTTGACTGGAATTTTTTATATTTTTTAGATCAGTTCTGAAGAAAACCAAATCCGGGCCGAAACATTAATTTTTTTAATTCATAAATATTTTTTGTTAATAAATTTGTCTGAAAATTTGGTAGATAATTTTATTTATTCAAGAGTTCTTATCAGACGTTAATCAAAGATTTGATTTTAATTTATTCTTAAGACAATCCCAAAATATAATATTCACAGAACCAAATACGGAGATCATTGTTAAATTGTAACTGTCAAGGTCAGAGTGAGGGTGTATTATTATAACAAAACGGGATTTTCAAACGCTACAGTATGAAAGAATTAAAAAAGAAATGCCTGTCATATTGAACGTGAAAATATCTCATCATTAAATACCAATCAGTTTGATTTAATTATACTTTGTTCACGTTCTACTATGCTTAATTGATGACGTTTTAATCGGTCCATTAAATTGTACAAATCTTTTTGTAGAAATCGTGTCAATTATTTTAGTAGTTCGAATCAAAAGCAAGAGCGGGGATTATTATAAACTAGCGGCCTAGTTCGGACTCGACCGAATTTGTAGATTGCCACCGTTTTTCATCAACTTACGTTGTAAAATTGGTATTCACGATAATATAGCCTATATCCATCCCGAAGGTTCGTTTTAAATATTGGTGAAACATTTTTGAAATTGGATGAGTAGTTTCGAAGAGTACCTCTTACATCCAAACTTACATATACTTTTATAATATTAGTATAGATTTTTAGTGCAGACGTTCCAGGTCCGGCGTTATTCTTCAGCATCATAAAATATGTATGCGCTAACCTATATCGAGGTGTTTACGATACTACTTCGTCGGTAATTCGTTAGGAATTTGCTGTAAACCTGAACACTTTCCTGTATATTTCGAGTATCATGGCATTTTCGGTAATGCGCCGGTGACCCGGAACGATGGGCTTTGGTTTCGTAAAATTTAGCATATTGTATTAGGTCTGCACCTTTAAGGGGGGGGGAGACTCGGTTAGAATTTAAAAAAAATCGATTTTTCTTTTTTTTTGCATTTTCTGAAAGAAAAATATTTCAAAAGTATTCTCTGAAAATTTCAGACAAATCGGCCTATTTATTAATTATGGATATTATTAATAACTTTGAATGAAGCCGTCACTAACGCATAAAACTAGCCAGGTAGCAGCTGACTACCTGAAAATCTGCCTGAGGGACTGTAAACCTTTTTGTTGAGCCTTATATAAAAACTCAAATTTGTTTTTGTGCGGGGGAGGAAGTTCCAAAATAATTTTTTTATCTGCATGCGGCTTTACCGATCAGTTTAAAAATTTTCTCTATTATTCTATATATACCTAATTGTTCTCCGAATGGACTAGTCAGAGTGCCCGTCGGCAAAAATTTTACTGACAAATAGTCAAAATCTAAAAATGCCTGAAGAAGACATTATTCTAAAGGCGGGCCTGTGGCATTGTGCCCGTCCTACCACCTTATTGTTACGCCACTGCGAATAATATGATATTTTCCTTGTATCCCGTATTAGTTCTAGTAAATAATAGGTATAATAGAGTTTGAAAATTATTAGATTAGCCAAAGAAAACAATAAAATATTTTTAACAAAAAAATTGAACCGACTTCACACTAAAAAGTAAAACATAATTGCGTATTGAAATGTTTTGGAGTCGGTGTCAGCCAAAATGAAATCTATTCCGAGAACTACACCGACTCCAAAACATTTCAATACGCAATTATTTTTAAACTTTTTAGTGTGAAGTCGGTTCAAATTTTTTGTTAAAAATATTTTATTTTTCTCTTTTAAGTGTTAATCTAACACTAAAAATCGGTGAACATACATAAAAAACATTATGCGTTTCTTTAAAACTTGAGAGTTTCCCTCGATTTCTCCGGATTCCACCATCAGATCCTGACTTGGTTCCGATGGGACCACCTCTGAGGTGCACTCTTTCGAATAAAAAAAAAATTTGAAAATCGGTCCCTAATTGACGGAGAAATCGGTGAACATACATAAAAAAAAAATATACAGACGAACACAGAACCTCCTACTTTTTGTTGAAGTCGGTTAAAAATAACACTGGTAAAAATAAAACGAATAAGAAAATTAATTGCATTTTATATATTATTTACAAATTAAGAACATTTACGAATAAAATAGTTTACATTATTTTAAATTAAATAAATTAATCTCTTTCTTATTTACATCTTCATTGCGAATACGCGTCGCATATTTAAGGAAATGGCCATCTTGGATTTACTTTTAAATCGTGCGATCAGTTTTTGACAAACACGACAATTCTCGTCAAATACCTGCCAAGTGGCATTTTCATACGCTTCTCGCATGTTGCGTTTAATAGCTTCGTCGACATATAAATATTTATAATATAGCTCAGCACTCATATCTAAGCATTTCAAGAAATTTTTTTTACAGTTTCTTGCTTTTTTCCACAGTTTTTGAGCTTTATTAGGTGAGCTCTCGCTTAACGCGTAGTGTTTTTTGCTTTTCAGTCGCCAACGGACAGCATCGTCTGAGTACTCATTCTTTTGTTTTAACTCTCTGCCATAATTCGTCTTAGCCTCCAAATATAGACGCCATTGTTGCTCCATTTCTTGTAAATCAGCTTCCATCTCCTTTTCCAAAGCCGAAATCTCGTCATTATAATACGTGATGATCCCTTCTCTTAAAAATTCAAAATTTTGGAAAACACTGTACATTTTTTTCACTTCTTCCAATTCTTCTAGCTTTTCGTCCTTCCAGGAATAAATTTCGCAAAGATCGCAGTAATTAGCGTAAAGCTGAATTGATTGGGCTTTATAGAAGTCCGCGGCTCTCAAATGAATTTGGGAATCTCTGTACGCTATCTTAGCTTTTTGATGAGCATTCCTGGCCAAACTTAAATGCTTCCTACAAAATTGTTTTTCAATTTCAAGCGCTTGTAGTCTTAAAGCAGTGTATTTTTGTTTTAAAAGGACACGTACTTGACTATATTCTTTCATTTTGTTTGTATATTCCGACCTTACTTCGTATTGAAATGCTAAAATCGAATGAAGGTTTCTATTGCAGCGTGAAGTAGAAATAAGGATTCCCTAAAATGTAAAGAAAAATCCACATGAAATGTTAAAACAACCAGATTTAAGTTTAAACATGTGTTGGGCTGCACAAAACATTGTCAAAAAATTGATTTGACGATGATCTTAGATGTGATCCATATAATTACAGTTTCAGTCGATGGATTATTTCTCAAGCAAAATTGATTTAAAAGTTCTACAATGCTTTTCTTATCGAGAAATATGTGTGGTCACAATGGAAGGTAGTTTTACAATCAGATTTTTTGACAATTCCACAACCTAGCAGTCTTGATAATAACCATTGTTTTGACTTTTGAAATCTTCAAACATAATCGAAATATATATATTTTTCATTCCTTCAAAGGCTATAAAAAACCAACGAAACTTTTAATGCATTATTACAAAACGATGGCTATTTACAAGTTAATAATTAATTTCGTATATTATTATGTCGAATAATTTCAAATATACGGCTAGATCTTACCAGTTTGCCATGATGTTAAGCGTTACTTAACGTAAAGTTAGCTCTCGCATGAGGTGTACAACAATATTACAAATATGCTTTAAATATAGCACTGTAACAATGGGTGTTATCTTAACAATAATAATAGCAAACTTTAACTAGATCTAACTGTATAATATTTAAGTGTTTTTTTTTTTATTTGTCAATATATTATTTTATAAAATATGTCTGGTAAAAATCAAGCATAAAGAAGGAAATTACTATCCAATAAAAGACAAAACACAATTAGAAAAATCTCAATTTCTTGTATTTAAGTATCTCCATCGGCTGAATTTAAAATTATTTTTGGTAATAGATCACCAGTCGATTTATTATTTTAATAAACAAATGAATATGACTTGCAGCATATGAAAAGACAACATGCTGTGATGTAAAGATTGTTTTCTGAACAAAAAATAAAAACACTTAAATTCTAGTTAAGATGCGTACATTTTTGAAGTAGCAGCTATTTAAGAAATAATAATGTACTTACCATATTTGTAAAATTAAAATCACAAAAATATTCACAATTTCAGACAAAAACTTCAAAAACTTGATGACTCTCCTATAAATAATATTTCAAAACTGACTTGTTCCTTAGTTCTTTTCAAATAGAATAATGTCTTAATTTTGAAAGAGCTTGATTATATATGAATTTTCTAGGCCTGTTATAGACACAGAAGATTTGGCGATCATAGATTTATTATTAGGTAGTCTAAATGTTATCTACCTAATAATAAATGCTCCATAGAATTTCACATAAGCAAAATTTTACCTGTCGGGGATGACAGGTAATAAAATTGGCTCACTAAAATTAAAATCAAATTTATCAAACCACACTAAATCGGTAATTAAATAAAACATCAGTTTGGTTATTACCTCAAAAATATATTAATTCATTTAATTCAGATATATTTCAGAGGAAACTATCAAGAACTGAAAATTTCTTTATTTATCTAAAAACCTTTCTTAAAATTTAAATATTTCAACCAATAAATCGTTATTTTTATTTATAACTAGCGGTCCCGCCCGGTTTCACCCGGGTGCAAAAGAACGAATGGGGAAGGAAGGGATATGAGTACGCACATTCATCTTAGTTTACCGAGATGAATGTTGTGTCCAAACTTCATAATGATCGGAGTTACCGTTCAAAAGTTTTTGTCGTTCAAAAGCAGTATTTATACTTTTTTTAAGTAATAAATTTCCTTTAATATAATAAATAGCGGACCCGGCGAACTTCGTACCGCCTAACAGTATTATATTTTAAAATAAATAAAATAGATAGATAGATGTTCCAATTATATATATATATATATATATATATATATATATATATATATATATATATATATATATATAGATATGTTTGTATAGCATTTATCACCAAATGATCTCACCTTGTATAGAAAACATATCTATATATATATATATATATATATATATATATATATATATATATATATAAATAAAATAGATAGATGTATATATATATATATATATATATATATATATATATATATATATATATAATTGGAACATCTATCTATCTATTTTATTTATTTTAAAATATACATGGACGTATATGTGTGTATGTCGAACACTCCGGCTGCGCCGTCGTGCCCGGTGCAAAAGAACGAATGGGGATATTTGAATCTTTGATTAACGTCTGATTAGTACTCTTCAATAAATAAATTATCGACCAATTTTTATAAGATCAACAACATTTTCGATATGAATAAAAAAAAGTATACTTACAACACAAAATCCGTTGTTATTGGAAGCTCGTGTCACGTGTTGAGTACTTTTGAGGTTATAAAATCACTTGAAAATTATTTAATGATGAAAAATGTTAAAAGTATATATAAATGTTTTTTTAATTTTTGACAGAATTTTTTCAAATCATACATAAGGCTGTTTATATTTTAAAACCATGGATACGAATTTAAAAAAAAAATCGTGTCTTTAATAATACTTTATACCATAGCAATAAAGCTCAAATTGACTACGTTTTAGTTAGAAATCATTTGTATGGGAAAAAGAAAAGGGCTATTTTTAGGGTTTTTCCAGCAATCATTCTAATTTTTCTCGCCGTAAAAACCATCCTTGAACTTCAACGAACATTTTAAAAAAAGATTTGGCCAAATTGGTCCAGGCGTTGTTGAGTTATGCGCTTACCAACACATTTTGCGATTCATTTTTATATTATAGATTAGCGGGTCGTCCCGGTTTCACCCGGATGCAACTAGTTTATTTCTGACAGATCAATAAAACAAAAGACCTGCTGATTTTTTTTTATTTCCGAAACTATAGTTTAGAAAAAAAAAAATTATCGAAACTTTCTTAAAAAAATAAATAGAATAATAATCCGTTATGAATAGTAAAAACAGAATTTGGGATATATCTCGTCTGCGCATGTGCCGATTTTCCAGAAAAACAATAGCGCTATTCATATTTGCATTCCAAAGATCCTCCCAAAATTTGGCTTCAATCCGCTCATCCGTTTGAACTGTATCGTGTTCACAGTCATTCAGACTAACAGACGCATAGAGTTTTTTCAAAAATATGTTTTTTTTGATTCGCGGGGGAGGGGGGTGCTCAACACGGAAAGATATTGTAAAATTCTTAGAAAGTGATTTTTGACCTAAACTAGTACCTACCATTCCCCACTTGTGGGTTGGAATGGTAAAATTAATTAATAATTACTTTCTAATTAGTTTTTTAAAACTTGCTTAAAGTTTTCAATATCGAAATATTGAAAAATAATAACAAACAATACTCCCTGATAAACACAATGTTGTTACTAAACATAAATTCGAACGCGACCACAAAATTAAATGGGATAATATAAAAATTTTAGATAATGAAACTTTCCTTAGAAGAAATATTTCGGAAATGTTACATAATATAAAGTCAAATAAAAATTCTCTCAATGCTCTATTAGATACGGAAAATTTAAGTTATATAAATTATAATATTATTTTGAAATAATATTTTGTTTTTAATTTTTTTTTCTTTCTATTTAGGTACTTGCTATTATTATATCCACGACTACTTATTAAAAATTGTTTATTATTATCGAATTTTATTAAAAACTAATTAGGAACCAATTATAAATTATTTTTTTATATTTTTTAGATAAGTTCTGAAGAAGTCCGGTCTGAAGCGTGAATGTATTGAATTTATATATTTTTTTTGTTAATATATTTGTCTGAAAAATTGGTCGATAATTTTATTTATTGAGTAAATAAAAATCACTGACCATAATATCATCACCAATATTTAGAATTCGTATTTAAGTCTCCCTTCGCCATGAAAGAATAGTGTTTAATTGAGATATTCAAATGGTCTCATAATAGTATAGCCACATTCGACAAGGTCGCGATTTTCTTACAGTAAAAATATGATATACACACCGTTGTTACCGTAAAAGGGAACATGGTTAATTGCTTAATTATGACCGCTTGGTATCTACCTTGTAACGGTCCTGATCACGATTTTCGAATCTGGTATGATTAATTATTATGGACGCCAAGTACTGTTTTACAATCATTAGGTAGTTACGATTTATAACACTGATGTCACATCTGAGCGCATTCAAATTGAAATTGAACGTTTTTAAAGATTTTTTTACTGAAAAATGTTATTAAATAAAATAAAAAATGGGATGGTATTTATTGATCACATGTTTAAAAAACTACAAAAAATATTTTTTATTTAATGCGGCTCTTTTAATGTGAATTTGCGGCTCTCCAGTTCCATACGCAAAAAATAATTATTTTATTATATAAATCCTTAAAAATCTTCCAATAGATCCATGATTGAGTACCATCTCACCCATTTCCACTCGCGTCCTGTGATATATATATTATACCTATATAAGCAAATACTATAATACTGAAACGAAAATGTTTAGTGGCTCTTTAAAAACTGGGGAATTTTGTAAATTGTAACTTTTGGCTCTTCCGTCTCAAAAGGTTGTCGACCCCTGGTATAGACCAGTGATGTCAAAGATACGACCCGCGACCAGAATCTATCCAGTGAGGAATTTAGACGGAATTGAATGCCACTACGTAATTTTAAAATTGATGGATCCTCATACTCAATTTAATTTACCCTTTTTGTTATCTCTATATGAAAATTGATTCAAACTAAATAAATAAGGAATTTTGTTTAGAATGTGTTTTAGTTTTTAATTTAGAGTTAAATCTTATAAATGATCCTTTTAAAAAATCAGTCTGACACCCCTGGTATACACTACTCGACTCGAACAACCCTAAAAATTATATTTTACGTACCAATCAACGTCTTTTTCATTTTTGTAATAAACAAAAAAACATTTTCTGGTTCTCGTAATTTATTTCTAAAGGTGTCCAAACCATAAAAATAATATATTAAATTCTTACGGCGCGACGTGCAAATTTATTACTTCTATATATCAAAATATTGGCAAAACGCGAAAAGGTCATTAATAACTTTTACGAATCAGAAAAGAGTTTGTGTGGTCTCCAGGAAAGAAAATATACGTTTATGAGTTACCTAATAAATTTATTAAAAATAAATTAGGACTCAATTACATAATTAGTAAATGGAAAAGAAATGCACGACATGTAAAAAAAGTAAACGACGCAGAATATACAGCGCTCACGATTTAATGGAAGATTATTTCAACACATTTAAAGGTGAGAGCCTGGTTAAATGGGTTGATAAAAATGAACTAAAAAGTTAAAAATAATTTTATTCTGATTATAAATAAGTCGTTTTGTACGTATTTATCACAGTCTTAAGTTTTCAAATAAAAGCGTGTTACATTTTAATAGCAAGAGAGAAAAAAAGACGGTGTAACACGCTTTTATTTGAAAACTTGAGACTGTGTACAAAACGACTTACCTATTTCCTAATCGGAATAAAATTATTTTTAACTTTTTAGTTCATTTTTATTAACAACTAATAAAAGCTTGTTTTTAATTTTTTTTTTCGTTTATTTATTTATTTTAAATTCCACCTCTGTCAATATATGAAACAGGGTACTTCAATGCCACATGTCCACCGTTTCTTAAAATTTATGGGACGTGCATGAACTGCGCACTTTCTTAATCTTTTAATGAGGGTTCGTTTTATTACCTGTAATACATGAATTCCGCACTAGTCCAATTGCTGGTATTTACAAAAATAATTATTAATCCCTTTTTTTAATTAATTTATCTTTGCATTGTCATGTAGATGTGCATTTGCTTTTGATGGAAATGTTAATTTTTTAATTGTTCTTCAGATTTGTTTTGTAGAAGTGCTTGTAGTGAAGTCTTGCTAAAGTTACTCTAGCGTCTGATATTCATTATGAATCCCGTTTTTGAGTATAGTGAAAGAGGAAACGAAGTTTTGGTTTCGGAAGGTGTAAAGTTTTCCTTTTCGAAGCTTTTAAAAATGACGAGTCATTTTAGCGCTGTGTTTTGAAAACTATCAGAGCTGTTAAGTTTTATTTTTCTTTCCTTTGATCATTTGGGCTCCAAAATTTTATAATAAATTACTCATAGCCACTAGAGAATTGTCACAACCTGCATTTATAATACAAATAAAAAAATTGCTAAATGATCTGTGTCTATATAATTTTGAAGATATTTTGTAAATTTTATATATATTTGACTATATTGTAAGTATATTTAGTATACAAATGAACTATTACATTACATAATTATTATTATTATAATTGCCTGGTGCGCAGTTCGTGTACTGTGACTTTTTATAGTCTTTTGTACAGTGCGCAGTTCGAGGCCGTCGAATTTATGTCGCCGAATATTATAGAATAGGTATATTATATAGACAGCATAATATTCGATGCGTTATTTCTAGTGTACAGTAAAAAGGTTCGTTCCAAACGCTGATTGATTAATTATTGACACGTTTGGAGTACAGCGTCACGATTCGCACATTAACCTTACCTCAAACGTAAAAAGTTCAGTTCACAATACGCAACGGTTCAAAATGAGGTCAAATTTTTGTTAATCAATGAAATCAAAACAAATCCACGCTGTAATAAAGAAAAGAAATCGTTCAATAAATTATACGAGATTACTTAATAAAATATATTCGGAAAATGGCGACAAAAATAGGCTTTGAAAAGAACAAACAATCCAACACAATTTAGAGTACATGCTCATTTTAATACATAGGTAAATCATTACTACCACAGCGTCCCCTCCTTGCATTGTCTATAAGAAGAAATTCATTTTCAAGCAAAAAAATATTTTCTAGTTTTTTGTCTATTGTGAATAAGTTTGAGGGGACCACAATTGAGCTAGGTTCAATTTGCGTTTTTATCTCAAAGTGTGACCGTTCTCAACTCATACAAAACTTGAGCAAAATTGATCCTTTGGCTTAGGCTGTAGAGTCTAGACAGACATCATACCGATATTTTTAAAACCACTTTTTTTGGATTCAGAGGACTTGAAGAGGTAAAATTCAACAAATAGTCAAAATCTAAAAATGCCTGAGAAAGACATTATTGTAAATGCCGAAACGTTGATCATTAAACATTTTTACCCAATCAAGCAGTGGCGTAACCATAACGGCTAAGGATCGTGGCAATTTGCACTAAATGTTGTGTCCTGTAGTCACGAGCTTCTCGGGCGGGGGGCCTGTGGCATTGTGCCCGTCCTACCACCTTATTGTTACGCCACTGCGAATAATATGATATTTTCCTTGTATCCCGTATTAGTTCTAGTAAATAATAGGTATAATAGAGAAATTTGAAAATTATTAGATTAGCCAAAGAAAACAATAAAATATTTTTAACAAAAAAATTGAACCGACTTCACACTAAAAAGTAAAACATAATTGCGTATTGAAATGTTTTGGAGTCGGTGTCAGCCAAAATGAAATCTATTCCGAGAACTACACCGACTCCAAAACATTTCAATACGCAATTATTTTTTACTTTTTAGTGTGAAGTCGGTTCAATTTTTTTGTTAAAAATATTTTATTTTTCTCTTTTAAGTGTTAATCTAACACTAAAAATCGGTGAACATACATAAAAAACATTATGCGTTTCTTTAAAATTTGAGAGTTTCCCTCGATTTCTCCGGATTCCACCATCAGATCCTGACTTGGTTCCGATGGGACCACCTCTGAGGTGCACTCTTTCGAATAAAAAAAAAATTTGAAAATCGGTCCCTAATTGACGGAGAAATCGGTGAACATACATAAAAAAAAAATATACAGACGAACACAGAACCTCCTACTTTTTGTTGAAGTCGGTTAAAAATAACACTGGTAAAAATAAAACGAATAAGAAAATTAATTGCATTTTATATATTATTTACAAATTAAGAACATTTACGAATAAAATAGTTTACATTATTTTAAATTAAATAAATTAATCTCTCTCTTATTTATATCTTCATTGCGAATACGCGTCGCATATTTAAGGAAATGGCCATCTTGGATTTACTTTTAAATCGTTTGATCAGTTTTTGACAAACACGACAATTCTCGTCAAATACCTGCCAAGTGGCATTTTCATACGCTTCTCGCATGTTGCGTTTAATAGCTTCGTCGACATATAAATATTAATTATAATATAGCTCAGCACTCATATCTAAGCATTTCAAGAAATTTTTTTTACAGTTTCTTGCTTTTTTCCACAGTTTTTGAGCTTTATTAGGTGAGCTCTCGCTTAACGCGTAGTGTTTTTTGCTTTTCAGTCGCCAACGGACAGCATCGTCTGCGTACTCATTCTTTTGTTTTAACTCTTTGCCATAATTCGTCTTAGCCTCCAAATATAGACGCCATTGTTGCTCCATTTCTTTTAAATCATCTTCCATCTCCTTTTCCAAAGCCGAAATCTCGTCATTATAATACGTGATGATCCCTTCTCTTAAAAATTCAATATTTTGGAAAACACTGTACATTTTTTTCACTTCTTCCAATTCTTCTAGCGTTTCGTCCTTCCAGGAATAAATTTCGCAAAGATCGCAGTAATTAGCGTAAAGCTGAATTGATTGGGCTTTATAGAAGTCCGCGGCTCTCAAATGAATTTGGGAATCTCTGTACGCTATCATAGCTTTTTTATGAGCATTCCTGGCCAAACTTAAATGCTTCCTACAAAATTGTTTTTCAATTTCAAGCGCTTGTAGTCTTAAAGCAGTGTATTTTTGTTTTAAAAGGACACGTACTTGACTATATTCTTTCATTTTGTTTGTATATTCCGACCTTACTTCGTATTGAAATGCTAAAATCGAATGAAGGTTTCTATTGCAGCGTGAAGTAGAAATAAGGATTCCCTAAAATGAAAAGAAAAATCCACATGAAATGTTAAAACAACCAGATTTAAGTTTAAACATGTGTTGGGCTGCACAAAACATTGTCAAAAAAATTGATTTGACGATGACCTTAGATGTGATCCATATAATTACAGTTTCAGTCGATGGATTATTTCTCAAGCAAAATTGATTTAAAAGTTCTACAATGCTTTTCTTATCGAGAAACATGTGTGGTCACAATAGAAGGTAGTTTTACAATCAGATTTTTTGACAATTCCACAACCTAGCAGTCTTGATAATAACCATTGTTTTGACTATTGAAATCTTCAAACATAATCGAAATATATATATTTTTCACTCCTTCAAAGTCTATAAAAAACCTACGAAACTTTTAATGCTTTATTACAAAACGGTGGCTATTTACAAGTTAATAATTATTATCGTATATTATCATGTCGAATAATTTCAAATATACGACTAGATCTTACCAGTTTGCCATGAATTTAGCGTTACTTAACGTAAAGTTAGCTCTCGCCTGAGGTGAACAGCAATTTTACAATTATGCTTTAAATATAGCACTGTAACAATGGGTGGTATCTTAACAATAATTATAGCAAACTTTAGCTAGATCTAACTGTATAATATTTAAGTGTTTTTTTTTCATTTGTCAACATATTATTTTATAAAATATGTATGGTAAAAATCAAGCATTAAGAAGGAAATTACTATCCAATAAAAGACAAAACACAATTAGAAAAATCTCAATTTCTTGTATTTAAGTATTTCCATCGGCTGAATTTAAAATGATTTTTGGTAATAGATCACCAGTCGATTTATTATTTTAATAAACAAATGAATATGACTTGCAGCATATGAAAAGACAACATGCTGTGATGTAAAGATTATTTTCTAGGGATTTTTTACTGAACAAAAAATAAAAACACTTAAATTCTAGTTAAGATACATACATTTTTGGAGTAGCAGCTATTTAAGAAATAATAATGTACTTACCATGTTTGTTAAATTAAAAACACAAAAATATTCACAATCTCAGACAAAAACTTCAAAAACTTCAAAAACTTGATGACTCTCCTATAAATAATATTTCAAAACTGACTTTTTCCTCAGTTCTTTTCAAATAGAATAATGTCTCAATTTTGAAAGAGCTTGATTATATATGAATTTTCTAGGCCTGTTATAGACACAGAAGATTTGGCGATCATAGATTTATTATTAGGTAGTCTAAATGTTATCTACCTAATAATAAATGCTCCATAGAATTTCACATAAGCAAAATTTTACCTGTCGGGGATGACAGGTAATAAAATTGGCTCACTAAAATTAAAATCAAATTTATCAAACCACACTAAATCGGTAATTAAATAAAACATCAGTTTGGTTATTACCTCATAAATATATTAATTCATTTAATTCAGATATATTTCAGAGGAAACTATCAAGAACTGAATATTTCTTTATTTATCTAAAAACCTTTCTTAAAATTTAAATATTTCAACCAATAAATCGTTATTTTTATTTATAATTAGCGGGCCGTCCCGGTTTCACCCGGATGCAACTAGTTTATTTCTGACAGATCAATAAAACAAAAGACCGGCTGATTTTTTTTTATTTACAAAATATTTCCGAAATTATAAAGTTTAGAAAAAAAAAATTTTATCGATACTTTCTTGAAAAAATAAATAGAATAATAATCCGTTATGAATAGTAAAAACAGAATTTGGGATATATCTCTTCTGCGCATGTGCCGATTTTCCAGAAAAACAATAGCGCTATTCATATTTGCATACCAAAGATCCTCCCAAAATTTGGCTTCAATCCGCTCATCCGTTTGAACTGTATCGTGTTCACAGTCATTCAGACTAACAGACGCATAGAGTTTTTTCAAAAATATGTTTTTTTTGATTCGCGGGGGGGGGGTGCTTAACACGGAAAGATATTGTAAAATTCTTAAAAAGTGATTTTTGACCTAAACTAGTACCTACCATTCCCCACTTGTGGGTTGGAATCGTAAAATTAATTAATAATTACTTGCTTAAAGTTTTCAATATCGAAATATTGAAAAATAATAACAAACAATACTCCCTGATAAACATAATGTTGTTACTAAACATAAATTCGAACGCGACCACAAAATTAAATGGGATAATATAAAAATTTTAGATAATGAAACTTTCCTTAGAAGAAATATTTCGGAATTGTTACATAATATAAAGTCAAATAAAAATTCTCTCAATGCTCTATTATAGTACTAACAGACGCTCGAACTTGGTCCGGTCCGACAACGGACATGGTACGGCGGATCAAGTCCGCTGCTTGCAACAGACGACCGGATCTGTCGGTCTCGTTGTGTACACAGATACGTAATCATGCGTATGATTAATAAGCGCACGAAAATTGCGATAGTTCTAGCGGCAACGTTAATGCCGCCACAAACAACAAGGGAGAAAAGAAAGGAGTGGGCAAAATTCTATTTGAAAGATCGCGATGAATTTAGTCATATGAAGTTAATAGCGAAGATCATATTTTGAATAACACTCCCAAAGAATTTCTAGAGCGTTGTTACGCGCTTCTCTGTTACAATATAACTTATCTGATAGATCCCACAAACATGAGAAATCTTTTTATAATACCAATACTCCACCAAGAACTTCGCGTTCTGTCAAAATTTCTGTCATGTTGCACAACCAGGGCCGTATTTAGGGGAGTACAACCGGGGCTACAGCCCCGGGGCCACCACAAAAGAGGGATCCCCACAATAGAGACTTGGGAAAAAAAATTCAAATTTCCTGAGCATTGAAAGTAATTTACTTCGGGAACTGGATTTCAGCTGGGAAAGTTCTGTTCGTTAATGCTAAAATTTAATTTTTAGATAATTCTTCTTTCCTGATTATATTTATATGTTGGTTAAATAATAAAAGAATCTATACTTGGTTTCATAATAAATTATTTATTGGAAAAATCGACTGAAAAAAATTGTCCATTTTATTTGGAAAATAATTTGGAGCCATGGGGCCTCCACTCCTTTGTTGCCCCGAGGCCTCCAGACCTCTAAATCCGGCATTGTGCACAACGTTTTGAATTACAATGACGTCGTTATACGGTTATATGTATCAAGTCCGTCGTACTGCTCTACACACGCTCGGATATTGTACCGGACCGGACCAAGTACGATGTGCATTTCATCGAACCGGGCGGACACGCAGACTACTGTACAGACGAACAGATTTGGTACGGAGCGGACCAGATCCGCTGTCCGCTTCGAACCAAGTTCGAGCGTCTGTTAGTACTATTAGATACGAAAAATTTAAGTTATATTATTTTGAAATAATATTTTGTTTTTAATGATTTTTTTCTTTCTTTTTAGGTACTTGCAATTATTATATCCACGACTACTTATTAAAAATTGTTTGTTATTATCGAATATTATTAAAAACTAATTAGAAATCAATTATAAATTATTTTTTTATATTTTTAGATAAGTTCTGAAGAAGTCCGGACCGAAGCGTGAATGTATTGAATTTATGTTTTTTTTTTGTTAATATAGGTATTTGTCTGAAAAATTGGTCGATAATTTTATTTATTGAGTAAATAAAAATCACTGACCATAATATCATCACCAATATATAGAATTCGTATTTAAGTCTCCCTTCGCCATGAATGAATAGTGTTTAATTGAGATATTCAAATGGTCTCATTTTTCGAGTCTCGAAATAACTAATAAAGGAATCGCAACGTCGATTGAATTTGAGCGTCAAAAGGTGTTTTAATTGGGGTCGGGGAGGGCAAATAAAATTGTTGACCCAGTCATAAGATTTCTTACTGCTGCTCCGATCATCAGGTTCTTTCTAGAAGAACCAATCTAAAAATAAATATTTCTCCCAGATACTTTTTGCTGTGTTCGTAATTGTCAGGAAAATGTTTGAAGGAAAACAAATTTTTGGAAAAATCTACCGGAAAATCGGAAATTTGGGTGGCAATTTTATTTGAAAATCTCCATAAAAAATGTGATAATCAGTTTGATAGTTCCGCTGTGTAGATGGCAAGGTCAATATATTTCCAGAAAGACTTGCAGATTTGCATCCGGGTGAAACCGGGACGGCCCGCTAATTATAAATAAAAATAACGATTTATTGGTTGAAATATTTAAATTTTAAGAAAGTTTTTTAGATAAATAAAGAAATATTCAGTTCTTGATAGTTTCCTCTGAAATATATCTGAATTAAATGAATTAATATATTTTTGAGGTACTATAACAAAACTGATGTTTTAATTAATTACCGATTTAGTGTGATTTATTAAATTTGATTTTAATTTTAGTGAGCCAATTTTATTACCTGTCATCCCCGACAGGTAAAATTTTGCTGATGTGAAATTCTATGGAGCATTTATTATTAGGTAGATAACATTTAGACTACCTAATAATAAATCTATGATCGCCAAATCTTCTGTGTCTATAACAGGCCTAGAAAATTTATATATAATCAAGCTCTTTCAAAATATGAGACATTATTCTATTTGAAAAGAACTGAAGAACAAGTCAATTTTGAAATATTATTTATAGGAGAGTCATCAAGTTTTTGAAGTTTTTGTCTGAAATTGTGAATATTTTGTTGTTTTTAATTTTACAAACATGGTAAGTACATTATTATTTTTTAAATAGCTGCTACTCCAAAAATGTATGTATCTTAATTAGAATTTAAGTGTTTTTATTTTTTGTTTAGTAAAAAATCTCCAGAAAACAATCTTTACATCACAGCATGTTGTCTTTTCATATGCTGCAAGTCATATTCATTTGTTTATTAAAATAATGAATCGAATGGTGATCCATTACCAAAAATAATTTTAAATTCAGCCGATGGAGATACTTAAATACAAGAAATTGAGATTTTTCTAATTGTGTTTTGTCTTTTATTGGATAGTAATTTCCTTCTTTATGCTTGATTTTTACCAGACATATTTTATAAAATAATATATTGACAAATAAAAAAAAAACACTTAAATATTATATAGTTAGATCTAGATAAAGTTTGCTATTATTATAGTTAAGATACCACCCATTGTTACAGTGCTATATTTAAAGCATATTTGTAATATTGTTGTACACCTCATGCGAGAGCTAACTTTACGTTAAGTAACGCTTAACATCATTGCAAACTGGTAAGATCTAGCCGTATATTTGAAATTATTCGACATCATAATATATAATATTTATTAACATGTAAATAGCCATTGTTTTGTAATATGTAATGCATTAAAAGTTTCGTAGGTTTTTTATAGCCTTTGAAAAATATATATATTTCGATTATGTTTGAAGACTTCAAAAGTCAAAACAATGGTTATTAGTAAGATTGATAGGTTGTGGAAAGAATTGTCAAAAAATTAGACTTTACATTTACCTTTCATTATGACCACACATATTTCTCGATAAGAAAAGCATTGTAGAACTTTTAAATCATTTTTTTTGAGAAATAATCCATCGACTGAAACTGTAATTATAAGGATCACATCTAAGGTCATCGTCAAATCAATTTTTTTGACAATGTTTTGTGCAGCCTAACACATGTTTAAACTTAAATCTGGTTGTTTTAACATTTCATGTGGATTTTTCTTTTCATTTTAGGGAATCCTTATTTCTACTTCACGCTGCAATAGAAACCTTCATTCGATTTTAGCATTTCAATACGAAGTAAGGTCGGAATATACAAACAAAATGAAAAAATATAGTCAAGTACGTGTCCTTTTAAAACAAAAATACACTGCTTTGAAACTACACGCGCTTGAAATTGAAAAGCAATCTTGTAGGAAGCATTTAAGTTTGGCCAGGAATGCTCATCAAAAAGCTATGATAGCGTACAGAGATTCCCAAATTCATTTGAGAGCCGCAGACTTCTATAAAGCCCAATCAATTCAGCTTTACACTAATTATTGCGATCTTTGCGAAATTTATTCCTGGAAGGACGAAAAGCTAGAAGAATTGGAAGAAGTGAAAAAAATGTACAGTGTCTTCCAAAATTGTGAATTTTTAAGAGAAGAGATCACGTATTATAATGACGAGATTTCGGCTTTGGAAAAGGAGATGGAAGATGATTTACAAGAAATGGAGCAACAATGGCGTCTATATTTGGAGGCTAAGACGAATTATGGCAATGAGTTAAAACGAAAGAAGAAGTACGCAGATGATGCTGTCCGTTGGCGATTGAAAAGCAAAAAACACTACGCGTTAAGCGAGAGCTCACCTAATAAAGCTCAAAAACTGTGGAAAAAAGCAAGACACTGTAAAAAAAATTTCTTGAAATGCTTAGATATGAGTGCTGAGCTATATTATAAATATTTATATGTCGACGAAGCTATTAAACGCAACATGCGCGAAGCGAATGAAAATGCCACATGGCAGGTATTTGACGAGAATTGTCGTGTTTGTCAAAAACTGATCGAACGATTTAAAAGTAAATCCAAGATGGCCATTTCCTTAAATATGCGACGCGTATTCGCAATGAAGATATAAATTTTTTTTAAAAAATGCCTAAAAAAACTGAAAAAACATTTTTTTTGCATTTTGTTTAAGATCATTTAAAGTCAAAATCGTGATCCTTTAATTTTTCAAAAATTCGATCGAATAAAATAAAAAAACGGTTCCTTTGATTGCATCGAAACTTTGTGAGGTTTTTGTGGGCATATTGAACTGTAAAAGGTACTCTTAACATTACTGGTTTTCTAGATATTTCCAACTTAGCGCCTGATTATCCCAAAAGCCACCAAAAGCCCTTTTTTTCTTGATTTTTCAAATTAATGTAAAGAATGAAATAATGCTTTTTTGTCAAAAAACCGTAGCTGTTTTTGTGGGAAATTTATTCAAGATTTCAAAACCCTCCTTAATTTTCTTGTGCGATCAGCGGTTGCTGAGATATTGAAGGTTAAAGACAAAAAGATCCTTTTCCATTCAAAGTTCGATATCTCAGCGAGAAGTGGTCGTATCGAACTTTTCAAAAAAACAAATTAAAGCTGAATGAACAAGTTATCCGATCCATATAGTGGTTAAGTTGGAAAATTTTTTCCAAGTTCGTAGACCAAAAAAAAGGACCGAAAAAATTTCGAAAAAAATGTTTTCTTCGGTATAAATTTATAGATAGGTAGGTACTGTTTGTTTTTTAATTGGATAGCTTAAAAACTTCAACCAAAACGCTAAAATAATGTTCTCTGACAAATAACATGAACCATTTAAAATGTTCGAATATGTTCGACATATTCAAGGTGTCAGCCATTTTAAATGGTTCATGTTATTTGTCAGAGAACAAATTATTTAGGTATAGATAATAAATTTCTTTTAAATCAACATAATTACTGGAATAAATAAAATATAAAAATTATTTAATTGAAAACACTGTAGGAAATTTATTTTTATATAGGTCCTTATATGTTAATAACAGTTTTCAACTGAGCTATTAATTAGATTTATTTAATTTTAAAGTCGTAAATAAAATTAAAATAAATTTAAATGTAAGAAAGTATAATGTATAATCACTGTTAGTTGTTCACTATACCTAACGTGCAAGAAATATTAGTTGCCTATATTTAACATTATAAAATATGCGTCAAGCAAATGATAGATTGTAGATTATAGACGCTCAACAGCTGAGGACATCAGCGTCTATGTGTTTATTAGACAATTTGTTAATAGGAAAGCTACATAAATCGAGTGTGCTAATTCCCAAAAAAACATTGTTATTCATGTATTTTTCCTTCTAAAATACCTATTATACACTTATAATTTGAAAGGCTAGAAGCAAATTATAAAAAAAAATTGGTTGTCTGTAAAGTCGGTTTACGGACGATATAGTTTTACGTGATAACGTATTCCGCTCGAATCATATTTAATAATCACGCACAGGGTCAGGCGGAACGTTACACTTTTTCGTGCATGCAGCCGGTGTTTCATCTTTTTATATTGACGTGATTCATCAATTTATAAGACGTTATCACGTCAAAAAAAAACATTACATTAAATCATTACATTATCCTAAAGCGAGACTCGAACTCACGACCCTGCGATGATGAGTCTCATGCTCTACAGACTAAGCTAGTCAAGCTTGTTGCTTGCAAGTACAGTTCCATATTCCTATACATATCTATTCGTTAAAAATAATTTTTAAAAATGTATTTATTATATTTATATTTTTTAAGGCCACCAACAGCCAAGATTATTTGCTTGTATTTATTAATAAAAAATTATATATGTACAAAATTTCTACTCAATCGGTTAACACGAAGATGATCAAATTTCAATAATACATTTGAAATTAAATATATATTGGTATAAATACATACAGTTGCGATTTCGAACTTTAGAAAACCAATAAAAAGTGTACAAAAAATTGGGGAGAGAGATTAGAAATCATAGGAACTTTCAAAAGAATTTTGCAATCAATTAATCTGGTAACCTATTGTAGCTACTTGGTTTCTTTTTTATAATAAAAGTCCCCTAAAATCTTAGCTGTGCTATGGTCGCCATATTAGAAAAAATGGCGGTTTATTTAGGATTTCTACATCTGATCCATTAACTGAATATTAAAAAAAAATAAATGTGATAACATAAAAAACGATAAAAATAATCACTTGGTACATAAAAAACTTGTCTTGCAGAAAAAACTTTACGATATATTGTTATTAAGTTATGAAATGAAAAATACAGAGAAAATTATTAGTATAACATGATTAATTTGTCGATAGCAAAAACGCCATTATTAATGATCAAGGAAGTATAAAAATTGAGCAGCTATCATAATATAATTTTTTTAATAAGGCATGCGTTGGGGACGCTATGGAACAATAAAAGTAGTGTCCGAAAAAAACACAACACATAACTATCTCACGGAAATAAATCACTGGCTGTTGTGTGGAGATTATCACTTCGGATGGACAAAGAACACACTTGTGTAATTAATCACGAATTGTTATATTGCATAAAAGTGAATGCCACGGAGTCTTCACCTGTATAATTGTGTTAAAATTTATGATCCATTTCAATAAAGAAACAATAAAATTGTAAATTACATGTCTTTTGCTTTACGTCATAGCGAATTTTGGTTGGCAGCACTTATGCTTCCTTTTCCAAATAATATTACGAAATATTTCATCCGACAGACGGACAGTTTAAAAATATTTTAACTTAAGGGGTTGCACTACCCAGGCGCGTCAAAAAAATAAGCTTTTTTTATAAATGCTTTTTACGAGTTCTAGGTGGCGGATAAAAAAAAAATTTAGGGCTTTTTTACGCATATATTAAAGTTCTCAAAAATTTTGAAAATTTCATATAAGAAATACGTTTACAAACTTTAAACGCGTTTTTCTCAAAACTATGTTTTTCAAATTAGTGTACACCGTATCTCGCTCAATTTTTGTCCGATTGACTTGAAATTTAAACGATAACATCTTATAGATATGATTGAAAAATTATGACGTTTGCAGTTAACAATTTAAGCCCGAGTTTTTGCTAAAAAATGAAAAAAAAAATTTAACTCATACAAATTTGTGAATTTTCAAAAAAAATTTTAAATCCTCGGTACTTCTATGGAAAAACGATTGTAAATACAGAAAAAAAATTCTTTTTTGTTCCCGATGGTACACCAGGACTGCTACAGTGTACACCGCGTTTTTCACCTAAAAAAAAATTGTTGTCTGTTTTTTATACTACCACGACGCCATTTTGTTATATATATATATAGGTATAAATAACAAATATTTTTTGAGAACTTTAATATATGCTTAAAAATCCCTAATTTTTTTTTTGATCCGCCACCTAGAACTCGTAAAAAAAATTCACAAAAAAAGCTTATTTTTTTGACGCGCCTGGGTAGTGTAACCCCTTAACTAATGGCTCGTCTATTATACACTTCTAGAATATAATAAATTGAAAATTTGAATTGAATACACTAATACTATCCTGGCAGTTGGCGACAAGTGAACTCAATCTTTAATACACATAAAATTTATAATTTTCTTTGGAGCTGCTGAGGAAGAAAACGCCGACGTCGGCGTCTAGCCCATTTTTTCATTCGAACTCTGTGCTAGGTCAGTGTGCTAGAAATGGCCAAAGGCCATAGCGGAATAAGCATGGGTAAGGTGCCCCCGCACGGATTGGGTTAGTTTTTTTTTCATTTATAGCGATTGATAAATGAATAAGATTTGGAAAATTTCAGCCCTAAAAAATCAACCCCTGGGGAGTGAGAATTAATTTTCGAAAAATCATAAAAAAAATCATAACTTTTGAATAGCTGAACTGATTTTGATGAAAATTTAATATGATTTAGATATTACTACAGCGCATCTTAAGAAAAATTATCAGCTTGAAAAAAAATATATAACCTCAAAAAAAAAATAATTTCAGTTTTTATTTTTTTTTTTTAATTATTTGCAATTTTGGTACAATCACCAAAATTTTTGTAAACATTTCTGAAACTACTCTACGTAACGCATAATTTTTTCATAGCGAGATTCCGGGTGCGTCATGGTTAAAAAAATAAAAAAGTTTGAAAATATTTTTTTTTATATGTTATGATCATGGTACAATTATAACAATTTTTGACGTGATAACGTCTTATAAATTGATGAAACACCAGCTGCACGCACCAAAAAGTGTAACGTTCCGATTGATGAAACACCAGCTGCACGCACGAAAAAGTGTAACGTTCTGAAAAGTGTAACGTTCCGCCTGACCCTGTGCGTGCAAGCGAGAGCGCAGTAATGTATTATTAAATATGATATTCGAGCGGAATACGTTATCACGTAAAACTATCGTCCGTAAACCGACTTTACAGACAACCAATTTTTTTGTAGGTTCGGGAATCTTTTTAACATAACATATTATTTTTTTCGGAATTTAAAAACACTAAAATGACTAATAGCAGTTAATTCGCCTCTTTTACTTTTTTTTCCTTCAACTCATTCGTTGTTTCAGTTCTGTTCTTTTGACCTGAAGCGAATAAGAATAGAATAATCACTAGTATCAGAAAGAAGTAATAAGAAAGTTTTTGTACATAACGTTATCAGTTCATGCATGTTAAAAAGAAGCTATAAAAAAATATTTTCAAACATTTTTATTTTTTTGACCATGACGCACCCGGAAACTCGTTATGAAAAAATTATATGTTACGTAGAGTAGTTTCATAAATTTTTACAAAAATTTTGGTGATTGTACCAAAATCGCAAATAATTAAAAAAAAAAATTAAAAACTTAAATTATTTTTTTTTTGAGGTTATATATTTTTTTTCGAGCTGATAATTTTCTTATGATGCGCTGTAGTAATATCTAAATCATATTAAATTTTCATCGAAATCAGTTCAGCTATTCAAAAGTTATGATTTTTTTATGATTTTTCAAAAATTAATTCTCACTCCCCAGGGGTTGATTTTTTAGGGCTGAAATTTTCCAAATCTTATTCATTTATCAATCGCTATAAATGAAAAAAAAACTAACCCAATCCGTGCGGGGGCATCTTACCCATACTTATTCCGCTATGGCCTTTGAATAAAAATTCCGTTCAAGTGCAATTCAAATTTCCGATCCTTATACAAGCTTCAACGAATCCAGGGAGACTGACAGATATTTATATACTTATATATGTTTGTATTTAAATAGTAAAGATGAAGTTTCAAATCCTGAGATTTAGTGACAAATATATAATAAGAAACGTCAACAAAAATAGCAACTTATTAAGCGAAAACATTATAAAAAACAATTATTTAGTCACTGGCGAAAACAATTAACTTTTTTATTAAATTTTTCTCCTTTGATTTCACTTTGCGATTTTGATCAGTCTGTACATATTTTCATGAAAATAGTGGCTTGCAAATATAGAGAAAAAAAACAACAACAAATAACAAACAATGTTTATGGTAAAGATGAAGTTTCAAAACTTGAGATTTAATGACAAATATATAATAAGAAAAGTCAACAAAAATAGCAACTTTTTAAGCGAAAACATTATTAAAAACAATTATTTAGTCACTGGCGAAAACAATATAATTATTTACTAAATTTTTCTCCTTTGATTTCACTTTGCGATTTTGACCAGTCTGTACATATTTTCATGAAAATAGTGGCTTGCAAATGTAAAGAAAAAAAAACAACAAATAACTAACAATATTTTAAAAAAATATATATTCTTTGATGAAGCGCAGCTCTACAAACATGCAATAAAAAAACATCGATAGAAAAAATGTAGGAGACACACCGATGGACCTCCCATAAAACAATAAGAACACGTACCGAGATATTAAACAGCATATATTAGGAATACATTACACTTTATAACCTTTCTTTCCATATTATAGCGACCTGCGCTAGGTCTAATATTGTGTAATAGATAATTTATGTACACTTTAGAAGAAGAATAACCTGGCATAATATCTCGTTCTTTGATAAATGTATGCAAAGATGCAAGGATGAGAGGAGAACAAAGCCCTTTATAAAATCTTTTTTATTAACACTCGACCGGCCACGTCAATTTTCATAGCATGATCGATTGCTTGATATCTACACCACCTGTTTGGTTTCCGTTTTAACGGTTTCATAACTTTGTATTCTTACATCATCTTTCAAAAAATTGCAGAAAGGAGGTAAACCAGCAATAGTTTAATGATAAAAAAAAATTGGTTGTCTGTAAAGTCGGTTTACGGACGATAGTCTTACGTGATAACGTATTCCGCTCGAATATCATATTTAATAATACATAACCTAAATTTTAGTAGCTGTCAAACTATATTTTTACCGACTCTCTATCGCTTATACTGCGCTCTCGCTTGCACGCACAGTGTCAGGCGGAACGTTACACTTTTGCAGCTGGTGTTTCATCAATTTATAAGACGTTATCACGTCAAAAATATTTACTATTTGTTGCACTTCGTACCAAAATGATCAATCTACAAACTTGAATTAAAATACGCAAAAAGTAAAAAAAATCCCGAATAAAAGTTGCAGATTTTATTTTTTTTTCTATAGAGAAGTTAAAACTATGGAACAATTTCTGCATTTTAACACTCTTTTATTAACTTCACCTGTATGTACGCATGTATCTATCTAATGGAATCTTTCAATTTAATTTCCACCCACTTCCAGATGTCTGAATAATTCGAAATATTGCACACGTATTAAGAATTCATGACAATACAATAATTAAGATAAATATAATTATAAATATATAAATAGTTTATATAAAAATAGGTTAAGTGTTGGTTTTTAGATTAAAGTTTCAAAAAACTCAAAAAAGGTTCTTTTATAGCAATGTAGACTAAAAAATAAAAAATAAAGTCTAAATAGAAAGATTTTGTTCAACAACGATAGGGAATCCCCCGACTCGTTCCTATCGCTATTGAACAAAATCTTAATAATAAAAAAATATTTTTTATTTTTTAGTTTACTTTGCAATTAAACCGTTTTTTTGAATTTTTTTAAACTCAAATTTTAATTACTGTAAAAAATTCTATATGACAGGATTATTATAGCAACAGAGGTTAATTCTGAAGAACTACCAAAAAGAAGAGTTATTCTATGAATCACCCAGATGAAGTGTTATTGTAAAATATTAGCGAGTGATGTATTTTTACATCAAGGCCATTGATCGAGTGTTAACTAAACAAGCTTTTTTTTAAAGCGTTTGTAATTCATTGATCATTAAAGTCATTGATGTGTGAAGTCAAGAAAACTACTACCTATCAAGAAGTAGTAGCGTGTTTCTTTGATGAAATAATCAAACATTCAAAGAAAACAAAACAATGGAACGATTCAATGAGATTAAAAAGCTACCGCAAGATTGTTTAATCCCTGCACTTAATCTTATACTATCAGACAGGAAATCTTATGACCACTAACCACCCTCAGAACTTGTCAAATACCGAGTATTGTCTAACGTGCCATGATAATCGTTGAAAAATCGAAAATAGTATAGACAAATAGGATTATACACACTTGAGTAATAGAACTAGCTATTGACTTTTTTTTTCAAATTTCTGTTTTCTTCGCTGCTTTTACCTATATTATATTATGTTAGCGAAAAAGATATTTATTATTTATTTTGATTAGGGTTTCGCGTCTTACTTATCACTGAAGTCTCTGAACGGTTTGATACTGCAATAAATACCTATTGATTTAATTTCTCAAATTTCTGTTTTCTTCGTTGTATCTACTTGTATAATGTTAGCCAAAATGATATTTATTATTTACTTTGATTAAGGTTTCGCGCCTCAACGACCATTGAAGTCTCTGAACGGTTCGACACTGCAATAAAGTACCTAGTGCATTGATTTTTCAAATTTCCATTTTCTTCGCTGCATTTACCGATATTATATTAGGTATGTTCTAAGCAGTCATCAAAAGTTAATGAAACTGTCACGGTCATGCGCAGATAGCTAAAACGTGCTCCAAAACCGACACAAAGAGTTTTGTTTTAACTACTGCCCATGCGGGTGACAGTTTCGTTACCACTTGCTGGCTGCTTGGAACATAACTATTATGTTAGTTAAAAAGATGTTCATTATTTACTTTATTGGGGTTTCGCGCCTTCCTGACCATTGAAGTCTCAACGGTTCGACAAAACAATAAATACCTATTGATTTGATTTTTCAATTTTCTTCGCTGTATCTACCTATATTATATTATGTTATCCAAAAAGATACTTATTCTTTACTTTGTTTAGGGTTTCGCGGTTTACTGACCATTGAAGTCTCTAAACGGTTTGATACTACAATAAATACTTATTGATTTGATTTTTAAAATTTTTATTTTCTTCGCTGCATCTGTACATATTATGTTACCAAAAAAGATACTTATTTTTTACTTTGATTAGGTTTTCGCGCCTTCATGACCATTGAAGTCTCTGAACGGTTTGATACTACAACAAAATATATCAATTGATTTGAATTTTCAAATTTCCATTTTTTTCTACATATTATATTACATTATGTTAGCCAAAAAGACATTTATTATTTACTTTGATTAGGGTTTGACGCCTTACTGATCATTGAAGTCTCTAAAAGGTTCAATAATGCAATAATAAATACATTTGTTTCAAGCATGATCAATTAAAAAATAAACGTTTCGATTTATTTAATGTATAGCTTACCTAGTAAAAATTCGTTTTTTGGCTAAATTCTAAACATCTAGAGTTGACAGTGTTTGTAGAAATGATCACACTTTATTGTGTTAAAAATCTTATATACAAAGTGCCGTCGCGCGTCGTGGTCATGTCATATGTCAATAATTTCATTTGTAATTAACTCGCCACAACAAGTCCTCAAACTCTATGAAATCACACATCCGGTTCTGGTTGGGAAAATTTCGTTCATCCTTAAGAATACGTACGGCCACGTACATAATAATACACTGGGCGTAAAATATAAATCTTGTTTCGCCGTCTTGACCTCGAACCGAATACCTTTCTTTCTTATTCACATCTTCTGCTTTCGTCTCTTACGCTATTGTTTATTTTGCAATCATCGCATATCGCGTATACTGCATAAGTCACAACTAACAAACAAATGAACGCTTGCACTTGAATGATACCGGATTCACAACACTGTTACAGTTTTGAAGTTAAACTTCTTAGGCGGAACTGCATCGAAGATTTTGAAAAGTAAAACCACCAATATTTCTAATTTTAATTTAGAGGTGAAAATAGGGTTTACCATTTTTTTTTATTTATTAAGTACCTATATCACAAGTTATAAGACAAAAATATTGAAAATTACAGAAAAAATAGAAAAAAAAATGTTTGTTCTATTTTAACCTCGAAACTAAAATTAGAAATATTGGTGGTAAAGTTCCGGGAGATGGAACTTTTTTGTAGGAAATTTCCTGCTTTTTCAGAATCTTTTTTATGATTTCAGATACCTGCAATAGTTTTTGATATATTCGCCAAAAACTAAACTCCTCTTTTTTCTTTTACTATTTATAACTTTTGCAATTTTTTTGTCCCCCACTTCAATTTTTTCAAAAATTTTCTAGATTAGATTCTAGTTAGAGACTGGTTTCCAATTGATCGTATTTAGCACAAAATATAACGAAAGTGAAAAGTGGGGCCTAAAATAACAAAGTTTTGGCGCACTCCGTATAAAAATCTTAGATATTCGATGATTACAAAATTTAAAAATATTTAATGCATTTGAAAAATATAACGAGGTCACAATATTTAAATATATGTCGCATTGTCTTACGATTGTAACACAATAGATGATTTTAAAGCCAACTGATCTTCAATACTTCAGAATGACAAATATTAACGTATAGAGTAAAAAACGATTTAAATATAAATTGAAAAGTGCGGAACACGGTGAGCAATCGTTGGACTTGGAAACAATAGGCGAGGTACATCTTAAGACATTCATCAGTAACTCGATCATTTAAAGTGCAAGGTGACATTGTAGATAATATCTTACATCAGCAGTGCTGACATCTGATATTATATTGCAATGTAACTCTATTGCGTAGACACCAAGATCATTCCAGCTTTAGAAGGCGTAAATTTATGACAGTAATATCAAAGTCATCCACTTCCATGATTGTTCGGAACTATTTTAAATTATATTTTTAATTTATTTTTGATATTAAGGCTAAGTTTACATGAGAGCCGTTAAACGCGTGTTTACAATTTCAATACAATTGCACATATCTGTTTATATGATAACGCGCGTTGGTTATAAACAGTTATATACAATTGTATTGAAATTGTAAACACGCGTTTGGCTAATACGCGTTTAACGCCTCTCATGTGAACCTAGCCTAAAAGTTAAAAATCGAATTGATATTTTCATCAGTTATATCTGAAGAGAAAAAGGAGAACACAAGAGTGAAGTTGTCATTTGTCACCTTGAAGCCGGCCATTTTCATCCGGATTTCCGAGCTCCTGATTGGTTTCCTTTTCTATTGTGAAATTGCTTGCGTTATCTTGAGCAATTCGATCGATGTATATCCACAAGGATATCTTGAAGTGAGCCCAGCGCGCAAGCTATACTTACAGTAAGTAATGGAATATGAGAATTGATAGTTTACAATAGATAAACAATGGAAACTCCATATCATAATCAACAACCTTTATATAAATTTAGCTCGCATGCTCAAAAAATTGATAATTGAATTCAGCGTATCTTTCCTATAGGTAGTATTTTAAATTTAGAAAAGACGTCAATTTTGAATAATTCTATTTTTAATGAAATTGGATGTATTAAACATTTTTTTCAGACTAGCCAGACTTGTAAAAAGACTCCATTGATTATACAGACATACTTACTTACCCCTTTCGGCTTAGGAGTTATGAACATTCAGAGCTTCCAAAAAAAACAATGGAAATAGAGAAATGTACGCTATTACCATCACAGTATATATCTTTAAAAAATATTTAGATTATTTGAAAATTATGCTTATTTGAATCTGCGGTTTTTTTTCTGTATAAAGCTGATCAATTTCAAAAATATTATTTTTTTTTAATATTTCAATAATTTTTGACCAAATCCGAAACCCCTTGTTTTCAAACATAAACTGAATTAAAATGTCTTAGGAAAATGTATACCACTTGTTGATTATATAATTTCTTCAAAATAATAATTAATTGTATTTACATCATCCATATTTCAATATTTTCGTAAAACCGAGCGTACGCCTCTGTTTAAAACAAACGCCAGTTATGATCAGTAGTGTTTCGCATCACATCCGTCTGTAGCATCAAGTTGTGTAATCATTTGTTATTTGATATTTTGTTTTATTAACCACGACCGTAATTCATAAATAAAGCGAGATCTCGAAGAAGGAGCGTTTTTCAAGTAAAACCAACACGGCTGCTGGTAGTTCAGTTATAATAAATGTCATGCAGCACACAAACGCGTGGGTTGGAATTTAGTTCGGAACACTATTGTTTTGCCGCTCTTCACTATCCTTTTAGAAAATACCAGATTTTTTGTTGAAAATTTAATGTATTTAGGGGTGTATCAAAAGTGAATTTTGCATTCCAAGTATTTAAAAGCAGATATCAGAATGCCTTTAAATAGAACAAAATAATTTTCCCTTCTCTACCTACTTTCAATTGGAAGTTATGACCGCTGCATACGAGGCTGAGAACACAACTTGGATTTCTGCTGGCCGGCAGGCTGGGTACGAGGCTGGAAATGATCAATGCGGGCTCCCCGGCTAGCTCCAAAGATAGATTTTAAAATTAGAACAAGGGCTATTTTTCTTGTTATAGGTCCTCTGCTTGATCTGAGCAAGAACCAATCAGGAATATCTTGTCACGTGGGCAACATGACCAAACGCCCACAAACCAACATGGCGTCATTATACTCAGAGTCAGACAACAGGCGCATTTATATTTGAACTGTCACTGCGCGCGCACAAAACAAGCCTGAAAATACGTCTCGTGTGAAGCGAGCACATAAAATCATTCAAGAAAACCAGCGCTAGAAAACTAATAGTCAAATCTAGCAGGCAATCTAGCGGCAAATTCAGCCTCGTGTGCAGCGGCCTTCAGATTAAATATATCACTATATACACTCAGTTACATAAAAAGTGCAGGATCACCTAAAAGTATATGTAATTTCGATTCGTTGTATTTTCAAAATTAATCATCCGATGTTGAAAATTCTTTTTTTTTTGAGTTTTTTTGAGTTTTAGGAACATTTTTATGTATGAATTTTGAATTTCAATTAAGGCTTGATTACAGTGGAGACGGAAGAATAAGACAATGTTTTTTTAGTCAAGTTTGAAGAATCCTACGGAAACTAGCAGCAGCAGTAGAATTGTTTCCTTAATTGCATCTTATTCCTTGGATTTTTTTGTATCGGTTCGTTTTTGTCTCAAATAACACCTGAGTTATAAAGAAAAATTCAAAAAACTGCATTTATTCTTTATTAATGTCGTGGCCATAAGCATAAGTGCAGTTTTTTAAATTTTTCTTTATAACTCAGGTGTTATTTGAGATAATTACTGAAAACAAAAACGAACCGATACAAAAAAAGCTAAGGAATAAGATGCAATTAAGGAAAAATTTCTACTGCTGCTGCTACTTTCCGTAGGATTCTTCAAACTTGACTAAAAAAACATTGTCTTATTCTTCCGTCTCCACTGTAATTAAGCCTTGATTGAAATTCAAAATGCATACATAAAAATGTTCCTAAAACTCTGCTCTATCAAACAAAAAAAAAATTTTAAAATCGGCTTATTAATTTTGAAAATACAACGAATCGAAATTACATATACTTTTAGGTGATCCACTTTTTATGTAACTGAGTGTATATAAATAGAGAAATAATTGAGTCGAGATTGGATTTAGGTAGAAGAGGTGATTGTTAAACTGAGAGAAAATTAATATACTTCTTTCAGAAGCAATTTGAGAGAGAGAGAGAGAGAGAGAGAGAGAGAGAGAGAGAGAGAGAGAGAATGTGATGACTGTTGAAAAATCCGTTTTGGATATGATTTGCATAAAATCCATTCTTAGTTGATGTCTACGTCGAGAAAGGAGTAACTATGCCAAATAATGGTAACGCATCCGTGTTTCGTCTTAATCGCGTGCAAAGCCGCGGGTAACGGCTAGTTAGAAACAGAATGAGTACTACACTTCTGCCCCAGTAATAGGTATAAGTGAAATCATTATATTATGAAGGTCAGAAAAACTACGATGCATTCATTCCATTAAAGCCATTAAACTTCACATAATAAATTATCAATTTATTATAATTGAGTATAATTGTGAATATTTTATTATGCAAACCTATTTTTCTCTGTAAAAGTTCACATGCATTATCTTAATGTGCAACAAATCTTATTGGATTTTTTTATGTACCGCTTTTGTGAACAAACGCAAATTCGTCTTGGTTTAGAATAATTTGCAGTGTTAAGTAACCAGTAATCTCGTATCTAACCCTACTTTTTATAACATTTAACACTTGAGATTATACATAATTTTTACACGAAATTTTGAAATACATGTGCCTGATTTTGATCACTACCTTATTATCACATTATTTAATAAACAAATATAAAATAATTACAGTTTAGTGCATAGTATACTACCATAATATAATAAATACTAAATAGACTGACAACGTCAATGGGGCAGAACTTGACATACTGCAGTGAATTTCTTTAAGGATGTATGAGTGGTATCTCAAATCAACAAGAAATTAATGAAATTTTGTCAATTTATTGCTTAATATATCTGGAATTAGTACTCACAATTTTAGAAAATATTAGAAAATATATATAATTTTGAAATTAACGTGAACTTTTCTGGGAAAGTAGAACATTTATACTTTAATACATGTAAAACACACCGAGAAAAACCGTTAAAACTAGGGGTTGGAGTTTTGGAGTAGGAAATTGAAGGTTAGTGGCTGGGCTGGTCTAGGAGACTCGCGGTCAACAGTGCTAACAAGATCACACGTGACGTCAGAGGAGTTTCAGACTTGAGAATTTTGCTTGGAGTTAGAGATCGCAAATCGGCCAAGAGAACCTACTTTATAATTCACAAGCGTCTGGCAGGAGGAACGTCTGAATATTCAACAAGAGTCTAGCGATTAAAAGGCGAGCGACTCCGAAGATGTATGACTGCACCAAAACACTTTGCCTACGTCTTTTAAGGAACGTCTCCCCCTCCTTTTCACATCGCCAAAAACATCATCTCACACTAACACCTCCTGAGAGAAAGTCAGCCACTGTGAAATGTTTGTGCATCTTCTGAGTTTCTCACCCTTTGGTTGTTAGACTGTTCTGAAACATTACATTCGGTAGTCACATTTTTTAAAGTTGAATGGAGCGACTCTATAATATTTGTTTTCTCTTTGGTCACATTCTGAAATTTTAACGCTTAAAAACCTGCAGAATGTTAACTAATAATGGTTATTACCGTACGTGCAAATAGTTTTAACAAAAACTTGAACACTTCAAATTATTGACCAGCTATATGTTTAAGAAATAATAGTTTTTTGTGTGAAAAACTTTAGTAGTGACCTTTAAAATACGTTTATATTATCCGAATTTTTTCATATATTATCTTCAAATGTTTTTAACTTTCCATTTCTACATATATTCCAGAATTATGAACTGCATTTCAAAAAGACCATTAGTCTCTTTTTTGACTGCAAAGAGTCGACAGTAGCATCCATCACACCTTCCTGCTACGAACATCGCAAATGTCGATCGAAAATAGTTTAAAAAACACGCTTTATATCGAACTAAAAAGTAAAAAATATTTTTTTAAAATAAGCTTAAAACAATAATGATTAAAAAATACTACTATTATTGTGAAAAAAGCGTGGGGCGCTTTGTTCCACATTTTCGTACATCGAGCGCCCCACGCTTTTTTTACAATAATACTAGTATGTTTTATTCATTATTGTTGTAAGCTTATTTTAAGAAAATTATTTTTTACTTTTTAGTTCGATATAAATCGTGTTTTTTAGTTTTTTTAAAACTATATTTATTTTTCACTTTTTAGTTTGATATAAACCGTGTTTTTTAGTTTTTTTAAACTATATTTATTTTCCACTTTTTAGTTCGATTTATTGTCAAAAATGTGCCGAAAAAAAACAATTTTTTAATTCGGCGTGGACGGGATTAGAACCCACGACCGGTAAATCCGAGAGTTGACGTCAGCGAAGACTAGCGCCTTAGACCGGTCGGTCAACGATTGCTCTTGCAGTAGTGGCATAACATACTAACAGTAATAAACCACTTGCTGTAGTACAAACAAACATACATACAAACATACATACAAACTTACAAGTGAAACTAATATAAAGCGTGTTATAAAATTAACTTATCAGCGTGAATTTTAAATCTTCTAATTTTATAGACTTAAAAAATGCGCTTATATATATATATATTTTTTTTTTGCTTTTCACGACGATCGTGGCACTTCTAGGATATAAATGACGTTGGTGTTGCAACACCACCAAGCCTTTAATTGTGTTGACGGGTACAAAAATAAAAAATGAATATAAAATTCAACAAAAACGTAATATAATATTTATTAACGTATTAACGAAAGAGTAGCACATAAAAACTTTTAATATAAATGTAGAATCAATTTAACATAAAATACTGTGCACTTCTATTCTTTTACTGAGCAGGAGTGATGTCTCTAAAATGAATGCTATCACCCTACTGCCTTAGCCGGTCCTGTCATTTATTCATCCTTTTTTTATGTTACTCAGCATTACTTTGATTTAACCCTGTTCGGGTCGTTACAGTGTCTCTTTTTATTGCAGCGGAAAGTTATATGTTTTGAGTTTTGATTAAGATTTTATTAAATGAAAGATCCACCAAACAACAAATACGATGTATTAATTTTCGACAATATCTTACAAAACAAGGTTAATGGAATAAAAAAATAAAATGTTGTGGTTTAACAAAACTTTAATCAAATCATTGATTAACGTCTGATTAGAACTCTTTAATAAATAAAATTATCGACCAATTTCTGAAAAATTGGTCGATAATTTTATTTATTAATAAAACTTTGTTTTTTAACCGACTTCAACAAAAAGGAGGAGGTTCTGTATTCGTCTGTATATATATATATTTTTTTTTATGTATGTTCACCGACTTTTAGTGTTAGATTAACACTAAAAAGAGAAAAATAAAATATTTTTAACAAAAAAATTGAACCGACTTCACACTAAAAAGTAAAAAATAATTGCGTATTGAAATGTTTTGGAGTCGGTGTAGTTCTTGGAATAGATTTCATTTTGGCTGACACCGACTCCAAAACATTTCAATACGCAATTATTTTTTACTTTTTAGTGTGAAGTCGGTTCAATTTTTTTGTTAAAAATATTTTATTACTTATGACTTGCTTCTAATATTTTTCGTGACCTCCATAATTTTTTCCACTTCTCGAATTCAGTCAACGTACTTCGAATATCGATGCAGTGGTAAGATTGGAATTATGACACCATCGAACAAGTACAAAATTCCATCGACAATTGCACAGTTCAATCTCACCTTCACATGCCGATCAAACAACTGATTATCGTTGCAAATGTCCAATCAGTAAAGGCATGCACGGATAATAAAATATATTTGATATATCGTATGGTAATGTCTAATGTGTTTCAAGACGACGTCAACTGTCAATTGTTTCGTTTAACATCAATTGTTTTATTGTTGTAACAAAATGCATCTTCGCAAAGTATGCCAAGTAATGTATTTATATTAACGTATTAAAGCAATGCTATAAAACTTTGAATTTTAAGTACAAAACTAACATTTAAAAAATTTGTTCGATCAGACGTTCCTTTTAGATCGTGTCTGTGTAACATCTTTTGTTTCGCTAAATAAACTTCTTCCAAAATTTACTTGAAACACTTTCGTTAATTTTGTGAAAGAACTAGATATCTCACGCTTGCACGTAACGTTAAGGGGGAGACCTAGTTGGGACGTCTAAAAAAAGTTCTTATTGAAGGTTTTACGGCAACACATTAAAATAATTAATAACAAATGTTTTTCCACATGAAAGATATGTATTTCAAGAAGATATAATAATTTTTGTATGACTAAAAATTGAGAAATACGTGGGATACAGCAAATTTCCGAGTGGACAAAAAAAAGGGTTTTGCCGTGATTACTGTAGCTCGTCACTGGATCATCGTAAAGTTTATTCGACCAAAATTTTACTCATATTTTCGGCTATAAAAAAAAATCGTCCAAAAAAATCTTCATCCATCCGGAGCACTATTATACATAGAATAAGTTTATTCGACCAAAATTCCACTCACATTTTAGACTATAAAAACAAATAATCTTTAAAAAAAGCCTTTCCATTCGGAGTACAATTATATACCTATAGAATAAGTGAGAAAAATTTCAAACTGATCAGTAAAGCCGTTCTCAAGTTACAATGATCACAGACTTCGAAAACGCATGGTTTCGAGAAAAACGCGTTTAAAACTTTGAGTACGATTGCATGCAGATAAAAAAATTACTTTGGAACTTACACTGAATCGTCTATTCCAGGACCAAATAACGTCCCTTCCCCTGCATAAAAACAGGTTTGAGTGTGTGACGTTATGAAAATAGTGATTTCGCTGATAGTAACATTAACAAAGATTCCCAGAGATAATCAACCCGAATGAGTATGAACATCAGCAGATTTACGTTATATTATGGGCCCGAACATATGCCTAGGGCTAGCGAAACACCAAGCGAGTTGGCTAAAACTTTCTCCCCAAGCAAGAGACAAAAAAAAGGATTAAAATGAAAGTATTGCACACAATGCACCAAGATATAAATAAGTATATAAAAAGAATGTTTATTCAACCCTAATTAATAATATTTACAACAAACAAAATCTCGAGATTAGAATTTTTGAAATACTGGATATATAAAAAAATATTTTAAATATATAAATGAATTACAAAAAATTAGATTAAGCCACCAAGAAATAATTTGCGTCTAGGATGGAACCAATTCACTACGGTATGGATCGGATTTAAGGACGTAGTCCTATGTTCAAGCTCGTTTTCAACCGTTATTTCAGATTTTTTTTTATATCAAAATAATGCACGATGTTTTCAATTTTGTTACATGTTTTTACTGACATCGTAAACTAAGAAAAAAAAAATTTTTTGCTTAACTTTACGCCATTTTATAATTGTTTTTTAACCTAAAGTAGACAACTTTAAATTGAGGTAGGTTGGGTAGCGCGGGTGATAACGTCACTTGGAGTCAACTGAATTATAAAAATTAAATTGGTTATTGTTTCGTAGGCTTGTGGCTCTATCCCGTACTAGAAATAAACATTTTTATTGATAAATAACAAAATGGCGGGTTTTAGAAAAAAAACAACGAGAAAATCGTGATTTTTTCGTTGAAAATCGGTTAAAAAAAATAGAAATAATTTTTATAATTAAGTATTTTCTAGTACCGGACGGAGCTTTTGTTGTGTAGAATACCCTGTGAAAAACTGAAAGCAATCGGTTGTATACAATTGTTTCAATCACCCGCGCCGCTTAGAAAAACGTAGTTTTGAGAAAAACGCGTTTAAAGTTTTAATTTCAGATTTCTTACAAAAAAATAAAAATGAATATTTACACTAATCAGTTATGCCTGGTGTATAGTAAACCTTCCGTTTCTTCAACGGCATCGTTTTCTGCTAATTTGTTTGTTCTACTCTGCGATAGTATAAGGGTAACGTGATAACAATTGAGAGGTAAGACTAAGAGTCTTACCGTAAGACCGTTGCTGCTCTCGACTATATGCTATAGCTTTGTAAATATTTAATATTTCGGTCTAAAATTTTTACAGTATTTTCTCAATATAATATACTTACCTAAAATGTAAAAAAATAAATTCGTTTTTTCAAAACCCGAACACCAGACTACGTCCTTAAAGAGAAGAAAAAAAAACGTGATTACTGAATCGCGACTTGAGTTGTAATGAATATTTCTTTTTTATTTTAAAACACCAAAATGCCAATTCTAAATTTTATTTAAAAAAAAATCCCGCGACCTTTATAAAATCATGACAAGAGATCTACTTGAAATAATCTGCGAACCAACGTTATATAATGACAATTTATATTTAGATATTGACGGTCCAAATTAGTTAGGCGGCTTAATCCTATTAAAATAACCTACATAAAAAAAAACTATTTTTTTTTCAGAAACAAAAAAAAAACTTATATTTTTACATCTACGTCAAGAACGCTGCAAGTGTATATATATATCGTTCAGCAAAAAGGTTTACAGTTCCACAGGTAGTCGAGCTGCTGCTACCTGGCTAGTTTTATGCGTTAGAGAGGGCCCCATTCAAAGTTATATTTATATCCATAAAATAGATTTTTTCAAAATGAGGGTTCGTTTTATTACCGGTAATACTTAACATGAATTCCGCACTAGTCCAATTGCTGGTATTTACAATAATTATATTAATCCTTTTTCTTAATTGATTTATCTTCGCATTGTCAGGTAGATGTGTGCCCATCATTCCGGGTCACCGCCGTATTACAAAAAATGCCATGATATTCGAAATATACAGAAAAATGTTCAGGTTTACAGCCAATTCTGAACGAATTACCGACAAAGTAGTGCCGTAAACATCGCGATATAATTTAGCTTATACATATTTTAAGATGCTGAAGAATAACTACAGATAAATGGCTGACGGCCGCACTATAAATCTATAATATATAAAGCTGAAGAGTTTGTTTGTTTGTTTGGTTGAACGCGCTAATCTCAGGAACTACTGGTTCGAATTGAATCTTTTTTTGTTGGACAGCCCATATATCGAGGAAGGATATAGGCCATATTATGATATCACGCTACGGCCAATAGGAGCGGAGCATCAATGAAAAATGTTGCAAAATATAACTCAAAATTTGTTCGTCCGACAAAACTTTTGAACGGTAACTCCGATCATCATGAAATTTGGACACAACATTCGTCTCGGTAAACGAAGATGAACGTGCATACTCATGTACCTACCCCCCTATTTTTTTTGTACCCGGGTGAAACCGCGCGGGACCGCTAGTCAATTATATTTTTAAATCTATACTAAGTAATATTAAAAAGAATTGAAGGATATTTATTTGGTTGAGTAACAATTGAAAATAAGTTTTACCAGTGTATCGCTTGTGGCCAACGTTTCGAAAAATATATTTACATCATCAGGGCCTATGAACATGTATAATAATATTCGTTACATATATTATTATAATTTCTAACTTACATACACATACACTGGTAAAGCTTATTTTCAATTATTCGTCAACTAAATAAATCTCCTTCAATACATATTTTGGAACAAAAGTTCTACTAAGATTCACTGGTAAAGCTTATTTTCAATTGTTCCTCAACCAAATAAATCTCCTTCAATACATATTTTGGAACAAAAGTTCTACTAAGATTCACTGGTAAAGCTTATTTTCAATTGTTCCTCAACTAAATAAATCTCCTTCAATACATATTTTGGAACAAAACTTCTACTAACAATTAAAAAGAAGGAAAGTCTGTAAGTTTGAAAGGATGAATATAGGCTATATTATCGAATTAAAATAAATGCGCTTTTCGTGGAGACCAATTATACAACGTAGATAAGTTGATGTAAAAAGGTGGCAATCTACAAATTCTGGCAAATCCGCTAGTCTATAATAATCCCCGCTCTTGGTTTTTGATTCAAAGAACTACTAAAATACTTGGCACGATTTCTACAAACAGATTTGTACAATTTAATGGACCGATTAAAACGTCTTCAATTATAGTAGAACGTGAACAAAGTATTATTAAATGACTTAACACAAACTGATTGGTATTTAATGATGAGTTATTTTCACGTTCAATATGACAGGCATTTCTTTTTAAATTCTTTCATACTGTAAGGTTGGAAAACCCGTCTTGTTATAATAATACACCCTCACTCTAACCTTGACAGTTACAATTTAACAATGAGATCCATATTTGGTTCTGTGAATATTATATTTATAGGTTTCTCTTAAAGAATAAATAAAAATCACTGACCATACCATCACCAATATAATATAGAATTTGTACTTAAGTCTCCCTTCGCCAGGAAGCAATAGTGTTTAATTGAGATATTCAAATGGTCTCATTTTTCTAAAAGTTGATTCAAATCTCAAAATAACTAATAAAGGAATCGTGTTTAACGACTTTGAAAACAATCAGATATAATATATTTATGAAATTACAAGGGAAATACCAATTTTCAAAATTATGGATAGTATTCAGTAAATCTCTCGGCATTTGGAAAAAATACAACAGGGCTGTGTTTAACAATAATTAAGCATAGGTAGTTAAAATCTCCCAAAAATCGGATTTCAGCGCAATTGAACACACAACAATTTTTACCAACGAATTTGACAGGTTTAGGATTTTTCAAATCATTTCCGGGATCCAAGGAAATTTTAATAAGCACAAAGTTAACACTAGATAAAAGATAGCTAAAAATGTTTTTAGAAATAATAATTATAATCTGACGAATTTATACACAAAACCTTTAAATTATTTAACGATATATGGAGATAATTTTCTAAAATTTTCTAATAACATTTTTTACCAGCTTGCGATACGCCAAGAAGATGATTGTTTTTATAATAACATACCGAGCGGGGGCAGATGTGGCTGCGACTTTTTCCTGCTGCCTCTCGTCGTGAAACTATAATTCCTGTTCTTGTTGAGGTTTTCCATGGTTTTCCTCAATAATTCCAGATAAATATCGAGATGGTTCCTTATTCAAGGCCATAACCGATTATCTGTCAAACTCATGTGCTCAAAATTCGCCTACCTTATCCTAATGTCCTAAAATTACCTCATTCGCCCATTGCTATGTTGAAGTTGAAAAAATGTAGAAAATAACTGGATAGATGGAAAATAGTAATGGTGCGAATGGCGTCTGTTATGACATAAAAGTCGAGAAACGAACGTTAAACGCATTATTATTTTATAATAACATATTTTATTTGTGTAATATTAAGTCTGAAAGCTGACAAATGATTTACAATTTATAAATAAGTTATTTATTTACAGAAAGGCGTCAATCAATAACCGAAGTGTAGGAGACGCCGTTGAAGACGTGATGTGGGCGATCTTTATTGTTACAACCATTTTTACGTCACACCTAGTGACCACACAATAAATACCGACATTACTGTAATTTTAATTAGATAATTATTAACAAGTACGCCCAAACATTTGTGAAGACATATTAAATTCCTTAGCTTTTGCGTCCATTCAGTAAGTTTGTAGCTCAAGGTAGAGATTATTATGTATTATACATAGTATATGGACGCACACACTATTGACGTGAATCGTACCTTAAAATCTCGACGTGTCGTATCTATCTTAAAACAATTTTCGGGTATCATTTTTTAGAAGTATGTGGTTATTTGCCCGAGAAATCCCAAGACACAATCGTTTTGATCTAAATTTTATCACAACGCAAAGTCGATTGAATTTGAGCGTCAAAATGTGGGGAAGGGCAAATTAAAATGTTGACCCCAGTCACAAGATTTCCTACTGCTGCTCCGATCATCAAGGTCTTTCTAGAAAAACCAATTTAAAAATAAATATTTCTCTAAGACTGCTATACTTATTTTTTGTTGTGTTCGTAATTGTTAGGACAAGGTTTGGATGAAAGAAATTTTTGGAAAAATCTACCGGAAAATCGGAAATATGGGTGGTATTTTTAATGAAAATCTCCATAAAAAATGTGACGATTAGTTTGATAGTTCCGCTGTGTAAATGGCAAGGTTAATATATTTTCGGAGAGAGAGAGAAAGAGAAATAGGGAGAAAGGGAGAGAGATTATGTATTAATAAAACATGCAGTTTTGAACCCGGGTGAAACCGGGACGGGCCGCTATTTATAAATAAAAATAACGATTTCTTGGTTTAAATGTTTAAATTTTAAGAAAGGTTTTTAGATGAATAAAGAAATATTCAGTTATTGATAGTTTCCTCTAAAATATATCAAAATTAAATGAATTAATATATTTTTGAGGTACTAACCAAACTGGCGTTTTATTTAATTACCAATTTAGTGTGGTTTATTGAATTTGATTTTATTTTATGTGAACCATTTTTATTACCTGTCATCCCCGACAGGTACAATTTTGTTGATCTGAAATTCTATGGAGGATTTATTATTAGGTCCAAAGCATTTAGCCTACTTGTACAGGAGTCTAAATGTTTTCTACCCAGAGATATATATATATGTCTATGTTTCTACCTAATAAATTATTAATCAATTGTCGCTAAACCTTCTAAGTTTACGGGCTTCATATATAATCAAGCTCTTTCAAAATATGAGACATTCTATCTGAAAAGACTTCAGGAACAGGTCAGTTTTGAAATATTATCTATAGGAGAGTTATTAGGTGTTTGAAGTTTTTGTCTGAAATTGTGAATAGTTTTGTGTTTTTAAAAACATGGTAAGTACATTATTAGCTACTCAAGTCATATTCATTTGTTTATTATAATAATAAATCGACTGGTGATCTATTACCAAAAATAATTTTAAATGCAGGCAATGGAAATATTTAAATACAAGAAAATGAGTTTTTTTTAATAGTGTTTTGTCTTTTATTGGATAGTAAATTCATTCTTTATGCTTGATTTTTACCAGGCATATTTTATAAAATAATATATTGACAAATTAAAAAAAACACATAAGTATTATACAGTTAGATCTAGCTAAAGTTTGCTATTATTATTGTTAAAATACCACTCATTGTTACAGTGCTATATTTAAAGCATATTTGTAATATTGTTGTTCACCGGTACCCCGTCAAAATAGCCCGTGACAAAATAGCCCCGACAAAACAGCCGTGACAAAATAGCCCCGACAAAATAGCTCGTGACAAAATAGCCCCGACAAAATTTATTTATTCATATTTGTTATATGATATCGAAAACCGTTAAAGGGTTTTTAGAAAATACATTTTATTATTATTATAATGATTTTTTAAATAATATTATTTCAATTTAATTTAGCTTATACCTGACTTGTATTTGACCATATTAATTGGTGTAACCAATACAAATAATAATTAGAAATTAGAAATAGAAATATTAGAAATATTTATTTATTTGTTCCCAAACATTCAACAAAATATACATTAATTCTGTATATTTAAAGTTGGAACTATAGGTGCATCCCAATTATTTATTATTATTATTATTATAGCCTAATTACATTTCAAGGTTATATGAAATGCCACGTAGAAAGTCCATATGTACCATATTTTTATAATTTTCTACTAACGATTCCAGGCGTCGACTAAGCTGAACATATTTATTTATTAGTGGCAACTGGCTGGCGAACACCTGCAGTAATAAATAAATATTTCTAATTTCTAATTATTATTTGTATTGGTTACACCAAATATGGTCAAATACAAGTCAGGTATAAACTAAATTAAATTGAAATAATACGCCTATTATTTAAAAAATCATTATAATTATAATAAAATGTATTTTCTAAAAACTCTTTAACGGTTTTCAATATCATATAACAAATATGAATAAATAAATTTTGTCGGGGCTATTTTGTCACGAGCTATTTTATCGGGGCTGTTTTGTCGGGGCTATTTTGTCGCGGGCTATTTTGACGGGTCACGTGTTCACCACATGCGAGAGCAAACTTTATGTTAAGTAACGCTACATCATGGCAAACTGGTAAGATCTAGTCGTATATTTGAAATTTTTCGACATAATAATATATGATAATAATTATTAACATGTAAATAGCCATCGTTTTGTAATAATGCATTAAAAGTTTCGTAGGTTTTTTATAACATTTGAAGGGGTGAAAAATATATATTATATTTCGATTATGTTTGAAGATTTCAAAAATCAAAACAATGGTTATTAGCAAGATTGATATAGGTTGTGGAAAGAATTGTCAAAAAATTAGATTTTACAACTACCTTACATTATGACCACCCATATTTCTCGATAAGAAAAGCATTGTAGAACTTTTAAATCAATTTTGCTTGAGAAATAATCCATCGACTGAAACTGTAATTATATGGATCACATCTAAGGTCATTGTCAAATCAATTTTTTTGACAATATTTTGTGCAGCCAAACACGGCATGTGTAAACTTAAATCTAGTTCATTTCTTTTGTTTTAACATTTCATGTGTTTTTTTTCATTTTAGGGAATCCTTATTTCTACTCCACGCTGCAATAGAAACCTTCATTCGATTTTAGCATTTCAATACGAAGTAAGGTCGGAATATACAAACAAAATGAAAGAATATAGTCAAGTACGTATCCTTTTAAAACAAAAATACACTGCTTTAAGACTGCAAGCGCTTGAAGTTGAAAAGCAATCTTGTAGGAAGCATTTAAGTTTGGCCAGGAATGCTCACCAAAAAGCTAGTATAGCTTACAGGTATTCCCAAATTCGTTTCAATGCCGCGAATTTCTTTAAAGTTCTATCAATTGAGTTTTACACTGACTATTGCTATCTTTGCAAAATTTATTCCTGGAAGGACGAAAAGCTAGAAAATTTGGAAGAAGCAAAAAAAATGTACAGTGTACAAAATTGTGAATTTTCAAGAGGCGCGTTTACGTATTATAATGACGAGATTTCAGCTTTGGAAAAGGAGATGGAAGATGATTTAAAAGAAATAGAGAAACAATGGCGTCGATATTTGGAGGCTGAGACGGATTATGGCAAAGAGTTAAAACAAGGGAAGAAGTACGCAGACGATGCTGTCCGTTGGCGATCGAAAAGCAAAAAACACTACGCGTTAAGCGAGAGCTCACCTAATAAAGCTCAAAAACTGTGGAAAAAAGCAGAATACTGTAAAAAAAATTTCATGAAATGCTTAGATAAGAGTGCTGAGCTGAATTATAAATATTTATATGTCAACGAAGCTATTAAACGCAACATGCGAGAAGCTTATGAAAATGCCACTTGGCATGTATTTGACGACGAGACGTGTCGCATTTGTAAAAAACTGTTAGAACGATTTATGAAAACTAAATCCAAGGTAGCCGTTTCCTTAAATATGCGATTACTTTATGGACGCGTATTCGCAATGAAGATATAAATAAATCTTGAATAGAGAGTGATTAATTAATTTAATTTAAATGTAAAATATTTTATTCTTAAATACTTGTAATTTGTTAATAATATTTCGTTTTATTTTTATCAGTGTTATTTTTATGTTTTCTTTGGCTAATCTAGAATTTTCTATTAATTCTTATTTATTAATTTCGATTTTTTACTATCGCAAATTAATATCGTTATAAGTACCTACACCTCAAATTTTATAAACCAACGTTTTAATTTAATTTAATTCTAGAACTTAAAGTTCAAAAATTATTAAAAATGATTAGAGTTGAATCAAGAAACGAGGAAGATTTCTGTATATAATTTGTAAATATTTTGTGCTAAATAATGGTTAGGTACTGTAAAAAAAACTGTTTTCGTACCATGTAGAATTTGCTCAAAGCTATTAATTTAGATATTTTTTGCGTTTTCATAGATACGTCCTAATGACATACATTTTACAGAATTTTTTGATAACACAAAACATATTGATCTATATACAGTCATTTTAATCTTCGGATGCGATTATTTTTTAAGGGAGGGTAAAATCGAAAAATGGTTCAGGGCAAAGTTGATTGGTTCGAAGGGGGACATCCGATGCCTTGGTCACTTTTGACCTTGGGTCTACGGTTCAAGGTCAACTTTTTTTAAATGGAAACTCACTTTTCACATCAGCATTGGCCGTGAAATGTTCCAAACATTTTTCTCCAAACCCCTATTTTCCGGGATATCGACGGTCCAAAATTTGAATTTCCAAACTTTTATTATTTTTTTACTGCCGCCGAATCATAGTTTTTTTTTTTAATCGCAAGAAACAAAAAGTTCTTAGAATTCTTCAAGGAATCAATTTCAATTTTTAAAAGAACTTTTGCACACTTTCTATTATTTCCATGTCTCAATCGTTAACAAAACATTTTTTTCAAAATTGGAATAGATTCCTTGAAAAATTCCAAAAACTTTTTTCTCTTGCGATTTAAAAAAAAACGATTTGGCATTAAAAAAATCTAAAAATTAGGAAATTAAAATTTTGGACCGTGGATATCTCGGCAAATATGGGGTTTGGAGAAAAATGTTTGGGACAAAACATTTAATGTTTTTTACGGCCAATCAAATGCTGTTGTGAAAAATGAAGGTTCCCATTAAAAAAATGACCCCGAATGACCTTGAACCGTCCCCCCAAGGTCAAAAGTGACCATAACATCCGATCTCTCCCTTCGAACCAATCAATTTTGCCCTGAACCGTTTTTCAATTTTACCCTACCCTGAAAAGATAATCTCATTCAAAGTTTTAAATGACTCAGTCTGTATAATAAAAAGAACAGTTCTGCACCCGAGTGAAACCAGGCAGGGCCGCTAGACTACGATAAAATATGTTAGATTGAATTTAGTTTGATCGATAGACGAACGTGAATTGTTTATTAATAGGAATATTCACAGACATACGTCAAACTGTGACAAGTCGGGCCGCAAACAGTAATGTAAACGGTTATATAAAATGTCAGTTCGAATTAAAATTGTATTTAATTAATTCAAATGTAAGCAGTTCAAATCTAACTACACTCAACGCTACAGTTTATTCCTGTCCAAATATTTGAATACATTAGTTGGCCAGAACAAGGTTTAATCTATACGTATTAGCGGGATAAATAGAGTCGAGGTCATTGGGATGTTGTTTATACATTACCACGGTTCGACTATTGTAGGTTTTCCAGATTATAATAATATGAGAATTTGTGAAAGTATCTATTAAATAACAATAAAATGAAAATATGTATTCGTAACTTTCAGAGAACACTTCTGATGGCATTAGAGGTTACACTACCCAGGCGCGTCAAAAAATAAGCTTTTTTTGTGAATTTTTTTTTACGAGTTCTAGGTGGCGGATCAATGAGAAAATAATTTAGGGCTTTTTTACGCAAATAACGATCACTTTTTTTTGTTTCCTTAATTGCAAATTGTGTCATTTTTTTCACAAACGGGTTTCGCTGGTCGGACCAAGCCAGAAAAATCATAAATCCATTCAACTTTATTATCCCGTTGGAATTGAAAAAATTAATTCTAACCGATTTTATAACGATTGAATATTGGAAAAGTATGGTTTTATACGTTTGTCTAAAATTGGTATCGCTAAAGAAATCGTTATAAAATCGGTTAGAATTAGTTTTTTCCAAAAATTCCAACGGGATACTAAAGTTGAATGGATTTGTGATTTTTCTGGCTTGGTCCGACCAGCGAAACCTGTTTGTTAAAAAATGGCACAATTTGCAATTGAGGAAACAAAAAAAAAGTGATCGTTAATTACTTGAAAAGTAAATGACCGATGACGCTAAAATGATTCATGCATGTTTGGGTCAACATAGACATCATTTTTGAGAATTTTCAGCCATCTATGTGCGGTCATTTTTTAGTAAAAAAATAGTAAAAAAAACGTGTTTTTTTAACTTTCGGGGCTATTTGCAAGTTAACAATTGCACTTAGCGTCCTCTGTCAGTGCTCATTTTTTAGGAAATTTCATAAGGAACAACTTTCTCAATGCATATGCTATACTAAAAGTCAAGAGGAACGGAGATATTAAAGGAAATAGAAAAAAAACACACTATTTTCGTCACTAATTGTTAATTACAAAATCAAGCACACCAACAATTTGTAAGCAAACTTAGGGGGTTGAACTACACCCTAAAACGAAGCAATTCCAACAATAATCTCGCCTGTGCCCGAAAAATACACTCCTCACCGTCTAGCCTAATAATTAAAGTCGAAAAACGGATGTTAAATGCATCATTATTACATAACAAAATTTATTTATTGTAGTCATGTTAACTATGTAAACGTTTTTAGTTGCGCTAATCTTAGATATCTTTTAATATTCGTGCTCTTCCTTACTTAAAGGTACTTTTATATCCGCCCCCATAAATTCTCTTTAAGGTACCTACAAGCAAAGAAAATTTCAAACTAAAAATATAAACAATTAGATTGCAATTATATGCATGACTACTTAATTTAATGGTAAAGGAAAAACTTTTATTTCGTGCCCAGTTTGCGTACTTCTGTAATAGACCATAATAATCAAGATATTCCAATAACTCAAATACACTATGACTAGCCTATAGGCTGTGTGCACGAAGCCTACTAGCGCCGCTAGTGGGTAATAGAGAAAAATTGAACTGGTAATAAGCCGAAAACTTTAGTTGGCCATGATTGTGTCAAAAAAATGTAATAAGGAAAATATACACTAAAATTCAGATTTGTAAACCATTATATAAATAGCATAACAGAAAAGGTACGTGAAAATTATTCATTTATCAATTATGACGTACAATATATAAATAATTAATTTGTTTACACTGACAGCGTAACGTCAAATTATGGCGCCAATGATCTTTATTTTACTTAAATCGCCATCAGCGCAACAGCCCGGAACACAACAAGCATTTCCAGATGGTCTAGTTGTGTCCATGTTTTCTTTGCAATTTAAAACTTTATAAAATTATAACTATTTTCACTTTTAGTAAACAGTGCTCACTGACATAAACTGAAAATTTGAGTTCTAAGTTTCCCCTTGTGCTCACCACAAACGTTCGATAAATTTATAACTCCGCCTCCTTGCACATAGCCCATAGCTCTTCTCCTCAAACGCCTTGCTGTTTTCAACCGTTATGAGTTCTCCTCTTTCATACCGGGATAAATCTGCGGTATGTTAAACTCTACAATAGGTTTGACTTTGAAAATATTTTGTTGATTATTTTAGAATTAATAAAAACTTAATAATCTCTGGTCCCTTAATCTTGTCTGAAAACGTCTATGCAATGCAGTAAGTGTACCCACAGAACAGCAACATCTGTTCTGTGAGGTGTACCCAATCGTGTAAATACGGCTTATTATACATACATAATATCTGGCAACATCCATCAATCAATTTTGAACCTGTCTATGAGAGATAATACATATTATTTGATAATAACACTGAGTATTTGTAGACCTCACATATGGTTTCTGCGCATAAGAATGGACTTCTGAAATCACTGATCACCATACGGAAAAACTAAATATTAAATTAGTCGTTCTTATAGAAATTAAATTCATTTTTTGTTTCGCAGTCTGGTGAAACTACGCTGAATATATGGGGCGCCCTTGGATATGTATAACCAGTTCCAGATTAATCATTAGGCAGAGTAGGCAACTGCCTAGGGGCCCCGCATAGACTAGGGGCCCGTGTACGCACCAAGAAAGAAAACTTTTCATTGAACAAATATTTTATTTGTATGAAATTTCCCAACAACAATATTATTTTCTTTCGTTGTTTATTGTAATTTATTGCATTTAACAAGATAAAATTTAAAATAACTACGTCACGTCTCATTTCAATTTCCTGACCCATCAAAAAAACTGGATCATCAATTATCTATAACATATTCATTAAGACCATTTTAAAAAAGCTAACGAGTCAGGTAAGGCGATGCTGCAGCATCTAGTCAAAGTAATCAAAGTAAACATACAAAAATACCAATTTAAAAATACTGCACAAGCGCTCCAATACAATTATGTCTATTTTATTTGATATTCAATTAATATTTATTATGTACATTGCATTAAAAATAAAAATAAAATAAATTTTCACTTTATTCTTTTAAAAATTGTTTTTATTTTAATGAAATTTAATTTTTAGTTATTATATTTATAACAAATATTTGATTTAAAAAATTTAGGGGAAATATATTTTGAAAACTATTTTTTTAGAGGATTGTCTTTTTATGGTTGGGGGAAAATCAATTCTCAAAATGTCAACATTGAGTTGTAATGGTAAAGCATCTTCTAGAGCGTTTATAATCTACAGTATCTATATATGAAACATCGTTTTAACAGAAATCGCAATTATCTACAGACGTTTCGTTAATATTTCAAATATAAAACAATTTTATCTTTTAAGATGTATAGCAACTATTCAAATAACTGATATTAAATTATATTGTACAATAGAAAGTCATTCCATAAAATTAAGACAGAGCAAAAGCAATGTATAAAATCTCATATAATTTGTATTACATAATTTATGTAACATATTTTTGAAGTGTAAATACGTTATGCACATTTAACTTACTAAACATTGAATTTTGTAACGCCGTTGAACAAATTTTCATAAACGGGATTAATTGATTTCATAGTTAAGTAAAAGTTAAAACTAACTCAAGAAATTTCAATTCTAGGTATTCTTACACTGTCAGCTGTGAAAATGGTTTCTGGCAACACTAAAGATTGATATTATACATTATAGACGTTCGACAATAAATATTAATTGCTCACTTCTTTAGTAGGATTTCGCTCTATATACTTATACAGGGTGAGTTTTAAGTTGGTGCTTTTTTTTACAGCGTGTAAAAATCAAATAGACGAGCAAATATTTCAAATAGTTTTTTTATCAAAACTCAAAAATAAGAGAGAAACAGCCTTTCGAAGTTTAAATAAATTTTATTAAATTTTCTTTAATTTTGAGGTCGGTCCTGGGGTTATATTATGTCACTATGGAAATATGTTATTATTATCAAAAATAATTGAGGCACACACAATTCTCTCAAAAACAGAACAATACACATACTTGATAATAACAACTTATTTCCATAGTGACATAATATAACCCCAGGACCGACCTCAAAATTAAAGAAAATTTAATAAAATTTATTTAAACTTCGAAAGACTGTTTCTCTCTTATTTTTGTGTTTTGATAAAAAAACTATTTGAAATATTTGCTCGTCTATTTGATTTTTACACGCTGTAAAAAAAAAGCATCAACTTAAAACTCATCCTGTATAATACAATAATAAGCATTGTTAATTGTAAACCAAATTTGGTCGCGCAATAGCACAATAATGAATTAAACAATATATTTCTTCTCCGCTCATCGTTCAGATTATTTAATTAAGTTCTCAACAAACAATCAATAAGTTTCACTCATTCTTTCATCTCGATTTTATTGTGTTTTTGAACTATGACCCGATGAACATTTTTGTATTTTATTTTTGAAATAAAAATTACTTCCTTAACAAAACAAGACCAAAGAAGTAGTGTGATCAGGAATATTTTAAACTTATATAACCAAATATAGCTTTTATGAGCCTTTCTATACTTAAAAATTAAATAATTTTATAGAAAATATAGCACTTCATTTTTTTATTCAAAATTCACGAGTTCATCTGAAATAGAAAAACAAAGATATTATCTATAATTCATTTACCAAATATTTCAGAAATAAAAAGCTTCAAAAAAAGAATTGCAACTACGTAGTGATAGACCCAGAAAACATTGGCAGTCGATAACATCAAACGAAAAAATATAAATCAATATAGACCTAATCTCATAAAGAGATCGAAAAAGAGATGACAAAACAAAAAAAATCCGCCAACCGAAAAAATCTAATACATATTATTTTAATAAAAAAAGATTTCAAGGCCCAACGACAAGCCCACTTTTCAAGAAGACAACAGTGTTCTGACTGTTCCCACGCAAATAATACAAAAAAAATAAAAAATGAATATCGTTCAATGTGCATCAATAACGATTGTAGGCGTGTTTTAAATTGTTTCTCTTTCGATAAATAAATAAAAAATCTATAATTAATTCAGTTATGACGATGATTCAGTAATAGCTCATACATTACGGTTTCCTTGCAGTATTCACCGGACCCATATACACCACCGTACCAAAAATATACCAATCTGTACCAAACTGAAATGCTCACTTTTACTTAAATTAAATAACCCATTCACAAATTTAATGATTCTAAAATATTCACAGTAATCAAGTCAACCACGTTGGAATAAAGTTTGTAATTTTTATCTCAAATTAGTCTTTATCCGCATTTCGTCCGCGTAAGTTACACAACCATCCAGAAATTACAACCAGTTTCGTAGTGAAGAAGAAAGTTATCTACGAAGATCGAAATGCCACGTTAATAAGTTTTTTTTATTATAATGGTGGTTGCCTGACTCTTGTCTTTGGCCAGTTGCCGAAAATGTTATCAGTTAACAACATATATTTTAAGACTGATCAAATTACAATGCTATTTTCATATTTTTTTCAAAAAAAATATACAATGGTGAATATCCGACAAACGTATAAAGTCAACACAATGACAAGACATGTTATATAATAGTACTAACAGACGGTCGAACTTGGTTCGAAGCGGACAGCGGATCTGGTCCGCTCCGTACAAAATCTGTTCGTCTGTACAGTAGTCTGCGTGTCCGCCCGGTTCGATGGGAACAGATTCGGTCGTCTGTTGCAAGATCCGCCGTACCATGTCCGTTGTCGGACCGGACCAAGTTCGACCGTGTGTTAGCACTATAAAAGTTAAATATTAGCTTAACTTGCATTGAGGTATGTTATAGTTTTAGTATTATCTATCTATAATGTTTATAATGTAAGTTAAAAATTATAATAATATATGTAACGAATATTATACATGTTCATAGGTCCTGATGATGAAAATATATTTTTCGAAACGTTGGCCACAAGCGATACACTGGTAAAGCTTATTTTCAATTGTTCCTCAACCAAATAAATCTCCTTCAATACATATTTTGGAACAAAACTTCTACCAATTAAATATTAGCGTTTAGTAATAATTTCAGTTTAGATCAGAGGCGGCGAATAAAGTAATAGGAATTTAATTTTCATTAAATTAAAAGTAGTAACAATTGAGTTGTTACACTAGTAAATGGTGCCCAAAACATAGGCTTCCGAAGTCAAGAAAAAGGCAACATAGTAAAATATAGTTAACAGTTCAAAACAAAAATTATTCATAGTCCACAATACAAATATTGCAAATTAAAACCGCTGCTCACAAGGCTGAAAACACTGCTGGGACTTCTGTTAGCCGGCAGGCAGGCTACGAGGCTTTAAATGACGTCACTGCGGGCTCGCCTGCTAACTCACAAGATGGATTTTAAAATTAGAACAAGTGCTATTTTTCTTGCTTGGTCCCCTGTTTGCCCTGAGCAAGAACCATTCAGGAAATAGTATTTTGTTACGTGGGCGACTTGAACAAACGCCCACAGACACAAACACTGTGTGTTCTGTTCAGAGACAATAAACGTCCACTTTTTACCGTTCTAACACTGCACGCACACCGAACCTACCTACAAAGCAAGCTTTAAAAGACGTCTCGTGTGAAACGAGCACATAACAGCAAGCAAGAAAACCAGCGCTAGAAAACTGGTAGTCAAATCTAGCAAGGAATCTAGCGGCATATCTAGCCTCGTGTGCAGGGGCTTTTACTTTGCAAATTTCTGGCAGGGCATTGTCTTACGACAAAATAATATTTATATAATATTCCTCCAGCTGAGAGTGTCCTTGTGTAACCATCAATAATATGATCACGGACAGGATATGTATTTATAGATCGCGCCTTCGATACATTTACAACTAAATAATATACCGCGTTCACGATGCGTAAACAAATTGCACAATATTCTTAAAACAATGAAAAATCGATACACCTAAAGTTGGGAAATTTTTAATATTTTTTTCTCAATTATTATTAATAGCTATATAGCTTATATCCGTGGCTCTGACCGTGTGGACATAAAAACACACGATTCATTTATTAAGTGAATTTAATTTAAAACGCAATATATACATGAGTTTTGTTGATATGGTAGCTATGAAAATTATTAATGCATTTCTGAAAATCGTTCCACATAAAATGCAACATAGACCGGGCGTCCAAGGGAGGTTCGTATGCGTTTTATGTGAAATGTTTTTCTTAAATTCATTAATGATTTCCATAGCTACCATATCAAAAAAACCCTATTGCATTTTAAATGAAATTTATTTTAAGTACATTGAGACCGGTAATTGCTCGTATTCTTCCCGGGAGAAAAAACTACGACTAATTTATAATGATTTAACCTTTATCACTTGGGGGTCCGTAATGCGTCATTTTGGAGAAAATCTACTTATGTTTTCTTTTTACAAAAATCCGTATTTGATAGTTAAATTAAAAAAAATCTCATTTTGGCCTGAATTTTTCCATGATCTGATAGTTTACTAACTGACCAACTCCTCTAAAGCTAAAAACCACGAAATTTACTGTTAGATTTTATGATGTGTGTTAAAAACTTAAAATTTACAATAAATAAAAAAAAAATAAAATATATTATTCTCCACAGAACTGTCATTATCATAAAAAACTGACGCATTTCCGACACCCAACTGATAAGATTAAATCATTCCAAATTAGTCATAGTTTCTTCTCTCGAGGGGAATGTCACTCTGGACAGACTTTACCAGTAGTTTGTACACACGAAATGCATTATGGTGGACAAAATTAGTACTGAGAAAAGTCACATGCTATACATAAATTTTAAGTAAAACAATAAAAACACACTGTATATAGCGTCTTATAGATGCATTAACAGTGGCCGCACCTACCCACAGTGAAGACTAATTTAGTTCGTGACATCTCAGATTCAGTTGAATACATTATAATAGTTTGCAGTATCAGAGATGAACAATCGTTATCTATAATACGAAACTGTACCGCTGCAACTTCCCACTATACCACTATAGAGTTGGGAATAAACGTTGATTTTAATAATGCAAAGATTGCTATTAGAATGATTCATTCGAAATGACTCTTTCGCATGATGTATGATAATAATACAAGGTGTGAATGAATTAATGTTTCAACTATCGAACGAATTTGCTCTCGATTTCGATTATCAATTTTAAATCACCTACATACGAAGGCAGATAAAAGACGTAAGTAATCAAATTCTACACTGTGCAAATGCAATACATTATCTCGAATAGTTAGGTACTATGCGAATAAAAAATACTATTCATTCTATCTATCTATATGCATTCCAATGTACTTACATGATGCATTCGGTATTTTTATTATAACGAATGAATTTAGCTCTAGGTTTCGACTATGGGACTTGAGAGAGTCACATGCATACAGTGCTCTGCTTCGTAGAACATATGCAGATAAAAGACTGAGTAATCATATTCAATACTGCGTGAAATGTAATCTGAGAAAGACAATTACAAGCAATGTTATAAAGAGTAGATAAAGAGAATAGCATATTATATAATAACTTATTACTGGAGATTGTCAGTCGTAAATCGTAGGCATAAAAATCATTTGAATGATTGTGACATCTCGAAATACTTTTATGATCAACAATTTTCACTCGAAATATCCCATCTTTAATATTAATTTCATTTGTCTGTGTTTAATTGTAATTCCATATCGGTAAAATATAATTATATTTATTATTGTTGCTCAATTAAAAAAATTGTAAACTAAGGACTGTACAGACATTACGATTAAATTACCACCCACGATTTACTCCTTGTATCATTTATCTACATGCGGTAAGTACATCTAGGTATATGTGATATAAGGTTTCAGAAACTCTAATATATCAATATGAATTTTTATTGAACAAGTAACTGTTTCCGGCCACGCGTTGCAGTGGTTTAGTTTGGTCAGCGTGTGTTGCTGTTACAGTCAACAAATGGCGCTGTTTTTCTAAAAAAAAAACGTTTTCTGCACCTGTCACAGATGTGACATCTATATAATCGGTATATAAAAACACGCGCGTATTAGAATGAAACGTTGGGTCAAATTTCAAAGCAATCGGTGAAGCACTTGCGGTGATTTAAGATTTTAAACAAACGAACATTTATAACATAGTTAAACAAAGTATTTTAGTTTAACAAAATATCTATATTGTACACTCCTATAAATTGTTGAGTTTCATTCCTGCGTAGCGATCGTGCATTGACACATTTAACACTAGTGCTGTAAACTTGTGTAAGGTAAGTCATAATACCGTCTCCATAGTTAAATGTAGCCTACAATCAGAGGTGAACTGTCAAAAATGTTGAAAATGAGGTGAAAATCAGCAACTTTGTATAAGAACTACGTGTAAAAAATGTAGTATATATCTTGTTTGTAATAATATTATGACTCGAGTGGCTCGTTTAAACATAATGTCACTACCACGTGAAAATATCTATTTATGAACAAGATACATAAAATACTATTTTTTTCACGTTTTCAAAAACCTTTAAGATACAGTGTTACTTTTTCTTTTATATTTTTTTTCATTTACTGCGATTTTTTATGCACTATTTTGCTAAAAATAGACAAGTTTCAAATTACTGCTTTTTACCAACAGAGTGCATGCCTTAGTTTTTACAATATTTAATATACAGTGTAAACTCTTTATAAAGTCCTTCGTTATAACGAAAAACTCCCTATAACGTCGAAATTTTTACGATTTGGTTGGTTTACCTTAAAACCTATACATTAATACCCTATTTATAACGCAACAGCCATTCTCTATTACGAAGAAATATGTTCATATTTAGGGGTCAGCAAATGTTTACAGACATAAAGAGGACCATTCTGAACCATCACCAACTATTCAATAAGCACTTTGCCGCCAAATTTATCGAAAAATTCCTATTATTTAATGAAGATTATTCCACCACATCCCAAGGCATGCATAAGATACTTAAAATACAAAACAAATATTGGCATAGCAAAAAACGTCAGGCAAATTTAACAAACTATAGGTATATGTGATTGGAATAAATTAATTTTGTGAAAATTGGTTATTTTTCTTTCTTCCCTCCATATAACGAAAATTCTTTATAACGAAAAAAATGTTCGGTCTCTTAAGATTCGCTATAAAGAGATTATACAGTACATTGAAGATTATTGTTAATTTGGTTGTTTTTCTTTCTTCACTCCATATAACGGTAACTCTCTATAACGATAAAAAATGCTCGGTCCCTTGAGTTTCGTTATAAAGAGTTTACACTGTATTTTCTTGAATAATAAATAAATGAATGTATTGAAAAAATATATATAAAAGATACAGACCCAGCGGCAAATTATTATCAGTGCAAGTGGCTTGCCTCAAGAAATTGAAAGTAAGATTATTTTTAACGTTTGTTTGATAAAACCGTAAAATCCGATCCTTGAACGAGTACTTGTCTTCAAACGATAAACATAACCGGTCAGAAATAACCCCCCTTGGCTTGTTTTCGAGATAACATATTACAATTAAATAAACAAGTTCAAAATACATATTATAAGTACCGTTGCACATTACGGTAGCACAATTCATCGACTATATAATAAAACAGAGTAAAGTTTTCCTATAATAAGAAATCGAACCGGAAGTGCGCAATCGAGTAATTTTCAATCAATCGGAAGACAAAAATAAGAAAGCGCCTAAGGACATATTTTAATTAACTAGATTTACAGTTGAACTCAGAAAAATCTTAATATTGAAAAACAGTCTTCAATAAATAGAAATAAGATATGTGTCGCGGCACACAAAACCGAAGTGAAATTTCTTATGCATGAATAATATAATCTTACTTTTGCGATTCATTTTTGACAGAAGGGAAAAAACCGTTGTTTATATGTATTGCGTTTTTATTGCTTCGTCGCCACTAATTTGCGTCACTTATTTATGTCAGTGCTTTAACCCTCCAAAACGACAACAATAATGATCATATTTTACTAATCCAACTAAAATCGGTTCAGTGGTTTCTAAAATAAATGCGTCAATAACTCGTGAGATATGAAGCTCTGATCTACTTCTGGACTCCCAAAGCATATATCGGTAATACAGAACTCTTCAGACACAACCGCGTGTTGGTCATGTAATGTGTTTATAGTTTTAATTTCTATCACCAGACGTCGGATCGTTTTATGTCAAATCGAAATACTAAATAGTGGTTTTTCGTTACAAAAAGAGATACAGTAAAGTGAAGTGCGGGAAGATTTGTTGCTCTCTTTTATTTTGCTGCTAAATCAAGAATTAGTGGGACGAAGCCGGGCCAGAAAGTTATAGTAATTAAAAATTATGGTAATCAGTGAAGTGGATCTATTTTCTTCAGTTAGCATTAGATTGGCGCCGGCGAGGTATTCAATTAATCCGACATATATTATCGTATCAATTTTAATTATTATTTTGAATTCCTACACATTCAGGTATGTTATTTATAAAACGTATAACGCAAGTTAAGATTATGCATCAGATAACGTTGTGACAAATAAGCGAGCGTTCAACTTAAATAACAATAATTACATATAATTAATTATTACTTGTTGCTCCTGCAATTAAAATAACATACCTACAATGTCTCCCTGTTATCAATAGGTATAATTATTTATACCGTTCGAAAAATGAAAATGTCTTGTTAATCAATACTTCTAATGCCCCCCTTCGAACTAAACAACTTTTGTCTGAAACTTTTTTTTTCGAAAATGCTGCTCTATCTCAATAATTTCCCATATACAGATTAAAATGGATCACCCGGTATATTCAAAAATAACTAAATTTAGGTTATTATAATTACGAACACTCGAAAAATAAAGTAAAATAATAGTAAATCAAAAATATGAAATATTTTTGCTACGTCCAAATAGCTCTGACTGTTGCTGGAACGTATACCCATAGATCCGTTGTAGCTATGTGAATCCCTGAACTCGAAATTCTTGCGTAAAAATAACCACTTTTCTTTTATTTAGCAGAAGAAGAATTCACGCAGTATTGCCGACTTAGAGGATTTCCCTTCAATTCAAGGGTAAAAATTGCATCAGGATTTATTAGGAAGAATTTTTTTTGAGTTTTTAGTGGGAAAAACTTTTACACAACACATATCCGACATTTAAAAAAATCAATTTAGGGGGTTTTGTTTCGATTTGATGTTTTTTTTAGATCACTCTTAGGGGGGGGGGGGGAATTTAAGTGTTGGTAACACTGGATTGACGTTACCACCGTCGTGCAGAAAATGTATGTTGAACATGCGTACTTAATAGCAACTGGTGTACTAATTGGGTTTAACAATTATTTCAATGTTAACACCTGCAGGTACAAATTATCAATTATATTATAAATTGATTACTCAAGGAAAAGATAGTTTAAAATAATTGTTTTAACGTTACGCAAGCATATTCGAATAAAAATAATGTGGAAAACAATTATTAATAATGCGTCATTGATAAATGTCATTGTAAGAATAAAAGGCTTAAAATTTAATATAATTACAGAATTATGAAACTGTTGTTCGGCAGCCGTAGAACGAAGCAATTTGTACGAATAATAGCGTGTGAACTCAATCACGTTACACCAAATAACGTTTAAAGGCGTCACTGAAATTGCGAAATTGTAGGCACAACAACCTTGAAAAACACAGAAGTAACATCAATGCTTCGATAGGATGCAAACCGAATGTGAATTAGTTGTTCTGCGAACAATCATTATTAGATCTCGCTTCCTATTTGCTTTTAAATTTAATATTTAGATGAGTTATGTTACAGTTAGTAATTATTATAATATATTACAGAGTAGCTACAGTTTGCTACAATTGTTAAGAAACAGCCATTGTTACAACGCTATCAACATAGAAAAATTAGTTTAATTTTACAAACAATGTCACCGTCGGGATACGAACCCCTAATCTTATCACTATCGTGGCAGACTGAGTTACATTCTACTATCAAACTATCATTCTAATATTTATAGCATAATAACTAATTTTTCTATGTTGATAGCGTTGTAACAATGGGTGTTTCTTAACAATTGTAGCAAACAGTAGCTACTCTGTAATATTTTAAATTTAATCGAATGCGATGTCGTAGATATACACACCGTCATGTCATACCAACTGGCATTATATATTAGTCACATCAAATATGCTTCAGTAAGACCTAAACTTAAGAATTCTGTGGATGATATACTTCAATTTCTCCATGTTTTTAGGTTCAGAAATTTTAATGGTCAAAATTTTGTAGACCCACTCATCGTCTTGTCTTACAAACTATAGAATCCGATTTTGATCGAATCAATAAAAAGATAGGATGATTGGTTAAAACTTGACCATTGATGTCGATCGGATAACGAGACCTAGGAGTCAAACCAAAATTTTTCGAAAATTTTGGAAATGTTTTTACAGGGTGACATATGGGAAACGGACGCTTTTAGAATGGCTAGTACACAGCTGTCAGTGGTGGAAAAATGTTGCGGTTTAGAACGTTCGCTTCGAAGTGACCTACCGTTTTAGATAAAATGGAGCAGTGGACGATACAGCAGCGAGTGTTCGCGTACGATACGATCGTTTGAAATGGTGAGTCTGTTATTGCAACACAGCGGATCTTTCGTCGCCATTTTAATATCGGTCGGAATGGCGCAATTCCAAGCCTTTATACGATCCTGCGATGGATTAACAGGAAACATTAATGGAGTTGAACGAGAGCTGTTAGCGAAAGTTATGGATAACTTTCAGCACAGACTTGAAGTGTGCATTCAAGAGAATGGCCGCCACCTGAATGATATAATTTTTTATACCTAACTACCTATATTAAATCAAATGGTAGGTATTGATCTGTCGTTTTTTAAAACAAATTATTTTTTTCATCAAAAACAACTGATTATGCATTAATTTGAAAAACGTCCGTTTCCCATATGTCACCCTGTATATAACCAAAAATGGTGCCAAGTTGTTCAGAATGATATGAAACGTCGAGATTTTGGTCCGACGTCTAGATCACGTCATCCGGTCGACACCATTAATAAATGTGCCAAATTGCAAATACACCAAAAATAACCATATAACTATTAATAAACACATTGATTTCTATTGTTCAAATATCAGTTGTAGACACAATTGTTTCTAGCTGTTTAGCTGTCGAGCGTCTATAATCTACAATATCAAAGTCAAGTAAGTATCAACACAAAGTAACTGTGCACAGACCAGGCCCGTAGCCACGTATGGGCATGTACGGGCGATACCCGTACTAGCAAGTCGCTTGTATGATTTTAGTATTACAAGTTTTTTTACAATCACACTTATTGAAACATTGTGTTATATAATCTCGCCCGTCCTTCGTTCTACTACGATTTGGACCTGGCTACGGGCCTGGCACAGACATATCAATTATTTGTATAAAAAAGACAGAAGGGTCTATTGAAAAAAGCAATGAGTAACGTATGAAAAGATTGGACACCACTGGTTTAGCCCGCATCGGTTTTTCAATTAGAATGGTGAATCAAAATTAAGAAATTAGCATAATAGCAATAAAATACAACGAACATAGTTCAAAGCGTGATTTTAACAAATGTCTGTCAATTCATATTGTTTTATACACCAATCATTTTGTGCTTTGGGACGTGTTTATTGTCGCTAGACCAATCAAATGATATTCAGTACGCACATTATTTCAAATAAAACTGTAAACTGGATACCTGTTTAGAAAATTTATTGTTCACCTCTGTCGTGTTTTTCAACGTAAGCTAACAGCACTTTCGTTCATCAAAGCAATCTATGAACTATACTGATAACAAACTAATAGTCCAGTCATTTAAGAATATCCTTGCCAAGTTCCAATAAACTGGATTTTTGTAATCGTCTTTATTTAGTCGTTATAAATGAAGTGTCAAAAGTACTTATCAATAGCATGTGAGATAAAAAAGTAATAGGGGGTCAAAGGTCACGAAATTTATTTTACTCTGTACCGATCGGAGGATAAAAATCGGTGTTAGATTAGATTAGATAGAGGGTGTGAGACATGCCTCATCAACACCGCGACCTCATGGTAGTCCTGACTTGTTTGTTCCTGAGCGAGGTTAAGGCTTTTGAAAAACCTAGAATGGCTCTGGAATCTGTATCCCAAACTTGATCAGACGTTGGGAATGGATTGTTGAAGTGACGGAGTCTTCTGCTTCTGCACATTTGCAAAACAAATGTTTCAATGTTTCAGGAGCCTCCAAACAGAAGCGGCATGACATGATGTTCGTTACACCAATTTTGTTAAGGTGATACCTCAATGGACGGTGACCCTATAGCGATCGGAGGATATAAATAGGTGTTACAAAATTGTAGATCAAACAATTCCTTGCAAAAAGAAGTTATAAATTTTATATCCACCATGAGAACTGTCATGCCCGTTTTGAAATATCTCTTCTTAAGAGATATTTACGTCATAGATGGAATATATTTCGGAAATAATTCCACCAAGTTTTCTTTTTTCAGCGAATTGGTTTTAGAAAATTAGTCTCATCAACGTCCAGTCAAAACATCCGAATCTAGAAAGATGAAATTTGAGGAGCATATCTCTCCATGACGTAAGCACCGGCCAAGAACAGGTTTTTCGTAATTCTGCCCTAAAAAGACAAAGGGCAGTAAGTGACATTTTGTTGACAAAATGAGTTCATACTGAAGCCAACGACAGCAGTGAGTGCTGCAGTAATAATTTTACTGTCTTTAAAAAATGTTTCCCCCTTGTTTTGGTTTCCATAATCTAAAATTCTGGACGATCAAGACCACAGAAGACGTAGTCAAGACATTTTTAGCAGTGCCGGATCATATCAAGTGCCGCCTATACGCTAAAACAGGTTTGCCGCCCACTTAAGGCTAGCGTTTTCCCAAGTTTCTGTAGGTTATCTTTTCTTTCATTGAAGTTACTTTCAAATCATTCCATCATTCCGCATATATTTGCTTTAGTAGCCCAGGTTTGAACTAGGTTCTCAAATATCCTACCAAGACCCATGTTCGAGGGAAAACGTTGACTCCCGCCCCTGATAACGTGCTGTGTATATTAATATTATATCAGTTAGTAATATCTGATTCCGATTGGAGGTTCAAGACAGACCGTCATTTCGTTAGAAATCATTTTATTTTTTTTGCGACCGTCCCTGCCGCCCTACGCTTCAGCGTAGTTAGCGTATAGGTTAATCCGGTTCTGATTTTTAGTAAATCTTGATTTACTCAAATTCATAAGTTGGTCACTTACTGCCTTTTGCCTTTTTACGGCAGAATTCAACTCCTAAAAGGATGAAGGAGTTTTCTTTGCCAAAATCGATCAAACACGTAATCGACGAATTTTCGATATGGGGGTTTCATGATGTATTTGCGCGTCTCGGTTACAAGAGAGAGAGATAGAGAAAAAAAGAGAGATGTAGATCTAGACGCTCAACAACTGAGACCGTTAGCGGCTAATGTATCAATGTATCAATTTTGCGTATGAAAAAAACTACAAACTCAACTAAGATTCATGATTCCATGAATATACCTCCTGTTCCGATGGTAAGTTTATTAGAAACGTAATTATCTAGCATCGTTTTGATTAATAGCTATTTATTTATATTACAGATAATCTTCAAAGATAAATCAATAACTGACATGTGACAAGGCTAATCACACAAAGAATAATATGGCAGTCACCCTATTCATAGGTATGCAGAAAACATAACCTCTTTTCGTAAAACATGATCTAATCTTTATCTACGCCATCTTAACTTCATGATTGTTTTGTTTTATCATTGTCGCTATTTTGTTTTGTTTCTTTGACAGAATCACAAAAGTTAATAAAACTTGTGCCAAGGCAGTCAATTTACTCGTCAATCAAGTCGTTAAAATAATTCCCTATTATATTAATTTGAAAAAAAAAGATTGTTTTTAAAGTCGCGATAGAAGTAATGCTTCAAAACAAAAAGGTGCTTCGTACCATTTAATATTGCATAAAATTTAAACAGACGCTCACAATATTTGCTGTCGGCATTCGGAACCAGAGAAAGAATCAAAACAATAGATTTTACACATTTTTATATTTCCTATGCTTGGTATTCATAGTAGTTAACCTAATTACATTAACTAGAAAAAAAATTCGAAAAACTCGTTAGAATGGTCGAGCGAGTGTTTGTTACAAGTGTACCAACAGTTCACACTTTTGGTAAACATAACGTAAATCTACACTACACTAATATGTCAAACACGCTTATCTGCACTATTGATTATGGTATTTGGAAAAAATTCCGTGGCATAAGGATCGAAAATGAAGCAATGCTGATTTTTTAACTTGAATTTAATGCTGACGTTTCGATACGTTTTGTATCATCTTCAGAGTTTTCAAATTTTTCTGAAGATGATGCAAAACGTATCGAAACGTCAGTATTAAATGCAAGTTTAAACAATTTCAGTATTGCTTCATTTTCGATCCTTATGCCACGGAATTTTTTCCAAATAAGTACCTATCATTAACTTCAATGGATCACAGTTACTCTATTTATTAAATTGTGTCAAATTCATATCTACACTAAATTTATAAGGAGGTAAAGTTTGTAAGTTTGAATGTAGAAGGTAATCTCTGCAACTACTCATCCGATTTAAAAAAAAAATGTACACCAATATTTAGAATAAACCTTCAAGATGGACATAGGCCATATAATATCGCATTTAAATAAAAGTGCTTTTAGTGGAGACCAATTTTGCAACTTAAAGGCTCTTGTTAACGACCGTTTTAGTCAACGGGTAACGGGCCGAAGCGAAACGGTTACCTTTGTACTGTACTTGAAGGGCAAAGAAGTGCAAGTGCTACGTTATGTCGAGTGCAAAAAAAAACTTATTCTAGCCTACTATTTATACACAAAATAGCAGCTACGAAGAAAAAGGAGGAAGCTATGGGTTCATCCTATTTTATTAGAAAGAGAACAGGGCTGATTAATAAGTGCAAGTACGTTATGTCTTGCTTGTTTATTTTTGTAATTTTCTAACGTCTTGTCCCAACATTGGCTTATTATGAACAAGGCTAATTAATAAATCCATATCAATATCAATTTTAAACTCCATATTCACAATGAGCAGCACAAGGAAGGTACAGGTAAAAACGTGCGCGCACATCTGTCGTCGTCAACAGACTTCTATGAAATGACGTAGTCCACTGAATCGGACCGACCGCCTTCGCGCCGAGAGGCGACGTGCGGGTATCCGTTGAGTTTTGTTGCAACGGTTACATGCCCGTCGCGTTAACAAACATCCACAATAACCTATTGAACACTGCGCGTCGGCCCATCGCCCGTCATAAAAATCGAGCCGTTATCCGTTGTCATTAACAAGAGGCCTAAATCAACAAAAAAACTGTGCCAACCTACAAATTCGGGCGGAGCCGGACCGGGCCGCTAGTAAGAAATATTTATGAATTTGTTTCGTACAGCATTTTGAATACGAATACGTCGCAACATTGAACCAATCTCACAACAGTAGGCTGTCTTAAATCTGCATCGTAAAGAACGCCCAAGAACTTAGCTTTTGTTTAGTGTCTAATGCATATTTACTTATATCATTCATATCTATGTGTAAATGTTGCTATGCATATGTTTAAACACGGTAGAGTGGTTAAGAAGAATATACTAAAAAAAAAGTTACGTGTCTATTAAAACGCTATATTGCAGAATCATTCATAACGTAATACAGAAGCTACACATTTCAGATCCAATCAGTCAACAATAAACAAACGCTTACTTTGCATACGGCGTTGACTGAATCATTTATCTGGACAGCTGTATTCTTTGTATATGGATATTCATTTTTTACATGGCATTTTAGGATCAGTTCACTGGGTCAGTGTGTAATATGCAACACATCGCAATGTAAAAAAATGTAATAAATACGAGAAAAATCTGTTGCAGTTGCAAAGCATTTTTGAAGTGAAAACTTCTTTAGATACGCTTTTTCTGGAGTTAATCAGTCAGGCTTCACGATGAAACGCTCATTCAGGTAAACAGGGAGGTGAAACAGTCAGTTGTGCCTCCTGATTTTGTGTTTGGTAACTATGGTAGTCGGAAGTTTTGAAGTGATTATGAACACGAACCATAGAGATATTAGACTAGAGTACGCGAGTGAGCCGTGAGAGTGTCTGCAATTCAGACAGAGAACAGTTCCTTATCGCTATGGTTACTAATGATACAATATAATGCTGTTTGAGTAAACAACCATCTGGTTTTCTGGGTTTTCTGCAGCGTTCCTCTCTCTCAACTGAGGACATTTTCACTTATGGCAAGCATACGAACTAGCGTACTCTTGTAACATATATCTCTATAGCACGAACTCATATGAGAGAATTGATAAAATATGCCTACTACTAAATTATACATATTATACACCTAACGTTCTTTTTTTTTTCATTTTATACTAACGTGAAGTTAATTTATAATTAATTTCCAGTTGTCATTTTTATTTTGGTATTTTTAAATACAGTTTAGAAAAAGTGTATTTGAAGTATCTACTGTGAAAATCTCAGCATTGTCAAAGTAAGTTGACGTTTTCAGCCCTAATAGTGCATATTTAGGGGTTGATTACTCCTAAAAACGACTGGGCTTGGTGACACAAAATTTTATTTTCGTTGTTTGAACTGATTAAATTACATTATAAAGTATGTCACTCCCATGCCTAAATCAGCTTCCAAAAAGTTCAGTAGCTCTTGAACTACAACTATAGAAAACAAAAAAAAACTTCACTTTTGCAAGAAATCAAAAAGAAAACATAAAAAAACTATATTTTGGAATTTCGAAAATACAATCGCAGAAATATCAAAGCATCCAATGTTTGATTTCCAAGCCTGCTTCGAAGTTTAGTGCCAACATAAGCAGCAGCTGAAAACGCTCGCTCAGGTTCTACGCTGGTTGGAGGAATAGACAATAGATATTTATATGCTGTTTCTAAGTGATATCCACGAACTCCTCCATTTTCGAACAGACTCATTTCACGTCTAATACTATTTGCCAACCTTGATTCATTCAGGGTCTGGAGATTTCACACTCTTACGTATCGTACTGCGTATTTAAGGATTGTTTTTTGTCGTTATGTAATAAATAATATTAATATAATCTAGGCAAGGTAATTGTCACGGCGCAACGAATTACGGAATGCAAACTAGATCTGTTTGTGGCAATCCCGAAAATCCCAAAATTAGCCAAGTCTGCCAAGTACGGTTCCGGGATTTTCGGGGCCAGAAAACGGCCGGGATCCCGAGATTGTATTCTCTAAATACAACGATAGTATCGATATTATGCAATGTTTTGTTGTAAGGTGCATTTTAGTTAGATTACGCTACCTACTTAATACTGAACCAGTTTGAAAAATTATATCATCTTCAACGGAAATTAAACGACTAAATTGATTATCACATACTGACATTTTATTATCTATAATTTTATTACTTCTGTTTTTTAAAAGCTGATTAATTGGTGTTTAAACTCAGGAAATGATTCAATGGCACCAAATTATGTTTCAATAACGCAATTAATTTAGTTAATACATAAAAGTTTCGAGTAGGTAATATTTTTGTTGATGCAAAAAACGATATAAATTAGTTTTTGCCAATTAACTATTTTAATGTCAACTCCATACATGCATATCATTTGTACATCGAATGTTTATTTTTCCATATGCGGAGTAAATAATGTAGTGAATCTACAAAAATTCAATTCTTAATTTTTGGTGAACATAAAAAATATTTTAAAAACTTTAAAGAATAGCTTCTGTTGCTACATTTAAAGTTATTAAATAGTAGTACGCACTATACCGTATGAAAATTCACATTTGTTCATAAAAAATATTGTTAATTGTTTTCAGTGGCCAAACGATCCAAATAAAGAACACAATTACTGGTATGAAATTTGCATTTATTAGCTAATGTTTCGAAGGATATAATAATAAATGCAATATTCATACCAGTAATTGCGCTCTTTTTGAATCGTTTGGCCACTGAAGACATGTCTTCAAAACAGTTAACAACTAATTTTGGATCGCTTGTTTTTTTATTACTACAAAAAATATTTTTTATGTCGAAGTATCGTCTGTTTGCTTGTCTCTCTGTCTTTAGTAGCACCTTCTGGATTAATTCGTAATATAAAATTCAAATATTGGTTAACATGAGAACATGTTAGAAACAAAAAAAAAAATGTTTTTATCGAAAACGGTTCTATTCATTTTTATTAAATTTTATGCATGTATATTACTAGTTCTTTTCAGAAAATGCAGAGAGACTATGTGGTAGGTAAGTAATTTTTTTCAAATTCATTACTAAATAACTATTGTGTTCATAAAATCCTATAATAAGAAAAATCATTGAGGGTCACTGTATTTCTCCTCCAGGACCAATCCACGCAGTTGAGGAAAAGCAGTGTTTAAAAACTTCGTAACGAATGCGATTCTCATAGTTTATAGTTTCTATGCTGCATTTTATGTAGAACGGTTTTCTGTAATGAATTAATGATTTCCATATAGCTAGCATATCAACAAAACTTTGTATTGCGCCTTAAATGTAGTTCACTGTATATTAAGTGTCAGAGACAAGGAGAAAGGAAAACATTAATTTATTATATAACAAATGATGTCCTTGCATTATTTCCTTTAAATCCAGTTCACATGTGGAGATGTACAATCGCCAGTCAATTCACTGTTTAGTACACATTAATTAAATTATTATTATTTAATACAGATTGATCAACAAATATTGTCACTTTACGAACGAACTTATCATATTTAATAGCAAACGTACCAGAAATAGTTAATCAGTGTCAAAAAAAGTCGCAGATATGCAAAACGGATGAAAAGAACTGCGATATATAAAATAATAGTTGGCAAAACCAAAAGTGCACATCCCGCAAGTTTTCCACTGTATGATAAAAAAATAACAATTAAAAAATATTTTTAATAAATTTAAAAAGATTTAAAAATTTAAAGAAATAAATAATTAAAAATTGAAAAAATATTTTTTTTAAGTTTGCAAAAATAAAAAAAATTAAGAACTATACATAATATAATATATAATTAATATCAAGTGGAATAAAATAAAACAAAATAAAAAGAAAAAAAAAGAAAAAAATCAATGATCTCGTAAGGAATCGAACCCAGGACTTTGCCCTTGGGGATCCAACGGCATAACCATTACGCCACGGCGCCCTACTACGTGTAGTGGTGTTATCACGGTATAGACGTGTAGCACTTGTTTTATGGATTACACTATATTTACACAGCAATTATTATATTGTTTTTTTAAACTATTAGCTGTCAAAAATAATAAAATAAAACTGTTTATAAAAATTAAACTACTGAACACATTTTAGTGAATTTAAATAGGGTTCTGGTCTGATAGTAAACAAAGTGAATAAAATATAACCCAAGGCAATCCGACCAAAATTGCGATCTGTAGAGTCGTGACGTACGTACATACGTACATACGTACAGACCAACCGACAACTGCTGTTTGTGATTTTCAATTACAATTTTAATAGTATTTATGAACTCGAATTGACTTAAAAATGGTTCTGTTTTATAGATTAGAATCTCCTCTTTTCAAAAAGCTTCAATTTGAATGGATTTCGTGTGAAATTAACTTAGATATAACTTCTTATATGAACGAAAGTCAGCTCTGACGCACAAAGCGATAATAAAGCACATACCGCTAGTTTAGCGGTATGTGCAATATATAAATATCTGTACTAATATAAAAGTTTGTTTGTTTGTTTGGTTAAACGCGCTAATTTTAGGAACTACTGGTTCAAATTGAAAAATTGTTTTTTGTTGGATAGCCCATTTATCTAGGAAGGCTATTGCTATATAATATCACTCCACGACCAATAGGAGCGGAGCATCAATGAAAAATGTTGCAAAATATAACTCAAAATTTATCCATCCGACAAAAACTTTTGAACGGTAACTCCGATCAAACTTTCATCTCGGTAAACTAAGATGAATGTGCGTACTCATGTGCCTCCTCTCCATTCGTTCTTTTGCCCCCAGGTGAAACCGGGCGGGACCGCTAGTCTCAGATAAAGAAGAACCCTAAATCAAATGAGCACAGACGCAGGTCCATTGTTTAGTAGTTTTGACGATTTAAATTAAATTACCCTCTAAACTAAAAGAGATATAGAGGTGCGAGTTAATATAAAAAGGTGTTATAATAATTGTCCTTTTCTTTTTGTGATGATACTGTATTTTTAACCTTACTATTGAGGAAATTATGACAATGACGAGTGACCTAAGTAATTCAAATAGATATATTGATTATCTTGAAATTGATGCGTTACTTGTAAAAATAAAAATCAATTAACAATAATGATCGATTCACACTAAAACCGTCGTAAAAAATTCAAAGTTCTAAATTCCAAATTGTTGCATATCACTGACCGGGTACAAATCGGACTGAATCCAAGTTGGGTGACTGAACTTGATTACATCGTTGCAATTTTTTGTTGAATTTCACTCTAGAATGCGAAAAAAGTTTCACTTCAAAAAACAAAAACGAAAAAATTATTCTTAATTTTTATCAATGCAGGTCCGCGAAAATTCTATAATCTCTGGGGTCCTTGGGCGGAAAAGATTAGTAAAAGTTGATATAGATTAATACTTAAATGTGAATCAACCTTTAAACTATGATCATCTCACAGCTATTATAATAAAGTACATTTCGTTGCTTAAATATTAATTACTGCCACTAGCAAATAGTGTGCTCTCAAGTTTATGGAAATACGTGTTTTTTTTTCTTAATTTGTAATAAATCTAACCTATTTCTGACCTTGGCGTATATTAAAAAAAAACTACACATCACTAATTAGTAATTACAAATAAAAGGTAAGAGGAATGCACACCTATTTATTTTTAACATATCGATGTTATTTTTGAAAACTAGTTCTGTATGTAAATTTGAAAATTCCTTTGATTACATTTTTTCAGAACTGGCGCTGATATAATCAATTGCACATACCGCTAAACTAGCGGTATGTGCTCTATTATTTAAGCAAGTCCGGCTAAATAGAGAAAATCAACATTCTTGTAGTGTTGTTATTAAAATATTAGCTCTCGCAGTTAGTCGATTCTGCGCTGCATTGTGCTATTTAAGAGAAATCAAAAATTAACTGTCGTGGGCACTGTAGAGTAAGGTAACTCAACCAACGCGAAATTGGTTGTTTCGGGTTCAAGTCCCGACAGTGACATTTACCTAAATTTTTCTTATATATAAAGCCTTCTAAAAATATTATGACGATAATCGTTTAATATTATGCTTTCACTAATTCAGTGAAAAAATATACTGCAACTGAAATTTAATCGTAATGATTATTATTGGCCATTGATATAATATTGTAAGTATTTAAAATTTTTCTCATCGTTTATTAGTTTAAAACACTTAACTGATTATTTTGTATGACAATACAAGCATCTAGTAGATCTTTTGGAAATAAAATATTATTATTATTATTATCGCTTTGCGCGTTAGAGCTGACTTTCATACAAGAAGTTAGGTATATCTAAGTTCATTTCACAGGAAATCCATTCAAGCTTTTTAAAAAGAGGAGATTCTGTTTTATAAAACCGAACCATTTTTAGATCGATTCGAGTTCATAATTAATACTAAAACTGTAATTGACAATCACGAACAGCAACTGTCTGTTCGTCTGTACGTCCAAGCTTTACAAACCGTAATTTTGGTCGGATGGCAAACAGACGGGAATAAGAGAACAAAAAAAAAACTGCGAATAGGAAACGTCACTATTCGAGACGAATCACAACATTCATACTTAACTATATTTGAAGGAACTCACAGCGTGAATATTTTCGTGATAAAATCCAAAGAGCGCGTGTTAAAAAAACAAACATCACGAATGACTTTGAAACTTATAAATATAAATTGAAAGTAAATTTTGATGTTCACACGCACCACTTGACAGATTATTTTGTATTCGTTTTGAAACGATCAATGTTAAGTACACAAGATGTAATGAATATTGTATAACAACTATATAATTATAAATTATGAAATCACATTAAATAAATGCTTTTTTAATATACCGCACTAAAACATAAATTAACGTAAATTTAACACTAACATTCAACTGTTTGGTTAAGACAGATCTAAGGAATATCATCGGACACTATTTTGTATAGCTGTAACAAACCGTGTGTATTCGTTACTGAGTAACGGGTACATCGTCTGACTCGAAGTAACGAATCGTTACTTACAAATTCATTTCATTACTCGCATTTGTCGTATCCATGTCAGTTCGACTCGTTTGATACGGTTATACGTTATACCAATGAAGTCATATCGTATCACGTATACGATGCGCCTCTATGCGATGGTACATGCTTGATGCTGTTAGTACACGATTGTATGTCGTATGAAAAGTAACGAGCAACGTAACGATACGAAAGTAACGGGTACTGATTCTTTAAGTAACGAATACATACTGGTACACAATTTCTCGTTACTTTTACAGCTCTACTATTTTGTAACTTAAGGCCGCTGCACACGAGGCTGGATTTGCCGCTAGATTCCTTACTAGATTTGACCACCAGTTTTCTAGCGCTGGCTTTCTTCATTGCTGTTATGTGCTCGCTTCACACGAGACGTCTTTTTAAGCTTGCTTTGTAGGTAGGTTCGGTGCGTGCGCAGTGATAGAACGCTAGCAAAAGTGGACGTTTGTTTTAAATATTATATTTTCAGATACACTATTGAACTGTATTGTATCTGATAGCCTAAATGTCGTATCCTGTTGTATGCGAGAGTTCTCATATTGTGCCGTATAAACGCACCGATAGCGGACACTAGTTTGATATTAGAACTGTTACTGTGTACTGTTGAGTTTAATTTTTTTGTGATGTAACTAGAAATTTACGGTTTTCGGCTTTTTCCTTTTACTTGTGCTATAGGGCATTGCTTATGCTAAATTTCATGATTCTAGGTCAACGGGAAGTACCCTATAGATTTTAGTTCCCAAGAGTCTTTACAGACAGACGAACAACAAAGTGATCCTAAAAGGGTTCCTTTTTACACGCTTTATATTAGTTTCATTTGTAAGTTTGTATGTATGTAAGTATGTATGTTTGTTTGTAATCTCGTTTGGACTACAGCAAGTGGTTTATTACTGTTAGTATGTTATGCCGCTACTGTAAGAGCAATCGTTGACCGTGCGGTCTAAGGCGCTAGTCTTCGCTGACGTCAACTCTCGGATTCATCGGTCGTGGGTTCTAATCACGTCCACGCCGAAATAAAAAATTTGTTTTTTTTTTTCGGTATTTTTTGACAATAAATCGAACTAAAAAGTGGAAAATAAATATAGTTTAAAAAAACTAAAAACACGCTTTATTTCAAACTAAAAAGTGAAAAATAAATATAGTTTAAAAAAAACTAAAAAACACGCTTTATATCGAACTAAAAAGTAAAAAATATTTTTTTTAAAACAAGCTTAAAACAATAATGAATAAAAAATACTAGTATTATTGTGAAAAAAGCGTGGGGCGCTCGATGTACGAAAATGTGGAACAAAGCGCCCCACGCTTTTTTCACAATAATACTAGTATTTTTTATTCATTAATGTTTTAAGCTTATTTAAAAAAAAATATTTGTTACTTTTTAGTTCGATATAAAGCGTGTCTTTTAGTTTTTTTTAAACTATATTTATTTCCTTTTGAGGTACGAAACCCTATAAATACTAATAACACAAATTGGACACTTCCGAAACTATTGGCGCTATTTTGTATATGATCGATGTAAGAATTTACAGTGAAGTAAACTATTTGTCACTCTCTAACGAATATAACATCACACATCTTAAAGTGAAACAGAAATTGAACAGTGCTGTTTCATTTTAACGTTGACCATATAGAATGGCTCCATAACTGTACGTATAACGATGTACGTAAATGTGATGATTTTATTTATTACAATATGTATATAAATTGTCTCTAGCGCAAGCAATAATTTTAAAGGATCATCTCGCAGCCAAATACCAAGGGCAACCGTTAATGAGATATCGCGATGCTCGCGCTATACACGCATTCGCGTACAGTGGCGGGACTAACGAACCGATAATTGTTTATTAAATTACTTCTGCGGTCTGCAAACATCAATAATTACATAAAATGGTAGCGAGCTTCGTATATAAACTTGTTATTATTTATTGATGTTGATGGCTGTCACGCGAAATATCTTATTTCAATCGCTTTACCATTAATAGCTAAGAGCCAGTGGTCGGCAGACAACACATATTTTAACAAACCTGAAACGTTTATGTGCTATTTATAGTTCACCTATATTTATGATGGCAGACATTTCCTCCAGTTGTAACACAATAAAAGATTCGCTGTATGAGCGCGATTGTATTATAGCTTCATGAAATTGAGGTTGTTTATTTGTTTCCATGGAATTTTTCTTTCAAAACGCATAGACTACTCTGCGTGCGTGTGTAAACAAATAAACAACCTAAATTTCATGAAGCTGTCAAAAAAAGCCATCGAATGCTCTCACTCGCACTCATATGTTTGCGTAATACCATCGCGCTCTGACTTTTTGTGATGTTACAACCGGAGACAATGTCTGCCATCATAAATATAGGCTTGTAATATTAGGTACTATAAATAACATATAAAAATTTCAGGATTGTTAAAATATGTGTTGTTTGCCGGACCCTGGCTCTCTTAAGCTATAAAGTTCGTGACAATTAATCATTTTTTAGTTCGTGGCTGCTTATTTTAAGATGTTTTTGAAATAAAACTTCTTCAGCGATGTAGGTATCTGTTTTAAATTTTCTGTGGCACGGAAGGGGAAATATGTAACATTAAAGGGGAAATGATTTAATCTTGTTTACTTAATAGTTCGCTCAATTAAACTCAGATCGCTTCTAAACCTGTCTTAGACGAAAGAGGAGGATCAATTTTGTATAATAAAATGTGTCCAAACAGCTGTTTTTTTTATAGATAAAAGCAGAATGAAAACTGTATACTTATAAACTATTTCACTTAATAAACAGCGAACTTGTTGCGGTTGTCTTTGTCTGTTGAACGGTGTGTAATGTAGTATGGAAGATAACGTATGGTCTCTCTTAAAATGTGTTGAAATCTTATGCCATTTTGAGAATTTTACACTATTGTATACACATTTACAAATTTGTTTTGTTTATACAGTGAATTTCATTTAAGAGTATTCGTCCCTGCAAACATCCCCTGCACCCTTCATCACAAATCTTTTCCCCTCGCCTAAAAACGGTTCGCGCTCTCCCGACGCTATTTTTAAAGCTAGAGGGTTCTGGTAAACGCCAAATAAAAGACAAAGAATCAGACTACAGATCCTTCAAGCGAATTTTTTGAAAAACAGTTTCGCCTACGTGTGAAATATTACGTAACTTATTATTTTTTTCAAAAGGTTGTAAGTTTTTTCAGGTATTTTTTTTCAAAAAATTCGCCTGAAGGATCTGTAGTCTGATTCTTTGTCTTTTATTTGGCGTTTACCAGAACCCTCTAGCTTTAAAAATAGCGTCGGAAGAGCGCGAACCGTTTTTAACGCAATATATACATGAGTTTGATTGATATGGTAACTATAGAAATCATTAATGCGCTACAGAAAATCGTTCCACATAAAATGTGACTATAACCTCTCAAACAGATCAGTAAATATGGCAGTTAAAGACAAATATCAAACAATTAGTTAATCGAAATACAGTTCGTAATCAATATTAATTCATATTTCATACTTACCTTACCTATACCAAATGTATCATTATATGTATCGCCATATATTTATGTATACAGTGCTAGTGGCTAAGCGCCGATGCACATTTTGTTTTGTTAATAAAAAAAATTGGTTGTCTGTAAAGTCGGTTTACGGACGATAGTTTTACGTGATAACGTATTCCGTAATACATAACCTAAACCTCCCAAAATTTGGTTTCAATCCGCTTATCGATGGTGTCGGAATGATAAGAAATGTCAAAAGTGACGTTTGCAACTTACAAAGTATTATGTTCTAATAATAATTAGTTATTCCAATAGTTAACTTAGAAGGCTTTGCAAATCACAAAATACTAATGTCAAAAAATAAACATTAGAAATGCAGCCGTTTTCATGTTAAGACAAGACATACGTTATTTTCTAATTTCCACGTACGGCAAACAAAGACGACCGACCGCGTCGCGCGCGCGCCATGCAATAGACAACAATGCATTTATACAGCTATTTTTCTATATAAATTTGTATAAAATATTTTTCTATATAAATTTGTATAAAAAAACTGTTTAGGCAAATTCTGTTATACGAAATCTATGTAAAATGTTCTCCTCTTTCGTTTAAGACTGGTTTCAAACCGATCTGATTTAAATTGAGCGAGAAATTAGCAAAAAGCACGCACAGGGTCAGGCGGAACGTTACGCGTTATGCGTTATGCGTTACGCGTTACGAACGTTAGGAACGTTAGGAACGTTACGTTACACTTTTTCGTACATGCAGCCGGTGTTTTATCAATTTATAATATTGGTGATTCATCAATTTATAAGACGTTATCACGTCAAAAAAAAATATGGCAGTTAAAAATTCAAAAAAGTATTCTTCCAGTCTAGGTACTGAAAAATCTCGAAAAAACAAATTAAACAATTATTTACAGACAAAAATCCCGTTATTGCCTTATCTGTTAGTATAGATTTAGCAATTCTTCTGAATCGAATAAAAATTTCAAAAAAGTAATTTATTAATTTTTGTGTCCGCCAATGAAACAAAACCAGAACTAATGTTAGGATGGCCGATGACCAAATTAAAACAAAACTGGTCTTTGCACACTATAAACATTTAACACAGGTATGTAGGTACATCAATATCGTTCATCGAAGAAGTAATTCTAATGTAAGTAAAAAACAAGTCATGATCTCACCGTCCAACTATGAGAAAGACATTTACAATCTGGAGGCTGCGGGTAATTGTTTCATATTAATTTAATAGTGCAAAACATTATAATCAACTTTATACAAATTGAGTCAAAACTGTTGTATTTATTAAATAAAATTATCGACCAATTTTTCAGACAAAATTAAAAAAATCTTTCACGAATTACATTAAAAATAAATAGAAACTAATTATTAATTATTTTTTTTATATTTTTAGATCCGTTCTGAAGAAGATCCAAATCCGGATCGAAACGTTAATGTATTATTGATATTTTTTGTTAATAATTTGTCTGAAAAATGTGTCGATAATTTTATTTATTGAAGAGTTCTAATCAGACGTTAATCAAAGATTTGAAGGACTGTTGTATTTAATTCAAAAAGTGTTATTTTTTAAATGAAATTTTTTTTAACAAGGTTTATAACCGATTGTTATTTTTTTTTCGGAAAAATGTAACTTTCTTCCTTTATTACACGAGGCTGGTTTTGCTGCTAAATTCCCTGTTAAATTTTGTTACTGGGTTTCGCGATGGCCTTTATGTGTGCGCTTTACAGGATGCGTGTATTGAATTTGATGCGCAGTGACAGTACGAATGCTATATCAAAAGTGAATGTTTATTGTCTTTGAACAGAACACACACTATGACGCCATGTTTGTTTGTGTGGCGTTTGCCCATGTTGCCTACTGTTGCTAATTGGTTCTTTCTCAAAACAAGCAGACAAACTAGCACGAAAAATAGCCCCGGTTCTAATTTTGAAATTCATCTTGTGACCACACACGCGAGCCCACAGTGACGTCATTTCCATCTTCGCAACTATCGCGCCAACCAGCACAAGTCCCAACAGTATACCAGCGGCAAAACCAGCCTCTTATGCAGCAACCTTATTTTTTTATAAACACAATATTAAAGAATACTATAATATAATATAATATATCTAATATAATATAATACTAGGTTATTAATTTTTCATAATTATTTTGTGTTAATCAACTTCTGCGTTTTATTATAAAATAAGTAGATTTTACTAATTATTTTTTATATTTTTAGATATTTCTGAAGATCTAAACCCAGATCGAAACGGCGTATATTGTTTTATTGATTTATAATATTTTATTTTTGTCAATATATTGTCTGAAAAAAATTGGTCGACAATTTTATTTAATTAAAGAATACTATTCATTGGTTTAAGAAAGCTTTTTATCATTAGTTTTTATAATATAATTGTTGTTTGAAATATTGCAGAACCTGTAAATTGTATTGTTTTCTAAATTTAGGATTTTATGTATTATAATAAAATAACACTTTTATTTTTAACAAATAATTTAAAATGTTTTATTTAAAAATAATGACGAATACAAAAGTACTATTTTATAAAGCAGCCATGTCGCCATTACTATCTGATTACAATGACAGACGATGCAATGATGCCAACTGTATTTTATATACATTCAATCTTAGACTATAAATTAATAATAGATAGAATAATTATAACAACAAGAACCTTAGACTATAAATATACAACACGCCCCCTTTTTAGAAGTATTGTAGCCTTTGTGGCTTTTTAACTTCCCGGCCACTAGATGTAAATATTTTATTTTCAGGTTTTTCTACTGGTTTAACATTTTCATTTATTTCAGGTCCATCATATTTATTTAGGCTATTATGTGGCCATTTAAAATAACCACGAAACTTTTTTAAATATTTAGAGTTACGTCTTAGTACTCTGCCATTAATATGTTTTATCAAATATGATCTTGGAAAATCTAATTTTTTAAGAATTATTGCTTTTTCCCAAACTTTCTTATTTAAATTCCAAGTTAATATTTTTTCATTTTTACAAAATTTTACTTCATTTTTTTTTGCTGTTTTATTGTAATTTATTTCTAGTTTGTTTCTAAAATTTTGCATTTTATTTTTTATATTTATTATTTTGGGAAAATATGTACTAGTTTTGGCAGGTACTTTTGTACGTAAATGTCTATTAAGCATTAATTGTGCTGGGGACACACCTAAATTACTTAATGGTGTGCTTCTATAGTTCAGTAAATAGAGGTTGTAATCACCATTTGTGTACAAACATTTTTTTAACATATTTTTTGCTATTCCCACGCCCTTTTCTGCTAAGCCATTACTTTGGCTATAATGTGGGCTACTAGTAATGATTTTAAAATTCCACTCTTTAGCAAATTGATTATAGTCGAGACTATTAAACGGCATATTGTCTGAAAAAACAGTTTGAGGTATTCCATACCTGCTAAAAATGTTTTTTAATGTTTCTATTACTGATTTGCTTGTCTTATCTGAAATTATTTCTACTTCTAACCACTTAGAATAATAATCTTCTATAATTAGATAGTTTTTGTTACCGAACTCTGCAATGTCTATACCTATTTCTTGAAAAGGATAATTTGGAATTTCACGTTGTTTCAGACAATCTTTTTTATTAAAATTACTGAACCGATTACATATGTAACACCCAGAAATTAAATTTTCTATATTTGACATAATTCCCGGCCAATACAAAATTGAGCGAGCTTTTTCTTTTGTTTTACATATTCCAATGTGTGTTTCATGTAACAGGTTCAGGTACATTTTTCTTAATGATTTAGGGACAACTAATCTAGTATTATAATAAAATAACACTTTTATTTTTAACAAATAATTTAAAATGTTTTATTTAAAAATAATGACGAATACAAAAGTACTATTTTATAAAGCAGCCATGTCGCCATTACTATCTGATTACAATGACAGACGATGCAATGATGCCAACTGTATTTTATATACATTCAATCTTAGACTATAAATTAATAATAGATAGAATAATTATAACAACAAGAACCTTAGACTATAAATATACAACATAAATTACTACAATAATAAAGCTTTTAAAATCGGAATATCTAAAAGCATTTTTCGAATAATTTCTTTTATGTTTTCGATTAATAAAGTCATAAAAATCAAATCGTCGTCGAACATTAATCTCTGTCAAAAAATGTGTGAACATTAACAAATCACATACAATACAGAAGATACATAACTATTTAATATCTATTAACCATTCTCAATCAATTAGTGATTGTTCACATTAAAATTTGTGTCCAAAAGGTCAAACCTTTTGTACTGAATTTGTTTTAAAATAATCTTAACGACTATCCAGCTCATAAGTGATTCAATTCCTTACTTCATTAAAAAAATATAGCACTGCCAATCACATGATCACGGCCGAATCGAACGAAATGTAAAATAACTTTCAAGTGCAATAGCTGCCTTTAAGAGTATTCGTACCTGCAAATGCCCCCTGCACCCTTCATCTCAAATCTTTTCCCCTCGCCTAAAAACGGTTCGCGCTCTCCCGACGCTATTTTTAAAGCTAGAGGGTTCTGGTAAACGCCAAATAAAAGACAAAGAATCAGACTACAGATCCTTCAGGCGAATTTTTTGAAAAACAGTTTCGCCTACGTGTGAAATATTACGTAACTTATTATTTTTTTCAAAAGGTTGTAAGTTTTTTCAGGAATTTTTTTCAAAAAATTTGCCTGAAGGATCTGTAGTGTGATTCTTTGTCTTTCATTTGGCGTTTACCAGAACCCTCTAGCTTTAAAAATAGCGTCGGGAGAGCGCGAACCATTTTTAGGCGAGGGGAAAAGATTTGAGATGAAGGGTGCAGGGGGTGTTTGCTGGGACGAATACTCTTAAATCGACGTCTTCGTAAAATTTTGAGAAAATTATAACAACCGTAATTCCTTCTTTTTTTAGACGCGATGAGAGCAAAGTGCGGGAAATGAGCTGCTAGTGGGAAGTCGAAACCGATTGGCTGTCGGGTAGATACGAATTCATTGAGGGGGAAATTCGGTCGACACGCGTCTTTCAGTTTAGTGTCTACTTGGTTACATCAGACGCGTGAGATTTACATGCATCCACTTTTTATTTCTCAGTTCAAACACACCATACTGTGGTCTGTGATATTTAACGTACTCACTACGACATGCAGAATTGGGTTGAAAACACAAAGGCTTAAGAGTAGAAGTAATGGAAGCTACCCTAACAGAAACTACTGAAAACTCTAAACGCTGAACATCCTATTTAGAATGTACTTTACTGTTTAATAATTGAGTTGAGGACAGCTTGGTGCAACGGTTAAAGTGTTGACAGTAGTGGTCTTAGTTGTCAAACGTTTATAATATAAAATAAATAAATAATTGAATTTAGTTCTATTCGGCTATCCCGACCCGCGTGTAATACCTTGTTCAGTGTTCGTTGGTATAACAAAAGTTAATTGCATAAATATAATTAAATTATTTGGTCGTCGCTATTTTCATAGACAACATCGACACAGCAATAGACTCTAATAAACTTAAATTAGAGTTTCGTAGGAAAACGATACCGTAATATGTCGGTCGTAATATGACAGTGAATTACATAACAAAAAACGGTGGTACCGCCGCTAACGAAAAAATCACAACCATTTGTTTCTACTTTCTATGCACTTTTTTTGAGCTCGAAGAGCTAAAAAACAAACTTTTGCTATATTTTACATATTTTGGAGCGTTTTGACCTCGAAAATAGCGCTAAGTTTTAGGGATGGCTTGCAGGGTCAAACTCCTTTTCAATTTTTTTGACCACATATATACTCGAAACGTTAGAGTTAAAATTGGTGTATTAATGAACAATCATAACGAAAATATGTAAATACATAATACAGGTACAATATGTTCCCGTGTGATACGTCTGTCTGGCAGCACATTGCGAATTTTAGTGTACGTTCCACATTGTCTTCTAATTAAGATAGTGTAAATAAACCGAGAAGTGCTAAATAATGCACATATAATTACTTTAGAATGCAATAAAAGCTGATACACACTCTATAGCGATAGCAATGCAATTACGGTGCAGACTGCAGATGCGATTACCTTATACAAGATGACCGGTAATTGCTCGTATTCCTCTCGGGAGAAGAAATTATGACTAATTTGGAATGATTTAATCTCTATCACTTGGGAATCAGAAATGCGTCATTTTCGAAAAAATCTACTTATGTTTTTTTATACAAAAATCCGATTTTGGGAGTTATAAATGAAAAAAAGTATTCTCATTTTTTGGCCTGAATTTCTTCATGATCTGATAGTTTACTAAATTTATCAGTCTTCCTAAAGCTAAAAAGCACAAAGTTTACTGTTAGATTTTATTTTGTGTGTTGAAACTTACAATAAATAAATATAAAATAAAATAAAAATTCTTCACAGAAGTGTCATTTCCATAAAAAATGACGCATTTCTGATCTCCAAGTAATAAGATTAAATCATCCCAAATTAGTCATAGTTTCATCCCACGGGAGGAATACGAGCAATTACCGGTCACCAATATACAATCAAAGCCACATTTTTTTATCTGATCGCTGAATCAATTTTAAAATAAAAAAGATTAAACTGAACAACATTATTAAATCAAATTCCTTATTTCACGGTACTGAAAGAAAAGAGAGCGTAACAAAAAGTGAAACGCCTATACCTGGCACTCAGTGCATCAGTGAGAGGCAGGAGAGAAAACGATATCCCGACACATTTGTATACTATCAGTAAAATGTTTCAATTTCCGTTACGCTCTTGATCATTGCAAAGCACTAGTAAAGTGAGGTTCCTTGACCACGCATTCATCTTTTTTTGCTATTTTTTAAATTCACGAATAAGAATTTTGGTTCACTTAATTTTTAGATCATCTAAGTAAAAAACATAAGCATTTTTTAGCATCACATAACAAAACACATACTAAGATGTCGGTGATAGCTTTGTAATGTAAAGAGAGTCTAAATCCGTCTTTATCATAATACGATCATTTTGCAATAAGCGGACACGAATTTGTCAGTATTATTACCATGATATAATACAACAATAAACAGACTCATTCTTTTAAAATTTATTATTACGTGTGGCAAAGATTTAGAAAAATATTAATATGACTTAATAAAGAGCACGAATTCAGACAACAATAATATTGCACTTCTCATTGTATTTATCGGTGCAAGTTCATATGGATAGTGGCTACGATAGTAGTGCTAGTCATTTCAGCACAAATATAACGGTATCCCTCTTTGTTAAACAGCTATGTACCATCCGACTGCGTAATTGGTCACTTTACATGCCTGCATGCATGCACATAAAGAAAGCATTTTTTAGAAAATAGTACACAAAATTTATGGCGATGTTGCACTGTAGTTGAGAATACAACTTTTTTTCATGATAATCTCGCGGGTTAAAATTAAGCAATACCCAAAAAAAAACTGCACCATAAAACAACCAAAAAACACGTGCTAAAAATAAAACAAGTGCATCTCAACACAATCATAAATCTGAAGGTCTTTTGATCTGTCGCCAGGAGGATTATTTAAAGGTGGGGCGATATGACTTGTTGAATACAAAACATGCTCATTATGACTCCACATGACGAATTGGAGGACACTAGCGTAATTACTTTAATCTCATATTAATCTATAAGGCTTAACTCACACGGACCACTTTCCGACCACATTAGAACCACAAAAAAGTGGTCGATGGTTGAGAGTATGGCATTAGTATGTAATGTCCTGATAGTGCTCACACGGACAATAAACTGTGGTCGGTATCAACAACAGTCGTCGTGTGTTGGTAATATCGCCCACAAACAAACCGGCCGATGTCAACCCCGCTCACACGTGCAACTCGCCGACCACTAACCGACCACAGACTGAACAGACGTACAAATAATCGAAAGTACTTTTGCTCATTCGAAAATAATTAAAAAAATTGTCATCGTACAGTCTTAAATGATGATAAAGTTGTTGAAATTGACTCTCGTTTCTATCTTGAAAAGTTGGATGAACCCAATAAATTCTATTATTTCGCCTTTTTTATGTCTTTAAATTAATTAAATAAATATTTTATTTTTATTTATTTAATTAATTTATAGACATAAAAAAGGTACACACCCATACTGTCTATTGTCTTGAAAAAAAAAAAGTTTGGCCGTGTTTTCTGGAAACTTTTTTGATATAATTCACTGTCTTTAAATAAAATGTTGGTACCATTAAACTTGCGTCGAAATAAAAAAATGCTCTTCATTAGGACTCTTATGAAAACTTTTCTATAATATTCAAAAACCAGAAACGCGTTTTAACTTTTGATAACGTAAAAACATTTTACAGCAAGACAATCAACAATAAATTCTGCCGCAGCCTGTAAGTATACCTGCATAAAATTGCAATGATATTAACGCACAGACGGATGATCTAAGAGATTGTTGCAAGTAATTGCATTCCTTGACACCGCTCCACATTCGCTGTAGTTGACATTAAAATTAACATAAGATGTTTCCAGAATTATTTTTATTTTCGTTATCAGTTATAAAATCAACGTTTAGTGTCTGCCTATATGTTTTTTAACTACAAGGCTGGAAGACCTAGACTATGCAGATGATGTCTGTCTTTTGGCAGATAATAGCGTGGATATGCAAAAAATAGATCTCCTCGTGGAACAGGCAGAAGTCGCAGGTCTTCGTATCAATATAGATAAGACAGTCGCTATGAAAGTCGGTAAGGTGAGTCGACAACAGCTAGTAATAAAAGATATACCTGTTAAGGAAGTGAAAGAGTTTTGTTATCTGGGCAGTATAATTAGCTATGATGGAGGAACGGAAGTGGATATAGACAGTAGAATCAAAAAAACATCCCAAGCGCTCGAAAGTTTAAATCGTATTTAGCATTCAAGCATGATTTTTGAAAAAACGAAGTTACGTATTTTTAACTCGAATGTAAAATCGCTCCTTCTATCTGAAACCTGGAAAGTCACGAAAGCCATAACAACTAAACTGCAAATCTTCATAAACAAATGTCTCAGAGCAATCCTCAAGGTGAAATGGTACGAACTTTGGAAACGTGCATGTCTTGAACAAATCTGTATAACTATAAAACGTAGGAAAAGAATTATTGGATAGGACACACGTTACAAAAGACAGATGATGACATAGTGAAGAGAGCCTTGTATTGGAACATTAACGGGCTCTTTCGTAGATTACTCTAAACAACTCAATCCGGTCCTGGATCTGTTCCATTAGTTTTTTTTTTTTTTAATAAAAAAAAAACATTCTTACGAAGTCTGCAGACTTATGCGTTACGCAAACAAGTTAATTACAATTTATTTGGTTTACATTGCGTGCGCAGGAACATCATTCTCAGGTCACTAGATTTAGTGTGTGAAGGTCAGCTCTTCACGCATGCGTCATGCCTTCCGGCCTCATATGACAAGACAATGTCATCGATACTTAAATATATTATGCTGTATAACAGATACATTAAAGTCATAAAACGAGGGCATATGTGTTAAAACGTACGCGATGTCAGATCTTCATGTGAAATATGCATATTTTTTTTGGCAATTTTTACGCAAATACTAAGGTCACTTTTTCGAACTTATATGTGAAATAAATCAACAGCAATTTACCTGATTATGTATTATTAAAAGAATTTAAGGTGACTGGGCTGTTCATTATTTATTCACCCACATAGCTCTATTATTACGAGCAGTACCTGGTTGACCGAGCTTTGCTCGGAAAGTTAAATAAAATACTGATATGCTGTGGTAAGCTTTTATCGGACTTGTGTCGGCGCGGGGATCAAGGATAAAACACTATAAATTAGTATCAACACGGTATAAGGCAGCATTAATTATATTCATATCAAATTTAGGTAAAAAATTTATTTATTAATATTACTCACCTATAATAATTATTTTTAACTTTCTTTCAAATACGTATTTATTTTAAGTCTCACTTGGATAGTAATTAAAGATTAACTGTCATAATATTTTGAAAACAAAACAAAAACCTACTTACAATATTTAAGTATTTTCATACGTCAAAAAATTGATTTTTATAATAATAAAATTTGTAAGAAAACGATTTTTTCGAGAGATGAGACCTAGCTAAAACGATTTTTTGCCCCCCAAAATCCCTTTTCAGTAAATTTCATCCAAATCGTTAGGGTCGTTTTCGAGAAAATATTTAGGGACATAGGTAGGTACATAGGTTCTTAGGTATATAGGTAGATACAAGATTAGCTCGTTTAATAATATAGGGGATTTGAAAATCGTGAACGACCTACCACTACAATCCATACTGATATTATAACTCACAGACCAAGGCGGCCGTGGTGGCAGTAGCGGCCACGGTGGCAATAACATAAAACATCTTGTTTTAATGTACGTGTTCAGACAGAAGTGCGTTCGCGGTCATTTTGGCGGGAATTTGCAGCGTTCAGTCTTACGGCCACTATGCGGTGGCGGCGAAACGCTTCGTGTCGTATTTGGCCGCTGAACGCTGTGTTAGCTGTTAGTTGCATACACGTTATTGAAATGTCGAATAATACGGAAACAATTATTGAACACGTTAAAATGTATAACATTTTATATGATTTGTCACATCCAGATTATATTGAGACACTAATAAGTTATTAAACTTATTGATATACATATACGTTTTATTATTTGTTTGGCGTATTTCTATGTGCGCGATAAATTCGCTTTGGTGTGTCTGCATCTGATCGCAACCACGATCGCCACCGCGGCCGCTATTGCCATCGCCACCGCCTTGGTCTGTGAGAGCCTTTAATGCGAAAGTAACTCTGTCTGTCTGTCAGTCTGTCTGTTATCTATTGACGCCTAAACCACTGAACAGATTACGATCAAATTTGGCAAGGATATAGACTACATTCTGGGGAAGAACATAGGCTACTTTTTATCTCAAAAAAACCTGAAGGGATGATAGTTTGTTTTGGAGAACCCCTCATTTCTCAAGTTAGGGATATAAAAATTCATATTTATAGGCTTTTGGTAGGAAATAAAGAATTACTTGTTCCAGCGTTTTTGAAAAATCACCCTCAAGATGATGATGATTTCAAAATTCACATGTAATATATCTATAAGGCTTCTGGCCAAAAAATCAAAGTGTGCAAAATAATATCGTGTTTTAAAGTGGTATTGCAATAGATTGGAACTCCACTACTGTTGTCGCTGCCAAGAGGGACACAGCCCCGTGAGGCAAGACTGTAATACGGTAGAGCCAGATGCTCCACTACCGTTGTCGCTGCCGAGCGGAGCGCAGCCCGTAAAGCAAAATTTAAATACGATGGAGTCTATACTGTTGTCGCTGCCTTGTTTCATCTCAATCGTGTGCGGACCCGCGGGTAGCAGCTGGTAGTATATGTGTTACATTTACTACGTATAGGCAAATACCTACAATGAGAATTTTAACGAGTTGGTCATAACTCACAAATATTTCTGTAAATCGTTGTACTAACCGTGAAAGTCTTTTATATAAAACACAACCACTGATGAAATATTATGCTACATTTATTGTTACAGGACATTAAGAACGATAATTCAGAGTATAGTTTCAAAATGTTATAACGGATTTTTATAGATTTATGCAACCATAGAAAACAAAATCTGTTTCAAATGACATGCATATCGCATCAGAAAACATATTTACTCTCGTTGCAACAAAAACAAGAATAAAAACTATGTAAACTTTACGCAATTCAATTAAAAATCCGAAACATGTAATTATGTTTTTGCATTAACAATATTTAATTTAGTCGACAGTTAATACATATTTCTCAATGAAATAAATCGGAATGAATTGTGTAAGCTCGCAGGGCCGACACTAGGTAGCGGGTCGGAGCGATCTAAGCCAGGGGTCGGCCTCCTTTTGAGACGGAAGAACCAAAACTTACAATTTACAAAATTTCCCAGTTTTTAAAGAGCCACTAAACATTTTCGTTTCAGTATTATAGTATTTGCTTATTTAGGTATAATATATATCCGAGGACGACACGTCGCAACGGGGGCGGTGCGGGTGAGACGCGTGTGGAAATGGCTGAGAGATAGACATGGTACTCAATCATAGATCGATTTTTAAGGGATTATATAATAAAATAATCATTTTATGCGTATGGAACTGGAGAGCCGCAACTTTACATCAAGAGAGCCGCATTCGGCTCGCGAGTCGCAGGTTGCCGATCCCTGATCTAAGCGATCATCCAATATTCCCCGCACGTCAGGGAGAGCGTGAACAAGTAGCGGTCAACCTTTCGAAAAGTTATGACTAACCAAACATTAAAAAATATATACATGTCGATTTTTTTATAACCCTCTCCCTTCCAGTCCAATCAATAATTGAATTGTAGAGTGCGTGAGCAGAGCCCTAAGCGACTCCTTCAGAAACTTGTTAAGGATGCTTAGGAAGGAAACATACCAAAAGTTCTGACACTTATAAGTAGAGCCGGAGAGAGGGGGCACACAGAAGGTACAACTTTTGGTTTTTTAGCTCATATCTCAAAACCGATACGTCGCATGGAAAAAATTTCTTATGCCAAATTAAAGCTCAAAAATGTTTATACAGATTATATTCAATACAGTTTTTTGAATTACTCAACCGTTTTTGAGCTACACGCTACAGAAAAGTTAAAGTTTTCGAAAAAACGATTTTTACAACGTATTTTTCATCAAACACATGTCGTCTAGACTATTCATCTGAGAAAGAAATTTATTAAGAGGGCGTTCTAAAGAATCGAATTACCTTCAAGAATATACTTACTTTAACATGTTCAGTAATAAGACAAACAAGGAATAAAGAGACCAACACCTTCCTCGCAGCATTAAGAACCCAACACAACCACAAGACAGATTTTAGAAAACACCTGTTATTATGCCTGTCGAATTGATGATGTCTTTTTTAAATCGGTTAAAAAACATTTCTCGTCTGCATGTATGATTCGGGGAACATCCTGTGAATGCAATTCGTGAATCGGTATTAAGTTTAGTTGATTGTTGCATATCAATCGATAGATGTCGATAAAATATCGAAACATAACACAGCATGACAGCGACGATCTAGTTCTCAGAATCCATTCAATAACTTCCGCCAATATTTATTATTAGTGAACTATCGCCGACACTCAATATAACATTATTTCATCGTTGCATCATTTACCCAATTATTGCAGCCTATTGACCAGATCAATCGAGCAATAAGAATTAAAATAATTAAAGAATTGGGCAACTGGAAATAAAAACCGCATTCCGTTTGTTCAATAAAAATTAATACGAAATGTTATTTCTTTTTTTTTTACTGAATTGCCTCTATTCGTAATTAGCCAGGGCTGGTTTTGATTTTGGATTGAAAGACTAACAAAATACCTGGCCGGCGCAACACACACAACATAAGTATATGAGAAATACAAGAGGGCACTGGGACACATGGATTTGTCTTGGGTCATTCTTGGCAGGTATCAGGCGAACAGGACTGCCAGGAAACTTTGTTATTAAATGAATGGTACGTCAATTAAAAGGTTGAATACTACATTCCTCTGTTTCTTTTTTCTGATTCATCACCCATTTACAATAAATCCTATAAATCATAAACTTCCGTTAATAATAATCCATATTGCAATATGCCAAACATATTTTCCAATATATTTCATTTGCAAAACAATGAATTAATTAATTAGTACAAGGTTTTCAACTAACTTTTGCTAAAATTTATTACGAAGTCAAATCCTTTAACAGTATTTAGATACGTCTAAACACACAATAAAATTACACAAATTTATGACCTGTCTAAATTTTAAACAGCTTACGTTTAAGTAAATTCAATCGGATAAAACAAAACACGCTTTAAAACAAGTTTGCTAATCATCTTTAATGTTGCCCACTTCAAATTTCTGTTAGTGTGACTTGGTAAAATGTCACGGAAGTCAACCTCCACTACCAGTTATATCTTCTCGGTCAGGTATCCACAATTTTTGAGGTTATGTGTAGCTGTCATCGTATTCACTTTTGAATTTCTGCACATGGGTTCTCGAGAGCACTCTAAATATTCTTGTAGGCCGTGGCCCGTTGGTATTTCTACCTGTAGTTTCGTCTACAATTGCGGTAGACATTATCAAAGGCGATGTGGTAGCGGGCCAAGTATCCTTCTAGGCTGCTCACATGGTAAGTGTGTTGAGGACTGCTGTTCTTCCTTCTTTTATACTTAGTATGTTAGAGTTCTCTGTTCGGTAGTAGTTTGTTCTTCTGTGATTGGTCGTTCCACTGAGTGGGTTAGTATGGCTCAGTACCGGTGTCCAGGTTTTACTTAGATTTCTTCTTTCCGGTTGAAATCATGTGGGTGTTTATGTACTTCTATGACCTTCCTGTATTTGCGCGGATAATAGCTTTGCCATTTTTTATTTTGATAATGTCCACCGCAGGTAGAAATACCAATAGACCACGGACTGCAAGCTCGGAAGCTAAGAAGACAATACCGGCAGTGAAAGTCTGCACACTTGGCTAAGGGTATTCATTGTTTTGTTTTTTTTTAACGGAGTTTAGTAGACTTTAGTATAAAAGATCGACTCTATACAATTTGGTAATATTTTTTGATTTGTTTATTTTTATTAATTACAATTTAGACAAGTTTTTAATTATTTCTTGTATAATTCATTATCGAAGCTCAATTGAGTTGCCACCTAAAAATGTAAAAACCAGAAGAGAGTTTATAGTAAATATTGTTTATTATAATTTATATGTTGCAATATAACCATAAATAAAATTTTTAGATTTTATTTAAATGTCTTTCGGATCAGATTAAAGGTATGTTGCTATAAAATTGTTAGCAGACATCTGAAACAAGTCACGATCTCGCATTTTACTAAACTATAAGAAGATGTAAACATCGTCGTGCTGTGAACTATATGAAAATGATATACGTTTACAAGAAGTTTGCACAGCAATGCTCGATCAACGTTTAATGAATCTAGAAGACTATTAGGTTCGTTCCACGCAGCCGTGAACGGTAATAAAACCTACACAGTCTTGTCACTGCGTAAGACTAATTTGCGCACTAGCTCAAAAATCGATACTGCGCAAGACAGTCTTGCGCATAAACAAGACTGTGTACGGTTTTATTACCGTTCGCGGCTGCTTGGAACGAACTTTATACCAACCACTCAGTTCACGGTCTGTACAAGAATCGAGGATACTGAATCGGGTAATATAAGACATTGGGAGATAGCACAATAAGCCCTAGACGCTGCGGTGCTGCCGGTGAAAGGATGACTCCCAGTTACGTAAAAAAACAGTCGATTTACGAACATTCGCTGTGCCTAACGAGGATCAATATTATTGTCTTCAGCATAAAATAGTGTTGATCCAATAGAATGTTACGGTGAAGGAAGGTTTTGGTTGAGGATCATAAATAAGCTTTACCAATGTTACGCTAGTGGCCAACGTTTCGAAAAAAATATTTTCATATTCAGGGCCTCAAGAAAGTAATTTTTTCGAAATGTTTTTATGATCCTCAACCAAAACCTTCCTTCACCGTATCAATATTATTACAAAACATCAATCGATACAGTTCAAGCGTTGATAGCAAGAACTTGATCATTTACGGATTTATTTTGAAACGCTTTACCCAATAGGGTTCAATTTTGATAAAATGTTACTTTCATTAATTAGGAAGACAGGAGACAAATGAGATGGTAGGTTCCTTTTTATTACTGAGGTCAAATTTATTTTCAATATCCTAGGTGACCCAGTACCCACCAGAAAAGGTATGTCAAATTTGTAGTTAGGCAACTGACTGCATTTGAAAATTGTGTCAGAAGTAATAAGTCATTAGAAAATTGTTAATAAATAGTATATTACACCACAAGGGCCGAAAGTGTGATATTCTTGCCCTGCGCGCCATGATGCCTGAGGCGAATTATCACACCTTCGGCCAGTGTGGTGTATACTATTTTTTTTCACATGGGCGTAAGCACGCTTATTAAATCCACTAATTAATTAATTATAAAAACACAGATAAATTCCAAGCAAGCTTTGAATTTATACGTAAACACACAAATGACAGCCGTTCGCGATTATTAGCTAAAATGTAATAGGGTCGCTATGGAAACGACATCTAAACAACAGTTGATTGGTTGCTTTTGGTTTACGACCGCCTGAACGTACGAACTTTCCGCATTTGGGCGTGTAATCCCACTAAAGAGTAAATGTTAAACTTTATGACTTACAATTGGTGCCGAAAGTAGACACTTTCGATCGAGGTATGACGAAAATAAAATTATTCTTAGCGACCATCTTTCGATTAACAAACTATAAACAGTTACTCATTTATTGTACAAATCGAGCTTCTGATTTGCCCAATTCCGTTACTTAAAATGGCATTGGTTTGCCAAAAGCGATGTATTATCGTGTCTTAGAAAATATATTGGTATTTAATAAAACTACTGATTAATATCTCTGCATTTGATTAAGCTTGGTTTTTTTAACAAGGCACAAAGACGCCAGTCAACTCTGTTATAATTGTTATTTTTGCTTTTAAAAGAGCCAAAATCTATTCCGTATTCACCCGAACAGTATAATAATGTTGATAGAATAAGAATGCATCCTGCAGTAGGTACGGAAAACAAAAATTTATTTCTTTCGTAAGTGTATAAGTAGGTATATTATGTAATTAACGATAATTATTGTTGTCAATATAGTATTAAAAGGCAGATTATATGCAAATACAATTTTATTCTTTAAACGACATTATTATTACCAGTGGCGGATTTCTAAATAGGCTAGCTACGATATAACCTACGGCGACAAATTTTCAAAGGCTGAGATTTTTTCCGTGTCCATTAACAATAAAGTATCAATTTCGCTAAATTTATTATTTCTCTACTCAGTAACAGGCTTCACGGCGGGGGCAACGTCGGCCGGTCGTATCTCTCCCATATCACATCGATATAAAATTGGCTCTCCTTGTTGGCATAAAGTTTTTGTTACATTTTATGTGATTCTAATAAAGGTTTGCATAACTTTCGTGTTTCTTATTGTATTACTTATTTTTAGTTATGTAAGAAATATAGCATAAGCTAAGAAAAAAAATTAGTAATTTTAAACAAATATATATTTTTTTAATTAATAATAATAATAATTTAATTTATTGTCATTCCTACATAAAATGTACATGCTGACAGTCAAGGAATTCCTGTATGCTATAGAAACAATTTTCTAATAACAATTTTTTCACATTTCTTTTAAAATATTTTGTTTTTCTTATTTCCAATGGCAATTTATTAAAAAATTTTACACCATAGAAATTTGGTCCGTATGTAGTCTTAGCATATTTGTGTAATGGTAGGCAAAGATTTAACTTTTTCCTAGTATCATGATTATGCAACACAGTATGATTATTGAAATTGTTCATATTATTTTTAACAATAATTAAACAGCTGTATATAAATTGACATGGCAATGACAAAATATTTAATCGCTTAAATAAGTAAAACAGAATCAAACTTTTTTTTACAGATATATTTAATTTATTCCTAATTTAATTATTCCAACAACATCGAAGTAGAATCGAAAAAAAATATTTAAAATAAAAAAATGCTGCTTTTTATAATTCTTTTCGATTCATTTCAAATGAAAACAAGGTACGCTACTGAACACGGACCAAAAGTGCAACAGAAAAAAAAAACATGCAACCTTTCTGTTGAACGTAACTCCAGATGATTTACTTCTCATAAGCTTCAGAAATAGTGGCGATTATTCCGTTATTTATATCGTAATTATTGTATGGATCACCGACTTTAATGATAACTAGAATGTTATTCGGTGATATTCAGCAATGATTTGTTGCAAATGAAACAATATACCTATTGCAGTACTTCATCAGGGTGATTAGGCTACCCGACTCTTACTTTTAAATTGCAATGTTCAAATCGTATGTATTAGTCCACGAAAAAATTTTATTTAGTACAGATGCATACGTTTTATAGGACAAAATAGCATTCAAAATTTTAAATTTGGTATGAAAACACGCGCCGCCATGTTACTTGTGACGTCATTCTTGTAGTATACAAACAAGCACGTTTAGAGTTTATCCACGTGTGTGTGTCGTGTGTTTTTATAGGTATACTAGCGACCCGGTCCGGCTTCGCCCGGATTTGTGGTTTACCTATTAAACATTGACATTATTATGAGGTATCGGACTTTTTTTATAGAATTATAGCGGACTTGGTAAAACAATGATACACATAAAACTAAACACATGCGTTGTTTTTACGTCGTATTGTTTGTCTATGAAACACATGTGACGTAGAATTAATAATACCATTGAGCAAATTGCGAGTTCTAACAGATAGATGGCGCTATGTGGGTCAAAAGCAAACAAAAAGATTTTTTTGCGAAAATACCGTAATTTTGTACAAAACATTTAATAAAAACTATCCTATAGCCCAAGTTGCGCCAAGCCAGACACATTTACAAAATTTCATTAAAATTTGTTTAGTGGTTTCGGAGATTACCGCGGCCAAAATTGTGACACGGGAATTTTATATATATATAGATACGTTTACTACAAGTCTCTCGTCACGCAATCACCAGCTTACTTCTCAAGTCAAGCGTGCCTAAAGAAGTTTTACTTCAAAAATGCGAGCAGTACTGACAACTTTGAACCGCATATGCAATACTCAACAACTTGGCAACCCTGCTTTATATTTAATCATCGTAAATAATATATAATGAAGAAGCAGTTATTGTCTATTAATGTGTTTAAATTAGATTGTTGAGTTAGTGATTATTATTAACAGCATGGTTTTATTAACAATTAAATGTCAAGTATTCAATAAATGTATTTTTTTATTGTCAAGACAGAAAAGTTTATCAAGGCTTACACCAAGAAAAACGAACTCAACTGATTGGAATGGGACGCAATAATATGTTAAACAGAAATCCACTTGTATGAATATAACACCGAGTCGGGCCCCGTTAAAAATCAAAAGCAAAAAACTGAAATCAGTCTCATAAAAAGTTGGCAATTTGCAAAACGCAGGAAAACGTGAAAATAACTGCGATTTTGGAAAAATATATAAATATGCTTAACATTAACGTGTCTGATAGAAAAAAGTACGCTGAATCGATTAAGCAAAAATCCAAGTCCGTTTCTTGTTTAATTTAGAAACTATGACGGTTTAAAATATATTTAAAAAACTGACGAGATTAAAACGATTAAAAAATCTTATTTTTGCATCTATCTATTATTATTTTTTCATACTTTCATTGTCTTTTAATTATTTCATTCACAGATCTTTTGTAACAAAAAATTTTGTCAAACACTGATAATAACGAAACGTCTGTCTTTTAATTATTATATATTGTTAAATAAACTGACTTCATGAACGAAAGAAAAACATTTTTCCTCTACATGATATGAGAATATTATAATGCTGCCTTCCAAAACTTTTTTCATCGTATATAAAACAGCTGCATAAAATCTACTACAAATATTAAAACAATTATATCTCCGAAACTAAACGAGATACATGGTTACGAATGGTCGGAATCGATTGAGCGTGATTGTTTCTATGAGTATATGTACTTAATGTGAAACTAAACGGAGTGATTTAATTTTTAAAAAAATTCGTATATTACTTTTCCATATTTTAGAAAACTCAAAAATCTGTTACCTATTGTTCACATATGATTGACAACTGCAATTAATCTTGTAGAAAAAATCAGACTGTATTGATTCTAACCCCATTAACCTCTTCATATTTTTTTTAGTTTAGAAGTTATGGCAACTTTGTATTTTCTTAAAAATATATATTAAAACGCCCGTATTTCGTAAACTCGAAAAAAAGACAGCACTATATTTGAATTTGGACTGTTTGATACTCTTGACTTTTTTAATCCAATTTTTGGCCTTGCAAATAAAAATTACTTACAATATACGTAAATTCAGAGTATATGGGTCATATCGCGAAATGATGTAGATTTGCTTAAATTCTCTGACTTTGGTGTAGGAAAGCTCAATGAGCAATCAAGCGAGACAGTCACTTTAAGTATAAATAATAAATAATAAAGTTTAAAACTCAACAAATTAGTGTTTTTCAGTAGAAAACAGGAAACTCCCCAGGCATGTTTAAAATAAACACTTGATCTATTTAAAAGAAACATTGATCTATTTACCTTGATCTTCTGCTTTAGCACTGGTTTGGCAGGAAATCCTTTCTCATTAGGCAGATGAATCTGAAATAAGAAATACATTTATTTGTAGCTATTATTATTAAATTGCTTCATCAAAATTCAGTTGAAACAAATTTTTAGTCTAATTTCTGCCCCAGGTTAAATATCAACTTTGAACTTTGAACGAGTATGGGGAATTTTTACGGTGTTTTTGGTTCCCAAAACATTTTTCAACTCTTAAAAACCGCCCTTAGAATCAGATTGGGCTCATTTTAAATATGCTTCAAGCGGTGACAGATTCCAGTATGTGGACGAAATTTCGTGAAAATCAATAAACTTCTTTACTTGTACATTAACATTTTTAAAATTGGCGGCAAATTGTTCAGGAAGGGTTGAAACATCGAGCAATTTTGGTCCGACCGACGGCAATAGTGTATGGCTAATACACAATTAATAAATTGTGTAATTTGTCAAGGCTGAGTGCTCCAAACAGACTCTATAATATTTCCTGCCTAACGTGTCATTAAAATTCAAGAACAGGTGTTATCTTAATAGTTTGGAGCAATAAATATTTTTCGGTTTTAATATGCAAAAACAATAAAATGATACATTACAAACACGTGGGAGTTGTCATTTTTAGTACAGAGATCTGCATGACATTGACAAGGGCAATAAAGCTAATTCTTGTACATAATCAAGGGAAGGTTGTTGCGATATTCAAATAATACAAAAGACAGATAGACAAAAAAAATAAGATTAAATCGTAATGTAATGAGTTACGCTTTATTGTTGTGCAATTTATGAAGTATTAATTTGGTAGCAATTAAATTTCATATTAATTACATCTTAATTAATCATCACTCAGTAGTATCTATATGTTAATTAACCGATATCAAACGCCGTTGATTAGCATGACAAAGCAATTTAAGATTCTAAACAGTAACACTTTTTTGACGATAATGACTTTTACATTGCCTTCAAAAATGTTCTCATATAGGCTAGACGGCGAGGAGGTAAAAACATTAAAAATCACAAATCCATTCAACTTTAGTATCGCGTTGTAATTTTTGGAAAAAAATAATTCTAACCGATTTTATAACGATTTCTTTAGCGATACCAATTCTAGACAAACGTATAAAACCATATAACTTTTCCAATATTCAATCGTTATAAAATCGGTTAGAATTAATTTTTTCCAAAAATTCCAACGGGATACTAAAGTTGAATGGATTTGTGATTTTTCTGGCTTGGTCCGACCAGCGAAACCCGTTTGTGAAAAAAATGGCGCAATTTGCAATTAAGGAAACAAAAAAAAGTGATCGTTAATTACTCAAGAAGTAATTGACCGATGATGCTTAAATTATTCATGCATGTTTGGGTCAACATAGACATCATTTTTGAGAATTTTCAGCCATCTATGTGCGGTCATTTTTTAGTAAAAAAATAGTGAAAAAAACGTGTTTTTTTAACTTTCGGGGCTATTTGCAAGTTAACAATTGCACTTAGCGACCTCTGTCAGTGCTCATTTTTTAGGAAATTTCATAAGGAACAACTTTCTCAATGCATATGCTATACTAAAAGTCAAGAGGAACGGAGATATTAAAGGAAATAGATAAAAAAGCACTATTTTCGTCACTAATTGTTAATTATAAAATCAAGCACACCAACAATTTGTAAGCAAACTTAGGGGGTTGAACTACACCCTAAAACGAAGCGATTCCAACAATAATCTCGCCTGTGCCCGAAAAATACACTCCTCGCCGTCTAGCCTAATACGCAAGAACACCTTTTTCGTCTTTAGTTTCGCAGAAACCTAGCTATGTCACTCCCCTTCCGCACAGACGTTGTTTAGTTAGACATGCAGTAGTTACGTTTAAACCTAATCACAGATCTACGCCCTCGTAACTCCTACAAATTCAGTAATATAGTTGAAATAATTACCGCCCTAAAACAAATATTAAGAATATTTGTACAGATTTCATATAAAAATTAAAAAGTGCGTGCATTATTTATTACAAATCTTCATTTAATAATTATAATCACTGTGTAATTATCCATCTTTTATCCTACACACAAGTCATCAAGCAGTCATCATATTATTTTATATATAGTTAATAATAAATCATAGAACAATGGAAACGATCTTGAACGCAGTTAATAAAAACGCTTTTTGTAATACATGAAAACATACGGCTGTATGATTAAAGAAAAATATTGGGCAATCTACAATAGTCTGCATCCGACTTCAGACAAGATTATGAAATATTTTATTAATATTTCGACTTATTTATATATCCATAACTCACAATATTGCCAACGAAAGAATCGTGTTTTAAGAAATAATACATTGTTTTATTGAAATACTAGCCACCCGGTCCAGCTTTGCACATCACAAAGAAAAATTTTTTTTAAATTAAAATATGATATACAGAATGATTTGTAAGTTGATTCTTTTTTTAACAGCGGGTAGAAATCAAATAGGCGAACAAATATTTCAAAGCTTAAAAATGAAAGATAAACGGGTTTTCGAAGTTTCATTAAATTTTATCAAATTTTGAGGTTGGTCCTGGTGTTATGATATATATGTTACTATGGAAATATGTTATGTCGTTATCAAGTATTCACAGAAATCGTTCGAAGTTGTCCCCGTTTTGTTGGACACAAAGATGCAGGCGTCGTAGTCATGTTTCTGTACATGCTTGTAGTAGCGCAAGGGTCTTCCGCGAATTATTTGGGATGCATTTCCGATTCGTGCTATCATTTCTTCGCGTGCGTTAACCGGGCGTTTGAATTAATTAAATAAAATGTAATTAAACTTTGAACGGCTCTTTCTCTCATATTTTTGAGTTTTGATTAAAAAGTTACTTAAAATACCTATTTGTTACCCTATTTGATTTCTACACGCTGTTAAAAAAGACGATTCAACTTAAAATGATATAATCTCAAACCTAAAAATACGAAATTTAACCTAGTCGGATTTGCGTATTGTTAATAAAAAATTTTATAAACATTTATGTACAGTACGGAACCCTCAATGCGCGAGTCCAATTCGCACTTGGCCATTTTTTTCTACTGTTTTCCAACTTCCTACGATTTAAATTATTGAACGAGATTTATTTGGTTGAGGAGCAATTGAAAAATAATCTTTACCAGAGTATCGCTTGTGGCCAACGTTTCGAAAAATATATTTTCATCTTCAGAGCCTCACTTGCATTGAGGCCTTGAAGATGAAAATATATTTTTCGAAAAAGAAACACTGAGAGGTTTGGCTTTTAAAAAGATATGTCCAACTTTTAGGGCAAAATGTCCGACCTAATACAGCACCGAGTTCGGCATTTTGTATTTTAGTTTAGGACATGGCAACTCTAAGTGTGCCCGACACATACGAAATCTGACGGTAGGCTCTGAAACTAATTCATGAACAAATTTATTAGTCGCTTATAAATCATATAATGTTTGTTTATGCGTATTATGTTTATGGCTTTAGGGAAAACCGCAAAAAATAAACATATGTTTTGAGGCGATCATTCAGTAAATATTCAATCACCGCATTCCACTTTTTTGATCGGAAACAATAATAATAATAAGCGCAGATATTTGCCGCAATATACTGACAAAACATATATACTCACGGTATATACGTGTAATATTATCAAATTACAAACATGATGTAAGCCATAGAAATAAATTTCACCGAGTGTGTTTCAATAGAAAACTGAACACAAGTAGAAAGTCAACCACCTGCAGAGTATATCGTTCAGAGAAGATTGTAGCGTCATATCTGCGCACAAACGAGTGTATCGGGAACTACTTTATTATGGCTGCGTGAAAAAAAAATGTCAACTATATCCCGTATGTAAGGTTGTTATGTCTCGCTGGCGTTCGTTTTTAACATAATGTCACAGTTCGTCCTATTAAAACAACTTATGGAACTAGGTAATCTGATTGCTGATGTTTGAAATATTTCAATATTATTTATTATCAACTGTATGTATGTCTGTATCTATCTAATGGAATCTTTCAAATTAATTTTCACTCACTTACAGACGTCTGAATAATTTGAAATTTTGCACACGTATTAAGAACCCATGAAAATACAGTATTTATAAATATACTAGAGGACTCGGTAGGCAGACGTCCTGCCACAGATCTCGCTGGCAAAGTATATTTCTTGAAATACAATCTTTTCTATTGAATTAAAAAATGTTGCAAATGTCGGGATGCTGAAAATTTAAGATTACTTATATGTTTTTATGAGAAAAATAAAAAAAAATTGGTCGAAAAAAATTCCTGAATCTCGATAACAGGGCTACCTGCCGGATCCAGGTATACTTAAGAACCAGCCAGGTTACCCCATAAATATAGAAAAAATCATCAAAATCGGTCGAGCCGTTTAGAAGGAGAAGAATTACAAACACATACGCATATCGGAATTTTATATATTGCTTTTAAGAATTATAATTTAAAAAACTCGAAAAAAAACACAGCAAAGCAGTGGGCTAAAAAGTGAAAAGCAATTTTTGAATATATAAAGATTCTGTTCAACAGCGCGAGCGATAGGAAGTTCCCCAAATCATTTCTATAGCTGTTGAACAAAATCTTTATATTCAAAAATTATTTTTGATCTTTTCGCCTACATTGCTCTAAAAGAGTGTTTTGAGATTTTAAACTCTAATAAGACAATAATTAAAATTAATAAAAAAAAGCGTTCCACGTACTTTTCATTTACTGTGCCTCATTTAAATAAGGCAGTACTCGTGTCATTCTACAGTGAAACAATACAAATTTGTCTATGGTAATATTTTTATGGCCCGAAGAAAGTAGTAATGAAACGATTCCGGGCTCCTTTGATTATTTACACCTTCCAGGTCTATAGAGAAACATTGTTAATGCGTTATATAATACTAATGACTGTCTATATACCCATATGACTTACATATACACTGATACATAACTAGCACTCACACATTCATACCTTGTTCTATTAAAATATATTTGTGTTTTTGCGTTATAATAACGTCATAATTAAAAAAGTAAAAAACAAACGAAACAAACATTTAAGAATAACAACTGTTCAGCGCAACTGTGAAGTATAGCAAAATATATTATATAGGTACGTATTAAAGTGCTAGTAGAAGTATTAATATTATTATATCAGTACGGTAACTAGATAGATTTAATAGATTGCTATCACTAGAATTTTGACAATTAAATATAAGCAATATTAAAAATGTAACAACACATCCTAAAATGCACGCCGCCGCTGGTTTTCCCACGGGGAAAGGGAGATATGTGAGGCGTTGGATGCAAGTCAGATAGTAGAGTCAACACGCATCGACGGAGAGTGCAGTTTTAACTTGTGTACTGAAGAATTCAATGAGGATAGCGTGGTGTAATGGTCAGCGTGCGTATCCCCAAGTGATATTATCTGGTATAATATGCGCATATGCTCTAATTCTATATAATATGTAGATATATACAATTGGATATACCTTTAAAAAAAACAAAAGTATTCAATATACATGTTCAATTATTCTTTATAAAATAACATTTTATCATTATTTTGTAGCTAACTTAATTCATGATTCTTTAATTTTAATGGGTCATTTATATCGCAAAATACAAATTTATATCTCCTATAACATTTTTTCAATTACGAGATTTAGTTATTTAAGCACGCTTTTCGAAATACCCCCAGCATTACTATACCATACTGTGTTTCGTACTGACCAATCTATTCTATGAAATATTTTTACTTTCTAACAAAGCGTTCTTATTACTTATGTTCTTAATAACAACTTTCTTCAATGTCATAATTACATACCAATTTAGATCACAGTCATAATATATTATTAATGTTTAATGTTGAACACAACGACAATAAACAAACTGATTTATTAACTGCGGTTTTGAGTGATACTGGATTTTTGTACAGATTCTCGCAGCATAAACAAAAATTCACACACAGAAAAAGAATAAATCTGCATTGATTTTATTTTGGGTTACCCGTCTGATGGATCGTTGAAGTCTTTCAGTCCATATAGATTTTAACGATAATAAATATTTTATCACTTAACTCGGCTATTATAAAAATAGGGAAAATTTACATGTTACCATAAATAAAGCATTTTAATGAAGAAATGTTTTGACAATATTGGATTTTTTATATAAAGCTTCGTTTACAAGATACGGTATGAAAATACGTTTTTAAAGGAATGTCGTATTTATTATTTAATATTTCATAAAAGCTATTTTTTTTAATAAAAAAGTTTCTTCTCAATAATGTCAAAATTTTGAAAATATTTAAGCTATGATCCATTTAATTATTTTGGGTTACCCGCTTGACGGATAAATTTTAACATATATATTTTATTGCCTAATTCTTATGAACAACGCGGAAAATTTTCATATTAACAAAATTAACGTAGGTATCTATTATATTTTTGATACAAAAAAAATTCATGTAAAGCTTCGCTTACAAGATGCGGTATGAAAATATGTTTTTAATCGGAATTTCATGTTATTTTTTAATATTCCAATAAAGCTATTTTTTTGAGCACAAATGTTCGTTTTCAATAATGTCCAAATTTTGAAAATATATTAGCTATGAACGATTTTATTATTTTGAGTGACCGCTATTGACTGGACAGCCCGAATCTCAACAGACGTCAAAAATTTTTATTTGAAATAAAGGTATCTTTTTAATCTCAAAAAAATTATAATTTTGAAGTAAAACTTTTGTGAATTTTGCAAAGGGACGAACAAATGTTGCCTACTAAATCCATGCATGCAATATAACACATAAAAAATCCTTTATATACCTATACCTATACTAACCAATTACAAAGTCTACATAGGTACTGCGAGAGTTCATTTTTTATGAACTGTACAGAAGTTAGTTGAACGAATGCCTACAAATAAATAAAATCCTAGCTTCGTTTGTTGTACAATTTTAAAGATTCCTAGAGCGAATTTTCAGTTTTTGTGATTTTAAGCCCATTTATTTATAGCGCAAGAGCTGACAACCGATTTAGGGTATGTATTTTAGGTAATTTGAAATAATAAAAAAAAAAAACAGTATTTTATCAATTGGAATCGCGAGTCTGTCTGAGCGTTTGCGGTTATTTCGCGTCTGCTTTATAACCGGTAAAATTGTCTAGCATTTTTATTTATGGATTATATAAATGCTGAACTAAAAGAGTGGCCTAAAACATATTTTTTTGGGATATTTTTTTGCAGATGTCATATGCTGCGCAGACTCGAAATACCGCAAACGCTCAGGCAGATTTGCAATTCCAGATCACCCATTGATAAAATAATGTTTTTTTTATTATTTCAACTTGCCTAAAATACATACCCTAAATCGGTCGTCAGCTCTCCGACTATTATCTACCCTTATAAGACACAAAAGAAAATTGTCCGTGTTATCGCTGGTGTACACGCAAGACACTCATGTCGACTTTTATTTAAAGATTTTAATATTTTAACTGCATATAGTATCTTCATACTAAACTGCATATTATTTTATAAGAATAATGGAAACTACTTCTGTAAGAGGAATACTGTTCATTACCATAACACTAGAAATAGAGAAAATATTAACTTCAAAACTAGTAATTTACATATCACTTTAAACTCTCCGTACAATACAATATTGTCAAAATATGTAACAAATTACCATCTAATATTTTAAACCTAAATAATAAAAAAACAGTACTGAAAAACATCTTTCTCAATAAAGTAATATACAGTTTGGAAGAATACTATAGTATAAATTTTAACGAATTTTAAATATTATTTTATATCAATTTGATATTTTTTTATGACGCAATCTACGCTGTACTGGCAATAATGAATAAAGAAATATTATTATTATTATATTAAAAGAAACTAACAATATATGTATTGTTTACATTATTTACTCGTAGAAGTTACGCGCACACTGTTTTAACGGGACGACCGTATTCTTACAGTCTGAGAGCGTTTATAACGAGAAGGCGTTTAAAAAGATTTTTCAAAGCATGGTAATGAGATATAATGATCAAAAGAAAGTGGAACAAAAAACAGCGATCAGAAACATAAATTTCCCGAAGCCTCAGTTCTTAAATTAACAGTGATAAATTATTATTTACACGTGTATCAGTCACCTTAAAGTTCAAAAAATAGAATAATAATGTTATATATATATGCATCTATATTATGTATGGAGCGTTTCGTACTGATTGGCGTCGGACATGTTAATGATTGGCAACAGGTAAATACGTAGGTGTTATTGGTACGCCCATATGTGTTGAACTACTCAAACTAAAGCGGGACAAACACATATCGTGTTTAGTTAGACTGTAACCAGTTCCCGAATTCAAATATAGCTTTATTAGTGTATTTGTCATACGACACGTACGCACTATTGCAGTTGGTTAGATGGCGAGAACTAGGGGTCGGACCAACATTTCTCGATACTTAATAAGCATTAATAAAACATTTCGTTTAGAGATCAATTTCTTGTTTGTTATTTTACAATTTAGCCCACTCAAAGAAGCAAAAATAGGGGAAATAATTCGTGTAAAAGCGATTTTTGGCATAGTTGTAGGGGATGGTGTCTGAAGCAACATACTCAAAGTACTGATGGATGGGGGTGGAGCTAAGGGGTGGGGGGTGGCGTTAAGGTCCCCTTTTAAAGTTTTTCTTATATATCTCGTAAACGGTGGCTCATAACAAAAAAAATTTTTTACTCAAGCAATCTACATAAAATTCTCTACAAAAAAGGTCCTGTACACTTTTTCGCTGGGATCAATATTGAATGAGACGTGAAGGAAAGAAGATGGTCAATAATAAAATAAAGATACAGTTCTTTGAGTAGGTATGACATGTATTAAAAAAAATTCCAATTATCTTCTAAATCTAACATAATATCATCATCAACATCATCGTCGACGGTGTTTTCGATTGGGGCTCCGTTAGTGCATGAGCCGGAGCATACCCCGCAAACACTGGAGCGGGCAATTCCTGCTTTCCGGCAGCCGCATCGCACCCCACACCCAGTCCTACATCGGCAAAATATGCTGTTGAGTATGGAGTCAGGTGCCACAGGATCGTTTGTTGTCACCGACTTTAATGCCATCGTCTCCTCTGGCCCAGCCCCATTGAGTAGGTGGTAGGGGCTTGCTGAGCCATTGTTGTATCTGTAAAAGATGTAATAAGATCAACGTAAGTATTTAGCTCAAATATATATTTAATATATATTTGACAACTTCTGTGGTTAATGATACCTGTAGGTACACTCTCAACGAGTGCTGCTTCGAAGCTTCTCTGGTAGGACGAAGAGTGGCCTGATCTGATTTCGGATTCATTGATGCTCTCAAAAAAGCTGAGTATCGTAATTTATTTAGATTTTGTTCCTGGTTAGACGCTTTGTAAATGGCCAGAAACAGTTTCTCGCCGGCCTGTTCAATACTCTCAGGTGATGTTGAAGGCTCATTAAAAATGTCTGAATTTTTTTGGATCAGGTCTGGTTTATCCGTGAACAGCTTAGCAATTCCCACTTTGCTCTTTCCATGGATTGCAGTGGTGGTGTCGCATCCGGAGAAGCTGTGGAGAAGGAGAATTGTCTTGGCAAGTGGAAACTGTTGAAGTTGTCGCACTGAAAACAATTTGGTTTCCACCTTTCCACGCCCTGGTTTCATAAAGAACACGTTAATATTTGGTGGAGCCAATCCCATGAGGAGGACTATCAAGTCGACATTTTCCCCAACTATTACAACAGTTGGATGAATGGCAGCCTTATCCAACCCGCATCTGACAATAGTACCATCAGCATCTCCTGTTGCAACAGTTGTTTCAATCCCTGCTGCTGTCATTTTCTCGGTGAGGAACTGAATCAGCCTCGTTTTATTTTTTTCGTTGTCGAGGAAATGCTCCTGTTTAACAGTGATGATCGTATTTTCGTTACAGTTAATATCAACCGACGTTTTAGTCAGACCTCGTCGCTTCTGCTCTGCTCGTTTAGTGCTGTTGACATCACTGTAACCATCAAAAACCACCATACAGTTTGGACCGTAATGTTTCTGGACGTAGGTAATGTTTTGATGGCAAATCGTAGAAACGTTGGAGGACGTGTTCCATTTCATACTCCACGTGTGCGTCGTGATTGGTTGGCGGTGACCTTGCCGCCAGTGAGAGATGATACAAAATACTAGGAACAGTTATTTTGGAACGGTTTCGAACGAGGAACAGATTGGAACAGTTGTCAGTATAATAAAATACCTGTTCCGGGCTGTTCCAATGCTTCGACTGTTCCGAATAACATAACGGGCGTTCTTCTGCATAAAATAAACATTCTCCGTTCCCGTTGTCAATTATTATTATTGTACCTACTTTGCAAACTGCAACAGTTATGCTCTTCACCTACGCCTAGCGTACATTGTACGTAAAGTCGATTTTAGTAGGTAACACACCATCACATTAACATGCGTCGCAAAGTTTCAGACAAAACTGGACGGCTTATTAATTGTATATTACATACGCGAATAATATTGAACTGTGGTGAAATAATATTATTTGATTTTGTCATAGTATATGCATTCTGCAGAACAACTGTTACTTACATTCTGTAAAAGTATATTTTTAATAATTAGGTACCTTAAATTATTAAACTTGAATAATAGAATTAATTCACGAAAAAATACAAATCATACACATTTCATAATTTGAAATTTTTATAAGTTGCATGTTACAAGCTATTCCGAGAATGTCAAGGTTCCAACGTTGGAACTGTTAAAAAGTAACAGGTTTTTGGAACTGTTCCGTAAGCGGAACAGGAACGGAACGGAACTGTTATTAAAAAATAACAGTTTGTACCACCTCTGGTGCCAGTCCCTTGCGCCCGACGACGCTACAGAAACGTGCCGTGTGCGCCAGCAGTTTGAACCAATACGTAAAAACGCGAGAATTGAGCATAATTAACTTTTCTTCTTTGATATCTCGTTAAATATTAATCCCAGCGAAAAAGTGTACAGGACCTTTTTTGTAGAGAATTTTATGTAGATTGCTTGAGTAAAAATTTTTTTTTGTTATGAGCCACCGTTTACGAGATATATAAGAAAAACTTTAAAAGGGGACCTTAACGCCACCCCCCACCCCTTAGCTCCACCCCCATCCATCAGTACTTTGAGTATGTTGCTTCAGACACCCTCCCCTACAACTATGCCAAAAATCGCTTTTACACGAATTATTTCCCCTATTTGGCAGTGTTTGGTCTTCGTTGATTGAACTAATTAGAAATATTGTTTATATTCAAAATTTCTATAGGTAATAAGTAAAGATGTAACTTTTTTATAAACCCCACTTGGCTTCAAGGAATTGAACCTACGTTCCAGACACAATGTGATAAGCATTTGATAAACAAGAAAAAAACACAGGCCCTCGCAGCATTAGGAACCCAAGACAAACACAGGACTCAGATATTGGAAAAACACATAAAATGACAACTGTTAGTAAGTGGAAGGACTCATATAGTAATACTATGTCTGGCACAATATTCATTTAATATTTCATATATCTCGAAGTCGATCGATCATTTTAAGCATTTATGAAAGTGCTTGATGTTCGTCGCTTCAAGCACTTACAGCCCCGGATCTACGATTTTTTCGAATCGGGGCAGAAACTTAATAACCATTAAAGTGTAATAGCAATTTTAGTTGAATTTATAATATTTTATAATTTCTTTCTAATTATATTCATATTTGGCTGCCTTCCAATAAAATGTTTCTATAATATTAGTAATATGAAACTTTGTACTATAAAAAATTGCAACGTGTACGATCTTCTGATTTGATGAGAATTAAGAATTGTACAAAAATAAATCCGTCATAGCTGTCAATACGATTACAAAAAATCGATACGGACATCATTATTAAGTGGATTGTGTTTGACTATAAGCACAGAAGTGGCTACAGCGCGAGCGCACAGAAACATATTATGTAGCATTTTTAAATTTATTACACTACTGACTGCATGTTAAAATAAAACATTAAACATATTTTCGTGAAATATTTTTGTGTAACATTGAAAAATATAAACTTTATTAAAACACTCTTCTTGTTTATTTGCAAAATTTTCTTTGTTTTTCTGTATGTAGAATTTTTGTTGTTCTAAAAATACGCGCTTCACACATAATTTTCATACTATATCTTTAATAGCCTATTAATGGTTCCCACCGACTGCAAATATAACAATGGTAATAATTTTGCTTTGTTAACATTCCTGCCAAAGTTATTGAATATCATTTCCTTTAAAAAAACCTGCCAAGTGCGAGTCGGACTCGCGCACCGAGGGTTCCGTACAAACTTGTAGATATATAAATAGTTCGTCCGTCCCGGGAATCGAGTGTTTAGCCGTTAGAACACTGTTGTCCCCATACATCGACAAAGGTCGCGGTCTGTTTGTCAACTAAGCGTGTAATTGCAATGAGTACAGATGGACTACTGAACTATATTGTATCTCGTGGCCTACTTGACGTACCTTGTTGTATGCGAGAGATCTCATATTATTATGTATAAACGCACTGGTAACGGACGCTTGTATTATATTAGAGCTGTTAAAGTGTACGTGCGTAGCATGTTGTTGCGGTTTAAAAACATTATTTTTTTGTGATGTAACTACAAATTTACGGTTTTAGGACTTTTCCCTTTACTTTTGCTATAAGACATTGCTTCTTGCCAAATTTCATGATTCTAGGTCAACGGGAAGTACCATATAGGTTTTGATTCCCAAGAGTCTTGACAGACCATATATTTAATAATAACCTATATGAATCATTGCTTATCTACTCAATGTGCGGTGAGTGTTCGCAACAAAGCGTATCGAGAATATATCTGCGTCTCTTTCTTCGACGTAATTCCCTGATTTCTCCGCTGATAGGATTGGTTGGTGTACTTGTATTCAATCTGAATAAACTATCTCTGTTTCAAAAACTTTGTCTTTTTGACGTGATAACGTCTTATAAATTGATGAATCACCAATCTTATAAATTGATAAAACACCGGCTGCATGTTCGAAAAAGTGTAACGTAACGTTCCTAACGTTCCTAACGTTCCGCCTGACCCTGTGCGTGCTTTTTGCTAATTTCTCGCTCAATTTAAATCAGATCGGTTTGAAACCAGTCTTAAACGAAAGAGGAGAACATTTTACATAGATTTCGTATAACAGAATTTGCCTAAACAGTTTTTTTATACAAATTTATATAGAAAAATATTTTATACAAATTTATATAGAAAAATAGCTGTATAAATGCAATGTTGTGTAATGCATGGCGCGATGCGGTCGGTTGTCTTTGTTTGCCGTACATGGAAATTAGAAGCAAACGTATGTCTTGTCTTAACATGAAAACAGCTGCATTTCTAATGTTTAATTCAATTTTTTGACATTAGTATATTGTGAAATGCAAAGCCTTCTAAGTTAAGTATTGGAATAACTAATTATTATTAGAACATAATACTTTGTAAGTTGCAAACGTCACTTTTGACATTTCTTATCATTCCGACACCAAGGATAAGCGGATTGAAACCAAATTTTGGGAGGTTTAGGTTATGTATTACGGAATACGTTATCACGTAAAACTATCGTCCGTAAACCGACTTTACAGACAACCATTTTTTTTTTATGACGTTAACATGGGCGTACCCAGCTTTTGGCCCAAAAGGGCGCAAATTAGAAATTTTTAAGCTGGGTTCTCCGTGCTTGATTTGCCCTTCTGGATACGTACCTATATGTTTGCATCCTAATGGTTCGGTTGCGATTTCATTCCTATGCTCGGTATATAATAAAAGTAGGTATATGTGACAGACAGACAACAAAGTGATCCTATAAGGATTCATTTTTTCCTTTTGAGGTACGGAACCCTAAAAATATTTAAAAAACAATAAAATATACCTATTATAGAAGTGGGTATTTCACTTTTTTGTCGTATTTACATTTAGTTAAATATTTTTTGTTTTCAAACCATTTCTCTATTTGGTTACATGAATCACCTTATATCGTGAAAGTTAAAAAAAACAAGTAAATCTTGTGGGTGTATTCTGAGCAAAATAAATACAGTATAAAATTAATAAATAATCATACCGCACAGCTATGTAGTATATTGCTCAATTATATAACGATATATCGGATCACGCGAATCAGATTAATTATTAGTTATGTGATAGAAAAGGCGTTTACCCATCGACATGCTTAATTTGCATATGATGGATCAGTGTCGAATTTCTATAAAAATATGCAGCAGTTTTAAAATATTAAAAGTTTTATGCTCGAGTCGAGATATTGTTACGCTGCAATAAAAGGGGGATGAACAAGGAGCCAAAATCGCACCCGGGTGAAGTCGAACTGCGTCATTAATGAAAAACAGCCCTGCGATAAGCAAAAAAAAATCAATAATATAGTACAGATAATAGAGAATTTTTTTCTGCACTATCCTACAACTTTTTTTCATTTTCTTAAATAGGTTCAATATCACGTACTGACCCTAAATGCACAAAATCCTTACAAATTAGGCGGGCGGAAGTGCCGCCATTTTGACAAAAACCGTTTCAACCTATATCTCCCTAACCGTGCACTTGAGGCCAAAAAAGGTAATAACCTTTATTGTAGATAAATAAATTTACTATCTTTTTTGTTCAATTTTTTTTTTTGCATTACTTACCGTTTACGACTTATTTAACTATTACGATTTGTTTATTGACTTTTGGACCTATATCTCTTCTAATAATTGTTTAAACAATAAAATGCTAATGACTTAAGTTTAAAATCTACAAATTTTCTACAACTTTTACTTTAAACTTTTTTTTGCCCGCCTAATTTGTAAGGATTTTGTGCATTTAGGGTCAATACGTGATACTGAACCTATGTAAGAAAACGAGAAAAAGTTGTAGGATAGTGCAATGTGGACGAAAATAACGACTCTTTTACCTGTACTAATATTTTTACAATCAAATTGCATTGTCAACCCAGATTTTGACAAGACTTTGTAGAACTCGTTATACCACGTCACAAAGGCGTTCAAAGAAGTAATTACTCAGAAGTTAAGAGGATACAATTTTTAAAAATGACCTCGTCAACCATCACAAGGAATTATTATTATTGGCAAAATTAAATACCGGATCCAGACAGAATTGCGAAATGACAAGGAAACACGACAAACATGAATTAATACTTGTTTTTTGGAATAACCGCAATAATTAATTTTTAGCAATGACTATTTTTCACAAGGTTACACTGTAATTTAATTTGGTTTCAAATTGGCACGTTTATTTATAATAAAGATTCCCTGTTCAGAGATTAATTCAAATTCATTTGTTTGCATATTTATAAATGTGCAGTGACAAGTGTATACGAATTATAAACATAGTAAAATAGCTAATTATTTTAATGCAGCTGTCATTATTCACAGATTATACAGAATGTCTCCAATGCCGAAGCGTTTTAATTCACAAATTAGAATCAATTTTCTAAATCATTTCATTGCTTTTATAACCGACTTCTAAAAAGCAGGATATCGATTCGACTCATAATAATCTATATATAATATATTATATCATACTAGCGGACCCGGCGAACTTCGTACCGCCTAACAGTATAATATATATATATATATATATATATATATATATATATATCTATATAATTGGAACATCTATCTATCTATTTTATTTATTTTAAAATATACATGGACGTATATGTGTGTATGTCGAGCACTCCGGCTGCGCCGTCGTGCCCGGTGCAAAAGAACGAATGGGGATATTTGAATCTTTGATTAACGTCTGATTAGTACTCTTCAATAAATAAATTATCGACCAATTTTTCTAACAATTATATTGACAATATATAATTATAATTCAATAAATTTATTGAATTATAATTATATATTTTTGTCAATATAATTGTCAGAAAAACTGATCCTAATGACTCGCACAATGGTTTATTATAAATCAATATTTTTTTAATTTTTGACAGAATTTTTTCATATCATACATAAGGCTGTTTATATTTTAAAACCATGGATACGAATTTAAAAAAAAATTCGTGTCTTTAATAATAATTATAATCAAAGGAAGAAAAGAAATTTAAGGGTGGACTACCCCTAACATTTAGGGGGATGAAAAATAGATGTTGGCCGATTCTCATAGATACCGGATAAGCACAAAAAATTTCATCAAAATCCGTCAAGCCATTTCGGAGGAGTTTGGCAACGAAAACTGTGACACGAGAATTTTATATATTAGATATATACGCTAAGGTTAGAGATGTTTGCCTCCCTTTTTAGAAAAAAACCTCACAATTTCTCCACATAAATTATATATCATTTTGCAAATAATTGCTTGCTCTACTGACATCGACAACTAAAATTTATTATTGCTTTTGTTTTTGTAAATTAATTAAAATACAGCAACGCTGAACAACGTCTACCATCTTAATTTTTAAACAGCGAGCAACGCTGTACAACGTCACAGCAATGCTGCATGATGCATGACGGCTTAGCTCAACGCTTTTGCTACTTGCGCCTCTATGTGACAATTTTAGTAAAATATTTCTTCGATCTGTCATCTGAGCTTCATATTGTAATACAACAAAAAGAAGAACGTTATAAGCAGTGTGCAAAATTAGAAACGAATTGAATACCTGCAATCATATTTAAAAAATAATTTTGTAAAGTGATAATTATTATACTTATTTAGTGCGAATAATTCGCACAGGTCACACTAGTAAATATATATGAAACAAAATTCAAATCTTTGATTAACGTCTGAATAGAACTCTTCATATAAATAAAATTATCGACCAATTTTTTCAGACTGTGTATTGACAAAAATTATAATATTATAATTGAATAGATGACGTCCGGATTTAGAGTTTCTTCAGAATTAAGATAAAAAATATATAAAATAATTAGTAATTATTTTCTAATAGAATTAAGTTTGAATTATAATTTTATAATTTTTGTCAATATATAGTCTGAAAAAATCAGTCGATAATTTCATTTAATATAAGTAAAACAAAGTTCCTCCGCCGCGTCTGTCTGTCTCAACGCGATAAACTCAAAAACTACCCAACGGATTTTCATACGGTTTTCACTAATAGAAGAGCGATAAACGAGGAGGGTTTCTGTATATACAATTGGTAAATATTTTGTATACAAAATGGCTGAACTATGACGATGTTTTGTCAAAAAAAAGTTGTTTTCGTACACTTACATGGCTAACGCTGAACAAATATTTAGAGATACATAAAAAAATTGTACTTTGATATAGTTTTGCTGTGTAGATGGGAAGGTCAATACAATATTTCCAGAACAGTTTTGCACCTGGGTGAACAAAGCCGCTAGTCATAAACAAAAATGTAAGTTCACTTTAATCTAAATTGCAAATCTCTTTTTCGCCGATTGCTTTGAAATTTTGACACAATGTTGCACTCGAATACGTCTACGTTTATTTGACTTTAGCTTTACAGTACTAGTGTTAAAAGTATCATATCACAACCACCATACAGGCATGAAAAACAGCTATTTTACAGGGGTGGAGGTGTTGTTAGATTATCTGGAAAAAGATGTTAAAATTATTTCGAGCAAACGTTTTTTTCAAATTTTCTGACGTCCAAGCAAATTGCAAAAAACGGACACACTGTATTCAAACGAAGAATAAATTTGATTGAATTAATGTTAAGAATCTTATACGCATACTGTTTATTAAGCAGTAATTAGAAATATACCAGTGAATGATTTACCTATTATGCTTTGATGTATCTACCTAGTTATTAAATTATTACAAAAAATTTTAAAGGACGTATGCAGATGCGAAAATACATACGTAATTGTCAATAATTACAACCGTTTTGTTCGCCATTTCCTGATCAGATAATAAATCAATTGTACTTTTGTTCCATCCGCAATAAATGATAAAAAAATTAATTAAAAAAGTTTTATTGGGAAGTGAACATACATCATCCATATCGGAATACTTGCAGAGTATACAAATCACAATTCTTCGGACAGTAAATTTTCTGATAACATCCCGGAGAGTTTTAAGCGCAATAAAAAATAATGTTATGGGTTCAAAAAGGGGTCTTAGCGAAGCGCGGCTCTCTGAGAAATTGTAATATCATAATAGTACATACAATAACTTGACACAGATTTTTTTTATATTTAAAACATTAACTTTTTGATACCGCCCTCGTGAAATTTTCTATCAAGTAGATTTTTTGGTACTAAATAAGGCAGCTTAAACGCTATGTATGCCACAATTAATTTCCCTGCAGACAAATAAATTCTACGAACGAACGAAAAGCATTTTTAAGAGTAACAAAATGTTATAAAAAAAACGTCTTTATAAGTAGTTATATATGTAAGTACATACAGATAAATTTTATTTTATAAATATAAATTAAGGTAGATAGTAATTCCGAAGTGATATTCCTAAAAAATGTTTTCATAGAATGCCTTCTTATATTGTCGATAATTTAATATATTTTTCATATCAATAAAAACATAGTTGTAACTGATTTAGTCTTAGTATTACTGATATTAAAAATCAATTAAATTATCGACAATATAAGAAGGCGTTAAAGATCTTATTAATATGCAACACTTAAGAAATAAATGAAAAATTGTTCCTGCAGCAATTAGTAATATTATGTTAATTACAAAATTTTATAGCGTTGCTACATACAAATTCTTGTACTTAAAAATAAATAATCATGCCTTTACATAACGTTCTATGCATAATAAATATATTATTGAACCCATCAGTAGGAACCAAAAATCGGGCCAAATTAAATAACCAATTACCTGATACATTTTTTCGCTAATTGATTCCGATTTCATCTAATAAATCACATATATTATAATAATAAACACATTACTCTTTTGACGTGACCTAAAACAGGTAATTCAATATAAATAGTTGCCTTTGGCTCCGCAATAATGTTTTACATTAGGTATATGGAATTAAGACCTAAAAATTATTATCTTTTATTCAGTAACAATCATTACATACATAAAGCAAAATTTCCGACAGCATCACTGACTGTGTGTCCGTTAAAACACAAAAATTACTGAACGGTTTAGAATGCGGCTTTACCATTGGATAGTTTATTTTTTGGGGGTACATTTAAGGCTGTAGTAATAACCATATTATATTTAATAATTTCTATATTGCTAGTGGCCGTAAGTGGAAGCGTGGCCCATGCAGTGAGACAGCAAATTACTCTTTTTCTATCTCTTTTTACTTGACCCGTTGTGCGCAAGTGTCGCGTCTGTAGTGAGGCAATTAGTAAGTGGAATAAAGCAAGCCACTTCTCTTTCATGTAAAAACTGACGCATCCATTCACGGACATGCGCATGAGACTCAGAGTATAATAAGTGAGACAAGCGTATATATGTCTGCACCGTAGTGTTTAAGTCTTTCTTCCGATCTTCGCTAGCAATATAGAGGGTATTAAATATATGCTAGATTCAGAATATTAAGTTACTAAAATAAACTTTAGATTAGTAAAATGTAAACATAGCTAAGTTTGTTGACGAGATTTTAATTTTAAATATTTGGAAATATGCCGTGTTTATTTACTAGATGGAAATACAAGGATTTTGCATATTTTTTTAATAAAAATGTTATATATTATAGGTAGGTAAAATTACATGTTAATAATAATTGTTTTTTTTTTCTACAAATACTGAAAAGGTATAGAGTGCGTCATACAACACATAATTAATAAATTATCTTTAAAGATTGTATTTGTCATACCTATAATTATATTAATCTAGGAAAATTAGATCAAAAAACAACGTAGTTACTCGCTTACAGAAATTTCGATACATTGCACGGTCCTAGAGACAGTTCCCGTGGTACGAAAAGTTCACATCGATCGATGGTCACCAGAGAGCATAAAAAAATGTTAATACAAAATTGCAGAGCATCAAAGAAATATTGGTTTTCAACAATTTGTAGCTCTATTATAGCGTTACCATTTTAGAGAGTCAACAATTTTTTTAACTAACAAACTATTTTTCTCATTTTTTGTTTTACCTGTAAATTTGACTTGCTCGAATTGAAAAATATATAGTGCCTCATTTTAGTTCACAGATTTCTACATAGTCTACAATTAATAATATTTGACATCTAAACACAAAAAAAAAATGATGAAATATTGATTCGGTAATACAGTTACAAAAACTACGATTCATTTTTGTCTCTAAGTTGCATCAAACAAAAAGTACTGTTCAATGATATAATGTCATTAATTTCCATACAAGCACTGAATACATTGTAACATTACACAAGAATTTCAACTTCCTAAGATGCCAAGGTATAGAACAGTGATCGTCAACATATGGACCACTACCTCAAAAGTTTTCTAATAAATCACAGTAAGGAAGAAAATTGAAATAGTTAAGGTCCCCGAATACATCTTTCCGATTAACAATACCTACACACAAAATACCAATAATAAAACTATCCTAATAAAATGTATCTTTTAACAAACAGATTTTTTTGCGTAAAACGCGTTTTTTGCACTACGAAGACCCCAAAAAGTAAAAATATTATTATATAAAATAGCGAAAAATGAATTTTGGCCTACATTAATATCATTCTTTCACATACGGAGTTTGAATAAAAGTGAAAAATTAGACTTTAAAAAAAACTCAAAAAAAAAACATTTTTCATAGCACTATTTTTCATGATCTCAGAAATGAAAAATAATTTTTAAACATAAATTTTTTGTTCAAAGGCAATAGGAAAACCTTCTATATCGAACAGGGAGACTATCGCTGTTGAACAATATCCTTATATATTTAAAAATTATTTTTTACTTTTTAGTCTGCATTGCTATAGTTTTTTAAACTCTAATTTTATTTTAACCCTAAAAATCAAAACTCAAATTTTATAAATAATATAGGTAATATTAATATAAATCATTTACCTATGTATTTACAAATATATACATTGTCATGTAATGATTTAGGACGGAATCATTAGCTATAATTTGACACTAAAAATCTATTTTCCGATCTAATAAAATTTCCAGCATTTATTCGGATCTCGGTTTGACTTTTTTGATCTTTAAATGGTCTAAACCAGGCCTGGGCAAATGGCGGCCCGCGGACCGGATTCGGCCCGCAGTAGACTTTTGTCCGTCCCGCGAAGCATTTTATAAATGATTATTAAGAGCAAAAATAGTTTATTAATATAATTTGGCGCATAAAAAAATTTTAGAAAAATAATAAATAGCAAGGGTCACAACAGACGAAAACAGACGTTTTTATTGCGGAAATGATAGAACTTTTTTTTTTTGCTCTCCAAATTTTTGGCCCACGGTCAAATTTTCATCAGCAATGTGGCCCGACGATCAAAAGATTTGCCCGCCCCTGGTCTAAACAAAATCAAAGGGGGGCTAGAGGAAGGTGTGTCTCCTCTAAGAGTTATAACACCTATAGCTACAGCTAGCAGAAAAAAACCAAATGTTTAGTGAAATTCACTTGAATCTACAATAAACACAAAAAAATGCATAATGATTTTTCATATCTGTGAATATAATATGCAAATTCAATGTATATTTACAAATGATCATAAATAATGTTATTTATTACTTCATTGTACTGATCTTTTCTCTAAATATCTATACATGTTACAGTAATATTTTATGTTTTAATTATTTACATAATACGAGAATATTTTTAAAATGTAGATAATTTATTGTGCCTTTGTTTTCAGTCTTAAAAATAATATACCTAATTTTCAAAATTTTATTGAACTAAATTAATTAATCTGTTTTCAAGTTATCAAATGTAACCAAAAATAACGCCCATGACCGAGGAAGAGGATATCTTCGTGATTTACGCTCAATGAAAGGTGATACTGATATTAAATATATCTGCATTTGTTACTAACGTTTCGACAGAAATTCCATGCCATCCTCAGAACTGCAGATATCCTAATTTTTCACGTGACTACTGAATAACTATTTCTACAAAGTAAATAATAACTCCATTTTGATTCGTTGTTATATTTGAACCTTCAATTTTGTAACGTTTATCTATACATTGTACATTAATGAGATGAAAAAATATATTTTTTATATTTTAAACAAAATCCAGTTAATTCGTTAAACGATGTTGGTGACTGCAAATGGTTTACCAATCGGAAATCGCTCGAAGCTATCTGAGATCTAAATCACAGAAGCTGTATCATTGATCACGTTTGTCATTTATCATAGATAAGTTATGCATTCGTCATTTGTTATCTTATTTCGTAAATATAAGATATAGTTCCATCAATTTCACTTTGTCTACACCTATTTATACGCGTTTTGTTATATAAATTAAATTGTAAACAAAATCCCTTCCAACAGATTTGACAATTTTATAATGACTTATCTATCTTATCTTATCTATTAATTGCTTCCTTGAAACATTTTTGTGGTGCCTGAACGTTACTTGCCCAAAAAAATTAGACAATGCACAACATAAATATCATAGCAACAATCATAAATGGCTAAATCCGAAACTAGTTTCTGAATCTAGGGATTTAAAAGATTTATTTTATTTTGGCCAAAGCAGCTAGAAACTCTGTTTTAATGACTTATTACCGAGAAAAGAAAAAAGAGCACTTACATAACATAAGTGAAGCAAAAAAACTATATATGCAAAATAAAATAACAGAAGCATCGAATAGTAACAAGGAATTATGGAAACTTGTTCATGAAGTTACCGAAAAGCACACTAAGAAAAAGAACGACTTTCAAATTATGCATCATAACAACCTAGTGACTGACAGTTATGAAATCTCTAATATATTTTGTGAATATTTTTCATCTATTGCTCAAGACACGGTTAATTCTCGCTACCCAAATACCTTATTATCTAACAATTGCACGACTCAACCCAACATTTCAAATAGTATATATTTCACAGAAGTTACGCAAGAGGAGATACTAAACATAATATACAACCTGCCTAATAAACAGTCGGCTGGAATTGATGAAATATCACGGAAATTCATCAAAGACACTCAAGCTTCCTATATTCATGTATTAACTTTCCTTATCAATTTGTCTATAAAAACCGGAATTTTCCCTGATATTTTAAAAACCGGCCTTGTTATTCCGGTACTTAAAAAAGGAGATTCTGAAATAATCGAAAATTTTAGACCCATATGCTTGGTCCCAGTATTCTCGATTATCATTGAAAAAGTCGTTAGTAACAGAATTATGACTTTTCTAGAAAAGTTCAAAATATTAGCTGAGGCACAGCATGGTTTTAGACCAGAAAGATCTACAGAAACGGCATCATGTGATTTTATTGACTACGTGTTAAGACAATTAGACAGCGGTGACTACGTAATTGGTCTATTCTTTGACCTCACACGCGCATTTGATTGTGTCAATCCAATTTTTATGAAAAACAAGCTGTTAAGTTTAGGAATCAGAGCAAATATATGTGAATGGCTCATTTCGTTCATGACTAATAGGAAGATTCGAACCTCTATAAATGGTACACAGTCTAATGAACAAGAGTGTAATTTGGGTGTGCCTCAAGGAACTGTTTTAGGGCCTTTATTATTCAGTATTTTCATCAATGACTTATATATGCACACTAGCTATGGTAAAGTTATCCTATATGCGGATGATACATCGATTGCAGTCTCAGCTAATACGTCACTTGACCTTGAATTCAAAGTAAATACGGTTCTACGTGAATTTTCAAATTGGTGTAACAGTAACAACTTAGTCATGAATGTCAAAAAAACAAAATGCTTATGCTTCCACAAGCGTAGACCAATACCGAACATAACTATCACTTTAGACAATAATATCATATCACTGGATAAAGAAGTTACTTTCCTTGGCACGATTATTGACAATAAGATAACTTGGTCTTCGCACATAGACAAGCTTTGTAAAAAGCTAAATAAATCTTTCTATATAATAAAGACAATGAAACAGTTCCTACTCGAACATCAAATACTGCAACTTTACTATTCTCTGGTATATTCCCATCTGTGCTATAATATCATCATATGGGGTCGGGCTTCAGAAAGAGAGAGAGAGTTTTCATTACTCAAAAAAGGATTATCCGGTTAATTTTTAATTTAAATTTTAAAGAAAGCTGCAAGCCAATATTCATAAATAAAAAACTTCTTACTATTACATGCATATATATCTACAAAATCTCACTGTTTGTAAAAAAAAATCTTCCTAGATTCTCAGAGGTCTCCCAAATACATAGTCATAATACCAGACAGAGACATATGCTTCACCAAGATTTTCACAATCATACATTTGCTACCAAATCTCCCACTCATGCAGGTACGGCAATTTATAACTCTTTACCATCCGAAATAAAAACTATAAACAACATAAACAAATTTAAACACAAACTTAAAGACTTTCTAGCCATCAATGCGTTTTATTCATTAGATGATTTTTTTAATATACTAATATAATGTTATCATTTTATGTAATTTTTTTATATTTTTATATTTTATATTTTTTCGACTTGTCACATCCTTGTACTAGGCTTTCTGTGAATAAAAAAATATCTATCTATCTATCTATCACAAACACGACTCCCATATGACTCAATAACATTACACTAAAAAGATACAGAAGTAGGAACTGTCGGTGGTCGTAATTCATTCAGCGTGATTTTTTTATATCAGTAAGGTTCGCATAAAATACATCAAAAACTTTTAGTGGTAAAAAAGTCGTAGATTTGCGAAACGAATGAAATCATGAAAATAATCCCGAAATACAAAAAAAAATTTATGGAAAATGATTGTAATCATTTATTATAATAATAAAAAGCCTTTATTAAGTGTATTATTACTACAATGAGTACCAATACAAAAACTGCGTCTAGTATGTTAGTTTTAGAAATATTCTTTTGAGCTGTAATAATTATATGCAAGCAAAAAATTTTTAACTTTTTTTTTTGAAAAATTATTATCAACTAACATTTATTATCATTCACACATAATGTTTTTATTGAAGGAGATTTATTTGGTTGAGGAACAATTGAAAAATAAGCTTTACCAGAGTATCGCTTGTGGCCAACATTTTGAAAAATATATTTTCATCTTCAGGGCCTTAATGCAACTTGAGATGGTAAATTGTGCAAATCTCAACTTGCATTGAGGCTCTGACGATAAAGCTTATTTTTCAATTGTTCCTCAACCAAATAAATCTTCAATACATATTTTTGGAACAAAACTTCTACTAACAAATTTTTTCATTTAATATTATTGTGTTCAAGTTCTTATACATACGCCACTTTACCGTCATACTACTGCAGAAATAATATTACGAACAGGTTTTATGCGACTAAGTGACTGAAGTGAAAGAAAGCAGACGTTGTTTATGTGAAAACTGAAAATCATAATTTAAATGCGACGACATAATATTTCACCGTTGCTGCTGCACTCTATTTAAAAAAAATGAAAGCCTTAAACTTAACACGAAACTGAAATCAGTTCAATGACATTTCATTATAATAATAATTAATTATTAATTAACAGCAGAACGAAAACAGATTATCTGAGAACAAGTTGTTGAGAATATTAAGTAATATTTTGATTTCTGAAACGCTGGTGCATATAATTAATTTATTACAAACTAATTCGCAGTTAGTCAGGTTACTTGACTAGGAATGTTCCGTTAATAATTTTCCCGGGATAATTCTTTTATTGACGTGATAACGTCTTATAAATTGATGAATCACGTCAATATAAAAAGAAGAAACACCGGCTGCATGCACGAAAAAGTGTAACGTTCCTAACGTTCCGCCTGACCCTGTGCGTGATTATTAAATATGATATTCGAGCGGTATACGTTATCACGTAAAACTATCGTCCGTAAACCGACTTTACAAACAACCAATTTTTTTTTAAGAGATATATAATTTTGTGAAACGTTTATACTGAAAAATTCGTGGCATATAATTAAATTTCGACTGAAAACAAAACGGCATCAAAGCTATGCCTTTCCACATTACCAAATTATTTATTTTGTGGTCGCCTAGGTACTTCGTGCAAAACTACATTGTTTGCACGTACCTAGTATAAAATAGCTGATTTTCACTTTATTATATTATTTTTCACTGCTGATGTCAATATCGGCCATATTATATTACATTACATTTGGGTTGTTTATGAAAATTAATTAATAATATTATGAATAGAGAGCAAAGTAACACAAGCTTTACTATCTGAAAATTACTTTAGGTACTAGTACGTTATGGGTCATTTTACTACCGCTATACAGGCATGAAAAGCTGTGCAAAAAAGTTTTCTTTTGAGAGAAATTGCAAGTTTCGTGATAAATAAGACATCAATTTAAGAAATAGAAACTTAAGTCTTTGGAATTAATCTATCCAACTTGGCAAATATATCTATCATGAACTATATTTGTAGCAGATTTTATACTTTATAAACATTTTGTTCTATCGAAAATATTGTTCAGCCAGAGCGTTTAAAGTGAAAGCTGGAAAAACATATATTTACAATTTTTCCACTTTTGATAAGTTCCATCGCAATTAATTTCGGCCCCAAGTAATCTGTTGTGATTGAAGTTGCAGGAAAATAATTCTTGGAATCTATCAAACATTGAACCACCAAATAATATAGTATAGTACTTAATTCGGTAGATTGTAGATCAGAGACGCCCGCCAACTGAAGTCATTAATGACTGCTAAATACCAAAGATATTATATTACTTTGAAAATCATCCTACAGTCAAAATCGTGTATTTTCAACACTATCTATTTTCAATTGATTTTCAACGTATTGTCGAGTTTTTTGTCTCTACTTGGGACGCGAAATGTCTCCTCCTATAGGCTGCTCAGGTATTAGAAAAATTCGATCATCGTACAGCCAAAATCGTGTATTTTCAACACTATCTATTTTCAACTGATTTTCAACGTATACTGTCACGTTTTTAGTCTCTACTTGGGACGCGTAATATCTCCTCCTAGGCTATTAAGGTAATAGAAAAATACGTTTGACAATGTTTAACCTCAAATTACTAAAGGTTTTTTCTGATTGGTTTATTACTGCCACGAAGTGAGAAAGAAATCACATGAGTCGATCACTCCCGACAGGTTGAAAACACACGAGTTCTACTGTATCTATATGTAACACTACAGTATTTTTAAAGTTGTCTGCTAGATGTAATCATGAAAGAATATATGGAAAACCAATTCTACTATCGATTCGATTCATTTGTCTTGGCAATAAAGCGAGTAAAGACTGGTATAATATTATTAAAATGTTGATCAAATCTCGTATGAAGATTTCGTATGCAGGAGGACGCGGTAACAAAGATTACGGTATTTTTTTATAATGGTTTGTGTCCTTGTACCGAATACGCCAGAAAATTATATGAAACGGTGAATTAATAATCTTTCGCGAGCCGTGCTTATAATGATTCCAGTGCCGAAACAATGGTGCGCCTATTATATATCTCAATATTATACAAGGTGCGTAGTTCATATCTCCGGTCACAAGAAAAAATCGCTTATAATGCATTTTTGATAATTTTTTCCGTTACCTTCAAATATTAGAGTTGCAACAAATAGTATAATATTCGACACCAAATGTTCAGCACGATTTTCGCCAATGGAGAGAAAAAAAAAGATTGTGTCCGAGTCGAATTTTCGTTCATGTGTAGTTAATGAGTAGTGACTGGTTCTGGTTTATTTTAAAGTTTATAATAAGCCACCAGCAGCGTAATTTTTAAATCTAAATTATAAACTCGAAAAAATACTTTGGTTATTGAATTTAAGTCAACTTGTGGTTGAGACGCTCAAAACACTTTGATCTCTATCTATTGTGGAATGAATTTTATATAAAACTGGCGGCCCGGTCCGGCTTCGCCCGAATTTGTAGTTTGTCACCGTTTTTTGTCGACTTACGTTGCAAAAATAGTCTCCACGAAAAGCATTTTAATTTTAACGCGATAATATATAGCCTGTATCCATCCTGAAGGTCCATTCTAAATATTGGTGAAAAAATTTCCGAAATCGGATGAGTATACTTTCGGAGTTTACCTGCTACATCCAAACAAACTTGACTTCTTTATAATATTAGTACCTACAGATTTATCGATTATAACCACAAACGGGTCTCTTTTCTCCCTTTTTGTTAACAAAAAAAAAAAACTACTATAAAAATAACCTACCGTTGAAAGATTAACAAACGTTTTCAAACATTGTTTAAAATAAAGGAATTTTACAGATTGCCACATGAAATAGAAAGAAAGATAACGAAACAATAAAATTTTGATGTAAGCGTTTTTTTCCTTCAGCCTACTAATTTATGGGAATGCCTTATAAGTAATGACTGAATAAACATTTATTATATTAATACGAGATATAACACTAATTATAATAATATATTATATAGATTATAATGCATTATGGATCACTATATTTAATTAAATTTAATACGTGTATTTTTTTCTGTAATGCAAAATGCATTCTAAAGCTAAAACATAATTAACTAAATTGAATTTTTTTTTTAGTATTGAATTTTTTTAAATTTCAAATGTCAGAAATATTTTCTCAGTAAAAAATATATAAGTCCGGAGGTACTCGATTGCACTCTATGTGAAACCATTTAAAAAAGGTCGCAGGATGCGATATGTTTTATATTTTTTCGAGTTCCTTTTTGGATAGTTCATATATGGAGCAACTTCGAAACGTTGTTATAGGTATATGATGCCAAGGACTCTAACATGAGTATACTACATCGAGATATTCCATTGTTACCGATTGGGGTCTGATTCCAAGTCTTATCGCCACCCATCCTGCGTCTCCCAATGCGATACTTTTCTAAGACAAAGTGACAATTAAATTGAAAATTACAAAATAATTCAAAATATCTCATATTACTTGTAATTTGCCCTACAAATAAAATACCAAGAAAATAGGACACACAGTACGGTTTTCTAGCTCTGGTCGCGGGATTACAACGCTGCAGCTTCAAGATGTACGCAAGATATTCCAGACAGATAAAAAAAAATTACATTATATCTCTTACAAGTCTGTTCATAATTTATATCTAGCAATTTATATGATTATGTATTTATTTTCTAATTCAAATCTAAATCTACAACTAATTAGATTTTGCAACGTCTGCAACGTTATAATAAATTTTTAATTTTTGTGTTTTTTTCAAGGGTCGACAGGTAATTAATTTTACACTTTAACTATTAGTAATATTAATAACACCAATTATCAAAGATTTCACAAAAATATGTAAAAAATAAATGTTTAATTCAACATAAATTAGCACCTTGATATTTAAGAAAGAATACTTGGCACCTGTAACAGATGCATTACTAGATCGCTATTGTATAATATAATGAATATATTAACCTATATTCAAAACACCCTAATTATGCTGCTATTAACAAAACTAGTACAACGAATATATTGAATAGGGATGGAGTCTTCGGCGTGAAGTATTAAAAAACTTTTATTATACATAGATTGATATTTATTTAATCAGTTGCAACATAAATCTATTTGACACGTCAACGAAATGCAAAATTAAATTATAAAGTTATCGGCAACACAGAAATTCATCAAGAGTACGAAAGTCCCGTTCTACTAAAAAAATGTTTAAAATTTTTCTTGAAAATTGAGAAGATGTTTTTTAACCTTTCAGTTAGTTTACTATATAAATTGTCCAATTTTAATGTAGCCACCCTTAGATCTCCGTCATTTCACAAGATACGAAAAACAGTTCTGATTGAAAGTTGAACATATGAACATTTTCGTAGGTGACGCCACTTTCGAGATAATAACTTCAACTTTGACTCGTTAAATGGAAGCTTTTGTTTAATTTAACCCATTGGACAGAGCAGAATAAATACTATGAAAATCATTTGGACCATTTTTCGATTGGAGCCTTCTTTATCATGTCAATAATCATTTATTACCGCCGGCATTAATGTTACCCAAGATATACCACGGGGGGATTTCACATAATCCAACCGTAGTATCACTTGGTAACACTAATATCGGTGTTGATAAAAAGAGCTCTGATCGAAGAATAGTTCATCATCTACTCGAATGATACACCAACAAACTCAAACTTCCGAAAATGATCAAACATTGACCTACGGAATCGTTTGTCCTGCCATTCAAATTCTCTAACAGCAAGCTGTAAAGATATATTCTGACAAGTTTGGAAAACACTGATATCAGAGATCTCTTAAGCATACACAATGACCGTTTCACGATTTATTGCTCATTTAGCAATCGATTCAGCCTGTCTCCACTCTATACTCTGTACTCGGCTAATAGCACAGATTCCCAACTCTGGGAAACACTGGTCAAAGTCGGTCGGTCAAATTTCCTAACACCCTGTATATATACCTAGTTTTTTTAAAGAAAGTTATCGACTGTTTAACGTCTGTTTCAGCTGGGATTTCCTATTCACCAAATATCCTGTAATGAGAGGACTTCCATTTACATTTGATATTATTTGCACACAATATCATTGACCAATCAGTTTAAGAAGTTATTTAGTGCAGCAATGTATTGGGTAACAAAGTAACTCTGCAGTGAAGAAATGCATCAATAACGTCAATCTGACCTGCTAAATAATAATTACACACACAGTCAAACATTGCTCGCCCCAGAACAAAAGTAACGTGCCATCTCTATCTAATGCTGTAACACTGTGATTAAATTAGATAAAGACAGAATTTTGATATTTCTCGATTTATAAATTGGCATATATAGAAGAAGATAATGTTCGTATCAACTGGATTGAAACAAAACTTTTAGATACAATGTACATAAAAAGTTGCAAGAAAAATTATTTTTTCTGTTCTTTTTTTTTATTTTTTACCGTCCTTTTTTTGAACTTTAGAGTACAGTTTTGTAAAAAAACATCAAATTAAAAATCCACTATAATTCTAAACTCTTACGAATTTTGTCTAAACAAATATTGGTTAATAATTTTTTTACCGCATCCAATGAGAATAATTTGTCCATGAATCAATTAAAGAAAATATAAAAGGAATGACACAGACTGGGATTAGACAACTTTTTCGCCTTTGACCCTCATACCCTTATTGATTTAAAATAATTTCGAATGACTTTTAAAAGTCATAAACACAGTACGACGTGTCCTAGATCCAAAATATTATTTGAATGCGCCATTCTGTATATTCTGTAGACAATTCGTGATAAACGTTTATGGAAAAGTATTTTTTGAAACATTATACAATGATATTTTGACATGCACTGTTTAAATTAAATTACCTCGTAGCATGCTTATAAGAAGTAGTTACACATTTTTGTCATAATCTATTTTAGTTAAAATTATCAAAATATTAATGATCGAAAAACTTCATCTACCACTAAACGATGATTCTCAGATTTCTGATTTAAAGCAACGTGCTCATTTTTCTGTAGCGGGAGTCCAGTTTAATATGCAATGTTATAAGTACACACAATTTGTGAAAATATACTTGGACATCCTAAAATGTTTTGGCAACCACAGTATTTTCTTAATTTTTTCAAAAATGTATCCTCTGTGACTGACAAAGAATTGCATATTATACTAAAGTGTCATCAAATAATATACAATTATAGTATGTTATCTTAAATTCAGAAAACGTAATAGATTTCTAAGAGAATTTAATGAGAGTGAATTTCTTATCGAATTTTTTAAATATTCTGTTGGAAATTCTTAAATTACGTTCTTGAAAATCGATATAGAAAAATATTCCTGCAAATTATATTGATTTCTTTTTTCTTTTGATGTTTTTCAACACTGGAAATAATTCTCATTATACATTTTCTCAGATACTCAAAAATCAAAGTTCTCGATCGCAATTCTCCAACTCACGAAAACAAATTTCCTTTACGGTAGTATTTAATTTTCTGGGACAACAACTATTTCTGTGGGGTGACGTTTATACAAAGATATTAAACTATAATTTTTTTCGGTCGAAAAATCGTTTCTAATTGAAACATATCCTAATACAATTCCCAAGCCCAGACGAGTAAATCCTATTGAAAAGTCTTTAAAAAAGTGTTAATTGAACTATTCTTTATCATTCCTGTAATTAAATATGCTTCTAAAAAAATTAAAGATACGTTCTCTACTGAATTTTCATTTTGTTATCGGAGAATTTTCTAAAATCTAGGTTTCGTTTTTTTTTAAATATTTTCACCGTCGCTCATCAACTGATCAAAATTTAAATATGCGTAAAACAGAGTGGGATTTTTTTTGCATCATTCCGAAATTATTCTCTCAATCGAGAAGAAACGCTTAGCTCCATATTTGAGACAAGGTGTGTGGATGTTACAGTACGGATCGGGTAACCCCCCCACATCTCAGGTGCAAGTGCATTGTAATACTGACGGAACTATCCATGTATATATAAGTACATCTCAACACGTACGCTCTGTACTTAGTTCGTTGTTGATCACTTTTACTTTCAAACAACTGCCTGTCTAGCTTAGCTCTACTGTTTCACTGGAGAGCGCGTGATTCAAATATTGTTAATTGGTGTATACAGTGATATTTGCAAGTGACTTGGACTGTGTTTACATTATACAGTGCTCTTTTTTTGGGTGATTTTCCTCAGTACAATGGCATTACATAAGGTGAGGATTAATTTCAAAATATTGAAATAATTAGATTTTTAAGGATGTGAAGTGTTCAGTGTTTTCTGTACAGTGATAATTGGAAAACCAAAATATATTTATACACGCTAATTGAATTAGCATTTCGTTTAAATTCAATTTAAATATTTGAGCGTTTTAAATTGTTATTGCCTAGAAAATTTTCAAAAATATATGATCGGAACATCGTGACAAAGATAATAATATAATATAAAGATTCGCTGTGCCTTTTTGTATTTTCTTTTTTAGTCAAAATATCTAAAGAAATTAAGTGTTCTGCAATGCTTTATAATCGATATTTTTGTAAATACTTTTAAAACTTTAATAAAAAATAAAGAATAGTTACTTCTTACCATCAACAGTTTTATTATTTCGGCAGATATGCTCTCATCTTCAGAAAACACTAGTGTTTGCTGAAGACGAGAGCATAGCTCCCGAAATGTACATCCGCTAATAAAACTGTTGTGGTAAGAAGTAACTATTCTTTATTTTTTATTTTTGTTTCAACCACAGTGCCCTATTACCGTTCTTCAATTTATTACATATTTTATGCTGGTACAAAAATAATATTTAATTATAAATAACTTGGTACTAGCAAAATGTTCTATTATATATTTTTGATAGTACGTTGTAGTTCTCTTTCGAATACTTAGCTTTCTTCAGAACTTTATAAATAAATGTCAATACATAATTAAATATTTAAAACATAATAATAACGTATTTACGATAAATTACTTATTTAATCGAATGGCTATTAGTATGCAATACATCCAAATATGCCGCAAATCAAATATAAAAGTACAATAAAATAACAACTGACTGACAGGCGTAAAATTAGACGTTGATAAATTCAGCGCTACTATAGGTACGTTGATCTGAATGTCTAATCATTTTTTGACTATCAAAGAGTGGCGTGATTACATTCGCAGCTAACCGATTTTTTTATTCTTTATGTTCCCCGAGATGAAGGTATAAACACATGCGACCAAAAAATATGGATCGTGCGTTTGACCTCTATAGTCTAGTTCAGAGGTTCCTAATTTTATTTGGCCATGGAACTCTAATTGATTATACTTTTTTGGCGAAACCCTAGCTGGCTATTTTGATAAATAAAGTGTTTACCTTCTAGTTTGAATATTTATATGTTAGACTCGAAGAAAGAACAAATTTTAAATAAAAAATAATTATTATAAGTATTCCAAAACATTTATTGTTACAAATAAATACAATTTAACTCTCGGACAGACCGCGGAACCCCTGTGACGCTTCCACGGAACCCCCGGGTTACGCGGACCACCTTTTAGAAATCGCTGATCTCGTTCACATGTCCCTTTTTGATGAATTCCAGTCCTCCTTCACCGAAAATTGTGATCATAGTGTCATTCGATTCGGAATGACATCTAGAAGCTTTTTGAAAAAATTGAAATAGGAGACGAAAAAATTGAAAAAGTTAAACATTTTATTAAAAGAATAAAGAAAGGTTTGGTTTTTTTCTATTTTTTTTTTATCTAATTTTCAATATTTTCATGTTTTTAGCTTGTCGAATAAAAAATACAAAAACAAATTTTTAAGCCCTATTTTCACATCTAAATTAAAATTAGTCGTGATTTTTGTGTTAGTTCATTATTTTTACCCGACTACATAAAAGGAACGGTATATGATTGTTATCTTTATTTAAATTACTAGCGGCCCGGTCCAGCTTCGCTCAAATTAGTAGATTGTAAAAGAGAGACATATGCCATCGCGAACTTTTCTGTAGACCTATAAAAGAGGAACAATTCCACCATACATTGTTTTGTTAAATCTCAAAGGGTTAGGCAGCGTTTTCGATGAAAGCTCCTAGACGACTTGATTTTTCTTCATCTTCAACAATCATTGTTATACTTCAACCAATTTACACAAAAATTTATACTCCTAAACCTTTCTCTTGAATCACTCCGTCTATTGGCGAAAACGGTATATGAAAATCCGTTCGGTTGTTTTTGAGTTCATCGCGTTCAGACAGACAGACGCGGAGGGGGGACTTTGTTTTAAAATATGCATATTTATTTAGGTACTTATTATACAGACTTTAAAGTCAGTTATCTGGCTTATCGTAAATAAATAACCGCAGCAAATATGGCAGTTAAAACGAAATCTTATGACAAGCAACATAAATTAAGGTGAATTGGCTAGTTGAAAGGTGTCCGAATAGTGTTACAGACCCGGCAGCAGCCTTAAATCATTGATATTGGACAATATTATGTATATAGTACACATAATAATTATTTAAAAGCAGCTACCAATATGATTTATTACACAGTTTCGACTTTCCACTTCTGTTTGATCTCGACAGTCACGCCAAAATAGATAATGATTAGTTCATATTCTGATAAGAGCAACCGTTCAAACGTAAGTATCCGAAATTCGACGAGAAGAAGGTTAACCCTTTCGGTCCTTGGCGGTCATTTCAATGGACATACTATTCTAACGCCTGTAATTTAAGTCATATCAAATAGGTATAAAGATTTCATTGTGCTTGGGGCTTATCTAAGATGTATGCATGCCAAACAAAACAAAGAAATACTATGTATGTGGGTTGAAATATCGAGTAAAGTGTTGACCGCAGTCATGGATTAACGCAAAGCTGATAAAGTGTACATTCTGATTATGGTTTCCTTAATATAATTTACGTATTTTCTTGATCTAATCTATTTTTCTAGTGCGGATATTTATTTTAATTTTATGGCGTTAACTTTACTAATTATACTTAAAAAGTAATTAAACATCCTATGCCAGTGATTATCATAAAAAATAATTTTTTTGACTTGTTGTCCATTTCAATGGGCATAGGATTTTCCAAAATTCTGTAAATGTTAAATTTAGTTTTTCACTGAATATACCTTAATTACACTCTATGTTTCAAATATATAAAATTCAGGTCTGAAGAGGTTAATCCGGCTACAGTGGTGAGCTACGGAATACACAAGGCTAAAAAATATAATGGTGACACTTGCGAACAAACAAATAATAACAATAGTACTTAATAATAAAAAAACTCGGATCGCAATGCTAATTTCCTTTCGTCAATATAGTGTTTTTTCTAATACAGGCATTATAGCTTAATTATGTTACCTTAAATTTATTTCTGGATATGATAAAAAAGTACTCCTTAATACACCCCTTAAATTTTTTTTTCTTAGTTGAATTCATATCCACAAATTGGTATTTTCTGAAAATTTGTAAGTCCGGTCCTGTCGAGAAGATTTTATTAAAGTTTTAGTAGCATATTTTAATTTTTACTGGTAAGTTATATTTCAATTTTGAAACGATTCTGACAATTTTTTCGGTATTTTGGAGCTCAAAAACGTTTTTCAGCCCTTAAAATGGGATTTCAAGATTCGTGCGGTGATGTATTCCAGCATATGTGTAGGTACTAAATTTTGTTAAAATCAATTAGCTCCCTCTAGATCTTGCCATCCGACCGACGCCATTCTAAATGTATGCGACACATGGCAAATACACTAAAAAATGCAACGGATTCAGGTCGAGCGATCGAGTGGGCCAAGAACTCGTACAATCTCGGTCTCCCTATTTCCCGAAAAACATATTATCCAAATGTTTTTTTCATTATGTGTCATTATTTATCATACGCTGTACGAATAACGTTTTTGGATTTTGCCCCTTGCATCAATGTGCCCCACATCCCCCTATATGCTAAAATTACAAATCCTCTGGTTTTATATCAGTATCGGTTAAGAAATACTTTGATATTTCGTACAATAAGCACAGTTTGTTCAACTTTGTTACAAATTAATAATCCATACGGCGTTCGCAACATACTTTAGGTACGCTGATATGTAGAGCAGGTGCCATGATAGTAAATGCCCGGGGCCAAACGTGAACGCGGAATTAACTCGTGTTTAGATATGCGTGATTGCTTTGGACAGCTCAACAATATAAAACTGTATTATCGACAAAGCTAACTGCTACAAACTGTCAGTCAGAAGAGTAATGCGCCACCGGAGGCTCATCACGGACTTCTGTGTGAGCCACGATTATTTCCTTCGCGTAGACTTCAAAATAGAGTCAAACCTAAGTGAGTGAGAACTGGGTAAGCGAGAAAGTGAAAGTAATTGCCAGGTACCGTCTTTGTAACCCTCTAAAATCTCTATATAAGTGAGAAACAGAAACCTCTATAAGAGAAGGACGTTTTTCATTCATGAACCTCTATAACTGAGACTACTACTTGCCTGTACCTCTGTAACTGAAACTACTACTTGCGTGTACCTCTATAAGCGACAGTCGAACGTATTGATAGTTCCACGAAATTTAATAATGAGTCATAACTAGCTGAACTAACTAACATTGTTTTTATATCATTGTTTTCTTTTTGGTTTTTTTAGTATCTATGTCGAATTATCTTTATCACTACATCTGCTGTATTTTTAAATTATAAAAAGAGATCACGGTTCTCTTGCTAATCCAGGTTTGACTGTATTTATGCTATTTTTACGGCGATCTTTGAATAAATATTATGTTTCAGCGTTTCATATTTTTCAGAAGTTTAAGTATGGTTTTCGTGGCGAAATGTTTGTAGTGAAATTTTCGTAGGTACTGTAAGTAGGTGTGACTTCTATCAGATATGGAAGTAGCGCAGGAGGTACTAGTTTGATGCTAGGTTGCACAAAGTATTGTCAGAAAAGTTGATTTGACATTGGCCTTAGATTGTGATCATACATATTTCTTCGGATGGATTTATAGATTGCCAATTAAGTAAACACAGACTTATTCAATTAAACCAAAAACATCCACAAAAATGATGTCGCTGAAGCACAATTGTTGCATAAGGTACTGACCCGGGCACTCAGTTCGACCCTTCCGCGTCGAAACATTTTTTTTTGATAAAAATCTAGCTTGAAAAGTAATCTTTTCCTATGTAAGTTAGTAATTTGTTTTTGTGTGAGTACAATTGGTGATGGGTTTCAGAAAGTCAGATTTAATAATGTCCTGAAATTGTGATCATATAACATATTTATATATATTCAGGAACAGTCTAATGTTGTCAATCTCTTCGTTATGTAGAACATTAGATTGTACTCACAGAAAAACAAATGTCTGATCTACACAGAAAAATTCTCTTTTCGAGCTAAATTTTGATCAAAGTGCGTAGAAAAATGTTGTTTCCAAGCGAAAATTGTACAAAAACTATGATAAATATATGTATACACATTTTTAATCGATCAGTTATTTTTTAACCATAATCGATTCAGAATTCTACAATGCTTTCCTTACAGAAGTCAAATTAAATTTTCTGACACGCTTTCTGTAGAGATGAAGCCAGGCACGTCATCAATAATATGCTAGTAAACGCCTACTTGCACGCAGACAGTAGCGTGTGGAATAAATTCGACATATCCATTTATAGCGGTCGATATAGCGGTGGAATAAAAATAAACACTCGACTTTCCGAAACAGCCAATAGCAAGCTAGAAGGCGGGCGCAATGCATTTACGTCACTATGACGCGGTGGCTTCATCTTTCGCCGCGCGTACTATAACACAGCATTAAAGTTTAACAATCCTTCTGAATACGGTCCTGTGTACATTTTGTCTCTGCATTTAACATTAAAGTTTAAAAATACTCCAAACACGTTCTTACACGTTCAAGAACTTTTATTATATCAGGCGTATATTATTTTGATAAAATTGAGTATTAAGACATAATATGTAATTTGCGTAAAAATATAATTAATGGATATCACACTTGATTTCCTAGTTACGCCTATGATGCATTTACTATCACCGGTTTCCGTACAACTCTCACGGCGCGCGCTGAAGAATCGCCATTAGAGAAATTTAACAACTATAAACTTATTTACAACTTAAGCTTTTGCCCGCGGCATCAATTTAGAGAACGTCAAGTGTACCAGTGTAGATTCGCTCGCGTTAATATGGATAAAAAGCGCTATTTTTTAAGTAAATTTTTTTTAGGCGCAACTTGAGAATAACTCAGATCTTTTATCGGACGGTGGTCTGAAGCGTGACGTCAGACTTGTAGTAAACACACATGTACCTACACACGCGTGAGTAAACACTAAACGATACCGAGCCTAATTTGCATTTGTTTGTATACCTACTACAAGAATGACGTCAATAGTAGATAAATGTGGTGGCTCGTGTTTTTGCGTCAACCTATAAGTATATTTCAAAATTTTAGTGCCATTTTTTATCCTTTAAAACGATTACATTTAAGCAAAGTAAAAATTCCTGTAGACTAATACTACGATAGAACATGCTACGACACTTTAAAAATAAGAGTTGATAGTGCTCCAAATTTCATCAAAATCGGTTCTTCCATTTTCATAACGTAAGATACGAAAATTTCGTCTTTTATTTAGGAGTCCTCTTGTTCAAAAGTTTGGTATACTCTGCAGTTTATGATATTATTCAAAGGAGACACGTAATTTCGATACAAACAGGCAATGCACATAATATTATGTGAATGCAAAAACAAGATGCAAGTTGTAAATTATGATCGAGAAATAAATAATTAAAATCTTGTAAAAGATTTTTCATGAGCTGGTTATCTTAAGTCATTAATAACTGTAAAGAACATATAAATTCTTCATTAGGATTTAAAATTGGCAGGCGTGTAGATCGTTTTTAAATAATTTTATACATATTCATGAGATTCTTGTGGAAGCGTAGCACTGCAATAAAATTTAAAGCAGAGTATTTTATTTTTTAAACGGTTATCAGTGCAAAATATTTGCAGAAGCCGTTTGTGAATAATCAATGGAATTTCGAAATTAAATACATTATTGAAATACAGAAACAGCGTTGCCAATTGTCGCTTTAACTATCAGATTTTTAAATATTTTTGGTAAAATTTTGGTCACTAAACTGCCGACACATAACTCGAACTAAGTTTCTTGTATAGCTCATATTACAGACGATAAGTACCTCAATTGTCGAGCATCTATAAACTAGACTATCTTTCTAGTAGGTACATTTGATTTTTAATCAACATGTTGACTTTACATGCTAATTTTCTCCATTTATATAACAGTACCTGGGTGACCGAGCTTTGCTCGGAAAGTTAAATAATTCGAATCTATGATATTGCATCTTTCGCTTCAAATTTAGGTTAAAAATTTATTTATTAAAATTACTCACCTATAATAATAATTGTTTTTAACTTTCTTTCAAATACGTATTTATTTTAAGTCTCACTTGGATAGTAATTAAAGATTAACTGTCATAATATTTTGAAAACAATTGTTTCATTGTTTGTATGAAATTCCAAAACCTACTTACAATATTTAAGTATTTTCATACGTCAAAAAATTGATTTTTATAATGATAAAATTTGTAAGAAAACGATTTTTTCGAGAGATGAGACCTAGCTAAAACGATTTTTTGCCCCCTAAAATCCCTTTTCAGTAAATTTCATCCAAATCGTTAGGGCCGTTTTCGAGAAAATATTTAGGGACATAGGTAAGTACATAGATAGATACAAGATTATCTCGTTTAATAATATAGGGATTAAATTCAAGTTATATATATAGTAGGCTAAGACATATTTCCATTTGATTCAAATGAAACAAAACAGACTAACTCTGAAACCTACTCGAAGCCATGGCAACTGTTTTAAAGTTATTATATTGAATGAAAAACGTTTATTATTTATGTTCCTACTGTTTCTATCGACTGAGCCTACTATTTGACATAACTTGCATTCAATGTAAATCAAACTACCTAAAAAATCTGCAAAAAACGAAATTACAGACAGTTTTAGAACAGAGCATCGATGTTTCAAAGTTCCCTTTCTTACTTATCGTTGAAGTCACTAATCATCATGCATGTTTATACGCATAATTTCGTTCTAGTTTATAAGAAGTTTAAAAACAGTAGGCGTGTCTGATACAAAAATAGTATTATTTAGGGTTATAAAAAATTCTGCTCATATAAAGGTACGTTTACAGGATACATATTCATGTAGGTATAGGTAAATCAATGTTTTTTAAACTTGATGTTACTAATTAATACTTTTTTAGTGAAAATGTAAATAATGCCACTAAAAAAAGGAAATAGTAAAATAAAAATACTTTTAATTTTATTGTGTCTTAAAAATGTAATTTAATAAAAACTTTTTTTTCGAAAAAATAGGAACTTTTTTAAATAAGTAGTGAAAATATATTATTAAATTGAAATAGCAGTGACGTATGTCCGTAGTAGATAGCACGTTATTCGAAGTTTTTTAAACTAAAAAAGAACAAATTTACCTTATTAGTCGATCGACAATGTTGATAACTTACCAACTACATATTAAAAAATTAATTAATTAAGTAAAAAAAATCACTAATTTTGATCGACTTTGATCTCGAATGTGTGCAGACTAAGTCTGATTTACAATAATTTGTTCAACAGCTTGCTTACATTCGTATCTTTTAATAACATCATTTTAATGAGTCCAGTAATTGAGTAGCATCTAATTAACATTGGAGGTTTGCCATCCAATTTCATCTCTCAACGTTCCATTTGAATTTAATTAATATTGCATTCGTTGAGTTTCGCGATCAGTAGCATTTTATAATTAATAATTATTATTTCTACCGATCTCAAAATCAGTAGAAATTATCCATACAGGGTGTACCACAAGACTGAAACCGTTATTACTAATTTATTATTACTAATGTTCTATCACACCACTAAGCCTTCAGTGTGATTCTCTCTTGGACTAAGTATAATGTTTATTAAGAAAGGATGAATTATTTCGGAGAAGGCTATAAATGATTTCTAATGGCATATGCTGCCGACGTTTCGGAAAATATATTTCCTTCCTCAGGGCTTACATCTGTGATATTACAGGTATTTTACAAACGTTCATAAAAAAAATAACTAAAAAGTATTTAAAAAATACGTCGGCAGCATATACCATTAGAAATCATTTATGGCCTTCTCCGAAATAATTCATCCTTTCTTATTAAACTTAAGCTAAACTAATACACCTTACACATATAATGTTTATTGATATGCAAAAAACTCTTTTATAGTTAAATACTGTTATATAAATATCTGTTGAATTTCTCTAAATTATTACCACCTAGATACGGATGAGGATTGACCTTCCACGAACCTAGCATTTACGATTTGTTTTACATGCCTATATTTCGTCATCGCAACATTACCATTTTTAATTGCTGTCGTGATTTGATTTTCAGTACAGACACAATAATAATTTCTATCAGATAAGCAAATTTATTTAAATGAGTTTCATATAATATATTGTAAATTCTTGTGGGAATTATTTACTGTGTACGCAGGACAAATATAGTTTTATTTCGTTGAAACTTATTATGAAACTCTTACTTAACAATATATTAAAACTAATTGACATCTTTTGAAACATTTCTCTAAAATCTATGCGCATGTTATCTAAACATTAAAATAAGGTTTGCATTCGTTTTTTTGGGCTGCTCTAATTATATTAAGAAAGATAATTTTGTTTATTATCTATTGAAATTAAATGAGTTACACAAAGACGTTATAACAATCACCACACAACGGAGTTGCTTCTAATTTTTACTGCAGTTTTCTTTGTATACTAGCTGCGGCGAAAGATGAAGCCACCGCGTCATAGTGACGTGAATGCATTGCGCCCGTCATAAAAATCGAGCTGTTATCCGTTGTCGTTAACAATAGGCCTTAGGTAGCATCTGTATATTAGACCCGTATTTCTTCCGATCCGACATCGGAAAAAATTGGAAAAAGAAGCCCGATTCCTTTTCCAATGTAGGCACCCACATTATAATCTTGGTGTTCCGATATCGCCCGAAGTCGACCGATATCGAATCGGAAGAAATACGAATCCAACGTAGGTGCGGCCTTAGCTGCAATAAATTATTAAGTTGAATCACTTTATAGATTATGATATAAGTAAAATAATTGTTTGTTTACGTATTTTTCACTAGAAAATTAATATCACACATTAAATCTCCGTCATAACGATGCGATACGGTTATGATAAACATGTTTACGTTCCTTTAATATGACATCGTAACATAGTTATTTAAAAATTACTTAACTTTCTTTTCTAATATTACATACATTTAATTTATTTGGATAAATAAATATCTAATTATTGTAGGTGGAAGTTTTCATAAAAATCAATCAATATTTATTAGCTATGTAAACAGCATTAAGTACGTATTCTTTGAAACGGAAAGTATCAATACCTAATTATAATATTATTATGGCTTTCCCATTCTTCTCTTCGATGATATTAAAATGGCAAGGATAAAACGGATTTTAAAACAATATACAGTTACAATTACTCACGTTTGAAAGTCATTGTTTACTATAGTTTTTTGAAAACATTTATTGAATCGATAATTGGGAATCTACATTGCAAATACAGTGTGAAACATTTTTTTTAGAATTTTGGGAAGCTTTCCCTGCTATAAACAAAGTCTCAAAATTGTGCATTTTCAACGGATTTTTTAACATAGAATTATGCCGCTACCAAAAAACGTTACATTTTGCAACATTTCTCATTGATGCTCCGCCCCTATTGGTCGTAGCGTGATATTATATAGCCTATAGACTGCCTCGATAAATGGGCTATCCAACAAAAAAAAATTTCAATTCGGACCAGTAGTTCCTGTGATAAGCGCATTCAACCAAACAAACAAACTCTTCAGCTTTATATATTAGTATAGAAGTATAGATTAGAATATAGATTCAATTCAATTCAATTTTTATTTCATTCCTTGGACAAAAAAAATGTATGGAATAGGTCAAATACAATGCAATACAATACAACACACGTTATTATAGGTACAATTGTTGAAAAGAGAATATAAATAAAATAAATAAATGAGCAAAACAACACTAAAGTTAAAAAATATGGAACATATGAATTAGTACTGGACCCAGACAATCCTAGCAGTTTGTGGCCTTAAAAAGACATCTCTGCCTTATGCGCTTCTACAAAAAGCACCGAATCACATTAATTTAAGTGATAAAACTTGATAAGTACGTGGGAAATATTTAATTACACTGGATAAATAAATATCAGTGTTAAAAGCTTAAAGGAGCAATAAACAAAATAGTGACTGTAATAAGTTTTTTTATGCGAACGTTTTTTTTCTTTTTTTATTTATTAGAATACAACTTTTTCTACTGCATTGACCTTGATTAAATACTATCATCACCGTAATTCAGTTTGATAAATAGATTCATTAAAATATACTCAGTAACATCTATTTAATGAATTATAAAGAATAACTGGAAGGAACCCGCCATCTTGTACACACATGCAGTCATCTTCTGAAAGGACAGAGACACAATTTGTTGACGGTACCATAGTTTTCTAAAAAGTATATTTTGTTTTAATTGAGAATATCTTTAAAAAGTTTCTAGATGACTCATAATTAGTGATGTGGGGAGGAAAATTTTCCACGAAAAATTTTCCAAAATGGAAAATTTTCTATGTCAAAAAAGCAATTTTTAATAATTTTTTATAGGACATAATTGAACTTTCCATACTTTGTTTTATTAGTCAATTACCATACTTAAGATTTGCAACTCATAAGTCAATTCATCCTATTTCATAATAAAAGAGCACACAGAAAATAAATCACCATTTGTTATTTGATAATAATGAGGTAGTGCGGCAGAGGCCAGAAGATTGCACCACTGTACTGGCTGCTGCAGTTATAAAGGGAATTCCCCTCATGTAAACAGCACTAGATTATTGTTTTTTTATTGGAAGAGGAAAACTTAAAAGGGCATCACATCCAGAGCTGATGAAAATACTCGTTTTGTTTACTAATTTTAGGCGGCTCTAGCCTTTAGTGAACGAGAATTTAATTTTGAAATACCTTATTAATTTATTGGCTTAGAAAATTTTCTATTTCAAGCTTTTGCGGAAAATCCACAACTCTACTCATAATTATCTCTCCTTTTTAATATATGTTCAATGAACGCGAATCTTACGCTCATCATTTATCCGAAGGCTAAATACTGGACAAAATATGCACGGATTATAAATAATATATGATTTTATGCACATTATTATGTATGTAATATATTAATAATGCCGCATTCCATAATCGGGCCGCAGAAATACGCGGACTAGTGCCGTAAGTGAACGTATTAAACCGATATTATAACTAACAAATACGTAAACGCGATTAATATTATACCTATTAATATATCATTTCTTTCAATTCTAGGTCTAGGATTCTAAATATGTGTTGCTATAGATATTGAAAAACATGCGAGAATCGTTAAATCTCAGCGTATCCAATGCAAACACCAAACAAACGTTTTCACTAATTTATACTAATATATAAAGCTGGAGAGTTTGTTTATAATATAAGTATTTTACATATAATGTGGTATGGTTGTCCGGTGTCTGTATATATAGTAACGGATTACAAAAACCACATACTGTGAGAGTTGTTTTATTAATGAATTATACAGACGTTAGCTCAATTAATCCAAATAAATAAAATCGTAACTTAGTCTGTAATTGGACATTTTTTAAGATTCATAAAAACTAATTTTCAGTTTTCATCTCTTTTTTCTGTTTATATTTTTTTTGTACCTATCTTCTATCTAGCTGAAGAGTTTCGTTGTTTGGTTGGTTAGTTAAACGCGCTAATCTCAGGGACTACTGGTTTCGAATTGAAAAATTTGTTTTTTGTTGGATAGTCCATTTATCGAGGAAGGCTATATAGGCTATATAATATCACGCTAAGACCAATAGATGCGGAGCATCAATGAAAAATGTAACTCAAAATTTGTCCGTCCTGAAAAAAAACTTTTGAACGGTAACTCCGAGCATAATGAAATTTGGACACAACATTCATCTCGGTAAACTAAGATGAACGTGCGTACTCATGTCCCTTCTCCACATTCGTTCTTTTGCACCCGGGTGAAACCGGAACAGGTCGCTAGTTATTTATAGGCGGTTTAAATTATTGCAAAACTTTGAAGAAAACAGTGACACCAGGGTGCTCCCAAGATATTATGTAGGTATATTATAATGACATCACTCTATTATATAATATACAATCAGACTCTTGTATTTTCAAAATCATCTATTTACAAGAAAACAAAAGATTTCGTTGGTTACAAAGTGCTGTAACATATCTTTTTGAAAATGAAAAATGTAAAACGCTATTTTTAAAAAAGCTGACAAGTCTTTGGTAGAATTCAAACGACGAGAGTTGATAACCTTCCAAGAAACTTTTTGTCAAATTATTCTGTAACTTACGGAATTTTCATCCGTAGTCGGTTTTTAAATAGCTCAATCAATATTATTTGATTTCCTTATGTAAAAAAAATGTTTTTACAATAACTGTTCATCGTGCAAATATTTATATGACTATCTTAAGATAATAATTATTAATTGAATACCACTGAAGTCAACAACTTGCTATTTTTCAATTTATCAAACAAATACAACCGACCTTCGATTACTTCTTCAGATAATCATTCTGTTACTTCTCCGTATAATTTGTTAAATCAAATATTCATTATACGTTTTGTTATGTAAATATATACATATGTTTTTTTCGTATTGAAATAATTTATTATATTAGACCACAAATCGTTTTAAAATCTATACTAATATTATAAAGAGAGAGAGCAAATTTTGTTAGTTTATGTGTATGAGGAGGGTAATCTCCGGAACCTCTGCACCTATTTGAAAAATTCGTTCATCGTTTAAACTGTTTAAAGGTACATTACTCCTGACCAACATAAGCTATATATTATGTATATTATGTGCAAATTAGCTAAAGTTATGATGATATTCGTCAACTAAGTCGGAAAAAGCCGTGCCTCTTGAGAGCTTCCACGGCGTCCTCTGCGGGAATAGTTAAAGTTACACGAAAATAATGTACGGCTGATATGTTCCTCCTGAAAAATTCTAAAAAAAAGTCCGCGACAGCATATATTTATCTTCTAAGGATAACTCACGAAAACCATTTTTATCTTTCAAATTTGATAATAAATTACCATTTACCGAGCTGTTTTAACAGATATAGTGTTAATCTATATATAAATAATTTTTTTTATTATTTCAAGTATTTAATTAATAACATCATTTGACAAAATAATTTTGGTAGCAGTCGGCGGTGCCGGGGATGTCAGCGTGGGAGAGGCACAGGTATGCGAAGGGGGAACCTAACAAAATAAATGATGCATTACGAGCAGCCCCTGGAAAAACAATGTATATTATAAACGTCAAAATAATTACGATTCACGGTGTAAATCACGAAATTGGACTGTAAAATATTTGATTTGAAAGGAAAAGAGAGGTTAATATATTTTTAGTGAGTAGTTTTAAGTAATTTTTCAGTTTTTTTTTATATTTCTAATTTTTTTTATACTGTTTTTACATATTAAGTTCAATAATAAAGTCGACGGAATATTTTGTTTCGAAATACATTTTTTGCCTAAAGTTGTAGCTTGATAATTGAGAAACACAGCTTCAATTTTTCCTCCTTGCGTTAAAATAAAAGCGCTTTTCGCTGAGACCAAATTTGCAACTTAAGTCGCCGAATAAACGGTAGCAATCTATAAATTCGGGGGAAGCCGTACCGGGCTACTAGTTATTAATAATTTAGTTGGTGGTTGATGACGAGTTTTGGTTTGGCGTATAGATCAAAACAAAAACTCAATACCGATGTTAAATGTTGCTACTTATCTAACGTTTTGACAGTTTCCTGTCATCATCAGACATCTGTTATGAACGAAACAATACATTTCTTACGATTTGATGATAGACATGCTGTCAAAATGTTACGTATAAATAACATTTTTTAACAGCCGTATTGGGTTTTTATTTTGATCCTTACGCCATGCGAAGACCTAGTCTTTAACCATCATCTAATTGAACGTTTCCGAATCACAAGTTCTCCAAAGAAATTTCAAGAAATTTAACACAAAATTATTTTAACTACCACTTCACTTGAATTCCATATCGGTGGCAATTTTAAACGAAACCTTATCTTAATACACATGGTCGATTTAAAAATTTACATTTGGGTGCCAATTGTTAAAATTATCAATTTGTATCACAATGTTCGAGAACGAGCTGCTACAAACGGACATACAGACAGACACAAATTCTGAAAACACGTTGGTGCATAAAATTTCTCAAAACACGAAATTATAGACGGGGATGTTGAAATCAATTTATCTATTCGTATTGATGATACACATAATATTAAATATGTACCTGCAGAATTTATTGAAATATCAAAATGTAAAACATTACAATTTTAATATTTGGTATAACTATACGAAGGTGTACAAGCGGTACCTTTTATTTCCAATTTTTATCCCAAAATAAGATTAAATACTATTGAACACAGATTATCTTGTCTATATGACCTTCGATTCGTATACTTCATATACTTTTATATACTGAGCATAGGAATAAAATCGCAATCGAACCATTAGGGTGCAAACATATACTTCTGTTTTTTTACGCCGTAAGCACTGGCGTATCTAGGAGAGCAAAACAAGCACAGGGAACCCGGCTTAAGAAATTTCTAATTTGCCCCCTCCTGGGTCAAAAGCTGGGTACGCCCATATTAACGTCATGAAAAAAGACAAAGTTTTTGAGACAGAGATACTTTATTCAGATTGAATGCAAGTACATCAACCAATCCTATCATCGGAGAAATCAGGGAATTACATCGACGAAAGAGACGCAGATATATTTTCGATACGCTTTGTTGCGTTTCATTCACCGCACATTGAATAGATAGGCAATTATTCATATAGTTAATTAATAGATATATGGAACAACCATTCATTTAAATAATATTCCCAAATTATACTTCAAACTAGAGGTTTGTAAAAGAAAAGCTAACGACTCCGGGCTAGTTTAAAACCTCAAACGCATTTACTACTAGTTGAGGATATTAACTAAGGTTTTAATTTAAATTATTTTAATAGTTTTTAATGTCTATCTACTAAGTTTGTAATTTCATAGATAGGATTTGCTATCAGATCGTGTCAGAAAATTGCGAAATCAATAACAAATTAACATTAAAATAATTTAATGTACCACATTTTGCATAGTTTGCGGAACTATTAACTTTATGTAACATGTGTAGGTAATATTAATTGTATATATTTATTAACATATTACACTAACATACTTAAATGTGAGAATTAGCGTTTTAATTTTAGCGCAAAATAAGTTTGAGATTAAACACTTTCAATAATTTTGTACATAAAATATCAATAAATATTTACATAAATCAATCATAAATTACCGTATTCATTTGTAAGCAAATAACTAATAAATCAAGTCTATATATCTAATACTAATATTATAAAGAAATAAAGTTTGTAAGTTAGGATGTGGGAGGTAATCTGCGAAACTACTCATCCGATTTAAAAAATTGTTTCACCAATATTTAGAATTGACCTTCAGGATGGCCATAGGCTATATATTATCGCGTTAAAATAAAATCGCTTTTCGTGGAGACCAATTTTGCAACGTAAGTCGACGAAAAAAACGGTGGCAATCTAAAAATTCGGAAGAAGCAGGACCGGATCGCTAAAACACAAATGTACTTTACCGGTTTGTTTGTGCACGCATCGCGTAAAAATCGCTGACCCGATTCCGACGAAGTTTTTAGAAAAACATAGGGCTTTCAACTTGAAGAAGTATATAGCTTATATTTCGCGAGTATGGCACAGTGTTTGCGGTTATTTCGCTTCTGCGCAGCATATGACATTTGCAAAAAAAAATAAACCAAAAAAATATGTTTTAAGCAGCTTGATTTTTTTTAAATTTTTTAATTTTAGCATTTATATAATCCAGAATAAAAATCCCGGACTATTTTGTCGGTTTGAAAGTATGATCTGACCCCTCCAAACATATTTAATATACGCAGAAAATATAAACGTCCCTCATGAATTAATTCAAAATCAAAGCACTTCAGAGTCATTTAATTATTTTGTTTTGATGTTGTATGTTTATATTCAACTATAAAGTAATGTTTAAAAAATACTGTTTACTATCTGTCTGTGCCTGTACAATTATTATTAATAATATACAATATTAAATACCACCCACCAGTCACTTAATTTTATTATATTCTAACAGAACGAAGTTATTTCATACATTCCCCGCGCGGAGGACGCATGCAGTCACTATTGTAAAACAGGGTTTACGCTTAACTTCACCATTTGATCAAAACCCTTTTGAATCAATAAAGACATTATTATTATTATTGTTGTTATTATTGTTATTGTTCTTATTATTATTATTAAGTCATTTTATAGGTATCATATTATATAAATACGGGAAGGAAAGAAAGATTGTGGTACCAATTTGACTGTGTTAATTCGTACATATTGTGATGAAACATACAACTCTCTCTTCGTTTTAATGAGGGGAAGTGCACAATTTAATATTTTATCACGATGTGTACGATTTAACACAGGTAAAATCGATTCAGGAGAAATTCATATAATGACAAAAGAATTACCTCAATAACGTTCAAATGAATAATAATTTACGGCCGAATTCCGACCACTGGGCGACCGCTAATACTAATAAAGTTTGTTGACACTATATAGTCTCAGAAATAAATGAACCGATTGGAAAAATTCTTGCACCGTTTAAAAGCCTTCAACTTTTCCTGAGCAACGACTTTTTTCACTTTTCGCAGTTTAATTTCAAACTGACCACCATTCTTTAAGTTTTCCAGAATAAAGTCCATATTTCTGGAGCACACTGTACATGGCAAGGTGACGTAATCTAAGTGCAACAGGTGCATCGACGTCAAGTTAGAAATATTCAGTAAAGGTTAATTATGTTATCCAATAGATTCGACCCTTTAACTCACAATGTATGAATTATGACGATTTTACATAAAAAAAATTTTAGACAAAGATATCGTTCAAGCTGGGATAAGTGCATCTACTTTCAAATCATGTTAGTACCGGCAAAAAGTAAAAAATATTCAGAAGTCCCAAAAAACCAGCAACAATACGGAATTACTACGGATAGTTTATACTGCACTAATATTGACAAATACCTACATTGGATTTCATTTATAACGATCTCGGTTGTAACGACTTTTCGGTTAGAGCGACGTAACACATGTCCCTTGAATTTAAAGTATACTTTTCTTTCTATTTAGCGACTTTCGGATATAACGACCTCCGGATATAGCGACGGAATTATGTGGTCCCTTCATCGTCGCTATAGCCGAAATCCACTGTATAAAAAACGAGACAAAATCAAACGCACCATTAATATCCAATATAATTAGTTATCAGTTTCCACAAAGCTAAAACATACCTAACGAATACTAAGGCCGCTGCACACGATGCTGCTTTTGCCGCTAAATGCCTTGCTAGATTTGGCTGCTTATAGTTTTTAAGCATTATGTGATGCTAGGTTTCGTGGTGTTTTTTATGTTTTTTTTTATATTTACGTATTTAGACATCGTCTTGATAAAAGCAAATTTTATTATTTTATTTATTTACTTATGAAATTTTATTAATAATGCGATTTTGATCAAATAAAGTAAACAAATGCAGAATATAGAAAAATAAAGTATTTTTACTGAGGTCTCCGTTCTAAGTATAGTTAAGTTTGAATGATGCAAGTAAAATAACAATAAAATTATAGTAATATAGTGTGGCATTCACCTACACCAGACGATAATAAAGCACCTATTAGATAGCCGTAATGAAGATAATTGAGGAGAAATTAAGTTCAAGGTGAAACATAGACAGCTATATCAATATATTACGTAGCTAGCTGTATGAAATTTCTTCTTTTTTAAGGTAACGAGACTGTTAATTACATTGTGATAATATATCATCTTTACAATACAATATGACTGCAGGTAAAACTTGATTACATTCGCTATTATCATAGATGTCCAAACAAATAATCGTCATCATAACAACAGTTCTATGTTTATGAGAAAACTGTTACTAAAAAAAGTACTGTTTAACTACAATGACGAGTTCTGCGTATCATAATATGCTCTCCCCATCTGATGAGATTTACCCTATAATTTTTAAATAAATACATTTTTTAATTTGTTCATGTATTTTACTTCATACCACTAAATACCTATGCTACTGATGTCTTCTAAGTACTACATTTTTTCTTTATAATTAGTGTCCGATTTCAGACCGAAGCCAAAGACTTAAAAACTCTAAAAAAATCAGTTCAAGATTGGCAACAACTGCTACAAGCTACAATTAATAAAACTTTTTAAATTGAAAGTTTACATTGACTATATAATACAAAAAGGTAATTTTAATCATTTCTAGAAGTCGCCACGCCTATCGCGCTCTCGCTCATTCTTAACAATTCGTTCAATTTCGGCACTTGTCCGAAACCTCCGGCTTCAACCAAAACTTCTGCCCATTTTGGCCGAAGCCGAAGGTCTCGCCGAAGGTGGGTTTTTTGGCCGAAGGTGGCCGAAGCCGACACTATCTATAATACAAAATGTAATCTGTGTCAAGATTACCCTACTCTCAGATCAACAGTTTTTTTAAGGAATTTAATTTAAACAGAAACCGATTTTTTTTTTGTTTTAAATAATAAAATATAACGACGCGGTGATGAAATAGCAATTATTATAACGTAGCGCATAAGTGCAGAAAACGCGTTTGACGAATGAATTATAGAAATACGTTACGGTTGTTAAACGTACTCATTCAAATGTGAAATACTACAAAGTATGCACGACGCACGTCTTTGTTAGTAACCTTAACCTATAGAGTCGTCCGCGCAATACACTTAGAAAAAATCGGTATAATATGAAGAATCATACATGGGCATAACTCGCATGTTTCGAAATTAAAATCTCGGAGACGATTTTTCAACCCTATCGCCATACTTTGATTTGACTTATACAAGGTGACAGGTAATTGCTCGTATTCCTCTCGGGGGAAGAAACTATGACTAATTTGGAATGATTTAACCTCTATCACTTGGGGATCGTAAATGTGCCATTTTCGCGAAAATCTATTTCGGTTTTCTTTTTAATTTTGGGAGTTAAAAACATTTTTACTTTTGGCCTGACTTTCTTTATGATCTGATAGCTTACTAATTGGCCAACCTTCCTAAAGCTAAAAACCACGAAATTTACTGTTAGATTTTATATGTTGTGTGTTAAAACTTACAATAAATAAAAAAATCAATTGAAATAAAAATTTTTCACAGATTATCGTAAAAAAATGACGCATTTCCGACCCCCAAGTATAGAGGTTAAATCATTCTAAATTAGTCATAGTTTCTTCTCTCGAGAGGAATACGAGCAATTACCGGCTATTACACGGAAGCGAAATGATTATCGGAATTTTAATTTCATTTAAATATCGTCACTTTAAATAGATAGATAGATAGATATAAATTTATTCATTAAATGCCAAAAAATTGGCGTAGAATAAGTCAACACATATATACAAAAAATACATAGAAAAATTAAATAATGCTAATATCGTAGTAGTCTTTAGTTGTGTATGGAAATTTAATTACCAAGATGTTTTTGAATTCATTTCTTAATTTTTTTGCTGACAAATTTTTTAGTCTGCAGGATAAATGATTATAAAGATTAATACTTTGTATTAAAATAAATTTATTGTAATTTTACCGTCAGAATATATTAAAGAAGTAAGTCAGAACATCTTACCTTAATCCGTTCCTGTGTTTCTGGCGATTGTCCTACTGCTTTAACCTGCTTATCCACGATCCCAGGAAAGGTCTTCATACAGAACGCAAGTGCACACGGCACCTAAGTCATACAGACAGATTATTCACATGATGCCACTCAATAGTATAAATGTCAAGGAGCTTTTGATAGAGGGATTGAATAATGATGCCGGCAAAACAAAAATAATAGAAAAAAAATCATACCGTAAACCGAAGTTACGATTAATGTAAACTTAGAGAAATAAAAAAAGTCACGACAAGAATCGATAAAATCTAAATCACAATTGAGAGTCGAGTTTGACAGCAGACAGAACAGGCACGTACTTTCAAATCTCGAATTTGATCTCATTAATAGAATCCACGCGCCTGAGCCGGGTTCCAGAAAGGGTTGTCAAAAAATTGACAGTTACCTTAGATTGTGAACATACATATTTCTCCATATTATGAAAAGCATAGTATAGAGTTTTAAATAGAACTTGCTCGAAAAATAATTAATCGATTGAAACGATATTTTTCTTAAACTGTATACTGCATGTATTTAGAATCGTTTTTTTTACAGTTTCCACTTCGAAACAACGATTTTCTACGCATTTTGATCAAAATTTAGCTTGAAATGCCGTCTTTTTCTATATATATCAAGCGTTTGTTTTTGTATGAATACAACTAATGTTCCAGATGACAGGGAGTTGAATACGATATTAGAGATCGCTCCTGATGTATGGAAACTGTAATTCTATTATCACAATCTAAGGCAGAGGTCCCCAAACTTTTTTGTCTCGTAGACCACTTGCCATGTTTTTCGGTTTTGGGTAGACCCCCAATATTCTGATATTGATTTTTAGCAAATTCATTAATTTCAAATGCATTTTTGACAACCGGTATTAGTGCTACTCACTTTGAACGATTTAAATTTATAACGGTAGTGAAATGTAGTGTGAAATGTTTAGTTTTATACATTTATTAATTAGATTCAAATTAAACGAATCAAATTAAAATTTTCTTTATGGTACATAAAATAACTAAGCAAAAAATAAATGCTTATAGTGTGAGGAATGAACATGATGCTTTAATAATAAATTTTTAACATTTGGCATCAATTTAGTTATATTTAATCTTAAATCTCTTCGGTTAACGATGTCCAGTTTGTTTCTTTTTTTGTTAGGAGATTCACTATCGTTGACCCCCATTTTCATTTCATGGACCCCCAATTTTTTTTCCCGCTGACATGGGCCCGTTGCAAGTTGTCGACCCCTGGGGGTCGATATAGACCACTTTGGGAATCATTGATCTAAGGTCTATTTCAATTAATTACGTTGTTTATGTAAAAAAAAAACTGTTCGAATTTATTTTCGTTATTATTTATTGCCCGAGTTCTTTTAGTATTTTTTTCCCAAGAATTCGAAAAAAAATTAATTTAAAGAATTTTTCGAACAAAATATATATTTTATAAGTAATGAAATAGAAACACTACGTCCATGTAAAAAGTACTACATTTATTTTTTTATACGTAAGTAGCATATTATGCCTTATATTTTTTTTAAAGATAGACGCACTCTAACTCAAGTCATCATAACAAATTTGAATAAAGACAGATCGAGTTTTGAAAATTACAGCGGCACGAACGTAAAAGTTAATAGAGACATCGATGATCGCATAGGCAAGAATCCACTATTGTCATTATACTGAAACATATAATTTATGTTGTCAATAGTGTAGGCATTATATTTACAAACACTATCGCGTCTAAACAGAAAGATACTAAAAAAGATAACGTCCCACTATTAATAAAAAGTGTTTTTTTTTTATAAAATTAACTCTTGTATTCTCTCCGGTTTTATAACAGGTAATAAAATGACTACATTATGAACCGTACAGTGCATTTACACCTGCGGTAGTTTTTTGTCATATTCATGCCAAGAATCTTTATAAAAAAATAAACAAAAACGTAGCACAGATTACAGTGTTACGGCTGCGCCCAATTTTACAGTAGATTCCGATTGGGTCTCCTCCCTTAATCAGGGCTGACATTTATTAAGAGCAAACCTCTACTAATCTATACTAATATTTAAAGCTGACGAGTTTGTTTGTTTGGTTGAACGCGCTAATGTCATGAACTGGTTCGAATTGAAAATTTGTTGAATAGTCCATTTATCGAGGAAGGCTATAGCCTATATAATATCACGCTACGACCAATAGGAGCGGAGGATCAATGAAAAATGTTGCAAAATACAACTCAAAATTTGTCCGTCCGACAAAAACTTTTGAACGATAACTCCGATCATCATGAAATTTGGACACAACATTCATCTCGGTAAACTAAGATGAACGTGCGTACTCATGTTTCTCCCTCCATTCGTTTTTTTGCACCCGGGTGAAACCGGACGGAACCGCTAGTATCTTATAAACATGATGTGATGTTTGTGTGCGTTAGTCAATTATACCCAAACAAATCACCGAATATGCTTACAATATTTCAAAGAATCATATTGAAAATTCGTATTAATAATTTACTTAATGATGACAAATGCGATTGAACAAAATTAATTGGCTTCTATTAATATGACTGGAAAAATGGGCATTAACATGAAGGCTAAATATTTGCATCATCTCCTCTTCCGTGTATAAAATATATAATATATAGATAATAATAAATATAGTGACTTGTGTTTGTTATGTACGAGTTGTGACATTGCGAAAAAACGAAAGATCAGCGAGTTTTAACATTCACATGAATCATAATAGCATTACGTTCGAGATACACGCACCTTCAATAAAATAGCTGAATTTCACATCGTAATAAATATACCTATCTTCAATATTTTTGACAGCTGTTTACATAGCCATTTGCAGTCTGTTTGAGTTATTTACGAAATCTACGCCTGCTGTGCTATTTCTGTTAAAAAGTGACAGGTGGCTTTTGGAAAATCTGTTGGATAAGTTAAGATAGCATTTATCTGTTTTAGTTCACAACAATAGTGTTTTTGTTACTTTACTACCGCTGTACCTACAGGCATAAAAAACAACTACTTTATAGAAGCGTGTGCTAAAAAAAATTATTTCAACGTCAAATTCCTTAATTTAGTAATTGAAATAAAACCAATAATTTCATTCATTATTTTAACTCTTTACGCCTTTATATTAATGAGGAGCTCGTTTGCAAAACTTGACAAATCCAAAGAGCCAACATCCTCATAAAAGGTAGAAAAACGCCACAACGAAGGACTGATAAACTTTTGTTTTGTTTTTGGGCTCGTTTGGTAGCTCTGAGTCTTTGTATTAAAGTAAGCCGAAGATGGAATTTTAAATTTAAATGGTTATTTTTTTTATAAAAAACTTTTGCTTTTGCCGAGTTTTAAAAACAAGCAATGGATTTGTTGAGTTTAGAAAACAAATATGTTGGATGTATCAAGTTTTGGAAGAAAGGACCAATATTAAAATAGAAATTTGTGTATTTAAATACACATAAAACATCAAAGGTTCCATAATAATATTACGAATTAAACGCCATTTTCGTCGTTTAATTTGTATATGATATGTTGAGTTTAGATTAAAAATGGTCAGAAATTCAGATTTTTTTAGGGTTATAAAAATGAGGAGCTCGTTTGCAAAACTTGACAAATGCATTTTAAATAAAAATCGATTATACAATCGTACGTCAGTATTCAAGTTTTGCAAACGAGCTCCTCATTTTATAACATATCAATGATGACTAATTAAAATTATCTCCTATCTATAAATAAGTTCCGTTAAATACATTATTAATTAAAAATACTCAAAAAACACGGATGTATCATATTCAATATTTTGATTTTTGTCCTTCATTGAAAAATTAGAGAAAAAAATGCCAGATACTTTAGTTCAAGGCAAAGCTGTGAGCAAGATTAGAAAAGATTCAAACACTCCAATAAATTAATAACTAAATTTACAATTATTCATAGATGCATGTCCAGTGGCGTAACTACAAAAAACGGGGCCCCAGACGGAATTAAAAAATGGACACTCAACCTAATTTTTTAACCACAATCTTCTCTAGTCTTAAATATTGATTTGTTTCCACTATTAGTGCTGACCATATTATTGTAAAGACATGTTTATAGGATCGTGGGTCTGGGTATAGGGCTTGGAACTGAAGAAATAAATATTGGATTTTCGGAATTAACGAAAAGGAAAAATTCAACAAATTTTTTCTTAGTTCGCCGACCAGAAGTAAACTTTAATATAGACTTCTTTAACCAATTATTCATAATTTTCGAAGTGTTTCTTATACAGTAAAACCTCGATAAGTTAAAAACCTCTGTAACTTAATTTTTTTTTTGAATTCCCTTCCCCTCAAAGCATAAAACCTCCATTACTTTAAGCACAAAACCTCGGTAAGTTAAACAATTTGAGCGTTGGCCCTCGATAACTTAAAATAATATTTTGGTGACCTCCATAACTTAAAGTATTATCAGTGAGTTAACGTGAATAAGTATACAAACAAAAGGTTTTGCCAAGAATTTTATTAAATTTCACTAGTCTTTCACTAAATCGCGTTACGTATTGCTGTACGCATGAAATATTAAATAACGAGTGATAAAATGGAGCTAAAATTGAACACATTAACATATTCTGACAAGTTAAGAGCAATCAAACTAGTTAAGTTAAAAATTGAACTTCCAAAACTTCTCTAACTTCAACTTTCGATAAATAAAATACTCGACAACTTAAATTTTTCAAAGTTTCCCTTGAATTTTAACTTATCTAGGTTCTACTGTATTTATATTAGCGCCATCTGTCGAACGTAACAGCAACCCACGCAAACCAGACTGACTCACACTGCAACGTAGGGCCGGTTACAGCTAGCATAAAATAAATGATTTGTTTGAAATTGAATTTATTTAATACCTGCACTTACGTGCATCAAAACAAATGACAATAATTTACATAACACGGACGGTTTAACAATAAAGGTTAGCAATAAAGCGATAATTTTATTAGAAACGTACGAAGAACAACAATAAATATTTGTAAATATTATTATCAGATACACAATAAATATTGATTGATTACAGAGGTCACGGCGAATGTCAAGTATCATTAACCTTGCATTGTTATTAATTGTATTATTGAGTAGCATACTAGACAAATTGTTATGTAACGTTTTGTAGATAGATCCGGGGCTATGACGTAAAAAATCCATACCACAAAAGACGGAGAATTTGCTTGAAATTCTATTGAGCAGGACGCACACTAAACCGACCCGGTTCACGACGAAACGGCACGAATCAATCTGACAAACTAGCGATCCGTTCTGCTTTTCAAATTCTACTAGATTTGTTTCTGAACCAATAACTTTGAGTGAATTCTATTAGATGTCGTTACATGTTACTATAAAACAGTTTTTTTCACAAAACACCGTAATTCTGTATTCTTAAGTTGCACCAAGCAAGACACATTTACAAAATTTCACTAAAGTCGGTTCAGTGGTTTTGGAGATTAGCGCGGCCAATAGATTGTCAGAAAATCTAAATTTTGACAACGCATACTGTCACCCCTCAGGTGTGTGATAACTGATAACAGTAAAATGGTTTTATATATCGTTTATGATAAATGGATGAACTAACAAGAACTATAAAACGCACTGGCGAAACAATTAAAAACATTTTACTTTACTTTGCTGCTGTATTTGTCAGAATTTAAGTACCTACATTCCTCTGCCATAAAAAAGTTTTGAAGCAATTGATATTAACTTTTGTTCATTCGGTTTTGTTTCGCTTATGGATTAGTGAAAAGAGAGCTCTAACATACCTAAATGTAAAAAATAAAAATTGTTATAATAAAAAAATTTACATAATATACATTGTTGTGAATATGTAATGACACAAACATTAAAACAAGTGGCAATGACATCAGGGAATTACAAGTATATCGTTTGACAGCTCAATACGTTAACTTTTTGTACAAACTGTTCAAAAGAACAACACCACTGCTGGATTGCAGAAAGCACTGTCAAAACAATGTATTTGACAATGATTTTAGATTGTGATTTTTTATGCACGCTGGTGCTGCAGTCATCTATATTCTAGAACATTAGATTGTACTCAAACAAAAACAAATAATTGATCTTCTATCAAAATGCAAAGGAAAAAGTTGTTTCGAAGTGAAAATTGTACAAAAAACTTTGCTAAAATAAATGTATACACGCTTTAATAAAAATATTGTTTCAATCAATCAAGCAGGACCGATTTAAAATTCTGCAATGCTTTTCATATGGAGCAATATGGTTGATCACAATATAAGATCATTGTCAAATCAGATTTCCTGACAATGCTTTCTGGAACCGGGCATACTTCTAAGTCAACATGAATTTGTTGACCGCATCCTATCTGAACATTCGCTTTTATCCACTGTCCAGTGGATGCGTGAATTCCAAATACGATTCAATTAACCAGATTTAGCTGGAATACAAAGAGAGAGAGCGCTGACAAGTCGCGTAGCTTTAAGCAACTTTCCCTGTGAATTTCTTAAAGTATCTTAAAATATTCAATCAATTACGTATTAATAAAAGTTTATAATCCATGTAATTTTAAAACGGTATTATGTAACATAAGTATAATATTACCAAAATTTAATTTTGGATTTATATACTGATAAAATAAGTAAATGTTGACAAAAAAGCCATTAAAATCTGAAGATTAGTTATAAATCATCTCAACTATGAACAGTGAATCGTAGTTTAAATATTACGTTACTCCAATAATTAAGAAACATCCTGTATAATAATATAGGACCATTAAGGATGTTATGTAAATAGGCGGCGCTGAATGAACTTAACAGGTAGGCGCCCAAATCATTTACATATCTGGCTGTACGCATTTACACCTGTCTGCCGTCATAAACAATTTTACACATGTGAATAATATAATATACAAGCGAGCGAAATATTACTATACAGATTGACCCTGAATACCTTCTAGTGCGTCATCAATCAATTAACAGAGCTGTAACAAACCGTATGTATTCGTTACTGAGTAACGGGTACATCGTCTGACTGGAAGTAACGAATCGTTACTTACAAATTCATTTCGTTACTCGCATTTGTCGTATCCATGTCAGTTCGACTCGTTTGATGCGGTTATACGTTAATACGAACAACGTCATGCCGTATCACGCATGCGACGCGCCTCGATGCGATGGTACATGCTTCATGCTGTTAGTACACGATTGTATGTCGTATGAAAAGTAACGATTAACGAAACGATACGAAAGTAACGGGTATTGGTTCTTTAAATAACGAATACATACGGGTACACAATTTCTCGTTACTTTTACAGCTCTATCAATTAATGTCCAATATATAAAAAAAAAACGTTAATTCGTCTGTCTGTTCAGGACCTATGCGTTCCTATCTCATTCATCTGATTGCGATGAAACTTTCGTGAGTTGTCAAGGGCGTAGATAGGGGGATTATTACCCCCCCCCCCCCAGGATCATAATAACGAAATAATAAAACTGAAAATAATACAAAAACTTGGATAAAAAATAAAATGTAGAAATACTTCTTGAAAAAAAATTGTAAAATTAGTTTGGGGATTAATATTTTGCTTGACACCTTCCTTCGTGAGTATTCTTAATAAAACTTTAAAAAAACATTGATCTTTTGCTTAACCCCTCCTAGAAAAAAAAATATCTACGCCCTTGGTTGTTGTGCGTGCGTCCACGTAGGTTTCTGGCCAAAAAAAAAATTGTGTTTTAAAGTAGTTTTGCCATACTCAACTACTATTGTTGATACTGAGCGGGGCCCAGCCCCTCGAGGCAAAACAAGTAATACGGTGTAGCCGAAGACTTCATTACTGTTATCGATGTCGTGTTTCATCTCAATTGCGTGCAAAGTCGTGGGTAGCGTCTAGTAATAATTTGTTAGCAAACATAGATCCGTCCGACCCGAAACTCGTTTGTGTGAAGAAATGACGTTACTATCTTCTCTAAACGATAATACTATGTATTTAAGGTTTTTTGTTTATTTACAAAAAAAATTACAATGTACATAACAAAAGTGTGTGCTTCGACTACGAGGCCATTGGGGTATTTTTAATTTGGTTACGTTTGAGTTAAGATAAAGTTTGGGTTAAAACTAACACCAAACCAATCGAAGCAGCGGGTATTATGCCTATAGCATATTTAAATTAATATATTTTTATTGGGTTTTTTAAATAAATAAAGAACGCGTTATATACTATAGCAAATCAACTGGCGGAAAACCGGAAGTTAAAATTGGATCGCTGTACTTCTGTTGTCTATATGCAACTGTATTTTCCAGTAATTCACATAAGTTATTTTCACAATTTTAACACGTTATTACCAACAGTCGACACCGTTATGTTTAAAATTTTTAAAAGCTTTATTTTGTTTTATTAAAATGCGTGTTTTATTGGTTCAAAGACAAACAAGAAAAAAAACGCTAGTAAATAAAATGTGTCTCCACACTTCACAGTCATAAAACCTTTAACGGTATCTCAATGCATGAAAAGATGTTAATGTCTATTAATTACCATAAATAATAATTTGGCTGTTATTAACAAAAAAATATTGATGCATCGAAATAAATATAATACCTTTATTTATTGAAGTTCATCAAAGGAAAAAAATTCTAAGAATATGATGTATTATTTGTTTATAAATTTAGTTCTTTTATGTAGTCAAACTTTATAACACTTTCGAAAAACACTAATATTTATTTTCGTTTATTTTTTGCAGATATTAGCATTCGTTGCATTGGCAACAATATGCGACTTAGCGTTCGCTGCAAACGAATATCTTCCCCCGTCCAAAGGCTACAACTACGACAAACCACAGATTCCGTTCCCATCAGGTGACAATCAACAGCAAGTTCCGTACCCAAGGCCACCGGCTCCAAGACCAACAGCGCCCAGACCACCAGCGCCACGACCACAACAGCCGACTTATCAGCCACCGCGTCCCAGTTATCAACCCCCTTCAGTGCCTTCTTATCAGCCACCAAGACCGACACCTCCAGCACCTAGCTACAAACCACCTGTACCACCACCAACCTCTTACAACCCACCACCAAAACCAACTTACGGACCTCCACAGCCCAAACCTACGTACGGAACACCTCAACCAACCGACGTAAGTTTTACTGGCTTCGTTTATTTCCCCTTGAACTTAATATATTTATTTATTCAGTAGGATTAATCATACTATTTTTGAATACAGTCGAAAAAGAAAGCACTGTTAATCTAAAAGTAATGGTTATCGCTTTCTTCTGTGAAGGAAAATTTACAAAAAGTCTTGATAATAACCTAAATCGTGGGATGTCATTATTGTTTATATGGCGCATCAATATAGCTGGTCTATTATAATCCCCCGGTCGCCAGATCCTAATCTAAAACTGGGGAAGATTTCAAACGAATTTTCAATAGGTTTATGATTATAAAATAAAGATATAAGTTGGAGCTACGCTAAGATAACTTTTGAAATTGATAGCTTCAATTAAATTTTTAAAAAATCAAGTCTGATTCAAATCGCATTTTGAAATAAAATCAAAAAAGTGTTCATCGAAATTGTGTTGTCAACAGCACCATCACGAACATCACGAAGATCACCACCACCACGAACCTGGCATGCCGTTCGATTTCGCCTACGCAGTTAAAGACGACTACTACGGCACAGATTATGCGCACAATGCAGTAAGTGATGGCGATCAAGTTAAAGGCGAATACCGTGTCGCGTTGCCCGATGGTCGTTTACAAGTCGTAAGATACGTCGCCGATTGGAAAACGGGATTCAATGCTGAGGTGAGCACCAAGTAACATTGTAGTCGAAGTTTTGCAGGAATAAATCTATTTTGTACCGAAATAGAACTTTCAGTACAATTTGACGTTGCTGCGATATCATACATCCTTAAGTGCAGCCTATCAAATAGTTACAGAGCATTGTTTAAATACATCATAATTATCTCACGATCATACAAAGATCAGTGCAAAAAACGGCATTCATTTAATGCGTTGACTACTGTAAATGAATAATGGGGTTACTGATACCCGAGAGCTATTTCAGAACACCTTTATAAACAAAAATAGCATTCAAATGTTACCATAATTACTCTCCTAAAGGTAATCTCTAATTAGTCGAGTCATCTTCATTGATTTATTTTTTTTGATTTATCGATTTTACATTCGCACACGATATTAAAAATATCTATACTGCAGTAGTAGCCTTAATAAATTCATGAGAAAGAACATAGAATCATTTTAATTCTGAAGGATATTCTATTTTATTAATTAATTACGCTATCAAAGTATATTGATGACAATTATAACCTATATTATTTGCTATTTTAATGAACGTGGATTCTTTTTCAACACTGAAATATCAAGTCCTTGACTCAAATATGTGCACATCAATCTCTATAGATATAAATCTTTGTTTTCAAGATTTTCTTTATCTAGAATAATTAAAAACGAATCACATCTTTTATAATAGAACCGCGTAGAAATAAGACAGGGATTTTTCTGGTAGCTTTCTAATAAAAGAAACCGTGAAGTGGGTCGTAGGACTCTCTAGCAACCCCGGATCTACGATTTTTTCTAACCGAGGCAGAAACTTGATAATGGCGCCCCCTTTCTCCAGCGTTTGAGATAAATTTCTTAAAAAACTCACAAATATATAATGGTTGGCATTTTTAACCTTAGATCCGGGGCTGCTCTTTAAAAGTGCGACCCTTGAGATCCATACGATCATCTTCCCAGTATGATCAGTATTGAATAAGTATGAAAAAAAGCACAGCTGGACAGATTTTGATGTTTTGAAAAAAACACGCGTCTATTGGTACTCTAACGTATTATTATTTCGCGAGTAAGATCTTTTCAAAAATAGTATAACCTTAAAACATAAAAATTCGTTACAATTAACTTCCCAATGTACCTACTGGGAAGTGGAAATATTTTACCTACAAGTTCAAAATACTTAATAAATAATTATTTCGCCACATTATCAAAAGCATCTCAAAACAGGATATTTCGGGACAAAATTACAAAAAATAATTGAAAGAAAATTGATTTTAAAATTGGTTTAATGAGGCCTCCAATTAATGTAATCCGCGAACAAAATGACGGATACATCTCATTCTCATTTCGGAGTTTAAAACAATAAAATAATATTAGGTATAGCTATTGTTTACTACAATTGTTCAGAAACACCCATTGTCACATTGCTATATTAGAAAAATTTATTTTTTAAACACTGTCGCGGTCGAGATACGAACTTCGAATCTTTCCACTTTCGCAACGAACTGAGATTCCTTACTCCACAATGACATATCGTCGTTGGTTCTTATGTGCAAAAAGTAAAATTTGCAGGAAAGGCCAAAAAGTGGTTATTTCAGCAATGGTTGCTAAGAACTAGCAATTTCAGAAGTATATTACTAATTCATACTTATCTTCACTATACATGTTTAATTAAGACGAAGTATTTTCTTAAAAAATATTTAACGTTAATTTCGGATTTATTGGCACATGGGAGGAATTATTTGATACAACTTTTAACATAAGAGTTATTTCCCCTTGTTGGTTACTGTAAAATTAATTTAGAGGTATTACTAGTGTATAGAGCTCCTTTTCCTGAATCTTTCCATCTAAAAAAACGTACAATCTGCCAACTATGCACATAGGAGCTATTACAAAACCAACGACGATATATTAATAGTTCGTTCTAATTTTTACAGCAATTTACGATTAAATTATGTTATATACTTCCGTAGGTAAGCTATCAAGGAGAACCGAAATACCCTGATCAGCCACAAGGAGCAGCTACTGGCGGTGGCGGCTACAAATATTAATAATAAAAAAAAAATACAAAATCTCTTTTAATATGAAACCAACTGCGATATTCAGACAACGGACGACCATCTATAAGTAAGTATAGTGAACTAGTTAAAGAGAAGCAAATGAACTTTTCACAATCTAGAAATTACGTAGGTATTTAATATTGCGCTATTTAATATTTTCTACATTTTGACATTATGCTCACAACAAGCATGTTGAATTTCTATTTTTTACCCTTCGCGTGCCAGTACAAACTTATAAATTAAACAAAAACTATTGAAATTTGCACCAATTCTAAGTTTCACTTTGATTGTGCCAGTAAGTTGTAAAAAAAATTAAATAAAATTATAAACACTTTTTAAAACATTTTTATCAGTAACACTGCTAAATTTATAGCCTGACATTTTTTTTAAATCAAACTATTTGTCAAGAAAAAATCAATTTAATTCCCTGAAACAATTGGAATGTAGAAATAAAAAAAAATATGGATTGCGCATAGATAAGAAGAATGTAATAGTTGATATTACCAAAAAAAGTATTAGGTTTGGTTTGTGTCAGTTTTCAACATTTATATTCGTTAATATTTAATCGTGCATTTTCTTCTTTATTTATGTGCCATTAAAAAACTGCGAAATCCTGCTAATTAAATTACTGAAGCTATTCAAATTATAGAGTAAAATTCTAGAAGAAATAAACATAATTACTTTGTTGATCTTTCACAAGATTATTGTCACAAATGTATTAATAATTTCATATTATAACGTACGAACAAAATTCACACAACAATAAACAATGTTATAAACGAATATTTTATGTTAAAATCTGAAACAAAACACCAGCTAACTGTGAAGTGAATGATGAAAATCCTTTTATGGCAAAGCGAATGTAATGTATTTAAATGGCGTCGATGACAAGAAAATTATATATTTTATCTCTAATGTATGGTTTTAATTTTTAAGACATTTGTTATCACAATTTGAACGACTAAATATTTATACATTTTCAATATTTAGAACTGCTGTTTTGTGTATTATAAAGTGATAACTACAGTCAGGCCTGTACCTAGCCAGGACCAATAAAGGCACGTGCCCACAGCCCAGACGGAAATAGGGCCCTAGAAAGATTGAAAAAAAATCAACAACTTGAACATGACCGATAATAGACGACTTCAGCCGCCCTACTAAAGTCCTAACGACATAAGCTTTATTTAATTCATAAAATTTAGTGTAGAGGCCCCAAAAAAGCTAGTTCCGGCGCTGACTACAGTAATTTAGAAGAAAATTATCACAAATTCACAACTGCTCGTTCCTATTGTGCTAAACGATGTATTCAAATTATACAATATTTTTTACGAGTCTTATAATTATTCAAAATGTACGTAAAACAATCGGTCACCATTTTGATTTGAAAGTTGCATATAAATTCATGTCATATTTTGTAATTAAAAATGAAATAGAATTTAAAAAAAATCTTTCACATCAAAATAAATGTCTGTGTTTTATTACAAACTGAAATATCTGAAAACGTGCAACAAACTTCAGATGAAAAATCTGCAGTAAGGGCAATCGATGGTACTGCGCAATTTCATGCGCTACTATTCGTTATTTTAAATTAACCGATGATGCCCGATGCTCGATTCGAATCTGTTTATAGACATCAATAAAATATTTTTCAGTTCAAAATATTAAACGAAAATATAAAAATTATGCCAGTCAATACTGAGAAATGTTTCGTTGATTTCTGAAATACTTTTAACTATTTCTTTCTATTATTCTCCTATAATCTACATATTATTTAATATTATTATATTATGAACGTTTGTTGAAAACTGTCTCTTGTTTTCTTTGTAATACTCATACATAAGTATTATTATTATTATTATTGTATACGGTTTTTATTTGAATAATGATCGCGTAAATGGGACGTGTGAATGTGTTTTTATACTTGCATTGTGTATTAAACAATTTCGTAAATAAAATTTACAGAAAATAACACATTTGTAATTATTATAATTGGCACCTTAATTAATCAATTTTCAGCTGTTTATCTTTATATTATGATTATAGATTATGAGCCTGATTTTGCGTGCTGCGACACCACGCGACATTCGCACAAATCGACTTTTTTGTTTTTATCTGAGCGATACAAGCGAAAACCAATAAAAATAAAATACATATTTAAAAAGAAAAAAAATAATGACATGTACCTATATTTTTTTTTTTGTTATGCTAATGGCTTTTGCCGAAGCATTTATTATTCAAATAAAAAAAAAAATTGATTGCCCAAAAAATGAAACTAATTAAAAGGAACAAAAAGTTCTAAAATCTCTACTAGTAAGAGTTGGGGGCCTAATTTACCTTTATCTTTTTTTTAATAGGTTCCAACTTGCTGCGTGCAGAGGTTTGCGAATTAGTTTTTTACCATTTAGAGTTTTATTTCAGTGCAGTCGGGTTTTTGCTTTTTTTTAATCATTTGTTACATATTTTTAAATTCTAGTCACCAGGCATTTTCATTTTAACCCCCGCACAAAAGGTTTTACCGAGACAACATGGCGTCTACGTCCACCTTATTGCTTTTTACCCGACGCTGATATAGCTGAAATATTCCTGAGATTACGACGAATCAATCGACACCTCATTCGTCCCAATTCATCAAACTGTTTTAACGCCTCACAAAACAAGAAAAAAAATATACCTATAGGTAGATACTTGCGAATTATGATTACTCTCACTATTTTTAATCAAAAACCATTTTTTAGTATGAATTCAAAATTCAATTTTTAATCATATTTCATAATATACCTACCTAATTCAATAAATACATGGAACATTTTAAATTTAAATTAATTTAAAGAGATACGAGAATTTAGGACCCTAATACGACAGGTGCCCTTTTCTTGGCTGAGAACACAGTTTCTGACAAAATGCTAGTTAATAATAAGAGATAAAGGACCCTGAAAAATATCTCGCCCAGAACGGCCGATGGATAAAGCCAACCCTGTGAATGTATTTCCATCGTTTGCTGTAAAAGATGAAAAGACATTCAGTGAGCAAAAGTATACTGAGTTAAAAACGCGTTTATTGATATCATCAATTAGACTCCATTCTTATTATCAATTCAGTATTCATATAAGTAGGTACCTACGATATAAATGTACATCAGTAACCAATATTTAAATTACATAGGAATTTGCGTAGTACTCGAAGGTGGTACTAAAACACACCTCTGAAAAGGTGAATTAATGATTGTACATCACGACTATGCACAAGTTAGATCAAAGGTTAGCTGTTTTATAGATTTCAATTAACCTGTTAATTAGACACTTGATAGAGAATGCTAGGTTACCTACAGAAGGGATTGACAAAAAATGTTATTTGACAATGACCTTAGTCCTTAAATTGTAATTATATATTTTCAGTTTTGATATATCAGGAGCAGTCTAATCTTGTATTCAAAGTTCAAACTCCCTGTCATCAACATTAGATTGTACCTACTCACACAAATTGATTGTTCTACTATAGTAAAAGATCACTCTTCAAGCTAAATTTTGATCAAAATGCGCAGAAAAACGTTATTGCGAAGTGAAAACTGTACAAAAAACGACGATAAATACGTGTGTACACAATTAATTAAGAAAAATATCGTTTCAATCAATCAATTATTGTTCGAGCAGGGTCGATTCAAAACTCTACAATGCATTTCATAGGGAGAAATATACAAGATGTATCACAGAAAATCAAACATAGGGAAAACTCCAATGTGCAAATTAGTTAGGATCAACGATTACTTTGGCCCAACAAGATGGCTCAAAAGACCGAAAACAATTGTTCCACCTATCAGAAAACCAGATGGCAACTGGGCTCGCAGCCCAAAAGAAAAAGCAGAATTATTTGCTGAACATCTTCAAAATGTTTTCCAACCATTTCCACCAACTACCGGTTCCAACCAAGTAGAAATCACTAATTATTTAAACGATCCTGAACATGATTCAGCACCAATAAAGGCATTCTCACCAAAAAAAATACTCTTTTGCATAAAAAACGAACTAACTGTAAATAAAGCCCCTGGTTTTGACTTAGTGACAGTGCGCACATTGAAAGAATTGCCAAAAAAGGGACTGATGATGCTGACTGCTATCTTCAATGCCATACTTAGAACCAGCTACTTTCCTGACCAGTGGAAAATTGCTCAAATTGTGGTTATTCCAAAACCCGGTAAAGACCCTAAAGAACCGACCTCATACAGACCAATTAGTCTACTGCCAGTAATATCTAAATTATTTGAAAAAATGTTGCTTAAGCGTATTAAACCGATCTTAATAGAAAATAACATTATTCCGGACCATCAATTTGGCTTTAGAAACCACCACGCCACAATAGAACAAGTTCATAGAGTAACCAACATAATCAGGAATAGCCTTGAAAACAAAAATTACTGCTCCGCTGCATTCCTCGATGTTAGCCAAGCATTCGATAAAGTTTGGCATGATGGCCTTCTCTTCAAACTCAAAACCAATATGCCATCTAAAATTTACAAAATATTGAAATCCTACCTGTCCCATAGATACTTCCAAGTCAAGTTTCAAGATGCCTACACCAAACTGTTCCCAATAAAATCTGGAGTACCACAAGGAAGCGTCCTGGGCCCAATGTTGTACACGCTGTTTACAGCTGACCTGCCAACAAACGACATAACAACAACAGCGACATTTGCAGACGATACCGCCATACTATCTGTAGATTCAGATCCAGAAACCGCCTCAGAACAGCTTCAAGAAAGTTTAAATCAGATTCACGAATGGTGCCAAAAGTGGAGAATACAACTAAATCCTACCAAATCCACCCACATAACTTTCACACTAAATAGACAAACATGTCCTGTTGTCACACTAAACGACACCGAACTTCCACAAACTGACGAAGCGAAATACCTCGGAATGCACCTCGACCGACGTCTGACATGGCGAAACCATATTCTTGCCAAAAGAAAGCAGCTTGCTATAAAAAGAAAAAAAATGTGGTGGCTTATAGGAAGAAAATCTCCATTAACAATGGAAAATAAGCTGCTGCTCTATAAAGTGATCTTAAAACCAATATGGACATACGGAATACAGTTATGGGGTACAGCCAGTAAATCTAGCACTGCAATAATTCAACGGTTTCAGTCAACCACACTGCGCATGATAACAGATGCACCATGGTACGTTACCAACGACACTCTTCACCGCGACCTCATGACGCCAACAGTCAAAGAAGAAATCCGACGACTCAGCACCAGATATCAGGATAGACTGCAAAACCATCCCAACCAGCTTGCCATTAATTTATTAGACAATAGTACAACAACATACAGACTAAAAAGACACCATGCACTCGACTTACCGGACATAGATTAATAATAAATTATGAAATACGTTGAGTGCCGCCATTGGGCGACATCTCTCTCTTGCCAAGTTTATCATCATCTTAGTTTATAGTCTGTATTGACTGATTACTAATTAGGCGAATATTAGAAAAAAAAAAAAAAAAAAAAAAAATGGTAACGTTGACTAACCATTATTTAATAACAATAATAACTTATAATGAATAATTAGAAAAATCAATAAAATTAAATTCTTCAATATTAAATGAATTTATTTTTATTAATGAAACAATTTTTATTAAGAAAATATTTTGTTATTAATAATAATTAAACGAAACAAACTGCAGTTAAAATAAAAAATTAAAGCAAATTTCAAATGCATAACCCTCCATTTTGAATTAAGCAGTGGCTTAATCGATTATAAAAACTTTGTCTAACATTACTGAACTGTCAAATGAACAGCAATATGCATTAACTGAATACGTACACCATGATAACCATGGTAACGACCTCTGAATAGATTTCCATATGTACAGTTTCCTGTGATACACTCTGTATATGTTCAGAGCCTAAGGTCTTTAATCAAATCTGATTTTCTGTAACTACGCATGAAAAATAATTATTTGTAGATACAATGAAAACTGTTTTTAATTTTGTGTTATAGTTAATTAATTGACACCACTAGTCGATTGCAATAATTTCTAAAAAAAAAAATTTTTAATAAACTTACCTAAGCAATCAGGAACTCTTCTTGATATAATAACGTATGGTTTAGAAACATCGGCACTTTATTTACCCGTATCACAGATAGTCACATATCACGTATTAAAATAATTATCGTGGGCAAAGCTAACTCCAGACTCTAGTCAAACATCCAGCGAAATATTATGTTCTAGTGGCGGCTAAACAATTAAAACTTTTTAATATTAAATTTGTTAATTTAGTTCTGTAAACAGCAGTTGGTAATTATTATAGTACGTTATTTAGACGTCAAGTAATTGTCATTTTTGATAGATGCTATTTTTAAAACCACAAAAATTTGACTTACAAGTTACAACCCACATAAATTTCAAAGTAAATCTGATTTTCAAAATATACTCAATTACAACAAAACAGTCACCAAAATAAGCATTCAGGTACCTCAAACATAAAAACAGACTGTACAACTTTTTAACTCCAGCTTCTTTAGAACGTTTGGTGAAGCCCAAAGTATAAAAAAATTAAAAATGTTGCCGACGATCGTTTTACATCGCTACCATGAACAAAGGTGATGCAATTCTATATGATATAGTCAAAGATATTATATACCTACAAATTACAATGATAAAACTTGAATAATAAAATACACGTTAAAACTCGTACATACAGTACGCCACTATTTCGAATTATAAAATGAATTAAAACTAAAAATCTGTACAAAATATTATATAATATATACTGTTCTAATTTTATATTACGATGGGTTCTAATGACAACTGATGTTTTTTTTTTAATAAAAAAATAAATAAAAAGGCCACGTTTTGTCCCGAAATGTATACACAAACGACACTGGTTGAGTGCTGTACGAAATAAATTACAAAATTATTAGTCTTTTATAGGACATTATATAAGTTATGTTTTTGTATGACTTTTATTTGTCATCTTTGATCAATGTATTGAATCTTAAGCCCGTTACACACGTGGAGTTAAAACTGTACGATTCGACTCTACAGCTTTATATAGTGTTCCAATTGATAAAACTGTGGATACTAAATTGTGCAGATAAAACGATGCGTGTGTAGACAAACTATAGTTTCCTAGGTTCTTCTAGTCGCTAAAAATCTTAAGATCGCTGTCAATCTTTCATGAATTGATATAGCATCCCTCATTACAGTATTTTGTTTTTGGATCAGTGATGTAACTAAATAAAGAAGGTGCAAATAGGTATCTTCGTTTATCCGCAAATAATTATTAAAATCTTTTGGAGTAATTCTCAATTCATTTAACATTATGTGTGTGAATATTCAGTTCTTTTTAGTACCCATTGTTTATTTACACCTTAAGGCCTAGCACACATGAAGAGCGTTCAACGCGCGTTGGGCTAAACTAGGCCTTAGTTACGTTTTTGATTTTTTTAAATACACATTAACCCGAGAATTCCGAGAACGTTATCTGTCGTCGCCATGTTGTTCGACTATTACGGCTCTACGATTTATTCCGATTGTACAGTCAAATCGCTCGGTTTTAACCGAAGGTGTAAGTATGCTGTACATCAGAAATCAAATTGTACATTTTTTACTGCACGTGTGTAGTGCGCTTTAACCCCAGCCACTGGTCAAAGACAAAAGTCAACACGTTCGGGCGGCAATCATGATTTTATCGAATAAAACAGTGGCGGTGAGTATTTGATTAGTTCATTGGCCATGCTGTAAAATCCCTTGCTCCAGAAATATTTGTTCCAGTTTATCACTGCGGTTCGAGATCCCTGGATAGTATTTTACCTAATACACGAACCCCGTTAACTCAACTTCTCATAAAGCTAATAACATGTACATTGTTATCCCAATCGTGTAAAAAAGCGATATTTGTTCTCAAAGTGTCGATACAGGTCCCAGAAAATCACTGACTGACTTTTCAAGACCTGTTGGGCACTTTCCAAGCATTAATAAACTTGAAATTTAACACATAGGTAGAGCTTAGCATACAAATAATAAAGAGAGAGACAGATTGTGGATTATAAACGCTCAACAGCGGGGGGGTTGTAGGACACAAAAAAGAAAAAAGTAGCCAGTTTACTATCGTAAATTACGGAATATCTGTGACTTAATATGGTGAAAATTAGCTAACTACAAAACGATTTGATATCCTACCGAACTCTCCTTGGGTGCAGCTGAAAATTTTGGGTATAATATGTTTCGTAAAACAAGCGTAACATGAGCGTAAAAGAAATTAAGTAAGATCCATGTGAAACGCGTATACAAGTTTTGTTTACGTCGTTTGAGATTTGGAAGAACAAGGTCTGAAATAAATCTAATGCAATGTCACCTCTTTAAGCTTTTGCTTACCAAAATTTCAACACCTAGCTAAAAAATTTAATAAAGCTGGTAGCTTGTCGAGTCAAAGCCAAAAGAAATAATAACAATGTGTTAAATTTATTTCTGAACTTGTATGTTCCAAATCTTATTTTTCGAATTTAGGATTAAAATGAAACTTGGCATCATTTTAGATTTCTATAACCTTTTGGCGATAACTTGGCTCATTTTTTTCGCATTTATATTTTTGACAGAATATATCTTACTTAATTTCTAAGTAAAATTCTTTGCATACAGAAAAATAATAAATCTTTTAATATTCAATTACCTCTGCTGTATTTGAGGTACAAAATTTAACAAATTACATTCCACGCGTCTATTTGTTAAACTATACATATTATTTCACATTAATTTTAATATAGGTACTAGTGATGTGCCGGATATCCGTATCCGCGGATATCCGAGGGAGAAGAAAGGTCCGTATCCGTATCCGTTAGTTTTTGGCGGATCTTTTACGAATCTTTTATTTACCTTATTAATTTTCAATTCATAGATGAAATTTCAGATTATTTTTTATTTTTTAAAATCGTATTTGACACCTTTATATTGCAAACATTTATCGTAGTGAGTACCATACCAATAGTACATAATTCAAAGGTACTAAAGTACTAAAAAACTATTTTTATAATGAGATATTGCACATCGATCTTTGGAAAGAGACAATCTGTTATGAGTGTTAACTCTTAAAGAGGTCAATAACTTTTTCCCATAACATATAGTCTCTTTCCAAAGGTCGATGTGCGATATTTACCCCCGCGTACTCTAAGAAAGTTAAGATCCGTATCCGTATCCGCGGAACTTGAAACCAAATATATATACATTTTTAACGATCCGGCACATCACTAATAGGTACGTAATATTATAAGTAAAGTACATTTAAAACTTGTTTTTTTTTACAGTACATCTATATATTAATGCCAGTTTTTATTTCATATTATTTTATAAAGTTTTGAACGATTTACTTGCAAACTCCTTATTTTAACACTTCCCTGGTTGACCTTAAATTCCTACTCTAGTATCCGGTGAAGATAAAGATGAAAGCTTGTATCCGCTCCTGTGTCCACTGGGAATGGGATCACCATTAAAAATATCGGAAAATTTTAATTTCGTCAAAAATCGCAGTTTTTATTCAAATTTATGGTTTTTATACAAATAGATACGTTGATACCAATAAGCAAATCCATTTTTTTATTTCTTTTAGTTTAGAAGTTATGAATATACAAATATTTCAAAAGTTTTTGTGATGAGAAAAGATGTTAAAATATCCCAGTCAGGACCCCTTTAATACATGGGACAATTCCGTGAAATCCTGTGAATTTAATTCTAAATCAAAACAAAATAATATTGACCATGGTTGTTAAATGTCTATTGCAAACGATCGACAACAAAATAAGAGTTACAGCGTTGCAATCATCATAAAAATGCTAAACTATATGATAATATACCTAATTACTTATCGACTAGTTTGCAAGTAATTCGTTCAACTTTCAAGATAAAGTAAGCTACTTAAAAAATATGAGGTATTCAGTCAAAATGTAATACTATGTAATTAACAAATTAACGTTCTTAAGAGAAAAGGTCTAAATTGAAAGCTTCCAGAAGACATAAATCAAGATGGCGTCGCCACAGTATTCAAAAGACAAATAATAATTAATTAGTGCTGCCTTCATGATGACCACCCACTAGGTCCTAAGCTCCAACCGTGGTGAAAATATTCAATGAATTTAAACATTAATAATTCTAACAAAGGAACGCCAGGGCAATTTTTCGACCTTTTTTTGGAAACTAGACTCCAAAAGCAAATGTATTGTAGAATAATCCAGCGTCCTATCTTTCCAGAAAAAATAAAATAAAAATAAACTCGACGATAAATGTAAAATGTATTCTTATTTTTGAATCCAATTTTACCCAAAAAAAAAAATGGTCTAAATCATTGACCCTTTAAGTCTTATCTTGTAAGTTAACAAACAAGAATCAACTTAAATTGGGTGAAATAAACAAAATGGGCCAATATAATTATAATCAGCAATCACATTGTTCTTATAAATACGTCCGATTTTTGCTTATTTAGTCTGGACCTTAACTCTTATAAGACTTCGTCTATAAATACACTCATCCACGCTTTTTCTCACTCAGCCAATGACTTTCTCATTAGAAGCACTTCATCTTTGGTACCGTTTTATAGAACGTTATTTTTAAACGAAGTCTAAGCATAATCTTTAAAAATATTTAAATATAACAATCACAGCCAGTACCTTAATTACAACTTTTAGTGACCTACTACCAGTTGGCCGTATCTTTTTTTTAATAATCCTTACACAGAACATTTTAAATATTTTAAATAACGTATAACATTTCAATGCAGATCGTTTTTTTAATATTTTACGAAATATATAAAATTTGTGGTACCCAAGTACATAGACTTGGGTACCCAATCTTCTTGGTTTCCGGACTTGTAGCAGCTTGGCAGCCCACAGGTAAGTCCTGGACATTTTGTTCACTGTTACATCGTCTTTAATAGTGTCAACCGCAGTTGTGGACGAAACGTCAGGTAAAAATACCTATGGGTCACGGCCTACAAACCCGGAAACCAAGAAAATTTGTAGTAGTTTCATCTTTGGTTCATTCGAAATGAACCACCAATCGTTAAATTCAACATATGCATAAAAAATTACACGTAATAAATGATGTTCCGTTGAGACATTTCCAAACTCATACAACAATAATGAATACTTTTGTATTATAGACACTCGACAACTGAGTTATTAAGCGTTTTTCCTTCTCATCGCACATTTCAATTAGGTATAGATTGAACTTTACAAAAATAATGTTTGCGTCCAAAGCAAATCACTCCAACACGCCAGCGTAGCAGCCTCACTCAATCGGCGCCCAAAAACAAACCCTAGATGACGGCACTGCCGTCCTGAATAACTGTTTCATTTCAAAATCAACAATGTTATGATTTCAGACATTAAAATATTTAAATGTTTAAGTTTCTCTTTACTCATTTTTATAATCAAATGTAACAAGGTTAACGTAATTCACAAACATCTGACTTTGAAAACTGTTTTGTTTGTGGTCATTATTCAAATCCTTACCTTGATAGTAAATATACATATTATAGATTCTACGAATCTCAGCTAGTCTGCCAACATTTGAGACACTACATATTTTAACATATAGTAAATAATACTTACAATCATTATAACAACTTTGTTCACTTCACGTTGACACAAATTCAATAAATAAAATTCCAAACAAAATCGAAAATTTTATAATACTAACATCAAATAGAAGTCTACTTCAAAACGTTACTCCGTGAGGTTTTGTAAGATCAATATATGAACAGTTGAGTCCCAAATATTCATTTCCAGAAAAATGTTGAACCATTAAAAAGACTAGAAAAAGGCGAGTTCGTGCGAAAAATTCTACATGTACTGTATTTTCAAACGTTTTAATTGTTTATCCATCAGACATCAAGTAATAGAATGTCTACTATATAAACAAATATAAAGAAAGCTACTCGTCACGCGAATCTCGCTAAGGAACTACTTGGTACAAGTGCTGCAAAAGGGCAACATATTTAACCTCACATTTTCACAGAATAAAGCTGAATGAATTCATTAACAATTCACTTCAAAAATCATCATCACGTCTGATCAGGATCGGCGCTGGGGACCTGTTGAAATGATTTATTTGATGAGGATTTATTTGATCTTGTACTTTTGGACAGCCACGATAATCGACCGACAGCTGTCTCCACCGCCGACGAAGAAGTGCTTGCCTTTGAGCCACTGCCTAAAAAATTCAAAACTGAAAATATGTTCCAAGTGAATAAATTTGTTAAAATAAAAATTAAAGAAGGCAAGCAAAAAGTAGATTAAATAAAAGAAATTACAAGTTTAAAGCTGAGCTTAAAAAAACTAATTAAACTTATAAAAAAAGTCAATAACAGAAGATTTATAAAGTAGAATAAATAAAAGAAATAACAAGTTTAAAGCTGGATTTAAAAAAAAAACTTATTTAACTTAAAACAAGTCAATAACAGCAGAAGTGTAAGAAAATAAATTATTCTCTAAATAATATTTTAATTTAATTAAAGCCGTGTATAAAAAATTAATAACAGCAGATTTCCTTGCGATTCATTGCCATAGCCGACTTGAAGCAGATATTGGAAATTCGGGCAACTCTACGAATGTCAAATACAGAAAATATTGACGGAGAAAATCATGTGGGATATTTTCTGTGGCACGCTGTGAGTATTATTTAGATCCCGGTTAAGAGCGTGTTGGGCAGTAGCAATTCTAACTAACTTAATTATTTCTAAATTAACTATTTTTGCTACAATATTCGTTATATTTTAATTGAAAATACTAACTAAAGGCTACACTCGGAATTTTTTTCAAATACATTGCGTCAATAGTTTGGAATTTAGTGTTAGACGACTTTGAAAGCAAATATCTCGAGACTGAGGGGTTAGAATCAAAAAGTTCTAAACATGTTTTGTTGCATTTTAGGAGATCTATCTATAGACATTTCCCTCAATGAAGTAAATGAAAAAAAAAGTATACTTTTCACTCTATGGGAGGGGAGTTCAAAATATTATTTTATCAAAAGTCTAATAATTTATGTTTTTGGGTCATCCATCTACGTCTATACATATAGGTAATTTTATCTTAAGAGATACAAAAATGAAAAAAATGGAGTACTGTGACATATAGACGGACGTACAGATGGGTAGACTATAAGGCTTCCTAGTTTCTACAGAACCCTAAAAACCGTGAGTTACCGGACGGAGTACGATTTAATCAAAAGATATGCAATCGTGAGCTTAAACATGGGTTTAATAGAATTTTCGTGAACGTAATGGTCAACATGAATAAATATTTACTTTGAAATGTAACTTCAAAAAAAAAAACACAAATTGAATTTATTTCCAAAGATCTTTGTCTTCTTAATAATGCACCCATGGATTTAATTCGTTAAGAATCAATGAATGTAGAAATTAAATTGTAGCAGTTGTGACGTATTATATATCTTAAATTTAGCGCTTTAAAGAAATCGCAAATTGACATGAGCGAAAATGAGCGTGTCTGAATAAGTGAGCGTGCGTAAGAAATTGAGCATGCGTGAATAAGTGATCCGTAAGTGGATGAGAGCATGGTGCCGAAATTTAATTGTTATAATGAAAGGACAGACATGAATACTGAAAGCTAGACATGAACAGGCATTAGTGTGGTTAAAAAAAATAGTACACGTGAACATAAAAGTTTAAACTCTAGCGATCAAAGCTTGATCAAAGAACTGAGGGGCCCCAAAGATGCTGATTCTATATAGCCGATTCTCAGAATGTATATGTTACGGTTAATACAAGAAAGTAGTTAATTCGCGAATTAACCGGCTAATACCCGAATTAACCAATCCTTGACGTTTGTTAATTCGGGTATTAGCCGGTTAATTCGCGAATAAACTACTTTCTTGTATTAACCGTAACATATAGACAAATACGGGAAGGAAAAAAAGACTCTGGTACGGATTTGAGTGTGATGAACCAACTCGAGCATAGCGGTGGACCGATATCTGTCGCATGAACCAATATGGGCGTCAGCTACTGGGTAACGCACACAAGTTCAGGGCTTACATGTGCGTAGTGTCTGTGAAGATAAACAACTTTGGTAACTATGGCGAAAACAGGTGGTAAGAACGGAAGTTTTTCCAGGTTGTGATAACAGCGCCATCTCGCGTGCGCCAGAAAACGGTCCATCTCGAAACACACCAAGCATAGGACGCTAGGACTTCGTGGATGAAACATACATCATTGTGCACAATATATGTTTCATTACGATGTGTACGAATAAGCATACGTAAATCGATTCAGGAGAAATCCATATAATGACAAAAACACCTCAATAACGTTCACACTTAAAAATTTAATTAATTATGGTCGAATTACATTAGTAACTGTTAGACTACGATAGCTGAGAGCTATAGAGGCTGCTTCGTACATAGAAGGTCGTTAGTTCAATGTCGGTTGGAGTCATTATTTTTTTTTTACTTATATATTTTTTTTCAATTTCTTTAATATTGTCTTTATTTCATGGAATCAAACCAACTATTTTAGAATAGTTTATCGCAGGAACAGTTTTTCGCGAAGGAATGTTGATGCGATGGTGTCTTTTGGAAGGTGAAAAGGGGACAAATGCAAAGAGAAGTCTCTTAAAAAACGTACGTGGGGTGTGTTGACATAATCGTGAATCTTTGGGGTTCCTCATCGTTCGATCGCGCATAAGAGGCAAGAGCTGAGTAGGATTTCTAGGTACATGAATGAACGTGAAAAAAATTACTCACGTTTGCATCTTTTACTCTTTCATATTGTATAAGTATGTCATATTGTAAATCCAGTATAATACGTGTCAAACATGTTATAAGGGTACCAAAACATAACTTTCCCAGGGCGCCAACAGAAGTAGAGCCGGACCTGTTCATCGATCATCACCAATGATATTAAAACGGTTGACAGATCGGCTTTTCATATTTTTAATAATTAGAAAAACAGCTTTTTTCAGATAAATTAACCTATATTATTACCGTTTAGATATTTATAATTATTTTTTGTATTAATAATCCAGTAAAGTTTTATAAGCTCTCAGATGTAAACCTGAGAACTAGAAGTTTTAGCCAAGCTATCATCATATAAATAGAAGCGTCCATATTCTTAAAAAGAATTATTTTGAATCAATTATTTTAAAACGTTATGTACATTCAATAAATTCGGCTCTTATGGGAAATCATTGATTTAAAATTGTGGAATTCATGATGATAATTTTAGGAATCTAGCGGCAAAACCAGCCTCGTATGCAGCGGCCTTTATAGACGTAACAAAATTTAGATGGTGTTCACCAGGAGGAGAGGGTCATTCTCAAAAATGCACTATTAATCATTCAGGCTTTGTCAAATTGAAGAAAATATTAATGGGTCTAAATAAATCAGAATCAACAAAGCATCTTTGAATCAACCCGTGTGGGTTCTCCGCTCTAAAGAAGGAACTTACACCTCTCAATTTTAATGTCTAGCACGGTCCTGGGTACAGGAATTAAAAACAGATTAGCAATTAATAAAACGTATTAAAAGTATGAGCATAGTTTTGTATAGAAAAAGTATGACAGAAATTAGTCATAAATATGTATTTCACAAGGCCGAATAATTTAATCCAAAATCCGTATCTCAAGCATATCTGATATCGTGAATTCTTACCTCTTGAACATTTTGTTTTGGATGTGTCTAAGTTGTTTACAAACAAACGCTTCAATAATCTGAAGAGATCTTTGTTAAATAGTAGAAATATCCACGGATTTACACAACTATTCAAACTTGAAAGTAGCGTCAGTATTGTAAAAGTTGCACCTGAAAATGAAAACGTACTTTAAAAACATTTTTTATGAAAAAACAGTGCGAGATAAATCTTTTTATTTGTTGTATTGTATTCGTTGTATTTAAAGTCAACAACCGCCAATCAGAGTTTTTTTATGGTTTATTAATTTTATTAACAAACTTAATTGCCTGTATTTTTTAGGGAATAAGATGCTGGCACATGGGTTAAACCCTGAAGCCATAGGTTGCGGTTTTAAAAAAAAAAACTTAATTGCCAGTTTATGCTTGCACTAGCTTACAAATTCGAGACTAGGAACTGAGATTAATAATACACACATTAACAACGGAAACACTACTATTTCGGTTATTTTCATGGCCGTAATACAGTTCCAGTGTTTCGCCTAAATTCTGAGGATGCTACTAGAAAATTTGAAAAAACATGGTCCTGCGTTTAACCTTTACGCGCAGTTGAAGTGAAACTTCTTTGATATTAATTAACGTTACTTAATATTTATTTCTGCTAGATATTTATTTTTATTTTTAATGTTTATTCATTATATTTAATTTATAGTAGAGTCTCACTAATCCAGTACGTCCAATAATCCGACACCTCCGCTCACGCCTCCCTATTGTTCTCTTTTTGTGAAATGCTTTATTTTATTTACATATTATGAATTTTTCTATACAATCTAATAATCCGAACGTTCCAATAATACAGCATCCCCTAGTTTTTAATAGTGCCGAATTAGTGAGACTACTGTATTTATTTATGTAAATCTTTGATTAACGTCTGATTAGAACTCATCAATAAATAAAGTGATCGACCAATTTTTCAGACAATATATTAACAAAAAATATAAATAATACACTAACGTTTCGATCCGGATTTGGACCTTCTTCAGAACGGATCTAAAAATATAAAAAAATAATTAATATTTAGTTTCTATTTATTTTTAATGAAATTCGTAAAAGATTTTTTTTATTTATTTTTTTAATATTGAACTATTGAAAAAAAAAATTAAAAAAAAAATCTTTCACGAATTTCATTAAAAATAAATAGAAACTAAATATTAATTATTTTTTTATATTTTTAGATCCGTTCTGAAGAAGATCCAAATCCGGATCGAAACGTTAATGTATTAATTATATTTTTTTGTCTGAAAAATTGGTCGATAATTTTATTTATTGAAAACTACTGTATTTATAATTATATATTTATATATAATAAATATAATAATTTTTATAAATCATAATTGTTATAAACATAATTATGTGTTGCGTCTATCTCCGCTGGCGCTTCAGCTGATCACATAATTGGTTTTCTTCTGTACCTATGTTTCACCTTTCGTTCAAGATGGTTTCTACAAATGCATTTTGATATTCTTATTACTACTGCAGTTAAAGCTTTACTTCCGGTTGAAAAAAATATCTGAGTTACTCTGAAGTCGGTCCTAAAGAAGTTTTACTTAAAAAAAAAAAAAAAACAATTTTGTTTTCGTTAAATTTCTGAAATGTATCATTTTCATGAAGGTAATTGTATAACTAACAGACAGACAGACATACAGACAGACAAGGTCTGTCATAAAATTGAATCACAATTTTAATTGTAAGCACATTTGTCTTTTATATAAAACTGTTTTCTGACAGTTGTAATGTACAAATTAAATCAAATGTGTTTTCGCCAAGTTTTTGAAATGTATCGTAGAATAACTGCAGACAGACTAATAAAAAACGTAGGTATATAGATAGGTAGGTACTCTTTTTTATATCGTATAAAGAAATTATTTAAACTTATTATTAAATAATTCCAATCATTATTAACTTTAAAAATCATGCGCGAACCGCTAGTTTGGAACTGCTGTTCTATTGAAATATTTCACGGTTGATAATACCATAATTTTAATTATTATGCTAATTTATGTGTGTTCAATTTGATAGTCAAATTCGAAGCACACAAAGATTGAATTTTGCGTATCTGTATATATTAAAAGGCTTAATTTTGAAAAAAAAAAACTTTTGCAGCTATACAAATTTACAGTTTTCAAGGAAAAAATTCACGAAAAAAAATTCCAAGAGACGACCATTTAACTTGATGCGTAGCGACATTGCCGACTCTTGCATTCGAGGGGCGTAGCCCCTGTGATTTTTCAAAGTCGACCCCTGCGTAGGTAAGGATAACACGGAGACGACTTTTCAAACGCTCGGCTAAAATCGAGAAAAAATCGCTCGCCGTTAAATTTTATCGGAAACTGACGACATTTTTGACCTCTTTCGAGCGAGCGCCAGCGCGGACGGTTTTCGGCCGAATTTCGGCCGACTTTTGTCGAAATAAAATTTTCCATAAGATTAACCCGGCGCGGGAAATCGCTCATTACTCGGCCGATATTAATCGGACGACGTAGAGACCCGTCTCAAACGACGCAGAATAAAAAAGTCAAACTAGAAAGTGCAAGAGAAACGCTCAAAACGACTTTTTTATAGTCATTTATGCGCCGACAAAATCGGCAAAATTGCTTTTTTTCAAGGTTCATATGACGGTGAGTATGTAAAAGTGCCTAGGATCATTGGAAAATTTTCAAAAGATCACAGTCTAACTTAAATACGATTTTAACATGCGACGACGAATCGAGTTTTTAATTAAATTTACGTCGCCGACACTACATTAGTGTGACTGAGATAAAACATTTATAGCATGATTTAACTTGATTCGTTAAGCAATAGCGTTTTGTTCTAAAAAAGTATGCGTTCAAGAGATTTTTCGGCTGTTCCAGCGAAAGCGGCATCTGACAGATGGGCTTTTTTTATAAACCGTGGAAATTAAGACTTAAAATCGAGATATCTAATAAAAATGTCATAAATTATCGAATTTTAAAAGCAATCATTCAGATAATACATCTTTATTTGTTCGTTTTTGCACGGATATTTTTGTGTCATATAATTTATTATCGATTCATCCGAGCCGAAGATTAACTGAACGCTCTCATTTTACTTTGACGTTTGAATTATTAATAAACAAACGACTGTCTAAATTTGGAGCTGTCATTTATCATTTTAAATGAATAATTTGGCACTATTAAGGATTTTGAATCGAAAATGGTTATCGATATTATGTACATTGAAACATATAAAATATTCAAATATACGCCAGACACCGGATAAATCGATATTAATTGAGATCTATTCAAAATAGTAATTTCGGAGGAGCTAGCATTTGAGCTGTGAGTTCGACAGAGACAGAACATTATTCGAATTTCTTTTTTTTTTGGACATTTATTTGACGTTTAAATTTAAAACAATTGTTTTTGTGTCAAAAATACATTTCATAAAATTTTATGCATTTTATGACGGGAAATAATACAGGTTAGTAAGTTAACAAATCATTTTAAATGTATTACAAATACGTGCTAAATACATATTATGCCTATTAATAAATCAAAAATTATATTTTAAACATTTTGTAATATGACAGCTAAAAATTAGGTTATAATATTATTCTGTGTCATATACACTCAGTCGGGTTTCTGTATTTTAAATCGAGATATGTAATCAAATATTGTTATAGATTATTATATACATTGTAGGGCGGTTTTCTATAGTGCACTCCCAAAATAAAACAACAAAATACTAAAGGTGCTTACGGAACTTTATTTAGCTAAAATATTCCATCACATATCGACATTATCTTTCCTGCATTCTTTTCAATAGATGAAATGAAAAGATTGGCTCTCATTGTGCAGGACCTTAAGTAAGATTTTATTAACTTTAATTTTGAAAACAGCTTCTTTGACATGAAGCCACCGAAACAGGGGCGCCGACTCCGTGGGTGCTCGAGGGCTCTAGCACCCACGGGTGATAAATAGATCATAGACGCATCAAAACTGATCAGTAATCGGCTTTGAGAAAAAATTACTTTACAACAATGTCATTGTTGGAACTTAAACCCGAAACTTCCACTATCGCGGCGGATGACTTAGTCAGTTAGTCTACAATAACATAATGGATTAATTCAACATTAATTATAATAAAGCAAATAAGATTTATTATGAGAATGATGAATTGTTCTCATATAACTTGATTGTACTGGACGAATTTAGATGCGATTTTCACGATAATTATACATAATGGTGAAAATTGCGTCTAAATACGTCGGTCGGTGTGCATTTCTTTCCTCGCAATTTGCCAGTTTTTTTAAACGAATCATTAAATTGAGCATCAGCACTCACAGGGTTATTTAAAAGCCGGCGTCCCTACACCGACACACTAATAGTTAAAAAAAATATCTTCGACACAGTGCTAGACTCGGAACAGACACAGAATAGCCACATTTTACGATGAATATGAGAGGCTCTATGGCGCGCGGTACATTCCGCTGCTGTAGTATAGGTATACTATTTATTAATTATTTATTATTTACTCGAATCAGTTCAGTCGCGCGTATGATATTATATTGTATCTACTTTCATCGCGTTACTCAATCGCTCGACCGAGCGCAACCTGAACTCATTCTTCTTTTTGGAAATTATATTCGACAGTAAATGAAAATAAAGTTGCGATACATGTTCAGATATAATATAAATAAATGTAGATAGATACTAGAGTAGCTGAATCCATTTATTTATTGGTATATTATGGCTTTGCAGAGTGATTCTTCTGTAAGTATTAACTGACTGTGCGAGTGAGTTGTCGTTGTCGGGGGCTGTTCGTTTATTACGTAAGATGATTTGGGGAGGGACAGGGTCTGAACAAATCTTATTCTTATCTTACATAGGGGCGGTAAAGGGTCTAGATTGTGAGATCGCAAAAGTAAACAAAAAAATATAATTTCAAAACGCGCGCAGTCTCGCACATGCGTGGATCGTACGGCAATGTATTCAACATACTTAAACTATCAACGACAATACACCCCCGCCCCACTGTCCATCGGTCCAAAACGCCCTCAAAGTACTTTGCACCTAAGAAAGCTGTGCAACTTCACAAAAAAGCTCATGGCATCGCTTCGAATATTGAAAAAGAACACGCTGTTGCCGCATACTTAAGAAGGGGTACGGAGCTATGTGCCACATGAAACGCAACAATGTTGATATTGTTGAATGGGTGAACTTAATTATTCTCTTAAATGAGGCAGTGAATCCGACGCAGAGCAGAGATGTTCCAGTTGCTGATCCACTAGCTGACTTGCTGTTAAGCCCCTGAACTGATTCACATTTTTAGTAAAACATGTGTTACCGATTCATATTAAAACATTGTTTTTTATAGCACACAAACTAACGGGTTTTTATATTTTTGCTACTTTTTCTTTGCATATTGGTAGATACAGATTTTATGTAAGTATAAAAGGGTGGGGGCGGAGGTCAAAAAGTGGTTAAAATTGTCTTACGTAATAAATAAACAGCCCCTCACCCCTTGGTGCTTGAAACCCGGGGCGCACCCCCCCCCCTTCGCCCACTTCTTTGGAACGTTGAGCGTCGTCCAATGTACCAAAAAAGTTGGGAAAAGAAGGTTCAACTTGCTGTCCGTTCTTAAATAGTCAAAAGTTGCATCTTAATAACTTTCTTATTTAACAGTTTTAATTAACGATATAAAACCGCCGTAGTGTGTACTGACAGCTATTAGATTATATAGTTTTACACAGTAAAACTACAAAATGTAATCGTTGTCGAGCATGTAGTAAGTGGTCATGTCGATGCGATGGCGTTTTTTTTTTTGCACAGTGAAAATGGTAAGGCCTTTTGGGGAATTTTTTTAAATACAATTACGGGGTTGTGTCGACGCAATGGCGTGTTCTGTTTGCGCAGTGAAAAAGTGAGAGCCTTTTGAGAGATTTCTTTAATTAGTTTCAAAACACTTCTATCTTGGAAAACTATACTTAAGACACATTCAAAGAATTTTTGCCTACGAAAGTTCTGGCAATTGAGTAGTCGTATATCAAAGCACGCCAACCTTTGAAAAATATGCCAAAAACATGCAAAAATGTTTTGTTTACGAAATATGAAAATATTTAGGGCCGAAGGACTGAATTTTGTACCTGTACCTGGACGAGGCTCATTTTTTTGCGCTCGACAAGTATCAAAACACATCGATTTTGGAAAACTATTCTAAAAACACATTCAAAAATGTTTCATTATGTCTAATATAATAGCGAAACCGACAACTTTTCCAATTATATAATATATAACTTAGGTCGATCGAAGACTACGTATCGATACGATAAAAAATATGTCAGTCGTATGTGTCGATAAACTCTAAGACGTTCAAATTTCAGTTATTTACGCATCGTTCTCTCGATGCTGATTCGTGAGAACTTTTCATAATTTTCAAACGCGCTAGAAGTGAAACTTCTTAGGGTCTAATATTTGTTGATGATTTTAAGGCTCCAGGATTAGGAATTAATGTTTATGTGAAATTCGCTATTTAAAAAAAATAGGCTACCTTGATTTTTTTTTGGGGGAATTTCGACATTTTGACTGTTGGACATATTAGAATTGGTGACGGGGAGGAAAACATTTCACAGCGCGGGAGGCCCCTCGAAGGGGTAAAAAGTACCGTTTTTGCGATTTTCGGACGTCTTTTTCGACTGGAAGGAGCAACATTTTTACTGTCGGAAAAATTACCAAAAAATTTGTTAAACCTTCGCTTGGGTGCCGTCCTATCCCGCTGACACGCTCGGATGTTTCCTTAGGGTTGAAAAAAATTCCAAAAGAGCGACACCTTTTGAATGTTGGTTTTTCAAACGCACCTGCTATACGGCACCCCCGATCGATCTGAAAATTTAATGGAATTTTTTTTGGGCGGTCTCTTATAAACCTATGTTTCGACCGTCGGGGCCGAAGGCTCCTGGTGGACGTAAAAAATGTCTAAATATTTTCCGAAAACAAATAAAAATCCCCGATGCCGGACGGATCGTCTGATTGAAACTAAAAGGATATCGTCACGTTCGACCCGTCAAAAGGCATCTTTTCGAAGTCGACGCTCGAATCGCTCCGACGCACCGTTCGACATAAATAACGCGAAATGTCCTAAATTCGAGAAAATGCTATGTAGATTGTATACACGCTAGGGTGTTTTTGTAAGCTAATGTTTTAGCATTGAACCTAAAAAAATTCTCACAAAATTTTAGCCTTTTAGATCTAACCTGTGAATGGCGCCAACCGTTAACATGAGAAAAAATTCGGGAACGTTACCCTGTGTTTTTTTTTGCGCAGTTCATCAAAAATCGATACAAATAGTTTCGTTTTAGATACAGCGACAGAGCTATAAGTATGGAGATACATAATACAGGGCGTGTGTGTTAAATACCGGGGCGGTCAATTATTTCGAATGCTGCACGTTGAATAAAAAAACTAAAAACACGTGTCCAGTACTTTTAAAAAATCTATTCAGCGACACTAAACTTTGGAATTTTAAATTGTTACCCCCAATTTTTATTACCGATTTGTATTCTACGGTGAAAAATAGGATACTTTTGTCTGAAACATTTTTTCGAATTCTGAGTAGTTGGCGCTGTTAATAACGGAGAAAAAATACGTGCCTAGAAATGTATGTTATTGTTGTTTGAACAGAATGGCCTCATGTTGGTTTGTTGGCGTTAGTTCATGTCGCCTACCTGACAAGATACTGTTTCCTCAGAATTCAAAAAAATGTTTCAGACAAAAGTGTCTTATTTTTCAACGTACAATACAAATCTCTAATAAAAATTGGGGGTACCCATTTCAAATTTCAAAGCTACCCCCGCCCCCGCCACCGGGAGAGGGGACGGGGGGTCAAGTTTTGTGTCGCTGAATATGCCTTTTAAAAATACTGGACACGTGTTTTTTTGTTTTTTAATTCAATGTGCAGTATTCAAAATAACTGACTGCCACCGTATTTATGCCAGGCCCTATATAAATAAGAGTAAATATGATTTTAATTTACGAATTTCATACGAACATGTTAGTTGGGGTTAACTTAAAGCTAATGCCTGCAGTACGCATTCGCCGAGCGTGCTCGCCGTGAGATCTCGCCGAGAGAGTTGATAAAGCGAGCGTCTACGAATGTTTTTGTGTGTGTGTGTGTACACTGTACACACTTGGCGTGACTTGGCTTCACTGGTCATTTAAACGGCGCAGTTAAATGGATCTGGACGTTGTTTGTGTTGCTGCTGTTTCAGCTTATTGCGCATAATACCTATACCTATTAAAAATAAATTGGTCCTATCCGCCATAATTTATTTATCATTAAAAACGCTATTAGTTTACACTTTAACTGAGTTTAACTAACAAAAATGACAACTTAAGGTACGATTCCGATCCATGCGGCAGACGGCAGCGGCAGACGTCGACGGAATGTGCCGCGACGGCAAACGGCATACTTTGTAATTTTCATTTGTATGAGGCCGATTCCGACATACGACTGCAAATGCCTCGCGACATGTCGTGACTTTTTTTGACGCGTAGCGGCAGACTGCACTACCATACAAAACACAGTACTGCCGTTGCAGTTTGACATTATGGACGTGTTGACAGACGAAGAAAACAAAAATTGTATTAATTTAGTGTCTAAACATCCGTGTTTATTTGATTTTTTTATCAAAGTTTCATAAGAACCTTCTTCCAGTCTATTTAAATACAATGGCAGTATAGGTTTTCTGCTTAAGTAATAGTATAATAATAGATCGTCGTCGTCTTCTTCTTCTTGCAATAAAACTTGCAGCATTTGATTATTCATAACTATATCGAATACACATCGCAAATTAGTAATGCTGCGACGTAACTGCAGTGCCTGCTGCCGGCTTCGGAATCTATACGACGGCAACTGAAGCCCGACAGCTATTGCTGTCGGTCTGCCGTCTGCCGTGTGGATCGGAATCGTACCTTTAAGTACATTTAAATTCGCACTAGGTGAAGAGTGTGTACTGAATGCACTCGCACTCACCGCTCGATTCCTTTGACTCGCGGTTGAAAAATCGACTTTATACAGAGCGCTAGCGAGGTGAGACAGGGCGCTACGAGATCAGGCGAGCGTTTCCAGTACACACTCGCGTTCGGGCAGTTTCGGTATCTCTCGGCGAGTGTATACTGCCGGCTTACGATATAGCGTTTTAAAGGAGATGATGATGAAGACCGTATTAAGCATAAAATTCAGTCTCAGATCGGAAAAAAAAGTATTGTTCGATTTTGTTGTAAGAAGAATAGATTATTCAACATGAACAAGATGTTGAAATAGATGACACAAACCTTAGACTATGGAGGTATAAGGACATCGTATAAATCATTGCGCGCGTCTGTTGACTGTTAGCATCAAAACCGGGGTTGTAAAAAATTACTAGGCCGTGTCGATGCGATGGCATTTTCTTTTTGCGCAGGGAAAAGGGAAGGGTCTTTTGGGGATTTCTTTAAAAAACAATTACGGAGTCGTGTCGATGCGTTGGCGTTTTCTTTTGACGTGATAACGTCTTATAAATTGATGAATCACGTCAAAATAAAAAGATGAATGACCTAGCTGTCGACCCACTTATGTAAATAAAAAAAAAAAAAGATGAAACACCGGCTGCATGCACGAAAAAGTGTAACGCCTAACGTTCCTGACGTTACTAAGTGAGCGACTATAATGCCTTCGGTAATTTTGAAGCAGATATCATCAACCGATTGAGATGAAAATTTGTATACACGTTTAGTTTGAATGACAATACATGGTTAGCTGTGTGACGTCACTCTAAATCCAATATGGCGGACTTCTAAAGATGGCGGAAATGCCTTCGGTAATTTTGAAGCAGATATCATCAACCGATTGAGATGAAAATTTGTATACACGTTTAGTTTGAATGACAATGCATGGTTAGCTGTGTGACGTCACTCTAAATCCAAAATGGCGGACTTCTAAAGATGGCGGACTAATTTTATTATGCTTTCCTACAATATGGGTATCAAATATAAGGGCTTCTGAGAATAACTCGACAAATAAAGTGACGTCACTCTAAAACCAATATGGCGGACTTCTAAAGATGGCGGACAAATTTTATTATGCTTTCCTACAATATGGGTATCAAATGAAAGGGCTTGCTGAAAATAACTCGAAAAATAAAGTAACGTCACTCTAAATCTAATATGGCGGACTTCTAAAGATGGCGGACTAATTTTATTATGCTTTCCTACAATATGGGTATCAAATATAAGGGCTTGCTGAGAATAACTCGACAAATAAAGTGACGTCACTCTAAAACCAATATGGCGGACTTCTAAAGATGGCGGACAAATTTTATTATGCTTTCCTACAATATGGGTATCAAATGAAAGGGCTTGCTGAGAATAACTCTAAAAATAAAGTGACGTCACTCTAAATCCAATATGGCGGACTTCTAAAGATGACAGACTGAGTTTTTGACGTGACAACGTCTTATAAATTGATGAAACACCAGCTGCACGCACGAAAAAGTGTAATGTTCCGTAACGTTCCGCCTGACCCTGTGCGTGCAAGCGAGAGCGCAGTAATGTATTATTAAATATTATATTCGAGCGGAATACGTTATCACGTAAAACTATCGTCCGTAAACCGACTTTACAGACAACCAATTTTTTGCACAGTGAAAATGGTAAGGCCTTTTGGGGGATTTTTTTAAATACAGTTACGGGGTCGTGTCGATGCAATGGCGTGTTCTGTTTGCGCAGTGAAAAAGTGAGAGCCTTTTGATAGATTTCTTTAATTAGTTTCAAAACACTTCTATCTTGGAAAACTATACTTAAGACACATTCAAAGAATTTTTGCCTACGATATTTGTTGCAATAAGGCAGGCGTATATCAAAGCACACCAACTTTGGAAGAATATGCCAAAAACACATGCAAGAATGTTTTGTTTACGAAATATGAAAATAGTGAAGGCCGAAAAGTCGAAATTTATACCTTTACCTGTACGAGGCTCGAAGAGCCGAGTATTTTTTTGAGCTCGATCAGTATCAAAACACATCGATTTTGGAAAACTATTTTGAAAAAACATTCAAAAATGTTTCGCGTAAACCTGTTATGGTATTTGAGAAGGCGTGTATCAAAACACACCAACCTTTGAAAACTATGCCCAAATCAAATGCAAACATGTTTTGTGTAAATAAATAACAGTAAGTTGCGCTGCGAGCCTGTATCAAAACACATCTATCTTGGAAAACTATTCTTCAGTCACATTCAAAAATTGTTTGCTTACAACAGTTATGACAATTGGGCAGGCGTAGATCAAAGCACACCAGCCTTTGAAAAGTACGCCAAAAACACATGCTAACATGTTTTGTTTCAGAAATACGACAATGATGAGGGCCGCAGGCCCGAATTTTGTACTTGAATTATTATTACGAGGCTCGAAGAGCCGAGTATTTTTTTGGACTCATTGCAGTATCAAAACACATCGATTTTGGAAAACTATTCTAAAAACACATTCAAAAATGTTTTGCGTACACCTGTTATGGTAATTTGGCAGACGTGCATCAAAAAACGCCAACCTTTAAAAACTATGCCAAAAACAAATGCAAAAATGTTTTGTGTAAATAAATAACGGTTAGTTGCCTGTATTAAAACACATCAATCTTTGAAAACTAAGCCAAAAGCACGACTAAAAAAGTTTTGTGTTGGCAAAAAATTTTTGGCGACAGCCTGTGGCAAAAAATTTTTTGGCGACAGCCTGTGCCAAAAATTGATCTTAGAAGACTGTGTTAAGTCACCTTCAAAAAAGTTTTGAACCAGGTCCACTAGTCTGTATATATTAAAAGGCTTAATTTTGAAAAAAAAAAACTTTTGCAGCTATACAAATTTACAGTTTTAAAGGAAAAAATTCACGAAAAAAAATTCTCAGAGACGACCGTTTAACTTGATGCGTAGCGACATTGCCGACTCTTGCATTCGAGGGGCGTAGCCCCTGTGATTTTTCAAAGTCGACCCCTGCGTACATAAGGATAACACGGAGACGACTTTTCAAACGCTCGGCTAAAATCGAGAAAAAATCGCTCGCCGTTAAATTTTATCGGAAACTGACGACATTTTTGACCTCTTTCGAGCGAGCGCCAGCGCGGACGGTTTTCGGCCGAATTTCGGCCGACTTTTGTCGAAATAAAATTTTCCATAAGATTAACCCGGCGCGGGAAATCGCTCATTACTCGGCCGATATTAATCGGACGACGTAGAGACCCGTCTCAAACGACGCAGAATAAAAAAGTCAAACTAGAAAGTGCAAGAGAAACGCTCAAAACGACTCTTTTATAGTCATTTATGCGCCGACAAAATCGGCAAAATTGCTTTTTTTTCGAAATTCTTAGACGGTGGCTAGGTAAAAGTGCCTGGGTACATTGAGAATTTTCGAAAAAGTCACAGCCTAACTTCAATACGATTTTAACATGCGACGACGAATCGAGTTTTTAATTAAATTTACGTCGCCGACACTACATTAGTGTGACTGAGATGAAACATTTATAGCATGATTTAACTTGATTCGTTAAGCAATAGCGTTTTGTTCTAAAAAAGTATGCGTTCAAAAGATTTTTCGGCTGTTCCAGCGAAAGCGGCATCTGACAGATGGGCTTTTTTTATAAATCGTGGAAATTAAGACTTAAAATCGAGATATCTAATAAAAATGTCATAAATTATCGAATTTTAAAAGCAATCATTCAGATAATATATCGTTATTTGTTGGTTTTTGCACGGATATTTTTGTGTCATATAATTTATTATCGATTCATCCGAGTCGAAGATTAACTGAACGCTCTCATTTTACTTTGACGTTTGAATTATTAATAAACAAACGACTGTCTAAATTTGGAGCTGTCATTTATCATTTTAAATGAATAATTTGGCATTATAAAGGATTTTGAATCGAAAATGGTTATCGATATTATGTACATTGAAACATATAAAATATTCAAATATACGCCAGACACCGGATAAATCGATATTAATTGAGATCTATTCAAAATAGTAATTTCGGAGGAGCTAGCATTTGAGCTGTGAGTTCGACAGAGACAGAACATTATTCGAATCTCTTTTTTTTTTGGACATTTATTTGACGTTTAAATTTAAAACAATTGTTTTTGTGTCAAAAATACATTTCATAAAATTTTATGCATTTTATGACGGGAAATAATACAGGTTAGTAAGTTAACAAATCATTTTAAATGTATTACAAATACGTGCTAAATACATATTATGCCTATTAATAAATCAAAAATTATATTTTAAACATTTTGTAATATGACAGCTAAAAATTAGGTTATAATATTATTCTGTGTCCGTATACACTCAGTCGGGTTTCTGTATTTTAAATAGAGATATGTAATCAAATATTGTGATAGATTATTATATATACATTGTAGGGCGGTTTTCTATAGTGCACTTAAGTAAGATTTTATTAACTTTAATTTTGAAAAGCTTCTTTCACATGAAGCCACCGAAACAGGGGCGCCGACTCCGTGGGTGCTCGAAGGCTCTAGCACCCACGGGTGATAAATAGACCATAGACGCATCAAAATTAATTGGTAATCGGCATTGAGAAAAAATTACTTTACAACAATGTCATTACTGGAACTTAAACCCGAAACTTCCACTATCGCGGCGGTTGTCAGTTAGTCTACAATAACATAATGGACTAATTCAACATTAATTATAATAAAGCATGATATATATACTATATACAGCTGCAAATAAGATTTATTATGAGAATGATGAATTGTTCTCATATAACTTGATTCTACTGGACGAATTTAGATGCGATTTTTACGATAATTATACATAATGGTGAAAATTGCGTCTAAATACGTCGGTCGGTGTGTATTTCTTTCCTCGCAATTTGCCAGTTTTTTTAAACGAATCTTTAAATTGAGCATCAGCACTCACAGGGTTATTTAAAAGCCGGCGTCCCTGCATCGACACACTAATAGTTAAAAAAAATATCTTCGACACAGTGCTAGCCACATTTTACGATGAATATGAGAGGCTCTATGGCGCGGTTCATTCCGATGCTGTGGTAGGTACGATTTATTAATTATTTATTATTTACTTGAATCAGTTCAGTCGCGCGTATGACATTATATTGTATCTACTTTCATCGCGTTACTCAATCGCTCGACCGAGCGCAACCTGAACTAATTCTTCTTTTTGGAAATTATATTCGACAGTAAATGAAAATAAAGTTGCGATACATGTTATGATATAATATAAATAAATGTAGATAGATACTAGAGTAGCTGAACCCATTTATTTATTGGTATATTATGGCTTTGCAAAGTGATTCTTCTGTAAGTATTTTCTGGCTGTGCGAGTGAGTTGTCGTTGTCGGGGGCTGTTCGTTTATTACGTAAGATGATTTGGGGAGGGACAGGGTCTGAACAAGTCTTATTCTTATCTTACATAGGGGCGGTAAAGGGTCTAGATTGTGAGATCGCAAAAGTAAACAAAAAAATATAATTTCAAAACGCGCGCCGTCTCGCACATGCGTGGATCGTACGGCATATCTATTAGATTATATAGTTTTACACAGTAAAACTACAAAATGTAATCGTTGTCGAGCATGTAGTAAGTAAATAGTGCGAATTTTAAAATCAATTTTAAGTAATGAAAACTGCATTTTTATCATATGTGTAATCAAATTACTATATCACGCATTGCCTACATTTACTCAAGGTGCGGTGTATAGAAAATATAGCTGCGTCTCTTTTTAGCGATACTAAACTTAACCCACTGCCCACCCACTTCTGTTGGCGGAGGCGAGGATAATTTTGGAATTTTAAATGGGTATCCCCAATTTTTATTACAGAAATTTAATGGAATTTTTTTCGGGCGGTCTCTTATAAACCTATGTTTCGACCGTCGGGGCCGAAGGCTCCTGGTGGACGTAAAAAATGTGCAAATATTTTCCGAAAATAAAAAAAATCCCCGATGCCGGACGAATCGTCTGATCGAAACTAAAAGGATATCGTCACGTTATGCCCGTCGAAAGGCGTCTTTTCGAAGTCGACGCTCGAATCGCTCCGACGCACCGTTCGACATAAATAACTCGAAAAGTCTAAATTCGAGAAAATGCTATGTAGATTGTATACACGCTAGGGTGTTTTTGTAAGCTAATGTTTTAGCATTGGACCTAAAAAAATTCTCACAAAATTTTAGCCTTTAAGATCTAACCTGTGAATGGCGCCAACCATTAACATGAGAAAAAATTCGGGAACGTTACCCTGTGTGTTTTTTTTTGCGCAGTTCATCAAAAACCGATACAAATAGTTTCGCTTTAGATACAGCGACAGAGCTATAAGTATGGAGATACATAATACAGGGCGTGTGTGTTAAATACCGGGGCGGTCAATTATTTCGAATGCTGCACGTTGAATAAAAAAACAAAAAACACGTGTCCAGTATTTTTAAAAGATCTATTCAGCGACACTAAACTTTGGAATTTTAAATTGTTATCCCCAATTTTTATTACCGATTTGTATTCTACGGTGAAAAATAGGATACTTTTGTCTGAAACATTTTTTCGAATTCTGAGTAGTTGGCGCTGTTGATGACGGAGAAAAAATACGTGCCTAGAAATGTATGTCTGTTGTTTGAACAGAATGGCCTCATGTTGGTTTGTTGGCGTTAGTTCATGTTGCCTACCTGACAAGATACTATTTCCGCAGAATTCGAAAAAATGTTTCAGACAAAAGTGTTTGTTTTCACTGTTTTACTGGCGGGTGCTTTTTTCCAATTTTCGGAGTGAGGCGGAGGTTAGTGGTGGGAATGCTCCTGAGGGTCTAAGGAATCAAGTAAAAGAAATTTTGAAATCGGAGATGTTCCACCACTTTTCCAGATTTTCCTGCTTATTTACTGGACTAAAAAAGTTCAGGCAACAGAGAGAAGAACATTTTTGTTAACCGTGGGAACATAATATTTCGAAAATATGATATCTGCGTCTCTTTTTTCGAATTACTTCCCTGGTTATTCCAACACTACACATGCTCTGTTTCAAGCTGTCTGAACACTGTGACAGAACCGCCACAGTCTTGCGCAGTAGATCCAAAACCTATACAAGTAGTTTCGTTTTAATACAGTGATGGAGCTATAAGTATGGAGTACTATACAGGGTGTGTGTCTTAAATACCGGGGCGGTCAATTATTTCGAATGCTGCACGTTGAATAAAAAAACACGTGTCCGGTATGTTTAAAAGATCTATTCAGCGACACTAAACTTTGGAATTTTAAATTGGTACCCCTAATTTTTAATACCGATTTGTATTCTACGGTAAAAAATTGGTTGTCTGTAAAGTCAGTTTACGGACGATAGTTTTACGTGATAACGTATTCCGTAATACATAACCTAAACCTCCCAAAATTTGGTTTCAATCCGCTTATCCTTGGTGTCGGAATGATAAGAAATGTCAAAAGTGACGTTTGCAACTGTCAAAGTATTATGTTCTAATAATAATTAGTTATTCCAATACTTAACTTAGAAGGCGTTACTAATGTCAAAAAATTAAATTAAACATTAGAAATGCAGCCGTTTTCATGTTAAGACAAGACATACGTTATTTTCTAATTTCCATGTACGGCAAACAAAGAAGACCGACCGCGTCGCGCCATGCATTAGACAACATTGCATTTATACAGCTATTTTTCTATATAAATTTGTATAAAAAAACTGTTTAGGCAAATTCTGTTATACGAAATCTATGTAAAATGTTCTCCTCTTTCGTTTAAGACTGGTTTCAAACCGATCTGATTTAAATTGAGCGAGAAATTAGCAAAAAGCACGCACCGGGTCAGGCGGAACGTTACGCGTTACGAACGTTAGGAACGTTAGGATTTTAGGAACGTTACACTTTTTCGTGCATGCAGCCGGTGTTTTATCAAATTATAAGATTGGTGATTCATCAATTTATAAGACGTTATCACGTCAAAAATAGGACACTTTTGTCTGAAACATTTATTCGAATTCTGAGTAGTTGGCGCTGTTAATAACGGAGAAAAAATACGTGTCTAGAAATGTATGTGTCTGTTGTTTGAACAGAATGGCCTCATGTTGGTTTGTTGGCGTCAGTTCATGTCGCCTACCTGACAAGATACTGTTTCCTCAGAAATCGAAAAAATGTTTCAGAAAAAAGTGTCTTATTTTTCAACGTACAATACAAATCTCTAATAAAAATTGGGGGTACCCATTTCAAATTTCAAAGCTACCCCCGCCCCCGCCACCGGGAGAGGGGACGGGGGGTCAAGTTTTGTGTCGCTGAATATGCCTTTTAAAAATACTGGACACGTGTTTTTTTGTTTTTTTAATTCAACGTGCAGTATTCAAAATAACTGACCGCCACCGTATTTATGACAGGCCCTATATAAATAAGAGTATATATGATTTCAATTTACGAATTCATACGAACATGTTAGTTGGGGTTAACTTAAAGCTAATGCCTGCAGTACGCATTCGCCGAGCGTGCTTGCCGTGAGATCTCGCCGAGAGAGTTGATAAAGCGAGCGTCTACGAATGTATGTGTGTGTGTGTGTGTACACTGTACACACTTGGCGTAACTTGGCTTCACTGGCCATTTAAACGGCGCAGTTAAATGGATCTGGACGTTGTTTGTGTTGCTGCTGTTTCAGCTTATTGCGCATAATACCTATACCTATTAAAAATAAATTGGTCCTATCCGCCATAATTTATTTATCATTACAAACGCTATTAGTTTACACTTTAACTGAGTTTAACTAACAAAAATGACAACTTAAGGTACGATTCCGATCCACGCGGCAGACGGCAGCGGCAGACGTCGACGGAATGTGCCGCGACGACAAACGGCATTACTTTGTAGTTTTCATTTGTATGAGGCCGATTCCGACATACGACTGCAAATGCCTCGCGACATGTCGTGACTTTTTTTGACGCGTAGCGGCAGACTGCACTACTATTTTTTTAAGCTCGATCAGTATCAAAACACATCGATTTTGGAAAACTATTTTGAAAAAACATTCAAAAATGTTTCGCGTAAACCTGGTATGGTATTTGAGAAGGCGTGTATCAAAACACACCAACCTTTGAAAACTATGTCCAAATCAAATGCAAACATGTTTTGTGTAAATAAATAACAGTAAGTTGCGCCGCGAGCCTGTATCAAAACACATCTATCTTGGAAAACTATTCTTCAGTCACATTCAAAAATTGTTTGCTTACAACAGTTATGGCAATTGGGCAGGCGTAGATCAAAGCACACCAACCTTTGAAAAGTACGCCAAAAACACATGCTAACATGTTTTGTTGAAGAAATACGACAATTATGAGGGCCGCAGGCCCGAATTTTGTACTTGAATTATTATTACGAGGCTCGAAGAGCCGAGTAGTTTTTTGGGCCTCATTGCAGTATCAAAACACATCGATTTTGGTAAACTATTCTCAAAACACATTCAAAAATGTTTCGCGTATACCTGTTATGGTAATTTGGCAGACGTGCATCAAAAGACGCCAACCTTTAAAAACTATGCCAAAAACAAATGCAAAAATGTTTTGTGTAAATAAATAACGGTTAGTTGCCTGTATTAAAACACATCAATCTTTGAAAACTAAGCCAAAAGCACGTGTAAAAAGTTTTGTGTTGGCAAAAAAATTTTTGGCGAGAGCCTGTGGCAAAAAATTTTTTGGCGACAGCCTGTGCCAAAAATTGATCTTAGAAGACTGTGTTAGGTCACCTTCAAAAAAGTTTTGAACCAGGTCCACTAGTCTGTATATATTAAAAGGCTTAATTTTGAAAAAAAAAAACTTTTGCAGCTATACAAATTTACAGTTTTAAAGGAAAAAATTCGTGCGAAAAATGCCAGATAGACGACCGTTTAACTTGATGCGTAGCGACATTGCCGACTCTTGCATTCGAGGGGCGTAGCCCCTGTGATTTTTCAAAGTCGACCCCTGCGTACATAAGGATAACACGGAGACGACTTTTCAAACGCTCGGCTAAAATCGAGAAAAAATCGCTCGCGGTTCAATTTTATCGGAAACTGACGACATTTTTCACCTCTTTCGAGCGAGCGCGAGCGCCGACGGTTTTCGGCCGAATTTCGGCCGACTTTTGTCGAAATAAAATTTTCCATAAGATTAACCCGGCGCGGGAAATCGCTCATTACTCGGCCGATATTAATCGGACGACGTAGAGACCCGTCTCAAACGACGCAGAATAAAAAAGTCAAACTAGAAAGTGCAAGAGAAACGCTCAAAACGACTTTTTTATAGTCATTTATGCGCCGACAAAATCGGCAAAATTGCTTTTTTTTCGAAATTCTTAGACGGTGGCTAGGTAAAAGTGCCTAGGTACATTGAGAATTTTCGAAAAAGTCACAGCCTAACTTCAATACGATTTTAACATGCGACGACGAATCGAGTTTTTAATTAAATTTACGTCGCCGACACTACATTAGTGTGACTGAGATGAAACATTTATAGCATGATTTAACTTGATTCGTTAAGCAATAGCGTTTTGTTCTAAAAAAGTATGCGTTCAAAAGATTTTTCGGCTGTTCCAGCGAAAGCGGCATCTGACAGATGGGCTTTTTTTATAAACCGTGGAAATTAAGACTTAAAATCGAGATATCTAATAAAAATGTCATAAATTATCGAATTTTAAAAGCAATCATTCAGATAATACATCGTTATTTGTTGGTTTTTGCACGGATATTTTTGTGTCATATAATTTATTATCGATTCATCGGAGCCGAAGATTAACTGAACGCTCTCATTTTACTTTGACGTTTGAATTATTAATAAACAAACGACTGTCTAAATTTGGAGCTGTCATTTATCATTTTAAATGAATAATTTGGCATTATAAAGGATTTTGAATCGAAAATGGTTATCGATATTATGTACATTGAAACATATAAAATATTCAAATATACGCCAGACACCGGATAAATCGATATTAATTGAGATCTATTCAAAATAGTAATTTCGGAGGAGCTAGCATTTGAGCTGTGAGTTCGACAGAGACAGAACATTATTCGAATTTCTTTTTTTTTTGGACATTTATTTGACGTTTAAATTTAAAACAATTGTTTTTGTGTCAAAAATACATTTCATAAAATTTTATGCATTTTATGACGGGAAATAATACAGGTTAGTAAGTTAACAAATCATTTTAAATGTATTACAAATACGTGCTAAATACATATTATGCCTATTAATAAATCAAAAATTATATTTTAAACATTTTGTAATATGACAGCTAAAAATTAGGTTATAATATTATTCTGTGTCATATACACTCAGTCGGGTTTCTGTATTTTAAATCGAGATATGTAATCAAATATTGTTATAGATTATTATATACATTGTAGGGCGGTTTTCTATAGTGCACTCCCAAAATAAAACAACAAAATACTAAAGGTGCTTACGGAACTTTATTTAGCTAAAATATTCCATCACATATCGACATTATCTTTCCTGCATTCTTTTCAATAGATGAAATGAAAAGATTGGCTCTCATTGTGCAGGACCTTAAGTAAGATTTTATTAACTTTAATTTAGAAAACAGCTTCTTTGACATGAAGCCACCGAAACAGGGGCGCCGACTCCGTGGGTGCTCGAGGGCTCTAGCACCCACGGGTGATAAATAGAGCATAGACGCATCAAAACTGATCAGTAATCGGCTTTGAGAAAAAATTACTTTACAACAATGTCATTGTTGGAACTTAAACCCGAAACTTCCACTATCGCGGCGGATGACTTAGTCAGTTAGTCTACAATAACATAATGGATTAATTCAACATTAATTATAATAAAGCAAATAAGATTTATTATGAGAATGATGAATTGTTCTCATATAACTTGATTGTACTGGACGAATTTAGATGCGATTTTCACGATAATTATACATAATGGTGAAAATTGCGTCTAAATACGTCGGTCGGTGTGCATTTCTTTCCTCGCAATTTGCCAGTTTTTTTAAACGAATCATTAAATTGAGCATCAGCACTCACAGGGTTATTTAAAAGCCGGCGTCCCTGCACCGACACACTAATAGTTAAAAAAAATATCTTCGACACAGTGCTAGACTCGGAACAGACACAGAATAGCCACATTTTACGATGAATATGAGAGGCGCGGTACATTCCGCTGCTGTAGTAGGTAAGATTTATTAATTATTTATTATTTACTCGAATCAGTTCAGTCGCGCGTATGATATTATATTGTATCTACTTTCATCGCGTTACTCAATCGCTCGACCGAGCGCAACCTGAACTCATTCTTCTTTTTGGAAATTATATTCGACAGTAAATGAAAATAAAGTTGCGATACATGTTCAGATATAATATAAATAAATGTAGATAGATACTAGAGTAGCTGAATCCATTTATTTATTGGTATATTATGGCTTTGCAGAGTGATTCTTCTGTAAGTATTAACTGACTGTGCGAGTGAGTTGTCGTTGTCGGGGGCTGTTCGTTTATTACGCAAGATGATTTGGGGAGGGACAGGGTCTGAACAAATCTTATTCTTATCTTACATAGGGGCGGTAAAGGGTCTAGATTGTGAGATCGCAAAAGTAAACAAAAAAATATAATTTCAAAACGCGCGCAGTCTCGCACATGCGTGGATCGTACGGCAATGTATTCAACATACTTAAACTATCAACGACAATACACCCCCGCCCCACTGTCCATCGGTCCAAAACGCCCTCAAAGTACTTTGCACCTAAGAAAGCTGTGCAACTTCACAAAAAAGCTCATGGCATCGCTTCGAATATTGAAAAAGAACACGCTGTTGCCGCATACTTAAGAAGGGGTACGGAGCTATGTGCCACATGAAACGCAACAATGTTGATATTGTTGAATGGGTGAACTTAATTATTCTCTTAAATGAGGCAGTGAATCCGACGCAGAGGAGAGATGTTCCAGTTGCTGATCCACTAGCTGACTTGCTGTTAAGCCCCTGAACTGATTCACATTTTTAGTAAAACATGTGTTACCGATTCATATTAAAACATTATTTTTTATAGCACACAAACTAACGGGTTTTTATATTTTTGCTACTTTTTCTTTGCATATTGGTAGATACAGATTTTATGTAAGTATAAAAGGGTGGGGGCGGAGGTCAAAAAGTGGTTAAAATTGTCTTACGTAATAAATAAACAGCCCCTCACGCCTTGGTGCTTGAAACCCGGGGCGCACCCCCCCCCCCTTCGCCCACTTCTTTGGAACGTTGAGCGTCGTCCAATGTACCAAAAAAGTTGGGAAAAGAAGGTTCAACTTGCTGTCCGTTCTTAAATAGTCAAAAGTTGCATCTTAATAACTTTCTTATTTAACAGTTTTAATTAACGATATAAAACCGCCGTAGTGTGTACTGACAGCTATTAGATTATATAGTTTTACACAGTAAAACTACAAAATGTAATCGTTGTCGAGCATGTAGTAAGTGGTCATGTCGATGCGATGGCGTTTTTTTTTTTGCACAGTGAAAATGGTAAGGCCTTTTGGGGAATTTTTTAAAATACAATTACGGGGTTGTGTCGACGCAATGGCGTGTTCTGTTTGCGCAGTGAAAAAGTGAGAGCCTTTTGAGAGAATTCTTTAATTAGTTTCAAAACACTTCTATCTTGGAAAACTATACTTAAGACACATTCAAAGAATTTTTGCCTACGAAAGTTCTGGCAATTGAGTAGTCGTATATCAAAGCACACCAACCTTTGAAAAATATGCCAAAAACATGCAAAAATGTTTTGTTTACGAAATATGAAAATATTTAGGGCCGAAGGACTGAATTTTGTACCTGTACCTGGACGAGGCTCATTTTTTTGCGCTCGACAAGTATCAAAACACATCGATTTTGGAAAACTATTCTAAAAACACATTCAAAAATGTTTCATTATGTCTAATATAATAGCGAAACCGACAACTTTTCCAATTATATAATATATAACTTAGGTCGATCGAAGACTACGTATCGATACGATAAAAAATATGTCAGTCGTATGTGTCGATAAACTCTAAGACGTTCAAATTTCAGTTATTTACGCATCGTTCTCTCGATGCTGATTCGTGAGAACTTTTCATAATTTTCAAACGCGCTAGAAGTGAAACTTCTTAGGGTCTAATATTTGTTGATGATTTTAAGGCTCCAGGATTAGGAATTAATGTTTATGTGAAATTCGCTATTTAAAAAAAATAGGCTACCTTGATTTTTTTTTGGGGGAATTTCGACATTTTGACTGTTGGACATATTAGAATTGGTGACGGGGAGGAAAACATTTCACAGCGCGGGAGGCCCCTCGAAGGGGTAAAATGTACCGTTTTTGCGATTTTCGGACGTCTTTTTCGACTGGAAGGAGCAACATTTTTACTGTCGGAAAAATTACCAAAAAATTTGTTAAACCTTCGCTTGGGTGCCGTCCTATCCCGCTGACACGCTCGGATGTTTCCTTATGGTTGAAAAAAATTCCAAAAGAGCGACACCTTTTGAATGTTGGTTTTTCAAACGCACCTGCTATACGGCACCCCCGATCGATCTGAAAATTTAATGGAATTTTTTTTGGGCGGTCTCTTATAAACCTATGTTTCGACCGTCGGGGCCGAAGGCTCCTGGTGGACGTAAAAAATGTCTAAATATTTTCCGAAAACAAAAAAAAATCCCCGATGCCGGACGGATCGTCTGATTGAAACTAAAAGGATATCGTCACGTTCGACCCGTCAAAAGGCATCTTTTCGAAGTCGACGCTCGAATCGCTCCGACGCACCGTTCGACATAAATAACGCGAAATGTCCTAAATTCGAGAAAATGCTATGTAGATTGTATACACGCTAGGGTGTTTTTGTAAGCTAATGTTTTAGCATTGAACCTAAAAAAATTCTCACAAAATTTTAGCCTTTTAGATCTAACCTGTGAATGGCGCCAACCGTTAACATGAGAAAAAATTCGGGAACGTTACCCTGTGTTTTTTTTTTTGCGCAGTTCATCAAAAATCGATACAAATAGTTTCGTTTTAGATACAGCGACAGAGCTATAAGTATGGAGATACATAATACAGGGCGTGTGTGTTAAATACCGGGGCGGTCAATTATTTCGAATGCTGCACGTTGAATAAAAAAACTAAAAACACGTGTCCAGTACTTTTAAAAAATCTATTCAGCGACACTAAACTTTGGAATTTTAAATTGTTACCCCCAATTTTTATTACCGATTTGTATTCTACGGTGAAAAATAGGATACTTTTGTCTGAAACATTTTTTCGAATTCTGAGTAGTTGGCGCTGTTAATAACGGAGAAAAAATACGTGCCTAGAAATGTATGTTATTGTTGTTTGAACAGAATGGCCTCATGTTGGTTTGTTGGCGTTAGTTCATGTCGCCTACCTGACAAGATACTGTTTCCTCAGAATTCAAAAAAATGTTTCAGACAAAAGTGTCTTATTTTTCAACGTACAATACAAATCTCTAATAAAAATTGGGGATACCCATTTCAAATTTCAAAGCTACCCCCGCCCCCGCCACCGGGAGAGGGGACGGGGGGTCAAGTTTTGTGTCGCTGAATATGCCTTTTAAAAATACTGGACACGTGTTTTTTTGTTTTTTAATTCAATGTGCAGTATTCAAAATAACTGACTGCCACCGTATTTATGCCAGGCCCTATATAAATAAGAGTAAATATGATTTTAATTTACGAATTTCATACGAACATGTTAGTTGGGGTTAACTTAAAGCTAATGCCTGCAGTACGCATTCGCCGAGCGTGCTCGCCGTGAGATCTCGCCGAGAGAGTTGATAAAGCGAGCGTCTACGAATGTTTTTGTGTGTGTGTGTGTACACTGTACACACTTGGCGTGACTTGGCTTCACTGGTCATTTAAACGGCGCAGTTAAATGGATCTGGACGTTGTTTGTGTTGCTGCTGTTTCAGCTTATTGCGCATAATACCTATACCTATTAAAAATAAATTGGTCCTATCCGCCATAATTTATTTATCATTAAAAACGCTATTAGTTTACACTTTAACTGAGTTTAACTAACAAAAATGACAACTTATGGTACGATTCCGATCCATGCGGCAGACGGCAGCGGCAGACGTCGACGGAATGTGCCGCGACGGCAAACGGCATACTTTGTAATTTTCATTTGTATGAGGCCGATTCCGACATACGACTGCAAATGCCTCGCGACATGTCGTGACTTTTTTTGACGCGTAGCGGCAGACTGCACTACCATACAAAACACAGTACTGCCGTTGCAGTTTGACATTATGGACGTGTTGACAGACGAAGAAATCAAAAATTGTATTAATTTAGTGTCTAAACATCCGTGTTTATTTGATTTTTTATCAAAGTTTCATAAGAACCTTCTTCCAGTCTATTTAAATACAATGGCAGTATAGGTTTTCTGCTTAAGTAATAGTATAATAATAGATCGTCGTCGTCTTCTTCTTCTTGCAATAAAACTTGCAGCATTTGATTATTCATAACTATATCGAATACACATCGCAAATTAGTAATGCTGCAACGTAACTGCAGTGCCTGCTGCCGGCTTCGGAATCTATACGACGGCAACTGAAGCCCGACAGCTATTGCTGTCGGTCTGCCGTCTGCCGTGTGGATCGGAATCGTACCTTAAAGTACATTTAAATTCGCACTAGGTGAAGAGTGTGTACTGAATGCACTCGCACTCACCGCTCGATTCCTTTGACTCGCGGTTGAAAAATCGACTTTATACAGAGCGCTAGCGAGGTGAGACAGGGCGCTACGAGATCAGGCGAGCGTTTCCAGTACACACTCACGTTCGGGCAGTTTCGGTATCTCTCGGCGAGTGTATACTGCCGGCTTACGATATAGCGTTTTAAAGGAGATGATGATGAAGACCGTATTAAGCATAAAATTCAGTCTCAGATCGGAAAAAAAATTATTGTTCGATTTTGTTGTAAGAAGAATAGATTATTCAACATGAACAAGATGTTGAAACAGATGACACAAACCTTAGACTATGGAGGTATAAGGACATCGTATAAATCATTGCGCGCGTCTGTTGACTGTTAGCATCAAAACCGGGGTTGTAAAAAATTACTAGGCCGTGTCGATGCGATGGCATTTTCTTTTTGCGCAGGGAAAAGGGAAGTGTCTTTTGGGGATTTCTTTAAAAAACAATTACGGAGTCGTGTCGATGCGTTGGCGTTTTCTTTTGACGTGATAACGTCTTATAAATTGATGAATCACGTCAAAATAAAAAGATGAATGACCTAGCTGTCGACCCACTTATGTAAATAAAAAAAAAAAAAAAAAGATGAAACACCGGCTGCATGCACGAAAAAGTGTAACGCCTAACGTTCCTGACGTTACTAAGTGATCGACTAGAATGCCTTCGGTAATTTTGAAGCAGATATCATCAACCGATTGAGATGAAAATTTGTATACACGTTTAGTTTGAATGACAATACATGGTTAGCTGTGTGACGTCACTCTAAATCCAATATGGCGGACTTCTAAAGATGGCGGTAATGCCTTCGGTAATTTTGAAGCAGATATCATCAACCGATTGAGATGAAAATTTGTATACACGTTTAGTTTGAATGACAATGCATGGTTAGCTGTGTGACGTCACTCTAAATCCAATATGGCGGACTTCTAAAGATGGCGGACTAATTTTATTATGCTTTCCTACAATATGGGTATCAAATGAAAGGTCTTGCTGAGAATGACTCAAAAAATAAAGTGACGTCACTCTAAATCCAATATGGCGGACTTCTAAAGATGGCGGATTAATTTTATTATGCTTTCCTACAATATGGGTATCAAATGAAAGGACTTGCTGAGAATAACTCGAAAAATAAAGTGACGTCAGTCTAAAACCAATATGGCGGACTTCTAAAGATGGCGGACTAATTTTAGTATGCTTTCTTACAATATGGGTATCAAATGAAAGGACTTGCTGAGAATAACTCGAAAAATAAAGTGACGTCAGTCTAAAATCAATATGGCGGACTTCTAAAGATGGCGGACTAATTTTATTATGCTTTCCTACAATATGGGTATCAAATGAAAGGGCTTGCTGAGAATAACTCGAAAATTAAAGTGACGTCACTCTAAATCCAAAATGGCGGACTTCTAAAGATGGCGGACTAATTTTATTATGCTTTCCTACAATATGGGTATCAAATATAAGGGCTTTCTGAGAATAACTCGACAAATAAAGTGACGTCACTCTAAAACCAATATGGCGGACTTCTAAAGATGGCGGACAAATTTTATTATGCTTTCCTACAATATGGGTATCAAATGAAAGGGCTTGCTGAAAATAACTCGAAAAATAAAGTGACGTCACTCTAAATCTAATATGGCGGACTTCTAAAGATGGCGGACTAATTTTATTATGCTTTCCTACAATATGGGTATCAAATATAAGGGCTTCTGAGAATAACTCGACAAATAAAGTGACGTCACTCTAAAACCAATATGGCGGACTTCTAAAGATGGCGGACAAATTTTATTACTTTCCTACAATATGGGTATCAAATGAAAGGGCTTGCTGAGAATAACTCTAAAAATAAAGTGACGTCACTCTAAATCCAATATGGCGGACTTCTAAAGATGACAGACTGAGTTTTTGACGTGACAACGTCTTATAAATTGATGAAACACCAGCTGCACGCACGAAAAAGTGTAATGTTCCGTAACGTTCCGCCTGACCCTGTGCGTGCAAGCGAGAGCGCAGTAATGTATTATTAAATATTATATTCGAGCGGAATACGTTATCACGTAAAACTATCGTCCGTAAACCGACTTTACAGACAACCAATTTTTTGCACAGTGAAAATGGTAAGGCCTTTTGGGGGATTTTTTTAAATACAGTTACGGGGTCGTGTCGATGCAATGGCGTGTTCTGTTTGCGCAGTGAAAAAGTGAGAGCCTTTTGATAGATTTCTTTAATTAGTTTCAAAACACTTCTATCTTGGAAAACTATACTTAAGACACATTCAAAGAATTTTTGCCTACGACATTTGTTGCAATAAGGCAGGCGTATATCAAAGCACACCAACTTTGAAAGAATATGCCAAAAACACATGCAAGAATGTTTTGTTTACGAAATATGAAAATAGTGAAGGCCGAAAAGTCGAAAATTATACCTTTACCTGTACGAGGCTCGAAGAGCCGAGTATTTTTTTGAGCTCGATCAGTATCAAAACACATCGATTTTGGAAAACTATTTTGAAAAAACATTCAAAAATGTTTCGCGTAAACCTGTTATGGTATTTGAGAAGGCGTGTATCAAAACACACCAACCTTTGAAAACTATGCCCAAATCAAATGCAAACATGTTTTGTGTAAATAAATAACAGTAAGTTGCGCTGCGAGCCTGTATCAAAACACATCTATCTTGGAAAACTATTCTTCAGTCACATTCAAAAATTGTTTGCTTACAACAGTTATGACAATTGGGCAGGCGTAGATCAAAGCACACCAGCCTTTGAAAAGTACGCCAAAAACACATGCTAACATGTTTTGTTTCAGAAATACGACAATGATGAGGGCCGCAGGCCCGAATTTTGTATTTGAATTATTATTACGAGGCTCGAAGAGCCGAGTATTTTTTTGGACTCATTGCAGTATCAAAACACATCGATTTTGGAAAACTATTCTAAAAACACATTCAAAAATGTTTTGCGTACACCTGTTATGGTAATTTGGCAGACGTGCATCAAAAAACGCCAACCTTTAAAAACTATGCCAAAAACAAATGCAAAAATGTTTTGTGTAAATAAATAACGGTTAGTTGCCTGTATTAAAACACATCAATCTTTGAAAACTAAGCCAAAAGCACGTGTAAAAAAGTTTTGAGTTGGCAAAAAATTTTTGGCGACAGCCTGTGGCAAAAAATATTTTGGCGACAGCCTGTGCCAAAAATTGATCTTAGAAGACTGTGTTAAGTCACCTTCAAAAAAGTTTTGAACCAGGTCCACTAGTCTGTATATATTAAAAGGCTTAATTTTGAAAAAAAAAAACTTTTGCAGCTATACAAATTTACAGTTTTCAAGGAAAAAATTCACGAAAAAAAATTCTCAGAGACGACCGTTTAACTTGATGCGTAGCGACATTGCCGACTCTTGCATTCGAGGGGCGTAGCCCCTGTGATTTTTCAAAGTCGACCCCTGCGTACGTAAGGATAACACGGAGACGACTTTTCAAACGCTCGGCTAAAATCGAGAAAAAATCGCTCGCTGTTAAATTTTATCGGAAACTGACGACATTTTTCACCTCTTTCGAGCGAGCGCGAGCGCGGACGGTTTTCGGCCGAATTTCGGCCGACTTTTGTCGAAATAAAATTTTCCATAAGATTAACCCGGCGCGGGAAATCGCTCATTACTCGGCCGATATTAATCGGACGACGTAGAGACCCGTCTCAAACGACGCAGAATAAAAAAGTCAAACTAGAAAGTGCAAGAGAAACGCTCAAAACGACTTTTTTATAGTCATTTATGCGCCGACAAAATCGGCAAAATTGCTTTTTTTCAAGGTTCATATGACGGTGAGTATGTAAAAGTGCCTAGGATCATTGGAAAATTTTCAAAAGATCACAGTCTAACTTAAATACGATTTTAACATGCGACGACGAATCGAGTTTTTAATTAAATTTACGTCGCCGACACTCCATTAGTGTGACTGAGATGAAACATTTATAGCATGATTTAACTTGATTCGTTAAGCAATAGCGTTTTGTTCTAAAAAAGTATGCGTTCAAAAGATTTTTCGGCTGTTCCAGCGAAAGCGGCATCTGACAGATGGGCTTTTTTTATAAACCGTGGAAATTAAGACTTAAAATCGAGATATCTAATAAAAATGTCATAAATTATCGAATTTTAAAAGCAATCATTCAGATAATATATCGTTATTTGTTGGTTTTTGCACGGATATTTTTGTGTCATATAATTTATTATCGATTCATCCGAGTCGAAGATTAACTGAACGCTCTCATTTTACTTTGACGTTTGAATTATTAATAAACAAACGACTGTCTAAATTTGGAGCTGTCATTTATCATTTTAAATGAATAATTTGGCATTATAAAGGATTTTGAATCGAAAATGGTTATCGATATTATGTACATTGAAACATATAAAATATTCAAATATACGCCAGACACCGGATAAATCGATATTCATTGAGATCTATTCAAAATAGTAATTTCGGAGGAGCTAGCATTTGAGCTGTGAGTTCGACAGAGACAGAACATTATTCGAATTTCTTTTTTTTTTGGACATTTATTTGACGTTTAAATTTAAAACAATTGTTTTTGTGTCAAAAATACATTTCATAAAATTTTATGCATTTTATGACGGGAAATAATACAGGTTAGTAAGTTAACAAATCATTTTAAATGTATTACAAATACGTGCTAAATACATATTATGCCTATTAATAAATCAAAAATTATATTTTAAACATTTTGTAATATGACAGCTAAAAATTAGGTTATAATATTATTCTGTGTCATATACATTATACACTCAGTCGGGTTTCTGTATTTTAAATCGAGATATGTAATCAAATATTGTTATAGATTATTATATACATTGTAGGGCGGTTTTCTATAGTGCACTCCCAAAATAAAACAACAAAATACTAAAGGTGCTTACGGAACTTTATTTAGCTAAAATATTCCATCACATATCGACATTATCTTTCCTGCATTCTTTTCAATAGATGAAATGAAAAGATTGGCTCTCATTGTGCAGGACCTTAAGTAAGATTTTATTAACTTTAATTTAGAAAACAGCTTCTTTGACATGAAGCCACCGAAACAGGGGCGCCGACTCCGTGGGTGCTCGAGGGCTCTAGCATCCACGGGTGATAAATAGAGCATAGACGCATCAAAACTGATCAGTAATCGGCTTTGAGAAAAAATTACTTTACAACAATGTCATTGTTGGAACTTAAACCCGAAACTTCCACTATCGCGGCGGATGACTTAGTCAGTTAGTCTACAATAACATAATGGATTAATTCAACATTAATTATAATAAAGCATGATATACCTATATATATTGTATAAAATACAGCTGCAAATAAGATTTATTATGAGAATGATGAATTGTTCTCATATAACTTGATTCTACTGGACGAATTTAGATGCGATTTTCACGATAATTATACATAATGGTGAAAATTGCGTCTAAATACGTCGGTCGGTGTGTATTTCTTTCCTCGCAATTTGCCAGTTTTTTTAAACGAATCTTTAAATTGAGCATCAGCACTCACAGGGTTATTTAAAAGCCGGCGTCCCTGCACCGACACACTAATAGTTAAAAAAAATATCTTCGACACAGTGCTAGACTCGGAACAGACACAGAATAGCCACATTATTACGTATGATTTGGGGAGGGACAGGGTCTGAACAAGTCTTAATCTAATCTTACATAGGGGCGGTAAAGGCGGTAAAGATTGTGAGATCGCAAAAGTAAACAAAAAAATATAATATCAAAACGCGCGCAGTCTCGCACATGCGTGGAAGTTTAAAAATGCGTTGCCGGACGATCACTATTATGGGAAAAGAAAGTTCAACTTCCTGTCCGTTCTTAAATAGTCAAAGGTTGCATCTTAATAACTTTCTTATTTAACAGTTTTAATTAACGATATAAAACCGCCGTAGTGTGTACTGACAGCTATTAGATTATATAGTTTTACACAGTAAAACTACAAAATGTAATCGTTGTCGAGCATGTAGTAAGTAAATAGTGCGAATTTCAAAAATCAATTTTAAGTAATGAAAACTGCATTTTTATCATATTATGTGTAATAAAATTACTATATCACGCATTGCCTACATTTACTCAAGGTGCGGTGTATAGGAAATATAGCTGCGTCTCTTTTTAGCGATACTAAACTTAACCCACTGCCCATCCACTTCTGTTGGCGGAGGCGAGGATAATTTTGGAATTTTAAATGGGTATCCCCAATTTTTATTACAGAAATTTAATGGAATTTTTTTCGGGCGGTCTCTTATAAACCTATGTTTCGACCGTCGGGGCCGAAGGCTCCTGGTGGACGTGAAAAATTTCCAAATATTTGCCGACGTCGGACGGATCGTCTGATCAAATCTAAAAGGATATCGTCACGTTCGGCCCGTCGAAAGGCGTCTTTCCGAAGTCGGCGCTTCAATCGCTCCGACGCACCGTTCGACGTAAATAACGCGAAATATCCTAAATTCGAGAAAATGCTATGTAGATTGTATACACGCTATAGGGTGTTTTTGTAAGCTAATGTTTTAGCATTGGACCTAAAAAAATTCTCACAAAATGTTAGCCTTTCAGATCTAACCTGTGAATGGCGCCAACCGTTAACATAAGAAAAAATTCGGGAACGTTATCCTGTGTTTTTTTTTTTGCGCAGTTCATCAAAAACCGATACAAATAGTTTCGTTTTAGATACAGTGATGGAGCTATAAGTATGGACTACTATACAGGGTGTGTGTCTAAAATACCCCGGGGCGGTCAATAATTTCGATGCTGCACGTTGAATAAAAAAACACGTGTCCGGTATTTTTAAAAGATCTATTCAGCGACACTAAACTTTGGAATTTTAAATTGGTACCCCCAATTTTTATTACCGATTTGTATTCTACGGTAAAAAATAGGACACTTTTGTCTGAAACATTTTTTCGAATTCTGAGTAATTGGCGCTGTTAATAACGGAGAAAAAATACGTGCCTAGAAATGTATATGTCTGTTGTTTAAACAGAATGGCCTCATGTTGGTTTGCTGGCGTTAGTTCATGTCGCCTATCTGACAAGATGTTTCCTCAGAATTCGAAAAAATGTTTCAGACAAAAGTGTCTTAATTTTCAACGTACAATACAAATCACTAATAAATATTGGGGGTACCCATTTCAAATTTCAAAGCTACCCCCGCCCCCGCCACCGGGAGTGGGGACGGGGCGTCAAGTTTTGTGTCGCTGAATATGCCTTTTAAAAATACTGGACACGTGTTTTTTTGTTTTTTAATTCAACGTGCAGTATTCAAAATAACTGACCGCCACCGTATTTATGACAGGCCCTATATAAATAAGAGTACCTATATATGATTTGAATTTACGAATTTCATACGAACATGTTAGTTGGGGTTAACTTAAAGCTAATGCCTGCAGTACGCATTCGCCGAGCGTGCTCGCCGTGAGATCTCGCCGAGAGAGTTGATAAAGCGAGCGTCTACGAATGTATGTGTGTGTGTGTGTACACTGTACACACTTGGCGTGACTTGGCTTCACTGGCCATTTTAACGGCGCAGTTAAATGGATCTGACGTTGTTTGTGTTGCTGCTGTTTCAGCTTATTGCGCATAATACCTATACCTATTAAAAATAAATCCGCCATAATTTATTTATCATTAAAAACGCTATTAGTTTACACTTTAACTGAGTTTAACTAACAAAAATGACAACTTAAGGTACGATTCCGATCCACGCGGCAGACTGCAGCGGCAGACGTCGAGTGAATGTGCCGCGACGGCAAACGGCATTTACTTTGTAGTTTTCATTTGTATGAGGCCGATTCCGACATAAAGGTACGTCCAAGATGCAAGCTGTTAGTCAGGTAGTCAGACGCTGGTTTTCTGAGTCAGACAGTCGGCGTGCATAAAATCCTTTGTTGCTAAATCGGACTGGCCATAATGCACCAGCGCGCAGTTTTACGGCGCACCGGCTCTCTGACTCAGATATTTACCAGTATGAATTGTACATTCTGGTTTCAGATAACCTGCGTCTGACAGTGTCGTTTTTAGGTGCTATAAAATATGGATATCGGCAAAATGGGGGTTTTGTGGAAATACGCCCAGTTCTTTGTAAGCCTGTGTTCAATTCTTGACAAAATAAAGTAAAAAGTATCCGGACTCATTCGGAAATATTAAAAAAATCGGTTTTCGTCGGCAAGTAATTGCGAAAAAAGGTGTTTGTACTCCCCGTAAATCGACCTTAATTTATTAATTGAATGTATTTCACTTTTAACAGGTTTTAATTTAGATGTAACATTGTCACCAAGCAGCAACAAAGCTGCAATCTGTACTGTTCGCTCCACAATTAATAATTATTTAATATGAATGCTCTGTCTGCGCCGATAACCAGCTTTTATATTGGCCACACCCAACGCCGCTCGGAGTCAGGCAGTCAGACGCCGAAAATCTGAATCTGACTACCAGCTTGCATTTTGGACGTGCCTTACGACTGCAAATGCCTCGCGACATGTCGTGACTTTTTTTGACGCGTAGCGGCAGACTGCACTACCATACAAAACACAGTACTGCCGTTGCAGTTTGACATTATGGACGTGTTGACAGACGAATAAATCAAAAATTTTATTAATTTAGTGTCTAAACATCCGTGTTTATTTGATTGCAAAAATTTTTTTATATAAATTTTATTAATTTAGTGTCTAAACATTCGTGTGTATTTGATTTTTTTATGAAAGTTTCATAAGAGCCTTCTTCCAGTCAATTTAAATACAATGGCAGTATAGGTTTTCTGCTTAAGCAATAGTATAATAATAGATCGTCGTCGTCTTCTTCTTCTTGCAATAAAACTTGCAGCATTTGATTATTCATAACTATATCGAATACACATCGCAAATTACTAATGCTGCGACGTAACTGCAGTGCCTGCTGCCGGCTTCGGAATCTATACGACGGCAACTGAAGCCCGACAGCTATTGCTGTCGGTCTGCCGTCTGCCGCGTGGATCGGAATCGTACCTTTAAGTACATTTAAGTTCGCACTAGGTGAAGAGTGTGCACTAAATGCACTCGCACTCACCGCTCGATTCCTTTGACTCGCGGTTGAAAAATCGACTTTATACAGAGCGCTAGCGAGGCGAGACAGGGCGCTACGAGATCAGGCGAGCGTTTCCAGTACACACTCGAGTTCGGGCAGTTTCGGTATCACTCGGCGAGTGTATACTGCCGGCTTACATTATAGCGTTTTAATAGAGATGATGATGAAGACCGTATTAAGCATAAAATTCGGTCTCAGATCGGAAAAAAAATTATTGTTCGATTTTGTTGTAAGAAGAATAGATTATTCAACATGAACAAGATGTTGAAATAGATGACACAAACCTTAGACTATGGAGGTATAAGGACATCATATAAATCATTGCGCGCGTCTGTTGACTGTTAGCATCAAAACCGGGGTTGTAAAAAATTACTAGGCCGTGTCGATGCGATGGCATTTTCTTTTTGCGCAGGGAAAAGGGAAGTGTCTTTTGGGGATTTCTTTAAAAAACAATTACGGAGTCGTGTCGATGCGTTGGCGTTTTCTTTTGACGTGATAACGTCTTATAAATTGATGAATCACGTCAAAATAAAAAGATGAATGACCTAGCTGTCGACCCACTTATGTAAATAAAAAAAAAAAAAAAGATGAAACACCGGCTGCATGCACGAAAAAGTGTAACGCCTAACGTTCCTGACGTTACTAAGTGATCGACTAGAATGCCTTCGGTAATTTTGAAGCAGATATCATCAACCGATTGAGATGAAAATTTGTATACACGTTTAGTTTGAATGACAATGCATGGTTAGCTGTGTGACGTCACTCTAAATCCAATATGGTGGACTTCTAAAGATGGCGGAAATGCCTTCGGTAATTTTGAAGCAGATATCCTCAACCGATTGAGATGAAAATTTGTATACACGTTTAGTTTGAATGACAATGCATGGTTAGCTGTGTGACGTAACTCTAAATCCAATATGGCGGACTTCTAAAGATGGCGGACTAATTTTATTATGCTTTCCTACAATATGGGTATGAAATGAAAGGGCTTGCTGAGAATGACTCAAAAAATAAAGTGACGTCTCTCTAAATACAATATGGCGGACTTCTAAAGATGGCGGACTAATTTTATTATGCTTTCCTACAATATGGGTATCAAATGAAAGGGCTTGCTGAGAATGACTCAAAAAATAAAGTGACGTCACTCTAAATCCAATATGGCGGACTTCTAAAGATGGCGGATTAATTTTATTATGCTTTCCTACAATATGGGTATCAAATGAAAGGACTTGCTGAGAATAACTCGAAAAATAAAGTGACGTCTCTCTAAATCCAATATGGCGGACTTCTAAAGATGGCGGACTAATTTTATTATGCTTTCCTACAATATGGGTATCAAATGAAAGGGCTTGCTGAGAATGACTCAAAAAATAAAGTGACGTCACTCTAAATCTAATATGGCGGACTTCTAAAGATGGCGGATTAATTTTATTATGCTTTCCTACAATATGGGTATCAAATGAAAGGACTTGCTGAGAATAACTCGAAAAATAAAGTGACGTCAGTCTAAAACCAATATGGCGGACTTCTAAAGATGGCGGACTAATTTTATTATGCTTTCCTACAATATGGGTATCAAATGAAAGGGCTTGCTGAGAATAACTCGAAAAATAAAGTGACGTCACTCTAAATCCAAAATGGCGGACTTCTAAAGATGGCGGACAAATTTTATTATGCTTTCCTACAATATGGGTATCAAATATAAGGGCTTCTGAGAATAACTCGACAAATAAAGTGACGTCACTCTAAAACCAATATGGCGGACTTCTAAAGATGGCGGACAAATTTTATTATGCTTTCCTACAATATGGGTATCAAATGAAAGGGCTTGCTGAAAATAACTCGAAAAATAAAGTGACGTCACTCTAAATCTAATATGGCGGACTTCTAAAGATGGCGGACTAATTTTATTATGCTTTCCTACAATATGGGTATCAAATATAAGGGCTTTCTGAGAATAACTCGACAAATAAAGTGACGTCACTCTAAAACCAATATGGCGGACTTCTAAAGATGGCGGACAAATTTTATTATGCTTTCCTACAATATGGGTATCAAATGAAAGGGCTTGCTGAAAATAACTCTAAAAATAAAGTGACGTCACTCTAAATCCAATATGGCGGACTTCTAAAGATGACAGACTGAGTTTTTGACGTGACAACGTCTTATAAATTGATGAAACACCAGCTGCACGCACGAAAAAGTGTAATGTTCCGTAACGTTCCGCCTGACCCTGTGCGTGCAAGCGAGAGCGCAGTAATGTATTATTAAATATTATATTCGAGCGGAATACGTTATCACGTAAAACTATCGTCCGTAAACCGACTTTACAGACAACCAATTTTTTGCACAGTGAAAATGGTAAGGCCTTTTGGGGGATTTTTTTAAATACAGTTACGGGGTCGTGTCGATGCAATGGCGTGTTCTGTTTGCGCAGTGAAAAAGTGAGAGCCTTTTGAGAGATTTCTTTAATTAGTTTCAAAACACTTCTATCTTGGAAAACTATACTTAAGACACATTCAAAGAATTTTTGCCTACGACATTTGTTGCAATAAGGCAGGCGTATATCAAAGCACACCAACTTTGGAAGAATATGCCAAAAACACATGCAAGAATGTTTTGTTTACGAAATATGAAAATAGTGAAGGCCGAAAAGTCGAAATTTATACCTTTACCTGTACGAGGCTCGAAGAGCCGAGTATTTTTTTGAGCTCGATCAGTATCAAAACACATCGATTTTGGAAAACTATTTTGAAAAAACATTCAAAAATGTTTCGCGTAAACCTGTTATGGTATTTGAGAAGGCGTGTATCAAAACACACCAACCTTTGAAAACTATGCCCAAATCAAATGCAAACATGTTTTGTGTAAATAAATAACAGTAAGTTGCGCTGCGAGCCTGTATCAAAACACATCTATCTTGGAAAACTATTCTTCAGTCACATTCAAAAATTGTTTGCTTACAACAGTTATGACAATTGGGCAGGCGTAGATCAAAGCACACCAGCCTTTGAAAAGTACGCCAAAAACACATGCTAACATGTTTTGTTTCAGAAATACGACAATGATGAGGGCCGCAGGCCCGAATTTTGTACTTGAATTATTATTACGAGGCTCGAAGAGCCGAGTATTTTTTTGGACTCATTGCAGTATCAAAACACATCGATTTGGAAAACTATTCTAAAAACACATTCAAAAATGTTTTGCGTACACCTGTTATGGTAATTTGGCAGACGTGCATCAAAAAACGCCAACCTTTAAAAACTATGCCAAAAACAAATGCAAAAATGTTTTGTGTAAATAAATAACGGTTAGTTGCCTGTATTAAAACACATCAATCTTTGAAAACTAAGCCAAAAGCACGTGTAAAAAAGTTTTGTGTTGGCAAAAAATTTTTGGCGACAGCCTGTGGCAAAAAATTTTTTGGCGACAGCCTGTGCCAAAAATTGATCTTAGAAGACTGTGTTAAGTCACCTTCAAAAAAGTTTTGAATCAGGTCCACTAGTCTGTATATATTAAAAGGCTTAATTTTGAAAAAAAAAAACTTTTGCAGCTATACAAATTTACAGTTTTAAAGGAAAAAATTCACGAAAAAAAATTCCGAGAGACGACCATTTAACTTGATGCGTAGCGACATTGCCGACTCTTGCATTCGAGGGGCGTAGCCCCTGTGATTTTTCAAAGTCGACCCCTGCGTACATAAGGATAACACGGAGACGACTTTTCAAACGCTCGGCTAAAATCGAGAAAAAATCGCTCGCGGTTCAATTTTATCGGAAACTGACGACATTTTTCACCTCTTTCGAGCGAGCGCGAGCGCCGACGGTTTTCGGCCGAATTTCGGCCGACTTTTGTCGAAATAAAATTTTCCATAAGATTAACCCGGCGCGGGAAATCGCTCATTACTCGGCCGATATTAATCGGACGACGTAGAGACCCGTCTCAAACGACGCAGAATAAAAAAGTCAAACTAGAAAGTGCAAGAGAAACGCTCAAAACGACTTTTTTATAGTCATTTATGCGCCGACAAAATCGGCAAAATTGCTTTTTTTTCGAAATTCTTAGACGGTGGCTAGGTAAAAGTGCCTGGGTACATTGAGAATTTTCGAAAAAGTCACAGCCTAACTTCAATACGATTTTAACATGCGACGACGAATCGAGTTTTTAATTAAATTTACGTCGCCGACACTACATTAGTGTGACTGAGATGAAACATTTATAGCATGATTTAACTTGATTCGTTAAGCAATAGCGTTTTGTTCTAAAAAAGTATGCGTTCAAAAGATTTTTCGGCTGTTCCAGCGAAAGCGGCATCTGACAGATGGGCTTTTTTTATAAACCGTGGAAATTAAGACTTAAAATCGAGATATCTAATAAAAATGTCATAAATTATCGAATTTTAAAAGCAATCATTCAGATAATACATCGTTATTTGTTGGTTTTTGCACGGATATTTTTGTGTCATATAATTTATTATCGATTCATCCGAGTCGAAGATTAACTGAACGCTCTCATTTTACTTTGACGTTTGAATTATTAATAAACAAACGACTGTCTAAATTTGGAGCTGTCATTTATCATTTTAAATGAATAATTTGGCATTATAAAGGATTTTGAATCGAAAATGGTTATCGATATTATGTACATTGAAACATATAAAATATTCAAATATACGCCAGACACCGGATAAATCGATATTAATTGAGATCTATTCAAAATAGTAATTTCGGAGGAGCTAGCATTTGAGCTGTGAGTTCGACAGAGACAGAACATTATTCGAATTTCTTTTTTTTTTGGACATTTATTTGACGTTTAAATTTAAAACAATTGTTTTTGTGTCAAAAATACATTTCATAAAATTTTATGCATTTTATGACGGGAAATAATACAGGTTAGTAAGTTAACAAATCATTTTAAATGTATTACAAATACGTGCTAAATACATATTATGCCTATTAATAAATCAAAAATTATATTTTAAACATTTTGTAATATGACAGCTAAAAATTAGGTTATAATATTATTCTGTGTCATAAATACACTCAGTCGGGTTTCTGTATTTTAAATCGAGATATGTAATCAAATATTGTTATAGATTATTATATACATTGTAGGGCGGTTTTCTATAGTGCACTCCCAAAATAAAACAACAAAATACTAAAGGTGCTTACGGAACTTTATTTAGCTAAAATATTCCATCACATATCGACATTATCTTTCCTGCATTCTTTTCAATAGATGAAATGAAAAGATTGGCTCTCATTGTGCAGGACCTTAAGTAAGATTTTATTAACTTTAATTTAGAAAACAGCTTCTTTGACATGAAGCCACCGAAACAGGGGCGCCGACTCCGTGGGTGCTCGAGGGCTCTAGCACCCACGGGTGATAAATAGAGCATAGACGCATCAAAACTGATCAGTAATCGGCTTTGAGAAAAAATTACTTTACAACAATGTCATTGTTGGAACTTAAACCCGAAACTTCCACTATCGCGGCGGATGACTTAGTCAGTTAGTCTACAATAACATAATGGATTAATTCAACATTAATTATAATAAAGCATGATATACCTATATATATTGTATAAAATACAGCTGCAAATAAGATTTATTATGAGAATGATGAATTGTTCTCATATAACTTGATTCTACTGGACGAATTTAGATGCGATTTTCACGATAATTATACATAATGGTGAAAATTGCGTCTAAATACGTCGGTCGGTGTGTATTTCTTTCCTCGCAATTTGCCAGTTTTTTTAAACGAATCTTTAAATTGAGCATCAGCACTCACAGGGTTATTTAAAAGCCGGCGTCTCTGCACCGACACACTAATAGTTAAAAAAAATATCTTCGACACAGTGCTAGACTCGGAACAGACACAGAATAGCCACATTATTACGTATGATTTGGGGAGGGACAGGGTCTGAACAAGTCTTAATCTAATCTTACATAGGGGCGGTAAAGGCGGTAAAGATTGTGAGATCGCAAAAGTAAACAAAAAAATATAATTTCAAAACGCGCGCAGTCTCGCACATGCGTGGAAGTTTAAAATTGCGTTGCCGGACGATCACTATTATGGGAAAAGAAAGTTCAACTTCCTGTCCGTTCTTAAATAGTCAAAGGTTGCATCTTAATAACTTTCTTATTTAACAGTTTTAATTAACGATATAAAACCGCCGTAGTGTGTACTGACAGCTATTAGATTATATAGTTTTACACAGTAAAACTACAAAATGTAATCGTTGTCGAGCATGTAGTAAGTAAATAGTGCGAATTTCAAAAATCAATTTTAAGTAATGAAAACTGCATTTTTATCATATTATGTGTAATAAAATTACTATACCTATCACGCATTGCCTACATTTACTCAAGGTGCGGTGTATAGGAAATATAGCTGCGTCTCTTTTTAGCGATACTAAACTTAACCCACTGCCCACCCACTTCTGTTGGCGGAGGCGAGGATAATTTTGGAATTTTAAATGGGTATCCCCAATTTTTATTACAGAAATTTAATGGAATTTTTTTCGGGCGGTCTCTTATAAACCTATGTTTCGACCGTCGGGGCCGAAGGCTCCTGGTGGACGTGAAAAATTTCCAAATATTTGCCGACGTCGGACGGATCGTCTGATCAAATCTAAAAGGATATCGTCACGTTCGGCCCGTCGAAAGGCGTCTTTCCGAAGTCGGCGCTTCAATCGCTCCGACGCACCGTTCGACGTAAATAACGCGAAATATCCTAAATTCGAGAAAATGCTATGTAGATTGTATACACGCTATAGGGTGTTTTTGTAAGCTAATGTTTTAGCATTGGACCTAAAAAAATTCTCACAAAATGTTAGCCTTTCAGATCTAACCTGTGAATGGCGCCAACCGTTAACATAAGAAAAAATTCGGGAACGTTATCCTGTGTTTTTTTTTTTGCGCAGTTCATCAAAAACCGATACAAATAGTTTCGTTTTAGATACAGTGATGGAGCTATAAGTATGGACTACTATACAGGGTGTGTGTCTAAAATACCCCGGGGCGGTCAATAATTTCGATGCTGCAAGTTGAATAAAAAAACACGTGTCCGGTATTTTTAAAAGATCTATTCAGCGACACTAAACTTTGGAATTTTAAATTGGTACCCCCAATTTTTATTACCGATTTGTATTCTACGGTAAAAAATAGGACACTTTTGTCTGAAACATTTTTTCGAATTCTGAGTAATTGGCGCTGTTAATAACGGAGAAAAAATACGTGCCTAGAAATGTATATGTCTGTTGTTTGAACAGAATGGCCTCATGTTGGTTTGCTGGCGTTAGTTCATGTCGCCTATCTGACAAGATGTTTCCTCAGAATTCGAAAAAATGTTTCAGACAAAAGTGTCTTATTTTTCAACGTACAATACAAATCACTAATAAATATTGGGGGTACCCATTTCAAATTTCAAAGCTACCCCCGCCCCCGCCACCGGGAGTGGGGACGGGGCGTCAAGTTTTGTGTCGCTGAATATGCCTTTTAAAAATACTGGACACGTGTTTTTTTGTTTTTTAATTCAACGTGCAGTATTCAAAATAACTGACCGCCACCGTATTTATGACAGGCCCTATATAAATAAGAGTACCTATATATGATTTGAATTTACGAATTTCATACGAACATGTTAGTTGGGGTTAACTTAAAGCTAATGCCTGCAGTACGCATTCGCCGAGCGTGCTCGCCGTGAGATCTCGCCGAGAGAGTTGATAAAGCGAGCGTCTACGAATGTATGTGTGTGTGTGTGTGTACACTGTACACACTTGGCGTGACTTGGCTTCACTGGCCATTTTAACGGCGCAGTTAAATGGATCTGACGTTGTTTGTGTTGCTGCTGTTTCAGCTTATTGCGCATAATACCTATACCTATTAAAAATAAATCCGCCATAATTTATTTATCATTAAAAACGCTATTAGTTTACACTTTAACTGAGTTTAACTAACAAAAATGACAACTTAAGGTACGATTCCGATCCACGCGGCAGACTGCAGCGGCAGACGTCGAGTGAATGTGCCGCGACGGCAAACGGCATTACTTTGTAGTTTTCATTTGTATGAGGCCGATTCCGACATAAAGGTACGTCCAAGATGCAAGCTGGTAGTCAGGTAGTCAGACGCTGGTTTTCTGAGTCAGACAGTCGGCGTGCATAAAATCCTTTGTTGCTAAATCGGACTGGCCATAATGCACCAGCGCGCAGTTTTACGGCGCACCGGCTCTCTGACTCAGATATTTACCAGTATGAATTGTACATTCTGGTTTCAGATAACCTGCGTCTGACAGTGTCGTTTTTAGGTGCTATAAAATATGGATATCGGCAAAATGGGGGTTTTGTGGAAATACGCCCAGTTCTTTGTAAGCCTGTGTTCAATTCTTGACAAAATAAAGTAAAAAGTATCCGGACTCATTCGGAAATATTAAAAAAATCGGTTTTCGTCGGCAAGTAATTGCGAAAAAAGGTGTTTGTACTCCCCGTAAATCGACCTTAATTTATTAATTGAATGTATTTCACTTTTAACAGGTTTTAATTTAGATGTAACATTGTCACCAAGCAGCAACAAAGCTGCAATCTGTACTGTTCGCTCCATAATTAATAATTATTTAATATGAATGCTCTGTCTGCGCCGATAACCAGCTTTTATATTGGCCACACCCAACGCCGCTCGGAGTCAGGCAGTCAGACGCCGAAAATCTGAATCTGACTACCAGCTTGCATTTTGGACGTGCCTTACGACTGCAAATGCCTCGCGACATGTCGTGACTTTTTTTGACGCGTAGCGGCAGACTGCACTACCATACAAAACACAGTACTGCCGTTGCAGTTTGACATTATGGACGTGTTGACAGACGAATAAATCAAAAATTTTATTAATTTAGTGTCTAAACATCCGTGTTTATTTGATTGCAAAAATTTTTTTATATAAATTTTATTAATTTAGTGTCTAAACATTCGTGTGTATTTGATTTTTTTATGAAAGTTTCATAAGAGCCTTCTTCCAGTCAATTTAAATACAATGGCAGTATAGGTTTTCTGCTTAAGCAATAGTATAATAATAGATCGTCGTCGTCTTCTTCTTCTTGCAATAAAACTTGCAGCATTTGATTATTCATAACTATATCGAATACACATCGCAAATTACTAATGCTGCGACGTAACTGCAGTGCCTGCTGCCGGCTTCGGAATCTATACGACGGCAACTGAAGCCCGACAGCTATTGCTGTCGGTCTGCCGTCTGCCGCGTGGATCGGAATCGTACCTTTAAGTACATTTAAATTCGCACTAGGTGAGGAGTGTGCACTAAATGCACTCGCACTCACCGCTCGATTCCTTTGACTCGCGGTTGAAAAATCGACTTTATACAGAGCGCTAGCGAGGCGAGACAGGGCGCTACGAGATCAGGCGAGCGTTTCCAGTACACACTCGAGTTCGGGCAGTTTCGGTATCACTCGGCGAGTGTATACTGCCGGCTTACATTATAGCGTTTTAATAGAGATGATGATGAAGACCGTATTAAGCATAAAATTCGGTCTCAGATCGGAAAAAAAATTATTGTTCGATTTTGTTGTAAGAAGAATAGATTATTCAACACGAACAAGATGTTGAAATAGATGACACAAACCTTATAGGCCCCACTCACGATCACACTTCATGCAACAGTTCAGTGTTCAAACTTATAGTTCAGTGAAGCATGATAGTGTGTGGGACAAATAAACACTGAAACCAACACTGAAGTCAAGCATGAACTCATCAAATGCATCTTGATTTTTGAACGACTTCAGTGTTCAGTGTTCAAGTAAACTGTTGTGTGTGTGGGTGTTTTTCAGTTCAGTTTTTGGAGTTCTGTGTTTAGTACAACTAGAAGCCAAAAATCTCAATGTTGCTGCCTTTCTTGTGCAGAAATAGATTTTCACATATTTGTGTCCTGGTTCTTAATAAATAGGGTAACTAATTCCAGTAAATAATTGTAAGTTAATTCATTCATTCGTAAATAATTATTGCAATCAAGCGGCTCAAGATGTAATTCATTAATCAAATAAACATGACTTCTTGAATCACGCATTTCTAACCAATTTTTCACCCATATTCTTCTTTTTTTTCTTATTTCTCTGTTTTAAATACAATCCCATAGCTCTGAACACTGAACAGCCAATCCTCACCATTTAAATTACTCATTTAGTTCTTATTAATGAACTATACTCTATAGTATAATATTATAGTGTGTATATAATATAATATATCTTATGTATCTATACTCGACGAGTGTATGCCAACAACTGAACCAAACTGAACACAAAAAATTTAAAAAACTGAGCAGTTTGCATGAACTGTGTGTGGTGCCAGTCAGTCTTTCGATTAATCTGTCCAACTTCACTGAACACTGAACTGTGGCATGAAGTTTGATCGTGAGTGGGGCCTATTAGACTATGGAGGTATAAGGACATCATATAAATCATTGCGCGCGTCTGTTGACTGTTAGCATCAAAACCGGGGTTGTAAAAAATTACTAGGCCGTGTCGATGCGATGGCATTTTCTTTTTGCGCAGGGAAAAGGGAAGTGTCTTTTGGGGATTTCTTTAAAAAACAATTACGGAGTCGTGTCGATGCGTTGGCGTTTTCTTTTGACGTGATAACGTCTTATAAATTGATGAATCACGTCAAAGTAAAAAGATGAATGACCTAGCTGTCGACCCAACTATGTAAATAAAAAAAAAAAAAAAAGATGAAACACCGGCTGCATGCACGAAAAAGTGTAACGCCTAACGTTCCTGACGTTACTAAGTGATCGACTAGAATGCCTTCGGTAATTTTGAAGCAGATATCATCAACCGATTGAGATGAAAATTTGTATACACGTTTAGTTTGAATGACAATGCATGGTTAGCTGTGTGACGTCACTCTAAATCCAATATGGTGGACTTCTAAAGATGGCGGAAATGCCTTCGGTAATTTTGAAGCAGATATCATCAACCGATTGAGATGAAAATTTGTATACACGTTTAGTTTGAATGACAATGCATGGTTAGCTGTGTGACGTAACTCTAAATCCAATATGGCGGACTTCTAAAGATGGCGGACTAATGTTATTATGCTTTCCTACAATATGGGTATCAAATGAAAGGGCTTGCTGAGAATGACTCAAAAAATAAAGTGACGTCACTCTAAATCCAATATGGCGGACTTCTAAAGATGGCGGACTAATTTTATTATGCTTTCCTACAATATGGGTATCAAATGAAAGGGCTTGCTGAGAATGACTCAAAAAATAAAGTGACGTCACTCTAAATCCAATATGGCGGACTTCTAAAGATGGCGGATTAATTTTATTATGCTTTCCTACAATATGGGAATCAAATGAAAGGACTTGCTGAGAATAACTCGAAAAATAAAGTGACGTCAGTCTAAAACCAATATGGCGGACTTCTAAAGATGGCGGACTAATTTTATTATGCTTTCCTACAATATGGGTATCAAATGAAAGGGCTTGCTGAGAATAACTCGAAAAATAAAGTGACGTCACTCTAAATCCAAAATGGCGGACTTCTAAAGATGGCGGACTAATTTTATTATGCTTTCCTACAATATGGGTATCAAATATAAGGGCTTCTGAGAATAACTCGACAAATAAAGTGACGTCACTCTAAAACCAATATGGCGGACTTCTAAAGATGGCGGACAATTTTTATTATGCTTTCCTACAATATGGGTATCAAATGAAAGGGCTTGCTGAAAATAACTCGAAAAATAAAGTGACGTCACTCTAAATCTAATATGGCGGACTTCTAAAGATGGCGGACTAATTTTATTATGCTTTCCTACAATATGGGTATCAAATATAAGGGCTTTCTGAGAATAACTCGACAAATAAAGTGACGTCACTCTAAAACCAATATGGCGGACTTCTAAAGATGGCGGACAAATTTTATTATGCTTTCCTACAATATGGGTATCAAATGAAAGGGCTTGCTGAAAATAACTCTAAAAATAAAGTGACGTCACTCTAAATCCAATATGGCGGACTTCTAAAGATGACAGACTGAGTTTTTGACGTGACAACGTCTTATAAATTGATGAAACACCAGCTGCACGCACGAAAAAGTGTAATGTTCCGTAACGTTCCGCCTGACCCTGTGCGTGCAAGCGAGAGCGCAGTAATGTATTATTAAATATTATATTCGAGCGGAATACGTTATCACGTAAAACTATCGTCCGTAAACCGACTTTACAGACAACCAATTTTTTGCACAGTGAAAATGGTAAGGCCTTTTGGGGGATTTTTTTAAATACAGTTACGGGGTCGTGTCGATGCAATGGCGTGTTCTGTTTGCGCAGTGAAAAAGTGAGAGCCTTTTGAGAGATTTCTTTAATTAGTTTCAAAACACTTCTATCTTGGAAAACTATACTTAAGACACATTCAAAGAATTTTTGCCTACGACATTTGTTGCAATAAGGCAGGCGTATATCAAAGCACACCAACTTTGGAAGAATATGCCAAAAACACATGCAAGAATGTTTTGTTTACGAAATATGAAAATAGTGAAGGCCGAAAATTCGAAATTTATACCTTTACCTGTACGAGGCTCGAAGAGCCGAGTATTTTTTTGAGCTCGATCAGTATCAAAACACATCGATTTTGGAAAACTATTTTGAAAAAACATTCAAAAATGTTTCGCGTAAACCTGTTATGGTATTTGAGAAGGCGTGTATCAAAACACACCAACCTTTGAAAACTATGCCCAAATCAAATGCAAACATGTTTTGTGTAAATAAATAACAGTAAGTTGCGCTGCGAGCCTGTATCAAAACACATCTATCTTGGAAAACTATTCTTCAGTCACATTCAAAAATTGTTTGCTTACAACAGTTATGACAATTGGGCAGGCGTAGATCAAAGCACACCAGCCTTTGAAAAGTACGCCAAAAACACATGCTAACATGTTTTGTTTCAGAAATACGACAATGATGAGGGCCGCAGGCCCGAATTTTGTACTTGAATTATTATTACGAGGCTCGAAGAGCCGAGTATTTTTTTGGACTCATTGCAGTATCAAAACACATCGATTTTGGAAAACTTTCTAAAAACACATTCAAAAATGTTTTGCGTACACCTGTTATGGTAATTTGGCAGACGTGCATCAAAAAACGCCAACCTTTAAAAACTATGCCAAAAACAAATGCAAAAATGTTTTGTGTAAATAAATAACGGTTAGTTGCCTGTATTAAAACACATCAATCTTTGAAAACTAAGCCAAAAGCACGTGTAAAAAAGTTTTGTGTTGGCAAAAAATTTTTGGCGACAGCCTGTGGCAAAAAATTTTTTGGCGACAGCCTGTGCCAAAAATTGATCTTAGAAGACTGTGTTAAGTCACCTTCAAAAAAGTTTTGAACCAGGTCCACTAGTCCGTATATATTAAAACGCAAAAATTTCAACTTTCACCTACTTATGTATCTATAGAAATTTGCAGTTTTAGACGGATTTTTTTGAAAAAAATTCACCACCTGGGGCCGATATTTCTACGTCTCAACGTCGCATTGCCGATTCTTGCATTTCAGCGGGGGCTCGGCGGTGATTTTTCGCCCGGGGGTCTGCATTTGTATCTTTTAACACGGTGACGATTTTTTAAACGCTCGCCTAAAATCGAGAAAAAATCGCTCGCCGTTGAATTTTATCGGAAACTGACGACATTTTTGACCTCTTTCGACCGAGTGCGAGCGCGGACGGTTTTCGGCCGAATTTCGGCCGACTTTTGTCGAAATAAAATTTTCCATAAGATTAACCCGGCGCGGGAAATCGCTCATTACTCGGCCGATATTAATCGGACGACGTAGAGAGCCGTCTCAAACGACGCAGAATAAAAAAGTCAAACTAGAAAGTGCAAGAGAAACGCTCAAAACGACTTTTTTATAGCCATTTATGCGCCGACAAAATCGGCAAAATTGCTTTTTTTTCCAAATTCTTAGACGGTGACTATGTAAAAGTGCCTGGGTACATTGAGAATTTTCGAAAAAGTCACAGCCTAACTTCAATACGATTTTAACATGCGACGACGAATCGAGTTTTTAATTAAATTTACGTCGCCGACACTACATTAGTGTGACTGAGATGAAACATTTATAGCATGATTTATTATTATTCACAAAATAGTAGGATATTATTAAATTAATAAACAAACGACAGTCTAAATCTGTACTGTTTTTAGAGCTGTCATTTTGCACTTTAACTGTATAATTTGGCATGATTGTGGATTTGGAATCGAAAATGGTTATCGTTATTATGTACATGGAAAAGTAAAAAAACTTTTGATATACGCCCGACATCGGATAAATCTATATTAATTAAGATCTACTCAAAATATTAATTCCGGAGGGGTCGGTCATAAGAATTGTGAGTCCGACAGAGATGGAACATTAAGCGAATTTCTTTTTTTTTTTTTGGACAACTTACTATTAAATTTGACGTTTGTTCTGGTAAAGTATGCGTTCAACATTTTTTTTCGGCTGTTCCAGCGAAAGCTACATCTGACATAATATGGACTTTGTTTTATAAACCGTGGAAATTAAGACTTAAAATCAAGATATCTAATAAAAATGTCATAAATTATCGAATTTTTAAAGCAATTTTTCAGATAATACATCATAAAGTGTATGCATTTGCACGATTATTTTTTCTGTCATAATATATAAATATCATATTACCGCTTTATCGGAGCCGAGGATTTAACTGAACGCTCTCTTATTCAATAGCAAAACATTCAAAACACGTCTTGGGAAATTGACCGCATTTGCAGATAAATTATACGGTTTGTTAACAAAGTATGTTCTTAAATGGGCTTAAATGTCTTTTATTCTTGCTGAAAAATATTTATTTTGCTTTAGTTGATGAAAATATAATTTGACAGCTACTAAATTTTAGGTTAGTATGTGTTAAAATAATAGGTATCCGAACGGAATATTTAATATATTTTGTATTCTCTATTTTCAGAAATAAGATTCGGGCAATGGTCTAAACGTTCTTTTAACCATTTAGAAGCCTAAAAATCGACAGGAATGTTACATGTTATGTTGGTCGATTTATTATATGAAGTATTTTTCTGTACACATATGCCATTTATATAGTGAAATACATTTTTTAAGGTAGTTCTAATTGTATATATATATTATAATATAATCGCGAAACAGCTTTTCCAATTACGTAGGTAATATATAATATATAATAATTTACATCGATCGAACACTTCGTGTCGATACGATTGAAAATCAGTCGTATGTGTCGATAAACTTTAAGACGAACTGACTGCTGATTATCGTTCGTGTATGAATTTAACTCGAGCAAATTTGAGGTATTTATGCATTATTCTCGGTAAATATATTTAAAACAGTCGATGCTGACGAAACGTTCACCGACTCGGGTTTCGGTGTTCGATGGTTACGTAGAGCCCCGTGTTTCATCTGCGTCCGATGAAAATATATGTCATCGATGTTGATTCGTGAGAACTTTTCATAATTTTCAAACGATGTCGCGACGATAGAGTGTACGTTGTGGAGCGACTGTATTATCGTATCGGATATCGCGTCACGCGGCTTAGCCCCACTCGACAGTTGCAGAACATGTATCAATTGTGACTGAACGCTTCAACGTGCGACTAAAAGTATGCTAAACGAACATCTGAAATCAACTGATAATGGTTCATTTTTGAATTTATCATAGGCACTTTAGAGGCAGCTTAGAAATGATAATATAGATAGAAGGTTTCTGAAAAAAAAAAAAAAAACGAAAAGTGTGTTTTTCGATTAGAAATTTGCCATGATTTTTGTGTATTGTAACAATTTTTTTTCCAAATATATGCAAATTTGAAGAAATTACGCATTACTTTTAATACATTTATTTATATCAGTTCCTTTTAGTACGGATAAGACGTTCGATATAAATCATTGCACTGCTTAAGTGACGGAACGTCTTTTACATTCTCTGTCGACTCGGAGACCAATTGATAATATCGATGCTGCGCTGATCCCGGGTACGTTCCATTGAAAAGACATTACGGTAATTCTTTTCAGTTGTGTTTATCGATAAGTTATAGAATGTTTTTAGAATTTCTTTATACAATCTGAACGGATTTTTACACCGAAATATATCCCTGATACCTGTCGAAATTATAATAATTTACAGTATCTGCTAAATTTCAAAAGTAACAGCCATATTTATCGATGTTTAGCGACTATTGCCCGAAACTTTCAAACATACTTTGGGGCTATGCTTATAAGGATCTTTTTTTAGGTTCAACAAGCCAACGACTATCACCGATACATATCAGTGAATAGTAGGTACATTTTCACAGATTTTGGTTATACATCTCTGGTTATACTTAGTTGGCAATACGTAAAATGATTCATTGCATTTGAAATTGACTTCATGCTCTGACAAGTTGTCAAAATATAACGGTCTATTTCATATTGAAAAGTGAAAAATATCGTGTTTTTTTTCGTTTGTCATCTGCATTTTTATATTATTACTGATTGCATTTAATCTGTGTGTTTTGTGGAGTGAACTCAACGGTAAGTGAAACTGATATTTTTATGTGTTTGTTTCATTAATATTGTCCAAAAATAGCCGGGACATTTTTTATAGATATTGTTTCTCAAATAAAAACAGCATTTCAAAGTACCTACACAATAAAATCAAAGAAAAGCTTTTTCGTAAAAATATATTTTTCTAAAATAATAGATAACGAATTCTGAAATGCAATTAATAATCAAATCTATAGTGAAAGTGAAACTGTTATTTATTTGCATGCTGGAAAACATATCTTCCATATTATTATCCGTATAGATTTGTAGATAATAATATTAATTTTTTATTAATATAATGATATTATGTCATTATATTCCTGCAGTTTAGTGGTCCCTCAGATTTTAACCGCACAAAGTACGTTGGCGTTGGTAAGCTGTAATTTGCCTGGTTGCTAACTATATCTAGCCCAATGCACGGAATAAGATGTTCGTCAAAAAAAAAAAACACCCTATTGAATATTGTCACTTTGTACAAAATAGGGTTGTATCATTAAAAAACGTAATTTAAAAAATGTGCAGTAAATTTAGTCCACCGGATGAAGTGCAGCTATTTGCAATTCCTATACCACATCTTTTTCACAGAAAATACCGAATGTATAATAACATTAAACGATTATCACCGTAATATGTTATTATTTATACGGAAAAATGTGAATGTCACTGTCGGGACTAAAACCCGAAACAATCAATTTCACGTTGGCTGAGATTCATTATTCCACAGTGCCTGATTTTATTAATTGTTCTCAACAATATACCGTAATCGAAAATTTCTCATTATTAATTAAGGTACATTTTTGCCACCAAATCCAGACCGTCGAACAGACTTTGAGTATTTGCGAGAGAAAGATGTTTGTTCTCGATGGCTCATAATCCTATAAAACTTGGAGACCCGGGAAATCAGTATTGAAAATTGTAATGTGACAGTAAGTAATTTACATGTATCAATAATTTTTAAATCAATTTCTTTTTTTGGAGTATAATTTCACTTGAATCATTAATGCCCCGCCGGAAATATAACGGAGATAGAGTATAGGTAATTGATAAATCACCTGCTAATGATATGCACCTAAATAAAATTTTCCGCACATTGGGCAAAGCATAGTTTCTAATCAGACAAACAGTTCAACAGCGCCGTCGTCATTCAATTAGGCGAGCGGCTTTTGCTATTTTTGCGTTATTTGGGTGACAAATTTTTTTAAGGTAGTACCTCCACAAATTCAATATTTTAGGAAGTCTTTGAAATTTGGTATATAAGTAATTAAATGCATAATACACACTCTGTTAAAATTTGAAAACGATTTACCGTACCGAACATGAAATAATTGCAATTAAAAATGACATTTTTTATACATATAGCATAGGGAAAGCGTGAGAAAAGGACATTTTTTTTTTGTTTTTGATTGAAGGACTTTCACCATCTTGATGAAAAACTAATATTTGTTAGAATAATATATTCCGAATAATTTAAAAAATATATAAACATTATTTACCACGTAGTTTTGATAAAAAATAAAAATGAAAAACATATTTTGACAAATATTTGCAGTGGAAGGATTGTGAGAATGGTCGCGTGGAAACTATGTGGCAACGATGTAACAAAAGAGAAAGGCGCTAAAATATGAAATGATTACATTTTTTTAAGAAAAATTTTTGTCCTCGCATAGATTAGATTCGGCTGATCCAACATTATTTGTTGTTAAATTATTTGACCCTTTTTTCACGCGTAGAGCTGTGGCAATTTTCAGTTTTTTATCAAACACTTTTTTTTATAAATCTTTCTTTATGGCGTATACAAAAACTACTAAGAGTTTATATGTTTCCTCGATTTGGAAACTATGGAAATATGCGGTGATGTCAGATTTCTACACAAAATAATATATCATAGTGTGTGTGTATTCATATAGAGGATATAGTAGTGTAGGAGTACACTCACTTTAAAAAAACATAGTCTGCTGTCTTTGTAACGATCATATCAATAATGTGGGTATTAAGCGTAAACTTTTTAACTGGACAGTCGTGGAGGTACTACCTTAATGTAAGTCGTTCCTTATACTTTTCAGAACATTTTCTGAAAAAAATTTTTGTTAGTGTGGGCCAAAAATTGTTATTAACAATTTGTTTGTTTATAAACAAAAGCTGATAATTTGGGTTAGTAATCAATTTTAGTAGGTAAATTGGCCAAAAATAAACACTTTTTGTTCTTTGTGTTTTTTCGAAAAAATGCTTCCCTGCAGAGTTATAGCCAATTTTAATTCATACTTTTTAATAATTTTTTTCTCGCTTATTTTCGGTCGTAAAGAAAAAATAAAAAATGGAAAATGAAGAGCACAACCCACACTTTAACATGGATTTTTTTCTGTGTTGTAAAATTAATTATGCCCCGAAAACAGCTGATTAAATGATGCGTTTTTGCGTGAAAAAATAAACAATATACTACCTACGGCGCGCGCGCGCACGCACGTAAATGTAAAATGTTGCATGGCTGTTTTAATTTTAAATTTCTTAATCAGTCAGTAAATTTTCTTAATTTTAACTAAGTTTCTTCCAAAAATTAGCTTCGAATGAAATTTGGAAAGTTTAAGTGGTAATGCGCGTTTTCAACCCCCGACAAAATATCCCCGACAAAATAGCCCCCGACAAAATATCTCCCCGACAAAATATGCCCCGACAAAATATGCCCCGACAAAATATCTCCCGACAAAATATTCTATAGACAAAATATCCCCTGACAAAATATCTCCGCCAACTTAAAACTCACATTTTCATGAAGATTGAAAACCACCGCTTTTTTTGATAAAGGGGTATGCGAATTGTCTCGCAGTGAAACGGGAAGGGGCAAATGTGGAGTTTTTAAAAAAACAATTCCGGGGTGAACGATAAACGGGTATGCGAATTGTAATTCCGGGGTGAACGATAAACGGGTATGCGAATTGTCTCGCAGTGAAACGGGAAGGGGCAAATGTTGAGTTTAAAAAAAAACAATTCCGAGGTGAACGATAAAGGGGTATGCGAATTGTATCGCAGTGAAACGGGAAGGGGCAAATGTGGAGTTTTTAAAAAAACAATTCCGGGGTGAACGATAAACGGGTATGCGAATTGTAATTCCGGGGTGAACGATAAAGGGGTATGCGAATTGTCTCGCAGTGAAACGGGAAGGGGCAAATGTTGAGTTAAAAAAAAAAAACAATTCCGGGGTGAACGATAACGGGGTATGCGAATTAGATAGTTAATTGTTTGAATAGGGGGATATTTTGTCGGGGAGATATTTTATCGGGGGATATTTTGTCGCGGAGATATTTTGTCGGGGGATGAAAAGTCGCGGAATCATGGTCAAATCTGAAGTAGGGACCACTAAAAGAAAATTGATATAAAGATTATTAATACGTATAAATTATTTACTGCCACATTACAATTTTCAATACTGATTTCTACTATTAGTATACCGGGTCCTCAAGTTTTATAGGATCATGAGTCACCGAGAACAAACGTCTCTCTCGCAAATACTCAAAGCCTGTTCGACGGTCTGGATTTGGAGACAAAAATGTACCTTAATTAATAACGAGAAATTTTCGCTTACGATGAATAATCAGGCGGTTTTTTTTTGTTTTTTTATTCAACGTGCAGTATTCGAAATAATTGACCGCCCCGGTATTTAAGACACCCGGTATAAATAAGCTATGGTCAGATAATTCAATATCTTTGAGTGGGACTTTGTAGTTATTATTATTTAAATTACAAATTACATTATCTATACTATACATGTAACTGAGCTATTTGTGACTCGCGTTGCTTCGTTTATATCAGTGATTCCATTCCCAAAGTGGTCTATATCGACTCCCAAGGGTCGACGACAACTTGCAAGGGGTCCATGTCAGCGGGAAAAAAAATTGGGGGTCCATGAAATGAAAATGGGGGTCAACGATAATGAATCTTCTAACAAAAAAAGAAGCAAACTGGACATCGTTAACCGAAGAGATTTAAGATTAAATCTAACTAAATTTATGCCAAATGTTGAAAATTTATTATTAAAGCATCAGGTTCATCCCTCACACTAAAAGCATTTATTTTTTGCTTAGTTATTTTATGTAACAGAAAGTAAATTTTATTTTGATTCGTTTAATTTGAATCTAATTAATAAGTTTATAAAACTAAACATTTCACACTACATTTCACTACCGTTATAAATTTAAATCGTTCAAAGTGAGTAGCACTATACCGGTTGTCAAAAATACATTTGAAATTAATGATTTTGCAAAAAATCAATATCAGATAAGCAGGGGGTCTACCCAAAACCGAAAAACACGGCAAGTGGTCTACGAGACAAAAAAGTTTGAGGATCTCTGGTTTATACAGTGTGGTTTAATTAAATGCACAACCAAAATACAAATATTGCCAAAAGTTGGTGCATGTCCGATAATCATTTTAGTTGCTCTTAGAATTGTTGAAACTCATACAGCATACAGGGTGGGTCAAAAAATATAAAAATTGTACAAGAGTAAAGTGCCCTTATTTCAAAAAATTCAGCGAAATGTTATAAGAAAAAGTTGTTTAGAATTAAAAGTTATGCCCAAATATCAAAACATGGCCTTCTAAAAAAAAAAAAAAATTTTTTTTTTGAAAAACCTGTTTGAGTTTCAACAATTCTAAGAGCACCTAAAATGATTATCGGACATGCACCAACTTTTGGCAATATTTATATTTTGGTTGTGCATTTAATTAAAAATGTTCCCATATGTGTTAAGTGACCACACTGTATAGTTAATGTTAAGTTGAATGATAATAGCATAATATGTACTCTTTAAACATTAATTAAAATTTGATTGTTTTGTGTGAATGACAGTTTGAATCTGGGCGTGAAAGGCGTTGACTGTGTGCGTGCTTGCGTTTGTTTTATTGTTTTAGGACTTCAGCAACATAATGCCGCCAAAGAAGAGGACACGTCTCACCCAGCCAAAAGGACTTCGGAGGAAGAGTCCACCAGCTGCTGGACAACAAGCTGAACCGGGAGCCGTTCGAGTCCCCGACGAACCGGTGGAGATCGTCGTCCAACCTGCATCGACCTCTGGAGAGATTGACCTGCCGGTGCCAAGCGTCGATCGACCGGAGCAAATCGTTTTACGACCGGTATCTCCGATCGCGGGTCCATCGCATCGGCCCGATGACCCGCTGCAAAACATACCGCAGCCATTTATAAGACAGCTCGAAACGTCGAGCGACGAATCATTAATTTCCGATGAATCTTTGCAGGTCGTGCTGCAACCGTCTCCCGAACTGCCGGAAATGTCAAGCGATGAGTCGATGTCCGTCCGAACCGAGTCTTCGCTTGCACGGCCACGACCGATCGCAGTCCTCGACCACGATTTGGAGATCGGAGCGGAAGCCGAAGTTCATCGAGGTTTGTGGGATCAACGTCGAAGGGTAGGACAGGTGGCCACATATTTGTTTGCGTTGGAGGAAGAATCTGAAGAGTTTTATTTCGGAGACATGGACGCGGTATGTCCCGAATGTCAGGCAAAGCATTTCCCTGCTGAACGGTCACCCGACAGGAAATTTACGCGTTGCTGTCGAAAGGGAAAGATACTGTTCGAACCGAGGAACTATCCTCAACTGTTAGAAGATTTATTGTGCGGACGTCACGAACATTCCGACAACTTTCTGCAGAACATACGGCAGTATAACAGTGCGTTGGCGTTTGCGTCGACGGGCGTCAACATCGATCTTCCTGCAGGACGAGGACCTTACTGTTTCCGGATTCACGGACAGATATATCATCGAATAGCTCACGTCGAGCTACCGGTAGGTAATGTAAGTTACGGGCAACTTTATTTCCTAGATTCGGCCGACGCACAGAATCACAGAATGGAACGACAGGAAAACCGAGAGTGCATTCCGGGATTAATGGATGAGTTAGATGCGTTACTTCGTGAAATAAACCCGTTTGCGGAGGCGTATAAATTTCTGAAGGAAGTTGAAGCCGAGGAAAATCAACGAGCGGAGGCAGAAGGGAGAAATACGTCGGAAATAGTCATGAGCATTTTCGAAGACCGTCGACGCGATCTACGTAGATATAATTTACCGACGGCCAACGAAGTCGCCGTAGTATTTCGGAGTGACGACGGAGCTCCGCCTCTGGAACGTGACATAAGGTTGCACTCGAGAACGGGTTTATTGCGGAAAATATCGATATTGAGCCCAAACTGCGATCCGATGAGCTATCCGTTGCTATTTCCGCGAGGGGAAGCCGGTTGGCAACCCAATATGCCGTACAGACAGAGAACGGCTCGAAGAGAAAACGTCACGATGCTGCAATATTTCAGTTACCAGTTTGCCGTTAGAGAAGGACATTTCAATGCGATATTGAATGCTGGAAAACTGACGCAGCAGCTTGCAGTGGATTGGTATGTAAAAGTCGAGGGTTCAAGACTTGAATATTTGCGACAGAATCAGCAACTACTCCGCGTCGAAATGTATCAAGGATTGATGGATTATTTGCATGACGTTGCGGTAGAAAACCGAGCGAGAGTCGGTAGAATGGTGATATTGCCGCCGACCTTTGAGGGAAGTCCCAGGAACATGCATCAAAACTTTCAAGACGCAATGACAATCGTCACAAAGTACGGTCGACCCGACCTATTTATTACGTTCACATGCAATCCAAAATGGCGAGAAATTACCGAAAATTTAGAACCGTGGCAAAAGGCTGAACACAGACCGGATTTGACAGCCAGAGTATTTCACCTGAAACTCGGAGAATTTTTACACGACATTCGCATCAAACACGTTTTGGGTGTACCGATCGCCTATCTGCACGTCATCGAGTTTCAAAAGCGCGGACTGCCACATTGCCATATTTTGATAGTTCTGCGCGCCGAGGATAAACCGCGAGAACCGGAACAAGTCGACAGAATCGTTTGCGCCGAGATTCCGGACGCTGTCACCGAACCCGAACTTCACGCGATAGTTAGCGCGACGATGATACACGGACCCTGCGGTACACTTGCTCCCAACTCTCCGTGTATGAGTGATGGAAAATGCAGCAAGGAGTTCCCCAAAGAATTCAGGGACGAAACTGTAGTGAACGAAAACGGGTATCCGAAATATAAACGGCAAGACACGGGCCGGACTGTTCGTGTCAGAGGTCACGAAGTTGACAACAGATACGTCGTGCCGTATAATAAATGGCTGTTGAGAAAATACAACGCACACATAAATGTGGAAATTTGCTCTTCGATAAAGAGTGTCAAGTACATATGCAAGTATGTGTACAAAGGACACGACTGCGCTTGCGTCCGGATCGGAAACGATGAGGCCGTTTTGAATTGGGACGAACTGGAAACGTTCGTAGATGCGCGCTATGTTAGCGCACCGGAAGCAATGTGGCGAATGTTCGAATTTAAGATGCATGACAGGAGTCATGCAATCAAACGCTTGGCGGTGCATCTACCGTTTCAACAAGCCGTTTACTTTCAGGAAGGAAATGAACAACACGCCGTAGAAAGGGCAGCCGCAGGAGACACGACGTTAACGGCTTGGTTCAAATTGAACATACGAAATCCTGCTGCCAGAGAATATTTGTATACGGAAATTCCAACGCACTACGTATTCAACAAGAAAATATGGACCGACAGGAAAAAACACGTCGCCTTAATCTCGCGAATGTATACGGTCAGTCCCAGAGATGAGGAGAGATACTATCTCAGACTGCTTTTGTTGCACGTTAGAGGAGCTACGTCGTTCGAAGACGTGCGAACGGTAAACGGCGAGGTGTGTCCGACGTTTAAAGACGCTGCGAGACAAAGAAATCTACTGGCCGACGACAGCGAATGGACGAGATGTATGCGAGAAGCGGCGACGTTCAAAATGCCACGCCAGTTAAGAGCACTATTCGCGACAGTTTTGATCTATTGCGAGCTCAACGAACCTCAAAGATTATGGGCGCAGTTCGTGGACGATCTGATTGACGATTTCGCGCGCACTCATGAGAGACGGATCGCGGAAAATCTAGCTCTGAGCGATATTCAGAACAACCTCGCCTTGCACGGACATCGACTGACGGATTTCGGATTCGAACAACCGCGAGAACACGCCGTACCACGTCCTGAAGACGATTTTAATGCGGAGATCGAGCGTACGGAAGCCGATCGTATGAGAGAAATGCTGAACGAAGATCAGCTGAAAGTCTTTACGGAAGTAATGGCGACCGTTGAAAACGTTGAAATACGCGCCCGTTATTTTTATTTAGATGGTGTAGGCGGCGCGGGAAAAACATTTTTGTACAACGCACTTATCAGCGCGTTGAGAGGAATGAACGTTTCCGTAATCGCGGTTGCGTGGACGGGAATTGCGTCGCTACTGTTGAAAGGAGGCCGCACAGTCCATTCACAGTTCAAACTGCCGGTACCGCTATTGGACACGTCGACGTCCGGTTTGAAGCCCGGCACACCGCAGGCACAGGCAATCAACGCGGCAAAGGTGATTATCTGGGATGAAATTACCATGGCACCGGCCACGTCTCTAATAGCCGTCGACAGAGTATTAAGAGACATAACGGGCGTGGAAAGACCCTTCGGCGGAAAAGTAGTCCTTCTCGGCGGTGATTTTCGTCAATGCCTGCCGGTCGTCCGCAACGCAAATAGGACAAAAGTTGTGGAAAATTGCGTGAAGAACTGCCATTTGTGGGCGCAATTCAGAACGTTCTCGCTCACGAGAAATATGCGAGCGAACGCAGATGAAACAGACTTTTCGAACTGGCTTCGAGAGCTCGGAGAAGGAAAACTCGAAAACCACGTCGATTTGCCGAACGATATCATAGCTATACCGGACGCGTGTGTGGTAGACGACGTTGTATCGGAAATATTTAACGAAAATACGTTAGCGACTGACGGATCAGTCCACAAGAGCGCTATATTGTGTCCGCGAAATGACGACTGCACGTTATTGAATGAGAGAATAATAGATTTGCTCGACGGTCAGGCTAAATCCTATAACAGCGTGGATTCGATAGTGACCGATGATGACGAAGAACGGAGCAATTTCAGCGTCGAATTTCTCAATTCAATAACGCCATCCGGACTGCCGCCTCATAAACTAACATTGAAAAACGGCACAATAATAATGCTGCTGAGGAATCTGCAAGTAAAACAAGGTCTGTGTAACGGCACCAGACTGATTGTTAAAAATTTGATGGAAAATTGCATAGATGCAAAGATAATAACCGGAAGGTTCGAAGGCAATAGAGTTTTTATTCCGAGATTGGATCTGACGTCGGCCGATAGCGACTTGCCTTTTAAATTGAAAAGGCGGCAGTTTCCCATTCGTCCTGCTTACGCGATGACAATAAATAAAGCTCAGGGATCGACCCTCGAAAAAGTGGGCATATATCTGTCGAAACCGGTATTCGCGCACGGTCAACTGTATGTCGCGTTTTCGAGAGCTCGCGCTATGCACGCCGTACGCGTTCAAATTTTAGAAACCACGAAACAAGGAAAACTCATCGAGGGAAGCGCTACGTCTTTTACAGCGAATGTCGTGTATAAGGAAGTACTGGAAAATTAAAATAAAATACGTACTGTATGCCTCGCAGTCGCTTCGGTGATCAGTGAGGTACCGGTCACAGTTACGATCTACGAAAGTTCTAACGCGCATTAAATAAACGCGACGAAACATAATGCGCCGTACGCGTTCAAATTCATCGAAAAAAGGAAAACTCATCGAGGGAAGCACTACGTCGTAAAATTAAAATAAAATAAAACATACCTACGTACTGTATGCCTCGCAGTCGCTTCGGTGATCAGTGAGGTACCGGTTACAGTTACGATCTACGCGAAGTCTACGCAAATTGTAGCGTGCCTTAAATAAACGTGATGTGTCATAGTGAAAAATTAAAATAATGATAAGCCCTGCTCCATGGTCGATATTGCGAATGTGGAGCCAGTGGCAACGGATGCGTACGGCACGTTATGATCGGCGAGAATTGTAGCGTGCCTTAAATAAACGTGATGTGTCATAGTGAAAAATTAAAACAATGATAAGCCCTGCCCATGGTCGATATTGCGAATGTGGAGCCAGTGGCAACGGATGCGTACGGTACGTTACGATCTGCGAGAATTGTAGCGTGCCTTAAATAAAGGTGAAAAATTAAAATAATGATAAGCCCTGCTCCATGGTCGATATTGCGAATGTGGAGCCAGTGGCAACGGATGCGTACGGTACGTTACGATCTGCGAGAATTGTAGCGTGCCTTAAATAAACGTGATGCGTCATAGTGAAAAATTAAAACAATGATAAGCCCTGCTCCATGGTCGATATTGCGAATGTGGAGCCAGTGGCAACGGATGCGTACGGCACGTTACGATCTGCGAGAATTGTAGCGTGCCTTAAATAAAGGTGAAAAATTAAAATAATGATAAGCCCTGCTCCATGGTCGATATTGCGAATGTGGAGCCAGTGGCAACGGATGCGTACGGTACGTTACGATCTGCGAGAATTGTAGCGTGCCTTAAATAAACGTGATGCGTCAAAGTGAAAAATTAAAACAATCATAAGCCATACTCCATGGTCGGTATTGCGAATGTGGAGTATGGACAGCGGATGCGTTAAATAAATGTGATGAAGCATAATATAAAATAATAAAAATATCAAAAAAATAATGCATTTTTCTTTTTCAACAGGTTTACAGCACGCGCATGGAGTCCTCGACATTCGACAGCTGTTCTCAGAAGCACGCAAAATGTGAGTTAAAATCATTTTTTTTAACTCCAATGGTTTATAGGCCTCCCGGGGAACTCTACCATGTAAAAAAAAAGAGTAACGCGCCCAGACAATACCTCATAGGTGGTGCGGAAAGTTGTCATAGAAATCTCATTTTAAAATAAAACATCATTTTGATGATATAGATATAAATTAAAGTCCAGTTATAAAGTTAAAAACAAAAATATTTCATAAAACTAGAAGAATATGTCTGCTTTCTTTTGTTTTTTGTTCCAGGTTTCTCTGATTCCAAACATAAGTTTCCAGATCAAGACGAAAGTTGGAGCACGCACAAATAGCAGTGAACGTTTCAGACACCATGATTGCAACAACCGGTGGAAGAGAAGCCATTTAGATCGAATAGATTGGGAAATGTATTCACATATAATACATATATATTTATTTTATAATTATTTCATTGCCAGTAAATATACATATTATATTATATATATAGGTATATTATATAACTAAAACTAAATAATGTAATGCTCGGTTAGTGCCTAAATATAGTGTATAAAAATTAGTGTGTTGGTTTTTTACAAACCTAAACAATTATTGAATAGTGTTACCTTGATTTGGTTAAGTTAAAATTTCGAAAGAAAATAAATTTATGTCTAATTGCAATTGACAAAAATTTTAAAAATTTCTGGGAACGGATACATATAAAAAATTGTAACTAAGGCTGGATAATTCTGCTGACCAATATATAAAATTAAAATTAATAAAATAAAGCCCATAGAGTCAAATTTTACCTGCTGACGCTATACTATCATATTAATTCCGTAAAATAAGACAATTATCAGTTTAATGTTAGGTCGCTAGCAAAAAAGTTTTGTGACACGTTCACAAGCGATTTTTTTTGCGCAGTGAAAAGAGGAGGGTGTTTTGGGGCATTTCTTTAAAAACGCAATTACTGGATCGAAAACAGTTACGGGGTCGTGTCGGTGCGATGGCGTTTCATTTTTGCGCCGTGAAAAGGGGAGGGCCTCTTGGGGGATTTCTTTAATTAGTTTTAAAACATATCTATCTTGGAAAACTATTCTTCAGACACATTCAAAAATGTTTTGCTTACTACAGTTATGGCAACTGAGCAGGCGTAGATCAAAGCACACCAACCTTTGAAAATTACGCCAAAAACACATGCATACATGTTTTGTTTCAGAAATACGACAATTATGAGGGCCGCAGGCCCGAATTTTGTACTTGAATTATTATTACGAGGCTCGAAGAGCCGAGTAGTTTTTTGGGCTCATTGCAGTACCAAAACACATCGTATTTGGAAAACTATTCTAAAAACACATTCAAAAGTGTTTCGCGTACACCTGTTATGGTAATTTGGCAGGCGTGCATCAAAAGACGCCAACCTTTGAAAACAATGCCAAAAACAAATGCGAAAATGTTTTGTGTAAATAAATAACGGTTATTTGCGCCGCGAGCCTGTATCAAAACACATCAATCTTTGAAAACTAGCCCAAAAGCACGTGCAAAAAAGTTTTGTGCTGGCAAAAAAATTTTTGGCGACAGCCTGTGGCAAAAAAATTTTTGGCGACAGCCTGTGCCAAAAATTGATCTTAGAAGACTGTGTTAAGTCACCTTCAAAAAAGTTTTGAACCAGGTCCACTAGTCCGTATATATTAAAACGCAAAAATTTCAACTTTCACCTACTTATGTATCTATAGAAATTTGCAATTTTAGAGGGATTTTTTTGAAAAAAATTCACCACCGGGGGCCGATATTTCTACGTCTCAACGTCGCATTGTCGATTCTTGCATTTCAGCGGGAGCTCGGCGGTGATTTTTCGCCCGGGGGTCTGCATTTGTATCTTTTAACCCGGTGACGATTTTTTAAACGCTCGCCTAAAATCGAGAAAAAATCGCTCGCCGTTAAATTTTATCGGAAACTGACGACATTTTTGACCTCTTTCGACCGAGTGCGAGCGCGGACGGTTTTCGGCCGAATTTCGGCCGACTTTTGTCGAAATAAAATTTTCCATAAGATTAACCCGGCGCGGGAAATCGCTCATTACTCGGCCGATATTAATCGGACGACGTAGAGATCCGTCTCAAACGACGCAGAATAAAAAAGTCAAACTAGAAAGTGCAAGAGAAACGCTCAAAACGACTTTTTTATAGCCATTTATGCGCCGACAAAATCGGCAAAATTGCTTTTTTTTCCAAATTCTTAGACGGTGACTATGTAAAAGTGCCTGGGTACATTGAGAATTTTCGAAAAAGTCACAGCCTAACTTAAATACGATTTTAACATGCGACGACGAATCGAGTTTTTAATTAAATTTACGTCGCCGACACTACATTAGTGTGACTGAGATGAAACATTTATAGCATGATTTATTATTATTCACAAAATAGTAGGATATTATTAAATTAATAAACAAACGACAGTCTAAATCTGTACTGTTTTTAGAGCTGTCATTTTGCACTTTAACTGTATAATTTGGCACGATTGTGGATTTGGAATCGAAAATGGTTATCGTTATTATGTACATGGAAAAGTAAAAAAACTTTTGATATACGCCCGACATCGGATAAATCTATATTAATTAAGATCTACTCAAAATATTAATTCCGGAGGGGTCGGTCATAAGAATTGTGAGTCCGACAGAGATGGAACATTAAGCGAATTTCTTTTTTTTTTTTTGGACAACTTACTATTAAATTTGACGTTTGTTCTGGTAAAGTATGCGTTCAACATTTTTTTTCGGCTGTTCCAGCGAAAGCTACATCTGACATAATATGGACTTTGTTTTATAAACCGTGGAAATTAAGACTTAAAATCAAGATATCTAATAAAAATGTCATAAATTATCGAATTTTTAAAGCAATTTTTCAGATAATACATCATAAAGTGTATGCATTTGCACGATTATTTTTTCTGTCATAATATATAAATATCATATTACCGCTTTATCGGAGCCGAGGATTTAACTGAACGCTCTCTTATTCAATAGCAAAACATTCAAAACACGTCTTGGGAAATTTACCGCATTTGCAGATAAATTATACGGTTTGTTAACAAAGTATGTTCTTAAATGGGCTTAAATGTCTTTTATTCTTGCTGAAAAATATTTATTTTGCTTTAGTTGATGAAAATATAATTTGACAGCTACTAAATTTTAGGTTAGTATGTGTTAAAATAATAGGTATCCGAACGGAATATTTAATATATTTTGTATTCTCTATTTTCAGAATTTTCAGAAATAAGGTTCGGGCAATGGTCTAAACGTTCTTTTAACCATTTAGAAGCCTAAAAATCGACAGGAATGTTACATGTTATATTGGTCGATTTATTATATGAAGTATTTTTCTGTACACATATGCCATTTATATAGTGAAATACATTTTTTAAGGTAGTTCTAATTGTATATATATTATAATATAATCGCGAAACAGCTTTTCCAATTACGTAGGTAATATATATATATAATAATTTACATCGATCGAACACTTCGTGTCGATACGATTGAAAATCAGTCGTATGTGTCGATAAACTTTAAGACGAACTGACTGCCGATTATCGTTCGTGTATGAATTTAACTCGAGCAAATTTGAGGTATTTATGCATTATTCTCGGTAAATATATTTAAAACAGTCGATGCTGACGAAACGTTCACCGACTCGGGTTTCGGTGTTCGATGGTTACGTAGAGCCCCGTGTTTCATCTGCGTCCGATGAAAATATATGTCATCGATGTTGATTCGTGAGAACTTTTCATAATTTTCAAACGATGTCGCGACGATAGAGTATACGTTGTGGAGCGACTGTATTATCGTATCGGATATCGCGTCACGCGGCTTAGCCCCACTCGACAGTTGCAGAACATGTATCAATTGTGACTGAACGCTTCAACGTGCGACTAAAAGTATGCTAAACGAACATCTGAAATCAACTGATAATGGTTCATTTTTGAATTTATCATAGGCACTTTAGAGGCAGCTTAGAAATGATAATATAGATAGGTTTCTGAAAAAAAAAAAAAAAAACGAAAAGTGTGTTTTTCGATTAGAAATTTGCCATGATTTTTGTGTATTGTAACAATTTTTTTTCCAAATATATGCAAATTTGAAGAAATTACGCATTACTTTTAATACATTTATTTATATCAGTTCCTTTTAGTACGGATAAGACGTTCGATATAAATCATTGCACTGCTTAAGTGACGGAACGTCTTTTACATTCTCTGTCGACTCGGAGACCAATTGATAATATCGATGCTGCGCTGATCCCGGGTACGTTCCATTGAAAAGACATTACGGTAATTCTTTTCAGTTGTGTTTATCGATAAGTTATAGAATGTTTTTAGAATTTCTTTATACAATCTGAACGGATTTTTACACCGAAATATATCCCTGATACCTGTCGAAATTATAATAATTTACAGTATCTGCTAACCAGATATTGTAAATTTCAAAAGTAACAGCCATATTTATCGATGTTTAGCGACTATTGCCCGAAACTTTCAAACATACTTTGGGGCTATGCTTATAAGGATCTTTTTTTAGGTTCAACAAGCCAACGACTATCACCGATACATATCAGTGAATAGTAGGTACATTTTCACAGATTTTGGCTATACATCTCTGCTTATACTTAGTTGGCAATACGTAAAATGATTCATTGCATTTGAAATTGACTTCATGCTCTGACAAGTTGTCAAAATATAACGGTCTATTTCATATTGAAAAGTGAAAAATATCGTGTTTTTTTTCGTTTGTCATCTGTATTTTTATATTATTACTGATTGCATTTAATCTGTGTGTTTTGTGGAGTGAACTCAACGGTAAGTGAAACTGATATTTTTATGTGTTTGTTTCATTAATATTGTCCAAAAATAGCCGGAACATTTTTTATAGATATTGTTTCTCAAATAAAAACAGCATTTCAAAGTACCTACACAATAAAATCAAAGAAAAGCTTTTTCGTAAAAATATATTTTTCTAAAATAATAGATAACGAATTCTGAAATGCAATTAATAATCAAATCTATAGTGAAAGTGAAACTGTTATTTATTTGCATGCTGGAAAACATATCTTCCATATTATTATCCGTATAGATTTGTAGATAATAATATTAATTTTTTATTAATATAATGATATTATGTCATTATATTCCTGCAGTTTAGTGGTCCCTCAGATTTTAACCGCACAAAGTACGTTGGCGTTGGTAAGCTGTAATTTGCCTGGTTGCTAACTATATCTAGCCCAATGCACGGAATAAGATGTTCGTCAAAAAAAAAAAACACCCTATTGAATATTGTCACTTTGTACAAAATAGGGTTGTATCATTAAAAAACGTAATTTAAAAAATGTGCAGTAAATTTAGTCCACCGGATGAAGTGCAGCTATTTGCAATTCCTATACCACATCTTTTTCACAGAAAATACCGAATGTATAATAACATTAAACGATTATCACCGTAATATGTTATTATTTATACAGAAAAATGTGAATGTCACTGTCGGGACTAAAACCCGAAACAATCAATTTCACGTTGGCTGAGATTCATTATTCCACAGTGCCTGATTTTATTAATTGTTCTCAACAATATACCGTAATCGAAAATTTCTCATTATTAATTAAGGTACATTTTTGCCACCAAATCCAGACCGTCGAACAGACTTTGAGTATTTGCGAGAGAAAGATGTTTGTTCTCGATGGCTCATAATCCTATAAAACTTGGAGACCCGGGAAATCAGTATTGAAAATTGTAATGTGACAGTAAGTAATTTACATGTATCAATAATTTTTAAATCAATTTCTTTTTTTGGAGTATAATTTCACTTGAATCATTAATGCCCCGCCGGAAATATAACGGAGATAGTGTATAGGTAATTGATAAATCACCTGCTAATGATATGCACCTAAATAAAATTTTCCGCACATTGGGCAAAGCATAGTTTCTAATCATACAAACAGTTCAACAGCGCCGTCGTCATTCAATTAGGCAAGCGGCTTTTGCTATTTTTGCGTTATTTGGGTGACAAATTTTTTTAAGGTAGTACCTCCACAAATTCAATATTTTAGGAAGTCTTTGAAATTTGGTATATAAGTAATTAAATGCATAATACACACTCTGTTAAAATTTGAAAACGATTTACCGTACCGAACATGAAATAATTGCAATTAAAAATGACATTTTTTTATACATATAGCATAGGGAAAGCGTGAGAAAAGGACATTTTTTTTTTGTTTTTGATTGAAGGACTTTCACCATCTTGATGAAAAACTAATATTTGTTAGAATAATATATTCCGAATAATTTAAAAAATATATAAACATTATTTACCACGTAGTTTTGATAAAAAATAAAAATGAAAAACATATTTTGACAAATATTTGCAGTGGAAGGATTGTGAGAATGGTCGCGTGGAAACTATGTGGCAACGATGTAACAAAAGAGAAAGGCGCTAAAATATGAAATGATTACATTTTTTTAAGAAAAATTTTTGTCCTCGCATAGATTAGATTCGGCTGATCCAACATTATTTGTTGTTAAATTATTTGACCCTTTTTTCACGCGTAGAGCTGTGGCAATTTTCAGTTTTTTATCAAACACTTTTTTTTATAAATCTTTCTTTATGGCGTATACAAAAAATACTAAGAGTTTATATGTTTCCTCGATTTGGAAACTATGGAAATATGCGGTGATGTCAGATTTCTACACAAAATAATATATCATAGTGTGTGTGTATTCATATAGAGGATATAGTAGTGTAGGAGTACACTCACTTTAAAAAAACATAGTCTGCTGTCTTTGTAACGATCATATCAATAATGTGGGTATTAAGCGTAAACTTTTTAACTGGACAGTCGTGGAGGTACTACCTTAATAAAAGATAACCGGTTGAAACCTTTTGTAAGTCGTTCCTTATACTTTTCAGAACATTTTCTGAAAAAAATTTTTGTTAGTGTGGGCCAAAAATTGTTATTAACAATTTGTTTGTTTATAAACAAAAGCTGATAATTTGGGTTAGTAATCAATTTTAGTAGGTAAATTGGCCAAAAATAAACACTTTTTGTTCTTTGTGTTTTTTCGAAAAAATGCTTCCCTGCAGAGTTATAGCCAATTTTAATTCATACTTTTTAATAATTTTTTTCTCGCTTATTTTCGGTCGTAAAGAAAAAATAAAAAATGGAAAATGAAGAGCACAACCCACACTTTAACATGGATTTTTTTCTGTGTTGTAAAATTAATTATGCCCCGAAAACAGCTGATTAAATGATGCGTTTTTGCGTGAAAAAATAAACAATATACTACCTACGGCGCGCGCGCGCACGCACGTAAATGTAAAATGTTGCATGGCTGTTTTAATTTTAAATTTCTTAATCAGTCAGTAAATTTTCTTAATTTTAACTAAGTTTCTTCCAAAAATTAGCTTCGAATGAAATTTGGAAAGTTTAAGTGGTAATGCGCGTTTTCAACCCCCGACAAAATATCCCCGACAAAATAGCCCCCGACAAAATATCTCCCCGACAAAATATCCCTCGACAAAATATCTCCCGACAAAATATTCTATAGACAAAATATCCCCTGACAAAATATCTCCGCCAACTTAAAACTCACATTTTCATGAAGATTGAAAACCACCGCTTTTTTTGATAAAGGGGTATGCGAATTGTCTCGCAGTGAAACGGGAAGGGGCAAATGTGGAGTTTTTAAAAAAACAATTCCGGGGTGAACGATAAACGGGTATGCGAATTGTAATTCCGGGGTGAACGATAAACGGGTATGCGAATTGTCTCGCAGTGAAACGGGAAGGGGCAAATGTTGAGTTTAAAAAAAAACAATTCCGAGGTGAATGATAAAGGGGTATGCGAATTGTATCGCAGTGAAACGGGAAGGGGCAAATGTGGAGTTTTTAAAAAAACAATTCCGGGGTGAACGATAAACGGGTATGCGAATTGTAATTCCGGGGTGAACGATAAAGGGGTATGCGAATTGTCTCGCAGTGAAACGGGAAGGGGCAAATGTTGAGTTAAAAAAAAAAACAATTCCGGGGTGAACGATAACGGGGTATTCGAATTAGATAGTTAATTGTTTGAATAGGGGGATATTTTGTCGGGGAGATATTTTATCGGGGGATATTTTGTCGCGGAGATATTTTGTCGGGGGATGAAAAGTCGCGGAATCATGGTCAAATCTGAAGTAGGGACCACTAAAAGAAAATTGATATAAAGATTATTAATACGTATAAATTATTTACTGCCACATTACAATTTTCAATACTGATTTCTACTATTAGTATACCGGGTCCTCAAGTTTTATAGGATCATGAGTCACCGAGAACAAACGTCTCTCTCGCAAATACTCAAAGCCTGTTCGACGGTCTGGATTTGGAGACAAAAATGTACCTTAATTAATAACGAGAAATTTTCGCTTACGATGAATAATCAGGCGGTTTTTTTTTGTTTTTTTATTCAACGTGCAGTATTCGAAATAATTGACCGCCCCGGTATTTAAGACACCCGGTATAAATAAGCTATGGTCAGATAATTCAATATCTTTGAGTGGGACTTTGTAGTTATTATTATTTAAATTACAAATTACATTATCTATACTATACATGTAACTGAGCTATTTGTGACTCGCGTTGCTTCGTTTATATCAGTGATTCCATTCCCAAAGTGGTCTATATCGACTCCCAAGGGTCGACGACAACTTGCAAGGGGTCCATGTCAGCGGGAAAAAAAATTGGGGGTCCATGAAATGAAAATGGGGGTCAACGATAATGAATCTTCTAACAAAAAAAGAAGCAAACTGGACATCGTTAACCGAAGAGATTTAAGATTAAATCTAACTAAATTTATGCCAAATGTTGAAAATTTATTATTAAAGCATCAGGTTCATCCCTCACACTAAAAGCATTTATTTTTTGCTTAGTTATTTTATGTAACAGAAAGTAAATTTTATTTTGATTCGTTTAATTTGAATCTAATTAATAAGTTTATAAAACTAAACATTTCACACTACATTTCACTACCGTTATAAATTTAAATCGTTCAAAGTGAGTAGCACTATACCGGTTGTCAAAAATACATTTGAAATTAATGATTTTGCAAAAAATCAATATCAGATAAGCAGGGGGTCTACCCAAAACCGAAAAACACGGCAAGTGGTCTACGAGACAAAAAAGTTTGAGGATCTCTGGTTTATACAGTGTGGTTTAATTAAATGCACAACCAAAATACAAATATTGCCAAAAGTTGGTGCATGTCCGATAATCATTTAAGTTGCTCTTAGAATTGTTGAAACTCATACAGCATACAGGGTGGGTCAAAAAATATAAAAATTGTACAAGAGTAAAGTGCCCTTATTTCAAAAAATTCAGCGAAATGTTATAAGAAAAAGTTGTTTAGAATTAAAAGTTATGCCCAAATATCAAAACATGGCCTTCTAAAAAAAAAAAAAATTTTTGTTTTGAAAAACCTGTTTGAGTTTCAACAATTCTAAGAGCACCTAAAATGATTATCGGACATGCACCAACTTTTGGCAATATTTATATTTTGGTTGTGCATTTAATTAAAAATGTTCCCATATGTGTTAAGTGACCACACTGTATAGTTAATGTTAAGTTGAATGATAATAGCATAATATGTACTCTTTAAACATTAATTAAAATTTGATTGTTTTGTGTGAATGACAGTTTGAATCTGGGCGTGAAAGGCGTTGACTGTGTGCGTGCTTGCGTTTGTTTTATTGTTTTAGGACTTCAGCAACATAATGCCGCCAAAGAAGAGGACACGTCTCACCCAGCCAAAAGGACTTCGGAGGAAGAGTCCACCAGCTGCTGGACAACAAGCTGAACCGGGAGCCGTTCGAGTCCCCGACGAACCGGTGGAGATCGTCGTCCAACCTGCATCGACCTCTGGAGAGATTGACCTGCCGGTGCCAAGCGTCGATCGACCGGAGCAAATCGTTTTACGACCGGTATCTCCGATCGCGGGTCCATCGCATCGGCCCGATGACCCGCTGCAAAACATACCGCAGCCATTTATAAGACAGCTCGAAACGTCGAGCGACGAATCATTAATTTCCGATGAATCTTTACAGGTCGTGCTGCAACCGTCTCCCGAACTGCCGGAAATGTCAAGCGATGAGTCGATGTCCGTCCGAACCGAGTCTTCGCTTGCACGGCCACGACCGATCGCAGTCCTCGACCACGATTTGGAGATCGGAGCGGAAGCCGAAGTTCATCGAGGTTTGTGGGATCAACGTCGAAGGGTAGGACAGGTGGCCACATATTTGTTTGCGTTGGAGGAAGAATCTGAAGAGTTTTATTTCGGAGACATGGACGCGGTATGTCCCGAATGTCAGGCAAAGCATTTCCCTGCTGAACGGTCACCCGACAGGAAATTTACGCGTTGCTGTCGAAAGGGAAAGATACTGTTCGAACCGAGGAACTATCCTCAACTGTTAGAAGATTTATTGTGCGGACGTCACGAACATTCCGACAACTTTCTGCAGAACATACGGCAGTATAACAGTGCGTTGGCGTTTGCGTCGACGGGCGTCAACATCGATCTTCCTGCAGGACGAGGACCTTACTGTTTCCGGATTCACGGACAGATATATCATCGAATAGCTCACGTCGAGCTACCGGTAGGTAATGTAAGTTACGGGCAACTTTATTTCCTAGATTCGGCCGACGCACAGAATCACAGAATGGAACGACAGGAAAACCGAGAGTGCATTCCGGGATTAATGGATGAGTTAGATGCGTTACTTCGTGAAATAAATCCGTTTGCGGAGGCGTATAAATTTCTGAAGGAAGTTGAAGCCGAGGAAAATCAACGAGCGGAGGCAGAAGGGAGAAATACGTCGGAAATAGTCATGAGCATTTTCGAAGACCGTCGACGCGATCTACGTAGATATAATTTACCGACGGCCAACGAAGTCGCCGTAGTATTTCGGAGTGACGACGGAGCTCCGCCTCTGGAACGTGACATAAGGTTGCACTCGAGAACGGGTTTATTGCGGAAAATATCGATATTGAGCCCAAACTGCGATCCGATGAGCTATCCGTTGCTATTTCCGCGAGGGGAAGCCGGTTGGCAACCCAATATGCCGTACAGACAGAGAACGGCTCGAAGAGAAAACGTCACGATGCTGCAATATTTCAGTTACCAGTTTGCCGTTAGAGAAGGACATTTCAATGCGATATTGAATGCTGGAAAACTGACGCAGCAGCTTGCAGTGGATTGGTATGTAAAAGTCGAGGGTTCAAGACTTGAATATTTGCGACAGAATCAGCAACTACTCCGCGTCGAAATGTATCAAGGATTGATGGATTATTTGCATGACGTTGCGGTAGAAAACCGAGCGAGAGTCGGTAGAATGGTGATATTGCCGCCGACCTTTGAGGGAAGTCCCAGGAACATGCATCAAAACTTTCAAGACGCAATGACAATCGTCACAAAGTACGGTCGACCCGACCTATTTATTACGTTCACATGCAATCCAAAATGGCGAGAAATTACCGAAAATTTAGAACCGTGGCAAAAGGCTGAACACAGACCGGATTTGACAGCCAGAGTATTTCACCTGAAACTCGGAGAATTTTTACACGACATTCGCATCAAACACGTTTTGGGTGTACCGATCGCCTATCTGCACGTCATCGAGTTTCAAAAGCGCGGACTGCCACATTGCCATATTTTGATAGTTCTGCGCGCCGAGGATAAACCGCGAGAACCGGAACAAGTCGACAGAATCGTTTGCGCCGAGATTCCGGACGCTGTCACCGAACCCGAACTTCACGCGATAGTTAGCGCGACGATGATACACGGACCCTGCGGTACACTTGCTCCCAACTCTCCGTGTATGAGTGATGGAAAATGCAGCAAGGAGTTCCCCAAAGAATTCAGGGACGAAACTGTAGTGAACGAAAACGGGTATCCGAAATATAAACGGCAAGACACGGGCCGGACTGTTCGTGTCAGAGGTCACGAAGTTGACAACAGATACGTCGTGCCGTATAATAAATGGCTGTTGAGAAAATACAACGCACACATAAATGTGGAAATTTGCTCTTCGATAAAGAGTGTCAAGTACATATGCAAGTATGTGTACAAAGGACACGACTGCGCTTGCGTCCGGATCGGAAACGATGAGGCCGTTTTGAATTGGGACGAACTGGAAACGTTCGTAGATGCGCGCTATGTTAGCGCACCGGAAGCAATGTGGCGAATGTTCGAATTTAAGATGCATGACAGGAGTCATGCAATCAAACGCTTGGCGGTGCATCTACCGTTTCAACAAGCCGTTTACTTTCAGGAAGGAAATGAACAACACGCCGTAGAAAGGGCAGCCGCAGGAGACACGACGTTAACGGCTTGGTTCAAATTGAACATACGAAATCCTGCTGCCAGAGAATATTTGTATACGGAAATTCCAACGCACTACGTATTCAACAAGAAAATATGGACCGACAGGAAAAAACACGTCGCCTTAATCTCGCGAATGTATACGGTCAGTCCCAGAGATGAGGAGAGATACTATCTCAGACTGCTTTTGTTGCACGTTAGAGGAGCTACGTCGTTCGAAGACGTGCGAACGGTAAACGGCGAGGTGTGTCCGACGTTTAAAGACGCTGCGAGACAAAGAAATCTACTGGCCGACGACAGCGAATGGACGAGATGTATGCGAGAAGCGGCGACGTTCAAAATGCCACGCCAGTTAAGAGCACTATTCGCGACAGTTTTGATCTATTGCGAGCTCAACGAACCTCAAAGATTATGGGCGCAGTTCGTGGACGATCTGATTGACGATTTCGCGCGCACTCATGAGAGACGGATCGCGGAAAATCTAGCTCTGAGCGATATTCAGAACAACCTCGCCTTGCACGGACATCGACTGACGGATTTCGGATTCGAACAACCGCGAGAACACGCCGTACCACGTCCTGAAGACGATTTTAATGCGGAGATCGAGCGTACGGAAGCCGATCGTATGAGAGAAATGCTGAACGAAGATCAGCTGAAAGTCTTCACGGAAGTAATGGCGACCGTTGAAAACGTTGAAATACGCGCCCGTTATTTTTATTTAGATGGTGTAGGCGGCGCGGGAAAAACATTTTTGTACAACGCACTTATCAGCGCGTTGAGAGGAATGAACGTTTCCGTAATCGCGGTTGCGTGGACGGGAATTGCGTCGCTACTGTTGAAAGGAGGCCGCACAGTCCATTCACAGTTCAAACTGCCGGTACCGCTATTGGACACGTCGACGTCCGGTTTGAAGCCCGGCACACCGCAGGCACAGGCAATCAACGCGGCAAAGGTGATTATCTGGGATGAAATTACCATGGCACCGGCCACGTCTCTAATAGCCGTCGACAGAGTATTAAGAGACATAACGGGCGTGGAAAGACCCTTCGGCGGAAAAGTAGTCCTTCTCGGCGGTGATTTTCGTCAATGCCTGCCGGTCGTCCGCAACGCAAATAGGACAAAAGTTGTGGAAAATTGCGTGAAGAACTGCCATTTGTGGGCGCAATTCAGAACGTTCTCGCTCACGAGAAATATGCGAGCGAACGCAGATGAAACAGACTTTTCGAACTGGCTTCGAGAGCTCGGAGAAGGAAAACTCGAAAACCACGTCGATTTGCCGAACGATATCATAGCTATACCGGACGCGTGTGTGGTAGACGACGTTGTATCGGAAATATTTAACGAAAATACGTTAGCGACTGACGGATCAGTCCACAAGAGCGCTATATTGTGTCCGCGAAATGACGACTGCACGTTATTGAATGAGAGAATAATAGATTTGCTCGACGGTCAGGCTAAGTCCTATAACAGCGTGGATTCGATAGTGACCGATGATGACGAAGAACGGAGCAATTTCAGCGTCGAATTTCTCAATTCAATAACGCCATCCGGACTGCCGCCTCATAAACTAACATTGAAAAACGGCACAATAATAATGCTGCTGAGGAATCTGCAAGTAAAACAAGGTCTGTGTAACGGCACCAGACTGATTGTTAAAAATTTGATGGAAAATTGCATAGATGCAAAGATAATAACCGGAAGGTTCGAAGGCAATAGAGTTTTTATTCCGAGATTGGATCTGACGTCGGCCGATAGCGACTTGCCTTTTAAATTGAAAAGGCGGCAGTTTCCCATTCGTCCTGCCTACGCGATGACAATAAATAAAGCTCAGGGATCGACCCTCGAAAAAGTGGGCATATATCTGTCGAAACCGGTATTCGCGCACGGTCAACTGTATGTCGCGTTTTCGAGAGCTCGCGCTATGCACGCCGTACGCGTTCAAATTTTAGAAACCACGAAACAAGGAAAACTCATCGAGGGAAGCGCTACGTCTTTTACAGCGAATGTCGTGTATAAGGAAGTACTGGAAAATTAAAATAAAATACGTACTGTATGCCTCGCAGTCGCTTCGGTGATCAGTGAGGTACCGGTCACAGTTACGATCTACGAAAGTTCTAACGCGCATTAAATAAACGCGACGAAACATAATGCGCCGTACGCGTTCAAATTCATCGAAAAAAGGAAAACTCATCGAGGGAAGCACTACGTCGTAAAATTAAAATAAAATAAAACATACCTACGTACTGTATGCCTCGCAGTCGCTTCGGTGATCAGTGAGGTACCGGTTACAGTTACGATCTACGCGAAGTCTACGCAAATTGTAGCGTGCCTTAAATAAACGTGATGTGTCATAGTGAAAAATTAAAATAATGATAAGCCCTGCTCCATGGTCGATATTGCGAATGTGGAGCCAGTGGCAACGGATGCGTACGGCACGTTATGATCGGCGAGAATTGTAGCGTGCCTTAAATAAACGTGATGTGTCATAGTGAAAAATTAAAACAATGATAAGCCCTGCCCATGGTCGATATTGCGAATGTGGAGCCAGTGGCAACGGATGCGTACGGTACGTTACGATCTGCGAGAATTGTAGCGTGCCTTAAATAAAGGTGAAAAATTAAAATAATGATAAGCCCTGCTCCATGGTCGATATTGCGAATGTGGAGCCAGTGGCAACGGATGCGTACGGTACGTTACGATCTGCGAGAATTGTAGCGTGCCTTAAATAAACGTGATGCGTCATAGTGAAAAATTAAAACAATGATAAGCCCTGCTCCATGGTCGATATTGCGAATGTGGAGCCAGTGGCAACGGATGCGTACGGCACGTTACGATCTGCGAGAATTGTAGCGTGCCTTAAATAAAGGTGAAAAATTAAAATAATGATAAGCCCTGCTCCATGGTCGATATTGCGAATGTGGAGCCAGTGGCAACGGATGCGTACGGTACGTTACGATCTGCGAGAATTGTAGCGTGCCTTAAATAAACGTGATGCGTCAAAGTGAAAAATTAAAACAATCATAAGCCATACTCCATGGTCGGTATTGCGAATGTGGAGTATGGACAGCGGATGCGTTAAATAAATGTGATGAAGCATAATATAAAATAATAAAAATATCAAAAAAATAATGCATTTTTCTTTTTCAACAGGTTTACAGCACGCGCATGGAGTCCTCGACATTCGACAGCTGTTCTCAGAAGCACGCAAAATGTGAGTTAAAATCATTTTTTTTAACTCCAATGGTTTATAGGCCTCCCGGGGAACTCTACCATGTAAAAAAAAAGAGTAACGCGCCCAGACAATACCTCATAGGTGGTGCGGAAAGTTGTCATAGAAATCTCATTTTAAAATAAAACATCATTTTGATGATATAGATATAAATTAAAGTCCAGTTATAAAGTTAAAAACAAAAATATTTCATAAAACTAGAAGAATATGTCTGCTTTCTTTTGTTTTTTGTTCCAGGTTTCTCTGATTCCAAACATAAGTTTCCAGATCAAGACGAAAGTTGGAGCACGCACAAATAGCAGTGAACGTTTCAGACACCATGATTGCAACAACCGGTGGAAGAGAAGCCATTTAGATCGAATAGATTGGGAAATGTATTCACATATAATACATATATATTTATTTTATAATTATTTCATTGCCAGTAAATATACATATTATATTATATATATAGGTATATTATATAACTAAAACTAAATAATGTAATGCTCGGTTAGTGCCTAAATATAGTGTATAAAAATTAGTGTGTTGGTTTTTTACAAACCTAAACAATTATTGAATAGTGTTACCTTGATTTGGTTAAGTTAAAATTTCGAAAGAAAATAAATTTATGTCTAATTGCAATTGACAAAAATTTTAAAAATTTCTGGGAACGGATACATATAAAAAATTGTAACTAAGGCTGGATAATTCTGCTGACCAATATATAAAATTAAAATTAATAAAATAAAGCCCATAGAGTCAAATTTTACCTGCTGACGCTATACTATCATATTAATTCCGTAAAATAAGACAATTATCAGTTTAATGTTAGGTCGCTAGCAAAAAAGTTTTGTGACACGTTCACAAGCGATTTTTTTTTGCGCAGTGAAAAGAGGAGGGTGTTTTGGGGCATTTCTTTAAAAACGCAATTACTGGATCGAAAACAGTTACGGGGTCGTGTCGGTGCGATGGCGTTTCATTTTTGCGCCGTGAAAAGGGGAGGGCCTCTTGGGGGATTTCTTTAATTAGTTTTAAAACATATCTATCTTGGAAAACTATTCTTCAGACACATTCAAAAATTTTTTGCTTACTACAGTTATGGCAACTGGGCAGGCGTAGATCAAAGCACACCAACCTTTGAAAATTACGCCAAAAACACATGCATACATGTTTTGTTTCAGAAATACGACAATTATGAGGGCCGCAGGCCCGAATTTTGTACTTGAATTATTATTACGAGGCTCGAAGAGCCGAGTAGTTTTTTGGGCTCATTGCAGTACCAAAACACATCGTATTTGGAAAACTATTCTAAAAACACATTCAAAAGTGTTTCGCGTACACCTGTTATGGTAATTTGGCAGGCGTGCATCAAAAGACGCCAACCTTTGAAAACAATGCCAAAAACAAATGCGAAAATGTTTTGTGTAAATAAATAACGGTTATTTGCGCCGCGAGCCTGTATCAAAACACATCAATCTTTGAAAACTAGCCCAAAAGCACGTGTAAAAAAGTTTTGTGCTGGCAAAAAAAATTTTGGCGACAGCCTGTGGCAAAAAAATTTTTGGCGACAGCCTGTGCCAAAAATTGATCTTAGAAGACTGTGTTAAGTCACCTTCAAAAAAGTTTTGAACCAGGTCCACTAGTCTGTATATATTAAAAGGCTTAATTTTGAAAAAAAAAACTTTTGCAGCTATACAAATTTACAGTTTTAAAGGAAAAAATTCGTGCGAAAAATGCCAGATAGACGACCGTTTAACTTGATGCGTAGCGACATTGCCGACTCTTGCATTCGAGGGGCGTAGCCCCTGTGATTTTTCAAAGTCGACCCCTGCGTACATAAGGATAACACGGAGACGACTTTTCAAACGCTCGGCTAAAATCGAGAAAAAATCGCTCGCCGTTAAATTTTATCGGAAACTGACGACATTTTTGACCTCTTTCGACCGAGTGCGAGCGCGGACGGTTTTCGGCCGAATTTCGGCCGACTTTTGTCGAAATAAAATTTTCCATAAGATTAACCCGGCGCGGGAAATCGCTCATTACTCGGCCGATATTAATCGGACGACGTAGAGACCCGTCTCAAACGACGCAGAATAAAAAAGTCAAACTAGAAAGTGCAAGAGAAACGCTCAAAACGACTTTTTTATAGTCATTTATGCGCCGACAAAATCGGCAAAATTGCTTTTTTTTCGAAATTCTTAGACGGTGGCTAGGTAAAAGTGCCTGGGTACATTGAGAATTTTCGAAAAAGTCACAGCCTAACTTCAATACGATTTTAACATGCGACGACGAATCGAGTTTTTAATTAAATTTACGTCGCCGACACTACATTAGTGTGACTGAGATGAAACATTTATAGCATGATTTAACTTGATTCGTTAAGCAATAGCGTTTTGTTCTAAAAAAGTATGCGTTCAAAAGATTTTTCGGCTGTTCCAGCGAAAGCGGCATCTGACAGATGGGCTTTTTTTATAAACCGTGGAAATTAAGACTTAAAATCGAGATATCTAATAAAAATGTCATAAATTATCGAATTTTAAAAGCAATCATTCAGATAATACATCGTTATTTGTTGGTTTTTGCACGGATATTTTTGTGTCATATAATTTATTATCGATTCATCCGAGCCGAAGATTAACTGAACGCTCTCATTTTACTTTGACGTTTGAATTATTAATAAACAAACGACTGTCTAAATTTGGAGCTGTCATTTATCATTTTAAATGAATAATTTGGCTTTATTAAGGATTTTGAATCGAAAATGGTTATCGATATTATGTACATTGAAACATATAAAATATTCAAATATACGCCAGACACCGGATAAATCGATATTAATTGAGATCTATTCAAAATAGTAATTTCGGAGGAGCTAGCATTTGAGCTGTGAGTTCGACAGAGACGGAACATTATTCGAATTTCTTTTTTTTTGGACATTTATTTGACGTTTAAATTTAAAACAATTGTTTTTGTATCAAAAATACATTTCATAAAATTTTATGCATTTTATGACGGGAAATAATACAGGTTAGTAAGTTAACAAATCATTTTAAATCTATTACAAATACGTGCTAAATACATATTATGCCTATTAATAAATCAAAAATTATATTTTAAACATTTTGTAATATGACAGCTAAAAATTAGGTTATAATATTATTCTGTGTCCGTATACACTCAGTCGGGTTTCTGTATTTTAAATCGAGATATGTAATCAAATATTGTGATAGATTATTATATATACATTGTAGGGCGGTTTTCTATAGTGCACTTAAGTAAGATTTTATTAACTTTAATTTTGAAAAGCTTTTTTCACATGAAGCCACCGAAACAGGGGCGCCGACTCCGTGGGTGCTCGAAGGCTCTAACACCCACGGGTGATAAATAGACCATAGACGCATCAAAATTAATTGGTAATCGGCATTGAGAAAAAATTACTTTACAACAATGTCATTACTGGAACTTAAACCCGAAACTTCCACTATCGCGGCGGATGTCAGTTAGTCTACAATAACATAATGGACTAATTCAACATTAATTATAATAAAGCATGATATATATACTATATACAGCTGCAAATAAGATTTATTATGAGAATTATGAATTGTTTTGATTCTACTGGACGAATTTAGATGCGATTTTTACGATAATTATACATAATGGTGAAAATTGCGTCTAAATACGTCGGTCGGTGTGTATTTCTTTCCTCGCAATTTGCCAGTTTTTTTAAACGAATCTTTAAATTGAGCATCAGCACTCACAGGGTTATTTAAAAGCCGGCGTCCCTGCATCGACACACTAATAGTTAAAAAAAATATCTTCGACACAGCGCTAGACTCGGAACAGACACAGAATAGCCACATTTTACGATGAATATGAGAGGCTCTATGGCGCGGTTCATTCCGATGCTGTGGTAGGTACGATTTATTAATTATTTATTATTTACTTGAATCAGTTCAGTCGCGCGTATGACATTATATTGTATCTACTTTCATCGCGTTACTCAATCGCTCGACCGAGCGCAACCAGAACTCATTCTTCTTTTTGGAAATTATATTCGACAGTAAATGAAAATAAAGTTGCGATACATGTTAAGATATAATATAAATAAATGTAGATAGATACTAGAGTAGCTGAACCCATTTATTTATTGGTATATTATGGCTTTGCAGAGTGATTCTTCTGTAAGTATTTTCTGGCTGTGCGAGTGAGTTGTCGTTGTCGGGGGCTGTTCGTTTATTACGTAAGATGATTTGGGGAGGGACAGGGTCTGAACAAGTCTTATTCTTATCTTACATAGGGGCGGTAAAGGCGGTAAAGATTGTGAGATCGCAAAAGTAAACAAAAAAATATAATTTCAAAACGCGCGCAGTCTCGCACATGCGTGGATCGTACGGCAATATATTCAACATACTTAAAGTATCAACGACAATACACCCCCGCCCCACTGTTCATCGGTCCAAAACGCCCTCAAAGTACTTTGCACCTAAGAAAGCTGTGCAACATCACAAAAAAGTTCATGGCATTGCTTTGAATATTGAAAAAGAACACGCTGTTGCCGCATACTTAAGAAGGGGTACGGAGCTATGTGCCACATGAAACGCAACAATGTTGATATTGTTGAATGGGTGAACTTAATTATTCTCTTAAATGAGGCAGTGAATCCGACGCAGAGCAGAGATGTTCCAATTGCTGATCCACTAGCTGACTTGCTGTTAAGCCCCTGAACTGATTCACATTTTTAGTAAAACATGTTGTCGGACGATCCTTATTATGGGAAAAGAAGGTTCAACTTGCTGTCCGTTCTTAAATAGTCAAAGGATGCATCTTAATAACTTTCTTATTTAACAGTTTTAATTCCGCCGTAGTGTTTACTGACAGCTATTAGATTATATAGTTTTACACAGTAAAACTACAAAATGTAATCGTTGTCGAGCATGTAGTAAGTAAATAGTGTAATAAAATTACTATATCACGCATTGCCTACATTTACTCAAGGTGCGGTGTATAGAAAATATAGCTGCGTCTCTTTTTAGCGATACTAAACTTAACCCACTGCCCACCCACTTCTGTTGGCGGAGGCGAGGATAATTTTGGAATTTTAAATGGGTATCTCCAATTTTTATTACAGAAATTTAATGGAATTTTTTTCGGGCGGTCTCTTATAAACCTATGTTTCGACCGTCGGGGCCGAAGGCTCCTGGTGGACGTAAAAAATGTCTAAATATTTTCCGAAAATAAAAAAAATCCCCGATGCCGGACGAATCGTCTGATCGAAACTAAAAGGATATCGTCACGTTAGGCCCGTCGAAAGGCGTCTTTTCGAAGTCGACGCTCGAATCGCTCCGACGCACCGTTCGACATAAATAACGCGAAAAGTCTTAATTCGAGAAAATGCTATGTAGATTGTATACACGCTAGGGTGTTTTTGTAAGCTAATGTTTTAGCATTGGACCTAAAAAAATTCTCACAAAATTTTAGCCTTTAAGATCTAACCTGTGAATGGCGCCAACCATTAACATGAGAAAAAATTCGGGAACGTTACCCTGTGTGTTTTTTTTTGCGCAGTTCATCAAAAACCGATACAAATAGTTTCGTTTTAGATACAGCGACAGAGCTATAAGTATGGAGATACATAATACAGGGCGTGTGTGTTAAATACCGGGGCGGTCAATTATTTCGAATGCTGCACGTTGAATAAAAAAACAAAAAACACGTGTCCAGTATTTTTAAAAGATCTATTCAGCGACACTAAACTTTGGAATTTTAAATTGTTACCCCCAATTTTTATTACCGATTTGTATTCTACGGTGAAAAATAGGATACTTTTGTCTGAAACATTTTTTCGAATTCTGAGTAGTTGGCGCTGTTGATGACGGAGAAAAAATACGTGCCTAGAAATGTATGTCTGTTGTTTGAACAGAATGGCCTCATGTTGGTTTGTTGGCGTTAGTTCATGTTGCCTACCTGACAAGATACTATTTCCTCAGAATTCGAAAAAATGTTTCAGACAAAAGTGTTTGTTTTCACTGTTTTACTGGCGGGTGCTTTTTTCCAATTTTCGGAGTGAGGCGGAGGTTAGTGGTGGGAATGTTCCTGAGGGTCTAAGGAATCAAGTAAAAGAAATTTTGAAATCGGAGATGTTCCACCACTTTTCCAGATTTTCCTGGTTATTTACTGGACTAAAAAAGTTCAGGCAACAGAGAGAAGAACATTTTTGTTAACCGTGGGAACATAATATTTCGAAAATATGATATCTGCGTCTCTTTTTTCGAATTACTTCCCTGGTTATTCCAACACTACACATGCTCTGTTTCAAGCTGTCTGAACACTGTGACAGAACCGCCACAGTCTTGCGCAGTAGATCCAAAGCCTATACAAGTAGTTTCGTTTTAGATACAGTGATGGAGCTATAAGTATGGAGTACTATACAGGGTGTGTGTCTTAAATACCGGGGCGGTCAATTATTTCGAATGCTGCACGTTGAATAAAAAAACACGTGTCCGGTATTTTTAAAAGATCTATTCAGAGACACTAAACTTTGGAATTTTAAATTGGTACCCCCAATTTTTAATACCGATTTGTATTCTACGGTAAAAAATTGGTTGTCTGTAAAGTCGGTTTACGGACGATAGTTTTACGTGATAACGTATTCCGTAATACATAACCTAAACCTCCCAAAATTTGGTTTCAATCCGCTTATCCTTGGTGTCGGAATGATAAGAAATATCAAAAGTGACGTTTGCAACTGTCAAAGTATTATGTTCTAATAATAATTAGTTATTCCAATACTTAACTTAGAAGGCGTTGCATTTCACAAAATACTAATGTCAAAAAATTGAATTAAACATTAGAAATGCAGCCGTTTTCATGTTAAGACAAGACATACGTTATTTTCTAATTTCCATGTACGGCAAACAAAGACGACCGACCGCGTCGCGCCATGCATTAGACAACATTGCATTTATACAGCTATTTTTCTATATAAATTTGTATAAAAAAACTGTTTAGGCAAATTCTGTTATACGAAATCTATGTAAAATGTTCTCCTCTTTCGTTTAAGACTGGTTTCAAACCGATCTGATTTAAATTGAGCGAGAAATTAGCAAAAAGCACGCACAGGGTCAGGCGGAACGTTACGCGTTACGAACGTTAGGATTTTAGGAACGTTACACTTTTTCGTGCATGCATCCGGTGTTTTATCAATTTATAAGATTGGTGATTCATCAATTTATAAGACGTTATCACGTCAAAAATAGGACACTTTTGTCTGAAACATTTATTCGAATTCTGAGTAGTTGGCGCTGTTAATAACGGAGAAAAAATACGTGTCTAGAAATGTATGTGTCTGTTGTTTGAACAGAATGGCCTCATGTTGGTTTGTTGGCGTCAGTTCATGTCGCCTACCTGACAAGATACTGTTTCCTCAGAAATCGAAAAAATTTTTCAGACAAAAGTGTCTTATTTTTCAACGTACAATACAAATCTCTAATAAAAATTGGGGGTACCCATTTCAAATTTCAAAGCTACCCCCGCCCCCGCCACCGGGAGAGGGGACGGGGGGTCAAGTTTTGTGTCGCTGAATATGCCTTTTAAAAATACTGGACACGTGTTTTTTTGTTTTTTTAATTCAACGTGCAGTATTCAAAATAACTGACCGCCACCGTATTTATGACAGGCCCTATATAAATAAGAGTATAATATATGATTTCAATTTACGAATTCATACGAACATGTTAGTTGGGGTTAACTTAAAGCTAATGCCTGCAGTACGCATTCGCCGAGCGTACTTGCCGTGAGATCTCGCCGAGAGAGTTGATAAAGCAAGCGTCTACGAATGTATGTGTGTGTGTGTGTGTACACTGTCCACACTTGGCGTAACTTGGCTTCACTGGCCATTTAAACGGCGCAGTTAAATAGATCTGGACGTTGTTTGTGTTGCTGCTGTTTCAGCTTATTGCGCATAATACCTATACCTATTAAAAATAAATTGGTCCTATCCGCCATAATTTATTTATCATTAAAAACGCTATTAGTTTACACTTTAACTGAGTTTAACTAACAAAAATGACAACTTAAGGTATGATTCCGATCCACGCGGCAGACGGCAGCGGCAGACGTCGACGGAATGTGCCGCGACGACAAACGGCATTACTTTGTAGTTTTCATTTGTATGAGGCCGATTCCGACATACGACTGCAAATGCCTCGCGACATGTCGTGACTTTTTTTGACGCGTAGCGGCAGACTGCACTACCATACAAAACACAGTACTGCCGTTGCAGTTTGACATTATGGACGTGTTGACAGACGAATAAATCAAAAATTTTATTAATTTAGTGTCTAAACATCCGTGTTTATTTGATTGCAAAAATTTTTTTATATAAATTTTATTAATTTAGTGTCTAAACATTCGTGTGTATTTGATTTTTTTATGAAAGTTTCATAAGAGCCTTCTTCCAGTCAATTTAAATACAATGGCAGTATAGGTTTTCTGCTTAAGCAATAGTATAATAATAGATCGTCGTCGTCTTCTTCTTCTTGCAATAAAACTTGCAGCATTTGATTATTCATAACTATATCGAATACACATCGCAAATTACTAATGCTGCGACGTAACTGCAGTGCCTGCTGCCGGCTTCGGAATCTATACGACGGCAACTGAAGCCCGACAGCTATTGCTGTCGGTCTGCCGTCTGCCGCGTGGATCGGAATCGTACCTTTAAGTACATTTAAATTCGCACTAGGTGAAGAGTGTGCACTAAATGCACTCGCACTCACCGCTCGATTCCTTTGACTCGCGGTTGAAAAATCGACTTTATACAGAGCGCTAGCGAGGCGAGACAGGGCGCTACGGGATCAGGCGAGCGTTTCCAGTACACACTCGAGTTCGGGCAGTTTCGGTATCACTCGGCGAGTGTATACTGCCGGCTTACATTATAGCGTTTTAATAGAGATGATGATGAAGACCGTATTAAGCATAAAATTCGGTCTCAGATCGGAAAATAATTATTGTTCGATTTTGTTGTAAGAAGAATAGATTATTCAACACGAACAAGATGTTGAAATAGATGACACAAACCTTAGACTATGGAGGTATAAGGACATCATATAAATCATTGCGCGCGTCTGTTGACTGTTAGCATCAAAACCGGGGTTGTAAAAAATTACTAGGCCGTGTCGATGCGATGGCATTTTCTTTTTGCGCAGGGAAAAGGGAAGTGTCTTTTGGGGATTTCTTTAAAAAACAATTACGGAGTCGTGTCGATGCGTTGGCGTTTTCTTTTGACGTGATAACGTCTTATAAATTGATGAATCACGTCAAAATAAAAAGATGAATGACCTAGCTGTCGACCCAACTATGTAAATAAAAAAAAAAAAAAAGATGAAACACCGGCTGCATGCACGAAAAAGTGTAACGCCTAACGTTCCTGACGTTACTAAGTGATCGACTAGAATGCCTTCGGTAATTTTGAAGCAGATATCATCAACCGATTGAGATGAAAATTTGTATACACGTTTAGTTTGAATGACAATGCATGGTTAGCTGTGTGACGTCACTCTAAATCCAATATGGTGGACTTCTAAAGATGGCGGAAATGCCTTCGGTAATTTTGAAGCAGATATCATCAACCGATTGAGATGAAAATTTGTATACACGTTTAGTTTGAATGACAATGCATGGTTAGCTGTGTGACGTAACTCTAAATCCAATATGGCGGACTTCTAAAGATGGCGGACTAATTTTATTATGCTTTCCTACAATATGGGTATCAAATGAAAGGGCTTGCTGAGAATGACTCAAAAAATAAAGTGACGTCACTCTAAATCCAATATGGCGGACTTCTAAAGATGGCGGACTAATTTTATTATGCTTTCCTACAATATGGGTATCAAATGAAAGGGCTTGCTGAGAATGACTCAAAAAATAAAGTGACGTCACTCTAAATCCAATATGGCGGACTTCTAAAGATGGCGGATTAATTTTATTATGCTTTCCTACAATATGGGTATCAAATGAAAGGACTTGCTGAGAATAACTCGAAAAATAAAGTGACGTCAGTCTAAAACCAATATGGCGGACTTCTAAAGATGGCGGACTAATTTTATTATGCTTTCCTACAATATGGGTATCAAATGAAAGGGCTTGCTGAGAATAACTCGAAAAATAAAGTGACGTCACTCTAAATCCAAAATGGCGGACTTCTAAAGATGGCGTACTAATTTTATTATGCTTTCCTACAATATGGGTATCAAATATAAGGGCTTCTGAGAATAACTCGACAAATAAAGTGACGTCACTCTAAAACCAATATGGCGGACTTCTAAAGATGGCGGACAAATTTTATTATGCTTTCCTACAATATGGGTATCAAATGAAAGGGCTTGCTGAAAATAACTCGAAAAATAAAGTGACGTCACTCTAAATCTAATATGGCGGACTTCTAAAGATGGCGGACTAATTTTATTATGCTTTCCTACAATATGGGTATCAAATATAAGGGCTTTCTGAGAATAACTCGACAAATAAAGTGACGTCACTCTAAAACCAATATGGCGGACTTCTAAAGATGGCGGACAAATTTTATTATGCTTTCCTACAATATGGGTATCAAATGAAAGGGCTTGCTGAAAATAACTCTAAAAATAAAGTGACGTCACTCTAAATCCAATATGGCGGACTTCTATAGATGACAGACTGAGTTTTTGACGTGACAACGTCTTATAAATTGATGAAACACCAGCTGCACGCACGAAAAAGTGTAATGTTCCGTAACGTTCCGCCTGACCCTGTGCGTGCAAGCGAGAGCGCAGTAATGTATTATTAAATATTATATTCGAGCGGAATACGTTATCACGTAAAACTATCGTCCGTAAACCGACTTTACAGACAACCAATTTTTTGCACAGTGAAAATGGTAAGGCCTTTTGGGGGATTTTTTTAAATACAGTTACGGGGTCGTGTCGATGCAATGGCGTGTTCTGTTTGCGCAGTGAAAAAGTGAGAGCCTTTTGAGAGATTTCTTTAATTAGTTTCAAAACACTTCTATCTTGGAAAACTATACTTAAGACACATTCAAAGAATTTTTGCCTACGACATTTGTTGCAATAAGGCAGGCGTATATCAAAGCACACCAACTTTGGAAGAATATGCCAAAAACACATGCAAGAATGTTTTGTTTACGAAATATGAAAATAGTGAAGGCCGAAAAGTCGAAATTTATACCTTTACCTGTACGAGGCTCGAAGAGCCGAGTATTTTTTTGAGCTCGATCAGTATCAAAACACATCGATTTTGGAAAACTATTTTGAAAAAACATTCAAAAATGTTTCGCGTAAACCTGTTATGGTATTTGAGAAGGCGTGTATCAAAACACACCAACCTTTGAAAACTATGCCCAAATCAAATGCAAACATGTTTTGTGTAAATAAATAACAGTAAGGTGCGCTGCGAGCCTGTATCAAAACACATCTATCTTGGAAAACTATTCTTCAGTCACATTCAAAAATTGTTTGCTTACAACAGTTATGACAATTGGGCAGGCGTAGATCAAAGCACACCAGCCTTTGAAAAGTACGCCAAAAACACATGCTAACATGTTTTGTTTCAGAAATACGACAATGATGAGGGCCGCAGGCCCGAATTTTGTACTTGAATTATTATTACGAGGCTCGAAGAGCCGAGTATTTTTTTGGACTCATTGCAGTATCAAAACACATCGATTTTGGAAAACTATTCTAAAAACACATTCAAAAATGTTTTGCGTACACCTGTTATGGTAATTTGGCAGACGTGCATCAAAAAACGCCAACCTTTAAAAACTATGCCAAAAACAAATGCAAAAATGTTTTGTGTAAATAAATAACGGTTAGTTGCCTGTATTAAAACACATCAATCTTTGAAAACTAAGCCAAAAGCACGTGTAAAAAAGTTTTGTGTTGGCAAAAAATTTTTGGCGACAGCCTGTGGCAAAAAATTTTTTGGCGACAGCCTGTGCCAAAAATTGATCTTAGAAGACTGTGTTAAGTCACCTTCAAAAAAGTTTTGAACCAGGTCCACTAGTCTTCTCTTATATTAAAACGCTTAATTTTGAAAAAAAAAAACTTTTGCAGCTATACAAATTTACAGTTTTCAAGGAAAAAATTCACGAAAAAAAATTCTCAGAGACGACCGTTTAACTTGATGCGTAGCGACATTGCCGACTCTTGCATTCGAGGGGCGTAGCCCCTGTGATTTTTCAAAGTCGACCCCTGCGTAGGTAAGGATAACACGGAGACGACTTTTCAAACGCTCGGCTAAAATCGAGAAAAAATCGCTCGCCGTTAAATTTTATCGGAAACTGACGACATTTTTGACCTCTTTCGAGCGAGCGCCAGCGCGGACGGTTTTCGGCCGAATTTCGGCCGACTTTTGTCGAAATAAAATTTTCCATAAGATTAACCCGGCGCGGGAAATCGCTCATTACTCGGCCGATATTAATCGGACGACGTAGAGACCCGTCTCAAACGACGCAGAATAAAAAAGTCAAACTAGAAAGTGCAAGAGAAACGCTCAAAACGACTTTTTTATAGTCATTTATGCGCCGACAAAATCGGCAAAATTGCTTTTTTTTCGAAATTCTTAGACGGTGGCTAGGTAAAAGTGCCTGGGTACATTGAGAATTTTCGAAAAAGTCACAGCCTAACTTCAATACGATTTTAACATGCGACGACGAATCGAGTTTTTAATTAAATTTACGTCGCCGACACTACATTAGTGTGACTGAGATGAAACATTTATAGCATGATTTAACTTGATTCGTTAAGCAATAGCGTTTTGTTCTAAAAAAGTATGCGTTCAAAAGATTTTTCGGCTGTTCCAGCGAAAGCGGCATCTGACAGATGGGCTTTTTTTATAAACCGTGGAAATTAAGACTTAAAATCGAGATATCTAATAAAAATGTCATAAATTATCGAATTTTAAAAGCAATCATTCAGATAATACATCGTTATTTGTTGGTTTTTGCACGGATATTTTTGTGTCATATAATTTATTATCGATTCATCCGAGCCGAAGATTAACTGAACGCTGTCATTTTACTTTGACGTTTGAATTATTAATAAACAAACGACTGTCTAAATTTGGAGCTGTCATTTATCATTTTAAATGAATAATGTGGCATTATTAAGGATTTTGAATCGAAAATGGTTATCGATATTATGTACATTGAAACATATAAAATATTCAAATATACGCCAGACACCGGATAAATCGATATTAATTGAGATCTATTCAAAATAGTAATTTCGGAGGAGCTAGCATTTGAGCTGTGAGTTCGACAGAGACAGAACATTATTCGAATTTCTTTTTTTTTTTTTGGACATTTATTTGACGTTTAAATTTAAAACAATTGTTTTTGTGTCAAAAATACATTTCATAAAATTTTATGCATTTTATGACGGGAAATAATACAGGTTAGTAAGTTAACAAATCATTTTAAATGTATTACAAATACGTGCTAAATACATATTATGCCTATTAATAAATCAAAAATTATATTTTAAACATTTTGTAATATGACAGCTAAAAATTAGGTTATAATATTATTCTGTGTCCGTATACACTCAGTCAGGTTTCTGTATTTTAAATCGAGATATGTAATCAAATATTGTTATAGATTATTATATACATTGTAGGGCGGTTTTCTATAGTGCACTCCCAAAATAAAACAACAAAATACTAAAGGTGCTTACGGAACTTTATTTAGCTAAAATATTCCATCACATTATCGACATATTTATCTTTCCTGCATGCTTTTCAATAGATGAAATGAAAAGATTGGCTCTCATTGTGCAGGACCTTAAGTAAGATTTTATTAACTTTAATTTAGAAAACAGCTTCTTTGACATGAAGCCACCGAAACAGGGGCGCCGACTCCGTGGGTGCTCGAGGGCTCTAGCACCCACGGGTGATAAATAGAGCATAGACGCATCAAAACTGATCAGTAATCGGCTTTGAGAAAAAATTACTTTACAACAATGTCATTGTTGGAACTTAAACCCGAAACTTCCACTATCGCGGCGGATGACTTAGTCAGTTAGTCTACAATAACATAATGGATTAATTCAACATTAATTATAATAAAGCAAATAAGATTTATTATGAGAATGATGAATTGTTCTCATATAACTTCATTGTACTGGACGAATTTAGATGCGATTTTCACGATAATTATACATAATGGTGAAAATTGCGTCTAAATACGTCGGTCGGTGTGCATTTCTTTCCTCGCAATTTGCCAGTTTTTTTAAACGAATCATTAAATTGAGCATCAGCACTCACAGGGTTATTTAAAAGCCGGCGTCCCTGCACCGACACACTAATAGTTAAAAAAAATATCTTCGACACAGTGCTAGACTCGGAACAGACACAGAATAGCCACATTATTACGTATGATTTGGGGAGGGACAGGGTCTGAACAAGTCTTAATCTAATCTTACATAGGGGCGGTAAAGGCGGTAAAGATTGTGAGATCGCAAAAGCAAACAAAAAAATATAATTTCAAAACGCGCGCAGTCTCGCACATGCGTGGAAGTTTAAAAATGCGTTGCCGGACGATCACTATTATGGGAAAAGAAAGTTCAACTTCCTGTCCGTTCTTAAATAGTCAAAGGTTGCATCTTAATAACTTTCTTATTTAACAGTTTTAATTAACGATATAAAACCGCCGTAGTGTGTACTGACAGCTATTAGATTATATAGTTTTACACAGTAAAACTACAAAATGTAATCGTTGTCGAGCATGTAGTAAGTAAATAGTGCGAATTTCAAAAATCAATTTTAAGTAATGAAAACTGCATTTTTATCATATTATGTGTAATAAAATTACTATATCACGCATTGCCTACATTTACTCAAGGTGCGGTGTATAGGAAATATAGCTGCGTCTCTTTTTAGCGATACTAAACTTAACCCACTGCCCACCCACTTCTGTTGGCGGAGGCGAGGATAATTTTGGAATTTTAAATGGGTATCCCCAATTTTTATTACAGAAATTTAATGGAATTTTTTTCGGGCGGTCTCTTATAAACCTATGTTTCGACCGTCGGGGCCGAAGGCTCCTGGTGGACGTGAAAAATTTCCAAATATTTGCCGACGTCGGACGGATCGTCTGATCAAATCTAAAAGGATATCGTCACGTTCGGCCCGTCGAAAGGCGTCTTTCCGAAGTCGGCGCTTCAATCGCTCCGACGCACCGTTCGACGTAAATAACGCGAAATATCCTAAATTCGAGAAAATGCTATGTAGATTGTATACACGCTATAGGGTGTTTTTGTAAGCTAATGTTTTAGCATTGGACCTAAAAAAATTCTCACAAAATGTTAGCCTTTCAGATCTAACCTGTGAATGGCGCCAACCGTTAACATAAGAAAAAATTCGGGAACGTTATCCTGTGTTTTTTTTTTTTGCGCAGTTCATCAAAAACCGATACAAATAGTTTCGTTTTAGATACAGTGATGGAGCTATAAGTATGGACTACTATACAGGGTGTGTGTCTAAAATACCCCGGGGCGGTCAATAATTTCGATGCTGCACGTTGAATAAAAAAACACGTGTCCGGTATTTTTAAAAGATCTATTCAGCGACACTAAACTTTGGAATTTTAAATTGGTACCCCCAATTTTTATTACCGATTTGTATTCTACGGTAAAAAATAGGACACTTTTGTCTGAAACATTTTTTCGAATTCTGAGTAATTGGCGCTGTTAATAACGGAGAAAAAATACGTGCCTAGAAATGTATATGTCTGTTGTTTGAACAGAATGGCCTCATGTTGGTTTGCTGGCGTTAGTTCATGTCGCCTATCTGACAAGATGTTTCCTCAGAATTCGAAAAAATGTTTCAGACAAAAGTGTCTTATTTTTCAACGTACAATACAAATCACTAATAAATATTGGGGGTACCCATTTCAAATTTCAAAGCTACCCCCGCCCCCGCCACCGGGAGTGGGGACGGGGCGTCAAGTTTTGTGTCGCTGAATATGCCTTTTAAAAATACTGGACACGTGTTTTTTTGTTTTTTAATTCAACGTGCAGTATTCAAAATAACTGACCGCCACCGTATTTATGACAGGCCCTATATAAATAAGAGTACCTATATATGATTTGAATTTACGAATTTCATACGAACATGTTAGTTGGGGTTAACTTAAAGCTAATGCCTGCAGTACGCATTCGCCGAGCGTGCTCGCCGTGAGATCTCGCCGAGAGAGTTGATAAAGCGAGCGTCTACGAATGTATGTGTGTGTGTGTGTGTACACTGTACACACTTGGCGTGACTTGGCTTCACTGGCCATTTTAACGGCGCAGTTAAATGGATCTGACGTTGTTTGTGTTGCTGCTGTTTCAGCTTATTGCGCATAATACCTATACCTATTAAAAATAAATCCGCCATAATTTATTTATCATTAAAAACGCTATTAGTTTACACTTTAACTGAGTTTAACTAACAAAAATGACAACTTAAGGTACGATTCCGATCCACGCGGCAGACTGCAGCGGCAGACGTCGAGTGAATGTGCCGCGACGGCAAACGGCATTACTTTGTAGTTTTCATTTGTATGAGGCCGATTCCGACATAAAGGTACGTCCAAGATGCAAGCTGGTAGTCAGGTAGTCAGACGCTGGTTTTCTGAGTCAGTCAGTCGGCGTGCATAAAATCCTTTGTTGCTAAATCGGACTGGCCATAATGCACCAGCGCGCAGTTTTACGGCGCACCGGCTCTCTGACTCAGATATTTACCAGTATGAATTGTACATTCTGGTTTCAGATAACCTGCGTCTGACAGTGTCGTTTTTAGGTGCTATAAAATATGGATATCGGCAAAATGGGGGTTTTGTGGAAATACGCCCAGTTCTTTGTAAGCCTGTGTTCAATTCTTGACAAAATAAAGTAAAAAACCGGTCAAGTGTGAGTCGGACTCGCACACGAAGGGTTCCGTACACTATGTACTTTTTAAAGACTTTTGTAAAAGAAACAAGAGAGGCGCTATAACAATATGTAACCAGTGGGAGTATGCAAGTAGTTCAAGAATTTCAAGGCGTGAAATTTTAGAATAATACACCCCGGCGTTTTTATATTATAAACACTTTTTTTACAAAAATTTCTTGTAGAATAAAATAATATAAAATTTTGATAAATATACCTTTATATCAAATAACAACGTTATGGCAAATATCTCTGTTGCGCATACGCCGATTTCCCCAAAAAAAAAAAAATATACAAAACTTTAGAATATTAAACCATTATGAAAAATATACCATTATTATATAAAAACAATGTTATAGCACATATCTCTTCTGCGCATGCGCCGCCTTTCCCCCTAAAACTTTTTACAAAACTTTCTTTTAAACCATTATGAAATATATACTATTATTATATAAAACAACTTTATTGCATATATTTCTTTTGCGCATGCGCCAATTTTTCCCAAAAAATTTACAAAACTTTTGTAAACATAGATAGAATAATAAACCGTTATGAAAAGTATGCCGTTATTATATAAAAACCAGCCTTATAGTATATATTTCTTCTACGCATGCGCCGATTTTTTTCAAAAATTTATTTTACAAAACTCCTGTAAAACAAAATAATAAGCCGTTATGAAAAGTATACTATTATCTTATAAAAACAACATTATAATATATATTTCTTTTGCGCTTGCGCCGACGTCTCTCAAAAACAATAGGCCTCTTCATATTTGCATATCAAATATCCTCCCAAAATTTGGTTTCATTCCGCTCATCCATGGTGTTGGAATGGTAAAAAATGTCAAAAATGACGTTTGCATCTGTCAAAGCAATATGTTCTAATAATTAAAATTAGTTATTCAAATCGTTAACTCAGAAGGCGTTGCACTAATGTCAAAAGATTTGAAATGACATTCGTTTTTGAACAAATGCAATCTTTTTTTTAAGACAAAACATACGCAATTTTTAAATTCCCATAGTACAGTATGCAACAAACGAAGACAGACGATCCCCGTGTATGCTATGGATTAGACAAAATTGAATTTATACATTTTATTTCTATATAAAGCTGTATAAAAAAAGTGTTTCGACGAATTCTGTTATACAAAATCTATGTAAAATTTTCTGCTCTTTCGTTTAAGACAGGTCTCGAAACGATCTGATTTAAATTGAGCGACTTATAAGCAAAAAACTGAATTTGCTCCTCTTTGGGGAGTTTTGGGGTTTTTTTAATTATTTGTTGTTCTAGCGGCAATAGAAATACATACTCTGTGAAAATTTCAACTCTCTACCTATTACGGTTCTTGAGATACAGCCCGCTGACAGACAGACGGACAGACAGACGGACAGCGGAGGCTTAGTAATAGGGTCCCGCTTGACCTTCGGGTAAGGAACCCTAAAAAGTATCCGGACTCATTCGGAAATATTAAAAAAATCGGTTTTCGTCGGCAAGTAATTGCGAAAAAAGGTGTTTGTACTCCCCGTAAATCGACCTTAATTTATTAATTGAATGTATTTCACTTTTAACAGGTTTTAATTTAGATGTAACATTGTCACCAAGCAGCAACAAAGCTGCAATCTGTACTGTTCGCTCCATAATTAATAATTATTTAATATGAATGCTCTGTCTGCGCCGATAACCAGCTTTTATATTGGCCACACCCAACGCCGCTCGGAGTCAGGCAGTCAGACGCCGAAAATCTGAATCTGACTACCAGCTTGCATTTTGGACGTGCCTTACGACTGCAAATGCCTCGCGACATGTCGTGACTTTTTTTGACGCGTAGCGGCAGACTGCACTACCATACAAAACACAGTACTGCCGTTGCAGTTTGACATTATGGACGTGTTGACAGACGAATAAATCAAAAATTTTATTAATTTAGTGTCTAAACATCCGTGTTTATTTGATTGCAAAAATTTTTTTATATAAATTTTATTAATTTAGTGTCTAAACATTCGTGTGTATTTGATTTTTTTATGAAAGTTTCATAAGAGCCTTCTTCCAGTCAATTTAAATACAATGGCAGTATAGGTTTTCTGCTTAAGCAATAGTATAATAATAGATCGTCGTCGTCTTCTTCTTCTTGCAATAAAACTTGCAGCATTTGATTATTCATAACTATATCGAATACACATCGCAAATTACTAATGCTGCGACGTAACTGCAGTGCCTGCTGCCGGCTTCGGAATCTATACGACGGCAACTGAAGCCCGACAGCTATTGCTGTCGGTCTGCCGTCTGCCGCGTGGATCGGAATCGTACCTTTAAGTACATTTAAATTCGCACTAGGTGAAGAGTGTGCACTAAATGCACTCGCACTCACCGCTCGATTCCTTTGACTCGCGGTTGAAAAATCGACTTTATACAGAGCGCTAGCGAGGCGAGACAGGGCGCTACGAGATCAGGCGAGCGTTTCCAGTACACACTCGAGTTCGGGCAGTTTCGGTATCACTCGGCGAGTGTATACTGCCGGCTTACATTATAGCGTTTTAATAGAGATGATGATGAAGACCGTATTAAGCATAAAATTCGGTCTCAGATCGGAAAAAAAATTATTGTTCGATTTTGTTGTAAGAAGAATAGATTATTCAACACGAACAAGATGTTGAAATAGATGACACAAACCTTAGACTATGGAGGTATAAGGACATCATATAAATCATTGCGCGCGTCTGTTGACTGTTAGCATCAAAACCGGGGTTGTAAAAAATTACTAGGCCGTGTCGATGCGATGGCATTTTCTTTTTGCGCAGGGAAAAGGGAAGTGTCTTTTGGGGATTTCTTTAAAAAACAATTACGGAGTCGTGTCGATGCGTTGGCGTTTTCTTTTGACGTGATAACGTCTTATAAATTGATGAATCACGTCAAAATAAAAAGATGAATGACCTAGCTGTCGACCCAACTATGTAAATAAAAAAAAAAAAAAAAAGATGAAACACCGGCTGCATGCACGAAAAAGTGTAACGCCTAACGTTCCTGACGTTACTAAGTGATCGACTAGAATGCCTTCGGTAATTTTGAAGCAGATATCATCAACCGATTGAGATGAAAATTTGTATACACGTTTAGTTTGAATGACAATGCATGGTTAGCTGTGTGACGTCACTCTAAATCCAATATGGTGGACTTCTAAAGATGGCGGAAATGCCTTCGGTAATTTTGAAGCAGATATCATCAACCGATTGAGATGAAAATTTGTATACACGTTTAGTTTGAATGACAATGCATGGTTAGCTGTGTGACGTAACTCTAAATCCAATATGGCGGACTTCTAAAGATGGCGGACTAATTTTATTATGCTTTCCTACAATATGGGTATCAAATGAAAGGGCTTGCTGAGAATGACTCAAAAAATAAAGTGACGTCACTCTAAATCCAATATGGCGGACTTCTAAAGATGGCGGACTAATTTTATTATGCTTTCCTACAATATGGGTATCAAATGAAAGGGCTTGCTGAGAATGACTCAAAAAATAAAGTGACGTCACTCTAAATCCAATATGGCGGACTTCTAAAGATGGCGGATTAATTTTATTATGCTTTCCTACAATATGGGTATCAAATGAAAGGACTTGCTGAGAATAACTCGAAAAATAAAGTGACGTCAGTCTAAAACCAATATGGCGGACTTCTAAAGATGGCGGACTAATTTTATTATGCTTTCCTACAATATGGGTATCAAATGAAAGGGCTTGCTGAGAATAACTCGAAAAATAAAGTGACGTCACTCTAAATCCAAAATGGCGGACTTCTAAAGATGGCGGACTAATTTTATTATGCTTTCCTACAATATGGGTATCAAATATAAGGGCTTCTGAGAATAACTCGACAAATAAAGTGACGTCACTCTAAAACCAATATGGCGGACTTCTAAAGATGGCGGACAAATTTTATTATGCTTTCCTACAATATGGGTATCAAATGAAAGGGCTTGCTGAAAATAACTCGAAAAATAAAGTGACGTCACTCTAAATCTAATATGGCGGACTTCTAAAGATGGCGGACTAATTTTATTATGCTTTCCTACAATATGGGTATCAAATATAAGGGCTTTCTGAGAATAACTCGACAAATAAAGTGACGTCACTCTAAAACCAATATGGCGGACTTCTAAAGATGGCGGACAAATTTTATTATGCTTTCCTACAATATGGGTATCAAATGAAAGGGCTTGCTGAAAATAACTCTAAAAATAAAGTGACGTCACTCTAAATCCAATATGGCGGACTTCTAAAGATGACAGACTGAGTTTTTGACGTGACAACGTCTTATAAATTGATGAAACACCAGCTGCACGCACGAAAAAGTGTAATGTTCCGTAACGTTCCGCCTGACCCTGTGCGTGCAAGCGAGAGCGCAGTAATGTTTTATTAAATATTATATTCGAGCGGAATACGTTATCACGTAAAACTATCGTCCGTAAACCGACTTTACAGACAACCAATTTTTTGCACAGTGAAAATGGTAAGGCCTTTTGGGGGATTTTTTTAAATACAGTTACGGGGTCGTGTCGATGCAATGGCGTGTTCTGTTTGCGCAGTGAAAAAGTGAGAGCCTTTTGAGAGATTTCTTTAATTAGTTTCAAAACACTTCTATCTTGGAAAACTATACTTAAGACACATTCAAAGAATTTTTGCCTACGACATTTGTTGCAATAAGGCAGGCGTATATCAAAGCACACCAACTTTGGAAGAATATGCCAAAAACACATGCAAGAATGTTTTGTTTACGAAATATGAAAATAGTGAAGGCCGAAAAGTCGAAATTTATACCTTTACCTGTACGAGGCTCGAAGAGCCGAGTATTTTTTTGAGCTCGATCAGTATCAAAACACATCGATTTTGGAAAACTATTTTGAAAAAACATTCAAAAATGTTTCGCGTAAACCTGTTATGGTATTTGAGAAGGCGTGTATCAAAACACACCAACCTTTGAAAACTATGCCCAAATCAAATGCAAACATGTTTTGTGTAAATAAATAACAGTAAGTTGCGCTGCGAGCCTGTATCAAAACACATCTATCTTGGAAAACTATTCTTCAGTCACATTCAAAAATTGTTTGCTTACAACAGTTATGACAATTGGGCAGGCGTAGATCAAAGCACACCAGCCTTTGAAAAGTACGCCAAAAACACATGCTAACATGTTTTGTTTCAGAAATACGACAATGATGAGGGCCGCAGGCCCGAATTTTGTACTTGAATTATTATTACGAGGCTCGAAGAGCCGAGTATTTTTTTGGACTCATTGCAGTATCAAAACACATCGATTTTGGAAAACTATTCTAAAAACACATTCAAAAATGTTTTGCGTACACCTGTTATGGTAATTTGGCAGACGTGCATCAAAAAACGCCAACCTTTAAAAACTATGCCAAAAACAAATGCAAAAATGTTTTGTGTAAATAAATAACGGTTAGTTGCCTGTATTAAAACACATCAATCTTTGAAAACTAAGCCAAAAGCACGTGTAAAAAAGTTTTGTGTTGGCAAAAAATTTTTGGCGACAGCCTGTGGCAAAAAATTTTTTGGCGACAGCCTGTGCTAAAAATTGATCTTAGAAGACTGTGTTAAGTCACCTTCAAAAAAGTTTTGAACCAGGTCCACTAGTCGGTATTAAATGTTTAAAAATTCGGAATTATTAAAAAACTAAACAAAAAGTAGTTATTATACTGCACAATTTAAATAAGTTTTTTGTGTTGTTCAAAATTAGTATTATTTTTTTCAAAATTAACAATAACAATACAATTAACCAGTTCAAAAACTAGTTTTGTGTAAATTAGTTGTTAGTTGACAAATATTAAATTTTTAAATAGTATTTTTTTTAGTTCGAAACACACGACGTTTAACGACCATGCTGGATACAGCCTGTTTTTTTTTCTATAAGCATGATGATTTTGCCAAAGTTACTGACTCACTTATCAAAACTTTTAATATTTCCCGTTAACCTAGAATCTTGTTTGGCGCGAAAGAAGGTTGCATAGCACAAGTAAAGAAAAAATATTTAGTATTTATATATAGAATTATTACATGACGAATTTAATTTTTATGAAATAACGGTACGGAACACTCAGGGCGCGAGTTCTACTCGCACTTGTCCTTCTTTTTTTAGTATTATGGACTATTCCCTCTTTTATGATATAAAATAATGAGTTTATAGAAATAAACACGTAGGTCTGCGTCCGATTCGCGGGTCATAGGTTCGCCATCACCGCTATAGTCGGATAGAAAAGCATACGCAGTACACAGCTCACACAGTGTATAGTATACTAGTATACGCGCGCCCACACACAAGGGAGTCGAGAGCGGTGGCGTAGAGGAAATGTTTTTTTTATTTGGAAATATCGAAGGTACCACTGTAGTGCAGTCACCTATATTCATGCAATAACTATGTTTATTTCACTAAGCTAAATTTACAAACTTTTGTATCTGGATTTTATTAAAAATGTACCCACATCAAAATCAGCTCAGTATCTAAATTACTTTAGTATTTATATCTTGTGCAAGCAATACGCATAAAAATACAGTTTTTGAATATATTTTACGTAGGTATAGGTAATAATATATTATTTTATTAATCATGCTAAGGTCGATTTATCTATTTGCACAGACACGGGTCGGCATCGTTTTTAAAAAAAATTGTTCATAATATTTACACTGTATATATAAGATAGTATCAGTAGATGTAAAAACTGTTATGTAAATATGTACCCTAAAAAAATATGTGTTGGCGTCGTAGTGATTGATAGTATTAATCAACCTTTAAGTAATAATAAAAAAAATATGACACGATCAAAACAGTAACTGATATGATTACTATCTATCTCTTTTACAAACTATGTCGATATTGAAGTTAATAACACTCAGGGCCGTATTTATCCATCAGCAGTTGCGAGCTCCAGCTTAGTGGAGCCACTCGATTCATCGAAACCTTGCTATAAATATGTGTTCTTTTAGTGTCTTTAATTTATTATTGACCAGTTTGCACTTGTGAAATCCAAAAGGAAAGCTTTGCAATTTATTCTGTTCTTAAACAATATAGGAATCTGTTTTTTTACCATAACTTAAAAAATAAATACCTGGAAAAATAGCGTGCTTTTATATTACCCACTAATACTAGCTAAAACCCGAGTAACAGACTGTTGAAAAATACTGTATTGTACCTATTCGGAACCCAAAGGAATGGTGAGACCTCTGGTGAGAATTGCGCCTAAGGGGGGTTTTTGACAGGTAAACTATGGGGGCATAAGGTAAACATTGATTTAGAAAAGCATGATAGAGGCTAGGTTAGCCTCCATCATGCTTTTTATTACTCATGCGGGAAAAGTGGTATCTTTACGCATGCTGTTACGGTTGAAAAGTGGCTATTTTCATTTGCGTGCGCAAACTTTATTTGTCGCACTGAAATTATTGTTTGCCGCACGCAAATTCAGAGTTACCATAGTTACCAATACTGAATGTGACAACAAAAAATGTGTATTTTAAAATTGAACATTTGTTCTGGGAATTTTAATTTATTCGTAATAAAAAATAGTATGTGCAACTCGTGCGGCATTGTCGCACTAGTTGCACAAAATACCATTTCTAAATCAATGTTTATCTGTCAAAAACCCCTCTTAGGACAGTTCGGCGCATTTCTCACCAGAGGTCTCACCATTCCTTTGGGTTCCGAATGTAAGCGATATAAATTCAAAATTATATTTCTACGGACATATTATTTGTTTAAAAAGTGGCGTAATGTGGTGTTTGAGGTTGATTAAAAAGTTATTTGAATATGGTTACAAAATTTATTTAATAAAATGACAAATTCTAAAAAATATCTTAGAGTATAAACTTTTATGATAACATAGTTTTATGTTTAATTTCGATGACTGACAATAACCCCTATTTATAATTACAAATATTTTAGGTATGTCAACAACAGTCAATATATAAAATAAATCACTGGATTTAATAAAAAAAACTAGCTGAACGAGATTTTGGTGACGTAAAAATTATCAACTGGAAATAATCTACATATTAATAGAAAAATAAACTCATCACTTTAAATATATTAACTGACTGGCCTTTCTTAATAAATTAGGAAGTTTAAACCAGTTTTTATCGCAGAATAGACATCATCTTTTTGGCTATAACTATTATCATTTTACATTTCTTTCATTGAACGTTTCTAGCTTGAATATTTTTTCAGTGTAGACAAAAACTTAACATGTAATAAAATTATTTCAAAAGAAACGCGACTTTACATATACCTATTGTAGATTAAAAGTTTAACTGCCACTGGCAGACCGCAAAACTCGCGTGTGTTCAGTGTGGCAGACTTTCTTACGTTCAGATGCTGTTCTGCGCTCCGAAGCAGCACATGAAAAGTCATCATTAAATACTCCCGGTCTGCATCGTACAACTGAATTATAGCGTCTTATTTAGATCGGCTTTGAGCTGCATTTTCCATCAGCACATTAGTAAAAATAAGTATCTATCACTGCCATACGCTAGAAGTGCTCACTGAATCTATCTCATTCAGTCAATAGCTTTGACGGCTCTGACTCGGCGGTACGTATGTCGTACATATGATACATGATGCACGGATTATGGCAGTAGTGACTAGTGTTACATTGTATATTGTAGTTTGCTGTCAACCGTGTTAATAATTAAAGCATCATAAACATGAATGTTAACGCGCTGCCATTGAATTACATTGCAGTTAACAGGAAAGAATGGACCATATTAAGGCACCTTACACGATCAATATTACTGTCAAACGTTTTGCTTCAGTAATATTGTCAGTACTCGATTATTTCAAATCGATTCTTGTTTTATCAGAACGCACCTTACACAATCAATATCACTGTCAATATATTGCTTCAGTACTAGTTGAACCATCAGTGTATTATTGTATATGTCGCCGGGATATTGTCAAATCCGTGATTTTGTAATTTCACTAGTGAAATTACAATATCACGATTGACAAAGATTCGTGATATTATAATTTCACTAAGTGAAATTATAATATCACGGGTTTGACAATATCCCGGCGACATATATACAGTGTTTTTTGGTTTCTTCCGAAAATGGATTCACATAAGAAAGCCTGTCTAGCCATAATTTTAGCACTGGCAAGTCAACATCCTGTTAATCGACGTTTGTGGATGAAAGAATGGCTAATAAAACGTGATAAGTATTCACATGTCGTCTTGTTAAAAGAAATTAGTAGGTACTACAGAAATGGATGATTTTAAAACCTACTTCCGGATGAATGAGGAAACATTTAATAAATTATCTACAAATAGTTACCCCTTTCTTAAGAAGGGAAAATACTACTATGCGGACCTGTTTACCAGTGAATGATCGACTAGCTTTAACTCTAAGATATCTAGCAACTGGTAGAACTTTGAAGACATGACGTTTTCAGCTGTAATGTCACCAGCTTCAATAGGCTATCCTCCATTGTTACGTCTGTGCTAGCGTAAATCAAACGGGTACTGATGCGTGAATATAAAAAAATCCGGATTTGCATCAATACTGGTCGTCAATACCTGTATTGACGATCGATTTGACTTTACACATTCAATAATACTGTCAGTATTTTTGAGTATTGACAATAATATTGATCGTGTAAGGTGCCTATTAGATTGGCATATTCTGCGCCAATTACAATGCACTCACCAGAAAAGAATGGAGATTCCGTTGCATTCGGATCCCAGGTGACCCATAGTTGAGCGCTAATGAATGGCATCGAGCAAACGATGTACATAGCAATGACAGCAATCGTTTGTTTAACAGTGTTGATTTTGGCTCGCGAGACGAACGGTCTGGAGCGTCGGCCGCGTAAAAGATGCGGATGACGCGCCGACGGCAAAGAGTTACCGGCGCCGGCAACGGCCGTCGACGCTGCGGGCGGTACAATCACGGGTCGCAGAATACCGTGACCTGCCGTACGCCAGATCACGTGACAAATGCACGTGTATGTGTAAACCAATACACACAAGGGCAGAATGAACACCGACATAGAGTACCTGTACATAAAAGATTGATCGATCATGACATCTGTAATTGGAGCCTAGCTCTGTTGATTATGGTAAATAAATAAATAAATAATTGTTCACTATAAGCTATCGTAACCAGTAATTTTAGTTTGTATAAAATTAAGGAAATTCGTATCTCTAAAAAATAAAAAAGCGTTAATACCAAAAAAGAAGAAAATAAGTTTCTATCACTTACTCAATAAATTAAATGAAATATGTGTACAGCAAGCTAGATATTTAAAATCGAACTGCAAGATTTTTTAGATATATATTCAAACAACAGCAACAAACAAGTGAAGGTAATATATAATGTTTAAAATGTTTAATATAATGTTTACAAAATACTATCAAAATTTACAAGATACTCACCAAGTAACATACGCTTTAGCTCCCCAAGGTTCCACGAAAGTGCCCCAGCAGTCCCAAACGCCAGGTTCTGCTTCTTGATATGAAAAAATCAGTAACTGAAATTAATACAAAATAATAAGCACTTCCCGAAAATTTGTCTAAATATGTTGAAATTATAAATTATTATGTCAACAGACATACAAAAATACGACCCATACCCCTCTTTTCGGACCGGAAGTTTAAAGTAAATAAAAGTAACGTAACATAAATGCGTATTTGTAATACGTGCATGCGGAAAGTGCATCATTACATACTAGTTTCGGATTTAAAAGCTGTTGGCGTGCGCAGATCAAAAGTAAATTCCTTTTGGATCGAAAGTAAGCGAAAGTTACGCCATCCTACGCGATAATTGTAAACTATATCTAACAGTTCGCATAACCTATAACATCATATTTACGTGATTTTTCAACGTATTTAATGTTGTTCTTTTAGTGCATCTTATCACCAAAATATACAGTGCGTTACTCGGGCTGAAAGTTGACGATTGCGACGCGTGTGCTTGTCACTCTCGCTTCGCTCGTGTGTGGTAAAGTTCATAGCTCGTCGTTAACGCCAACTTTCTGCCCTAGTAACACTATGTACAATTTCCGGGTTGTCTTCTTAGACAGTCTTTATTGAATTTTAAAAGTGCGGTTTGGCGGTCTTATACCTCTTAACAGCTGTTTTGAACATAATATGATTTATACAGGTCACAAAATTGTAGATTCTATTTTTGTTGAAACGCTTGAAATATTTTATAGCCTTGAACCAAATATTCTGCAATCAAACAGATCTTAGGAAATATAAAATATAGTATAAAACGATACGTAATTGCACACACCACCTGGGATATGTGCTCTATTATTGCTTTGCGCGCAAGAGCTGAGTTTCGCTTGTGCACATCTAGGTTAATTTCGCTTTTTGAGAAAGAGCGATTCTCTTGTATAAAATCAATTTTTAAGTTGATTCGAGTTACGAGTCTTAAAAATATAACAGAAATACAGGAATAGTATAGTTGACGGTACGTAGATCCGAGCTCTACAAGTCACAACTGTTGACGGATCAATTTGTTTTTTATCTCTTTTTTTTGTTAAGGCAAATTTATTATAGTACTAGGTAAGATTTATTGGAGAAAAAAATCAATTGCAATATTTCTTATCGACAAGATACCTATATAGGTAATAATTTATTTTAAATTAATAGCTACCTTTCAAAACAAACAAATTATAGTCTGCACGACAAGTAGGAATTTTTTGTCATTTCTGAATAAATTTATTACAGAAAAAAAACAGATGAGTAAACTTGCAGGTGTAAATAATTTAAAAACTCGCTTAATCTGTTTTTACGTTTAAAACAAGATTTAATAAATAACCGTAGTTATGCATTTAGATTTAAGGTCCATAATAATAAAAAATAAAACTAAAAATAATACGAATACCTGGCTAAAAAATTAAATTTAGAAATACTTTTTGTAAAAAAAAATTATATAATTGGTTTGGGAATTAATATTTTGGTTTCCTTCGTGAGTATTCTTGTGTGATATTAATAAAACTTAAAAAAATATTTTTATTTTGCTTTACACCCCCCCCCCTCCGAAAAAAAATCTACTCCCGTGGTGGCAGCGAAAAAAATAATTCATATTTGCTGACGATGTGTAAAGTTTCAATATTTCGTTCATTTTACAACAAAACTGTAGATAAAATATGCACCTATAATAGTTTGTGTGGTTAAAACAACTGTCTATCAAAATAAGAAACAACAATCCGATCTCAAATATTCAAGAAAATACGCCTGTGTAGATGAAAATTGTTTATCTAATTTAAAAAAATGAAATAAAAATAAATTATGAGTTATTGCATATTAGTGTAATGAATGCGATAATTCATAATGAGAACAAATTATAAGAATTGAACCGTGAATGGAAATTAAAAAAACAGATATTTGTGACTTGTGTCTAATCACGTTTTTAAGGTTCTTGCCCCTCTGTCTAATCTGTCATATACTTATAGGTTCAGGACCGTAACCAGCAGTGCCGTATAGGCCCGTAGCTGAATTCATCGGCGCCAATGCAAAATTATGACTTCGCGCCCTCAAAATTTTAACCAGGAGACCTAGCTTTCTATGCTTGCTGTGTTTCGAGACGGACCGTTTTCTAAAAAAAAATAATGACTCCAACCGACATTGAACTAACGACCTTCTAATCTTCTATGTACGAAGCAGCCTCTATTATCTCTCAGCTATCGTAGTCTAATAGTTACTAATGGTCACTCAATGGTCGAAATTTGACCGTAATTAATTAAATTTTTTAGTTTGAACGTTATTGAGGTAACTTTTGTCATTATATGGATTTCTCTTGAATAGATTTACCTATGCTTATTCGTACACATCGTGATGAAACATATATTGTGCACTTGCCCTCATTAAAACGAAGAAAATTATGTATGTTTCATCCGCGAAGTCTTTAATCAGAAGTTCTAGCCTCCTATGCTTGCTGTGTTTCGAGACGGACCGTTTTCTGGCGCACGCGAGATGGCGCTGTTATCACTACCTGGGAAAACTTCAGTTCTTTCCAACTGTTTTCGCCATAGTTACCAAAGTTGTTTAACTTCAGGAACACTACACACATGTAAGCCATGAACGTGTGTGCGTTACCCAGTAGCTGACACCATATTGTGTCATGCGACAGATTACGGTCCACCGCTACGCTCGAGCTGGTTCTCCTAATCACGACTTCGTGATTGATATATTCAAATATAAAACAATCATCATCGCATTGCTGATTCCGTTCTCCCGGATTTGCACCCCTGGCGTGGGTCCCGATTGCCAGGCCCTACTTACGGCTCTGGTAACCAGAATTAAATTCGAGGGGGAGGCTCTTCAGTTTTTAACATTTAGGTATAGATTTGCGTAAATTTCATATCTGCAGTGTGCAGTATAAGATAACTAAATTTTACTGCGTAACCTATGAATATTGAGTAATTTTAGTTAGACTCACGCCATACAATTTTTTACTAACCTGAGGAATACAAAAAGTAAGTGAAGCCGCCCAGGCCATCCAAATCATGATCCGGGAACATCTTGACGTCCAGGAACAATAGGTAAGTGGATAGCAAATCGCCTGGTGACGATCAATGGCCGTCGCTGACAGAATGTAAGCGCTCAAATAAGGACCCAAAGGTTGATTGTATTTCACAATCTTACACATTATCGCGCCTCCTTTGAAACGATACGTTATCTGGAACAATTCATAATATACATTATACAGGAATTGTAGATTCCAATATTTAGGTCGTAATGAAGTACAGTGTAAACTCTTTATAACGAAACTCAAGAGACCGAGCATTTTTTATCGTTATAGAGAGTTGCCGTTATATGGAGTGAAGAAAGAAAAACAACCAAATTAACAATAATCTTCAATGTACTGTATAATCTCTTTATAACGAATTTTAAGGGACCGAACATTTTTTTCGTTATAAAGAATTTTCGTTATATGGAGGGAAGAAAGAAAAATAACCAATTTTCACAAAATTAATTTATTCCAAACACATATACAAACACATATACCTATAGTTTGGCGTCATCAAGTGCTTGTTGAATAGATGGTGATGGTTCAGAATGGTCCTATTTATGTCTGTAAACATTTGCTGACGCCTAAATATGAACATATTTCTTCGTAATAGAGAATGGCTGTTGCGTTATAAAGAGGGTATTAATGTATAGGTTTTAAGGTAAACCAACCAAATCGTAAAAATTTCGACGTTATAGGGAGTTTTTCGTTATAACGAAGGACGTTATAAAGAGTTTACACTGTATATTATAGACAAGTATAGTCAGATTATTTTTAAGCGAAATTAAACAATAATACCTAATAATAATAATAATGCGTTTAACGTCCGTTTCTCGGCTTCATGTCATAACAGATACCATTCGCACCATTACTATTTTTTTCTACCACACTTTCCGTTATTTTCTACAATTTTTAAACTTCAACTTAATAGCAATGGGCGAATTAAGGAATTTTTAGGAAATTAGGATAAGGTAGGCAAATTTAGAGCATAGGAGTTTGACAGGTAATCGGCCATGGCCTTGAATAAGGAACCATCTCGATATTTATCTGTAATTGTTGAGGGAAACCATGGAAAACCTCAACAAGATGGCCGGTACAGGAATTATCGTTTCTCGGCAAGAGGCAGTGGGAAAAACTCCCAGCCACATCTGCCCCCGCTGGAATTCGAATCCGGTACCGCCCGTTGCAAGTCTAGTGCTCTCACCGCTACGCCACCCCGCTCGGTGCGCGATTAAACAATTACACAAGCTAAAATGTCACAGCGTCTTAGATATACATCCAATTGTAGTTTTTGTCTTCATTTTCAGTATTTTTAATTTTTTTTTTACATTTCATTTGTGTACAAATTCCCGTTTTTATCCTACTCCCTATGAAGGAGCGTTTTCAATTTTTTTGACATTTCAATTATTAACAGTAGATATAAGTCCAAGGAGAGAAATCGTTTAATTTGTTGTTTGATCCAGGCTAATTTACCCTACAGTGCCTTAAGAAGTTTCACTTCAAAAATGTGATTTGATGATTTACTAGCCGTTACTCGCGGCTCCGCATGCGATTGAGTTGAAAAACGGCAGCACTACAAAAGTTAAGCCTTCGGCCCTACTGTATTACACTACTTTAAAACACAATGTTTAAAACCGTTGAATTTTTTTTGTCAGAAACTTTCGAAAGAACGCATAGGAGACTATAAACCAACAGACAAGCATTAATTGTTTAAATATATATATAAGAACTAGCCGTTACCCGCGAATTCTCACGTGATTGATGCGAAACACAGATGTATTCTCATTATTTGGCATAGTTACTCCTTTCTCAACGTAGACCCCCCTAATAAATTTCAAAATTGATGACTTTCATGTGATAAACGTCCTGACAAACGTTGAAAATGACACCCACGTTGATTTTTAGACTATTTACCTCTTTTCACCCTCTGAAGAGGTTGTGTTTGAAAAAGCATGAAACTTGTGTAATCCTACGCATTTTCGAATTGATACATCTATCATGCAAATTTTGAACCCCTGTTACACTCTCTTAGGGATTTAATTTCCAAAAAATTTGTTCTTAGCGGATGCCTACGTCATAATAACTATCTGTGTGCCAAATTTCAACCCAATCGGTTCATTGGTTTGAGCTGTGCGTTGATTCTCCATGAAAATTTGAACCCCCGTTACACTCTTTTAGGGGTTGAATTTTGTGTGCCGTCCAGTGGTTTGAGCTGTGCGTTGATAGATCAGTCAGTCAGTCAGTCACGGTTTCCTTTATATATTTAGATTAGCTTGGTTGAATATATAACTCAACATTGAGACCGGCTGTGCATACAAATGCTTTATTTAGACTTATTAAAATTCTATTGAACAATAAATTTGACAACAAATTAAATGTAAACAGCGAGTAAACAATAATACAACAGCCAACTGCAAAAGAAAGAGTAATTGTTATTCGTAGCGTCTTTAGTTTTTATCATTAAATTATTTAAATAGTTACATAATAAGTCTTTAATGTAGGCACTGCTACCAGTAACTAAATAAGACAGCGTGGTGTAGGGATGTTGAAAAAGTATCGATATATCGATATTTTTAATTCAAAACATCGATATTTTTAGGCGATATATTTTGATCCGATATATCGATACAAAATATCCAATATCGAAAATTGTATCAAAAACGATATATTTTTTTTATTTATGTAACTAAAGTCACTATAATACAAAACCGTAAAGGATAGGAAAGAGCAGAGTTCTTCTACTTTCGCGACCGGACAAATACTGGTTTGCCTAATACAACAAATAGGTTTAAAAATATTAGTTAGAAGATAGCTTTTTAGTTTTTGGTATTTTTGTAATTATTATATTGCCTAATAAAAAGAAATACTGGTAAAAATACCTTCATTTTTATTGAGATTTTTGTGCATTATTAAAATAATGTACATTTTGTATAAAAATTATTACTATTGATAATATTAAGCTAAATACACTATTATTTCAAAAACGCAAAATATTTTGAAAATTTGACCGATATATCGATATTTTTTCCTCGATATATCGACGTCGATATTGATATTTTTACAAATATCGATATATCGATATTTTTTTTCACTTCCCACAATATTCCTAGCGTGGTGTAATGGTCAGCGTGCGGGCCTTTGGATCGTACTGTGGTGGGTTCGAATCCCACCTCTGCTCATGGATATTTTGTGTTTGTCGTTTAGATCCAGCTTTGATATTTAATGATACTGGCCAGATACCAAGAGGTACTTTAAAAAAAAAAAACTAAATACTGTCAGGCCCTCCGCACACGGATCGACTGTTTCGCAATCTGAATTTCAAACTGGTTCGAGATGCGACTATTCTGCAATCGGTTTGCAATCGATTAAAGGTTCCTTGTCGCACACGAGCCCGGCTGAGTTTGAATTAGTAAAGACCCTACAGAAGAAAAATTTGACAACATGCAACCACGCAAATTGCGGCGAAAATATATTTTCAGTGTTGCAATTTTCCGGCGAAATGTCGTACAACGGCTCAATAAGGTGTTATTAAATTAATTTATATCAATAGACGTGAAGACTGAAGATACCAAAACAAATATTGTTTGATTTATAGACCGCTTTCAAAAAGACAGTGAAGCCATTAAAATCTGCGTATTTTGTAAAAACATTTATATAGTATATTTTTCCTTGTTTGTGGTACGTCTGACTTGACAAACGGCTATGTTGTCAACCTTTAAAAAAGCCTGGCTCTAAAAATAGGTGACAACTGGATGTGTCAAAATAACAGGCATACACTCATAATGCATAACACAAATAAATTCTACTTTATACAGACACCAAGATCTTGTGGTCAGAAATTGTAAAACTTATGTAAAAGCTAATATTTTGAGATTAAACGGCATTTGGAGTGTAAATAAACATACTAATGTCAGTAAGTCAGCGGTCGATATCACTAGCGTCGAGGCGTTCTAAAAGGTATAAAAAAACTAAAGTTTTAAACAGGAATAATTGAATATAATTTTACACTGTACCAAATTTTAACTTTTACAAAACACTAGTTTTTTACACCCTTTAAAGCTTTCCGATGCCAAAGATTACGACCGCTGGTTTGGCCTTAACAAGACCACCAGCGCTTGATCTAACATAGATCTAAAACCGGGAAGATCTTTCTCAACATTAGTAAACATGTTAACACAGAATACGCAATTAATAAACAAACATAAATGATTTATTAATCTTTGTAGAACGAAACAAGTACAAACTCAAAGAAATGAACTAATATACGCTGATATTTTTATTTCTCGCTGTTTCTTAAGGTTGTATTTATTTATAACATCCTGATAGAAGAGAAATCAAGAGTAGTGTGTTTTGAAAATACTCATTATACATATAAACAAAATTTCGCAATAGACTCTGGTTGATATTGTTTCAGGATGAAAACAAAAATAATATTCCTGTTAAGTTAAACATATTTCCAGTAATATATTAAGAAGCTTGATATCTTTCGTTCATTTTCGAGGTGAAGAAGGCAACTAGCTCATTTTCAGAATAAACTTCTATTTTGATTTTGACACACTTACCTACGCTAATTTTTTTGGCTGCTAATGAATTCAAAATATTCTTCAATAAATAAAATTATCGACCAATTGTTCAGACAATATATTAACAAAAAAAATATAATTAATACGTTAACGTTCGATCCGGATTTGGACCTTCTTCAGAATTGATCCAAAAAATATAAAAATAATTAATATTTAGTTTCTAATTATAGAATTCGTTCAAAGTTATTAATATCGAAACGTTAAAGTATTAATTATATATTTTTTGTTAATATATTGTCTGAAAAATTGGTCGATAATTTTATTTATTGAAGAATTCTAATCAGACGTTAATCAAAGACATGAATTCAAAATATATTTAACCACTAAATATACCATTTGAAATGGTCTAAATAGACTTGCTGCAGTGTTTAGGTGAACCAAATTGCTATTAAATTGATTAGAGCAAAAGTTTCCGTTCCTATGACATTTTTTCGTAAAATCAAAAACATTTTTTCTCTTTTATAACAACAACAAATACTTTCAAAAATGGTAATAAGTTGTTCAAAATTATGTGAAGTTTCGATATATTGAGAACTAATCAAACAACGCGCGATATTCGCTTATGATTTGTGCGAGTCACGTGACTGTTCGCGTCAATTTGAACACGTCCATTACAATTAACTGACACAATCGGCACAAAAGGTCCCGTGCGGAATTCACCTCAGTTTGATTAGTTCTTTATGCCCCGAGTCCCGACCTACCTATAGTATAGGGTTCCGATTCCTAGATCCTGTCGCGTCAATCGAAAAACAGTAAAAAATTAACGAACAACAGCTATAGCTTTATAATCACCTGTACAAAAAATTCTATATTTAGTTGTTATTTCAGTCGTCTAGTCCATTAACTTTATCTCACCAAAATATATCTACGCAAAAACCAATGAAACCCTTTGTTAAAATAAACACGGACTGCAGAGGATATTTTTGGAGTGCGGATCGTCAAAAAACGAATTACAAAGATTGTTTAGCTGTGTTTTGAAACAGCTGCGCATGTATTACGTAATAAATCCGTTTTAATTGTTTTATTTATATTTTATTTTAATATTTAAAAGGTGATTACTATTAGCTTTGGGATTAATTTATACTTTATAATTGACGTAATAGAATTTCTGTTAAATAGAAACAGGTTCTTTGTTATATTTAAATGAAAAATGTATAAATTAGACACTTTAAATAAAAGAAAACGCAAAAGTGAATATCAAAGATTTTAGAATATAATTTAATATCGTCTGATCTAAAAAAAATCTAATATAAATAGCCCATCTATAATGTACTGTGTTTGAAATAATTAAACACAGACCAGAAGAAAATAGAAGTTAGATTTTAGATAATAAAAAAATTAGATATCTCCTTTGATATATTTTTATGTGGCACTTAAAAAATTATCACATTTTATAATCGGAATGGCAGAGGGTTAGGCGGAGTTAAAAAATTATGCCTTCAAATCGTGCGTCTCTGATCTCCAATATTAAAATATCTATCGCGACTTCGGGCTTTCCCGTGTCACTTTTTTATAAATTTATCATTTTCTACCATTCAAAATAACACACTAAAGAATTAAAAGCACAATTACTTTTATTAAAGAAGGACTACGTTTTTTAACAAATATTAAAAATTGTTCAAATATAGTTTTTAAATTAATAGTACTCGTTAAATTTAATGGGTACCCCACACTCTGAGTGTATAGCGTAGAGACTATTTCTCAAAAATTAAAAGAAATCTTTGACCGCCTCTATAAAAACTATGAGAGATATACTCGTATATTTTTCATATGAAAATATCGCATGAAAATCGGTTCACCCGTTAAACACATAACACCTCGTTTTTGCGAGTCAGGGGCTAGGCCGCTGCTCACGATGCTGGTTTGTCAGCTAGATTCTCTGCTTGATTTAGTTGCTAGACTCTAAACGTGCTGTGGCGCTGAATTTGTTCAAATATCAAAAAATGAACGAAAACACGATTATAGCAAAAGTTGATCGTCGAAGACGAATAGCAATTATTGCATTTTTATTAAGGTATTAACTATATATTTTTAATAATTTATCACAAATACACGCTATGACGCCATGATTGTTTGCTCATGTCGTCAAAGATACTGTTTCTGATTGGTTCTTGATCAGAGTCAGCATAGAATCAGGCACGAAAAATAGCCCCGTAGTTCTAATTCTGAAACCCAACCTGTGGCCTAGCTTTGACGATATTTCCATCCTTGCAGCCATAGGCTATTGATTATGTGATACAGGAAATGGCAGAAATCAGTCAATGGTTCATAAACGAAAAAAAAAACCGTGGATTGCTCTAAAATTAGAGGCTGAAATTTAGAGATAGGGGTGAAAATACACCCTTTTCAGTTTTTTCAATATATCTCGCCAACGAAGCAAAATTTCGATATACTTTATATGAAACTTTGGCATATTTAAAAAATTTTAAAACATTTTTTTACCCAGCATTTTAAATGAAATGTTTCAACATTTTTTGCATAAGATAATGTTTTAAATTTTTTTAAATAAGTCATTTCGATGGGAAATTCAATTCTCTACAAAAAGTTTCATATAAAGTATATCAAAATTTTGTTTCGTTTACGAGATACATTAAAAAATCTGAAAATGTTGTATTTTCACCCCTATCTCCAATTGCCACCCTCTAATTTAATAGCACTCCGCGGTTTTTTCTTCGTAAATGATTGACCGATTCCTGCAATAAAAAACCCGTGAACGTCTTAGTCCCTTATTGTCCTGTTTTTTTAAGACATAATCAATAACAGTACGACAGCAAACACTGCAGATTCCAGCGGCAAACCCAGCCTCGCGTGCAGTGGCCTTGAGATACTTACGTCCCAACAGAGTTGCGGCAGTGTGTCAAAGAAGGCCGTGACCAGATCAGCAATGCAAAGATGCAGGATGAAGAAGTACATGCGCGACAGCTTACGGCAGCCAGAGTATTTCTGTCGAGCGTACAACGCCAGCAGGACAATACAATTACCAATTACTGTGACGACAAATATCACCGCCGATATAATTATTTCGGCTTGCGCGAGTGCCTCATCTCTTTCATAGCCGTTCGTTTCTGGTGCCGATCTTATTATTTCCGTGTCATTCATGCCGTTCACAATAACGTTCGCCTCTCACCACTGGCATCAGTCAGTCTGAAAAATAAAAGACACAACTTTAAAACTAAACGCAAAAAACTAAACAAAAAAAACGAGTATGCTTTAGACCACACGACTAAAGTAAAACTTCTTCCTGCCATAATTTGTTATTATTCGCCCGAAAATTCACAAAATATGAACTTTAAAATGATTTTACAATTTTATTCACTTTAAACGTAGAATATTTAATGTATTGAACAAAATATTAATTTATAAAATTGCTCAAGAACGAAATGAATAGTCTAATGTAAGAAGAAAGAAATATAAACATAAAGATAATGAAAACAAATCTTTATGAATATTTTTTACAAAACTTTTTTCTGTCACCCGAGAGCGCCACTGGCAAGTAAAGTATGTGTCATTCTATTGTTAGTCCTGCTTATATTTTCGGCCACCTGATGGCGCCATTAGTCAGTGAAGTATTTGTCATCCTCTTTCTATCTTCATTAACTTATATCTCCCTCTTAACTTCCGTTCGTGTCGCCCGATTACACTTCCGTAAATCTCTCGTCGCGCATTTACCAGCTTACTCCCCAAGTCAAGCGTGCGTAAAGAAGTTTTACTTCAAAAATATGAAAACAAATAAATGAAACCTTAGTTAAAGAACCCGTACACTTGTAAAGCATAGACCTGCACGATTCGCACAGCACGGAGCAAAAATGCTTGTTATTTAACGGAGTAGCGCACATTAGACCAGCAGCCAGCAACGACCGTCAGTCGGTCGCCTGCAATTTTTGTATAGCCGTGCCGGACACATCTAGTGTGCTAGTGATGTGTCGTTTTCATCAATCAATTTGCATTGATAAAACTATCTGACTATCTGATAACTGCATAATTTCTACCGCATATTACAAAACTTGCAATAAAATTTGCTGGTTTGCGCAGGTTTATGCTAGTTTAATATGCGACAACATACAGGTGTGTGCTGTACAGGTCGTCCAGGTTTATGCTTGACAAGTGTGCGCGGACTTTCAGATTCAAGTTGGAAATGTACAAATAAAAAAACAGCAAATTAGTCTTAACCACAATTGTATTATTGAGCAATGTTTTCATTAGGTATTACTAGCGAAAGCTATTACTAGTTTTTTATGATGAAAATTGTTGTGGTTTAAAAGTGACTTAGTTGTTTTTTTTTCTAGGTTCCAACCACAATGCTCTTAGTAGGTATTCTTTATTAACAATTAGTACTGAAAAAAAATAAAATAAGGTACTTTTAACAGGGCCGGCGCCGACGTGTTCAGTGTCCCCAGCAAATTATAAACCTTAAATGCTTTTTATTCAAATTTCTAATCAAATGTAATAAAAAAGTAACATGGCAAATAAAGACCATTATGGAATCAGAAATTTTTTAATGTGAATAATAAAATAACAAATGTAAAAATCAAATGACTTTTGTGGATTGCCTTTGCCTACAGCAAATGATATGAAATTGTAAACGTTTTTTTGAATATATCCAACGATTTTATGTGTCATTTTTCCGAGTATTTTAAATTGTTTTTCGGGCTTACGCCGCACTGATTGTAAATAATATTAAATATTCTGAATAGAAGATAAAATCATCTACCAATTTATCTTCTTTCAAGCATATGGCATATTTTCATTTTTTTTTTGTTTACTGTGTAGAACTGCGCAGAGAACAAACGAAACAAAATTAAAATTCCAGACGTCAGCTGAAGTGGATGGTAAAAAAATAAGAAGGAAAAACGTAATCATAGCGAAGAATTTAAATGTCGACTAATTTTTATAACATCGCTGTATTTCAAAGCCCAAAGGCAAGAAATAAATGTGTTTTACATTAATTTCAAAAGTGCTCAATTTTTTTCAGTAAGACAGTCTAAATTGATAATACAGTTATTACGGTCTTCTGGATGACAGAATATAGCTCAATGTCTATTCACTGAGGTGCAGACCTTGAAAATAGTTAGTTATTGAGGCGATAATAATTACTCAGCAGAAAATATGATAAACATTTATTGCATTTGACAGCTCTCCAGATTAATATTAATGCATAGCAGAAAGGTTCTTGTGACAGGCAATTTGAAATTGTGTATTTTATTTTTGACAAACACCCAACGCCAATGGAAGATCAGTAAGCAAGTCGTATATTATTTTTTTCAAAGGAGTCTTTCAGTCATTTTTTAAGGAGGTTGATGCGTTACAGTCCCAATCAAAAGTAAGTCGAATTCTAAATGGGAACTTTTCCATAATAAATTTTTGCAAAAGATTATAAGTCGATGATACCAATAATATATTGTCATAAAGGCATAAATAAATATATTTTTTTTTTAATATAAATTAATTATTTCAGTATTTTGCTTAATGGACTAACTTTTGAATTGTTTGTACAAAGTTAGGTTAGAAAAAATAAATTTATGTAAATATCTGTATTTTACATATTTTTTGCAGTAAATAATTTAAAAAAGAAATTAGGAGCAATAAAAATTAAAATTAAAACATTAAACAGTTGAAAATTCAGTTAAAATTGTTAAAATTGTCAAGAATAAAAGTCCATAATCGAAAAGTTCTAAGGTTTAATATTTTTTTTATTGATTAAAAGTGTTCTAATTAAATTGGAAAAAATATTAAAATATGCGTAAGACATCGATGCTTTACATAGTTAGTTTTCGGAACTGCTGACATTATTTGGTTATTTGCAAACAATTAAAATGTACCGTTTGCATGCTAGGTTGACATTTTCCATAAGACTACATGTAAAAGTTTTTTTTAATTTTTAACTTTATAAATCTCCTAAGGATTTTGGATTTTTTACAGAAAATTTTGTTATAAAAAAAATCTATTAAAAAACCTTTATTTCAGATTTTTTTCATTATCTTCGTTTAACGCCTCAACCACCTTAATATCTTAAAATAATTTCACAAATTTTAAAAATAAAATAGTTTTTGTTTATGAAAAGTTTACATCAAATTTTAAATCGACTTGTTTTCATTATTTTACACCAGCTTTTTCCAGCGACTTCGTCCGCGTAAATAGAATAAAGATTTTATAAAAAAATGTTATACTTAATTTTATCTCAGTATCTATATTGCGCTAAGTATTAACAAATTTCTCTAATATTAGAATGATTGACAGATAGTTCTGTCACTGTGGAGTAATGCAACTCAGTCCGCCGCGATAAAGGAAAGATTTAGGGTACATTTCCCGACGGTGACATTATTTGAAATATAAATTTTTCTAATATAGCGATGTAATAATGGGTGTTTCTTAACAATTGTAGCAAACAGAAGCTACACTTTAATCATTTAATGTATTAAAGCAAATGTTGTAACAATATAATATTTTGATATTGCATCTCGTTAGAAATGACATTAATTTTTAGCCTTAGTATTTAAATTTAATTTGCATAAAATTAGGACCCAGTTGCTGGATGAATATCCTGCAATAATACAGCAGGATATCTTGAGTTGAAAAAATGAGTGACAACAAAAAATAATAATAATTTCAATGAATTCCTAATATTGACAAGTCACAAAGTTATTGTCCTATAAACAATAATTATTAAAACAATTCACTCAACAATAACAAAAATCACCTTATTGTTTTTTTTTGCATACATATTAATCAAATGCATCGACCGTACCCAACTGTAACTTGAAAAAAATCACAAAAATCAGTTTTCCATTCGTCATTATACTTTCAAATAGTGAATTTTAATAAAAATTATGTATTTCAATTAATTCATAACGGATATAAAGCATTAATATATTCGTCTAGAAGTATTCTTTTTTTTTATTCGACATTTCAAGTGCGAAAAAAGCAAGGGTTGCCTTCTAAAACGAATGTCATATTTGACGAGAAATATGTTTTCCTTAAATAATAATACAATGGAACGCTGTCTCTTTCTACTAAGAAATTGTGGCATGTTTATTTCTCGATTTAATTGACCGATGTTGCAATCATAAAAAAGGTTTTTTCACATTTGTATAAAAAATAAAGTTTTCGTTGCAAAACAATTTTTAAGTAGGTACTTAAATTATCAGATGCAAAAAGTTTATCACTAAGAAATGTTAAGCGAACTGTAAAGGCTGGGGCACACACCCTTCTTTTCGTAACGAAAACGCGCGATTTAAACATTAGATCGCGATTTGACAATTACTAAGCTACATAAAATATGTCATTCGATCGCGCGATAAAACACTCTCTTAAGCTCGATCTATAGTGATCGATGGGTTTGTTCGGCATTCACATGAATCCACCGCATGGATTCAGGAAAGAGACTGTAGATGCTCGACGGCTGAGGTTGTCAGCGTCGAGTCGGACGATCTTGCGACAAAGTGGGCTATACGTTTCCAGCGATTACATCTGATGTGTATTTCAGTTAAAACGTTGCGTGTGGATCGGAAAACTACGCAGATTTGAGTCCGGCGGGAAGACGGTACAGTTGCAGCGATAACTGAGCAAATGAGCTTTGAAATCCATGACCTGTGCGGACAAGTCGGTGCATGTGGACGCTTGCTCCGTTTTCCAATTCGTTTTGTTCCTCAGTTTTTCCTAATCACGCGACGATGGCTGACCTTCGGCAATGTTCTCGGGAGTTTTTAACCGATTTTATTGCACTTTACGAAAGTTTCCCATGCATTAGGAGTGTTAAATCGAAGGAGTACAGTAACAGGGAAAAAAGGGGGACGCTTATGAGAGATTAGTAGAAAAATTCAAGAAATCGATGCAACCGCAAGCAGATATACAGTTGTAAAAAAAGTTAATTCTATGAGAAGTGGTTATCGTAAAGAATTGGCAAAATTTAATAAATCGCTTCGATCTGGGGCTGGAGAAGACGAAATCTACAAGCCATCTCTGTGGTATTTTGATTTCCTCCATGACGATATCACACAATTCTGAGCGAAAAATACAAATATGACTGCACCGTCTGGACGCTCAAAACTGCAACGTTTTCATTCCGTCTTAAGACTGCACAGATTTAAAAGGTTGTGCAAAACGTAGCGTGTGTACCGGCCTTTACAAATGTGCGAGCCTACGCTGTTTAGGCTGGAAACAGTGCTCGACCGACGATCACCGCTTACGTCGGTCGGACGTAGCTATATCAATGCAAGTGTACTACGCGTTCAGTGCAGCGCTGACAATTTGCTATGACACAGTCGTGATAAAAACAATGGAACGTGTGCGCTAGCCCTTAACTTTTTGCTCCGTCTAGTTTATTAGCAAGAAATAATTGTTTTAAAAAGGATATTCTTTCCACTACAACAGAATCGCATGACATATAAGTCTGGAATATCGTATAAAAACTTGTCTTGTCAGACGAGACACATCCGGCAATCGAAGAAGTTGAAATAAACAAACTGATTCCCATCGAACAAAAGATTGTCACTTAGAGACAACGCTAACAAATTGTATCGAAATCGTGTGATTTTGTAACTGTATAGAAATTTGACATTTACTCAGTTATACTCGAAATTTAATCGTTCGAACAACATGTACTCAAGGCCGTAGGCAGGGAGGATGTTTTGGGGGTTCAACCCTCCCCCCCCCCCCGAAATGCCTTAGCCAACGCACTATTTTATACATGCTCACTAAAATATATTTTTCAAATCTATGATACGATTATTGGATTCCTCGTTTTTCGGAACGAGTAAAATCGAAATGTAATGCATTGTTAATAAATTAAATGAATCATTAAACTCTTTCGTCGAAATCTACGTCGGCTGCCTTTTAATTAAATTTGTATTTATGTAAAATTATAATATATGTATGCTTATTTTCAAATAAAGTTATTACTTATTGTCTCTGGTTCAGAGTTCGACACCCCCCGAAGTGAATTAATGGCTACGGCCTTGCATGTACTCGATTTGGCATCCAATACGTTTGTTTCCCAATCGCAGTGTATTCCACAATCGCACGTTCGTGATACATTAGTTGTATGCGGTGTCACGCTGCATTTAACGATCTACAAGTGACTCAATAGTGACACGAAAGCATGTATCAAAAAAATGTTGATAGATGCAATAACAAAATTATTTCCACTCGAGAGAATATAATAGCAAAAAAACCGGTACCATATTTACCGGAAACTGGATATAAAATTAGTTATAAAACTCTTAATGATTGTAATAATATAGTTAATTGATAAATATATGCATACATTTTATGCTATAAATGCACACATACATATTTATTCATCTTATTATAATAATTGCCACTTGCAAATAATGTTTCTTCTCTTAAAAAATACACCTCGGGTGTATTTGCTAAGTTTTGAGACTAATCGCTAGAAATGTACTTATTTTGATGTTACCAAAATAACTAAATTGTTTACAAGGCGAGGTTTTTTATTTGTGAATAAATTAAACTCTAAAAAAATACGTTTTTGCGCCGTTCTTTCACGTAGCTCCCGCTTCTGCGATTTTTAATATTGAAATAATGCAAGTCATTTGCAATCTATACTAATATAATGAGCTTAAGTTTGGATGTAAAAGGTAATCTCCGAAACTACTCATCCGATTTCAAACATTTTTTACCAATATTTTGATACAGTGTACATTGAAGTTTGTTGTCAACAATGTTTGAAAAACTTAATAATTACAACATTATAAACATGGAAGTGGTTCAAAATTTAATTACCCCCCCTCATTCCTAGTCTCCAGGTGACCCAGCAGAACACCATTCAAAATGTTCATGCGCCACCACTGCTTGTGAGCTGCCATGGAGGATACCTGTTGCCACATCGCCTTTGAACATGGTAGACGATACGTCAGGTTGAAACACAATTAGACCACGGCCTTCAGTAGTATATTTTCTAATATATTTTACAGCGTTGTTAACAAACTTGATCACTACTATTAATAAATAATCGTCAGAATCTATGGTTCACTGTAAAATATTATACGGCAGCACAAAATAATTCTGAAAATGTTAGTTTAGACAACTATAAATACATTACAGAACAGCAACAAACATATTTAAACGCAGATCAAACAGATCTGTACTTCAAAAAATTCACCGCACGAAGTCGCGTCGCCTTGGGCACTTCAATTAAACGTAACTTTTTGTCAACACTCAACAGCTGTGTTTATTAAGCTTTTTATCCAGTTTTAAATTAAAAGCGCATATTTTCACAAAACAAAGAATGCGACTAAAATTCTAAATTACTCTTTTCGTTCTACATCTTTATCTCAAAATTATGTTAGTTTTATAGGCAATCAAAGTTGAAATATTCAAATCTTTGATTAACGTCTGATTACTCCTTAATTATTCTCAATTGTCTGAAAAATTGGTCGATAATTTTATTTATCAAAGTTGAAATAATTCAAGAGTCTTAGGCCTAGCTCACATGAAGAGCGTTCAACGCGCGTTGGCCCAACGCGCGTTGAACGCTCTTCATGTGCGCTAGCCCTTAATGGAAATTACATTACTCACGTATATCGAAAAAAATTGTCAATCTTTCGAGATCGAACAAAAATCATCGTTTAAAACATCTAATTTTTTGCAGATTCCTAGACGGTTTTTTTTAATTTGTTTTTTACGATTATTAGTCCTAGTGATGAGTCATATTTTCAATTTATTATTTTTTAATAATAAAGTCAAAATTCAATTGAAACTTAAATTAGAACGTGGGAGTTTGGGCCGTATAAACAACGGTAACGCTACACGCTCGGCTACTAGATAGATAGTAGATTATAGATGCTCAACTCCTGAGATCATCAGCGTCTTTGTGTGTATCTGGTAATCAACATATACAAACCGACTGGTTCGAGCTCGCATTACTAGGAATGTTAATTCCTATAAAACATTGGAATGCTAACTACATTCCAAAGCCCTTATTTGACATATAAAATAGATATACTATAGTGATATAACGAGTATAAGCATTCACATTCACAAAATTCATGCAAACATTAATTTTTAAAAAATCACATTTTTTACGTGAAAATAGTATAGTATAGTATAGTATATTTATCATCTTGCAAGCTGTACATTTACTGATAAGAATTGTCAGTATAGGAAATAGGAAATACAAAAATACAAGAAAGATTTACAATTAGTATTTTTTTTTTAATAATTAATAATAGTTATACAAAGTCGTTCACACTGTAAAAACATTTGTTAATTAAAAACTCTTTCAAATTTTTCCAGAATATTTTAAAATTTCTTTCTTGTCTTAACGTTACTGGCAGGTTGTTAAAAAAATAGTACCAGAACACTGAAGAGAACATGTAAAAAAGTTGATGTATATTAAATAAGACAAAAATATTAATTTCTTCGCATTTTTATCAGAAAAGTTTTTTTCTTACTTTTACTAGGTGTAACCTTGCAATTATATCTTTTATCAGGCTTTATACTTCATTTTTGAGCCGGCCATAAATACACTCATAACATCCCATCAAATTCATCCAAGTCATTAATTTGTTTTGTGTTTTAAAACAAAAGTTATAATTTGAATAAATATACTTTTTCAACAAAATGTTTTATTTATATTTTATTTTTATACGTCACCATTTACCGTTCAAGACATCAAAGTTAAATTTTTAATTTTTCTATATTATGCATTTATGTAATTTTTTACCCAGGGTCCGTGGGAAAGTTTTGACTATGAAAGGGGGTCCGTGGGCAAGTTTTGACTGTAAAAAAGAGTCCGTGGGTCAAAAGAGTGTGGAAACAACTGCTCTATACTGTATTGTTTTCAGCATATTTCTGGGTATGTGAGCCGTATCGTGAAGTACGGTCCTAACCTAATAATAAGCGCTCCATCCGAGATCCAACTGCTTATAACACATTGATATAATGATATGCAAAGCAATGTTGTGTATGAAAACAGGTCTGAGTGCGAAGCAAGTTTCCGTCGTATTGTGCAATTACAATAAAACTACAGGATCATAAATAAAATTAAATCAACTGAAGACAATGTGCATTTTAATTGTGTTTTATATTGAAGTATACAAAACTCAAAGCGGCTACAGTATTACTGTCGTCGCTATATATTATTTAAATTTTAGGTTGTCATGCCGTTAAACAAATTATGTTAAAAAGAAGAAAACTTAAATGCGGATATGTATTATTAATGCCACGTAATCTACCTTTGACTAAAAATAATATATACATATCAGTGGCGATACCTCTATGAGCGCTGCAACCAAAATCTTATAGGTACAGTAGAACGCCGATTATCCGAATTAATTGGGACCGAGGTCGATTCGGATAATCTGACATAGACTGGTAATAAAGAAAAACGAACTGTCACACATAGAATAAACTTTATTAAGTTTTACAAACACAGTTCAACAATAACGCTCACTTGTAGCGTCTACACGGCAATATTGTCACTCGAATTTTTGTATTCTTGCGTCCCCACAAAACTTGTTTTTATTGAAAAATTACTTGGTTTTAATTTTTTATATTACGCTTAGGACCGATTCGGATGATTGGCGATTCGGTTAATCGGCGTTCGGATAATCGGTGGTCTACTTTACTTATTTATGCGTTCAAGCGCTGTTCTGCGCTCCGAAGCAGCACATAAAGACGCCATCATTAGTTTCTGACAAAAAACTCTTATTCTTATTAAATTAATGTTTTTTTACTCCACTAAAGTGTTATCGCGAGACAAGACAGTAATAGTGGAGCCGAAGGCTCCACTACTGTTGTCGCTACCGAACGGGCTATTATTTCATCTCAATCGCGGGTAGCGCCGTAGCGGCCTAGTTTGCTATAATGTTTGATAGTAATTTATAACATTTTTAAAACAAAGTTATAATCTATACTATAATACCGATATAAAGCTGAAGAGTTTGTTTGTTTGGTTGGCTGGTTGAACGCGCTCATCTCAGGAACTACTGGTTCGAATTGAAAAAAAATTGTTGGATAGCCTATTTATCAAGGAAGGCTATAGGCTATATAATATCACGCTACAACCGATAGGAGCGGAGCATCAATGAAAAATGTAACTCAAAAATTGTCCGTCCAACAAAAAGTTTTGAACGGTAACTCCGATCATCATGAAATTTGGACACAACATTCATCTCGGTAAACTAAGATGAATGTGCATTCTCACGTCCCTCCCCTCCATTCGTTCTTTTGCACCCGGGTGAAACCGGGTGGGACCGCTAGTCTATATATACATCACGAATTCAAATCTTTGATAAACGTCTGAATAGAACTCTTCAAGTAAATAATATTGTCAGAAAAATTGGTCGACAATTTTATTTACATCACGAATTGTTTATACCTATAAATAAGTTCCCTTGAACAGGGTCGTCCCATGTATTAAAATTTGACAATTTTAAACAGCGCACACTATTCCTTAAACATTATTAAATAAATAATGCAAACCAAATTTTTAGTTTTTATATCCTTGCAAATAAGATTTTAAAAAATGTGTTCATTTCAAATGGCTTAGCTTTGCTTAGTTTATTGACACTATTAATGCTAATGTTTTTACAGCGCAGAATAAAATGTATTTTTTTTACTCTCGGCATTCTTACGCGCTTTATATTAATATAGAAATCACAGGCACCAGAAATAAAAACAACAGCTGATTACTATCTCTCTTCATCTATGGATCAAGTCGATCAGTGGGCGTGATAGTATATTCAACTACAGGCAGTCAATCAGAAGAACAAGCAGAAGGTGGTCTGTGATAGGCATATTTCCGTATAGCAGGATAATTTCATGTTTAAAATTACATTTAACATACATCTATAAACTAAAGAGTTTGTTTGTTTGGTTGAACGCGCTAATCTCAGGAACTACTTAAAATTTGTCTGTCCGACAAAAACTTTTGAACGGTAACTCCGATCATCATGAAGTTTGAACACAACATTCATTTCGGTAAAGTAAGATGAATGTGCGTACTCATTTTCGTCCTCCCATTCGTTCTTTTGCATCCGGGTGAAACCGGACGGGACCGCTAGTACTTTAATAAATATTTTTCTAGTAGAAAACGCTTCCGAAAAATCTTCAAACACGTAGATTTTCAATCTAAAAAAATATGGATTTGCGATTAATTTAAAAATAACTACGCTAGACCGGGCAAAGGCGTGTTAGTTTGGTCAATGAGTGCTCATAAGGGGAATGTAGATGGAAAAGTCGAAAGCAGAACGTTTGACTTAGGAACTTTGTTTGGACTAGTTAGGAGATAAACATACTAAAAGTCCTTACCCCTCCGAGGTACGCCCGAAGGGGGGGAGCACAAAGAAGGTCCCGTTTTTTGATTTTTTGCTTTCATCTCGAAAACGGTACGTCGTACGAAATTTTGTTGTAATACATATTGAAAGATGATAAAATTCTCTACAACTTTAGCTTTCACACTTTTTATCTATCTCCAATCTTTGCCTAGCTATGAGCTCCGAAAAATTAAGTATATGAAAAACTAGTTCAATGATGATTTTTGTTTTAAACAGTTTAGGTACTTAGTATACCATTAAATTGCAGTTTTATATATTTAAATTTACCTAAACATGCTGAAATCAAAAAGCCTGATTTTCGGGCGAGAATAGAGTAGCGTCGCGCATACAAAAGCTAATAAGCAAATAGGTGTTCTAGTCCGTCATTCGAAATAAATATCTTTTTCGGTAATGAATATCGATTATCGTTTGGTGATCTGGCAGGAACTAGGGGTGCCTATCGATCGCGGGGCCCTGGGCACGTGCCCAGAGTGCCCAGTGGGAAAGAGGGCCCTGCGTGGAGGTACTCCCAGCTTATGTTATTTTTTAATAGTGTGTGGGTGTTTTTAATAGTGTGGATGAGCAATACGAAATGATTTTGACAAATTCGTTTTGTTACAATGTGCTAAAGAGAATTTAACACATTTTTGAAAATTGACCATTTTTCGGAGCTCATAGCTAGGCAAAGATTGGAGATAGATAAAAAGTGTGAAAGCTAAAGTTGTAGAGAATTTTATCAGCTTTCATTATGTATTACAACAAAATTTCGTACGACGTACCGTTTTCGAGATGAAAGCAAAAAACCAAAAAACGGGACATTCTGTGTGCTCCCCCCCTTCTGGCGTACCTCGGAAGGGTAAGGACTTTTAGTATGTTTATCTCCTAACTAGTACAAACAAAGTTCCTAAGTCAAATGTTCTGCTTTCAACTTTTCCATCTAGAAATTATTCGTTGCCTAAGCTAGGTTTAAAAGCTGCTTTTTATATAAATTGCACGTTCATTGAATTTAAATAAAGCTAATAAAAAATCATAATTATGAACCGAAGCTTAATGGAATCCATATTTATAGCGCAAAAAAAAGATAATACAAAAATATGCTAATTACGCATTACCTAGAAATAACTAAGTAAACCGCCTTGAACTAACAAGTTCATCCATTTTCTAGTATTAAGGTAGTTCACTCGCGATAATCGTAGACAAGAGTGTAGCGTAATAGTATTAACACCAACAGTTAGAGTTTCCCTGTGCATTTTTAAGAGACTATACCCAACACATCTAAACTTTAATATACAGATACACTCTAATGCCGGCTATTTGTATTTGTGTATTTGGCATATTTGGCAAACAATAATTACCAAGTGTGGAGGATCTATTTGACAAAGTGTTGGTCTTATTTGCCTATTTGACAAATAAGGCCAATACCAAATACGCGTTACCGTGCGCTTGACGGTTTTTCGAGGCACATCAAAGGAGTCAAATAGGCAAATACGGCAAATAAACCGTCCACACAATGGCCATATTCAGAAGCGCACGCGCCGTGAACCTGTACGGACGTGCAGTATTTTTTTTTTTTTATGTAGAAAATAATACAAGAAAAAATAAATAAATATATATATAATTAAGGTTGAAATAAAAATAAAAATGTGTGCATCAACTACTGTGGTTATTAGCGCACAGGGAAAGGATCAAAGGAAAAAGGAACAAAAGGGAAAAAAATGAAAAAAAAATGCAGTATTTTTGTGTCTGTGCTGTGAGCGAGAACTGGAACAATTACTATTGAAAATGAATTAGGAATTCCTGGAATTTTGAACCTTGCGTTCTGCTGCCAAATGTTTGTGTGTTTGCTATTTTACAGCCATGTGTGGATGGTCGTATTTGCCTCTATTTGCATGTTTGTCTTGAACGTCATATATTTTGCCAAATACAACAAACACCCAATAGCGAACACAAATAGCCATGTGAAGTGCCACCTTTATACAATTACAATTGCAACTACAATAAAAATATTTTGATATTAAAAATCTATATTTTTTTAACAAGTGGTAAAAAAAATTTTTCAAAAAAATTATAATTTTTGGATTTACAATGTATTAGTTTAAGAAATATACTAAGACCCGTTTTCGAGATATTCTGAAATGTAGTCGTTTTCTTTATAAGTACGTGGTATACCTCCAGCATGTTATATAATGCATATTTTGATTGTTAAGATCTTGTTTTAATTTCATTTTTTTAAATTAAATATAAGACACTTTTATTAACCTTATACTTTCCTAAGAAAAGCCGTTTTACGAGTGAACTACCTTAATTAAACTGTTCACTTATGAATTTCTAAAATTCTGTTAAAAATTTTATGTTTGACTATTTGACAAGTAAAAGGAATGTTAATAGTATATTAATAACATTTTCAATTCTGCTATTTTATTTGGAAGCTGAACAAAACCGGTTTTATATATAAATTATCGATTTTAAATTAAAAAAGCAAATGAGTCTCTGCAGGTACTGTCAATAAATGTGTAATTATTCAGATTCAAATACGATGATAGCTGCATAAATATAACCTCAAAGAAAAATACAGTTGCGCATACTATCGTTCCTTCACTCATCAGGATTATATACACTCATTTAGTTTTAACAGATTCATATTTTATAGTTCCGGACGCTAATGACTTTTGATGTTGATGTGTCCATAAATATCTGTATTAAAAAAATTTTTTAATGTGTTACGAGAACGCATTACAGAAATGAAACTTCTAGTTGCAAATCATACGATTGCATTTGGACAAGTGGAAAAAATGTGTTACGAGATAGTTTCACGTTCAGATATTTCGTCTGTACAAATTAATCTGAACGTAAAACTATCTCGTAACATATTTTTTCCACTTGTCCAAATGCAATCGTATGATTTGCAACTAGAAGTTTCATTTCTGTAATGCGTTCTCGTAACACATTATTAATTTTTTCGCAGGTTTACTGCAAATAGTAAATAAGAAAATACAAGCAGACAACAAAATTTTCACAGTACGTCTTCGACAGCGTTGCCAGTTTTTTTTTTCGCCAAGTCGGGATTTTGGAACTCTTTGAGAGAAAACAGCGGGATTCTTTCGTCGAAAGCGGGACATAGTATAAAAACGTATATGATCAGAAGTTTTCAAATGCCTATTAATCTTTTTATTTGAATTAAAATTACGTTTACGTGACAATAGATAGCAAAAATAGCCATAGAAAATGTATTTTAATAAAAATATAATATCTTAAATCAGATTTACCCTATCGTTAAATAGTTGAGTCTTATTCGTCTTCAGATTAAAAAAAAAAAAAAACAGACATCAAAATCAAAAAAGTCTTATTCATTAGAAAAATAATATGGCGTTTCAAACAATAGTCTGTGGAGTGAGTGTTACAAATTGCAAATTACAATAAGAGAATAATTATTTATAAGAATAACTTATTCATGATATTTCTGTGAAGATTTAACTTCTTTTAAAGTTATCCCCGAGTTATCCCCGAAAAGCGGGACTGAGCCTGTCCCGAGCGGCACATTTAATTTTGATTTAAAAATCGGGACGTCCCGCCAAAATCGGGACGTCTGGCAACGCTGGTCTTCGAGCTTACCAGTTAATGTTAGCCACAAACTGTAAACAATCAGACGGAAATTATTGTAAGGTCTTAGATTAGCATTCGACTGCTGTCACTTTATTTTGACGTTGACCATTTTAAATTGGAAATCACGCTAAGTCACACTGTCACCGGGGCACGGATAACGCCGGATCTGACAGCTAGTGTCTTATAATGTGAACAACAAGTTTTTAATAGATTTGTCACAAGCTCTGAAATGTCATGGAATTGACAATCGAACACACATGCATTGGAAGTAAAAACAATCAAAAGAAATACATTATATTAAACACATAAAATAATTATCTAGTTTTTATTACTATGCGGTTTCAGTGTTTCGATTTGATTTTTTAATGTATGTAAGTAGGTATACTTTTTATTGTAAAAAAAAACAAGATAATTAGAAAAATCAACATAAACTATGAATATAAGTATAATTTTATTTCAATTATACGAGTTTCCTCAGGCAAAACTTAACAATAACGCTTAAGAATAATAAAAATTACACTGATTATAGCTAAACGGATCAAATGTATAATTACAGTACGGGAGTGTTGAAAGACTTTTAATTACAATAATAATCCAATAGCCCTAACCAAGGGCGCACGCTGCATTTTGTTTAGGGGAGGCGGTCTACCATACTGTCATAGATAGATATTGGTAAACTTGACAGTTGACAGTAAGTTAGTGGCGCCATCTTAGAATGTTTCAAAGCACGTTTCCCAAAATAAAGGGTATATTCATTAGCTAATTCTAAGAAAAAAGTTACTATAAACATTCGGAACCCAAAGGAATGGTGAGACCTCTGGTGAGAAATGCACCGAACTGTCCTAAGGGGGGTTTTTGACAGGTAAACTATGGAGGCATAAGGTAAACATTGATTTAGAAAAGCATGATGGAGGCTAGGTTAGCCTCCATTAAGGTTTTTGAAATTAATGTTTACCTGTCGCAAAAACCCCCCTTAGGACAATTCGGCGCTTTTCTCACCAGAGGTCTCACCATTCCTTTGGGTTCCGAATGGGTCCAAAAACGCACCGTTTTCTAGATGCAGGGTGTCAAAAAAACGCAATACGACACGCAACACTCCAGGCATTTTCCCTGCGTTACCGTAGGAGGAGGTCATTTTTAACAATTGTTGTGATTTTTCAGTTTTTTTATGCTATTTGTTTATAGTTTTGTAAGCTGTTTGTGATCATGTTGGTACTTTTTTCTTGTTTTTCATCATAAAATGTGTTTCTCTAAAACGGTTTACATTAGAGCTTTTGATACCTATTTTGTGTAGAAAATATTGGCGGTTTAAAATGTGCTTTCAGAATGTCAATTTCTTCAGTGTCATTGATATTAGGGGCAAAAAAAACCTCACGCAACCTTAAAATCTCTATCACTGGCATATGAAAAAAATTGAATAAGCGCTTAAGAAGTGGCTAATAGATTGTGATAAATGTGTATAAAATTTGTATCTTAAACACTTCCTGAGATATCATCAAAAAACAAAACAAAAAAGCATTTTTTGATACTCTGCATCCCGAAAATGGTGCGTTTGTAGACCCATATTAATAGAAACTGTTTTTCCTAGAATTAATCAAGGAATCACATCCTTTATTTTTCGATACCTGTTTAGAAAACACCTCGGTCAATGGACAGCTCATAGTATGTATCTACAAAATAAGTTTACTCGAAATAATAAGTCATTGATAATGTCTATAATATGCTGTGTTTACCAATGTCCAAATCATGAGGATTTATATTCCTAAAGTATATTCCTGCTGCTCTCTATATTGCTTTTCTCATGTGCCCATCTCTACAAGGTCATGATGAACGACAACCCAAACGTTCTAAATACAATTCGGAGAACTTTCCGGCGCCAAAGTTCAGTTGGGGGGAATAAAAGAAAAATCTTCATGAATTTTCACATTTTATTGTATTATTTAAGACCCCCTTGCGTACGCCAATGCTCTAAGGCCACTCTTTTAGCAGTAAATATGCAAAAACACAGCTTTAGCGTGACATTAAGTCTTTTCGAGGTCTCATAATATCGTATGTATTATATTAGGCGTGTTTCATGTTTGTTGATGCAGTTCAGACGATTCTGCACTGGTTCTATGTCAGTTCTGAAGCGTTTGTTGCCATTTCAAGATCCCTCGAATTGTTACAACTGCGTGTTGCCTGATCAAATCTGGGACTCTTTAGATTGATTCAAAGAATTTCAGATCTTGCGCTCGAACTTTTAGAACCAGATTATATATCCCCTACAGTCTACAGTGTAGACTGTAGGGAATATATAATGTCACATAATACATTAATTTGTGTAGACTCTACAGTCTACACAAATAAATGTATTATGTGACACAGAATGTATATTTGGAATTAAATTTTGGTAATGAATCCGTTTGTTGGAACACAGAATTCTAACCACAAGTAACAATTCTGATTTGGATTCTAGAACTTGACCAGCAAACGTACCTTTTGTTTTAAACAGAACTTCTCCTATGAAAAATACCGAGCATATAACGAAATCGAAATATATTATGTAACTTGATAGGATTATTGAGGAGGTGTCCTCCCACTTGCGGTCGTGTCATTTGCGATCGGAACAATTTTCGTCCCACTTGCAGTCAATCAATATGATAAAATGCAAATCATGTCAGGGGTGATCTCACTTGCGGTCAAGAAAATAACTTAAAAACATTAATTCAAATCTTTGATTAACGTCTGATTAGAACTCTTCAATAAATAAAAGTATGGACCAATTTTTCAGACAATATATTAACAAAAAATATAATTAATACATTAACGTTTCGATCCGGATTTGGATCTTCTTCAGAACTGAACTAAAAAAACTAAAAAAAATTTTATACAAAGCGAATTAGAAATTATATATTAATTATTTTTTATATAATTTCTAATTCGCTTTGTATAAAATTTTTTCAAAATTATTACGTAGTATCGAAATATTAAAAAAATAATAACAGTTCTGAAGAAGATCCAAATTCGGATCGAAACGTTAATGTATTAATTATATTTTTTGTTTATATATTGTCTGAAAAATTGGTTGATAATTTTATTTATTGATTAGAAACATTAAGTTAAGATAATATTTATTCTTCACAATTACACTTAGTAAGTTTCAAGAGAAATACTAAACCTGTATGCAAACGGAGTTGAGCAATTTTTAATTTTTAAGCTCATATATTATGATGAACTTAAATGGAGAATCGGGTTTCAGCGGAAACAAAATAAATTCTAATCATATATATCATATAGGTAATTTATCTTAATTGATGTACAGTGATGAAAAACATTCAAACATTTTGTAACAGATGCTGCATCCGAAACATTGTAGTTTTTGCGATTATGAGGTAAGAACTAAAAAAAATTCATCTAAACATAAATATTAATTATATTATGTAAATATCAGGTGAGCGGTGTCAGTAGTTTTCCATAAATACTTGCCGGGAGTTATATTTATGTCTCACGTGCCCAAAAAATGACAAGCTTGTATCAAAATACAATACTTTTTTGCCTACCGAACTCATAAAAACTTCAATTTGTTGTATAAGTACCTACCTCGGTTCATTCTTCAATCACTACATATAAAACAAAGTCCCCCCCGCCGCGTCTGTCTGTCTGAACGCGATAAACTCAAAAATTACCGAACTGATTTTCATACGGTTTTCACCAATGAACGGAGTGATTCAAGAGAAAGGTTTACGTGTATAATTTATTCATGTTTTGTGTAAATATGAAGATGATTGTTATAGATGTCGGAAAAAATCAAACCGGCTGGGAGCTTTCATCGAAAACGCTGCCTAATCCCTTTGAGATTTAGCAAAACAATGTCTGGTGGATTTGTTCCTCTTTTTATAGGTCTACAGAAAAGTCCGCGATGGCATTTGCAGTCTATTTTTTTAAGGATAGCCATTTCAATGTTAAGCGCTTTTCTTGGATATCAATTTTGCAACGTAAGTCGACAAAAAAACGGTGGCAATCTGCAAATTCACGCAAAGCCGGACCGGGCCGCTTGTGTAAGTATAAATTTAACCGGAACGGTCTTTGAGAACTTTTTGACTTGCCAACATTTTAGAGCGAATTAAGTTCGTAAGCCGGAAATTCACCTTAATCCGTCTAGTATTTGATAAAATCTAATAATTCTATTTGCATTTTTTTTCATAATGACATGTTAATCACATTTGATAGACGTTAGCGTTGCACTTGACTCTTAATGACTGACGTTAATTATAACAAAAATCACGTAACGTAAACAAGAAAACGCATTTTATCAAAGTCAATATTATTAAAATGCAAACATAACTAATATACGGATTTAGCAAACAAATATTCATTTCCCGCTACTAAAAAAACATGACTTTAAAATAATATTCCAAGTCCTTTCGCTATGTCCAGCATATTGATTCAAATAAAATATCTCTCAACAAAACGCGTATAGAAACCATTCTTAAAGAAAATATAAAATCTCTCAGATACAGTTTCATGGCGCAAGGGAGTGTGCCGGCCAAGTTCTCGCAAAGCACGAATACTTTTAAGCTATTTTTGACTTCACTCCGAGGTTAGTTACGTTACAAAACTGAATTTTTTTCAAGGGAGATAAGGTTGCCACAAAGAAGCAGTATTCCAAATTTCATACGCCTATAGGACCTAGGTGGAATCTATATCTATACTAATATATAAAGCTGAAGAGTTTGTTTGTTTGTTTGTTTGAACGCACTAATCTCAGGAACTACTGGTTCAAAAAAAAAATTGTTGGATAGCCCATTCATCGAGGATGGCTATAAGCTATATAAAATCACGCTACGACCATTAGGAGCGGAGCATTAATGAAAAATGTTGCAAAATGTATCTCAAAAATAAGCTTCTATTCAGGTGAAATGCACTAACTAAATATACTCATATTAGCGTTGTGAGTAAACATTATACAACGCCGGCTGGCTCAAACGGTAGAGCACGCGACTGTCAATAACAGGGTCGTGGGTTCGAGCCCCACGTTGGGCGAATATATTTTTATTTTTTTTTTTTTAATTTTCTACATTGCTTTCTTCTAAGGCTTACATTTAAATTTATTTTAATTTTATTTAATTAATTAAAAAAAATTTATTAGTTAAAAAAAGTATAAATACTGCTTTTTATCAACAAAAACTTTTGAACGGTAACTCCGATCATCATGAAATTTGAACACAACATTCATCTCGGTAAACTAAGATGAATGTGTGTACTCATGTTCCTCCTTCCCCATTCGTTCTTTTACACCCGGGTGAAACCGGACGGGACCGCTAGTATATATATAATTTCCGAAAGAGGTACTCATGTAGAAAAAGCACGATTAATTTATTACGAATACGCTTAGGTCCTACACTCCTATGACTTTAGAAGCTATGCAATTTTCAATTTTATTTAAAAAAATATATAGCTGTAAATATCCACAATAAATAAAATTATCGACCAATTTTTCAGACAATTATATTACCAAAAATATATAATATATAATTCAATACCGAAACGTTAATATATTGAATTATAATTAAATATTTTTGTTAATATTAATTGTCTGAAAAATTGGTCGATAATTTTCTTTATTGAAGAGTTCTAATCAGACGTTAATCAAAGATTTGAGTAAATATCTAGATACCTATATCCCTTAAACTAAACGTGATACATAGGTGCTGGCAGTCTCATTGGAATCTGGTTTTCTCTATGATATTATGAAACGCACTTTTGCAAAAATCTGTGCAGGAAGAGCGATTATCTCAAAAAAACTAAAACTCTCTCAGATATAGGTACTTCAAACTAAGAAAAAAGGTAAAGAATCGAAGCACAGGCGCAGGTCAACATCTCTTTTAGCTTAGAAGTTATGACCGCTGAAAGTTTGTTGAAAAATAACAAAAAAAACGACCCGGTATCTCCCCTAAACTAAAATAAATACAGCCCTGCGCGTGTGTCAGTTCATATACATATACAAAAATCATCGAAAAAACGTGCACGTAATAAATCCAGATAATTCTTTCCAGTTTGTCGTGAATTATGTAAGATTATTTGAGGAACACGTCTGGTTGTAAAAATAAACTCAAAGCTTTCATTTTCGTCTGAAAATACATGAGAAAATGAGTAAATATAAATAATTATATTGCTTGTAATTCTTACTTGTCAAAATGCACAGAAACAAACTAATTATTTCATTCACACCACAGAACAAAATATTTGAAATTCTAAAATACCTGTTATGAGATTATTCACAGTTTTCAACAGTTAATAAACAAATGCGTGGGAGTGCAACATGTTTATTGAGTATAAAAAATATAAAACAGTCGATAGTCTAAACAGTCTGATACTTATTATCTTCACCATATAATGATAGGAAGCAATGCCTGTGGCGTTCCAACAGAGATATTAGCATAATCAAAAAACAATCGATTTTTAAAATACCCGACAATTAGAATGAACCTTAAAGTATCTACAGTCAGATAGAGATTCGGGTAGAACAGGTCTGTGTTTTTTAACAAGAGAAGGTTCTTTGACTATGGTCATTTAGTTGTTACTCATTAATTAAATGCTAGTATTGCGGCGACAAATTAATCTGAATTAGGGATTAAAAAATATTAAAGAGGGTAGCAAAAATAGTAGGTTGGTAACTGCTGAGGAGAATAGTATTAAGTAAAAAGTAGCAGCTTAATAATCAGTTGTAAGCTTCCTTTTAATTTAAACTGACATCGAGTTTTTGTTTTGGTAACTGAATTTATTGCTAAGCGGAAACTTGGCGGATAAAAAAAGAAAATTGGCATTCCTAAATACTGACATATCTTTAAAGTTATAATCAAATAATAAACAAAGAAGCACCATTTAGAACCGTAATATAAAAACGCCATCGCATATCGACACTACCCATAATTGTTTTTTAAAGAGCTCCCCCCAAACGTCCTCCCCTTTTCACTGCGCAAAACAAAAACGCCATCGCATCGACACGACCCCGTAATTGTTTTTTAAAGAACTCCTCCCAAACGTCCTCCCCTTTTCACTGCGCAAAAAAAATATCTTCGCATCGACACGACCCCGTAATTGTTTTTTAAAGAACTCCCCCTAAGGTTTTATCACCCCACTATTAATATTAGTCGTCATGTCATTATTTATAGTACTTCGCCTATGATTTCAATTGACTTTTTTAATATGTTCGCTACCTTAAAGTAGCAGCCATTATTTAGTTGTTATAATACCTTGCGTTTGAAGCTCATCTAATATAATTATTGCAAAAATATTTAATCGCTGTCAAGTTATTTTTTTTACTTGCAAATAGTTGTTAGTAGCCTGAAAAATTATTTCCCTTAATTAAAATGCATCATTGACAGTATATTTATAGCCTATGATTGCCTGTGAAATTACAAATCACGCCGCTACTGGCCGTTTTTCCCACTCTTCTTACTACGCAGATTCCCCACCTTACTACTATCTTCTCTGAACGATACTACTCTACTAAAACGTAAGGAGTTAATCATCATTATAGTGAGATTTAATCGAAACTTTTAGAGTCGTTTACGAACTAAAAAATTGTTTTTTCTTTTGCATTTAACATTGGTTTTATTTATTTCCGCCAACTGTGAAGGTTGTTTGAACTTGATACCAATTAATATTTACAAATTATTAGTGACACTTTTATCAGTTATTTTCATAGCTGCAAACCTCCAGCTCTTATCAAAGAGCTGGAGGTTTGCAGCTATGAAAATCCCGTACCGATCTCAACTCTCCTCAAATCTTGAAAATAAGTTACAAATGAAATATCGAAAATCACAATTTTTACGCCTCCGAATAAAATAGATAGTTTAATTTTATTTTATTCAAATGTTTCGCGTAAAATAAAATCAAAATCATCTGTCTTAAACTTTTCCAAATACATATTGAAATTTTGATGAGGTGCCAGAATTTCTTCTGATCATTACATTAGACAAGAAATAGCCTGTCAGCTAACAGCTACACATTAATACCATTTTGAACGCTTATCTATGACGTATCTGTAGGGCTATTAATATTACACTTTCAGATATTACGCCAGATTAAAAATAGAGCCAATTGGTCTATTCTCAGATACTTACTTGTTTATAGAGACTGTTCATTTAATATCTTGAACCGAGGACAGTTTGGTGTAGCAGTCAAGGAGCCGACCGTCTTATTTCCTATGTATGCGGATGTCTGCATCTGGCATCTCTTTCCGCATCCGCAACAGTCGTTACGGAGTGTTTGCCGATGCGATCATGCGATACAAGTCATGACTAAATTATTTCGGGGGCGGGTCCGACACTTGATGTGTAGTCGGGTATAGACATATAGACATATATAATTATTATGAAAGCTTATTGAAATAGTGTCCGACCAAATCTAGTTTTTACAACCGAAACCGAATCTTACATCAAGGCCAATTCTAGTGTATATTTTTTAAGCTTTTGTTCATTTTAGCTGTTGCAAATAATGTGTTTGTGTTCAAGGAAGCAATTATTTGATAAACGCACGACAGCGGACAGTTAGCACGGGCGCGAGTGGAAGCCAACAGTAGCACAGTGACACTCTCCGCCGCCGATCCGCTACACCGAACGCCGCACGGAAGCTCACAAACCTAGTTTCGGTCCTAGTTTCGGCAGATTTTCTGCCGAAATCGAATTTAAATCGAAACTCCAATTTGACGCCGAAACCGAAACCGAAGTTCGGTCGGACACTAATAAACAATGTAGGTATACTTATTTATTTCTTTATAATAGTGCGCAATCGAAATTGACTATAGAACACAAGCGGGCACTGGCGTAACAATAGGGTAGCAGAACGGGCAAGATGTCACGGACCTTTAGACCTGAAGAGGCCCCCGGCCAGAGAGGCCATTATGACAGGAGGAACCTAACTTTTTTTACAAAATTTGATAAAGAGTATTAATTAAGTTAGGTATTAACTCAAGAACATACACGAATTAAACAAATATCTACTTTACTTCGTGATTTTTAAAGATGAAACTACAACGTGAAGCTTTTTTATATTAAAGGAGCGTCCTATTCGATGAATTTGCCACGGGCCTCAGGTGGTATACTTACGCCAATGTAAGCGGGAAGTGATGACGCAGACACTAATTGTACAAGTATATAGCTTGCAAGTAACCGATTTTTTCACTTGGTTATTGGCAAAACTTATAATGTGATTCGTCTAGCACAGGCCTGGGCAAATGGCGGCCCGCGGGTTGATTCGACCCACAGCACAATTTTGTAAGGCCCGCGAAGCATTTTATAAATTTTAGAAAAATAGTAAAGAAATAGCAAGGGTCAGAACAGACGAAAAAAGGACCTAAGGAGCTTTTTTTTTGCTCTTCAAATGCGGAAATAGAATGTGAGGACCTTTTTTTTGGCTCAGCAAATTTTTGGCCCGCGGTCAAATTTTCATCAGCTATGTGGCCCAGCGATCAAAAGATTTGCCCGCCCCTGGTCTAGCATCTATACGTTAATCTATATATTTAAGTGTGTGAGATCCTGGATGATGATATAGTAAGTTGTTGTTTTTAGAGGAAGAAGGATCATAGAAAACTATCAAGACGAAATTTTTATTTTTATTTTTCGCAACGTATCGTGTTGAAACGTTGCGAAAAATAAAAATTTCGTCTTGATAGTTTTCTATGATCCTTCTTCCTCTAAAAACAACAACTTAGTTAATCTATATAATTAATAAAGTTTCTCTATATGAGATACTTAGTCATAATGTGTTTTATTCAAAATTCAAAAATTGCCTGAATATATTACTTTTTAGTCAGACGCTGATCATTATTTAAAAATTTTGTAACAAGCGCCGAAGGTATTCCTTGATTGCTGCGCAAAAAAAATTAGTACGTTTACGATCACATAAACAATAAAATATGAATAATCGCAATAAATTCAATTAATTAGGAAAACGTTTCTTGTGCAAATAAATAGAGTAATAACAAAATCAACAGTCGAAAATAATTTAAAAAAAACAAATTTAGTATTGAGTTTTCTGCCGTTAAAAAATAGAGATTTTGTTTGTATTGTGTATTAAGTGACGTGTCATTTGTACCAGTAATTAGCAATGATGATAAATATACTATATTTATCTCAGTGCCAAAGAAATGTTCACATGTCAAAAACTGCTTCCAATATAATTCACTAAAATTATAATATATCACGAAGCTTATTAATAAATTTAACGAGATAATTATGTATTTATTATTCACTGACGCATACAAACCGTGCAATAAACCAATTATAAATAAATTAGACACATTTCAAAAATGTATAAAGACATAAATAATTACTCGAAAAATAACATATTCAAGTGAAAAATAATTGCGTTGTCTCCGCAAAATGTAATGGAATAGTCTGTCGCGGAATTGAGACTGTTGTCAACCATACGTACCTATATATTTTGGAAATTATTTCGATTTCCCGCAGCAAATTCAAATATTAGATAACAATGTAGCGTTGCAAGACACTGTCAAATTTCTTGGCATTACTATAGATTAGACGTGTGTCGATCGCGATTGATCGAATCGTTTTGATTCGATCACCACCCGTGACTGAGTGATTGAATCACTGAATCTCACAAGATCCAATCGTTCGGTCTCGAGTCGATCGTCAGCTCAATAGCAACCAAAGAGCCACAGGGAATAGATGACAGAGCGTGACCGAGTGATTGAATGATGAATTTCTATGGTAGAGTCGTGACTCGTGAGTCATAATAACATACAACAATCACTTGAATGAATGCTACATCTGTACCATGCGAACGATTTTTTTCCAAAGCTGGAATGACAATAAGTGCAAAAAGAAGTTCTTTAAAACCCGAAAAAAATTCTCAAGTTTTATTTCTTAATCATAACCTATAGTGTCATAAAATAGATATAAACATTAATTTAATCTTAAAATACCTACTTGGTGTTAATTTATCGTATCTCATTATCTATTTTATATAAGTAATTTGAGTTGAGTTAAATAAAAGCCTCATTGTTCTGTTCAATGGTAAGTTTTTATTTCGTACAAACAAGCTAGCGCAGAAAATTACATTAACAGGTTAATGGTAACTCGTATAGAAATGAAATAGGTACTCAGACAGCCGATCGAACGATCGAATCATTGTGATACTATCCCCTAACCTGTAGCTTGCGATCGACCTAGGTCGCAGGAAATGTTCGATCGACACACGTCTAATAGGTACAAGCTGATCGATCAAACGATCGAAACATTGTGATACGATCACTTAACCTGTGGGTCGCGATCGACCCGGGTCGCAAGAAATGATCGATCGACACACGTCTACTATAGATAAGAATCTGAACTGGAAAGCCCATATAAATTCAATCATACCCAAGCTAAATAAAGCAATATATATACTCAGGGTTTTAAAAAACTGTGTAACGACTGAAATATTAATATCTGTATATTATGCTTACTTTCATTCGGTTATGCAGTTTGGAATCGTTTTTTGGGGCAATTCGGTTAATACCATCAGAATTTTAAAACTTCAAAAGAAATGTATCCGTATCATAGCGAACGTGGGTCCTCGTACTAGCTGTCGTAATTTATTCCCAGAATTATCAGTTCAAATCAAATACAACATACATACACTACCCGTAATAAATTAAATCATTTAAAAACTAATTTTTCACACCTTTCTGTGACATACAAAGGAACCCGTAACGCTATGATACGGATACATAATAAAATCCCTGAAGATATTAAAACTATAGAAAACAATCTAAAATTCAAAAATGAGTTAAAAACACATTTAATAAAAAAAATTGGTTGTCTGTAAAGTCGGTTTACGGACGATAGTTTTACGTGATAACGTATTCCGTAATACATAACCTAAATTTATATAATAATTATAATAATTTGAATTTATGATATTGCATCTTTCGCTTCAAATTTAGGTTAATTTTATTTATTTAAATTACTCACCATATAATATAATTGTTTTTTTTAACTTTCTTTCTTTCGTATTTATTTTAAGTCTCAAAGATTAGCTGTCATAATATTTATAAAACAATTGTTTCACTGTTTATATAAAATTCCAAAACCTACTTACAATATTTAAGTATTTTCATACGTCAAAAAATTGATGTTTATAATGATAAAATTTGTAAGAAAACGTATTTTTCGAGAGATGAGACCTAGCTAAAACGATTTTTTGCCCCCCAAAGTCCCTTTTCAGTAAATTTCATCCAAATCGTTAGGGCCGTTTTCGAGAAAAGCACGCACAGGGTCAGGCGGAACGTTACGAACGTTAGGAACGTTACGACCGTTAGGAACGTTACACTTTTTCGTGTATGCAGCCGGTGTTTTATCAATTTATAAGATTGGTGATTCATCAATTTATAAGACGTTATCACGTCAAAAAACTTACTATTCCCTGGAAGAATTCTGTAATTAATGCAACTGGTGACGCTATTTACACATGTATACATGTTTTTTTAAATAAAGTTTGTTATTATTATTATTATTATTATTATTATTATTATTATTATTATTATTATTATTATTATTATTATTATTATTATTATTATTATTATTATTATTATTATTATTATTATTATATTAACCCTTCTATGTGAGCTGTCTATTTTTTTAGAATCTATGCATATACTTTTCTTCTATACTGAGCATAGGAATAAAATCGCAATCGAACTATTAAGGTGCAAACATAAATAAATTTAAAGCCTATGCGAGGCAGAAACCGGAAACGCGGGATGCATTGAGAACCAAACAGCGATTCAGGATTGCATCAAATCGAAAATTGTTTGGTACAAAGAACAATAATCCGAGATAATAAATATGAGTTCCTGTTTATAAAAGTGATCAAATCTAATTTGTATAAATGCTATTATGATGTAAAGTTGTATTTTTTTTTAATTGCAGCCTGAAGCAAATGTTACCGAAGTCATTGCGAGAAAGACTATTATAATAAAAATAGTACTTACGGTAGTTAAAGATTCCGTAAAACTGTTGAGTGTATAAAGAAGAGACCTTCAGGGGAATAATGAAAGTAATTAAACAGAAAATAAATAATTCAGTGTTGTTTCACGTGATATTTAATCACATTTTACATATTTTACGTTAATCTGAATACAAAGAAGACGAAATTAAAATAATTTTATTCAATGATTTAAAACAAACATCCTTAACTACCTATCTATAAATGGACTGAACGCTTTTGTGAAGAAGCTATTTTGCGTTATTGTAAGTTATTCAGAGCCCAAAGGAATGGTGAGACCTCTGGTGAGAAATGCGCTGAACTGTCCTAAGGGGGGTTTTCTACAGGTAAACTATGGAGGCATAAGGTAAACATTGATTTAGAAAAGCAAGATGGAGGCTAGATTAGCCTCCATCATGCTTTTCTAAATCAATGTTTATCTGTCAAAAATCCCTCTTAGGACAGTTCGGCGCATTTCTCACCAGAGGTCTCACCATTCCTTTGCGTTCCGAATATTTAATAATAATTAATTAAAAAAACAAAAGCAAATACACGACTGCCCATAAAGACTCTCTCTAAAACGAAGAAAACAATTCGGAAAATATTCTTAATATGAAGACGGTGTCAAAACGTATGAGGCGGGTAAAGTTAACTAGATTTCAGTTGTGAGTGTAAAACTATCAAAACATTCTAGTAAACAATTTAATAACAAAATCCTTTTCAAAATTACAACCATAATAGAAGAAGAACTCAAGTGAGATTCTGAAGCAGAAATCAGTGTATTTTGCTACAAGCACTTAATGCAAGTTTGTATAATTGTGAGTTTTTGATTTTGATCAAATATCGCTGGGCACAAGCTAATTTCTGTATCTCTTTTTGTTTAGCTGCAGTTGCGCGCCTTCATAGATTGTTTTGGTGAATTTTGGGAAAATTTAAATGAATAAGACTTCCTTGAAATCCAAAACTTCCCGCATTAAACTTTTCTTCCGTATATCTTTACGTTATTTCTTGAAATTATAATTCCAAAGTCCACAAATCATATAATATTATTTAAATATGTAGCGATTTAAAATCATTCTTCATATTCTGTTTGTTAAATTTATTTTAATTTTAATTAATAATTAGGTATATTGGTTCTCATAAAAACAGGTTATGATAATCATTAAAGTAATTTAACACTATACAGATTTTTATGTCCGCAACCTAAATATTTTTTTAACATCAAGGCAAGCAAAGGACGACAAAAAAACGCATATCAAGTAACAGGCTTTTAAACGAACAAAAAAAAATGTTGAACATGGCAATTAGCAGGTAGCGGCCGGTCGACATTGTTGTTTTATTGTTTAAAATATATGAAATTATGTCAAGAGACGAGTGAAAAGTGGTTACCATTTAAAAAATAATGTCAGGGTGAAAAACGATTTATTCGCAGTTAGGGTGTGAGGACTCGATAAATTTCATTCCCACTAATACAAAAAAAACAATTTAAAAAATTTAAGTTAAGAACGTGAATATAAAGACTTTTTATAAAAAAAATTTATTAAATTAGCGCCGACTTCAAAATTTAACTTTTCTCTTTTTAGCGGCTTTTTTGAAGGTAGTTCAATTTTTTTATAAAAAGTTTTATTATAAAAATTCCGATTATTCCGTGCCGAAGCGATTGAATTCACTGTGCACCCAACTTGACTAATCGACCCAAGTTGTTATATGGTCCGTTATCATTCCTAAACATTCGAATTTGATAATATTTTTCTAAAATACAACACTGACCCCAAATCTTTTGACTATAAGGTCAAGCACAAACATATCGCCAATATGTTATGAAAATAACTCGAAATAAAAACATTCTAACTGCTTTTATGTCAGTCGATACTCCATGCTAATTTCACTTCGAAATTGCTTTCATTAATTTTAGCTCGGTGATCGTCATAATGGCTATTTATTTATAAGTTTAACCTCCAAAGATGATTCTCATCATTCATTTATTCTAGTCATATTATAACAACGTCACTTCTTGTAAATTTAAATATATTATGATAAAAATGTATACCATAAAAGTGTCAGTAATTAATAAAAATAATGGTTCGACCATAAAATTTTCTATACCTATGTAAACGCTTGGATATCAAATACAATAAATTAAAACTGGTTATTATTTTCATTTCATATTGCGTTGTATTAAATTCCTAATCAGGATTTAAACTATTTTCATTAAAAGTTTTGAAACAACCAAAACAAAAATTAATGGTCATTTTATTATTACTTTACTAAACTTATGTTGTTTTTAGGGGAGTAGTAAAAGTACTCTACTGTCCAGTTGAGTAGAAAAAAATTCGAAAATGTTCGAGTTGCCTAATGCTATAAAACATAGCAAAAAATCATAAAATAATCACTCACAGTGGCGTAGCTATGCGTGGGCTAAACGGGCACCTTTGAGGGACCTCGCGCGAGACACTGTTGTGTGCTGAGGCCAAACGCCATGATCTATATTAGCTACGCTAAATAAATAAGACGATTAGTAGTACCTACCCTAAAAGACCCTATTAAATATAACTTACATACAAATATGGCAGAATCACTGCATTGATCTTGAGAATAGATACCTACTCGTCCACGTCTAGATTAGTCCACTAGTTATATAGTATTGTTGCGTGCCCTTGATGGAACGACTATGGAATTCGGTAGAAACTACTAGAAACAACAACAATGGAAACAGGTCAAAACATCCGACCTGCAGACAATCGCTTGGAGAGATGCCAACACATGTAAAGGAAAAGATCTCGATGCGTGGAGAACATTCTAGAGCATGGCCCGAAATCTATAAAAGGCGAACAGAGTGTTATTTTACTTTATGTAACTTTACAGCACTTGTGTTCAATGTATCATTTCACGATCGCTTTACAGGCATGACAATGCGCTCTTTTAAAAGAAGTACACAAAAAATTTACATTATGCTCATTAATAAGAACACGAGAGAAACGATTGGATAACATAATATTAATTAATAAATTCGAGCGAATAACGTATTAATTAATTACTTCATTATAAATTGCTTTTGCCCATCTGGGCGAAGCCGGGCGGGGCATTTAGTGCAAGAATGAAACGAGAAAATGAGTGTATGTTTTTTTTTTATTAAACAAACACAAACAAAAAATGTGCATCGGCTTATGCCACTAGTACCTACTGTTTACATGGTATAATAATTCAAAATATAATAACATATAACATGGTAAGTAGCAATTGAGTGTAAGTTTTTAATCGAATATAATATTATTTAAATGTAACTCTACAACTATTACGTTATATTTTCCAGGTCAACCCGCATTGTGTTTGACAATTACTATGAGGATAAGACCCTGGTTCATGACAATATCATGTTTTAATATCAAAAAATTGCCTAATATTTTGCATGAATATAATGCGTGTACCCATAATTTACCACGACAGTAAAACACATTAAAATTATCTAAAAAACAAAATAAAGCATGCTCTACGCCTATAAAGGTTTTATCGCAATTAATTAAATTATTAAACATAATTTGACTTGTATGCAAGAAAGTAAATTCTCTACATTTCCAAATCAGAAATCTAAAACGAAATTTAGATCAACAAATTCTATTGAATGTTTATTAGTCTTTAGTATTGTCCACGGTAAAATACGGCATTATTTTTTGGGCAAACAGCACAAACAGTGCTAGAGTTTTTATAGCCCAGAAAAGAATAATAAAGCTAATTTTCAACTTGAAGCCTAGAGATAGCTGTAAAACAATTTTTAAAAATAAAAATATCTTAATTTGCTGGGGAGTTTACATCTATGAACTTATAACGTTTCTTTACGATTCGAATTTATTGGTAACTAACAAAAATGAAGTTAAAAACTATATTACAAGACACAAAAATTTATCTTTAAAACATAGAACACCCTTTTACGAAAAATGTCCTATATATAAAGGCAATAAACTATACGAAAAACTGCCTCAAAATTTGAAGAAATGTACAAATATAAATTCTCTAAAAAATTCCTGCTCGGAACTGCACCGTATAAAAATGATTTGTAAACCAATAGATTGTACTTGACTCTTGTAACCAATTTTAATTATTGGATCAGCTAAATAATTGTCTTATCTTACCTTAAAAAAATGCTTCGAAAATATGGAGAGGAAACTTTATATACCTACTTAATAAAAAAATTTTTTTGTTTAATATAAGTGAAACTTCTTTAGGCTGGATCAGTCGAAAAATGAAACTCTTCCCCTTCTTCGCCTTCAACCGGCAGTTGAAAGGAAAGATTGGTGCCGATCTCATCATTTTGTTATTTTACCCTTTTTAGTAACCCTTTTTTGTTAAATCGCTTACATTTTTTTTGGGGAATACCTAAACATGCTTGTCGCTTTCGAGCATAGACAAACAGGGTTGCCATATCATTATTAAATTTTGCTGAAAATTCAGAAAAAGTAAATAAATAAATATTGCTGACGTAATCACCATCTAGACCCCCTTCATCCGCTACGTCATCAGAAATAAGCTAAGCAAAGAGCCCCCCTTTGGTGCTTACGTAATATTTGAATGGCCCCAAAGTGGTCGATAGCTTTAAAGTGAAAAAATTAGAGAATCTCTACTCTGATCGATTTTGATTATTACTACGGCGCATAAGATAAATTACAATTAATGAAGTTATAGAGAAAACAAGTCTCTAATACATCAACAATTTTCAATTGAACTATATTTATTTGACATTGCTAAAATGAATCTGCAAATCAATTTAGACACTTGACGAATCGACTAAATATTATTAGATGCTGAAGTATGACAAATTGCAAATAAATTGACTAAATAACGTTGCCAATATGGAAGCATTGATCATAATCAGTTCAATTCAATGATTAATGTGTTTCATTGAAAACGTGTAATAAATAGACAATCGTTTGTTCACAGGGTGTGTTTCAATAATATAAACTACGTATATTGCTCAGTTGATAATAAAAAAGACAATAGAATATTATTAGACGAAAATTTGAAATACTCGCAACCGATGATAATAATAAATGTGTTTGTTGGCAAGACAGAATTCGTCGTACACAATTACTTGTTTGTTGAACAAATTCTCGGATTCTTCGGACTGTTTGAACTTAATGTTAGTAGTTCTAGGCTCCTAGAATTGCTAGAAATTCCAGAACCAAATTCAAGCAGTTCAAAGAGTCCGAGAATTTAGCCAACAAATACGCAGTTGTATCGGAAGAGCACTGCATTGCCAACACACGCTTTCATAGTTCAGAACCTACTGACTAATCTCTCCGTCTCCCCAAATGGTAAACAGATTATAGTTTCTTCTATTTGTTTCTTGTTTACGTTTTATAATTAATTTTTCTTCATACCTCGTCCCCGATCGAAAGTACATACTTTCGACATCAATTGTAAGGCAGAAAGTCTAACATTTACGTATTGGTGGGATTACACGCACTGATGCGGGAAGCACGTACGTTCGGACGGCAGTAAAGAAAAAAATAACTGTTATTTAGATGTCGTTTCTATAGCAACCCTATTACATTTTAGCTAATACTCGCGAACAGCTGTCGTTCGTGTTTTTACGTATAGCCTCAAAGCTGCTTGCTTGGAATTTATCTGTTTTTATGAAATTAATAAGCAATTAATTAATTAATGTATTTAATAAGCGTAGTTACGACCGATGTATGAAAAAAAATAGTATACACCACACTGGCCAAAAGTTTGATATTCTTTCACTGCGCGCCAAGAATATCAAACTTTCGGGCCTTGTGGTGTATACTATTTATATAGTTAGTAGAAGTTTTGTTCCAAATATGTATTGAAGGAGATTTAAGGTGTCTGCCCACTACACCGTACCATACCATGACCGTGCTAGGAACGTATCATGCACGAAAAGAAACACGACACGCGCTGCTATGCCCACTGCAACGGATCGACACCGTTCTATGCCCGTATACAACCCGTATGCAACGCGTATGATGCCCGTATGAAACGCGTATGATGCCCGTATGCTACGCGTTATACGCCCGTTCGGTATCCATTCAATATGCAGCACCAAATATGTCATTTTCGCATAATGTTGCGAGGACTCCTTGAAGTGTTGTCAATTTTTTTAAAATCAAATAGGTATTAGACACTTAAAACTTAAAAATAAATATCTTTAAAAAAAATGTAACCTCCTTCAAAAAAGGGTCATTAAATAGGGTAAAATAACAAAGTTTTTAGATCGGTACCAATTTGATATACTTGAAAACGTGATAGTAATTAAATTGGTGTCGATCTCAAAATTTTGTTATTTTACCCATTTCAGTGACCATTTTTTGAGGGAGGTAACATTAAAAAAAAAATTTTTTTAGGGAATCCCTGAACATGTTTTTCGCTTTTGAGCATAAACAAGTAGAGTTGCCACATCATAATCCATTAAATTTTGCAAATAAATCAGAAAAAGTATATTTATATTGCTGACGTAATCACCATCTAGAACCCCCCCCCCCTCCCCATGTCATTAAAAATAAGCTAAGCAAAGACCCCCTCCTCTCTTTGGTGCTTACGTAATACTTGAATGACCCCACAAACCAATTCAACGAATTGCTGAAAAAAATAGAAGATGATACGCGGCTATAACCCGTAGCATACGCGGTTATAACCCGTAGCATACCCGGTTGTACACCGTCGCGTGCCATGCACGGAGCGTATCGGCACCGGCAAAATATTCTAGCCGTGGATTAGTTGACGGTCCGTTCATGGCACGATACGGTGTTGGTCGGTAACGGAACGGTGTAGTGGGCATTGAGTCATATGATTTCATGGAAAGAATATTATTTTGCCTGACACGTTCCTATTACGTTCATAGTATGGTACGGTGTAGTGGGCAGAGACCTTTATTTGGTTGAGGAACAATTGAAAAATAAGCTTTACTAAAGTATCGCTTGTGGCCAACATTTCGAAAATTATATTTCCATCCTCAGGGCTTCAATGCAAGTTGAGATGGTAAATTGCAAAGAGGCCCTGAGGATGAAAATATAATTTTCGAAACGTTAGCCACAAGCGATACGTTAGTAAAGCTTATTTTTCAATTGTTCCTCAACCAAATAAATCTCCTTCAACACTATTTATAACTATATATTTATACTTCATTTGAGAAACTCTAGAAGTAGATGACCTGAATCACTTAAGGTAGTACGAGCACCAAGGCAATTTTAAATAAAAGGCTTGATTTTTTTTATATGAAGTTGGACTAAATCTAAACCAATTCTGAAAATTTTAAGGGGCAGCTGATTATTTAAATAAATAATTGACTTCAAAAGTAAGCATATTTAACATTGTCTTTATGGTAAAACGGTAGATGGATGATATGTTTTCATTGATTTCTCCAAAACTAGTCGGTGGAAATTAAAAAAAAACTATTTAAATTAAATATCTTTTTAATTAGTCGGGCACAACGGTTTTTTTTTTGTTTTCAATAATTTATTAAGGTTTTAACTTTAATTTAAATAGTTTTTTAATTTCCACCGACTAGTTTTGGAGAAATCAATGAAAACATATATAAATAGTTGTTTTTTTTCCACCAACTAGTTTTGAAGAAATCAATGAAAACATATCATCCATCTACCGAAATATAAAAAAATCAAGCCTTTTATTTAAAGTTGCCTTGGTGCTCGTACTACCTTAATGACCCGCGGTTAATAGATTTCCGACGCCTTTATAATGATCTATATGTCAGTCAGTGAATGCCCAAAATCGTGAATGTTGGATACTCATATCTAACTATTCTACATAAACGTATATAAACTTTGGAATACAGCTTCCTTATGGTAACCTTAACTCACCTGAAAAAATTCAGTTCTGTAACGTAACTAGCCTCGGAGATAGAGAGGAGTTTCGAAAAGCGTTCGAAATGGTTCGTGTAAATATAGAATGGTGCTTTGCGACAACTTGGCCGGCGCACTCCGTGTGCTATGATTGCTATAGCGATGTGTAACAAAAAAATTGAAAGGCATTGGCCGTTTACCATTTATAAAAAGCTAGGGACGTCCAGTCTCTACTCTTTGGTAAACATTTGTAAAGATTGCGGTTAAAAGGTGAGACAAGGTGAAATTAATGTTAATGACCGCACTGACTTGATAATAATATGATATAAAATGCACTTGTGTATATAATATAATGAGCGTTAAACATATATACGATACGGTTATATTAATGTGACTTAATCGTAAGTTCCTTGCACATGCTTGAACCTTTGCAATCAGTTGCAAATTCAGTCAATATCCTCCTTGAGTGCATCTGACTACATAAACAAATTACCTGATAGAGAAGGTAACTTCACGCAGTGAAGGGGAGAATTTCTTATGCGGCGTTACTATTTAATGTTTATTTAATTCAAAAGAATTATTATATAAAAATTCCAACCAGTTGGACGACGGTACCATTCCAACTTCAAAAATATTGACATTTGATGTAGTAAAATAAAGTGATATCGCATGAGGTGACGCGGGTAATGGCTAGTATTCAATATGATATAAATGCTATTCGTTTCCATAGTTACCTACATAATATTATAATGTTCCACGTCATGTAAAAATGAATCAAATCATGCTTAACTAGTTTATTTCTGACAGAACTACAAAACACAAGAAAAGCTGATATTTTTTATTTTCAAAATATTTTCTAAGCTATAAAGTTTAGAAAAAATATTTGTTAACGAAACTTTCTTGAAAAAATAAATAGAATAATGAGCCTTGTGAAAAGTATACCATTATTATAAAAAATACACCGTTATAGCATATATATCTTCTGCGCATGCGCCGATTTTTCCCGAAAACAAAGCTCTTCATATTTGCATACTAAACATCCTCTCAAAATTTGGTTTCAATCCGTTCATCCGTTTGACCTGTATCGTGTTCACAGATAAAGAGACTAACAGAGTTTTTCCAAAAATATGTTTTTTGGATTCAGGAGACCTCAAAACGAAAAGATATTGTAAAATTTTGGAAAGTGAATCTAAGCTAGTAGCATTCCGAATTAAATTACAATTCGATATAGCTATTAGTATTGTCCAAAAATTCCATTCTTACAATGCTATATTTGGAATTTTAATCAGTCACTGTCGGAATTGAAAAAAATTTTCCACGGTTTCAGGTGTTTGTAATATCACAATAGACAGTGGTATACAGGTGAGTTTTAAGTTTATGCTTTTTTTTACAGCGTGTAAAAATCAAATAGACGAGCAAATATTTCAAATAGTTTTTTTATCAAAACTCAAAAATAAGAGAGAAACAGCCTTTCGAAGTTTAAATAAATTTTCTTTAATTTTGAGGTCGGTCCTGGGGTTATATTATGTCACTATGGAAATATGTTATTATTATCAAGTATTCACAGAAATTGTTCACCAAAGTCGATCTTAGAAAGTTGTTGTTCGAACAATTTCTGTGAATACTTGATAATAATAACATATTTCCATAGTGACATAATATAACCCCAGGACCGACCTCAAAATTAAAGAAAATTTAATAAAATTTATTTAAACTTCGAAAGGCTGTTTCTCTTTTATTTTTGAGTTTTGATAAAAAAACTATTTGAAATATTTGCTCGTCTATTTGATTTTTACACGCTGTAAAAAAAAGCATCAACTTAAAACTCACCCTGTGTAATGCCAAATTTTGTGACAATCTTGTACATAGGGGAATGGGAGTTAAGAACGTCAAAAATCGCGTGACGTAGTATACCAAAGTTTTTAGGGAGCAACGTTCAAAGGACACTCCTAATTCCGACGGAAATTAGACCTATTTAAACGTTCATATTTTCTATTTTGTAGACACTTAAAAAATGGCTCGAAAACCCGGAAACTCACAAAGCGGAAACTCGTCAAGTAGCAACTGCCCACACAACATTTAACAAAAGCATCCATTTAGAGAGGTCATGATCAAGTTATGCAGGAAACAATTTCAGCGTGTAGCCATATCAAACAAAACAAGAGAACACCGATGCTACGTTTCGCAAGCATGGATTAAGACAAACTCAACGTGTGGATTAACCCTCGTTTCATAAAATGTGTCGAACAATTGCCTCGGGGCTCTAAGTAGAATATTGTATCCATTTATTATCCATCATGACAGTTATATGTTAATTATAATTACTATTATAAATTATTGTTGCCAATAAATACAGGCATTATGAATTTTATACTATTTAGAGTGGTATAAAAAGTATAAAGATTTTATGTGATTACATTTTACTAACACAATTTTCCGATTCCATATTTCTTCCTTGAAATAAATTACTATAATGTCTTATTATGTATTACTATTAACCACTATAAAATAATCTTCCGAAAAGACACACGTATCTAGCTTCGCAACGGTACTGGTGCTGTTACCATAGTTACCCAAAAATGTACAATAACAACACCTACACCGTCGTACCTGTCTTTTCAAAAGACGCTCATTAAGGTGGCTGCACACGAGGCTAGAAACACCGCTTGGATAGTTCTGTTGGCCGGTAGGCTGGGTACGAAGCTGGAAATGACGTCTCTGCGGGCTCGTCTGCTAGCTCATAAGATAGGTTTTAAAATTAGAACAGGGGCTATTTTCCTTGCTAGGTATGAGCAAGAACAAATGAGGAAGCAGTATCTTGTCACGTGGGCGACTTGAACAAACGCCCACAAACCAACATGGCGTCATTCTGCGCAGAGTCAGACAACAGACACGTCTTTCTCTGTGTTTATATTTGACCTGTCACTGCGCGCGCGCTAGATTTATTTACAAAACTAGCTTGCAAAGACGTCTCGTGTGAAGCGAGCACATAACAGCAATCAAGAAACCAGCGCTAGAAAACTAGTAGGCATATCTAGCAGTGTTACTAGCCTTGTGTGCAGCGGTCTTTAGTCTATTTGAACACCTTGTCTGTAACGATGACATCTAGCAAGCTACCTTTAAAGTAGCACCTATATAAACAGAGTTAAATTATCACCGGCATTTTATCCGGACATTAAAAAAAAATTCATGAAACCACTATCAACAATTTCGTGTTACCGCCAGTTTTTCGATTTTTTGTGTATTTTGTATTCGACTGGACCGATTTTTATGAAGATTAGTACGATATCAATTATACTTTCTAGCTCGCTAAACCGGGATCAAGATAAGATTTCTATGAGAAAACTTCATTAACGCGCATTTTGAGGGCAAAATCGATGTTTACATATATAAAGCCTCGAGCAAAAATATGAAAATAATAAAACTAAACACATATAGGTGTGACTTCTCGCCGGATGTGCGGTCAAATATGTGTGCGCCTTTAGCGACACGTATCTCACATTTATTTTTGCATTTGACTTTTTAAAATAATATTATATATGGCTCAATGTGGGCAGCGCGAATGAATAAAAAAAATATATACCGTACATCGACAAATATAGCAAACTCCATTTACCTACTTATTTTGTTCGTACAGAAACGACTTTAGTCTATCATTAAATAAAAGGCCATCGAAGCTATATGTTTTAATTTGCTCTACTACTAATGCAGTTAAATAAATTCAAAGTGCGGAGGGGGGTTGCGTAGCCGTGAAAGCACCAGACTCGCATTCGGGAGGTACCGGGTTCGAATCCCAGCGGGGGCAGATGTGACTAGGACTTTTTCCTACTGCCTCTCGCCGAGAAAAGGTAATTCCTGTACCGGCCATCTTGTTGAGGTTTTCCATGGTTTCCCTCAATAATTTCAGATAAATATCGAGATGGTTCCTTATTCAAGGCCATGGCCGATTACCTGTCAAACTCCTATGCTCAAAATTTGCTTACCTTATCTTAATTTTCTAAAAATTCCTTCATTCGCCCATTGCTATTACCTAATTAAGTTGAAGTTTAAAAATTGTAGAAAATAACGGGAAGTGTGGTAGAAAAAATTAGTAATGAGGCGAATGGCGTCTGTTATGACATAAAGTTGAGAAACGGGCGTTAAACGCATTATTATTATTATTATTATTAAATAAATTCAAAGTTTTAACAATTTAACAAATTAGATGATGATCATTATTTTTCTAAGGCCGGCCGTACACAGACAGCTTTAAGCAGTCGAAACTGACTACTTTAGACATCGACTGCACGACGTACTACAAATCTCCAAAGAAAATATATCACCTACGACCGCCCGAGCAGGCACGATCGCACCGAACACGACGAAATTTCGTCATACAATCTAGTAGTTGTGCAACACATATACTGACTGCCCGAGCGGTTGACAGTGACTAGTCGGGCGGTTGACAGTGGCAGCTCGAGCGCGCGGTTCGTATGTGTTGTTCGACGAATAACTGCTCAAGCAAGTCGCGTAAGTTCGGCCTAAAATGTTCTTTTGCAATATATTTACATCACAAATCGTCTTGTGTTATATTTAAGACTAAACTTCAAATATCTCAGTTCATTAGTTCTTTAAAAAATAAAGTCTGTTAAAACTGCAGGAAAACAATTGAAAATGGGCCCTGTGTTTAGCTTCTTTTAATATCGCCAATCACGGCTCATGCCCTAAAGTTGCGAACAACTTTTTGTTTCTTCCTATATTGTTGACAAATGTTATTTTTTAAATAAATAAATATTTAAGCACAAAAAATGCACTTGAACAGGTTAATGTAAAATCAAAACAGCAGGATTAACAGTAAAGATACCATATTTTGACGAAGTAAATTAATTAAAATATAAAAAATTGTTATTATTTAAGCTGTCAAGCTGTTCAGTTCAACTTAATTAATTATCAAAAAATCAAATGCAGTCACTCAACTTGTCAACAAAAAATATTGTAACAATACAAAAATATTATTATTGCGTAAATAAACACTGAATAGTTTAATTAAATTACAGTAGGGCCTCGTTAATCCGGAGAGGCAAAAACAAGACCCTTTCCGGATTATCGAGGCGTTCGGATTGTAGTATGCCATATTTAATGGTAATAAAACACATGTTTAACCTTAGTTTCTTTAATCAATTTTTAAATTAAAGCATAAAGACAGAAATGTAGGGGAGGGAGGGGGAATGGCGCTCACTGGGTAATGGCGCTCACCTCTGTAACTCTGTCAAAAAGGAACGTAGGAACACGTCACGTCGCGTGAAGCGCGAGAGGAGGGGGCATCTAATAAGACAGCGATGCAAACGGACAGTCAGCTCGCGTCATGCGACCGTGAAGAGCGTTTATTTGTTTGCGGCCGCGCTGATCTAATTTTTAATTAGGTGCTGAACAAGTTAAGTTGCTGGGCTCGCTATACTATGGACTCAGTGTTGCAGATTTGCGCAAACTTGTTTATAAATTTACTGAGCGCAACAATATCAAAAACAATTATGATCAAAGCAGTAAAACAGCCGGATTGGATTGGGGACACTACTTTATGAGACCCTGAGCGGCATTACCCAAAGTCAGGGGCAATGCCGCTCAAACATGTTTTTTAATAATGTTTTCCTACTACTAGTAGCTGAAAGATATATGCTTTTGTTGTTAAATTGTTGATTACTCGATAATTAAAGACTTTGTTACTCTTCTTAATTTTGATTTATAATAAATAATTTAAAAAATACACCATGTTTTCCTTAAGTGAACGCCATTCCCCCGTCCTACCCTACATGTTCAAAATTACAACCATGTAAGAAAAACAGTTAGTTAAAATAAAACATTAGTTAATTCTTCTTGAAAAGTCTGTAATACTCTTCTGTTTATAATTTTCGCACTTCATTGCCCGGCCGGATTACATCGATCACCGAACAAGCGAGAGTCTGGATTACCGAGGCCCTACTGTATCTACTTATACGTTATACAAAACCTTCGGATAATTTTCTGGTAGTAAAAGATATCTGCTCATTGCATGTGGCGGCACGTTATATGCAATATTGGCCAGCATCAATGAAACGTATATTTTCCACACCCCTTCTATAAAATAACTACTTGTCATTCCTGTAGAGCGGTAGTAAAATGACCCATTTAACACTAGTGTTGTAAATTAAAACAAATGACATTTAACCAATCACAGTAATTTTCAAAAGCGATTTTTCAGTTACCATTTAAAACAATATGAGAAACCGCAAAATAGACGTAGTTTATTTTAGATCTGTCAAAAATATTTAAAATATACTTATTATGAAGTGAAAATCAGCTATTTTATAGGCTAGGTACTTGCAAAAAATGTTGTATGTATCTCGAACGTAATAACATTATGACTCGTGTGAAAGTTACAACTCGCTTAACTCGTTATAACATGTTGTTACAACTCGTACATAACATTATACTTTTACATTGATGAGTTCTTTTACAGTATAGTTCGTAATTACTATAATACATTACAGAGTAGCTACTGTTTGCTACAATTGTTAAGAACACCCATTGTTACAACGCTATCAACATTAGAAAAATTTAATTTTTCAAACAATGTCACCGTCGAGATACGAACCTTGAATCTTTCCACTCTCGCGGCGGACTGAGTTACCAGTGACACAACTTACAGACAATCATTCTAATATTTATAGCATTTGTAACTAGTTTTTTCCACATCATGCGAGAGCCAATTATATTAGTTAACGCAGGGATGAACCTTCACAGTAGTGAGAGCTATGGATGAATCAAAGGTGAAATTGTTTGAAAAATTAAATTTTTCTAATGTTGATAGCGTTGTAACAATGGGTTGTTCTTAACAATTGTAGCAAACAGTAGCTACTCTGTAATAATTATACATACTTTACATCCTAGATACATCAACTACTATTTTTCTACAGAGCGACACGTTCAAGATTCGCAAAATTTGCGAAAGAATATCTGATAAGAATAATCTGGACTAAAATGTCTAAAAATAATTGCAGCAAAATGTCTTTAAAATTGTAACAAATATTGTGTTTTCCAACGGTGTAAGAAATTAAATGGGGAAAATTGCATATCAACAATTTTATCGCGTGTTTTTCCCACAAAAATTTTATGTATCTAAAAAATACGATTTTTACTACCTGCATATATTGCACTAGTGGTCCCGTCCGGTTTCACCCGGGTACAAAAGAACTAACGGGGAGGACATGAGTACGCACGTTCATTTTAGTTTACCGAGATGAATGTTGTGTCCCAATTTCATGATGATCGGAGTTACTGTTGAAAAGTTTTTGTCAGACGGACAAATTTTTATTTATATTTTGCAACATTTTTCAATGATGCTCCGCTCCTATTAGTCGTAGCCATTGGCGTAACAAGAAGGAGGGGGCGAGGTGGACCTAGCCCACCCTACAATAGTAATTGTTCACGTACAAATAACAGAAAAATCTACAGGAATCTACGTTTTCTTTGTCGTGAAATTATTTCATAAAGTCGTGTTGATCGATTTCGCTTCAATGAGCAGTTTTCAAATTATGTATAGGTAAGTGGCGGCTGGTTGAAAATTTGCCCCCCCCCCCTAGGATAAAATCGTTGCTACGCCTATGCTCGTAGCGTGGTATTATATAGGCTATTATTAGCCTTCCTCGATAAATGGACTATCCCACAAATTTTTGTTTTCAATTCGAACCAGTAATTCCTGAGATTAGGGCGTTCAACTAAACAAACAAACAAACAAACGCTTCAGCTTATTATATATTAGATAGATAGATAGTATAGATATAACGTGCCGGTATGTATATGCAACCAGAAAAGGACATTTATTACTTATTTACTTTCTTACAAAGATACATTTTAAATATTTTCCACTTTTACTGACACGTTTTATAAACGTGACTAAGAATGGAAATATGCTAAACACTTTTTAAAGGTCGTGAAATGCAAAATAAAACAATTCAAAACATATTTATTTTAATTGTATCGTCATATTTGATATGTGAACTCCCTGCATCTGGTAAAACCACAAGTTTAATTGAATAATTTAAATTACGCTAATTATTTGCTGAGATTTAACTGCCAATTGTCATCACTCAAGTACTCTATTTTTAGAATCAGGTACAGTGTTCCGCTAGCATGATCACAACATTAATCTAGGAACACTTCAATGACTTTTGCACTATTATTATTTACAGAAATTCTTTTGTCTACTTTATTTTTTAGTTCCCAAACCGATCCGACTACGAAGTGCCGGGACTGTAAAACTGACACTGATAAATTATTAATTTCGTTCGATTTGTTCACATAAGCTCATATATTTATAGTAATGGAGGTTCCCCAAGCCATAATCATGTAGTGTTGTCTCTTTGTAGCGTAAAGGAAGATACTAGATCACCACTGTAATCCATCTGGCCACCGGGGAGCTATATCGTCATTAATCTTAGTTTATGACATAAGCCACTTTTCCATGCGATCGCATATTACATCTTCGTCGTAGAAAAAGCTTGTCAGTTATATTATGAATAGTAAAAACTTTGGTAGTAAAGAAAACAATAAAAAAGTTCCCAAAATTTGCAACTGCGAAGATTTCAAAGTAATCAAATTCACTGGTGTCAGGTATAAAAGACATAAGTCAAAAATGGTTAAATTTTGGTTTTTTATCGAACATAAGTTTCATTTGGTATTAACGCCTTAAAAAAAAGATTTTTCGACTTAAGTCCTTTGTACCTGTAACCAAAGAATTAAAAACGGTATTGCAAATGTTACAGAAAAAATAATATGGAGAATCATATACACTCCTTTCATGTTCTAAATTCATTTTTGATATAAACAATGGTTCTCGAATTTGCTATAGTCTTTATACGATAGTTACAGCCCAAGAGCTCACGTACTACTTTTCACGAAGTGTTTGATGCACGTAGAAATTTTGACCAATGGTACAGATAGGATAGATGAACAAGAAAAAATATGTTTGCCTGACTTACCGTGATACTACAGGTACTGCGCATACAAGTAATGCGCCCAAAAATTTATGTCAAAAAAATGTCTGATTGAAAGAAATCATCTTAACATGCTTTGAATAATTGGAACATATTATGTAGGTAACCATTCCAATGAATAGCAATGATCGGATTATTGTTTTTGTATATTAAATCGCGTGCGGTGTACGGGTAATGGCTAGTATTACCTAAATACGATATTTGCTATTCATTGGCATGTTACCTACATAATATGTTCCAATTATTCAAAGCATGTTTAGATGATTTCTCTCAATCAGACACTTTTTTTGACATAAATTTTTGGGCGCATTACTTGTATGCGCAGTACCTGTAGTATCAGGCAAACATATTTTTTCTTGTTCATCTATCCTATCTGTAGGTACCATTGGTCAAAATTTCTACGTGCATCAAACACTTCGTGAAAAGTAGTACGTGAGCTCCCAGCTATTATAGAATATTGTCAGTCAAACCAATAGGCCTATGCCCTATACCCTCGCTGTGACGATGAGAAATACGTATATGTTAAAGTTATTGTATTTTATTTTTTTTAACTTTTCGAGGGGTTAATGAATCAATTATATTTATTCAAGAATCCTAATTGGCTACACACACTGAATGGCATGTAAATCACTACATATTATAAAACAAAGTCCTCCGCCGCGTCTGTCTAAACGCGATAAACTCAAAAACTACCAAACGAATTTTTATATGGTTTTCGCCGATGGACGGAGTGATTCAAAAGAAAGGTTTATGTGTATAAAACATTAATGTTTTGTGTAAATTGTTTGAAATATGACAATGATTGTAGAAGATGTCGCAAAAAATCAAACCAACTGCAGGAGCTTTCATCGAAAACGTAGCCTAATTCCTTTAAGATATAACAAAACAATGCATGGTGGAATTATTGTTCCTGTTTTATATATAGGTCTACAGAAAAGTCCGCGATGGCAAACATCTATCTTTTAAGGATAGCTATACTCATTTTAATCTTAAGCGCTTTTCGTGGATATCAATTTTGCAACGTAAATCGACAAAAAAACGGTGGCAATCTACAAATTCGAGCGAAGCCAAACTAATAAAAGAGATCTATTTCAAAACAATAAATGAACAGTTTTATAACATCGCGATCAAGGATATTTCAAATGCTTAAATAGTTTCCTGGTACGATTAGAAGTTTATTTTATATCAAAAGATTATTTGGTTCGTATCATACTTGTTCAGCAGGTACACATTTATAATTTATGTATGAAGGAAAAAAAAGTAGTAAACGTCAATTATCTTTTAATATTTTTTGATCACATAGTGTTTACAATTTTGTTACGGTTTTGAAGTTATTAGTATACTTGCCGGTTTACCTTGGAAGCTTTTATACAACAAGGAGAAATTCGGTTTTTTTTAGTGATTTTCATAAACATGGAAGCATAGTTATGTATATAAAACCTAATTTAGTGTTGGCAAATAAAAATAACACTATATGCATACTACGTGTACCTTATTCGCTGTGTTTATTGCAATTTGGAGGGCTGAGCTAAACTTATTATGTAACACCAATATTTACCAAGCGCGTGATACAATCATTGAGAATGTAAACCATGTTATCGATAGACAGATTGCATTATCCCGAATAAGTTAGGAGGACTAAATCAAGTCTATAAATTAGGCAAAAAACGGAACCCTTAGGGCTAGCTCACATGAAGAGCGTTAATCGCGCGTTGACATTTATACCACTGTTCACATGGCTACCGATTTTACGCGTTAAGATAGCGTTTATTTTATAGTTTTTCCTCTAGTCGAGTGTTATTCTGTCGAAGATGGACGTTGCAGATGCAATCTGTTTATGGATGCTATATCGAAGAAGACAGCGTCATAGAAAAAATCGAAAATATTGGGTTCATCCTATTTTTACTTTTTAGAAAAAATAATCGAAAATATTGGACAGCAGGAACCTATCACTTCAAATCGCGCGTTGCATCTGAACACATCAATACTAAAGGTTTCCATACTCCTCGTTCTTTTTTGGCAGTTTTAACCGCACGGGTAAAACTGTACGGGTAAACACGAACAACGACCATATCCACACACTAGGCGTTGTTTCGTTCACTGTTCAGTTTTTCTGAAGTCGTGGCATCATCTGATCTGCTTTGATGGATCCTACAACGTTACAGAGTCGAACAAAACCCGTCCCTTTTAACTGCGTCGTCACACACACGGGCCGACTGAACGACACGTTTAAAACGGACGGTTTAAATCAAGCAGCAGCAGATATTTGTGAACGCCGGTAAGAAGGACGATTTTTGGCCACACACCGACCGTTTTACCCGTGCGGTTAAAACTGCCAAAAAAGAACGAGGTGTATCAATGTTTAGTTAGACATGATCTAAGCGCGCGTTGACGCGCGTAGACAGGGTATTTGCGTTATCGTGGCGTTGAACGCGCGTCGCCCACTAACGCGCGTTATCATAAAAACAGTTATATGCAATTGTATTGAAATTGTAAACGCGCGTTTGGCTGACGCGCGTTTAACGCCTCTCATGTAAACCTAGCTTAGGCTGGAGACAGTGCTCGACCGATGGTCAGAGCATACCGTACGTCCTGATCGTCGGTTTTAAAAATGCGTTTAGTGTTGAATGGATGGTAATCTGAGTTACGAAGGGAAATGAATCCTTTTGCAGTGAAATCAGTCGCTCGTTCAGCGCCGTACTAAATGCGTTTATACTAGTGATGTGTCGCTCCTGTGCGAGTCGTTAATAATGGACGGAGCGGAGCGAGTCGCTCTTTTTTTGTGAATGACACTCCGAGCGCTATTGCTCCGTGCTGAGAAGTGCTTTACCGATGTTTCGCTTGTACTCAATGTTTCAACAAAACATATTTTCATTTTCAGGGCCTCGGGCTAGTTGAAATAGTGGCGTAACAATAGGGTGGCATGATGGGCAAAATACCACGGGCCCCTGGTCAGAGGGGCCCCGAGATAGTCGTGAGCACAGAACGTTTATTATTACAACAGTTAGTATGAAGTAGCGGTTAAAATAAATAACGACACTTTTTGACTATCGATTACGAGAAGTTTTTAGGGGAAAATCTCTTAAACAGGTAACACTGATTTTTTTACAATTTAAATACTAGCCAGTCTACAAACTTCTTGAAATTCACGAGCTCTCGAACTGCGCGGTTAATAAATCGCTTCTCCGAACTTTCCTCCCAGTGCTACGGTGCCAAGACACCGGTCTATCAAGTATTAAATACTATATTACCATGTTAGTATACACAACCCAATCCAGTCCTTTTTAAGATGTAGATATCCACAATGTACCACGTTTTACGCTGCACACTGTCCAGACCTTGAATGGGCCTTGACTCTGAATTCCAAAACAGTCAGCACAGAAATGTAATATCTACAGGCCCCGCAGCGTAGCTTGACACTTGAAGCTTGGATATGCACTCGCTGTGAAAAAGTTGTGAAAGATCATTTCACACAGGGCTGTCGGAGTGTCCGTATCTGTATGTACTGTATTTGTGATTTTCCATTTTGTCATATTTCTATTAATATAGCGGAGACAAGAACCACGGCTATATTAACTTAAAAAACCGTCCGATGTCACTAGTGTACATGTTAATAATAATTAAGACTATTGGATTTTTAAAAGGTCCCAAAATGATCTTATTAGTGCAAATAATATATTCCAGCGAATATTCGACTTCTTTTTAATCAATAATCTACAAAACAGTATCAACATGTCTTGTATTGATACCAACTCACTCAGTTCCAGATTTATCTTCATTTCATACAGTACTACATGTTTATACATTTGCACTCCCACCATCGCATATAGCCTCTGTAGCTGAGCGCGTTTTGTATTAAAAAAAAGTATCAACATGTTGCAATTACGCATTTCTAGGTTAGGGTATGATATTTGTTAAGCAACGGTTGCAACCCATGAATAGCCCATAAATGCGTCAAACGGACACTATCATGTGTGCGCCCAAACGCTCTTGGCCGCTTTTTAATTTTTTGTTTTATTTTCAACTAGCGGCCTGGTTTCGCACAGTCTAAGTGCAAGCAGACACAGAAAACTACACGCAAAGAATTTTGCCTTACCTATATAGTATGCAGTTAGTTCCGTATAGCGAATTCTATCGGATTTTCACCATGGAAAAGCCGCAGCGGACAGTTATTATAGTCCTAAACCGTCACTAAGAAATAAGCTAGCTCGTTGTCAAAACCGCATTCAAATCCGTTCAGTAATTCTCGTGTTTTTAGCGAACACACATACAGACAAACAGACGCCAGCGGGAGAATATTTTTTTAAAAAGTATTTTTTTTTTGGTGGAGTTATTAATTTAAAAAAAAAAAACAAAAAAAGTAATCAAAAAATAAATACGTTTTTCTTAAAAGTTAAAAAAACAAGCCATGAAATTATTTTTTTACACGCAATAAAATAAATATTTAATAAGCTCACTTCACGGTACGTAGTACGAGTCGTACTACGTACCGTGAAGCAAGCTAAGTAAGTACATATTACTTAATTATATGTCGTGTTTCGGTTGATTAATGCAGATTTTTATTTTTGTCCAGCCTAAAATCCTTTGGGTCAGATATTTTAGAATATTGTCCAGAAATTTTGATATCCCAATCTGGCAACCCTAATGCAGGTTAGTCGACAATAACATTGTTAATAAAACTTATTATAACAAAAATTGCTACACTTTTGACAATATTTGTGCCGTCGATTGTAGTTTTTCCAAACAGCGTGTTTTTGTCGCACAGCGGATGTCTCATGTTTTGTTTTTTTTTGTGCTCAACCCACGACTGCAGCTACCTATGTTACGGGACCTGTACATAGTCTGACTAAAGGCGAAATGATCTGACTAATTCTGCTACTTTGTTATGATACCAGCAAGGCAGCTATGTCACTGAACTTTTGTCTCAGTGTAGGTAAGGCAGGGATGCACAGACCACGGCCAACTGTAGAGGTACTTGCGGCCCACCATCAAACGCGAAAATGGACTGTTGACTGTTGAGTACGCAACAAACATAAGCGTAGCAACGATTTTATCCTAGGAAGGGCCAAATATTCAACTCTACCTACCGTTACCAGCTGCCATTTACACATAATTTGAAAACTGTTCATACAAGCGAAATCGATAAACACGACTTTCTGGAGAAATTTTACGACAAAGAAAATATGTAGATTATTGTAGACTTATCTTGTTATTTGTACGTGAACAATTAATATTCTAGGTTAGGCCAGGCCCACCTGCCCCCCCCCCTTGCTACGCCAATAGCAACAAAGGACCCCGCACAAACCTTATAGGATTTGGTTCTAGGTTAAATTGTTCGAAAATGGTTTTATTTTACAGTTTAAAGGTCACTAAGAAAAAGTGTCAATGGGCGCATAGCCTAAAAACCAATAGATATTTAGCTGCAGATATGTTTAGCGAGATTAGATATAGGGATATCAATTGAATTCACAATCCTAAATCATTGAAATGAATAAGCTTGTTATGATCTGCCTACATTTATGATTTGTGAACAAACGTTTTCGATTATGAAAATAAATAAAACGAAAAATCGAAACCGTCCGGCAAACGAAAATTTGGAAGCAATTTTACGTGTGGCGACAAATAATTTGGAACCAAATAATCTGTCCGAGTGACCCTTGGTCCTAATAGTCTGTGCATCCCTGGTGTACGCAATCTAAACTAACTTTAGTATAGAGTAAGATAAAATGCTAGCAGTGTCACAAGATATTTAAAAAATTCTTATAAATTTTAAATTTTAATTATTAATAAAAATCTGCGATTTTTATTAATAATTATCTCGATGGACACGATATCTAATATATATTTAAATTTTAATCTTGATTTCCGAGCCAGCAATAAACAAACGATTATTGATAAATGTGTTTTAACGGTGCCCTCCGGAGTTCATATATACGATAGGTACCTATGTACAATGTCTATTTTGTCATTGCTTCATCAAATAAATACTTAATACAACACATTTTAAGTCTATCAATTGACACGACCTACACAAAAAACAGTGTACTAACATAATAATTATATATCCGTCGAATTCTAAAATAAGTTTGTTTAATTAACAATGCCGAATGTCACGCTCTAAAAATAATGTGTTTAATTAGTTATGATATGATATTAAAATTTAAAAATCTAGAATTTTATAAATTTAAACAGTGTCCTTATAACGGAGAAGATTTTCATATTTAATATGTGTTTTGTTGTTTCGACCAGCCTGAGGCCCTGAAGATGAAAATAAATTTTTCGAAACGTTGGCCACTAGCGAAACATTGGTAAAGCTTATTTATTTATGATCCTCAACCAAAACCTTCCTTCATCGTAACATTCTTTTGGATCAACACTACTTTATGCTGAAGATGTATCCAATATTTATATGTTGCATACACAAAAAAAATAGAAACAATAGTGCTTATAATACGCGCCCAAAGAATGACAGCATTGAAAAGAGTGCTACCCTATCTTGGTTATAAAATGTATAACAATGGCCCAAAACCAATTAGAAATTCCACCGATTTTGATAAAAAGCTGAAACAATACCTACATAATTAATATACTTAGTTCCATATTCTATAAACGACTTGTTATCGGACTAATTATTTTAACGTTTTAACTGTGTACTAACATTTTTTATCCATTTTATATCGTGTCGCAACAAATAAACATTTATTATTATTATTATTTATGAATGAATAAATTCCAATTCTTTTTGGTAATGTAATTATGCTATGGGTTGCAGAAAGCATTGTCAGAAAATTTGACTTAACAAATGACTTTAGATGATGGCCATACATATTTAGAATTCAAAACATTTTGATCAACATTTAGCTTGAAAAGAGATTTTTTCTATATAGATTAATCGTTTGTTTTTGTGTGAATGTGACGGAGAGGTTAACAACGACATTAGACTTCCTGCATCTATAATTACTGCAATTAGATTATTTCAAGCTAAGGTCATTGTCAAATCATATTTTTTTACAATGTTTTCTGCAACCCGGCATTAAATAATGTATAAAAGCTGAGCTGCATATCTGTGGCTACAAAATAAAACCACTTAGGTATGTAAATAATTTTGACGACTTAGTTGGTCAGTTAATGATTTAGTTTTTTTATACCGCGCACTGTCAAGTATATATGTCGCGATGTAACTTCCTGCTACACAAGCGATACAGACTGCAATTCGAATTTAATTCATTATTCAACGTACATTTCGAAACTAAACAAACCCTCAGTAGTGCGACTCCCTGAGGGAAACCTACTAGAAAGCACTATAAACAAAATTAAACCTTCACTGGAAATTTTACATTTCTTCGTTTCAAAATTCACACTTTGTAGGGCCTAATGAGTGTGACGAAGAAGAAACATGTCATTCAATGCCTCTATCTCTTTCTACCGGAACTTTGTTCGCGCAGGCCATTGTTTAACACTAGTGCCGTAAAGTTGCGTAAAGTAAAATAAACTAGTCTTACTTCCATTTCCATAGTTAACTAGGTCGTTGATAATAGAATTGTTCCAAGCAGCCGCGAACGGTAACAGAACCGTACACAACTGCGCAAAACGGTTCTGTTACCGTTCATCGTATATGAATACAACGCAACCTACAGTTATAGAAACGATCTTGGTAAAAAAAATTTCTGTTAAAAATTTTGAAAATTAGGTGAAAATCAGTTATTTTATAGAAAGCACATGCAAGAAATACTAAATATTATATCTCGTGAGTGATTATTTTATGACGTGTGTAACTGTTAAAAGTCGCTGGCGCTCGTTTTAGCATTACGTCACACTGCGTTTTAAAAATAATAATTGACGTACTAGATACATAACCCACTATTTTATTTACTTTAATTCAGCAGTTGCTATTTACAATATTTACATTAACAATGCATATTTTAACAGTAACTTAACCCATTAGTGCTCATAACTATAAAAGTTTGAATTTTTGTGACTTTTTCGAATTTGGTGCACATTATCAACACACAAAGCTAAAAAAATTTCAAAAAAAAATCTACCTTGTTTTTAATACAGTGAAAAATAGTGGCCACTTAAGTTGCCACTGAGCACTTACATGCCGAATTTTGCATTATTATAAAAAGAACAAACAGTTTAAAAAATCAATTTTATTTATAAAACGGACACAAAAATAGAATATTTATGATATAAAATTGTAAAAATGTAATATTGTTATGTATGAAAAATTTCAAAACAATCTGGATGAAGGGGAACTTTACACTTTGAGCACAAATATACAGTGCGATTTTGGCATAACTTGCACCTACGATACTTGGTTTCTCCTTTGATAATGAGGTGATCAATTCTATCAGTTCTGATATCGTCCAGAGCTGACGAAGACGAAAATGAAGAGGAAGGTCCTGGTATTATGCTACAATCGGGATCTAGTTGCCAATACATTCTTTTGCTTGGCAATTGGTGATAGCCAGAAAGAAGCATTACTCCCACCACAGTGCAAATTTCATCGTAGGTAACATTCAAATTGTGATTGCCTTTCTGACCTGCATAGATGTTTGTTTGTGAAACAATATGATTGATTAGATTCTTCGAAAAGCATGCTTGAAAACATTCCAACGGCGTAGATACTGTATTTTTTAAAAAGTCTAGAATTGATGGCTCAATTTGTCTGATGGGAGGTAATTGAAAACTATTTTGTTTATCTGATGCCCATGTGGATATTGAAGATTTCACCTTTTTTGCCCTCTTAGTAAGCCTAGATGTTGAAGTATGTGGTTCTTCTTCAATAATTGTGGAATCATGTTCTGATTGTTCATTGTCTGATGCTTCAAATTCAACTGCAGCAGAGCTTCTCAGTATTCGGCCTGGTAGGGAGTCCCTCTACTTCATCGTCAGATAGATCGTCTTCATCGGTATTAGCATCAGGTGGTTCATACGGAGGAACTATTCCCACTGATTTTATTCTTTTTACAGATCCAGGACCATAAACTTCTTCACACGCATTCAGAATTTCATCTACAGTAAACATATCCCTAAAAAAATATATAGTATTTTGTTACAGTCTAGTGCTCAGTGGCAACTATAGTTGCCAACACTTTTTGCAATAATATATCAGCAACATATATAAAAATTAGAATGTACTTTTGACTACACTAGAGAGAAAGATGCATTTTTTTTTGCATTCTAACAAAATTAATAACAATATTACTTAGTAGTAAATAAATACTTACATATTTTACAACACTAGTTTACACTTCTCAAAAACACCAACATTCACTGACTCCGTACACAGCAGTTATCAGCACAGGAATGCGCAAGATAGGTCAAACAGTTTTTTTAAATGTTCACCCGGGGATTTACCGAAACATATGAATCATATATTGTGTAACCTTGACATTCCCGGCACATATTTATCTTGGCAACTACAGTTGCCAATAAGCACTAATGGGTTAATATTGTTTTTTACGGTAGTTTGTTTGTCTATAAAAACGGTCATAAAAAAGGTTTAATAAACACCTTGCCTAAAGTCTATCGTTATAAAGTTATTCGCACTACAAAAAAAATAACACAAGTGCTAAATCAAATAATAATTGATGTTTTTAATATTTGCACTTTCCGACTTACAGGCTACTGCGGGACACCTTGTATAATATAGATTAAATAGCTATTTTGTATAACAATAGCATAGATTTTATAAAAAAACTCGTTATGTTCCATTAGCGTAATGATTTGCGGAAAACATTTTCATCCTAACAACTTCCTTTATTTTCCAATGTATACTAATAAAAAACCGGAAAATATATTCCACAACTGTGTCCTAAATACAAAATATTAATAATGATTTTTTGTGTAATACTGCAAAAAAAGCTTTTAATTTTTATTAAATTACTTCAAAAGGTTAACGAACTTTGAAAATGATTATTAAAAAATATAATGTCAGAAAATAATTTTCATTTAGGAAATGTAGGTTTAAGAATGTTTGTTTTTTCAACTAAATGGGAGATCTGTATTTGCTTGAAAACAAATTACATTTTCAAATCTAGATTTAAAGCTGAAAGTTGTATTAGAAATGGCGCAAAACCATGAGTACCAGTGATGATGATACACGCAGACAAAAATTTTGGAAACATGTTCCCCAACGATACTGTAAATTCAAAATTTAAGGAGTGAGTCATACACTTAGACTTTGCGGTGTAATATAAGCGGCATAACTTTTATGCATGCTGTACATTGTTTCATTGCTTTGCCGCTCCATTAAAAACAAAATCGCGAAAAAACAAAACCCTTTACAATTTTATACAGTGTGTTCACCGAAAGTGGTAGCTGATACAAAAAAAAAAGTATAAATAATTTTTTGTTCAACTCGAGATTTACTAGCGGAAACTACTGAGGTATATTGTTTTGTATTTCAAACTCAACCAGAAGTGTACATGCATTTTTTTTAAGTGGCAACATATATTTTTTTCACATCTTAGAAATCTCCGTTTTTTTTCTCTATAAATTCATATAAAATTTTCATAAGGTTACATAAGAAAATATTCTAGAAAAACGTTATGGAATGAATTGAGAACCAAACAACGGTTCAGAATTGCATAAAATCGAAAAATGTTTGATACAAAAGTTATTTTCTTTGACCCAAAGAACAATAATCTGAGATAAAAAACACGGATTCGTATTTAAAAAAAAAAGCACTAATGTTCTTCCCCCTTGATTCCCTGCAACATTTGTCCGAAACTCTTTTTTCGAAAACCCTTTCTCTACGAAATAAAAAGGTGTTTGGGTTTAACATTTTATTTTAGTTTATTTCTCTTTGTAAAATTGTTGTTATGTACCTACTTGTAGAAACAAATATATTTACTTACTTATTTAAAAAAGTAACCCTATATATATAATTCTATTTTCAAATCCAGCCATGGAACGTACTATACAATAAAAAAAATAAATAGATTTTGTTTACTTCCTTTTTTTATTCACAACAGGTTTACCAATAAACAAGTAGGCGTGTATATGCGATGGAATTCCCAAGAAGAAAAGTCCCTAGCAATGATCACTTGTTAATTAATATATCTTATCTAATATTTCAATTTTTTCTCAATTTTCTGCGCCATCTTTCAAAATACCTTTAGACATAATGTGTCTAAAAAATATTTATTTATAGCATAAGTATAGAGAGATAGATAGATAGATTTTATTTCTTCGCAAAGCCATAAGCGGATGCGAACGTCATACACATAAAAGTACAGTATTAATTATAAAAAACAAAACCATATATTAAAATAGTAAGTAATAAGAATAAAACATTACAAAAAGTATTGAAATTCCACCAAGAACATAAATGCGAAAAAAGGATCAAGTTTTACACAACGGACAAGTGGATTTGCCGAAAAAAAAAAAATTGGTTGTCTGTAAAGTCGGTTTACGGACGATAGTTTTACGTGATAACGTATTCCGTAATACATAACCTAAATTTATATAATAATTATAATAATTCGAATCTATGATATTGCGTCTTTCGCTTCAAATTTAGGTAAATTTTATTAAGTAGAATAATAAAACACTATAAAAAGTACACTATTATTATATAAAAAACAACTATGGGCGGCATGTATCTCTTTTGCGCATGCGCCGATTTTCCCCAAAAAATTTACAAAAATTTCTAGTAAAAATAGATAGAGTAAAAACCGTTTTAAAAACTATATTATTATTATATAAAACATCATTATAAGAGATATATTTTTTTACGCATGCGCCGATGTTCCCCAAAAACAATAGGCCACTTCATATTTGCATATCAAACATCCTCCCAAAATTTGGTTTCAATCCGCTTATCCTTGGTGTCGGAATGATAAGAAATGTCAAAAGTGACGTTTGCAACTGTCAAAGTATTATGTTCTAATAATAATTAGTTATTCCAATACTTAACTTAGAAGGCGTTGCATTTCACAAAATACTAATGTCAAAAAATTGAATTAAACATTAGAAATGCAGCCGTTTTCATGTTAAGACAAAACATACGTTATTTTCTAATTTCCATGTACGGCAAACAAAGACGACTGACCGCGTCAGCCATGCATTAGACAACATTGCATTTATACAGCTATTTTTCTATATAAATTTGTATAAAAAAACTGTTTAGGCAAATTCTGTTATACGAAATCTATATAAATCTTTCGTTTAAGACTGGTTTCAAACCGATCTGATTTAAATTGAGCGAGAAATTAGCAAAAAGCACGCACAGGGTCAGGCGGAACGTTACGCGTTACGCGTTACGCGTTAGGAACGTTACGTTACACTTTTTCGTGCATGCAGTCGGTGTTTTATCAATTTATAACATTGGTGATTCATCAATTTAATAAGACGTTATCACGTCAAAAATAAGTGACATCTAATGCGAATATTCGTTACATCACCAATGTAAACTAAAGGCCCCTTCACACGATGCAGGATTTCGTGCTCTCTAGCTTGCTTGAAAACTTGCAGGCTGCCATGCATGGTATCCTGCTTGGTGGTTGGTAGGGAACACTGCTAGTTTCGCTTCACACGCAGCTTGCTTGTTTGCTCGTTGTTTTGCTAGGTTGACACTTGACAGTTATATTTGAAATTTAAATATGGCTGTAATGGCCGTGCAAGAAATAATTCGTCGTAGACGAATTGCTACTATGACTTTAATAATGATTGAAAAGCTTCGGGAGTGAAGAGAAAAATCAAAACGAAAATTTATTTCCTGTCGAGTCCATTTACATTTTGATATTACAACTTTTAGCCCCATCGCTGTGCACTTGAAAGCTTTTTCAAACAACACCATATTTAACGAATGTCAGACGATATCACGTGATAAAATATTACTCCATAATTGGTCAAATTCTCAAATTAACAGGCAGCGCTGCCAAAAAAATAGTACTGAACCCATCACCCAAATATAGCAAGATAGCGAGCAGCGGACCAATCAGTGACGTCACATCCAACAGCGTAGCGTGCAAAGCTGCCTGCAAGACTCCAAACAAGCTAGCGAGTAGGAAATCCTGCATCGTGTGAAGGGGCCTTTACCAAGTGAAACCTTGGCACTTTTTTAGATCTCACTTCTTTTTTTCGGCAAATCCACTTGCACTTAGTATCGAACTTGACCCTTTTTTTTAAATTTATGTTTTTGGTGGGATAGACGCTTCATACTTTAGAATTCATTTTATTTTTCGCCCGGACAAAACAATCTAGTACCGGACTGTCCAGATGACATCCCTAAATACAAATTATTATTTAAGTTTTTTGTTATGTCAACCCATAAAAAGTGACATAAACGTAAATGATATGATATTCAAACAATAAATATTGAATAAATTAATCAAATTCATTTAACTGTTTGAGTTGTAAATCATCTTATAATAAATCGCCTAAAGGTATTGAAGATTACATCAATGTAAATTAATTACATAAAAACAATATAAAACTTATAATATATTATTGCAACTAATTATTTATTAATAAGCACTGCATAATATTGCAAAAATCCCACGAGTCCACGTTTCAAAAGAGATGGAACTTGGAAGTAATGGTAATAATCGGACGAAAATCGCGTTCGAAATAGTCAAATTCTGATTGCACCTACTTACTCCCAAAACGTAAAAAAATGTGTTTTTGCGTACCACCCTACAAAATAACTACTTTTCATGCCTGTATAGCGGTAGTAAAATGACAGTTTTAAAGATTCCTAGAGCAAATTTTAAGTTTTCATAATTTTTTTCCTGTTTATTTATCTGTATGATCTGCCTAGTCGGCGAGGAAGTAAAAACATTAAAAAGTGCATTATTCGGGCACAGGCGAGATTATTGTTGGAATCGCTTCGTTTTAAGATGTAGTTCAACCCCCTAAGTTTGCTTACAAATTTTTGGTGTGCTTGATTTTATAATTGACAATTAGTGACGAAAATAGTGTTTTTTTCTCTATTTCCTTTAATATCTCCGTTCCTCTTGACTTTTAGTATAGCATATGCATTGAGAAAGTTGTTCCTTATGAAATTTCCTAAAAAATGAGCACTGACAGAGGTCGCTAAGTGCAATTGTTAACTTGCAAATAGCCCCGAAAGTAAAAAAACACGTTTTTTCACTAATTTTTTACTAAAAAATGACCGCACATAGATGGCTAAAAATTCTCAAAAATGATGTCTATGTTGGACCCAAACATGCATGAATAATTTTAGCGTCATCGGTCAATTACTTCTCGAGTAATTAACTATCTCCTTTTTTTTTGTTTCCTTAATTGCAAATTGCGCCATTTTTTTCACAAACGGGTTTCGCTGGTCGGACCAAGCCAGAAAAATCTCAAATCCATTCAACTTTAGTATCCCGTTGGAATTTTTGGAAAAAATTAATTCTAACCGATTTTATAACGATTGAATATTGGAAAATTTATATGGTTTTATACGTTTGTATCGCTAAAGAAATCGTTATAAAATCGGTTAGAATTAATTTTTTCCAAAAATTAATTGTCAATTATAAAATCAAGCACACCAACAATTTGTAAGTAAACTTAGGGGGTTGAACTACACCCTAAAACGAAGCGATTCCAACAATAATCTCGCCTGTGTACACCCAAAACTCCTCGCCGTCTTGCCTATATGTATTAATTTGCATACAGCAAATTTAATTTAAAATGTAATGTAGATCTGAGTTTTGTTGATATGGTAGCTATAGACAGGCGCGGTCCGAAGGGGGGGGGGCGGTCACAGGGGACATGACCCCCCCCCCAAAATCTATGTCAAATTGAAAAATCTCAAAAATTTGCCAAATAGGTAATGTATCAAATAAAATTGTGTCTTGTGCAATAATGTTTATTTTATTCCAGATACCTATTTTTTATTAGTGTAGTGAGTGACCCCCTCCAAAATTTCAGGCTGCGACCGCGCCTGGCTATAGAAATCATTAATGCATTACAGAAACTCGTTCCGTATAAAATGCAACATAGGCCGGACTTATCCATTTTATGTAGAACGATTTTCTTCAATGCATTAATGATTTCCTCTACAAAACTTACGTTTATATTGCATTTTAAATGAAATTCACCGAATAAAAAAAACTGTAAACCTAACAATATGTGTATTGTTTACAAGTTTTACTTCAGCCGTACGATTACACGCACACTTGTTTTAATAAAAGTGATTTTGAAACACGAAAGTCATGTATGGGCAGTCCATGCCCATTTTTTAAAAAGTTTCTTGAAAAGACTAAAACGAAACATCCTATTTTGTAATTGAATTTGTTTATACCACTGCGATCCTATAATTAGATTATATAAAAAAAAAATTTCGAAATAATTATCTCAAATACAACAAAATTCATAAGAAAAATTACCAACTGGGTTGCGTGTTAGTCAAATTGAAATAAAAAATCGCCTTGGTTAATTATTATGCCACTTATTTTGTTCAATGTCAAACATTTTTGATATCGAAACTTGGAATCAATATTTGACTAAAAGTATAAGAACGAAAAAATATCGACATAGCCTCAGGCCAGTCGCGTATGAATGATAAATCAATCGTCCGATCGATCTATCGGATGATAATGACAGCGGTGTATGAAAAAGCGCACATAATATGCTGGGTTGTACAAAGAATTGATTTAACAATAACCTTATATTGTGACCATATAATTACAGTTTCCAAGCATCAGGAGCAGTCTAATATCGTATTCAAACTCCCTGTCATTTAGAAAAAACACGCTGAATCCAATGAGCACAAACAAACGTTTGTATATCTTTTGGTTTAGAAATTATCTGCGTTTGTATGTTTTCAGAAAATCATATAAAACCTTCGAATGGCCGTAGTTTCCAAACTAAAAGAGATACAGACGTTTGCTTACGCTCATTGAATTCAGCGTATTTTTTCTGTAAGCATTCTCAATTTCAAAAGTATATTAAATAATTCGATTTTTGCAATTTTTTAAGGCATACCCCTTTTAAAAAATATGATTTTTGGCGAAATCCGAAATCTTTCGGAACTTTGGCTAAATCATCATGCTTATAGAAAAAAACACGCTGAATCCAATGAACACAAATAAACGTCTGTATATCTTTTGGTTTAGAAGTTATTTGCGTTTGTAGTTTTCAGAAAATCATATAAAACCTTCGAATGGCTGTAATTTCCAAACTAAAAGAGATATAGACGTTTGCTTACGCTCATTGAATTCAGCGTAATTTTTTCTGTAAACATTCTCAATTTCAAAAGTATATTAAAGAATTCAATTTTTGCTATTTTCACGGCATACCTCTTTAAAAAATGTGATTTTTGACTAAATCGGAAATCTTTTGGAACTTTGGAACAATCTACATGCTTATAGAAAAAAACACGCTGAGTCCAATTTACGCAAACAAACGTCTCTATATATATCTTTTGGTTTAGAAGTTATTTGCGTTTAGGTACATAGTTTTCAGAAAATCATATAAAACCTTCGAATGGCCCTAGTTTCCAAACTAAAAGAGATACAGAATCTTGCTTACGCTCATTGAATTCAGCTGATTTTTTTGTAAGTGTTCTCAATATCAAAAGTAAATTAAAGAATTAGATTTTTGCAATTTTTTCAAGGCATAACCCTTTAAAAAAAATGCGATTTTTGACTAAAGCCGATATCTTTCGAAACCTTGGTAAAATCATCATGCTTATAGAAAAAAAACACGCTGAATCTAGCATGTTCGTAAAACGTCGTGTGTCGTCAAAAAGTTTCGGAAAAAAATAGTATTTAATCATCCCCCCTCTCCCTTTACAAGTAACGCCACTGGCTTAGTGGCCCACGAGCTAATACTAAAATAATAATTAACAAAACTTCTCCCACTTCTCAAAAAAGTTCGCCATCACTGCTCTAGTGTAAAAAATGTCAACACTTTTTACACTGTATATATATAGATAGATTGAAGATTATAAGCGCTTGTCAGCTGAAGTCATCAGCGTCTATCTTATGTGTGTTAGAGAATCTGCCAGTCGTCATAAACAAATCGACTGGTACGAGCTCGGGATTCTGGGAGCGCTAATTCTGAAAAAAAAACATTGGAATGCAAACTGCATTCCAATGTTTGCCCTGAGGGGACTTTTTGCACTATTGCGTTTATTATACAAAAGTAAAATACACTGATCTGTTTAGTATTTCTGTGTCGGACTAAAATACCGCGCACACTTGTCAAGCATAAACCTGCATGACCTGCATAGCACAATGTCGTACACTAGACCAGCACAAACAAGCAAATTTTAGTGCAATTTTCAAGTAGTTTTATCAATGCAAATAAATTAATGATAACAATCACTAGCACACTAGACCGGTCCCACACGGCTAGATAGAAATTGCCGGCGACCAACTGCCGGTCGTTGCTGGTAGCTGGTTGCAGGTGCTGGTCTATTGTGCTCTACTCCATTAAATAACATGGGTACCTTCACGAACGGGCTGTTTTGATCCGTGCTGAGCACGTGTAGATTTATGCTTGACAAGTGTGCGCGGTTTCTAAAAATGTAATCATTTTTGAGCAGGGAAACAAAGCGTAGTGTAGATCACGTGATAAAAGTCTGAAATTGACAATATTCCTAAAACAACATACACTTTTGCTAAACCTAATGTAAGCTTTACAGTGGAAATTTCAGTGAGTTCACTGCAATTCAACGAACAAACCTACTGATAAAGTGAGGATATTTCTCAAATTTTAAGTCGTAATTCGAATGATTTTTTGTGACCTAACAAGCTTCCTTTTAAGTTTATTAAGATTTTTTCAAGTAAATAAAATTGTCGACCAATTTTTCTCAGACCATACGATATATTGACAAAAAATAATAAAAATACAAATCAATATAACACAAGATAACGTTTCGATCCGGATTTGTATTTTTATTATTTTTTGTCAATATATCGTATGGTCTGAGAAAAATTGGTCGACAATTTTATTTACTTGAAGAGTTCTATTCAGACGTTAATCAAAGATTTTTATTAAGATTTATTCACAATTTAGATTTTACTCTAATATCAATTCAATTTTTGTCCAAAACGAGGTATTGTTTAGTTTTCGTCTTATTTAAAATAATAATGTTAATGCTTATAACTTTTCGAATAATAAAACATTGTAGCAAGTTTTGTTACATTAACTCTCTCTCTCACTCTTTTGTAATATTGTCAAAATTAGTTTTCCTTAGCTACGCTGGAAAAATTGTTGTTATTATTTTGGAAAAAATAAAATGATTTTTTCTCTAGAGAAGAAATTAATCAATTAAATATTTCCAAAATAATACCAACATTCAATTTTCCAGCGTAGCTAAGGAAAACTAATTTTGACAATATTACAAAAAAGAGAGAGAGAGTTAATGTAACAAAACTTGCTACAACATAAATAACGAAAAACAACTTTTGACGAAGTTGGGAAACTAAAGATATAGAGAATTAATTGCAGCTAGCCTTGTTGCAAAGGACGTACATTTTGCATAACCGAATAACCTCCTCTTACAAAACTAGTGCTATATATGTTAAATCTTTGGACAAAATTATCAAGAATCTTGTGACGGAACGTTCAAATATTATGTAATGCCCTTTTCATCGCTAATTTTTGAGCTCCCTACCCAGACGCGGATACAGGATTTCGCAATTTTGTGTGATTTTACCTATTTTCTAGAAAATTCGTTCCTACTACAAAAAATCTTAAACGATTTTAGTTTGTTATTCATGTAATAGTGCTTCGGTCGTGAGTCAAGGGGGGCAATTGCATCCATTGTCGCTCCCCCCCTATCCGCACCTGCCCCTACCCCATTTTAACATTCTTATGTATATTATATACACCTTGATAACATAATAGTTACACTGATGACAGCTTCTCTTCCCAGTGACCCACTCACTGTTCCTATAAATCTTCAAAATAGACGCTAATGACTGTCGAGCTTTTAATCTGCAATATGTCTGTCGGTCTAAAGCTTCAGAAATAGGAATACTAAATAACACAAAAATCTCGGAAAGTCTAAAAATTATTTTAAAAATGGCAACATAAAATGCAATGTTTTTTTAGATCTTACCTGCAGGAGTGTTGTAACCAATTTTCTTCATTTTTGTTTGAAATCGGCGAACAATATAATATAAATGTTCATCTTTTATAAAATTTATTTCTCAAATTACTTTCTAAAATTTGCATATTATGCTTATATATGGAACTTCATTAAGCCACAGTCCATATAAAAAAAATCGTCTGTAATTAATATTTTTTATTAAGCCTCTGAAGACATTATTACGGTATTTGTGAAACAAGATTTTAAGTTGCCGAGACTGGTGTCAACTATTTAATATTCACTAACTAACTAAATTCGGAACACTGGTATAGATACGAATTTAATATTACAACCGAAGCGAATTTATGTAATTAATATATTATTTTTGTAGAGTAGGTAAGTATATCGTTTTTTATCATTGCACAAATAAAGTTGTTTAGAAACAGCAGTAGAAACGTTGATTAATAAGGTGCTAATTATTATTATTTTCAATACTTTGATTATACGTTAAATTACCTCAAAAAATAGAACTAATCTGCAACTTCTAGTTGCAAGTTATTTATTCATTAAGCGCACCTTTTTCGACAAAAATGCAAGCACACCGATTTTTAAAGATACAAAATTTCCAGCCACTTGTACTTAGTCGAAAACAAAACGGTTTATCGATCACTTTTCGTCACTAATATTCATTTGTTTGTTTATACTGACAACTGTTTTCGTATCGGTCGCGATTACGCGTTACACATTTTGTTTTGAAACAAAAGTGGATCACGCGTCTCGTGTCAACCGCACGCGGCACGCATATTACGAATATCTGTTATAGTTCTAGCGACGACGCCGACACCGCGAAGAGAGGCGGTTACGTCGTCCCTCGCGGTGGTGGGAACGCGGAGGGCGTCTTCGTTGCGGCTCGCGCACTGAAACATATAACTGATTTATATGTCGACGGTCTCACGTAACAAATACAAAACTGACATTAATATCTTAATGTACACATTTATCTATACTAATATATAAAGCTGAATAGTTTGTTTGTTTGTTTGTTTGAACGCGCTAATCTCAGGAACTACTGGTTCAAATTGAAAAAAAATGTTTTTGTTGGATAGCCCATTTATCGAGGAAGGTTATAGGCTATATAATATCACGCTACAACCATTAGAAGCGGAGCATTAATGAAAAATGTTGCAAAATGTATCTCAAAAATAAGCTTCTATTCATGTAAAATGCACTAACTAGATATACTCATATTAGCGTTATGAATACACAACCCCAGATGGCTCAATCGGTAGAGCATGCGACTGTCAATATCAGTATCGTTGGTTCGAGCCCCACGTTGGGCGAGTATATTTTTATTTTTTATTTTTTAGTTTCTACATTGCTTTCTTCTAAGGCTTACATTTACATTTATTTTAATTTTATTTAATTAATTAAAAAAAATATTAGTTAAAAAAAGTATAAATAGGTACTGCTTTTTATCTAAAAAAAAACTTTTGAACGGTAACTCCGATCATCATGAAATTTGGACACAACATTCATCTCGGTAAACTAAGATGAATGTGTGTACTCATGTTCCTCCCTTTCCCCATTCGTTCTTTTACACCCGGGTGAAACCGGACGGGACCGCTAGTACAATATAAATCGGTTATAGCGACGGCTTCGGGACCATACAAAAAACGTCGTTATATCCGGTTGTTACAAACAATAACAGTTTTTAACAATAAATCAAATAGAATATATTCGGATATATAGGACCTAATTGATTAAAATATACAGCGACATCTGATGGAATTTGCAAAAAGCTATTAGTTCAGAAGCAAACAAAAGAAACTGTTTAAGTAACAAGTAGCGACATCCGATATAATTTGCTCAAAGCTATTAGTTCAGAACCAAATCTGGTAGAATTTGTTCAGAGCTATTAGTTCAGACGCCGGGCCGCAAACGAAATACGTTTTGTAGAATTATATCTATCGCATTCGCACCCGGGTGAAACCAGGACGGACCGCTAGTAATATAATAAATTAAAAAAAAAAAAGATGTCATGCGCCAGTTATGCTACAAGTTTATAACATTTACATTTCGCGCGAATTCTTTCATTTAAAGATCAAGGTCATTGAAACATCAAAGAGACAACCCGTAGTGCCGTCTCTTTGGCCCAATTATGAGGATAGCATTATCTGATCGCAGCAACCAAACAAGAGACAAAAAACCTTTTCCGAAGCATCGTTGTTCTTTTTAAGAACAGTTTTAAGAACTAAGTTCTAGTATATTCTTTAGTTACGTCATTGTTACATAAGGACCTCGATCTGTTGTCACTTGTCATTGAATTGGTTCGAAAATTATTAGTAAACAAAATAAAAATTTCGTGTCGGATCGATTATTTTTCATTTATAAATATCTGAAAGTAGCTCCAGCAGTTTAAACCAGTTTTACAATTAAACTCAAGACTGATATTAATTCATCAAACTACTTTTTCTTAATTCGGCCGAGTATTCGTGGTTTGGCCTGGTCACTTATATTGCACTTTTATGTATCAATAACAGTTGAATATAAGTATCCACCTGTACAAACGTAACCGCAGATAAAAAACAACGTTTTTATGAATATTTACAGTCATTAAAAGGTCTATTAAAAATAAATTGTTAGTTTCATCTTAAGGTGAAACCATAATAAGTAGATATGTCAGAATATCCTATTTTATTTGCGAGTTGGCATAGTTGATTAGTACAGTTCCACCTTAAGTCTTCTATTATAAATTGTTGACAATTATTTTCATCTTAAAATTGCAATCCAATTAGACAACCACAGTGCCGAAGCTAGAAATAACACAACGAGGAAAAACGAACAAGTTCGAGACCAGAGAATTTAAATCAAATTTCGCGTATATATATCAATTGCATATGAATGCAGAATTATAATTGTCATACCCAGTGCCGGATTAACCTATAAGCTAATTAAGTAATTGCTTAGGTCCTTAGGGTATCACGTCTCAGGGGGCACCAAGAAGCACCACTCAGAAATGAAAAGTACCTCACTAAACCGTGTCAACAATTTTTTTTTCTTCTTGTCATGTTTTCAAAAATTTTATTTACTGCTATAACCCCCCCCCCTTCCAGAGAATCAAAAATCCCAAATGAAAATCTTACTGCGCGATAAAAAAAAGCTTTTCATGTTTTTCATAAATTCTCCGCAAAAGGAGTAAAAATTTTTCCCCTTCCAGAGAATCAAAAATCCCAAATGAAAATCTTACTGCGCGATAAAAAAAAGCTTTTCATGTTTTTCATAAATTCTCCGCAAAAGGAGTAAAAATTTTTCCCCTTCCAGAGAATCAAAAATCCCAAATGAAAATCTTACTGCGCGATAAAAAAAAGCTTTTCATGTTTTTCATGAATTCTCCGCAAAAGGAGTAAAAATTTTTCAAGATCCCCCCCCTTGCCGTAATCGTGGATCCGCCACTGCTACTCGATAAAGACTATAATTGATCTATTAAAAAATTAACATCTTACCCATACAGATTGAGAAGCAAATTAATAATAATATATTCTATAGAAAATTTTTTATGAAAACTAATCTGAACCAATTTCTGAAATTGATTGTCTTTACTTTTCGCCTCTAAATTTTGTCATTTCAAAAATTTTCCCGCCCTTCAAATTATGCCGCCCTAGGCCCGGCCCTAGGCGTAAATCCATCACTGATCACTAGATCGATTCAGTATGGCTATAGACAAAAATTGCAGGCGACTAACTGACGATCGTTGCTAGTGGCTTGGCTGCTAGGTTTCAAGCGTGATGTGGCGCTGGGTTTCGTGATGGCTTTTATGTGTTCGCTTCACACGATGTATGCATTGAAGCTGGCTTTGTAGATGGGTTTGATGCGCACGCGCCACGCAGTGACACTTCGAATGTTAACAAAAGTGAACGTTTATTGTCTCTGAACAGAACACACACTACGACGCCTTGTTTGTTTGTAGGCCACGTGACAAGATACTGTTTCCTGATTGGTTCTTGCTCAAAACAAACAAAAAACACGAAAAATAGTCCCGGTTCTAATTTTGAAATCCATCTTGTGATCTGCACGTACGTGTGCAGCTCTCTTAGCATAAATATCATCACGAAGGAACTTTTCTGGTTCGTGCTGTGCTAGTCATGCTATTCCGTATGGGGGATAAGTGTACGGAGTCTTTTATACAACACAATTGTAAACCCAATTTTGTTTTCTGGAATTGAGCGAAATTCTGGAACGCGCAGAAAAGATGTAAAGAATAAGTCACACGATGCTCAGGCATTTTAATTTTAGAATTCTAATTAGCGCCTTCAAACGTTTAATTAAGAATATGATGTAATAGATCGTTAAAATCTACTAAAACCCATCATTAATGAGTTTTTATGTTTCTCTATTTATATATTATACATTTTTATATAATAAAATTTTATTTCATAACAGGTTTTTTAGTGAATAAATCCGGAACTAAACCAGACTAGACACCGGGGTTGTCCCGACCGAACCTTATTATTTATGTATAATGCAAGATTTTTTCTTGTAAATCCGAAAGTTAAAATGATAAGCCACGCTGCCATTTTTGCATTTAACCTTCTGAAAGAACACACACATACATACTTGGAAATGATATACAGGTGATTTTTTTTTGATAAATGAAAAATCTAAACATGGTAAAATCATGTTTTAGGAATATTAATCCGTCGAATAACTGTGAAATACAACACCGGCTCGGTAGATGTCGGCAACCTTCGTTCAAAGGCGTAGATATTTTTTTTGTTGGGGGTAAAACAAAAAAAAAATTAAAAATATACCTTATGCCAAAAACGAATTACCTTTTTTTAACTACCTAATTTAAAAAACTGTCCTTGTGTAGATTTAAAGAACAAAAAAAATTGGTTGTCTGTAAAGTCGGTTTACGGACGATAGTTTTACGTGATAACGTATTCCGCTCGAATATCATATTTAATAATACATTACTGCGCTCTCGCTTGCACGCACAGGGTCAGGCGGAACGTTACACTTTTCGGAACGTTACACTTTTTCGTGCATGCAGCCGGTGTTTCATCAATTTATAAGACGTTATCACGTCAAAAAAGATCTTTCTTTCGGCGTTCCTGTTCCTGATAAGTGAACGAGTAAAATATAAACGAGTCTTGTAAAATTCACGTAATACTGCGGGACATTTTATCTAATTCGGGACGGTTGGTCACCCTCATTAATAATTATTATGGTCCCTTGCCTTCTTTGGCTGCGAGTCAAAACCAACCAAAATGTAACTATTCAATTTCCATTTTAAAATAGTCCGTTCGTGAATAAGATAACTTTTATTGAGAAAACTATTACAAAACTAATAGCCCGGTCCGAATTCGCCCGAATTTGTAGATTGTCACCGTTTTCTCGTCGACTTACGTTGCAAAATTGGGTCTCCACGAAAAGCGCTTTTATTTTAACGCGATAATATATAGCCCACGCCCATCCTGAAAGTTTATTCTAAATAGTGGTGAAAAAATTGTTCCGGAGACTACCCTCCGCATACTCACAAAATTCTCACTCTCTCTTTATAATATTAGTATAGAATAGATGTTAATCTTGTAAATTTGTTTTTTCTCAAAGTATTTGTTTCATGTTTGAAAGTATCAAATAGAACACTTGGAGACCCTCGGGTTGTAGATTGCCGACGCCTTTATGATGATCTATCAATCAGTTATGTGAATGCCCAAAAATCGTGATTTTTGGACACTCGCATCTTGGAAACTATTCCACCTAGGTCCTAGACGTATGAAATTTGAAACACAGCTTCTTTATGGTAACCTTAGTACACCTGAAAAATTTCAATTCTGCAGTAACGTAACTAACCTCGGAGATAGAGAGGACTCGAAAAGGATTCGAAATTATTCGCACAGTGCTTTGCACGAACTTGGTCGGCGCCCTCCGTGTGCTATGATTGCTATAGCGACGCGTAGCGAAAACATTGAAATGCATTGACCGTTTGAAATGTGGAATACAGATTGTTTATGGTAACTTCGGTACACCTGAAAAATTTCATTTCTGTAACGTAACTCGGAGATAGAGGTAGGTCGAAAAGAGTTCGAAATGATTTGCACGGTGTTTTGCAAGAACTTGCTATGATGCACACATACATACATGGATAGAGTGTCCTGGAATATTCTGTATACACGGAACAATATTATACAGACGGACCAATGTCTGTTTAATTCAACACATTTACAAAACATATACATATTAACATTCATATTACAAGAATTGTGTCCGGAGAGGTCATCGGCAACCTGCCATTTATTAATTACAAGTATCATTCACTCATTTACTCACTACTATAACCTCTCAAAATCCAGCAAAAATATTAAGTTATTGAATCAATTTAAAAGTATAGAGTCTCAGGTTTTACATTCCTTTATGTCCGACCACGAAGGTCAAATTGTTGAGGTAGTTATAAATAGAAAATAGAAAAAACTAAAAAAAAAATAGTTCAATTGAAGTCACGCTATGAATTACTGCAAAATTTTGGTGTCTATAAAATTATCCTTTTTAGGATTCCGTACCTCAAAATGAAAAAAAGGGAACCCTTATAGGATCACTTTGTAGTTCGTCTGTCTGTCTGCCAAGATTCTTGGAAACCAAAACCTATAGTGTACTTCCCGTTAACCTAGAATTATGAAATTTGGCAAGAAGCAATGTTATATAGCACAAGTAAGGGAAAAACCGTAAATTTGTAGTTACAGCACAAACAAAAATAATGTTTTTAAACCACAACAACATGCTACGCACGTACACAGTAACAGTTCTATTCTAATACAAAACAAGCGTCCGCTACCAGTGCGTTTATACAGCACAAACTCTCGCATACAACTCGATACGACATTTAGGCTATCAGATATAACGATAATACTCGGTAGTCTATTTGAACTCATTACAATTACACGCTTAGTTGGCAAACTGCCCGCGACCTTTGTCGATGTATGGGGACAACAGTTTTCCAACGGCTAAGCGAAAAAAATCTTCGAGACTAGTCACTCGATTCCCTATTTACATAGGTATGTAAATAGGGAATCGAGTGACTAGTCTCGAAGATTTTGTTTGTACGGAACCCTCGGTGCGCGAGTCCGACTCGAACTTGGTCGGTGTTTATGAAAGGAAGAAAACACATTTTTACAGAAAATCTGCTTGCAAAATGCATGCGTAACGACTGGTTTGCTACTAAAATGTAGACAGTTTTATAGTACGTATATATAAAAAACAAATAAAGCATCCTTTACACATACTGTGTTGTATACACTAATATAAAACCGCAGTGTAAACTAGTAAAATAAATGACGGTTCTAAACACGGCGTCATAGTGTGAGTTCTGTTCAGAGACTATAAACGTCCACTCTTGTAAACATTCGAACTGTCACTGCGCACGTATACCAAACCCATCTACAAAGCTATAGCTTTAATACACGCATCGTATGAAGCGAGCATAAAAGCCATCACTAAATACAGCGCCACAGCACGCTTGAAATCTAGCGGCAAAACCAGCCTCATGTACAGCGGCCTTAACCCCTCAGACCTTATTATATATTTTTGAAAAACAAAATATTTTTTAGTGTGTTGGCCTTATTTAGGGTGTAATTAAGGTATATTCAGTGAAAAACTAAATTTAACATTTACTGAATTTTGGAAAATCCTATGTCCATTGAAATAGACAACAGGTCAAAAAAAATATTTTTTACAGTAATCACAAGCATAGAATGTTTAATTACTTTTTAAGTATAATTAGTAAAGTTAATATCATAAAATTAAAATAAAAATAGATTACATCATGAAAATGCGTAAGTTATACTAAGTAATACAAAATCAGAATGTACACTTTTACCAGCTTTGCGTGAATCCATGATTACGGTCAACACTTGACTCGATATTTCGACCACACAAAGTATTTCTTTGTTTTGTTTGGCATGTCTACATCTCAGATAAGCCCCAAGCACAATGAAATCTTTATATTTGATATTTAATTACGCTGACCTAATTTACACGCGTTAGAATAGTATGTCCATTAAAATGACCGCCAGAACCGAAGGAGTTAAGCTGAGATATACTTTTAAGAACAATATTTTGTGCATTGAGCCTTAACGACAAGAGAACGAGTAACACTTGTACCAGCCATGCATACAAAAATATTATGTATATCTCTCGTTCTCTCAGCATCCACGTTAATCTGTCTATATGCATGACCTTCATTAGAACTGGATTTTCAGTTGCTTTTTATGTAAGCGATAATTTTATAATTACCCATACTTATAATGTATTTCAAAATTCAGGAAATAAAAAAAATATGTAATATTTGTATTCTTACCACGAAAAAGTCATGACAAAATTGTCAGCAGCTCTTTATAAAATAATAATTATTAAAAACGGTTCACGCATCAATTAAAGTATAAAGGGTATAAGTCCTTGTAATAACAATAACTCCGCACACTAATGTATTATTTCTTCCCTCTGTGTCGACGGTTAAAGTGTAAAGTCTCGTACCTTTAAATTAATATAATTTTCCGAGAGAGATTGTCTATCTACTGCCTAACGACATACAGTGTAAACTCCATTTAACGCCATTCGATATAACGACCAAATCCTTAAAACGTCGAAATTACTTAACTCTATAGTTGGTTTACCTTGTTGCTCATACAATGATACACTCTATAAATAACGACAACAATACGTCATCATTAAGGAATAAACAGTACTTGTTTGTTATTTTGTTGCTTTGTTGTTGGCATCATGCGTACCGAAGATTCTAAGAAATTCGTTCTTTTGTTTTTTGGGTTTATCTTTCGTATGTTTAGCTCTGCTGCTTATCGATAAGTTATCATATTCTTAGTTGCCCTGCACAAACTTTCAAACTGTGAACATAATATGGCGAGTAAAATAAAATCTTTGTGTATTGACGAAAAAGTTTTATTAATACGCGCAATAGAGGCGGGAGAACAGATAAGAGATGTTGGAAGACGCTTTGGAATATAGTAAAAAAATATTAATATCTTTCTACTCTCCGTTTAACGACAACTTTCAATAACGCCACAAAGTACACAGTCTCTTGAGCGTCACTATATCGAGTTTACATTGTATATACTTTCAACAAGGTGTAGCATTATTACGAGGGTTAGCGAGTTTAACAGTCACACGAGCGGGGTAGGATTTACAATTGTAAGAGCTTCAAATAGTAGTTATAGCAGGGACCCTTAACCTCAGGATCTCACGACTGCAAAGTAGAGAAGTTTTGAATTTTGCCGTTTTTTTAAGCGCCTCGGCGGCGTACCGCAACGCTTTAGACCCCTACTTCACCCAAGGGCGTAGATATTTAATAATAAAAAAATAAAACTGAAAATAATACGAATACCTTGCTAAAAAATAAAATTTTGAAATACTTTTTGAAAAGGAATTTCTAAAATTAGTTTGGAAATTAATATTTTGCTTGACATCTTTCTTCGAAAGTATTCGTGTGTGATATTAATAAAACTTTAAAAAAATACTTAGGTATTGATTTTTTTTATGCTTTACCCACCCCCAGAAAAAAAAATATATCTCTGCCCTTGACTCCACCAAGCGGATTTGCAGAGGGGGCTCAGACTACACGAAAGAGAGCGTTTCTGCCACCCTGTGTACTTTGATCATTTCTGTCGCCATCTCCTAACTATAAGATCTTTCTGGCGTTGTTTTTTTTTCAAATAATTTTTCATACTAAAATCATTTTGTAAAATGATTTCTGAACGTGAAAATCATACTAATGTAGACAATCCATATATATTTAAAAGGTTTCCAAAACCCCGTAGACAGTTGGCGCCTTGATACCAGATATTATATTAAATTAAGATTAAAATCTTTGATTAACGTCTGAATAGAACTCTTCAAGTAAATATCGAAACGTCATCTTGTGTTATATTGATTTGTATTTTTATAATTTTTTGTCAATAATATATCGTATGGTCTGAGAAAAATTGGTCGACAATTTTATTTACTTAATAAATTAAGATTATTTTATTGATAAATATTAAAAGACGTTTTAGAATTTAAGAAATTGTCACTTACGATATTTTGCCCTTTAACCATCGAACAAAGAAGATAAAAAGCTGTGAGATTTTTTAACAGAATCACGTATCTACTGTTCTTTGTAAAAATTGATATTGTATTTTTATAAGTAAGCTATGTATGTCCATGATATTTACTTTCAATAATTTTTTAGTTTTATTTATATTATTTTTTTTTTGTATTTTGTCCTTTCGTCCTCTGGAAAATTTGTGATCGACCATTATGATGTGACAAAATGACAAACAAACGATCAAAAAACAACTTTTTTTGTTTAAAATATCGTGTGCCCACGTCCTTTCTACGATTTCAACACTGTTTAGTTGCAATATTACAAAATCATTTATATCTTAGATCGCCTTTACAAATTACGTGAGGCAAATTTAGCGATGTTTCGACCCCCCTCCCCCCTTGGTGAGATGCCGTATGATTTTGCTCGACCCCCTCCCCTAATCTCACGTGAGATTTTTCAAAATGCGTATTTTTAATCGAAGAATCTCGCTAGAGATTCTTTTCTGTGCTAAATGCCAACGAATCTCTAGCGTATTCTTATACATTGATTTTGCCTTTGTCCCATATAACGCCGTGTATATGAAGCAAGTTTCCAAGTTTTATAGTTCTGTGACCACGTGACTTTCATAGGACCGATTTTTCGTATCACCCATATATACTTCTGTACCACAATAACAGCTTATATTGTGAGAGTGCGCGTGGACGAGCGGTTACGACGTTAGGCTAGTAATAACTAATAACAGGGTCTTGAGTTCGATTCCCGCCAGCATCATTGGAAAATTTATTTTTCAATTTTTAATTTTTTTTTATGTTTTTAATTGTTTTTTTAGTTTTAATTTATTTTCTCAATTTTTTTCTCATTATATTTTTATTTCCTTTTTAATTTTTATTATTTTCTTGTTTTTTGAAAAATTCACTTTTGTCAAATCTTTTATTAAAAAATAACAAAATATATGATTGAAGTTAGATTTAAATAAATTAATTTATTAAAAAACATATTTATCATAAAAAGTGCAACAAAAATTAAAAAGTGAAAAGATTACGAAGTGAAACTTCTTTTTTTAATGCAAAATAAGTATTTTACAAATGATATGAAAAAAAGTTTGTATTTAATGGTGGGCCTTGTTCATTGATTTTTTTTTCATGCCTTCAAAATGTGCCTTCATGGAATCTTCAAGAATATCCATATTTCAAATGAATATAAATAAAAAAAAAAAAAAACTAAAAAAAAAAAATATACGCGTCGACTTGAGAACCTCCTCCGTTTTTGTTTTTAGTCGGTTAATAAAAAAGAATCATGTATCACAGAGCATAGACTTGTTATAGCTCATTTTTATTTTTAATAGATTTCACATGGATTGTTTACAAATTGAATGTCATGGTATTCGCATGGAGGTGTGATGAGCCGATTGCACCACTAGGTGTTGCACCGCGGCAGCACTGGACTATGCGGCAAAATATAAATGCACTTTTGTAGTACTGTTTGTTAAATGAGAAGTAAAAATCAAAAGTCGATTATTGCAATTTCTATAACCGACTTTTGATTGTTACTTCTTATTTAACAAAATACATGAGAGACGCGCTCGAAACCATAGTTGCATGGAGTAAGGATCGTGTTGTTTTTTACAATACATATTCTAATTTCGGAGATTCATTGCATTTAAATACAACAATATGAACACTTTTATTGCATTTAAATACAACAATATAAAAAATGCACATATGTTTTTTTTTGGAGGAAAAATAAAAATAATGTCTCACACTTTGGAAAAAGACGTGAAATCTTAAAAAAAAACTTCGGAGAAGTAAAAACTTCGTTCTGTGCTAAATTCAAAAACTTGAGGCGACTGAATCTTAAAATTATAACTTAAAAAAAAAGAATTTCGAGGCAGACAAGAAATTGAAATCAAGCTCGAAATTCTGTGCGTAAGACGTCGAAAAAAAATGAATTTCGAGGCAGACAAGGAATTGAAATCCAACCTTGAAATTCTGTGCTTATAAAAGCTACAAGAGCAACAGCAAAAAAAAGTGCACAGACGGCGTTTTTTTAGTGGTAACTAAAGGAGCTATGCGAACACCGTCTTTGCATTTTTTTTTTGCTGTTGCTCTTGTAGCTTTTATAAGCACAGAATTTCAAGGTTGGATTTCAATTCCTTGTCTGCCTCGAAATTCATTTTTTTTCGACGTCTTACGCACAGAATTTCGAGCTTGATTTCAATTTCTTGTCTGCCTCGAAATTCTTTTTTTTTAAGTTATAATTTTAAGATTCAGTCGCCTCAAGTTTTTGAATTTAGCACAGAACGAAGTTTTTACTTCTCCGAAGTTTTTTTTTAAGATGTAATTATACGTTAATCCGTTCTTGATTGCGTTGGATTTATTTAAAAAAAAAAACACATAATTTGCTTAAGGTAGTACGAGCACGAAGGCAATTTTAAATAAAAGGCTTGATTTTTTTATATGAAGTTGGACTAAATCTTAAGCCAATTCTGAAAATTTTAGGGGGGGTTGCCCGATTATTTAAATAAATAAATGATTTATAGTAGGCATATTTAACATTGGCTTTATGGTAAAACGGTAGATGGATAATATGTTTTCATTGATTTCTCCAAAACTAGTCGGTGGAAATTAAAAAAAAACTATTTAAATTAAAGTTAAAACCTTAATAGATTATTGAAAACAAAAAAAATCGTTGTGCCCGACTAATTAAAAAGATTATTTAATCTTTTTAATTAAATATCTTTTTAATTAGTCGGGCACAACGATTTTTAAAAATTAAAAAGATATTTAATCTTTTTAATTAAATATCTTTTTAATTAGTCGGGCACAACGGTTTTTTTTTCAATAATTTGTTAAGAGTATTCGTCCCTGCAAACACCCCCTGCACCCCTCATCTCAAATCTTTTCCCCTCGCCTAAAAACGGTTCGCGCTCTCCCGACGCTATTTTTAAAGCTAGAGGGTTCTGGTAAACGCCAAATGAAAGACAAAGAATCAGACTACAGATCCTTCAGGCGAATTTTTTGAAAAACAGTTTCGCCTACGTGTGAAATATTACGTAACTTATTATTTTTTTCAAAAGGTTGTAAGTTTTTTCAGGAATTTTTTTTCAAAAAATTCGCCTGAAGGATCTGTAGTCTGATTCTTTGTCTTTCATTTGGCGTTTACTAGAACCCTCTAGCTTTAAAAATAGCGTCGGGAGAGCGCGAACCGTTTTTAGGCGAGGGGAAAAGATTTGAGATGAAGGGTGCAGGGGGTGTTTGCAGGGACGAATACTCTTAAGGTTTTAACTTTAATTTAAATAGTTTTTTTTTAATTTCCACCGACTAGTTTTGGAGAAATCAATGAAAACATATCATTCATCTACCGAAATATAAAAAAAATCAAGCCTTTTATTTAAAATTGCCTTGGTGCTCGTACTACCTTAATTCATTTTATTTAACTTAATTTTACCTATAACCCAGTTTTCTCGCAATTTTACACTGTTTCTTGCGGATATTTGCCAAGACCCCTCCCCCTTCTATTCCCCACGTGAGATTCGATGAGGTTCGCTCCCCCCCCCCCCCCCCCGCACACGCTTCACGTAATTTGTGAACGACCCCTTATTAATCAACTAGCTCTTACCCGTGATTTCTTACGTAACCGAAAAATAAATAAATAAAATAAATAAGCGTCGCTAATAGAAAACATTAATTCAACGAATATAACATTTGTGTTTAAATCAAGTTAAACACACAAAAATAAGTAGTAAAAAATGTGAGATTTTGTAACTGTACGTATTTGTAAAATAAATTAAATTTCATTCGACAACCCACGTGTTATAAACATAATAGGTATTTGGTAATATGTACCTAATTTATCTCCTCTGATCAGCGGTTACTGTTCTAAGCTATCGTTGAAATCACTTGTTTACTTTTTGCAATACTTACCTCTTGGTTTCCGAACTTGTATGCCGCGGTCCATTGGCATTTTTACCTCACGTTACGTCTACAACTGCGGAAGAAATTATCAAAAGCGGTGTGGTAGTGGACGAAGTGTCCAAAAACCAAAAAGATTTGGTACAACGTCGGCCATGTAAACCTTGAATAATGTTTATTGAACTCATGCGCGTTATTCATGTTTTATCATGCCTAAAAACCGAACCCTAAATAGCCATTTACCGACTGGTGGCAATTACTTGTCATAACTCAATGAAGATTCCTACTAGCTCGGCCATTGTGGAGTAATGAAAATAAACGTAACTATTTTCTGAGTCGTAACGAAATAGTCGGTAACAACAACTCCGTTGTTACCCATTGAGGCTAAAATTGAGAGGCCGAATGTTTTCGACATGGAGTTTATTCATAACCGGCTAACCTCAAACCAAAACATTGAATCGTGCTGTTTGGTGCTGTTAGTATTGACAGTTTTTTTTATAAAGAAATAAATAGATATTTACAACATCTCATTAATAACAATAAATAAAACATGAATAACGCGCAATTGCTGAATAAAATTATGGGCGTAACTTGTAGGCTAAGTCATGACCTGTCAGCGCGATGAATGACTTAGACTACTAGTTACGCCAATAACTATTATTGGTGCTTTTCTGAACTGGTTCCATCAGTTCTAAACCACAGAACTCTTCGGACCATTGTTCAAAATTCTCGGACTACGCCGACTACGCTAAAGGTGCGTCCAGCCCGGCCCAACGAGCGAGATTAGGCGTTGGTTACCGCATGTTCGTTGACCTTCGGAAATACACCCATATGGCATATGCATTTGTGGGTTGTTGATCGTTCAATGCGAGACAGACGACGACGAAGAAATTATTATTCCGAGGGCCATGTTCTCATATCTCAGTGAAATAGCCAGGGAATAAACGAAACGAAAACTAGGTCGCGGAAGAATGATGAATTAAATTGAGAGTTCTTTTTGGTGAACTAAAATGTCCAAGTCCCGATCTAAACCATTGTCAAACAATTAACAAAAATATAAGTGAAATTAATATTAAAATTCTAATGTCTATTGACTAACGACATAATATATCTATCTGATAGCGGTCCCGCCCGGTTTCACCCGGGTGCAAAAGAACGAATGGGGAAGGAAGGGACATGAGTACGCACATTCATCTAAGTTTACCGAGATGAATGTTGTGTCCAAACTTCATAATGATCGGCGTTACCGTTCAAAAGTTTTTGTCGTTAAAAAGCAGTATTTATACTTTTTTTAAGTAATAAATTTCTTTTAATATAATATTTAATTGAAAACACTGTAAGAAAATTATTTTTATATTTAGGTGCCTATAGTTGTAACTGTTTTCAAATGAGCTATTAATTAGATTTATTTAATTTTACGTCGTAATAAAATTTTAAAAAATTTAAATGTAAGCCTTAGAAGAAAGCAATGTAGAAAATAAAAATATATTCGCCGATGTGGGGCTTGAACCTTAGACCCTGGCATTAAGATTCTTACGCTCTATCGACTGAGCTATCCGGGCTTGTAAACTTGGCACGCTAATATTGCGATATTTAGTTAAGGCATTTCACCTGATTTGTCGGACGGACTAATTTTGAGATACATCTTGCAACATTTTTCATTGATGTTCCGCTACAACTGGTCGTAGCGTGATATTATATAGCCCATAGCCTTCCTCGATAAATGGGCTATCCAACAAAAAAAAAACTGTTTTCAATTCGAACCAGTAGTTTCTGAGATTAGCGCGTTCAACCAAACAAACAAACTCTTCAGCTTTATTAGTATAGACAGTCTTCCTGAGAGGCGGGAAGTGTATTACTAATCGAAACGTCGCTATAGAGAACGTTTTTATATCAAACTGAGCGAATGAAAGCGTGCGTAGCGCTTTACAAATGATTTTGTATAGGCATAAATATGCTTCTAAAGCTCTGTCGCTTTCGTCATCTACAACGTGTTCGACTTTGTCATCTATGGAGCGTTCGACTTCGTTATCAAAATCGCGTTAGGCTTCATCATCTAAAGCGCGTTTGAAGAAAGCTAGAAGATGAGAAAAAGTGTAGTGAAACTTACACAGTAGCGGACAGAAATATTAATTACAAAAAAATAGAAAATTTAACTAACAAAAAGGAATCGTACAGAATCTATAATATTAATTTTAGACGTCCGCCAACTTCACTGCGTGGTAGATAATCGAACTAAATTTAATGATAATAATAAATAGTGGTGGCAATTTTCAATCCATAAATCTATAGTCAAAAGGCAAAATATTTAGGGCAGTCGTATATAAGGTAGTATACAAAGGTAAATAAATATAAACACAAATGAAAAAAGCACAGTTTTTATTTCTTGTTTTTTTTTTATAAATTTATGTTGTTGCGCTAATATTTGAGACTACTAGAATATATTTTTTATAAATAAGATACTATAAATACAACTAGAATAATAATAAAAAATAAATATTTTTTTGTCTTTCAATAGAAAATATTCAAATTCACTTCATACTATTCGAAACATTTTAGCACCAATTACCTATCGCCATTTTAAATCAAAATCGTTTTTCAGTATAGTTCAGATTGTTCCACAACAATCAGAAAATATCTAAGAATAGATTTGTAGATTACATAATGCTTGACAACTCGAGAAAAAAACTGTCTAGTTCCGAGTTCAAGCAATTAATCATTTATTTTTTAAGTGGGCCCGCATTTTATAATAGTGTCAGATAAACGACTGTTTTGACCATTGGGCAGCCTAGTTTTTTTAGTAACTTATTACGATGACCTTGGCTTATTTGAGCCAAATTTGATTTTTAACCTACTTAAAAAAAGAGGTTACCAATTCGGCATGTATATTATTTTTTTTTTAGTCTTTCCAACCATAACTTTTCAAGGGGTTAACCGATTTGAAATTTTGCGGTGCCATTTTGATAGAGTCGCAGCGTCCAAGGGTTTAAAAAAAAATTGAATGTCCTTAAAAAAAAATTGGTTGTCTGTAAAGTCGGTTTACGGACGATAGTTTTACGTGATAACGTCATAGAGAAACATTGAACCATACTCGTAAAGTGTTGAAAAATAACTTTTTTTATTTTTCACATTATACGTATACGTTTCCAAACATTTATTTTTACATATTTAAATAGTAAAATTAGAGTTCTAACCAACTGTAGAAACGGTTTTTAAATATAATAAACCGTTTTCAAAATACACGCAGTTTTAATAAACGGACGGTCGGGTGGTGTGGATTTTTCACTCCCTGTAAGTATATATACGAGCGAACTGGGCAGACTATTGAAAGTTTGTGTCTTGTGATCTTTAATAAATAAATTTTTGTAGCTGTCAAACTTGGGCCGATCGTGCTTCTCTATCGCTTATACTGCGCTCTCGCTTGCACGCACAGGGTCAGGCGGAACGTGACACATTTCGGAACGTGACACTTTTTCGTACATGCAGCCGGTGTTTCATCAATTTATAAGATTGGTGTTTCATCAATTTATAAGACGTTATCACGTCAAAAAATCAAGTGAAAAAAGTAAAATAATAAAGTTTTGAGGTCGGCGCCAAATTAATAAAAGTACTTAAAAGCTATAGTAATTAAATTGGTGCCGATTTCAAAACTTTATTATTTTAAAAATATTTCAGTGTCTTTTTTGAAGGGAGTTTAATTTTTTTATTTACACAAATAGAAAAAATAAAAGCATTGGACGTCGGCGCGATGCGAAAAATTTTAGATTATCGCAAACACTGTCTTAAATTTTTTTGCGAAGACCCAGCCTTAAATCCGGCACTGCGTTCTTTCGCAATAGATATTTGCGTATATTTACGAAAAAAACTACAAGCATGAGTTTAACCACAAACTAAAAATGCATGAGTTTTGTTTCTTGCATAAATGATCGGAAAATGTATTCAGTCCAATGTCCTACTGAACTTGAAAACATAGGTCACTGCCATAATATTATTATCCAATATAAATAATCTTCTGATTATCGTGAAACATTTATTCACACGCGTCTTAAAATTAGACCGCCGTGCGTCATTCATAGATAGAATATTCAGTGTCCAGTGAAATAGTAGTTTATGCGTCTAGGATGTAATGAGCTATATTATCGACGAGTGAGTAACGTTATGTGAAAACGAGCATCAACACATTCTAACATTCAGACGAATCATAATATCGTTACGTCCGAGAAATAGATCCACAACAAATAAAGGCCGCTGCACACGAGGCTGGAAATACTGCTTGGATTTCTGCTGGCCGGCAGGCTGGATACGACGCTGAAAATGACGTCACTGCGGGCTCGCCTGCTAGCTCACAAGATAGTTTATAAAATTAGAACAGGGGCTATTTTTCTCTGCTTGCTCTGAGCAAGAACCAATCGGGAAACAGTATCTTGTCACGTGGGCGACATGAACAAACGCCCACAAAACAACAAGGCGTCGTTCTGCTCAGAGTCAGACAACAGACACGTTTTGCTCTGTGTTTATAGTTTGAACTGTCGCTGCGCGCGCACAAAACAAGCTTGAAAAAGCGTCTCGTGTGAAGCGAGCACATACAAGCAATTAAAACCAGCGCTAGAAAACTAATAGTGAAATCTAGCAAGGAATCTAGCGACAAATCCAGCCTCGTGTGCAGCGGCCTTTGACACCTGTGGAACATTTTTTTACTCGGTACTGAATTTTCTATGGTTGACGTATTGCGGTTCACTTTTGGGACACCTGTACTACACTATAATAATTAATAAATTTTGAAACACTATAGGAGTGTGCGAGTTTTAAATTTTCTTTTCGAGTTGAAATTGAGTATTAAATAAAAACTCGACGTTCGAGTCGAATCAAATAAGCAGAAAAAACTTTATGTACTGAAAAAGATTTTTAGCATGCTTTTTCGGTATCTACAGTTCTTTAAGTTTCGACCTCAGTGCAGCTAGAGCGCCTTGCAGCTCTTGTTCTTTTGTTTAATTCTTTTCGAGTCGACTGTTGACCGATTACTCGATTTTTCAAGTACTCGCACACCAATCACAAAAGAAGGGAAATGAACAATCGATTGCAGCATCAATGTTTTTTTGTTTGTTCTTGTTTTATAATAAAATGTAATACTAAATCGTACTTGATTTTTAACTTATTCCAGTCGATAAAAATCGACGTGCTGCCTTAATAAATACCATCTTGTTAATAAAAACATTGTATCAAAAAATTATTTTTTAATCTAATTTGATCGGATTACATAAAATGACAATTATAATGTTAATCGTAAAGTCAAGAACTCATTCGAAAGAGCAGCATTTCAAGTACCCAAGATTCTTCAAGACCGGTCAATAAAGTTAACTGGTAACAAAATGGCTGCCTGGGTCAGTTCATAAGGCGATATACAACTCAATAAAAATACCTAGTTTGGTAGTTTCGACGCTGAAAAGGTAAAAATAATTAACTGTGATGTCACCCATTAAAGCTGCCAAAGGTAACTTACGGGTTCAGAAACTGGCCGTCAGTTGGGTATATTAACATTAAATACACTATGTTACTATTAATAAACTAAAGCATTTTAACATTTTAATACTAGTTAATTCAATCATCTAATAATATATTATGAAGGGTACAGGGGTTATGCGATCAAAATCTGGTAACTCTGTTATTTTCACGTTTTTACAAAATCTGAAATGATTCATCACTGCAATCACGAAGGGATGTATCTCATCTTGAAGTCAGGGCTTTTAAAGTAAAACTGCTCTCCCATTAGGAAAGAAGCTCGATGTTTAGACTGTAGTGACTTTGTAGGAGCATGGTCACAGTTGAATCACTGTGTATTACTAATGATAGAGCGGCACACTAAAAATTAAAGCTGCTTAAAGACGTACAATGGGACTGTAGAACTCTAAAAGTATATATGGTTTGACATGGAGGCATGGCCTAATCGCGAAACTACATTTTGCTATACTTTCATTTCACGTCACCAGATGTCACAGAGTCAAATCTCTAAAACCGTTGATTACGATTTCTTTAGGAAGATCATTAACCAAGTCAACCGAAATGAAGTCACTTTTTATAAACGTCAATAGATGGCGCAGCATTGGCCACATGTTGACGAGCGTCTTAAGCAACATCGTTTGATCTTTTCGGAGGTGAATTGTGTTGGCAACCGTGACTATAGTATCAATCAACACTATAACTAAATACATTACTTTATGAGCTGATGTAATTACATCATATATTGTAGAATTTCTTTTGGAGATATACATCACTTCGCGTATGGAAAGTTTATATCTAAGAATACTTGCCTATCGTATGAGTTCAGGACGATTTTTTTTATTTTCTTATATTCTCAGTATAAAAGCAGGCCCGGAATATGATTTCGCTTCGTTATAAAATTATATTTAATACTTAATTTCTTGATTTTATCATTTTAAGGATTTTGGATTTGTTATCGCAAAAATTCTAACATGGTTCATTCAGCCATGCATGAATTGTTGACGATGTACATTGTACATAATATATTAATTATAAATAATTATTTGCAGCTTATAGAAAATCATAATGTTAATCATTTCTTCCCACAGGTTATAAAAATGCATCCATCATTTGATCTATATAACAATTAATTCCATAGAAAAATCGTAAAGAACAGAAGACAGTTGAGTTGTAAGATAACATATTACGGATTGGCAATTATTAATAAACTGTTTAAAGAAATGTATACACAATCAGTAAATATAAAAATTAAACAAGTATAAAAACATTAACTGGGTAATTATGACATATTATAAAGCAATTATACTATTGTAACTACATCTTAAAAAGAGACTAGGGCACATCAACAAAACAATCGATAAATAAATTAACAGCAAAATAAATACACATAAAGATTATTTTAAAATTATGCCTTAAAAATGTGATTTTTTTTAAACAAAAAGCTATCATAAACGTTCAATCTTATTTTAAAAAAAAGAAGTAACTTTCAAAAACAAAAAACGGTATTGAGCTTAAGAAATAAACAATTTAACAAAGTTAATAAAAATATGTTTGAATGACATAATATTACATAGGTACTGAAATTTTCGATAAAAACCAATAAAAATCATTTGTAAATTAGATAACAGTAAAAAGGGCTATTATATACTAACCCTTTAATTGCCACAGCCATTATAAAATGATTTCAGACTTTCAGTACAATTATTAACCATCATTCGAATTCAAAAATCAACAGGTAGATACATCTTTCCACAAAAATTGAATAAAATAAACTGTTTATTTTTTAAAGCTCGTATAGTTAACAATAATGGTTCATACTTTTTGAAGCTATGATAATTTCGTTATGGTTTTGTGATCCATAAACTTTTCCAAATTATCCAAATTCTTCCACCAAGTCTTTAATCTGTGCTTCAGCAACAAATTAAACCACGGTGTCATTGGTGCTTCAAGCGTTGGAATAAACGCTTCCAGTTCACCGCGCGGTACATAACAAATGGCGCTCACCTCATTCGGATTTGGCTTTAACTTAACATCTTTCAACAAAAACAAAATATAATCAATCTCGTGCTCACCCCACTGTCCATCGCCGTTGTCTTTGTAATGTATTCTTGTCAAATAGATCATCTCTTTGGGATCGACCTGATCCAAAGGAATGCCCAGCTCGTAATTCAAACGTCTCTGAGCAGCTCTCTTCACACCGATTGCATCGGCTTCTTCGTTTTCACCTTCCACTTCGGCGAGTGGATGACTGCAGCAAGTGTTCGTATAACAATCAGGATACGTCACCTGTTCGAAAATATAAATTAATTATATTAAATTTAAAGTATCTATTTAAAAAAAAAAAACAGTTGTGTGGTTTTAAGAAACCACGACGCAAGTGAAACTTTTATTGGATTGTAGGCGTTGGATTGTAGACACTTATCCATCACGATTAATTATAAACAACAATATTCACATGAATACACGAATAAAAACATGTAAACACTGTACAGCACTTGCCCGCATGACAGACTGACTATGTGTTATATATACTACACGGTCAGCTGATGCTAACCATGGGCGCCGCCATATTGGCCTTGGCTGCTCTACCGAGCGCCTACTCCGAGCGCCTTTCACTTTACCCCTACTCCGCGGCCGCCTGTAATGCGACATGCAACAGACGGCCAGAAAAATTCGGGGCGATAGAATAAAAGTTTCACTTTAATAAGAGATTCAATTGCTTCTTATTCCACCACCTTTCTGGTATCTATGCCGGATTTCTGATACGACTGGTACACGTTATTATTAAAACCCCTGTAAATTTTTAAAAGTAGTTTCATCTTCGAAATTCGTATCAGAAATCAATCAGTAGATAGTAGATCGTCGATTATATACGTTCGACAGCTTAGGTTATTATAAGAATCAAGGTGGAGGCCTCGGTTATTACCGAGAACTCTAGTACTCATAAAAACAACATAACTTAATCATTTTCAAATTCGTTTATACCTTCAGTGGAGAACGCCTTTGCAAAAGCAAATCTCCACGCGAATTAAAAATGAAAACGCTGAATGCCCTATGCAAAATCAAATTCCCATCTGGCTGAACACTATGAGCCTCCCGTTTTGAAGCACTTCCGATGACTTTATCATTCTCATCCACTACAATACATTTCTCAGATAAAGATTTTTCTTGTATGGGATCGAAATGTTCTGCTTCACCTGGTTTATGCACAGTGGTTGATAAATATCTCGAGACGGATCTAACAGCTTTCCCAAAATTCCGAAAAATAGCTACGTCCTTAAAAAATATTTATTAAAAAGTAGTTTCAACAAAATTAACCTTAAAATAATTGTACCTCTCAAATATTTTAATGTACATACCATTCTGTCTGTATTTGATTCAGTTTTTACAATATTAAATTCATATTAAGAAATAAAATGCTTCCCAAATTAAAATTTTGACAGCATTTGACGTAGCCTATATTTAAATGGTTAAAGAAGCGAGACTGATTTACACTGACTAATATTTTTTATCTATGAAAAATTATATTTTGAATGCAATAAAATAATTAATCTTATCTTTCAAAAACACCTTTTACAAATATAGATTTACTCTCAAAACTAGCAGAATACGATTTGAAACTATTTTATTCTCAAGCACATTTATTTGCAACAATTTAATATTTGTACATTGTAAACCCACAAAAACTAAAAAAAGGTGCAGCGGCGTGCATCATACAAGAGATACAGCGTAGAGAATGTGGTCGCGAACCCAACACCGTAATTTCTATAGAAAAATTATTACTAATGCAGATTATTGACAACTGATAACTTTTGAACATAACTTATTTCATCTTTATACAACATTTGACAAAAATAGTTGCGTAAGCTACGGTAATTTGAATGGAATGGCATAATTGAATCTACAATTGATTTTTTGCATCAATTTTGTAACATGTAAATTCCCTCATCAATAATAAAGCGAAAAGTACAAACATCAATTCCCTTGAAAGTTGAAATATACAGCGGAATTTCAGCTAAAATTATAAAGTAATGGGTACTGCGAGAAAAGTTTCAGATAAAGGCGTTTCTACAAAAAAAAAAATAATAATAATGCTCACATTTATATTTTATTATGTTTAATAGACATCAATACAATAAAATCATACAATATAAAAAGCAGTTGGAATCTTTTCCGATTTAAAAAAAAATGCAAATTTTTTTATATAATAGCAATAATTATATATTAAGAAATTTTATCGTAATTAATCTGCCATATTAAACAGGTTAAACAGTATTACAAGAATTTTAAAAATATAAAAATTAAATAGCCCTGTCCTTATGTTTAATTCGAGTAAAAGTGTATTTTCATTTCGAGATTATCCTGTTTTTGGAACATAAGTCAAAATTAAAGCTGATTTTGATGGTATCGGCACTGTTGTAGCTGGTATTTTACTCCTACAAAAGAAAAAAAAAACATTAATTTTTCTTATACATACAAACATTTGTAATAAGTTTAAAAAAATTAATTAAACACAAAATGCACTAACTGGTTCTATATACAATAAAGAAGTACGAAATCACACTTACTTCACGTTAATGCCATCAGCCGAATAATTTTCGCTTAAAATAAGAACGGTTAAATCATCCGACATTTCTGGAATTTGTCCAACAAAATTTACCGTCACATTATTGGCACTAGGATTGACTGCCACTAAGAAACCCGGATTACCAGATTTCACTCTGTAAAAAAAATCAATTATAAATCACCCAGCACATTAAATAATTTTTCAATGAATAAAGAATTCTTACTCTGAACTTGTCCTGAAGCAGCATAAACAAAATTACAAATTATTCAAAAAATAAAACCTTGATTTGATTGAACTTTCCTTCTAAGAACTTGCATTTGTTTTGTATATAAAACAATCGCTATTTTGGCGTCTGACGTGACGCCTTCTGACTCCACCAATAGTTGCATTGTGTCACGCGGTAAAACATGGTCCAATGGACATGACGTTGAGAAACAAATGCAAACTACACGTTTGTTTGGCTTTGATGGTTGCGTTTATTTTTACGTATTTTTGAATTAGCCACCAATAACATCAGGAGTCAGACAATCGTGGTTGTGTTTAGATCCCTACTTTTTGACTTGATCGCAAAGCTATGCTATTGGGTAGTCAGATTACGTAGGTTTAACGCGCGTTAAAAAAGCGCAATTATTACTGACGACTTTACATTATGTTCTCTCACAAAACAAATGAAAGAGCGCATGTAACTTTTACATAATATACTAGGCTGGGTAGGAGATGGTGCAATAAAGAAAAATTAAACGCCCACATTGCGACAAATTTTTGGGACACATCTTCCCCATACATTTTTTACACCTTTGCCTAGCAAGGCACTCTTCACTGAGTAAAAGTCAGTCATCAAATATAAAAAAAAGCCTCACCTTGTATAAGCAAACACAGTTTCGCCGTTTATACGATATGCTTGTAAGTCGCCAAACATAACCGACGGCGTATTCCGAGCGTTTACGAGTGCCGTATAAGATTCTGTGAAGTCTCTTTTCGTAATTATCGGAGTGCCCGGTAATAGCGACACAATGATGTCGAGCACGTCCAGAGATAACGAACCTTCACTATACTATTGACAAAAAAAAATAAACGGATTCACGAATAAGAAATCAAAAACCTATAAATGGAATTTAATTATAAGCAAATTAAAATACATACTTTCCATGCTGGCCAAGCATCTTCTAGTATGGTTCTAGCGTAAGTTAGACCATTATACAAGTAAGTAGCTGATGCGTTCCTCGCATGGAGATTGAATACCCCTGAATGTCTCGGTAAGTCAATTGTTAGAGTTTCATTTAGTTTAAATGGATCCAATGAATCAACATCCTCGGCTAAAGTTAAAATACCTGTGCAAAAAGAATTTAATTACATAGCGATATGAGTTACAGACATACCGTGTTAAAAAAAAAATTGGTTGTCTGTAAAGTCGGTTTACGGACGATAGTTTTACGTGATAAGGTCATAAAGAAACATTGATGAACTCTCTGACGTCACGCGAGAAGAGAGAGAAATGCGTACAAGCCGACGCTTGGGCCGATCGTGCCTCTCTATCGCTTATACCGCGCTCTCGCTTGCACGCTCAGGCTCAGGCGGAACGTGACACTTTTTCGTGCGTGCAGCCGGTGTTTCATCAATTTATAAGACGTTATCACGTCAAAACTAGCATTTAAAATGCCAAAAATAACCTACCATTCCCATTCGTTTCATTTTTAATAATTTCTCTCCATGTATTTAAAACTGACGCGATCTCAGGCAGTCCTTTCGTGTATTTATGTAAATAAAATTCGTAAGACACAGACGTGATCGATGGATTATTGGGACCTTGATCTTCGTTTCGAAAAGCCGGATCTACGAATAAGTAATTAGCTCCAACAAGTCGAATACCATTCGCACCGGCATGTAACCAGCTTTTAATAACTTTGGAAAAACCGTCCACTACTGTTTCGTTGCGGAAATTCAGATCTGGAGCGTTCAACTGAGCCAAATAAAACTGTTTACGGGTTTCGGAATATTTCCAAGCCGAATCTCCATTTGGCGACAGCTACAGAAAAAAATAGGAATTACAATAAATCGGACGGATTTTTATTAATTTAGGAGACATAAACCTTTCAAATGAAGCGAAACTTGAAGCTATTTCTCGATGTTATTAAAATATTCACTGAGTAAGCACTGCTGGTTATTTATTAAAAATTGGTTGTCTGTAAAGTCGGTTTACGGACGATAGTTTTACGTGATAACGTATTCCGCTCGAATATCATATTTAATAATACATAACCTAAATTTTAGTAGCTGTCAAACTATATTTTTACCGACTCTCTATCGCTTATACTGCGCTCTCGCTTGCACGCTTAAGGTCAGGCGGAACGTGACACTTTTCAGAACGTTACACTTTTTCGTGCATGCAGCCGGTGTTTCATCAATTTATAAGACGTTATCACGTCAAAAAATGAATCAAAAACAAATACGACAAAAAAAATAAAAAATTAGTTTAAACCACAAAAGTTAGGTGATAAATCGAAAGTTTAAAGAAAGCGTTGAAAAAATTATAATTCATATTATCATAGATCAAAACGTTCAGACATTCAACTTCATGAATTATGATTTCAGAAAGATGAAATAATAAAAAATTTACCCAATTATTGGGCGGCAATGGTGAGCCACTCTCGTTCAGTCCTTTTGGATCGGCCCAAATGTAATAATCGGCAAATCCGTCTTCTCTGTTTTCTGATTTATTTAAAAACAAATTTGTGCCGCTCGGTTTAAGTTCAACGATAACATTGAGACTGAAATTCTTCGCGTTGCCGATAAAAGTTTTGACGATTTCAACATTAGTGTCGGTCAGATCATAAGCGTCCGGACCCGGAGTCACAATAACTCCTTTAACGCCCATTTCGCTCAATTTTTTCAAATATTCTGAGCTCGCCGTCGACGGGTTGATTTCAGCTAACGGGCCTTGTTGCCACCTAAATTTATAAGCTGTTAGAAACATTTTGGAAAAAAGGTGTTCGATTTTATATTTCATATACAATAGAGCTGGAAATAAGGAAAGTGGATAAAGCTCCAATAAAAAACTAGCCCTATCTTGAGAAACAATACTATTTTGAGAGCTATATTAGTTATGAATTTTATTATGTATGCAGTCAAAAAATTGCCTTTAAAACATGAATAAACTTTGAAAGAAACTGCGTGATCACAAAAGTTGTTAGTGTGACGTCACATGTCACGAAAGACGGCCATCTTGAGTTTTGTGATTGTTTCCATGGCACATGACGTCACGTAACTGTTCGATAAAAAAAAGTTTAAAGGTTTTTTTTGTGTAGAATTTTATGAACTACAATTTCTCTCATAACTATTTTCCTCGAAAAATGAATAATTTTCTAGATACTTGTGAAAAGCTAGAATTTACTCTATCCCATCCCATAAAAAAATCCTCGGATCAAATTAGAGGCACTTTTCAGGATATTATGCTTAGGACATCATAATAAAGGTCGTCACAAAAATCCAGTTTGGTCGGAATTTTTTTGAAGTCAGTCTTATTTTCCTAGACAATAGACTATAAACGAAACTTATTATTAAGCTTATTTGAAATTAGTAAGAATTGATTTAAATATCATTTTGTTCAGAATTAAACAAAGTAAAAATCACACGCAGTTTCCTCAATTATTCTAGTTCCCGGTTCCGGAATGACTTTCAGTTTTAACTCTAGACTTAGAGCTGAAAGTCCCAACAGAAATCTAACCGTTATTTAACACGGGTTTTCCAGCGAATTTGAGAGTTCTGAAGTCTAGTGCAGGCTTACAGCCCTATAAAATAAAATCAATGACATACCATGTCCTCGGAGATGGTGGAGCACATTTTGGAGCAGCAATTATAATCGCAACAGCACCGACCAACATCAAGATCCAAACCAACCAAAAGAGAATGAACAAAATCCAACGAAGCCGCACCCAAAAAGGGTCGTTTGCATAACGCATAAGTTCTTCTTTGCCCATACCAACAAATGTTGGTTTGACATCGCCTGCAATTAACAATTCAAAAATTACCGAATAAACAAATATGTCAAAAAAAAATTTAGTACCGGGATTTTTTAGTTCATCCATATATCAAAAGAAAATTGTAATTTGTAAAGTGTTCTTTTTTTACACTCAACTCGTGTTTGTATGAGTCACCCATATTTGGAACTACAATATTACAAATTACTCTTCAGTTACCAGAGATTATTTCTGCAAAAAGGTCACCTAAAGTGTAATGATAAACGAGAAAATAGTTTTTTTTTATGCATAATTTAATATAAACTATACAATAGATAGGTAGATATATTGCAAACGCTCTAGAGCAGAGGTCATCAGTGTCTATAAAAAATTAATCAAATATACATACCTATCGATTTTAACGACCCATAATTACTACTAATTATAATTTTTGAATTGTGAATTAATTCAGCGTCCATTTCTAGTTTCAGAAATTTCGCTTTCTTATTACTAAATGAACTCGAATTCCTAATTTGCTACCTGATACCCCCCTAGAATAACCCCACTCCTTCAACTTTGATCTCTATTATTGTTTTGTGCCATTATCAATAAGTTGTAAAAACAAACTGTTATTATTTAAAGATAGGCTTCTGTATTATTGACAGTCAATTATTTGTTTTTTCAACACATATTTATAAAAAAAAAAACAAAGAACAGAAACATTAATAAAACGAGATACGCTTTCATTGAAAATATATTTTTACAATTACTATTTTAGAAAATCCACGCAAATTAGGTCGCAGTATATTCAGGTCTTTTGATAACAAATTACATTATTTTAATCACACGTGGTATATAAACTACTCAAGCTTGTTTGTTTGTTTGTCCCTGTTAATCTCAGAAACTACTGAGGCAATTAAAAAAAACATGCCTGACTCTCGCGCGTTAGAAGTGAAATTTCTGTGGTTCTAGCATTTGTTAGCGATTTTTAGTGGAATGTGTTTCCGTGGCTAAAGAAAATGCCACGTATACACACAGTACGTACTGCGCATGCAGGTAGAGTACGTATGACGCTTTGACAGAGAGAGTAGAAACGATTTTCCTACCCTTTCCCCTCAGCTATCGGTTGAGGTCGAAGAAGAAGAGTTTCAAATCTTTGAACGTCTGAATAGAACTCTTCAAATAAATAAAATTGTCGACCAATTAGAAAAATCTAAAAAATATTAGATTTTTCTGAAGAAGATCCAAATCCAGATCGAAACGTCATCCTTTGTTATTATGATTTATATTTTTATATAATTTTTGTCAATATATGGTCTGAAAAAAATTGATCGACAATTTTATTTATTTGAGAAGCGTTTCACATTTCATCTCATCCACGCCAATTGGCCCTACCGCGGCTAAAAGAAGTTTCACTTCAATAAAAAAACACTGTTTTAAAGTCTTATTCCTTCCCGAATGGCAGTTCATATAATTATAGGGTGACTGAACTAAATTTTGATTAATCAGAAGTAGAAGGTAGATCTTTTTACATTCATTTTCTCGTCAGGAATGGAGCGCAAATGATCGTGTTGTTATACGCTGTTTGGCAAAATTATTTAAAACTCAACCTTATTTCGTTTTAAATTATAAATTATTACGCAACGATAAAAGGGGGATAAGCAGTGAGTATATTGGATGCTAAACTAGAAATGATGTAAAATGATATGAGACTTGTGCTCTTGATTACTTCGATTGGCAAACCAAAATCTACCGGAATCTGATCAAAATTAAAAAATTATTGCGTCATACACGTTATAGGGAACCCCCTTTATTAAAAAGAGCATAGCTAGTGATGGGAATAATCGAATGATTTTAATAATCGAAAGGTTGCTACTCGAATGATTTTGATAATCGAATGATTCATTCGAAATGTTACCTTCGAGATGTTTCATTATAATGAGTACAACAAATATTCTCGTAGTATTTAGTTTACTATAGGTAGTTACTACTTACCCACAAAACTTTTATTTCATTAGCAAAAATAATTAACTGGGAGAAATACATAATAATATATATTATATAAAACAAATCATTCCATTTCAATAGCAATCTTCAATTTATACTATATTTTTATTTTTACTAAATAATTAATAAACTATAAAAGTATAAACTATAAAATGTAGTGTGGTCTGTGTAGTGTGTACATCTATTTCTGGTAGTCGTAAACGCATTACGCAAAACACTGCAATAAAACCAATTAAGAGATTGGACAAAATTCTCTCGCGGACAGAATTCACTCATTGTACTTATATCTCGAAAGGTATATTTCGAGTGGTTTAGGACGTTCTCGAACGATGTTACTGGTTACCGCAAGCTAGCCGTGAGCAGTGAAGACAAATACAAAATGAAACTTCATTCGACCTAAAATATTAGTTCGAGGCATCGAGCTTCGATTGAATTCATTCGCAGTATAAACACATTCTGAATGAAGTTTGCATTCATCTCGACTTCAGAGGTTTCGATTCTTTAGACTTTAATAGCTAATACAATAGAGTAACCTGGATGCAGTGCTTCATAGAACAGAGGCAGATAAAAGATGTTACTACTTAGTATATACTTACTAAAAATCATTCGAGTGATTTTTAATAACCTCTCGAGATATCTCGAGATATTTTAATAATCGAATGATTCTGTATTTTATTTCGAGATATTCCCATCACTAAGCATAGCACTAGAGTACAATGATTTACAATAAAAAAATATCTATAAATAAATGAATATTTAACTCTTTGACCTCAAATTAAAAATGATAAACTTTGACATAATAACATATATACATTTGAAAAAATACTAAAAATTTGAAAAATAGCATTTCAATAATACAGTTTAAGCGTTTTGCAGAGACGAACTCTGTGATAAATCAATTTAATAAGATAATTGGTTCAATGTGCATGCTCTTTCTCCGACATTAAATCAATTTTATTCAATTAAATCATAACAATATCTTTAAATGAGTGAAATTATCGTTGAACAAATTTTAATTGAATAAAATTAAATTTTTAAAGGTTCAATTTATCTTCGTATAAATTATACAAAATAAAACATACCGAGATCGATTTTAGCATCTCCATTCTGTTTCTCTCCTGTAATGAATTTTACTTCAGATGCATCCACTTTTGAATCTACAGCAACCTTCTTTTCGTTAGAAGGAAGCATTTTTTCATTTGCACCGTCTGGTGTTTGCACCATTTTTGCGGTTTCAGAGTCTGTTACACCTTTAAAAAATATTTAATGCAATATTGTCAATTTTTCAGATCAAATTTAAATAATTAACAGGTTTAATGATAGGTACTTTAGTCAGTTTACAAACTGTAAAGCAAAAAAGTCTTACCTTGTTCCAAATCAGTTTCAGATATCTTTTTATAACTCGCTGGTGGGGATACTGTTTCCTCCTTGCCGGCGATATCTAGCCTATTGCTTTCCATTGTTTACGTGTTACGAGATTTTTTATTGTACAATCTGCTTATCTGTACAAGGTCAGTTAAATAAAAATTAAAGGCGTTGACGCGATTCGCGAGTAACTAACCGCGTTTGTCACGTTTAGCTGACGTAACAACTGCTGCGTCTTGCTCCAATGCTCATCACGAATTTACATTGCGCATGTGCATTATAATTTTCTAATTTTGACAAAAAATTGATTTTGAAATAACCTGATTAAATCAGATCATATTTTAGTTATTCTCATTTTTATAAGTTTTATCTATTAAAAAATATATATCTAACCTATCAAATATTTACAATATATTTTAGATACAGCATTTTTTTTTTTATTTAAACTCGAAAGCTGCCGCCTTAAAAGTTTTTTTATTGGACTACTCGATACATCTGACGGCAAAGTGTAAAACTATAATTATATTGGCAACACTTATTCTTGGTGGTTTTTTGTTTAAAATTTTCATTTTTTAATAGTTGATAAAGAACTTTCCTGTGACGAAATGTCAAAAATATGTCAAATTCTTTAAACAATAGCAAAAATTATAATTTGAAAAATGGCTTTAACCAATATTTTACTCCTAAGTCAGATTGCTGGATATGTCATCGCACTTATTTTATCACTGTGCATTGTTGTTCCAATGGGAATGCATCGAGATGAATTTAAGTAAATGGATTTCTTTATTCTCATTTGCGAACTTTATGATTATATCTCATTGTAATTAACATCTCATTTTTAGGGGACACTGTTTATTATTTTCCACAGGGATGTGGCAAGAAACAGATGGACAATTTAATGTTAACTGGGCCTCGCAGGGATACTGTAATTACAACATATTTTTAGGTGTCATTCTATTTCTCGTTTCTGCAATTCAAATCTACAGATTATCGATGCTGATGTACCGCGAACAAGACAGCAGTTTTCTCTCGGCATTTATAGACGTTGTGATATGTATTACTTTAGGAGGCATGGTAGTTATTGGTGCAATAATGATTACGTTAGGTTTCATGGTATGGTGTGAAAATATGACGCAACGGTTCCCTTCGTAAGTATCATTTGAACGAACAATATTAAATTTTATCTGACATTAATTACCCCGTACATGACTTGATTATTATACGAATAGGTGCGAAGTAGCTGACGGAAGAGCCATCGATAAAAAAGATAATATTGACACTACCGGTTTTTATGTGGAACTCGGAGCAGCACAGGTAAGTCATAAAAGTAGAATTAAAACTAAATTAGACGGAAACTATTGGACTAAGAGCTGGGTATGGAGAAAATGGGTGACTCGGTGCAGAGCTGAAAATTTGCTAAATAATAGGAGATAGTACAAGTAAGTAGGGAAAAAAAAATTGGTTGTCTGTAAAGTCGGTTTACGGACGATAGTTTTACGTGATAACGTATTCCGTAATACATAACCTAAATTCTACATATAATAATTATAATATACGAATCTATGATATTGCATCTTTCACTTCAAATTTAGGTTAATTTTATTTATTAAATTACTCACCACCTATAAAAATAATTTTTTTTATTAACTTTCTTTCTTTCGTATTTATTTAAGTCTCAAAGATTAACTGTCATACTATTTATAAAGAAATTGTTTCACTGTTTATATAAAATTCCAAAACCTACTTACAATATTTAAGTATTTTCATACGTCAAAAAATTGATTTTTATAATGATAAAATTTGTAAGAAAACGATTTTTTCGATAGATGAGACCTAGCTAAAACGATTTTTTGCCCCCCAAAATCCCTTTTCAGTAAATTTCATCCAAATCGTTAGGGCCGTTTTCGAGAAAAGCACGCACAGGGTCAGGCGGAACGTTACACTTTTTCGTGCATGCAGCCGGTGTTTTATCAATTTATAAGATTGGTGATTCATCAATTTATAAGACGTTATCACGTCAAAATTGCCAGAAGGCTAGGCGGAAGATAAAGAGCTGCCAGAAGGCGCTAATGTTGCGAAAAATCAGTGCACTTCTGGCAATTTCTATACTTATTCTGTAATTCAAAACTAGATTATATATTATCTATATCATACATTATATTATAGTTATAAGGTAGAGATGTCGACAAAGTAACGATACGATACGAAACTACTCGTTACTCTAGAATACCCGAAGTAACGATTACCGATTTGAAAAGTAAATCGTTACTTTTACTTGAATGATTACTATTGATTATTTTATTATGCGACTATATTCATTGAGTTCCTGCGAACCTTAAGATTTCGGAGCACTACAAAGGAGCCGCTGATACGTATAACATAAATATGCCGCCGATATCAATAGCCCTTAGCAAAATTAATTGTGTATTATTGTATTGTTGATATGTTGATATTTCGCGGTCAGTAATCGTCTTGTGTCGATATTTATTTTATTCAGTACGTTTTTATACGCAATAATTAATTATTTGTTGGTTCAGACACTACGTACTCCAGTAGTTGAAATGATTACTTAATACCCAAAAGTACCTATAGTAGTAACGAATACATAAAAGTAACGATAATCGACATCACTAGTATGTAACCTAAGTAATCAAAGTAACGAGTAGTTGAAATGATTACTTAATATCAAAGTACCGAGTAGTAACGAATACTTAAAAGTAACGATAATCGATATCACTATTATAAGGGCATACTGAAAATTCAAACATGATATAATAATTACATTCGACAAATATTCAAAATTATTAATGTCATTTTGATAGAAATAAAATTAATCGTCATATATTTTCATTAATAAAATTACGGTGTTATAACAACGTAATTTTATTAATTTATTTAATTTTATTTCTATCAAAATGTCATTAATAATTTTGAATATTTGTCGAATGTAATTATTATATCATGTTTCAATTTTCAGTATGCCCTTATAACTATATAATGTATAATATATAGGTATAATGTATAATCTAGTTTTGAATTACAGAATAAGTATAGAAATTGCCAGAAGTGCACTAATTTTTCGCAACATTAGCGTCTTCTGGCGGCTCTTTATCTTCCGCCTAGCCTTCTGGCAATTTTTTCCCTACTTAATTGTACTATCTCCTATCATTCTACAAATTTTCAGCTCTGCACCGAGTCACCCATTTTTTCCGTAACCAGCTCTCTGTCTATATGGGAATAATTGTACCAAGCTTAGAGCTGGACAGAGTTCGCCGACAATTTGGAATCCAGCACTTCTAAATAAAATCCTTTAAAAGTTATTGCATTTTTGAATTAGTTCTGAAACGTGTAGAAATATCTTTGAGCTTGCCGTGCTTAAAAGTAATAAGTATTAACAAGACGCAAATCACATTTTAAAGATCTAATATTTTTTAACAATATTTACAGTTTGGAGCGTGGGGTTCATTTGTTTGCTGGGTAGGGCTTGGAGTATGCGCGTTAATAAAATTATGTAGATATCACCAGCTTGAAAATTTGCGAGTATCGATGTATCGAGAGCGTCAACGCTTGATAAATGCAACCGATGATATAAGTCCCAACGGTTCGCTAAATCGTAATACAGTACCGCCTGCGTTACAAGACCAACCAACTACACTTACGTAAATCCGGTTCTTCCAAGTACTTGCGTAATAATTAGAATAACAATCAACATAGAAAATGGACAGCGCATATGGAAACACATCATTCAACTAAGGTAGACCTTTTTTAATCACACTCAAATCTGTAGTGTTCTTAGAAAGAGGCAAAGATCGGCAGTTATTTCTACGAACAGCGTTTTCTAAAAAAAAGATCTATTTTATCTCACTCGTGCATTTTCAGTCCATTTTATATGTGGATGAGAATAACAAATTAATCTTAGTACATTAGTTAGTTTGATTGTTTGCGCGCATTTTAAAAATAGTCATTGAAATTGAGTGTAGAATTACATATCCATAATTTATCGCGTTTGTGAAAATGTCACATTTACTAAAGATGATTAATATCACATGATCAAGCAAATATTATAATTGTAATTAGTGATACCTTATGATAAGACCTTTACATGATAATATTGAGTAATGAGTAGTGTCCGACCAAAGGTCGATTTCTGAAGCCAAAGACTTAAAAACCCTACAAGCTACAATTAATAATATAAATGATTTTAAAACTTTTAAATTGAAGGTTTACATCGACTATATCGTACAAAAAGGTAATTTTAATCATTTCTAGAAGTCCATTTGTAACAGTTTCTGCGCTTGTAGGAAGCCTTCAAGCTTCGGCCCATATTGGCCGAAGCCGAAGCTTCGGTCGGACACTAGTAATGAGCATAATTTACTATCATAAAGATAAATAAGAACGAGTGAAAGTATCATTTAGATTTTTGTTTTATTATTAAACTGAGATAATGAATTGGTACTCTATAATAACCTTAGTAGTTGATCTTACATAAATAGAAAAAAAATAGTACGCCATTTTTGATCAAAAAACGTACCAATTGAAAATAGTTCCTGAACAAAAAATCAGGAACATAGGACAGTTTATTTATGTTTGTATTAAAGAAGTCCTTTTTAAAATTTCAAAGCAAATGCGTTTTTAAAATTATATAATGAAAGAAAATCCAACAGAAATCGGAATATTGAAAATTTGAATACAAGCATCACTGCTAACAAAATAATTGAATGTAAAATTACTGATCGAATGTATGCATGTGTATATATATAGTTAATTGAATTTATGCCGTATGTTGAAAATATTAAAATAAAAGTGTTATTCATTGAGAATAATTTATTGGTGTTATTCGATTGATCCACCGAATAATTCTACACACATAGTTTTAAAGTGTATACTTATATGTAAATACTTACAACCAAAGATTTTTTTCGATGCAAAATTTTCAGTAATAAAAATTGTGCAATTCATCAATGAAAACGTGATATACAGGTAGTTCCATTTTTACATGTTCATTTTTCCAAATACTCACAACATCGAAATTATGAACTTTGTTTGCCATAAATAAATGCTAAACATTATGGCGTTTATAAAAATGTTTTAAGTGGACAAAAATATAATAACGATGTTGCTGGAATATAATTAAAAGGCAATAAATAATTAACAGATTATAATATTTATTTACAGTATCGACATATCAATAATAAAACAGGTATATTTTACTAAATTAAAAATATATCTGAACCTATTTCTCAAACGATGTATTTTAATTATCACTTTTTTTAATGACTAATCATTATTTTTGCCCGTAACTTTTTTGCTTCGTAGCTTGTAATTTGAATTAATTTTTATTTATTATTTTACTACGTGATATTTTTATATTTATACCATATTTTATAAAAACAATTTCCGGTCAAAAATATCAAGTTTTTGTTCTTGGTAAATCATATACCAGTTTTATTGTATAAATTGTATTGTTACACTAAAGTGTATTATTAAAATATATAATCACATTGGCCTTGTTTTTTTTTTTAATATGAATATTCCCTTTTTCTACTCAGTTATCGAAGTTTTCTCAGCTCGCGGTACCACTGAATTTTCTGCCAACAAGGCATCCCCAGGGGCGGGCAAATCTTTTGATCGGCGGGCCATATAGCTGATGAAAATTTGACCGCGGGCCGTATTGCTGATGAAAATTTCACCGCAGGCCAAATTTGGAGAGCAAAAAAAAAAGGTCCTCGCATTGTATTTCCGCATTTGGAGAGCAAAAAATTCTATTTCCGCATTTTTTCTAAAATGCTTCGCGGGCCAGATAAAACTGCGCTGCGGGCCGCCACTAAGGCAAAATTTCTAAGTGAGCTCTCCAACTACTAGTAAAGCCACTTAATCAACTGATTTAGTTATTCGATCGATAAAACATTTTGTTTTATTCATTTTTTAAACATTTTGTATCCACTTTTACTGGTTTAATGCCTGTAGATTTTGCAAATTCGGGATGATTTTTCCACATATGTATTTTAATTTGCCGTCTGTTGCCAATCATCAATTTACATATTTGACACGTTCTATGCACAAGTCCCATATGATTCCGAAGTATACTCGTTTGAACAAAACAGCGCCCACAAACTTTACAATCGAACGGTTTTTCTTTCCGGTGCGTTCTTAAATGTTCCTTTAAATAGTTCGATCGCGCGAAGCCCCTCTTACACACCCCACAAGTATACTTACGGACATTCGTATGAACACTCTTGTGACTCGCTAAACCACTTTGCCACCTGAATTTTATAAAACAAACATCGCACTGATACTTCTTCTCGTCGGTATGCAAAACAAGATGTTCTTTTAACGATTTTTGATTTTTAAACATTTTATTACAAATTTTACAGACATTGTCACCGTCGTGACTTTTTTGATGAGTAACCAACTGGGAAAATTTCGGATATTTTTTGGAACAAATGTCGCACTGATATTCAATCAATTCGAGATGTATTTTCTTATGTTCGTAACACTGTAACCGAGACGGAAACATTTGGCCACAATTCTCATATGAACAACCGACGACTTGAGGCGCTTCTTTAGCTGCGGCGACGTCTTCGTTCGAATGAGCCGACATGTGATTTTCTAGCCGTAGCTGTGTAATAAAACTACAGCAGCAAACGATACAATAATGATCTTTTATATGAGTCGTTAAATGACTGTTTAAATTCGACGTTCTCGTAAAAACTTTAAAACATATTTCGCAAGTTAATATTTTCAACATTGAATTTTTACCCATATGATAATTTAAATGATTCTTATACGAAATTTTATCACTGAAAATTAAGTTGCACGGGTGACATTCGTATCGAGAATTGTAATAATCGTGCAGAAGACAATGATTCTTCATTCGGTACTCGTTTTTAAACTTTTTGCCGCATAATTCACACGAATACACAACGTTCCTCTTGTGTATTCTTCGATGAGATGTAAGAGCTACTTTAGAGTTAAATATTTCCGAACACTCGGAACACGTAAAAAAAGTCGTTCGATCGTTCTGATTCGAATCTTTTACAGTTTTTCCGTACGAATTCTCCATCGGTTGATCTTGGATCAGATGTATTTCTTCTTCGTTTTCGTACGTCAACGAAACGGCTCGTTCGTGCTGTTGCAAGTGCTCGTCAAGATTCGACTGCTTCTCGTAAAGTTGACCGCATATCTGACACATCAAATCGCCGACATAGCTGTGTTCGTGGTTGAGCCAATCGGATTTATTTTCAAATCGCAATAAACAAAATTCACATTCAAAAATAATACCGAGAACGTTGTTTTCTACTTCGGTCGATTCGTACGTTACGTCCATATCGTCAGAGCTGGTAGCATTCTGGGGTTCGGTGTTGACGTTAACGATTTCAATGTTACCTTTTCCGTTCTTCAAACCGGCCGATAAATGATCGAGCATTTCGTGTCTAAAATCTGCGCTGTAATTTTCAATCTTTATAATACTAGGCTGCTCGGAAAGTTTCTTTCCACTTTTTGTATACGGTTTGATTTGAAACTTTGATTCGTTACTAAATTTGTTGGCATTTTGGTCCGCGTTTAAATAATTTATATTGTCTTGTTCATTGTAAGCATCGATAATTGCGGAAGTGCTGCCTAAAACCGATGAGTTTTTTCTGCCGGCCGAACTGTCTTCGTGCAGATTCAAATGATCGACAAATTGTTCCTCGTTATCGAATGTCGTCTCACATTTTTGACATAAATATATCGGGTTCACATATTCACTACCGATTTCTTGTTTACAAACATTCTCATCGAAATCAATTTTAATTATTTTTACGTTTTCGTTGCTCTGATTATCATATCCGGTCCGTAGAGGTTCTTCTTTGATGATCGGTTCGGTTTTTATACGAATGTATTTTACAGCTGGTGCATCGTTTTCGTTTGTTGCATAACTTTCAGAAAAATTGTTTTTGTCTATTTCAGGAATTTTTTTTCCGAAATATCTGGAAATATAAAAAATTTGTCGTTTATTTATTTCTATCAAAAATCCTCCATTTTACATAATATACAAAAGCAATAGTATCTGAACAAGTCAGGCGCGGTCCGAAAGGGGGGGGGGGTCACAGGGGAGATGACCCACCCCAAAATCTAAGGTCAAATTGAAAAATCTCAAAAATTTGCCAAATAATAAAAGGAAATTTTTAGCTATCCCCTAACAGCGATAAATTTATAGTTTGCTGACATCTAGCGGTACCAGACGTCTCAAATATTATCACCCGATTCGCAAATACAAAAAGACGACTTCCATTTGTTTTATAGGTAATGTATAAAATAAAATTGTGTCTTGTGCAATAATGTTTATTTTATTCCAGATACCTATTTTTTATTAGTGTAGTGAGTGACCCCCTCCAAAATTTCAGGCTGCGACCGCGCCTGGAACAAGTCTTTTTTTTTGTCACAAAATAAAAAAAAAATTGGTGGAAAGGAAAACATCAATTAAGTAGCTTGTAACAATATATTAATATAAAATTTCTGTGTACATTAATACTATTGGGGCCACTTGTGTGGACATTAAACAAATATAATAATTTATATTTATTTGAGATTCTATGATAATTTACGAAGCTTATAAATTCAACAATTAATTTACAATGTTTCTAACGAAATGGGGAAAAATAATACACATCAAATTTTCACCATTTTCATATACAGCAGTCTCCAATTAAAACATTGTTCGTTATTGGCCGACTTCCACATGTCAAAACCCCTTCACGCTGGGTATAAACGACTGAAGACTGTTTCACTAGCTGAATATATTATTTACTTGGCGATTCACTGTTTAATGGACTCGTTGAACAAGCAAGTGCATAAGTAACCGTTTAATCAATTCAAAAATATATTACATAAACTGGTAAAGTATTTTTTTATATAAAACAAGTCTGGCAAAGGGACGTCCATTAATTACGTGAGATGTTTTTTTTTGACGTGATAACCTCTTATAAATTGATGAAACACCGGCTGCATGCACGAAAAAGTGTCACGTTACGCCTAACCCTGTGCGTGCAAGCGAGAGCGCAGTATGACAGCTACTAAAATTTAGGTTATGTATTATTAAATATGATATTCGAGCGGAATACGTAATCACGTAAAACTATCGTCCGTAAACCGACTTTACAGACAACCAATTTTTTTTTTAATTTTGGGTCCCCCTTGGTGAACTTTAGTAAGATGTGGTGAGATTTACCCAATAATTTTTCGTTAATTAAATTTTTTTTGATACATTCATTACCTAAGCGTTAATACTGATGTCTCTTATGTACTAAATTTTTTCTGTGAAACAAGAGGAGAACAAATGATACTATGTTTAAGTAAGGTGCACTATAACGATGATAATTAAATGTAGTAAAAGTAAAAAATAGACTGCGACACCACCACCTTATAATTATTTATATATTCTTTGATTTAAAAAGTTCGCGTGAGATTTTAATTGACCAACCCTGTCCCTTTAAATGAGATTTTGCCGGATTCCACCCCCCATTTTGAGCTTACATAACATGGACGTCCCCCAAGCCCTTTTATCATAACAGTGTCGTCTATCGGAAAGGTTTATTAACGTCATCAGCCGATAACCATGCTTAAAAAGAGCAGGTAGATCTTAAGGTACGATTTCAATTTAAATAAAGAAAAGGGATTCCCGTAAAGTAAGCAACAGTCTCGTAGGCGCTGATTTAATGAAAGTCTACTGTATTTAAATTCACGGTGTTGTTCGATTATGATTTATTTTGTTATGATTTCGCAGGTATCGTTTCTGTCTAAAGCTTAAGCCGCAATCTAAACAACTGAACGGCTTGTCATCCGAATGAATAAGTTTATGTCTCTTCAGTTCGTATTTGATTCGAAAACACCTGCCGCACACATCGCACGCATAGGGCTTCTCCCCGGTGTGTCTCGTAACGTGAACGAGTAACGGCGGTCGCGTCCGAAACCCTTGCCCGCAATACGAACACACAAACGGAAAACTGTCCGTGTGCGACCGATTGTGAACGAACAACGACGCCTTCTGTTTGAACGATTTCCCGCACAGATCACATATGTAAGGTCTTTCGTTTGTGTGGATTCGACGGTGTTCTTCGACGTTGCGACGCGTCGCGAACATTCGGCCGCACAGATCGCAAGGGAAATTTTTTATGCCGGCGTGAGTTTCGCGTAGATGTCTAACCAAACCTTGAGAGACACGGAACTGTTTGCCGCATAGATCGCAAACAAAAGGCCGTTCTCCAGTATGAATCCTATTATGCCAGATGTACGTATACGGACTGTGCAAGTTCTTGCCGCATTCCGTGCAATGATAGTACGTTCTTGAATCGACGACGATTTTCGCTTTGTTCACGGCTTCTTGATCTAATCTGCTTCTTTTCTTTTCGCGGATTTTTTCAAAATGATTCGATAATTTATGATCGTGGAGTTCTATTCGCGACGTGAATATTTCTGCACAGAATAAACAATGATAGCTACGTCCTTTAACGGCACCGTCACCGTTTTCTGCGTCTCCGTTCTCGCATTCCATTTCCGAATCGTCGTCCTCCATCTTAAAGTAATCGACGTTGTCTTCGGCCTCTTCTTTCACGTCCGGCTCGCTAATAATCAACTCGTCGTTCGCTTCGTGTGTTTTAGAATGTTTTCTTAAATCGATCACGCGTTTGAAAATTTTATCACATATGTTACACGTTTTATTTTTTGGTTCTTTTCTTTTCGTCTTGCCCTTTTTATTGTTTGGACTATATTCTTGACACGGTTCAGAAAAACCTTTATCGACATCGTTCGACGCATTCGATTGTGCGCTTTCTTTTTTTTCTAACCAACAAGCATTCGACACGTACGAATGTTCTTCGGTTATTTCATTTAAGGGAATTTCTTCAGTCTCAGTTTTGATCCACGTTTCTTCAGTCTTAAATTGATTTGAATCGGATTCAGTTGGCTTTGCGCTATGTTTCGATTTCCTTTTCTTATAATTTGTTTTTCTCGGAGATGTACCGCTCGACGTTTGTGAATTTTCTGTACTGACACTTTCCAATTTTATTTCGTCGTTTGAAATTTCTATCGTATTCAACTGAGAACACGTCTGTGACGACTTATCATTGATATTTAATGTTACCGTTTCACTAGAGATTTCTGCTTGGTGGAATGATTCTGAGTTATTCGGCCTGTACTGATCGGGCCTGTGAACATATAATATGTTAAATTATTACAATCATTTAATACAAACAATAAAATTGCTATTTTATTTAAATGCAAAAAAAAATACCTAATAACCTACTTTTACTTTCTTATATTCAGATACACCGGATAAAATACACAATATAAAAAAATATATCAATCCACCAAGCAGTATTGTGCGGACAGCAACGAAAAAAATCTACTCATTTCTATAGCTTCAAAGTTCATGCAAAAAAGTCAAAGCTATTTTGTCTAAAATTACATCGCTACTTCTTTCAAATTTTTTTCTTTTACGGAAAAAAAAGAACTGCTAGTCTGAAATTTAATAATCCAGTTAATAAATAAAGAATTCAACGAACCTTTCTGCCGAATCTTCTGGAAAGGAGATATCAGCTGTTTCTGAAAGTGTCTCAACCATTTGTTCTTCCGTTGTCGTTTCACCGTTATCGAATTTGTCCTAAAAAATACCATCGACATTTTAAAATGCGACCGTTCTGCTATCGCCGATTATAAATAAATGGTTCTGTACTACTCGGAGTAACTTTCCTACACAGGAGTATGCCTACGCCGAGTATTCCCAGTTTCCCTCTCTACATTTCCTAAATTATCTCATACTGGTACTAAAGGAGTATTCATATGTAAAATTTATATATTAGAAATCGTGTCCATCAAGACAATTATTTTTTGTCCACAATCCTGCGATTCTTATTAATAGTAAAATTTATCGTTAGAGCCATTTTCAAGAAGAAAAAAGTATTTGTTTTTTAATTTTTTTTGAAGTTTATGAGGTCATTACTCCCATATTTAAGTTAGGATCAATTTAGCCTCAAGTTGTGGCCGTCTTGAACACATGTCAAATTTGAGCAAAATCGATCTAACAGTTTGGATTCCTAGCGTGACCACCTACACGTCAGAGCTGGGCAGTGCTGACAGCTTATTAAGCACTTTGTAAAACAGATGCTTAGTGTTTGATGCTTAGAGCACTTGCATCGATCAATTTCTAGTTTGTTAAAGCCGAAACTTTCCTATCAATTAGAAATGTTGTTCATGTACAATATTTATATAACTTATTGTTGAAAGTCAAGATTAAAGAAGTTACTTTAAAATGCTTGATGCTCAATTTTTTTAAGCACTTTAGTAAATGTTCGATGCTTTTAAGCATTTTTGAAAATGAAAGTGCCAGCGCTTGAATCAATCGATCGTTTATGAAAGTGCTCGATGCATCAAGCACTCAGGTTCGGCGCTTTGGCCAGTTGTGCTGCACATACTCTGGCATAAAAACAAATCTTCTATTCGGGGTCTTAAAAACGTGTAGATTAATTAAAATCTCAAAATCCAAACCAAAGACTTCCTATAATATTATACCCTGTACATGGGAAAATAAAAAAAATAGGGAACGTACATTTTCGTCGATCACTTGTTGAACCGTACTGCCCTGTAGAGTTTTTAGTTTTCGATTGGCTACAATGCTTGTTTCGTAAAATTCGTGCCAAGCCAATAAAGTACTGGCACACTGAATACAGCATTGTACTGGCAACGATGAATCGCGTTCGACATTAAATGATAAATATTTATTCATTTTAAGTTCTAATTCGTGTTCAAGACCTTCGCCTTCATAGATTGGAATGAAATGTTCACCACATTGATTCGCACAAATACGGCACAAAGATGACAGAACTATGACCCCGTCTTCGGTAAATTCGATTATAGTTTCATTTTCTTCTGGATTTACGGCAGTCAGTTCAACCACATGTGCAGTAAAAGTATCACCGTCCATTATTCTTTATACTGCAAAAGAATTGATAACTTCGTTAATTTAAAGCAATTTGAAATTAAAAACAAATTTGTTTTCTAGCTTAAACTTACTTGAAAAAGTAAACTGTCACCAAAAGCCCAAATCACAAAATACAAATGAATACGAAAACGCACATTGTGATGAAACTCAATTAACAACAATTAATACAATTTGGTAATTAATTAACTATAAGTTTTCTAATTTCTTAACCAAACGTTATTTATTTTTCATAAATGTCAAAACGATAGACGGTCAAAACTTACAAAAAAAATGGCGTCAGCGTCATATTTTTGTTTATTATAAGGTACGTTCATTCTGTCAACAGGACTAGCACTTGACGTTCAAAATGGTATTGTGACAAAAATTACGAACATCACCGAATCCCTATAATAGTAGGAGAGCCCACGACCAAAACCATGTATCATCGTTTTACGGCCAAAACCGTATGAAGTCGTTAGATTAGATGATCCTGAACCCTACTAGGTGAGGGGTAACGGTCAGAAGTGTAGCAACTGCGTGGGAGGCCATTTCTGCTATGTCAAAAAAAATAGGCAGACAGTATTATCGTATTACGTCTGATATTGAAAATGTACATAGATTTTGTCATTTTATGACGAAAATGTTTGTTTTCAGACATTTTGCGCGTAGCATATGGCCTGAGCGCATTTTTGAAAATGTCAAAAAATTTAGCCGAACTGTATTATAGCAACCCGGTTCAATTTTTTTTAAACTTTTTGTATGGCTTCCGGGATTGCTAAAATACTGTTTTCAGACATTTCCGATGTCGCCTTGTGTGTGTGCAAAAAATTGCGAAATAAACAAATGGGGTGAAATGAAGGTGATGAATGGGGATATAAGAATTGTCGATGAAAAAATTAGAACTGGAAAATTACCGTTATACAATTAAAACCAGGGACAACCCATAATTTTGCCGAAAATTTACTATGTAGAATGTAAATGTAATGTAAATGTTCGGATTATCGAAAAGTTGTCTGATTAGTAAGGTGCTACACTGAATTTGTCTGATATAAATTTTTTCTATATCTGGACAACTTATTTTATCACGTCTAACAATTTTCAGACGAATTGCTATGTTACCGATCGGTAAAATTTCTTAACGTTTTCAAAACGGTCTTAAAATTTAATGTGCTCACATTTTCTTCTGAAAAATGATTCTTTCGCATAAACTGACCCAAATTCACTCGTGAAAAGGATTTTCAGACGTTTTGCTATGATACTTTTTTTTTGTCTCATTTCTAATTTTTTTAAGTGGTCTCCCGGGTACACGCTACGCTAGTGGCGTCTGAAAAACGTGTTTTCCATATCTTAGAGCTATCATTCAACTACATTCTGAAAATCAGACGGATTGCTATGATACAGTTTGGTAAAATTTATTGACATTTTTGAAAATTTGGTTAGGTCTGACGATACACGGAAAATTTCTGATAATGCGATTTTCGGGTTCAGGATAATCGAATCTATCAATTTGATGCGGTTTTCGTCGTATTGCTATGAGACAAAAATTTTGGTCGTGGGCTCTCGTACTATAAGGACAGACAAAATTTATTTCAAATACATACATCATAAATTAATATAAGATTAGGACATAATAAATAAGGCAGAATCTCTGGCAAAATAAATAACGAATTTTATAAAATTCAATTTTTTAATCATTTTTTTAAGATCATTCATCAAAGTTCATATATTATATTACAGAAAAAAAACGAAATCACCATTCATATCGGTATCAAATAATTGAAAATAATTTTTAAACTAGACCTCGACTTTCTCTTATAAATCTAAACTATATTTCTCACTATTTTTGCATCATACATCACACATAATTTGTTTTCACAATATTTTTCAATTAATTTAACTATTAATACGAAATATATAATTCAACATCAGTATACATACTTCTAAAATGAGTTCTTTACTATTGAACATAGTATAATTTAAACACATTATAATAATAATTAGTCTCTCGTATTTTTGATTATAAGCGAAAGGCCAATCATTAGATGTTTTTTTTTTTCATTAATTTTTATAATACTAGAATAATAATTCCAATGGGCCAGTTTCCTAGAAAATTATATTACAGAATACTACCATAAATAGTTTAAATATTGAGTAAATGTACATATTATGTTAACTATTCGTAGCCTTTAAATTATTATTCTAATAAACTTTCCCAGGTTAATGATTAAAATGTAAAAAACTAAAATGTAGCAAATAAAGATCAAAACAAACATATTTAAAATGTATGTAAGAAGCCGTGACGTCACTGAACTTGTTACACAATTAATGTATATACGATTAACTGTTTGCAGTTTAAAAGTCGTTTTCAGTTAAAACAGGAAGTTTTCACTTTACGAAAATACTACTAACGATAGTGTCAATCATGATAATAAGGATAATTTTTAAAATGCTGAGAACAGTATTTCAAAATCTCTAGATTCAACGGAGAAAATTATTTTTTTTTGTACGTGGAGTCGCAAACGAGACTGATCGACGCCTGGTGCGGCATGATGTGTCCCATTAAGTAGTTAATATTCTTAATTATCACAAATATGAACTTGTGCCGCGTTGCGCCACCCAAACAGCATAGCGCGGAGAATTGCCGAACTTAAACTTTAAAGTAGCCTAACTCTGTTATTTTTATTACAAAAATATTCGGTCGTTAATTGTGTAATTTTTAGGACTATGATTAAGAGCAAAAAAAATAAAATATGGGAAACTGCCTAATTCCTAGTGAACAACACATGTCGTTTTAATTATCTCAGTATATTTGCATAATACGTTTGTCAATAAATTAATATCAATTTTATTTCACTGTCTAGTTCATAACTATTCATCTAATATTTATATAAATTAGCGAACAAAAATTTGTTACTGTAGTCATCGAATAAAACTACCTGCAAAGTACACTGCATTTGATTAAAATCGAAATATTGTTGACTTTAGGTTCGTTCCAAGCAGCCGTGAACGGTAATAAAACCGTACACAGTCTTGTCACTGCGCAAGACTATTTTGCGCACTAGCTCAAAAATCGATACTGCGCAAGACAGTCTTGCGCAGTAACAAGACTGTGTACGGTTTTATTACCGTTCGCGGCTGCTTGGAACGAACTTTTTATTGACATTTGATTTACGTTGAATTCAAGTTATATCAAATGGTAGGCTTAGTTCATATAAATGTCTTTAATTTGAATCCAATGCCATGAACATGTAGTCAATAAGATGATTCAATTCAAATGTACTGTATTATATGATAATTAGAAATTGTTTATATCATTTAAACTGCAACAGTTATCAGTAAATTCGTGTTTTGTTTTGTTTTTTGACTTCTTTTGCTAATGAGTGACAATAGACATTGTGATACTAAAAAAAACTCTACTTGATGAAATCCTGAAGTACCAATGTTAAGGATCAATTTAAAAATTGCCCTGTTAATCGATTCTACTTCATTATCTAAAAATGTACATTTTGATATTCCGCAAACCTAATACAATTTTAACATTGAAAACGAACTGACATTTACAATAGGTAATACACGTATTGCGAAATTGAAATGAATAGTTAAAAATTAAACTGAAAATTAAAAAAAAAAGTTTCTATAAACATACAAATGATCAGTAAATGCTTTACACCGTTTTTTCTACTAATACTTTATACATTTTATTACTTTTTTCTTTAAAGTTTTTGGTTATGTACAAAGGTTTTCTTCTTACATATTTCCTTCAACATCGCACACTAATTACCACATTTAAACATAACCTAATCTTTCTTTTGTTCCCATTATGTTGAATTTAATTACTGCTCCTAAGCATCAAAATCTTCACTTTTCCTTGGGTGAGTTCAACGGTTTTACCGCTACACAGCAGCACTAGCGTTAGGTTAGGTATTACAGCGATGCCAGCGCCCTATGGCAATACTATCGCTAATTAATATGGTTATGACTGCTCAAACATTTTAGGTATACCGACTATTTTATGAATGACTAAAAACGAATGCAATATTTAAATCTGTCAGGTTGCAACGGTTCAAAAAATTAGGCATATTTGCCTACCATTGTGTCATCGTTGAACCTACCCAATTAATATTCTCGTTTACAAACTACCTCACATTTCGAAGTTACGTGACATTTTCCAGAATAAAACAAAGAATCGATAAATGTAATTTTACACTGCTAAAATATTGTTACAATAATTTCTAATAGAAAATACTACTGTTATATTTTTCTTTGATAGGTCGTTATTTGATATTGATAAATGATCCCAGCTAACATTCAGAGACATCGAACCACTTTGGGTTACAAAATATTTACGAAAAGTCACTCACAGACCGTAGATTTTGAAATTTACTTAAATTTTGAAAACTAGCGATTACTTGGCAAGTGTATCAAGTTTATTATTTTTTTTTCCTACAATGCAATCATTGTTCAACCGCTAGCTGAAAAAAATAGCTTTGGTTACAGTGCCAGAACCCTGTCGACAATATAGTGTATTTGCTAATACAGGCACCGTGATTTTTTTTAACTTAAATATTTTCTTAGACGAAATAAAAAATGTTACCACTTAATACGGCCCTTAAAATAATGGTATTTTTCTTAATTTCAATATTATTGTCAATCGAACATTTGGACCTAATTAAATACACCCTTCAGTAAGAAAATCTACAAAAACAAACTAGTGTTATCATAAAATTTGTAGGTTAGTTCCTGTCGGATCGATTTTATTAAAGTTTTAGCACGACATTTCAATGTTTATTACAGGGTTAATTTATAAGATAATGGATTTCGATATGCGGACAAAATTTTGTTTAAACTGATTAAGTCTGTCGAGAGATATCATTCTAACACACAATATTATATAAATATATACCTATATAAACATTTCTAAAAACGGTGCCAAATTGTTCAGAAGGCTATGAAACGACAAGAAATTTCGGTCCGACCCCTAGGTCTTATCATCTGACCGACGCCAATAGTGCCATATGGCAAATACACTAAAAAGTCACGCCACAGTGTCTTTTCGTAAATGTCACTCTGTAGTTATTATAATTTGCTAAAAATTTAATAAAAGAAAAGTGATCACTGTATACATGCCAGCCCAATTAGTAAATGTGCAAAGGGTTGTTCGATATAATAATTCCTTACTAAGCGCTTTTATTTTTGAGTACAAGTTGCACACATTCAATTGTTTACTTAGCCACTAAATTAGCGAAAGATGAACACAAATTCTTACCAAGCTTCGCTAAGTCTTTCATTTCTTCTGAAATATACCCAACAACCTATAATTTATACACCAAACCAGAGCTGTTGTTCATAAAATCGGTTTGGTGTCATTTTATACTTTTTGGATAATCGAGATAAAAAAATAAGTGTTTTGCCTTTACAGTTGACATTGTATCAATGATACCAACTACACGGGCTCACTACATCACTAGTATAAAAAGACCTAAAAGAACTGTATGAACAAAAGCGTCTTATCCATAGAGGATAGATACAAAGAAGACTGAGTAGGATTCGTAAAAGTTATGCGCGACGCTGTAGCTATAAGGCCTCGAAGGCACTATTGCACACCTCTGCATGGAGTCAGTCTTCACGCTTCTATGAACGAATCAATGGCTACATGGTACTGTCGATCTATTATTTTTTGTATCAGTTTATTTCTATTTTCAAAAAAAAAGCAATGTTCAAATCGTCCGATTATCCCTGCTCGGGGCCTTATAGCTTCGACGTCTCTACCGACAGTATATTTTTTCGCTTTTTAAACAACGGCGAATGAATGTAGATTAGTTTCTTTGTCTCTATCCTCCATGGTCCTGTCATTAACACATTCCCATTGTAAACAAGATATTCCTTATACCGAATTTGATACAATATATATATTTTGAAAATACCTTGTTACACACGCAGAAATATTATTTATTAGTTAGCAAAATGGTTTAACATAAATACAACTTCTAATTTTCTATTGTAACTGTTTCTTTTGTTTTATTGTGATACATTAATAATTAACAATGAGTTCAAGTATTGTTTTGTCACAGAAAACAAAAGAAAAATAGTTATTTCACTTTTTACAAAAATAATATACACTTTCAAAAATATTTTATCCTCAATGGAAATAAAAAAAAACACATTAATACATAATATATTATGTAATAAATTCATGCTACTTAAAAAAAATCTTTATAATATTTGATAATATAATATATTGGTAAATGAGCTGAAGGCGACACCATAGTTGAAGAACTAAAGCAGTCAGATCAGCTGTTTATGAAACAACTGAACGTCAAGGTTACTGTCAAATAATGTAAATAAGACAAAAGATAAATAAAACTCACCCAGTGGAGTATAATATTTTTAGAACTGAAACGCAAGGTACAAATTTTTGACCAGCTGACTAATTACTTCCGATTTTTAACGCAAGATAGCGCAGCTGCAATAGTTACTTGCTAACAGACAAAACAGTAACAAAACGATTTATTTGAAAAATCTTACATGCTAAACATGGGAATGTGTTTTTGTCTAGTGTGTATGTTGTAAAAACCAAGAAAAAAGAATTACGCCGTTAATATTGACATATTGTGCTATATATTATGTGTAAGTTATTTAATGGGCAGTAATAAAATAATGGTTGTGAAATATTATACGAAAAGTTATAAAAAAATAACAATATCGGTTCAACAGCTAAATCCCATACGCTTAATAGTTAACTGACAGCCAACATAAATATATTCGTGCATCATATTAATCATTCACAAACTTTGGAAACCATTTTTTCCATTTCAATGTCTGTATCGATATCGTAGTGCACCTGTGCAGTGCTCTCACTACTCGTACTACCTTCCGTCACAGTCGGGACCGTGTCCGCCACAGTACCGACCAACGAAGGGAATGCTTCGCTGATCGGCGTGCTCGTTGCGGCGATCGGAGTCAGCGGCGATTCTAAGATTTCCAGAGCGGATGCGTCTTCCAAGTCTTCCAGCCCTTCCGGCGTTTTCAGTCTCGATAATTCTTCATGAAGTTGTAAATAGTGATGCTAAGACAAAAAGATTATTTTTTTATTTAGAAATTGTAATGTTACGTGTCATCTAACTGTTGTACGTGTTGAGCGCTTAACGAACATCGTTCAAGTAACTGAGTTTTTTTGTTCGGTACATGGGGTACACTCCTGAACCATTTGGTTGTTAAACAAAACGTTCACATACGAAACATTTGAAAGATGAATACATTGCATCTATTACATTCAAAATTAATTACGTTCTGTACATTTTTTTTCAAATATTTGATTAATTAATGTCTGAATAGAACTTTTCAATAATAGTATATTGTGCGACTAGTGAGAGAAGGAGAAGATTCCATGAGCGTGAAATTTGTCGCAAGAGCATAGCGAGTGCGGTAACACGCGAGTGGAATATTCTCCTTCGATCAATGGTCGCACATAATACTTTATTCAACTAGCACGAGTAATATGTAATCGGGGCCCTAATAAAAGAGGGAAAAATAATAAATCACTTCATTGATTGATGTACCCAACGCTCTTGATGCACACAAGATGGCCCTGACTTTCGCTGAATTGTGATGCTGTTTTAATATAATATACAAATCGCTACCGCGTTCCTATTGGTCCAGAAACTATGCAGTAATAATTCATTACCGTACAGTTTCGGCTCGCTACAGCGTTCCTATTGGTCCAGAAACTATGCAGTAATACATTATTGTACAGTTTCGGCTCATTATTAGCACTTTACGCGTCAACATGAAGTAATTTATTATTTCTCCCGAATTTAGCAGGGCCCCGAAATTATATATTACTCACGCGTGTTGAATAAATAAAATTATCGAGCAATTTTATTGATTTTTTTTTCAGTTTACCTTAAGTGCGAGGGCGTTAACAGCTGGGACTCTTTTAGAAGAAGTACGACCGCTAGTTCGTTTTTCTGGAGACTGTGCTTCTAGTTCCGCAATCCACCTCTCAACTTGGGCTGTAATTTCATGTCTTTTGAGCCAGAAGTGAGTATGGATTACCTATAAAAAAAAATAAACATACTTTAAATCACTCCTCAAAAGTAATTAATAAGAGAATAAAGCGAATTCCCTACCTGTCGGAAACAGGGACAAGGATTTCTTATCTGTTCAAGCATAGCCCATCTGACGGTCGCTTGACAAATGGTGGCATTGTATTCTAACGACGACTGCGTTCCCGAAGGTGTCCCTCGAGATCTTTCGTAGCCAGGTTCATTGAAGTAAGGTTCGGGCACGAGAATTAAACTTTGTATGGACACCAAAACTTGCAGGAAGCTCGACGTCTGTGCGTTCCATTTCTCCTCGGGACGTCCGTGCCAAGTATTCAACACGGACAAGCACACCTTGCCGTCGTTATACAAATTCGGATTGAAGCGAACTGTATGCCGGCCGGTCGTTTCTAAATTTATCATCATCGGCGCTTGCGGATAGTCCGGAGGGAAATACACGTCGAGCTCGAAGCATCCGTTCGCGTATGGTGTATCGGCCGGACCGGTTATTAATACTTTCATGACATCTAACCTATCGGTGTCGCATCTTACAAAAACCTGCAAAAACATTTCCATCAAAATTATCTGGTATTACACTGATGTGCAGTTAAGTCAAACGCAAAGTTAAAAAAAGTGGCTTCGATTTGATGGACACATAGAGTATGCTACTATGCACGATGTACTTGTTTAATCAATAATAGTCATTAAGTAAACGGTACGTCCTGAACTATTACGTGGACTCGTTTTTGTGAACGGAAAAATTATGAAAAAAACCGATGTCGTTTGACCTTCTAAAATCTACACTCCGACGTTAAAACTATTTGTTAAAGTTTTAGGTTAGGTTTTCGTCCGCAGTGTAATTATTGCACTATTAGTGCAACGAATAACACTTTTACATATTCCAGGGAAAATATACCAAGCAAATCTGGTATTAAAATAAATGCGTTCAAATGGTTAACGTCCATAAAATGATTTAAGATTGAGGTTACTTACAGAGCTACTATAACTTAAGGGCAAGCTGGTAGCCAGCGTGACAGCTTCTTGTGCTAATCGCTTCACTCTCGCCGGATGAGATCGGTCGCCTGCGGCGCGCACGTTACTCTCAAAATGGTACGACACGACAAACTGATAACCGCCGCCTTCTCCTTCCGGAACTTCTCGTATCATTTCAAAAGTGTCTATAACAAAGAAAGTAAAATTAATAAAGCGTTTATTTCTCAAGTACTGTAACACGAGATGATTTTTCCAGGTTTATGGCCATCCTCAAATAAATAAAATTATCGACCATTTTTTCAGACTGTAAAATAAGTACATACTAATTAATTTTTATATTTTTTAGTTTACATCTTTCTGAAGAAAGTCCAAATCCGGACCTAAATGTCATTTATTGAGTTATTGAATTATAATTTTATAATTTTTTGTCAATATACAGTCTGAAAAATTTGGTTAATTTTAAGTTCGTTCCAAGCCGCCGCAAACGGTAATAAAACCATACACAGTCTTGTTACTGCGCAAGACTGTCTTGCGCAGTATCGATTTTTGAGCTAGTGCGCAAGACTGTCTTGCGCAGTATCGATTTTTGAGCTAGTGCGCAAATTAGTCTTGCGCAGTGACAAGACTGTGTATGTTTCTATTACCGTTCACGGCTGCTTGGAACGAACCTTTTATTTATTTGAAGATGTCTATTCAGACGTTAATCTAAGATTTGAACTATGGCCATCCTGTCGATCAGAAAAAAAATCTCACCAAACTGAAGTTTCTTCATAACTTCGAGATATCTTTGCTCCAGAGACTGCTTAAGCGGTTTATCTATACTTTGTTGATTCGAGTCTTTCGTTCCGGTCGACGATGCACCGGCATCTCCATCGGTGTCGCCTTTCAATCCCCCGTGAGCCATCGCAGCTAAACGTACAAGTTCGGCCGTTTCTTGAATATCGGGAATCAGCAATGCCAAACCCTCATCTGAATCGTTATCCTCAACGTTAGTGCTCGTTGTAGACGACGATGGCCCCGAATTGAAAAATTTATTCGTGTTATATTTAAGTGTCTTCATCGCAATGCCTGCATTGGTGGTTTTTTTGTTGAGTCTGAAAAAAAAAATTAAATTACATTGCGTAATACAGTAATTTACTTTATTATTATTTTTAGGTTATGTTAATTTACACTGCAGCGGATATTTTTTTTATGGACAAGTCCATAGGTAGATTAAACATTAAAAAATGGTAGAACTATGTCAAGCTAGCAACTCTATAACAGTTATAATAACAATAAAATGCTCGATCAAAAAAAAACTACAACATTACGACTATAACGAATCTCTTTCAATTAAAAATCTGTGATCATTAACTAAATTTAGCGCATTTCTTAAAATTCTCTTTAACAAAGTTCTACTTTAGTTCTGAATGATTACTACAGGTGAATACTTACTTCAATCTCGACGCGTATGTATCAACGCACAACTTCATGTTGGTTAAAAGCGAAACTACGGACAGCATACTTTCAGATCCGGGCGTCGATCCAGGTGCCGGTTGAGGCAACAACAACGATACAAGCTGTGGTGTCAGTGCTACTGCCCTTAACAATTGCAACACGGATCGATACAATGGTATGTGACGCGCCATGTCTAAAACCGAATCGTTTCTTAAATAAGAACAAATCGCCGGCAACAGACACGACTGCAGCAACAGATCGTAAAACGCGTTCGGCAACTGTGACTTCGCTGTCGGCGATTTCTGCGAATCTTCATCTTGTTCCATCGATTGCTGGTCAGACGGAGGAGTTTGCGGCTGATTAGTTCCGCCCGGATTGATGTAGCTCGAGAGTACCAGAAGCAAAGCGGTAACATGCTCTTCCTCGCTGCGCTGCCGCATCAACGCTAGCTCCACGTTCCAAGACTGTTGCGTCGAACCCGTTCCAAAACCCGTACCTTTGGCCCAGTACAGGTGGCCTTTGTCATCTGTTTTTGAATCTGTGCACAAAAATAATTAATTTGATGTTGACCTCACAAAAAAGTGAATTTCAATTTTATCGATTTTTTTACGATTTATTCAATGATAGATAGATAGATCAATAGATAGATAATAATTTATTGCTGATCCAATAATTAAAATTGGTTACAAACGTCAATTACAATCGATTGGTTTACAAATTTTTGTACGGTGCAGTTCCGAGCAGGAATTTTTTTAGGCCGTTTTTTAGGGAATTTATATTTGCACATTTCCTCAAATTTTGAGGAAGTTTTTCGTATAGTTTATTGTCTTTATTTATAGGACATTTTTCGTAAAAGATCTATGTTTTATAGATAAATTATTGTGTCTTGTACTATAGTTTTTAACTTAATTTTTGTTAGTTAGCAATAAATTCGAATCGTAAAGAAACGTTATAAGCTCATAGACGTAAACTCCCCCGAAAGTTAAGATATTTTTATTTTTAAAAATTGCATTACAGCTTTCTCTAGGCTTTAAGTTGAAAATTAGCCTTATTATTCTTTTCTGGGCTATAAAGACTCTAGCATTGTTTGTGCTGTTTGCCCAAAAAATAATGCCGTATTTTACCGTAGACAATACTACAGAATAATAAACACTCAATAGAGTTTGTTGATCTAAATTTCGTTTTAGATTTCTGATTTGGAAATGTAGGGATGCCACCAACTGTCAAGTTACCCAGATTAAATACCAATCCACATTTTCAATTTATTGTTATAAAGTGTGTTTGTTGACAAGTTCTGAACTGCTAAAGCATGTGTTGGCAAAACACAGTTCATAGAAACGGTATTAAGTAGTCCAATATTCATAGACTTACAAATACAATGGGAAAAAAATGTCATCGATCAATCGAAAAACTTACTGTGTGTCGATGAGCTAACTGTTTTAGCTGACGATCCAACAACGTCGCTCTGTGTTCCGGGCAATGTGAAGTCCTGAGATTGATGGGTAAACACAGATAAACAACCCAATAGTAAATGCACGACTCCAATTTCTATCGATGTTCGGCGTAACAACTGACTGTCATCGGTCGTAATTGGAGTGGCATCATAAAGTCGACGCAAAACTTGAAACGGTAACGTCGGTAACGAATTTGCTATCGGCAACGAGAAAATATCACCTGGAAATAGCGGACACAGATTGTTAAAAAGATTTTTTGCTCGACGGGCAGAAAGCGTCAACTTTCGTCCCGCTGCGCTAAACGAAGTTGCCTCTTCCTGCCTACGTCGAGCAAAAAAATAGTATACACACCACGGGAAGTAAAGTAAGAAAGCCGAAGATCACATCTTTGTTGACCTCGGCTTCGCCTCGGCCAACAATTAGGCTTTTGAAAAAAAAATAATTATCGATTTTTTTATTGTATTTTAAAACTTTTTTATAAATAATATTGATAATCGATGCGAAAAACTTTCAAAAAACTTTTTTTAAATTAGTTATAAGCAATTTAAAATTGATAAAATATAACAAAAAATCACGTGACTGCAAACGCACTAAAATTGTTTTTGACATTTGTGACGTCATATTGTTAAAATGTATAATATACGCAGTATACTATCAATAGCTTCTACATGTGTATTGACTAAAACTATACTAAATTTAGTATAAAAAAACTAAAATGTAACTGAAATACACTATTTTTTTTATTGTTTGAAATTTTTTATTGTTGTCACATTGTTACTTATTTTTTCAATTGTTATCTTAATATGAGAAAAAGCACAGCTTATTAAAAGATATTATTATATGTATGTAGGTACTACATTTCCTCTAATATCGATTTTTGTGTTTTTTTGTGACCTATGCAAAACAAATATTATTGATTGAAATATACAAGATATTGCTAAGAAAAATACATCGATAAAATTGATATACCATATTATTATGCTTAAAAATGAGTGCTGAGAAATAACAATGGGTGAGTAAAATTACATCCAAAACGACAATTTTTAAAGGATCTAAAATAACGGCGGTAGATTTCAAAATGACGACCTAGGGAACGACTGTTGGTAAAGTTGAATCTTGGATTTATCGTTTAAAAAATACATAACATTGAAATTAATTCGTTTCGTAAAAAAAATAGTACAAAATCAACAAATCACAGCAAATTAATAATATGTTTATTGAACTATTCCAAGCAAAGTTCGATCACCCAGATATTTAAATTTATACGTTGATATAAATTATTATTAATTACAGTATTATATTAAAATACTTACGTCAAAATGATCCTTGCAACACAAAAAAATTGATGTTTTATAATGTTGACACCATTGTTTTTGACGTGTAACATCTTGTGGCACATTTAAAAATATTTTGTGGGAAGTTTTTTATGTAATATTCATACACCTTTGTACAAAGCAAGCACGATAACATTTAAGATTCGACATTTTTGATAAATTTCTTAATATATTGACTGTATTCAATCAATGAGGTTAAAACACTGTGTCAGTTGCATGTGATGATAATAGAAATTAACATTATGACGTCACGTTATGCTCGGGAAATGTCGGCGCGTTCTCGGAACTGGGTACAAAAATTTATTTTTAATTTGATATAACTTTTGAATTATAACGAAAATAAAAAAAAGAAAAATAGTTTTGTTATAAAACTTATATACGATCTTTCCATTTATGACAAAAAAAAATTTCATTCAAAAGCCCAATTATATGTGATCTCAGACATTTCTTACTTTACTTCCCTAGATGTGTAGTATACTATTATTTTAAAACTTCGAACCTCAAAGTTAAAAGAGCACTCACCGCCTTCTCCATCGTCCGTAACTCCCAACACGAGTCTCAGTAAGCACTGGGCTTTTTTATAATCTTTCAAGAGCATATCGGCGTATCCGGGCAGTCTCAAAAATAAACCGAACGCAGCCAGCGAATGCGGAGGCACGCTGGACGTAAGACCGGACATTCTGGGCGGCGTGTTTGATCCGGGCGCCGTATCTTCCAGGTCTTCGTATATTTCCTCCGTGCCCTCTACTTTAACCCAGTCGGCGTCCAGATTATCGGCGTGCGTGATCGTCATGTTACACACAGTACTGGTCGGTCGCACGCTTTCCATCATGTAAACAACCGGCAAGTTCTGTGCCAAAATAGCAAGGCCTCCAAACGAACTGAACACTTGAAGTGGACTTTGCAGCTTACTCATTTCCGATGTTGTATCCGACTCTACTATGCTAGTGCTGCCATCTAATAAAAAAAGAATACAACGTCAATATCTTATCTATAGGAACCGAGAATTCCCTACAGGTAGCTGGTTGGCTCGTTCATCACATATGCGTCGCCACAATTTTCTAATAACGTTTAGAATGTATGTCTTTTGTCTCAGAAGTTATTTGCGTTTATAGTTTTCAGAAAATCGTATAATACCTTCGAATGGCCGTAGTTGCTAAACTAAAAGAGATACAGACGTTTGCTTGTGCTCATTGAATTCAGCGTAATTTTTTCTGTAAGTATTCTCAATTTCAAAAGTATATTAAATAATTCGATTTTTGCAATTTTTTCAAGGCATACCCCTTTAAAAAAATGCGATTTTTGGCGAAAACCAAATCTTTCGGAACTTTGGCAAAATCATCATGCTTATAGAAAAAACACGCTGAATCCAGCATGGTCGTACAATGTCATTTGTCGTCCAAAAAAAGTTTCTAACTAAAAAAGATTTTCCTTATGTAGGTAGCAAACGAGTTAAATTTGATTGAGCTGCCAACTACAGACCAAAATCTCAACTAACGAATATAAAAAATGTAATGTAATTTTTATAATTTTCAATGTTTAAAATAAGTCTTCCCGATCATTTCTCAGTGCCCAAACATACAATTTAATTTTTTTGGTGCAGAAGTATAAAAAAAAATTAAAGTACTGACCTTTATTCTGTACGACGGTAAGTTGCAGAACCTGCGTTTCATATTGCGCCAAAAGATGTGACAGTTTCGTGTTTGGAGACAAAACTAAATATGGAAGTTGATCGCATTTTAAAAACCGATTGCTCTTATCGTTATTGACGCCGTCGTGCGAATTCCCATCGTTAACCGCGTATCGTTTCTTCTTTAAATTCGGCGTCGCCGATCGAAATACTAAATTCTTGGCATCCTTCGCCCGTTTATCTTTGGCCGTCACTCCGGCCGCAACGCTTATCTGATCGGTCATGTCTAACGCGACTTCCCAAAGATCTTTTTTCAAATCTTTAACTGCACTTACTAAATTAATATTATCTTTGCAATCGATTCCAAAATTAGCCGTGAACGAAATATGCTGATCCAAAATTTCACCTAACGTTGTGGAAGTATTTAAATACAACAGAATATGATGATTCGTTACTCTGTACGCCGGATGCGGTCCAAAATCAGCTTGACTAGTCGCCGAACAAATTGTCGGATTTTTATAAATAGTTTCCGATGCTTTAATCGATACCCACACCTTCTCGTTTTCCAGCAAAAGCTGCAATATCAGTCTTCTCGTAAAACCGGAAATTCCATGCGCCGATGAATTGTTTTGTTTCTCGATTACGTTGCACAGAACGGCCGCCAAAAGTGTTTGGTTCGCTGCGTTCAATGAACAACATCTGGACAGAAATTTGACGGTGGCATCTTCCAATCTATAAAAACTTTCACTCTGTAGAAAGCTGCGTTTTCGATCGTAAGATCTGCCGTAACACAACAATCGTAACAAAGGCAGCCAAAACACCGACCCTTGCGCCGAACCTAGCCACTGGCGCATACTGCCCACCATACACACGTCGGCGAAAAAGTTCAACACATTTACCATACTGTCGACTCTCAACATCGGATAACTTCTCAACGTTTCTTCGATGACGTCGTCGAGTTTACAATCGACAGTACTCGGGTCTTTAACTAGATCGGAACAAACCTCGCAGAACTGTAACAGAGCTTGCGTCAGTAATTTAGGCAATCCCGAGTCCAGAAGCTGTCTCGCGGTTTTCGGAGACAAACTCGCGGTAGCTATCGTAGCCAATTGTGATTCGGTAACGCACAGGGTGTTCAATTCGCGCACTACCAACTGTTCAAACATACCTAAGTGCTGTTTAATGTCATCGGTCATACTTTTGCAGTCTTTTTGATCATCACAAACGGGAGCACATCTGTCCGTAGACAAATTAGGAACAAGCACCGACATTTTCACTAGCAGTAACGGAAAGAATTCTTCGTTTATAACACACAAAGAACATATCATCGCGTCCAAGGCTTTTTTAAGAGCCTTTCGATCGGCCACTTCCGTACTCCACTTGAAGACAATTTCAAACAAGTCTTTTGTAACTAGAGATTTAATATTATACGACGGCTCCGAATAGTGCGCCGACCAAAGAATCGAAGCAATGCAGTGAACGTAAGCGGCGCACGGCGGACTCGCGTCATTCGTATTCGCTGCATTCAAACGATTTGCCGTTTCGTGGAGCCAATTCAATACGGCCGATACTCTTTGCGACGTGTTGTGATCGTACGTCGTACACAGTCTGAACAACAATTCACAAACGGACTCGATGGCTCGATTCGACGGCGACTTTACCGGCTGTAAAAACGTAGCACTATTGTCCAAAAGTATTTTTATGGCACGTAAACTAAGTTCGGAATCGTGTAAACTTAAATTCAGCAAAACACGTTCTAAATTTGGTACAAAGAGAGGCGAAATTTGTGTCGGAACTAATAATAGGCCACAACACGACTCCAACAGGTTCGGAACGGTCGCTGCTTCTTGTAAAACCGTAATGGCAAGATCCGATTCGGGAGTAGGAAGATTGATACACTGGTGTAACAGTCGTAACCATCCCAGACTAGATTTGGTGAGTTGTTCCTCTTCGCACAAGTCGCCCCCGGACGTTGCTCTCGTTCCTCCGAAGGCAGGTGTTCCGAGCAAACGCAATTGAAGTAAGCCGATGTTAGTGGAGTCGCGCGGTTTGTACAGACGAATCAGCACTTTTGTCACGACTTCCGGAGTCGGTAAGTGTAGTCTGATGAACGACATCCCGCTCGTAGCTAACGGAGGGCAAACCGGAACGAGTCCGGACGTACGGTCGCGAGAAACTTCTAGAGCGATGGCCGAAGGACAAGCTATAAGATAAAAAAAGTATAAGAAAGTAAAATAACGATGCCTACGAAACTTTTCGGAGACAACTACAAAAAAAATCTACAAACCACATTGGCGTTTTCTAGATGAAGGTGAATACTCACTGGCCAAACTGTTCAGATGAGGCTGCAATTGAACCTCTCTAAGTAGAACAGCCGCCGGAAGAGATATGATCAGCTCTACGTGACTCTCGTCCGGATAAAAGTGATACGACCACTGCGGCGTCCGTGCTCGTCTATGAGGTGCCAACGTCGCTTGAATTAAAACATCTGCTGGCTGGGCCGTTGGACTGGTTGACGTTATCGACCCTGCAACACAATTTTAATTCGTTCAGAGTGGTTCGTTAATCCACAGACGAAATATCTCAAAATATTTCAGCCATATTGATTAGAGTAAAGAATATTATTATAGATACACAAAATTAATGTATACAGAACGAACTCTAAATATAACGCGATTCTTAACTGTGGTCTGTCGATTTTCAATTGTCTGCAACGTCTATACAAGCGGGAGTCGGGACCGCCAATATTTAAATTTTTTTTCTCAAATTGTATCTATACTTAATATATAAAGCTGAAGAGTTTGTTTGTTTGTTTGTTTGAACGCGCTAATCTCAGAAACTACTGGTTTGAATTGAAAAAAATTTTGTTTGTATGTATAGCCCATTTATCGAGGAAGGCTATAGGCTATATAATTGCACATACCGCTAAACCAGCGGTATGTGCTTTATTATCGCTTTGTGCGTCAGAGCTGACTTTCGTTCATATAAGAAGTTATATCTAAGTTAATTTCACACGAAATCCATCCAAATTGAAGCTTTTTGAAAAGAGGAGAGTCTGATCTATAAAACAGAACCATTTTTAAATCAATTCGAGTTCATAAATACTATTAAAATTGTAATTGAAAATCACAAACAGCAGTTGTCGGTTGGTCTGTACGTATGTACGTACGTCACGACTCTACAGATCGCAATTTTGGTCGGATTGCCTTGGGTTATATTTTATTCACTTTGTTTACTATCAGACCAGAACCCTATTTAAATTCACTAAAATGTGTTCAGTAGTTTAATTTTTATAAACAGTTTTATTTTATTATTTTTCACAGCTATTAGTTAAAAACAATATAATAATTGCTGTGAAAATATAGTGTAATCCATAAAACAAGTGCTACACTTCTATACCGTCATAACACCACTACATGCATTAGGCCGCCGTGGCGCAATGGTTATGCCGTTGGATCCCCAAGGGCAAGGTCCTGGGTTCGATTCCTTACGAAATAATTAATTTTTTCTTTTTTTTTCTTTTTATTTTGTTTTATTTTATTCCACTTGATATTAATTATATATTATATTATGTATAGTTCTTAATTTTTTTTATTTTTGCAAACTTAAAAAAAATATTTTTTCAATTTTTAATTATTTATTTCTTTAAATTTTTAAATCTTTTTAAATTTATTAAAAATATTTTTTAATTGTTATTTTTTTATCATACAGTGGAAAACTTGCGGGATGTGCACTTTTGGTTTTGCCAACTATATTACTCTACGCCCAATTGGAGCGGAACATCAATGAAAAATGTTGCAAAAGATGTATCTCAAAATTAGTCCGTCCGACAAATCAGGTGAAATGCCTTTACTAAATATCGCAATATTAGCGTGCCAAGTTTACAAGCCCGGATAGCTCAGTCGATAGAGCGTAAGAATCTTAATGCCAGGGTCTAAGGTTCAAGCCCCACATCGGCGAATATATTTTTATTTTCTACATTGCTTTCTTCTAAGGCTTACATTTAAATTTTTTTAAATTTTATTACGACTAATTAAAATTAAATAATTTAATTAATAGCTCATTTGAAAACTGTTACTATAGGCACCTATATAAAAATAATTTTCCTACAGTGTTTTCAATTAAATATTTATTATATTAAAAGAAATTTATTACTTAAAAAAAGTATAAACACTGCTTTTTAACGACAAAAACTTTTGAACGGTAACGTCGATCATTATGAAGTTCAGACAATGTTGTGTCTGAACTTCATAATGATCGACGTTACCGTTCAAAAGTTTTTGTCGTTAAAAAGCAGTGTTTATACTTTTTTTAAGTAATAAATTTCTAAACTAAGATGAATGTGCGTACTCATGTCCCTTTCTTCCCCATTCGTTCTTTTGTACCCGGGTGAAACCGGGCGGGACCGCTAGTTGTATATATGGGTATAAAATCATAAATATTAATCAAAATGTTGAATTTATTAATTTTTTAACCGCCCTGTAAAAACAATTACGTTATAATAAGTAACCTATCGCGTTATAATTTAATTTTTTTCAATGCATTTTTCTTCTTAAAAAAACAGGATAGCAGGAAATTGCACATTTATGATTTTTCATGTTTAATCCCTTTTATGAGCAGTTCACCACCCTGTTTACCCGCCAAACTAAAAATGGTCATTTATTCATTTGAATTTTGAGGTTAGAAATCTTATTAACTTGGAAGTCCACCACTTTATTGTGTATTTTGAAGTCAAGTTTGAGTCGTTGCATAATAATACTATATCCGTCAAAATACAAAAATAAATCGATTTAGGTAATCAGAAAAAATTACTTAATATCTTACCTAAGGGCGCAAAATTAACTAACGATTCACTCGATTCAAGATTGGCTTGCTGCATTTTTTTACTGTTTGGTGCTCCGCCCTGATACGCCAAGCTTGCAGACTGGGCACCATGCGACGCCAAGTGTTGCATTACCTGTAACAGATTGATAAATGTAGTTCTCGTCATACCATAAAAACAGATCAGTATATTAACGACGCTCAACAAATGAGAACAACAATAACGACTTGAATACCTGTGAGATGGTAGCGGGTTGTAGTGTGGCCAGAGCTTGCTGATGACAGCGCACCAGATGCGCTGCAATAAGCCGTATGCCCCCGCGAGCCGTGAACTCTTTGAGAGAATTCTCCGATCCCAATACTTGCAACAACCACCAAACCATAGGCTCCGATAACTGGACACCGTTGCTCAACGATTGGCCCGGCGTCGTGTTTGCTACAAAATAACAAAAATTTTCAATCTATTGTTTATACTCTATAATACACAATTTGGAAGTGCATTTTCATTAGTTCTCAAATTAGAAACTGGGAAATGGAGTTTGTAACAGATGAGCATTTGAAACGCTGACATCCCAATAAGCTCGACTTTTCTCGAGTTAAAAGCCGAAATTCCACGGCCGGTGTACTTGACAAACGCTCAAGTAATAGACTTATTTTAATAATCTTCAGCATAAAGTAGTGTTGATCCAATAGAATGTTACGATGAAGGAAGGTTTTGGTTGAGGATCATAAATAAATAAGCTTTACCAATGTTTCGCTAGTGGCCAACGTTTCAAAAAATTTATTTTCATCTTCAGGGCCTATGAACATGTATATATGTTTATAATTTAGATCATAATATTATATCTAACAGTTACAATAAGTTTTTTATTAGAGCTACTATATAATAGTGAAAAACCTATTACATACCCCAAGCTGGTGGCAAATTGTTAAAACAATATGATCATGTATGTTGTTTTAACAATTTACCACCTTTCGACCAGCTTGAGGTATGTAATAGGTTTTTCACTATTATATAGTAGCTCTAACAAAAAAATTTATTGTAACTGTTAGATATAATATTATGATCTAAATTATAAACATATATACATGTTCATAGGCCCTGAAGATGAAAATAAATTTTTCGAAACGTTGGCCACTAGCGAAGCATTGGTAAAGCTTATTTATTTATGATCCTCAACCAAAACTTTCCTTCATCGCTTATTATAATGTTTTTCGGAAAGTGTTTTAAATTGTTTATGTGGTAGTAATTATCCACTTGATTTTTTTAAAATGAAATCTTCAAATGGTCTAAAACGGCATTTTTAATTCCAATTTTGAAATTCTGTAAGGAACCGCTAGACGCCATGTTTTAGCGTGACGTCACCGTACAGTAAACAAACGCGCTAGAAATAGCGCGTTTGCTTTGTTGATAAAAAAAAAGTAGTAAGACTTGTCAAGTATACAATTATTTAACGTTCTTTGACAATTATTTGTAGGAATGAACTAGAGGCAAACTTTTATACAAGTATCCAAAAGTGGTGAGTATTTGTCGAATAAAATAGTCATGGGATTCTGGTTTTAAAACGGCTGTTAAAGATAAAGATGTAGATATTTTAAATATTGTAGATTTACTCACATTGAGAAAGAAATTCTAAGAGCGGTCTCAGCAAAAGATGCGGATCAGAAGTTTTATTTGCTAGTATTGTCAGCAGCTGGAATACGGCGTCACCGACTGTTGTCGGTTCGGACAATTCGCTGCCGATTGATGAAGCTGCTCCGTTATGCTGTGACATCGCTGGCATCGTCGTTCCCACCAACATAGCAAGACTCGAACCGCCGCAAGAGCTCAATGCGTGACATAAACGCAGGATTGTCGGAACATGCTGTAACAGTAAAGACAACAAATGATAAAAAGTAGCCGTTTCAATCAGTGGAAACGTTTTCAGTGACGTTCCCCCTTAACACATCAATATTCCGCCCTTCAATATTACAGCCCCTCGCAAACTTTTGTAGAAAAAAATGTAACCCTTTCGCGGTTGACCATGAATCCCTACTCTACAATTAGGTGGAGCTAGAGATACCCCTAGGTGAAGCATTACGGCACGAGAGTGAAACGGCAATTTCATGGACTAGTGATATAACAATCAGAATAAAGTATGTCATTGAAAGAATTGTACTTTAAACATTTCTATTTCCCAAAACAAACGTTTAATTGACTAATTATTTAAATAAATTACATTATTAACGAGTTAGGTTACTATCGTAGTTAGGGGGTTAGTATGGCAGTGGGCGCAGTGGAAATTTCACGTACACACTACTATTCTAGAATCACACTTTGATAAAACAAGGATTAAACTAGTGTGACCTGTGCGAATTATTCGCACTAAATAAGTATAATAATTATCACTACAAAATTATTTTTTAAATATGATTGCAGGTATTCAATTCGTCTCTAATTTTGCACACTGCTTATAACGTTCTTCTATTTGTTGTATTACAATATGAAGCTCAGATGACAGATAGAAGAAATATTTTACTAAAATTGTCATATAGAGGCGCGAGTAGCAAAAGCGTTGAGCTAAGCCGTCAGAAGGCATCATGCAGCATTGCTGTGACGTTGTTCAGCGTTGCTCGCTGTTTCAAAATTAAAACCGTCAGATGGCAGTATGCAGTATTGCGTCTGTTGTATTACAATATGAAGGTCAGATGACAGATCGAAGTGTTGACGTTGTTTCAAAATTAAAGCCGTCAGATGGCAGACGTTGTTCAGCGTTGCTGTATTTTAATTAATTTACAAAAACAAAAGCAATAATAAATTTTTTAGTTGTCGATGTCAGTAGAGCAAGCAATTATCTGTAAAATGATATATAATTTATGTGGAAATTGTGAGGTTTTTTCTAAAAAGGGAGGCAAACATCTTAAACCTTAGCGTATTAATATATATGATGATTAGTTCCTCCACCTCTGAATAATTCTTAATGAAAATTGTGAGTTCGAAATTGTTTTACACGCGACCCCTCCTGAGATTTCTCGCGCTCCCCCTTTAGGACATAGTCTTCACGCATTTCTATTACAATTAGATTTATATTAAGGAAAATTTCTAAATAAAAAAGTGAAAAAATGACTCAATGTTAAAGTTACTGCATCACGTCCAATACAAAATTTTAAAAAAGTATTTTGGCAAATACCTGTAAAACAGTATCGGCGAGACAAGGTACTTGAACCGTTGCGGTGGTCGCACTCGATGCCCTATTACGCTGTTCGGCTTTACTTTCATCTGTCTGCGACATGCTATAATCTTCCTCCGCCATATCGACACTGTTAGACGATTCCGAATCTGGGACGTCATCAGCATTGGTAGCGGGTACGGTTACAGGAAGGGGAATCCATACCAACCTAAGGAAACAACAAAAACGATTATTCTATCTAATGATTTTGATATCCCAATAGTGATTCAAATAAAATTAAACGCTCAGCACAGAATTAAACTCGAAAAAAGTATCGGCTACTCTAGTGACGTGGCTAGCAGGGTACAATGTTTCATTTGCGTCCTTCAAAAACGTATTAGTAACAGAAAGCATTCACAACAAAAAAAAGTGAGTCCAATTAGTACTCTCAGTGTATGTGTAAACATCTCATGTGTGTGTTTGTGTTCAGTGATATAGTTGACATGCGCACTGGCTTTCCTGCGCATGACGCATATAGGTTTGATTTTTTGTCACATTTATTTTCTGAGATAACTATTGTTAGGGTAACGTTATCAAAAGTTAAGATGAACCAAAAAAGAAACGTTTAAATTTTTCGTTTTTACTTACTTGCTGGCTAACTTCAGAAGCGAAACGATTAGATTGTCGTACGAAACCGGCTTGCTGTGCTTATTTGCGTCGCTGCCCAACACGGATGAAAACAAACTGCCGAAACAGGCCGCCTGCGTCGAATTACCTTGTTCGGCCATGTTGACGCACTTGACGCGCTCGACGCGTCTGACATAACTGTAAACGAGCACGCCTAGACTTTCGATTATATTCATCGCCGTGCCAAGATCACAGTTAGTGAACAACAACAGCTGCATCGACTGTACAAACTTGCACTGGGCATCGAGCGGTCCTCGATCTGTCGACAAAGGTCCTCCGGGCTGAACGAGTTGATATAGCATACGCAACAACATATCTTTGAATGTCGTTCCTAACCGGCTCGATATTGTCACGACATCGCTTCGCATCTGTAATCGAACCATCAGCTCGTGCAAAGCTTGGCAAACTGACGGACCAGCCTGAAAATTATTTTAAAATATTTCTTTAATTTTATCGAAGTCAAACAACAATCTCTTTATGATTACAGTAAATCGGAGCCAGATGTTTAATTTCGAGAAACAATGAGTGAAAAATGTAAGAGAAACCCCACTCCACACACGGTTGTGATTGGCTATCTCAAGGCCAATGAAAGTCTTGACTAAAGATTAATGTGGTAACAGTAGAGTGAAGTTTCTAGATATATAATTCTTTATTCTATGGCCTTGTATAAGAAATCATCTCGATATTTATTTGGAATAATTGAAGAAAAACATGGGAAGCCCTAACAAGGATAGCGTGTACAGAAATTGCCGACCTGCCCGCGCCAGGATTAGAATCCAAACCCTTCCAAATACGCGTCTAATGCCCTCACCACTTCCATTTACTCGGTCAACACTCTACTTATATTGCTAAAACTGAATGTTAGAAATGTTACTCGCTCTGAAACAGCGTTGCCAGTTTTTCTTTTTGCCAAGTCGGGATTTTGGAACTCTTTGAGTGAAAACAGCAGGATTCTTTCGTCGAAAGCGGGACATAGTAAAAAAACGTATATAATCAGAAGTTTTCAAATACCTATTTATCTTTTTATTTGAATTAAAATTATACGTTTACGTGACAATAGATAGCAAAAATAGCCAATTTTAATAAACGTATAATATTTTAAACCAGATTTACCCTATCGTTAAATAGTTGAGTCTTATTCGTCTTCAGAATAAAAAAAAAAAAAAAAAAAAAACAGAAATCAAAATCAAAAAAGTTTTATCATTAGAAAAATATGGCATTTCAAACAATAGTCCGTGGAGTGAGAGAATAATTATTTATAAGAATTACTTATTCATGATATTTCTGTGAAGATTTAACTTCTTTTAAAGTTATCCCCGAGTTATCCCCGAAAAGCGGGACTGAGCCTGTCCCGCGCGGGACATTTAATTTTTATTTAAAAATCGGGACGTCCCGCCAAAATCGGGACGTCTGGCAACGCTGCTCTGAAATCACACATCTAGTACAAAACACTTGGAGAAGGACGAGGGATGGAGGAGAAGAGGTGATCAGTAGCCACCAAAAGTAAAAGTTAAAGTCTTCTTCTGGTGAAATAATGACCAGTCGTCTACCCGATTGCATGCCGAAAGGCGATTCCAGCGTGACGATACGGGTGAAATAGAGGGGGTTTTAATGGGTAGGGGGCCTCGGTCCGAGTCCCACACTACGTCATGAGTGTTCGTAAAAAGAATTTCCCCCTCAAAAAAAAAAGTACAAAACACTTACGAATCTTTTCTCCGACAATATAACTCCGTCTCCCGACAAAAACCGGAACAACATTTGTGGAAAATAAGGATCTTTTATAATATATCCGGCCATTCCGTTTAATGATTGTTCGAGGTCATTTCCTGCCCAGAATGCAGATCCGGTCGATGTTTCTGGTAAAGGTAGATTCGAAGCGAGCGTCAAACATTGGAACATTAATGTAAGGACTCGTAAAGATATGGTGGGCTGCATAGTCAACGCCTTCAGTAAGTTGGAGATAGCTGCGGGCGATAATGTCAAACCGGGAACTGTAGACGGATTCAGACCAGTATTACATGACGTGATTGTCGTGTCCAAAAGGTTCATGCTTAAAGTTAGCCACAGTTGCAGGGTCTGTTCTAGAGTTGTTGAAGAAGTCTAAAAAGTAAAGAAGAAAAAATTAGTCAAGCGTTCATATCAACGGCATCAAGTCAGAAAGACTGTTGAAATTCTAATTTGAACTGAAATATCAACAATAAAAATTCATAATATGAAATACTTACTGAAAATTCTAGTTCCGCAAATAAAGTATCGAAACACTGCGCCAAAATAGCAGCGTTGCTCAAATCGGTCGGAGGCACTATAGAAGCCCACGGAGCCGTCAATTCTTCGGGCCAAAATTCTGACGCGTTGCCGCGTGCAGTTTCGGGCGGCGGTGCCAGCGATGCGTTTACCGCTATCGGCAAATTGTACGAGCCCAACATTGTCAAACGGCGTAAAATTATTTCCGGCATACTGTCCAGACCCACTTCGAGTCTTGCGTCAATTGCTGTTGAAATACTATAAACACAAAAAAAAAAAAATAGTATTCTCATATGTGTAAACGTATGATGTGTGTGAACAGACCAGTGAAATAACTGACATGCGCACAACGCATTCACAATGTTCTTATTAAATGTTTGCGTAGTCATAATAAAAAAATAATTTTCTCTCAAATTTAAAAACACAATTTTATCTCTAAATCAGAGGTTCCCAAACTTTTTTTTCTCATAGACCACTTTCAAAATTTAGCTGGTTCCGGTGGACCTCCTGCAGCTACATTTCTACCATATTCCCAAAACTCGACAAAAAACGTGAAGATTAGATCTAACTATGTGGAAATTTGCGTTTCAGCTGAGTTCCAACCACGAATGGGGAGTTTTCTAAATGAAATAAGTGAAAATTGATTGGTTAATTAATTGATTGTGCTGTGAGTGGATGTCAAAAAAGTAAAGTTGGCCAATCAAAAAAGTGATTCCATCCAACTTTACTTTTTTGACATCTACTTACAGCACAAGGAACCAACCAATTCTCACTTATTTCATTTAGAAAACTCCCCATTCGGGGTGGTAACTGAATATGGAATATGCAAGTTTTTACAAGTAACAGTCGCTGAGCTTCTTAAAATATTATCTGCCTACATTGATAGGTAAAGTCAAGCCAACATTTTAGTTCTTCACTATCGAAGGCAGATAAATGTTGGTGGACCCCCGCTTACGAATTGTGAACCCCCATTTTTTTGTCACGCCAACGTAGACCCCCATCAAGTCTCCCGTGGACTCCTGGGGGTTCACCTGGACCATTTTGGGAACCACTGCTCTAAATGAAAGTATTAAACTGCTAATGTCACTTACTTTGAATTAGGTATAATCCCTCCTTTAGATATACAGCTCTTCCGTAACAAATATTTCCCACGTTCTAATATATCATCGAGGACATCGTCTAGTTCTGAATCGTCCGATTCGGGTAACGAAGGTAGAGGTACTCCGTTCGATTTAATCGTTGCATTTGAAATGTTCGTCAGCTGCGATTCAAGGTCAGGTTCTTCAACTGTCATTATATCTACTTCTTCGATCTCTTCGGTCGAGACTTGACTTTCAGTATTGTTAGATAACCAATGCTGTCCATTTTGTGATTCCGTATCCATCTCTGAAGTATTATCAAAGTTTATATCTTCTGCAATATTCATATCGGAATTATTGCGTCCCATTAAACGATGTCCGTCCAACATATCTTGTAACAAACACATCACGGCATGCGATATCCATTGACTACCATCGCAGCGTACTGCCAACCTTAATAATTCAACTAGTTGTCGCGGTGTCACCAATTGTTCCAATGCTAAAGGCGGTCTAGCCGCTACCGTTAACCTTGCTACCGTTTTACAAGCTAATAAAAATAAATCGATATTACAAGTACAATCCATGTTAAGTATTAATACTATCAATCCTCTAGCGACGGCAAGACAGTGCGTGTGATTTAAACTACGTATCGATGAATCTTGATTATTCGTAACCGATTCGCCTAATTTTGAACTCGGTCCTCCTGTTTTCCTATTATCCAAAAGTAATTCGTATCGTTTAGAATTGATGTCTTCCATTTGCTTACTTGAAAACTGTTTCATTTTTTTAAAGAAGTGTTCCTGCTGTTTCAATGCAGCTTCCAATTTCGACGACAAATTGGCAGCATGATTTGATAGCGCCGACAGAGCCTGCGTTGACGCTTGAACAGCTTTTTGCGTGAAATCTAAATGATCCAATTGCTGTTTGTAATGCAAAAAGCGTTTATGTAATTTCCTACGATACCCGTCTGCCGTACAGCTGCTCGATGTTTGAGTTTTATTCGTGTTGGCTTCGGCCATCAACCAATCCCACCTCGAACTCCAAATTTCACCGATATCTTCCGAATCACTTTTTGTCGAGTCCAGACTCAATGATAGGAACAACAAAAGCCAACCTAACAATCCTAAATCGGTTTTAGCCGCGACTAATAAATTACTTGTCGATGCTAGAGGGCGCAACAACACGCAGATACTTTTCAAAGTAGGCCCCAAGATATTAGCTCGAGACGCTCCATTAACTAAACTCTTTCGACACAAATAAGTTATTATTATGAATACGCGTTCTTGAGGGAATATCTTCGTATTGCTCGACGAATATAGGTTTGTCAAACAATCTGCTAAGAACTGACCCCACCACGGTTGAAGACCGCACATCCTCACCAAGAGCGATGCGGCCGATAGCTGTAAGCGGGTGTCATGGCCGACACACAACGATATAAATAATTCTTCGCAAATTTTTTGATTGAAATTTTTAAATAACAAAGGCGACATGTGCGGCATCGTACCGATTTCGTACACGATACTAAGAAGAACGTCTAAAAATGTTTCGCAGATCGAACGTACTTTGTCCGTACTCGCTTGTGTCAAGCACTTGGATTCGCTTTCGTGGACGACAATCGTATCGCGGCCAATGTAGGCTTCCAAACGTTTCATTACGTTCCGTACAATATTCAGTTGGTGCTGATAGGTTATACACTCCTGTAACAAGTGAAGAATATTATAAAACAATTTCAAAATGTTCGTAAAAGACGCGGGAAATAAAATTTACCTGATACGCTTGAAATATTTTAAGATTCTCAGGACTACTGGTCGCCGTGCTTTTTTCAGATCCGCTCAAATTAGACGAATTTGTAGGTTTCACCATTCTCAAATACGTATTCATGTGCTGAGCGTTTTGAGCGTCCGTGTTCATCAACGGATCGAGCATTTCCCTTAATTTTGAGCATGCTAAACTGTACCGACAATTGATATCCTCGAACAAGGCCGACAACACGTTCAATTGCATTTCGACGTGACTGTGACTGGGTACGATGTTAGTTATCGCAGCTACGTTCGTGTCGTTGGGACGCAAATCGTATGCGTAGATATCTTCAGGCAAAACGACCACATGTCCGTAAAAGTTACCGACTGGAATTTTACAACGCGTTGTCGACATGCCATATCTACCGATAATTGTTATCTATACAAAAATAAATCAATTGTTTTAAACGCCAAACCAAAACTTCAACGCTATTTTTCAATCATTAATCTTTAGTTGAAGTGGATTATAGATAGTTTACTGTTCTGCAAAAATGTTTGGCAAAACAGTCGATTCACACTAATCCAATAGATATCAGTCTGAACTCTGAAAGTGTGTCAGATGACAGCATACACTTGTGTATTGTACTGTGTATTTATTACAAAACAACATATAAAGTAAATAAGCTTATTTTAAAAAAAAATGTTTTTTACTTTTTTGTTCGATATAAAGCGTTTTTTAGTTTTTTTTTTAAATATATTTATTTTCCACTTATAAGTTCGATTTATTGTCAAAAATTTGCCGAAAAAAAAAAAAACAATTTTTTTTTCGGCGTGGACGGGATTAGAACCCACGACCCATGATTCCCAGAGTCAGCGAAGACTCGTGCCTTAGACCGCACGGCTAGCCAGTGTACTTACAGTGCTGGCATATTATACCACTATATAAACCACTTGCTGTAGTCCAAACGAGTTTACAAACATACATACTTACATACATACATACAAACTTACAAGTGAAACTAATATAAAGCGTGTAAAAAAGCATGATTATAGAGAATCTACTGAATTAATTAAATTTTTCTAACTTTGCCTGTACATTTACTTATTATGTGCGTTAATTCGTTCACATTTCAACCTGTTATGGACAAAAGTAGATATTTTATTCTTACTTTCATGTATCTACACAGTGGAGGTGGTTGCAAATCGGTCAACAGTAAGCATTTGGTTCCGATGTCGGTGGCAAGAACAAGCCTGACGCCATCTGTGTCTTCTCCATGCCACCAGATGTCGACACTGAGCGATACCAAATCGGAGCACGCCGGAACTATTACATCGGTCAGTATAATCGGCGCGCCAAAATCCAATGTGACGTGTCTTCGAGCACCCGAATGCATGCGTTCTATTACCAAAACTTGCTGGGACGGCGGGACAAGCAACTGTTGCCAGGGTAATATCGTATCATCCTGAACAAAAGACATTCAATCATGAAGAAACAAAACATAAAAAAACGATTTAGAACAGAATAGAATAGAATATTTTTATTATCCGAAACAGCTGTACGCAGGATTCGTCAATTACATACATCAGGTAAAAATAATTTACAAAATTTAAAGAAGGCTTAACATAACGACATTCATAGTCTGCAAACATTTTAAAAAGTTATTTTTACAAAGTCTTTAGTGTCGTAAAGGCATTCATTTATTAAAAGATTTTTAATTTTTTTACGAAATTGTTTATAATTTAAATTTGTTACACTTGGTGGCAGCGAGTTGAACCATTGGATACTTTTGAATTGTCTATTTGACACCGTTAATCTATGGAATGGAGTGCTAATGACATTGGTGCTTCTGGTGTTGTAAGTTATGAAAACTATTTAAAAAATCGTGGTTGTTTATGTTCTTTTTAATATACAATAAGTTGTAGAAAACTACCAAAGATGGAAAAGACAATTTTTAATTTTTTGAACAATGGTTTACAGTGATCTGTGAAGCCAGAATTTGTTAAAATACGTATAACTTTTTTTTGTTGTAGTAACACATCAGATGCTGATGGTGCTGTTCCCCAGGCTATGATGCCGTATATAATCAAGCTATGAAAAGTTGCAAAATATGCAGTTTTTGCGGCGTCTGGTCCCACTGTCATATAGATTTTTCTACCTGCAAATGAAGGCTTTGACAATTTTGTGCATAAAATGTTGAGTTGTTGCCAATTTAATTTAGAATCCAAATGCAATCCCAAATATTTGACACAATCCTTGTCGAATGTTGGTTTATTGGAAAATATAATTTTTACAGTTTTAGTTTCGTTTAACTGTAGTCCGTCAGCAAGAAACCACATTTTAGCCTTGTTTAATATGTCTTGGTAATAAGTGTCAACTGTTGAAGTTATTTCTTTTATGAATGTTGTATCGTCAGCATATAAGACAGAGGTACAGTTTATATTAATAGGTAGGTCATTGATGTAGATGATGAACAAAAGAGGACCTAAGATACTGCCTTGAGGCACTCCTTTTGATATTTGTTTTAATTGACTGTTCACATTGTTAAGAGAGACAAGTTTAGGTTGATAACGGGTAATTTTCGAAAATGTTGTTACGTTTACCTTTTTCATCGAGTCGTTCTGTGAACTATTCGAACCGAGCGCCTGCTGTTCTTCCCCGCTGTCATTTTTGATAGTGGTGCCGCCGGACGATGTTGGTTCGGGATCCCGTTGCAATAACCACGGGCTCGAGGCTGACTTTACAATAAACTGCTGCGGTTGTTGGGGCGCACTGTCTGATGTGTCAGAGTCCATTGACAAATCTATTACATCTACTTCTATTCATAGTGTTAGTATTGATTACAAAATCTATCTTCGACACGGTAAAATACAGGTTAGTAATGACTACAGTTAGTCGTAACAGGATACTCGCAGGGAATCATTCATCCCATTTTTATTATAAGTGAACGAATTTGAATAAAAAAACTATAACCTGAGAGACATTCTCTAAAATCTGAGAAACATCGACTCAAAAATTTGAGAAACATTCAGCACAGTGCTTCATTGATAAAACTATGACTATTATTAGAGACGGAATCAAAACGTCAACAAAGTATCTTTGACATTGACTAAGCTAAGTGACGTTAGATGCTCTCTAATAACTTATTGCGCTCTAATAGATCATTGAATGTATTTCGGACTTTAAGAGTTTTGTTCAAATAAGCGTTTTGAGTAATAATTTTTTTATGCGAGTACCATATTCTATTTCAGCTACATTTGTTCAACAAAAGAACGACTCATTTCTCAAGACACTTCAAAACAGAAAATTCACTTTTAAACTCTTCAATTAGGCTTTTGAAAAAAAAATAATTATCGATTTTTTTATTGTATTTTAAAACTTTATTATAAGTAATATTGATAATCGATGCGAAAAACTTTCAAAAAACTTTTTTTAAATTAATTATAAGCAATCTAAAATTGATAAAATATTTTTAAAAATCACGTGACTGCAAACGCACTAAAATTGTTTTTGACAGTTGTGACGTCATAATGGTAAAATGTATATACGCAGTATACTATCAATGGCTTCTACATGTGTATTGACTAAAACATTATGACGTCACATTATGTTCGGGAAATGTCGGCGCGTTCTCAGAACTGGGTACAAAAATATTTTTTTAATTTGATATAACTTTTGAATTATAACGAAAATAAAAAAAGAAAAATAGTTTTGTTATAAAACTTATATACGATCTTTCCATTTATGACAAAAAAAAATTTCATTCAAAAGCCCAATTAGCGGCCGATTGCATTTTACACTTATTAAATGCGCAGTAGACTCCCGCTAAATGTGTGGGGGTGTAGCGAAAATAAATGATCTGTCGATTGAGATCCTCTAGGCTCCGTTTTCATTCTAAATTCAATATACATACATATTTGGATTGACAGTCGCAAGCAATAAGATACTGACTTATCGAGTATCGTCTTAAATATTAATTGAAAGCTATACATCATCATAATCATAATAAAAATAAACTACATTAACTCTGTGCCATCTTAATTCTTGAGAAATGAGTCGGAAGTATTAAGAAATTATTGCTAATTTAAATCGATATTTATACGAAATAACGCATAATTTTACCTGCAGCATCTTGTTGATCGGTAGAGTCTTCTTGCTGTGAAGTCTTTTGCATATATTTAACTATTCTATCGATTCTCTCGGGATCGTTCTTGTTACCTTTACTCTACAAATAAAACAAAAATCAAAATTATTCTGACAAATAATGAGATGGAAAAAAATAAAAAAAACACTCAAGAGATGTGTAAACATATTCGAATACAATGACAATTAGACATAACCTCAAAAAAAATTGACAGGAGGAATTCCGAATATTGCTAACAGTGAAGCTTTGCGCTGTTTCCGCGGCATTTCACGGAGTCATTCCAGCAGAATTACAGTAGACTAAAACTTACCGGATTAAGATTAATAAGAGTTCCGCAACTCGAATAAAAAGACGAGCTGATCAGAGGATGTAATATTGCTACGTTTTTAGGATTCGTCGCTACATCGTACTGGGCAATATTCTGTTGACCACTAGCAGTATTATTTGTGGCCATGAAATTAGACACGGCTGCCGCGTACTGGGCATGCGCTCCTATTGTACCGGTTCCTCCTCCGGCTGAAGTAACTACGGCTGCAGTAGGAACCGAAGGGCCGGTTGTTGTCGCTGCATCGTACCTTTCCATTCTTGTGCCGTCGCTTGCGGCGATGCACACATAATGCAATGGTTCGGTTTCAAGCAGACCTCGGGTGTGGTTTTGATTTGCAACAAGGCCTCGACACCGTGATAAACTCGGTTTATTGGAATGGCTGTTACCATCTGATTGGCAGGTATTTGTGCCGAACGACAAACCTAAAAGATAATTAATATTGCATGTAAAAATGAAGCATCCTAGGGTCAATAATTTCTTTACACATTTACACTAGGTCCTTAGAATTAAGGTAGTTTGGGAGCCGCAATCCCAAGTCAAATAAATGACTTTTATTTTTCCTCAAATAATTACCCAAATCATGCTATAATAATTAGAAATTCACATAAAAATTTAGGTATTTGATTTAATTTAATGCGAATTATAATTAAATAATTATAGTAATGTACTTAAGGAAGTACCCTCGGTACGCAGTAAGTCAAAGAATTTCAGTCTTCTACTTGACTAACGTAGTATATAATTTGGCAACCCGCACGCTTTGCCATAGTTACAAGTGCTTATGTACGCAGCATAAGTCAGCACGCGGTGTCAAATTCGCATTAATTTATGAAAATGCTTTTCTTTATTCCTGTCATTTCGGAAATAATAATATACTATCATTTTTTTTGGAATACTATGCTTTTAGCATTTACTCAATTTACGTATGTTTTTACGATATCAAAACTGCTGCAGTTTCGTAACTTACCTTTGAATGACGCGCCACAAACTATAATATTGCGGTGTTGTCATGTTTATGAATTGCTAAAAAGCTCGGCTTTGTTTTAGTTATTTCTAGTAACATAAGCAAGCTTTATGCGTTTTGGAAAAAGAAAAATGTTCATAGAATATTCGTTTATATTTCCTGAAAATTTTATCAAAATCTGTTTGTCAATTCCAACGTAATAAATGATGGAGTGCGTCAAAATCACAGATTTCCATAAGACTCCATGTTAAGTGCAGTGAAATAAAATTATCAATATCTTTTTTCAAAGTCAACCAAAAATCACAAAAATTTAACTGAGTCATTTTTGAAAAGGTTTTGACATATTTGCAAATTTTCGTAATTTTCTGTTTGTTAGTTCATTTATCGAGGGTACTTCCTTAATAAAATATTAATTGATTAGTACTCAGCTGTCACTAGTCACTGTCACTACAAAAACAGAGATAAACAACAGAGATAGAGGCCACATGTCAGTATTAAAAAATTAATAAAATCAAAAGTACGTGGTAAATTATCCTGCAATTTTTGCAGTGTGTATTTCAGACATCGTTCTATCCATTAAAAAGTTTTTTTTTGTGGGGTCAAGTTTGTCAATTTTTTACAAATCCTCAATTTCCGGAGTTTTTGAACAAGGACACTCATAACGGCTCGTGTATTTTTGCATAACTTTAATTAATTATATCTCTTAATCGGTGTGGTAAAAAAATCTGATTCTTTTTCTGTAGGTGTCTTTAATTATAATCTTTTGAATAAATATAAAAAAATGTAGGGTCAAGTTTAAGTCATTTGGCTACCAAACTACCTTAAGGAGGTTGATCCGTTACAGTCCCAATCAAAAGTAAGACGAATTCTAAATGGGAACTTTTATAGTTTATATGACGATGATACCAATAAATTATTGTCATAAATGCATAAATAATTAATTTTTTTTAATATTAATTAATTATTTCAGTACTTTATACTTAATGGACTAACTTTTGAATTTTTTGTACAAAGTTAGGTTAAAAAAAATAAATTTATGTAAATATCTGTATTTATATATATATAATTAAAATAATATATAATTAAAAAAAGAAATTAGAAGTAATAAAAATTAAAATTAAATCATTAAAAAGTTGAAAATTCAGTTAAAATTGTTAAATCTGTCAAGAATAAAAGTCCATAATCGAAAATTGCCAAGGTTTAATAATTTTTTTTATTGATTAAAAGTCTCCTAATTAAATTGGAAAAAATATTAAAATATGCGTAAGACATCGATGATTTACATAGATAGTTTTCGGAACTGCTGACATTATTTGGTTATTTGCAAAAAATTAAAATGAACAGTTTGCATGCTAGCTTTACATATTTTCCATAAGACTACATGTAAAAGATTTTTTTAATTTTTAACTTTATAAATCTCCTAATGATTTTGAATTTTTTACAGAAAATTTTGTCATAAAAAAATCTATTAAAAAAACTTTATTTCAGATTTTTTTTGATTATCTTCGTAAAACGGCTCAACCTCCTTAACAAACAATAATTATCTATTATAACTTATTTTTGCCTTTAATGACAGAATGATTGTTGTAATTTGAACTAAAAATCAATATTAGATAGTTACCTGGCACTGTAAAGAGTTCTTTGGGATCAAAACTATCGGCAGGAAATGATGTCGAAGCGCTATTATTTGCATGCGTAGCTGTTTGCAAAGGCGGGAACGAATCGCTCGTAAAAACCGAAGCAAACGTTATAGGAGAGCTGCTCGATTTCTGTGACATTGGAGGTTCAATGTCTAAAAGTTCCGGTTCTAACGGCGTTGCATATAGTCCAAACCTGTTAAGAAAACATAATTCAATCAAAAATCTAACGCTAAAAGAAATAACACATTGTAATGGGTCTTTCTTTGTATCTTCTCAACTGCTATCAACAAGATATTGAGTCGTCTTTTTTTTTAGTGTTTTATTTCTCCTTTACGACGCCGAAATGAGAAAACTCTTTTCCCAAATTTCTGTCTTTGTGCTGACATTATTAAAAAAACGATTGGATCCGATTTTTATAATATTTGGACTTCAAATTTAAGAATACTTTTTACCCGACTATGGTCAGAGTTAAGATGGAATATATTCGTTATACTAGGGCGATAGGGTGGCCATAAAAACAGACAAAGAGAAAAGTCGCAGTGGAGAGATTTATTTCAATGCAGTAGAGCGCCGATTATCCGAACGCCGATTAACCGAATCGCCAATTATCCGAATCGGTCTTAAGCGTAATATAAAAAATTAAAACCAAGTAATTTTTCAATAAAAAGAAAGTTCTGTGGGTACGCAAGAATACAAAAATGCGAGTGACAGTTGCCGCGTAGACGCTACAATGGTATCAGCACACGTCGAAGTTGGAACTCGCTGGAGTCCAGATATATTTCAACTGTTTGAAAGCTAGAGGCAAGACACTACATGTCCGATTATCCGAATTTTCGATTATCCAAATCGACTCCGGTCCCAATTAATTCGGATAATCGGCGTTCTACTGTAATAATCAAACTTGCTATTCAGAAAGTCACATAAAAAATTACCTGCTCCTGAGAATTTGATGATACGGATTGACGCGTGTGTACAGTTGTTGTGCAGCACGTCTTACGAGTGCAAGACATTCGGCGGCGGCGGCCGTAGCCGTATCGGTCTGAGCCACCGTGCCGATAGAAGATCCCACGTGCTGCAACAAAGTGCCGATCCAGCGCAAGGCGCTGGCGCTTTGAACGCGGCCCAACTGCGCTGTGGATCGTAACAACGCTTGCAGTAAAGCATTATCAAATTGGTTGCTTACGGATGCACTAGTCATGCTACGACCACCCCTAAAAACAAATTACACAATCACAATCTGTATAAATAATACAGATAAAGAAGTCGTCAAAACAACACTAAATAGTAAATACGCATGAATCAATCTTTATGACCATTATTATACACCAAACGCAAAAACATGGCGGTTTCAAGCCAGGTTTGTAGACCAAAACTTCTTTAGGAAGACTTTAATTCGACATTTGAACATAATTCATTTTAAAAATACGTCACATAACCTCAACATCAGTAAAAAAACAGTTTCAATCATTTTAAGCATGCGCAAACGGATTTTAGTTGTTTACAAATCCGCTAGATAGTAAGTTCGTTCCAAGCAGCCAGCAAACGGTTCCGAAACCGTCACCCGCATGCGCAGTAGGTAAAACGAAGCTGTTAGTGGCGATTTTAGAACACATTTTGACTACTGCGCATGCGGGTGACGGTTTCGGAACTGTTCGCTGGCTGCTTGGAACGAACCTAGTGTAATGTAGAATATTCTAGGTTTGTTCCAAGCAGTCGCGAACGGTAACAGAACAGTCTTGTCACTACGCAAGACTATCTTGCGCAGTATCGATTTTTGAGCTAGTGCGCAGGACAGCCTTGCGTACGGTTCTGTTACCGTTCGCGGCTGCTTGGAACAAACCTACAAACATGAACAAAAGTATCAAATTTTATTCTTTGTCAATCTATTCTCGTTTTATATTAAAGAAATGTTTCGGCGTATATTTTAAGCCAGTAATCTCAAAAGCTTTTCAACAATCATAATTCTATGGAGCGTTCAAGTGTACTCTTCTTTAGAGACCCCATAATAAGAGACTAGATATGATAGACGTTTGGCATTTTTTGTCAAATTCTAACTGAGACACAGAAATACTTGATATTTTACATTAATGCACAGGCATTAATGATGTCATTTATTGACGCTCGACAGAATTGGCGTCTCATCTCTTAGTAAAGAGTTTCTAAACTTCACGATGGCCGTTAATCATATCAAACAAAAGAACAGTGCTTACTCTACGCAAATTATCAACAGTTTAGTAAGTTTATGCGCCGTGGCACGGCTCCCGTTGATTAGACACGCCAGTATCAGAGGATACAGGTGAGGTTCAAGCGTTCTTAATAATTCAGCAGGAGGTCCGTCACCGTGTTTTCCCAAACGTACAGACGCCAACCACGTCAGTATGTCAAGAGCAAGGCCTTGTTCTAATGCGGATGGCCGGTATGCAACCGAACATAAAAGATCCAATAAGTGTATCGATTCTAACATCGCTATACGTTGAGCTCTGAAACAATATTAAAATAGAAGTTGACAATTTATTAAATAACTGCCTATCACTATTCGACCGATGCTCAATTTTTCGAGTACTTGAACATCGATGGTCATCGACGATCGTGTCGGATATATTGAATTAATTTCACTTTAATTGTAATAATAGTTATTTACCTTTCATTTGGCAAATTAGTTTGCTTCATGTTACGAATTGTTATCGATATTTCATGTAGCCAATCACAACCCATATAACTTTCAACTTTGCGTCCCGCGAGTCGTTCATAAGCTCCGCTAGCTGTAGCTCCAGCATTACCGCTACTATTGGTGCACATCGGCACAGTAATTGGAAAATTGAATATGTTCTGTCCAGTTACACGGGTTTTTTTACTTGACCCACCTATTAACATAAGCGACGATCAATGTTATTTTGCAATGACATTTTAAAATAACTAAACAGTGATTATAAAAATAATAAACTTATAAACAAATGCCAAATAACCTATGGGCTATGTGCACGGAGGCGGAGTTACAAATTTTTCGATGAGAGCGTTTGTGGTGAGCACTAGGGGAAACTTCGAACTCCAATTTTCCGTATGTCAGTGAGCAATGTTTATTAAAAGTGAAAATAATTATAATTTTATGAAGTTTTTTAATTACAAAGAAAACATAGGAAAACTAAGCGATCTGGAAATGCTTGTTGTGTTCCGGGCTGTTGCGCTGATGGCGATTTAAGTAAAATAAAGACCATTGGCGCCCTAATTTGACCTTCCACTGTTAGTGTAAACAAATTAATATCAATTTTCCTTATTACATTTTTTTTTGACACATCATGGCCAACTAAAGTTTTTGACTTATCACCATAGAAACACAAAAAGTTAGTTCAATAATTCTCTATTATCCACTAGCGGCGCTAATAGGCTTCGTGCTCACAGCCTATAGGAAGAATGTTTTAATGTAAAAATGTAATACAAGATTGCAAAACAAAAAAAAAATTCTTTGCTAAAAGAGCCACTGTTACAATGGAAAAAAAAATTAATAACGCAAATCGAAACAAATATTTTCTATGCAATTTATAATCCGAAATTTGGATTATTAGCTTGATGATTGACAACAAGTTCTCTAACTTCAATTTCAGGACATTAAATTATCGATTCAAAATTAACAAAGAAACATACCGTTGGTGTTTTTTTCCTCTTTTTTATTATTCGTCATATCTTTCGAAGGATCCAACAGCGCTTTTATATGAATCAGCAAAGTTCGGCCGCGTGCTTTCAACAATTTTGGACTAGTTAATGTAACACAGCCACCGTGTTCGGAGAGGTCCAAACAATTGGACAAATTTACCGGTCCTGCTAATATATCTGCGTTGTGGGCATGGAGATACTCATCCGTTAACACCGGGTTTTGTAACGACCCGTTCGATGATTGGCCAAACAACGGGAAGTTAACAGTTTCGTCAACGGCCGTTCCTATATTCACAGGACTCGTGTTACCCGTCGGGAATTTGCGCATTCCGATGCCGGACGCCTTTTGCTTTAACAGCGTGACCTGCGTTAAAATTACAACAAATTACATGTTTTTATTTAAGCACGCTGTATAAAAAAAAATTCCAGCCAATTGGGCGACGGGACCATTCCAACTTCAAAAATGTTGACATTTAAATAATAATAATAAGAATTTATTCCAACAATAATAATAATAATAAATTTAATATTCAATTAAAACATACATAAAATAAAATTATCGTAATCTTACTTAAGTTCTTAAAAACAACTTGTCCGTAAGAAACAATACCTTAAATTAAGTACGAAACTGTAGAGTGAAGTAAGAAAGTAATTAATTATTTATTATTTTTATACAACTATATATTGTCGATTACTCCTTTTATAGTGTTGTAATTAAATTGTACCCAATTATTTAAATTAGCTTTATTTAAGGTCTCTTTGAGATTATTGGGCAAGATATTAAATAGTCTTGGACCTATATATCTGTAATTTTTTTGACCTACCGATTTTCTAACTGGAGGTACTTTCAAAAATAAACTGTCTCTTGCACGGGTTTTTTGTAAACAATCATTATCAACGTATGTTCCTATATTTTTAAAAGTGTGGATCAAAACCGTCTTGGCATATAGCTGTCTTATATTATTAATATTTAGCTCTTTAAATAGTTTATCAGAAGGGTATCTTATAGTTTTATGGTACATTATTTTTAATATCATTTTTTGCACAATATTTAAACTTGTTATTTTTGTTTTATAGGTTCCCCCCCAGGCTATAATGCCATACGTTAATAATGATTGTACAAGTGCACAGTATACTTGCTTGAGTATGTCTAAATTTAAAAAACCTCTAATTATTCTAAACATATGTATTAAACTACGAACTTTTTTCACCAAGTTTTGTATATGTTTTTCCCAGTTCAAGCTAGAATCTAATGTTATTCCTAGATATCTAATTGTGTCCACACTTTGTATTTTTATATCACTATTTGCAATGTTCAAATACTCATAAGATTATAATTTGATTATAATAAAAAAAAATAAAATTTCTGATATCGTGTGAGGTGACGCGGGTAATTGCTAGTATTCAATAGGATATTTGCTATTCGTTGCCATGGTTACCTACATAATATGTTCCACGTAATGTAAACATGCCAAACTTGCTTATTTCTGACAGCTCTATAAAACAAAAGAGCGACTGATTTTTATATTATTTTCAAAATATTTCCGAAACTATAAAGTTTAGAAAAAAAATTTTTTAACGAAACTTTCTTGAAAAAATAAATGAAATAATAAGCCGTCATGAAAAGTATACCATTATTATATAAAAAAACACCGTTATAGCAAATATCTCTTCTGCGCATGCGCCGATTTTCCCCAAAAACAATAGGGCTCTTCATATTTGCATACCAAACATCCTCCCAAAATTTGGTTTCGATCCGCTCATCCGTTTGACCTGTATCGTGTTCACAGACAAACAGACGTACAGAGTTTTTCCAAAAATATGTTTTTTGGATTCGGGGAACTCAAAACGGAAAAATATTGTAAAATTTTTGACCTAAACTAGTACCATTCCCCACTTGTGGGTTGGAATGGTATAAAAGATGACAATTTGCGATTACGGTAATTACCTGTAAATGAGGTAAAGCGTTACACGGTGCGTGCAATGAGAAACGTAAATCCACATGGCCGACGCAAGCGCCCCACGGTAACGTCAGCTCCAATACGTGTTCGTCCCAAGTAGTTGCATCAGTCTGAAGTCGCCACGTGTGCGTATGTTGGGCACTGGCCTCGCCGGACACCTTAAAGAGAAAAATTTCATGAAAAATGAAATTTCATTTTGACGCTTATTCGATTAAACATCACTATAGACGCTGATGACCTCAGCTGTTGAGCGTCTATAATTCACAATCTATCTATCTCGATTAAACATCGATACAACCAACTTACTTGCAAATGCTGCGGAGGTTTTCTTTGACATTGCTGCATTTCGCTCCAACAGGCTGGCAAAACGGCACAATAAGGAGCACTCAACGATTCACACTGGCATAATAAATGCAACAATCGCATTTCTGGCACGCTCAGTATAACACGATTGTTAAGCATCTCTCTATTAAAAAAAAAGAACACTATTATAGTATGATATTTAATACCACCATGAAACTATTTGACGACTTTTGATAAATATATTTTTAAAATAATCCAAAAACATTTTAAACATACGTATTTAAAATAAAATATTCATAATTTAAAAAGCCACCTTTTTATGACGTAACAAAATCTACTGTAAAGTTGGTTACGTGATTATGCGCAAGCAATATGTGCGCAACAGGAAACAAAACAAATCTTCACGCAATAGCGCATTGTCTTCCTTTCGAATTAACCGGCATACAAACTTATCATTTTATTCGATTACAATTAAGTTACTTACTTAAATGTAACTACATCACCGGCGGCAGAGGCTGCGACCAACAGCGTTTCGTCGTGCTTTCGATCGGTAAAGGTACTCTGTGAACCGTGCGCTTGATCGCTAGCTGAAGACGACGCTTCTCTGGAATCTGATCTTCCTCCGTCGGTAATGTCAGCGTGCTGTAATATCGGTGATCCGAAAGGTCTATCTTCCATTGTTAACGACGCACTGGCCACACTCGTGAAATCATCCTCGTCCCGATCCTCTGCAAAGTCACTGTCTGGCCCAAGGATTGCATAGAAATGCAAAGGTCCTCGTTCGGTACACACGCACAATCTCTCTAAACCTTTTAAAAACAATGGATTCATTAATATCATTAAGGATTTTCTTTTCAAAATGTTGGCATAATACCAGGGACTTATCAATAAAAATCGAGTGCCTATACAGATTGTATCAAATCAAAACGGTCCATAGAACATTCTGTGTATAGACGATAAAGCACTAAAGCAGTAAGTAAGAGTGAGATAAATGATCGCTAATAGCTATAGTTACTGTGGTTATACAATATGATAGTATCGTCTTTGTTTTCTACAGTAAAAATCACAATTTTATCAAATGTCAGTATTCACTAGTGAAATTATTGATAAAATGGCTATTTATACTGTTCGGGAAAAAATCCAAATAATTAAATGGTTTTATGGTGGTAATTCAACCGCCGACAATAAATTTATTCGTAGCTGCCTTTGAAAACAGACTGTCTCCGTCTAAAATAACAATTCGCAGTGTCATACGAGAATTTGAATCAAATGGTTGCCTATCTCCGAAAAAAATTTTTTTATGGGGATTTGTAAAATCCAAAATTTATGGCTTTCAAGAAAATAGAGCTAATAATTTGAACGAATTGAAAATACAGATTTCCAATGCATGTCAGTCCGTTGACCATGAGATGTCAGCCAATGTGAGGGAAAATATTTATAATCAATTAGGATATTGTTTAACAGAACGTGGAGGTCTTTTTGAACATTTAATAAGTTAATTATTAAAAGTATTGTTAAAACTTTTGTACCAGATATAAATAATAATACGAATTAATATGTTTAGTTGTTTTAAAAAAGATTTACAGTGTAGGAAATAGTGGTGTGCCTAATATATTCATAATAGGTAGACGTAACCTAATATGAGCAAGTTTATTGGAATATGATTACCATGATATTGTGGATTAGGTTATCGGATATTCGTATTATTTTTCTACTCAACGTTTGAACGTACATACTACCATGCAAGCAACGTTGTCATTTTACCGTCGCTTTGTATTAATATATTAGTAATAATAGTAATATCTTCTCTTCTCTTTCGCACGTTTAAGTTGCACTTTGCAGATCTCGCCGAGCTGCCACACTCGCACTGCAAGCGTGTACCTAATACCGAATACGTACTTGCCATGCCTCTATCTGTCCTGTTCTCTCACCTAGCTTCTTTACTGCAGTAATATGCACGTCTCCTTTTCTAAAGCTATCCTATTATTTTAGACGAAAACAACACAAACCAATATCTTGGTATGCATAGCGTATTAGGTACCACATGAAACGAATATCAGAATATTAGTATTAACACAGTTACGCATGTAACTACCATGTTGATCGGTAACGCTATTATATTATATTAATACGATCTGATGAAACGGACGGTGAACTTCGTTACTACTACTTGACTAATACCAGGTAATAGGTAAGCTACCTAATATCAGTAAACCGATATATTCAATATTAGGATTACTACAAAGTGACCATAATATAACATCTCTAGTAGGAAATTATTTATTTACGTAACCACAGAAACTATTAGCGATCATTTATCTCATTCTTACTTACTGCTTTATATATCGTCTCTGTCTTACACACAGAATGTTCTATGGACGGTTTTGATTTGATACAATCTGTATATAAAAATGTAGGTTAAGTTGTTAGTGTTCAAATGCCGGCAGATATTTAGTTCTACTATTGGTCACAAGACCACATCTTGGGAATATAACTCAAGGTCATTTTATGTTTTTTTTTTGACGTGATAACGTCTTATAAATTGATGAATCACGTCAATATAAAAAGATGAAACACCGGCTGTATGCACGAAAAAGTGTAACGTTCCTAACGTTCCGCCTGACCCTGTGCGTGATTATTAAATATGATATTCGAGCGGAATACGTTATCACGTAAAACTATCGTCCGTAAACCGACTTTACAGACAACCAATTTTTTAATTCTACATAGGACAGTTTAAAAAAATCGTTTGTTTTCAAACATTTAAATGAAAAAAAAAAAGCAAATTATTTGCAGGATATACTTAAACAAGATTTCACTTACTATTACAATACGTAGCAGAGACATATCTTGAACCTTCTATCTTCGCTTCAGAAACGATGTTTAATGTAGACAAATCGACAAGTCTGACGGCGCCGTCTGCACAAATAATTGCTGCCAGTCCGTCTAAAGTGCCGCACTTCCCGGTACCGTTATCTAACAACGGTAACAAACTCACTTCCTCAGGTTGTTCCGGAGCCGACAATTCCTTCGTTAGGATAGGTTTCTCTTCTACCTTTACGACTCGAGAACTAAAGTTCAACGGATAAATTAACAGCATGCTGCTTCCCATAATATTTAATTCTTTCGATCGTAAAACAACCAAAATATGTTGGCCGTCACGCGTCGGTATTATTTCAAAAATTTCCAAATCTTTATTTTGACACAATTCAGGCAACATAATGCACTGGACGGCATGTGAATAGCTTATTTTTTTATCATCAATCCTCGATTTCATTTCGCTTATGTGATCCGAAATCGATTTATCCGCTGAAGTTCCGGGTTCATTAAAAGAATCGTCAATTCTTTCCGAATCATCTAACTGACCGTTAGTAAACGAATAATCTAAATCTTTTGCACCGATGAGATCCAACGCCGCTTCGAATATCGCTTCTTCCGAAAATAATCTCGGGCCGTCATGATTGATTTGTGCATCGGTAGTTGTCGGTTTGTCGGGTGGTAAAAATATTTTGTCGTTTTCAGGAGGTATGAAATTTTGGTAACTTTTCGGTGACAGATCGTTCGACACGTTCAAAGGTTCAATCGATTCGACACCCGCGTCCGTATTGCTGGCAACATCCATTTGCTCGTTAAGAAATTCCATATCGGATTTAAATACCCACTTCGACATTGCCACGTCGTCGAAATTGTAATAATTATATTTTTGTTTAACGGCATCTTCTGTATTTTCCGACTGTCGGCTATCGATTTCCATAACATCGACGTCATCGCTGTCGGGAACGCGTTCACAAGCGGCCGATTTATATTGAAAATCATACACGACTAAATATAAATACTTTTTCATATCACCGTTATGTTCTATTTTTGTATTACTGCTGGCCGAACCGCTCTTCTGTTGATTATGATCGTTCAAGGCTTTAACAGATGGACTCTCGACAGCACCGTCGCTGACTTGATGGTTTGACGTTGCTATTTTCGGATTTGTAGTGACCGTGATGCCACATATAATGCTAGGCCTGGTTTGTGCTGAGGCATTACCGGCCGCTGCACGCTGAGGTGACGACGCTGAACTGTTGCTTGCCTTTACTGATGATTTGTGTGGCTGTGGCGTTGAGTTTTGTTTCTTTTTCTCTCCAACTATACACAAAGCTGTAAGCGTGACATTGTTCTCTGGAAAAGAATAAATAAATGAATTGTAATAAAGCAAAAAAAAAATAGTTTCGTTATTGTCCTCACAAATTTATCATATGGTACGACTGACTACTTAAAACAAGCTAGTAACTAAAATACAATCGTTTCTCATGTAACGCATATCTGCTCCTAAACATTTCAATGTTATAACAAATTGCGTAATAAAAATAACCAACTTTATGAAAAAAGTAAGGTTAGAAAAGGACTATTCAAAACACCTGCTTCATAACATACATAATTGCATCATTATGCCTCCACTACACACGTGGCCAGCACCGCCACTTACAGGCACTCACGATTGTGTAGAGGGCATATTCGTTGGTGCGTGGACATAATCGCCTGTAATTGGCAGTAATCGGTTGATTGTCGGTACATCAAAAGGAATGCGTGGCCAGCATCGTGCGCCCGTACACACAATCGGACCGGCACGATTGTGTGGAGGGCTAGGCAATCATCGCGGCGATGATAGGCACTTATTTGAGTGGCGGTGCTGGCCACGTGTGTAGTGGAGGCTTTATATTAGTAACACAAGTGAGGTAACTATAGAATGACAGGATTGGCATAGAGTCAGGGGTGCCCAGTTTCATTAGCGGATGGACAGCTCACCACTTGACAAAAGTATTTATTAACTTAAAATCTGTCAAAATGCTCCTCGCTTCTTGTTCTAGATATCTTAGTGTTGATAAAAATGTTCCTTCCATTATTTTCGAAACGTTCGTTTTGTCAAAGAGTTTGTAATTAATTTTTGATCCTCTAAAGGGCCAACCATAAAGGGGTCCCAGATTTACGATTACGGCACCGGTCGCCTCTGTTGAATATGCCCAAATTCGCGCAATACAAACATGAGTTACAGCAATTCGACAATCACAAATTTGTGCAATACAAAAAGGGAGTTATAGCAGAAGGGACTAACTGAAAAATATAATATAAAATCAAACCTCTTCGAAGCACATTATGCTTGAGTTCTGGCATATAATGGTCGGCATGTGTTACATAAAAACAATGAGTTCTTTTCAATTTTCCAGCAACGTTGTGTACAGAAACCATTCCTCCCGAATGTCCCAAAGCAATAAGATCTCCGACACTGCTATTTGACACAATGATGGAACCGCAATGTCCTCTCGGCATTACATCGAGAGCTGGACTCGTCGCGTACGTCACGGAAATAGGAACGTTCTGAGTGTACTCTCCTTTCACAAACGGACAGTTTGATGAATGTCGTTCGTGTTCACTCCAAGGTTCGTCCGTTCGTTCCCAGCAAACTAAACAAACAGCGCAAGTGAAACACATAGCTCGATCGTCGCCCGAACCGTTCGGTTGATGGTAGAAACCAGCCTGTGCCATCTGTTCAGGCAGAGCCCATTTGTAATCCATGTGTGGCCATCGAGCGAAGGTTTCACGTCTTTTGGCTTCACTGAACATGGCGGCACGATCACACGGTGCCATCCGTTCCCGAGGTGCCAACTCGCTGAGACGTTCACATATCGCTGCGGCGACAGCTAACGCAGGGACATGTCTGTTATTTCGTTTCAATTCGGACACAATTCGATGCGCAACTGTACGCAATGATGATAATCGCACTTCCAGACATACTGTATTCCACTGAAAACAGTTCGAGTATAAAACAACTAATTTCTTTGTTCTATTATACTTAGCTTTAAAAGTAAAGCTTTGTATTGTTATTGTACATATAGTAAAATAAACAAGAAAAATGAAATGTATAAATACTGTGTAGATTGTCTTACCTTTTGAGCTTTAATTCCAGTTTTAGGTTGACTCTGAGCTCTAGTTATCTTATTACTCAATTCAGTAAGTACTTCTGGAGGTAAATCACTTCCAGCTACATCTAAATTTTTCAAACTTTGGTGGAATATTAACGCCTAAAGAAAACGTTTAAGATATAATGATTGTACCCATAAAGTTGTATATAACATGTGATTAAAAATAATACCTCTGACAAGAGTAATTCTAATTTAACAAATTGATCGCTGCTTTTCAATCGACGTTGTAAAATTGTATCCAATAGTAATACTCCGTTGTAATCTGATCGAACACCAACACCTTGGCCATCCAAAAAAAGTACTTTGTTTTGTTCTTCTAAATAACGACATTTTATTTCCGAATTTGGTTTAGCTAAAAATATATCACATTTTATACATAATCACAATCCTTGACAAGTTAGTGAAAAAGTATTGCACGAAATAGTATTTTTTTATCTTAGACTGTGAGTTTTCATATCGAATTCTACTAATTTCTATTATATTCTAAGTGATAAACCTACCTGACAATAAACTAGTTTGCAAAACAACTCCCGAATTCACGTCTAACACATGCACAAATCCACTACGAGTTGTCACCAGAATTATATTCAATGCTGGATGATACACAATATTTTTAGAATCCAAATCCACGTTAAGATATCCGTCTTCTTTAAGCGACCACAAGTCTTGAGCCATTTTGCTACATCTGTCTGTCCGCCATTGGCCCCCACGTTAAAGTAACTAATGATAAATAGTACGTGTCTCAAAAATTAACTTGTAAAAAAACACATAAGAATACAAATATTATTTGACAGTGTTCCTACAGTAAAATAAAAATTTATCATCAATTAGTCTGACATAACAAATTTCGAATTCTTTAATATCAAAATATTAAAGAATTATTAATAGAATAAATTCGTCGCAATAACAACTAATAACTCCCTTTGTGTTGCAAAATCATATAGGAATTATTTCTACTGTAATAACGGAACAAAAAACGCAAAAAGCAGAACGAAAATGAAATATTTTTGGGTTAAACAGGGTTAACGCACGTTTTAAAAGTAGTTTATTATAATTCGGTGCTTCTGGTGCTTCTAGAGCTGACAGGAAGTCTGTACTAAAAATTTAAGGTTACGTTTAAATTTGTCTCCCTTCGGTTCAATGAAAAGAATCAATTATCCCCCTGGTTGTCAACAAAGGTGAAGTTGAATGGGTTAAAGGAGCGGAGCCAAATGAAAAAAATAAACCGAGAGAGCTGTCACTGTCATGGCCTCCGGATGGTCCGCAAAGTTCAAAGTGGTAAATCGCCAAATAAAAAGTGCAGAAATAATGACGGTGAATGTTCTAAAAACTTAATAACAAGTGGTGACCCGCAGCCCTCAGTCCATAAGCAAAATCTGTATGTCGTATCATTTCCTGTTATATTTTTATTTAATATATTAAGATCAATTTTGTATCAAATCTTTGTTGTTCTAAAATACATTTATACTAGTTCTTCGCGGATTATTTATAAGCCTCGTGGAAAAGAGTGCTCCTTGGAAGTGGTGGTTAATGAACGAGGCGAAGGTGTCACAACTGGGATCGTCCGCGAAGTTACAGAAATGTCACAGCCTTTACCGAAGAGTTCAGGTCCTGGACCTGGAGATCCTTTGCTTGCCAAACAGAAACACCACCATAGGCGCGCCTTCGAATTTATTTCAAAGGCGCTGAAAATAGATGAAGAAAATGAAGGTAAATAATAAATTTCAACTAGGACGCTTTGAATAGGTCAGGGTTAACAACAATTTTAACGAACTGGTTATGTCTTACAACAAAATTGGAAGTAGGAGTTCTTAAAAGATCCCAAATACTACTCTTCATAGCATTTAATAATAAGAAGAATCGAAAATATATAAAAGAATACCTAAACTCGGAATTATTTGCAGCTCAGCTGAAAAATAAATATTATTGCAGTCTTATTGAACATATTTTATTATTACGACAGGTCAGAAAGAGCTCGCGATCGAATTGTATCGAAAAGGAATCGGCGAACTGGAAGCTGGCATAGCCGTGCAGTGTTGGGGAGGCCGCGGTGAAGTTTGGGAGAGAGCTCAACGATTACATGACAAAATGCAAACGAATCTTGTTATGGCTAGAGATAGACTTAATTTTTTAGGTTCGTACATTTTATGTATATTTTAAGAAGCTATTGTATAATAATTAATTATTTCATGCATGATTGTCGTTCTTTTTTCATGAAGGTGCTTCTTGATATTTTTATGGGTTCATTTAGAATTTTCAAATTGTACAATGTGAATTATATTAACTAAAATTATTCAAACAAAAGATGAACAGCAAAAACAAAATTTAAATTGTGTAACTAACTATAGACCCGAGCACTAGGTGTCATTATATTTTTACACGTAAATGAAGTTTTTATGTATAAACATATTATAAGACACGAAAATTTGTGATTTCATTAATATTTTTCTGTCATTTTATGAATGACTCAATTATAGGGTCATAATGTAAGGTAACTGTCAGCCCATTTTTTCTGACAATGAGTTGTGACTTGTGTTGCTATGCAATTCATTATTATAGCGTTTTCCTGTCATTGTTCTTTTGTGCACTGAATATATCTTTATCTTTTGTTATCCTCACGTAATAGCAAAGGATAAAAAACAGCACAATGAGTAGAGAGTGCTGTTGCTGTTTTGTTTATAAAACAATCAACTTATAATTTTAGTTAATGGAAGTGTAAATGCACTAATTTATCAACACTAAGGAAAGCGTTTTATTCCTTAGTTTTCTTTTTTCATCTTACTATAAATCATGGATTGAAACTAAATCTAGGTTCGAGTTTCAGTTTTAATTGGTGTTTCGGGTACGGTTTCGTTCTAAAAAATTTGTCGGATTACGAAATAGATTTTGTTTTGGTTTTAAAGATATACTTTTGAAAGTTAATAGAGTACCTATCAAAATTCTAATATAAATAATAATTAAAAAGTAAATTTTAATTTAATAAATAAAATTTCTCAGAAAAAATAGATTGTCATCCTTCCTGAGTCGCGCTCCACCTCTGAATCGAACACTGACCTGAGTCAAAAGTAAAATTTAAAAAAATGCTTCTTCCCTTTTACTTTCGAACTAGAAAACTCCTAGAAACTGTGATTTTTTCGAAACACAGAACTTTTCTACCATAAAACTGAAAAATAAAAATGTTCATGAGTGTGTATTTTAACGATTTATTCGTTTTTTTCTACTAAATAATTGTTTCGGATTCGATTGCTGAAATGAAACTCTCTGTAACGGTTTCGGTTTCAATCCTTGTCATAATAGGCTAAGAGCTGGCTACGGAGAAAATGGGTGACTCGGTGCAGAGCTGAAAATTTGCAGAATAATAGGAGATAGTACAAGTAAGTAGGGAAAAAATTGCCAGAAGGCTAAGCGGAAGATAAAGAGCCGCCAGAAGGCGCTAATATTCGAAAAATCAGTGCACTTCTGGCAATTTCTATACATATTCTGTAATTCAAAACTAGATTATATATTATATACATTATATAGTTATAAGGGCATACTGAAAATTCAAACATGATATAATAATTACATTCGACAAATATTCAAAATTATTAATGTCATTTTGATAGAAATAAAATTAAATAAATTAATAAAATTACGTTGTTATAACAACGTAATTTTATTAATGAAAATATATGACGATTAATTTTATTTCTATCAAAATGACATTAATAATTTTGAATATTTGTCGAATGTAATTATTATATCATGTTTGAATTTTCAGTATGCCCTTATAACTATATAATGTATAATATATATGTCGCCGGGATGTTGTCAAACCCGTGATATTATAATTTCACTTAGTGAAATATAATATCACTTAGTGAAATTATAATATCACGAATCTTTGTCAATCGTGATATTGTAATTTCACTAGTTAAATTACAAAATCACGGATTTGACAATATCCCGGCGACATATATAATATATAATCTAGTTTTGAATTACAGAATAAGTATAGAAATTGCCAGAAGTGCACTGATTTTTCGCAACATTAGCGCCTTCTGGCGGCTCTTTATCTTCCGCCTAGCCTTCTGGCAATTTTTTCCCTACTTACTTGTACCATCTCCTATTATTCTGCAAATTTTCAGCTCTGCACCGAGTCACCCATTTTCTCCGTAGCCAGCTCTCCGTCTATAAACAGTCGGTGATGGATCTATCGAATAAGAATTTATCGATACATTGATCTAATATAAGTGAACGGATAAGCATACCAAGACACCCGATAAGTATGTTAATAGTTACAAAGCACGTCGTTGTTGTATTGTGCGTAGAATCTTTAAAGGACCTGAATCAGCTAGGAATATCGAGCGATCAACAGTCCGCAACGTCTTCTAGTCAGAAGCCTTCTTACGGCGCACACCGTCGCCTTGCGACGTTAATGGAAAACTCAACCAGTAGTTATAATAATAATAATAGTAATGCTTCTAAAGGGACAGCTAGGACACCGCCAAATTCAGGTATGTATAACTATTTGATTTTGAAAATACTTTTTTGACTATAGAAGATTTAAATTGCGCAACACGCTTGCTAATTTTCACTTTGCATGTATATTGCTTTCTATTTTGTTACATTATAAAAATAATAACAAATTACAGGTTTCTATTATAGACTACTTTTTTACTTTTTCATATAGGGTTAAATATTTCTTTGACCAACACTATATACAAGGTGTGTTTGATATAGTGCCCCAGTGTGAAAAGTGTAAATATCTAAAACTCAAACCACTGGATCGATTGTACACAAATTTTGCATGCGTCTTCAGGATGGTCACTAGAATCGCAAAACTGGTCCTAGCTTTAATGTGGGAGAAGCGGGTCTAAAACTAAAAAAAATATTTTTTTCTCAAAAATAATATTTTGATATAATCTTACACGTGGATACTCCTCCCTTAATACCAGTATAGGATGATTTCTCCTAGAAAATGCTGGGAGGGAAGTTATGCGAATGACATTGTATATATTATCAGTATAAACTATAAACCTATTCCTATATAAGACAGTGGAGTTGTCATTTTTTTTTTTATAAAACAAAAAAATTACATTACCAACAAAATACTGTAGTTAGTATTTAGTACAAGACTTCTTAGTGATTCGGAAAGTGCATTTTTTTTTTAATCTATTAGTTTATTATACCTATAAGTTGAATAAAAAAGTGTTTATAAAATTCTAATAATTATAACAAATGACAAATGTTTTTTACGTTTATTGTAACAATTGAAGCCGTTTATTGCTGAAGAAACCTAACCTTAATAACTGTTTGTATTATTGTTAGACGTAAAATTACATGTATAATTTGTTTAATTATCGTTTATTGCAGCATCGGGAAGAAAATTAACAGTCGCTGCAAAACACATAAACAGTATTTCTAAAAGTCAAACGTTACCCCGTTCAATGGGATCACGTGTAACTGCAAACTGTGGTACGCGTCCATCGACTAAGACTGCTTCGACACCGCCCGCTGTTAAAAGACAGCTATCGATTCCGGGTGCCGGAGGTTCGCCGGCACGTAGAACAGGAGGTACCAATACACCGGGAACTCCTAGTAGGGGTGGTGGAAGTCGCAGCAGAACACCCACAGGGCCACCACTCAAAGGCGTTGACTCAAAACTTGCCCAGGTAAAAATATGCTCAAGAAAAAAAGAGACAGATTATACATTTTCTGTAATGTTTCCCACAGATATATATTTATCATATGTTTGACTAGGATCTGATTGGTCGTTCTGCTGTATTGAGTTTCAGGTTACAAATCTTTACAATAGAGAATAAGAATCGCTCATAGTTAGATAAATACATAGTTAATATTTTTACACTGGTAAGGCGTATTGCATGCCTCTGGTGGTATAAATAATCATCAAAATGAAACTACTTTATTATACCAAATAGTTAGTCAAAACTGAGAAAATTTATTTTTCAAAGATCTGTTTATTTAAGTACTAGCCGCTACCCGCGGCTACGCCCGCGATTGAGATGGAAATCGACTTTTGACATGCATATCAGGGGTTGAGGTATTGCACATATTTTGACAAACAATTTTCTTATTTTTCGTAAAAAATTTTTATTTTTTTTTAATAAAAAGTATCCTATGTTACTTCTAATACCTTCAAGAGTGTATGTGCAAAGTTTCATGATGATCGGTTAAGTAGTTTTTGCGTGAAAGCGTAACAAACAAACTTACATTCGCATTTATAATATTTCGTTTTCATAAAATTTGTAAGTCCGGTCCTGTCGGGCCGATTTTAATGAAATTTTAATAGCACATTTTAATCATTACTAAAGGGTTAAATTTCAATTTTGAAACGATTCGGAGAAATTTTTCGGTATTTTTGGGCCCAAAAAATGTTTTCAACCCTTTCTTATTTTTCGTAAAAAAATTTTATTTTTTTTTAATAAAAAGTATCCTATGTTACTTCTAATACCTTCAAGAGTGTATGTGCAAAGTTTCATGATGATCGGTTAAGTAGTTTTTGCGTGAAAGCGTAACAAACAAACTTACATTCGCATTTATAATATTACTAGCCGCTACCCGCGGCTACGCCCGCGATTGAGATGGAAATCATGCATATCAGGGGTTGAGGTATTGCACATATTTTGACAAACAATTTTTTTATTTTTCGTAAAAAATTTTTATTTTTTTTTAATAAAAAGTATCCTATGTTACTTCTAATACCTTCAAGAGTGTATGTGCAAAGTTTCATGATGATCGGTTAAGTAGTTTTTGCGTGAAAGCGTAACAAACAAACTTACATTCGCATTTATAATATTTCGTTTTCATAAAATTTGTAAGTCCGGTCCTGTCGGGCCGATTTTAATGAAATTTTAATAGCACATTTTAATCATTACTAAAGGGTTAAATTTCAATTTTGAAACGATTCGGAGAAATTTTTCGGTATTTTTGGGCCCAAAAAATGTTTTCAACCCTTTCTTATTTTTCGTAAAAAATTTTTATTTTTTTTTAATAAAAAGTATCCTATGTTACTTCTAATACCTTCAAGAGTGTATGTGCAAAGTTTCATGATGATCGGTTAAGTAGTTTTTGCGTGAAAGCGTAACAAACAAACTTACATTCGCATTTATAATATTAATATGATATGATGTTAGTAAAATATTTTTTAATTTTCGTTGCAGGTGATTTTGGATGAAATTATTGAAGGAGGAGCTGGTGTCCATTGGGAAGATATAGCCGGTCAAGAAACGGCAAAACAAGCTCTACAAGAGATGGTTATACTCCCATCATTACGTCCAGAATTATTTACGGGTCTCCGTTCGCCAGCTCGTGGCCTATTACTTTTTGGACCGCCTGGAAACGGAAAAACACTTTTGGCGCGAGCTGTTGCGACAGAAAGTCGTTCCACATTTTTCTCGATTAGCGCGGCTAGTCTTACAAGTAAATATGTGGGCGAAGGGGAGAAACTCGTTCGTGCATTGTTTGCCGTAGCTCGAGAACTTCAGCCTTCAATTATATTCATCGATGAAGTCGATTCGTTGTTATCCGAACGATCGGCCGGAGAGCATGAAGCGAGCCGGCGACTAAAGACGGAATTTCTTGTTGAATTTGACGGATTACCCAGTAATCCGGACGCCGACAGGGTTATAGTCATGGCAGCTACGAATAGACCGCAAGAATTGGATGAAGCTGCTCTAAGAAGATTTCCAAAAAGGGTTTATGTAACATTACCAGATGCTAAAACAAGAGTACAGCTGCTCAGACGCTTACTGGAAAAACACGGTAATCCGTTGAGTGAAGCTCAATTAGAACAATTATCCACATTGACAGATGGTTATTCGGGAAGCGATTTGACTGCTCTTGCTAAGGATGCGGCGCTTGGACCAATCAGAGGTATGCTAATATTTTTTTATGACTGTCGAAAATTAACTTTATGTCTTTTAAAGGTTTTTGTTTTCAAATACAGTGTAACCTCTTTATAACAAATCTCAAGGGACCGGGCATTTTTTCGTTATTTGGAGTGAAGAAAGAAAAATAACCAAATTTCACCTAATTAATTTATTCCAAACACATATAGTCTGTTCACTTTGCCTGACGTTTTTTGCTATGCCAATATTTGTTTTGTATTTTATTAAGTATCTTAGGCATGTCTTGGGATGTAGTGAAATCATCTTCATTAAACAATAGGAATTTTTCGATAAGTTTGGCGGTATCAAGTGCTTGTTGAATAGTTGGTGATGGTTCAGAACAGTCCTCTTTACGTCTGTAAATATTTGCTGACGCCTAAAATTATGAACATATTTCTTGGTAATAGAGTAAACAGGTAATTAATGTATGGGTTTTTAGGTAAACCGATTAAATTGTAAAAATTTCTACGTTATAGGAAGTTTTTCGTTATAACAAGGGACGTTATAAAGAGGTTACACTGTACTTAATAATTAAAAATGTGATTTTTAACACAATGATAAATGAAAAAACTCACCGGAAATGTACATAAAAATATAATTAAACTAAATAGGCGACATTAAAAAAAAACTGATTATTCTAAAGTTTGATTTTTATAGATAACGTAAAACTAAAAAACAAATTTTTTACGTGCAATTTTGGGTAGATATTACTTAAAAATTTTCGAAACTGGTAAAATCGCATTCAGCCACGTTTAACTTATATCACCGCGAAGACCCGAAATTTTAGACATAGCGTCAACTAACATGTGTCGACACGACCGTCTAAACTGATGAAGCAAAACGGGGCTTAATGGACGATATTTTAGTGAATCTATTAAATTTCTTAAATATTAAAAAATAAAATTACGATCTACAGGATATAATATTTCGATGAGAAATAATGATTTATAAAGTCATATTAACTGATTTTTTTTTTGTTCCATTTAGAATTGGATCCGGAACAGGTTAAGGAAATGGATCTGAATTTGGTCCGTAATATTACGCTCAAAGATTTTCTGGAATCTCTAAAACGTATCAGACGCTCCGTTTCGCCACATAGTCTCGTCGGTTATGAGAAATGGTCCCTCGAGTACGGAGAAGTCTCGCTTTAAATATAGCGCGTAGAACGTGCCGCTTTTCTATTGAAACATCGCATCTTGCCAATTAGACATTAAAATAAAGGAGGTAAGGTCAAAGTTTTCTAGGGCTGCTACTTTAACAATTTAAGCATTTATTCAAGGTGAATTATATTTAAATGACTTAGGACTAATTTAATCAGATTGAGCTATAAAATATTTTCGGTGATATTGCATAATTGCTCGATTTTTATGAAGATAAAGTAGCATAAAATGTTATGAACTAATTTTTTTGCCAGTTTAACAGTCTCTTTTATCGGTTTTGAATTTATTACATTTTAACACGTATCTTAAAGAAATTTAAAAAATACTATTTTTATTCAACACGTGTGAGTAATATATAATTTCGGGGTCCTACTAAATTCGGGAGAAATAATAAATTACTTCATTTTGACGCGTAGTGCTAATAGTGAGCCGAAACTGTACGATAATGTATTACTGCATAGTTTCTGGACCAATAGGAACGCGGTAGCGATTTGTATATATGAAAACAGCATCGCAATTCAGTGAAAGTCAGGGCCATCTTGTGTGCATCGAGGGCGGTGGGTACGTCAATCAATGAAGTGATTTATTATTTTTCCCTCTTTTATCAGGGCCCCGATTACATATTACTCGTGCTAGTTGAATAAAGTATTATGTGCGACCATTGATCGAAGGAGAAAATTCCACTAACGTGTTACCGCACTCGCTATGCTCGTGCGGCAAATTTCACGCTCATGGAATCTTCTCCTTCTCTCACTAGTCGCACAATATACTATTATTGTGTATTTTACTTCAAATTAATATTTATTTTTATATAGTGTTGCTAAACATTTAAATATCCAGACATTAAAATGGCGAAGAATGAATGTTTTCTTTTTTAAAACGATACAATAAGTGTGTGGTCCTAGAAAATTATTTTTCAATAATTTTGTATTCAAGAAAAGTCTGAAACTCCTTAACAATTTATAATAAACAAAATATTTATTGCAACGAACTTTGTGTTACACTATAATAAAAGTCACTATACACTTACAATATTGTTATGTAGATGTCGTCATATTTGTCAGACAAAAAAATAATGTTTTTTATTATGTTTGTGCACTGTTTTTCACCAATAATCTGCATTTTTTTCATATTAACAATATTTTATCGATATGAAAATGAAAGGAGAGATTTTTTAAAAACATATTATAAGTTTCGATTGTTTTGAGTTTTTGTTTTGGCATGATTCGAATGTTTGTGTGCAAAAATGTTTTTTGTTTTATTTTATTCAAAAGTACGTACAAAATTACGTCAGTGTTATACAGAATAAATATCTCAGAGCTGTAATATTCTAATTAAATAAAATGTGATAACAATTAAAATTCGAGAATAAGTCGATATTTCAATAATTGTGATAATTTAATGATTGATAAGCTGTCTAGAAATTTCAATATTTCCTTTCAAAAAGAAGTGCACACAATGTTTCGCTTTCATGGGATAGTAGAATTAATTTATTTTCAACCTGTCAGGACTAATTGACTTCAGTATTTTCAACTTCTCCGTCATGGCATAAACCAATCAGGAAAAAACCTGAGCAATGTGAGAAATACAGACTAAAAACTTGAAAATACATTAGTAAAATCAGTTGAAAATACATTAATCTGACTGTACTTACATTGTGTTACTAGGGCAGAAAACAATTACATAATGATGCACGTATTTCAAAAAAGACTTATCGGTGATGGTCTGTTGTTATTTACGAAAGACTGGTTCTAATAAGATCAGCTAACAACTGAACAAATATCTTGAAACCGCCAAAAAAAAAAATATGAATAAAAAAATTGTTTCTTTTTTCGTCATTGGACTGAGGCGAGTCAATAACGGTCAAGAGAGAAATATTGAGATTTCAAAATATTTTAACCAACACATAAGACGAAAAATACAGGGAATATCGTTTTAAGATTCTTGTTATGTTATTTCTACTAACTATATATATTTCAACCCTGAACCCTGGGACTATAAATATTGTAGGTTAAAAATTCTTAACCTAAGGTCCGCAACAACTATATGAGGAGTCTCCCTACTTCTTAACTGTCACATACCAACCAAAACAGAAAAATTGGTCGTTTATTAAGACCAGTTTTAAGTTAGAAGTAGATAGAGGTCCTCCGCTTCTAGTGTATCTCTGAATAGGAATGTTCAAAAGACCAACGGTTAAGAACCATTGTTGTTGACTATTAGACCGTTTTTTTATAAGGCGACAGGATAACGATATATTGTCGCCAATTTCGATTCACCACAAATGCATATAAAACTTTGAATGTTTTGCACTTGTCAATACAATATCGATGTCGATGAATCAAGATCAAATCGCTAACTGAGAAAGTATTATACCGGCATTGGCAATGATGTATCTTTATTGTCGAAAAATAAAAAAAAATCTAATTCTTCTAGTGTGACTATAACTAATAATCGGGCTAAGTATTGTAAGTTCTATTTGAAAATTGACTACTGTATATCTGGAATTGGCATGTTTGGTGTATCAAATCTAAACATTCGCGAACAATAGGTAGGTTTAATCACGAATTAATGTTAAATGTAGATAGTTTTATCGAATGTCTAGTACTTGACAGCCGATATAAAAAATGTAGCGGTAAACCTGTTGAATGTATCGAACTGTTTAGCGTTTTTTTATTGATCAACATAACCAATATTTCGAGGCGTCAAGAAATTACTATTAACGAAAACATGAAAAATTGTCCTAACCAGGTATAATCTATAAAATGTGTGGAGTTGTTTGTGTGTATGTGAAGTTTGTATTTATTTATTTTTAGTTAAGCAATCTGTATAACACTGATAAATCTAATAATAAATATTACTTCCAGCACAATAAAAAAAAATAATTTAAAAAATACACATTGCTACAATTTTTTATAATTAATATAATTAAAATAATTAACGAGCTTCAACATTTCATTATTAAAAAATTAAGTTGCAAATATTTTTGCATCTCTTTTGCTACTTTTATAAAATAAAAAGATTGAAGTATTGTAAACATGAAATATCAATCTATATCATAACTTGTAATAAGACATATTTTCATAACTATTCTGCAGCTTAAAAAACAGCTGCGGTTAAGTGGTTAAATAAACATTGAAAATAAGTGAAATATCTATTAAATAGGATATTTTTTCGTAAAACGTACATTTTATTTAAAGAAACGATCGAGAAATTTTTCTTCGACAGAATCAAACATCTTTCTTAACGGAACAGAATTATAATTAAAAAATAGATTTTGAAATAAATAGAATCAGCTATTATTTATCGTATGGAAGTATAATTTAATATGTAGTACATTTTTTAAAATACTTGAATAAAAAAATCTAAAGCTAGGTTTGGTTACAGTTTCGCTGTTTCTTGTTTGGAGTAAAATACATAAAGTGAAATTAAGCAGTGGACCAAAAAATAAAAGAAATTAACAACCAAAACTTTTCATTATTTGGTTTCTTAAGCCGAACATATTTGATAATCGGTCGGGCATGAAACTTTACTATTCAATAATTGCATTTCTAACAAATGCTGCATGTGAAATTGAAATAATGCACTAAACAGCACGATAGACTGATATAAATGCATTTAGAAATCACTTGATTGTTGCAAACGTAATAATGAAACCGCTTCCAAATCTCTCTTGAATTGGCTTTTAAGACATATTTAAATATAATCAACAACTCTGTGAAGATTTAAGTATTTTAAGGGCTTTTACTATACTTGTTTTATAATGCAGAAAGTTCGTTTGTTTTGTTTTCTTGCGGTGTATATCAGAAAACTATTAGTTTGTTTTCGGTGTTTTGTTTTTTTGCTGTAAAGCACGTTGATTCGTTTATAGACGGCCGGCAACTAAGGTCGCCTAAGTGAGATCTCATTCAATTATCAGTAATTTTTATGTTTTTCGCCACTTGATGACGTCACTAGTAAGTGAAGTGTCTACCATTCAAAAATATCAATTCTGTTTTTAACATCTAATTAAAAGTAAATTCTAAAAAGACCCAATTAAAAACTACTTTATCAAATGACTGAATATCAACTGTTTATCTCTAAATATATACCTTACTTACCAATCTGACGAATAATAAAACGAGATACTTAACCGCGCATGCGCTTTGATTTTAAAATGTACCCAAGGAAACAAAATAAACAAATTGAAATTTGGCGTAAAATTCACTAATATTCTGCGCTGAAAAAATACATTTTAAATACACATTTGTGATATTATTTTACGATTAGCGTTTTGTTATTACTTTATGTAATTTTAAAAGTTTTTGTAAAAAACAATAGGTACTATAAATAATACAGCATTAGATTTATAAGTTTATAGATGTCGGTTTCGTAAGCATGGTGTTATAAACATCATTGTCTTTTTAGAAATATACACAATATTATGAAATCAATATCGGTATATTATTTGCTTGAGTAATAGTCTCAATGATGTAACGATAGTAGAAAAAATCCTAAAACCCAGTTAATTTCAGGTTAATTACTATATTATTACACTGAATTTACAAAAAAATAAAAAATGGTATTTATATACAATGACAAAAATAGTGTCAGCACTTTAGAATAGGGCGTTTACGTGGAATTTTTCATGGCGTTTTTGTATTTTTCAGTGAAACGAAAATATACGGCAATTAGAAACAACTCTAAAATCTGAGAAACATTAACGTATTTCAGAATTGTCGTACGTATTCCAATCCTTTTGATGAATTTGAAATTTTATGTAAGTTCAGTGTACAAAATTATACATATTTTTTTAAACTGCATTTTGAAAAGTAACTTATTACGTCCTCCAAAATACAATAGAAATGTTATTTTAGTACAAAAAAAAAGATTATATACACCACAATTATAAAAATTTATTATTGTATTATTTTTATGTTATCAAATAAAAAGTCACGAAGTGGGTTTATTATTTTTTTTTTTTTTATAAAAATCACTCGATACAAAAATGTCCATACATCATTTTTCAAAATTCAGACATACAATTCATCACAATGTTTCATAAAAAAAGTTATTTAAACTACATTACATAAAAAATTATGACGAAAATATAAATCTAAATTAATCAGGTGCTTTTATGAGTTCGATAAATGTGTTCGTAGCCAGTTTTAATTAAATATTGGTAAGTGGAATCATTTTTGAGATCGCCAAGTTCAGGAGCTTCCAACATTCTGTCTAAAGAAGGCATTACTTTATCGACTTCGCCTCCTAAAAAATATACAAAAAATTACAATCAATAATAGTTAATGCATACTACTACTATATTCTAGCGATCTGCCCCGGTTTCACCTGTATAATTAATACGTCAGTCTCTACTTTTAAAAAATGCCACTAGATTGTGTTGACAATCAAAACATGTTTAAATCTTACCCAAAAACAATGCCAAATCAATTGTTTTGAAGAACATTGTATCCATAACACTTTCAACGGGTGAATTCATATCGTATTTGTCCCACTGATCTCGAAGTACAGCGTTAGTCCATATTTTATAGGTTAATTCACCCCTCTCCAATTCATCTTTAACGGATGGCAATAAATCCAAAGCTTTTATGAAGTCAAACTCCGTGGCAGAATCATTTTCAGGACTGATGTACAACTGTATCAATTCCGAAGGTAACAACGCCCGCGAATTGTTTGGATCATAACCGTATTCTGACAGAACGACATCAGGAAGATCTTCCTGATGCGCTATTAGAGTAAGTTCTTTGTTGATATCTTCGATACGTTCAGTGTTTGTATCTTGAGATGCAAGTTGAGCTAATTTTGAAAGCGATAACATGGTCTGCAATAAACGTACGTAATTTTTGGATTAGCAATTACGTCATATAAAACCAACAATATTAATATTAGAACTTGGGTCACAGTGTCAAAACATTGCCGACAATATACTTTATTTGTTAATACAGGCATTGTGGCTTCATTATGTTAATTTAAATTTGTTTTCAGATAAAAAATTTAACCATTTGTTACACCTCTTAAACCAATAATTTTGAAATATTTGTTTTGTCACATGCGAAGCATTGATAAAGCATCTTTTTGTAAATATTTATCAACTTAACTAATTATATTACATAGAAAAAACAAGTGAACACACCTTTTTCCTGCTAACAAATTCAACTTCATTTTTAGCGAGGGAGTACAACGTGTCACTAGCTTGTTTATATTCGCTTGTAAATACTTTTTGTATCCAAGATATAGTCGGATAATCGCCGAGGAAGTGTGCGAAAACTTTATCTTGTTTTTTAATAGTGCTTCGTTTCTGGCCCGTCAGAGATTCGGCTTGTTTTTGTTGAGGTTTGTATCTGTTTATCAATTTTCCGTGTTTGTGGTTACGCAAATACCATCCGAATACAAATTCACTGAAATTGTGCGCAGCAAACCGTTCCATGTAATCATCTAAACGTCGCTGATTGTTTGTTTCCTCGCAGATAATTACTAAAGACGTGAAGTTGCAATACTTTTCGGCAAGAATAGCTCCTCGTTCATATTGTTTATCATCCACTATTAAACAAATTATGTATATTAAAAAAAATTTACAATGAAGTAATCTTATTAAAAAAAAATTTAGATTGTATTCAATTCCCTATTTTGACTGACACTGACATACGCTTACATCACATACATTTCAAGTATTGTTTAAAAAAAATTAAATTCGATTATGTCAAATTTTTGTCATAACAAAAATATTCAAAAACAAGGCATGTATTAGAACCTGCAATATGACATGGTACAAAGCTATAAAATTTCGGGAAAATATTACTTATTTTTATCAAAATAACAGACGACAGTTTAATGGGCGTTATTTATGTTTTCTTTTAAGGAAGTACCCTCGGTAAATGAATTAACAAACAGAAAATTACGAAAATTTGCAAATATGTCAAAACCTTTTAAAAAATGACTCAGTTAAATTTTTGTGATTTTTGGTTGACTTTGAAAAAAGATATTGATAATTTTATTTCGCTGCACTTAACATGGAGTCTTATGGAAATCTGTGATTTTGACGCACTCCATCATTTATTACGTTGGAATTGACAAACAAATTTTGATAACATTTTCAGGAAAAATATAAACGAATATTCTATGAACATTTTTCTTTTTCCAAAACGTATAAAGCTTGCTTATGTTAATAGAAATAACTAAAACAAAGCCGAGCTTTTTAGCCATTCATAAACATGGCAACACCGCAATATTATAGTTTGTGGCGCATCAGTTTTGATATCGTAAAAACATACGTAAATTGAGTAAATGCTAAAAGCATAGTATTCCAAAAAAATGATAGTATATTATTATTTTCGAAATGACAGGAATAAAGAAAAGCATTTTCATAAATTAATGCAAATTTGACACCGCGTGCTGACTTATGCTGCGTACATAAGCACTTGTAACTATGGCAAGGCATGCGGTGTTGCCAAATTATATACTACGTTACTCAAGTAGAAGACTGAAATTCTTTGACTTACTGCGTACCGAGGGTACTTCCTTAAATAAGTACTTTAAATTTTAAATAGGCAATTGAATACGAACATTGTGTCCTCAAAATATCACATAAATATTTTATAACCTCAATAATATAAACTGTATATTTTGACTTACAAAGCATTTTAATAAGTTTATGCCGATCCCCTTCGTATTGCTGAAACAAGACATCGAATTTCGACGTTCCACGAATACTTTCTAAATGACATTTTCGACCATCGAGAATTATGTCGACTATGTTGACATACTGCTCAAAAAGTTTTTCAGTAAGTTGAATATTTCCAGTGACAATTCTTGCACCTTGTTTTAAAGTGAGCTCCACCTGAACTGAAAGTAGTTCTCGTAGCCCGTGTGACCCAAGCGCCGCTGTCCATGGCAAATATTCAGGTATACATTTTCCGATTCCCGGACCGGGAACAAAATATTCAGCACGTTGTTGCCGATATTGGATCACGTCTTGAATGATATTCTTAAAACAAAATGACAAAACAACTTAAATGTATTAATTAAAACATACCTAAAAAATCGTTTGGAAGAACGACATTCATTTGTTTCTGAAAATTTACAAAGATTTATTTAACTTCTCAACAATGAACTCCATAATATTACAAAAACAAATGAATACAGTGTAATACATACCAATATAATAGCATTGCACTGACTAATCAGTGCTGCCAACTGAGGAGGTGTCATGTCAGCGTGAGATTGATCATGACATTTAATAATAAGACGCTGTATAGATCGCTGTATTTGTGTTACGTTGCGATAAAAAAGATCTTGATTCGTTAAACAATTTCGCTCAATCACTGCTTCCTCATCTATTATTTCAGCTAAAGCTTCTTCTATCAATTCTTTATATCTAAAATAAAAATAAATTTCATTAATTCAGTTACAACATGAAAAATATAAAAACAAGTGCTTACTCTGACGGCTGTGTTTTTAAAGTAATAGCAGCAACGATTTTTTCAGCATTTTCAGCTAATAGATAAGTTGTCGGTAATACAATTCCATTCGCTGTTATAGTTGATAACTGAAAAAAGTACGAAAAATAATTATATGAAGAAATTGGAGGAACGTTTGGGTTCCAATAAGCCAAATTAGGTAGCAGCACTGTACAAGGTATAATTCGAGCGTCTCTAGCGGTAAAACTAGAAATAATTATTATTATACTTCACAATGTAATAGCATTTAGGTATGGGACGGGTATATTTTACATCGTTTCGTTGCTTTGCGCTCCATTAATAATGATTCATACTTTACTATTTCAGAAGCGCAGTATGGTGGGTTCTATATTTTCAGTTTAATAAAAAAAAAATTACGAAAACATACTCGATCCCACAATTTTAATTCCTTTAAAAAATTCAAAAACAAATCGTGCGCTCTTTGTTTATCTTGAAGCTGATGTAAAATCTGCATGGACGACGAACTGCCTAGCGAAGCTCGCGTACTTTGACCGGACCAACGCGGATCACCCGCTGGAATATCATTAACTAAATCTTGACTGACGATGCTGACGACTCTGTCTAAAGGCGTATCGGTTTCTCCGGGAAAAGTTCCTTCCAACGGAAACGCTTCATTTATTACTTTCTCACATAGGTTATCATTTTTTTTAATATAATAAATGAACGCCGCTTTCAAATGTCCAATGCTGTCGTTTTGAATTTTTGTTATTTCGTTCGGATCCAAATCGTACAACGTTAAATTTCCTAGCGTCTGAGGTTCGGTCACAGACATATCACCGGTCGTCGGAGTGGCCGCTCCGTCTGACACAACGACACTACTGTTCAAGTTTTCTTGGCCGAAATCATTCGCAATCAACGTAACTAAGCCGTGATTACGCGTGAAAAACAATGGCGCGTTGACGCAAACACTACCTCCGAGTATTTTATCACCTCCGTGAACGAACTCGATCGTATCAGGTTCATCCGGCAGCTGACTGAGTATACCGATCACGGATCTTTGTTCATATATATATGCACTTTGGTTACACAATAATAAGCGATATCCGAGAACTTCGTTTTCGGCGTCCTCTCGGTAAAGCGCGTTTACTTTCAAAACTGTGAAAGATTTCAAACCCGTCGGAGGACTCATATCGTCAGCTGACACGGAAGCTGAAAAATAAAGAAGAACGTTGAAATGTTCTGTCTTACAAAAAATGATGACAGACCAGAGTTGACAGTCAATGTTAAATTCAGATATTTTATCCGTTGGAACCATAGATATATATATTAATAGGTAGCTGATGCATAGATATATATATCTATGAGCGGATGCCTATCCTTGAGCATTGTGCGGAATGGTTCCAATTAGAAGCCATATGGAAGCCATTTTGTACGTGCGGGATTCAAAAAGATTAAATATTCTATAATATAATGTTAATGGAAAAACAAGAAAACTCGCAGTAAACAGTGATATTTCGCTCCAAAACCTATTTTTATATTGAAAAGTTTCAAAAATTACAAAACTGAGCATAAATATAAAAGCTTAGAACATTTTACATTGTCAGATTGGCATCAATGCTTGTCAACTTTGATGCCAAATTGACAATGTTAAATGTTCTAAGCTTTTACATTATATTTATGCTCAATTTTGTAATTTTTGAAACGTTTCAGTACAAAATAGGTTTTGGAGCGAAATATCACTGTTTACTGTGAGTTTTGTCGTTTTTCTCAATAAAATCATATTATAAAATAATTAATATTTTTGAATCTCGGGCGCTATTTACGGCGTTTTCCACGAACAAAATGGCTTCTAAAACATAGACATAGGATATGTCCATGTTCTAAAAGGTACAGGAGGCGCTAGTGTTTCCGAAATCTAATATATACCTATATCTATGGTTGGAACTATTCGACTTGTGTATTTTCAATTACTCCTTCATCCTCACTTCGTGACAGTCATAGACCAATCAGAAAAAACCTTTATTAATTTGAGGTTAAACTTTTTCAAACATATTTTTCCATTCACTGAGCAGGAGACACTTTGCGTGAGAAATAGGGACTAAAAACTTGAAAATACGCGAATAAATATTTTCAAAATGTAATATTTCAAACGATAAAAAAATTGGTTAAAATCGGCGACATTTCACTTTTCAGTACTGATTTCTTGTTATTTCGATCTAAAATTACAATTTTTTTTTTTTAATTTACTCGAATATCAAACTTACCTAAAGCATAATGCAACTGCGGTGATCTCTGCGTATTTACAGCTGCTCCGAGAAGCACCAATTCAGATCCTCTAATTTCCATATCGAGTAGCCACACGTCGGCATCTCGCACATCCGAATTGGTATTTGTTGAAATAGGACCGGCTACTGCATCCCAAAGTGCCGCATGGAAAGCCTCGCGCATCATGCGACCCACGTCGCATTCGTATGTCAACTGTTCACCAGTAGCGCTGGGAGAACTCACATCTCCACTGCTGACGGACAGGTCGCTTGTCGCCAATGACCATCGTTGCAACGAGTGACCGGCCAACACGTAGACGTTCCATTCTCCATATTCAAGAGATGTACACATCTTTACCAATTTCTATCAAAAATAACAATGGCATAAAATACTTATTCATAACATCAATAGGCTATTGAGTCTTATTTTTTTAATGTCTTAAAATGTCCACATTGTAGAATAATTAGTCCACGGGAATTTTTATTTCGCTTTAATGTGATCATCTTGCTAAAATAGCATTCAAAATTTTTAATATATAAAATTGGCGCGAAAACACGAACCGCCATGTTTACCTACTGTGACGCCATTCTTGTAGTATAAAAACAAGTGCAAATAAGGCTCAGTATCGTTTACATGAAGCTCTTACAGTGTTTACTCTAGAGTGTGTCGAGGGTTCATGTATGTTGTGTTTACTACAAGTCTGACGTCACTCTTCAAACCATCATGGCGGGCAGCGTTTTTTGACATGTCAAAGAATTGCAATTTTAAAATTGAAATAATACATCAGTCTCGCGTTTTTTGTAAAAAATGGGTAGAAAAATGTCGCTTCAATGAAGCAGAATCAATTTAAAATACTACAATGCTTTTCTTATGGAGAAATATGTGTGGTCACAATCTAAGGTCATTGTCAAATAAGATTTTTTGACAATCCTTTCTGCAACTCGGCACTAGCAAAAACGTTAATTTAATATTAAAATACCGTTTCTGTAGTTTGTTGTGTTGACATAGGACCAAAAATGAACGAAGATATTCTGCGACCAATGCCTCCAAGCCATCCTGCAGGAGGTTTTAGCATTCGACTTGTCACGGTATGTCGACCGGCATGTGCACTCGGTTGTAACAATACAACGGTACACGTTGTAGTTGCCAGAACGCAGCCTAAAGGCGGAACATGTATAACTGTGTCACACTCCTGGCCATGGAGCTCAATGGTTTGTTCAACAGAAACACCTAAAAACACATTATCGTTAATGAGGTCTAAAACAAACTACTGAATATTAGAGATGTAAAAGTAACGAGAAATTGTGTACCCGTATGTATTCGTTACTTAAAGAACCAGTACCCGTTACTTTCGTATCGTTACGTTACTCGGTACTTTTCATACGACATACAATAGTGTACTTAACAGCATCAAGCAATAAGCATGTAGCTTCGCACCAAAGCGCGTTGCATATGTGATACGACATGAGTCATGACTTCGTACTTTATGAATACTTATAAGTATAACACATTGTGTTTGAATAACCGTATCAAACGAGTCGGTCTGACATGGATACGAAACATGCGAGTAACGAAATGAATTTGTAAGTAACGATTCGTTACTTCGAGTCAGACGATGTACCCGTTACTCAGTAACGAATACATACGGTTTGTTACAGCTCTACTGAATATGTGTCGTACGCTATATGCAAACATATCGTAGGCAGTATATAGAATTGGCCGGGTGCAGATTATATAGTGAGAACAACTGAGTCTATCGCAGCGTGAGCTGTGGACTAAATGAGCAATAAATCATGTAACTGTTATAGATAATGGTTGTAACTAGTGATGTGCCAGATATCCGTATCCGCGGATATCCGAAGGAGAAGAAAGATCAGTATCCGTATTCGTTAGTTTTTAGCGGATCTTTTACGGATCTTTTACTTTTAATGAAAAACTGTTAAATTCCATTCAGATTATTTTTTATTTTTTAAAATCGTATTTGGCACCTTTATATTGCAAACATTTATCGTAGTGAGTACCATACCAATAGTACATAACTCAAAGGTACTAAAAAACTATCTTTATAATGAGATATTGCACATCGATCTTTGGAAAGAGACAATCTGTTATGAGAGTTAACTCTTAAAGAGGTCAATAACTTTTTTCCATAACAGATAGTCTCTTTCCAAAGGTCGATGTGCAATATTTACCGCCGCGTACTAATGTTAAGATCCGTATCCATATACGCGGATCTTGAAACCAAATATCCGTATTCAGATCCGTATCCGCGGATATACATTTTTAATGATCTGGTACATCACTAGTTGTAACAGAACGAAAAAAGAACTTCTAGCTGAAGGCATATAACTGCCTGCACTTTAATGACGAACAGTTCTCCGCTCATGGATGATTTGTGATGTCACTTTAATTGAATTCATTATTTAGAAGCTAATAGCATTAGTCATCGAGCTTTTATAAATCAATTTGGTGGACCATACCTTCATGTAAAATTGAAGGCCAATATCTTACGACCCCTTCCGGCGATACCGCCAAACAAGCCGGAGTTTGATTTCCGCATTCTGGAGGTATAACACATACAAGGTCAGCACGGTGAACGAGGTCACTTTGTGGTAACGTCAATTCATAACATTGTGTAGACACAGAACGTAACTGTGTTCTGTATTGCCATATAAGAAGTCTTCGGCCACAAACTACCCAAGCATAGCCGCAGCTGGAAATGTGAGCTGTCACAATTGTATTACCTAAAAGCATCGAATGTCATAATCACTAATTCTAATATTATATTAGACTTTAATTTCTAACGGCGAACTTACGATCAGCAAATGTGAGAGCTTCTGTGATTAATACTGGCAAAGGTGCACCATAAGTTTCAACGGTATGGTATGGTGTTTTTGCAATTATTTGTACGGACTGTGTTGACTTCCCCGATACACTATAGCGTCTTAAAAAAGGTAATTAAATAACTAGCTGACAATTCAAAAATTCAAAATGTATACTTACGAAGATTTTTTAAATCCCGATAAAACTGAAGACTGCCGTTTTACAGAACTTAGACCTTGCCGTGGCTTCGGTGAAAATGGGCTTCTCGTTAAATTTGGGCTATGAAAACTTCGATCCATAGTGTGATTTATTTTATTATACAAAAAAAATTGTACACTTGAACCGGTTAACTTCTTTGACGGAAAAGGTTATGTCGAAATTCAAATTCGAAAATTACATCTATGATTTTACCCCATCAATCAGGTCAATGGTTAAATTTGTGTCTGTAATTTTATAGCTCCTAGATCGTATTGAAAAACATGGCATATAAATGAATGCCGAAGCGTCAAAAATATCCAAACGTAATTGAATTGAGTGAACAACAGTTTTAAAAATTATAGATTATCACAAATCATGTTATAGAAAAAGCCGACCGGTCGTTTTTCCACACTATACAGTTTGTAAAGTTATATTAAAATGGAGGATAACACGAACGAGGTAACTGTAGTTTATTTATTAAAACACTATTTTAAGGTTAACTGTTTTTTAAATATTTTATTAATATCCGATAAGTATACTATTATAAACGTATAAAAGGTATAAAGTAATATTAATAAAATGCACAATCTTTTGAAATCTTCCAGATGAATCATCGTATTCATCAACAGAAAATGATGTTAGAACAGCAACGTCAAGAAGAACTACTACGTTTACAGCAGTCAGCTTTACACGAAATGCAGAAAGAATCACTGACGGAACATGAAACTGAAATGCAACTTCAAATGATGTCTGTACCGTCCGTGGCTAACCCTAACGTAACCCTAGTACCGCCACCTCCGCCTCCACCAAACGTAACATCAGCAATTCCAAGCTTATTGAATACCAACTTCATGCCGCCTCCTGTTATGACAGCACCGCCACCGACACCCGTTATGAATCCGCCTCCGTCTGTCCTGAACGCACCACCCCCAGTTATGAATGCACCACCCCCAATGAATGCACCTCCTCCAAACTGGAACCCTAATATGAGACCACCAGGTACGGGCCCTGAAGAAATGATGGGTAAGTTAGAAATACACAAAACGGCGCGACATTTGAACATATTTAATTTTCATAGTTGTCAAACGTCTATAATCATTTTTTGTAATTTTCATATAGCTCCTCCTGGAGTAGATGATTCTTCAGCACCTCCTGGAGTAAGTGGACCATCTTCAAGCAATACACCGTCTTCATCAGTTTCGGATAAACAGCTGCCGTCTTTGTTGACTTTGAGAGTCGAAAAACCCGCTCAGATGCCGGACAGTGGGTTGACGGACGTTGTTCTACCGCAGGCTTTAGAACAGGCTTTGGCTTTTAAAGACCAGCGTGCGCAAGAACTGGGTGTTAATGCAGATGAGCCTCAGAATAGTAAGTTTTAAATCATAACAGTCACCGTCAGTGTTTTTTTTTTTTTTTTGTAGGGATACCGATACTCGAAATTTTTCCCGGGTACTGATACAGTATCAAATAAGTATAGAAAATTTCTGAATCTGTCTCTGCTTCAATTTCAAGTATTCACATATTTTGCGTTTATGAATTACGTTATTCTAAAAATTAAAAGTAAATTTTGTATGTTTTAAATGTTTTTATTTGTTCGTAGTTGAAAAACGAACCACATCAACAGATGCGCCTCCTCCAGCAGTTATTTCGTATGGTTTGGATGCCGATTCTGATGAAGGGGAAGCCGATGGTGATCTAATGGAATCGGTATTAGATCGTAATGATAGACAAGAAAAAACTACACGGGCTAGCAAAAACAAACGTAAGAAGAAAAGGAAGAAGGCTCGTAAAGTGCAACGGCAACAAGAGAGAAATGAGAAGAAAACCGAATCTAAAGACGCGAAAACAAATAAGGAAACTGGAGAACCTGATGTTGAAATAGAGTAAGTTGTTTTCTAGAAATGTAATACATTAATGATAATTTGTTTTGTCAAACACAAAAACGCAAGTAGAAAATACTAAAATGGAGTAACAAGTTTAAATTATGTGCAATACAGAAAATTATAATCACTAAGTACTCTAAATGGTGTAAAACAATGATGAATAGAAAATAGTAAAATTTTTTTTTATCTGTTAGGTACATCCAAGAATCGTTAGGCTTACACGAATTGGCGCCAATGTACAGACAGTTCCATCGTATTTTCGAAGCATTCCGCATTGCGGACAAAGAACCGGCCACAGGAGAAACTGAAATAAAAGCAGCTGCCCCAACGACGGCTCGTGTACCCGCAATGGCTGTCGATGATGATCAGTTCAAACAAGAAGACGCTGAAGAAACTGAGGTATTTATTTAAATATACATTTTTTTATAAGACCTTTCGTTCAAAGAAAAAAGCGAATAACGGTATTTCGTGAATATTAAAATTATATTGTCTCAAAAATATATATTTACATATATTTTGTTACAAATTTTTTATCTAATACATCTTAAAATTGCACAATATACAACATCTCGTCATAAACGACATTGAATAATTCGTTATTTTAAAGTTTGTTCACAAAATTCAGGCTAAGTTTATTTATTTAATGTTTATTGTTTTCGTTAGTTACTTAAAAGGTTCGCTCCAAGCAGCCGTGAACGGTAATAAAACCGTACACAGTCTTGTCACTGCGCACTAACTCAAAAATCGATACTGCGCAAGACAGTCTTGCGCAGTAACAAGACTGTGTACGGTTTTATTACCGTTCATGGCTGCTTGGAACGAACCTTATAATTCAGAAATCGAACGAAAAAATAAACATAGGACAATAAGTATAACATCTGTTAGCACAATTATCGAAGTTAATCTTATAGATTAAATTAAGGAAACCAGCTAGCTTTGAATCAACCATAAATAGTCTTAAAACACGGTATGTAGTGACGAGTGAACCCTGTTATTAAATATTATTGCCTCTATTTTTACTATCGTAATTGGTAATAGTACAGACGGAATATTCTCTGCTGTCGTAATTGGAGGGTACATTTTTGATACTATCGGTTTTTAAACAAAATTGGAGAAACCAAAAACAAATATATAATTGAATAGAAATTAAAAATTTTAATGGATTTGAATCACATTTGTAAAACACTAAATAAAAACTTTCAATAAAACTAAACTCAACGTTAAAAATTAAAATACTTCTGAAAAGCGTTAACAACTGTCATAGGTAATTTTTTTTTTTCAAATTTAATTTACAGTAAGTATTATTTAAGCTTGTAAGGTTGCAATGAACGACGAGATGTAGGTTGTCTCTGTCGTGATAAAAATGTGGCCCCTTGTCCGGCACTCAGTATTGCCAATCTTTGGTCAACAACTTCTCTTTGACATTTCTCACTTAAATTATAAAACGCTGTCGTCATAAGTCTCTCTTCTGCTTCCTTCATTCCACCCACTCGTTGTTCCGATCGAACTTGATTCAAAATTTCTTCGGTATTTCCGCGAGTGGTCGTTGCCCGAACAATATCTTGTGCTTTCTTCAAACATTTTTTATATTCTTCTTTCATTGATTGCAGTTCTATTTCTTTCGCATTTAAAGCTTCTTGAAGTGAGGTGTATTTTTGTTTTAATATTTCACTATTGCCAGCGGTGTTAGTTTCTTCAAGTTTTGCTTCCAGTTCCAGTATACGTTGGTTGCTCACTCGTAGCTGACTTCTCAATTGTTCTTGACGCGACGTAGCGTCTTCTAGCAGAGCAGCCGATGCGGCTGGATCAATAGTAGAAGTACTTTTTAACATTCTGTTCTCCTTTTCTAAATACTCTATGCGCTCCTTTAATTCCGGAGCGGCCAATTCTTCAGCTACATCTGAACCGTCGAGTTTGGTGTTTCCCATCTTACAGCGAAGCTCTTCATTTGTTTCTTTCAGTGCATCTCGTTCCGCAACTAGATTATCTTTTTCTCGTTGAGCAGCGAGCAATTTCGTTTCAAGTTTCTTGTTTTCAAATTCAGTTTTATCATATTTCTGTGTTTCTTCATCTAGTTTTTGGTGTACTTCTGCCAATTGTTTTTTATACAAATCGATCTGTGATTTCCATATGGTAACTTTGTTGGAATCTTCCTCGTATTTCAAATTTTGTTGATAATATTCGTTATTTTTATCTTCAAGGATTTTAACTTGCTTCTTCAAGTCAGCATATTCTTCTAACTTTTTCTTGTAAGACGCCAATGCTAGTTCCATTGTTTGAACTTTAGCTGCCGTTTCAGTCAAAGCATCGACTTCATCTTTTAATTGCATCGCTTTGTCAGCTGCTGCTTGAAGTTCATCAGCTCTTTCTTGCAGCGTTGATATTTGCTTTTCATATTCATGAACTTTGTCGCGATAATCGTCACGTGAAGTTTCCATTTTGTATAAATCTTCTTTTAACATGTCGACTTGCTTTCGCAATTCCATCGAACGTGAACTTGTCAAAGGAATATCAGCTGAACTGCCTTCAATTTCTTCTAACCGATGTGTTAAACTTAGATTTTCAGTTTGCAATGCTGATTTTTCTTCTGACAAACAAGCAACCTGCAAATTAATAATTAGTCATTTACACATAATTGATTACTTGCATAATTGTAGAACAAAAGCATACATCAGATCCAAACTAAAATCTGAGAAACACTGAAGTGCAATCATTTGTTAAAGTTGCTGTGCAAATTGATAAATTAACAAACGATCTAAAGACTGGCATTGATTAAATAAATGTTCTAACCCGTATTTCTAATTCATGACATCGCTGTGCCAATTCTTCTCTAGCGTTATTAGCAGTTTCAAGGTCAGCCGCGAGCTTTTGAAGCCGAGAATCGAATTCGATTCCGCTAATAAGACCCATCGAAAACGGTCCTTCTCCCCTCGTCGCTCCCTCCAATGACTGTATTGCCTGCATGATACTCTGCTGAACTAATTCTTCCATATCCATAATTTGAGTGATATACTTTTGTTTCTTTTCACAATTCACAGCACAACCTGCAAATACATTAGCCATTTTTCAACCAAATACACTTCTTTTTTTTCTCTCTCGTTCTTTTGTTTTAACAGTCGTTTGTTTGCAATGTTTCGACCCCGTTTTTTAAAAATAATTTTCAGTGTGCTTATTGATGATAAGACACACATTAACTAAAAAATATCAGAAAGTTACAACTGAAATCGACTTTCTCTGTTGTAGAATCTTACAGCATTAATAATGTGTGTGTGTTAATCAGAAGCATAATGATCCATGATTATATGCTCGAATGAGCATGACCTATTCAAAGACACATAATATTTAAGTGTATGTTTATCACATATCCCGTCCACGAACTGATTTTTGTTAATGAGGATGTTCATTGGCGGGTATCATTAATTTTCATATTATTTCCTAATGCCGCAAAAATTTACAAGATTTATTTTTCAAATCCATTTAATATTGCAGCCATTAAATTGCGCTTTCAAATTAAAAAAAAAAATGTTAGTGATCGTTTTTAACATAAACTTTAGGTTTCAGAAATATTTTTTTTAACAAAACTGGTGAATCGCTCTAAAATTTTTTTTAAATGTAAAAATTATTTTAGGTATTGCATATTCTATGTCGCAATTAACAATATAAAACAATTAAAAACAGACATTACCTAATATCTTTAATAACATATACTATTCTCTCAGTTAATACATAATATTTGTGGCCTTGTCTTATTACCAATTAATAAGTTAAAATTAAGTATCTGAACATACTTATTCAGTTTTCATGACAACATTTCTTAATAAAACCCTGAATACCGTCAATTCGCAATAGCTGTATTCGAACGTAATTGCTATGCACAGTCTCCGTATTTAATCGATATTCCAGAGTTATTGTGCAAACGTTTCAAAATACAAACCTAAGACTAGCTGCAACAGTTTTCCAAGTTCCATGGGATCGGCTTGTTCTCCGATTTTCCTTGCATCCGGTTTAGCAGCATCGATGATGTTTAGGTTCAGTATGTCGTGAAAGTACTCGGTGACAGCGTCGACAATTTTTCGCATGTTACTGACTTTCAAACGATGATTAGAACCGGCATCGGTTTTGATTTTTGATATCCATGTAGAATTGAAGTATTCTGGAGTTATTTGGGCCAATGCACGAGCGATTGCTGCACCATCACTTATTTCAGTGGCATTTTTTTGAGGTCCTTCCACTCCTAAACTTTGTAACCATTTTATTAAACTATTGCACAAAACTATAGGCTGTTCCATTTTTATTTAAAACTAATGAAAACTCATTGCACGCATTTAAAATATTAAAAAATACTTTTTATTTAGTGATTTTGACAGATTCTTAGATGACGGCCTCACCTATTTTATGTTTGAGATCAGTTGTCTTTATTGTCTATCTCTTTCGCACATACTCAACAGACTGTAGTGTAACAGAAAGGGACATATTATGTGTGGTGTTTATGAAAACTGGTGATGATTGCTCAGATCGTAGTTCATTGGCGTGCGCAAAATTTATATTGGGATTTTTTTATTTCAGAAAAAAATTGATGAAAAAACTAAACTATCAAAAAGAAAATTGAAGAAACTTACCCGATTGAGTGTGGCTGAATTGAAACAATTAGTTTCTCGACCAGATGTCGTGGAAATGCACGATGTTACGGCACGAGATCCTAAGCTTCTCGTACAGCTAAAGGCTCACCGTAATACGGTGCAGGTGCCTAGACATTGGTGTTTTAAAAGGAAATATCTCCAAGGCAAAAGGGGTATCGAAAAACCGCCGTTCAATTTGCCGGAATTTATTAAAAAAACAGGAATAATGGAAATGCGCGCGTCTTTACAAGACAAAGAAGAAACTAAAACGTTGAAAGCAAAAATGAGGGAACGCGCTAGGCCGAAACTTGGAAAAATCGATATCGATTACCAAAAACTTCACGATGCATTCTTCAAGTGAGTAATTTAAATTATCTAACTAATTGTATGCGCTTGCCATTTAGTGATATAATGAATATTCACATTTCCATATTTTTTGACATTCTTCGCATTCGCAAAATTCATGCGAAAATTAATATCGGGAAAAAATCATTAAAAAAATGTGCAAGTAATATTAATTACGACACAAAATATTAATTTCCTAGCATTTTTTCCCCGTTAAGGTAACCTTGCGTTTATATTTTCTATCAGCGTTTACTTTAACATTAGGTAATAAAGTTTTAGACTTAGTATTAATAATCAACCTAGTACCCAGAACCACTACAAATACGTGCGTGCGACTTTCTTAAGCTGTAAAATTTTAACCTTGGACAATGGACGCCAAATTCGAAAACTGAATATTCGCTTTCGTGAATATTGGCGGCAGATACTCAGATTCGCTTTCTCGAATGTCTAAAAATTGACATTCACTACATCACTATTGCTATTACTGTCATCAGTTAACATTTTCCTTATCGACTAACTAATAATTATACTCTAATAAAATATTTCAATTTATAGGTGGCAAACAAAACCTAAAATGACAATCCATGGAGATTTATATTATGAAGGCAAGGAATTCGAAACTCGTCTAAAAGAGAAAAAGCCTGGCGATTTGTCTGAAGAATTAAGAACTGCACTCGGCATGCCGGTTGGACCAAGCAGCAATAAAGTTCCGCCACCATGGTTAATCGCCATGCAACGCTACGGACCTCCACCGAGCTATCCAAATTTAAAAATACCTGGTCTAAACGCACCCATTCCTGAGAATTGTTCGTTCGGATACCATGCTGGAGGTTGGGGTAAACCGCCAGTCGATGAAAACGGCAAACCGTTATATGGTGACGTTTTTGGATCGCAATTATCAAATATCGATGTAAGTAAAAATCTAAAATACTAAAACATAATTTTTTATTACACATGCAGGAAAAGTGGTATGTTTACACATGCTGTTACGGTTGAAAAGTAGCTATTTTCATTTGCGTGCGGAAACTTTATTTGTCGCACTGAAATTATTGTTTGCCGCACGCAAATTCAGAGAAAAAAAAAATTGTTTGTCTGTAAAGTCGGTTTACGGACGATAGTTTTACGTGATAACGTATTCCGTAATACATAACCTAAATTTTAGTAGCTGTCAAACTTGGGCCGAAGCATACTGCGCTCTCGCTTGCACGCACAGGGTCAGGCGGAACGTTACACTTTTTCGTGCGTGCAGCTGGTGTTTCATCAATTTATAAGACGTTATCACGTCAAAACAAAATAATAACGGTGTTAATGTCAACGAAACAAACTGTCATTTGAAGCAGATTTGAGGTTAAAATTTTCGATTATGGACTTTTATTCTTGACAATTTTAACAATTTTAACTGAATTTTCAACTTTTTAATGATTTAATTTTAATTTTTATTACTTCTAATTTCTTTTTTTAATTCGTAATAAAATTTTAATTTAACTTAATTCGTAATAAAAAATAGTATGTGCAACTCGTGCGGCATTGTCGCACTAGTTGCACAATATACTATTATTTCACTAATTTTAAGTTCACTTTATGTAAATTTTTTTTTAATTATAATAAAATTGTAGGATGGACCCGATGACGCCGATGTTGACCGAACGCTATGGGGTGAATTAGAAAGTGAATCAGAAGAGTCGAGTGACGAAAGCGAGGAAGAAGGTGAAGGCGATGGAGAAGGTTTAAGTGCTGATGCTACCGGAGATGGTCTTGCAACGCCTGCAGAAGGACTAGTGACTCCGAGTGGTCTTAGCAGCGTCGGAGCTGGAATGGAAACACCAGATACTATTGAATTGAGAAAGAAAAAGATTGAAAATGAAATGGAAGGGTGAGAATAACTATTTTATCTTAATAATTTAAAAAAATACGTAATAAATTTATAGGCACTGGTAGATGCCACTAGTAACTTTACCATTTAAACAGATTACTTTATTTTCGACTCGAAATTGATAAATAATTACTGAATCGTAAACTAAATGACGTCATAGTACAACGGGCAAATTTATTTGTTGTGTTATACGAATATTATTCATGGGTATATATATTTTTTTAGGGGTGAAACGCCGGTATTGTACCAAGTGTTGCCAGAAAGACGAACCGAAAGATTGGGCACGTCCATGATGGCGTCCACGCATGTTTATGATATGACAGGAGCTGGAGCTCCACCTCCAGCTGTCATAGCAGCAAGACGCAGCGGCGCTACCACAGGCGTATCGCATCAGCGTGAGGGAACCGTAGAGTTGGCTTTGGATCCGTCCGAATTGGACATGGACAACGAAGCGATTGCGGTGAGATATGAACAGCGCATGAGAGAACAGCAGTCTCAGTTGCAGAAGGAAGATGTGTCAGACATGATGGCCGAACATATCGCTAAACAAAAGGTAATTTTTCTTTTTTTTTTAATGAGGGCTACCAGATTTTAAAAGGTTAATGTAAACTTTTCACATTTACCACTAACGCCATTTGATGATTAAAACAGTAGTAACCCGATTGATATTTTTGAGTGTTCAGATGTACCTATAATATAAACTTTTTCATTTTTCAGAACAAACGTAAGAGACAACAGACCGTCGATTCAAAACAAGCGAAGAAGTATAAAGAATTTAAATTTTAATTTGGTCTCAAAAAGAACTTTAAGGAGTGTATTGTTAATTAAAATATGTTACACTGTATTATTTAAATGTTTGTAACTCGTATTAATGGGAAATAATATAACAAAAAGTACATATATTATTTCTGTAGTCTAATAAATTCTTACATATACCTATTGTACATGCAAAAGATTAGTGATTACTTTGATGTAACAGTGAAAAATTATAGTAGAGTAACTGTAGGGTGACTTGACACAGTTATGTACGCGGTGGACACAGTTATTTTATTTTTTGATAGATGTAATTCTAAGATAAAATTAATAATGCATTTTTTGTTTTTGTTGTAATAGCTCTCACAACCGTAATCTATAATTTTTGTGGCGGCAAAGAGTGTCGAACGCTCATTTTTTACAGGATGGCAAAAACTAGCGCTGGCCCTCTGTATGAAAAAAGTAGTATTCATGACGGGATCGGAATCTTAAGGCCTCTGCACACGAGGCTAGAAACGCTACTAGATTCCTTGCTAAATTTGCCTACTAGTTTTCTAGCGCCGGTTTTCTTGATTGCTGTTATGTGCTTGCTTCACACGAGGTGTTTTTCCAAGCTAGTTTTGTGAATAAATCTGGTTCACGCGGTGACAGTTCAAATATAAACACAGAGCAAAACGTGTTGTCTGACTCTGAGCAGAATGGCGCCATGTTGGTTTGTGGGCGTTTGTTCAAGTCGCCCACGTGACAAGATACTGCTTCCTTATTGGTTCTTGCTCATATCTAGCAGGGGGCCTAGCAAGGAAAATAGCCCCTGTTCTAATTTTAAAACCTATCTTGTGAGCTAGCAGGCGAGCCCACAGTGACGTCATTTCCAGCTTCATACCTAGCCTGCCGGCCAGCAGAAGTCCAAGCAGTGTTTCTAGCCTCGTGTGCTGCGGCTTTTACTTACCCGGGGCCTATCCACCTCTGAAGTGATGGACGTTAATATTGTTGACCTTTGATCATACCGACTGAACTAGACTACCCTTACCTCACCTAGCAGCAAATGTTAGGTTCGTTCCAAGCAGCCGTGAACGGTAATAAAACCGTGCACAGTCTTGTTACTGCGCATGCCTGTCTTGCGCAGTATCGATTTTTGAGCTAGTGCGCAAATTAGTCTTGCGCAGTGATAAGACTGTGTACGGTTTTATTACCGTACACGGCTGCTTGGAACGAACCTGTTATTGTCTCTAAAATAATATTCATTTTACATCTGACGGAGTGAACAAACGGGTGGTAAACAAATTCAAGACATGCTGGGCCCAAATGTTAGTCGTTATCTCAAGTAATAAAAGAAAACAAAATTAAATATTTAACCCCTGTATTTAGACAACAAAAGTATAATTTTGAAATTAATGTACAATTTGATGATCATAACAAAAATAAAGGCCGTTGCACACGAGACTAGTAACGCTGCTAGATTCCTTGCAAGATTTGCCTACTAGTTTTCTTGATTGCTGTTAAGTGCTGGCTTCACACAAAACTATTTTTCAAGCCTGTTTTGTGGATAGATCTGGTGCGCGCGCAGTGACAGTTCGAATATAAATATTAAACACAAAGCAAAACGTGTCTGTTGTCTGGCAGAATGACGCCATGTGGGCGTTTGTTCACGTGCCCACGTGAAGATACTGCTTCCTGATTGGTTCTTGCTCATATCTATCAACAAATCTAGCAGGGAAAATAGCCCCTGTTCTAATTTTAAAACCTATCTTCTGAGCTAGCAAGGCAGCCCGCAGTGACGTCATTTCCAGCTTTGTACCCAGCCTACCGGTTAGCAGAACTCCTAGCAGCGTTTCTAGCCTCGTGTGCAGCAGCCTTAAGATTTTGAATATGGTATTTTCGGTACAGAATATCTTAATAATTACAGAAAACTAATTGTTCTCTTTTAAGTTCTCCACTCTTGGTTTTTAGGCTAGCACGGAACTTCCATCTTCGAAAAAATACAATATTTTAATGCGGAACACAAATTTATTACTTTCCAATTAAATATACAATTATTTATGCTAATAAACGATTTATACAGTAAAAAAATTAAAAAGTTAATTTTTGTCGATAATTTTGTTTTCTTGAATGCGACAATTTTTGCCATTTTGTATTGTACCTACAATACAAAATAACAGAAATTGTTAACACTCCCTTCAGAAATTCAGATTATAATTTCAATTTATGCATAAGATTTGCATATCAAAAAATCAGTAACTTATAATACTGCAAGGAGATGCTAAAAACGATTTTCTTTATGACAAAGATATGTTTAAAGATACCACATGAGCATTACATTAGTTCAGTACGGTAAATACATGCAATTTTATGTAACACATGTTCTATTTATTTTTCATGCCTGAAATTGAAGTGGCTGCTACAATTTTGTACATTACACTAGTAGTGTCTCATTAAAAAAATATTATATTATCCAGTGCAAGCACCAGTTTCCAACTAGTTACGTCATTGATCTCTTATACATTCATAATTGTTTAAGTCATCACATAATGTAATAAAGAAAGCAGAGGACCTACTTATCCGGGGTCCGGAAAAAGTGCACAAAACGTCAACCGAACACAAGATGATTCAGTACTACCCGTAGAAGAGGGTAGAACCAAACGCCTACAGCGACGGGGCTACTATAAAAACATAGCAATTTTATTTGCTACATAAACGCGTAATAATCTATTTCATCCATTCTCATAAAAGTGGTCAACTATAAGTAATTGGAAACTGGTGCATACTTTATTGTTAATCTTAATTTCTTTGTTATTATCTTAGAGTAATCAGTATAATTTACTTATTAATCCAGCAATCTTAATGTTAAAAAAAAATAATAATACAAAATTACACCAAATCGGCGATATTCATAGGCATTTCGTCGATCTGTGTTGAATAGTACTGTTCGATATCTCTTAATATTCTGATGTCATCTGATTTGACGAAGTTGATCGCAACACCTTTACGTCCGAATCTTCCCGATCGGCCAATACGATGAATGTATAATTCGCGATTGTTCGGTAAATCGTAATTGATGACTAACGATACTTGTTGTACATCGATACCTCTGGCCCAAACATCTGTTGTGATCAATACCCGGCTCTGACCCGATCTGAATTCTTTCATAATGTTGTCTCTTTCTTTCTGTGGCATGTCTCCGTGCATCGAACTGACTGTAAAGTTATTTTCGCGCATTTTTTCGGTTAACCAATCCACTTTACGTTTTGTATTGCAGAAAATTACGGCTTGTGTGATTGTCAACGTATCGTAAAGATCACAGAGCGTATCGAATTTCCATTCTTCTCTTTCGACGGCCACGAAAAATTGTTTTATGCCTTCGAGAGTCAATTCATCACTGAAAAAACAATAACATTTAAGTGACATATATTATATAAATAAAAAGATACTATTATTAAAAAACTTACCGTTTAACAAGAATTCTGACCGGATCTGTCATAAATTTCGAAGTCATTTCGAGGATTTCATGAGGTAAAGTGGCCGAAATAAGTACGACCTGTGTTGCAGGTGGTAAAAAGCGGTACACATCATATATCTGTTCTTTAAAACCTTTGTTAAGCATTTCGTCAGCTTCGTCCAAAACTAACATTTTAATATTACGTGTACGTAATGTGCGACGTCGAATCATATCTATAAAAGAAAACATATACATTAGACCGATCAATTTTTGAAGGAATATTTCTATTACAAATCTACTATATATAAATGACAGCGTCCTTTCTAACGCTTATGTAGTCTAATTAAGATCCAAAATTTAAGGAGTGAGTCGTATATTTATACATCACAGCGTAATAAATATACTTTACTTTGTTTCATCGCTTTACCGCTCCGTTAAGCAAACTGTACAATGATGATGACTAGCTCTTTAAATTTTGGTACATCACTATATTATGTTTAACTATTAAAAATAGATTCACTTAAACATATAATGATATAGATAAGAAAAATAAATCATAACACATACCAAAAACTCTTCCGGGTGTACCGCTGACAACGTGTTGTCCATAATCTAGCTTACGGATGTCTTCGCCTAGGTTTGTTCCTCCGATACACGCATGACATTGTACGTTCATAAAATCTCCCAAGGCCAGTATAACTTTCTGTATTTGTGTGGCAAGTTCACGCGTCGGTGACAAACATAATACCTGTGTCTCTCGTACAGTTGTGTCGATCATTTGTAGGATAGAAACTGAAAACGTTGCTGTTTTACCAGTTCCCGATTGTGCTTGTGCTATTACATCACGACCTGTCATTATCGGTTTTATGGAACGTTGCTGAATTGCTGAAGGTTTCTCAAAACCTGTAAAAAGAATACATTAAGGTTATAATGAGAGTTCAATCGAATATTTGATCATCTATCTACTGTGGCGCTTTTATAATCCGGCCGAGTATCGAATAGTTGATTAATAAAAAGAAAATAGCTGGAGGAATTATAAATTATATCGAAACTAGTAGTTGTCGGGTTTAAAATAAACCAGAACCTGTCAATACTCACTACACAAACATAATAAACACAGTTAATATTTTAATTATTTACCGTATGCATAGATGCCTCGAAGAAGTTCTTCACGTAATCCCATATTATCAAAAGATGAAATAACTTCGACATCTTCACTAGTTTCAAATTCAACATTTGATAAATCATCTTGAATTACACGACGTGAATTCCCACTCATTTTAACGGTTGTTGTTATCACACACAAGTTAACGTTAACTTATTTTCTCTGAGCAAATACGTCAATTTACTTCGAAGAAATACTCAAAATAATTTAAAAGTAGACTGAGAAATGCGAGAATGTCAACTCGAGAACGTATAATATATCAGGCCACCAGGCTGAGAAAACCAAATTTCGTAGGAGCTCAGCATAAAACAGTAGGAGAATACCATAGAGACAGAAGGTTGCTCGAAGGCTACGTTTCATTCTAGCTACGTGCGTGTGAATGAACTGGGAGGGGGTTGGATCGACTGAGTCGCAGAGCAAGAAGAGTACAGTTTGTCGACGAGATCAAAGTGGGTTGAAGTTAATTTAACATATAAGAAAAACGGATTTTTCACGATTTTCATTCAATATACTGGTCTCAGTTCAGGCAAATATCTATGAATAAGTCATTATGATTGTGTGTGTAATACGTGCAACGGAAAAAACAGCGTGAAGCTGTTTATTTTATATCGGTTTTTCGCAATGTTGTCAGCAGGTGGACACTAATGAAACTTCAAGTATTCGGTGATTTAGGCTTGATTGGTTTTTCGAGCAGGGCTTTTAACATGCTGAATGAAAATTGTTCTGCGGCCTGTTGGCTGTTATGTTGGAATTATTAATTATGAAATGCATATTCAAGAGTCTCAGACCCCTCCAAACAATAGTCAACAGTCAAAATGTTCCAAAATGACAGAGGAGGGACACCGCAACAGAATTGGCATGAATGGAATCATTAATGAGGGTAATGTGGGGGCGGCCGCCTCCGAGAAGAACTATCAGACATCGGCAGCCACTTCTGTGTGTCCCGCTTCTTCTGGGGGTGGCGGAAGGCTTAAGTTTTATAAAGGTTTGTTTTTACAGTTTGGTCAAGTGTTACAAGTGAAGTAGTTACGACACGCTCTGTTTATTGCATATGAGAGAGTGTATGTTTACATTTAATGACATCTAGTGCCTGTGTGATATCTCTTATTATTACTAGCAGCACTTTGTTGTCTAATTTGTAAGATTTTTTTTATTGTGTTGCACTGTTGTTTATTAGATGGAAAGTTCATCTTGGAATTGGCGAGAGCTAGGGAAGGAGAGCGGGTGGCATGGGTATCGGTTCCGAGGAAGACTTTCTGGCCACCGGCTGCTACTGCAAGCACAGTATCCGGCCACCGACAAGAGAGCAGTACTTCACTTAGCGGTAAGTGGTCCTATAAAATTATTATGCAATTTGCTACAAAAACATTTTTCGTGTACTGTTTTACTTACGGTTGTTTTTTAAATTCAGTTTCAGATGACAACAGTTCCATACAGTCTTCGCCATGGCAGCGAGACCATTCCTGGAAACAGAATACACCGCGGTGTAATGTTTCAATCGAGATGACTTTTTTTTATCATCGACCGTCCAGTTTACAAATGACCGTCGCCTGGCGAAAGAGACGGAGGCCTTTTGATTCGACGCTGAATCTTAATCGTTGCAAAAGAGTTGCGGTCGAGTATTCGAAAGTAAAAGTCGAAGTGAATGACGTAGATAGCGCTAATTCTGATAAAAAGAATTCGGATGGCTGGGATGAACGTGACAACGGTATTGTGCAATCTGATAGTATAGTCAAAAAGGAGGAAAATGAAAGAACCGAACAATGCTCAATAAATACTAAAAACTGTGTTCCCAAATCGGATAGGAAAGTCGGTGAGGTTAATGGCGATGCTGAGAAGTCTGTACCGTATCGGTGTTTCAATAAAAAGTTGTTGAGAAAAAGAAAACCACGGCAGAAACTGGAAGACATTGTGAACGCCTTGAAAAACAAGAAATCGTCACACGTACCTAATACAAACTTCACTGGACCGGTGTTGTCTGCAACGACGATAAAGTCCTTTCCGACCACACGCCACGAACAGATGGTTTCGCCCCGGAAGAGGATTTTAAGAGAATTGGAACGCGTTACTATTGATGATCTCTCAAATAAAAGATCTCGTCCTAAGCCCGCTGTGACCGTAACCACGACGCAGACCGTTAGTTTTTCATCGACATCGCATAATTCAAGTCCCAGCAGGGCTCATAACGGAAGTGCAGACGATGCAACCGTAATCAAAACTTCACATTCTACATCGACGAAGAACGCGAGCAGTTACAGCATAACGTCGCTTCTCGGCCACCACAAGAAGAACGACGAGACATTCACGACGTCTCCGGCCCATTGCGGTGCTTACGAGTATCCGAACGCACAACTCTCGCCGGAGATTCGTAAACCGGTTCCGAATAGTTTGTCGTCTTCTAGTTCTCCGTCGCCGAAACAACATTATTCACCAAAAACGATTCCGGCCGGCGTTTCAAACACTACGTCGTCGCATCATTACGATTCTCCCGATATGAGTCCGAGTCCGGAACATTATAAGTATATGGTTTCCCAACCGGTCGTGAGGAACTCGCCGACGCACCATCCTCTGTCTCCGCCGCCTGAGTTGTACAAATCATACAGAATACACAGTTCCCCCAATCATTTTTCGCCACCGATGCAGCACATATCCGGAATGGCTTTGCATCATCAAAAGACATCACCCCAGTATTACACGCCTTCGTCCGGCCACAAAGGTCCATCTCAATCGTCTCCCGTGTCTTCGCCTCATTCGCCCGTTTCCGAGTACGTCAATACGCCTACGTCGTACGAGGAGCGCTACAGAAAGTTTGTAGTCGAACAACGTCACGAATCCCCTATGTTGGATTCGGAAAAGCGAGTGTCGGATTCGGGAGTCGAAATGCTACAGCGGCACATCATTGATGTGGATCCGACCGCGTTGAGAACGTCGTACGCTCCGTATATTTCACCTTATGTGTATTCTCCCGTACACGTGCATCCGTACATAAATCGTGCCGGCTATTACGATCCAGCGTATCGTAGCCCTTATGATTTATTGCCGACCTATCCGTTTGAGGCCTTACCCCCGAGACCGCCCAGTCCATCTCACTTTAGGATGCCACACAGCGCTTGGGGCAGTCCCATAGCTGCACATACATCAGCCTTGCCATCGATTCATGATGTACATCGCAAAGATGATAGTTCAGGTATGAGCAATAATCTCAATTATCCAATACCAATATAAAAAATAGGAACGAGAACTCTGTCTTGTCTAGTATGTTGTATATCTAGATCAGAGGTTCCCAAACTTTTTTGTCTCGTAGACCACTTGCCATGTTTTTTGGTTTCGGGTAGACCCCCTGCTTATCTGATATTGATTTTTTGCAAATTCATTAATTTCAAATGTATTTTTGACAACTGGTATAGTGCTACTCACTTTGAACGATTTAAATTTATAACGGTAGTGAAATGTAATGTGAAATGTTTAGTTTTATACATTTATTAATTAGATTCAAATTAAACGAATCAAATTAAAATTTACTTTCTGTTACATAAAATAACTAAGCAAAAAATAAATGCTTTTAGTGTGAGGGATGAACTTGATACTTTAATAATAAATTTTCAACATTTGGCATCAATTTAGTTAGATTTAATCTTAAATCTCTTCGGTTAACGATGTCCAGTTTGTTTCTTTTTTTGTTAGGAGATTCACTATCGTTGACCCCCAATTTTTTTTCCCGCCGACATGGACCCCTTCCAAGTTGTCGTCGATCCCTGGGGGTCGATATAGACCACTTTGGGAATCACTGATCTAGATGGAAGGTGTTACTAGATATTTTCTGTCTTGATATCACTTGAAAACTACTGAATCTATTTTTGTTATGTATTATAATAGGGATTGCATAGTTGCTTAATCGTTTGGTTGATTATTATTAAACTTGGTTCCCAAACTTGAAGTACAAGGCTATAAGACACAAGCTAGTTTGAACAATAAAGTACATTTGTTAGCAGCAAAAAATATTGAGTTTCAAATATATACCCCCTACGCTTATTGATGTATAAAAGATTTGACGATTTTATTAGAGATCCTTTGGCTGGCTTTAGATAGTTTTTTTGTTAAAATTCCATATTTTTTGTGTTTTTTATATTCCGAACGCGTGGTATGTAGAATGAGATTCCACATTTTATAATTTAACAGATTTTGCTATTAAATCTGAAGAGAAAACTATTGAGCTATGGAGAATTTCAGAAACAAAAGCGACATTAATTCCTAATTTTTTTAACATGTGAAAGAAAGGAGAGAAAGAATTAAATTAGATTAATAATTAATAAATAGTTTATAATTGTTAATACTACCCCTTATAAAATTGCTGTAAAGAGACCCATTACGCACTAGTACGAAAAACTATAACGAAACTGGTTGCGCTTCGCTAATTCAATAGAAAATTACTGTTTATCTGTTAGTTGTTTTTTTGTTCAAAAGTGAACTGTCAAAAAATTTGAAAATGAAGTGAAAAGCAGCTATTTTACGAGTATAGATAATGGTATTACAACTCGCGTTAGCTTTCGTTTTAAACATAATGTACACGTAGCCGTAATATAACCTATTATAACATTGCATATACAATCTGCTATTCATATTTTAACGATGAAAGATTGCAATTTCAAAATAATTTTATAAGTTAATAAAAACAGGTTGAGCTGGTTGACAGGGATGTTCAAACAAATATTTTCACTATCATATTGTTCAACATAAAAAGCTTTTTCTATGTTCACATAAGGAAAGACAGTCATAATATTCCAGTGAAAATAGTGATTTCAAAAATGCATACGAAAATTGATTGACAGTTGTTTTTAATAATAATAATAATATATTTATTCCTTAAAAACTGCTCCCAAGAATGGGAAAAGGACAAGTCAATACAATACATAAAATACAATACTTAAAAAAATTCATTAATTGAATAAAAAGTTTTCTCCAATAAAAATAATTTAAGTTTTTTATGTAATTAATTTTTACACATAATATTACAGCATTCAGAGTTTGTACTGACTGTCTCAGCAATGGTTCCGTTTGTTGGATTCATTGTTAAAGATTATTGGATGAACATTTTTTTGATGTGAAACATCTAATGGCGCATTTGACGGGAGTAAAAACGTGCAATTAGCGCGCCGCTATGATGATACGTCATAACGGTTCTTAGTTACTAGTATTTCGTTAGATGACAGGGCGTAACGCTTGCTGTGTGTATGCTTTGGATTGTAATATGGCAGAAGGCGACATCTAACAGATTTATTAGTTACTAGAATTGTCATTTAAGTGGCGCTGCTAGTAACTTAAAGTTGCAGTGGCCATAGGATTTTAGAAAGTGTCCGTAGAGTGTCCATAGGGCTTTAGGAAGTGTTCGTAAAGTGTCCATAGGGCTTTGTAACTTAAAGTTGCATTTGGCAAACTTAAATTTATGTTTCACATCTGCTAGGCGTCCCACGACGGCTCTTAATTTTTTTTTTGTTGTAATTTTTAATATTGAATTTTTCGTTCCAGATGTCCCGCTGAATTTATCAAAAAATGCAGGCTGATGAAGAAGTGTCGTCACTGTCGTATATCAACGGTTTCTTTATTCGAAATGTAAAAAAAAATTACCAGTGAATCTCTTTTAAATGAACAAAAGTGACTGTAAAGAGTGCCTTTACATTTAAAAATTATTTTTCATAAAAATATAATAATGGACAGTGAAAATTGAAAATATTATCTATATAAATATATTTTTTGTACATATCTTTCTCACTCTATCTCGAAATGAATGTTTCATATTGCTTTCTAAAAACATTTATTATATGAAATTAAGTAATAATAATCATTTTCTTTTATTTATTGTTTTTTTATTAATTTAAAATGTATTGTGTATATTAAACCAAACCATATATTTTCTAGTATAGTAAGTTAATCGAACTAAAAAGAGAAATGAATCCTCAAATCTCCTCAGAATATTCAGTATTTTGTAGTGTATTTAAAGAAAATATTTTTACAAATAAATATAGATATAATTTAATTTCAATCACATTTGATTTTAATGTTATGTATACACTTTTACAGGTTATATAAATCTCTTAGATCCAAAAAGGTAGCTCTAAAAGTAAAATTTGAATTACAGGACACAGGTCAATTCAAATTTACCGCTTTACCAATACCTACAGTGTACACGTTTATTTTTATATCTGTAGCACCAACTAAAAGATCACGTAGACGCTTTTAAAAAGAAGGATAGAAGTACTGACCGACGCGAGCGCAGCAACAGACTGAAGTTAAAATGGCGTCTCATAGTTTGTTTCTGCTCGTATGCGTGCTTACAAAATATTTGTTATAAACAATAATAGATTTTAATTAACAAATGTGAATGTAATTAATGTTTATTATTTATAAAGTGTACATTGTGTTAGTGATTTAAAATGACGGCAAATATGTATCGAGTCGGTGGTAAGTACGAATTATTTTTTGTATGTATTGTAACCGGCTTCTCAAAGACAGTAGAGGTAGTTCGTCGTCCGTGGACCCCGTTGTCCCGTCCCATCACACAATTACCCTTTTTAATTAGTGCATCTTTGATATTGTATCCGTATTATTCCCGACTATTTTACATCCGATGTAACGCCTTGCTAAATGATACTTGGTCGTTTTTAGTGGTTAGCTTGTGAAATTTTCGTTTGTAAACATTTACAACATTTTAATTACAGTTCGTACTGTTTAGTTATAAATAAAATTACCAAAAATTTGCACTAGATCGACCTTTTACCTATGTCACTGCCTGTCTGTCTTGTTTGGTGGGAACCATTGCCATTCCAATATTATATCAATGTAAACATTGTCCAAATCGAAAATGAATTTCATTTGACATAAAGATCCCGTCCCAAATTAATTTTTCTCCGGGTTTAATTTCAACTAAAGTAATATTTTTATTATTCCCAGAAGATAGATAAGATTATTAGATATAATAACCGCTGAATCGAATGCTCATTTTATAAAAATCTATACCAAAAGTGCAAATTCAGCACTTTTTTCACATTAATTTATGCTAATTATAAAAATTAGAATTCTTCATAACATTGAATCTGTAATGTGTAATATTTATGTTTATTTATATTTCGTTTATTATAATTACAGTACAATGTAGGTATTACATTTTTTAAAGAGTTAATTAGCAAAATAACCACAGTATTAATAATTCTAAGAAAATCGTGTAAATCAATTATTGATTAAGTTGAGACAATTTTTCCTTGAAATCCGTTTACAGACGTAAAAATTATCATGGTACCTATAGTCAAATTTAAATAATTATCTTTGACATTCTTTGTCAACTACGAATTAGATGTATACATAAAGCTACCATTAATGAGTTTTTTTTTAATTTGAACAAAAATTCAAATTAGGTACCTATAATAAGAATATTAGATGAATTATCCATTAGGTTATAATATTTCAAAATTTAGGTATTTAGGATGTCTAATCTTTTAAACAGGGGATAAGATCTTTTTTGATTTGTTCGAAATTTAAATTATTTTTATTCGGGTTTATAGACCTGTAAGTTTAAAATTAATTCTGTACCTAGAAATAATGTAAAATCTACCTAAATTCGTATGTGGTATGCATTTTTATAACTATGTGAACAGGCTAATGTCTTTCCTGACAAATATCACTACTTTTTAAAACACCCATTATATTGTCTCAGACGTGTTTTTGAACCCGCTCAAAATCTGTCTTTGACATTGTGGAATAGTTGTCTTATTTCATTAGAATAATTACCCATCAGTTGGGAAAAAGGCATATAATATATAAATGCTTATCACTTAAAAAAAAACAAACATTAAAATCGGCGGTGGCGCCAAGGGAAGCCCTAAGTATAGAATATAGAATCGCGATCTATGTATGCATGCCTCATTTTTATTTTGTTCTTTATATTAATTAAAATTAAAGTGTGCCCTATTAAACAGGCGCCGGCACTGGATAAAATGTACTCAAAGAACTTGATCTTTATCTAACAGTTTGGCCTGAGTATGTAATTAGTTTTTTTTCGCCCACTGCTTTTATTGCAGCCTGTTATTATAAAGCGTATGTGTACCCGGACGAATCCGGGTCGGTTAGACATAGACTAAAACTTGACCAGATGGCGTAGGTACTTATAATTTAAGAAAATGCATGTAAATCGAATCGGTGTTTCGTGAGTTAGACGTTATAATACAGATGTCAGCTGATGATGATAATAATCTCAGTAGGCTTTGAACTACATAATATAACAATAACATAATATAACAATCGTCCCGGGATGTCTCATCTTGGCGATACTTTTATTATTATATAGTTTACCTCATCAATTCTAGAATGTTAATTTATACTAATGTATAAAATTATTTTTAGGCATGTTTTTGAAATGTTTCTTGTGATTCCAGAAATTCTATAGGGTTACGTTTTATTTCATTACTTTATCTCAAGGTTAATTTTTTTTTGGCATATATTTCTGTACAAATATCGATATAAAATCGTGCATATAAGCAGTGAAACAACCGGGCAAGTCATTCGACTTCCGACTTCACACGACGTGCAGTGTACAAGTACTCCTAACCGGAGATTTTAGGCCTAGGATAAAATCGTTGCTACTCTTAATATGCGTTTCATTAAGTCAGTGATTCCCAAAGTGGTCTATATCGACCCCAGGGGTCGACGACAATTTGCAAGGGGTCCATGTCAGCGGGAAAAAAATTGAGGGTCCATGAAATGAAAATGGGGGTCAACGATAGTGAATCTCCTAATAAAAAAAGGAACAAACTGGACATGGTTAATCGAAGAGATTTAAGATTAAATCTAACTAAATTGATGCCAAATGTTGAAAATTTATTATTAAAGCATCAGGTTCATCCCTGACACTAAAAGCATTTATTTTTTGCTTAGTTATTTTATGCAACAGAAAGTAAATTTTAATTTGATTCGTTTAATTTGAATCTAATTAATAAACGTATAAAACTAAACATTTCACACTACATTTCACTACCGTTATAAATTTAAATCGTTCAAAGTGAGTAGCACTATACCGGTTGTCAAAAATACATTTGAAATGAATGAATTTGCAAAAAATAAATATCAGATAAGCAGGGGGTCTACCCAAAACCGAAAAACATGGCAAGTGGTCTACGAGACAAAAAAGTTTGGGGACCTCTGCATTAAGTGAACCGTACTATAATGGTGATTCACACTCGACCATTTCAGAACCATAGTATGGAGCTAAGTTTTTCCAATCGAATTACACACGTCGCATTTTATGAATAATCTACAAATCAACTTGGTTTGTGTTGATAAAAGAAAGATAAAGTTTGATTGGAAATACAATTTTATTGCACCACATGCACGCAATATTTAATTTTTTATTTGGTTTTATTGTAGTTCCAGTCGATGACTAAAAATGCCACATAAATATCATTACAGTACGCGTATCCGTTATCATAACCTGCACTGATAACTGATAACGCACGCCATTCAAATATAAGACTGAGCGATTTGTAATCTTTTCATATGCAAACTGTTAAATAGGTCGCGTGTAAAATTCGGTCGCAGAAGATTTGAAACATGAAAACTAAAGGAGAAAAGTCATTTTTTTTGTTACCCATCGCTTATGACCTCAGTTATCGAGCATCTATAGTTTACAATCTCTATTAATACCTATGCGCAAAAAAAACTCAAAATTCAATTTCGAAAAACTTCCTATACTCTATAGGATGTCTTGTGAAATTGGATTGTGAGGTTTTAGTGAAACAACAAAAGTGTTTTTTTAAGAAAATGTTACGTAATCGCAACTGTAGCCTAAAGCACTGAATCGATTTTGTTCAAATTTTGCTTTTGTGTCGGGACGAAATCTCAAAATCCGTCCCAACTTAAATTTCGGAGAAATGGCTTCCAAAAAAAAAATTGGAAAATATTTTTTTCTCGAAAACTGTTCGATTGATTTTGATTCAATTTTACACCTGAATACTCCCTAAGTACTGTAGTATGATGTAACATGACTAGGTTGTCCCAGAAAATGCAGTACGGGAAGCTGTTGCCATACCTACTATGTATGGCATGGGAAAGTTATTCTGATCTGAGTCGTTTAGAACCGTTTCTTACAACGGCTTATAGTCCAAGCGGCGGGTGTAAAAAATGGTTTCGATTTTATATTGCGTAAACAACCCTGCGAGAACCTAATTCGACACTGGGAAACACCACTTCCGGTTTTCATTTTGATGTAGCTACTAGTTCCATAGAGTTAGAGCTTTTAATTTTTATGAATTTGTTGATCGGAAGTTGTCTTCATGATTGATAATTATTTAATGCGACAAAAATATATATTCCTAAAAAAAAAAAACTTTTACCGACCAACAAATCGATAAAAAATAAAAACTCAATGGGTCTACATAAAAATGTCGGATCAGGGTCGCCTAGGCAAGTATTTAAAGTCACTATAGGGACCGTGCGTGAAACATAGAGGCAGCACTACTGCCGAATTTGGCTCTCTCTATAGTATCTAATTAATGAAGTAAATGGGATAATTTTATAATAGTAAATAATGAAAATTATTTGAAAATTGGAAAAAAATAAGAGTACGCATTTTAGCCTGTAATTAATACTCGTGCACATGGAGAGAATAGCTAAGCCGAAAAATGATATAATTCTGGTCATATACTTATATGATGTTTTAGAACGTTATTTAAATGGGCAAAATTGTCATAACCGCAAAGTTGTACCACAAACAACTGTGTCTAAAGTGTATAATGTAAAAATTACGCTATGTATAATTTACTATTACTTTGTAATTTACTTATATTTTCGATAATTGAAAAGCAAACTGTCACTAATTGACATATAAATGCAATTTTTTTATCCAAAGCCTGCTCATAATATATCATTATATTTTGAATAAATGCTCCGATAAAATTAACATTTTTACCGCGAGATGACGTGAAAGTCACGAAGCTTGGTTCCCATATGTATTATTTGAAGGAAATTGATTTGGTTGAGGAACAAATCAAAGAAGCTTTACCACTGTGTATTGCTTGTGGCCGACGTGTCGAAAATTATATTTTCATCCTCCGGGCGATACTGTCGTAATGCTTCTTTGATTTGTTCCTCAACCAAATCAATTTCCTTCAAATATATCACTTGGAACAAACCAGTATACTAACAACTGTATTATCTTTTCTGAAAGTTGCATTCTCCATAGAGTCCGACCGAAGCTTCGGCTTCGGCCTTCGGCCACCTTCGGCCAAAAAAGCCACCTTCGGCGAAACCTTCGGCTTCGGCCAAATTGGGCCGAAGTTTTGGCCGAAGCCGAAGGTTTTTAACTAGCGTCGAAATTGAACGAACTGTTACGAATCAGCGAGCGCGGGTGGACACATTGCGTTGTACTTGTGCAAAACAAGTTCGTACGCGCATTTAAACATCAACTTTGCAGTGTTTTGTATACAGTACAATAGAACTAGAGCCCGCGGCAATTAGACCTTCGTCATTTTATAAAAGCTGAAAGTTTTTCTATGGATGTCTCCAATACAGGTAAGAATGATCCCCACCCATGAAACCTGAGTAGTGGTGGCTTTGGCAGGTAACAGGTATTAAAGGTGTACAAAATTCCATCTCAAATTCGTCATTTTATAAAACTCAATTTTTTAATATTTCGTTCGTAACAATATTAAAAATCGCGTCGCTCATTGCCAGACACTTAGTATGGTTCCAACCCCCTGCCAGACACCCTTAAACTATCATAATTTGTATAATTATATTTACGTTATTTTATAAAAGCTGAATTTTATATATATTGTTTGGAGAACTATTAAATAATGTTTCATTAGTAGCCAGACAGTTTCGAGGGTTCTATCATCCTGCCAGACGCATTAAAGTGTACAATTTTCAAATCGTTTTTGCTTTATAACTTTGAAACGGCTCATGAGATTTTACTCAAATTTGGTACGTTGGCATAGTTTTATTGGGCAATAAAACCCATATCATAATAATGATGAATATCATTCCATGGGCGTAGAACTTAATTTTTTCGATAAATAAACATCTAAAACTTCTACGCCAATGGAAAAAAATCAGTTTGAGTATGAAATCTGGATCACGAGACTCATTTACTACAAAAAAGGTACTCTTGATAAAATTCGATTACTCTCATAGTTTCGACAAAATTTTAATTCTAGTAATTTAAGGCATATATGCTCTAAATTACTAGAATTAAAATTAAAATAACGTAAATATAATTATACAAATTATGATAGTTTAAGGGTGTCTGGCAGGGGGTTGGAACCATACTAAGTGTCTGGCAATGAGCGACGCGATTTTTAATATTGTTACGAACGAAATATTAAAAAATTGAGTTTTATAAAATGACGAATTTGAGATGGAATTTTGTACACCTTTAATACCTGTTACCTGCCAAAGCCACCACTACTCAGGTTTCATGGGTGGGGATCATTCTTACCTGTATTGGAGACATCCATAGAAAAACTTTCAGCTTTTATAAAATGACGAAGGTCTGGCTGCCGCGGGCTCTTGGGCTACAATGTATTTGACATAAGACATTTGTTGTATCTCTATTTATTGTAATAATTTTTATGTGATTGTCGATTGAAAAGTCGAGAAGGTTAAGCTAGTGTCAGTGAAAAACAGAAGAAAAAAGAAAACAAGTAGGAATTGGTTAGATAAACTGAATTTTTTAGGGTTTTTAAACCTTCGGCTTCGGCTTCGGCCGAAGGTTGTGGCGATAACCGATTAATCGGCTTCGGCTTCGGCCAAAAATCGACCTTCGGTCGGACACTAATTCTCCATAAAATCAGAACCATTTTTTACGTCCTCCGCTTGGACTATTATAGTTTTGTATTAAAATATAGAGTTCAATTTTTCCCCTTACCAGTAAAGTTTCAAAATCGGCAATCTGGTGTAACTAACGAGCGAGAGCAGACCTTAATAATGTAATTGTAGATTGTAAACGCTCGACAACTTGTGATCATTAGCGTATATATAGGCTTAAACATTTCAGGAAAGGCGTAAGAATCATTAACCTTGTCCTTACACCGTTAGATGTGTGGACGCGAGCCGAACAATGAAATAATATGTTTGTTTAAGCTAATCTGCATAAATATGACACACTTATGATAAGAACGCGTTATACCAAAACGTCCGCGTAAAATTTTTTTGTGACTGACGCGTGAGATGTCAGAAAATGTTACACTATTGGCCATTGCGCACACTATTATAGACCGGACTTCTGTCGGCCGATACAGGGGTGCACTGCAAAACCATTTAGTTTCATGTCACACTGACGGCGTCCAAGAAGGGTAGGGGCCGATGCGCGCGGGGAGAGCATAACGTCACTCGTCCTGAAGCAATCTACATTGTTCTGATCATTTGATGAAAACTTATAAATTTTTCGAAAAAAAAATTGGTTGTCTGTAAAGTCGGTTTACGGACGATAGTTTTACGTGATAGCGTATTCCGTAATACATAACCTAAATTTTAGTAGCTGTCAAACTTGGGCCGAAGCATACTGCGCTCTCGCTTGCAAACACAGGGTCAGGCGGAACGTTAGGAACGTTACACTTTTTCGTGCGTGCAGCTGGTGTTTCATCAATTTATAAGACGTTATCACGTCAAAATTGCCAAATTTGCTTCACGTAATAATAATAATAATAAAATTTTATTGTAAAACTATGAAAGTTTACAATAATCGTCATAAACACAAATATAGAAAATTTACTGGAAAAGTTCCTTATAATTGTAAAGACATTAATTATCAAGGAGAAGATCTTTGATTGTTTTTTTGAAGTTATGATAACTCATTTCTTTTATATTATTTGGTAAAACATTGTAGAATTTTAACACCCAATAATTAGGTCCATTTGTTAATTTGCCGGTTTTGTAAAGAGGCACCCTATTGTCTTTATTACCCCGGGTACTATATGAGAGTATCTCATCAACTGTTTGGAAGATGTTAAGGTTGTTTTTGACATAATATAGTAAATTACTGAAAACGGTAGTGACATGATTTTTAATTTTTTAAATGTTGGTTTGCAGTGTGCAAGTCTGTATGATTGGTATATAATTCGAACGGCTCGTTTTTGAAGTTTGAACACTCTTATTGCCTCCGGGGCGTTCCCCGAAAGAATAACTCCATATAGCATTACTTAGTGGAAGAGACAATAATAGATGTTTAAAACACACTCGTTAGAAACAATTTTAGTAATCTTCCTTAGAAGATAGATTGTCTTTGTTAATTTATGACATATTGAGTCAATGTGCGTATCCCATTTCAGACTACTTTCTATGCGAACTTGCGAAGTCCAAGAAATTTTACCCAGCTTCTTGAGTCATCCCCAGAGTTATGATATTGCATGATACAATGTTGAGTTTTTGCAATATTTAATAGTAAATGATTAGAAAACCATGATGTAGCTTCCTCTATTTGTGAACACCCCGAAAGTCTTTATATTTGTGGCCGCTCTACTGATCGTTCTTAAAAATATTGTACGAACTACGGGCCCGTTTCAACTGCTCAATATCCTAGCTCTGAATACGTGTATGACATCTACACTTGACATGTATGTAAATATTGACCCTGTCGTAATAGAGTGGCTCACCTCGGATTTTTTATGTATTATTTCTGCTATTTTGGTATCTTTATTGGCATGTTATTGCCTGAATTCTGAAATCAATTTGAAGAGGATTTATGAGGAAGTCAGGTGGGTAAACTGCTACACTTTTGATTTTCAAATCTAATTCGAGATTTTGACGTATATAATTCGATGTTTTGGAAAGTAGTGCAGAAGATAGATTACAGACGGTCGATAGCTTAGCTAACTAGCATCGAACTGCAGAAGACATGCCCGACCCGCCATTCAGCGGATTAAAACCAAAGATTTTTTAAGGATTACTCGGGATTTTCTCCTCAATAAAAGTGGTTTACGGATCTAAAATCGAAAATTGCAATTTTTTTTTAAATGACTAACGATTTTGTTCATATTTCATTAGATCAATATGTAATTAAGTCACCATTAATTTATCTCGAAAAAGTCCAGAAAGGCTCGTTTACTGATGCAGTTGAGCGAGAAAATTAATTCGGTAGAACTACAATTATATTCCGATTTGTCACGCTTCAGCTATTCCTACCAGCGTTGCCAGACGTCCTGATTTTGGCGGGACGTCCCGATTTTTAAATTAAAATTAAATGTCCCGACAGGCTCAGTCCCGCTTTTCGGGGATAACTCGGGGATAACTTTAAAAGAAGTTAAATCTTCACAGAAATATCATGAATAAGTAATTCTTATAAATAATTATTCTCTTATTGTAAGTTGCAATTTGTAACACATCACTCTACAGACTATTGTTTGAAACGCCATATTTTTCTAATGAATAAAACTTTTTTGATTTTGATTTCTGTTTTTTTTTTTTTTTTATTCTGAAGACGAATAAGACTCAACTATTTAACGCTAGGGTAAAATTGATTTAAAATATTATATTTTTATTAAAATACATTTTCTATGGCTATTTTTGCTATCTATTGTCACGTAAATGTAATTTTAATTCAAATGAAAAGATAACTAGGTATTTAAAAACTTCTGATTATAGGTATACGTTTTTTTATTATGTCCCGCTTTCGACGAAAGAATCCCGCTGTTTTCACTCAAAGAGTTCCAAAATCCCGACTTGACAAAAAAAAAACTGGCAACGCTGATTCCTACTGTATATTGTGTAAGACTGTAAGTTATTGAATTCTAGCGGCCCGGTCGAGCTTCGCCCGAATTCGTAGATTGCCACCGTTTTTTCGCCGACTTACGTCGCAAAATTGGTCTCCACTAAAAACGTTTTTATTTTAACGCAATAATATATAGCCTGTGTCCATTCTGAAGGTGCATTCTAAATATTGGTGAATAAATTTTGAAATCGAATGAGTAGTTTCGGAGATAACGTCCTATACTTCCAAACTCGCACCTTACCTCTTTATTATAATTTATAGTATCTAGATTATGTTTTGTATACAAAAACATGAAATGCAGGTTCGCCCACTTATATAAAAATCTCGTGTCACAATGTTCGTACACGCTAATCTCCGAAACCACTGAACCGAAATTTTGTAAATGCGTGCTTGGTCCAACTTTCTCTATAGGATAGTTTTTGACGTGATAACGTCTTATAAATTGATGAATCACCAATCTTATAAATTGATAAAACACCGGCTGCATGTTCGAAAAAGTGTAACGTTCGTAACGCGTAACGTTCCTAACGCGTAACTTCGCCTGACCCTGTGCGTGCTTTTTGCTAATTTCTCGATCAATTTAAATCAGATCGGTTTGAAACCAGTCTTAAACGAAAGAGGAGAACATTTTACATAGATTTCGTATAACAGAATTTGCCTAAACAGTTTTTTTATACAAATTTATATAGAAAAATAGCTGTATAAATGCAACATGAAAACGGCTGAATTTCTAATGTTTAATTCAATTTTTTGACATTAGTATTCTGTGAAATGCAACGCCTTCTAAGTTAAGTATTGGAATAACTAATTATTATTAGAACATAATACTTTGACAGTTGCAAACGTCACTTTTGACATTTCTTATCATTCCGACACCAAGGATAAGCGGATTGAAACCAAATTTTGGGAGGTTTAGGTTATGTATTACGGAATACGTTATCACGTAAAACTATCGTCCGTAAACCGACTTTACAGACAACCAATTTTTTTTTATTAAATATTTTGTACAAAATTACGCTGTTTTGTGAAAAAGAACTGTTTTAGTAACATGTAGCGACATCTCATAGAGTTTACTCAAAGCTATTAGTTCAGAAGCAAACTTGCTCAAAGCTATTAGTTTAGACGCCGGGCCGCAAACAAAATATATTTTGCAGAATATCTATCGCACCCGGGTGAAACCACAAAATTGAGTTTTGTCATTTTACCGCTGGACCAAGCCCAGATCGGAATTTCACGTTAACGATCGATTTTGGCTGATTCAGTTTCAGTTCAACCTGAGTGTAAAAATTCCGCCATCTATTCTTAACGACCGTATAAAACTGCATTAGATATATGTATTCCGCGCATTGACTGCAGAATGAGAGCTGCAAGTGGAATAGCTTGGAAAGTGACAAATAGTAGAATCAAGCCGGATTAACTAATTCAATAATTACATATGTATTACGTGTGTATGTGCGTCGGTATGTGTGTGTGAGCGTTTGTGTGATTGTGTGCACGCGGAGGTCCACATACCCTTGATGGCACGACGATGGTTGGTACAGTACTGCACATGATATTTTTCATTACAATATTATTGTATTTCACAGTCGGAAGTTTGTTAATGGGTATTCACACCGTGCGATGACCCTGCCATTATTTTTATAATTATTGCTTGTGGCATGCCCAAATATTACAGATCGAAATGACTGAGTTCTCTCCGGCGTGTAATGTATACAGGTCCTGGTTGGCCGTCGCGATTGGTTTTTTAAACGGATCTAGTCATATAATTTCCTAATGCGTGTGCCCGGATGTCTGTGTCTTTCCGGAACCTCCAGGAGGGGCCTGCATTGGCCTAAGACAGTGATGGTGAACTTGAACGACAAACGACGTTTTACGACCATGCTGGATTCAGCGTGTTTTTTTCTATAAGCATGATGATTTTGCTAAAGTTCCTAAAGATTTCGGTTTTCTTCAAAAATCGCATTTTTTTAAGAGGTATGCCTTAAAAAAATTGCAAAAATCAAATTCTTTAATATACTTTTGAAATTAAAAATGCTTACAGAAAAAAATACGCTGAATTCAATGAGCATAAGCAAACGTCTGTATCTGTTTTAGTTTGGAAACTATACGGCCATTCGAAGGTTTTATATGATTTTCTGAAAAATATAAACGCAAATAACTTCTAAATCTAAACCAAAAGACATACAGGCGTTTGTTTGTGCTCATTGGATTCAGCGTGTTTTTTTTTCTATAAGCATGATGATTTTGCCAAAGTTCCGAAAGATTTCGGTTTTCGTCAAAAATCGCATTTTTTTGAAAGAATGCCTTGGAAAAATTGCAACTTGTCCGTCTTTTTTTGGCATTATTGACTGTTCTCTCTTTTGAGATATAAAAAATAAGTTTATAGAAATAAATACGTGGGTCATTTAAAAAGCCAACGTGGGACAGTGTCTGACCAGCGGGTCATAGGTTCGCCATCACTGGCCTAGGACATTTTTACCACTTACAGTATGGGTTATGTGTAAATGGGTGGAGCTAAACTGTTATCAAATTCTTAGTCCGTAACTATGGTTTGTTGCTTCTATGTACCGGTGCCGGATTGTCGATTTTTACCCCGAGAACAAAAATAGAGGTTTTTTCGGAAAAAAAACAAGCTAACTTCCATAAAGAATAGAAAGCTAAAATTTTTCACTTATAGTATTCTATATAATGACGCAGGTATCTTGTCATTTTCTGACATTTTGAGCGAGGTATCAAAAATATTGTCCGGGTTGTATTTTTTTCCTCCGACGATTTAGAATTATATTAGTGTAAACGCCAATTAACCATAACACGTAATGTAACGTAACGGGAAATATAAAATTAACTCTTGGTCTCTTCATTATTATAAGCATATTTATGTACACTTACATAAAACATTTGAAGTATTTTTACGCCAATATGTCGCATCAATTACAGTCATATCTATACTTCTATACTAATATATAAAGCTGAAGAGTTTGTTTGTTTGGTTGAACGCGCTAATCTCAGGAACTACTGGTTCGAATTGAAGAAAAATGTTTTTTGTTGGATAGCCCATTTATCGAGGAATATATGGTACTATTCTGAAGTATGTGGTAAATGTAAGAATTTACAGTGCTGATAATTTTTGTCACTTTCTAACAAATTTAATATTACATAAATGCCGGGTTGCAGAAAAGATTGTCAAAAAAATTGATTTAACAATGACCTTAAATTGTGATCATATAATTACAGTTTCCATACATCAGGAACAGTTAAATGTTGTTATCAAACTCCCTGTCATCTAGAAACAATGTTTTATTTAGGTATAGGAAAACGATGCTAAATGCGTGTATATAAGTACACAGCTTAAGAATATTCGTCCCAGCAAACACCCCCTGCACCCTTCATCTCAAATCTTTTCCCCTCGCCTAAAAACGGTTTGCGCTCTCCCGACGCTATTTTTAAAGCTAGAGGGTTCTAGTAAACGCCAAATGAAAGACAAAGAATCAGACTAGAGATCCTTCAGGCGAATTTTTTGAAAAAAAGTTTCGTTCACGTGTGAAATATTACGTAACTTATTATTTTTTTCAAAAGGTTGTAAGTTTTTTCAGAATTTTTTTTTCAAAAAATTCGCCTGAAGGATCTCTAGTCTGATTCTTTGTCTTTCATTTGGCGTTTACCAGAACCCTCTAGCTTTAAAAATAGCGTCGGAAGAGCGCGAACCGTTTTTAGGCGAGGGGAAAAGATTTGACATGAAGGGTGTAGGGGGTATTTGCAGGGACGAATACTCTTAAGAAAATATCGTGGCAATCGATCAATTATTTTTTGTGCAAGATCGATTTAAAACTCTACAATGCTTTTCATATAGAGAAATCGATGTATTCACAATCTAAGGTCGTTGTCAAATCAAATTTTTTGACAATCCTTTCTGCAACCCATCAAAAGTGAAATAGAAATTTAACAAGCCTGTTAATTTTAACATTGACCGTACAGTATAGCCTCATCGTTTTTAGTCAGTGTTTTAACTATAACCGTCAGCCTATGTAACCTACACGTTTAGTACGCCCTGCAACCAAGACTATAATTATTATTCATCACGGAACACTAAATTATTCAGAATGATTTCGTATTATAAAAATATGCCACGTAAACTGTATTACAAATCCATAACAATATATTTAACTTGACCACCCGTTGCCCTTAATCGATGACGGGAAATTGTAGTGCGTGGTGTCAAAAAAAATTAACTAATTGTTAATCGGAACAAAACCGCATGTCTTCATCTATACTTCTATACTAATATATAAAGCTGAAGAGTTTGTTTGTTTGTTTGTTTGAACGCGCTCTAATCTCAGAAACTACTGGTTCAAATTGAAAAAAAATTTTTTTGGTGGATAGCTCATTTATCGAGGAAGGCTATAGGCTATATAAAATCAGGCTACGACCATTAGGAGCGGAGCATTAATGAAAAATGTTCCAAATGTATCTAAAAAATAAGCTTCTATTTAGGTGAAATGCACTAACTAAGTATACACGTATTAGCGTTGTAAGAATACAACGCCAACTAGCGCAATCGGTAGAGCACAAGACTGTCAATACCAGGGTCGTGGGTTCGAGCCCTACGTTGGGCGAATGCATTTTTTTTTTTTTTTTTTATTTTTTACATTGCTTTCTTCTAAGGCTTACATTAAAATTTATTTTAATTTTATTTAATTAATTAAAAAAAAATATTAGTTAAAAAAAGTATAAATACTGCTTTTTATCGACAAGAAATTTTGAACGGTAACTCCGATCATCATAAAATTTGGACACAACATTCATCTCGGTAAACTAATATGAATGTATGTACTCATGTTCCTCCCTTCCCATTCGTTCTTTTACACCCGGGTGAAACCGGACGGGACCGCTAGTTTTAAGATAAAAGATACCTCAGATCAAATAACACACACCCGCGTTGATATTAAAACAACAAAGAATTCAAAAATATTGGGAATACACGTAGATGTCAATATTAATTGGATCAACCACACCACAGAGGTTTATAAAAAATTAACAAATATATTATTTTCAAATTAAACAATTAAAAAGCTTCTTTGATGCAAAAAAACTTATTAGTTGTGTATAATGTTTTTGTTTATTCAACATTAAAATGCGGAGTCATAAACTGGGGTAGATCCACTGAATGCGGTATACAGAAAGCAGTTGTACGATTAGTATTTAACTTTAAACACATGGAAAACTGCAGAAATGTGTTTATTGAAAATAAAATATTTCTTTACATGCTATGCTATACCATCGACATACTTAAAATCATGAATGAAAATGTAATCCAGTCAAAATAGACAACAAAATTCCAGCTAATTGGGCGACGGGGCCATTCCAACTTCAAAATGTTGACATTTGATATAGTATATAAAAAGAAAATAAAATTTTTGATACCGCGTGAGGTGACGCGGGTAATGGCTAGTATTAAATATTATATCTGCTATTCGTTGCCATAGTTCCCTACATAATATGTTTCACGTCATGTAAAAATTAATCCAAGTATGCTTAAATAGTTTATTTCTGACAGATCTACAAAACAAAAGAACAGCTGATTTTTTTTTATTTTCAAAATATTTCCGGAACTATGAAGTTTAAGAAAAATTTTTTTTAACGAAACTTTCTTGAAATAATAAATAGAATAATAAGCCGTTATAAAAAGTATACCATTATTATATAAAAAAACACCGTTATAGCATATATCTCTTCTGCGCATGCGCCGATTTTCCCCAAAACCAATAGGGCTTTTCATATTTGCATACCAAACATCCTCCCAAAATTTGTTTCCAATCCGCTTATCCGTTTAACGTGTATCGTGTTCACAGACTAATATTTTTTTTTTAATATGTTTTTTGGATTCGGGGGACCTCAAAACGGAACGATATTGTAAAATTTTTAAAAACTGGTTTTGGATCTAAACGTACCATTCTCCATTCTCCACTTGTGGATTGGAATGGTAATAGTGGTACCTAGCGAAAAATGAAAGATTCGAATAACACGATCAACTCGATTTTGACAAGACATTCTTTATCGATAGAACAAGTTGTGTTGTTTTTGTTCATTTTATGATATTTTTTCTTTTTTTTTTTGTTTGACAGATTACGTTTATTTCGAAACGTCGTCAACGTCGCCGTACCAAATCCGACGCATCGAGGAACTGAACAAAACGGCGTCTGGTAACGTCGAAGCAAAGGTGATGTGCTTCTATCGTAGGCGAGACCTGCCCAGCCCTCTTATTCAGCTTGCGGATAAACACCAAAGTGAGTACCGTCCAGAAATTATTATATAACTTTGACATAAATATATGTCCATTTGAAACACGTTACATAATATGGTTTCACATGTAAAAATTAATCAAAGCGTGCATATCGTAAATAATTTATTTTTGACAGATCTTCAGAACAATAGAACAGTTTTTTTTTATTTTTAAAACTATTAAACATTTTTTTTTCAAAACCTTAAAAAAATAATAGAATAATAAACCGTTATAAAAAGTAATCATTATTACCTATATACTAAAAAAACAATGTTATAAGATGTATTTATTCTACGCATGCGACGATTTACCGCAAAAACACTTAGCCCAAGCGCCCGTAACACTCAAACCTTATGGATCTCCGAATAGGCCAGTTCACGGATATTTGGGAAAGTTAAACCCTGCTTAAAAGAAAAATACAATGGTTGGCAGACTGGAGTGGACCGAACCGTGAAATAGGGGTAACTTCTGGTCCTCCCCAGAAAAATGGTTCTTCTGCGCATGCGGCGAACTACCGTAAAAATATTAGGGTTCTTCCAATTTACATGTCAAAATTTGTTTTCGATCCGTTTGGCCGTTTGACCTGTATCGTGTTCACAGACGAATTACAGACTTCCCGAAAATATTTTTTTGAACTCGATGAGACCACGAAACGAAATAGTATAGGTATTACACCACAAGGGCTGAAAGTTTTATATTCTTGCACTGCGCACCACGGTGCTAAAATATCAAACTTTCGACCAGTGTGGTGTATAATATTTTTCTTCATACCTCGGTCGTAAGTACGCTTATTAAATACATTAATTAATTTATTACTTATTAATTACCTAAAAATACAAACAAATTCCAAGCAAGCAGCTTTGAGGTCATACGTAAAACACGAATGACAGCTGTTCGCGACTATTAGCTGAAATGTAATAGGGTTGCTATGGAAACGACATTTTAACAACAGTTGATAGGTTATGTTTGCTTTACTGCCGCTCGAACGTACGTACTTCCCGCATCAGTGCGTGTATAAATCTCACCAATGTGTAAATGTTAGACTGTCTGCCTTACAATTGATGCCGAAAGTCTGTACCTACTTTTGATCGAGGTATGAGGAAAAAATATTTTTAAAGTTTGAAATGGTAAAATCCTAAACGTGCGAGTGGTCCGCCCGTAGCGAAGTTGCCGTTGACCGTTCGCGCTACATTTTCCCACAGGAATTCGATAAGCATATACAGTTCGCGCACCCCTCGTCCATATATATAGCACATAAATAATTAGACAGAATTCCAGGTTTCCCGCCTCGCGTCTCATCGCGCGGACCTCCACCACATGGCAATGGCACCACTCAGTTTAATATCATGTGCGCAAGGGACGATGCGTTCTCTGTCTCCGTTTTGCCCGGTGCGTTACGCATTTACATTAGCCACGCACGCACACATCGACAAAACCGGGAGATGGCAAATTTGATTCTTCGTAACGTGCGATACTCGTTTGTTTCGTATGGGAGATTCGCTCCGCAAATCACGCGTTTTGGTTTACCTTTCCAAACTGCGTTTAGTATAAAGAATACGTCTCTAGAGGTGTGCGAACATTCAGAATCGAGCACGACAGCTACACATAACCTCGTAAAAATTGCAAATATTTTCAAATAGGTGCAGTGGTAGATTACCCTCCTCATATACACAAACTCACACAAATCGCGCTCTATACTAATATATAAAGCTGAAGAGTTTGTTTGGTTGAACGCGCTAATCTCAGGAACTACTGGTTTGAATTGACATTTTTTTTGTTGGAACACTATAGATTGTGTGCCCGAAGCCTACTAGCGCTGCTAGTGGGTAATAGAGAATTAATGAACTCACTTTTTATGGTGATAAGTCAAAAACTTAAGTTGGCCAGGATGTATCAAAAAAAAATGTAATAAGGAAAACTGATGTTAATTCTATATAGGTACCATAAAATTCAGATTGTAAACCATTATACAAATAGCATAACATAAAAGGTATGTGAGAATTATTTATTTATCAATTATGACGTATACAATATATAAATAAATAATTAATTTGTTTACACTGACAGCGGAACGTCAAATTATGACGCCAATGATCTTTATTTTACTTAATTCGTCATCAGCGCAACAGCCCGGAACACATCAAGCATTTCCAGATCGCTTAGTTTTGCCCATGTTTTCTTTGTAATTAAAAAACTTTATAAAATTATAGCTATTTTTACTTTCGATAAACATTGTTCACTGACATACGGAAAATTTGAGGTTGAAGTTTCTCCTAGTGCTCACCACAAACGCTCGCATCGAAAAATTTGTAACTCCGTCTCCTTGCACATAGCCCATAGACGCTCAACATCTGAGGTCATCAGCGTCGGCTCACAGGTGTGATCCGATGAACTTGAACGTATCAGTCACGAACGACGACCCGTCTCTATATAATATGACTGAAACAGCCACGGAACGGGAAAATAGCCTTCTGTTTATGTGACCGTATTGTAGTATCTAGTTACTCTCTGCTGATTACCTTTGTCTTATGGCGTGACCTTGCCTATATTATGTCAGATGGATGTGCACTCGTTGCCTGGCGTTTTCAAGGTTGACATTCACCAGCTGATCGCAAGCAAAATGCCCGCTTATCTGTTTTTAACCGACAAGAAGATTATACAATTATTTTGGTATATGTTCTGCCGGTCGTAAACCGATTTGAAAAATTTTGACGCAATTTTGTTCAGAATGTTATCGAATTGATCCCATATTGTTATTTTAAAATCGGTACGGTCGTTTTTAACTAGCTTTAAAAAAGAAGATTTTTAATGTGTGTTACCATTTATATCGAACCTTTATGAACCGATTTTGTTGATTCCTTTCCTATTGAATACGACATACCTTGGCGTGATCCCACGTAAATCCCTATATTATTAAACGAGCTAATCTTGTATCTATGTACCTATGTATCTATGTACCTATGTCCCTAAATATTTTCTCGAAAACGGCCCTAACGATTTGGATGAAATTGACTGAAAATGGATTTTGGGGGGAAAAAAATCGTTTTAGCTAGGTCTCATCTCTCAAAAAAATCGTTTTCTTACAAATTTTATCATTATAAAAATCAATTTTTTGACGTATGAAAATACTTAAATATTGTAAGTAGGTTTTGGAATTTTATACAATGAAACAATTGTTTTCAAAATATTATGACAGTTAATCTTTAATTACTTATCCAAGTGAGACAAAATAAATACGTATTTGAAAGAAAGTTAAAAACAATTATTATTAAGTATAGCCGGGTGAGTAATTTTAATAAATAAATTTTTAACCTAAATTTGAAGCGAAAGATGCAATATCATAGATCAAGATGACGGCGAATCAGTTTTACAAGTACCGGATTGCCATAAGGGCCGACAATCCTCTCCACAAAGGAGTCAAACTGTTTCAGCAATATTATCTTATTGCTCCTTATATGGAGAGCCGAAGGCTCGACTAGTGTTGTTTACAACCGAGCGGGGCGCAGCCCCGCGAGGTAAGACTGTAACAAAGGTGGAGACGTAGGCTCCACAAAGGGAAGCGACAGAGAACCTACGGTTCTCAAAGTTTTGGCGATATAAGCATATCAGTATTTTATTTAACTTTCCGAGCAAAGCTCGGTCACCCAGGTACTTTTACTTAAATCGGGTCAGTAGCTTTTTACATATGTTAGTTTTAAGTTTAGTGATAAAATATCAAAAAAAGATAGCGGTTAATATTTAATAACGTTCAAACTACATATTTGATATTCACGAAAAAAAAAATTAACCGCTTTCAAAAAAGCCAATAATGAAATATTGTGGTCTGTGTACTGAAACTTTTTTACATAATATCCACTTTTATTAAATTGCAGACGTTGGCGTCAACATTTCATTATTTTCCTCCTTTTTGAAAGCTTTTTTGAAGGAAAAATGTACCTCAAAATTTGTCCGTCATTAGCTTCTATTCCTGCGATATTCCAATATTAGCGTCCTACATTCACAAGCCCGGCTAGCTTAATATAGCGAATAAATTTTTATTTTTTTTTTATTTTCTGCATTGCTTTCTTACATTTAAATTTATTTTAATTTTATTTACGACTAATTAAAATTAAATAAATCCTATTAATAGCTCATTTGAAAACTGTTACTACTATATAGGTAGGTACCTATATAAAAATAATTTTCCTACAGTGTTTTCAATTAAATATTTAATATATTTTATTAATTACAGTAACTATTGATTTAAAAGAAATTTATTACTTAAAAAAAGTATAAATACTGCTTTTTATCGACAAAAACTTTTGAACGATAACTCCGATCATCATGAAATTTGGACACAACATTCATCTCAGTAAACTAAGATGAATGTGCGTACTCGTGTCCCTCCCTTACCCATTCGGGTGAAACTGGGCGGGACCGCTAGTCATCTTATAAATTTGAGGTGCGCGTCTTATCGTCCGGTGCGGATGATAAGACGCACCTCAAATTTATAAGATAATTTTTAGAAAAACTTATTTGAATGTTACTTTCCGATCATAATTTTATTTATTGTTAACTCGTAGTCACTCTCGGTACTTATCACTCGTCTCGTTAATGTCGTGTTACGTTCGTCTGAAATATTGTTGTCACATCAATTTAGAGACGATTTATTGAAAAAATATTTTAATGTTACCTTCGGACCATAAGACGCACCCAAAATTTGAGTCCATTTTTCTATGTAAAAAGGTGCGTTTTATAGTCCGAAAAATACGGTATCTAATATGCACTTTCAGTTTGTGAAGTTGGAAAGGTCTAACGGGCTCAGAAAAGGTTTCGAGTTGACAGCGTTCTATATTTATTAGCAACCGCGCTTCTTCAGCAAAGGCAAGAGTTAATTTCCTTGCAAACAAAAAGTGAGTGAACAATGTTCTGAGGGTATAGAGCAGAGTATATGCGCGTGTATTTCTTATGAATGAAAAATAACGGAGGATTATTAACCGGAAGACGTTATAAAGCGTCCGCAAACAGGTTCTGGGTTTGAAAGCTTCTGTGATTGTATGAGCTCGTCTTCAGTAAATTTTTCTCTTACAAATAAAAGTTAGGCACCACTTAGACATGAGAATAATTTTGAACTAAACTTGTGAAATCAGTTTCCTGCTTCGCTGTATAGTTTTGTTATTTTCCTTGTGCGATTATAATTGCTAGTGGTCGTCCATTGGTCGAAATTCGACCGTAATTTATTACATTTTTAAGTTTGAACGTTATTGCGGTTCTTTTGTCATTATGTGGATTTTTCCTGAATCGATTTTACCTGTATTAATTCGTACACATCGTGATGTATTATATGTATTGTGCACTTTTCCTCATCAAAACGAAGAGAGCGATGTATGTTTCATCATAATGTGTGCGATTCGGTACCACACCCTTTTTTCCTTCTCGTATTATTAGATAGATTAACTCTTCATCTGTGAGGTCAGTTTTAATTTTGATTTTTTTCAGTTCCGATTTTATATATTAAATCAAAATATCTAGTACTTTATGCCAGGGGTGTCAGACTGATTTTTGTAAAAGGCCATTTAAAAGATTTAGGGTGTTATAGCGGGCCAGACTCTAAATTAAAAACTAAAACATACTTAATTAAAATCTTTAGTTAGTTTAAATCAATTTTCATGTAGGTAAAGGTAATAAAAAGGTTAAATTATCTTTTGATAAGCTCATTGATGTCATCCAATAGTTTTCTCATGAACTCCAGAAGATTGGTGACTAGATTGTCCTGAGGAATTATTCCACTCTCATCAATGTATCCAAAGATGGCTGTTCTCCTGTAGGCTAGGGCCTCGTATTCGAACAGTAGAGGGTTGGCTGTTTCGTCCTCCATTTCGCAATATCTGCACTGTGTCGATTCGTGACGTATCCCCATTGTGTGTAGATGCTTTCTCAGAGGTGCGTGAGCCCAACCACTTTTCTGGGTTTAGGTCTACTGAGTTTGATCAAGTCCTCTATAAGCCTGTTTGAAGGGCACACATACATTCTTTTCCCTTGTAACTTTCCTGCATTCGAGCTCCAGTCAGTGGTTTGCTGATTGCGGATCCAGCTTTTGACGGCTTGTTGAATATTTGTGCTGCAGACGGTTAAAGTCTTCGACAGAGTCTCTTAATATCATCGCCAGACGACGGATACAAGAAGATCTTGTCGAACTTGCATGAATTTCTTCAGGTCCTGACATCGGCGTTATAGCCGATGACGACGCCGCGCACGAACGGACAGACAGACGGACGGATGTCGGACGGGCGGCCTCTGTGTGATGGCGGTGGTTGTCTTCGCATATCGATCGTACCGCAGCAACAGCAACGGCGGCGGCAGCAGCAGCACACGGAGGTGGCGGCGGTCGGTGGGTCGCGCCATCCATCCGTTCCCTCCCCCTCCCCCGTCACTCCGACCTCGCCTCGCCTCACCTCACCGCCTCATCCGTGTGCGACTCCACCATCGCCGCCACCGCGCCCACATACCCCCCAACCCCATACCATCGCACACAAACACACACTATCTGTAGCTGTGTTGATGCTGAGCGCGTGTCGCTCTCGCGTGTGTGTGAGAACGAATGAATATCTATGTATTGTATAAATACAGGGGGTGTTGACGCTTTCATTGCCGAAAATCGTGATTACGCAGTCGAAGCTGTCGGATTACAAACCAGTCGCGACCGCATGTGTAATTTCAAAACTGGTGCAACAGTTGCAGCTGGTGTATTGCGCGCAGGGCCGGATTTGAGCAGGAACTTGCGCTAGGAGTGCAATATTTTACGGACCCATACTTCATAGTGCATGCCCATAACGTATTTAAGAGATGAAGCTGCAACGATTTAAGAATAATATTTGTTTGGTTAAAACTAATACTAAATTTCGAATTTTTACTCATTCTAAGACATGGGCTCTTAACATTTAGTCTTTAGCGAACTCTTATTTAATTTCACTTTAAAGTAATTGAAGACGACGGATTTCAAAGCTTATTCCAGAACCAGGGGTGAACTATAAGTACGCCTAGAATGGAAAATATTAGATGAAAGCATGTAAAATTGTTTGTAACATTGCTTGACAATTCATAATATATATTAATACGCTAAGGTTAAAGATGTTTGCCTCCCTTTTTAGAAAAAACCTCACAATTTCTCCACATAAATTATATATCATTTTACAGATAATTGCTTGCTCTACTGACATCGACAACTAAAAAATTTATTATTGCTTTTGTTTTTGTAATTTAATTAAAATACAGCAACGCTGAACAACGTCTGCCATCTAACGGCTTTAATTTTGAAACAGCGAGCAACGCTGAACAACGTCACAGCAATGCTGCATTTCCATCCTCGCGGCCATCATGAGTCCCACCAGTGGTTCCAGCGGCAAAGCCTGGCCTCGTGTCCAACGGCCTGAAGTCTCCAATATTGTAGTTTAAACCCCGATAAAGGCAGCTGTCATTTCAAACGCGAGCGGTCGCCCCTGTATAAAACGCTCTGCCTCTACTACTGCGTATATTAGTGATGTGCCGGATATCCGTATCCGCGGATATCCGAGGGTTAAGAAAGATCCGTATCCGTTAGTTTTTGGCGGATCTTTTACCTTATTAATTTTCAATTCATAGATGAAATTTTATATATATAGGTGATTAGGTAATAATGAAAAACGGTTAAAATCCATTCAGATTATTTTTTATTTTTTAAAATCGTATTTGGCATCTTTATATTGCAAACATTTATCGTAGTGAGTACCATACCAATAGTACATAACTCAAAGGTACTAAAAAACTATCTTTATAATGAAATATTGCACATAGATCTTTGGAAAGAGACAATCTGTTATGAGAGTTAACTCTTAAAGAGACTAACTTATTCCCATAACAGATAGTGTCTTTCCAAAGGTCGATGTGCAATATTTACCGCCGCGTACTCTAAGAAAGTTAAGATCCGTATCCGTATCCGCGGTTCTTGAAACCAAATATCCGTATTCAGATCCGTATCCGCGGATGTACATTTTTAACGATCCGGTACATCACTACTGTATATATGCATATGTCTGTAACTACATAAATATTAAAATGTACGCGTGGGGGGAAGGGGGGGATGATGATAACGCGTTCGTTGCCGAGTGTAATCAGAAATCACGGGAACACGACCGATGAAAGGGTTTTGTTTGTACGACGACGACGGGGTCAGTTCTCCGGTGAACCGCTCTACAGGTCACTCAAAGTAGCTATGCTATATATTGATTTACCGTGAAACGTGTCCAACCGACTACATTGAGCCGACACCACAATGCATTTGCATTTTAACCTCCGGATATATGCATTTAAGATATCGGAACCAACCAAAGACGTAAAATATAAATGTACTTTGCATTCCCTATAATTAGTTATTGCAATGTTGTGATGACAACAGGCAATATGAGAGAGAAGCGCTCGGCTTTTGCTAAATAACGATAACATATACTGCGAGATCCGATATTAGAAATATATAGCCTCATCTGTTATTTGATGATAAAGATTATGTGTTAGATAGACACCGAGTTTTTGTATTACAAAAGAAGATTTTAAGGTTAATATTCAATGTAAAATTTAGAGATTCATGTCGAAATTTATTCAAAGAAAACAACTTTTTACGGGATTTTTGCTCTTAAGCTAGTTATGCACTCAAAAATGTATTTTTCAGAAAATAAAAAAAAATTATAACATCCGCAATTACAACATTATGTTAAAACCATAATACAACCTTTTTTGAAAAAAATTGGTTGTCTGTAAAGTCGGTTTACGGACGATAGTTTTACGTGATAACGTATTCCGCTCGAATATCATATTTAATAATCACGCACAGGGTCAGGCGGAACGTTAGGAACGTTACACTTTTTCGTGCATGCAGCCGGTGTTTCATCTTTTTATATTGACGTGATTCATCAATTTATAAGACGTTATCACGTCAAAAAACAACAGTTTAATAATCAATTAAAGCAATATCTCTGCATTATTTAAACAATAAACACAAAATTTTGACTGAGAACAATTTGAAAAGGAAACGCGCCCGAGAATCCGAGCGTGGGATGGCTTGAAAAATGTAAAGAAAGAAACGACATCAACTTGAAAAATTCAATAAATTGAAGTCTCGTTGTTTTGGACCGATCCCTTCGACTTCGAATTTGCGATGTTCCACCCTGTATTGAAACACGACGAATTTAAACCTTGCATTGGATCCATAATAATAAACTCTATTTCTGTATGAAATTTTAGGTAGATCCGGTTCTAGCTGTATTTAATTGGATTTTTTAAAGACATTTTTCTTAGCGTATAAGGATTAATAAAACGTATAAGCGATAGTGATGCTAGTTTTGAATTTAATTGCGTACGTTCCGAGAGATTTTCACTTATCTTTAGAGCTTCCTCAGGTGCCGTCAAAATTTTCAGTTATTTGTTTGACGGCATTTAAGCTCAGAAAAATGGAAAAAATTTCTCGAAACGTCAGAGATTGGATGCAAAATTGTAACGTCATTGCCGTTTTGTTGATCTTTACGTTAAGAAGAACATCCTCAAAATAATTCCTACTTACTATTAATAATAATATATAAACTCAGACACCCGCTTAATGGATTTCCGCGGAACATAGTTTAGGAAACCCTGCTGTAATCGAATGCATAAAAAACTGTGTTAGTTAATTGTGAATATTGTATTTTTTTAACTGTTTCTATCGTTTAGGAGTGTAGGAATGTAGATATAATTTGATATTGCGGTACAGTCATTATTACTGATTAGTGATAACACTATTATTGTGTTCGTAATTTAATTTCTCTCATTTTCGACAACCAGCAATACAGTGGACTTCCGTTAAGTGCGCGCCTAATTATACAGATCTGCAGTAGAAGTAAACGCCTACTCATCGATTGCCTTCTCTAATTCTAGATTTCGTTCACATTAAGCGTCTTCAAAGTGATATTTTTTCATGAGATTGAATTCAACACCCTTTTTTTTTTGTCACGAGCTTTTTCAAACAAAAATAAGGAATAAGTAATATTGTACACAATTTGTAGCATTTCACGGAAAGCCGTTTTTGTGATAGATCTGGTAACAAAATATATCTAAAAATTGGCAACTTCATTTAATAACTGTCCATCTGCGACGCTGTCACAATATCTTCCATACTAGTTACTCACTCATACTACGCGCGGCGAAAGATGAAGCCACCGCGTCATAGTGACGTGAATGCGCATTGCGCCTGCCTTCTAGCTTGCTATTGGCTGTTTCGGAAATCCATGTGCGTCGAGTGTTTATTTTTATTCTACCGCTATAAATGGTTATGTCGAGTTTATTCCACACGCCACTGTCTGCGGGCAAGTAGGCGTTCACTAGCATATTATTGATGGCGTGCCTGGCTTCATCTCTCACCGTTGGCACTATACGTGTATATGCTGTCTAATAGGCGAGGAGCCAGCAATCCTGAAAGCTCCGTGATTAAGGATAATACCATTTTTAATGAAAATTGGAAGTTTTCACGACGAATAAGATGCGCTTGGTCTACGTGGATTTTATTAGCCGAAAATGTCTTAAATAAATTATATATTGTTAAATGTCTGTTTTCCTATCATCGTGGATTTTGATCTTTCCTAGGTAATTTTGTGCAAAATTTCGTACTTATTCAGAAAAAATCTGGCCGACCAATGTTTTTTAGCCGGAAAGGTCCCTCAAACCTATTTAAATGATGACGTGATAGGGGTTACAATTTCTCCATTATCACAGAATCCTTTTTTTTACGTGTTTTAATGTCAATTTCAAAAATATCTTGGTATGCGTGCTTAGAAAGAGCCGGAAGTATCGCGCATACCAGTTTTTATTATATAGTTGAGCATTAATACTATCATACATTGTGCTTCGTTAAAGACATTTCTTTCGGAGTAATGTATTTTTTCTACCTTTGGCTTCTTCCTTAAATTTTGAGTTTTATATAGATTAATATAGGAAAAAGGAAATATAGGGAAATTTTAATTTGAGTTGATCATATAATAAATTAAGGTTGATACAAAGTTTATGTTCAATTCAAGTTTATTTATCATTATTCAGCCCTGCTGTAGGATAACCTCACTTTATGGTATTGTCAGTGTATGTCATACCATTGAGGCAGGTAAATTTAAAATTTTTAGGAAATAGAGAATCTTATTCGTCTAAGTGTAAACTTTCAATCTTCATTAAAAATTGTATTATCCTTAATCACGGAGCTTTCAGGATTGCTGGCATCCGGACTATAACAAATTGTACCGAAATGAAAGTTTGGTACATTTTCACGTCGTTATAATATGCGCTTGTGGACTTACTTTTGTCTGTGACTGTATAGGTACCACATACATCCTTAATATGATAAGCAATAATTCATTATAATCAACAGCTGTCTAGTTAGCACTCTTTATAGATCATAAATTGAGCGAATTTTCACAACGTCCAATTTATTTTCAAGTTGGTACGCCTTCGGGTCCCTGTATAAATGAACACGCACCCGATCAACGTTCAGCTTAAATTAGTCCAAGTTGTGTCGGCACGTTTGTTTCATGCGCGGTCCAACCCTGTCTTTGCATCGACTGATAATAATTGCGATAATGTGTAATTTACATAATATAATGTTCCAGAATCTAGATAAATTAAAGGTGACGTCATTTTCAGAGGGCTGTTTTTTGCGTGTGTCATTTGGTAGACGAGGTCAGAAATGGCGTGACGTCATCGCCAAGGTCATTATGTAAATCGAGAATGATTTATTAAGAGGTCTGACGAGACGATTATTTTCTCTGTTGTGTCCCATAATCGATGCTGTCAGAATCACCGATATCTAATTAATGGATAGCGATTAGAGACAGTTTTTGTCAATTTGTATATGGACTATGTGCGCAGGTGCGTGGAGTTGAGTTGTTTCCTTCTCGCGGTGGCAAAATAAGAGAACTTGGTTGTTGTTTGTTGTTCATCTCAATATTTAAAAAAAAATATCAAACGAGTTGAAATACTACTTAATTAATATTATTTTCCATTCTTATCGTTCGTAATATTGATTACCTATGCCAGGGGTCACCAAATGGCGGACCGCAGTCCGGATCCGGACAGCCGACCTATTTTGTGCAGGCCCAGAAGAATCTAAGAAAATCAATATTTGATGACAATAGCTTGAACCAACTGTCAAAAATGTCATTTTTTGCATTAATATTACGTATTTTGTCATTTTTAAATTATACTAGCGGCCCTGTACGTGCTTCGCTACGTATAAAGTGAAATAATAAAAAAAATTAATTGGAACATCTATCTATCTATCTATCTATTTTATTAATTGCTAGCTATTTTAAAATATACATGTGCGTATATATGTGTGTATGTCGAGCATTCCGGCTGCGCCGTCGTGTTCGAAAAAAAATAGCGTAAAGTATTCGTGGATAACTGGTCTTTAAAACACTTGCTCTATTTCGAGCACTCCGGCTGCGCCGTCGTGCTCGAAAAAAAAATAACGTAAAGTATTCGTGGATAAACTGGTCTTTAAAACACTTGCTCTATTTCGAGCACTCCGGCTGCGCTCGAAAAAAATAGCGTAAAGTATTCGTGGATAACTGGTCTTCAAAACACTTGCCGGTACTTGTAAAACTGATTCGCCGTCATCTTGATCTATGATATTGCATCTTTCGCTTCAAATTTAGGTTAAAAATTTATTTATTAAAATTATATACTCACCTATAATAATAATTGTTTTTAACTTTCTTTCAAATACGTATTTATTTTAAGTCTCACTTGGATAGTAATTAAAGATTAACTGTCATAATATTTTGAAAACAATTGTTTCATTGTTTGTATAAAATTCCAAAACCTACTTACAATATTTAAGTATTTTCATACGTCAAAAAATTGATTTTTAAAAAATGTGATAAATGAAGAACCGCTCGACCGATTTTGTGCAAACTTCACATAAACCATCTACTAAATAGTCCGAACAAAGCCTAAAAATTTGGTTTGGATACGTGAGCCCGTTCTTGAGTTATAAAATTACAACGAAGAGTGGCATTGATTTTTATATATATAGATGTATCCTTAATAAAAAATATTCAGAGTTCTTTTCGTTTTATTTTTTAATTGATATTATAAATCTTGGTTGCTAGTCATCATCCACCAAAGGAACTGCGACAGCGATGTATATATTTTTTAAACGGACCCGCAATGAAACTAATTGGTGATCCCTGACCTATGCCATTCATCCGATTACGATGCAACTTTAGTAAGTAATTGTGCGAGCGCCTGCGAAGGTTTCTAGCAACCACGGTGGAGGTGAAGCCTCTACTACTGTTGTCGCTGCCGTTTCATCTCAATTGGGTGCGAAGCCGCGGATAACGACTAGTAGTTATTATAAACTAGTTGACGTGGCACAGAAAACGGTTTCTTTTGGTTGACGCTAAACTCAAGGACCACTAGTATAGTTTTATGTTTTAGTACCCAAGTTTAAAGTATAAGTTGTCTTTATCCCGGTGATGCATCGAGCGGGATGGCGTAGCGGTGAGAGCACATTCGGGACGTACCGGGTTCGAATCCCGGCGGGGGCAGATGTGACTGGGAATTTTTCCACTGCCTCTCGCCGAGAAACGGTAATTCCTGTACCGGCCATCTTGTTGAAGTTTTCCATGGTTTCCCTCGACAATTCCAGATAAATATCGAGATGGTTCCTTATTCAAGGCCATGGCCGATTACCTGTCAAACTCCTATGCTCAAAATTTGCCTACCTTATACTAATTTCTTAAAAATTCCTTCATTCGCCCATTGCTATTAAGTTGAAGTTTAAAAATTGTAGAAAATAACGGGAAGTGTGGTAGAAAAAAAATAGTAATGGTGCGAATGGCGTCTGTTATGATATAAAGTCGAGAAACGGACGTTAAACGCATTATTATTATTATTATTAAGTTAAGACGAGATTCGTGCCAAAATGGGTGTCAACCCGAACAAAGCCGCGGGTTAATGCTATAGTTAAACGAACAAACGAAAAATAAACTAGAATTTCTAATGGTGTACTGTTTTTGTTTATAATTTTGCATATACTCCAATATAATATAACGATTTCGTTTAACACGCTTTTTAAACGGTATAGGAACATTTATATTCAACAAGTGTTAACATTTTATTGTAAAGCCAAAAAAACAGCCAGGAAATAACTCATATGAAATGAATGAAATTTATGGCTTCGTAAAAATTATCCTGATTTGTTTTATTATGATTTAATTCAGTTAAAGAATTTATCATTTTGAAGTGTTTTTCAAAATACCGAGTACAGTCACCTAATAAATGTAGGGATGAAAATGTCGACATTTACTTTAGAAATAGCGTAGCCATGAAACTTTAACAGAATGATAGAAAACTAAACAGTATGATCCCTTATTCACCCGCATAGCTCCATATTACGAGCATTTGAATGTGTCTGTGCTTACAAAATGTACAAACATGAAAAACAGTTACGGAAATTGTATGCAAACCGTATTTAATATTTGATGATAATTATTTCAAAATAAACGAATTATGTATACAATTTTCTTAAATGACTTTGAGTAAGATTTTTATATTATTACTAGCGGCCCGGCCCGGTTAGCCCGGGTGCGATAGATATATTTTGTGTTAACGAAAAATACTGCAAAATGTAATGGAAACGACTACAGCGCAGAAATGTCTTAACTAATAGCTTTGAGCAAATTCCATACTAAATTTGCTTCTGAACTATAATAGCTTTGAGCAACTACCAGATGTTGCTACACGTTACTAAAACAGTTTGTTTTTGACAACACATCGTAATTTTGTAGAAAATATTTAATAAAAACTATCCTATATAGTGTTGAACCAAGCATTTACAAAATTTCATTAAAATCGGTTCAGTGGTTTCTGAGATTATCGGGGACGAACATCGTGACACGAGATTTTTATATATTATATAGATTTCATCGAAATAAACGATAAAAAATTTAAAAAATTAAACCTTCAAAGAAGGCCACTAAAAGCGTGTAATAATCCGTTTTTCAGGTCGACGCCAAATTATGAGAAGTACATAGATACACAAAACGTTACAGTAAAATTATTTGGCGCCGACCTCAAAACTTTGTTATTTTACACTTTTTTGTAACCTTTTTTTGAGGGAGGTTCATTTTTTTCAAAAGTTTTTTTTATATATTACCTAGTATTGATTTTGAACGTAAATTCACTTCCGGTTCTATGACATCGTGATTTTGAACATCAAAAATTGAAAAACGCCAAAATGTCGGCTAGTGGCGCGGTTTTGATGCGCGATATGCGCTTCACGCAACCTGGTTGTTTTCAAACTCTTCATCTCTCAAAGCACTCACTCTAGTTTACGCGCGTGTATGTGTGTGTGATACAAACACATACATAATAGTAATACATAGGTCTCGAAATCCAGGTTCGGCTTAAGATAACTATCTCCTGCATTGTTCATCTCAAATCATTCCCCCTCGGCTAAAAAATGCGTATTTGTAAAAACTATAATTTAATGCGTTCACCGAAAATGGGTAACAGTGATTAATTCGTATATCGTAGTAGATACAAAAAAAAAGTTTAAAATAGTTTTTTTTTTTGTCAATTCGAGGTTTTTTATCAGAAACTGTTGAAGAATATTTTTTTTGTACTTCAGAATCAACCGGAAGTGTACATGCATATTTTTTTTTCAAATGGCAACATGTTATATTTTTTTTTACATTTTAGAAATCTCCATTTTTTTCTCTTTAAATTCATATAAATTTTTCATAAGGTTACGTAAGAAAATATTAGAGAAAAACGCTATTAATTTATTAATTAAATATAGTACCTACACAGTAATAATTATTTTTCATAGCACTTATTACTATTATTACTACGTATTTAATTAATAAATTGATAAGGTTTTTCTTGAATGTTTTCTTATGCAACCTTATACAAATTTTCTGTGAACTTACAGAGAAAAACATAGATATTTCAAAATTTAAAAAAATAATATATGATGTTGCAATTTGAGAAAAAAATGCATGCACACTTCCGGTTGAGTTTGAAGTACAAAAAAATATACCTCAGCAGTTTCCGATAGTTAATTTCGAGCTGAATAAAAAACCACTTTCGGTGAACACACTGTACATAATCGTCTTAACTGTTTTAGGTAAGTTATCCTGAGTTCATCCCTGCTAAGTTTGAATTTGTTTCAGCTGTTACAAGCTACAGTGCCTTGTACATGAGTAAAAAAATCGCTTAGAAATTTTAACTGATCTAAAATAGACACCTATAACTTTTTATTAATTTGCAACTTTTATTCAATATCGGTTTATAATGACAAAATTGCATCCACTTAGTTTATTTTTCGCTCAAATTCAACAAATTCTTTAATACTAAAAATATATCAAAAATGAGTTAGTGATGAGTTATAATTTTGAACGGGTGTTTTATTAAGGATTTAATTATTAAATTCGCATTGCTTGAAGAGTAGCGATTCCTCTGTGAGCCTCTGCAGAACTGCAGAACAACCGAAATCTTATAATGAATTGGATTTTCCATATTTAACCAATATTTTATGTTAAAATAAATGAAATACTTTTAACAAAAAAATTGAACCGACTTCAAAAAAGGCACTAAAAAGTAAAAAATAATTACGTATTGAAATGTTTTGGAGTCGGTGTCAGCCAAAATGAAATCTATTCCGAGAACTACACCGACTCCAAAACATTTCAATACGCAATTATTTTTTACTTTTTAGTGCCTTTTTTTAAGTCGGTTCAATTTTTTTGTTAAAAATATTTTATTTTTCTCTTTTTAGTGTTAATCTAACACTAAAAATCGGTGAACATACATAAAAAACATTATGCGTGCCTTTGAAATTTGAGAGTTTCCCTCGATTTCTCCGGAATCCACCATCAGATTCTGACTTGGTTCCGATGGGACCACCTCGGAAGTGCACTCTTTCGAATAAAAATATCATATTTAATAATACATAACCTAAATTTTAGTAGCTGTCAAACTTGGGCCGATCGTGCGTGGAACGTGACACATTTCGCAACGTGACACTTTTTCGTGCATGCAGCCGGTGTTTCATCAATTTATAAGACGTTATCATTGACGGAGAAATCGGTGAACATACATAAAAAAAAAAAACAAAATTTATACAGACGAATATAGAACCTCCTCCCTTTTTGAATTCGGTTTTTTTTTTTTTTTGTTTTTTTTTTTTTTTGAATTCGGTTAAAAATAGTGTAATAGTTGCACAATCAACGTTAAAGTTTAGTCACAAAACTAGTGTGTGTTCTGCGTGAAAGACTTTTTTATACGTTCAGGCGCTGTTCTGCGCTTCGCAGCACGTTATCATTAGATACCCCCGGTGTACACCGTGTAACTCCCGACCCGTAAGTTATAGCCTGTTATTTATATCGACTTTGTGCTGCATTGACCGTCAGCACGTTAGTACAAATTAGCATCTATCACTGTCATACGCTACACGTGTTAACTGAATGTATCTCATTCAGTCAACACCTTTGAAGACTTTGGATTAGGCGGTACGTATGTCCTACATATACACATACATGAAGCACTACACATGGATTATGGCAGTACCTAATGACTATAGTGTTACAGTGAATATTGTAGTCTGTTGTCAATAGTGTTTGAAAAAAGTAAATAATTAAAACATCATAAACATGGGTGTGATTCATCATCCCCAACCCGTCTTAGGAGGTACATCCGGTTGAAACAGCAGAACATCCATTTGAAATGTTCATGCGCCGCCACTGGATAAATTAAAACGAAACTATGTCTGTTCTGTATAATGATCAATAGGGATGTGTGAATGATTGATTTTCTTTCTTGCGTTCGTTAACAATTACCTATTAGGCATTCTCAAAATATTTACATTAAGCGTTTTTCAGTATCTTAACTTTTTCTCGCGGAACTGCCAGCACATCTCGAAAATGGAAAAATTCATTACTTTGAAAGTCAGCCAAGCAGACTGCGTTTAAGCCTTTTGTCCGGAAATAGTATAGACCGGGGGAGGGCAAATCTTTTGATCGTCGGGGCACATTGCTGATGAAAATTTGACCGTGGGCCAAAAATTTGGAGAGCAAAAAAAAAAGGTTCTTTCATTTCCGCAACAAAAAGGTCTTTTTTTGCCTGTTGTGGCCCTTGCTATTTACTATTTTTCTAAATTTTTTTTATGCGCCAGATTATATTGGCAAACTATTTTCGCTCTTAATAATCATTTATAAAATGCTTCGCGGGCCGGACAAAACTCTACCGCGGGCCGCAATTTGCCCAGGCCTGGTATAGTATAGAGCAGTGTTTTTCAACCTGTGGGTCGCGACTGTAGGGGGGTCGCCAGAGGTCGTGAGAATTTTAGTAATACCTATGTGCGTAAATTGCGTTAGTAAGTTATCAATCGGCGACGTATTCGATGTATGTAATAATTGTAAAATAATGTGTTTTACGTACTATATTATGCACTTATATCCGAATCCTAATTCGTATGGAATGAATATTTGTAACACTGTAACATACACATATACATACATGATAAAAAAGCGATGGTTCGGGGGGTCGCGAAATATTTTTTCATACCAGGGGGGTCGCATCATGAAAAAGGTTGAAAAACACTGGTATAGAGTATAGAGTAATACAGTACAAACCTCGATAAGTTAAAGTTCAAAGGAAAACGTTGAAAAATTTAAGTTATCGAGTTTTTTACTTATCGAGAGTTGAAGTTCAGTTTTTAACTTAACGAGGCTCAACTGTTCTAATTAATTACAAAATTTAAATGAAAAAGACAGTATTTTTTTCTGTTTTATGCACTTCTCATTTCCTACACCAATTACCTTTTCTATACGTAAAGGTATTTAGTGAAAGACTGAAGAGTATTCGTCCCTGCAAATACCCCCTGCACCCTTCATCTCAAATCTTTTCCCCTCGCCTAAAAACGGTTCGCGCTCTCCCGACGCTATTTTTAAAGCTAGAGGGTTCTGGTAAACGCCAAATGAAAGACAAAGAATCAGACTACAGATCCTTCAGGCGAATTTTTTTTAAAAAATTCCTGAAAAAACTTACAACCTTTTGAAAAAAATAATAAGTTACGTAATATTTCACACGTAGGCGAAACTGTTTTTCAAAAAATTCGCCTGAAGGATCTGTAGTCTGATTCTTTGTCTTTCATTTGGCGTTTACCTGAACCATCTAGCTTTAAAAATAGCGTCGGGAGAGCGCGAACCGTTTTTAGGCGAGGGGAAAAGATTTGAGATGAAGGGTGCAGGGTGTGTTTGCAGGGACGAATACTCTTGAAGTGAAAATTAATAAAGTTCTTGGGAAATATCACCTCCATAGTAAACGATTTCGATCCTAAACATCCGTTGTAAGAGCGAGATAGTGTGACCGTATACCGATTTGAGCTTCAGTTTAGTTACAGACTCCGACTTAGCTAGTTTCAGATAAAGCCGACCCTGAAATACTGGGTCATATAGTCTCTTGTATTGTATGTATGTGTTTGTGTGGTCCCTATGCGCACGGTATATAGGTATATGTGTAGTCCACCGCCCGTTCGTATCCCGCCGAACGCGCCCCATCCCTGCCGCAGCCCCCACAACAGCCGCCCTGCTCTCATTTAGAAATGACACCCTCGGCCCGTTCCACGGTTTCGAACGCCACCGACCTTCTATCCCGCCCAACCCACATTATATACATTGCTTTGCTCTGCTACTACTCTACTCTGTGCTGGTGTATAGAACCCTATACTGTCTTTTTCTGTGTACGTGTTTGTGTGTCGTGTGTTACGACAGAGGCGGGTGTAGAAGGGTTTTCGTCGAAATTAAACTTTACGTAAATGTATAAAATCGGGAATCGAAATGATGATTTCTGTGCGGGCTGTTTTTTTTATATATTAAGGCAACTGCATACGAGGCTAGAAACGCTGCTAGATTCCTTGCTAGATTTGCCTACTAGTTTTCTAGCGCTGGTTTTCTTGATTGTTGTTAAGTGCTCGCTTCACACGAGACTATTTTTCAAGTTTGTTTTGTGGATAGATCTGGTGCGCGCGCAGTGACAGAATATAAACACAGAGCAAAACGTGCCTTTTGTCTGGCAGAATGACGCCATGTGGGCGTGTGTCAAGTGCCCAAGTGAAGATACTGCTTTCTGATTGGTTCTTGCTCATACCTAGCCTCAAATCTAGCAGGGGAAATAGCCCCTGTTCTAATTTTCAAACCTATCTTCTGAGCTAACAAGGCAGCCCGCAGTGACGTCATTTCCAGCTTCGTACCCAGCCTGCCGGCTAGCAGAACTCCTAGCAGAGTTTCTAGCAGCATTTCTAGCCTCGTGTGCAGCGGCCTTTATTCATGGCCGATTTACCTGCCAAATTCCTACGTTCAAAGGTGTCTGTCTTCTATAATTGTTTTATTCGCAACTGACAAGTTTAAGGCCATCTGCACACGAGGCAACAAGAAAACAAAGTCACCAGTGACAATATTCACCGAACGTAAGTAGTTATTTATTCGGTTCATTTGTTCAGGTAACTATTTCTCCGAATAAATCGCGATAATTCCATTCACCAACAATAATAAATTATGTTTACTGCAGTCTGCAAGTATAATCTATTCTGTCTTTTAGCCAGGGTATAATTATTTATTCGCCTGATAAAACAATAATGGCCGACACAGGTCATAATACCTAACCTATAAGCGTGGAGTATTATATTTACAGTTTGTTCTTTTAATTTTATTTATTCAACACGCGTGAGTAATATATAATTTCGGGGCCCTGCTAAATTCGGGAGAAATAATGAATTACTTCATGTTGACGCGTAGAGTGCGAATAATGAGCCGAAACTGCACGGTAATATATTACTGCATAGTTTCTGGACCAATAGGAACGCGGCAAAACTATGAAGTAATATATTACCGTGCAGTTTCGGCTCACTATTCGCACTCTACGCGTCAGCACGAAATAATTTATTATTTCTCCCTCGTTTATCAGGGCCCCGATTACATATTACTAGTGCTAGTTGAATAAAGTATTATGTGCGACTATTGATCGAAGGAGAATATTCCACTCACGTGTTACCGCACTCCCTACGCTCGTGAAATCTTCTCCTTCTCACTAGTCGCACAATATACTATTATGGGTTGTTTTTTAGCCTTACAGTAGTACTCTAAAATGGCGTGAGTCACGTAATAATTGTTTAGTTTACGCTTTGCTAATCGAACAGTGGTTACGCCACTGCATTTTTTGTATGCAAGTTGTGCCGATTTGAAAATTTTCTGCGACGGCACTGGCGCGATGTCGCAATGTTCTTACGTAATAAAAGGTACGTGTATAGGTATGGATGTGTGTGTGTATGTCTGTTGCGAGACTGTGTTGGTCCAATGATCAGACTCAAGACGTACAAGACACCTTCTCTAAGAATTGGGGTGAAGCCCCCCAATATAGTCAACTGCGTATAATGTTCATATACGTATGTGTGCATGGCGATGGTAGATTTTGTTATTTATCTTTTCCGTATAATTATCCGTTGTGTTGTAGGACTGTAAATTTTTTTTTGTATGACTGAATGATCGAACGCTGTTTAATTTTCTTGGCGTTTATACATCCTTACTGCCCCCTCCCCAAAAATTGTTATAAGTGACTCGGTGATGTGTCACGGAAGTTTGTATTGGAAGTTGCGTTTTTGACAGACAATTTCAACAGTTCTATGTCGAGCCTTTTTGGTCCGCTATAAGTTTTTTTTTTTTTTTTTTTTTTTGACACGACTTCTAGAGGGTAATTGCGCTCCGGCCTTAAAAAGACATGTCGCCAAATTTTACATTGACGAGGAGCAGACCCTAATTATAATTATTCAATTATACAATACCTATATCCTTAGCCTGGGCAAATGGCGGCCCGCAGTAGACTTTTGTCCGGCCTGCGAAGCATTTTATAAATGACTAGCGGTCCCGTCCGGTTTCACCCGGGTGTAAAAGAACGAATGGGGAAGGGAGGAACATGAGTAGGTACACACATTCATATTAGTTTACCGAGATGAATGTTGTGTCCAAATTTCATGATGATCGGAGTTACCGTTCAAAATTTTTTGTCGATAAAAAGCAGTATTTATACTTTTTTTAACTAATAGTTTTTTTTAATTAATTAAATAAAACTAAAATAAATTTTAATGTAAGCCTTAGAAGAAAGCAATGTAAAAAATAAAAATAAAAATGCATTCGCCCAACGTAGGGCTCGAACCCACGACCCTGGTATTGACAGTCTTGTGCTCTACCGATTGCGTTAGCCGGCGTTGTATTCTTACATCGCTAATACGAGTATACTTAGTGCATTTCACCTGAATAGAAGCTTATTTTTTAGATACATTTGGAACATTTTTCATTAATGCTCCGCTCCTAATGGTCGTAGCCTGATTTTATATAGCCTATAACCTTCCTCGATAAATGAGCTATCCAACAAAAAAAAATTTTTTCAATTTGAACCAGTAGCTCCTGAGATTAGCGCGTTCTAATTAAGAGCGAAAATAGTTTGCGAATATAATTTGGCGCATACAAAAATTTTTAGAAAAATAGTAAATAGCAAGGGTCAGGGTCCTAACAGACGAAAAAAGACCTTTTTGTTGCGGAAATGAAAGGGCCTTTTTTTTACTCTCCAAATTTTTGGCCCATGGTCAAATTTTCAACAGCAATGTGGCCCGACGATCAAAAGATTTGCCCGCCTCTGTTATACAGTGAGCACATAAAGTTTTGTAATATGGAAATATCAAATAACATTTTTGAGAATAATGCTCGGACACGTCGATTTTGTTTTTTAAAAACGTATACTTTCTGCTGAATTTCACTTTTCGATCGTATTTTATTTTTGAGTTATCAAGTGATTGGCATTTTTTTTTTTAAATAGCGACCCCCACTGTTTTCGACGGATTGAGAATGGCAATGTCAAAAAAGTTGAGTGTTAAGTTTTTGAGATAATTAATCTCAAAGTTCAAAAAAATTGAAAATCGAGTCGGCTGTAAATTTTGACAACGGTTCTATTTTGGAAATACGCGATTTTCTGTTTATTTTAATTATGAGATCAGATGTCTCAAAAACTTTCCATATTAAAAAAAATACCCTTTTTCCGAATCCGTCCAAAAAAAGTTATGGTGACCATTTAAAAAAAAGCCAACGACGCGATAACTTGAAGAATCAAAACACATTAAAAAAGTGACATTTATCAAAAAAAAAGATACGTTCGTTTTGGGTGCAAGCAATTCATAATTTGAAAATGTTAACTCGTTTGCGAGTTAGAAGTCTGACGCACAGACAAACAGCGTTGCCACAATTTATTAAGGCTCCGTTGGACCCTTCGGGTACAGAACCCTAAAAATTATGAAAACGTGTTTTCCTGTGTGCCTATATTATATCATCAACAATTTAACGCTATAATTTCAAGACTGTATTTTTGTGTGTAAAAGCGCGTGTATGAAATCCACAGAATTGTAAAACGCCGAAAGTCTCCCGCTTCAATCAGAGATATTGGCAATAAATAAACAATAACACCCAGAATAAATTTCTGTATTACGTATTGTTTATAAGTGGACTAAAAACACATGTAGCTTTTACAGTTCGTGGTTTCGAAATATGCTGCGTTATGATAAAAATGCAGCTGTGTTTATGAAAACCAATAATTCGGATTAAAGTAACCTGGGACTAGAGCTGTAAAAGTAACGAGAAATTGTGTACCCGTATGTATTCGTTTCTTAAAGAACCAGTACCCGTTACTTTCGTATCGTTACGTTACTCGTTACTTTTCATACGACATACAATCGTGTACTAACAGCATCAAGCATGTACCATCGCATCGAGGCGCGTCGCATACGTGATACGGTATGACTTCGTTCTTATAACGTATAACCGCATCAAACGAGTCGAACTGACATGGATGCGAAAGATGCGAGTAACGAAATTAATTTGTAAGTAACGATTTGTTACTTCGAGTCAGACGATGTACCCGTTACTCAGTAACGAATACATACGGTTTGTTACAGCTCTACCTAGGACCCTGTAAGAATTGTAGACCCATACCTTCCGAATTTTTAACGTAATGAAGTGGACCACGCATTCGAACAGTAAATGATCGGCAGTTTCATTCTCCATTTCGCAAAATCTACACTGTGTCGATTCCTGACGTATCACCATTGTGTGTAGATGCTTTCTCTGTAAACCTGTTTAAAGGGCCCAAAAACATCTTTTTTCCATGTAAGTTTCCTGGATTCAAGCTCCGCAGTCAGAGATTTGCTGATTGCGGATCCAACCAGTCTTTTTATTATAAACGGTCTCTTTTTGCGTTGACAGTGGATGGCCGGCTTTACGATCGACTGTGCGCGAATTTCGATTGGTCGGACTAGATCGATATGGCGCGTGACCCATTTTTCGAAAAACACAAACATAAATTATTTCGTTGCATTTGTATATGTTGTCTAATTCATTCTACACAAAGCGCACATAATAATATATATATAAAATTGAAACTGGGAACGATAAAGTTCGAATGGTGTGCATCCGTTATATTCTCCTATATAAAATAATGTTCTGAGTGTATGTGCAGTGTGTGTGTGTTACATCTCCCACGAATGTACAAATTGCCATGGTGACCGCGAACCTGCACCTTTTGTTATATGCACTCGACTAGGGATGTGGCGTTTCCGGTGCACGCTCTTCGCCTGTCGAGCGTCTATAATCCACAGCGTGTCTATCTTCTGTCTGGGCACACGGCACTTCTAAAGAAATATTGTCAGGGGTTGTAGTTATAGCTTAAGTTCTGACCGGCAAATCTTGAACGGGTTCCTGTTTTAAAATGCGAGCATTCATAGATCTGCCCGCATGAGGTGCTTTTTGAAGAAAAACTTCTTTAGGCACGGTAGAGTAAAATTTCTTCATGCACGGATATAGTACGCGCCACGCGGATCTAAAAAGTTAGGAAGCTAGTCACAAACAGCGTCGCAAAGGCCGTTGATTTCTCCCACCACAACCCAGCTATCTGCACGGAACGTGCGCTCGCTGGTGATTGGCCGTGATCGCTAGTTGCCTTTGTCACCTGTCGCTTTCCTGCTTTAAAGTACAGTCGATTACGCTATTGTCAAGTTGTTATTGCTATGTTAGTTTTGTTGAGTTGCGAGTTTGTAGTTTTTCAACAGACTGTGCAAGCGCAAGCGTGCTTTCGCATCTAACTTCCGAGCGTTTTAGATTCGTGCCGCGTACTATACTATTTATATGTATACCTATGGCATTAACTAAGGACACTAAGGTGGCGACGAGGCAGAACGTTTGCCTTGTAACCTAGAGATCGTAGGATCGATCTCGGCGGTCGCTGCAATTACTACTCTTTTTTACAATTATATACCAGTTTTACTTCCGCAGTGTGTAGTGTAAAATGCATAGTCTCTTGAAAAACCTTTTGCTATACTTTCATTTTCTGTCAGCAGACGTCATAGCGTCAAATGTTAAATCCTTATCAAATTTCTTGTCATGGAGGCGTGTCCTAATTTTAATTGAAAAGAATTTTTCTATACTACCATTTTCTGCCAGCAGACGTCATAGAGTCAAATGTTAATCCGTATTAAATTAGTCGACAAGGAGGCGTGGCTTAATTGAGAAACCTTTTGCTATACTTCCTATTTCTATCAACAGACGTTATAGCACCAAATGTTAAATCCCTATCAAATTTGTTGACATATGGAGGACGTGGCCTAATTCAGGAACATTTTGATAAACTATAATTTTCTGCCAGCAGGAGACTCAGCCCTTGCACGCTCTCGTTGCAGTCTCCGTTACTGCAGCAGCAGAACATTTCGCTGTCGGCTGTTGATATCGTCAGTGGCAATAAAACTAAATTTCTATTCTTATAATAAAAATTTGGTGAGACAGTAACTACGGTGACCCAGTTTCCCGTTTTAACGGTTCAGAAGGGGCGAGTGTCTGTATTATATGCAGTGTCATCGCAACCGCCATCATAACCACTCCCCTCCCTCCCCCCGTTCATATGTATTCGCAACGAAGACGATATAATATTGAAACGTGTTATTTAGATTTTAATGATTCTCTATTAATAGATATCTTTCCATCTTTTATCTGAAGTGCAATTTTCCAGTTTTGGAAACGTTCAGTAGTATAATTTTCGCCGAAATCCTTATCTTGCAGTTCGATGGAAACACGGATTATAAAAAAAAACGTCGCGTGGAGGAGAAATATTTTGTTAGCGCTACACCTACACAAATTTTCACGCTGCCTTAAATACTTACCCACAAAATTTTTGATAGCCCTTGGACGACTAGGAATGCACTCCAAATCTAAGTAGTCATTTATTATTTTCCCGCTTTCAATTCGTGATCCTGTAAGACGCTTATGATCTCAGCTGTCGAGCGTCTATAATTTACAATATCTATCAATTCGTGGTTCTCATTGCGTCTCTAATCTACGATATATATCTATCTCACAAAGATTTTGCATGGGACCTCGTATTTTTTAAAACCGACTCTGATGTCTAAGATTGGTTTCTTGTAATATTTTAATTGTTAATTACATTGTTATTGATATTATGCGTTTGTAACGTATAGTGTGGTATGTGAGTATCCGGTCACCGCAGTTACCTATCCAATGTACACTACACATAGTACCTTTGACCTTATATACTCATGGACTCACCAAGTGATTGACATCAATACATACCGGCTCAATTGCGTAGACCAGTGTTTTTCAATTTTTTTTATGGCATGACCCCCTTAGATTGAAAAAATGTTTTGGAACCCCCTACCTTCAGCTGTTCCTAACCGGTATAGTGTATTTTATTTTATTACAAATATCAAAACCGTACAACATTTTTATTTTTACTGAAACTTCGCGACCCCCTTGTAGAGGCTTTGCGATTCCCCTCGTGACCCACACTTTGAAAAAAAAACTGACGTAGACGCACAGTACCTATTTTGATATTATAATAATTTTTAACCGACTTCAAAAAAAGGAGGAGGTTCTATGTTCGACTGTTTTATATTTTTTTTTTATGTATGTTCACCGATTTCTCCGTCAATTATGGACCGATTTTCAAATTTTTTTTTTATTCGAAAGAGTGCACTTCCGAGGTGGTCCCATCGGAACCAAGTCAGGATCTGATGATGGAATCCGGAGAAATCGAGGGAGACTTTCAAATTTCAAAAGCACGCATACTTGGCTTATACCCATTGCAATACTTTATCTAACACTAAAAAGAGAAAAATAAAATATTTTTAACAAAAAAATTGAACCGACTTCAAAATATGCACTAAAAAGTAAGAAATAATAATTATTGTTATTTTTGGAGTCGGTGTCAGCCAAAATGAAATCTATTCCGAGAACTAGAGACTTGTAAGATTTAAATTGCTACTTTCGAATTCCGATGTGACACCGACTCCAAAAATAACAATAATTATTATTTTTTACTTTTTAGTGCATATTTTGAAGTCGGTTCAATTTTTTTGTTAAAAATATTTTATTAATGATAGGTATTTGGAAAAGATTCCGTGGCATAAGGATCGAAAATTAAGCAATACTGAGATTTTTTAAAATTGCATTTAATGCTGACGTTTCGATACGTTTTGTATCATCTTGTATCGAAACGTCAGCATTAAATGCAATTTTAAAAAATCTTAGTATTGCTTAATTTTCGATCCTTATGCCACGGAATCTTTTCCAAATACCTATCATTAACTTCAATGTACTCTATTTATTAAATAGAGTCAAATTCATATAATTTTTAATGTTCTTTTAAATTTAATTTATCTTGTGAACCACCTACCTACTTTATCGTTCCACGAATCGACTGTACTATCAACTCAAAATTTCAATGTGCGTTGTCAGACGAGATACGGCTTAAGCAGTCCATGAATGTATGGTCGAAGTTACTTACTATACTGACAATAAACGGTTGATAACATCCGCCGTCGGTCATCGGTGGTACTGACCGGCTCGGTCGGTCAGCACAGTTGTTGCCGGTCAGTTTGCAGCCCACTCGATCCGGTATGTGTGTTCGGATGCTCTGTTTGCAAACGCACTCTCGCACACACGCGCGTGTATATTTGGGAGTCGCGAGACAAAATGGCGTATGAAGAAAAACTTATTCAATTTTCCTATGAATGTTTGGATTATTCACCATATTCGTAAACAAATAATGCAACCAGTTTGTTCATTTTTAACCGACGAAAAACAAAAACGGAGGAGGTTCTCAATTCGACGCGTATATTTTTTTTTTTTTTATTTTTTTTTTTTTTTTTTTTTTATTTTTTTTTTTTTTTTTTTTTATTTATGTATGACCACGCATAACTTTTTACAGAGTAGTCCGATTTTGATAATTATTTTTTTGTTTGAAAGGGTATACCCCCAAGTTGGTCCCATATAAATTTCGTAGAAAAATTCCAACCCTAAGGGTAGGAAAGCAGGGGATGATTGATTGTTCACTCACTGATTGTAATGTATGACCACACATAACTTTTTACAGAGTGGTCCAATTTTGATAATTATTTTTTTATTGGATAGGGTATACCTCGAGGTTCGTCTCATATAAATTTGGAAAAAAATTCCTACCCTAAGGGTGGGAAAATAGGGGTGATTTATTGTTCACTCACAGATTTTCATGCTGAGTTGTGTATATTACAATTATAAATTATATAGCCACAAAAAATTATTAAATAAAAACTTTTTAACAAAAAAATTAAACCGCCGAAAAACTGAAAAGCAAAAAATAATAAATCTTTTTATTTAACTAAGTTCTATCTGAGTAGTTGAACGTATGTGAAAGTCTAGTATATCTAAGTAATTTTGAGTCGGCGTCAAACCATCAATGAACAAAGATCACTAAAAGAAATAACCAAATCAAATTAACAATGATACGTGAAATCTCCAGCGATAAACATTAACATTAAACATGCGCTCTCCACACGACCACTCGCAAAGACGTGTGCCCGTTAGGGTTGCTCTGTCGCTGATATTAACTTCGTGAACGCTCAGAGATTTCCGGCGAAGGATTGTTGACGCCGACTCAAAATTACTTAGATATACTAGACTTTCACATACGTTCAACTACTCAGATAGAACTTAGTTAAATAAAAAGATTTATTATTTTTTGCTTTTCAGTTTTTCGGCGGTTTAATTTTTTTGTTAAAAAGTTTTTTGTATCATTTCTCTTAATAATGCAAACTGGAATTTGAAAAAGACAGACAAGTGTGAGTAGAATTCGCGCCTTGAGTGTTTCGTAACATTTTAATACTTTAATACAGTTCACAAACATCGCGTAGGATGATGCCACTTTCGCTTACTTTCGACACTTTCAATGATGGACGCATTACAAAAACTAATTATGTAGTTAAACGTCGTATCTTTTTATTGAATTGCGTTAGAATCCCGAATTTTTTAGAGTAATATTGGGTCGTAGACCTGTATCTGATATCAATTTCAACTTGATGCCTCTATCCATTCTAGAGAAAAGATGTTTTGACGGAAACCCAAAATGTAATCTTGTTATATATATTAGATATCGTGTCTATCGAGATAATTAATAAGAAAAATCGCAGGATTGTGGACAAAAAGTTAAATTTATTGGTGTACAACGTTTCGTCTATAGATTTAAGTAAACTTTTTCAAGTACAATCGATTTTTCTTATTAATGATAATCTTGTTAGGCGATAATTTCACATAAAAATAAAAAATAACAATTATGAATTTTTTCCTTCATTTGTACTATAAGACCTTCATCCGTGCCAAATTTCGAAATTATACATTAACGGGGTGAGTGAGTCACTATATCAAAAAATAAAAAATACATTTTTTTTAGTACATTTTCCAAATGGGACCGTGGACCTTCGCATTTGTTATTCATTTCAACTTGATACCTTTCTTTCCTGAGAAAAAGGATATTAACGGACGAGTTTCCGATTTTTTTTTTCATTCTGAAGGAATAGGTACTGAAAATGTCACAAATCCGACGTGGCCACTTTGCCATGAAACCGCCAATACCTATATAGCGCGCGCTTAACTCCTTTCCCGCGCTCTCTCTTTCTCTCTCTCTCCACTCTGTCGGTATAATATATACTAATGCCTAATGCCTCCGGCGTCACTCCAGAATGAGTGAAGGGTGAACTTGTATTCGTATGTGTGTTTTAAACTACCCGCGCGTTTTAATGCGCCTGTTCACATTGATTTTATTATTACGTAAGATAAACTATTTTTGACGTGAAACATCTAATGGCGCGTTTGGCTGGGAGTAAAACCGTGCAATTGGCGCGGCACCTATGGGACGATGTTACATTTTGATGGTGGACACTTTTATTTAGTTACTATAGAATTTAGATAGATTACAGGGCGAAATTTAGTTACTAGAATTTCGCTTATTTTTCACGTCTACCAGGTGTCCTACGACGGCTCTCATTTTTTTTACTTCCCACATCTAACTAGCAAAGTACTAGAATCTACGATTTTTTTCTAGATTTTAGATCATTTTCTCTGTTTGATGCTCAGTTTTGAGACAGTTACACTTTATTGCTTGGGAAGGACTGGCTCATCGGTTCGATTTTTTTTAAGTATTGAAACTTAACAATATTTATGTTTAACCCTCAGTACACCTCTGTATCGTGAACAAAATAATTAGCCGCATGGACACAAATAGGATTGTTTATGAAAAAAAATATAATTGAATGAAAGAATATAGTTCATTGTACCGAAAACCAATTTAATTATAAATATGAAAAAAAAATTCACCTCAAAAAAACATTTTTATTTTTCGGTTTTTATATAATATTGTCAGAACAGTAATGTTTTGATAATTCAGTATGAAAATCGAATTTTTCTATGATCTGAAAAATTTTAGTGACGTTCTTAATTAAATAACGATACAATATATATCGATTATCAACATAATAGATAGTAATAAAATAAAATTGTCTTTTGGTAATGTATATTTTTTTTATATTTTTTATTTAAATTTGTTTTGTAATTAATAATTTTGTTATATCCATTTTTTCAGAGCTTTGACAAAGTCAATATTTTTGATGAAACGTAAGCAATAAAAAGAAAAGAATTATACCTATGTGTCCGCATTCCCGTTATTCATAATTATTTAAAATAATAGATCGTATATCTACGCGATACGTTTAAAACGAGCGCCAGCGAGTTTTGACAGTCACACGAGACGCAATCCTATTACGTACGAGATATATATTGTATTTCTTGTGCTTGCTTCCTATGAAATAACTGTTTATCACTTTATTTTTCAAAATTTTTGACATTTCACTTTTGAACAAACGTCACATCTAATATATACCTAATATCGTGTCCATCGTGATAATAATAAGAAAAATCGCAGGATTGTGGACAAAAATATTAGATTTTAATGTACGACATTTCGTCTATAGATTAAGGCCTAGCACACATGAAGAGCGTGCAACGCGCGTTGGCCCAACGCGCGTTTACAATTTCTATACAATTGTATAGAACTGTTTATATTATGATAACGCGCGTTGGTTGCGCGTTGAACGCGTGTTATCATATAAACAGTTCTATACAATTATATAGAAATTGTAAACGCGCGTTGGGCCAACGCGCGTTGAACGCTCTTCATGTGTGCTAGGCCTTAGACTTAAACGTCGTAGCGATTTTTCTTATTATTGTCACGTCTAATAGGTATATAGATTTTAAAAAAATAACTGACTGTTGATTTACTATAAAATTGTTATAGCGCGACGAGTTTTTACTTTACTGCACTAGTCCGTAATGGGTCACTTTATATGCCTGTATGGCATGCGTGTAAAGCAGCTATTTTATATACCTATAGGAATCAGTGCAAAAAAATGTATTGCGCACTGCAAAATATTGTTTTCGTGCAATGTCGCTGTGAACGTTTTCAGTTTTCAACAGGTTAAGCTCGCTTCGGTAGAAAGCTAGTGCGCCCGTCGTGCAACACAGATCTATTCCCTATCCACACCAGCCTGAAAATGATTTCCATTCCATAATTCAGTTGTTAGAATGACTTGAATCCTAACAACATCTGTACGGAACCCAAACATTATATCTTAGGGAGACGTCTATTAACTACAACGTGAGTTCAAAATGGAGGGAGGGTCCAGCAAAATCTCACCAGATCTCTAGATTTTAAGATGAATGAAAATGTGTCAACTTTTTTTTTCAGTAAATATACATTATTATAACACGTAACATTAACCCTGTTCCAAGCTGTCGGTAACAGAACTGACATCGTCTTGCGCAGTAGCTAAAACGAAATTTGCCGGTACAGACAGACAAGCATCCAGATAGACAGACATCTCTTTTAGTTTGGAAACTACGGCCATTCGAAGGTTTTATATGATTTTCTGAAAACTATAAACGCAAATAACTTCTAAACCAAAAGACGTGTGTTTGTGCTCATTGGATTCAGCGTGTTTTTTTTCTGTAAGCATGATGATTTTGCCAAAGTTCCGAAAGATTTCGGTTTTCGTCAAAAATCGTATTTTTATAAAGGGGTATGCCTTGAAAAATTTCCAAAAATCGAATTTTTTAATTTGCTTTTGAAATTGAGAATACTTACCTACAGAAGAAATTACGCTGAATTCAATGAGCGTAAGCAAACGTCTGTATCTCTTTTAGTTTGGAATATACGGCCATTCGAAGGTTTTATATAATTTTTTGAAAACTATAAACGCAAATAACTTATAAACCAAAAGTCATACAGACGTTTGTTTATGCTCATTGGATTCAGCGTGTTTTTTTCTATAAGCATGATGATTTTGCGAAAGTTCCGAAAGATTTCGGTTTTCGTCAAAAATCGCATTTTTTAAAAGGGTATGCCTTGAAAAATTTGCAAAAATCGAATTTTTAATTTGCTTTTGAAATTGAGTTTACTTACAGAAGAAATTACGCTAAATTCAACGTATCTCCTCTAGTTTGGAAAAAAATCATGAATTTAAAATTTTATATATAGAATTATTACATGACAAATTTAATTTTTATGAAATAACGGTACGGAACACTTAGGGCGCGAGTTCTACTCGCGCCTGTCCGTCTTTTTTTTAGTATTATTGACTGTTCTCTCTTTTATGATATAAAAAATGAGTCTATAGAAATAAACACGTGGGTCCTTTAAAAAGCCTGCGTCCGATTCGCGGGTCATAGATTCGCCATCACTGGTCTATATCATAACGCTGTGAAAAAAGGGGGATGAGCAATAAGCGAAAATAGCGATTTGCAACCGGGGGAAACCGGATCGGAATGTCGGCTTTTTTATAAGTATAATATTATGCAAATCTAGGCTCACTAGCGGTCCCGTCCGGTTTCACCCGGGTGTAAAAGAACGAATGGGGAAGGGAGGAACATGAGTACACACATTCATATTAGTTTACCGAGATGAATGTTGTGTCCAAATTTCATGATGATCGGAGTTACCGTTTAAAATTTTTTGTCGGTAAAAAGCAGTATTTATACTTTTTTTAACTAATAATTTTTTTTAATTAATTAAATAAAATTAAAATAAATTTAAATGTAAGCCTTAGAAGAAAGCAATCTAGAAAATAAAAAAAATAAAAATGCATTCGCCCAATGTAGGGCTCGAACCCACGACCCTGGTATTGACAGCCTTGTGCTCTACCGATTGCGCTAGCCGGCGTTGTATTCTTACATCCTTAATATGAGTATACTTAGTTAGTGCATTTCACCTGAATAGAAGCTTATTTTTTAGATACATTTGGAACATTTTTCATTACTGCTCCGCTCCTAATGGTCGTAGCCTGATTTTATATAGCCTATAGCCTTCCTCGATAAATGGGCTATCCAACAAAAATTTTTTTTTTCAATTTGAACCAGTAGTTCCTGAGATTATCGCGTTCAAACAAACAAACAAACAAACTCTTCAGCTTTATATATTAGTATAGATGATGCGTACCTGATCCCATCCCAGTTATCTGCTAATTGGTGTCCGATGCGAATTTTGACAGCGTCTTTTCCAACTAAAAAATTCGAACCTCTTGAGCTCGCAGATGATACCTAATATTGTAAATTGTGAGATAAAGAGCGCGAGACCTGTTTTAAAACCTCGCTCGCATTGAGTCTGTTGGTTTGTGAAGATAGACAACGTATTGCATAATAGCTACAGTATACAGTGTAGTGCATCTAGATTACACACATTGAACAGTTTGATTCCTATTGCCAACAAATACTTGATGTTCAGTTGGTAGTTATGTGACCACGAGAAAAAGTAGCGTATATTGAATGTTTACTATAGTGGCCCGATCCGTCTTCGCTCGAATTTATAGATTGCCACCGTTTTTTCGTTGACTTACGTTGCAAAAAAGCGCTTAACATTAAAATGGGTATAGTAAGCTATCCTTAAAAAATAGACATATGCCATCGAGAACTTTTCTGTAGACCTATAAAAGAGGAACAATTCCACCATACATTGTTTTGTTTTATCTCAGAGGGATTGGGCAGCGTTTTCGATGAAAGCTTCCAGTCGGCTTGATTTTTTCCGACATCTTCAACAATCATCGTCATAGTTCAACCAATTTACACAAAACATTAATTAATTATACACATAAACCAGTCTTTTGAATCACTCCGTCCGTTGGTGAAAACCGTATGAAAATCCATTCGGTAGTTTTTGAGTTTATCGCGATCAGACAGAAAGACAGACACGGCGGGGGGGGGGACTTTGTTTTATAATATGTAGTTATTAGGTTTGTTCCAAGCAGCCGCGAACGGTAACAGAACCGTACACAGTCTTGTCACTGCGCAAGACTATCTTGCGCAGTATCGATTTTTGAGCTAGTGCGCAGGACAATCTTGCGCAGTGACAATACTGTGTACGGTTCTGTTACCGTTCGCGGCTGCTTGGAACAAACCTATTATTTTATGCCTTTGTGGCGATAGTAAAATGATCATTTTTCGCATTAATGCATAAAGTAAAACAAATGCAATGGGATTTTATTGCCACCGTTTTTTCATAGCCTTGCATTGCATAATTGGTTTCCAAGAAAGACGCTTTATTTTAACGCGATAATATATAGCCTATGTCCATCCTGTAGATACATGCATTCTAAATATTGATGGAAAACATTTTTGAAATCGAATGAGTAGGTTCAGAGATTACCTTCCACATCCAAACTTACAAACTTTAACTCTTTGTAATATTATAGATATATGATGTGAAAAACAGCTACTCGAAATTTCTCTCAGCTGTGCATTTCAGCGGGAGTATAATTGAATTCGCGCTTTTTTTTTAAATCTGACTTAAACGACTTTGTTTTATGACCGCGCACATATAGATTGTTCATCAACAACTCTGACATGTGGTTATGTATAAATTATTTTAATGTCGGTAATAAAGTCCGACTTAGCGTCTCTGTGATGTAGTATAAGCGCAAGTACTTACTTCTCAACTCCTTTAGAAAATATGACATGTCGGTAATAATAAGACCTGTAAATCTCGTGACTGCTTTCTGTGGACACGTAGTTACCGGTATGTTTAGATAAAGATCGTTTTGCGCATATTCAAGAGACAGAAGTCGTATCAAGGCGATCTACTGATAAACCTTATTTTACAGGAATACAAACGCATTTTGGCTTTTCATTTTTACACCGAGAGATGGCGTTACTGTGATCATTTTTTACATATTATAATAATACTGAACCTTATTTACACAAATGAAAATGTTCTGCCAGGTCCCTCTTTTCCACCGGGGGCACTCTGGGAACGTGCCCAGGGCCCGTAGTTCCTGCCAGATCACCAAATGATGACCGATATTTATTACCGAAAAACATATTTATTTCGAAAAAATCAAACGATAATGACTGACTACAATACCTACTTGCTTATTAGCTTTTGTATGCGCGAAACTACTCTACTTTCGCCCGAAAATCAGGCTTTCCGATTTCAGCATGCTTAGGTAAATTTAAATATATGAAAAAAAAAACAATTTAAGGACAATGCTTCAAGAGTGATTAACCAGTTTGTCGCTGATGTTCATAGAATGTGATATGCTCAAAAACATAGATTTTGAGTGATTAACGATTTTGCCCATATCAAATCTAGAAGGGTACCTCTTCAATCAAGATAGATTTTTATGCATTAACCTGTGAATGCTAAAAGAGTTAATTTTGTGGATTATATTATCATATATATTAATACGTTAAGGTTAAAGATGTTTGCCTCCCTTTTTAGAAAAAACCTCACAATTTCTCCACATAAATTATATATCATTTTACAGATAATTGCTTGCTCTACTGACATCGCAAACTAAAAAAATTATTATTGCATTTGTTTTTGTAAATTAATTAAAATACAGCAACGCTGAACAACGTCTGCCATCTGACGGCTTTAATTTTGAAACAACGTCAACACTTCGATCTGTCATCCGACCTTCATATTGTAATACAACAGACACAATACTGCATACTGCCATCTGACGGCTTTAATTTTGAAACAGCGAGCAACGCTGAACGTCACAGCAATGCTGCATGATGCCATCTGACGGCTTAGCTGAACGCTTTTGCTATTTGCGCCTCTATATGACAATTTTAGTAAAATATTTCATCGATCTGTCATCTGAGCTTCATATTGTAATACAACAAAAAGAAGAACGTTATAAGCAGTGTGCAAGTCATAGGGGCCCCATTATCCTAATGTGCCCAGAGCCTCCTATAGGTTAAAGATGGCCGTGCTGTTACTTGAACCTCCAGAAACTCACCTTTCATCGTTCTGAACGGATAATGGGCAGTCCACTGTAGAATGCATATCCGAATGTTCGCATTGTCTATTGCATAAAACCGTTATAAAGGGCCAAAGTCACGCCTCGAAATCGGACATTTGTGGTCCCTGAACCGGCCATCTACGATGTCCGGCGTTATGCAATGCAGCGCCTCCTACCAGAAATGAAGAATTAGGAGACCTCGCTATCCGAACGCGATATAGTCGCGACGTACGTCGAAGAAAGAAACAGTTTCATCTTGAATTGACATAAAATCAGTGGAGTCTCTGCTATTCCTTTATTTTGTGAAATACGAAATCTCCCTTCCTCCGCCCGCCTCTCAACTCAGTCATGAAGCAATGTGGCATGTGTGCGTGTGTATGTGTGTGTGTGCTGTATGTGTGTGTATGTGTTGGTGGATCAATAAGCTTAGCACAGTGAAAAAGCAACACCATCCGAACCACCGACCGACCCATTCCCTCGCCGGGACCCGAGCCGCCCACCGGCCTCCTCCTCCTCCTCCTCCGCCGCCACCCATAGCACCGTCGCCTCCACCACGTCTACCTCTGTACAGCTCACCCATCCCTGTGACTGGGCGCCCAGTGGCGTAACACTTGACCTGCGTGTCCCCTTCTTCCGCCGCGAGTATTTTGACTTTTTTTTTTTTGGCCCGGACAGCCTCATTCGGCACCTCACGGGATCAAAGAAAATAAAGTTGCAGGTATTGAAATTATTGTGTATTAGTGTGCTCTTTTGTCCGCGGATTCCCCGCGTATTTTTGGCAAAAAAATCTAATGGCGTTTAAAATTATAAATAAATAAAGGCCGCTGCGCACGAGGCGAGAAACACTGCTGGGACTTCTGCTGGCCGGCCGGTTGGGTAAGAGGCTGGAAATGTCACCGCGGACTCGCCTGCTAGCTCACAGATTTAAAATTAGAACAGGGGCTATTTTTCTTGCTCGGTCCTCTGCTTACGCGGAGCAGGAGCCAATCAGGAAACAGTATCTTGTCACGTTGTCACAAACACTGTGCCATAGTGTGTGTTCTGTTCAGAGACAATAAACGTCCACTTTTGTTACTACTAGCACTGCGCGCGCACCGAACCTACCTACAAAACAAGCTTGTAAAGACGTCTCGTGTGAAGCGAGCACATAGTAGCGATTAAGAAAACCAGCGCTAGAAAACTAGTAGTCAAATCTAGGAAGGAATCTAGCGGCAAATCCAACTTCGTGTGCAGCGGCCTTATTATTTTTCGTGCATCCACTGACTGATGCGCTTTTCAACCCCGACTAAAGGATCTGGCTTATTTATATTTTATTTTATTTATTATCTGCTCCCGCCGGAATTCGAACCCGGTATCTCCCGGGTTGGAATCCCTGCGGGAGCAGATGTGGCTGGGAGTTTTTTCCACTACCTCTCGCCGAGAAACGGTAATTCCTGTACCGGCCATCTCGTTGAGGTTTTCCATGATTTCCCTCAACAATTCCAGATAAATATCGAGATCGATTACCTGTCAAACTCCTATGCTCAAAATTTGCCTATTTTATTCTAATTTCCTAAAAATTCCTTCATTCGCCCATTGCTATTAATTAAGTTGAAGTTGAAAAATTGTAGAAAATAACGGGAAGTGTGGTAGAAAAAAATAGTAATGGTGCTAATGGCGTCTGTTATGACAATGTCGAGAAACGGACGTTAAACGCATTATTATTATTAAATATGTATATACTAAATTTGAAGGTTTTAAAATTTCAAAATGCCTCACGTACTTTTTTGCAAATAAAATGTCGCAGTTAAAAATTCAAGGGTTGACCAGGTCCCATTATTATCCTTCAGCCAGGTCTTCGATTTTGTATTCAGCCATGTTCAGGGTGCTTCAAATACCTACCCAAAAGTGTTTGATAGCTCTTGGACTATATGCGTAATGTTATTCTTTCGAGATTTCTGTGAAGTCAGTGAGCCGATAGCTATACGAGTTTCGTAATTTTTCCACGCCACTGATTTCACCCGTTCTTCCCACACCCACTCGTACTAAAACTTCACAGACCAGGGACTAGAAATGTGGGCTGCACGGGGCAGATGGTATAAACCAACCAACCAAACCACCCACAGCCGCCTCATCAAAGCCACCCACATTTTCAACCTCCTCTTCATTGAATGTCTAATGAATGTGAGGGACCCGATGCAGGGAACACTTGAAATTACGTGTATTTCTGTTTACCGACTTTACTGCTCTGTCTCTGTCGCTCTCTATTTCTCTAAAATGTTTCTTTGACAATGCTCCTCGAACGCTTGCCTATTTTAGTTTAATTATCGGCGACACTATCAACGGAAAAAAACTTCTTTGTTTGGCAGTGCAAAACAGTGAATTGGATATGTCGTAGTCACATAGTGGAGTCCGTCAGATTGTGAAAAACCCAGATATTTCATAATTGCCAATGAACTATCTGTTGCGTTAAGCAAACAGAATGAAACTAGAACTCGTCGAGAATATTATTTACTAAAAAATTGTAATATATTGCAATAACAAATAACATCAAATCTGTGATAAAAAATGTTAGATAATGAATCAGTAGCTTGTATTATGTTCAGTGGCAAAAGAATAACTCATTACCGTGCAATTGGTCGTAGTCTGTTTGGAAGTGATCCAAAACTTGGCCTTGCATCAACGAATTCTTCCACAGCACATGATACTGCCGGCAGGTTATGAAATCTCTCGAGTCTCGGTTAACAATCTGACGAATTCTACTATTGACTATGACAGATAATACGTAAAGGAGACAGTTCGAAATTGTGACGAAATTAGATGTTTATATTTTGTAAATCCGTTCCCTTATCGTTTGAAGTATTTCTGTTTATCAACTTTGCCCGCTTCTCTCCCTTGAAACGTTTAGCTTTTAAAATTGTTGCCTGTTTTAGATTAATTCTTGGGGAAGTAGAGCTACAATAACTTGTCCGCTGTACTGAACCGATTTTAACGCGGTTTTTATCTTCCGATAGTTTGTTCCTTGAGGAAGGTTTAGGTTTATAGGTCCGGATTCGCCCGAGTGCAAATCAGATTAATTCCAAGTTAGAGATCGAACGAGCGAAGCCAGTGAGGCATTAACTCGATTGAACGAACGAAGTAAATGGGAACCCCCAGCAATTGAAGAATTTATTTAAAGGAAGTCTTGAGATAGCAAAATTTATTCTGCACGGGCGAAGCCGGACCGGAACGCTAGTTAACATATAATAGAAAAAAACTGTTGGGTACTGTGGTTTAAAATAGAAACGTATTCAGCACGAAATTGTAGAATTACGCATTTATTCATTTGTTTTGATCACAGCTGTTTGAGTTTTATCGCTATTTTAAAAAAAATCTCTAATTACAATATTACGCGAGATAAGATTAGACGTTTCTTGTACCGAGTTCCGTTCGAATCTTTTGTTATAACAGTAATTATATTTTAGCATAGGTACCTACATAATTAAGTTCAAATGAATAAAATTATCGACCAATTTTTCAGACAATATATTAATAAAAAATATAATTAATACATTAACGTTTCGATCCGGATTTAGATCTTCTTCAGAACGGATCTAAAAATATAAAAAAATAATTAATATTTAGTTTCTATTTATTTTTAATGAAATTCGTGAAAGATTTTTTTAATATTGAAATATTGAAAAAAAAAAAAGATTTAAGTTCAAATGATTTTCAAATTCGTATTGTGAGATTATTCAACGGCTATCGTTTGTTTACAGGTGCCTTAGACGAATCGGGTGACGGAGGCGGAGGTCCAGCGGCCGGGATAGACAGTAAAACGCGACATCAAATGAAACATCGTGAACTCTTCCTGTCTCGTCAAGTAGAAACGTTGCCCGCAACACACATACGTGGCAAATGCTCGGTTACGCTCCTCAACGAAACAGAATCGCTCGGTAGCTACCTCAATAAAGAGGTAAGTTCGATACGCTGCTGTTTAAGCGGCTTTTTATGCGTTGTGACGAGCAAAGATCAAAACGCAAAAAAATTACGTACTTAAACGGTACGCAAACGTACAGTTTATGGAAGAAAGTTGTTAAAAATGAAATCGACAGCATCGAGCCAACGTGACGATAGCACATCGGCGTTAGTTTTTACTAGTGATGTGCCGGATATCCGTATCTGTATCCGCGGATATCTGAGGGAGAAAAAAGATCCGTATCCGTATCCGTTGGTTTTTGGCGGATCTTTTACGTTATTAATTTTCAATTCATAGATGAAATTTTATATATATAGGTGATTAGGTAATAATGAAAAACTGTTATTTTATATTTTTTTAAATCGTATTTGGCACCTTTATATTGCAAACATTTATCGTAGTGAGTACCATACCAATAGTACATAACTCAAAGGTACTAAAAAACTATCTTTATAATGAGATATTGCACATCGATCTTTGGAAAGAGACAATCTGTTATGAGAGTTAACTCTTAAAGAGGTCAATAACTTTTTCCCATAACAGATAGTCTCTTTCCAAAGGTCAATGTGCAATATTTACCGCCGCGTACTCTAAGAAAGTTAAGATCCGTATCCGTATCAGCGGATCTTACAACCAAATATCCGTATTCAGATCCGTATCCGCGGATATACATTTTTAACGATCTGGCACATCACTAGTTTTTACATGTAAGGGCCTGAACAAAGCCTAGTTCGAAATACTTTCGCTGTATTCAGCCTTAGAGATAAATGGTCGCAGAAAGAAGTGTTTGTTTTTGATCTTTTCTTGTCGCAAGTCGCATAAAAACAGTAGAAACTTGGCGCGAACGATGTTCGTGATGCACAAGAAGGCTTTAATGAGGAGATCCAGTTCCGATATCTGTCGCTTGAACCAGTATGGCGTCAGCGACTGGGTAACGCACACACGTTCATTGCTTGCATGTGTGTAGTGTCTGTGAAGTTAAACAACTTTGGCAACTATGGCGAAATAAGATGGAGAGAACTGAAGTCTTCCCAGCTAGTGATAACAGCTAGGTCTCCTCTTTACAGCCGTCTTGGTGATGCATTTGAATTTTAATTAATAGAATTTTATAATGTTACAATCGCCCGTGATGAAGATCGCGATCTGACCTGGACGTTCGACGGAATGGTTCTTTAGTCGACATAGCACCTTGTAATCTTGGTGGACAGTGTCTTGAATCTGTTTACTGTAAGGCCAAGGACACAGCGAGTTGCAGAATGGAACTCTTTCAGCGAACAGTAGCGACGCCGACGGGGAGATTGCTTACGTCACAAAAAGAATTGCGTTCGCGGTAACTTTTTTTTTGCGAACGTTACTTGAAACGATCCTTTTTACTGTGGATCGATATTTTATAGTGAAAAGATTTTTTCGTTGACGTTCAGATACGCCCGAGTGTCGATTGTTTTTTTGACAGTTCGAGTTCTCGTTCGCTCGCTACGAGCCTAGTTGGAACGGCGATGTTCTGCAGCGATGGCAGCAGTGCATTCTATCGCTTCTCGAAGACTTTCGAACGCAATAGAATGCACACTTTGTGCCGAACATATCGTCTTTTTATTCGAGAACCATTTTTTTTAGTCGATTTCCCGATTACATGATTTGTCTTTAGTAATCTGAGGCGATTTTGTGAATTATAAAATTGTGGAGCGGTTTCTAACGAAAAATTTTCAAAACAACGACATTAAATCGGGTGTGTGTGTGTTTTTTTTTTGTTGCAGGATACGTTTTTCTACTGTCTAGTTTTTGATCCAACGCAAAAAACACTTTTAGCAGACAAAGGCGAAATTAGGGTGGGCAGTAGATATCAAAGTGATATTACGAATTTACTTAAAGAAAGTAAGTATTTCTGATACCGATTCGATTTTGTTAATGATTTTGCTTAAAAAAAAATTGATTGGTTTTATTTTTTATCAGATGAAGTAGACGAAAGAAATTTACAACCATCGCCAGAAACTTTAATATGGACACCTCACCACGGTCTTTCGGACCGACAAATAGATCAATTTTTGGTGGTTTCTCGGTCAGTCGGTACGTTTGCACGTGCTCTGGACTGCAGTTCAAGCGTTAAACAACCGTCGCTGCATATGTCGGCGGCCGCTGCCAGTAGAGACATAACACTGGTGAGTGATAAACGACGACGATTGCCACGGTTTACATTACGCGTAAAAAATTTAGTGCTAAAATTCCTACACTTATGCCGGGTTGTAGAGTATTGTCAGAAAATTCGATTTAAAAATGACCTTAGACTGTGACCACACATATTTTTCCATAAGAAAAGCATTGGAGAATTTTAAATCGCTCCTTTTCGAGAAATAATTAATTGATCGATTGGTACGATTTTTTTTTTTAAACTGTGTATATATGATGTGTTTAACATAGTTTTTTGCAAAATTTTTACTTTAAAACAACATTTTTGTATGCGTATTGATCAAAATTTACTTTTGAAAGCAATATTTTTCTATGTAACTAAATCATTTGTTTTGTGTAGGTATCAGCTAATGTTCTAGATGACAGGGAGTTTCACAATGACATTAGACTGCGACTGCATTTATTAAAACTAATTATATGATCACAAGCTAAGATCATTGTTAAATCAAATTTTTTGACAACGCTTTGTGCAGCATTAGTCGGTATTTTTCAATAACGTCATGTTATGTTAGGTTAGGTCTGTTCCAAGCAGTCAGAGAACGGTAACATTTCCTAAAGGAAAACAACATAAACCATTTAATATAAACGCACCGAGAGTTTCCGTACAAACTTGTAGGTGGTAATGACCTAGTAGTCGATCCACCCTTAAATTAAATTAAAAAAAAAAAAGAACGGTAACAGAACCGTCACCGACTTGCACAGTAGCCAAAATAAAATTGTTTATATCGATTTTTGAGCTACTGCGCAAGTCGGTGACGGTTCTGTTACCGTTCTCAGACAGCTTCGAACAGACCATATATGTCTCACTTGGTCGACATTTTTTTTATAACAACAAGCTAATAGGTGTCTTAAGATTAAGATTAATAGTTGCTTGTGAAAAATAACTCTAATAATTCAGAATGATGATAATCCTGTTTAAATGTTGCAAGATTAAAGGATGAATCCTGGTGGCATAGGATCGATGAACTAAGCAAATACTGAAGGTTTATTTATTGCATTTGTCTGACGTTTCAGCAAACTTTATGCCATCTTCGGAGAATCTAGAAGATTTATATATAAAAAGTTTTAAGTTATTGTTGTTACAGTTGTGATTGTTAAAGTTATTGTTCTTAAGTTGTTAAATATTGTTAAAATTATTGTTGTTAAAATTAAAGTTAAAAATTGGAAGTAAAATAATAGTTATTGGCGTAACTAGTAGTCTAAGTCATTCATCGCGCTGACAGGTCATGACTTAGCCTACAAGTTACACCCATAATTTTATTCAACAATTGCGCGTTATTCATGTTTTATTTATTGTTATTAATGAGATGTAAATACCTATTTATTTCTTTATAAAAAAAACTGTCAATACTCACAGCACCAAACAGCACTATTCAATGTTTTGGTTTGAGGTTAGCCGGTTATGAATAAACTCCATGTCGAAAACATTCGGCCTCTCAATTTTAGCCTCAATGGGTAACAACGGAGTTGTCGTTACCTACTATTTCGTTACGACTCAGAAAATAGTTACGTTTATTTTCATTACTCCACAATGGCCGAGCTAGTAAGAATCTTCATTGAGTTATGACAAGTAATTGTCACCAGTCGGTAAATGGCTATTTAGGGTTCGGTTTTTAGGCATGATAAAACATGAATAACGCGCATGAGTTGAATAAATAAACTTACCAATGCTGTCTGTTTTCTCAGTATTGTTGTTATGTTATATTAATAGTTGTCGCATTATACAATGTTTTCAGTTCCATGCAATGGACACGCTGCATCAACACAATTACAATTTATCTAGTGCACTGTGTTCTTTGGTGCCATCTAGTGGGCCAGTGCTCTGTCGCGACGAAATGGAAGAGTGGAGCGCTTCCGAAGCTAATCTGTTCGAAGAGGCCCTAGATAAATACGGAAAGGATTTCAACGATATTCGACAAGATTTTGTAAGTTTAAAACGCGTTCGATGCACTTCGACGTCTTCTGTTTCGTCGGACCGATAACTCATCGATACTTTTGTGTTTTTAGCTTCCGTGGAAAACGTTAAAAAACATAATTGAATATTATTATATGTGGAAAACAACGGATCGATACGTCCAACAAAAACGAGTCAAGGCCGTTGAAGCAGAATCGAAGCTTAAACAGGTCTACATTCCTAATTAGTAAGTTTCTATTTTTTTAATGCGACTATTAGAAATATATAATACTAGCGGTCCCGCCCGCGGTTTCACCCGGGTGCAAAAGAATGAATGGGGAAGAAAGGGACATGAGTACACACATTCATTTTAGTTCACCGAGATGAATGTTGTGTCCAAATTTCATGATGACCGGAGTTACCGTTCAAAAGTTTTTGTCGATAAAGAGCACTATTTAAACTTTTTTTAACTAATAATTTTTTTTAAATGCATTAAATAAAATTAAAATAAATTTAAATGTAAGCCTTAGAAGAAAGCAATAAAAAAAAATAAAAATAATATATTCACCCAACGTGGGGCTCGAACCCACGACCCTGATATTGACAGTCGCATGCGCTACCGATTGATCTACCTGATGTTGTGTTCTTTCATCACTAATATGAGTATATCTAGTTAGTGCATTTCACATGAATAGAAGCTTATTTTTGAGATACTTTTTGCAACATTTTTCATTAAAGCTCCGCTCCTAATGGTCGTAGCGTAATATTATATAGCCTATAGCCTTCCTCGGTAAATGGGCTATCCAACAAAAAAATTTTTATTCAATTTGAACCAGTAGTTCCTGAGATTAGCGCGTTCAAACAAACAAAACAAACTCTTCAGCTTTATATATTAGTATAGATTGGATAAAATAATTGTGGAGACTATTATCTTTTTCAGACTTATAGATTCAAAATTGTTAAGTATTTATATTTTTTTTTTTCAGTAACAAACCAAATCCAGCTGCAATAAATAACGGTAAAGGTGTAGTAAACGGTAGCAGTAACGGTGCAGATCCATTAGTTGCGTCGAGCGGTAAACCATGCGAATCGTGTGGCAGTAAGTCGTTCTTTAATTTATCATATTATAATTAATTCATGCTTAGTTTTTGGCGCTACTAAATCTAATTTCAAAGTTGATTTAGCATGGCATAAACCGAACATTGGTGTAATAAGAGAGGCGTCGCAGTTTTTCATATGCAAAATTAACGATTTTGAAACACTAAAATATTTAATATTCTGCAGTAATCACAACATTTTGTTTTCAGTGGCATTCTTAGCATAGCTCAGAATACCGTATTGAACCAAATTTGTGATTACTTGGGAATGACAGAAAAAACATGCTGTTAATATTAGGCATATATTTAATACCCTCTATATTGCTAACATAGATCGGGAGAAAGACTTAAACACTACGGTGCTGTCTCATGCGCATGTCCGTGAATGGATGCGCGTCAGTTTGCACATGGAACTAAGCTGTGAAAGGGCGGTGGCTTGCTCTATTCCACCACAGACACGACACTTGCGCACAACGAGTCAAGTAAAAAGAAAGAGATAGAAACAGTAATTTGCTGTCTCACTTCATGGGCCATGCTTCCACTTACGGTCACTAGCAATATAGAAGTTATTAAATATAATGTATTACGGCATATATGAAAAAATGGCGGATTCAACATTATATTTCGCACAAACGTCAAATCCCAATAGAGAGTTAAACGTTTTGGTTGCGGTGTTGCTCTATTAACATTTTTCGTTAATTTTAGTGAGCGTGTCGAGTCAGTGGTACGCGTGGGGCCCCACACATATGCAGTGCAGACTATGCATGCAGTGTTGGCAGTATTGGAAACGGTACGGCGGTCTCAAAGTGCCGTCGAAAATAGGCGAAACGGACGTCGACGTGACGAACATCAAGAAGAAAGCGAACAGTAGCGAAATAGACGACGAACGACTACTACCGACCGGTGTGACGTCACACAGACCGCACCGATGCAACATAGGCAACTGTGGTAAAGAATTCAAATTGAAAGCGCACCTCGGCAGGCATTACGCGACGGCGCACGGCATCGTAGTTAGAAGCGGATCGCCTCGACCGATAATGAAAACGCGGACGGCGTTCTATCTCGGCACGACGCCGCTGACGAAAATATCGAGAAGACTCTGCCGACACTTACTTAGGCCAAGGCATTGTGCGCGATCGCCATTTTTCCCAATTAATTCAGCTTTAATCAAGCAAGAATGTAAGTTCGATTTTCGGTCTATTTATGACGGATATAAAACATCGGGGTATTTGAAACGAAAAGCTATGTGATTCGATTACAGAGTTTAAATTGTTATAATTATTTTTTTTTCAAAACTGTCCGACTATTCTAATCAATTACAACTTTCAGCTCTTTATAAAACAAATAGAAATTTCCACGGCGCCGTGTAAACTTTTTTTTTAACTTCCCGCTATAAAAATAAATTTTTTTTTTTCTTTTCAAAAATTGGGAAGTTATTGGTTTCACCACGGTTTTCGAAAATCGAGTTTTCGCCAGATCTCGACGTTTTGAGGTCCTAGGAAGCTATTGAAACTATGATGTCCGTAGGGCTGTATGTCTCTCTCTCTCTCTCTCTTTCTCTGTGTGTGTGTGTAAACATTTTATATCTATTGAACGGTTTGTGTCCGATTGAAACGCGGTTTGCGGCATCTGACGTGATCTTGGTGAACTTAGACTTCCTGAAAATTTGAAATGATTCGGCCCAAAAAATTTCGAGAAATCTTCTTGCTATATTTTATATATTTTTGAGCGTTTTAAACTCGAAAATAGCGGGAAGTTTCAAGGATGGCCTGCAGGGTCAAACTTCTTTTCAAATTTTTTATTTTGTTTTTCTGTTGCCTTATGAAGGTCATTTGCGATTGATTTTCAGGTACAACACAAATGATAGGCAAATCTTTGCACGACCTCAAACTGTTAATGGTGTACAGACGGAAAGATAGAGGAAGCGTAACCAGTATAGCAACTAGACTCGGAAATCCTGGCAGCGTTACGCCTGAATGGCTGATATTAACCGACAGAGCACACATGCCAAAGCCGGAACATGTCCAGTTTCCGAAACCGCCAGTCGCTCCTGACGGCAGTTTAATGTACGAACGTGTGCCGAACAAGGTGCCGGACGTACCGATCATGCCACCTATCGAAAAACAGATACATGTTTCGTCGCCGACCGGGCTCAAGCGAAGAGCGTACGATGAGGTCAACGGTATCGATGGTAAGTTTTGAAGATTTACTAAATTAATTGCGATGGTGTATTCGAAGTCTGCTCCGAGAGTTTCTAAATGTAATCGGAAGCTGTCTAATCACATACAGCTCAGATTAAGTTTGCAACTGACAGTTTAAAATACAGTCGAACCTTTCAGAATTCCTATGGGATGTGTAATCTAAGAGCGTCATCACGCATCGACGTCGTCAAATCTCAAATTTAAGAATGACTGACATTTATATATGATTTTTCTGTTGGAAGTTTTTCGAAAATAAAATCGTTCTACTGGCGAGTTTATCAAAAGATAGTTAAAAAGATGTTTAAATTAGATTATCAGATAGGGACATAGGTATCAGGAGTAGATCTAAGCTTAGGCCTGGAATTGTGAGCACAAGAATAAGAAATAACCAGAAGCGTAACTCGTAGACGGTGCTATTTGTGTGGCTACCGGCCGATCTGTAACCTTGGTTCCAGTAAAAGATGAAATTTTATTGCTTTGCCGTAGACGTACCTAATTAATTTATATATTTACAGTTTTGTATAAAAAAATATGTTACTATCGATGAAAAATAAAATGTCTTCTTAAGCCTGACGCGTAAGAAACAATTCGCTGACCGTTTCAGGATAGAATGTCAGGTTAAACGAGTTATATTTCTGGTTATTTATTTTTTCTTGTGGTGGGGAGCCTAGTGCGACAAATGTAAGAGGGCGACTTTTAAAAGTCAAAAACATGAATTCATCACATTTGGGGGGAATATAAATGTTACTTGACGTGTCCTGAGTTAAATTCGCCTTTGTTGGTGGTTGGTTTGAAATTTGAATAGTGTATTTTTTTGTGTACTGGCTTTTACTCGGATGTGGACTGGGACGATGGTGAGTATTTTATTTTAACAAAGTATGCGGCTAGAACTCATCGAATCATTTGTTTCATATTGGCTCGCCTCACTTGTTTGTCACATCCTAATCCGAGTTTTCAGTATTTTATTGCATATTTTTTATGCACGGTTGTAAAACTGAATATTTCGTTCGCTCTGCTAAGAATTTCCCAGTTATTTGATATTTGACACATGTTTTTGTCGTTATGCTTAGCACAATTTGTATGCAAAATCCTAATTGTTAAATGTCTATAAACTATAATCAAATTTTTTGTGTAAAATATTTAATGCACTACCTCCATATAAAATAATTGTTTTACATGCATGTAAAGTGACCCATGACGCACTAGTGCTGTAATGAAAAACAAAACGTAGTCGCGCTATATCAATTCCATAGTAAATTGTACCTAACCTAGTGTTAGAAAGGAAGTTTGCTCAAAAGTGAACTATCAAAAATGTTGAAAAGATACTTTAAATGAAGTACCTAACCTCACATTAGAAGAGAAGTTTGCTACAAGTAAACTGTCAAATATGTTGAAAATATATTGAAAATGAAGTGAAAAAACATTTTTTACGGCTCATTTTGAAAATGTACTGGCTGGAAGAACAATATCAAATAAATTTTGGAATGGTAAACATCAGATTTATATAACAAAACAAAATTGCTGTCTATTGAAGCCTGAGGGATTTTATGAAAGTCTGACCAAAGCAAAATTTTCAGCCATTTTCGTCGCTAAATAGATTTCGAAATATGGACGCAGAATCAGTTTTACAATTGTAACCAAAATTGTCAAAATTCTCGTTAAATTGATTTTTTTTAAGTGTAGGTGATTCGAATTTATTAAAGTGATTTTAATTATTTAGGTATGGTGATGCCGCCAACCAAGCGACCGAACAAGGATCCAATGCCGTTGCACAGACCGACACCGGATCAGTATGCAGCAATGGTGGCCGCCGCAGCGGCGTCGGGTCAACCTCTACCAAGAAATATTGCCCATGTAAATATTCATTGCCATCTTGATTATTTAACTCTTCTATTTTGATTGATTTTTTTGTCATATTTCGGTCTTCTAATACCCGAAATTTCGATTCAAGCGCTGCATTTCAAAGCTATTTACTTATCATTTGTTGTTATAAGAGTGTTGATATTTTTTTTTGACGTGATAACGTCTTATAAATTGATGAAACACCGGCTGCATGCACGAAAAAGTCACGTTCCGAAATGTGTCACGTTCCGCCTGACAGCTACTAAAATTTAGGTTATGTATTATTAAATATGATATTCGAGCGGAATACGTTATCACGTAAAACTATCGTCCGTGAACCGACTTTACAGACAACCAATTTTTTTTAAAATTTCGTTTTCAGTTAAATGGAAAGCCGAAAATGTCCCACATGACACGTTCAGGCTCCGGCCGCAAGCAAGTAATTAGTTGGATGGACGCTCCAGACGACGTTTACTTTCGAGCAACAGATGCAACCAGGTATTTATTTGAATAAAAATGTTCCGATAGAATATATATATATCTATCTAAAAGTCAGATTCGCCATTTGAAAACAAATGAGTTGGAATGTATGACGATATATGCACTAAATTTTTAAGGAGGTTGAGCCGTTTTACGAAGATAATGAAAAAAATCTGAAATGAAGTTTTTTTAATACAGTAAAACCTCGTTAACACGAACTCGTAAAAATCAGGCAAAAAGTTCGTGTTATGTGGGAGTTCGTGTAAACCGAGTATGGCATAAAATACAGTCATTTTTTAAGTGTCAAATCATGATTTATTTTAAGTAAACATTGAATAATTATTTATTATAAATTATCTAATAACATTAATTGTTCTTAAATATTATCTGAGTTTGAAAGTTTGTTTTTATTTGTTTACAAAATACATTTCAATAAATAAGAGGGGAAACATTTTGAGGTATGTTTCTATTTATAGGATTTCGAATGAATTTTTAATCTCTCAGTCCTTTGTCTATTTTTAGAATGTGAGTTAATTACTTTTGTAATCCCTTAAGCGAATATTTTCTTTTAGTTGTATTGTATATTCATTGACCAAAATGATCAAAATATATGATTTGAGAATTTTTGTAGTTCGTATTATCCGATAATTAACCGTGAAGGGACGAAAAAGTTGTTCGAAGTTCGTATTAACGAGGGTTCGTGTTAACCGAATATAATTACATTAAAGCTTATGTGACCATTGTCGAGAGCAAATTTTTGTTCGCGTTAAACCGAAATTCGTGTTAACCGTGTTCGTGTTAACGAGGGTTTACTGTAGATTTTTTTATGACAAAATTTTCTGTAAAAAATTCAAAATCATTAGGAGATTTATAAAGTTAAAAATTAAAAAAAACTTTTACATGCAGTCTTATGGAAAATATGTCAACCTAGCATGCAAACTGTTCATTTTAATTTTTTACAAATAACCAAATAATGTCAGCAGTTCCGAAAACTATCTATGTAAAGCATTGATGTCTTACGCATATTTTAATATTTTGTCCAATTTAATTAGGAGACTTTTTATCAATAAAAAAAATTATTAAACATTAGCACTTTTAGATTATGGACTTTTATTCTTGACAATTTTAACTGAATTTTCAACTTTTTAATGATTTAATTTTAATTTTGTATTACTTCTAATTTCTTTTTTTAATTATTTACTGCAAAAAATATGTAGTACAGATATTTACATAAATTTATTTTTTCCAACCTAACTTTGTACAAAAAATTCAAAAGCTAGTCCATTAAGTAAAATACTGAAATAATTAATTAATGTTAAAAAAAAAATTATTTATTTATGCCTTCATGACAATAATTTATTGGTATCATCGACTTATAACCTTTTGTAAAAATTTATTATGGAAAAGTTCCCATTTAGAATTCGACTTACTTTTGATTGGGACTGTAACGGATCAACCTCCTTAAGTCTACAAAGATTGTTGCGTTTGTTCTTGACTGATTTTTTTTTTGTGTAACAGGAAAGCAAGACGCACGATAACGCTAATAGAATTGCGAAGAGCCGCACGCAAACCATGGAGACAGTTGCCGTTCGGCCGTACCTTAGACACAGAGCCGCACGTTGTCATTCTCGACTGACCCAGCTCTATGATGGCGCCGGCGCAGTAGGGCGATGAGCACGTCTCACCACAGATATCAGGAGATTCGGTGTCCATGAGACGTGCCAGAAAAAGCAGGCGTCCCCAAGCCCGGTCACAGACCATCTCGATGCTCGATCCCAGTCATTATGCCTCATGAAAATTCAACCCGTATTTGTTTCAATATTGACACGGGCCCGTTTTCCTTGGGCGTGAGAATTATGTTTAATGTATCGTCGATACATTGTCGTTTTTGTAATACAATTAATTGAAATCATTGGAAAAATAATAAAACAAAATAAGTTTATTCAATTGTGATCACATAATTAATATAATTGTTTTGGAGAAAATTGCTCAAAATAATGATTGTCTTTATTATTATTGCAAAAAAATGCACTTATATGAACGTGTGTGTAAAAATAATAATTTAAATTAAAAAACAAGAGATAATAATTGAATTGTGCAGAAACAATTGAAAAGAAGATGACTTATCGATGCACAAGACGTGTTGTGTATTTAAATAAATAATTAAAAAAAAAACAAGTGATGGTGTACAAAATGTTGCAAAACAATATTATTAGTGGATTATTATAATATAATAAATAATTTAGGCGGAAACAACTGTTTTCTTCTTTTTTAAAGATGTATTATATAATAATAATAATTATAATAATAATATTATTATGTTTTATTATTAACTATACGCACTCCCTAATGTAAAAAAATATGTCTAAATGGCAGTGTTGTGTTTTTGATGAAAATAATATTATTATAGTATAAATAAAAAAATTTGAATATAATTCATCGACGACCATTTGTTCATAATAATTATTGTGAAGATCTTTAATTATCATTAATTATTGCGTAACATATTATAGCCCGTTTTGGCAGTAAACTGTGAATGCCGGTGTCTCGATTCAGTGATCCTTTTTGTCTTGGATGCAATGCCTTAGGTTAGCCGCGAGAAGCAGTGGCACAAGTTCTGCGCTCTAATAAATGCCAGTTACGTTTTGTGTGTAATCTGTACAGCATTTTTTTTTTTGTTAAATGTTTTCAAAAACAAAGAAAAACAAAACAAATATTTACAATGTCAGGTAAAAGGTCAACAGAGGAAAATCCAGGTCCTGTTACTGCTACTGTAAGTAAGGTTAGTTACCCCTAAATACAAATAAATGAGTTAATAGCTTTATGTCTTTTTATTGACTTCAAATTAATCAATCGTCTTCTTCCTAAGCATTGAAAATACTTTGTTATATTTATTTTTTAAACCATTGTCAATAAAAGAAATACTGCGCAAGTTACACGTAAATCGTAACCCATATTTATACATAGGTGCTGTGAGAGACGCTTGTCATGGCTAATTAAGGTATCACATTCGGGAAAAGGCTCTTACTATTTTGTTATTGAACTATTGTCGATATTTCTTTATGGAATCAATTCTGATCGTTTCGCTATGACCGAATTTCGGAATTTAGTTTTTTGTAATTTTATTTCGCATGAATATTCGAAATTCGCAATGTGTTGTTCAGTCACAGCGGATAGCTTATCGATGTTGCAGTATTAAAATTTTTTTCGATTGGAATAACTCGTTAAAAATTGAGTATTGTTTATTTCTTTGAAAATAATTTGCTGTTAATTAAGGGATTATTGTATGTTCAGAATTTATTTTATAAAGTGTAGAAAATTCTTCATGTTGGTATGCCGTTGCCTTGTTGCACCATTGTATTTAAAGATTGAATTTTGTATGTTCGTTAAATCTATAATGACACGCACTAGTAACTAAATAATAAAATAGCACATTCATTTGTTATCAGAATACCTCGTGTTGTCGGTTACACAGAGTTCTTTCCTGCAATTTTATAGTTTGTGTTTAATAATCTTATAATGGAAGGCCTCTCATTGTTGTATTAATGAAAATATTAAATTCATTCTTGAGTCTTTTTAAGGAATTTTCTACTGTGTTGTTTTCATGTATTTTTTTGAGTTGGAGACACTGTGCGCCATTTTCTGGTAGTTACGGAGCCTATGCGTTGCATATGATGTCATATTATATACAATCTAAAACTGGCAACAAAAAAAAAACTTATTTTTGACAGGTAACTGGGAAATCCGAGATAGCTTGTTCTTTTGAAAATAATATCAAAAGCATATCATGTATGGGTACTCTGGGCCGATATTAACCAAAATAATTGCACCAGAGCTTATGAAAATGGCGTCTTTAAGGCGAGAAAAGTGTTTTTCATTTTTCAATCCAAAAAGTGTGAGAGCCGTGCTAGATATGGAAAAATGGTATATTACAAATTACAATTTTGTAGAATATAAAATTTCTCTACTGAAAAACTAACATATTTAAAGTTGATAGCTATCTCGCGTTCACTAGATTTTTTGCTGCAGGCTCGTATTGCATATAACGCGCCACTGTAGGTAACGTGCATGTATCTGTTATGCTGGAAAATGGTCATGTATTTCATAGATATATTTATTCTCTTGTAAAAATTGTAATGTTATTAAATGATTTTTAAAATGGCAATAACATTTAAGGTGGTAAGAATGTGGTAAATTTAATATTTCCGTGAGGTTGAGAAAGAAGTATGATTGTAGATAAAGTAAAAAAACAAACTTTGAAAATAAGTTTTTCTTATCTGTCTCTGTATATAACAATTAATTAGAGAAAATAATTTCACAAAAGACTATTTTGAAAATTAATTAATAGACGTCTTAATATTGTACAAGTGTTTTTATTTGGTAATATTATCACGTTACGTTTTGTAATGCTTGTAAATACTTACCAAAAATTTAAATCTGTGTGTATTTTTCTCTTTTTAATTGATTAAATAATTTGAGAATGGTGATGCATCTTTCAAAGTTATTAAAAAGTCGTTGTAGCATAATTTACATTTTTTTCATAAATAAAGCACAAACATAATTTTTTGAGTCTTGTTGTTGATTTTCCAGCTTTCCTATTTCGTTCCTTTAAAATTTCATAAATCACTATTTACAATATCCTTGAAACTACACGCTTGAAATTTGAAAAATCAATTTGTCTGAAGGTAATACAATCAGTACGTTGCGAGTCTTGACTCTTGATAGATAGACTGCTAGTCTGGCCTGCGCGAACCAATTTCCGGTAGAAAGGACCAGAGGTAATTGAATTACATGTCACGCTCATTGGGTCCTACGAAGTGTGGCCTGCAAATTGTGAAAAACGAAGAAATGTCAAGTAGTGATGTGCCGGATCGTTAAAAATGTATATCCGCGGATACGGATATGAATACGGATTTTTGGTTTCAAGATCCGCGGATACGGATCTTAACTTTCTTAGAGTACGCGGCGTTAAATATTGCACATCGACCTTTGGAAAGAGACTATCCGTTATGGGAAAAAGTTATTGACCTCTTTAAGAGTTAACTCTCATAACAGATTGTCTCTTTCCAAAGATCGATGTGCAATATCTCATTATAAAGATAGTTGATTTAGTACCTTTGAGTTATGTACTATTAGTATGGTACTCACTACGATAAATGTTTGCAATATAAAGGTGCCAAATACGATTTAAAAAAATAATCTGAATGGAATTTAACAGGTTTTCATTATTACCTAATCACCTATATATATATAAAATTTCATCTATGAATTGAAAATTAATAAGGTAAAAGATCCGCCAAAAACTAACGAATATCCGCGGATACAGATACGGATATCCGGCACATCACTAATGTCAAGCTTGTGAAGTTTGATGAATTATTTTAAAATAATGTCAGTTTTTTCCCGTTTTAGATTTCAAAGTCAGAGAGAAAGATAGACGTCAGCCAATTCATTCTTTCTTTACAAGTAAATTTGAATGCGCAGTAATACACTAGCTCTTTATGTACATCTAGTTGGTTGCGAGCAGTTGATTTGTCTAAAAACTTACCAAAAGTCCAGTTTCTTTTGTTTCTTATTTAGATGCGTCCGTTAAAAAATCTATTGAAACACCTACATAAAATATTAAGTGAAGGATCGTTAAATTCCTGGATTTTAAAATTTTGTAAGCGGTTTATAGCAATGATCTGTGGGCAGTAGATTTGACTAAAAATTTACCAAAAGGTCCAGTTGTATTAAATGTTTTGTACTTACGCCGGCGGTAGGTACATTCAAACAGTCACTGGAATATTTCTATGGAGATTTGTAGCATCTAAATAAAAAAATTTCCACCGGCTGCTCGAAGCAGTCGGCTTCGACTACTTGAAGCGATCCGTGTATGGCGGGCTTTAAAGGTGCCTCGTAAACTAAAATCCTTCGAATCCACATATCTTGATCGAATTAAAAAACACTTACGTACAAAGAAAATATTAGATCATGAGTACAAATCTGGATAATTTTTGATACGAATTTTTAAACTATTTTTTATTATAATATAATTAAGTACTTATGTTTTATCAGAATTTTTATAAGTACCTATTTACTTATACGTCTTATTCAATTATTAAAATATCATGGAAAATGAATTATTTGTTAGCTGAAATATTTTAAATATTATTTGAAACGTTTTGTTGATATACGTAAATAAGAGTAACCCCCAACAAGACGAGGTGGCCGAGTGGTTAAGGCGTTGGACTGCTAATCCAATGTGCTCTGCACGCGTGGGTTCGAATCCCATCCTCGTCGATTTGTTTTACTTGTAAATTTTTCTCTTTTTATATAAATAGACATTTTTTATGCTCAATTTAAATATTAAAAAATTTAAAAAAAATCCTGATAAAATATAAATTAACATATTTGATAAATATCATTTCTTGAACCAAATAGCAATGCTGGAAGAAGCGATAACGAAGAACACAGGCGCACGAAATATTTTTTATAAGGGAACCGGCAGACCTTTTTAGGAGATTCGCGTAACGTGCGGTGACAAGGGAATAGATTACACGTACCTAATTATTGTAAAAAGTCGAGTTTTCTTAATATTTCATCATATTTTAGTGTGTATTTTGGGACCGCCTACATGAATACTAAATTATTGTGTAATAGCAGCTATCCACCTTTAGGTAATGTACTATTTTTTAATCGATTTTGATTGATTTGTTTTTCGAGGTTATGCCAAATGTGCATGTGTTTCATCATCTGGAAAAAAAAATTGAAGAAGTGTATTTTTTTCTATTAAAGGTGGTTTGTTAGCTGCGGCATACATAAATGAAAATGAAACGATTTCCATTGACTGGGGAAAAGAAACCAAAATTGAAATCAATTCAGAAATTATTCCTTGCGAATCGAGCAACGATGTTATGAGAACGTTGGCTCGAATCAAGAAGAAATATTCTTTATATGGCTCATCGATAATTGAGCAAACTGAAGTGGACCATTGGCTCTCTTTTTGTATCGGACCGTTGAGTACTAATTCAGAATTTGTAAATGCTCTGGACTATTTGAACCGGGCATTGGCTCCGGTCACGTATCTTGTAGGGACTAAAATCACCATCGCCGATTTTGCAGTTTTTGCTGCTCTGTACAGTACGTATATGGATTTTTATTATTTACTAGCATTTACCCGCGGCATCTCGCGTTAATGACTGTTTTACAAAAGTCTTGTCTATAACCAATCATAACTGAATGAACAGTACCCCTCTTGAGTTTGGATATCAATCAAAATCGATCCAGGCATTCTTGACTGATGCTATAGACGGAGAGCTGGCTACGGAGAAAATGGGTGACTCGGTGCAGAGCTGAAATTTGCAGAATAATAGGAGATAGTACAAGTAAGTAGGGAAAAAATTGCCAGAAGGCTAGGCGGAAGATAAAGAGCCGCCAGAAGGCGCTAATGTTGCGAAAAATCAGTGCACTTCTGGCAATTTCTATACTTATTCTGTAATTCAAAACTAGATTATATATTATATATATTATACATTATATAGTTATAAGGGCATACTGAAAATTCAAACATGATATGATAATTACATTTGACAAATATTCAAAATTATTAATGACATTTTGATAGAAATAAAATTAATCGTCATATATTTTCATTAATAAAATTACGTTGTTATAACAACGTAACTTTATTAATTTATTTAATTTTATTTCTATCAAAATGTCATTAATAATTTTAAATATTTGTCGAATGTAATTATTATATCATGTTTAAATTTTCAGTATGCCCTTATAACTATATAATGTATAATATATTATAATATATAATCTAGTTTTGAATTACAGAATAATTATAGAAATTGTCAGAAGTGCACTGATTTTTCGCAACATTATCGCCTTCTGGCGGCTCTTTATCTTCTACCTAGCCTTCTGGCAATTTTTTCCGTACTTATACTATCTCTTATTATTCTGCAAATTTTCAGCTCTGCACCGAGTCACCCATTTTCTCCGTAGCCAGCTCTTAGTCCACTAGAACAGACAGACAAAAATAACTGTAACATGTTTTCCTGCCTATCACAAAATACAAAAAATGCACAAGAAAACTAAACTACAATATTTTAAAATTAATTACATTTTTTTTAATCAGGCAACAGTCATTGGGACTCCTACATTAATAGTAACAAGGTTCCGAGCAATGTTTTACGCTGGTTTAATTATATCAAATCGTTACCGTATATATCGAAAACTCTTGACTCATTACCTCAGGAAGCTAGAAACTCGCTTACTGTTAAAATTTCGGCTAGACGTTCTAGCATTGGAAGAAGTCCAGTAAAAGCAAATGTCGGAGAGAAAACTTCTGTGCGGAATCAGGAAGGGAAATTTGTTGATTTACCAGGTGCAGAAATGGGGAAAGTGGTCGTTCGTTTTCCACCTGAAGCATCTGGGTAATTGTTCAAAATGTTTTTAACGCGCGAGTAATTTCCCGGGAATGAAGTGCACTCAAGAATTCCGATTTCAGTTTCAAAGAATTCCTGTTACAATAGTTTTATGGATTTGTGTACTTGTTTTTAAAACGCTGCATTTTTAAATAAAGCTGTTAAAGAATTCCTGAAAGTTCTGAATCCCCAACAAAAATGTATGCCGTATTTCCGGGAAATTACCTCCTTGGTTCGAATGAAACGCTAATATTGTTTTTATTTAATAGTTATTTGCATATTGGACATGCTAAAGCAGCTTTATTGAATCAATATTATCAACAAGCTTTCCAAGGAAAACTGATAATGCGTTTCGATGACACGAATCCTGCGAAGGAGAACGTTCATTTCGAACAAGTTATTTTAGAAGATGTCGAGATGCTCGAAATTAAACCGGACGAGTTTACTCATACTTCCAATTATTTTGATCTCATGATTGAGTATTGTGAGAAAATGCTCAAAGAAGGAAAAGCGTACGTTGATGATACTGAGCCAGAACAAATGAAGTCAGAACGCGAACAGAGAACAGAATCTGTAAACCGAAACAACAGTACGTTTTTGTTCGTTTTTTGATGTGGAAACGTCTAAACATAAAATGTAGTGATGTTTTAATTCGATTCCTGTAAATATAATCTTTGCATACGGAAATAATTTCAGCCAGAGCAAACCGGAGAGCCGCTCCAGTATTTTTCCCGGCCCCGGAATACTGCTATACAAAATAGAAAATTCTAATTAATATAGTACTAAGCACTGCAGTACTTCTATATTTAGAAATTAAGCCCTGTTTTGCATAAATATCAAATTTCAACTGTGCATAAAAATAAAATATTTTTAACAAAAAAATTGAACCGACTTCACACTAAAAAGTAAAAAATAATTGCGTATTGAAATGATTTGGAGTCGGTGTCAGCCAAAATGAACTATTCCGAGAACTACACCGACTCCAAAAAATTTCAATACGCAATTATTTTTTACTTTTTAGTGTGAAGTCGGTTCAATTTTTTTGTTAAAAATATTTTATTTTTCTCTTTTTAGTGTTAATCTAACACTAAAAATCGGTGAACATACATAAAAAACATTATGCGTGCCTTTGAAATTTGAGAGTTTCCCTCGATTTCTCCGGATTCCACCATCAGATCCTGACTTGGTTCCGATGGGACCACCTCTGAGGTGCATTCTTTCGAATAAAAAAAAAAATTGAAAATCGGTCCATAATTGACGGAGAAATCGGTGAACATACATAAAAAAAAAAAAATATATACAGACGAACATAGAACCTCCTCCTTTTTGTTGAAGTCGGTTAAAAAATAAAAATTAACATATTTCGTGAATAATGTTGAAAAAGAATTTCTGCGTTGACACTTCGTTGTTTTTAAGGTATCGAAAAAAATTTCGCTCTCTGGGAACAAATGAAGAAAGGTACCGAACAGGGGCAACGTTGTTGCGTAAGAGCCAAGATAGACATGCAGTCTGCTAATGGATGTATGCGAGATCCAACAATTTATCGTTGTAAAAATGAACCTCATCCCCGTACTGGACTCAAATATAAGTATGTTTGTTTATTTGAAATCATTAATTAATTGAGAACCTATTTAGTTCTTAAAGAAAGTTGACTGACATTTTCTTTATTGCAGGGTGTACCCAACATATGATTTTGCTTGCCCAATCGTAGACGCAATTGAAGGCGTAACGCACACTTTGCGAACCATGGAATATCATGATCGTGACGATCAGTTTTATTGGTTCATCGAAGCATTGGGTTTACGTAGACCAGTTATATGGGAATATTCACGCTTATCGATGACTAATACAGTTTTATCAAAGAGAAAATTAACTTGGTTTGTTGAACAAGGATTCGTTGATGGCTGGTAAGTTCTTTATCAGTGGCTCTCAACGTTTTTATGCTTGAGCTCAGTCAGTCACTTCATCAATGGATTGGACATCCCTGTTATTTAGTATAACGATCATTGTTAATTGAGGAACTCTTATGCGATCGTTAAATTTTTTTGTGTGATTAAATTTATAATTTCAGGGACGATCCACGTTTCCCAACTGTTAGAGGTGTACTTCGGCGTGGTATGACTGTAGAAGGCTTAAAACAATTTATAATCGCACAAGGATCCAGTCGTTCAGTTGTTTTCATGGAATGGGATAAAATTTGGGCTTTCAATAAAAAGGTTAGTTTTTTTATGTTAGTGAGGCATATGTTTCGCACAACTATTTTTGTTATAAATACATGGATTCCGCGCTTTTAGTGATTTTTTGAAAAATCAACTAAGCTTTACAAAGTGAGTTCTAGAATATATTTCTCCGTTTAATGATTGCATTTTGTTTGTGTAGGTGATCGATCCAATAGCTCCGAGGTATACAGCTCTCGAAAAGTCAAATCCTGTGACTGTACATGTAAGCGGAGTGAAATTAGAACCTTTGACTGTTCCGAAACATCCGAAAAATCCAGAGGTCGGTACAAAAACTGTTTGGGTTGGACCTGAAATATTGATTGAATCTACCGATGCACAGACCTTTAAAGAAAATGAAAATGTAACGTTCATTAACTGGGGAAATCTGAAAATAAAAAAAATTCATCGGTGAGTTTTTTTATTGTCATTTCAGCGTAATCTTTTTTTACATTTGTTGTTTAAATTACAGCGATACAAATGGAACTGTTCTAAAAATTGACGCAGAACCGAATCTAGAAGATAAGGACTATAAAAAAACGTTGAAAATTACGTGGCTTTGTAAAACTGAAAAGGCCTTATTTACACCGTGCTACTGTGTTTACTTCGATCATATTATCAGTAAACCGGTATTGGGTAAAGATGAAGATTTCAAACAGTACGTTGCTGAAAATACCAAGGTACTCTATCCACAATGATCATACTTGAATAATAGTGAAGGGACCATAAATCCTATTTTCAACAGAACAATCAGTATTTTTTATTCTATTGATTTTTGCTTTTTTTTTGTAAAAATATTCTATATTCTGACTACTAAACGCCGCCCATAACTGGAACGACAAGCTGATATGCGCGAAGAAATTTGCTCACATCTGAACAATTCAATGAACAATTGATATTAGCATGATCCGGTACGGTCGAACCTGTCTGCTGTTACAGTGTAACCGTTTCATTCTTCATTACCAGCTTACGATCGGCAGATTTCGTTTCCGTGACAGTAGTCTTTAACTGTCAGTAATTTAATACAAACAACAAAAGAAACCTAACCTAACCTATTTTTCAACTGTCAAAATTTTAATAGTAACAACAAACGAAACCTAACCTAACCTCGTGTTTGTTGCGTGTTGCGCGCAGGTCCTTGAGCCCCCGTGCGCCGATTGTAATTGTTATCAATCTGATCTTAATGAATGGCATTCCATTGATGGGTGGAGTTCAGTGACTATGATTGATGTATTTGACAAATATTTTTCATTTCTGAATACTTCAGATATACATATAAACAGATGTTTGGCACTGGTCCTTTCCTGCAATTACAATTATTGTACTTATTAGACAAGTCGGATTATCTTTTTCTTCCAAACATTGAACCCTTTTCGAATGATAGTCGATAATTATAGTAGAAATATTACAATTTCCACCGCGGTGGTAAATCCAGATAACCTTGACTACCTTGGATAAACACGACTAGGTTTTGTAGGATTTGTAGGAATTTATTTTTCTATTCTTTTTGAACATTTTGAACGTCGTTTTTTAAATCAATATTTTATTTAACCCTGACTAAATATTTCAGACAGAGGTAAGCATGTTAGGTGATCCGGAATTGGCAAGTCTAAAAACAGGAGATATAATTCAGTTGCAAAGACGAGGTTTCTTCCGCGTCGATGTTCCGTTCAAACCGATAAGTCCGTTTAGCTGTGTTGAATGTCCGATCGTTTTGTTTAATATTCCTGATGGACATAGCAAAGAAATGCCAACAGCAGGACCGCCAAAGAAGGCTGCTGGCAGCGGAGATGCAAAAGTGGTAAGCTTTCGAAATATAATTTTTGTATACTCGCTATAAAAATATGCGGGTTTTTTTTGCGTTGCTCGTTTTTACGAATTGGCTTCTGCTTTAATAAGCAATTAGCTAACTGCACGGGATTGAATCACACAGTGGCTACCATTCGCTCTCCATTAATTAGAGATCACTGGTTTAACGCAATAGAAAGTACAGTATGTTCCCCCTCTTTCATAGAAAGTGTTACACATTATTACGTTAAAAACTCGTTTTGTAATTTGTACATAAATATGTTTAACAGCCATGTGGCAAATGTTTGGTTAATTTTAAATGTGAAACTAAATAAGAGTCTCTGAAATTGTGTTTTGATTTTAGATAAATAATAAAATTAGTGAACAGCCTTCAGTAGTTGCAAATGGCGCAAAATCTGCCGTGGATGTAAATGCTGAAATTCAAAAGCAAGGGGATATAGTCCGTAAATTAAAGACAGATAAGGCACCTAAGCCAGATGTTGATGCAGCTGTTAAGATATTGTTATCCTTAAAGGCGGAATTTAAAAATATAACAGGTTCGTTTGTTTAATGCCAGTATGTATTTCAGATGCGTAGGTACCTAAAAATATAATTCAGTGAAATGTCTCTTAGTTAAATTTTTTTTTTTATTTATTTATTTTTTTTGACGTGATAACGTCTTATAAATTGATGAATCACCAATATTATAAATTGATAAAACACCGGCTGCATGTTCGAAAAAGTGTAACGTAACGTTCCTAACGCGTAACGTTCCGCCTGACCCTGTGCGTGCTTTTTGCTAATTTCTCGCTCAATTTAAATCAGATCGGTTTGAAACCAGTCTTAAACGAAAGAGGAGAACATTTTACATAGATTTCGTATAACAGAATTTGCCTAAACAGTTTTTTTATACAAATTTATATAGAAAAATATTTTATACAAATTTATATAGAAAAATAGCTGTATAAATGCAATGTTGTGTAATGCATGACGCGACGCGGTCGGTTGTCTTTGTTTGCCGTACATGGAAATTAGAAGCAAACGTATGTCTTGTCTTAACATGAAAACAGCTGCATTTCTAATGTTTAATTCAATTTTTTGACATTAGTATATTGTGAAATGCAAAGCCTGCTAAGTTAAGTATTGGAATAACTAATTATTATTAGAACATAATACTTTGTAAGTTGCAAACGTCACTTTTGACATTTCTTATCATTCCGACACCAAGGATAAGCGGATTGAAACCAAATTTTGGGAGGTTTAGGTTATGTATTACGGAATACGTTATCACGTAAAACTATCGTCCGTAAACCGACTTTACAGACAACCATTTTTTTTTGTTTAATTAATTTAAATATACTAAATCAAACCGACTAAATTATTAAAATTAATTATTAGTCGGAAATTTTATTTATTGTATAACGTTAACAAAGATTTGTATTTATTTAGGTATATAATAATATATTTACTAAATTTTGGACACTAATAAAGGTATCTCAATGTGATTGCGAAGTGATTGGGTGCTTTAATAAAACATCTTGAACTGTATAGATTTGCATTTAGAATCACAAATAATATTGACATTCTGTCATTTTTTTCCATGAAATAATAAACAACTTCGAAAAAATTACGTTATGTATATTATTGTCTCGGTAAAGGTTTTGCATGAATATAAATTTAAAAAATTGTAGGTATTGACTGGAAACCAGGATGTTCCGTTCCTGAATCAAAACCCGTTGTATCATCTGCGCCCACTTTGCCAAAACCTGCACGATCTGCTAATGATGTCTTAAATGAAATTACCGAACAAGGTAACAAAATTCGTAAACTCAAAGCAGATAAAGCAACGAAAGCGGCCATTGATCCCGAAGTTAAATTATTACTGGCTTTGAAAGGCGAATATAAATCTATTACCGGCCAAGATTGGACACCAAACTCTGCACCATTACCTAGTAATTCGAATACACCTACTGATGAGTATAAAGACGTGCAGGCAATTTTAGATAAAATAGCTACTCAAGGCGATAAGGTTCGCAAACTAAAAGCAGAGAAAGCTGCTAAAAGTACAGTCGATACAGAAGTTACCGTTTTGTTAGAACTTAAATCTGATTACAAGAAGTTGACCGGCAAAGAATGGAAACCGGGTACAGTTGCAACCGCAACCTCTGAAACTAAACAAGATCAGAGTAAGCCGGCGCCGGTTGAAAAAAAACAAGCCGATTGTACGGAAGCCGAAAACGATATTTTAAATAAAATTACGCAACAAGGCGACAAAGTAAGAAAACTGAAAAGTGAGAAAGCGGATAAAAGTGCAATTGATGCTGAAGTAAAAATTTTAATTGGTTTAAAAGGACAATTTAAAAGTTTAACGGGAAAAGATTGGAAACCGGGAATGCAAGCGAGTGTTCCGGTTCAAGCGGCTGGTGACCCAGTTCCAGCGGCCAGTTTACAAATCAAAGTTGAAAGTGGTGCAGAAATGCCGCAGTCAAACGTTAAAGATGCGCTAACCGTTAAAGTTAACGAGCAAGGAAATGTTGTTAGAAACTTGAAGAGTAACAAAGCTCCAAAGGTTATTTGATTATTTTCATTTTGAGATTGGATATTTGACGCTCTGTTGCCAGTGAATAAAAATATAGCAAAATGTGATTACCATGGCTCCATGTCAAATCCTAGTACAGTAGAACTCGTTTATAACAATGACAGCGATTGTGAAGTGCTACGATAAATTAATTAAACTGTCAATATGAAATTTGGTAGACTAACTAACCGACAAATAAGTTTCATCAAAACCGGTTCACTGGTTTCTGAAGCTAATGCGATATAATAGCAGCAAATACAAAATTCCATGTGTACAAACGGAGTTGATATGGAATACGTAACCGATTTTTGAAATTTTTAATTCGTAGTCGCTTAAATTTCGTAATAATCAAATTTTGTATTATTTTGTTTTTTTGTAATTTACATTATTTCTCGCGTTCTAGGATGAAATTGATGCAGCCGTAAAAAAACTCTTGGATCTAAAAGCGGAATACAAACAAATAACCGGTACTGATTTTCCTACACCAGGTCGTACGCCGACTAAACCTAAGGAGACAAAAACTCAAAACGCTCAAAAAAAAGATAACACCAAGGAGAAGAAGGCGCCAGTTGAGGTAAAATCAAACGACTGAAAAAAAATATTTTATTAATTTTTGTATTATTTTAGTTGTTGATTTTTTTTTAGTTGTAATGTTGTTGATAGCATATATTTAAAATCGGACCGAGCTGTAAAATGTTGTTAGAAATAAAAAATATTAATGTGTTCGAGTAGATTTTTTTTAGTAATAAGCAGACATCGGATATTTTTTGTTGATAAATTTTTTTTAATATCCAATGTCTTATAATATAGTAATAAATTGTGATATTCTGTATAATCAATGTTAGAATTTACAGTGATGTTAAATTTTTATCTTACTTTAACAAATTTAATGATTAAGTTAGAAAATGGCAAAAATTTTACAAGACTGTAAATTCAAAAGTTGATCATAGCACTATAAGTTTGTGGAGTTTATTCAGGTAAAGGATGATTCATCGAGTGTAAAGAAACAGACTAGATTAGGCTTGGAAGCAAAAAAAGAAGAAAATCTTTCGGAATGGTATTCGCAAGTAATAACCAAAGGAGAACTTATAGAATATTACGACGTGTCCGGTTGTTACATTTATCGTCCGTGGTCTTTCGCTATTTGGGAAGCGATCAAGAATTGGTTCGACGGAGAAATCAAAAAGCTCGGAGTTGAAAATTGCTATTTTCCAATTTTCGTTTCAAGAAGTGTTCTTGAAAAAGAGAAGACGCATATTGCTGATTTTGCACCGGAAGTGAGTTGATTGAAATCTTAAAACTATTGTGTATTATTGTCACTGTTCTTTGACCAACTGGTTTGATGGGCCTAGTACTATATTATAGAAGGTGATGACCTCAGCTGTTGAGTATCTGTGTTCTACAATTAATTCATTAGTAATATATTTCATGTTAGTGCGCTTGCGCAAGCGTATTAACATGATATTTACTACCTTCTACACCGTTTCGAAGCTCTGGACAAACTTTGAATTCATCACAATCGAGTTTCACTGAATATTCATAGTGATTAGTCTTATCGCGTCTGGAAAAGTGTGTATAATTTTTAGGTAGCTTGGGTTACGAAATCTGGAAGTTCAGACATGGCAGAGCCGATAGCAGTGCGTCCAACATCGGAAACCGTAATGTATCCAGCGTATGCTAAATGGATTCAGTCTTACCGTGATTTACCGATTAAATTGAATCAGTGGAATAATGTTGTTGTACGTATTAAATTTTTTTTTAAGACCTTCAACTCCCAGATTTTTCTGAATTTAATATCAATTCACGTTTTCGATTTATATTGTCTTTCAATAAACAAAAACCAATCGATCTTTTATCCAGTTCTCAGATTAGAGGCTGAGTGCTGAGGGTTTTTAATAAATGACTTGTGGAAACATAAACAGTGTCGTCTCTACAATCTTCACGTCACGTTTTTTATTGTTAAGCGAATAACTTTTTCGATTTAGTTCTAAAGTAAATTGAAATTAAAAGATCGGTTTCTTTCTATATTGGACGTAAGCAAACAATATTGAGATTACTTCAGTATAAAGTAGTGTTGATCCAATAGAATGTTAAGATGAAGGAAGGTTTTGGTTGAGGATCATAAAATAAGCTTTACCAATGTTTCGCTAGTGGCCAACGTTTCGAAAAATTTATTTTCATCTTCAGGGCTTCGAAAAATTTATTTATTTTTTGAGATTACTGTTGCTAAACTATTGCTCCCTGGTGGATTATGCAAGAAATACGATAACAAATGTAACCACCAGATGGCAGATAGTTTACAATTTATAAAGCAGCTATAGTGGTTAGGATTCGTTTAACAATTACAAAAAATATTTCTTGTAGAGATGGGAATTTAAACACCCACAGCCCTTCTTAAGAACTCGGGAATTTTTATGGCAAGAAGGTCACACTGCCTATTCTTCTAAACAAGAAGCCGAAGATGAAGTCTTAACAATTTTAGGTTGGTATTATTATTTCTTTTTTAAAATTTTAATATTTCAGGGACTAATCACGTGACTTTTTTAGATTTGTATGCTCGCATTTACACCGATTTATTAGCTGTGCCAGTAATCAAAGGTCGCAAAACTGAAAAAGAGAAATTTGCCGGTGGTGATTATACGACGACAGTTGAAGCATTCGTGTCTGCTAGCGGTCGTGCTATTCAAGGCGGAACTTCTCATCACCTCGGGCAGAATTTCTCTCGGATGTTCGATATAGTTTATGAAGATCCCGTTACACAAGAAAAGAAATTTGTATATCAGAACTCGTGGGGTATTACAACGAGAACTATTGGTATGTTTTTACAAAACCATAATAGTATATTGTGCAACTAGTGCGGCAATCGACAATGCCGCACGAGTTGCACATACTATTTTTTATTACGAATAAATTAAAATTCCCAGAACAAATGTTCAATTTTAAAATACACATTTTTTGCTGTCACATTCAGTATTGGTAACTATGGTAACTCTGAATTTGCTTGCAAATTTCTTGCGCGCGCAAATGAAATTTGCGTGCGGCAAACAATAATTTCAGAGCGACAAATAAAGTTTGCGCACGCAAATGAAAATAGCCACTTTTCAACCGTAACAGCATGCGTAAAGATACCACTTTTCCCGCATGAGTAATAAAAAATTATAAACACTTTCAATATAGATGTCATATTTTAAAAAAAACAAAAATTATGACAATTTTTTTTGTGAATAGGCGTCATGATAATGATCCATGCAGACAATCAAGGCTTGGTTTTACCACCGCGCGTAGCTTCTATTCAATTGGTAATTGTTCCGTGCGGAATCACAGTTTCGCTTCCGGAAAAAGAAAAGGAACAATTGTTGATGGCTTGCGCTACACTCGAATCCGATTTGCAGGCGGTTGGTGTTAAAGTAAAAGGAGATTATCGAGATAACTATTCACCGGGTTGGAAATTTAATCATTGGGAATTAAAGGTTTGTTTTGTTTAAAACGTTACAGGATTTACTTGTTCCAAAATTATTCGTAACAAAGCAAGTAAGGAATGGTTTATTGTTTTTGTTTTTTAGGGTGTACCGATTAGAGTTGAATATGGTCCGAAAGATTTGAAAAATAAGCAGGTAGTGGCAGTACGAAGAGATACGGGAGAAAAAATAACAATTGCTACTGACAATGCCGTCAAAGATCTTGTTAAAATGCTTGATGATATACAAAATAACCTGTTAGCAAGGTAAATTCATTGGAAATATCTTCTGTTTCTGCGTTGTTAGATGTATTTGCGCTGCTGTGTTGTTTCAAAGACTAGCTTTAAGGTTATGTTTTAGTCCTTCACTCGTTTCGCGAACTTTGAACCGTTTTTTTTTTTTTTTTGATAACGTCTTATAAATTGATGAAACACTGGCTGCATGCACGAAAAAGTGTAACGTTCCGAAATGTGTCACGTTCCGCCTGACCCTGTGTATGTATTATTAAATATGATATTCGAGCGGAATACGTTATCACGTAAAACTATCGTCCGTAAACCGACTTTACAGATAACCATTTTTTTTTTTTTGTAATTTTATCTACAAAATGTAAGATACAGAAGTGCATTTTTGCGCATTGAATACAGTGATTTTAGTATCGGTTTCAGAGATTTTTCAAATTATAAAAAAAGTCCACTAGCATTTCATTTACATTTGGTTTTTTTGCAGAGCCTCTGAAGATTTGAAAAAACATACTGTTCTTTCAACCGATTGGAATGAATTTTGTCAACAACTCGATAATAAAAATATAATTTTGTCACCTTTCTGCGGAGATGAGGCTTGCGAAGATAAAATTAAAGCCGATAGTGCAAGGTAATGAAAAATAATCAGAACTGCGGACGGAGACAGATAGATGGTATTCGAATATCAAATATAAAATATGAAAAATATTTTAATACAGCCAATGGAGTATCTGAAAGTATTCAGATACCCAGCTCTCTCAGAAATTACAACGCATTAATTAAAGTTTTACCAATCAACATTTAAAAATATAAATGTAATTTTCATTTTAGGGATGATGAATCGGTTGAACCCGGAGCGCCAGCAATGGGAGCTAAGTCCTTATGTATTCCGTTCCAACAACCGACTGCTATTAAACCGACGGACAAATGCATTTATCCGAGCTGTAACAAAAAGCCTGTCAGTTATACTTTATTCGGAAGAAGTTATTAAACATACATAAAGTATAATATGCAAAAATAAACATCAACAAACTGCCAAATATAAAATTTGTTTTTTTTTTTAATTTATTTTTATCAGCCAGTTAGATAGAAATTTCATCAAACAACATAGAATAAAAATGTTATACAGCTGCAGTTACTGCATTGATAACTTTCGTGTTATGAATTTAATCTAGTTTGAAATCTTTTGACGTGAAAACGTCTTACAAATTGATGAAACACCAGCTGCACGCACTAAAAAGTGTAACGTTCCGCCTGACCCTGTGCGTGCAAGCGAGAGCGCAGTATGCTTCGGCCCAAGTTTGACAGCTACTAAAATTTAGGTTATGTGTTACGGAATACGTTATCACGTAAAACTATCGTCCGTAAACCGACTTTACAGACAACCAATTTTCTTTTTGACGTGATAACGTCTTATAAATTGATGAAACACCAATCTTATAAATTGATGAAACAACACCGGCTGCATGCACGAAAAAGTGTCACGTTCCGCCTGACTTAAATATGATATTCGAGCGGAATACGTTATCACGTAAAACTATCGTCCGTAAACCGACTTTACAGACAACCAATTTTTTTTTTTAATTAGAAGGTATTTAACCCATAGATTACATAGTTATTTGACCCCCTTCCTCGCTTAGATTTTTAAGACATGAAAATAGTTAATTCGTACTTAACTGTTACAGCGTGGCCCTATGTAGTACAGGATTTAGTAATAGGTCGTGGCCTAGAGCGGGAGGTTTAAAGGCAGCCGCATAATCAATGACCAATACTTAAGATACGCGTAAATCGGGCGCTGTACGTAAGTTTGTGATAACTAATACAAAAATTATATGCGGAACCCAGGAATTTTTCAAAACGGTTGTATCGTGCCGCACTGAATATGACGAAATTTTAACTAGACCTTCATTAATTTTGTTGTCTAAAGAAGCGATTTGATAAGAAAAATATATTGCTCTTCGTCTTTTTGTAAAAAAAATTGGTTGTCTGTAAAGTCGGTTTACGGACGATAGTTTTACGTGATAACGTATTCCGCTCGAATATCATATTTAATAATACATAACCTAAATTTTAGTAGCTGTCAGGCGGAACGTGACACTTCTTCGTGCATGCAGCCCCGGTGTTTCATCAATTTATAAGACGTTATCACGTCAATAAATAAAATCTTTACTTTTTTATCACTAATGTTTATTTCTCAGAGCAGTGCTAGTATAATTAAATTTCCAAGGCTGGTTGTAACTTACCCCCAAACATCTGTCCCAAGTTAGGATAAATTGGAGCATTGTAGTGGTGTGCCTAATATATTCATAATAGGTAGACGTAACCTAATATGAGCAAGTTTATTGGAATATGATTACCATGATATTGTGGATTAGGTTATCGGATATTCGTATTATTTTTCTACTCAACGTTTGAACGTACATACTACCATGCAAGCAACGTTGTCATTTTACCGTCGCTTTGTATTAATATATTAATAATAATAGTAATATCTTCTCTTCTCTTTCGCACGTTTAAGTTGCAGATCTCGCCGAGCTGCCGCACTCGCACTGCAAGCGTGTGATACCGAATACGTACTTGCCATGCCTCTATCTGTCCTATTCTCTCACCTAGCTTCTTTACTGCAGTAATATGCACGTCTCCTTTTCTAAAGCTATCCTATTATTTTATCTTGGTATGCATAGCGTATTAGGTACCACATGAAACGAATATCAGAATATTAGTATTAACACAGTTACGCATGTAACTACCATGTTGATCGGTAACGCTATTATATTATATTAATACGATCTGATGAAACGGACGGTGAACTTCGTTACTATTACTTGACTAATACCAGGTAATAGGTAAGCTACCTAATATCAGTAAACCGATATATTCAATATTAGGATTACTACAAAGTGACCATAATATAACATCTCTAGAGCATTTACTTGTTTCAAAATAAGAAAAAAATCAGAGAATACAAACGAAAGAGTTCTTTATTTTTAATACTTGTGCATAAATAGGCACTTAAGGCTGCCACAGACATAACTTTGATCTGTGGAAGGCTTTTATATAGTACAAAGTTATTACAGTAACAAACAAAATAAAATTTACTTCTAAAAATGACATTGGTACAGAGATATTAAAAATTTATTTTATCATCGAGAATTAAATTATGCTAAATAACAAAAATATAAATTAACATGCACCAAACCAAACATTTGATTCATACATTCTTAAATTGAGTTTCGAGACCCCTCACAGGATTCTGTGGGTCGCAGTAAACAAATTTATTATAGAACTATTGATCTTACATTTCTACAATGTCTGAACTTTATTGCAAAAATAAATGTCTTCTGGCGTGATTACATAAATCTGTATATTTCAATTAAACGATTCAATTTCAAAAAAAGAACCCGTGCAAATAACTCACTTTAAAAAATTAAAACTGTAAAAAAGTATGCAAGAATTATTTGGAAATTAACTTACAAACTGAAATGAAAAATTTTCCACACATTTCTTTAATAGATTACGGTGACTCGTTCATCTATCTACGTTTTCTTTCTGCTGGTTTAGAGACCAAAGACTTGGGTATTTTTTGATCTGGGGTTATGTTTTGTGCATCGCTTGCTTGTCCTGGTTCAGGCTTTACTTCTCTGGGTACTGCTTGCATTGCACGTCGCTTTTCTTCTTCTTGCTTTTTTTTTGTTTCTTCATCGATGCGTTTGTGTTCTCTTTCGACAAGATCTTTTAGTTCTTGCTGCATTAAAAAAAATTTTTTAATTGAATTCGTTTTCAACGATAAGCTTGCATTTGTTTCAGGATAATCAACCGATTTACGGTTTTTGCTCGCTCGAACTTAGTTTTCAGGAAATATATACCAAACCGTTCGACAGGAAGACATAATATTTTAGGAACGCAATCTGGGCGTAAACAAGGTCAATAGAATATGTTTTCAAAAGTCAATAGTGCAAAAGATACTAGCAATGATGATTTCTGTACATCGTGATGAGTATAAAAGAAAATAAAAATCTTACAAACCCATTACAGTATAAAAAATTTGTTGTCGGTGCCTTTAAGTGATTTTCAGGTACATGAGAAAATTTGGACAATTTTTTTCAGGAGAATCCAAATCAGCCTTTATTAAGTGCAACCCTTCATTTTAAACACCGCTCTAACGAACACCTTCAAAACTTCCCAAACCAATATCTGTTACTGTACTATTTCTCTATTGCGGACAGAATAACCGACCCGAGGGTTTCGCTGTATAAGATTTATCAAGAAATTTTTCTCAAATGCAAACATAGTGAAATGACACGAAAGTTTATTATAGAAAACGAGTCTTACCCCCCAACCGAGTTCATCTGCGAATTTTTGGCAGCCGTCATCGCATTCACCCAGAATAGCCACATCTCGATTGGACGGATCGTGAAAGTCCAGACCGCCACCGATATTAAGCATCGTGTGTAGACGACTTTTTTCACCAGCTTTTTCGCGATTGATGAGAATTCGTGGTACTTCATCTGCTACACTAAAAACACAATTTTTTTGATATACTAAATAATTTTTGCTCGATGTTCACGCCCCGTTTGTCGTAAAGTAATAGATAGTCTACGTTACCCATCCGCAGTGCAAAAAAGTCAAATCGGTTTTTGAGTTTAGAGGTTTAAATATATACAGTGTAAACTCGTTATAACGAAAAACTCCCTATAACGTCGACATTTTTACGATTTGGTTGGTTTACCTTAAAACCTATACATTAATACCCTCTTTATAACGCAACAGCCATTCTCTATTACGAAGAAATATGTTCATATTTAGGCGTCAGCAAATGTTTATAGACATAAAGAGGACCATTCTGAACCATCACCATCTATTCAACAAGCACTTGATGACGCCAAACTTATCGAAAAATTCCTATTATTTAATGAAGATTATTCCACCACATCCCAAGGCATGCATAAGATACTTAAAATACAAAACAAATATTGGCATAGCGAAAAACGTCAGGCAAATTTAACAAACTATAGGTATATGTGTTTGGAATAAATTAATTTTGTGAAAATTGGTTATTTTTCTTTCTTCCCTCCATATAACGAATATTCTTTATAACGAAAAAAATGTTCGGTCCCTTAAAATTCGTTATAAAGAGATTATACAGCACATTGAAGATTATTGTTAATTTGGTTGTTTTTCTTTCTTCACTCCATATAACGGTAACTCTCTATAACGATAAAAAATGCTCGGTCCCTTGAGTTTCGTTATAAAGAGTTACACTGTATATATACGACCGTGTTCTTTTATATTATACAAGCTATCGGATGAATGGTATAGGAACTAATTGAAATCAGTTCAGCCATTTAAGCGTCAACAAAAGACGAACAAACAGTTCACATTTATGTCCCCAGGGATTTGTATTGATATTTTGGGGCGTGTAATTTTATCTTTTATACCGCTATAAAATCGGTGTGTTTTCAAATTCTAAAAATAATTTTATAAACTGTTATTTTACAAAAGTAAATTGTATTAAGAAACTTACTGATCAATTAACGAACCAAACGGCTGCACAACTAAAGATGATCCTAGAACGATCAAAAGTTCGCAGTTTTTGAAATCTTTACCTAACAAGCTGTGGAACCGCGATGGTAAATTTTCTCCGAAGAAAATAATATCTGGTTTAACTACTCCGGATTCACAACTTTCATTTGTACACTTAGGGATTTTATCTTTAAAGATGATGTCTGCAAAACAAATTTTGTTAAATTATCCAAACTGAAATTAATTTTTTAATAGTTATTGGCGTAACTAGTAGTCTAAGTCAAACATCGCGCTGACAGGTCATGACTTAGCCTACAAGTTACGCCCATAATTTTATTCAACAATTGTGCGTTATTCATGTTTTATTTATTGTTATTAATGAGATGTTGTAAATATCTATTTATTTCTTTATAAAAAAAACTGTCAATACTAACAGCACCAAACAGCACGATTCAATGTTTTGGTTTGAGGTTAGCCGGTTATGAATAAACTCCATGTCGAAAACATTCGGCCTCTCCATTTTAGCCTCAATGGGTAACAACGGAGTTGTTGTTACCTACTATTTCGTTACGACTCAGAAAATAGTTACGTTTATTTTCATTACTCCACAATGGCCGAGCTAGTAGGAATCTTCATTGAGTTATGACAAGTAATTGTCACCAGTCGGTAAATGGCTATTTAGGGTTCGGTTTTTAGGCATGATAAAACATGAATAGCGCGCATGAGTTGAATAAAACAAATTCGTTAATTTTTTTTAAACTTTTTTGTTGTGCAATATTTCAATGAGATCAATAAATTCAGAATGCTTACTTTTCATCCACTCTAGTGAGTATTCATTGCCGCACGTCAAGCAATGGCCAGTATAAAACGTTCCGTGCGCTTCTACTAATTTCTGGGTCGGTATTCCAGCGATTCTTTCAAGTGTATCGATGTTCTGCGTATAATGACGCAACAGAAGACCTTTCTCATTCAACAATTTTATAAAATAATGACTTTTGGTTGGCTTGAACTGACCAGGATATAATTCTTTAGCAAGATCGAAAAACGGTTTTGGATTTCTTTTGAAAAATTGTAAATCAAATATTGCTTGCGGATCGGGTAAATCGTATTTAGCTAAATTATTATATAAGCCAGATCCCGGTGATCTGAAATCAGGTATTCCGGCAGCTAAAAAAATTATTAAATTATAAAAAAATTATTTATATTTTTTTTTGTCGACAAATTTAATATTTGTACAAACCTGTAGAGATACCAGCACCTGCCATTGTAATAATTTTCGTCACCTTTTTTTCCTTTATATAATTTGTTACTCCTTCCAAGTCTGGACTTATTAAAACCTGTAAAAATATTACACTAAAAAACATGATTTAGAATTTAATTGCGTGCGTGCAAAAAATTATTCGTTATTATCTTATTAACCGGTATGTGAAAAAAAGTAGGGTTGAAATAAATAATTGCTAAAATGGAACGAGAATTTTTTAATATTTAGTAAATTGAAAAAAAAAAAGATTTTCTGTCAGTGTGAGTTGTGTTTTATTTTATAGAAAGTAGGGTTGCCCAAAAAAACATTAGAGTTATTACTTTAAGATCAACCAGTTTCAGCACAGAACTACGCTATAATTATTTGAAAATCAAAGAAATATTCTATTAAAAAAATTAAACGTATTATTTGAATCAGAACCTTTGTGACGGATGTTGTCTCGTCATCCAATTCATCGGCAATTCCTAACTTTGTTGCTATATATTTTCTAATTTTCTCCACCATATCATCCGCTTCTTCTATTCGAACATTTTCAGAAGCAGCCCCTGCGCTATCCGTAGGCCCTCGCTGAACATCTCCACTAGACGAAGCCTCGTCTGTGCCCGTGGGCAATTTAGCATCGGAAGAATCTTAAAACAAGGTGTCAATATTTCACAAAAAATATTTGAACTTTTCATAATGGTAAATCAATTTGCACAAAGCTAATGTCAAAATCAAATAAGCAATTCAGAGCATTGAAAATTTTAAACTTACGCAAATATAACATATTCTTTGCGCAATTTGAGACGAAATGTTTTCTTAGAGCTGACAGCACTTTAAATTAAAGTATTTAATACAATTAATATGGAAATTCTGCTTACCTAACAAAGCTAAACTCATAGCTATTTCAAAATTTATAAAAGGTAATAAATGACTGGTACGATAACACTTCTGCTTATATTTAAAAAGAATGTGTTCATTCAATATCGGCTAATATTAAAATAATGTACAAACAATATTATATTTGTCTTGTACTGAAATTTTTAGTTTTTTTTGGAATGCAAGTTTCTTGCAGTTAAAACATGTAATTTAACAAATGTACTGCGAAAAAACCGTGACATTAGCCGCTAATATAGTAAAGCTGGTTACATACCTTTAGATGTCATATTCTATTTTGATAATTGCACAAAACCAAAAATTAATTTGACAATCGCGTCGCAACTTCCAAATTCATTTCCCACTTGACAGTTGACACAGATATTTTTTTGTTGTCATGTTGGTCTTTGGTTAAGTGATTCTTCCCAAATTTTACAACCAATCAGAAGTCAGTGCATTTAAACGGTTTTCAAACACAATAACGTTAAAAATGGTTTTGTTGTGACATCCAGAAAATTAAAGTTTTTCCAGTTTGAAAGTTTGTGTCCCCAATAAAATTGTAATAATCTTAAAGGTGAAGTAATTGTGGTCATTTTGACATATTATTTATATTGAATACGAGAAAATATTAGTGTTTTATCCGAAATAGAATATTTATGTCTCATGGGTAAGTCTACTTAAACTCTCATTGTGAAGGTTTTCAAAATATTTCTCGCGTTGAAAATCTGTGAAAATTGAGTTTTTTTTTACTGTTGTTAACATTATAAAATACATTTTGATCTGTTTTGGGAAATTTTATTTGATTTGCGAATATCGCGAATCCATTGTTTGTAAATAATATACGTATAATAATAGGCTACTTATAGCGGATGTTTTACGTACTAGCCTAGTGGTAATTTTAACACATCAACGGACTATTTCGAAATATCTTTAGATTTTGTAGACTTTAAAATCGGTTTAGACGGCTAGAAGTATCAACAGTGGGTACTTTGTTCATATAAAATACATAATGACGAAACGATTGTAATAATTATATCTAAATTTCGACTTTATTTCTTTTCAGGATTTTCAAATAACGGATTAATCAATTTTTCTATCGCGTCTTAGTAGCCTGCCGTGAATTCGGTAAACTAAAATAATGTTAGCACTGGCATCTGCTGGCATCGTGCAGCGAAGGACTCTTGAAAACAACGCAGTGTGATCTGTGATTACGTAAGTCGAGACATTTTTATAAGGTCATGCTGTATCTTGATTAGCTTATGAAATCGCCTCTTCTTTAGTTTTACCTGATCGAATTAAACCGAATCCACGAATTCAAGTAATTTGGATTTATTATGTTTCATTTCATTTTACTTTTCAACTTAAAATCGGTATCTTTTTCATTTTTTTAGTGGTCATAATATGACCAATAAATTATTAGTGCGTAAAGTAAAAGAAACCTCGGCGAACTAATTATTAAAATTTTATTTTTTACACGTGTTTTGAAATTCATTTCAACAAGATATTCGGATATAAATATTTCTGTGATGTATAATGTGACATTTGAGAAAGGAAAAATCATCCTGGCCCACGTGATTCTTCCAACCTCAAGTGCTGCTTTAATGTTTTGAGGTGTATAAATTAATATTCTCTGCTTTATTTCAGGCATCGTTGGGACTGAACTACGATGAAGTACTGTGAATTTTAGATACACTCGTCTGGTATTAAATTGAAATGATGTGCAAATATTTTTTTCCTGGAATAAACAATGTTTTTTACGAAAAAAATTGCATTTTAAATATGACGATTTCAAGTTTCAGAAAAAAATTAAATTTCAGGTAAACCTGCAGTTTAGTGGTCCCTACTTCAGATTTGACCTTATGAATGACAAATTACAGTTGAACAGCGCCAACGTTATTCGTGCAGTTAAAATGTAAAGTAGGGACCACTAAACTGCAGATTTGCCAGATTTCATAATAGAAGCTTTGAATAATGCAAACCGCAGACAGTATTTTATGTACTTACTAATAAAATATTTTCGTTTTTCGCTTTTTGACTCGGTAGTGCGTGGCGTCGGTTACCGACTCTCGCGTTTCAGAAATTGCGGGAGTGTCTTCGTTTTCGGTCGAGTCGAGACGGTGTTGTCTTAAGGAGGAATACTTGGATTAAATTTAAATAATGCACATTTTGCACCGTGAAAGCGGATAATTTTGGTATTGACCTATGGCACCTATAATTTCCTTTCAAGGCGACGCTGCAGGTTGAATCGTCTCCGACTCCGCGTTCGCGCGAGTAAGTGTTTAAATAAATAAAATTTAAATCGGTAAACCGAAGACTCTTTCTTGTGCTACTAGTGTCTACAGGAAACGATGGCCAACTAGTTTGAAGGGATCACCATCGACAGTGTTAAAAACTTATAAACAATACTTTAATAAGAATTCGCGACTTTTAATCCGTTATAATTAAATAAATTGATATTATAAAACAAGATTCCAGTTCAGTGTCTAAATCAATAAAATAACAGTCTAGTCAGTGCGCGACTTTCAACCGTCGTCATGAATTCAGGCAGGGCCTTACAGATATTCGTCATTCATTACAAGTTGGTATGTATTTGTATTACAAAACATTCTTGACTTGTGTTGCTTTCTTTTAAATCTTTGAGGGCGCAGAAAAATCACGATAAACAATGCTCGAGTGGCGCAAGAAAAATGTTTACTATCTTCAATCCATAACAGTATTCTGATAAAATCGCTTTGTCAAAACATTATAAATCGCAACAAACAAAACCGTTGGCGCATGCTTAGACTACTTCTCACTAGATGGAATCGAGCGTGGTTTGCAAATGGTAAAAGTACTTTTAAGCGTGCGGGACATTTTTTGCACCACCGACGCTAATCACAAGTACCAAAAAATGTGGTACACCAATTGTACCACTAAACCTCAAAGAGTTAACCAGGCGTTTGGCACGCCTGCAATTATTGAGCAATAGCTCATTGTTTTTTTTTCCACAAATTTTTGAGAAGATTAAATTATGTATACCAGTGTTTTTCAACCTGTGGGTCGCGACCCCCTGGGGGGTCGCGAAGCTTCTGTAGGGGGGTCGCTAGAGGTCGAGAGAATTTTAGTAAAAAAAACAATAAATAAATAAAATTATCGGCCAATTTTTCAGACAATATATTAACAAAAAAATATATAATTAATACATTAACGTTTCAATCCGGATTTGGACCTTCTTCAGAACTGATCTAAAAAATATAAAAAATAATTAATATTTAAAATCTAATTCGCTTTTTATAGAATCTTTCAAAATTATTACTGATTATAAAAATAGTGAAAAAATAATAATTTATAATCAGTAATAATTTTGAAAGATTCTATAAAAAGCGAATTAGATTTTAAATATTAATTATTTTTTATATTTTTTAGATCAGTTCTAAAGAAGGTCCAAATCCGGATTGAAACGTTAAAGTATTAATTATATATTTTTTTGTTAATATATTGTCTGAAAAATTGGTCGATAATTTTTTTTATTGAAGAGTTCTAATCAGACGTTAATCAAAGATTTGAAAAAACAATAAAGATTGATTTATTAAGTAAGAGAATTTTAACAAAAGGATATACGTATTCGATGTTTGTACATAATTGTAAAATAATGTGTTTCACGTACTATATTATGTACTTATATCCGAATCCTAATTATGGAGACGTATAAAAACATCGTATGGAATGAATATTTGTAACACTGTAACATACACACATACATACATGATAAAAAAGCGAAGGATCAGGGGGTCGCGAAATATTTTTTCATACCAGGGGGGTCGCATCATGAAAAAGGTTGAAAAACACTGATGTATACAATTGAGGCTGTTATCGTAATCGTTTGATAAGAAATGCATTTAAATTTTATTTAAACAAATTTCAAAATTGCACACGTAAAAGTACTAACGTAGCATATTCTACTGATTTTTTTATATAATATAAGGTCCGCTGTGAAGAGCGATAGCTGTTTTAGTGGACGGGAGAGGGGTCGTGTAGAATTTTGTAGATTTAGGCTTGTCACGGATAAATGTGGCCTGACTTGCAATTTCGCTCTGGTGAATTATATGTACATATATGTCTTTTTTCAGCGCTAACGCCTTGATTATCGGTATTTTTTGTTGTCATTTCTTTATTATACATTTTAGAGAAGAACGGGAAATTGACATTTTTCTAATTTTCAAAAATTAATAACAAATATTGACTTTACAAACTCAAAAATTAATAACAAATATTGACTTTACAAACTCAAAAATTAATAACAAATATTGACTTTACAAACCATTTCCCTTTGGGCATCTGTCAAAAAATACAAAAAAAATTTGTTTGATTGAAAATTTCTTCTTACTGTTATAAAAAATTGTTTTAAACTGCAATATCAGACTATAGGTTTCCGCTTGATAGCATAATATGTTTTCATAATCAATACGGTCTCTTGAATTGATTCCCGAAAAAAAAAAATAACCATTACGCCACGGCGCCCTACTACGTGTAGTGGTGTTATCATGGTATAGAAGTGTACCACTTGTTTTATGGATTACACTATATTTACACAGCAATTATTATATTGTTTTTTTAAACTATTAGCTGTCAAAAATAATAAAATAAAACTGTTTATAAAAATTAAACTACTGAACACATTTTAGTGAATTTAAATAGGGTTCTGGTCTGATAGTAAACAAAGTGAATAAAATATAACCCAAGGCAATCCGACCAAAATTGCGATCTGTAGAGTCGTGACGTACGTACATACGTACGTACGTACATACGTACAGACCAACCGACAACTGCTGTTTGTGATTTTCAATTACAATTTTAATAGTATTTATGAACTCGAATTGATTTAAAAATGGTTCTGTTTTATAGATTAGAATCTCCTCTTTTCAAAAAGCTTCAATTTGAATGGATTTCGTGTGAAATTAACTTAGATATAACTTCTTATATGAACGAAAGTCAGCTCTGACGCACAAAGCGATAATAAAGCACATACCGCTAGTTTAGCGGTATGTGCAATTGAATCCGAAATTCAGAACGGCAGCGCCGGTTCCACCTGATATAAATAGTATATTGTGCGACTAGTGAGAGAAGGAGAAGATTCCATGAGCGTAAAACGCACGCGAGTGGAATCTTCTCCTTCGATCAATGGTCGCACATAATATTTTATTCAACTAGCAGGAGTAATATGTAATCGGGGTCCTGATAAAAGAGGGAAAAATAATAAATCACTTCATTGATTGACGTACCCACCGTCAGTGTATGCACACAAGATTGCCATGACTTTCACTGAATTGCGATGCTGTTTTCATATATACAATACCGCCTACCACGTTCCTATTGGTCCAGAAGCTGCGTGCAGTTTTTTTTATTATTGCACGCTTGGGCTTGCTACTGAGTTTCTATTGGTCCAGAAAATTCATTATCACACTGTACGGCTCATTATTAGCACTCTATGCGTCAACATGAAGTAATTTATTATTTCTCCCGAGTTTAACAGGGCCCCGAAATTACATATTACTCACGCGTGTTGAATAAACGTCTTTACTATTTTTAATGGAATACAAAATAACAGAAAATGTGTCTTTTGTTTCAGATATCGACTTGTAATGAATCTGCTTTGGTGAGTTTTTTTATTTTTTTTTTGTAATATTGAGCTTCTAGCCACTAGAAATTAAAAAAAAACTATTTTGATTAACTTGTAAATATATTGTGTTCTATTGGCTGGAACAACTCAAGATTTTTTGGTTATGGTAATTATATTGGGATCCATCGTTCCTCTTTTATCTTTCGTGACGCGTAAAATTTCAGTTAGGGTCTCCGTGACATTTTTTTCCAGGTAATTTTGTGTGCATAATTTTTTCGCAATGCAAACTTCAACATTTTTTAATCACGTGACACATTCACCGCTACCATCAGTTGTTTTTCAATGTTGAAATTTGCATTGTTTTATTTATTTATATTTTATGTTTAAGTAGACCTTTTTGCGTCCGAACATGTTTTCAATATTTCTGTGCCCTAAAATAGAATAATCTTTGAACAATTTGAGATATTGAAAATACGTTCCCATTGAAATAGTATATCACCAAAAAATACACTGGGGCGCGTCTAGGGGTTTTGGGAAGCAGTCAGTGTGCGTTGCGGACTGCTCTGTAGGGTTCGGTATCCGGTCTCGTTAGCATAGCTCCCCGTTCCTGTGAGACCATCGCAGCTTTCACGTTAGATTAGCTGGTGTTTTGAACGCACAAGGTCCTTGCGCGGTTTGCAGGTATTTTTAGGACAGGACCTAGGGTTGGACCACTGGCTCGCGTTCTAGGAGGCCTTGGATCATGTAAGCAACAGCCATAGTTGATCCAGGGGCGGAGGTGGTCCGAGTAGGGCTCGATTATATTAAGTGAACACTATACATACACTACAACAAACCGATTCCTCCGTGAGACCGTGAAGGACCCCTTTAGTGTGGGGGGTTCCAACAAAGGTGGAGGAACAGTTCGAGTCCTCTGCCCAACTACCAGCGGTGATAGAGAACAAATTGTGATCTATCCAACCTTATTCAAGGAGTTTCAACGGTGGCAGGTGGACAAATTGTTGCCTGACCCAACTGGAGGAGAAATAAAGTTCGATTTTGTTGTAATATTTCAATGAGAATCATTTTTTTTTACAATAGTTGAGAATCTGATGTAGTAGCTTTGGGCCTATAAATTTGCTACTACATAAATAAGTATCAGCAAATAGTTGGTAAAACTATAAGTTTCCAAACTATTTATGATTGATTGATTTCAATTTCTCCTTCAGCCTTTTTTTCAGCAGAACGGAGGGACAAGCCACCGTCCTCTGTTCCAACGACATTTCTAAAGATTTTGATTATTTATATCGCGTTTTTTTTCCTTCAAATGAATTTCATTAATAAAAATTTTTTGCATACAATTATAAAAGTTAGTTTATTTTTTTTTTTTAATTTTTGTTTTGATAAATTTTGTTTATTTTAAATATAGCTACATGTTCTAGATATAGGTATATTTTTTATATTCTTATATTTATATATTTTTTTTTAATTTATATATTTTTTAATTCTAATATATAAGTAGTTTAAATTCGTAGGCTCGTTTTAGGTACGGTGTTTATTAAAACCAAAGCCGTCGTCGCATTTTCCGCATATGAATCGCGCGCGCCAGATCCCTGTGGGCCTTCCTATGGGCCCGAAAAAAAAACCCCGATCCCACACTGTGCATGATTTTTGGTATTGTATAAATTTCTAAAATCTCCTCCGGGTACAACTCGCAGTTGTAGTTTAAAACACTGTGAGACTGTCTCCCGGGGGCGCAGGGCATAAAATTGATTATAGTGTTTACTAATTACTAAACATTTTATCGTAATATTTATATGGCTCTATTATTGAGCCAAAAATTAGTTTTTCGATTGATAAACCAACACATTTTAGACGTAAACTTATTCCTTTTTTACGTTGTTATATTTTTTCAGGATGATTTCTTTCAGTGTTTTCTACTCGACTGAATATTTAGAATTTTTATATTCCAAGATTTCTGCCACTTTTTTGTATGTTTTCAAATTATTGAAAAAAGAAGTTTTACAGTCTACAAACTATTCGAAAGAATTTTTATTAGGTGTATTTAATTTTTTAACCGACTTCAACAAAAAGGAGGAGGTTCTGTGTTCGTCTGTATATTTTTTTTTTTTTTTTATGTATGTTCACCGATTTCTCCGTCAATTATGGACCGATTTTCAAAATTTTTTTTTTATTCGAAAGAGTGCACCCGAGGTGGTCCTATCGGAACCAAGTCAGGATCTGATGGTGGATCCCGGAGAAATCGAGGGAAACTCGCAAATTTCAAAGGCATGCATAATGTTTTTTTATGTATGTTCACCGATTTTTAGTGTTAGATTAACACTAAAAAGAGAAAAATAAAATATTTTTAACAAAAAAATTGAACCGACTTCAAAAAAGGCACTAAAAAGTAAAAAATAATTGCGTATTGAAATGTTTTGGAGTCGGTGTCAGCCAAAATGAAATCTATTCCGAGAACTACACCGACTCCAAAACATTTCAATACGCAATTATTTTTTACTTTTTAGTGCCTTTTTTGAAGTCGGTTCAATTTTTTTGTTAAAAATATTTTATTATAGTTTTTTTTCATATATTTTCTGTAAAATTCGTAAACGCACAACAGTCAAGGCAACTGTATAAATATTATTGTCTCTTATATATGGTTTAAACAAATATGCCCTAACTCTGCGAGTTGATGCACAATTTTTTTATTTCTTTTTGTTTTGTATTTTGTGTTCTTCTGGTTTAAATAAAAAAAAAATATGCCCTGTAATATTTGCCAGAATATTGTCAATTGATTTTTTACTTCAAACATATCTATTTCATATTATTAGAGCAGCTATATTTTCAGCTGTAAAAATGTGAACAGTGCTGTGCCGTCAAAATTATTTCTTCTAAACTTTAGTCATTTTGTATGGTACTCTTGTTAACGAACTACTGCAATAAAATTTAAATTAATAAGTACCTACCTACCAAATACAACAACTAAATAAATTTTTAATGCAAATAATTATACTTCAATCGAAAGTATCAAAATAAAAAAAAAATTCTCTCAAATTGAAAAAAAAAAAAAACGCGGAGCGCGTAGGCATAAAAGACACTTCGTCGCTCGCAGCTGCACCGCATTTCAGCGTGAAACCTCCCGAATGTAGTTTCGGTTTCTGCCGAATGGGCAGCCGAAATCAAAACTAAGCCGAAACCAGTTTTTTGGCCGAAACTAGGCCGACTCCGAAACCGAAACCAAAATTTCGATCGGACACTAGTTATATCACTAATACCTACGTAACGTTGGCCAAATGAGGCACTCGTTAAAAAAAGACATAGTTGCATAACTTCGAAATACGCAGGCGCTTTCGTAACACGCGCGTTTTATATTCGCAGAATGTTCTTATAAAAGCATGTGCTAGTTGTAGCGCAAATTTAGTTGAGCGGCTCCATTGTGTTGTTTAAGTAATGAAAATGTGTAAATAAAATTCAGTGATACGTGATTATTTAAAACTGAACGTAAAATAACTGAAATGACAATTGTGTAAATATTAATGTCATATTCAACAATTTTCAGATGAAGATTTTCAGCAGCAACTTAAATGTGAGTCTTTTTTGTTTTTATGTTTTAATTTCATGTACCGCTGTCTAAATCGTATGGATTTTCAATATAAAAATCTATTCTTGATATTTTTATTTCATATGAAGATTTTCAAGTTGGTAATGTAAATAATTATACTCAAAATTAACATGCCTGCATACATATTCAATTTATCAATTTTTGTCAAAAAATGTATACCTTTTAGTTTTTTAGTAGGTACTACATGTTTTGTTGTGCTTTAGACAAGTATCATAGGTAATTTTAATTAATTAAAAAATTAAGGTGTTAAAAGGTCAGTAAGTATACTCGTATTTTACATCGAAACTGGTACAAAGAAAGTGGAACAACAAAAATACACGAAACAAATGCAAAACAAACTGAATTTGTTTTATAAATATTTCGCTGTTTTGTGTTATAATATTCTCGTTATTTCTAGAAATCGGCAGTTGAGAATTTTTTTCAATATTTATCTAATTATTACAAATTAGTTTACAAAAAAAAAAATCGTACAATTGAGATATAGTTCACTAGAGCAGGGATCGGCAACTTGTCGCTCTTTCGATGTAGAATTGCGACTCTCGAGTTCCATACTCAAAAATGAATTATTTTATTATTCTAGCTAAAATACCGTTTTGTGCAAAAAATATTTGAATTTTTTTATATCAATAATAGTATATTGTGCGACTAGTGAGAGAAGGAGAAGATTTCATGAGCGTAAAACGCACGCGAGTGGAATATTCTCCTTCGATCAATGGTCGCACATAATACTTTATTCAACTAGCAGGAGTAATATGTAATCGGGGCCCTGATAAAAGAGGGAAAAATAATAAATCACTTCATTGATTGACGTACCCACAATAAGATTGCCATGACTTTCGCTGAATTGCGATGCTGTTTTCATATATACAATACCGCCTACCACGTTCCTATTGGTCCAGAAGCTGCGTGCAGTTTTTTTTCATTATTTCGCGCTTGGGCTTGCTATTGAGTTTCTATTGGTCCAGAAAATTCATTATTACACTCTACGCGTCAACATGAAGTAATTTATTATTTCTCCCGAGTTTAGCAGGGCCCCGAAATTACATATTACTTACGCGTGTTGAATAAAATATATTATTTCGTATTTAAAGTCGTTTATTTTAAATCAAAAATCAAATATATATTAGCAAAATATAGGTAATATTGAAACGAAATTTTTAGTGGCTTTTTAAAAACTGTGAAATTTTGTGAATTGTTACTTTTGGCTCTGCCGTCTCAAAAGGTTGCCGACCCCTGCACTAGATTCCAAGAGAGGACGCAATTATTGTAACTTCTGTTATAATTAAAGAAATTTCCAGTGGTTATATTGGTACAAACTATTAGTACACAATAATCTAATATGTATTTACAGTTTTAAACATTTTAAATTACAATCATTTTAAGAGATAAGTATCAAAAATAATTTTATGAGAAAATATAAAGCATTTTGGAACACCTGCTACAATATGAATGTGTAATTAGTACAGTCAATGATCATTCGATCCTCTTGAAAATAATTACCTAACTGTAGTGTTAGTTGTTTTAAATATAGAAACTGGATTATAAGGATATCTCCTGATGAAAACCAGAGGTTGAAGAAAATACAATCGAGAAAATTGTTTTAAAGGCGATCATTATAATTATATAATATAGTAGCGGCTCTGTCCGAATTTGTAGATTGCCTATTAAAGATAACATGTTTAATTGGATAAGGATTAATACTAAACAAAAATAGTAAACCATATTTATTTTGTTGCGAGTAATTTTTAAATCTGTGATATCTTCTATTACGATATTCATTAAAATTATATGGTGTAAAGGTCAATTTTTATTTAAATTAAATGCCTAAGATAACTAGTTTGATTGGATAAGGATTAATATAGCAGGTCAGTCAAAATAGGTTCGCAAACTCATTATTTTTTGTCAAATTTTGAAAAATAAAAATTATAAATGCGAGTCATCCTTACAAGATAGACAAATGCTATCGCGGACTTTTCTGTAGACCTTATAAGTCCTACAATTCTGTAGTATATTAATTTGATGTATCTGGTTTATTAAGTAATTTAAGAGGGGGCGCCATTATTAAGCTTCTGCCCCGATTCGAAAAAATCGTAGATCCGGGGCTTTTAATAAACCTCCTGGAAGAAATTCTCTAAATGATGGTTAAACCGCATTAAAAACCATTACGCAGTTTAAAAGAACTAAGCGAAGACAGACACACAAAAACAACGACTTTGTTTTATAATATTTAAAGACATTCGTATCTAAATGGGAATACTTGTAAAATCAATAAAAGACGCTATTATTTTATAAAAATTATGCCATGCAATAATTATTAATAATAAAGGCTACAGTTTATAGTCAGAGTGCCCGTCGGCAAAAATTTTACTGACACATACTCTCCCTAAACTTTGTATACGGCTTCATTAGGCCTAGTCTGACACCTATTAATTCCTCTATGACTTTTCTTGATTTTGGGGCGTTTTCTCTCTAAATTGAAAATGGTTCATATTATTTGTCAGAGAACATTATTTTAGCATTTTGATTGAAGTTTTTATGCTATCCAATTAAAAAAATAAACAGTATCTATAAATTTTTTCATGTCATCAAAACGACATCTTTCGGAAAATTTAGAGGGAAAACGCCCCAAAATCAAGAAAAGTCATTGAGGAAATAGGTGTCAGACTAGGCCTAATGAAGCCATATACAGAGTTTCGGGAGAGTATGTGTCAGTAAAATTTTTGCTGACGGACACTCTGACTATTATAAGCCGTGAGGTGGGTCATTTATTGGGACACTACCAGTGAGAACCCTTGAGGTCCACACGACCAACTTCCTGTAGTATGATCAATATTAAATATTCAATATACAGGTGTTTAACAAAATTAAATCCGAAATATATTTTTCAAAAAATCATAAAATACACTTATTGTAGTCTTTTTGATTAAATAAAAAAATTCCAGTCAATTGCGGGCGACGGGACCATTCTAACTTCAAAAAGGTGCACCTTTGATTATAATAAAGAAAATAAAATTTCTTATATCGCGTGAGGTGACGCGGGTAACAAAATTGACTAATAATTTAAAATTAATAATGTTCACACAATTTTTCTGTGCCTGCATGGATATTGTGTATTAAACGATTATTCATGCACATATTTATAATATGTATGCAAAATGCATCATATGATAGTCTACTTGCGTTTATACATTGTAAAGTGATAATCTCTAGAACAAATAATCGTAATACTCCTATATTACTTATATTTATGTATACTCAATATTTAGAGCAATGCTTACACTAGATAGGGACGAATTTAAAGTTCTAACTCATTTACGCTCAAAAACGGATGCCATTCTTTTTACCCGACTACGGCGAAACCAAAAGGAAGGATTATGAGTTTAGCAGTCTATGTATGTATGTTTGTGTTTACGGATGTTTCACTGTAGCGCCTAAACTATTTATCCCATTTTGATAAATATAAGGTGTCCTCTACGATTCGTTATTATGGCCCGGGTAACATAGGCTACATTTATTTATGTATTTTGGTCCCAGAGGGGAGCAAATTGAAAACAAATAAAAAATAAGTTTAAAAACTAAAACCCGACTACTGAAAAGTATGAAACAAGAAAATATTTTCATCTGAGGACAGCCGTGGTCGTATGCCATCTCATATAATATGAGGCCCCTCTAGATGTATAGCGTGATCCACTTTGCCCTAGAGCTTATGATCGTTTACTACTGTTATATATATAAAAATATTTATTGACTTATTTTTTTTACAGTTTATTTACAGAGTATGCTTATATATAATTGTTCCTGTCACCAATTGATAAAATATTTCAGTAAATGCGTTAATATATTATTACGTATAGAATACATTATATGTATGTTTAGTGTAAAAAAAGGGAAAAAAAACACTTTGTAGTACGGCAAAAATTATAGCGAACTATAATAAAGTGTGCTTGGTTCTTTTATGTCTATATTTTTTGTATTTGGATTTTAAGAGGGAAATATCGTAATTGCCAATATTTTTGACTATTGGATTTACAGTTTGTGCGCATCTATTAAAAAAATTGATCGTGATTTTATTGATGAAATTGTTAATATGTTCTATATTAGTTTCTTTATGTATAATATGTGCAATTTTGGTAGCTCTTTTAAAATTTCCAATAGTCCTGATACACTTGTTCTGTACTATCTGTAGTGTTTTGTAATTTGATGTGCATGTGTTACTCCACACTGGGGCGGCATAGATTACTACTGTTAAAATGTAATGTTTTGTTAGGGTAGGTGGCATATGACCACGGCAATCCTCAGATGAGAATATTTTCTTGTTTCATACTTTTCAGTAGTCGGGTTTTAGTTTTTGAATTTATTTTTGTAAGTTGCTGTTTACGTCCTTGATCTTTTAGATTTCATCTAGAATTTTTCGCTCGTCGAAACATACTGACCTAGGTTCTAGTCTACTTAATAAAATTAAGTGTTAAGGATGTATGAGGACCTATATGTGTTTTATAATTTCACTAGCGGTTCGTCCTGGTTTTACTCGAATGCAAAAGAACGGATGTGGGAGTGGAGACATGAGTATGCACCTTCGCGTCTTAGTTTAAACAGATGAATGTTGTGTCCAAATTTCATGATGATCGGAGTTATCGTTTATAAGTTTTTGTTGGGCAGACAAATTTTGATTTTGAGTTTTATTTACATATTATACATAGATGGATGAAAGGCTAGAATAGTTTAATTTTCAGTAATATTTTTATAAAAAGCCCATTGCACGTATAACAACACAGCGAGAAGGTCAGTATTTCGCGGCAGTTTAGCATCCGGATATTATAATTAACACGTGTATGATTTATGTATGGTATCTAGATCAGGAATCATCAACATTTTTCCTTAGCGCGACCTAAATTATTGCCAAAAACAGATTTCACTAAGACCCTAAAACTGGGACGTTTTCAATGTCATCTAGTCTAGGCGAATTCGTCGCACCCGTATGAAAAATTATTCCGATTCGATTTTTTTACAAAATCATGAAGCAATCTGAATAAAAACTGCCGGCCGGTAACCTAATAGACATTGTTTAAATAATTGCTTCTGTGTCTCATCAAAAATAAGGAAACTCAAACTAAACCACTAAATCTCCTTACGTATAATATTTGAACTTCCCCAAGAGGATATTCCTTGGTGTGGCCTGAACATATGAAGATTTATATCTGATCCAGAGAACAGCACCCTAACCACTACACCAAACTGCTCCACCAAAAATTTGATTCATATGCCTGACTTAACTTTTAAGTTTTTTTGGACATGGCAGTTATGGAAATTAATGCATTATAGAAAATCGTTCCGCATAAACTGCATACGAACCATCCTTGGGCGCCCGATCTGTGTTGATTTTTATGTGGAACGATTCTTTGAAATTCGTTGCATATAGTTCGTTGAAATTAAACGACACATTAATTTTATAAACGATTAAATGAATCTACATAAAAATTGTGGGTTAATGAATTATCGTTATAGCTATTTATACGTTGTGTTTTTAATAAAAGAACGAATTACGAAAGTAGAAGTCAATGGAATCATGTCGTGAAGATTTTTACGACCGTGTTAATATCAGTTTTAACGTATTTGATGTAAAATAATCGTAAAATATTTTTAGATATTTTTTTTGGTTTTAATATGTTGTTGAAGACGTTTAAATAAAACTACAGTAGAGTCATGTTAATCTCGGATAATTGAAACGAAACCATAGATATATTACAATAGAGTATGCAAGAAAACAGTGAAATTGTCTGCAATTAAAAGAGAGAACAGTTATGTATCTCTATGGTAACTAATGATGCAAAACAATGCTGATTTGAGTAAACGAATTTCTGGTTTTCTGCTGCGTTCTCTCTCTTAACTGAGGACGCTTTCACTTATGGCAAGCATACGCACTCTTAGTTACTTAAGTATTTATATCTCTATATGAACGAAACAATCAAAACTTTCAAAGTAATCCTGTATACAGCTTTTGTTTTGCAATTATTGACATGACATGTGATTCGTTGATTTTTGAATTTATTGTTTACTTATTTTGCTCACACATTACTGCAGTTTCCATAAATCGTTTAACACAATATAACATTCTGTTCTCTAAATATTTACCGACTTACTTAGCACGTCTTTTTGTTTTATAGATTTTTACTCTAAAAATACATATAAACATGAAACTGGATGAGGCATCTGCACATAAATACGAGTTATATTATAATACACTTATAACAGTGATATGCAACCTGGGGCCTACGGGTTAGCTGTCTTTTTTATACTGCTTCAAGCAAACAAATAATTCACTGTCTTTTTCACTAATCTCTTTTCAGCTTTTATTTTTTTTTTTTTGTAACATGAAAATATTGCATTTCGCATGGCGAGAGAAACGGTTCATTTGTGGTGGAAGTGACGGGCTAGTTACAGAAAATTGTATGACAAGAGAGTTGACTATATGCAAATCAGATCCTTATAAACAAACGCGAAAGATATTTTTTTTACAAACAAGCTTTTATTAGTAACTAATAAAAAATTGTTATTAGAAAAATTCTTTTATTTTTGTTTTTAGTGTGCTTTACTAAACGTGCCTTTTGCATCCAGACGAAAGCCGGACCGGTCAGTTAGTTATTATAATATTGTATTGTTATCGGAACCTACATACGTATGCAAAATGTCAACTCCATCGGATAACGGGAAGTAGTTAAAAGTGCGATTTGAAACCGGGCGAAAGCCGGGACGGTCAGTTACTTATTGTAACATTGTATTGTCATCTAAAATACACGCGTATGCAAAATTTCAGCTCAATCGGATAACAGGAATTGGGTCAAATTTAACACGCAAGATTTGATTTCAGACAGCCAGACAGACACCGGGAGAGGTGAAACTAAATAAAAGCTTGTAAAAAGAGGTGCGTCAGTGGGGTTATAACTTATAATCGTCGCACATCCGTCACACATTCCGCGTGTCGTCGAACGAACCATTTATCCTTCGAATCGTCGAGGCAATGACGCCGCTTAAGGAGGTTGAGCCGTTTTACGAAGATAATGAAAAAAATCTGAAATAAAGTTTTTTTAATAGATTTTTTATGACAAAATTTTCTGTAAAAAATCCAAAATCATTAGGAGATTTATAAAGTTAAAAATAAAAAAAAACTATTACATGTAGTCTTATGGAAAATATGTCAACCTAGCATGCAAACGGTACATTTTATTTTTTTGCAAATAACAAAATAATGTCAGCAGTTCCGAAAACTAACTATGTAAAGCATCGATGTCTTACGCATATTTTAATATTTTTTTCAATTTAATTAGGAGACTTTTAATCAATAAAAAAAATTATTGAACCTTAGCACTTTTCGATTATGGACTTTTATTCTTGACAATTTTAACAATTTTAACTGAATTTTCAACTTTTCAATGATTTAATTTTAATGTTTATTACTTCTAATTTCTTTTTTAATTATTTACTGCAAACAATATGTAAAATACAGATATTTACATTTTTTTTTTAACCTAACTTTGTACAAAAAATTCAAAAGTTAGTCCATTAAGTAAAATACTGAAATAATTAATTAATATTAAAAAAAAATATTTATTTATGCCTTCATGACAATAATTTATTGGTATCATCGACTTATAACCTTTTGTAAAAATTTATTATGGAAAAGTTCCCATTTAGGATTCGACTTACTTTTGATTGAGACTGTAAGGCTACGTTCACACGTTGCGGTTTACCGAAACGTTTTTCGTATGCGGTTTTCAGTAGCAAATGCAAACATATACACGTATTCACACTATACGGTAAAACCGAATGCGGTAAAAAAAACAGTTTCGTTTATTTTTGCATCCGTGTCTTGTCACTGAAAACCGTGAGCCGCGTACGGCAAAAAAAACGAAACCGGTCTCACAGTACGGTTTCTTTGTACCTAACCGGCGCAGTGTGCGGCAGTCGCTACATTCGATTGTCGTGTTTAGACGTGCCGCTATGGATAATAAAATTAATTTTTTCAAATCTTCTTCCAATCTTCCTAGAAGTTCATTAAACGCTGACATCGACATCCGAAAATAATTGAAGAATTTCGTTTCATCACTTCGCAATTCTAACATGAGTGTCCAAAAGTGACCCAGATTTAAACGCCTAGATACAATAGGATGTTCCCAAAATCTTCTATGTTTTTTTTTTTTTTGTTTTTTCTGCAAAATAAGTGCCAATAAATGAGCACAGTCGCAAAGTCTTCATCGTCCATTTTTTTGCAGCAAACTGAACACAAAACAAACCGCATACGAAAAACGTTTCGGTAAACCGCAAGGTGTGAACGTAGCCTATGCTTAACCTGACGATTTTACCGTATAAGAAAAACGTTAAATGTGAATACTGAATACGTTTCTGCTGTATACGGTAAAATCGTATAAGAATACCGAATAGAAAAAACCGTATCGTGTGAACCTAGCCTAACGGATCAACCTCCTTAAGGAATTTCACTTAAAAATTGTTTTAATCTGTGCGTTCACCGGAAGATGGCTTTGCAATATTGTGAACACCCTGTTTGCTTTTTCGTAGTTTTATGACCAAAAAATAAATGATCATTTAGCCAACATTTTAAATAATCAAAGGCGCCATGTGAAGTAAATGTTATTGATTAATTATTTGAATCACGATTAATATTCATTATACAGAAATATTTTTGTTCGTTTGGGTCATTGGCATCGATAAAGATGTTATCTTATTCAGTTTATTAATAGCTCAATGAATTGATTATACACACCTATATATTTATAGATACATTATGTGTATTATTAACTCCATTCACGGGATGATAGAGAATCTAAAAAAAATATTTATTTTAATAATATTGTACATGTTAACAACTTGCATTTAATTGTCAGCGATATAAACTTTAAATAAATACGCAGAAGTTTGTCTTTTGCTCGTTAGTTTGCGCTTCTGCTTCTGCGCTTCACTGTTTTCAACCACTACATATCCCCACGGCCGTATTTCCGGGCAGGGGCAACAGGGACACGTTCCCAGGGTCCAGACGGAAGGGGAGACACTAGAAAGGCCCCAGAAAGATCGAAAAAATTCGCATTAAAAAAAAAATTGTACGCTTTTTAAACAACTTTTTGTGAAATATTGGCAATAGAGCAATTTAAAACAATTAGTAAATTACAATAATAAATGTAGACTATTTTTTTGTACGCGTGTTATATTAATCATATATTTTATTCCTTTCCAAAATTACGTAAGGTAATAATTCATATGTTTAATTTTTTGTCAAGCGAAACTTGTTTGGAAGATAATAATTTTTCTTAAAAAAATAGGGAGCTCTCCCGTACACGAATTGATCAAAGAGACTGTGCCATTAAAAAAAACGAGTGTGCTTTAGACCACACGACTGAAGTAAAATTTCTTCCTGCCATAATTTGTTATTATTCACCCGAAAATTTACAAAATATGAACTTTAAAATGAATTTACAATTTTATTCACTTTAAACGTAGAATATTTAATGTATTGAACAAAATATTAATTTATAAAAGTGTTCAAGAACGAAATGAACAGTCTAATCTAAGAATAAAGAAATATAAACATAAAGATAATGAAAACAAAAGTAATACAGTGCAATTACTTAGCTCTCGTTGGATTTTGAGCGTAAATCTTTATGAAATATTATTTAGCTCCTCAAGTTATGTAGGTTTACAAAACATTTTCTGTCACCCGATAGCGCCACTGGCAAGTAAAGTATGTGTCATTCTATTGTTAGTAGTGCTCATATTTTCGGCCACCTTATGGCACTACTAGCCAGTGAAGTATTTGTCATCCTCTTTCTATCTTAACTAACTTATATCTCCCTCTCAACTTCCGTTCGCCTCGCCCGATCACAGTTTCCGTAAATCTCTCGTCACGCATTCACCAGATTACTCCCCAAGTGAAGCGTGCGTAAAGAAGTTTTACTTCAAAAATATTTTTAATTTATTTGCCTTTTTTATATGAACTGTCTGCCTCAATATAAGATGTTTACACGGTACGCCCGTGTTTGGGGTCAAGGTATATCGTTTTTTCCAAAAGAGTAAAGCCCCAGGCCTTTACAGAAATTGTCTTCCGTGTATGTATACCAACTACAAAGTGCTGCAATTTTTAATCTTTGATGAAATATTTTTGATTCGTTTGAAATATTTCGTGTTCTACGTAATTTATAACACAAACGTACAAGTCATATGCTAAAGGCTTGTGATTTTTTCTTAATACCCCGACGGTTAGTCTGGAATATAAAGAAAAAGAAATAAAAAGGAGAAATTTATTTTTTTTACTGCCACTAGATTATGAAACGTAAAAAATATAGAAGTTATGAGATTACACAAAACTGATTTCTTATCTATTTACAAAATTATAGTTGTTACAGTTAAATGTATTGGTTTGTTTATTGTTAAAACAATTATTTGGAATTTGTCTGTTTTTTTTCATTGTTTTATTTAAAGTGCTCTCTAAGAAAGCTGCTATAATAATTTTTTGAAAATATCGAGATTATATGGCACTATCACAATCAGAAAGTTTCCTTGTTTTACTATGAATCATAGTCCTAATATATTACAAAATTAATGGCGAAAGAATTTTTGAAATATCTTTAAAAACAACAAAGGAATGCTACTTCAAAGTTTAAATTTGACAATTCGTTGCTGTTGCCGTCATATTTCGACGTAAGACAGGCAACAGAAAAACAGTTGAATAAACGTGAAAATTAATGTAATGTCAATTACCAAGTTCGACATTTCTAAATATATCTTATAATCTTGCATTCATGACTTACTATATTATTAGATCAAAATTTAAGGGGTGAGTCATACACTTATCCTTCACACTGTAAAATGTATAAGCCGCATAGTTTTTATGCATGAGACATTGGGAAGGGTTTGCTTTACATTGTTTCATTGCTTTGCCGCTTCACCTACTGTAATGGCTAACTCCTTAAATTTTGCTACCTTACTATTGCCATACTAATGTGACACCTTGTATTTTCTCTGCACCTTGTGCCGCGTGACATAAAGCGTCCTACACACTTTGATACAAGCTGCGATGCAGGCGTGGACTCTTATGTTTCATGATGCAAGTAGCAGTGTGTGTTGTACTGAATCACGTATTTGGCATCAGTTGCGGCTTGCAGAGATGCAAAGTCGGGAATCCCATTTTGATCAGCGAGTCACGACGCCGAGTCGGTGATGCTGATGCAAGTTTCAGCGTGTATAGAATTGCGTCGATGCCAAGACGATATTTTAGAGGTTACTTTATTGTTTGTGTGTGTAAATTCCATGATGGAAAATGATCGTGTACTTTGGGAAGAGTTCATAAACATTTATCCATTGCATACGTGTCTTTGGAATACAAATGTACTTTTAGCTCTTCCAATAAAGCATTTGAATAACGTTTTCTTTCTATAAACTTTTGACCATTTCCTTTTTGATTTCCTTTTATGGAGTATAAAGAGTGCCCCAACAACTGCTAATAAAACTGGTGTTGGCAAAACGTACCTCATTTTATTCGTCAAGCACTAGGTACCTAGAAAATAACATAAGCTGGGAGTACCTCCACGCAGGGCCCTCTTCCCCACTGGGTATTCTGGCACGTGCCCAGGGCCCCGCGATCGATAGGGACCCCCTAGTTTAATGGTATACTAAGTACCTAAACTGTTTAAAACAAAAATCATCAGTGAACTAGTTTTTCATATACTTATTTTTTTGTGTCCTTCATGTTAAAATTGGGAACGTGATCCTTTTAAATATATGCATTTTATATCACATTCCTCGACTTAGAATCTAGAACCTTGTTTATCTATTTTCTTTGTCTATTCTAACAAAATAGTGCTCTGTTAAGGTCATAGGGGCCCCATTATCCTAATGTGCCCAGGGCCTCCAATAGGTTAAAGCTTATGCTATTTTTTAATAGTGTGTGGGTGTTTTTAATAGTGTTGATGCGCGATACGAAATGATTTTGACAAATTCGTATTGTTACAATGTGCTACAGAGAATTTAACACATTTTTGAAAATCGACCATTTTTCGGAGCTCATAGCTAGGCACAGATTGGAGATAGATAAAAAGTGTGAAAGCTAAAGTTGTAGAGAATTTTATCAGCTTTCATTATGTATTACAACAAAATTTCGTACGACGTACCGTTTTCGAGATGAAAGCAAAAAACCAAAAAACGGGACCTTCTTTGTGCTCCCCCCTTCGGGCGTACCTCAGAGGGGCAAGGACTTTTAGTATGTTTATCTCCTAACTAGTCCAAACAAAGTTCCTAAATCAAATGTTCTGCTTTCGACTTTTCCATCTAGATTCCCCTTATGAGCACTCATTGACCAAACTACTAGGAATAATTAATTTGTCGCGGTGCCACAGCACCACGTGACAATATATAACATTTAAAATTTGAAATAATATTGGATTTCCAATTCATATTTTCAGTTTGTTGTCATTCTAAAACTGTTGAAAGCATAGACTTACTTTCCTTGTCTAAGGTTGAAAGTACTGTACAACGCATGTTGCACTTGGAACATTCTAAGATTACGACGAAATGTTTGCAGAAGTTTAGGACACAGGTGGTACACGATCGCTGTCAAACGGTAGAATATATATTCGTTATAAATCCACATAATATGGCCAATTCTCCTATTGCATCTTCAGCGCCAGCGTTATCGCTGAATTTCCGTCTCATTCCACAATACGACGTGGTTCGAGTGAGAATGAGACAAAATATCTACTGTTGTCCTGAAGTTTACGAAATATGTACTAGCAGAGTCTAGACCAGAATATTTATATATCTAGAGGCTGTATCATGATATTATGTAAGCCTCGTCTACAGAAAGCGAAATCGATCTGCGCAGTTTGTCTGCCAGAGAAGCGGACAAAAAATTATCAAAAAGAGTGTTTTTTATATTGCAGAATATTGACCATGATCATGTGCTAACAGAATGCAAAAAATAAGAAACAAATGACAAAAAAAATTAACAAAATGAAAAATCATCCACAGAAAACATTTTAAACTATAAATTAATAAACCAAGAGAAAGATTTTTATTTACTGTATTATTATTACAATGGCTAATAATAATCATTACGATTAAATTCCAATTACAGCATAATTTTTCACTGAATTAGTGAAAGCATATAATATTAAATGAAATTATCGTTCCAAAATTTTAGAAGGCATAAGCCTTCTAAAATATTTTAGAAGGCTTATATATAAGAAAATTTAAATTTTTCTTATAGGTACCTATATAAATAGGTATAAGAAAAATTTAAATTTTCTTATATATAAGCCTTCTAAAATATTATGACGATAATTTCGTCATACGCCATACGCTATATGCCTATAGGAACGCATTCACTTTTGAAAAGGACCTTTTTTTTGCTCTTAAAACCTACACAAGACAAGATTTTTAAATTAGGTTAAAAAGGTCATTTGTTGGCGTAAGCTATATTTTTTATTAGTATCAATAAAACTTAAAAAATATTGATTTGTTTGCTTCCCCCCCACCTCAGAAAAAAATATCTACGCTCTTGACCGGGACGGGGGGCCGTTAATGGCTACATAAGCGTCTCCTCGTTTGGGTGCATTGTATCAATGAAGGACAGAGGAATGTCACAGCCTGTAATATTTTCAAAAAAAATAACACGATGTAGCCGTCTAACAGGCTATGTGTGTTGAGTAATTCATCTGTTAACAAAAGATAGTCACATAGTGTCAGCAAAAGTCGGATTTTATATATTGGTGGAAATGAGATGAGAAAGGTTGACCTCCGCACTCTCTTATACCTGTCAGACTAGCACCGATGCCGACATGGAAGGTTAACTCCCCGACACGTGAAACCTTCTGGGATGTCCTCTACAAATTCGTCAGATTATTTGATCCCAAAGATTAAAGCTCCAGGCACACACATTGCTTTTCAACTTCGATTTTATCTACAAACGCTTCTTCATATTTGCTTGTTATAGATTTTGCCTACCTTCTATGTAATATGAAAGCGAAATTACGATGCTGTATGCCGATTATTTTTCATTAAAAATTTTTAGGTTTTACGCACGCCTGTTTATTTATGCGGCCGTACTCACTATTATTATTATTACAGCGATCCATGATATTTAGTATCTTCTATCTACACCAGTTTCCAAAAGTAAGTGTTACCGTTCCTTTGGGGGTGCTGGAGTAATCCAGGGAGACGGTAGTATCTTAGGAAACAGTCACGAAAGAAGACATTTTTTTTAAATCGTTAATACATATTTCATCTCTTGTGTAAATACCTACAGTTAAATTCGTAGTGATTAGGGTAAGGTTGCGAGTATTGAACCACTTAACTTTAAATTGTCATAACTGCTGAAAAATGATAAGAAACGATAACGTGATTTATGATTTTAATAAGCCTTACATATAAGAACTTGCAGGTGTCATTTAAAATTTTTTGCCCAGACCATAAAGCGGTAAAATATAAAAATCCAGTTTTGTAATGGTCTTTGGACCGCTGTTTCTTTGATTGAACCAGTCAATAAAACTGTACTTACATGGTGAAGTATGTCGCGAGATTTTAACATCGAGAGCGCGCGAAACACTGCGCAGCGCGTCCTTCCCAAACGAAGCTCTTGGCGACACTGGCGGGAGCGGGAATGGGTATTGGTTCAAATAGGCGCAACGGTTGATTTTTCAAGCCGTTCGTTGCCAAGAAACCGTAGCGGTCCATTCAAAGAGCCGGTCCAATGATCGCAACCTTACCCTACCTACTTTTTTTCTGAGTAAAGACTCAAGATTTCATTAATATATTTTTTACATAATTTCATAATTTAAGCGTTCAAGTGTCTTAGCTGGGCTCCGTAGGTAAAAAAAATTCTAGATTAATGATTCAAAAGCTCGTTATAATTTTGCGCAATCAAAGCTAACTAGAATCTGTTGAACGACTTATTTGTTCTTTTTAAAGCGACTTGCTGCGTGTAATGCGTTTAACTTTCTGTTTTCTCGAGTGGAAAAAAGATAATTGCGGATTCAATGACACAAAACGATTTAACAGGTGGGGGGGGGTAGTTACAGTTTCAAAACTGTCTGAGAACTGTGTAGATATTATATGGACCAATCTATACTAATATATAAAGCTGAAGAGTTTGTTTGTATGAACACGCTAATCTCAGAAACTACTGCAGTTCGAATTGAAAAAATTTTTTTTGTTCAATAGCCCATTTGTCGAGGAAGGCTATAGGCTATATAATATTACGCTACGACTAATTGGAGCGGAGCATCAATGAAAAATGTTGCAAGATGAAACTCAAAATTAGTCCGTCCGACAAATATTATCAGGTGAAATGCCTTAACTAAATATTGCAATATTAGCGCACAAAGTATACAAGTCCGGATAGCTCAATCGGTAGAGCGTAAGACTCTTAATGCCAGGGTCTGGGGTTCAAACCCCACGTCGGCAAATATATTTTTATTTTTTTTTTCTACATTGCTTTCTTCTAAGGCTTACATTTCAATTTTTTAAAATTTTATAACGACTAATTAAAATTAAATAAATCATTAATAGCTCATTTGAAAACTGTTACAACTATAGGTAGGTATATAAAAATTATTTTCCTACAGTGTTTTCAATTAAATATTTATTATACCTATTAAAAGAAATGTATTACTTAAAAAAAGTATAAATACTGCTTTTTAACGACAAAAACTTTTGAACGGTAACGCCGATCATTCTGAAGTTTGGACACAACATTCATCTCAGTAAACTAAGATGTATGTGCGTACTCATTTCCCTTCCTTCCCCATTCGTTCTTTTGCACCCGGGTGAAACCGGGCGGGACCGTTAGTGAAATTATAAAACTTCTTTAGATGCATACGTGCTTTCTGTCTTATGTTTAAATAAACTATAGCCTTCACTGCTGTAGTTTTTAAAGTGCTTTAAGTACAGTCTACAGAAGTAGTGGCATCAATGTTTCTTTTCTTTAAAAAACTTTTTAACAAAAAAATTAAACCGCCGAAAAACTGAAAAGCAAAAAATAATAAATCTTTTTATTTAACTAAGTTCTATCTAAGTAGTTGAACGTATGTGACAGTCTAGTATATCTAAGTAATTTTGAGTCGGCGTCAACAATCCTTCGCCGGAAATCTCTGAGCGTTCACGAAGTTAATATCAGCGACAGAGCAACCCTAACGGGCACACTGAGGGCACACGTCTTTGCGAGTGGTCGTGTGGAGAGCGCATGTTTAGAATGTTAATGTTTATCGCTGGAGATTTCACGTATCATTGTTAATTTGATTTGGTTATTTCTTTTAGTGATCTTTGTTCATTGATGGTTTGACGCCGACTCAAAATTACTTAGATATACTAGACTGTCACATACGTTCAACTACTTAGATAGAACTTAGTTAAATAAAAAGATTTATTATTTTTTGCTTTTCAGTTTTTCGGCGGTTTAATTTTTTTGTTAAAAAGTTTTTATTTAATAATTTTTTGTGGCTATATAATTTATAATTGTAATATACACAACTCAGCATGAAAATCTGTAAGTGAACAATAAATCACCCCTATTTTCCCACCCTTAGGGTAGGAATTTTTTTTCCAAATTTATATGAGACGAACCTCGAGGTATACCCTATCCAATAAAAAAATAATTATCAAAATTGGACCACTCTGTAAAAAGTTATGTGTGGTCATACATTACAATCAGTGAGTGAACAATCAATCATCCCCTGTTTTCCTACCCTTAGGGTTGGAATTTTTCTACCAAATTTATATGGGACCAACTTCGGGGTATACCCTTTCAAACAAAAAAATAATTATCAAAATCGGACTACTCTGTAAAAAGTTATGCGTGGTCATACATAAATTAAAAAAAAAAAAAATAAAAAAAAAAAATATACGCGTCGAATTGAGAACCTCCTCCGTTTTTGTTTTTCGTCGGTTAAAAAAAGGAAATGTAGAAAGTAACTTTGCGAAACTTAAAATGTTTTGGAACAATTTTAACAAACTCATCCAAAATTGAACAAACTTTTCAATGATAGACTAAATATATTTTTTGTTAGCTGGCTGTTGTTTGTTTTTTTGTAATTTTTAAATATACGCCCTTATTTGAACGCATTATTTGAAAAACTTCACAACAATTTTTTCAACTTTTGGAATCTCTTAAGATTCACTTAAATTTTCAAAGAGTTCGAAATCAATTAATGTTTGTAAATAAACTTTATCGAATAGAAAGTTAACTTTTCCTGTTCAATGTAGGACTGTATATTTTTAATTCAAATATTTGTTTATAGAAACAAAATAAAGAATGTTTTTTTATACTCATCTTCATCGACTATAACTACTTATCGTATGAACTAGAAAATAAGCCAGTTAAAAAATTGAAAACATTTTCTGTAAAATACAGATACTTTGAATAAATTAAATAGTCTTTTTCAAGAGTCACGGCCGTTGATCTTGGTTTTTGGACTTGTAAGCCGTGCTACATTGGTATTTCTACCTGTCGTTTACAACTGCAGTAGACATTATCAAAACCAGTGTGGCAGCGGACGAAGTGTCCTTCTAGTCGGCGCACAGATAATTGTGTCGACGACTGCTGTTCTCCCTTCTTTGGCGTTCTAGTGTTCTCTGCTCGGTCGTAGCGTGCTCACTGTGATTGGTCGTTTCACTCAGTGAGCTGGTGTTCAGGTCCGCTGCCACATCGTCTTTGATAATGTCTGCCGCAGTTGTAGACGAAACGTCAGATAGAAATACCAATGGACCACGGCGTACAAGCCCGGAAACCAATAAGAAAGTGTTTTTTTGAGGCTACTGTGCAAAAATATCTTATCTAGTTCTTTTTGATATATCTGTACTTTGACATTCAGTTTGCGTGTTTTGAAATGAAAAACAAACCTCATAGTGAGATGTTTTCTAGTGATTCAATCAAACAAATCTCGATTCCACGAAGGAGGTCAATTTTTAACATCAATCCCCAGGAGGCATTGGTATAGTATAAAGCTTCACACTTTACATAATATGTGAAGTGTGAACTTAGAATTTGTTGACATGGCGACAAAATGATCCAAGAAAATCAGAAGGACATTTTTCATTTCATTACATTTCCACTAGGCTTAGCATTCAGGTGTCTGGATTATCCGATATACTCTTTGTTTTATTCGAGTCGTGCTTTGTTTTTCATATTTTCTTTTGTCAATTGAACAGAAAAATAAGTGAGCCGTCGTGGAATGCCTGACAGATGTGAAACATACATTTAAGAGAAACATTTTACCCTTTAACTAATACAAAGTGTGTATATGTTACGGTCTATACCCGAATTCGGTCAATGACCGAAATAAATGCGTAAAACTAGTTTTGACCAACGAATATTTCCCAAACCCGAATCTTATAGTTAAACGGGTATTGAGTGTTACAAAATGAGCAAAACTAGTTTTGCGCGTTTTTAATTGGTCAAAACTAGTTCTGTCCATTTCTGAACGGACGGTACTAGTTCTGCTTGTTTCATTCAATCAGCGTTGCTTTTCTGTTTCATTAAACTCTAAAAAAAATTTAAAAAAAACATTTTTTTTTTTAATTGAACCTCCTTCAAAAAGGGGTCACTAAAAAGCGTAGAATAACAGTTTTAGGTTGGCACCAATTTAATATACCTAAGTAGGTACATAAAACGTGATAGTAATTAAAATTGATACCAAATTCAAAACTGTTATTTTACGCTTTTGAATGACCCCTCTTTAAAGGAGGTTCAATTAAAAAAAAATTATTTATTTACAGTTTTTAGTGTTTTTTTTTTTGGTGTCTAATGAAACCGAAAAGCAACGCTGACTGAATGAAACAAGCAGAAGTAGTACCGTCCGTTTAAAAATGGACAGAGCTAGTTTTGACAAATTGAAAATGCGCAAAAATAGTTTTGCTCATTTTGTAACACTCAATACCCGTTTAAATGTAAGATTTCGGGTTTGGGCAATATTCGTTGGTTAAAACTAGTTTTGCGCATTTATTTCGGTCATTGACCAAATTCAGGTATAGGCCGTAACATATACAAGTATACTATTACTATATAGTCAGATAGCGCGCTCTCGCGCGCGCACACACACACACACACACACACACACTAAGAGGTCGAGAGCGGTGGCGTTAAGGGGGCATGACGATATAAGATTGCGTAAAGGCGTTTGTACTGCCAAGCCCGCCAATAGATGTTTCACATCAAAAATTTAAAAAGTCTCTAATTCGTACGGGAACACCATGTATAAAATAAATACGCCAATCTCAATTTATGTCAGAAAATTGGAACTTTACTGTAATATCATACATTATACAGCAAGGACAGTCAAACGTGATAAATGGTATTATCCTCAACAGCAATAAACTTCATTCATCCATCTCTAAACTCAAGAACTGCAGAATGCTAACTGTGTAAAATATCGCTCAACTTATAGAGTTTCGCTATGCTTTGTCTTAAGTTTTGCTGGAATAGAGTTTAGAACGGCTTTAACTATATGTACTTACGGTTTGTTTGCCGATATAGGGGAAGAGCAGGTTTCTAAAGACTTGATCGGTGACAGTCAGCCGATTTACACTGCTTTGTTCAATCTAGACCGCAAGACTAATCGTTTATGGACATACAAAAACACGTGTTACCACTTACGGGTTACTTTTGCTACCAGTTGCGTAACTACAAGAAGCAGGACCCAAGGCTGAGTTAAAACAAATCTCTTACCCTAATTTTCAATCAAGTAAATTAATGACTAATGACGAATGTAATGTACACAATTAAGATATCGATAAATTTTTAAAGTATCAAATATCAGTCCACTGAAAGTTCTTAAATTTGGTTATATATTTTCAGATAAATATTTCAATAAATTTTTTTACCGCGTGACATTTTATAACAAAATTGAATAATTTTTTTAAATGTTTTTTATAATAAGATGTTTAAACTCATAATATAATGATCATGTAATATTGTTAGAACAATTTACCAGCTTGAGGCCCTGACGATGAAAATACATTTTTCAAAACGTTGGCCACTAGCGTAACATTGGTAAAGCTTATTTATGATCCTCAACCAAAACCTTCCTAATATCGATAAATGTTCATAATTGTATAATTGTGGGACCTCTGGAATCGGGCAAGTCTCTGTTTGCTTCGAGAGTTGCAAATTGGGTATATTATAAAGTTTTAAATTTCAGACAGTGAGATATCACATATAGCAGTCTTATCATGGCGTGTATCAGTGCGGATGATTGAAAACAGTAAGGCGCAGAAAGGGAAGAAGCATTGCCTTTATGAACAACGGCTGAACTAAAGTGCATACAAAATGCATGGTTCAGCTAGCGTAGATCTTCCAATTTCAGCTCTATATTTCTTAGCTAGAGGCTACTATATTTAAACGCTAATTAAGTAAGCTTAATTACGGACACAAGTAGAAAAAACTGAACGTTTCGAAGAAAAAAAAACGTGTTTAAAAGATTAGTTTATTTTTATGAATGACGTGAAAAACTGTAGTTTGTCAAGGACTTCAAAACTGTTGGGTTGACCAGGCCTGATATAGAGTTTCTATCTCAGTTGTATAGTCTTTGTTTATAGCCATCAGTTTCCTCCATGTTTAAGATCCTTGTGTTTCCCTTCTCTCTCTAGTCTAGAACAATGTAGTGTTGATCAGGGACGGATCTACATAGGGACTAATAGAGCTTAAGCCCTTGGCATCTACACATCAAGGGCCCACAGAAATTGATACATTTTTAATATCTACTTGTTCATTATCTTAAGTGAATTTTGACAATTTTTTGGATGAATTTTGACGATTCTTTAGGTGAATTTTGACAATTTTTTGGGTGATTTTTTGACAAAAAATTTGGATGAATTATTATGTTTTTTTGGTGCATTGATAGTATTAATTGTTCGATCAGGTCACCGAGCTGCAACTCTGATTTTGACGTTATTAATCTAACAAAAAATGGGGCTCCATTGAACTACGATAATCCCTAGTCGCCGAAAAACCTAAATCCGCCCCTGGGTGTTGATATGTCTATAGTTAGGTATATACTTCCTTAATAATAGTCATCAATAGATAAGAGCTATGTACGGAATGCGAGTGACATGTTTCCTTAATAGCAAGTCTTAGAACGGAAAGGATATCGTTTATCTCCTGACCGCCTCTTTCCATTTCCCGTTGAGTGCCGCTTTAATTGTTGCACAACAGACTTTTGATAGGTCGACTTGTGTAACAAGTCAATTGAAATCAAGCTCGAATGATCCGGAGTAGTGATACATCGGTAACCCGGATTGACTTTGAATCCCAACTCTGGAGTTAGGCGGAGCATTACGAGACGAGAGTGTGTGACCAGTTGGGTATACAATTAATACAAATATAATCATCAGACTAAAGTATGTCATCGTACTTTAAACAATGTTATGCCCGAAAACAAACATTTATTAAATACGCTATTAAAAAAAACAAATAATTTGTAAATGTGATCGATGAAATATTTTATTAAACGACATCGTTAACAAGTCAGTTTCATATACTTGCAGTAAAGTGAAATACAGCGAATCGAATGGATTGAAGAACTCACGTACACACTACCACACTCAAATCTCATACATACGTTGATACAACACTATTCAATTGGTTCCTCCACCTCCATTCTCACAGCGAGACATCCCGTGGTTAAAGTAGTACATTACATTATATGCTGTAGTCATGAAGACAATAAAATATTTGTAATATTTTATTATCTACTGTAATAAGAAAGAATGTTGTTTGGTAGCAGCAAATGAGAGTAATAAAATTCTTTACTAAGATGCTTTCTTTAATATGAAATTATTACCAACTTCATGAATCTCTTGAAGAATGATGGCACCATAGTTCTTGAAATGTCAGTGGGTGCGTCATATTAAATTAAATATGTACCTATATAATGGCCCGATTCAGCTTTGCCGAAATTTGTAGATTGCCACCGTTTTTTCGCCGACTTACGCTCCAAAATTGGTCTCCACGAAAAGCGCTTTGATTTTAACGCGATAATATATAGCCCATGTCCATCTTGAAGGACCATTCTAAATATTGTTGAAAACAAGTTTGCAATCGGATGAGTAGTTTCGTGTGTTCAGCGACAAAATATGACAGACTATAGCGGTTCCGTTCGTTTTCACCCGGGTGCAAAAGAACGAATGGGGAAGGGAGGGACATGAGTACGCACATTCATCTTAGTTTACCGAGATTAATGTTGTGTCTAAATTTCATGATGATCGGAGTTACCGTTCAAAAGCTTTTGTCGATAAAAATCAGTAATTATACTTTTTTTAAGTAATACATTTCTTTTAAATCAATAATTACTGTAATTAATAAAATATAATAAATATTTAATTGAAAACACTGTAGGATAATTATTTTTATATAGGTACCTATAGTTTTAACAGTTATCAAATGAGCTATTAATTAGATTTATTTAATTTTAATTAGTTGTAAATAAAATTAAAATAAATTTAAATGTAAGCCTTACAATAATGCAATTTAGAAAATAAAAAGAAATTAAAAAATATGTTCGCTCAACGTGGGGCTCGAACCCACGACCCTGATATTAACAGTCGCATGCTCTACGGACTGACCCAGCCGGGCTCGTGAATGCACGACCTAATATTGATATAATATGTAGTTACGGCATTTCACCTGAATAGAAGTTATTTTTGAGATACATTTTGCAAAATTTTTCATTGATGCTCCGCTTGGTCGTAGCGTTATATTATATAGCTTATACTCCTATAGCCTTCCTCGATAAATGGGTTATCCAACAAAAAAATTGTTTTCAATTTCGAACTAGTAGTTCCTGAGATTAGCGCGTTCAACCAAGCAAACAAACAAACTTTTCAGCTTTATATATTAGTATAGATGAAAGTTCGTCTAGGTCATATACAATTTTTTTCTTGAAATTATTTCGTTTGTAGTGATTTTAAATTCGATTTGAAAAAAATTCAAAGTTAAATAAAATAATATCGGGTTCCTCAAACAGATTCTTAGCCCTGGAGGTAATCACCCCGTGTCGTCGGATCTGCGCTAGTAATTATTTGCAGTAATTGTAACAAAAATCAATATAATTAATTAATTGTTTTAATAATCATTGAATATAATAAGTATAACAATACTAATTAAATTAATCATGAATATTTTAATACTTCTGTCATTATTAGTTTTCCATTAGTATGTTTTTAATTAAAACCAAGTAGATGTTTATTAATTAATGTATATTATTATGTGTTAAAATTTCATTATCGTCGTTTTATTTATTCTGTAAAATAATGACTAATAAAGCATATAAATTAATTATTAATGAGATGAGGCACACCCACGTATTTCATTTTTTACCCTAAAAATTAAATTAAGCGTTCAGAATTAATTCCTCAACACCTACAGTTGTAGGCTTACAGTCTGTGCCGAAAAAACACAAATTATGCAGTCGAATTAAAAAGATAATATTTATACGTATACAGGTGATTCCCAATTTTTCACAACTCGTGCATAATAACTGCATTTACGTTCTAGATTCAAACTACAAGGGCCAACAAGGCCGTTGCCAGGAATTTACTTCGAGAGAGGGGGGGGGGTGATCTCTGGACCGGACACAATAAGTAACAAATCTTTGAAACGTTAATGTATTAATTTTATATTTTTTGTTAATATATTGTCTGAAAAATTGGTCGATAATCTTATTTATTGAACAATAAGTAACAACTTTATTTTAAAATCCACATATACCCATTTATCGAGGAAGGCTATAGGCTATATAATATTACGCTACGACCAATAAGAGCGAAGGATTAATGAAAAATCTTGCAAAATATAACCCAAAATTTGTCCGTCCGACAACAATTTTTGAACGGTAAATCCGATCATCATGAAATTTGGACACAGCATTCATCTCGGTAAACTAAGATGAACGTGCGTACTCATGTCCCTTCCCTCATTCGTTCTTTTGCACCCGGGTGAAACCGGGCGGGACCGCTAATGTACGATAAAAATAGCCTATTATAAAAGATTAATGAACATTGATCTTCTATTGACTCATTACGAGTTATTTAAGGGGGCCCCCAAGTTTTTTTTTTTCGGGCCAAGGCCTTACATGTTACAAAGACGGCCCTGCACATGTATTATAATTGTTTGTAAACACACATTTAATTAAAATGCAATCGATGTGAATTTCAACGAAACAGTTTAATATTAATTTATTTAAAATACATTACAATCCGATTTTATTCATGCTGAAAAACGTGGAATCCATTTTTCTTATCACAGATCCGAAAAAAATGTCGAAAATATTTTAGTAAGTATAAGTATGTCTTCATATAAATAAAATTGTCGACCAATTTTTCTCAGACCATATTGACAAAAAATAAAAAAATAACAAATCAATATAACACAAGATGACGTTTTATTTATTTGAAGAGTTCTATTCAGACGTTAATCAAAGATTTGAAGTGTAAATATGTATAAAAAGGCATTTCGGAGGGGGGGACTCCCTCCTCCCAGACCTACGGTCTTATTAAACTACCGTTTATGTACTCGGTGTCTGTGATCATGAAATTAATTATTACAAACAATTACCTCTCACATTTCTTTCAATTATTTCTTAGTAAATGCGCTACTATTAATATTTTTCAGAGTTAATGTTGTGTGATTATGTACTCACACAACATTAACCAACATTTAACAGGATTATATATATTCAATATTTATATATCTATATATACAATAGATTGGATGAGCATTGGAATGAGTCGACATTACATTAACGCCATAATGGACTGGAGACTTTATTTACATGTATAGGTTATACCCAATTGTATGAAACAGGGGTGGTATAATCATAGATATATATATTTAATAGATTGCAGATACACTAGCGCCTCCTGTACCTCTTTTAGAAGCCATTTTGTACGTGGAAAACGCCGTAAAAAGCGCGCGAGATTCAAAAATATTAATTATTTTATAATAGTAAACAGTGATATTTCGCTCCAAAACCTATTTTTATACTGAAAAGTTTCAAAAATTACAAAATTGAGCATAAATATAATGTAAAAGCTTAGAACATTTTACATTGTCAATTTGGCATCAAGGTTGACAAGCATTGATGCCAATCTGACAATGTAAAATATTCTAAGCTTTTATATTATATTTATGCTCAGTTTTGTAATTTTAGAAACGTTTTAATATAAAAATAGGTTTTGGAGCGAAATATCACTGTTTACTGCGAGTTTTATTGTTTTTCCATTAACATCATATTATAGAATATTTAATCTTTTTGAATCCCGCGCGCTTTTTACGGCGTTTCCCACGTACAAAATGGCTTGCATATGGCTTCTAATTGGAACCATTCCGCACATGGCTCGAGGATAGGCATCCGCTTTCTATTAATATATATGTTATTCGCAATAGCCGAAATCGGCCACTGCCCGAAATTTTTGCCCACAACGCGTTGCGGGTAAGGAAATATACTCACAAAGCGTTTTCTGTTAGTTTTTGCGGGGCATGGGTAAAATTAAACGCCCACAACGCGTTGTGGGTAAATGTCCGTACCCACTACACGAATTAAAAGTTTTTGAAGCGTCACATCGGTTTGTGGGCATTCCAATCTACCCACGTCGCGTTGTGGGCGTCTCTTTACACACGATGCGTTATAATAATAATAACAATTTTTCTAATAGCTTTTAATAATACCACTAATATCATATTATATTATAATGAAAATAAAGTTTTAACTCCAAAAAACATGTATAGTATCTAAATACCTAATAAACACTGAGTTCATTTAAATATGAAAGTATATACCAAAAAATTCACAAAGTTTTTCTTCCACGCTCTACTTATTCTGGCACGGATTGCTTTTGTGACATTTTGAGTGGCACTTAATATTTTTCCTGACACAAGAACATGCCTTTGTTCCGCATGCTTTAAAACACAGGCAGTGAAGAAATCCTTGTTTTGATCCCGAGGAAGTCATACTTAGCAGGTTCAACGCATCGTGTGTAAGAAGAGACGTCCACAACGCAACGTGGGTAGATTGGAATGCCCACAAACCGATGCGACGCTTCAAAAACTTTTAATTCGTGTAGTGGGTACGAGCATTTACCCACAACGCGTTGTGGGCGTTTAATTTTACCCATGCCCCGCAAAAACTAACAGAAAACGCTTTGTGAGTATATTTCCTTACCCGCAACGCGTTGTGGGCAAAAATTTCGGGCAGTGGCCGATTTCGGCTATTGCGAATAACATATATATCTATGGGTATAATATGCTGGTGCCCTGTTTCAAATATTTAAGCAGCACACTGTAGGTACCTCTATAGTTATTTTGCAGACAAAACAGTTTTCAGCTTTCCATAGAGCTATTTTTACAGCATTAAAGTGTTTATCATAAATGTGTTAATAGAATGTTAATTATTACTCTGTATGCATTTTAAGGACAAAAATAAAATGAATGAATGAATGAATGAATTATGTTGTACTTGTAGCAAATATATTTTATTTATTATTATTTATCGCCTATAATTTGAGTTATCAAAGCATAATAATATTGATTACAAAGAAATTATATCGAAACATGAAACTGATAAATGGATTATTTTATAATTTTAAAAGTTATCAAAACATAAAATTAGGTTATAAAAAAAAATAACGCGTTTCGTTTGTTTTTCGATATATAGTGATAAGCTCATTCACTATTACTATATACTCTATAAAATGTGGATATATTAAGACCGCTACACACGAGACTAATTTTCCCGCTGGAATCACTTCTGGGACTTGTGCCGGCTGCGAGGATGGACATGACGTCACTGCGGATTTCAAAATTAGAACTGGGGCTATTTTTCGTGCTTAGTTCTATGCTAGCTTATAGCAAAGAACCAATCATAAAACAATATCTTGTTCAAGGGGCTGACATAGGCAAACGTCTTACGTCATAAACAAACATGGCGTGTTCTGTTCAGAGACAAAAACGTTCACTTTTGTTAACATTCGAACTGTCACTGCGTGCTCACCAAAACCAGATAGTTTTGGTGAGCGCGCATTGACAGATCGAACACGCGTCTTGTGGAGCCAACACAAAAATCCAGAGTCACAGCACTTGGAACCGACCAGCGAAATCAAGCTACAAATCTAGCAGCAAAACCAGCCTCGTATGCAACGGTCTTTAATGTAAAAAAAGTGAAACAGAGATAGTTGTCTATCGACTTCCTTTTCTAATCAGTCTCGGACCAATGGAATACACAGAGAATCAAACGCAGACCAATAGCGTTTAAAGAGATTCAGATTTGAACCAATGGCATGCATAGAGATTCAAACGCTGACCAATAACGTTTGTGAAGTTTCAGATTCGGACCAATGACATGTTCAGAGATTCAGACGCATATACCAATAGTGTTCGCTGTTTTTCAAACTCCGACCAATAGCGTATAATATTTTAAATCTTCATCGTGACTCGTTATTTAGTAATTTTCGAATACGGATCTGACATTAGCTTTCGCCACTTGACTACCGACTTGATAACTACTGTTAATAGTATAAGAGCCAGTGATCGGCTACCAGTATGTATTTGACCAGACCTGAATTTTTACACAGTGAGTCTCCTATACCTACCATACATGGAGTGGGGACTCACTAAGCCCGGAGTGGCCGCCGCGGCCCGTACTCAGGTGCGACAGGTACAAAATTTGACTAATTTTCAAAGTATTTGACCACGTCTGCCATTTGGAAATTTAGTAATATATTATTATTGCTATTGAAAAATAACAATGGCAGACCATTATCGCGCGACAATCATCGTGGAAGACAATTTTTTAAGTACTAAAAAATAAGAAATTTTGAAAGGTATATTTTTCATCACGGATTATTATTCTATTTATTATTTCAAGCAAGTTTCGTAAATAAATTTTTTTTCTAAACTTTATAGTTCCGGAAATATTTGGAAAATTAAAAAAAATCAGCTGCTCTTTTGTCTTGTAGATCTGTCAGAAATAAACTAGTTAAGCAAGCTTTGATTAATTTTTACATGACGTGGAACATATTTTGTAGGTGACTAAGACGACGAATAGCAAATATCATATTGAATACTAGCCATTACCCGCGTCACCTCACGCGATATCAGAAATGTTATTTTCTTTATTTTACTATATCAAATGTCAATATTTTTCAAGTTGGAATGGTCCCGTCGCCCAATTGGTTGGAATTTTTTATTTGTTCCAAAACAAAAATAAAAAATGTCAAGAGAATATAAAAAATTATTTATGCCTATACCTATAAACAATATTTTTATTCTCACTTGACACTTTTTAATTTTGTTTTGGGACAAATAAAAAATTCCAACCAATTGGGCGACGGGACAATTCCAACTTCAAAAATATTGACATTTGATATAGTAAAATAAAGAAAATAACATTTCTGATATCGCGTGAGGTGACGCGGGTAATGGCTAGTATTCAATATGATATTTGCTATTCGTCGTCTTAGTCACCTACAAAATATGTTCCACGTCATGTAAAAATTAATCAAAGCTTGCTTAACTAGTTTATTTCTGACAGATCTACAAGACAAAAGAGCAGCTGATTTTTTTTAATTTTCCAAATATTTCCGGAACTATAAAGTTTAGAAAAAAAATTTATTTACGAAACTTGCTTGAAATAATAAATAGAATAATAATCCGTGATGAAAAATATACCTTTCAAAATTTCTTATTTTTTAGTACTTAAAAAATTGTCTTCCACGATGATTGTCGCGCGATAATGGTCTGCCATTGTTATTTTTCAATAGCAATAATAATATATTACTAAATTTCCAAATGGCAGACGTGGTCAAATACTTTGAAAATTAGTCAAATTTTGTACCTGTCGCACCTGAGTACGGGCCGCGGCGGCCACTCCGGGCTTAGTGAGTCCCCACTCCATGTATGGTAGGTATAGGAGACTCACTGTGTAAAAATTCAGGTCTGGTCAAATACATACTGGTAGCCGATCACTGGCTCTTATACTATAACATAATATCGACATTTATGCTAAACTTCGTGGAAGCGATAATAACGCCGAAAGGAAAGATGCTTACCATTCGGGAAGCATAACACTTCTTTTTGTAAACATCATATTCAATCCATCTTGATATACTTCCGCCTACAAATAGACACGCGCAATGTACACAAGGATGTTGAATAGAGAAACAGGCGTTCCTCGTTTAACGTTGAAAATTATATCAGGAAACCGCTAACTAATTATGTACGAATAATATAATATGATTATTAAACAAAAAATAATCGTATGATTTGCAACTCTATAAAAATTGAAATAGCACTTGCTGCGAATCTGTTGGGAATCGAACCCGGGACACCCGCATGGCAGATAAGTATTCTACCACTGAACCATTGACCTGTGCTTAGATATCGCTATTGATATAGGTTTAATAACAAATCATGAAGCTAGAAGGCGTTGCATTTCACAAAATATTAATGTCAAAAAACTGACTAATATTTGAAATGGCATCCATTTTTGAACAAATTTTAAGACAGAACCTACGCAATCTTTAAATGTCGATAACACACTATGTTAGAGAAAAGGATAACCGATGTATAAGGCAAAATAGAATTTATACAGTGTTTATTTCTGCTTTTTTATGTATAAAAAACTATTTGCGCGAATTATGTTATACGAAGTCTATGTAAAATGTTCTCCTCTTTCGTTTAAGACAGGTTTTGAACCGATCTGATTAAAATTGTGCGAATTATAAGCGAAAAAACATTTTTGTTTTCAATAATGTTCCTCTCTGGGACCAAAATTTAAAAATTCGACTCCGTTAGGATCTGTCCCATCCCCTATATTATTAGTGCGCCAAATTTCAATTTTCGTCACAGATTTCTTTACGGCTTTTCTTTACGATCGAATAAATGATCCCGTTATCTATGTCACTGTCACTGAAGTGAGAATGAAGGAGAAGAATACATGAGTTCTAATGTAGCGCTGTGCGGGGTTCCGTTTAACGGGATGCTCCTGTAGTCTGCTTTGTATGCGTGTGCGTAGTAATTAGGACTGGCGTTAAGCAGCAAAGTCGCGATAAACGCTAGCTCCATTTAACATGGAAGCCATATACATTTAAATGTGCAGCTTCACAGAGATTAACTCTCCGATGTCCTCATGGTCTGCAAGCAATTATATATATTGTACAATAACGAACGTCTCTTTATTTATTATAGACGCTCGAAAATCAAAGTAATTAGTCTCTGATTATATCTTATTACACAAAGTAGACTGATGATTAAAAAAAAATCCAGTCAATTGGGCGACGGGACCATTCCAACTTCAAAAATGTTGACATTTGATTATAATAAAGAAAATAAAATTTCTGATATCGCGTGAGGTGACGCGGGTAATGGCTAGTATTCAATATGATATTAACTATTCGTTGCCATAGTTACCTACATAATATGTTCACGTCATGTAAAAATTAATCAAAGCGCATGCCTAACTATTTTATTTCTGACAGATCCATAAAACAAAAGAGAGGCTGATTTTTTTTTAACAAATCTTTCTTGAAAAAATAAATAGAATAATAAGCCGTTATGAAAAGTATACCATTATTATATAAAAAAAAACCGTTTTAGCATATATCTCTTCTGCACATGCGCCGATGTTCCCCAAAAAGAATAGGGCTCTTCATATTTGCATACCAAACATCCTCCCAAAATTTTGTTCCAATCTGCTCATCCGTTTGACCTGTATCGTGTTCACAGACAAACAGACTGACAGACGCACAGAGTTTTTCCAAAATTATGTTTTTTGGATTCGGGGGACCTCAAAACGGAAAGATATTGTAAAATTTTTGAAAAGTGATTTTTGACCTAAACTAGTACCATTCGCCACTTGTGTGTTGGAATGGTAATATTTAACCTATAATAGTACAAGATCCCGATTATAGGCTCGATCTTCACCCATCGAGTTTTCTAATGAAATTTGGGATTTGATAATATAATGTATTAACACTTAAAGAACACACTTCCGTGGAATAACATAAACTACACACTGGGATCATATTATATGCACCCCAATGACAAAAATCGTTATAAAAATAAAACTATTTAATATTTTCACATGAAATTTTATGGGGAGTTTATTGAAAGTGTACTTCATAATAAAGTATCTATACTAATATATAAAGCTGAAGAGTTTGTCTGTTTGGTTGAACACGCTAATCTCAGGAACTACTGGTTCAAATTAAAAAGAAATTTTTTGTTGGATAGCCCATTTATCGAGGAAGGCTATAGGCTATATAATATCAAGCTACGACCAATAGGAGCGGAGCATCAATGAAAAATGTCGCAAAATGTAACTCAAAAATTGTCCGTCCGACAAAAACTTTTGAACGGTAACTCCGATCATCATGAAATTTGAACACAACAATCATCTCGGTAAACTAAGATAAATGTGCGTACTCATGTCCCTCCCTTCCCCATTCGTTATTTTGCACCCGGGTGAAACCGAACAGGACCGCTAGTAGGTTATATAGCTAAAAAAATTAAAATGAGTTCGTCTCGGAAAGAAGGAACGTTTACTTACATAATATGACGTTTTGTGGAAACTTTTGTGTTTTGGCTACGAACTATAAAATCGCTTTCACTGCGTCTGTGTTTGAGAGTTGAGTTTCACGAGCGTAATTAATGTTTTATATCACATTTATTACACTGACTATCTAGTGACTAGTCTAAAGCTTGATTTAGAACAACGCACTGCTAAAGTATTTGTATAATCTATTCGATTATATTCAGGAAGAGTTGTTAAAATACGTCAATGACCAACACGTGACATATGGGGGTCGTAAATGCGTCATTTTCGAGAAAATGTACTTCGGTTTTCTTTTTACCATACACATGACACTTCTGTATCAGATCCAAAACAGCTCTATAGTGTTCTGATGAACCAGTATAATAAAAATTATTTAATTTTTTATATACACATATTAATAATTCAGCATACAGCTGTCTATATATTCGTATGCATTAGGAATGAAATTTATTAGCTTACTAATTTATTGGCCAACCTTCCTAAAGCTAAAAACAACAAAATTTACTATTAGTTTTTATGTTGTGTGTTAAAATTTACAATAAATAAAAATATGAAATAAAAATTCTTCAGAGAAGTGTCTTTATCATAAAAAAAATTACTATGTGAATTTTTCTTACGATATAGTACGTATTGCTAAATTTAATAACTTACAAGTGTAGCCACTGTTCGCTACATTGTTAAGAAACACCCATTGTTACATCGCTATATTAGAAAAATTTATTTCTGAGTTACATTACTCCGCCGAGATAGTGGAAAGATTCGGGGTTCGTATCCCGATGGTGACATTGTTTGAGAAATAAATTTTTCTAATATAGGGATGTAACAATGGGTGTTTCTTAACAATGTAGCGAACAGTGGCTACACTTGTAAGTTAAAAAAAATTACGCATTTGCGACCCCTAAGTGATAGAGGTACCTAAATAATTCCAAATCAGTCATAGTTTCTTCTTCCGAGAGGAATACGAGCAATTACCGGTCATCTATATACTGTCGTAAATGTTACGCTGTTGTGAATCGCGGCTTAGGTGTTTACAACACAATAAAGTCGCTTTAGATTTCACTACATTATGTTTTATTTGTACATCCTACAATCTACATTAACAGAGCATATTGACCATAACAGCTATTTGTTTCGCAACAATGAGCCGGAGAGATGTTTGTAAATTGTATTTCCTTTATGTTCACTTTATTAAATTATCGCCCGTGTTCTCTGTCCTCTTTTAATGAATATTCAAATAATGTTGATTGAAACTGACTGCCGGAATATGTAATTTATTTCCTAATATTAAAGCTTAAGTCGTTTGCAATTTAATTATTGTTTGTCATAAAACTGTTGATATCTTAATTATATGTGTAAAACAGTCGCGTCTAGACTCTAGAAATGTATATAAAACAAGTAGCCATTTTGTTCACGAAAATTCACGTTCACGATTATTCTGATCAACTCATATCTGCGTTTTAACTGCTCCGTAACCTTGCCAATTGCTTACGGAACCCTTATACTGCCGTAAAAAGGCAAAAGGCAGTAAGTGACCAACTTATGAATTTGAGTAAATCAAGATTTACTAAAAATGTATTGACCGTCCAGAATTTTATATTATGGAAACCAAAACATGGGGAAAATATTTTTTAAAGACAATAAAATTATTGCTGCAGCACTTACTGCTGTCGTTGGTTTCAGTATGAACTCATTTTTCAACAAATGTCACTTACTGCCCTTTGCCTTTTTAGGGCAGTATAGTGTCGTCGTCTCTATAGGCGTAGCAACGATTTTATCCTGGGGGGGGGGGAATTTCCACTCTACCTATCATTAACAGCTGCTACTTAACCGTATTAGCCCAAATAACGCGATATTTTCGATCGTTTATTTTCCGTTAAAAAATCGACTCGCGCTAAATTGGGCGTTTAAGTAATGGAATGTAATATAAACAAGAACATTCTCCTACAGAGGTTGAAACGCGACTGAACGTCCGACCAAGGTGATATTTAATGGGAGACTGAAAGCGTGAATGAAAATACTGACGATACTGAAGTGACATCAATGAGTTCTCATTCTGAAAACAGTTCAGATAGATTATATACTCTTTGATTTTTTCTCATAGAACTTTGTTTTTTGAAAATATTCCAAACACTTCTATATAGGTCACGTTCAGATTGGTTTCCATTCTCTTTCTCATTTCTTCCTATGTAAGCACCTTCACTGCAGCCAGGGTCGTAGCCAGCTCTTCTTTGTTGGAAGGAGCAAAGCCAAAGCTGATAAGCTCAAACGGATTAAAATGTGTATATTAACTATTTACTAAAACAAAGATATTAGATATGTTATCTATAGGTTTTATAAAAGCAATTTGAAAAAAAAAATCCAAATAGAAGTAGAAATTAAACAATTCAATAAGCTACAGCTTCCAATCACGCTTGGGTTCGTTTCTTCTCGAAAGTCAAATAAACGCTGATGATCTCGGCTGTTTAGCGTCTATAATCTACATTCTCTCTCACTCCCCCTCACTCTATGTTCCTCTTTTCATCTTCCGCTTCCTCTCTCGTCTCTTTCTCATCAGGCGGTGACATGCCTTTGAAAGTCATTGGGTTCGATTTGTAGCAGTTACTGAAGCTGGGCTACATCCATGAGTTGATTTAAATATAGAAACTGGAGTCAAAGGATATCTCCTGATGAAAACCAGAGGTTGAAGAAAATACAATCGAGAATATTGTTTTGGCCCCCATACACCTCGTTCTTTTTTGGCAGTTTTAACCGCCGGGTAAAACTGTACGGTTAAACACGAACAACGGCCATCCCCATACACCTCGTTCTTTTATGGCAGTTTTAACCGCACTGGTAAAACTGTACGGTTAATTTAAACACAGAGGCGTAGTTTCGTAATTCGTTCAGTTTTTCTGAAGTCGTGGCATCATTAATACGATCTGCTTTGATGGAAAATACAATAATATTGATATTATTTTATGTTTAATAAACATTAATAAACAATATAATGCAAAAATAATTAATAAAATTGATTGATATTAGTCTAAATTAGAGTGTTTTATTTGACACCATTATTTTTTCCTCTAAATTAATCAATATGTTTATAGCAATTTTCATTTATTTTTGTCAAAATTGCTTAGCACTAAAACGGTTAAAATATAAATCAATAATCAAACTAATTACAATCATTTAATTAATATGACTTATTTGCTGTACGTCGCACCACTGAATAAACACGTCGATTCTATCGGAAAGCGCCACACATTACGATTTAAAACGACAACCAGCAAACACGTCGTGTTTAAAATCAAGCTTCGGCAGATAAAAAAACTGCCGTGTTTCATCGACAGTTTTTGCCCATACACTTCGGTTTTGACCGACGTGTTTTATCGTGACGATGAAAACTGCCAAAAAAGAACGAGGTGTATGGGGGCCTTTAAAGGCGATCATTATATAATTATATAATATAATAGCGGCTCTGTCCGAATTTGTAGATTGCCTATTAAAGATAACATGTTTAATTGGATAAGGATTATATACTAAACAAAAATAGTAAACCATATTTATTTTGTTGCGACTAATTTTTAAATCTGTGATATCTTCTATACGATATTCATTAAAATTATATGGTATGTAAAGGTCAATTTTGATTTAAATTAAATGCCTAAGATAACTAGTTTGATTGGATAAGGATTAATATAGCAGGTCAGTCAAAATAGGGTCGCAAACTCATTATTTTTTGTCAAATTTTGTAAAATCAAAATTATAAATGCGAGTCATCCTTACAAGATAGACAAATGGGACAAATAGCGTTTCAATATTACACTTCAAATTTAGTAATTTTGACCCATTTTTTTAGTAAAAGTTATTATATTTTTTTCTCCGTGCAGAGTTGGCAACCGTAGCTAAAAGTCCATAAATTCTTCTGAACGTTTCTCGCTGCCTGTATATAAATAATTCCCGGGCTTGTATTGGCTACTGACCTGACTACAGCAGTAGGTATAGCAGGTATTATGTAATGCATTTTCGGTATGAAATTCGATTTCCGGCGGCTAGTTTGGTGCACAATCAATAATAAACAGCTGCACAAACACAGAAGGGGACTTACAGAAGCTTGATTGTCCAGGGCCCAGTGATGGCGAACCTTTTTGAGAAGTGGGTCTAATTCTGTTAATTATTTTTTTTAGTACTAGCTCGTGGGCCACTAAGTCAGTGGCGTTACTTCTAAATGAAGAAGGGGGATGGTTAAATACTATTTTTTTTTTTGGTCGAAACTTTTTTGAACGACACACGACGTTTTACAACCATGCTGGATTCAGCGTCTTTTTTTCTATAGGCATGATTATTTAGCCAAAGTTCCGAAATATTTCGGTTTTCGTCAAAAATCGCTTTTTTTAAAAGGGTATGCCTTGAAAACATCACAAAAATCGAATTCTTTAATACACATTTGAAATTGAGAATGCTTACGGAAAAAAATGCTGAATTCAATGAGCGTAAGCAACATTTTGTATCTCTTTTAGTTTGGAATTTAATTTTATAAAATAACGGTAAAGGAACAGTCAGGGCGCGAGTTTTACTCGCACTTGTCAGTCTTTTTTAGTATTATTGACTGTTCTCTCTTTTATGATATAAAAAATGAGTTTATAGAAGTAAACACGTGGGTCATTTAAAAAGCCTGCCTGTCAGTGTCTGACCCGCGGGTCATAAGTTCGCCATCACTGGTTTAGGCCATACTCTTTAGGCGCAGTTACCCACCCGAACTTTATAACTTTAAGTACTCTCAAATTTGCATTCCAGATGATGAATTAATGTGTTTATGCCGGACGGCGTTAATAGACTTTGGTAATCACCGGCCTAATTGTTTAACTTTACCTACTTGTAAACTTAGAACGTGAAAGTATACATCGTGATTCAAATATAAGGAAACTAACGTTTATTGACTATTGATACAAAAGCATTGTAGAATTTTTAATCGACAACTGGTCGATGAAAACAATATTTTTTAAACAGTATGTATGCATAATTTCCTCTTCACAATAAGATTTTTCTAGGAATTACGAACAAAATTTCACGCGTACAGTCTAATGTTCTACATCCTGTGTAGGTAATGAAAAGATTGCCAACAACGTTTATTAAAACTATAATCCTATTAAACAAAGCTAATGTCAAACCATGAGATTTTCTGACAATTGCCGTATTCGTGACCTTCAAAGTGCCGACGCGTGATCTGATTGGTAATTTCAGTACCGACATAACCTCAAATCTTATTGTTTAGTCAATCACCTTAAAAGTACAGTGGTACAGAATGAATGGTTCAGAATGAGCCATGGCTTTATTAATATTGATTTATTTATGTACACCTTTTCTGTTTACATACTGTATAAATATTCTGTTCTATATTATATTATACTATAGCGGTCTCGCCCGGTTTTACCCGGGTGCAAAAGAACGAATGGGGGGGAGGGACATGAGTATACACGTTCATCTTAGTTTACGAAGATGAATGTTTTGTCCAAATTTCATGATGATCGGAGTTACCGTTCAAAAAATTTGTCGGATGGACAAAATTTAAGTTAGATTTTTCATTGATGCATCGCTCCTGTTGGTTGTAGAGTGACATTATATAGCGTATAGCGATCCTCCATACTGGACTATCCAACAAAATTTTTTTTTTTTTAATTCGAACCAGTAGTTCCTGAGATTAGCGAGTTCAACCAAACAAACTCTTCAGCTTAAAGCGGCCCATAGACGCTCGATATTATTGCGCAATATTTGGGTTTGTGCAATATAATTGACCGTGTGTAGACAAGATTCAAAATCTTAAAAATATATTGCACAAACGGGGAAATATTGTGCCGTCTGTTGTCAAGATTGCACAATATCCCGTCAGTTGATCTCAAGTAGCGGTCGTTTCAACAAGTCGTCTCAAATATGCCTCATCATGGGTGACAAGAAAGCCGAAAGGCAATTTATTGTTGAATTTATCGAGGTGTATCGTGGTCTTCCGGCTCTGTGGGATCCAAAAACTATAGCTATCGTGACAACATGATGACTGAAGTTCTGGTGGGGACTGTTTGCACAATGTGGCTGTACCGTCTGTGCTCGCAATTGAGCAATATATTGCACAACCGTCAATATTGCTTCCATACACTACAATTTTTTGCACTAACCAAAATATTGTACAATAATTATTGACCGTCTAGGGGCCGCCGTCAAAATATTGCGAAACCAATATTGCATAATAATATTGAGCGTCTATGGGCCGCTTTATATATTAGTATAGATTATATTTTGAACATCACGAATCTTCGCGTCGCGATGCCCGGCTATTGCATTCTTCAATTCAGTATACCTATTTGAGTGATCGCCTCTTTCGTGGCATAACTATGAATGAAAGAATAAATTAGGGGTTATGGCTTAATAGCCCGTTATGCACGTCATCCTAGAAGAGTTTCTGTGGTCCCCCTTGACCTTGATCTAGGTGGCATAACTAAGTAAGACTACGAATGTTGCATGTGTTGAAATGCGTCGCTCGATTTTGATCATGAATGCAAATATTGTACAGAGTAAAGTGAAACTTTAGATAAAACTTCACTGTTGAAAGCTTTTAAAATAATTAATGTTACAGCAAGGCTCTGTTAATCTGTTTGTTTTCAGTCTTCTATCTAAACGATGCTCTATATTAGTGATGTGCCAGATATCCGTATCCGCGGACATCCGAGGGAGAAGAAAGATCCGTATCCGTTAGTTTTTAGCGGATCTTTTACCTTATTAATTTTCAATTTATAGATGAAATTTTATATATATAGGTAATAATAAAAAACTGTTAAATTCCATTCAGATTATTTTTTATTTTTTAAAATCGTATTTGGCACCTTTATATTGCAAACATTTATCGTAGTGAGTACCATACCAATAGTACATAACTCAAAGGTAATAAAAACCTATCTTTATAATGAGATATTGCACATCGATCTTTGGAAAGAGACAATCTGTTATGAGAGTTAACTCTTAAAGAGGTCAATAACTTTTTCCCATAACAGATAGTCTCTTTCCAAAGGTCGATGTGCAATATTTACCGCCGCGTACTCTAAGAAAGTTAAGATCCGTATCCGTATTCTCGGATCTTGAAACCAAATATCCGTATTCAGATCCGTATCCGCGGATATACATTTTTAACGATCCGGCACATCACTACTCTATATATAAAAAGAATACCCGGTGTGATAACAGCGTGTCTATAAAAAGCCTTAAATATTTTTGTATAAATTATGTAGATTTGCGGCGTGAGTGGTGCATCGCATCAGGGTTAAAGTTTTGACATAATAATATTGTAACTATTGTATCTAAAAACTGAAAACTGGTTTAAAAAAATCAAAACTTTTACATATTTCTAGGATGCTCTGAAGAGCTTGCTGTATACAATTAATTAATGACTCTTTCTCGTATTCAAAGCGCCTGTTCATTACTAAAAATATTAAAATGAATAATACATGTTTCTGACAGTGTACATAATTAAACAAAGCTGCTAAATCTGTAAAGGCTCACAGAATATAGTCTTGTGACTCTAGTGCGTTGAATTTGAGTCTTCAGTGTGCAGTAGCTCATTTGACGTTATTAATATATAAACTAGTGGATCTGTGCAAAGCCCTTTTGCAGGTGACTTTAGAGTTTAGACTGTTTTCCAACTTACAAGATCAATGTTTTTGGTACAGACTTTCGGCGAAAAAAGTTTTTTTGCAAACACAAAACTTTTTTACATGTATTTTTGCCATGGTTTTCGAAGATTAATGAATAATTGAATTTATTTCTTTCAAAATTACAATAGCTGTATATTTTTTAACAAAAAAGTAAATATATTTGAGAGTTACAGGCTCCTTCTTAGGTAGCACTTTAGTTTTGATATACAGACTTGCGGCGTAACTTATTATTTATTTACACAAAACATTTTTGCATGTGCTTTTGGCATATGGTTTCCAAAAGTCTAGCTGCAATATTTGCTGGCGTTGGGATGATTCCGGGGGTTTGCCATTCCAGAGGACCTCGTGAAATTTATCTTGCCCACATCAAATAAGTTTTGCCCAACCACCTACGATTTTTTCAAACCGGAGAAGAAACTTAATAACGGCGCCCTCTCTCTCCAGCGTTTGAGATAAATTATTTAAAAAAACTCACAAATATGTAATAGTTGGCATTTTTCGTGAACAAAAAACAAGCAGATTGAGTAAATCGGAAAAGGACAGATTGGGTGTGATTTTCAACCATATTATCCGGTTTGACCCCCCCCCCCCTAGATCCGGGACTGCCAGCCATTGTGACGGACCTCCCGTATACAGATTCGATTTTTGTCGTGTGTTCATCTCTTAATTGGCGGCCCCTAGGCTAGAACCGTGACAGTTCACCCCATGGCAAAAATGTGTGTGTTATTTTCAAATTCAACACATAACACAAATATTTGCAAATGTAAACAAAGTTTAATGCGACGTTCCAGGCTGACCGAATCGATTTAGTGCGCGTTTACCGTAAGACAAACACCCGTAAACCATTTATAAATAAATTTTCAAATTAGAGCCGCAGAACAATTTGGGAAAGCTACAAATTATTCAACGTGTTGCAGAATTTCGTTCTCAAAACTTTATTATATCTGACCTTTTGGAAATGTACCTACATGCAATATATACAGGATGGTTTTTAAGTTGGTTCTTTTTTTTAACAGCGTGTAGAAATCAAATAGACGAACAAATATTTCAAGTAACTTTTTTTATCAAAACTTAAAAAAATAAGAAACGGGCGTTTAAAGTTTTATTAAAATTTGAGGTCTGTCTTGACGTTATGTTCTCTCACTATGGAAATATGTTATGTCATTATCAAGTATTCACAGAAATTGTTCGAAGTTATCCCCGTTTTGATGGACACAAAGATGCGTGCGTCGTAGCCATGCTTCTGTACATAGGTACCTACTTGTAGTAGCGAATTATTTGGGATGCATTTCCGATTCGTGCTATCATTTCTATGCGTGTGTTAACCGGGCTTTCTAATTAATTAAATAAAATTTAAAAAATTTGATTAAACTTTAAAGGACTGTTTTTCTCTTATTTTTGAGTTTTGATAAAAAAGTTATGTAAAATGTTTGTTCGTCTGTTTGATTTTTACACCCTGTTGAAAAGAAGAATCAATTTAAAGATCATTCTGTATGTGTTAAATATATAGATTCAATATATCACATACACACATAGGTAAAGGTATAGCGTCTCGTCTCATCTACAAATGATTTTTCTTTTTCTCGTCTCGCACTTTGAGATGTTAAATTCTGCAACTTTCATCTCAACTTGTTCTTGTCCCTACAAAAATAAAATTGAAACCGTATATTTTACACTAAGCACTACAAAAGTTAAACTTCTAGTCGCGTCGATTGAACACACACACACATCCATACGTATAAACTGTATGTAATGCTCGCTGCAGCGTACAGGCTCTTGTTAACGACCGTTTTAGTCAACGCGAAACGGTTACCTTTGTACACGATCCGCTAATATAACGTGAGCGCGTCCGTTGTTATCTATATCAGTTCTATACTTGAAGGGCGAAGAAGTGCAAGTAAGTTATGTCGAGTGCAAAGAAAAAGCTTGTTCTAGCCTACTATTCATACAAAAAAACAGCAGCTACGAAAAAAAGGAGGAAGCTGTGGGGTCATCCTATTTTATTAGAAAAAGAGTCTTATAGCGTATTCCATACTCTCAAGGAGGATTTAAAGAAAGACCATATCAATATCAATTTTAAATTCCATATTCACAATGAGCAGCACAAGGTAGGTAGGTATAGGTAAAAACGTGCGCGCACATCTGTCGTCGTCAACAGACTTCTATGAAATGACGTGGTCCACTGCATCGGACTGACCGCCGTCGCGTCGAGGGGCGACGTGCGGGTATCCGTTGAGTTTTGTTGCAACGGTTACATGCCCGTCGCGTTAACAAACACCCGCACTAACCTATTGAACACTGCGCGTCGGCCCGTCGGCCGTCATAAAAATCGGACCGTTATCCGTTATCGTTAACAAGAGGTCGTCCTCTCTAACTTAACGGCACAGAGTAGTGAGGTGCAGCGATTCGTTACACGTTCAAACGCGTGAATCTAATTCATGCTACTGTGCGTGAAGAAAGTTCACTCGAATAAGTCTGTAATGCACAGCGTACTTTATATATTAACGTGAAATATGTGTATAAAATCAGTGACATAGCAAGAGGGGTGCCACATATTCGACATTAATGTATAAACGAAGCAGCGGGTGAACTAGAGATGAGTACCAAAATTTAAGGCTAGTCAATGAAGCACTGTGAAGCATTTCCGTCTCATGTCGCTTATATTACACTAGCGGCCCGGTCCAGCTTTACCCAAATTTGTAGATTGCCACCGTTTTTACACGCTTTATATTAACTTCACTTGTAAGTTTGTATGTATGTATGTTTGTTTGTTTGTAACCTGCGTTTGGACTACAGCAAGTGGTTTATTTCTGTAGTATAATATGCCAGCACTGTAACTACAGTGGTTAGCCGTTCGGTCTAAGGCACGGGCCTTCGCTGACGTCAACTCTCGGAATCACGAGTCGTGAGTTCTAATCCCGTCCATGCCGAAAAAAAAATTTTTGACAGCAAATCGAACTAAAAAGTGGAAAATAAATATAGTTTAAAAAAACTAAAAAACACGATTGAACTAAAAAGTAAAAAATATTTTTTTTAAAATAAGCTTAAAACAATAATGAATAAAAAATACTAGTATTGTTGTGAAAAAATCGTGGGGTACTTTTTGTTCCACATTTTCGTACATCACAATAATACTAGTATTTTTTATTCATTATTGATTAAGCTTATTTAAAAAAAAATATTTTTACTTTTTAATTCGATATAAAGCGTGTTTTTTAGTTTTTTTTAAACTATATTTATTTCGTCGACTTCCGTTGTAAAATTGGTCTCCACGAAAAGCGTTATTATTTTAACGCGATAATATGTAACCTACGTCCTTTCCAAATATTGGTGAAAAAAATTCTGAATTCGGGTAAGTATAGCTTCGAAGATTATCTCCTACATCAAAAGTTCAAAACTTATAAACTTTACCTCTTTATAATATTAGTATAGATGTGAAGTGCAAGTGTATGACTCACTCGTTAAATTTAGAATATAGACTATATACTTACTAATAACTAAACTAATTAAATAAGAAATTCGAGTAACTTGTGAATAACAATGAATAGTTTGTAATAATATATGATTATAATCACTTTCTAAAAACGAATTAAGTTTCAATAGCGAATTACAGTTTCGATACAATAATTTTGCTTTGAACGTTACAAGAGATATGTAAGAATACACTGCGACTCGAACCCCGAAACCAACTCGAATTTGTAATTCGCTAACGAAACTGAACTCGTTTGTAGAAAATGATGACAAAAATAATTTATTATTATAAGCAGACTATTATTGCGGCCCGATAACCTTTCTTCTCTATGGGCCCGATCCCGCTTCGGTCGGATGTAACTTTCATATATTATCGATAGTAGCTGCAAATCCAGCTTTGCTCGGGTCAAATTCTGCAATTAGTATGAGTTTAGGGATTATATTAATATTAGTAAGTATATACAAAAAAGTATTTTATATGACAAATAAAATAGTAATTTGTAACAGATTTCAATCAAGTTTACGGTACCGAAGCGTCATCTATGAACCAATTTATCAACTACTTAAGAGTATTCGTCCCAGCAAACACCCCTTGCACCTTTAATCTCAAATCTTTGCCCATCGCCTAAAAACGGTTCGCGCTCTCCCGACGCTATTTTTAAAGCTAGAGGGTTCTGGTAAACGCCAAATGAAAGACAAAGACTCAGACTACAGATCCTTCAGGCGAATTTTTTGAAAAAAATTCCTGAAAAAACTTACAACCTTTTGAAAAAAATAATAAGTTACGTAATATTTCACACGTAGGCGAAACTGTTTTTCATTTGGCGTTTACCAGAATCCTCTAGCTTTAAAAATAGCGTCGGGAGAGCGCGAACCGTTTTTAGGCGAGGGGAAAAAATTTGCGATGAAGGGTGCAGGGGGTGTTTGCAGGGACGAATACTCTTAAGTGGATAAAACAGCATTCCATAGCCAGTGGCGTATCTATACCATTTGAGGCACGTGGCAAATTTTACTAAATGATTGTAATAATAAATGTTAGAATCTTTCTATGGTCACGGCCTTCTCGGATCAAAGGCCCTCTGCGGCCGGTAACATTATTATTTTCATTTTGCGGATATACCTATTATGTTGTCGATTGGAAATTTATATTTTTTGTATGTTGAATAATTTTTCATAGATTCGAACATCTACCGTACCCCTCGACGAAATTATTAATGTAGATATAAGTCACGGCGCGGGTGCTGCTCCAACCTATAGGTATTTGTTTTTTTAATAAAATAAAGGCAGTTTTACACAAAAATGTCGCATTGTTCTTGCATGAAAACTTTTTACAATAGGTAGGTACTACGCATTTATAAAACTACGTAGAATTGTGATTATAAAATGCAAAAGCTCCGAAACACGCCGCACGAAGTATATACGTCGTAACAATTCAAGGTGAAATTTAGTGTTAGCTGTAAAGATGAAACCCGTTAACGATGAAAGTCGAGGTCTCGGTATTTATATGCTGTGGAATTTCAATTGCTTTTTTACTGATTCTATTCAGATACGAGGTATTTTAAAACTTCTTTGTTGTTCAAACAACACGGTGCTACTATAAAATACTTTTTGATGTAAACCTGCAGGCAACCCGCATGGCGTGTGTAGATAGGGTTGGATAAACACTTACCTTTGTGGATTATTTTGCGGTTATATTAAGATGTGTTTGGTATCGTGCCCCAGTGTAAATAATAATAGTTAACACTTTCGACACCATTGTGCTTGTTATACTTATACAGAATGTAAACACGTAAGATGCACATAGGGAAATTAACATTGGGAAAAAATGACTGGATCAGAGTGAGCCTTGAAATCTTGTTTTTCAATTTGACAGATAATATTCTTTTGCAAAATGAATGTGTATACTACCGAAGAAAATATTCAAATGATTACAACATAATCGGACTGTTTTTATTAATGAGACATTAAATTCCCAAAAATACTTAAATATGGTGCGAGGTCAAATACCTCCGCCTATTCGTGTTGAGCCTAAAGACATTGGGTCACTGATTTACCAACGCGCATACGTCATACCAGTCAGACAATTTTTGAATGAAATGTTTCCAAACAGATGGAGTTGTTTTTTTGTTTTATTTTTGTACAAAAAAATTAAAATAATGATTTATAAGAGCTTTTTATTATCAAAAAAGCCAAGTAAAATAAAAATAAATCAAAATAAAATAGAAATCCTCAAGATTACCGCGATGATTCAATAGAAATAACAATTAATGCAGTCATGGCTAACTCTGATCCAAGTATTTTTTCCCAATGCTAATTTCCCTATGTGCACCTTACGCGTTTACATACTGTATAGAAAAAGTTATTCTGACTCGATTCCAACCATCCGCAACCTTGTATATCTCTTTTAGTTACGAAGATTATAGCTAATTTTAGTTGTTTACATTTTTACACAATTTAAATAGTCATCCTAAACCAATCTAGATACTAATTTGCGCGCAGGCCTAATTGATTCAGCGTATTTTTTTCTATAAGCCTCGCTAATATTAAGTACCTATATCTGAGATATTTATATGTTTTTCAAAATGTCGTAAATTCATGCGCTTTGTAAATTTGCAACTTTTTAAGGCACTAAGCGATAAAGTCAAGCTGAAGCGATTCCGACCATCCGAATCCCTGTATCACCTTTAGTTTCGGAGATATGAGCGTTTATTTATATTATTTAAGAAAAAATTTAAAACGCTGTAATTTCTAAATGACTAATGATACAGAAGTGGGAGTGGTCGGAGTCAATTCAGCGCGATTTTTTCTATAAAAATAACCTCACTTGTAATTAATCGTATGTAGGTATAAACAGTATGTCACAGATTACTGTTTTTTTTTTCTTTTTTTAACGGAAAAAGTAAGAAGACATTTAATGTGCGTGAAGTAATTGAAAAGTTTATTTCTATTTTCTACGCGATTCCGATACGTAGGTACTCTAAGAGCTGTACAGAATACTTTTATGACTAAATAAAATCGTCATTGGTACAAGTAAGTGGCACTCAGTAACGCTAAGGAAATAAAACAAAGTTGTGTAGGTGCCAGAGAGGAGACAACAATAAAGGTCGAAATTTATGAATCGGTTTATGTAGGTAATAAAATAGAAATCGTTAACTTTCTATATCAAGTAATTACAAAATATATTTTATTACTCTATCAGTCTATTCAAATGTACAGTTATTAGCATTTCCGCTGCCTAACGATCTATATAAATAAAAATGTAATGTTCCAAAACTTCTTGGTTTCCGGGCTTGTAGAAATACTAATAAACCACGGCCTACAAGCCCAAAAAACAAGAATATTTGGAACAACACCGGCCGTGAAAGTTTACACACTTGGACAGTGTAATGATTGTTTGTTCAAAATCGCAATTCTTCGAAAGTTCTTCACGAATTTCTTTGAAATTTTGACACAACGTTGCATTCGAATACAGGAGTGTTTGTAATTTAATAAAATTTATTTAAACTTCGAAAGGCTGTTTCTCTCTTATTTTTGAGTTTTGATAAAAAAACTATTTGAAATATTTGCTCGTCTATTTGATTTTTACACGCTGTAAAAAAAAGCATCAACTTAAAACTCACCTGTATATATCTATATTCTATATATATAAAATCGTTTGTCTTGACTGACTGATTCATCAACTGGGTGTTGATGAATCAGTCCGTCAGGACAAACGATTTTCTTTCAAGTTTACATACCACTTACCACGCTAATTGTAGTAAAAGACACGCTGTTTTCAATGAGCCCAAGCAAGTGTCTGATGTATCTCTTCTGGTTTAGAAGTTCTATACGTTTAATTAAAGTTTCCTAAAAATAAAAAAAACGAATTTCCGTACTTTCAAAAAAATGTACCGATTATATATTAGATATCGTGTCCATCGAGATAATAATTAATAAGAAAAATCGCAGGATTGTGGACAAAATATTAGATTTATTAATGTGCGACGTTTCGTCTGTAGATTTAAAAAGTCTAAATCTATAGACGAAACGTCGTACATTAATAAATCTAATTTTTTGTCCACAATCCTGCGATTTTTCTTATTATGTACCGATTTATATTTTTGAGTTGTGAATTATAGATACTCAAAAATTAATGAAAGAAAATAATGTAGGTGCAATGTGGATAATATATTTCGCCGGACCGAAATGTTATATTAATTTGCAAGTGAGTTACATATCAAACAACAGCACTCGCAAATTAAAGTTTTCATCAGTAAATCGCGAAACTATAGAGATTTAAAATTTCCTTTCATGTTTCATCTAGTTTTCAAGATTTTCTCGACATTGTGCTACCAAAATCAGCTTTTTGTTACATAATACAGGTATTAAACAAAGCTCTCAAAGATGGAACAGCAAAATCAATTTTCCAATTCGATGAATCAGACTTAATTTTATATGAGAAATCTTAGTTCTCTTCAGATAATACAGTATCAATATTGTAACTCGTGTTCTTTTTTTTAAATTATTGATGATTCAATCATCGATCATATGTTTTTTTTTTTCAAAAAGAAATGAAGAACTGGTGTGGTATATATCTTTATTCAACACGCGTGAGTAATATATAATTTCGGGGCCCTGCTAAATTCGGAAGAAATAATAAATTACTTCATGTTGACGCGTAGAGTGCTAATAATGAGCCGAAACTGTACTATAATGTATTACTGCATTGTTTCTGGACCAATAGGAACGCGGTTGCGAGCCGAAACTGTACGGTAATGAATTATTACTGCATAGTTTCTGAACCAATAGGAACGCGGTAGCGATTTGTATATATGAAAACAGCATCGCAATTCAGCGAAAGTCAGGGCCATCTTATATGCATCGAGGGCGGTGGGTACGTCAATCAATGAAGTGATTTATTATTTATCCCTCTTTTGTGAGGGCTCCGATTACATATTACTCGTGCTAGTTGAATAAAGTATTATGTGCGACCATTGATCGAAGGAGAATATTCCACTCGCGTGTTAGTACCGCACTCGCTCGTGCGGCAAACTTCACGCTCATGGAATCTTCTCCTTCTCTCACTAGTCGCACAATATACTATTATTCAACACGCGTGAGTAATATATAATTTCGGGGCCCTGCTAAATTCGGAAGAAATAATAAATTACTTCATGTTGACGCGTAGAGTGCTAATAATGAGTCGAAACTGTACGATAATGTATTACTGCATAGTTTCTGGACCAATAGAAACGCGGTAAGGATTTGTATATATGAAAACAGCATCGCAACTCAGCGAAAGTCAGGGCCATCTTATGTGCATCGAGGGCGGTGGGTACGTCAATCAATGAAGTGATTTATTATTTAACCTTCTTTTATCAGAGCCCCGATTACATATTACTCGTGCTAGTTGAATAAAGTATTATGTGCGATCATTGATCGAAGGAGAATATTCCACTCGCGTGTTAGTACCGCACTCGCTCGTGCGGCAAATTTCACGCTCATGGAATCTTCTCCTTCTCTCACTAGTCGCACAATATACTATTATGTTTATTTCGCATTTACTAAAACAATAACCAACTTTCGCCTGCGGCTTCATATATGTGTTAATATCCGTTTTGACGGGAACCTTGTTTTATAGGTCCAGTGCCGACCGTGGGATTTCCTATGTATTGATTCGATACATAGGCAATTCGACTATAGCTATGTCTGTTCGCCTTGCTGGTGCAGACAAACAGCAGTTCTTATTATGTATTTTTATTCTGTCGGAAATTGAAAAACCAGTCAAGCACGTGTTGGACACACACATTATAGGATTCCGTAGTGTATTTGTGGGCTATTTATTGGTTGCAATTGTTGCTTGACAAATAGCATACCCTAACCTAGAAATACGTCATTGCACTGTGCTGATACAGTTTTGTAAATTATTAATCAAAAAGAAATCGAGTATCCATGAGTTGTTATTTGCAGTAATAAAATAATTTTGTGGCGTTTCACAAACCAAGTACTCCTAATAAAAACTGACAGGTGCAATGGCGACATCAGACGGTTTTTTTTAAGTTACTATAGCCGTGGGTTTTATCTCCGCTATATTAATAGAAATATGACAACCGTATAAAAAGTTAGATACATAATATTATAAGTATTTATTGAGATAAATATTTTGTCAGTCGTTGGCTCTAACAGACGTAAATAAAAATATTTCTTCGAAATTCTGTTTTCTTCCATTTCACGCTTGTGCCAATTAAATTTGAAAAATATTGAGATTAGAGATTTTGGCACGGGTCAATAAATGTATTTGCTTTTTTGAAGAACCGCACCAATATGTAATATTATGTACGTATATTATAAACTAGATTTTTCCTGTATAATTTGGTTAATTAGAACTAGGGCTCGCGCAATTTTATAGAATATATATTTTTTTAATTAAGAAGAACGGCCGATATGTACATATTCTGTCCGGCAAATAGTGATACTAGTCAGTGATCTGGAACACAAGTTTGTAAGTGAGCAAAGAGCTATACAGCTCGACCGGCGACTACCAAGGTACATGAATTCCATTCAGCAAACAGTGATATTATATTGTTTACATTATACACACTGCATTAAGGTTGCTACACACGAGGCTGGAAACACTGCTTGGACTTCTGCTGGCCGGTAGGCTAGGTACGAAGCGGGAAATGACGTCACGGCGGACTCGTCTGCTAGCTCACAAGATAGGTTTAAAAATTAGAACACAGGCTATTTTCCGTGCTAGGTCTGCTGCTAGGTATGAGCAAGAACCAATCAGGAAGCAGTATCTTGTCACAGGAACAAACGCCCACAAACCAACATGACGTCATTGTACTCAGTCAGACAACAGCTCACAAGATAGGTTTTTAAAATTAGAACAGGGGCTATTTTCCTTGCTAAGTCCGCTGCTAGGTATGAGCAAGAACCAATCAGGAAGCAGTATCTTGTCACAGGAACAAACGCCCACAAACCAACATGACGTCATTGTACTCAGTCAGACAACAGCTCACAAGATAGGTTTTTAAAATTAGAACAGGGGCTATTTTCCTTGCTAAGTCCGCTGCTAGGTATGAGCAAGAACCAATCAGGAAGCAGTATCTTGTCACAGGAACAAACGCCCACAAACCAACATGACGTCATTCTACTCAGTCAGACAACAGACACGTTTTGCTCTGTGTTTCTATTTTAAATGTCACAGCGCGCGCACCAGATCTATCCACAAAACAAGCTTGAAAAGACGGCTCGTGTGAAGCGAGCACATAAAAGCAATTAAGAAAACCAGCGCTAGAAAACTAGTAGTCAAATCTAGCCTCGTGTGCAGCTGCCTTTAGATGTGTAGGTAGGCCTTGTTTTTTAGGGACAATACAAGGTATGATTTTTTGTGTAAAAGAAAATTTTGCTCTACACCACTGGCAAGCGTTAAGCCCTTAAGGCAGTAAATGACAAATCTTTTGAGTCTTTTCATTTTTTCAACGGAAAGTTTTTTAATCAATCTCTTTATATGTTTCAAACGAATATAGGCACTTCACTCCAAGAATAAGCAATTGATTTGTCGTTAATTTACTTTTGCAAACAGCAATTTAACAAATCTTGTCAAACACAACTAAAAGTAGATTTAGCTTTTTCCATTTTCAATTATAATGCAGCTTTGTGATAAAACTATAAGCGGGATTCTAGAAATTTCTTTGGAGACCAGCATATGTCACCGAGAGCTGTCGCATCACGACGTATACAGGAGTGAAGGATTTATATCTGTTAAAAAACAACCGCGGGGGAGGAGAGGTTAGAATCACTGATTTGACAATTTATTCCAAGAGATCTAGAGAAGGAAGCCGAGATCAAGTATCTTCTTTTACGGCGTATGTTGCATTTTAAGACGAACGATTTTCTGTAATGATTATTTTGATAGCTACCAAATAACCGAAGAACCTGCTTATATTGTCCCTTAACTCACTGCATACGCACTCTCATTCGGGAATAAACGAATTTATATACTGTTGGCCGATGTTGGACGAATGGCGGCAGATTTGGTGATGAAATCGAACTAAAGGGTTTTCCAATAAGAGGTGTTATTTTGAATAGCCCGTTATTTCGGTAGATGTCACTTTTGGATAAGTCATTTTTTGACATTTGACAAGTAGAAACTACGCCATTAATAAAAATGGAACGATACACGCTTCAACAACGCATTGGAATTATTAAAATTCACTATAAAAATGGTGAAAATTTGGCAGAGACGGTTCGTAAAACTCGAAAATTTTTGGGTCGTCGTGAAGCATATTGTCGGACCGCAATACAGAAATTGGTGGAAAAATTCGAGCTGTTGGTTAGTGATGTGAAGAATAAAACCCGTGCACGTCGCTCAAGAACAACCGAGAATATTGCTGCTGTAGCCGAAAGTGTTGAAGAAAACCCAGGTTTGTCCATTCCTCGTCGTTCTTTGGAATTACGCCTTCCAAAAACGTCATTACATCGTATTTTACATAAAGATTTGGATCTTAAGGCTTATAAAGTTCAGTTAACACAAGAACTCAAGCCGGCCGATCATCAACAACGTCGTGTCTTTGCCGATTGGTGGGTCTTTGAAATGCATGAAAATGATCCGGAATTCCATCGAAAAATCATCTCGAAGATGTGATCACAATTGGCCACCGAGATCTTGTGATTTAACACCTTGCGACTTCTTCCTTTGGGGCCACGTGAAAGAGAAGGTCTACGCCAACAGCCCAGCGTCGATTCAATACTTCAAAGATGGAATTCGTGAGGATTTCGAGGACATAGGGCAGCCACTTTGCGATTTGGTTATGAAAAATTTCATGAAAAGGATATGGTCCTGTAGGCGTGGTCGTGGTGGTCATTTGGCTGATGTTATTTTCCATTATTAACGGAATACCTTCCTCTTTATAATGAAATAAACATCCGATCATTTATCTAAAAAAATGGCATTTTCCTTTGATTATCAAAATAAAACCTCTTATTGGAAAACCCCTTATATGTCGAATTACGGACTTGTTAAGTTACGTTCTAAGGAAAAACAGGAAACGTCTCCGACAAAGGATATGGTTCCATCGGTTATACATATATCAGGAACTTGGAACTACATTAAAAGCTCCTCCACTAACTCAGATACAAACAATAGAAATGTCCAAATGTCTGCATTAATTACACGGTCTGTCTGTCTTTCTATGTAACACAATCTCATCATAAGAACCAGACGTTAATCCATTTCCAGTTTATTGCATTTAGTATTATGTCTGTTGTATTGAATCTTCGGTTTTCATATTCTATCTCAAATATACCTACGTCTAATTGATTTATTACTGCTTCGAACTATTTTTTTCAAATTACTGATAGCAGATACTTTATCAGAGTTGTAATAATATATGTCAGTAGTTACCAAACTTTTCATAGCAACGTCTCCCTAGCCATTAGAGATAGGAAAACCCACCGTCGGGCGTCGAATAGAGATGGGAATAACGGATCTTTAAGTCATTAGTCTTTTAGACTCTTGAACCGGCTCAAGAAGATCTGAGTTCTGAATATGTTACTGAAACTGTTATCTATACTAATATATAAAGCTGAAGAGTTTGTTTGTTTGTTTGTTTGAACGCGCTAATCTCAGAAATTATTGGTTCGATTTGAAAAATTTTTTTTTTGTTGGATAGCCCATTTATCGAGGAAGGCTATAGGCTATATAATATCAGGATACGACCAATTGGAACGGAACATTAATGAAAAATGTTGCAAGATGTATCTCAAAATTAGTCCGTCCGACAAATATTATCAGGTGAAATGCCGTAACTAAATATTGCAATATTAGCGCGTCACGTTCACATGCCCGGATAGCTCAGTCGGTAGAGCGTAAGACTCTTAATGCCAGGATCTTGGGTTCAAGCCCCACGTCGGCAAATATATTTTTATTTTATTTTTATTTTCTACATTGCTTTCTTCTAAGGCTTGCATTTCAATTTTTTTAAATTTTATTACGACTAATTAAAATTAAATATTTATTATACCTAAAAATGTATACCCGCGTCTACGGATCTGAATACGGATTTTTGGTTTCAAGATCCACGGATACGGATACGGATGCGGATCTTAGCTTTCTTACAGTACGCGGCGGTAAATATTGCACATCGACCTTTGGAAAGAGACTATCTGTTATGGGAAAAAGTTATTGACCTTTTTAAGAGTTAACTCTCATAACAGATTGTCTCTTTCCAAAGATCGATGTGCAATATCTTATTATAAAGATAGTTGATTTAGTACCTTTGAGTTATGTATTATTAGTATGGTAGTCATTACGATAAATGTTTGCAATATAAAGGTGCCAAATACGATTTTAAAAAATAAAATTACCTATACATATATACAAAATTTCATCTATGAATTGAAAATTAATAAGGTTAAAGATCCGCAAAAAACTAACGGATAAGGATCTTTCTTCTCCCTCGGATATCCGCGGATACGGATACGGATATCCGGCACATCACTAGTGCGTACTCATGTCCCTTCCTTCTCTATTCGTTCTTTTAAACCCGGGTTAAACCGGGCGGGACCGCTAGTCTATACTTAATATATAAAGCTGAAGAGTTTGTTTGGTTGAACGCGCTAATCTCAGGAACTACCGGTTCGAATTGAAAAAAAAAATTGTTTTGTTAGATAGCTCAATTAGGAGGAAGGCTATAGGCTATATATTATCACGCTACGACTAATAGGAGCGGAGCATCAATACAATATTTAACTCAAAATTTGTTCGTCCAACAAAAACTCTTGAACAGTAACTCCGATCATCATGAAATTTGGACACAACATTCATCTCGGTAAATTAAATCAACGTGCGTACTCATATTCCCACCCTCACCCGGATAAAACCGGGACGGATCGCTAGTCCATTAATATGGCACTCCGTTTTACTTAAAATAAAAATGATTTATCATTTCAAAGCAAATTTGAAAATTATTGAAATTGTGCGTGGTAATAAATTTTAGTCCCAACGCATAAGAAAAGATAGCGAACTATTATAATTATGCTGAATTATTAATATATGTATACTAAAATTTAAATAAATTTTGTTGTACCTACCCCAACATAATTTTAAAACAAACGGGACATAATTCAATAAATTGAATATACAGGCTGATTCCAAAGTTGACGTTATCCTTTCACCAACGAATAGGGCTTCAACAAATAAGTTTTTTTTGTCCTTTGGCGCTTTTTCGAAATATCAACATCAACGGAGATACAGGTGTCAAAGTTTTATTTAAAAAAATTAAAATTTATTAATAACTGCCAAACCACTTGAGATATTTAAAAAAAAAATTGTAGGTATCAATAGCTACGTGGGCGGGAAATTCTTCAATAAATAAAATATTTTTGGTTTGACCAGTGGCGCGCGTAGAAAAATGTTGTGTAAGAAAAAAATGGTACGCCACTGATTTCTAAAAATAAAAATTGTTATTGATTTTTTTGTTCCATTCTAAAAAGAAAAGATCTTTTATTATTTTTTGGTACGGCGCACCGTTTTCGAGTAAAAAAAGCAAAAAAATTGGTTGTCTGTAAAGTCGGTTTACGGACGATAGTTTTACGTGATAACGTATTCCGTAATACATAACCTAAACCTCCCAAAATTTGGTTTCAATCCGCTTATCCTTGGTGTCGGAATGATAAGAAATGTCAAAAGTGACGTTTGCAACTTACAAAGTATTATGTTCTAATAATAATTAGTTATTCCAATACTTAACTTAGAAGGCTTTGCATTTCACAATATACTAATGTCAAAAAATTGAATTAAACATTAGAAATGCAGCTGTTTTCATGTTAAGACAAGACATACGTTTGCTTCTAATTTCCATGTACGGCAAACAAAAGACAACCGACCGCGTCGCGCCATGCATTACACAACATTGCATTTATACAGCTATTTTTCTATATAAAGTATAAAATATTTTTCTATATAAATTTGTATAAAAAAACTGTTTAGGCAAATTCTGTTATACGAAATCTATGTAAAATGTTCTCCTCTTTCGTTTAAGACTGGTTTCAAACCGATCTGATTTAAATTGAGCGAGAAATTAGCAAAAAGCACGCACAGGGTCAGGCGGAACGTTAGGAACGTTACGTTACACTTTTTCGAACATGCAGCCGGTGTTTTATCAATTTATAATATTGGTGATTCATCAATTTATAAGACGTTATCACGTCAAAAATACAATATGTATGTATTCAAAACTTAATTTAATCAGGAAAATAAACTGCGCCACTGAACATTTGCAATGATTATAATACGCAGCTAATTACGAAATGCATAAATAAAACGCTTTACACTGATTAATTTGTCAAAACTGAATGTCGGAATAATTTATTGTTCGTTTTAGATAAAAAATGCAGGAAATTTCCTAATTATGAATGTTATTTTTTATGATCGTTTATTTATAGTTCTTTGACTGTTATTAATTGCTTGTTTATAATACAGTGTCTTTTAATTACATTTAGATAGCTATATGTACCACCAGTAATCTAAAAAATTAAAAAAAAACTTAAATTATCGATGATATTGAAATATGTAATGTGTATGCATAATATAAATATAACATGTCATTGATGGAAAAATATAATTTATTTTAAAAATAATTCCAGGAAATGGCCATTTAAAAACACTCTACCTTAGTTATTAATGTACTGATAAATATAAAGGGTGACCGGTAATTGCTCGTACCCCTCTCGGGAGAACAAACTATGACTAATTTGGAATGATTTAACCTCTATCACTTGGGGGTCGGAAATGTGTCATTTTCGAGAAAATCTACTTCGGTTTTCTTTTTACAAAAATCTGAATTTTGGGAGTCAAAAATTAAAAAAAAAATATTCTCACTTTTTAGTCCGAGTTTTTCCATGATCTGGTAGCTTACTAATTGGCCAACCTTCCTAAAGCTAAAAACCATGAAATTTACTTTATTTATGCCGTGTGTCAACAATAAATAAAAAAATAAAATAAAAATTCTTCACAGAAGTGTCACTATCATCGGGAATTTAATAATAATAATAATAATAATGATGAAGATTGACTCTATTCAATAAATAGAGTAACTGTGATCCATTGAAATAATGATGAGTATTTGGAAAGAATTCCGTGGCATAAGGATCGAAAATGAAGCAATACTGAGATTTTTTTAAACTTGCATTTAATACTAACGTTTCGGTACGTTTTGTATCATCTTCAGAGTGTTCAAATGCTGTCACAATATACTGATAACATGTGACAGCATTTGAACACTCTGAAGATGATACAAAACGTATCGAAACGTTAGTATTAAATGCAAGTTTAAAAAAATCTCAGTATTGCTTCATTTTCGATCCTTATGCCACGGAATTCTTTCCAAATACTCATCAATAATAATAATAATAATAAGCTTTTATTTTAAGAAACTGTAAAGTACAGTATTAAAAATGTCAGGTGAATGAACATTACGGTAAATATTCGTTTAAATTATAAAAAGTACACGATCTAATATGTGTTTATCTTTTTGAAGTTAAATTTAACAGTAAATTAAACTTGACTAAGTATAATTTATAACTCAGATGTATAGTTTTATGAGTTACCTAAACCGAATTATCAATTTTTAGATTTTTTGTCTGTCTGCCTGTTTGTTAGTTTCTTAACTGAACAACTACTGAATCGATTTTGATCGGATTTTCACTACAGCCTTTGTTAAACATCGGAGAATAGAACTGGACATACGTATAACATAACAAAAAAATAACATGTGGAAACAAAATAGATTAAATATTTGATCCTTGAAAATCACAAATAAGAAAAAATAATTGAGTCATAGATTTAACTGAATTTGGTTTCTAAGAACATCTAAAATATAAAAATGTTGCTACTTTTTGATCACCACATCCTTAAACGTGACTTTAAGCTATCTAGTTTAATTTTAGAACGATCTTAAGAGAATAAAATCTTTTAAGTGCTGGATAAAATCACTTTAGAGCACGTTACTCATTTTACAGCATAGTCCAGGTAACGACAAAAGCTTAAAAAGCTTACAAGATACTATAAAAATATCGGTATGAAGAATTATACTTGACTTTCAGGACAAATAAACAGACAAACATATAAATAAAAATTCTCAAATAGATACTTCGATCTAGATATTCAAATATAGACTATTTATGCATGTCGAAATTCTGTTAGAAACTTACAACTTCAAAGTTACGATTTTCTTTATACTATCTTTAAATAAAATATCCGTTATAAAAAAAAAACGGTGACAGCTAACCAAGGAGCAGAATATTATTAGACAGGCTCTGTAAAGTTGTTCGAACTATCTGCCATAAATGTTAAATTTTCGTGATATTTCATCAAATCACTTTAACAGAAAGATTTTAAACACCAACGATTTTGTTTTATTATTTAATTTAAATATTTCTATATGTACCAAGACAGCAAATTGTTCATCTTCGTGATCATGCTGACACGATTAGCGAAACTCGCATAGGAATTTAATGTATTGGTGTATGCCGTATGCGCCCTATATGTTATTTTGCATAGTTTCCAACTGGCTTGGTATTATGGTGGAGGTAATGGGTTGATATGGTGTAGGTACAGGGTCTGTTTAATACCAGCAGTTTTATTGTAAATGTGGCTTAAAAAGGAAATTGCAAGATTAAATTAATGAAAAATAAACAAAGTTGGTAGCTATTTTACATTTTCACGCAGCTTTCTTGAAATTTATAAGTCATTTTGGCTTTGAGACATGTGTCAGAAATAATTCGATAAAATTACTTACTCGATCGAAAAAAACAATTGTCGGTTTTTATTTTAGAACATAAAAATAAGGACAGAAACAATGATAAAGTGGTCTACAAAATAATAAAGATAATAGGAAAACGAACTGTCATTTTTGATAAATTACTTAATAAATGGTGCTTTTCGACTTCAATTGACGTAGGTATAATATATATTTTCTGGTAACAAAATTTTATCAACATTAATATTTTCAAAACTAATGAAATTGATAAGTTCGAAGTATATAAACTATTTTTTAAAGCGCGCTATCGCACATACCCCTTGTCTCAAATCTTCTTGGTTTCAGGGCTTGTAGGCAGTGGTCTATTAAATTGGTATTTCTACCTGACGATGGACATTGTCAAAGGCGATGTAGCAACTGGCGAAGGGTCATTACAACTTTCAGAATGGTTGTAGTTTCTTAAAATACGCTAGGGGATAAAATTAATATGCTATTTTAAAAATAGACTTAAATAGTCTTATTTTTGATATCCAAAACAATAATACGGAACAGATAATGCGAACAATATATTGTGCATATATGTATAAATATTATTATTGTTCTAATTATATTAATACTAGAGGAAATTTACACGATAATTTGTAATGGTATTTTCCATCTTATATTTAATTGAAATGTTATATTTGAGTTCTGTTTCACACAAGATCTGTTTCTAGGCAAATATTAGTTTGTTTAATTAAATTGTTTGATTTTTTTTGAAATAGTTAATGTCTTTTAATAACAATAATTTACCAAAAGACTAGAGCTTATCGGTTAGGTTGTCTTCTTCTAGAATCTAGACAGTGATGCATAGACTTATATTTCATTTTCTATATAAATATAAAACTCAAAATTAAAATTTGTCTGTGCGACAAAAACTTTTGAACGGTAACTCCGTTCATCATCAAATTTAGACACAACATTCATCTGGATAAACTAAGATAAACGTGCGTACTAATTGACTCATGTTCCCACTCCTATGTCCGTTCTTTTTTATCCGGGTAAATAGACTTTTTCCCTCGTCATAATTATTAGTGTATTTGCCATAAGGCACTTACACTATTGGCGTCGGTCGGATGGCGGGACCTAGGGGTCGGACCAAAATTTCTCGACGTTTCATAACTTTCTAAGAAGTTTGGCACCATTTTTGGAAATGTTTATATATATATGTATATATATATATATATATATATATATATATATTTATATATATATATATGTGCGGGCTATAACTTTCGAAGGAGTTAATTGATTTTAACGAAATTTGGACCACATGTTGAAATCCATCACCGCACGAAGCCTATTTAAAATGGGCCCAATCGGGCCATGTTAAGGGTGGTATTTAGGGGTTGAAAAAAGTTTTCGGGCCCAAAAATACCGAAAAAATTTTCGGAACCGTTTCAAATTTGAAATTTAACCCTTTAGTAATTATTAAAATGTGCTGCTAAAATTTTAATAAAATCGGCCCGACAGGACCGGACTTACAAATTTTATGAAAACACAAGTTTCTGATATGGATTTTACATACTGAAGAGTGTATATAATTTGGTACAGATGTTGAATTGATATGTAGTATTGAAATTAAGTAAAAAAATGTTTTAAGGGTTGTATTAAGGAGAAATTTTTTTTATTTTGTCCAAAAACAAAGTTAAGTTCATATAATAGAGCCACACTGCTTATAAAAGCAAATACACTATATGTCGGCAGGGTTTCGCACTGCGACCCGGAGTTTTTTTATATTTATTACTGTATGACAATAACAATCTTTCAATTTTTATTTACAAGAGCCAAAACTTTAAATAAGTCCCAAAATATTGCTTTTAGTACACAACCCTTATTTTACTTATTAGGAGACGTCCATTAATTACATGAGCCAAAAATAAGGGGAAAATCTTACCAAATCTCATTTAAAGGGAGGGGGAAGGAAGAGAATATTATTTTCACGTCAACTTTTTAATTCAGTGAATATACATTATTATATCTTACCAAATCTCGCTAAATAGAGAAAAGATTAAACAACTTACCTAATTAATGACAGCCCCTTTGTATGTACTCGAAATCCTAAAAGCTAAGATATTATGTTTTAAGCGTGGAATATTAAAAAAATTCCATGAAACACCAAAACACGAGGAAAGGTTCTCATCTTCAAAAGATTCGTTAACCTTGCATTCAAAACGGTAAAAATGATGTTGATTTGATTTCTGTAAGCCGTTATTTTAGAACAATACGCTTTTTGACGTGTTCTGACTCGCGCAAAAGTCCCACTGGAATATTGGTATTTATTGATTTCCAACATTATAGAACAGGAACAATACGTTACGACCATCATACTCTGGAGATTCAGATAACACATAACTGACATCACTCTATCAGGATCAGTTCACTCAATACACGCGTGCCTATACCATGTGTTCTATTCTTAAATTTATTTAATAGAGTATCAACAATGTGTTTTCGTTACTGATCGTTTTAGTTATCGAGCGTTTACAATCTATACTAATATATTATAAAGAGGTAAAGTTTGGATGTAGGAGGTAATCTTCGCAACTACTCATCCGATTGCAAAAATGTTTTCACCAATATTTAGAATAGACCTTCAGGATGAACATAGGCTATATATTATTATCGCGTTAAAATAAAAGTGTTTTTAGTGGAGACCAATTTTGCAACGTAAGTCGACCAAACTACTAATTCGGGCGAAGCCGGATCGGGCCGCTATAGTCTACAATAAAACTCCAAGCCTCAGAACATGTTCTGGAGATTTTACCATCCTATGCTAAAAGATTAATCCAGACTTTAATGGAAAAAAATAAATATAGTTTAAAAAAAACTAAAAAACACGCTTTATATCGAACTAAAAAGTAAAAAATATTTTTTTTTAAAATAAGCTTAAAACAATAATGAATAAAAAATACTAGTAGGTATTATTGTGAAACAGCGTGGGGCGCTTTGTTCCACATTTTCGTACATCGAGCGCCTCACGCTTTCTTCACAATAATACTAGTATTTTTTATTCATTATTGTTTTAAGCTTATTTTAAAAAAAATATTTTTTACTTATTAGTTCGATATAAAGCGTGTTTTTTTAGTTTTTTTTAAACTATATTTATTTTTCACTTTTTAGTTTGATATAAAACGTGTTTTTTAGTTTTTTTTAAACTATATTTATTTTCCACTTTTTAGTTCGATTTATTGTCAAAAATTTGCCAAAAAATACAAATTTTTTATTTCGGCGTGGACGGGATTAGAACCCACGACCGGTGAATCCGAGAGTTGACGTCAGCGAAGACTAGCGCCTTAGACCGCTCGGTCAACGATTGCTCTTACAATAGTGGCATAACATACATAGTAATAAACCACTTGCTGTATTCCAAACGAGGTTACAAACAAACATACATACAAACTTACAAGTAAAACTATAAATATAAAGCGTGTAACAACATTCAATCTACTGGCAGCCGTGAGACAAGTGAAAATTATTATTCTTGTCAAATCCTGATAAAAGGCTTACAAAAGAACTATTGCGACAGAAAAAAAAGCGTTGCAGAAATTCTAATAGAACACTGGTCAACTAAACAAATACCTTAATACAATGGAACTAATTTGCAGTGCATTGTGCCTATGGTGCAGTTTAAGCACGACGGATTTTCTCGCCACATAATTCAGCAGTATTTTTGCTTTAGGACTCTGGGAACCAATGATCTGGTGAGAATGGCCCCAAGTAAACTGATTGATTTCTGTATGAAGAAATACCAATAATAAACGACAAGGGCCATACAGAGTCCAAATAGACACAAAGCTTTGGGAACGAAAATATTTATCAGGTTCATAGCCTCAGTGCCTTCTCGAGGAGACATAAAGGGCCTTTGTGGGCCTAAGTGCAATAGGAAAAATTATTCCTGCCTCCCAATTATTGATCTACTCGCTGCTTCGCTTCTCTTAATGTCGATTTTGACAGAAACCTGATGCAAAATAATATTCTATTTGGATGTTTTGATGTAATTTTTAAACGGTTTCTCGTATAAAAGTACTTACTGAAAATATTTCGCTACTTATTCACAAAAATGACTGTTGTTTATTGCATTTTAGGATTTGAAAAAAGGGGGTATTCATCCTTATGTGTTGTTCCTTAACCATTTCAATCCATCTATGAAAGTACGTCTCTCTCGTTTGTGTCGGTCCTGCATTTATGAGACTATTGCTATCCTTAACCTTACTTCTAGTTCAATCAATCCATCCATCATTGTGTCCTTGTTATACATGTTAAAAATTTTTTAAAGTATTAAGAAATTGGCACATGGGTCAAACCCTGAAGCTATTGGTGACGGAAGAAAAAAAAATTTTTTTTGATAAACCAAATGTAAGTATTAAAATCGTTTTTCGTTTCTTGATACAATAAATTTGTTACTATATTCACGTGTTACGTTCACAAAACAATGTGATAAATACACGTCGGGCTAAGTTATAGAGAAGAGCAAAGGATGGGCATAATTGCAGTTTTGTCTTTTTAGCCAGAGATATAATTAGCTCGAAAGGTAAAAACAGTCTGTAATATCTATGCTTAACGTCACGTAGTACATGTAATTTGATCCAAATAGCCGCCATATTGTTTACTCCTGTTTAATATACCCGTATCTACTATCCCCACGTACAATTTTTTTATCATCTGAACATCTTTTACTGTTCACAAAAAGTATAAACATATAAATATTGTCTCTTTATTCGTACGCATGTATAACAAAAAGAAAAAAAATGCTTTGTTGTTGTTATCAGCCTTATAAAACCAATACTTATATTTTTTTTCTAAATAATTGATTACTTATAAAAAAAAAACTGGTGGTAAATATTAAAACGAATGGTACCCAATATATATAAATTAATTTCACCTATCTATTCTATTAACATATTGCATCCAATTGATATTATTATAGGTATGTACATTGTACATACTTACCTTCATGTTCTTTTCTTTATTTTTAGTCCAGTGTAAATAGCCTTAGTTGCTATACACTGCTTTTTTTAATTAAAAAAAAAAATGGTTGTCTGTAAAGTCGGTTTACGGACGATAGTTTTACGTGATAACGTATTCCGCTCGAATATCATATTTAATAATCACACACAGGGTCAGGCGGAACGTTACACTTTTTCGTGCATGCAGCCGGTGTTTCATCTTTTTATATTGACGTGATTCATCAATTTATAAGACGTTATCACGTCAAAAAAAATGGTACCAATAAATTAATACAGGTGGACTGTCATCTAAATTGCTTATTATAAATAGAATTATAAATAGAACAATTTCTTAATTTTTTAATTGAAAATTATATATATTATTATTATATATTTTACATTGATATTTATTATTTATCATAAACATAAGGGGTGCGTCCTACTTGGCGCCCGCAACGTTCATAACAACCTCTATATCGCTCCACATTACAATCGCGGTCGCTTTGATCAAAAGAACCATGCATGACGTCATAACGCGCATAACGAGCATTTGTTTATGGATCTCCACGGTCGTTAGCTTTTTTTCCGCTCATTTTAATGTCAGAGAGATCACAACAGAATAATTACAATATTGAAATAGATGAATATATCGACCTCATTTTAGCTCAACATGTCTATGGAAAATACGAAGCAAAAGCCTATCACCTATAGTGGCCGCGGTGAGAGTTGAAGCCAGGCACGTCATTAATAATATGCTAGTGAACGCCTACTTGCCCGCAGACAGTGGCGTGTGGAATAAATTCGACATATCCATTTATAGCGGTAGACATAGCGGTAGAATAAAAATAAACACTCGAAACACATGGATCTCCGAAACAGCCAATAGCAAGCTCGAAGGCAAGCGCAATGCTTTCACGTCACTATGACGCAGTGGCTTCATCTTTTGCCGCAGCTATTCTAACATTTGATTGATTTTGCTTTTCTTCATATACTTTTATTCTATGCTAGCATAGGAATAAAATCGCATTCGAACCATTAGGGTGTAAACATATACTTTTGTCTTTTTACGCCGTAAGCACGTCTGGCGTATCCAGGAGGGCAAAACAAGCATGAACCCAGCTTAAAAATTTTTAATTTGCCCCCTCCTGGGCCAAAAGCTGGGTACGCCCATGTTAACGTCATAAAAGACAAAGTTTTTGAAACAGAGATACTTTATTCAGATTGAATGCAAGTACATGAACCAATCCTATCATCGGAGAAGTCAGAGAATTACATCGAAGATAGAGACGCAAATATATTTTCGATAAGCTTTGTTTCGTACACTCACCGCACATTGAGTAGATAGGCAATGATTCATATAGGTTATTATTAAATACTAGCGTGACCTGTGAGAATTATTCGCATTAAATAAGTATAATAATTAATTATCACTTTACAAAATTATTTTTTAAATATGATTGCAGGTATTCAATTCGTTTCTAATTTTGCACACTGCTTATAACGTTCTTCTTTTTGTTGTAAAAGAAATATTTTACTAAAATTGTCATATAGAGGCGCAAGTAGCAAAAGCGTTGTTCAGCGTTGCCCGTCAGATGGCAGTATGCAGTATTTACAATATGATGGTCAGATGACAGATCGAAGTGTTAACGTTACGCCGTCAGATGGCAGACGTTGTTCAGAGTTTAATTAATTTACAAAAATAATAGCAATAATAATTTTTTTAGTTTTCGATGTCAGTAGAGCAAGCAATTATCTGTAAAATGATATATAATTTATGTGGAGAAATTGTGTGGTTTTTTCTATAAAGGGAGGCAAGCATCTTAAACCTTAGCGTATTAATATATATGATGATATGCTTTTCTTAGAAAAACATAACCTTACTTTGCTGCATGCTATAGGAGCGGTAGCCATCTTTGATATCGCCTACAAATCCGCAATAATGGAAAGAAATGTGCGGTCGTGGACGCTAGCTTTGCGTGCGCCAAATGGGACGCGCTCTATGAAATTCGACTGCGCTGATGGGGGACAAAATAACAAAAAAATCTGGAAATGTTGAAGTAAAAATTGTAGCTGCTTGATGATACTACTCAATATACATCTCCACTAAATTATCGAAACCAATATTTTGAATCCATAAAATCACTGCTTTTTAACGTATTTCAATTCAACCAGCTAAACTCAGGAGGTGCCAGAAATGCCATGCTTTTGACCAAAAGTTTTAAATAATCTAGAAACAGTCAACTGATTGCAGTCTGGTTATAAATATTTAATTATCTATGTATCTTAAGAAAAAACGGTAATTAGATTAATCACTATTCATTTTTACAGCGTCTGCTTTCTCTGTAAAAATTCGTTAAAAATAATTAACATTGAAAGTGGATTATATTTTCAATATTAATTTGTATACAACTTTATATAATGTTCGAAGGTTCGAATCGCGAGATTTTGTTTTACTTAAAAGTTTATCTTTTTAATAAGTTTAGAAAGTTACTTCGTCCAACTTCGAAGTCTCGGAAGTAATTATTTATGGATGATTTGTTTGCATATTTACGTAATATTTTTTTAAACAATTAATAATTCTCTTATCCGTGGTTTTATAAATTTGAACATAAAATTTATCTAGAGTGGTCTGACCAGTGCTGAATAAATTCGTAGGCATTAAAATGTTACACTGAGAAAATTAAAAAAAGAATTAATATTTTAAAAGAAACTAATAGAGAATTCCTTTTACAGTATCGACAATTTTTTAATGTTTTAAAAGATATATTTCTTTTATTTATATTTTATATGGATTTTATTTATTTATATTTTTGTATACTTGACTGACGAGTGACGTGTCCTCTAAGGTTCAAAAGATTAGTAGATGATTGATTGAAATTTAAAATATGTCATAATCAATATCGGAGCAAAAGTGTATACGTATAAAAAAATTTATTAAAACATATTTTTCAGAAAGAAGCGCTGACATCGAAAATCATTTTAAAATATATAGCAGACCCTCGGCTATCAGTGCTAGTTTAACATCCGTGCATGCTCATAAATATCCGTAAAAACTCCAAAAGTGCTCCATAATTGTTCTTATCAAACAGCGACTGAAGGCCGTTGCTTACGACTCTACGAGACTAGTTTTTCCGCCGGAATCGTTGCTGGGACTTAAGGCCGCTGCACATACGAGCCTAGAAACACTGCTTGAAGTTCTGCTGGCCGGTAGGCTGGGTACGAAGGTGGAAATTACGTCACTGCGGGCTCGCCTGCTAGCTCACAAGATAGGTTTTAAAATTAGAACAGGGGCTATTTTCTTGCTAGGTTCTCTGCTAGCAAGAACCAATCAGGAAGCAGTATCTTGTCACGTGGGCGACTTGAACGAACGCCCACAAACCAACATGGCGTCATTCTGTTCAGAGTCGGACAACAGACACGTTTTGCTCTGTTTTTATATTTGAACTGTCACTGCGCGCGCACAAGATTTATTCACAAAATTAGCTTGAAAACACGTCTCGTGTGAAGCGAGCACATAACAGCAATCAAGAAAATCAGCGCTAGTAAACTAGTAGGCAAATCTAGCAAGGAATCTAGCAGCGTTTCTAACCTCGTGTGCAGCGGCCTTTACGCTGGCTGGCGCGCAGGCTTCAAAGATGGAAGTCGCGTGCGTGGTCACAAAATGGATTTCAATATTAGAACCGGGACTATTTTTCGTGCTAGTTTGTCTGCTTGTTTTGAGCAAGAACCAATTAGGAACAGTATCTTGTCACGTGGGCAAGAAATAGCGACTAAAAACTTGAAAATACATAAGCAGAATCAGTTGAAAATAGATGGCGCTAAAATTAGATGTGTTGAAAATACATTAATCCGAGTGTATTCGGCATTTTTCTAAGTGCACTTCCCAGTACGGATAATCGAGATTCTGCTGTATACAAAAATTGACATCAGCTATTATTTATTAGGCAAATGAAATGGGATTTACGCAAACTGTATATTGTTCACAGTACATTGTGCATGAAATGTTTGTTTACTTACCATTATTGCGCTTTATTGAATATACTATAGTCAAACTCTAACAATATGTAAACATTATTATTATAATATACATCAGCTTTCGTCATACATGTACTCGTATGTATTGTACATCATGATCACCATGTATGTAACATTTCTCTTATAATTAAAATCATAATCTTTTTTTCATCGCGTTGTTCGTTCATACGTTGATATATAAATTCGAATGCTATTACCTTTTATCCGCGCCTTTGTTCGTGTAAATCTAATATATAAAATTCTCGTGTCACAGTTTTCGTTGCCATACTCCTCCGAAACGGCTTGACCGATTTTGATGAAATTTTTTGTGCTTATCCGGTATCTATGAGAATCGGCCAACATCTATTTTTCATCCCCCTAAATGTTAGGGGTAGTCCACCCCTAAATTTTTTTTTTATTTTTTAGACAAAATTTTTAATTTCTATTTTTTTATGATACAACATACAAAAATACATACAATCCTCAATTTTCACCCTTCTACGATCAACCCTTATTTTTTAATAGTCATTTTAGTAATTTAATCATTTTTCCTCTCCGGTCGAAAACTGATCAATCGTCATTTAATTAGTTATCCCCGCCAGATGTCTACAGGTGTCACTTCGCCAACATCTATTTTTCATCCCCCTAAATGTTAGGGGTAGTCCACCCCTAAATTTTTTTTCTTCCTTCCCCATTCGTTCTTTTGCACCGGGCACGACGGCGCAGCCGGAGTGCTCGACATACACACATATACGTCCATGTATATTTTAAAATAAATAAAATAGATAGATAGATGTTCCAATTAAATTGTATTATTATTTCACTTTATACGTAGCGAAGCACGTACAGGGCCGCTATATATATATAATATATATTATACTGTTAGGCGGTACGAAGTTCGCCGGGTCCGCTAGTATAATATAGATTTCATATAATAATCGCAAACAATAATAGACTTAAATCTGGAAATGTTGCACCAATTTAAAAAAAAAAAATTTCAGTCCGCCTTATCTCCGTTGCCAATCGAATGTGTCAAGTTCTCTTTTAGACAGAATTCTAAGAAATTTTCACTGGGCGACAATACAGCTCGAGAGCTACATACAGTAAAATCCGAATAGCACGACTTCATTTATAACGGCCAACCGCTTTTAACGACGTAAATGCAACCTCAAGTTTGGTTTTCATAAAACGTACTGCGAAAGTACCACTCCGGTTAAAGCGACCAACCGCTTTGAACGACGTAATTTTTAAAAATCGTCCGGTTAGAACGACGCGCGTCTCAAATTGATTCATAATTTCAAGGACAAATACTTCGCATTATCTTGCCACCCCCACTACCTTTCTTCCCAGATGCACGTTATATTGTTCTCGAGTAAATCACTTAGTATTTTATCACCTTTTGATCAATCACTGCGTTAATTTTGTGTCAACGGACTTTCAATTGAAGAAGTATTTTAATACTGTTGCGTACCCCTAGTTGGGACGACTATGTATTCTGTGGAATCTTCTAGTAACGACAACAATAACAATCGAAGGCAGGTAAAGACCCGACTTTTCTTGCAATAGCTGGAGAAACCAATACATGTAAAGGAAGGAATCTCGGAAATACGAGAACATTCTAGAGCGTGGGACGAAGCTATAAAAGGCGAGCGGAGTGGTTGAGTGAGGCAGTCATTAATACGTGTTGTTCATGTGTTGACAAGTGCTCTGGCATTACGACATAAATTATACTGTTACTTTAGTGAGTGCAATTATATATAAATCGGGTTTTACATAAATGACTTATAGTTAATAGACAAGTGTGCTGATAAACTTTGTGTTGTGTTCCTGTGTTGTAAATATTTTGTGTACATAATTTAGTGACTCTATATTCTTTGTTACTTAGTCTTTTATTTTTATTATTTAGAACTATTAGTTTTGTTTCTGTAAACGTTATTATTTCTGTTAAGTTAAAGAAGTACGCTTTCGTTTGTGTGTTTTACTGTTTTGTTGAACATTTATTATTGTAAATAAATAATTTCCGCCACGGACAACAGTTTTGTTACAATACAAAGTTTAGAAGCTGGTGAATCGAGTGTGACTTTTGCGAAGGAATTATGCGTGTCTCATTTAACAATCAAGAAAAATAAACACTAACCCGTGAAAATTTCAGGCCGTTTTGTGCGTCGTCCGGTTAGTACGACGTAATATCACCGGTCCCTTGACCATCGCTCTATCTGGATTTTACTGTAGGTCTACTATAACAAACGTGACGATGTGGCGAGAATAATTTATAAGATTTCCATAGGTATACTAAAGCCTAATAAATTGTATTATTATCAAAATCAATCAACTTCAACGCAAAGGGCATAACTTATTCGCCGTTATTATTTTGTGACTCAACTATTGACAATAATTGCCTTAACTTATAAAATAATAAAAAGTAAAACCGTCGCCCAGAAAACGGCCGTGCCTCTTTGCTATAGGATGGCGCAAGCAGAATCACTGAGCAGCACAAATTCCTGTCACTACACATTAAGCTGCACAAATTCGTCATTAAGCAACACTAATGCTGCTTGCTTTGTTCTTCTAATAGTATAAAGAAGTAAAGTCTATAAGTCTGGGTGTAGAAGGTAATCTAAGAAACTACTCATCCGATTTCAAAAAATTTTTCACCAATATTTAGAATGGTTCTTCAAGATGGACTTGCAACGTAAGTCAACGAAAAACAGTGGCTATCTACAAATTCGGGCGAAGCCGGACCGGGCTGCTAGTATTTTATACACTGCCAATTCACACAGAGTGGCCGGTGTGTTCGTATCGATATTGTACTTTCTTAAGCGCAGCGGTTCTAGTTTTAATTTTACGTCGTGTCTCATAATCGCACGTTCTCTTCTGCACATTTCGCGGCTCAACTACTTTGCATAAGTACGTATTTCTACTGGCATTGTGCAGCGTATTTCACTGCGATGCGTATGGCTGGCGGACCGGCCGAGACACGTCCGACCGGTAATAATCTCAAACGCGACGCCCGCAGTGAACTGATCTTAGAGCGGGCCTAGACTCCACCTACATTGGGTCCGTATTTCTCTCGATTCGATATCGGCCGACTTCGGAAAAAAAGCAAGCACCAAGATTATAAAGCGGAAAGAAAATCGGGCTTCTCTTTCGGACACTTATACGTTATAATCTTGGTGTTTGAGCTTCTTCCGATGTCGACCTGCTTCGGATCGGAAGAAATACGGGTCCACTGTAGGTGCAGCCTTATACAGCGTTCAGAACAAGGGCAACCGATGACACGCGGAACTGTGTGAAGGTCCTTAAACATTAATGGTTCTTCGAACAGACTAACAATGAATTACCGAGATTTTCTAGCAGTGCTTTGTGAATCTCAGTTCAAGCAAAGTGCGCGTTTCAAATATAATCCCGGAGACATGAATTTGCATTTCATATAAAAAGCTGTACGAAGCGGAGACAATATCCGATGCTCTTGTGTTATTGCGTACTGCCATATGTGGCGCAGATAAAAAAACAAATAGAAATTTTCTATACATCGCGAATGCAAACAAATCTTATGAGTATAATAAAATGATTCAATTAAAATATATTTTATTTAATAACCCTTTAACAACCTTTTAAAACACGTTATGCAGTGTAACAATTTTTCTGAATTTGTTTTAGAAGAGATTATTTCTATAATTACGTAACTAGCTTTTGCCCGCGGCTTGTCTCGCGTGAAAAAATCATGACTCGAGGACTAATGTCTTTTTTATGGTCTCTTTCTCTTTTCCTCCCCATCTTTTCCTCTCTTTCCCTGTCTCTCCTCCTCTCTTTGACTTCTGTAGTGTGTAGTGTAAAATGCACAGTCTCCTTTTTAATACCTACAGTTAATTGATAATTCAATTGATATTTTTACCAGTTGTCGGATTAAAAACCTGGGAACTGGGGACATATAATTGAGGAACCATAATATGGAAACGCTGTATATTGCTACATTATTCTCAAGCCCAGCAGCGATGTGGTAAACTGACAGCTGCGACGCAGTGTGAATTATAAAAGACTACAAAAGCAGTTGGCATTTGATTAACATATTTTTGCATGCTTTCGAGTTCTGGAATTTTATATTTCCTACAGAGACGGATGTAGGTCTAGAATAAAATAAAATTAACGTCAAGATAGTGAAATACGCATAAAGAGAAATGCGTTCCTTGCATTTACAAAATATATATATATACATTTTGTTAAATAAATTAATTCATCGAATTCGTCAGAGCCGTTTTCGAGAGAAAAAAGCGTGTTTATATAATATAGTAAGATTGTATATTAACGCCATCTCTCGATGTAAAAGTGAACAATCATACTGCCTTTGAATTATAAAAATTAGGCTTTTGGTAGATCGTCTGTCACGTAGATTTTATTGAACTGTAATTCTGCGTTTGCAGTATATATTTTAATCGGTATTGAAAAAAAATATAATGGGGTCACACAGAGGGAAAAGCCAAATAATAATGAGCAAATATTTTCAAATATTCTTGTGTACTCATATAGGGGTGTAAACTAGGTTATTAGACCAAAAATTATTCATATGCGTGTTGCTATGCGCGGTAACTACATCTTTATATAATATATAAAAATCTCGTGTCACGATATTCGTCCGCGCTAATCTCCGAAACCACTGAACCGATTTTAATTAAATTTTGTAAAGGATAGTTTTTATTAAATATTTTGTACAAAATTACGGTGTTTTGTGAAAATAAACAGTTTTTAGTAACAAGTAGCGTCATCTCATAGAATTTACTCAAATCTATTAGTTCAGAAGCAAACAAAAAATAAACTGTTTAGTACCAAGTAGCGACATCTGTTACAATTCGGCCAAAGCTATTAGTTCAGAAGCAAATCTGGTATAAAATTTGCTCAAAGCTATTAGTTCAGAAGCCGGGCCGCAAACGAAATACATTTTGCAGAATTATATCTATCGCACCCGAGTGAAAATATAATTTTCCTATAGATATGTATATCCGGATGTCCGTCTTTCTATAGGCCACCAGAAGGCTACTGACCTAAGAACTGAAACTTTGCATACTTATATACTGGGTTACAAAAAGTGTTGATTTGATTTGACAATGACCGTAAATTGTGACCTATCCCACTCAAAAATATTAGATCGATTGAAAAGATATTCTTTTTAAATTGTGTATTCGTGTATTTAACACAGTTTTTTCCGCATAATTTCTACTTCGGAACAACATTTTTCCATGTATTTTGATGAAAATTTAGCTTCAAAAGCGATCTTTAATTATGCAGATCAGTCGTTTGTTTTTATGTGAGTACAATCTAATGTTCTCAGCATTATAATATAGAACACGAAACAGAACCTTACGAAGTCAAATTTTCGATTTAGCTGCAAGCAAAAATAATGAGGTTTTGACGTGATAACGTCTTATAAATTGATGAAACACCAGCTGCACGCACGAAAAAGTGTAACGTTCCGCCTGACCCTGTGCGTGCAAGCGAGAGCGCAGTATAAGCGATAGAGAGGCACGATCGGCCCAAGCGTCGGCTGTACGCATTTCTCTCTCTTCTCGCGTGACGTCAGAGAGTAGTGTGCGTTCAACATTTTTTTCGGCTGTTCCAGCGAAAGCTACATCTGACAGATGGCCTTTGTTTTATAAACCGTGGAAATTAAGACTTAAAATCATTATATCTAATAAAAATGTCAAATTATCGAATTTTTAAAGCAATTTTTAACTGATCGCCGTCATTATGGATAAAATATGATATTATTTACAACGAATGGAAATGTATTGATCAATTGATAGTTTGTACATAAACGCAGCTACATTTTGTATCAAAAACAAATCTTGGGAGATATCTGCATTTCATAACAGCAGATAAATTATACGGTTTGTTAACAAATATATAATATAGGTATATACATTCTTTTAAATGTCTTTTATAATTGCTTAAAAATATGTATTTTGCTTTGGTTGATCAAATTATTAGTCGGTAAAAATATAGTTTGACAGCTACTAAAATTTAGGTTATGTATTATTAAATATGATATTCGAGCGGAATACGTTATCACGTAAAACTATCGTCTGTAAACCGACTTTACAGACAACCAATTTTTTTTCGAAAGAAAAATGCTTTTCCTTCTGGTGGATGGTTGTTTTGCTGCAAACCGTTTAATTTTGCTGCTTTCCTTCTCGCGAACTATTGCTTTGCTATTTTTCTCTTCGCGTCTACTTTGTATAACACTTATATATGGGTGTCCATTATATTACAGCCACAACGTCCAAGGCAATATCCCAAGTATACTTACTATGTATTTTAAATGCATATTTTTCCCGCGAGAAACATCTGACAGCACCTAGTATGCTTTATCTACCACGCTTTGTCAACATATTAAATTTTCCGTGACATGTAAACATATCCAGACGACATATTAATGATTACATGAAATCAATTTACAAATTGCAATACATAAAATGAAAAATCTATAAATGACGGGGTAGTTTGCTTTATTAATTAATTCAATTTTTTCAGTTTTTTTTATGTCAAGCATCTAATGGCGCGTTTGGTTGGAAAAAAACCGTGCAATTGGCGCTATAATTTTTAGTATGTAATGGAAACACAGCCGCACTTGTATATAATATAGACTAGCCGAAACAAAAAAAAGATAAAAAAAATTGGAAAATTTTTTCTTCAAACTGTCGACGTCAATAAACTTACAGGACATTGAGTTTTAATAATTGTTTATTTGAAGTTCAACGAACATATTTAGTTCGCGTGTTTTCCTATAATTATATACATTATACATAGACAGATAGATAAATAGATAGACAGATAGATAATTCTATATACGTATTAGTGAACAAAAAATAAGTTTCAAAATTACAAGAAAACAAGATACACGTAATAGAACTATGAAGAAAAACATGTTTTCAATTTTAGAATTTTCACAAAATCCTGTTATGTTTGTTTATACATAACTCGAAAACCGCTGTATCGATTCCGAAATATTAAAAAAATCCTAATTTAAAATATTTGATACCTAAAAAATCATGAAACAGTAGAATTCCGTTGTGTAAATGAATCGAGTGCGAGCTTAGCCGCGGGTACAGCTAGTTTGAAACTTTTCGATCATTTATTACGATGTTCTTTTTCCGCATCTTTTTTTTTCACTGAGAGAATAAAATGAAAAAATATTTAAATTAACGTTTGCTTAAAAGTTAAAATCTTTGTCTTACATTCTTGTAAAATACTTTTTGTTTTTACTGTGGTAAAAAAAAACATTATCTCGACTGTAAAATTAATTTTCTTTATCTTCTGTGTCTTTGTGCTTACGCTGATATAAAATTGAAAAAGACATACTGCCGTCGAAATCGGATATGTTTTCATTTCTTATTATTTACGCATCTTTTGCTTTGTAGATAAAATGAATAGCTTTTAAGTTATATAATATGCGCCACGAATCTAAAAGACTCGGAAGTTAGATGCGAATGCGGGATTGCGCTTGTACAGTCTGTTGAAAAACTACAAACTCGCAACTCAACAAAACTAAAATAACAATAACAACTTGACAATAGCGTATTCGACTGTATTTTAAAGCAGGAAAGCGACAAAGGCAACGAGCGATCACGACCAATCACCGACGAACGCACGTTCTGTGCAGGTAGCTGGGAGGTGGTAGGCGTCACAACGGCTCTAAAATGTGCCTTTGAGACGTTGTTTGTGACTAACTTCCGAACCTTCTAGATCCGTGGTGCGTATAATACAGGCCATTTTTTAGAATTATATATATTTCATCGTAATTGGATGAATGATGTAGGTTCCGAACAGACAGGCATTCATTTTCACTCTTTTATTAACTTCACTTGTCTGCATGTGTCTATGTATTAATTGAATCTTAATTCAATTTAATTTTCACCCACATCCAGACGTCTGAAAATTTGAAATTTTGCACACGTATTAAGAACCCATGACAATACAATAATTTATATAAATAATTTTTAGTTACAATTGAAATTTATAGAGTTTAAAAAAAACTTAAAAAATAAAACTCTTTTATAGCGATGTGGACAAAAAGGAAAAAATAATTTTTAAATATAAAGATTTTGTTCAACAGCGACAGAAAATTCCTCAACTCCTTTCTATCGCTGTTGAACAAAATCTTTATATTTAAAAATTATTTTTTAATTTTTAAGTCAACATTGCTATAAAAAGTGGTTTTATCTTGAGTTTTTTTTAAACTCTAACTTTTTAGGCGCGACCCAAGCTTTAGCTGGAAGTCTTCAATAAATAAAATTATCGACCAATTTTTCAGACAATATATTAACAAACAATATAAAATTAATACATTAACGTTACAATCCGGATTTGTTAATATATTGTCTGAAAAATTGGTCGATAATTTTATTTATTGAAGAGTTCTAATCAGACGTTAATCAAAGATTTGAATTTAGCTGGAAGTGCCTATATTTATATATTAGATTTAAACCATACTGTACGCACATTCCAAAACGACGCCCGAAATACAAATAGCGTGGTAATGTAATAAATTGCATGAGCTTTGAACAATTCGGTCACCTAAATTAGGTAATCGAGTTGTTTACTGCTTATTTTAGCATGTCATTTGGTCGTTAAGAATTTTTTTTTCTTTTATATGTCATGCCAAGGGCAGCAAAGATCATCAGGATCAAAACTAATATATAAAACCGACCAGATGCGTGTCATACACGCATCAACTTAGATTCCGTAGGACGTAGGTCGTAGAATATTCTTTCGTCATTGCTGCTATTGAAAATCGAAAAATGTGAAAATCTAAATATCCTTAAAATATTATAAAAAATCGTGGACAATTCTAAATTCACCAAAAAAACTTATTCATTCACAGCAAAATCTCAATGAAAATGTCGCTTTAAAATGATCTATACTAATATATAAAGCTGAAGAGTTTGTTTGTTTGTTTAGTTGAACGCGCTAATCTCAGAAACTACTGGTTTGAATTGAAAAAAAAATGTTTTTTGTTGGATAGCCCATTTATCGAGGAAGGCTATAGGTTATATAATATCACGCTACGACGGTACGACCAATTGGAGCGGAACATCAATAAAAAATGTTGCAAGATGTATTTCAAAATTAGTCCGTTCGACAAATATTATCAGGTGAAATGCCGTAACTAAATATTGCAATATTAGCGCGTCACGTTCACAAACCCGGATAGCTCAGTAGGTAGAGCGTAAGACTCTTAATGTCAGGATCTTGGGTTCAAGCCCCACGTCGGCAAATATTTTTTATTTCCTACATTGCTTTCTTCTAAGGCTTACATTTCAATTTTTTAAAATTTTATTACGACTAATTAAATTAAAAAAAATCTAATTAATAGCTCATTTGAAAACTGTTACAGCTATATAGGTACCTATATAAAAATAAATTTCCTGCAGCGTTTTCAATTGAATATTTATTATATTAAAAGAAATTTATTACTTGAAAAAAGTATAAATACTGTTTTTTAACGACAAAAACTTTTGAACGGTAACTCCGATCATTATGAAGTTTGGACACAACATCCATCTCGGTAAACTAAGATAAATGTGCGTACAACAATACAACAATACTCATGTTGTCTCCATGGTAATTTGGCTGCTACAAATTGACAAATCGCAACTTTACCAAATGTCGGCTCACACAAAGAGAGAAGTAATAAAGTGTCAGGTGCTAACTGGGTTTGCTTATTTCAAATTTTATTTTATCTATATCAATGATAACATCAATTACAACTGACTTGAATGTGTCATTTCTGATAATGATCAATTACATCATTCAATGATCAACTGCAGTTTAATAACATTGATGTAGATTTGTTTTTACCGGTGTCGTTTAAAATGCAATTACTTAGTTGCGAGCTGCAAAAAATGTGTGAAAGGCTATATCTAGGGTTGCCAACCATACTTTATTATAACGTATTCTACTTTAGGATATACTTCCGAATATCGTCCAAGTTTAATTGAACAGGCGTTTTACTGTATAGATGAAGTCTTTGGAAATCCCACTTAATTATATTTGACTTTGACACTACCTATTTGTTATCTCTAGATGTAACAATTAAAGAGAAATATTATTATTATTATTTGACTGAAAATTGGTATACTTATGTTTTTTGGTGTGCTGATGACGAATCTGACAGTGAAAATTACCGCAATGCTTAGTTTTCGAGACATTGCGTCTCGAAAGTCGAAAAATCGAGTTTTGAGTTTCATCATCAGCACACCAAAAAACATAAGTATACCAATTTTCAGTCAAATCGGGCATAGACGGTATTCGGAAGTACAACCCTACTTTATTTTACACAAACCTCCTTTATATTTTTGCATAAAAGTAAAGTATGCTAAAATACTTTATTTTAAACATTTACAGCGACTACAGTAAACAAAACTCTCCGATATTTTTAGGGAAAAATACTGCTGAAAAATGGCAATATATATCTACTTAAAAATGCGAGTGATTACTTATCAAATATAAAAAAAATGTATCTTATTTCCCGCAACCTCAGCTTTCAGCTTTCGGTAATGAATCTGAAGTGACGACAAGAGAGACACAAATCGCCGTAAATTTAATAAAAAAACTAATTATTTATTTAAGTATTTAAATCTGAACTTAGATTGTAAAATAAGCTATGAAACGTTCATAAACAACTTAGAAATTCTTTGGATGTGCTAAAAGCACAAATTTAAATTTAAAAATACTTTTTGTCTTGCAAATACTTTATTTTTTCTTATTTATAAGATTAGATACGTTATTGTTCTCAAAAAAAAATTGGCAACCCTGGTTATATTCCTGTCATTTATTTATCTGAGGGATAATTAAAACAATTGACAATGTTCTTTTGTTTCAGATGTACAAAACGATATTTTGGATCAACGCATGCATAGTTGTAAGTGCACAAACACAACCGACAGAAACAGAAAATAAATATTCACAAAATTTAACAGACGCATTTTTAAAAAGTCTAGACGATCATAATGAAATGTCAAACAATTTATCATTACATTATGTGAACGCGTATGACGGCCATTTTATGCCACTGGATAAACAAAATGTCGGATGGGGTTGTGTCTGCGTTAATGCGACAACCGAAGGTTCAGAAATCGATGTGGAATGCACTTGCCACGGAGTTAATCTGACCAAAATACCTAGCCGACTTTATCAGGGTGTTCAAAGATTAACAATAACTAACGCCCCCTTGACAACTTTAAAAAAGGATGCTCTACAACCGTACAAGGATTCTTTAAGCGACGTGTAAGTATTTTTTTATTATTTCAAATAATATACAAAGTGTCTCAGAAATAGGTTCGAGGTACTTATTTGAGAGCATAATTCCTAATCGAAAAGCCCTATTTGACATTTTTGTAGAAGATGTTTAATTTATTAAAAATAATAATAAATGCGCAACAATTAAATAGTGTTTTGAACCCTTTCCCGGTTGGTCTTGAATTCTTAATCTGGAAATCGGTTTAGCAATATAAAAAGACTGGGTAAAGTGGCCCAGCAGATATAATCATTAGCTATAATAATAATAATAATAATACTTTCTTCATTTGAGACCACGCATGGTATAAAATCGTCATTACATGTATAAAATCGACATTAACATAGGTACATATTAAAATATATTAAAAATTATAATTATAATGGGGATTATGACATACTTATAATTAGCATATAACAATAAAAAATAGAAGTGGAATATCCACCCCTCACCAGAAAATCTTATTAATGGAAATGCATCCACCAATAAAAAATTTACGGTGAAAGGTAATCATTCCGTCCCTATTATTGTAGCTGGTAGGTATACATACATTTTTTTGAAAGATATGCTTTTACTTTTTTTTTAATGAAGTAAGCGCTACCTTTGCACATGGGGCTATTATGGTATTTTGTTGTACGATGCTGGTCTATATGTACATCGTTACAAGTTCGCGTGTTATAATTATGAATATCGCCGTTTAACTGTATATTGTTTTTTATATTTGATTTTATGTATAGTATTAGTTCATATGCATACAGACTATAGAATGTAAGTATATTGTTTCTTTTGAAAGTTTCTTGACATGATTGTCTGTAAGGTAAGTCGTAAATAATTCTAATAATTCTCTTCTGTAGCCTAAATACTCTAATCATTAGAGTCTAATGCATTCTGAACTATGTCCCCACACAGATATGCAGATATGTTTGAAATACAGAGGTCTAACTTATTTTTTCCAGTTATGGAGGGAAAATATGCACCGAAATAGCTTGTAGGTACTCACTGATTATTTCGACCTGTAGAGGGTTGAGATTTCGAGTAATGGAGGTTTTCGGGCTTGAAGGGAAAAAAACAGTTTTTTAAAAGTAAGATATTAAAACAACAAAGAATTTTTAAATGAATAAATGAACTATTTAAATATAATCTACATCAGTAAGGAGCTAGTGTTAGACTACTACCGTAGTTTCATGATGCAACACTCGTAAAGTATATGCCAGTGAGCGGAGTGGAAAATTTAGCGTATACACTAATACTCTGAAATCTCTCACACATTACATACAGCACGATTCAGCTGACTCATTCATCTCTGTGTTCACACATATACGTTTCCTGGCTCTTAATTAGGAAAGGGTTATTACATATATAAGTTTTCTTTTAAACTTTCAGAACACGCATAGAACCGTATATGTTATAATTTATTCAAACAAAAATTTTAACTGAAAATGTGCTACCGAAGCTGTTCATAATTTTCTTTAAAAACAAAAATCTGAACAACGCCGTTGAGCTTTTGTTTACGTTTACTTGAGAAGTTGATAAACAATGTTGGTAAAACGTGTTCCTTGAAAATACCGCAGAAATTTTACTAAAATGATCAGTGCGTACTTTCTCTGTCGGTTGTCATTTAAAACCATATGAGCAACAAAGATAACAAAGTAAGCGTACTCTTCGTAAGCAATCCAAACAGATTTCAATATGGCCGAACTTAAACTGTCAGATTAATGAATATATCATATATTTAATAATTTATATATTGCTAGTGGCTGTAAGTGGAAGCGTGGCCCATGAAGTGAAACAGTAAATTACTGTTTCTATCTCTTTCTTTTTACTTGACCAGCTCGCAAGTGTCGCGTCTGTAGTGGGGCAATTAGTAAGTGGAATCAAGCCACCTCCCTTTCACTGCTTAGTTCCATGTGCAAACTATCGCTGCAACTGACGCGCATCCATTCACGGACATGCGCATGAGACTCAGAGTATAATAAGTGAGACAGACAATGTCTTCACCGTAGTGTTTAAGTCTTTCTCCCGATCTTTGCTAGCAATATAGAGAGTATTAAATATAATGTGGAATATAAACTTATTAAAGTTCGTTCATTTTAACATAATTTCACAACTCGTACATAAAATTATGCATTACAATCTAGATTCAGGATACATAAACTACTATTATTCAACACGCGTGAGTAATATATAATTTCGGGGCCCTGCTAAATTCAGGAGAAATAATCAGTTACTTCATGTTGACGCGTAGAGTGCTAATAATGAGCCGAAACTGTACGATAATGAATTACTGCATAGTTTCTGGACCAATAGGAACGCGGTAGCGAGCCGAAACTGTACAGTAATCGTAATGAATTAAAACTGCATAGTTTCTGGACCAACAGGAACGCGGTAGCGATTTGTATATATGAAAACAGCATCGCCATTCAGCGAAAGTCAGGGCCATCTTGTGTGCATCGAGGGCGGTGGGTACGTCAATCAATGAAGTGATTTATTATTTTTCCCTCTTTTATCAGGGTCCCGATTACATATTACTCGTGCTAGTTGAATAAAATATTATGTGCGATCATTGATCGAAGGAGAATATTCCACCCGTGTGTTGCCGCACTCGCTACGCTCGTGCGGCAAATTTCACGCTCCTGGAATCTTCTCCTTCTCTCACTAGTCGCACAATATACTATTAACGCTAGTCACTTCTGAACTAAAAAAGGTAGAGAAGTTTTCTTACGCTTATTTGGTTGCACAGTGTATACCTACTTATAAATGATTAACGAATTTCAACTGAAAAATATTTATTTTCAAAATCAAGTGGAAGAGCGTAGGTGTTTTAAAAATGAAATTTTAAATGAGTTTTACCGTCCATAATTGATTAATCCCTGGAAACATTTCACGTCTAATGAAAACAGAATATTTTAATCCGTGCAGATTATATAAGACACCTTCAAAATAATATTAAATTGCATTACGCCACCTCGCGGTATTTGCTTGTCATCTTTTTTCTGACAGGTTTCAGATATTATTATTATAACGCTCTTCCGAACTCCCATCTAATTCTTTTTTTAAAATAAGATGTCTTCATTTTTCCCGACACAGAATAAAATGTTAATACTTGTTTTTTTTCTATATATTCTAAAAAAATTGCTGAACAATCAGTCTATTCAAGCTGTCTATGAATTTAGTTAGCCTTTAGTAGATCAACAATCAAATAATGCGTGTAAGCATGTTTGTGTGTAACTATGTATGTATCTATCTAATGGAATCTTTCAATTTAATTTTCACCCACTTCCTGACGTCTGAATAATTTGAATACATGACAATACAATAATTTATATAAATATTTATAAATATATAAATAATTTTTGTAAATTCAGAGTCAATTGAGTGTTGATTTTTAGGGTTATAATAAAAATTAGAGTTTAAATTTTTTTTTTAAACAACACTTTTTTATAGCAATGTTGACTAAAAAGTAAAAAATATTTTTAAATATAAAAATTTCGTTTAATAGCGATGAAAGTCGGCCAACTCGATATAATTAAATTTTTTGAATAAGCGTTAAATGAGAATAGCTTATTCAAAAAATAAAATTATATCGAGTTGGGAGACTCTATCGCTGTTGAACAAATTCGTTATATTTAAAAATTATTTTTTACTTCTTATTCCACATTGCTGTAAAAGAATGTCTTTTTATGAGTTTTTTAATCCTCTTATTTTTTGGTATATTTGTTCTAGGATTGTTTAAAGTAAAAAATAATTTTTAAATATAACGAATTTGTTCAACAGCGATAGAGTCTCCCAACTCGATATAATTAAATTTTTTGAATAAGCGTTAAATGAGAATAGCTTATTCAAAAAATAAAATTATATCGAGTTGGGAGACTCTATCGCTGTTGAACAAATTCGTTATATTTAAAAATTATTTTTTACTTCTTATTCCACATTGCTGTAAAAGAATGTCTTTTTATGAGTTTTTTAATCCTCTTATTTTTTGGTATATTTGTTCTAGGATTGTTTAAAGTAAAAAATAATTTTTAAATATAACGAATTTGTTCAACAGCGATAGAGTCTCCCAACTCGATATAATTAAATTTTTTGAATAAGCGTTAAATGAGAATAGCTTATTCAAAAAATAAAATTATATCGAGTTGGGAGACTCTATGGCTGTTGAACAAATTCGTTATATTTAAAAATTATTTTTTACTTCTTATTCACATTGCTGTAAAAGAATGTCTTTTTATGAGTTTTTTAATCCTCTTATTTTTTGGTATATTTGTTCTAGGATTGTTTAAAGTAAAAAATAATTTTTAAATGTAGATTTTGTTCAACAGCGATAGGAAGTTCCCCAACTCGTTCCTATCGCTGTTGAACAAAATCTTAATATGTTTTGTTGGGAAAATTTTCATATACGAAAGATTGTTTACTAAATGAGCTTGACTATCCAGCCGATTTTTTTATCGTGCTTCCTGCTGCATTCATGATCATACTGTACTCGCTATATGGCCATATTTTACTTTGTATTGTATGGCTAATCTAATAAAATTCGAATTACATAAGTGGAAACGACGGTTCACCTATTTGGGCTATAAATTCCTATTAAGACCATCCCAAATTGTTCTGCGGTATTGCCTTTTATTATATTAGTAGGTACGAAGTTCAATGTGTGAGTTTATAAAGTCCATGTACACGGAGGAGACTTTAGGCTAAGGTCCGCGAGGTCCGGGCCTAGGATGACAAAATTTTAAAGGTGGTTAAAATTTTATAAACGACTAAAATTTGAAAGGTGACAAAAATTTGGAAGGCGCTAAACATTCAAAATTAAATGAGTTTTCCGTCGATTGTTAGAACGAATCTTATTGCTTTCTCTATCGTTGTTATATGACTCAGAAATGTTAATATTTCAAGACTATCATCAAATTCAAAAAATCAAACAAAAAGTACCGGTTTAGAAGATAAATGAAGAAACGTCAAAACAGGTCTGCGACAGGGGCTGTTTTTCATCCAAAACGGGATGTTGCGTTAACGATGGCAGCTATAAAAATCATTAATGCATTACAGAAAATCGTTCAACATAAAATGCAACATAGACCAGGCGCCCAAGGAAGGTTCATTTTATGTGAAACGATTTTCTGTAATGCATTAATGATTTCCATAGCTACATCTCGATATGATAGCTATATGAAAATCATTAAGGAGGTTGATGCGTTACAGTCCCAATCAAAAGTAAGTCGAATTCTAAATGGGAACTTTTCCATAATAAATTTTTACAAAAAGTTGATGATACCAATAAATTATTGTCATAAAGGCACAAACAATTTTTTTTTTTAAATATTAATTAATTATTTCAGTATTTTACTTAATGGACAAGCTTTAGAATTTTTTGTTCAAAGTTAGGTTAAAACAAATAAATTTATTAAAAAAAAGAAATCAGAAGTAATAAAAATCAAAATTAAATCATTAAAAAGCTGAAAATTCAGTTAAAATTGTCAAGAATAAAAGTCCATAATCGAAAAGTGCTAAGGTTTAATATTTTTTTTTGCGTAAGACATCGATGCTTTTCGGAACTGCTGACATTATTTGGTTATTTGCAAAAAATTAAAATGTGCCGTTTGCATGCTAGGTAGACATATTTTCCATAAGACTACATGTAAAAGTTTTTTTTTAATTTTTAACTTTATAAATCTCCTAATGATTTTGGATTTTTTACAGCAAATTTTGTCATAAAAAAATCTATTAAAAAAACTTTATTTCAAATTTTTTTCATTATCTTCGTAAAACGGCTCAACCTCCTTAAGTGCATTTTATTTATTTATCAAGTATATTCTTTTTTGGTGTATGTTGCATTTTAAGTGGCGCGATTGTCTGCAATGCATTAATGATTAGCTACCAAATAATATTCTTTGACTTTACAAGTAAGGCGGCATAATATCAAAGCGGACCTAGGGCGACATCACAGACAAATCCGCTCCTGTATATAGGTGCGTGAAACACATGTATGATCTCTGGAAAATGTTTCCATTATTATCGCCAATTCTGAAATGGAAATGGAGTAATCATACTATTATATTAGCGGCACTTGAACCTATTTCTGTTAAAATGTTAGACCAGTGCTGCTCAAACTGTTCCTCCTGATCTTCGAATAGGTCAGTTCATGGATATTTGGGAAATTAAAGCCCTGTTTAAAAGAAAAATACCATGGTTAACAGGCTGGAGTGGGCCGGACCGTAAAAAAGGGATAACTTCCGGTCACCCAAAAAAAACGATTATCCTATTTGAATAGAATGTTGTTTACTTTATTTTGAAGTTAAATTTCCCAAATATCCGTGAACTGGCCTATTCGAAGATCCATAAGGTTTGAGTGTTACAGGTTCTTTGGCTAATAGAGGCGTGACCCTTTGAAACACAGTAAGACATTTATGTAGATATTTGAACAAATTTCTTCCTAGAAAAGTATATAATAAAAAAACGAAAACTTTTGTTGATGGGTTGCAAAGGCTTTTCTTAAAAATAGTCGAGAAATAAGGGCTGCATTGTTTATATGGCGATTCCATTTCTATTGTTGGATCTTTTTGAGACAACATTAATAGCCTGCATTATCGACCACAACATTGTCTTGTTTTAGGGTTCTGTTAGCTACGCTAAAGAAACAAACAAGTGGAATAAATTTTTTTCCACTTCTTTGTTACTTCAGCCTAGCTAATAGAAACTCAAAACAGAACACTGTTGTGGTCGACAATTTAGACTCCTAGAGTACTAATGTTGTCACAGAAAAACCCAACACCACGAATTCCGAAGGAACGTAGAAGGGTTGTGTTTTGGTATCTATTCGTCGTCGAGAGTTACAAGTGAAAGAACTACTTAATGCTTCATGATTCAAATAAATCTTAATCGAACACGCTAATATTGTATTTATTTTTGTTTCAGGGTACTTTCAAATCTGATGTCTTTGAAAACTATTGAACCAGGAGCTTTTCGTGATCTTACCAACCTAAGATCAATGTAAGTTTATTATACTGTTTCTATGTATGAAGTACTCGAGGAATTTTGGAATCATATATCTTTTAATTTGAATTTTGTAAGAAAAAGTAAATAACATACCTTAATATGGATACCGATTTAATAACTATCTAATATTATCTTTTAATTAAAAAGAAAAAATAATTATCTCTCTGGTTTACTTCGAGATTCTACCGCGCGGATATATTGACATGGTTGATTATATCAAAAGACCAATAAAATTATGCTTTCCACATTGTGATAAATTTTCAAAATCGTTTTTTCTTTCCAGATACATATCATACTCACCACTACTGCGTAATCTGGATGGACTTTTCGATGACGTCAATTCTTCTAAATTTCGTGCATTGTAAGTATTTACAAATGATAGGCATTTCTAAAGACCGCGAACGAAACTTCGGCTTCGGCCACCAATTATTAGCGCAATTCTGATGTGTGTAGTGCTATTAAATTTCACTTAATGTTAAATTTGCTAGAAAGTGATAATAAATTAACAGCGCTGTGAATTCTTTCATTAATTATACAGAAGAGCACCATAAACATTTGACAAAACATTCGACTTCAGCCAAATTAGAATATTTTGCGAAACCTTTGAATCCATTTAAATCAATTAAGTCTTTTGGAAGTTCCAAGAAAATGGTGCCTAATTGTGCAGAAGGCTATCAAAAACTTCGGCGAAGTCTGTAACCAGGAGACCTAGCTTCTTATGCTTGCTGTGTTTCTAGCGCACGCAAGATGGCCAAAGTTGTTTAACTTCACAGACACTACACACATGTAAGCCATGAACGTGTGTGCGTTACCCGGTATCTGACGCCATATTGGTTTTGGCGACAGATATCGATCCACCACTACTCTCGAGCTGGGTCTCCTGGCTACAGACTTCGTGGTCCAACCCCTATGTCCAGCCATCCGACCGACGCCGACGCCAAAACACTAAAAAAATACAGCGCCTCTATCCCGCACTTTGTAAACTTTTGAGTCAGTCACTTAATCACAGTGTATAAACACGGGATAGAAAAACACGCCATTCTGAGGACATTTTTCTTTAAAATGGACGATAAAGCTTCTACATACACGGTAGAACGGAAACTCAACTAACCAGAAAATTACGTGTATATAAAGAAATGCAAATTTCTCATTTAATCTTGATTACTTACTTATGTTTCTCGTGTTTGCCGTTAGCCTTTTCGTTTGTTTCGTGTCGGAAAATACGTCACAGTAGGCTGCAGCAAATTTGATTTGCATTAATATAAAATCATCAAGAAAAGTCAGTTAAGCAATGATTTTATATTTGCATTTTACGTCGCAACCGAATTGTAAATTTAACCGTCTTGTAAATCGGCTAGCCCTTTCATGAAAGCCCTTTCATGCGTTTTGTAAAATACGATTGAGCCGAAGGCTCTACTTATGTTTTCATCTCAATCGCGTGCGAATCCGCGGGTAACGCCTAGCTGGTAATATTTTTGACTGTTCACACGTCGACTGTTCAGGGCCTACTTTGCTTCTCTGTCTTTCATATTGATTTAACTAGAGATATAACTATTAGATCGGTAAAATCGCGTTACTTTTGTTTTACTTTACGCGCTGGTGCGAAAAAGTGTCATTATACTATCACTGGCGCAACAATAGGACGAGCAAAATACCACAGGCCCCCGGCCCGATAGGGCGGCGAACACAAGAAGATCCTAACATTTATTATATAGAGCTGTAACAAACCGTATGTATTCGTTACTGAGTAACAGGTACATCGTCTGACCCGAAGTAACGAATCGTTACTTACAAATTCATTTCGTTACTCGCATCTGTCGTATCCATGTCAGTTCGACTCGTTTGATGCGGTTATACGTTATACGAACGAAGTCATACCGTATCACGTATGCGACGCGCCTCAATGCGATGGTACATGCTTGATGCTGTTAGTACACGATTGAATGTCGTATGAAAAGTAACGAGTAACGTAACGATACGAAAGTTACGGGTACTGGTTCTTTAAGTAACGAATACATACGGGTACACAATTTCTCGTTACTTTTACAGCTCTATTATTATACAACATTTAGTAAAATTTGCCACCGGCCTCAAACGGTATAGTTACGCCACTGACCGCTGTACAAATCTAACTATATAAAAGGAAACCGTGACTGACTGACTGACTGATCTATTAAGTCACAGCTCAAACCACTGAACGGATTGGGCTGTTTGGCACACATATAGTTATTATGACGTAGTCATCCACTAAGAACAGTTTTTTGAAAATTCAACCCCTAAAAGGGTGTCACGGGGGTTCAAAATTTGCATGGAGAAATCATATAAGATAGAGATGTATCAATTCTAAAATGCGCAGGATTCGTGTCAACAAATAAATAAACACGTGTCATTTTCAAGGTTTGTCAGGACATTGATCACGTGAATGTCAGCAATTTGGAAATTTATTACACTTGAATAACACAAAAAAATTCTAAAAAGTCATAATTTAAGGACGTAGTCTGGTGTTCGGGTTTTGAAAAAACGAATTTATTTTTTTTACATTTTTAGTAAGTATAATTTATTGAGAAAATACTGTAAAAATTTTAGACCGAAATATTAAATATTTACAAAGCTATAGTCGAGAGCAGCAACGGTCTTACGGTAAGACTTTTACTTGCTCTTACCTCTCAATTGTTATCACGTTACGCTTATACTCTCGCAGAGTAGAGCAAACAAATTAGCAGAAAACGATGCCTTTGAAGTTTGAAGAAACGGAAGGTTTAATATACACCAGGCATAGCTGATTAGTGTAAATATTCATTTTTATTTTTTTGTAAGAAATCTGAAATTAAAACTTTAAACGCGTTTTTCTCAAAACTACGTTTTTCTAAGTGGCGCGGGTGATTGAAACAATTGTATACAACCGATTGCTTTCAGTTTTGCACAGGGTAATCTACACAAGAGCTCCGTCCGGTACTAGAATTACTTAATTATAAAAATTATTTCTATTTTTTTTACCGACTTTCAACGAAAAAAATACGATTTTCTCGTTGTTTTTTTTTTCTAAAACCCGCCATTTTGATATTTATCAATAAAAATGTTTATTTCTAGTAATTTAATTTTTATAATTCAGTTGACTCCAAGTGACGTTATCACCCGCGCTACCCACCTACCTCCATTTAAAGTTGTCTACTTTAGGTTAAAAAAACAATTATAAAATGGCGTAAAATTAAGCAAAAAAAAATTTTTTTTCTTAGTTTACGATGTCAGTAAAAACATGTAACAAAATTGAAAACATCGTACATTATTTTGATATTAAAAAAAAAAATCTGAAATAACGGTTGAAAACGAGCCTGAACATAGGACTACGTCCTTAAACACCTAAATGATAAAAAATAAAACTTATCAATCAAAATCAAATTTGGCGCGAGCGAAGCCGCGGGTAAAAGCTAGTATGATATAAACAACTGTTTTATAGCGGGTCGTGCAAAAAAATCGTTTCGTTACCAATTTACCTAATCTTTATTTTTCAGACGTGTAATGCACACCGGCCTAGAAGTTATACCGGATTTATCACCCCTGTATAACAGTAACATAGTTCAAATGATGTAAGTATTCTTAATTTTGATTGTGTAAATCGTATATTATTTTGTTAAACTTAAAGTGTATTCCCAATTAAATAAACTGTTACAAATACATTTAAAATCTATAAAATTATTATTACGATTTAAGAATCAAACTTGCTTTTTCTTCCAGTGTTTGCACTTTTGATTAGTTGACTCAAAGTATGTTATATTCAATCAAAACCCTATTAGTTCAAGAAAATTAGACTTTGACCAAGCTGGGTTTTTTTGGTCGAATTTTTTTTTAAACAGTTTTAGTCTGCATAAAATTCAAAATTAAAACTAGCCCAAATAGATGGATGATACAAATAATTCGGCTAACATTTTACTAAGAATTAAAGAATTGAATAATATAGATAGGGTTGTTGTATTCATGTAAATGTATCATTTTATTTTTTCCCAAATGACACTAAAATTTTTAAAAAAATTGTTAAACACGACAACAATCAGTTTGATTTTTTAATATTTAATACAAGTTGGATTTAGAATTTCATGTAGTGTCTCAAACTGACAATGTCTTTTGTGTCTTTTATCCTTTGAGGTACTGTTTGGTATCATATACCTATTTCTAGGTACTTTGTCAGGTTTAATAATATGTTACTTTGTAGTTAAAATTGTCGTTTAATATTGAAAGTATTTTATAAAAATATAAATTAATTATTTACAACATTGTGTCGTCATACGTTATAAACAAAAATGAAAAATTAAAGTATCGCAATATCCTATTTAATAATTTAAGTGAATACAAATATACAGTAATCACCAAACCGTAACACTTTTTTCTCGATGCACTATGTTAATATCATCAAGAGGTGATTAAAATACTGATTAGGAAAAGTTTAAATCATTGTTGGTGAAAATACGTCGAGAAAAGAGTGTTGATGTATTTTGGTTAGATTTAGAAGAACATCAGGCTTAATATTTTTTATCGTTTCGGCACGTCATTCTATAGTAGATATAATCAATCATCGTGACAGAAGCTTCATACTTCACGTTGTCTCGTACGATATTATACAAAACGAGGCTATCGCCGCGACAATATCTCTAATAATCTCGACACGTCTTCCTATGTAAATTAATTATAGTCTTAAAAATTACAAAATTAATGGTGAAAGAATTTTCTAAATATTTTTTAAAACAAGAGAATTCTGCTACTTTGTGTTCTATAACGCCACACGGCATCAGTGTCTTATTTATAGTAACTAATAATACAGTAAGTCGGGAAAGCAACGGAGAATTAATAGATGTGAAAATTAATGCAATGTCTTAGGAAATTTGACAAAATATCTAAATAGTAAATATATCTAACGTTCATAACTTACTGTAATATTTCTTATTAAATATACTGTGATCACCAATAAGTCACTTTTGTTCCGCGTGACGTCGGTAAGTCTTGTTTGCGGCCACACGTACCAAGAATTGAATGTCTCCGTTGAATTTTGAAGGTATCGAAGTAAATCAGTCAATATTTTTAAAGTTATCCTTATAATCGTAATGTGACGCTATTATTATTATTTATATTTATATTTTCGTGGAATGAAGACTTCTTAAATATCACGAGAAAAATCGTTCCAGACAACTCGACGATAGAAACTAGAATACTACGATATTCGGAGCTGGCAGAAAATGCTGCATCTATTATTTAGTTTATATATTGAGATAAAATCATATATCAATCTTAGTTAAGAAAAATTTGGCAGAAATATTCATATCCAATTCTCAAGCAAAGTTCGCTTCTGTGTAGCGGATAAAAAGGTACTACCAGAGCATTGCCATCGTTGAGGAATTGATTTCGTTCTGCATTTTGTAATGTTTGGTCGGATACGCTTTTTCCATAATACCTTAAGATATGAAATGGCTTTGCTTTGCTAAATAAAAGTACTCTAAATGGAGTGTTAGGTGTATTTGCCACGACGTAAAAAATAATTTCACTGTCGTACATGTCCTGTTTTCGAGAAACCACACAATAAACAGTAAAAAATTTGTTTTGATACGACACGGCATGTATGTCCGTAACCAACTTCCATGGATGCTCGATGAACTGGCCGACTTGTAATTGGATTAGATGATGATTTTGGAGATGCTCCAATCTTTTCGTCAAATAACCTTCCCAGTTACATTGAAATTTGACACACTTCACCGTTTTAAAATCACAACTCTTCTCATGAAATATGATTTCTTCATAAAGTTTTGCTTCTCTACAGCCGGTTATTCTATTGTTGCATGTATAAAAAATCTACAAAAATAAATAATTGGATTGCTAATCGTTCAAATATATGTTGTGCGGATAGATATCGTAGAATTTTTACTTAAAAAAGGGGAATTATAAAACGGTCGAATAAAAAAAAATCTGGTGACTGATGATGAGATACTGTTTTAATAACTTGAGATATTAAAATAATAGTTGGGTGACTAAATTACTAAATGACCGACTAAATTACCAAGTGAGCGACTAAATTACTAAGTGAGCGACTAAATTAATGAGTGAGCGACTAAATTAATAAGTGAGCGACTAGAATGCCTTCGGTAATTTTGAAGCAGATATATCTTCTTTTGTTTTTAATTTTTATTTTTTTTTTCACTTTGTGACTACAACTTAAAACTCACATTTTCATGAAGATTGAAAACCACCGCTTTTTTTGATAAAGGGGTAGGTATGCGAATTGTCTCGCAGTGAAACGCGATGGGGCAAAGATGGAGTATTTTTTTAAATAATTCCGGGGTGAACGATAAACGGGTATGCGAATTGTAATTCCGGGGTGAACGATAAAGGGGTATGCGAATTGTCTCGCAGTGAAACGGGAAGAGGCAAATGTGGAGTTTTTAAAAAAACAATTCCGGGGTTATCGACAACGGGGTATGCGAATTAAATAGTTAATTGTTTGAATAGAACTGCGTTTTCTAAAAAATGTATATTTGACAGTCAATTAAGTATATATTTTTTAGAAAACGCAGTATCCTAATTAAATTGGAAAAAATATTAAAATATGCGTAAGACATCGATGCTTTACATAGTTAGTTTTTGGAACTGCTGACATTATTTGGTTATTTGCAAAAAAATAAAGTGCACCGTTTGCATGCTAGGTTGACAATTTTCCATAAGACTACATGTAAAAGTTTTTTTTTAATTTTTGACTTTATAAATCTTCTAATGATTTTGGATTTTTTACAGAAAATTTTGTCATAAAAAATCTATTAAAGCACTTTATTTCAGATTTTTTTCATTATATTCGTTTAACGCCTCAACCTCCTTAAATATAGGTAGCATTGGATATTTAAACCGTTTCTATATTTATTGAAATCGACCATCATTCCCAACTCAAAATTGTGCCAATACAATACTCACAGTTGAAATCAAAAGTGTTTCTAAATCGAAATTTCTTGTTCCTTGATACGATTTTTTACATAATGGACAATCTTTTAACTGAGATTGGCAGTCAGAACAAATACTGTGTCCAGTAATGCACATCATAATTGGAGGCCTCATCACTTTAAAACAAACTAAACATGTACCCGATTTCCGTAAGCGATCAATTATATTAGTTTCATTGGAATATCCGTCGTCACTCATTGTTGCATTAATTATAATGCAAATTAACTGCAATTAAAATCTTATCATAATGTAATTCCGTTATGAACTGAAAGCAGAAAAACGATTTTTTAATTTCAGTTTTAGGTTGGAATGCACATTGTGTTTCGTTACAAAAACATTTCGTAATACTGACATTGTAATAACACCAGAGATAAGGGTAACACGTAATATCGACGACAGGGAAGAACTAGGAGGGCAACCTGTACCAGACCTTTAACTGAATAGAAACGTCAAAGAATTTTATTTTTGTAAAATTCATTTTCTTATTCTGATCATAATATTTAATTTTAATAATCATTGCTTTTGTTAGGGGCAAGTTTATGCTCTATCACGTTAAAAAAATGTGTTTTTTTAGGCTTACAGTGTCAACCTTATTTTAAAGCTCCCTTGCAAAAACTGTTTTTAAAAAGGCAAGATGTTAAACATAAAATTAATTTAATATTTGATCCCAGGTGAGCGCTTTTTTCACCAATCTAAACACGATTAATATAGTAATTCATTTTCTTTAACTATTTTCAAAATTTCTGTCTTTAAATTAAAAAAAATTGGTTGTCTGTAAAGTCGGTTTACGGACGATAGTTTTACGTGATAACGTCATAAAGAAACATTGATGAACTCTCTGACGTCACGCGAGAAGAGAGAGAAATGCGTACAAGCCGATGCTTGGGCCGATCGTGCCTCTCTATCGCTTATACCGCGCTCTCGCTTGCACGCTCAGGCTCAGGCGGAACGTGACACTTTTTCGTGCGTGCAGCCGGTGTTTAATCAATTTACGACGTTATCACGTCAAAAAAAAAAAAAACTCTAAAAAACACTCTTTTATAGCAAGGTCGACTAAAAAGTAAAGAATATTTTTTTTAAATACATATAGAGATTTTGTTCAACAGCGATGAAAGTCTCCCAGCTCGTCCTTATCACTGTTGAACAAAATCTCAAAATTTAAAAATTATTTATAACTCAATTGATACTTTTCTTAATTTCTAATTAGAACCTAGGAACACAGGTTCTCTAACGGAGGTGTACCAATGCAAATATTCGATTAATTTGCAACTTTGTAAACAAAACATTGAATAAGTAACTGAAAATGGTATGATATCCAATTCGTTACGTAGATGGAAATTCATTCACTAAAAAAAAAGCTGTCATTCTTCTTTAAGGACATTGAATCCAGCGTCGTCTGCAACTGACGTTAAATTTGGTCACATAACAAAAGAGAATATGTCAGATAATTAATCAAAAAAATTAATAACTGATGAAGTTCTCTTGAATTTTAATAATTATCAAATTGTCCATTTTTCGAAGCAACACATCGCCCGCATATTTTGTTTATGACTTGAAATCTAAATAAAATGGGAGTTCATAACGTTTCGAAATAGGCGTACTTTAATGGATATATTTTATTCGCTTCGTTTTTCACGACACTCGTGCAGAAGAACGGTACCTAAATGTTTATGACCGCTGGTATTATCTTTTATCATTGCAATAAAAACAGATTTTTAGGTATCCGTTTGTTTAAATTTTATTCAAAACTTGTGTCACAATAGTAGATTGTATATCTAGTGTCGTAAAAGCTTATATTACGTCGGGATGTGACTAACGAAAGCCAGCGAGTTTTAAGTCCCGCGAGCCGTAATAGCATTACGCACGAGATATAATATATAGTATTTTTTGCACGTACTTACTATAAAATAGCTGCTTTTCATTTCATTTTCAAAATCTTTAACAGACCACTTTTGAACCAAGATCACTTCTAATGAGTTATAAATTAAAAAAAGCAACTGACAGACAAATAGTGATTTATTATGGATCAGTTTTGTTTTACTTTACCGCACTAGGGCGTAATGGATCACTTTACATGCCTATATAGTACATTGCATGTAAAGCACACATTTTATAGCGGCCAATAGAAAAATATTTTACAAAGCAGAGCTATAATTTTAAAATTATTCCGCAGATAGTTAGATTTGTCTAATTTGATTGGGCTATTATGCGATGAATTTATTTGCCAAACAACGTTTCGAAACCAATCGATTCTTCTTAAATCGATAGGTTGTCGAAACGTACCTATTAGAAAATATACTGAACTTGACGAAAAATGAGCTACTTCGCCTTGTAGCAACATTGGCATTCCACTGTATACAGGGTGTCCCATAAAGAATGGGACATAGAACAACCGCAGATTCTCCAATTCAAAATAAAACGATTAAGCGAAATATGCTTAGATAAAATGTTACTCGCTCTGCCAGTGGCGTACGGCAGGAGTAAGTAATGCTTGTACCCCTTCTAAATGTTACGCCGCTGTCTAAATTTTTATTTTGACTATAATTTTAATTTTTTTGATATTTTATAAGTCAATAATGTACACTTGTTAGTTTGTTGTAAAGTCATTGGTTTTCGAGATATTCGCAATTAAAGATAGATAGACATGTACTTTTTATTTGTATTATTATTAATAATATTCATTTTTACAATTTTGTCTTAAAAAAACTGCGAATATCTCGAAAACCAATGACTTTACAACAAACTAACAAGTGTACATTATTGACTTAGAAAATATCAAAAAAATTAAAATTATAGTCAAAATTAAAATTTAGACAGCGGCGTAACATTTAGAAGGGGTACAAGCATTACTTACTCCTGCCGTACGCCACTGGTAGAGCGTACTGAACTAATTTTTTTATTGTTAGGTGCATTTTATGATATTTAACAAGTGCCGATTTGAGTAAAATTATACGGTGTATTAAAAAAATTATGGACATTAATAATTTTTCAGTTTTCAACTTCAACACTCTGTATTTCGGAAACGAGTAACATTTTATCTAAGCATATTTCGCTTAATCGTTTTATTTTGAATTGGAGAATCTGCGGTTGTTCTATGTCCCATTCTTAATGGGACACCCTGTATAGCTAATAAAAAAATAATACGACGTGACCACTCGTGTCAGCAGGCGTAAACTTTGACGAGATTACAGTAGGGCATAAGAGACTTTCCTTTTAAATAATAATATAATGTCTCGGTCAGAGTTTACCGTTAGCTTGTTAGAATTAATGAAAAAATGTACACCGTGTCCAAAAAAGAGTTAGCGTCACATAATGAAATGTCGATTAAATTTTCATATACATGAGTTTAGTTGATATGGTAGTTATGGAAATCATTAATTCATTACAGAAAATCGTTCCACATAAAATGCAACATAGACCGGTCGCCCACGGAAGGTTCGTATGCATTTTATGTGAAACAATTTTCTGTAATGCATTGGTGGCTTTCATATCAAAAAAAATCATGTATGTATATTGCGTGTTGTCCTATTTTAAAATTTTAAACAAGGTGCTAACAATTTTTAAGCTATTGCATAGCTTCTATCGCGGGCTTTGAGCGCGGCGACCGAATCAAGAAATTCCGTAACGAAAAAACTCACAGCGGTGCGGCGTTGACAGCCGTGCATCGTCTAACGTCGTTTCAGTTCGGCAGACTTCGGCACGGTGTTTGTGTGCTCATAACTGCATAACTGCTCATAACTGATTCTATCTTTATTTGTGTATAAATGAATTTATATATAATACTGCTATAAAAATAACCTAAATTATTTAGGTTATGTGCAGAGAAAGTATATAATTATGATATTACATCTATATAAATGTACATCGCGCGAAATTCTATGATCAAACTCTTAATATCGTTCTTTTTGTTCAAATTTTTTGAATGAATAATTGTTTTGGTGTGTAATTACACTATTTATACCTTATTATTTATATCTAGCTATTTTCGTTTTATAGAGAAGAAAAACTTAAAGACCTAAAAAGAATATGCAATAGCTTTACCGCGGCAGTCCACGAGTGCCACACGTATTTTTTTGAAGTGAAACTTTATCACGCACTGTAGAGCAAGTTCGATTCAAGCGATTGTAGGTGTAACGAAACGTTGCATTGCTCCGCTATCGCGCGATTACATCAGTGAGCGCGCTCCGCCCACGGATATACGTTTGTGTGTCAATCGTTTTTTTAATTTTTATAATGACGTATTTTTTTGTTAAAAATGTATTTGTAACGGACTTTGAAAAGCACAAATGTCAATTGCTGAAAGTCAACACGCAGAGGAACTGTGTGTTGAGTCAATAAACGTATGTAAACATTGCAACGGTTCGATTTGTATATCTTTTGTCCGTTTCTCCTTTCAGAGACTTGGAAGGAAATAAAATTACTGAAGTTCGTTCGAACGCCATTCGAATAAAAGCTGAACAAGTGTAAGTCAATATTATAATATTCATTTTAAATTAAATTAATTTCTTCAGAGTTGAGGAATATCTTGCAGTATATCTTATTTTTTAATACCGTTTTGTATTTTAGTTATTAGTATCTCAGATTATTTTTTTGAGTATCTGTATTCGGAAATTAAAATAATCCTCAAAAGTAACTGACCTCCAAGGACGTATGCAGAATTTGATTCAGAGGGGGGGTGGACAAGAGTTTAAACTTGGGCATCTGATTATCATACTGAAATCAAGTCAAACTCCAAACGTTCTAAGCGCATTTCGAGAAATTTTCAGCCTTCAGGCGTCAAAATTCAATAATGAGAAATGAAATGAATTAGCATGAAGCACTTAAGAACTTATAAACTATAAGACAATAAGCAAAATCTTGCTTACCTAAAATAAAATTGCTAAAGCTGCCTCTGGTCGCTAGCGAGCTTCACCACTACATGATTAAAACTAAAGTGAAAATAAAATTCAATAAAGCAAATTTGTATTATCGGACGTCTATAATTTACAATAATATTCAAAAATTATTTCGTTTTTGATGTCTGAAATCTGAATGATCTGATGCCAAATCATATACCGTCGAACCTGGATAAGCAAGACTTCAAGGGACCGCGATCTCTTTTTCGCTGATGAAGGTTTTTCACTAACCTGATTTTCTAGCTTATAGAGGTACAGGAGTGGCCTTTCTCACTTATAGAGATCTATAGAAACCATACAAATTACATAATACTATTTATGACTCTTTCTTAAATTTCGTGGAACAATTAATACGTTCGATTATCGCTTACAGAGGTGCAGGCAAGTAGTAGTCTCAGTTATAGAGGTCCATGAATGAAAAACGTCTTTCTCTTATAGAGATTTCTGTTTCTCACTTACAGAGTTTTTAGAGAATTACAAAGACGATACCTGGCAATTACTCTCACTTAAGAGTTTTCTAGCTTACCCAGTTCTCACTCACTCAGATTTGACTGTATAGCATAATAACTGCATTTACGTACGAGATAACCTTAGATGTTGAGCGTCTATAATCTACTATCTAATAGAGATACGTGACGACTATTTATTTTTTGTTTCTTTTTCAGAATTTTGAATTTTAATTCTATAGCTACAATACACGCGTTTGCGTTCAATCAGTCCAAAATTGAATTACTGTACGTATTGGCAGTGAAGAGATACTATATAGAAGTTTATTTCTAACGGAACAGTGTGGCTAGAATTTTTAGTTTGTCTTGTTTCTGTTAGATGACAGAACGATCGAGGTTTAATGTCGGTGTACAGAGGTGGGGAACGTATATTTCCATCTCTCGTCTTCAGAAGTAAATTTGAGTGTTTATCTAAACACCGTAGAAAATAAATATAAGAAATTCTTTAATTTCTGTCGATTATTAATAAAAAATTACGAAAAATACAATGGTTAAGGTGTGAAGCTGAAATTATTAATTATCGCCATCTGGCGTTGCGGTTCCGAAACTTGAGTGCGCGATGACAATTGGGGTGGGAATGACGTTTTGCGATGATAACCAAATTTAACACAGAATTGAACTTCTATACAGTCTCTCTTCTCTGGTACCTATTGGAAAAAAATAGTACAATATTTATAATTTATTTTTATCCATTTAATTCTTGAACTAAACATTTTAGGAGTCTAAGAGGAAATCAGTATCTCACACATTTGCATGAAGATGCTTTTAACGGAATAAAAAATATAATTGAACTGTAAGTTTAGATTATAATTAATTAAATAATTAGCCTTGAGTATAGATTATTTACAACGTCAATCTAACTAAGTATAATGTTTACAAAATGCCTACGGTGGTATTTAAAAACAAAAAAAAAATGTGAACCATCGTGGGACGACGCCTTGATGTAAAACATTTTATGCGAAATTGTAGTAACTAAATATTAGTGATGTGCCGGATCGTTAAAAATTTATATCCGCAGATACGGATCTGAATACGGATTTTCGGTTTCAAGATCCGCGGATACGGATACGGATCTTAACTTTCTTAGAGTACGCGGCGGTAAATATTGCACATCGACCTTTGGAAAGAGACTATCTGTAATGGGAAAAAGTTATTGACCTCTTTAAGAGTTAACTCTCATAACAGATTGTCTCTTTTCAAAGATCGATGTGCAATATCTCATTATAAAGATAGTTGATTTAGTACCTTTGAGTTATATACTATTAGTATGGTACTCACTACTATAAATGTTTGCAATATAAAGGTGCCAAATACGATTTAAAAAAATAAAAAATAATCTGAATGAAATTTAACAGGTTTTCATTATTACCTAATCACCTATATATATAAAATTTCAAACATGAATTGAAAATTAATAAGGTAAAAGATCCGTCAAAAACTAACGGATACGGATCTTTCTTCTCCCTCGGATATCCGCGGATACGGATATCCGGCACATCACTACTAAATATTGCCGTGTATAACTAAATTTCACCTTGAAACTAAATTTTGTCGTGTCATCTACTAAATTTCGCCCTGTCATCTAGTTGTCACCTTTAACAAAAGCCAACGCATACACAAAACAATCGTTACGCGCTGTCATCTAACAAAATACTAGTAACTTAACTGAGAATTAAATTTCGCCCTGTTATCTAGATGTCACCTTCAACTAAAGCCACGCTTAAACCAACGCACACAAACGTAGCGTCCTCCCATAAAACGTGGCCCCATAAACGTGTTGCGCCAATTGCACGGTTTTACTCTCAATCAAACGCGATGATATTTCACATCAAAAAACGACATTAATATGAACGAACCCGCGGGTAAAGGCTAGTATATAAATAATAAGGAAAGTTACGACTGACGCATTGCGGTCACACACAAGTTTTACTTCAGCTTTAGATTCCTGTCGACATAAACCGCAAAAATCCGGCGTGTTTTAAATACGCGACGACAAACACGTTCTAAATAAAAACGTTTCATAACAACCGTGTGTTTACAAAACTGTTACTGACAGTAATTTACAATTTATAGAATCTTTTGAAATCGTTGATATCGTTTTAGTTAAATGTTACCCAGGGTCGGTTTAACACCTAAAAAGCTGCTGGAAAAATTGCCTCTACGTTACCGTGTAACTATAAGAAGAAAAAGATCCAAACCGAACCGGCGGCCCACCGGAAAAGTCCTAGTATTCCCTAAGGCTAGAGTTTCCATCTGTCAAGTCAATAAACTAGGACAAGGAGCTCAAAAAACCGTATTTTTGAGCTCAAAAGCCGGACATAATTGCCAAAAAATTCTTATTTTACTGATGAAATTAAACAATACCTTAATAATTCAGAAATAGTATAGATGAACTTTTTTAACATCTTTGGTGCAATTTAACGTAATTAATAATAATTAGTAATTAAATTAAGGAGCCGTCAAAAAATAAGAAAACCTAAAAAATAACTAATTCTTTATTCCAATGAGCTAAAATAAATCTTTTCGAATTAAAGAAACAAACTTCTGCTATCGTCTCCTGGTAAAAAAAGATTTTTCTAGACAAATTAAAATCGGGACTGTAAACAAAACCCCGACTGGACGCTCCCCGGACGCTCTTAAAAAGAGGACAAATCTGGGGAAATCCGGACGGATAGCAACCCTACCTGAGGCGGGAGCAACGCTGATGTTACCTGATTTTTGCATATTTAGACAAACCTTCACTGTACTCATGCACGACCATCTAGTGACTTCAAGCTAGTTATTCTAGTTTCATCCGAAAACAAGTGTTTTCTGTCTCTTTCCCCTCGGTAAATTATCCGAAAGGTATCAAATACCATGATAAATAACTGATTTTTTTTAGCGACGCCCTTGTTTGAAAACATTTAAACTTAGTAAATTTTGTGCATTGTATTGTTTTGAAAATGTTGAGTGTCAGTTTACATATATGAAAGCGCACAGTTAGTTTCTGGATACAGGGAAGCGTCTGGAACTTCTATAACAAGGCTACCGATAAGCGGCTTGGAAGGACTGGAGATACTTCGTATCCAGGACACTCCCACTCTCAAGGTCATACCGAGTATATATGATTTGAAGGTTAGAAAATATAAATAGGATAATTGGTTATATAAAATCTTTTATAACGTATTTAATAGATTTTTTATTTATTGATTTAGCATCTTAGACAGGCATGGTTAACCCATTCGTTCCACTGCTGTGCATTCAAATTCCCAGCGCGTCATGACCCATTTAGACACAGTAAATATTTAAAAGACATGGAACACTCCCAAAAAGAGTGCAAAATTAGTCCAACTCCTGATATTGAACAAGACGGTACTTGGGAAGAAATGGGTGATATGAGAGAAATGACATTTGTCAAAAGAAGACGACGACGAAAAAGACACTTTTTAGAAACTATGGCAGAGCAAAATCAAAACAAACAAAAAATTACACGTACAGATACTGCCAGTACTGTAAAAACAAGGATTATTAGCAATGGTCGATTTTGGAGTGACCCAATAAGGTAGCCTGTATACTGCTTTTGCTTTATTTTAATCTAGCGGAACGACTAAAGGTCAATTCACACATGCGGTACTGTGCGCCGACTGTGTCGTAGCCGTGCACCGACTGTGTTGTGTTGTGCATATTCACACCAACCATGTTATTACGTGCCACAGTTGATTGTTTGTATCATGGATTCAAGAGAGGAGGACGTGGTGATAGCATGCGGAGCGTATCTAGTATTAACGGAAGAGGTGAAAAAAAGAAAGAGGAAGATTTGGATTAACCGTTTATGGAGAGCTAGGGAGGAAGAAGGAGAATTTCACACAGCATTTGCTCGACTCAAAGATGATCCAGAACAATTTGTTCGATACTTTCGCATGACTTTCTTGAAATTTGACAATTGCTGAAACTTGTAAAACCAGACATACAAAAAAAGAACACAAAATGGAGAAGATCTATATCCGTAGAGGAAAGATTAGCCTTTCAATAGTTCTCACTAGAGCGGTTATGCACGTACCGTGCTCCTACCGTGTCGGACCGTAACCTTGAGAAATCGCTTTCAGAGCGGTCGGAAGCAACACAGTCAGAGCACAGTCTGTGCCTAGACCTACATGTGTGAATTAAACAGTGCAATTCAATACATTTTCAATGGAAACTTCAGGTGATTGATTTAGTTCAAATCAACACAGTCGGTGCACAGTCGGCGCACAGTACCGCATGTGTGAATTGACCTTAAATCTGCAGTCAGTTTTCTGGTCAACTTTTCTAAGATTATGCTTATTTCAGTTTTGAAGAAGGATTCAGATCTGACGATCCGTATGCTATGAGCAGTACACATGCAAATTCGAGCCAGGACAGTTCTGAAGACGTTCAAAGAATGCATACGGTTATCCCTGCAATTGGACCGTCGAATCCGATACGGGGAACTCCCTTTGGTCATATTGTAGCCAGTGATCCCAGTATGTCTCATATTGCGAGTAATAATTTAGGAGTGTTTCATCAAACGACGGCTGTGTTTACTAGCTCTGATACCGTCTTGTGTGGCAATGTCAGTGCAAAGTAAGAATTATTTTATTTCTTTTAATATTACATTTTTACTAGAAGGTGATTATTAAACTACTATGCCCCAATTCGCATAGGTATGCGATAATGCGTTTAACTTGATGTTATTTTCAAATATCAATAACTTTACCTCAATTTTATTATCTAAAAAAGTTTCTGAACCGATTTTTGCTAAAATTTTAATAGAACCAATTTTGAGACATTATTTATAAACCGAAGAGCAACGTTCATGCCAACAACAACTTTTGCAATATTTCTTTTTAATTTTTGTTAACTTCCTAAGAAGTTTTTGAACCGATTTTTTTAAATTTATATGGGGCCAGCTTTGAGACATACTCTATCGAATAAAAAAAGAAACATCGAAATCGGTTCATGGCCGGCAAAGATATCGACGGACATACATACAAAAAAAAAATAAATTCGAACATATAACCTCCTCGTTTTCTTGAAGTCTTGTTAAAAATATAGTTCAGAAAGAAGGATACACATCAATTTTAGAAAGTCGATTGCTACGCGTTCTTTTCTTTTCTCTAGCATATTTATTTTTGATTCATTGCTTTAATCCTTGAAATCTCTAACAGAAATACAGTGTGTAACAAAACATTTGTTCGCTACTATATCAAGTAAATCGGTGATGTCAAAAAAAATTCCAATAAGACCGTCTGTTCCTTTCAGTAAACTACACGACGTCAAGTGTTTTCCAGAACCCGATGAATTGAATCCCTGCGAAGATATAATGGGTTCTTATTGGTTGAGAATATCCGTTTGGATTGTTCTGATAACGGCTCTGATAGGAAATATGGCCGTCATTGTAGTGCTGTTCTCGAATTTTGTTGACGTAACTGTACCGAAGTTTCTTATGTGCCATCTTGCGTTTGCTGATCTATGCATGGGACTCTATTTACTTTTGGTGGCATCGATGGATGTCCATTCGATGGGCGTATATTTTAATTTCGCCTATGATTGGCAATATGGTAAGTGTTATTGATGTTTATAACTTTAAATATCTTAGCGCTCTCTCCGCGTTAAAGGTTTCACGCGTAAGAAGTGTCAGACTGATTTTTCTAAAGGGCCATGTATAAGATTTAAGGTGTGTTAGCGAGCCAGACTCTAAATTAAAAAACAACACATACTAAATTAAAATCCTTATTTATTTAGTTTAAGGACGTAGTCTGGTGTTCGGGTTTTGAAAAAACTAATTTATTTTTTTTACATTTTTAGTAAGTATAATATATTGAGAAAATACTGTAAAAATTTTAGACCGAAATTTTAAATATTTACAAAGCTATAGCATATAGTCGAGAGCAGCAACGGTCTTACGGTAAGACTCTTACCTGCTCTTACCTCTCAATTGTTATCACGTTACCCTTATACTCTCGCAGAGTAGAGCAAACAAATTAGCAGAAAACGATGCCTTTGAAGAAACGGAAGGTTTACTATACACCAGGCATAGCTGATTAGTGTAAATATTCATTTTTATTTTTTTGTAAGAAATCTGAAATTAAAACTTTAAACGCGTTTTTCTCAAAACTACGTTTTTCTAAGCGGCGCGGGTGATTGAAACAATTGTATACAACCGATTGCTTTCAGTTTTTCACAGGGTATTCTACACAATAATAGCTCCGTCCGGTACTAGAATTACTTAATTATAAAAATTATTTCTATTTTTTTTAACCGATTTTCAACAAAAAAATCACGATTTTCTCGTTGTTTTTTTTCTAAAGCCCGCCATTTTGTTATTTATCAATAAAAATGTTTATTTCTAGTACGGGATAGAGTCACAAGCCTACGAAACAATAACCAATTTAATTTTTATAATTCAGTTGACTCCAAGTGACGTTATCACCCGCGCTACCCACCTACCTCCATTTAAAGTTGTCTACTTTAGGTTAAAAAAACAATTATAAAATGGCGTATAATTAAGCAAAAAAAAATGTTTTTCTTAGTTTACGATGTCAGTAAAAACATGTAACAAAATTGGAAACATCGTACATTATTTTGATACTAAAAAAAAATTCTGAAATAACGGTCGAAAACGAGCCTGAACATAGGACTACGTCCTTAAATCAATTTTCATATAAATGTCATAAAAAGGGTAAATTATCTTGAGCTTGAGGATCCATCAATTTTAACAATACGTAGTGGCATCGAATGTCGTCTAAAATCTTCACTGGATAGATTCTGGTCGCGGGCCGTATTGAGATCGGTTGAGGGCCGGATATTTGAAATCACTGGCGTAAGTCATCATACGTAACGTAAGTACAATACGCGCCACGGATCTAAAAGTTTCGGAAGTTAATCACAAACAGCGTCACAAAGGCACATTTTAGAGTCATTGAGACTCCCACCACATCGCAGCTGCCTGCACGAAACATGCGCTCGTCGGTGATTGGCTATGATCGCTCGTTGCCTTTGTCACTTGTCGCTTTCCTGCTTTAAAGTACAGTCGAGTACGCTATTGTCAAGTTGTTATTGTTATTTTAGTTGTGTTGAGTTGCGAGTTTGTAGTTTTTCAACAGACTGTACAAGCGCAAGCCCGCATTCGCATTTAACTTCCGAGCCTTTTAGATTCGTAGTGCGTATTATAATTTTGTTAATGTGTGTGTGTTTGTTGGTAGGTTGCAGAAAGGATTGTCAAAAAAGCTGATTTGATAATAAGAAAGAATTTTTTTTCTACTTTAGAGTGCGTTGACACAAGCGTGTTTTTTTAGATTTTTTTCAAATAATAAATATTTTCTAATTTTTGAGTCATATCTATACTAATATTATAAAGAGGTAAAATTTGTAAGTTTGAATATAGGAGGTAATCTTCGAAACTACTTATCAGATTTCAAAATTTTTTTGCCAATATTTAGAATGAACTTTCAGGATGGACATACCGCGTTAAAATAAAAGTGCTTTTCGTGAAGACGAATTTTGCAACGTAAGTCAACGAAAAAACGGTGGCAATCTACAAATTCGGGCGAAGCCGGACCGGGCCACTGGTCTATACTAATATTAAAAAGATTAAAGAGAAAAGATTTGTATTTTTGTTTGTAATGAATAAACTCAAAAACTACTGGACCGATTTTAAAAATTCTGTCACTAATAGAATGCTACATTATCACTTAGTAACATAGGCTATATTGTTAATCGAGTTAAATTAGGGATATCTACGAAAACTCCAATAATGTTACTCAAGGTGTAAAAAATATAATTTGTCCGTCCGACATAAACTTTTAAACGGCAACTCCGATCATCATGAAATTTGGACTCAACATTCATCTCGGTAAACTAAGATACACGTGTGTACTCATGTCCGTCCTCCCCATTCGTTCTTTTGCACCCGGGTGAAACCGGGACGGACCGCTATATTACATAATTTTAAGCGGCTGGAGACACGTCTTCCCACCATCAAAACCGTGACTTCCACCACTTTTTTTCATTTTATTTTTATTAATCTTGTTAATATTTGAACTTTGAGAAAGTGAATTTAAATTGAAAAAATACATAATTATCAATTTCTAACCTTTTCAAAGAAAAATTTAAATTGTTTTTACTGATTTAAGAGTAACAGATCGAATATCATTCTCGCAGAGCTGAGAAATATATTCAAGCCATTACTATAAGTTATATCAAGTTCGATCTTATAACTCGATTGTTTATATTGGTAATATAATGCCAAATCGTGTATTTATGATGCTTTATTCAATGTTCTTCAAACCAACAGTGCCGGATTAACCTATAAGCAAAGTAAGCAGAGAGGGCACCAAGAAGCAGAACTCGGAAATGAAAAGTACCTCACTGAACCGTGTCAACAATTTTTTTTCATTTTGTCATGTTCTCAAAAATTTGATCTACTAATATGTCTTTAGATGTATAAAAGCTAAAATTAAATAATAATTCATTTTTAAAAATGAAAAGTGATCGATTTTTTTAAATTTTAAAGTTATGAAATTTTTTTTATATTAATTGTGTAAAAGTGCCTAAGGTCCGATTTTATAGACAGCCAAATTTTCAATGAGAGCATTGATTGTAAAATTCAATTTTTTTCCTAAAAATCCATGCTTTTTAACTTTTTTCTATCAATTTGAATTTTTTTTATAAACTGAACATATTAGAGAGGGGACCCATAAGCAAGAAATGCTTAGGGCATCAAGAAGTCTTGATCCGGCACTGCAAACCAGTAGCTCCGTTCTTTCACTTCACACCAGAAACAGAAAATACAATTTTGTTAAAACTGTTTTTAAAAAATCATACAAGGTGAAGGCACCTACTTCATACGCTGAAGATTCCGTACATCATTTATTTATTTATTTATTTTATTTCCTCAAAATAATTGTTTTTCTTTACCGACCTCTTTATTATATCTGATTTGTTTTTTCGAAATTTTAAACTTCATACTTTCGGAGATAAAAGGGGGCGATAAATGTTTTTTTTATCTAGTAGCCTGGTCCGGCTTCGCCCGGATTTGTAAATTGCCTATTAAATATTATACTGCATCGGACTTTTTATAGAATAATAGCGGGCCCGGAGGGTAAACGGTCAGTTATGAATAAAACAAGTATTATTTAATGTCATGAATATAAAAAAAATATTGACAAGTGTTGGGAGGTTGAAAATTTGGGTTATATGTTTTTTTTTATGTGGGAAATCCAAAAAAATATTTTAAAAAAATTGGTCGGAAAATTAAAAAAATATTCTGGATTTCGACAACTGTGCCACGTACCGCGTTCAAGAACCATCTTGGTGACCCCATAAGTACAAAAAAATTCATCAAAATCGGTCAAGCCGTTTAGGAGAAGAATTACGAACACACGGACACCGAAATTTTACTTATAAAGATAAACTAAAAAAATTCATCAAAAATTTTGAGAAATTGTGTCAAAACAGAAGTAGGTACTGATTACGATATCTAAAGACGTATTCTTTGACAATCGGCGGTTAAGAAAATGTTTGAAATATGTTTTAAGTATGAAAAGTTTGAGAAGCGTTTGTTTTATGATTAAGTTTTCATATATATTTTCCAGTAGTCGGTTCAGTTGATATTTGATCTTATGCTTTGTGCCTTTCACCTTTCAAATTTCTATCGGCATTTTTTTCCAATAACGCTACTAGATATATCGCTTTCGTCAGAAATACTATTACGCCGTTCATATAATAATATGATTTCGCACTTTTAGTTCGATTCAATTTGCATGTGATTTGTTGCTTGTTAAGCTAAATTCGAAAGACGATAGACTGACATTTTTTTCAAACAAATACCGTCACACACCATCATTCATATATATTAATACGCTAAGGTTTAAGATGTTTGCCTCCCTTTTTAGAAAAAACTTCACAATTTCTCCACATAAATTATATATCATTTTACAGATAATTGCTTGCTCTACTGACATCTACAACTAAAAAATTTATTATTGCTTTTGTTTTTGTAAATAAATTAAAATACAGCAACGCTGAACAACGTCTGCCATGTGACGGCTTTAATTTTGAAACAACATCAACACTTCGATCTGTCATCCGACCTTCATAACAGACACAATACTGCATACTGCCATCTGACGGCTTTAATTTTGAAACAGCGAGCAACGCTGAACAACGTCACAGCAATGCTTCATGATGCCATCTGACGGCTTACCTCAACGCTTTTGCTACTTGCGCCTCTATATGACAATTTTAGTAAAATATTTCTTAGATCTGTCATCTGAGCTTCAAATTGTAATACAACAAAAGGAAGAACGTTATAAGCAGTGTGCAAAATTAGAGACGAATAGGTCATATGCATGATTTTTTTTTATATTTTTAATAGATTATTTGTCAACCATAATACGGAAAAAAATTGATAATCATTTAAAAATGTAATATCATCATAAGAAAAAAATTATTAAATTCCACATTCAAAAATAGACAGTTTAAACAATCGGCCATGTTCGCGGGCTTAATGTGACGTCATGATATACGATGCATGCCAACCTTGATGTCAAATTTTCAATGTTCTAAATGAAGTTTATTTGTTGTTTTCTCTAAATACTGACATAATCTTACTGTGAGACGACACAGTCGTTATGAAAACTGTTGTTGATATATACTCTGACGTCACGGTGCGTTTTGAAAATTCGAAAATAGCGCTTATTTTCTACATTTCTTTTTTATTATTTGTATTTTTTTCAGTGATTAGATTAATAAAATAACCATTACGTTATGATCAAGAACTAAAATATATTTCGAAATAAAAATTTTAACCAATTTGGAGTTTTATGCATATGACCTATTGAATACCTGCAATCATATTTAAAAAATAATTTTGTAAACTGATAATTATTATATTTATTCAGTGCGAATAATTCGCACAGGTCACTCTAGTATTATATTAATATAATTGCAAAGTGATTCTTTAATAAATTGTAATCAACGAAGCGTTCAAAGTTTCAGATTGACGCATATTTTCGTTCAGCCTAAGAATAAAAATCCATACAAATCTCCAATATTGTAATTGTAAAAATAAAAATTCCACTAGTATAGGTATATCAAAGTATTTCGTCATATCAAAGCTATATTATATTTTTCCCTTTCATCTTTGTTTGGCTTCCTATATGTAGAATATTGAATGATTGAAGTTATTGAACAGTCTGTTACCCACCTGCGTCGGTTCTTTTGTTGACGCGAATTGATTGTCGCTTGTTTTAAAGGTGTCGGGTGTCAAGTGGCAGGTTTTCTAACGGTGTTTGCAAGCCAGCTGTCAATTTTCACGCTGACTATTGTGACTCTCGAGCGTTGGTTCGCAATCACCCACGCTATGTATCTGAACAGGCGAATCAAACTTGGAATGGCAGCGAAAATCATGGCAGTGGGCTGGATCTACAGTATTTTTATGGCTTCCTTGCCGCTATGTGGAATCAGTAATTATTCTTCTACAAGGTAAAAATAAACTACCTATAATATATTCAAAATGTCTAATTTCTCTCAAGTACACCATTTTTACAGCAACACAATGGGCGTGTTTGGCCGAAGTAAGTACTTACTAAATCTAGTAAGTCACTCACTATACTTACAAAATTTTCGGCCGGGACACAAAATAAGTGCTAGCGCATTAAGCATGACTTAATATACGACGCCATTTTGCTTATTGTTGATATAAACAAAACATACAGGAACAGACCTGTCATTGTTCAGATACACAAGCACTCAATATAAATTAATAACTGATAAATTTAGTACTGTCAAATATATTCAGTCTATGAGGTTATGTACGGGATATAACGTAAACCGGTGTTTAATAAGTCTGGCCTGGCTGAAAAGCGCTATAGTCAGCTTGTAAGATTTTAATAATTTCTTATGCTAACTGGCTTACTAAGTTTAGTAAATACTTACTTCGGCCAAACACGCCCAGTGTCAAGTTTGTATAGCGAACTTCTATATTTTAACGAAAAACTCCTCAAAACTTAGAAATAGCTGACATATTTTGTTTAGTTTACATTGTTACCCATATAGCGTAACAACCACTCTCAATAGCGAAGCAATAAGTCATTGTTTAGACCCCAACAATTGGATTCTTAGGAATGTGTTCATTTGTTTGTTGCAAAAAGATACAATTAAAATACAGTGTAACCTCTTTATAACGTCCTTCGTTATAACGAAAAACTCCCTATAACGTAGAAATTTTTACAATTTGGTTGGTTTACCTTAAAGCCCATACACCAATACCCTCTTTATAGCACAACAGCCATTCTCTATTACGAAGAAATATGTTCATATTTAGGCGTCAGCAAATATTTACAGACGTAAAGGGGACAATTCTGAACCATCACCAACTATTCAACAAGCACTTGATGCCGCCAAACTTATCGAAAAATTCCTATTGTTTAATGAAAATGATTCCACCACATTCCAAGACATGCATAAGATAATAAATACAAAACAAATATTGACATAGTAAAAAAACGTCAGCCAAAGTTAACAGACTATCTGTGTTTGGAATAAATTAATTAGGTGAAATTTGGTTATTTTTCTTTCTTCCCTCCATATAACGAAAACTCTTTATAACGAAAAAAATGCTCGGTCCCTTAAGATTCGTTATAAAGAGGTTACACTGTACTGGCATAGTGAAAAACGACAAACAAAGCTAACAGATTATAATTTTGTTATGTTTTTTTTTTCACTTAAGCCAAAATTATATCCACTTATTCGTAAAATTATATCGTTTTCTTTTACTCTCCGTTTAACGATTACTATTTCTAGAGAAGTGCTTACATTTAGAGAAGGACACTGACGTCATCATGCGCACATACGAATATTTGTGTTGCGACCAGTCTATTCTACCTATGTAGGGGTGGATAGACTAGATATCATTTATTTTTACTGGTGTTCAGTCTTTCCCGTTAGACTTCAGGTTCTATTGTGGCCGTTAAAAATTGCGTTTTGAATTATGTTCAAAATGCGTTATTTATAAAAATAAAAATTGTTACTGTCAAGATGCCGAATACGGATTTAAGCGTCTTTGTGTCGCAATCTGTTTTACTTACACCACTGACGACTTCTTCCGTCAATTTTTTGTGCTCAGATTTCCGTTACGCGTTAGCTTTACACTCTATCTGTTTTATGTTTCGCCCACAAACACTACAGAAATCTATGTTTGTAATTGAAAATATATTTATTACAGTATCTGTTTACCAATGGAAACGCGTGACTATTTCGACAAAGTCTATCTGACAAGCTTGTTGATAATAAATGGGTTAGCGTTTGTGGTGATTGTCATCTGTTATGCGCAGATTTATCTGAGTTTAAACAAAGGAACGCGACAAACCCTTACTGGTACCGAGATGACGGTTGCAAAGAAAATGGCATTGCTGGTTTTTACTGACTTTGCGTGCTGGGCACCGATTGCTTTTTTTGGATTGACGGCACTCGCTGGTTTTCCGCTGATTGATGTAACAAGATCGAAAATACTTCTTGTGTTCTTTTACCCTTTAAATTCCTGTGCCAATCCATATTTGTACGCAATTTTGACATCTCAATACAAGAGAGACTTCTTCGAGCTTCTTTCAAAGTAAGTGAACCAAATTTTGTATAATCTCTATTTTCAAAAGACCGAGCACACGCGTCTAGCATGGACCAGCACCGGCAACCTGCACAAACCAGCCAAGGGCGCAGATGGGGGGGTAAAGGGTGTAATCCCCCCTAGAATCGTAATAATAAAATATTCTACAAATATTTAAATTTATTATCGGTTTTCATTGATAAATTCATATTTTTGAATAGATTTTTTATTTTTATTCAATATTAAAAGCACTCACCTTTGTCGAAAGTAGAATGCCGCGTATTAGTAGAGGGAGACAATAGACAAGGAAAAAGGAACGCTGCATATGACGATATACGACGCCAGCAACTAGTATGAGAAAGAAATTTTGCGCGCGCACCTCTCTATCTTGCCCCTACAGTAATATACGAAGCGTAACTCTCTCTCTCTTTCTATCTTCACTAACTTATATCTCCCTCTCAACTTGCATTCACCTCGCCCGATCACACTTTTCGTAACACTCTCGTCACGCATTCACCAGCTTACTCCCCATGTCAAGCGTGTGTAAGTCAAGCGTGCGTAAAGAAGTTTTACTTAAAAATCGTAAAATTGGTTTGGGAATTAATATTTTGCTTGACACCTTCCTTTGTAAGTATTCTTGTGTGATATTAATAAAACTTAAAAAAAATGTTTTTTTTTGCTTTCCCCCCCCAAAAAAAATCCACACTCTTGAAATCAGCAACTTTCAGTGCGGATTCACCAACGACACATTACCAGCACACTAGATCGGTCCAGCAACGTTAAACAGAAATTGCAGGCGACTGACTGACAGTCACTGCTGGCTGTTGGTTGCAGGTGCTGGTCGAATGTGCGCCAATCCGATTAATAACATGGGTACCTTTACGAACAGGCTCTGTTGCTCCGTATTATGCTGGTCTACGCTCGATAAGTGTGCGCGGTCTTCAAAATGTAAGGTGATTTCTTGTCCGAGAACTTTCTACGGTTTCTATTTGACTGGTTTCGATATATTTTTTTAATTAATCGTATCTCTAAAGTTTTCAAATCAATATTTTCTTTTGTCATTTTTTTAATGTTGAATCCATCGGTTTAAAGGGAAATAACTAACCGTATTTATTATGCAAATATCAATTTCCTTCGTACAATTGAATGAAAGAGAATGCCGATACAATTTTCTCATCTTCATTTTATTAAAAAACTGAAGCGACAAGTTGTTTTAAGAATATTTTATATTGCTATATCAGTTTCGAAACTTCGCCAACAACAATGAAATAAAATATTTAATACATTAAATTTTAGTATATACTTAAACAACTATTTATCAGACTCTGACATCGCCGAAAAATGTATGTTTGAAGAATACGGGATACTAACAGACAAGGTTTTTGTGAAACGATCGAGAAGCGTGGATATAACGGGTTTAACGCTGTTTTTCGATATAAAGCGGCCTATACACTGGCAATATTATTGCGCAATAATATTGCACAAAAAATTGAAACATCACTAGACTGTCAATATTATTGTGCAATAATATTGCACAAAAAATTGAAAATTTCTGTGCGGCTCCCAGACTGACAATAATATTGCGCAATATTTTATATTGTACAATATTATTGACAGTATGTGAATGATATTGAAATATTGTACAATATATTGAGAATATAAAAAAACAGCCCCTAGAATGTCAATAATATTGCGCAATATTTTATATTGTGCAATATTATTGACAGTATGTGAATGATATTGAAATATTGTACAATATATTGAGCATATCAAAATCGGTTTGATATTTATTGTGCAATCTAAAAAAAGTTACAGTCTGTGGTTAATATTGCACAATAAAACCAGTTGTAATTTACAAACGCTGGATTGGAAGAATAGCGGCTCTCAGATGGGTGTTTTTTTTTCTCAATAGCGGGGGTAACCATTTTTAAAAGTTCATAAAATGTTGAAGCGTACATTCGGAGAAAGTTGCAAAAATCTTTTGGTTCGCTTATTTTCAGGTCACTTAGCAAATTTTCGTGGGTGTACCTATCTCTTTTTTTATACCACTCTTTCATCCATTTACGCTTTTTCTTGGTGTTTTTTCGCAAGCATAAAGCCAGTGCGATGGCAACACAACTTGTTTCAACATCACTTAGCATGTTCACTGATCAGGACTTTTCAGAGATAAATATTGTGCAATTTAATTCTGCTGTATAGGGCAAATTCCAATGTTTGCGCAATATTATTGCGCAATAATATTGACAATCTAGGTTAAAACACTTAAAACTCAGTGTGTGTACAATATTATTGTGCAATAATATTGTAATAATTTTTATTGTGCAATATTAACCACAGACTGTAACTTTTTTTAGATTGCACAATAAATATCAAACCGATTTTGATATACTCAATATATTGCACAATGTTTCAATATCATTCACAGACTGTCAATAATATTGTGCAATCTAAAATATTGCGCAATAATATTGCTAGTGTATAGGCCGCTTAACAAATTTTCCTGCCTACAAAAATGTTTCAAATTAAATATATTGTGGTAGAATACGGGTAATTCAATTATTTTATATTAGAAATGCAACGAAAAATAAAGCAACTCGATTTTTAGTATTTTTTAAATTGATAATAAATTAGATGAGCTTGAGTCAAATACATTTTTTAACGTATGACGAAATACATATTTTGGCTTTAAATATAAGTAGGCCAAAGTTCAATAGAGGATGTTGAAAGTGGAACAGACCATAGTGAACCTATATCGTAATTCAATCGAAACTAATAATAATTAATTAATATCGTTATCATCATTTATCACGATCGTACGGGCGGCACATTCTCAAATGACGATCATCAAAAATGTATTTAATTAAAGCGACGATAATATCCAATGAGACGCATTTTGAGGTGGTTTAGTGTATTAAAAAAAATTTTCTTAACCTTCATTGTTGTTCAGCCCTGTCCAAATGAATGTTGGCTTACATGGGTAACTTTGTTATTAGTTGAGATAGAAAGTCGGTTAAATGGGCAAGGTAGTGCTTATTAACGTCCCGTCGAAAAAACAATTGAATTTTGACACCCTATAAACTTATTTCGAAAATAGTGAAAATTACCATTTTCGAAAACTGGCTATAACTTTCTTATTTGTGAAGATACTAGAAAATGTCTTGAACCACTTTTTGATAACTTTTTAAGGTCTTTTCAGTGGCGTGGATATAATTATTGTTTTATATCTAGTAGATAATGAGATATTGACACGAACTTTGGTTTTTCTTATAGACGCCATTTTGGATTTTTAGATATTCGAATTCTACTTATTTTTCTGATTAATTTTATATATTACATCTTACATCTAAACGAAAATAAAGTTACGAAACTGATCAAAATTGCTTTTTGACGTTATCTGTAGTGATCAGTGTGCCGTGTAAAACAAAATTTATTGAAACAAATGAATATCGACTGTTTAATAATCTGTCAAGCGATCGCTGCGATTTCGCTAGTTAGTTTTATCTAATTTACACTCTAAAATCGGTCAAGCATTTTCAAATTTGGAAAATACCATATGTATAAGAGTTACTTTGAGTGCAAGAAAGATAAGGGCGTGTCTATACAACACAACAACAAGATAGATTTATTCAAGTTTTGCGTGAGTTTTATAATATTGTATAAAACTGTCAAAGTACTATATAATATAAAAAAAAATGTGTGTTGATAAATAATTTATGTACATTGTAGTGTTTATTTATATATAAATGTGGCAAAAGGATCACTCGTTTTCTAATCGGCTACCTATCAGCGTCACGCTTAATAATGAACCTTGCCTTGTCTGGGGCATTAACAATCCTAGGGGCTAGAAATGGTCTTGCCGACATCTTGTTTCCACACATACTCGCCGCGCATCACGCACCTACAGTCGAATCACTATGGAAGAACACAGCTAATAAATATATAATGTTTATTACAGATGCGGTCTGTGTGCGAAACGAGCTCAACAATATAGATTAACCTATTCGTTAGCAACGACAAACAACTCCAATCCCATTCCATTAATAATTCGCAGTCCTGCGACGAATGACCCGCCGTCGCCGCAAAAAGCCAAACAAAACAACAACACAACATGTGAAGTTTACGTCTAAATTATATTATTATATATACTAATTTTATATATGCACACATAAGGAGACTTCGACGAGGTTTGCCTACATTCTGCCCTCCTACTGTCGACCGAGCATTGTCTACAATTCATCGTTCACGCCGTCGAGTTCGGTTTGTGTTTCAATCCAATATTAACTGTTTTTTAATTTGTGAACCCATTAACTTTTATAAGGTTTTACTCAAAGGAAAAAATACGTGTCGCTCAAAGGTAATTTCCTGGGAATTCTATAGTACCCTTTTTGGTTAAAAATGTTTCGTTTTTTTTTTTGTAAACAATTACATTTTTTTTTCAACTTCTGTATTACAGTTACATAGGTACTATAGTTATAGCCGGAGAGCTGACGACAAATTTAGGATATGGAATTTTGAAATAATAAAAAAACAGTATTTTATCAATGGGTGAATCTGGAATCGCGAGTCTGGCAGAGCGATTGCGGTTATTTCGCTTCTGCACAGCATTTGCAAAAAAATAAACCAAAAAAATATGTTTTAGGAACTTGAAATTTTTTTTAATCTTTTATTTTAGCATTTATATAATCCGGAAATAGAAGTCCCGAACTATTTTGTCGGTTTTAAAGTATGACCTGACCCCCCCCCCCACGAATATATTTAATTAATATACGCCTATATATAATAGACGAGGTAAACAATTTTCGAATTCAAACAAAGCTACTATGAATATTAACAATTCGCGTATTTTTTTACAAATAATACACCAGAGAAGCACCAAACATTTTAAAGAGTTCAAGAAACAAAAACATAAATGTTAGTTATTGCGATTTTAAACGGTACTATTAATTGTTATTTATTGTTTTTATTTTGTTATACATCATTAGACAAACTATAATAGTTACTATTTTTTATTTTTTATAGTTTCAAGTTTATCATATCGTTTATACACAGGGCCGGATTTACTCTAAGTGCCGTCCTGGGGCAGCGTGAAAAATTCCGCCCCATTACCTAAATCCTACATAAAATGGGGTAAAGGTTCGGTATACAATTTTCAAATAAATAAAAAGATTCATTTATGTCAAAATTCTTTTTTTACTAATGGGATAATTAGACAAAAAACATTCTTTTTCGTATTAAAAATCATAAATTGACATACTAAACGATTGCTCGTCAATTGCGAGATATTTTCAGAGGCAAACGCGTCTGACTGAAAAAAAAATATTTTCAGCGCGATCACACTTTTCGAAGAATGTTCTGTAACGCGAAACATTTTTTCTCACGTTCCAAATTTTGCCGCCCCTGAAAATTTGCCGCCCTGGGCACTAGCCCCTACTGCCCCTAGTGTAAATTCAGCGCTGTTAAAATTATACAATATTTAATAGAAATATGTTTAGATATTTTAATAGGCGATCTCTAACTACATTGCGAGAGAAACACTTATTTTTCGTGTTGGTTTTATTTCGTTTTTGGACTCGAACTTCATACCGAAATTGACAGTGTATGTAAAGGCCGCTGCACACGAGGCTGATTTTGTCGCTGGAATCGTTTTGGGACTTGTGCTGACTGCCGTGCTAACTGGAAATGACATCGCTACGGACTCCTTTGCTAGATCACAGACCAGATTTCAGAATTAGAACCACATGGTTATTTTTCGTGCTTTATTCTTTGCTGGCTCTGATCAAGAACAAATCAGAAAGCAGTCATGTCGACATATAACAAGATACTGTTTTTGATTGGTACTTGCTCAAAAACCATAATAGAAACAAGCACGAAAAATAGTACGGTTTCAAGTTTTAAATCCAGCTTGTGATCACGCAACGGACCCCGCAGAACGTCACATTCATCCTCGCAGCCAGCACGCCAGCCTGCACATTTTTGCAAAGATTCCAGCAGCAAAACTAGCCTCATGTGCAGCGGTCTTTACAAGAAAACGCGAGTCTCATTCTTTAAAGAAAGTTTATTGTGCTCGCAATGTAGCTAATTCGTAATTCCTAAGTTAAGATATTAATTGTGTTATCGTTTTAGCATTTTATAAATAGCGTAAAAAGACGTAAAATTTCCTAGTCATAACTAAATAATAATTTAAGAGATATTTTTAAATAAAGTGACTTAGATGTTTAGTAGATACCTACTCGTATGTATTTTCTATTTTTACTTTGCTACGTTGAAACTCAACTCGAAAAAAGTTTTGAAAAGTTTAACGTTATACAGGCTAACCAATTTGAAAAAATAAACTTTATATCTCGGCAAAACGAAGTTACAGTTTTAATCATCGTGATCACCGCGAATAGATCCGAAACTTTTAAAAAAACAGTTGCATGTCTACACAGTGTATTAATTAAAGATAGAAAAAAATAACTTTGTTGAAAGTTGCTCGTTGCTAACTGCACTACATAACGTATTTGTTTTGTGTTTTTTTATATACAGGTGTCTCATTTCAGCCAGGGCGCTTTTTTAATTTCAAATAAAGTATAATACTCGCCACGAATCTAAAAGGCTAGGAAGTTAGATGCAAATGCGAGCTTGCGCTTGTACAGTCTGTTGAAAAACTACAAACTCGCAACTCAACAGAACTAAAATAACAATAACAACTTGACAATAACATACTCGACTGTACTTTAAAGCAGGAAAGCGACAAGTGACAAAGTCAACGAGCGATCACAGTCAATCACCGACGAGCGCACGTTCCGTGCAGGTAGCTGGGAGGTGGTTGGAGTCACAACGGCTCTAAAATGTGCCTTTGCGACGCTGTTTGTGACTAACTTCCGAACCTTTTAGATCGATGGCGCGTATTATACTCTGTATATTTTTGCTTTCTTGAATTTCCCGTTTCATCTTGCATCGACTTTGTGTCGGATCAAAACTAGTTTTTGCAACCGAAATCGAATTTCGGTTTCTGTTTCAATTTCGACCATACAGAAATAAGTAATTAGAGCACGCTAGTGCGTATACTTACCGTAAGTGAAAGTGTCCACAGTTAAGAGAGAGAACGCTGCAGAAAACCAGAAATATGTTTACTCAAATCAGCATTATTTTGCTTCATTACTCATTAATTACCATAGAGATAAGGAACTGTTCTCTCCCTTAATTGCAGACATTGTCACTGCCTAGTCGCGTACTCTATTGTAATATCCAGGGCCGGATTTACTCTAAGTGCCGCCCTATGACAGCGTGAAAAATGCCGCCCCATTACCTAAATCTTACATAAAATGGAGTAAAGGTTCGGTATACAATTTACAAATAAATGAAAAGATTCATTTATGTCAAAAGCCTTTTTTTACTAATAGGATAATTAGATAAAAAACATTATTTTACGTATTAAAAATCATAAATTGACAAACTAAACGATTTCTCATCAATTGCGAGATATTTTCAGAGGCAAACGCGTCTGACTGAAAAAAAAATATTTATGATTTCAACACGATAACACTTTCCAAAGAATTTTCTGTAACGCAAAAAATTGTTTTCCCACGTTTCAAATTTTGCCGCCCCTGAAAATTTGCCGCCCTGGGCACTAGTCCCTACTGCCCCTAGTGTAAATCCAGCGCTGGTAATATCTTTATGGAAACTTGTTTCGAGGACAATTCTAGTGTGTATTCTTTAAGCTTTTGTCCATTCTGTAGCAAATAATGTGTTTATGTTCATGGAAGCAATTATTTGATAAACGCACAACAGCGGACAGTAGGCACGGGCGCGAGTGGAAGCCGACAGTGACACGCTGACACTCGACGCCTCCGCTCCACTACGCCGATCTCTCCTGAACGCCACACGGAAGCTCACAAACCTAGTTTCGGTCCTAGAAAATAAAATAAACCGAAACTCGCCGAAACCGAAATCAAAAATTCGGTCGGACCACTACATGTAGGGTTTAAAATGGCCGGTTTTCAAGCTATTCAACGGTTTTTTTCGCTTGTTTATTGTGTTTGCATAACTCGTAAACTCTACCTAAAATGAAGTGAGATATAATATACAGTGTTTCATCTGAAACGAGGAAGTTGTCTTGTGCCCAGTTGGACTGGAACACCATGTATATTGTATAATGATAAATACTTTTACGTACATGTAGTGAACGTAATCGAGGACATTTTTTCTCATCACTAAAAGTCACAATTAACAAATATAACATCCTGTATATATCAAAATTGTCAGAAAATGAAAATATCATTAAAATATATTACGCAAAACGCGTCGACGGTGCCAGAAAATTATTAGGCCTAGCACACATGAAGAGCGTTCAACGCGCGTTGGCCCAACACCCGCGTTTACAACTTCTATACAATTGTATATAACTGTTTACATGATAACGCGCGTTATCATGTAAACAGTTATATACAATTGTATAGAAACTGTAAACGCGCGTTGAACGCCTCTCATATAAACTAGGCCTTAGAAGCGGGTATCGAGTCAACGAAATTTTAAAAATTAGTTCGTTTCAAGGTCAAAAGATACTCTTGACCTTAGCTTTAGAACATCTATAACCTACATTATAACGATGGCAAAAATGGAAATTTTTTCATTTGAACGAAGATAACATGTTTTCACGTTATGAATTTTTAAATATATAATTCCCCTTCCCGAATTTTTCCAGGGGTATTCCAATATCAATGTACCTATACTTTAAAAAATTACATATATTACATGATATTATTTATTTATTTTCTTGTTAATTTGCTGCTTTGTTTTTTATATCTATATTTGTAAGATATTTTTATTGTAAAAAATATTTATCATGTACCTGTAGTTCCTTTTAAAATACAAATTTATTATTTTTATTGAACTTTTTTAATGAAATACCTTGCAATATTTTGTTAAAAATAATTGGTATGAAATGATTACTAATTATATCCACAGATATAGGTAAGTGTCTGGATTACGTAATGTGAAATAATTAAAATGCTAATCAAACTTTTTAACAGACTTCGCTGTAAAAGTTATTAAAAAGATTAAAAGACGTGAACTTGATGTGAACAATTATTTTACATCAGTGGGTATGAAATATCGAAGATTTGAATAAAAGGAGAACATTTAAAAACATAACGGCGTTTAACCTAATTGTTCACAGCTCCGTAGATATAGGATTTTTTTGGGTAAGTTATCCTGTTTATTGCTATTTTGCAGCACCATCGACAAAAAGTTTCTTAAAATAGGCAAAGTCTCATTTAACCCTCATGAAAATTTAAAATCATTAAATATACAAAAAGATCGTGAAATATAGGCGTAGAAAATCGTCATCCAATCAATAGCTCGTTGAATTATTGATGATAAATAAATATATGTATAACAGAAGACGTGTCATTTAATTGCATTTTGTATCTTTACGTAAATATACAGACTGTTTTATAAAAATTGTAATAGTAGGTACAATAATTATTTTATTACAGACATACGAATTATTAGAACAGCTTCAGCTGGTAAGCATTGTTCTTATTTTACACTACAAAAATCAAACTGGTATAATCGTACAAATATAGTTTAAAAAAACTAAAAAACACGCTTTATATCGAACTAAAAAGTAAAAAATATTTTTTTTAACATAAGCTTAAAACAATAATGAATAAAAAATACTAGTAGGTATTATTGTGAAAAAAGCGTGGGGCGCTTTGTTCCACATTTTCGTACATCGAGCGCCTCACGCTTTCTTCACAATAATACCTACTAGTATTTTTTATTCATTATTGTTTTAAGCTTATTTTAAAAAAAATCTTTTTTACTTTTTAGTTCGATATAAAGCGTGTTTTTCAGTTTTTTTAAACTATATTTTTTCACAATAATACTAATATTTTCTGTTCATTATTATTTTCTGCTTATATTAAGAATTATTTTTCACTTTTTAGTTCGCTGTGCTACAAAAGACTTGATTATTTTGGAGTAAAGATGGTTTAACTAATAGTTATAGAGAGGTTCTGAGTACCTCCAGTTTGCAATGGCCGTAAAACTCGACATACATGCAAACATAATTATTTAATTCTGGCGATCCTGATCAGGATAATAAGATAAACTTATCAAATTATTGTATTGTCACCGGTTCTTGATAAGTGTACAAAGTTTAAATTAAATCTGTACGTTTAAAGTGGGTCAAAACCGAGCCCAAAGGAGTCGGTTACAACATAAGCCTGTTTACATACATACATACAAGTGAAGCTAATATAAAGCGTGTAAAAACAAATTGGCACTGATCGCCGGGATCAAATCTACGTCCTTTAAAGGCACGAGGCATCCACTCTACCTCGCCGCCACCTTAGTTTAATAAATTAATATTCTAAGGTCGGTTTTTCTAATATGCGGTTTACGTATATTGCAACGTTTCGTTACGTTTTCAATCTCATGAATTGATTTTGTCCTAACGTTTTTGGTTAAATAATTAGGCTTGTTATTAATTCAAAAAGTATTACCTCCTTTGCATCGCCCAATCGGCATAGTTCTTTGTATATCGCCTTTTACTTATTTTTCGAAGGTACCTCTACTGTTCAAATTTCAGCTTTGTGAAAACCAGTAAATTTCACCCCTTAAATTACAACCTATTACATTGTTCCGTCATTTCATTTTACGTATGTAGCAACATGCAGTGGCGGATCCACGGGGGGGGGGGTTCGGGTCCAACCCCCCCCCCTTCCAGAGAATAAAAAATTCCAAATTAAAATCTTACTGAGCGATAAAAAAAAACTTATCTGAGAAACACTACGGGGTAAGAGCGTCTCAATGGACTTGCTTCTTTAAACATTCACCATCAAATTGATCTAACTGAGGACGAAATTCTCCAAACTTTTTTCAAAAAGCCTCGGAAATTGCAGAATACATCAAAATCAATGTAGCTTTGGTTCACTTCAATTTTTTTTTCATTTTATTGAACATGTTTCTCTTATTGTAAAGATAGAATTCATTTTATTGTATTTCATTTAAACGAGTGTGTTGGTAGAATTGACTTGAACTTCGCATGTACATAACACACTATGGAATAATTTATATATACAAAATGATCTCAAAAAACAGCATATCAGTTGGAAAAACATTTTTCGCAAAAGGAGTAAAAATTTTTCAACCCCCCCCCCTGCCGTAATCCTGGATCCGCCACTGGCAACATGCAATGATATTATTTATTAAAATATTTCCGATGAAATATACCCGGTATACAAGATATAAATAAAAGCTTTGGTGTAATCATTAAATCAATATGTCGGTTATTTCTTTAGTGCTAAAAGTTAGTATTCATCAGTTGCGTGTTGACCGTCAGTGGTCAACGTACACGCAAATAAAAAATTAAGATTAAGCTATTGAGACCGCTTATATTTACTCATTATAACTATCTATAACACTATTAGAAAAAGAAGAAAATTAAAATTACTAAATATTGATAAATTCAGTAAATCTTGGTCCTCAAAAAAAATGTCATCTGAAAATACAACTCCAGTAAGTGAAATGATATCAAACATTGATCAAGTGGCTTGGATGGAACGTCCAGTTTTCAAAGCTTACGCATTTTATAGCTGTATTTTAGTTTTAAAAATGATGATTTTGTCTATACTTACTGTTATCACGCGAATACAAAGAAAGGTAAGAGTTAAATTATTATACATCCGTTTAAATGCAACATCTACTTTAAATTTCTTGACTAGATTTTTGTCCCAGAACAGAAAATTGACGATGACTGGGCGTTATTGATCTAATGATGTCTTCACCGTCTATTCATTTTTTTACACTGAGAATCCTATCACCTATGACAAATATATAAAAAAAACTATTTTATCGGCATGACCCTGTCTACAGCAGATTAATGAAAGTTTTTAATTAGATTCATTAAAGTTTGTCAATTTTTGTATTTGACAAAGTTCATGAAAATAAACTGATATAATCTACATTGCAAGTGAAAACGGTCGCAAATGTAAAAAGATTTAAAAGATTTAACAGGTTGATAACATGATGGCTACCACAGGAGGATGGTGCACAGATCACTAAATGCGATTTTTTTCGTTGACGCAATAATAATGTTTAATGAATTAATAGATTTAACAATATTACAATATCTATATATTTTGTTCTATTATTTTTGTTCGATCAAAAAATTGGTTGTCTGTAAAGTCGGTTTACGGACGATAGTTTTACGTGATAACGTATTCCGTTCGAATATCATATTGAATAATACATAACCTAAATTTTAGTAGCCGTCAAACTATATTTTTACCGACTCTCTATCGCTTATACTGCGCTCTCGCTTGCACGCACAGGGTCAGGCGGAACGTGACACTTTTCGGAACGTTACACTTTTTCGTGCATGCAGCCGGTGTTTCATCAATTTATAAGACGTTATCACGTCAAAAAAAATATGTGTTTGAGCTCTTACTACAGCACTGGCTTGCCAAGTTCGGTGGAAAAATTCTAATATTTTTGTAATCCATGTTCCTATTATAAAAGAATAATTAAATTTGTCCAGGTCGTATCGAATCCAGAAGATGCTGGTGTAAACCCAAATGGCGTCGTTAAATTTGACGACCCCTACGTGGAAAGACGCAGAAGGCAAGTAAAAATACTGTATTTGTGTCCCAGTCATCTGATGTAACTGGCGATTTCATGCCCGGCTGCACCAAATGGTAATGTCTTTAGATATCTCATTGTCCAGTTAGAGCAGATGAATGCGCCATTCATATTAACGTAATGAAGAAGGACCTTTATACGGAATGTCAAAAAATCTTATTTGACAATGACCTTAGTTTTTAAACATACATATTATTTCTCCATATGAAAAGCATTGTAGAGTTTAAAACTCTGTCCACATGTGTGTAGCATCGTTTTTTGTACAGTTTTCACTTCGAAACAACGTTTTTCTATGCATTTTGATCAAAAAGATTGAAAAGGGGTCTTTTTCTATGTAAGACAATTATTGGTTTTTGTATGAGTACAATTTAGAATCTAGATGACAGGGAATTTGAATACGACATTAGCAGTGCCGGATTAATCGTTAGGCAGAGTAGGCAACTGCCTAGGGGCCCCGCATTGACCAGAGGCCTGTGCACGCACCAAGAAAAAAAACTTTTCATTGAACGAAAATTTTATTTGAAAATTTGGATTAAATTTCCCAACAACATTATACTTTTTTTCGATGCAGGATTGATGAAATACTTCATACATATCTAACAAGATAAAATTTAAAATAACTACGTCACGTCTCATTTCTCTTTCCTGACCCATCAAAAAACCTGGATCTATAACCTATTCATTAAGACCATTTCAATAAAGCTAATGAGTCAGGTAAGGCGATGCTGCAGCATAAAGTCAAAGTATAATCATGTTGTTACAATATCACATAAGACATTGAAGTAACAGGATGCCTGGAGCCGATCATCTGGAAGTTACTCATATCCCTTCATCAACTTGAAAAGACCTGATTGCATTGTCTAGGGGCCCGGACAGGGTTAATCCGGCCCTGGACATTAGACTGCTCCTGATGCATGGAAACTGTAATCATATAATCACACTCTAAGGTCATTGTCAAATCAAATTTTGTATCAATACTTTCTGCAACCCAACATTAGTGTGAGGACGCTGCTTACTGAATATTAAAAATATTTCCACAAAACACGAGCTCTTTTTTCAATTCATTGTGAGTAATATTTCTAACAATTTACAATATAATGTCATCTTTTTTCAGGGGCCATTTGAACGACTTAGAAAACATACCGATATTCTTTACATGTGCATTTGTTTATTCGTTGACCAATCCCAACCCGACGGTAGCTATCAACTTGTTCAGGGTTTTCGCATTGGTCAGGATCTTACACACGTTAGTTTATGCCGTGTTTGTGATACGGCAACCAGCAAGAGCTATCTGTTTTTTCACTGGATTTCTTATCACTGGATATATGGCACTTGCCTCTATTTGCCATTATTTCTCTTTAAAAAATATATAAACTGTTTATTGATGTTTTTTTATGGTGGAGTGTAACTTAGAAGAATAAACGTCGCCTACCTTGTAATTTGCAAAATGATAAAAAAAAAGTAAAGAATATGTAAATACAAAGGACGAAGTTATTAAATATCAGTTTTTTTAAAGGAGTCTCATTATTCCCTCTTTCACGTTCAACATTTTATTACACCATCTCGATCGTATTTTTTATTTAAAGATATTTTTTTTCGCGTCAGATTAAAGTTATAATTGTATTAATCAATCTTTCCTGCCAAAATCACCACCTAAAGTTCCCCTCTCCCACATTACGTCTTGTCCTTGTCCTGCTTTTCTAAAGCTGCGTACAGACCTTCACATGCATGCGGTTTGAAGCTGTGTTTGTACTCAATCCATCCGCGCTCTCTACTTTCGCTGCTTATCGTCGCATGTACGTGCGTGCTCAAGTCGCTCCATCCATTCGGGGTAAACATGACTGAAGAGTTGGTTCAATAAAATAAAAACTCTTTATAGAAGAACGACACAAAAACCCGTCTTTTCTATGACGTTAACATGGGCGTACCCAGATTTTGGCACAGGAGGGGGCAAATTAGAAATTTCTTAAGCCGGGTCCCCCGTGCTTGTTTTGCCCTCCTGGATATGCCAGTGCTTACGGCTTAAAAAAAGACAGAAGTATATGTTTGCACCCTTATGGTTCGATTGCGATTTTATTCCTATACTCAGTATAGAATAAAAATATATATGAGATTTGCATACAGTTGTGTATATCCTGATTTCATATTTCAGGAACTAGTCGTCTATCCGCTTTTCAATTAATTGAGTTCCCTTGCCAACTAAAACCACTGCCTAATTTATTATAAAATACATAATTACCAACTTTGTTGAAAAAATATTTTTTAAGGCCCCTTCACGCGATGCTGGATTTCGAGCTCGCTTGCTTGCTTGAAGTCTTGCAGGCTGCCATGAATGGTATCCTGTTTGGTGGTTGGTAGGAGCACTGCTAGTTTCACTTCACACACAGCTTGGTTGTTTGCTCGCTGTTTTGCTAGATTGACAGTTATATTTAAAATTTAAATATGCATGTAATGGTTATGCAAGAAATAATTCGTCATAGACGAATTGCTACTATGACTTTAATAATGATTGTAAAGCTTCGGGAGAGAAGAGAAAAATCAAAGCGAAAACTTATTTCTTGTCGAGTTAATTAACCTTTTGATTTTGGCCCCATCGCTGTTCACTTGAAACTTTTTTCAAACAACACCATATTTATCGAATGTCAGACGATATCACGTGATAAATATGACTCCATAATTGGTCAAATTCTCAAACTAGCAGGCAGAGCTGCATGAAAATTATAGCACTGAACCCACATATAGCAAGATAGCGAGCAGCGGACCAATCAGTGACGTCACAGTCCAGCATCGTAGCGCGCAAAGCTCCCTGCAAGACTGCAAGCAAGCGAGCTCGAAATCCTTATCCAACATCGTGTGAAGGGGCCTTTAGTTCAAAATTTTGTTTTGTGTCTTTTTATGATATGAATTATGTAAATTCAGGTTAAGTCATAGAGAAGGCAATGACAAATAGATCAAACATGCATTTCCAAGGTTATATTTTACCGCAGTACAAAAATGTCGTGGCCATGTCGTGGTTTCAAAATCGTGTGTCAAAAACTATATAAATTCCTAATTTTTAAAATTTAAGTGTAAAATACATCTAAAATTTGTATTTGTTTTACTATAATGGATTCCGTTCTATCAAGTGCAGATGGACACACTTATGCAATATGTTTGAACGTTTTGATTCTTAAAGTGTTAATACTGACAGTAATGTGCGATGGCAGAACGAAAAGGTAAGTGCCTGAATCCAGTGGCGTAGCTATCAGGAAGGATTCGCAACGCTGGGGTCATTAAATACGCTATATTTACACTTTATTTACTAAAAATAACGATAAAGTACGATAACTCGATGTGGAAATACACACATTATTATTATTTTATGTAACATATAACAGTGTTCCGTTTTAAGTGCGGATTTTTTTTATTAATTTTTTTTGTGCAGTGAAAAGGGAAAGCCGTATGGAGGGGGTTTCTTTAAAAAATAAATACGGGGTAGTGTCGATGCGATGGCGTTTTTTTGCGCAGTGAAAAGGGGAGGGCGTTTGGGGGGAGTTCTTTAAAAAACAATTACGGGGTCGTCTATACAAAGTGAGATAGTAATAAAATACAGTAATTCTACACCAGTTGCTATGACGAGTATATGTGATTTCTGATTGGTTAGATTCAAAAAATGATAGTAAAAGACGAAAAGTTTTTACGTATTATTGAGGAAATTTGTGAATAATCCGCAAAAATTTTTTTTTGGAACTTCAAAATTTAGCGTTTTCTATGACTTAAAAAAGTCAAAATTTGGGCACATCGAGTTATCGAACTGAACCCAAAAATGACAATGATATGAGAGCCCAAGATATTTTACACCGGGGCCCTTGACCACCCAGCTACGCCACTGTCTAAATCCCGCTTTTCAAGAACATTCGGAAAAAAAATATGAAGTGTTAATCAATTTTTATTTTGTATTTAGATACACATATTATTCGGACAACACCGTATTTTGAACAAAATACTAATTATTATCCATATATTCTTGGTTTCCGCGGGCTTGTAGGCGGCTCACACTTACCTGTGTGCCACCACATCGCCTTTGATAATGTCTAGCGCAGTTGGAGACGAAACTTCAGGTAGAAATACCAATGAATCACGGCCTACATAGCACGGAAACCAAGAAGATTTGGAACAACACACTTGGATAAAATAGTACTTATCTTTTAAAGACAATACTTCCGTTTATTAGAGTCACGCAGCTTAAAACTAACATCGATGAATATAATAATTACAAACTAAAAAAAATTGGTCAAGCATTAACTTATTTCATGCGCCGAGGATTCCGTACATCTTTTTCCATTGTTTTTCTGTAATCTTTATAGCATCATAATATTTATATGAATTAAAATTAATAATTTTAAAAATCTCCGGGTTTCATTTCCCTTTTGGTACGGAACCCTATAAAAAGAACGTTAAAATTATCGCACATACACGATTTTGAATGAACTTGAGAAGCAGGGTTCAGTGTTCTTTATTATACACGATTTTTATAAATAAGTAAGACCCATGTGCACGTTGTTTTTTTGTCAAACGGATAATTCGGGTAATTGCCCGGATGTAACGTCATATAAAATTAATGAAATAAAGGTTTTCAAGAAAAAGATAAAGAATTTTTTACTGGAAAATGCATTTTATAATGTAAATGAATTCATAGATTATTTTAAATAATATTTTTGTTTTTTGAAATTTTTTTGACGTATCAGATCATTTGTATCTCTACTGACAATAAATGTTATCTATCTATAAGGATTCTGGATTAAAAGTAAAAAATATGATATTAATAATCCAGGGGATACACGGGCAGTTTTTGTTTTACGAATTCTTTTTTATTTTAATGTTAATGCTGATAAAATAATGCTATACTCATTTTAATGTACCTATTCCTAAATAAATACCTATCTATCTTTAGAAAGGAATATATTCGTAAAGTTGGAATCTAGAAAATACTGTAGGACCGTCAGCAACCCTACTAGTGCTAACAGACGGTCGAACTTGGTCCGGTCCGACAACGGACATGGTACGGCGGATCTTGCAACAGACGACCGAATCTGTTCCCATCGAACCGGGCGGACACGCAGACTACCGTACAGACGAACAGATTTGGTACGGAGCGGACCAGATCCGCTGTCCGCTTCGAACCAAGTTCGACAGTCTGTTAGTACTATACGGTCGGTTTTACACTTTGCAGTTCAAAATTCGAGTTATGACGCGAAGTTTAACACCATTTGCCTCAAAAATCAATCAATGCCGGAATTTATTCGTTCATCAGCATTGATTGCGCTCTCCTTTTAGGTGTTTATGGCCTCCATAATGTTGAATATCTTTCTTTCACGTGGTACAATATATAGGAAAGATAAAAATACAACGTGTATATGACTCTTTACAAATTTAAAATATCAAAATATTAAAATGATAATGAATATTATGTATAAGATTTTTGCTGAGGGGTAATGATAAAGACGCAAAGAGCGAGCTACGGGGAAAAGGAATTGTTTCGTTTATAGGCTAAATTTTAACAGCCGTTCGGCCCAGCGCGGGAGAAGTCAGTCGGATCATCTAATATAATTCTATATAGACACACTGTACATTATTTTCTTTAGGCACATAATTTTTGAGTGACAATAACACCACAAGAAATAGGCTAAATCGATAAGTATTGGCTTTAGAGAAAAAACTATTATCGTTAAAATAGAAATCTTTTATACATACCTGCTTCTGAAACAATGATTTTTTTTCTTTATTTTTTAAATAAAAAACTTTAAACGCATACAGCGTCAACACCAAAATAGATACAGACGTTTGCTTGTGCAAATTGGAATCAGCATGATTTTGGCAAAAACCGAAATCTCTTAACACTTTTCAAATTGACGACCATTGCAGAAAAAAATACACTGAATCTCTTTTTGTTTAAAAATTATGGCAAATCGAAGAAATCTTTGTGAATTTTGGGAAGCGTTAAATGGGGATATTAATTCGTAAACCAGGAGAGAGAGAAAGAGAGAGAGGGAGAGGTTATAAAGAAAGAATTTACAAAGCATTTTTAAAGTAACCATAAAAAATTATGGAAAGAAAAGTTGTTGACAAAAATTGTATAGTTATACAAAAATACGAAGTTACCATAACAATAATTAATAATTTATTATAATTTCGTGTTTTTTTTTTCTAATTATTTCGTTTAGTTGCCAAAATTAAATTCAAGTGAATATTTATTCAATATTAATTCGGTTCTAAATTGCAATTGTAAAAATGGGTAACGCACTATCTGGTGAAACGGGAAGAATTTATACAATATGTTCCAGCGCTTTAATATTAAAAATGGCAGCACTCATCGTATTCACTCAAGATTACAGAGCAAGAAAGTAAGTAAATTTAAAAAGGGCAAACATCCTGAAGACATTTTCACTTGAGAAACTGAAATAACTACACTCCTGGTCAAAACTTACACATCACTAAGTTTTTCTGTTTCATGATTATTGAACTCTAAACACATTTTGTTTTCTGATGAAACCACAACTTTGAAATCGCCAAATGCTCCTCTCTTCAGGAGAAACATCAAAATGTAGTCTGCATTCCAATGTTTTTTTTAGAATCAGCGCTCCCAGGAACCCGAGCTCGTGTCAGTCGATTTGTATATGCTGATTGGCTGATTCTCTAATACAAACAGAGACGTTAATAACCTGACCTGTTGAACGTCTATAATCTATAATCTCTCCAAATGCTCATGAATGAATTGAATGAGACCTGGATATAGATTTACCAAATACCTGCAAGGAAACCATTTGGTGTTCTAGGGAGGAATTTGCTTCAACGTCCGCAGAAATATTGCAGACAGCAAATCTTTACACAGGTCTTCGCCATATACTCGTTCACGATCCCCCCTCAGGGCAAACATTGGAATGTAGTCTGTATTCCAATGTTTTTTTGAGAATTAGCGCTCCCAGAAACCCGGGCTCGTATCGATCGGTTTGTGTATGTCGACTAGAAGATTATCTTTAGCACACATAGACGCTGTTGAGCAGTGTTCATCGGCGCTCATGGCAAGGTTCTGATTTCGCGTCCTCAAAATTTCGTTGGATGGTATATTCAAATAAAACAATCATAATCGACGCTGATGGCCTCATAATCGCAATGCTGATTGCGCCTTCCCGGGTTTACGGTTCTGGCGCGGGTTCCGATTGCCAGGACCTGGTTACGGCACTGCTGTTGAGCGTCCATAATTTACAATCTATCAATCGTTCACGACCATCTAATATCATCAGGAAACAAAACATGCTTCCAGCACAAGAATAAATAACTAAAGAGAAAGATAACTCGAAGGCGGTGTCTTTTATATGACTACCGACGGATTCGTGACCTTGGTTTCAAGTAAAAGATGAAATTCTATTGTTTTACCGTAGAGGTACCTTATTAACATATATATTTACGACTTTATTTAAAAAAAATATATGTTTAATTAGCTAAAGTAACTAAATAAAATGTCTTATTAAATTCTACATGAAGAAACAATTTGCTGTCAGCCTTTCAACAGTCGAGACGGGACAGCACTGGCCGTTTCAGAATAGGTCACAAGAATAAGTAAAGCAAGTAATACTTAGAGAGTTATACTTCCGGTTATTTATTTACTCTTGTGCTTCCAGTCCAATTATTTCTTGGAAAAACCGAGCGGTGCGTTAATATTGGCCAGGATATATCAAATAACTTTGATACCAATATTTTTTAAAACTGTCACTTATCAGATTTAAACGTGTGTTATGGCCATGTGGTGTTATAAAAAAGTTTATTATTAAATGTTTTTTCTGTATTTCGTGTGAAAATCGTTTTCAAATAACACCACAAAAAGATTTAACGAATTTATGATTATGAACTATGGTTTAATATATCAATATGTCATATTTAATTCCCACGGAAGTTAAATAGTAAGTTAAGAACGCGAAAATTTTAATGAGAAATATCTAATATACCACCAGAAATAATATTACTGTTCGTAGATTGATCGAAATCAATATTAGGTATGTGCATCCATTTCTGCCTTTTCTTTTTTTTTATTATAGAACGCATAATTTGGTCGGTAAAGACGAGAAATCAGAAATCACACAGACATTTCCTACAGCCATAAACAAATTGTACGCTCATAATATCAAAACGATGTATTTATAAATCGGTTTTTTTAAAAAGCATGTCATAATTCAGTATTTTTCTCGATAAGTCGATAAAATATCGGATTACGGCATAAAAAAATCGACACATCGGTGTAAAATATATTGTTTCGAAGTTACGAGCGTGTCTAATTTTTTTTTTAATAATTGTAAACTAAAGAATCAGTTTATATTCTACAATAATATTATAAAGAGAGATTGCGAATTTTGCGTGTGTGTATATGCGGAGGGTAATCTCCCAAACTGCTCATCCGATTTAAAAATAAAAAAAAAATTTCTGTTCTAGAACCAAAAATTTCAACCATGTATCATGTTTTCTCCTCGATATTGTGTTGCGCGGAAAAAATTGACGCGCAAAATTGACGCGCAAAATTGACGGTCAAAAAAAATTTAGTACCCCAGGGCTAAAACATGATACATGTTAAAATGTTTCACCAATATTTAGAATATGGGCTTACAAATTCGGGCGAAACCGGGGCCACCAGTATAATATAAATCGACTACGTTATATTTAAACAAATCCAATAATTATTATAACAAATATTGAACTAATTGGGAAGCGCGATTTAGAACCATATATCTGTGCAAGTGACAACAGCAAAAAATAAAATTTTACGCCGTGTAGTAACCAGTGGCTCTCTAATCACATGGCAGTGTAGGCAAGTGTCTAGGGAGCCGAAATTTTAATCATTATTTGAATCACAACTAATATTTTGCCTGGACTCAAACTAGAAAAAAAAATTGAAATTTTTTTATCTTCAAAATAATGAAGGAAAATTTTATTCAATTTGCCTAGGAGTACAAAAAAATTAAAGAGCCATTGGTAGTAAGTGTATAAAATAATATTTCATTTTTATCGGAGTGTACAAAACTGGTCTGAAGATTCGATTAGCGAAGCTGTTCCTTGGAAATGTTTTTACAGACTCAAAAAGAGCACTACGCAAATAAATTTAAATCCTGTACAAAGGTGAGTTGAAATGTAATATTTTTGCCCTTCCGTTGGTCACCGTGTTGTGTATAATTTGACATTGCAAATTATTTCCCGAATGATAATTCAGTTTAGCTCTAGACCGTCCGTACACTAGCAGCTTCGAGCTGCCGAAACTGACAGCTTCAGGCATCGACTGCATGGCGAGCCACAAATCTCTATTTTGAAAATATTCCACTGACATACATCCGACCGCCCAAGCAGTCGGTGCACAGCGAAAATTTCGTCAACCTAGTCGAACCATTTGCAACACAGTATACTGACTGCTCTTGGCCATTGTTATCTGGGCAACGCGACACAGAACAAGGGATGAAATTATCTTTGTTGTTCTCTTAAGCAGCTGGAGCGCTTAACAGTGTTTATTCGAGCCATTGACAGAGACTGCTCGAGTCATCAGTGACTGCTCGAACGGTTGACAGTGACTGCTGAAACAGCTGACGGTGATAGCTCGAACGGTTGACAGTGACTGCTCGAACAGTTGACGGTATTGCTCGAACAGTTGACAGTGATTGCTCGAACGATTGCCAGTGACTGCTCGAACAATTAACAGTGACTGCTCGAACAGTTGACGGTATTGCTCGAGCAGTTGACAGTGACTGCTCGAACGGTCGACAGTGACTGTTCGAACAGTTGAGAGTGACTGTTCGAACAGTTGACAGTGACTGTTCGAACAGTTGACGGTGACTGTTCGAACAGTTGACGGTGATTGCTCGACCAGTTAACAGTGACTGCTCGAACGGTTGACAATGACTGCTTGAACGATTCGTGTTTGTTGTTCGACGATTAACAGCTCAAACTATCCGTACGTACGGTCGGCCTTAAAAATACTTTGCAATATACTTTAAAAATCTTTTAGCACTGAATTATCCTGATAAAATACAGTGCTAAAAGGTCTACCTTATAACACCAACGAAACCGAATATAAATTAAGCTATCCTTTGAGTTGTGGAGATTTTTCTGTATACGAGTACCAAGTGGATTAGAGATTTAGTTATATCGGAACTCCCTGCTACAGTTCTTTTCTTGTTGCCAACTTCATAAAAAATGTCCTACCCCTAATTAAATAGCTACTTTACATGCATGTGTACCGGTGCATAAAGTGACCCATTACAGGCCGGTCACGATAAGCAGTTCTTTTTTTACTTACCGCATCTTCCTCTGAACACAACGGCACTAAAACTATTCAAATCGGTTAACCCCTCGAGAAATTATTACTAAACGAACTTAAAAAATATATTATGTGCTTATATACACGTCGAATTGATTAGCTTTTTTGAAGTTGGTTAAAAATGTTAATTAAATTCCAGTTTCATAAGTCGATCTACAGAAGAAACATCGACAACGAATTTGCTAAACATGATAAGCAAAAGCAGTACGAAATTAATCTCTTTTGGTATTCGAAAAAAACTGTAAGTAAATGCGATATATTTAAAACATTTTGTGGTAGTATAACAAAAGGAACTATCAAAATAAAATATACATTTTCACCTTTTTTTTCGAAGGGGCTCTGAGGTATCGTACATTAATGTACTTCAAGATGACAGTTCAGAACTATTTCAAAATGTAATAAATGCAGTTAATAGTTTCAATAGTTTTAAGCGGCACCAACGGTAAGCTTATTTCAAGATCAACCATTTCCAAAACACGTGTGTTTTTATTCAAAATCTATTTAGCATTACAAGCTTTTATTTAACTTCACATGTTTGTCTGTCTGCGTCAAATCTTGCAACCATTTCGACTAGATCTAATTAAGGACGTAGTCTGGTGTTCGGGTTTTGAAAAAACGAATTTATTTTTTTTACATTTTTAGTAAGTATAATATATTGAGAAAATACTGTAAAAATTTTAGACCGAAATATTAAACATTTACAAAGCTATAGCATATAGTCGAGAGCAGCAACGGTCTTACGGTAAGACTCTTACCTGCTCTTACCTCTCAATTGTTATCACGTTACCCTTATACTCTCGCAGAGTAGAGCAAACAAATTAGCAGAAAATGATGCCTATGAAGAAACGGAAGGTTTACTATACACCAGGCATAGCTGATTAGTGTAAATATTCATTTTTATTTTTTTGTAAGAAATCTGAAATTAAAACTTGAAACGCGTTTTTCTCAAAACTACGTTTTTCTAAGCGGCGTGGGTGATTGAAACAATTGTATACAACCGATTGCTTTCAGTTTTGTACAGGATATTCTACACAATAATAGCTCCGTCCGGTACTAAAATTACTTAATCATAAAAATTATTTCTATTTTTTTAACCGATTTTCAACGTAAAAATCACGATTTTCTCGTTGTTTTTTTTCTAAAACCCGCCATTTTGTTATTTATCAATAAAAATGTTTATTTCTAGTACGGGATAGAGTCACAAGCCTACGAAACAATAACCAATTTAATTTTTATAATTCAGTTGACTCCAAGTGACGTTATCACCCGCGCAACCCACTTACCTCCATTTAAAGTTGTCTACTCTAGGTTCAAAAAACAATTATAAAATGGCGTAAAATTAAGCAAAAAAAAATTTTTTTTCTTAGTTTACGATGTCAGTAAAAACATGTAACAAAATTGAAAACATCGTACATTATTTTGATATTAAAAAAAAATTCTGAAATAACGGTTGAAAACGAGCCTGAACATAGGACTACGTTCTTAAGTCAGTTTATTTTTATTTTCTAAAAGTTCCAGTTTTTATGTGGCGCGCCTTTTCAGTGCGCGTCCAGATTTGGTATTATAATTTTTTTTATCACAACTCGTGGTGTACTCTAAAATTTATTTGTATTTGTATATTTATGTATATTTTTTATATGAGAAATAAACGTTTATTAATTCAGCTTAATTCTTCTAATATACTTACACACATTATTTCCAATGTAAACAAAAACAATTTAAAAAATGTAGTTACTCGACTTTAGTTAGGTACTATTTCCCTTCCGTTAGACGTTTGTTTCTTTTATAAAAAATACACGTAGATATTTCTCATTAAAACCGATTTGATTATAATAATTTCATATTTTTATTATTACAACCATATTTAGATAATCTATACTAATATTATAAAGAGGCAAAGTTTGTAAGTTTGGATCTACGAAACTACTTACCCGTTTTCAAAAATTTTTCCACCAATTTTTAGAATGGACATTCAGAATTGGCATAGACTATAAATTAATATGTTATCGCGTTAAAATAAAAGCGTTTTTCGTAGAGATCAATTTTACAACGTAAGTCCACGAAAAAACGGTGACAATCACAAATTCGTGCGAAGCCGTACCAGGCCGGGCCGCTAGTAGAAAATAAAAACTATATAACTGGTGGTCTGAGTGAATTTTGCATTAATTTTTTTTTCACGTTCATCGTATTGTTCTAAAAAACAGGTTAACTAAAATTAACTGTTTCAGAGAAATGATTGATTTTTATTTATTTATTTTTTTAATGTTCGAAATGGCCCCCCTCGTTTTCAATTCATTACACCTCCGAATAAACGAACCGCGAACTCTCGTAGGAATTCACGGAATTTGCCGAAAATTGTATGACAAGCCAACCGATTATTATCATTTTGCGACAAACTATGTCTCCGAATCGAACGTTTACAAGAATAAAAGCCAACCATATCTCTGAAACAGGGGATGTTCATTAATTACGTCAACTAAAAATGGGACTGAGCGCCAAATTTCATTTAAAAGGAAGGGGGGTCAATGAAAATCTCACGTCAACTTTTTAATTCAGAGAATATACATTATTATAACAGATATCATTAAAAAATTATAAGTTAAATCTCACGTGAGGGAGAGGGGGTCCCACTACATCTTACTAAGGGGGAAGGGGGTCCAAATTTAGAGAAAAACACTTCATGTAATTAATGGACGTCCCCACAGATAATTTTACATCTGTTTATTAGGACTTTTGATTAATTTTGGTCTTTACTGTACGTCTTACGAATACATATTTTGTTTTTAACACTTTGACGGACACTTAAAAATTCCAATTTTGACACTATAGTTTTTAAATTTTTTCATATGTTTGAATTACTTTTAAAAGTTGTTATGTTGTGACAATATTGCCTTAGTAGATATATTTGTACGGTGACACAGAGCACACAGGGTATGTATTCTACACTGGAAAATAGACTGCTACACCCGTCTGGCTGTAAAACGTTCCGTAGTATACGACGGCTTCAGCCGTCGTGTCAAACTTTTGAAGTTTTGTTTATGACGGTCTAAGCCGGTTTGTCCGTCAAAATGTTAAATTTCATTTTTGTGAGAATTATTTATGGCCTTAAAACCTTTCTATATTCATTAATTTAATTTTTATTTTTTGTAGAGAATACCGAAAAGACAGTAGCATACTGTTTTTGTTTTTCGTATCATTGTTCTTATATTCGAATGTGCCAGGTAGCTCGCAAGCCATAGGAGCATTTCTGGTGCAAGTTTTTACTGGACTCGAGCTTTTAGCTGGTATCATTATTTTACTGGACGAAAAATACGATATCGAAACTTTATCAAACATTTGTTATTTCGTCTGTTTTTTTATACCGATTTACTTCAGCTTATACGCATTTGGCGTAAGACTTAATGAATACAGATTGCCCGAAACAGACAGCGGTCCAACCTGTTCTAGACAAAAATGACGAGCGCATCTTTTGGTTTCAAACAAAATTAAACAACTATCTTTGAAAGACGTTTTAGTTATTTCCATTAATACTTTGAATGTTTACTTATAGTTTAAAAATTTACCTTGTTACCTTCAATAATTTTCTATGTTCGGAATCTTTGCTTCCGGACAATTGTGTACCTATCTAATCTAAAATTATTAGTGTATTCTGAACCATACTGTATTGTATTGTCTTATCAAAATAACAGAACTATAATATAAAAACTTTGTTTTTTTTCTAAACAACTTCTGCGTCTTATTGTTTTCAGAGTCCTCTCTTACCTACACGCAAGGGCAGACTGGCGGGTTACAATCAGCCCTGGAAATTTAATGAATCGACTTTTCGTTCTGATGAATAATTGTAGGCAAAATTCGATAAAAAAATCAGATTCACCCAAACCACATCAATTGCGGTTTTACCCAAACTAGCTCTTCTGGAAATTTCCAGAGCTCCAACTCCTGCCTGCACGCCCCGATGAAACTGCTGTAAAAAGCATTGCTCTCGAAATTTACATCCAAAAATAAAATTCCAGCCACAGTACTCTAAGATTTTTTTTATAGATTATATGCCCCAACGTCTCTGAACATTACAATAAATATGCCTAACAGAACCAACAACTTTCGTAAATGTATTTGATTAACGTATTTCAGTTTATTTACAAGTAAAAAGCAGCCACGCACGTTTCGAAAACCCTTTAAGAAAAACCGTTCAGTATAGGCCTAAAGGAATAACTAAACACCACTTTCGACACGCACACTCTCTAAAACCCCTTCAGATCACAATTAGCAGCCAGTGAGATGACTATATAGTCAGCTATTCGGCTGTTTAGTGACAGCGAATTTAATTAAAATTCGCGCGAGAAAACATTTGCAAAGAAAACTATGGTGTAAAGAGTCGCTAAAGAAAGAAAAGAATTTTTTCATATAAATCAACTTATAGAGAAGGATTTGAGGATGGATGAAGAAACATAATATGTTTCGTCACCAAACACTGACAGAGAACTGAACTAATGGTCCAAGAGCTATCTAACATTTTTGGGTAGGTATTTGAGGCCGCGTGAAAATTTGTGTAACACTTTTTTTCTAGTGTTTGAACACAAAATCGAAGACCTGGATGAAGGTTAGTCTAGCCAAACTGTGAATTTTAACTTTGTGAAATTTATTTTGCAAAAAAAATTCTTGAGGCATTTTGAAATTTTTAATACCTTCAAATTCAGTATTTAATAACATAAAAAATTAATAAGCCAGATCATTTAATCGGGTCTAAAGGTCTGCGGTGAAAAAAAACACAGCTTGGCTAAATTCCACTACCCTTCAAAAAGTGTTATAGTATTAATAGACGATCGAACATGGTACGGGCCGGACAGCGGATATGGTCCGCTCCGTACCAAATCTGCTCGTCTAGACAGTAGTCTGCGTGTCCGCGCGATTCGATGGGATGCACATCGTACTTGGTCCGGTTCGTACTTATATCCGTGCGTGTGTATACAAGTACGATTGAAATTGATACATATAACCGTATAACGACGTCATTATAATTCAAAACGTTGTGCAACATGACAGAAATTTTGACAGATAAGTTATATTGTAACAGAGAAGCGCGTAACAACGCTCTAGAAAATCTTCGGGAGTGTTATTAAAAATATGATCTTCACTATCAAGCGATTTTATTAACTTCATATGACTAAATTCATCGCGATCTTTCAAATAGAATTTTGCCCACTTCTTTCTTTTCTTCCTTGTTGTTTGTGGCGGCATTAACGTTAACGCTAGAACAATCGCAATTTTTGTACCTGTGTACACAAGGAGACTGACAGATTCGGTCGTCTGCTGCAACCAGCGAACTTGATCCGTCGTACCCTGTCCGTTGTCGGCCCGTACCAAGTTCGATCGTCTATTAATACTATTACTACTCACGCTGCCTCAACTGCCTACCAAAAAAATGTTTGATAGCTCTTTGACTATAAAGGCACACATATGATCGGTTTGGCCTAACGTAGAACAGAATGTTGACAGTAATTTCTGAAATAATATTCAAGTTTTACTACATAAATAAAATATCAGTTCCTACTTCCATATATTTTATCATTGCCTCTCAGCAAAAACTCTACCAAGTATTTATTATACTTCTAATTTGTAGGAAAATATAAGTTTTTTACACTTGTAGCAAAAGCTACGACTTTAGAGGTTCCGATTAATATTTTTTTCGAGAGTATAACCACAAAACACCTGTTACATTATTTTCAACGAAATATTTTAGTGACAATGTTAGCATCTTGAGAAGGTCTCAGCTGCTTAACATTATTGAGTTTTAATCATTTCTTGTACCTAATACCTATAATATAAAAAATAATGATACTAAAGTAAAATGACTAGCAAAATGCGTATCGAGAAAAGATTTTTGTGATTACTGTTTTGGTATTTTGTGGTTACTTTTTTGGCATTCGGTGTTTCACGCCAAAATTCAAGAACACCAAAACATGAACATTTTCAAATTTGTTGTATTTCTTTTAATAAATTTTGTACAAAATTATTGAAAACAGATTTCTGAGAATAAACACAACTGATTTTGAAAATTTGTGTTTATAAGTCCTAATTCGCTACCGAATCTAAACAATTCCATTTAATATATTCTATTGAGGAGTAGATAAATTTAAAAAAAATCAACTTTTTTCAAATGTTTATGAATTTAAAACGTTTAAGTGTAGCATTAACTAAATATTTATGTGGCATTTTCCTTTCTGTTAAACGTTTTCTTCTGTTAGAAAATATATATGTAGATATTTCTCATTAAAATTGATTTAACAACAGTACCGTAGCAAGATTAATCGTCGCCCATGGCAAGATTCTTGTTCGCACCCTCAAAATTTTGTTGGTTAATAAAACAATCATAATCGCATTGCTGATTGTGTCTCTCCGAGTTTGCGCCCCTGACGCGGACCTCGTTGCCAGGCCCTAGCTACGGCGCCTGTTTATTAATATTAAATTCATATTTTTATTATTACAACTAGATTACACAATGCGTGTTTTTTTTTGAAAATAACATCCCTAGCAATTAACTTCTAATGTTGAATTTTCTATCATAAAACAATTATTCTCTAATAAAAGAATTATCAAACCTGACACTGAAAGGAAATTATGTTAAGAATTTTCTAGATATTTTCTAATTATACAGTCAAAGCTGTGAGACTTAGATCGTAGAACGTTTTGAAAATGTAACCAAACATATGATGTATGAGTCATTTGAGCTGACAGATACTTATTGCTTCTGTGTGTAAAAGTGTTTCACTGAGTTATTCGGATCCGTTGATCCGTCGGCTCATAAAAAAGTGAGTCAGCTCTCACGGATCTTCTGTCGGAGTCGGCTCTTTGAACCGGTTCAGATCTGAGTTACCCAACCCTAGTTCTAACTTTAGGATAAATGTATTCTCGTAATGTGGTGCCCCCTCTATGGTGGTGCCCTAGGCCAGTGCCTAGTACAGTGTAAACTCTTTATAACGAAACTCAAGGGACCGAGCATTTTTTATCGTTATAGAGAGTTACCGTTATATGGAGTGAAGAAAGAAAAACAACCAAATTAACAATAATCTTCAATGTACTGTATAATCTCTTTATAACGAATTTTAAGGGACCGAACATTTTTTCGTTATAAAGAATTTTCGTTATATGGAGGGAAGAAAGAAAAATAACCAATTTTCACAAAATTAATTTATTCCAAACACATATACAAACACGTATACTTATAGTTTGGCGTCATCAAGTGCTTGTTGAATAGATGGTGATGGTTCAGAATTATCCTCTTTATGTCTGTAAACATTTGCTGACGCCTAAATATGAACATATTTCTTCGTAATAGAGAATGGCTGTTGCGTTATAAAGAGGGTATTAATGTATAGGTTTTAAGATAAACCAACCAAATCGTAAAAATTTCGACGTTATAGGGAGTTTTTCGTTGTAACGAAGGACGTTATAAAGAGTTTACACTGTATGTCTTAAAATCCATTACTGTTGACAAATGTGTGCGATTTTTTAATCTAACAGTGTGTAGACTCACAGCTTTGACTAACAAACATTTTTTTTTATTCTTGTAGAGAACTCCGTCAGAGTATTGACTTTTTGCTTGTATTTATAATTTCACTAATGACCTTCGGGTCTGTGCCTGACAAACCAGAACCGATGGGAGTAATGGCAGTGATAATATTTACAATATCGGAATTAATCAGTGGCGTGTTATCTACAATTGAAAAATCAGACATACATAATAGCTTGGCGCGACTGTGTTATGTTCTTTCCGTATTAATGCCAACCATTTTGTCTGCTTACACTCTAATTTCTGCTATTATAAAATAAGGTGATTTTTATGCATGAAAACATTAAATAACCATAACCAGTTGTAAATCATGGCGCAGGCGCACTAAGTGCGTTCTCACTAATGTCCAGAACCTGATCAATTAATTATTATTATTATTTTATTTCTTTTTAACCGACTTCAATAATAATATCAAAAGGACTAAAGAACTCCTTATGCTCAGCAAATCAGATCTGAGAATAATGACAGGACTCCTTACAGGCCACTGCCCTCTGAGATACCATCTCTCAAAAATGGGTAAAGCCCCAGATGATAACTGTCGCTTCTGTAAAGAAGCAAAAGAAACTGCTGAACACATTCTATGTGAATGTGAAGCAGTTTTCTCCAAAAGGCTGCTATATCTTAACAGGCCCTTTCCAAAGCCTGAGGGTATATGGAGAGCAGCCCCCAGCAAGGTAATAAGGTTCATAAAAAGCATTCTACCAGACTGGGAATAATACTATTAGGGGATGCACAAAAGATCTTCTAGGTCGCAGTGTTTGTGAGATATACAGAATGTCTTATCACCCTAAATAAATCTAATCTAATCTAATCTAAACCGACTTCAAAAGAAAGATGTTACCAATTCGACATGTGTATATTTCTTTGGTCCTTTTTTTAATCTTTATTCAGCCACAACCTCGCGTGTAACCGATTAAAAAATTTCAATGCTATTTTGATCAGACTCTTCACAGATTGGTCTCATAGAGTTTTTCTTCAAATCCCTTTAGTCGTTTTAACTGACTGAAATGAGATTTTTTTGTATAATATGTTACCTCATATTTCTATCATTTTTAATAATAGGGCATACCTTTAAGGTGGTATCACATTTTTACATAAATCGGTTCTGTAGTTCTTTTATTAATTAAGAAAGAAGGCAGTTAATAGCGTGCAAACTATACGTATTGCAAAGTAAAAAATTAAAAACTTACAAAAAATTTGAACGTCTTGTAAAAAGAGTCACTAAAAAGCGTAAAATAATAAAGTGTTTGGTCGACGCCGATTTAATAAAAGTACATAGGATACATAAAAAATTATATTAATAAATTTGCATCATAGATATATTACGATAGACTACGCGAGAGAGCAATGAATGTGTCTGCAATTAAGAGAGAGAACAGTTCCTTTTCTCTATGGTAACTAAAAATGCAAAAAAAATGCTGATTTGAGAAAACAAATTTCTGATTTTCTGCAGCGTTCTCTGTCTTAACTAAGGATACTTTCACTTATGGCAAGCATAGGGTACGCGAGAGAGCAGTGAAAGTGTCTGCAATTAAGAGAGAGAACAGTTCCTTATCTTTATGGTGACAAATGATGCAAGAAAATGCTGATTTGAGAAAACAAATTTCTGGTTTTCTGCAGCGTTATCTCTCTTAACTGAGGCAACTTTCACTTACGGCAAACATACGGACTATAGCGTACTCTATAGTTACTTATATCTCTATTTTTGGCACCAATCCCAGATCTTTAATATTTTACGCCTTTTAGTAGCTCTTTCTGAAGCAGGCTCAATTTCTTGTGTTCAAGTCCTTTAATTACCCACTCTACATGAGGTCCTAGAGCGTCAACGCCTCTACCGCCAGAATAGGAACTTTTATTACCCTCACTTTTTAGACAAAACGGAGATAAGCCTTCCATGATTTATAGTCTGAAACCATTGAAGTTTAGTCGTAACGGCTGTAGTTAGATATTTATTAAACTCATTTTTAATTTTTTGTAGAGAATACCGGAAAGATAGTGGCATGCTGTTCTTATTTTTCGTATCATTGTTCTTATATTCGAGTGTGCCAGATAACCCTCAAGATATCGGAACATTTTTAGTAGAAGCTTTTACTGGATTCGAACTTTTAAGTGGTATCATTGCCATACTGGACGAAAAAAACAATTACGAAACGTTCACAAACGTTTGTTTTTTCATTTGTTTTGTTATTACGACATATTTCTGCGGATACGCATTTGGCGCAACAATGAATGAATATGTCTAATATTAAATTACTAAAATTAATTCGTGTATTCTGAACCATTTGTTTTATAATATATTGTCTGATCATAATAACAGTGCCTAACAATGATAATATGAAACTGTGTTTTATTCTAAAATAGTATATATTGTGCAACTAGTGCGATAAGTTGTCAATTGCCCAAAAGAGTTTAAAGTTAAAAAATAAATTCATTATTATATAACCCCAATTTTGGAATTTATAATAAAGCGAGCACTAAGCCTGGAAACAGTGCTCAACCGACGGTCAGCGCGGACCGTACGCGCTGATCGTCTTTTGTGAAAATGCATTTAATGTTCAATTGATGGTAAACTGAGTTGCGAAGAGAAATGAATCTTTTTGCAGTGAAATCAGTCGCCACTCGCTCGTTCAGTGTCGTACGGAAAAAGATCTTTTTGTTGCGGAAATGAAAGAACCTTGTTTTTTTTTTTTTGCTCTCCAAATGTGCACACGATAGTTATGTTGCTAAAAAAAAGTCATTCGTATTAATAAAACATAAAAAAATATTGATTTTCCCCCTCCCTCAGGAAAAAAATGTCTACGCTCTTGGTACTGAATGCGTTCATACATTTTCATGGCTCGTCGGTCGACGCAATTTAACGACGAGCTCGACCGACGATTCCCGTAGCTATACGCACGTATAGCAAATAGTCAGCGCTGCACTGAACGCGTAATGCACTTGCATTGACGCTCGACCGACGGACGCGGTGAACGTCGGTCGAGCACTGTTTCCAGCCTAAAGGCCGCTGCACACGAGGCTAGAAACGCTGCTAGGAGTTCTGCTAGCCGGTAGGCTGGGTACGAAGCTGGAAATGACGTCACTGCGGGCTGTCTTGCTAGCTCAGAAGATAGGTTTTAAAATTAGAACAGGTGCTATTTTCCCTGCTAGATTTATTGCTAGGTATGAGCAAGAACCAATCAGGAAGCAGTATCTTCACGTGGGCACTTGAACAAACGCCCACATGGCCTCATTCTGCCAGACAACAGACACGTTTCGCTCTGTGTTTAATGTTTATATTCAAACTGTCACTGCGCGCGCACCTGATCTATCCACAAAACACGCTTAAAAAATAGTCTCGTGTGAAGCAAGCACTTAACAAAGAAAACCAGCGCTAGAAAACTAGTAGGCAAATCTAGCAAGGAATCTAGCAGCGTTTCTAGTCTCGTGTGCAGCGGCCTTTAGGAAGTACTTATCCCGCATTTGTAATAAAAAATAGTATAATATGCAACGTGTGAGGTCGATGGACCCCACTCGAGCGGATGGGAGCACGAACGAAATTGAGTTGAGTGAAAAAGTTTGAGAGTCACCGTCATGTTTTTTTTTTTTAATTAATAATCTCACTATTTAAAAACTGTTTTTGATTTTTTTTCTAGCGTTACAGAAACAGACGTTCGTTTGAATCCTATATTTTTTTTCGCGACAGCTATTTTGGTAAGCAGCGTGCCTGATGCACGTCAAGAGATTGTAACTTACCTTCCGATTGCGTACACCTTGGCCGATTTAACGAATACGGTTCTGGAATATGGGTCTGTCGACGAGTCCATATTGAAGGCGACAGGATATATTCGCGGTGGTATCATAGTTTTCATGGCGGGATTTACGTTAATTAAAGTTTTGAAGTAAATCAGAAAAAAATGACAATATCAATCCATCTAATATTATAATAAGTGTGTCAGCTTATTTTTTAAATAAGATTTAAGTAAAAATTCATCAACCACTCACTTTTTCAAAAATTGAGGCAAAAGACTTTTCTATGAAAATATAATAGACACACCATTCCGCAGTGAAGTGCATTTTAAGATTCATTAAATTAAAGAAAAAAGTAGATATTGGTCTGATAGATAAAAACGTTTTTCTTCGTAGACAATATACATACTAATATCTTTAATTATTAATTATTCTTTAATTTTTCAGTCATTAACTTAATACACATTTAAATTACCTATGTATCTAATACAGCTTTAAGAATATAAAACATTTATTCGGATTTACTTTCATTTTTATGGCATTGAAACAAACTAGGGAATGCTTAAATTTCATAGTTTTTTGAGTTAAAGTAAAAGACATATTGCGTATCGCTTACTCAAAATGTCCGATTGAAGGACGAATTGACTGCACTGTAAAATCTATACTAGTTTTTTATTTGATAATGAATTAATGTGAAGTCCTAAAAAATGAGAAAAAACATGATACTAAAAATTTGCGAAAAATCTTTTTTTGAACTAAATTACCGACTGTGTCGCTAGACAGGTAACGATTTTTTTATTATCACTCATTTGAAAAAAGTTTTAATGTTTAACTATTCATATCTAAACAGCATTACTGGAGGTACAACTTACTTTTTAACCGACGAAAAACAAAAACGGAGGAGGTGCTCAAGTCGACGCGTATATTTTTTTTTTTTTTTTTTTTTTTTTTTTTATTTATGTATGACCACGCATAACTTTTTACAGAGCAGTCCGATTTTGATAATTTTTTTTTTGTTTGAAAGGGTATACCCCGAAGTTGGTCCCATATAAATTTGGTAAAAAAATTCCAACCCTAAGGGTAGGAAAACAGGGGATAATTGATTGTTCACTCACTGATTGTAATGTATGACCACACATTACTTTTTACCGAGTAGTCCAATTCTTTTTTTATTAGAAAGGGTATACCCCGAAGTTAGTCCCATATAAATTTGGAAAAAAATTTCAACCCTAAGGGTAGGAAAACGGGATTATTGATTGTTCACTCACAGATTGTTAATGTATGACTACGCATAACTTTTTACAGAGTAGTGCCGATTTTGATAATTATTTTTTTATTGGATAGGGTATACCTCGAGGTTGGTCTCATATAAATTTGGAAAAAAAATCCTACCCTAAGGATGGGAAAATAGGGGTGATTTATTGTTCACTCACAGATTTTCATGCTGAGTTGTGTATTACAATTATAAATTATATAGCCACAAAAAATTATAAAATAAAAACTTTTTAACAAAAAAATTAAACCGCCGAAAAACTGAAAAGCAAAAAATAATAAATCTTTTTATTTAACTAAGTCTATCTAAGTAGTTGAACGTATGTGATAGTCTAGTATATCTAAGTAATTTTGAGTCGGCGTCAACAATTCTTTGCCGGAAATCTCTGAGCGTTCACGAAGTTAATGTCAGCGACAGAGCAACCCGAACGGGCACACACTGGGGGCACACGTCTTTGCGAGTGGTCGTGTGGAGAGCGCATGTTAATGTTTATCGCTGGAGTTTTCACGTATCATTGTTAATTTGATTTGGTTATTTCTTTTAGTGATCTTTGTTCATTGATTGTTTGACGCCGACTCAAAATTACTTAGATATACTAGACTGTCACATACGTTCAACTACTTAGATAGACTTAGTTAAATAAAAAGATTTATTATTTTTTGCTTTTCAGTTTTTCGGCGGTTTAATTTTTTTGTTAAAAAGTTTTTATATCATATTCAGTTTGATACATAAGCCTCAAATAGTTCGTTAACATTGTTAAAAATCATATATTTTTTTCTGTTATGCCATAAAAAGGCGCACTATTTTTGTTTTACAAATAATAGTTTCAGGGTTATATGGGTTAAAATATTATCGATTCTAAGATATTTTTCACTATTCTTTAACCTTAATCTCGTGCCCTAGAGCAGCGTTTTCCAAACTTTTTTGACCGCGGCCCGGTACGAGGCTTTAAAATTTTTCGCCACTTACCTTATGAAAAAAAATATTTATTTACGAAACAAATTTTATTTTTTAATAGAAATGAAGTTATTTGTTTGCTTATTTCATGCATAAAAATTGCAAAATAATTATGCATCTATAAGAAAAAAATGGCGTGGGCGATAAAGCTATACAGATTGTATCAAATCAAAACGGTTCATAGGACATTCTGTGTGTAAGACAGAGACGATATATAAAGCAGTAAGTAAGAATGAGATAAATGATCGCTAATAGTCACTGTGGTTACGTAAATAAATAATTAAGTACACTGTAAATCTTTTTACCAATTTATCAATTAAAACAACTAAACCGTAATAGTAATTCGTATTATTATTTATATCTGTTACAAAAGTTTTAACAATACTCTTAATAATTAATTTATTAAATGTTCCAAAAGACCTCCACGTTCTGCCAAACAATATCCTAATCGATTATAATAAATAGCCATTTTATCAATAATTTCACTAGTGAATACTGACATTTGTTAAAATTGTGATTTTTACTGTAGAAAGCAAAGACGATACTATCAGATTGTATAACCACAGTAACTATTAGCGATCATTTATCTCATTCTTACTTACTGCTTTAGTGCTTTATATAATATCGTCTCTCTCTTACACACAGAACGTTCTATGGACCGTTTTGATTTGATACAATCTGTATAGTTACATAGTAGGTATTGTATCAAATCAAAAGGATCCATAGGACATTCTGTGTGTAAGACAGAGACGATATATAAAGATCTAAAGCAGTAAGTAAGAATGAGATAAATGATCGCTAATATAGTTACTGTGGTTACGTAAATAAATAATTACGTACACTGTAAATCTTTTTACCAATTTATCAATTAAAACAACTACAAATAAATTTATTATGTTGGCGGTTGAATTACCACCATAAAACCATTTAATTATTTGGATTTTTTCCCGAACAGTGTAAATAGCCATTTTATCAATAATTTCACTAGTGAATACTGACATTTGATAAAATTGTGATTTTTAGGCTACATACGCACTAGGCGGCTACCCGCAAAGCGGCTAGCCGCGCGGCTACCCGCAAGTAGTAAACTATACGTAAATTCTGTATATATAAAAAAATGCATACGCACTACGTTGCGGCTGCCCGCCAACCGCTCCGGTCGCTTGGAGCACAGCGGCCGCTTCGACGGCTGACCGCGCGGTTCGTGTACGCACTACGCGGTTTAGTTTGCGGTTAACCGCTACCTGGGTAGTCGTGTATTTTTTAATCTGACAATTTACATTATGAATGTTCTAATATACTCAATAATTCTTCAAATGATTTTAAACGCATTCTCATGTAACCAAAAAACTTGTCTTCACATTTTTTGAGGTTTTCAAAAAATATATCAAAATGCCCAGTTTCATTTCGTGTTTGTAAGAAAGGATGTATCCAGTATTTTTTTTTCTTTTTATTTTTTATGTAGCGATCGTATATATAATAAACAGCTACAACTTCTTCAACGTCCATTGTAGAAATGGTTCGTTTTGTTTGGTTAAACAAAATCTTTCTGGTAAACAAAATATGTCTGGTTTAAATTAGATTCAACCGCAGATTCAACTGACGTTACATACGCACTAGGCGGCTGCCCGCAATGCGGCTAGCCGTCCGGCTGAACGCAGATTCAACCGCACACTGCGGTTAGCCGCGCGGCTAGCCGCATTGCGGGTAGCCGCCTAGTGCGTATGTAGCCTTACTATAGAAAACAAAGACGATACTACAGAATGTATAACCACAGTAACTATTAGCGATCATTATCTGATTCTTACTTACTGCTTTAGTGCTTTATATAATATCGTCTCTGCCTTACACACAGAATGTCCTATGGACTGTTTTGATTTGATACAATCTGTATTATTCAAAGCAATGGCACGTCAATCCGGTGTCGGAGAGGCAACCGGATGGCGAGTGGTAATCTGGGCCTATGAGTGGTGCAGAACCCCCTGGTAGCGGCTAAAGTGACCCCAAATGGACGGGGGCGGCGATATGGGGGTGGGGCAAAATCGAAAAATGTTTGAAAAGGCAACCGGATAAAAATGCGGTTGCAGTGAAGGAAATACCCTAATTATATAATAATTTTTTTTTGCCATCCGAACCACGCGGGCCGTTTTTGCACTAGCGAATAAAAAAAGAAATAAAAAAAAAGCTGAAAAGGCAACCGTTTCAAAATTAGTGAGCATACTTATTGACACCACCAAACGTTGGAAAAAAATTGCCATCCGATCCTGATGGGCAGTTTTGGAGAAACAACCCCTCAAAGTCGCTGAAAAACCCTTTTTTTAGATTTTTTCAACAATAAGTAAAAAAAACACACTATAAAAACTTTTTAACAAAAAAATTAAACCGCCGAAAAACTGAAAATCAAAAAATAAATCTTTTTATTTAACTAAGTTCTATCTAAGTAGTTGAACGTGTGTGACAGTCTAGTATATCTAAGTAATTTTGAGTCGGCGTCAACAATCCTTCGCCGGAAATCTCTGAGCGTTCACGAAGTTAATGTCAGCGACAGAGCAACCCGAACGGGCACACTGAGGGCACACGTCTTTGCGAGTGGTCGTGTGGAGAGCGCATGTTTGGAATGTTAATGTTTATCGCTGAAGATTTCACGTATCATTGTTAATTTGATTTGGTTATTTCTTTTAGTGATCTTTGTTCATTGATGGTTTGACGCCGACTCAAAATTACTTAGATATACTAGACTGTCACATACGTTCAACTACTTAGATAGAACTTAGTTAAATAAAAAGATTTATTATTTTTTGCTTTTCAGTTTTTCGGCGGTTTTTTTTTTTTTTGTTAAAAAGTTTTTATTTTATAATTTTTTGTGGCTATATAATTTATAATTGTAATACACAAAGCATGAAAATCTGTGAGTGAACTATAAATCACCTCTATTTTCCCACCCTTAGGGTAGGAACTTTTTTTCCAAATTTATATGAGATGAGCCTCGAGGTATACCCTATCCAATAAAAAAATAATTATCAAAATTGGACCACTCGGTAAAAAGTTATGTGTGGTCATACATTACAATCAGTGAGTGAACAATCAATCATCCCCTGTTTTCCTACCCTTAGGGTTGGAATTTTTTTACCAAATTTATATGGGACCAACTTCGGGGTATACCCTTTCAAACAAAAAAATAATTATCAAAATCGAACTACTCTGTAAAAAGTTATGCGTGGTCATACATAAATAAAAAAAAAAATAAAATAAAAAAAAAAATATACGCGTCGAATTGAGAACCTCCTCCGTTTTTGTTTTTCGTCGGTTAAAAAAAAAATAAATAAAAAAAAATATATACGCGTCGAATTGAGAACCTCCTCCGTTTTTGTTTTTCGTCGGTTAAAAAATTGTTCAAATCGGATGGCATTCGAAATTTATACTGTCCTAAGTACAAATAATAGTGTGTATCAATGCCATCCGATTTCGATTAAATTTACCCCTATTTAGCCAACCCCCAAAACTCAATAACAATAAAAATAATGCCATACGCTGCATAAAATTGTTATTTTCATGAGTTTTGGGGGTTGGCTAAATAGGGGTAAATTTAATCGAAATCGGATGGCATTGATACACACTATTATTTGTACTTAGGACAGTATAAATTTCGAATGCCATCCGATTTGAACAATTTTTAGTTTGTTTTTTTTACTTATTGTTGAACAAATCGAAAAAAAGGGTTTTTCAGCGACTTTGAGGGGTTGTTTCTCCAAAACTGCCCATCAGGATCGGACGGCAATTTTTTTCCAACGTTGGGTGGTGTCAATAAGTATGCTCACTAATTTTGAAGCGGTTGCCTATTCAGTTTTTTTTTTTTTTTTATTCGCTAGTGCAAAAACGGCCCGCGTGTTTCGGATGGCAAAAAAAAATTATTGACTGTTTTGGATAAGCTCACCGTTGTTCTACCTTAATTAAGTAAAATTTTATGAAAAAACAAAATAAAAAATGTTGATAAATTTTACGTTGAAGTGTTTTCCATTACAATGAGTTGTCAGTTTTGTTAAAGTAAACAATATAAAATATATAGTATGTGTGTATTTTATTTGTTATGCGTATTCTAAACAAATTTACCATGACAAACATTTTTAGTCCAGTCACCCTGCCATAAGCTGGTTAATTATATACAATTATTAGTTGTTGGCAGACTTATGGATATTTTGCTGTTTGATTGTACTGAGGAACCATCCATTGTGATAATGAACTTCCATTATATCAACATAATTTACCCGACTGTTCTATAAATAGAACTTGTTTTTCTCGTAAAAAAACAAAATTATAATACATTTTATCTTATTGGTGTAAAAAACTCATTTTCAAAATTCTATTACAATATCTAATGACTTCATCAACTTTTATGGCCCTATGATAAGTAATTGATTTTATGATTAATTGATGGGAATTTGAATCAAAAACGTAAATTAATAATAACGGTTAAACTTTTATAATTTGTATTTCGAAAGCAATGCATGGACATAATTTCGATATTCAAAAAACTTGACTTCGAAAATTCAAAAGCAATTCTTATTTTTTTATTTTTTATTACACAATTCCAATTTTATAAACTGATCGATTCTTAAAAATTAAGCAAAAAAAATAATTGCTTTTCCAGAAATTAGTAATCGACAGTTATTGAAGGAGAGATTAATTTCACGATATAAGCTGGTCGATAAAATGGAGGTGACTAAAATAAATACAAATTCATTATTAATGTTTACAGCGGCGCGATGTTATCTTAACGTTTATGCAGCTCTGACATATACTTACTCACTGACTCGGTACTAGAGAACTATGCTAGTAAATTATTGAACTACTCTTATTATTTCTATTATCTATTAATTAGCACCGCACTTTTTAACATATTATTCAGAACATACGCATAATACGAAAGGTTATCAGTATCAGCTTGAGATTAGCCTAAGTAGTTCTAAAATAACTTTCATTATTTTTTTCGAAATGCTCAGCAAATAGAAATTGATTTCAACTTATTTTATACTAGCGGTCCCGCCCGGTTTCCCCCGGGTGCAAAAGAACGAATGGGAGGCATGAGTACGCACATTCATCTTAATTTACCGAGATGAATGTTGTGTCCAAATTTCATGATAATCGGAGTTACCGTTCAAAAGTTTTTGTTGAACGGACAAATTTCAGTTACATTTTGCAACATTTTTCATTGATGCTCCGCTCCTATTGGTCGTAGCGTGATATTATATAGCCTATAGCCTTCCTCAAAAAATGGGCTATCCAACAAAAAAAAAATTAATTCGAACTAGTAGTTCCTGAGATTAGCACGTTCAAACAAACAAAAAAACTCTTCAGCTTTATATATTAGTATAGATAAATAGCAGTCCGGCCCGACGTCAACCAAATGACTATATTTTGTTATCTGAAAACTTCTTTAAATACGTTCTTTTATTGCGGAATACCTACACACGCCATGACAGCTTGCCCGTCTCTGACAATACACAGTTTACCTATACTGTTGAATGCTATATCCACTTAAGTCGTTGATAAAGTGGTTCATGGATGACGCTTCGGCACGATAGAATTAATTGAAATGTATCACAAATTACTGTTCTCTTTGTCAGTAATTTAATTACTTTGACATCAAAACAAGCCAATTTGTGCTCACATTCTAATTGCAATTTAAAAATTGTGACCGCACAGAACTTGGCCCGAGCGAAGTCGGGTTCGCACATAGCGTGATAATAATGGTAGCTCCTTGAAAACAGGATTTAATCCAGTCAACGAAGGAAAAATAAAAACAATAAATTGTGTAGTCTGGGTTATTATTTCAAATGATAGGGGTGATACCCAGGTATAACATATTAAAAGTCCCCAGCGGGGGGCACTTGCTTTGGGCGGGAGGGCAGCAAATAGGTCTCATTTTTTGCTTCTTCGTGATTCTCTAAAAAACCATGCGTTTTAGAAAAGAAAACCTTTTATAAAAAATAAAGCTGATTAAATTGTCTACAAAATGCCGTATAATTTTTTTTTTTAGATTTATTAATAAGGGAGATACGGGACCCGTTAAGAAATAGATTGGACGGAGACAAAGTTGCAAAGTTATTGTTTATTAAATATAATTTGCTACTTCTGGAGTCAATTAATTTGATTTAATTTGCTAACTGTTATAAAAATGTGATTATTTTTATTTGTGACACCTATATTTATTATTTTTTAATTCAAATTAAAGAGGCTGACTGCTTAATGTTTGTAGTGTTTGTACTATATTATTTTATTGCCTGCCTTTAACACATCTTTCTTCTGCCACCATCTCCGACTCCGATTCCGGTTCCGACTCCGAAAAACCAAATTTAAAAACTCCGACTTCGGTTCCGATAAAACCACCTCCGTAACATCCTTAATTTCAACATGAACCAAAAGATAACTAATGGTATATTGGATTGAATGTAAGGAAGAATCTTCATCTATAATTATAGCTCAACGGAATAATAAACAAAAATTTTCTAAGGCAATAATACTTTGTTTTCTATTTGTATCACATTTATATCGCTTGCATTTCCTTTTGTATTTGTCATAAATATACAATTAATATAATATCATTTTGTAAGAAATTTAATAAGCTTCATTACGTATTAAGGTTTTTTTTCCTACGACGCTTAGTTTTTGAAATATTTAGGAAAAACTAAAATATGGGACATATCCCCCCACCCCGCCTAAAGCAAGAGGCCCCTGGCTGGGGACTTTTGGTATGTTATACCTGGGGGTCAACCCTATTATAAAAAATATTAATCCAGACCAGAGAACATAATCCAGACTACACAATTTTTTGCATTTATTTGCCAATTTCGGGTCTTCGTTAACTGAACTAATTTTAGGATCGAAATTAACGCGAGCGAAGCATCGTCTTCTTGATGAAGAATTATGCTTTTATTTAACTCAAAAATCGGTACTTCTACAATAAACGACCGTCTTGAAGATGTAAAAGAATTTTTAGAAGTTCTCTTGAAGAAAGCAAGCACAGAAATGTATATAGGTACTTACTACATAACATTATGTATATGATATGTAATCCACGTTGCAAGCTAGACACCGGCGAACAAGTGGCCCAGTGTGTTTATATTAATTTTTAGTGTTGATTTGATCTTCGCGAAGAGACTATACTTTTAAGACACATTCATTAATATTATTTTAAAGAATAAGGAAAAATGGTATCGCTACATACAATTCTTACAACGGATAATCCCGTCCTCAGAGCCTATGCCTTTAGTTGCTGTGTTTTAGTGCTTAAAATGATGTTAATGTCTTTACTGACCGGAAAACAGAGATTCACCAAGAAGGTAAGTTCATCTCATCCAAGTCTTTTAACCTCTGAATGTTATTAATTTAATTTTTTTACAACTCAAAGAGTGGTGTTTGCCCCTTGAAGATACATTAGTTAGAACTGGGACTCGGGAGTCTGTAATGATCAAATGAGTCTTTGAAACGCCAAGGGACATTCTTGCGAGGTGCTATTCTGTAGAGTTGAAACCCGAATTCTTATTAATTTTACAAAAAGTACTTGCTTTAGTAGAGTTAAAAAAAAGGCAGTGTGTTAATAGTTTTCTTTACCTGGGCGTATAACGTATTAACGCAAAGCTTCCCAGTTCCTGGCTTTTGATATAATTAATTACATATTATGTCAAATGAGAATATTAAAATTTGATGACCAGATTATTCGAGTCTCGTTGGCAAGGTCAGAAAAATGTATACTAATGATAATTAGTCTCCTTAAAAGAAGGTCAAATTCCAAAAAAATGATATTTTTCGTAAAGCGATAAATGACCGGCAAATTATAGATATATGACAATGTGCAAAGTCATTCTGATGCTAACTGTAATTTGGAACTTATTTTTTGGTAATTGATAATACCGTTGCAGTACCTAATATTATTTGTTATACATATGTTTAGATTGATTTCGAATAATAATAGTTTTAATTCATAGAGCAAAACTGCCAAGAAATATGTAACAAAATTGTCACTAAACTATATATTTCTCTGCTGTATTACTCAAAATACAGAAGGAACCGTATATTCGTTTCAATTTGCGTTTCGGTTACTAAAGTATAAAATAAATACCCACGTAATTTTTTTGTAAATTTGTTTATTTTATTAATTTATTAACTGTACTTTGAAATCTTCAAAACTACTTATTTTACTCATACATGATTTATCCTTACAGGTATTTGCAAATCCAGAAGATGCTAAAGGAAGAAATACTAAAGTCAGATTCGATGATGTTGATGTAGAAAGGGTTAGACGGTAAGTTATCCAAAACAAAATAAAATCTGTTTATTATATAATATATTTTTTTAATACTTTCAACCGATCAATAGAAACAAAAGTTAATATCACTGATACTTAACTGTAGATTTATCTCATATATTTAATAATTTACTCTATGAATCATTGTCTATCTACTCAAAGTGCGGTTAGTGAAGGCAACAAAGCGTATCGAACATATATCTGCGTCTCTTTCTTCGATGTAATTCCCTGATTTCTCCGATGATAGGATCGGTTGATGTACTTGCAAACATTGTCTTTTTCTATGGCGGTAACATGGGCGTACCTAGCTTTTGACCCAGGAGGAGGCAAATTAGAAATTTCTTAAGCCGGATCCCCCGTGCTTGTTTTGCCCTCCTGGATACGCCAATGCTTACGGCGTAAAAAAACACAGAAGTATATGTTTGCACCCTAATGGTTCGATTGCGATTTTATTCCTATGCTCAGTATAGAATAAAAGTATATGATTTATCTATTCTGAATAATGAAGCATCACACAAGGCGCAACAATCGCGCTCTAGACTTCTGCATCACAAGGGACTCAAAAAACCAACAAAGAAATTATATATTTTTTTGAAATGTATATGTAATAAAAACAATTGAAAATAATTCATCCAACATAACCACATGAGCTGGCCTTATGAGTCGTCAAGATCATAACGATTAAATAAAAATAGTTTCGGGCCACGCGATCCGCACGAAATAAAATTATTCTCTTATTTATTAATTTTTGACCAGCTTCAAATTTAGAGCACGATCAGAGACAGAACAGATCAGCTTTGACCACACTAAATCGAAGCTGTCAAATTACACACAGCTGTGTAATGTCAAAGCGTTCTGAGAACACCTTAGTGACTCAGTTGACATTGTCTTAAGTTATTCAACTCTTTTTCAGGGCACATTTAAACGACTTGGAAAACATACCGATATTTTTCGTCACTGCATTTATCTACACATTGACGAACCCGTCCGTATTTCTTGCCGTCAACCTGTTCCGGGCGTTCGTCGTCGCACGTATCGTGCACACCGTTGTGTACGCGGTTGTCGTGATACCACAACCGGCCAGAGCATTGGCCTTTTTTGTTGGATTCCTTGTCACCGGATACATGGCGTTTATGTCAGCGCTCTATTTTCTGTGATTTTTCAAACACATTTTTTATAAACACATTTTTGTAATTAATTTTTTATGCCACAAATAAAGAATATATATTAATTGTTTTTTTTTTTATATTTCAAGGGGCATGCCCATTTTTACGTATCTGGAATAATCTATGAGATCCTTCCATTATAATTAATATTAGCTCTAGAAAACCAATTATGAGTTTTCAGTTTTTCAAAAAACTTCTTTATATAGAAAGAAACCACATTCAAGAAAGAGAATAACTAATTTTTGACGTCGATACTAATTTAATTGCTAAAACCGTAAAATACGTCAATCAACGCGAAAACTTGTTAATTTGGCATCGACCCCTGCAGCTAAATATGATGCAACCCAATCAACATTTGTAAACTAACAATGTCAAAATTATTGTCATTGACTCTTTAGGCCTAGCACCATGGACTATGTCCATGCCTAGCACACATGAAGAGCGTTAAACCTCTTTTCCTTGATACTGCAGTTTTTATAGACATTGATTTTGAATCTTTAGGTTATTCTCGAAAATAAAAAAAGTATGCGTGAGACTCTCGTGTGAGAAGTGAAACTTCTTAGGTTCTAGTATTCGTTGACGATTTTATTACTTCAGAATTCGGAAATGGTTATCTGGAAATTATTTGTTGAGTGGTTAGAGAAAATACCAGTACGCACTGCGGATGCGTGTAGAGTGCGTATGACGCTTTGACACACAGAGAAGAAACGATTCTTCCACTCTTTCCTCTCGACTGTCGGTTGAAGTCGAAGAAGGGGAAGCGTTTCATTTTTTGTCTGATCAAGGCCAGTTGATCTTCCTAACGAAACGATTCTCCCACTCTTTCGGAAGTCGGAGAAAGGAAGCTTCAGTTTTCGTCAAATCCAGGCCAAATTATCTTCCCCCAGCGCGACTACAGTTCAAAAATCTTGCCAAAAATAATTATCCATAGATGCCACTCACACCATTACCATCTCTATTCACATTTTCTCTCTTATTATACACTTCAAGCTGTTACACGGCACAGTACGAGCGAAGGAATCGATCAGCAACTGAAATTAAGTAGACAACTGAAATTAGTATAATCCTTTTGAAATATTTTGTTAACAATAAAATAATCTTGTTTCCGGTTGTTGATTTCATTGGATTGTGACAACAACAAAATATTATTCGAATAAATCGAAACTCCAAAATAATCGAATCAAAAACATCCCTATATTTTTAATAATACTCTTGATAAGATTTATTTTTGCTACGCGTATATTGCTGATAATATTCTTAATTTATTTGACCGTGAGATCAGTTAATTCGTTATAAATGAATAATATAATACGTATGCCATAAAAACATTTACAATACCGTGTGATGCATTAGCAATACAAAAATCTTGTAACAAAAGAAATTCGCAACTGATTCAAAAAACAATTACTACGAATTTATTTTGTTTGTTTTGTTACTGATCGTTATAACCGTTCTGTGAATTGAAACTTCTTCAGGTGCGGTAGGCAGTAGTTATTTCGATATGGAAAAAACGTGAAGAATTTAATGATGGAGTTAAAGAGAAACTGAAAGGAATACAACCGCGGTACTAGTATAAAGGAATTCGTTAACTCGCTAACAAATGCCAGTAAAAAATAAACGAAAATGCGTTTCCTCTGTTTCAATAAATTATCCTAGACGGCGTTACTTAAAAGTTTTGTTTAAAATCTTGCAACCGATTTTTTACCCACTTCGCGTTATCCGATTGAGCTGAAATTTTGCACACATGTGTACTTTCGATGACAATACATTATTATGGTAACTAGCTGACCGGCCTAGGTTTTGTCCGGGTGCAAATCGCACTTAAAACTAGAAAATTATTGTGGATCACCAATCTTTAGCTTTGGTCAAACTAAAATAAAATCTTGGGACGCATTTGGTACAAAGCTTTTTTTAGCTGGAGGTTGATAATCACGTCTGGCTTTCGACTGTTTTGTAGACCTTAATATTTCTGAATACGCCCCACAGTTCTATTTTAGTCTGATTTAAAGTTCCAGATTGGTGGCCAATGATAATTTCCTAGCTTTTAGTACACTTTCGACTGTATAATAAAATTGTTTAGCTTAAAAAGAAAATTATCTATTTTTTAGAGTATGTGAACGAGAAAGGACGCGAAAGTATACCCGGTAAATGAGAGAGAGAGAGAGAGTCACGTATGCCGTATAACTGTGGTCATTTTCGTGACATTGAAATTCATTTTCTTCTTCATCTTCATAAATAATAAAAAAGAAATATCTTTGTAATATTTCGTTCCCTTTTTTCTGTAACATACAGTATAATTGTTAATTAATAATATCTAGGCTCCGAAAAATAGGACATCGAATAAAAAAATACGCTATTATTATTTGTTATTAAAGGGTCAAATGTCTACAGTTATCTAGTTTTATTTTTTAATAAAATATTTATCATATTTATTAATGTTCGCTAAAACAATTAAATCAAAACGGAGTATTATTATGGTAACGACAAAAACGGAATTATCATTATTATTGCTAGTAGGTATGTATATTACTTCGATTAAATATTTTTAATATGAAAACAATAATAATTAGTTAATTTTTGGTGATGGATATAACGCATAACTTTTTTTTTTAATACAAAAAATAATCAATCTATTTAATTCCATTTTCTTGAAATTGATCAACACACAACATGTCTGTACGTGTCTGTCACGCAGGATTTGTTTCGCCTGTGACATCGTCGCACGAGTCTAAAGTGAGAAAATAAAAATAATCACCGGAATATAAGTAAAAATAGATATTACATTGAAAATTATAAAATAATTAAAGATGTCTTATATGGCTCGTAAATATGCTAAGAATCATAAAAAACGCAATTCAACGGAAAACCTGCATCGAAATGAATGCAATAAACCTAAAAAGTCCAGAAGTAGTGAGAAAAAAACGTAGAAAACTAAAAGCAGCAAATATCAATTCAATGAATTTCAACCTGTATTCAAAATTTATCAACAAACGATGAAAAATAAATTTGTTTTGTCCATATTGTCAGCACTGATTATGTCGACAGCCCCGTTTTACCAAATTCTTTGTTGGCAACACGTCATGCTGTTTTGGTGTACTACACCGTGTACACGAGGCTTTATTGCTTCAATGTTCCAGCGATGCTGAACTGGTTGTGTTTACAAACACACCGGGTTTCAGGTATTAATGTTGACCAATCAATCACTGCACGCTGTACAGTGTACACAAATACCTAACCCACACCTAATCGTAACCTTAGACAAGTAAGATCGTAACAGCATAGATACCATATATTTAATATATAATAGATAGATACACATAAGTGATAGACAGTCATTACTCATTACTATTAGTGTTAAATGTGACGTAAAACATAATATCAGTTCTTTAAAATCGTGTCGGAAAGTGCGGAAAGCTTCAGTGAGTTGCTTGCTAATTTGCAGACAGGCGGTAGCAATATAATCAATTCATCTTCGGACAACTGTACGCGTCTGGCTGTATTAGACTTTTCTAAACAACACTACCTGGTGCTCACTATTCTATAATGGAAAATTTCGTGCGTCCTGATTTACCATCAAAATGCACATGGCATGTCGGAAGTGATCAGAAAAATAATCCTCATTCGAAGCGATCGGTGTAAGTATAAGTACATACTTACTTGTTTTTATTTTTTTATTTAAAACTCCCGTCAAAAAATTGTTCACACACGCACGCACAGACAGACGGACGTCCATCCAAAAATAGTCAAAATAGCTTCCTAGAGACCCAAAACGCCGAGATTGACGAAAACGCGATTTTCGAAAATCGGACCAAAAATTGAAAATCTTCAATGAAATTAATACGAAAAACCGTGGGAAATCATTAAATAAATATAAAACAATAATTTATATTAAGTTACAGCAACTCACTACAATTTCGTTTTTGTATTATACTAGTAAGTAGTTTGATGACTGATTTTCTTAATTAGCAATTTTAAATTAACTGATTTTCCCGCGTTTCATTTTATTTTAAATTACCGAAGTTACGAATTTTTAAAACTTTTTTTCTTGAACATTTTGATTAATTTATTAGCGAATAGTGAATTACAAAACTATTTATAATTATTTAATAAACATTTGATGGTCCCACAACGATTTCAGAAAAAAAAACATTACCGGAATTCGAACCCAAATCCTCTAGTTTTAAAAATTAACGTCTAATATTTCAGGATTAACAACATTTATAGAGTTATTTATGGATAATGTAGATTATAGCTGCTCGACAACTGAGGTCATTAGCATCAATAGTAATATTAAAAAAATATATTGTTTTAGTGGAACACCTCCAAAAATTTCCAATAATATTCTGGAAGTTATTGGACACACACCTCTTATACGACTGAACAGAATTCCAAAATCTGAGGGTATAAAATGCGAAATGCGTAAGTTTTAATTCTGATTATTTCTAACTTATTTTAGCTATATTTTCAAATCAATTTGAAACTGCGGTATAATGCAATTTCGTTTTATCAATATTTTTGACAAGTTACATCAGACTTTTATTTCGCAGCAATTTTAACCGATCTCCTCGTTAACTATTCTGCTTATCAGATAACAAAATTTTTTAATATGATTGACATTAACCTACCTACAATACAGAATGTGAAGTGTTAAAATTTTGTCGATAATTCATTTGACCTTGGATTTTGGAAGTTTATATTACAGCGAGATGCGAGTGTACTGTATCAAAATAATTCAAATGCTTTTCATTTTAATTGATTGATCTTAAACTGATGGCAGTACCGTAGTTAATGAACGAACAGAATCGGGTCAACAGTCGCAAAAATTTAAGATCTTTTGAACTGTGTAGACTGGACATGTATTTAATTAGTTCTGCTTTTAGTCACAAGATAGCTCAACTGCAGTAGGTATTGATTAATCGAAAAAAAATTAGCGTGCAAAACTTTTTAAAATATATTATATATTCAAAATTTTCAGTTGTAAAATGCGAATTTTTGAATCCCGGTGGATCAGTAAAAGACCGAATCGGTTACCGCATGGTACTTGACGCTGAAGAAGCTGGTTTAATCAAACCCGGATCAACATTGATTGAACCGACGTCTGGGAATACCGGTATCGGAATAGCTATGGCTAGTGCTGTAAAGGGATATCGTTGCGTCATTGTTATGCCGGAGAAAATGTCTAACGAGAAAGTAAACGTGCTTCGAGCGTTGGGTGCAGAAATTATTCGAACTCCAACGGCCGCTTCTTTCGATTCTCCTGAAGGTCTTATTGCAGTGGCTCAACGTTTAAATAAGGAAATTCCTAATTCGTATGTTTTGAATCAGGTATATTAACGCACTACTTTTACTATAGAAGTTATATGCCACATTAAAATTTTTAATAATAGTATTTGAATATACTAAGCAATAAAATTTTGATAGCACGAAATCAGAATCTTGTCATGGGCGTCGGCAATGACCAGAATATCTTAAAATAATAGTTTTGTTCTCACTATAATCTCAAACAGTTAGCAAACGGACGACGCATGCGCATTTACCGTCTTATGCAAACAAAACTTATATTATACATGTACTTATTCATATAATTATTACAATGTTTAGCAGAAAGTTAATTTATTTATCAAGAAAGAGAAAAATACAGTTTACAAGATATAATTTTCAATTTCTTTTACAGTATTGTAATTCAGGAAATCCATTAGCTCATTATGACGGCACTTGCGCTGAAATAATAGAACAATGCGAGGGAAAAATCGACATGATTGTACGTAACTTTATTATTACGTTTTTTGTAACTGGTTATTAAAAACAATGGCCGTATTTGTTCAAAATCTAACTTCTCAATTCGGTTCAAATAGAAAATAACACGATTTTGTTGTGTTCACTTGTTTTTTCAAGTTCCAGTAATAAATTATATTTCAAAATTTGATTCTTTTTAACATTATTTTGCAAATTAATAGTTCTTAAAAATACCTACTAGATAGCGACAGTCTTGCAGTGGGTACAAATTCACCACTATTTGTTTAAAATTTATAGTTTACTAGTGGCCCTGTACGTGCTTCGCTACGTATAAAGTGAAATAATAAAACAATTTAATTGGAACATCTATCTATCTATTTTATTAATTGCTAGCTATTTTAAAATATACATGTGCGTATATGTGTGTATGTCGAGCACTCCGGCTGCGCCGTCATGCTCGAAAAAGAATAGCGTAAAGTATTCGTGGATAACTGGTCTTTAAAACACTTGCTCTATTTCGAGGGTTCACTCCGGCTGCGCCGTCGTGCTCGAAAAAAAAGCATTTGCTTTAAACGATATTCAGTTTTTTTACATCCTCGATCTAGATATATTATTATGGTTGTTAAGTTCGTTGCGCCATCTATTGAATATTCACTCAATCCAGTCAACAGGTATCGCCATCTTATATGGTTGTTAAGTTCGTTGCGCCATCTATTGAATATTCACTCAATCCAGTCAACAGGTATCGCCATCTTATATGGTTGTATTATGACTGTCAAGGAATAGACAAATAATTTGCAATAAAATAATATTGCGACTATAAATTGAAATGTAAGCTATCCTATCTTTCAAGTTGGGTCGAATTGCACACGGTGTGCAAATCAAGTTTAAAATCGGTTCAGTAGTTTAGGAGTTCATCGCGGACAAACATGTGACACGTAATTTTTATATATAAAGATTTCTTAACTGAACTGAACTTGCCATACGAATACGGCTATTGTAATCATAAAATAAAAACAAATCATTAACAAAATTAGACAAACTCAATTGTAAAAAATTGATTTAAGGTTGCGGGTGCCGGTACGGGAGGCACTATAACAGGTCTCGGACGGCGTTTAAAAGAATTCTGTCCTGAATGTACATTGGTAGCGGTTGACCCTGAAGGCTCAATTTTAGCCGAACCGGCTGAGCTTAATAAAACAGATGTTTCGTTCTATGAGATCGAAGGTATCGGATATGATTTTATTCCGACAGTTTTGGACAGAAGTGTAGTAGACAAATGGATCAAAACTAATGACAAAGATTCTCTATCGATGTCGCGGAGATTAATAAAAGAAGAAGGATTATTGTGCGGTAAGTTTCGTTTTTCGAAGCGTTTTGCGCGTAATGTAATAAAATATCAAAATCAAATAGAATACTTAATATGACTTTTTTATTTAGGCGGGAGTAGTGGCTCTGCAATGGTAGCTGCTTTAAAAGCTGCCAAAAGTTTAAAGGAAGGTCAACGTTGCGTTGTCCTATTGCCAGATAATATTCGTAATTATCTTAGTAAATTTGTATCCGATCAGTGGATGGCCGCTCGAAACTTTATCGAAGATGATATAGGCTTATGGTGGTCAAATTTAAAAGTGGCTAGCTTGTCTTTAGAAGCACCACTCGCTATTCAGCCAACTGTAACTTGTCAAGAAGCCATAGACATACTTAAAAAACATGGATTCGATCAGTTACCTGTTATCGATACAAAAGGGTAATTTTAACAATATCTTGATTGCCATAAATCTCTTATTAATAAATGAACACCTTTTTAAAATAACATGTATGTTTTTTAGAGGACTTCTAGGAATGGTAACCCATGACAATTTAATGATAAAACTCGTCAATTCGTCAGCAAAACCATCGGATGTAGTTGAAAAAGTTTTGCTTAGACAGTTTTCAAAAGTGTCAGTCGATACACCGTTGGGCCGAATTTATCGCATTTTAGAAAAAGATCCGTTTGTATTGGTGATTCAAAAACAGCATTCATGTAAGATTTCTTTATGTTTATTGTTTAAGCTTTATTTGAAGTTATGAACTGTCAGGCTTATCTAGACCTAAAACCCATTCATATTTTGAATTTATTATTATCAACAACAATATCCCTTTACAACCGATTCTTTATGGGTGTGAAAATAAGCAGATTTTTTTTAATTTTTATGAACCCAACCTGCTTCGAACAGTTATTTCGTGCGGGTTATTTTCACAGTTAAGCAGGGGTACAAAATTTAATGTAAGCTAAGCCAGTGATCTATATGATTTTTGAGCTTAATTTGATATAAACTTGCAAAATGATAAGAGCACAGGAAAGTGATATAATATGGAGGGTTTGTAGCTCTTATTTCGTTGCCAAATCAAAATCTACCCAGGTGAAACCGAACTGGAAAGTTACTTTTCAACAAATCGTAACTGCAGTTGAAACTTTTACCAGTTCTCAAGTTTAAACCCGAAACTGGTAATAGACGAGCTGGACATACGGCGCCTGCAGGATTATCCTAAATCAGTGATTCCCAAAGTGGTCTATATCGACCTCCAGCAAGGGGTCTATGTTAGCGGGGAAAAAAATTGGGGGTCTATGAAATGAAAATGGGGGTCAACGATAGTGAATCTCCTAACAAAAAAAGGAACAAACTGGACATCATTAACCGAAGAGATTTAAGATTAAATCTAACTAAATTGATGCCAAATGTTGAAAATTTATTATTAAAGCATCAGGTTCATCCCCCACACTAAAAGCATTTATTTTTTGCTTAGTTATTTTATGTAACAGAAAGTAAATTTTAATTTGAATCTAATTAATAAATGAATAAAACTAAACATTTCACTACCGTTATAAATTTAAATCGTTCAAAGTGGGTAGCACTATACCGGTTGTCAAAAATATATTTGAAATTAATGAATTTGCAAAAAATCAATATTAGATAAGTGGGGGTCTACCCAAAACCAAAAAACATGGCAAGTGGTCTACGAGACAAAAAAGTTTGGGGACCTCTTCCCTAAATAAAATACAGTAGAACGCCGATTATCCTAATTAATTGCGACTGAGGACGATTCGGATAATCGGACATGTAGTGTCTTGCCTCTAGCTTTCAAACAGTTGAAATATATCTGGATTTCAGCGAGTTCCAACTTCGACGTGTGCTGATACCATTGTAGCGTCTACACGGCAATTGTCACTCGCATTTTTGTATTCTTGCGTCCCCACAAAACTTGTTTTATTAAAAAATTACTTGGTTTTAATTTTTTATATTACGCTTAGGACCGATTCGGATAATTGGCGATTCGGTTAATCGGCTTTTGGATAATCGGTGTTCTACTGTATTAAAGACATTTCTATTTCGTGTCATTGTAAAGATGTTTACTTTCTAGATTCGTCGACTGATTCATCAGAAACAAGAGAAGTTGTAATTGGAATAGTGACCGTTATAGATTTATTGAATTTCATTACAAAAAACGGGGAGCACAATGGAACACACAGCTCAGAAAAATGACGCCGGCGCGTAATAAATGATGTCGCATAGAGATTTTGCATAAAAGATCTTGTATTTTATTTTATAATATCTTAAACTAATCATTCCATAATGAATATAATTTCATAATTTTTAATTACATTATTATAAGTAAAAAAATGTAAAGCGTTGCATAACGCAATTATTTTTACGCCCAAAATATAAGAAAGTATAAATTATAATGTCAAAAATTTACTAAATAAACGGAAAACTTACATTTAAGTGTGTTTGAAAAATTTAAGTTCGATGAACTTGGATGTGGAACTTGCATGATGGCATAGTTTGAACTTCGGCTGTTACTATACTTGTGATTCCTAAGTTCGCTAAACCTCCACGAATTACTCCGCAAGTAAACGCTACGTACTAGAAATAGAAATTAGATTTTTCAGGCACTGTACATTTAATTCTTCAAAATAAAAATATTTACCCTAGGCGCCATTTCGAGATATTGCTTACTATTTGACAGTCTAGTTAAAAATCGGAATGCATTATCTTGTAACACATAAACGCCTTGATGATTTGTTCGCAAATTGTCAATTTGTTTTTTATAAATTGATGACCAAAAATCAGTACAAATAAATTTCATTGTGTCTAATTCATCTTTAAAACGAGGCCATTCTTTGGTTAATCTACGAAAAGAAGATATTTTTACTTGACGCAAATTTCCTTTTTAAGATTGTTTAAAGATATACCTTTCGATTATTCGAAATCCTACTGAAAAACCCAAATAATCCAATTTCGAAAGGTCAGTGTGATCGTTATCCTATAAAAAGCAAACAGTTTATTATTTCAACGCATTTATTTAATAAAATAATAAACATACTTTTTTCTCATCGCTTTTTTCGACTTTAGACAAAACGTAACTAACAATTTCGGAATGTAAAAACTCGAAAATAGCCTCATCTGCCATTTTTTTATGATTTTTTTTCTTTTTATTTGACAACACCTGTCAAAACTATTGAATAAATCGTTCACAACGTGTTGGCGTACATATCCGTACCTGTATTATCAACTCAGAACAGTTCATACACCGTCATCATGTCATTGGCATGTGGAGAGACGTCGCTACTATCGTAAATTGAAGTTTTGCTAAGGTCATTTTTTTGAGAGCATTTTAGATAATAATAATTACTTATCTTTATTTTATAAAAAGGTTATGTGATAGTTTGTAATTTTATAAAGACGGTGTATTCATCTAATTAAAGCCGTGCGCTCGTCATATTTATAAAAGTGAGTAATATAATAATGATAATAAAAATCTAACATGGATGCTTTGGCAGATATCAAATTGTATTTGTCAGAAAAAGACGTGTGCGATTCAATATGAGTTCGGCCAGTCCAGATACATGTCGAGTCTGCAGAAAGAAAGACAATTTATTGCGCTGTTCACGATGTCGTAACGTTTATTATTGCTCCAAAGAACATCAAAAACAGGATTGGAAAACTCACAAAGGGAGCTGTCAACGGGTTGTTGACGAAAATAAAATAGGTGAAAATTCACGAAGTACAGAATTTGTCGATGCGAACCAAAATACGAAAACAATTATATTTGAAGGAAGTTCAGAAAAAGAGATATTAAAAAGTAAAACGCAAGACTTAGCGCCTAATTTTCGCGTGAGTGATAAACAGTTGACATCGTCTCCTGTTTCACCGCTCGTTAAGAAAAAAGAGGCAATGCCCCCAGTGCCAGTGCACAGCGAGATGCGCGCCCAACAAATTAGCCAACGCGGTCACGAAACTCCGTTTTCACGTGAATCTCCACCGTTTAGACATAGAAACAGTGAGTTATTAATTGATGAAATTTGTAGAAATGTAATTAATGATTTAGATAAATTTGGTGTTTGTGTGATGGATAATTTTTTTGGAATTGAACGCGGTACTCTAGTATTAAATGAAGTGTTATCCATGTATCAAAGTGGCATTTTTAATGATGGACAAGTTGTGTCAAAAAGTGTCCGGCAGGATCACAAAACGATTCGAAGTGATAAAATTGCTTGGGTGGACGGTACAACTGACAATTGTGTTTTCATCGGGCAGCTTATAAGTCAAGTGGATGCAGTTATCATGAGGGCTAATAAAATGGCCAACAATGGAAAACTAGGAAAATATAACATCAACGGGAGAACAAAGGTATTACAGGTGCCCGTTGACGTATTTTGTCTGTAAATCCCCTTTTTAAAATACTCTAAACATCGTTTGAAGTTTTGTAGGTGTTTTATTCGATAATTAAAAACAGTAGAAATGTATCTATCCTTGAAATTTAAATTTCCCATTTCTTTAGTCAATATGCAACAATGAAACGGTGTCCACTAAGGCTAGGTTCACACTATACGGTTTTTCCTATTCGGAATTCTTAGGCTACGTTCACACCTTGCGGTTTACGTATACAGTAAAAATGTGTTCAGTATTCACATTCATACGTTTTTCTTATACGGTAGAATCGAAATGCTATTGCCACTGAGACCGTTTCGTTTTTTGTGCCGTACGCGGCTCACGGTTTTCAGTGACAAGACACGGCTACAAAAATAAACGAAACTGTTTTTTTTACCGCATTCGGTTTTACCGTATAGTGTGAATACGTGTATATGTTTGCATTTGCTACTGAAAACCGCATACGAAAAACGTTTCGGTAAACCGCAAGGTGTGAACGTAGCCTAAAGATCAGAGACTTAAGTAATTAGTGCACCTGCATTTACTTTTGCGTCAATTAATAATTTATAATTCAACAAAAATAAAAAATAGCCGAATTGGGATATTAAAATGCAACGCAGAACAAAACAAGGCACATCTCTACAAATATTTCTAGGTTAAAACAGGAAAAAGATTGACTGTTTTACGATAGTACTAAAGTTTAATTGAAAAACATCTCTCTTAAAATATTTAAAGAAATACATAAGCAGATACAGAGTCTAAAAACAAACGAAATGAATGTACATGTTGAATAATATAGAGAAAAAAAACAACAATTAGTAACAATCACTTGTTTTAAATATACTAACTGTCAATTGTTATTCAAACCATTATTAAATTAATATTTAATTACCGAAAAGTTATTTGTAACTGATATTTGTTTATACTTATTGTTTAAAATATGTTTGCGGTGTTGCGTATTTACTAAACAGTTTAAATTAGTTCATATTATTGTGTAGGTAGAGAAATGTTTTCCGAGAATCTGCTTACAAAATATTTGAATCAATATTTTTATTTTATTTGTCAAATAAAATGTCAATATTTGGAATATAAAGGCCGATTCACACGAGTCTTTTTTGCCACTGGAATCACAACTGGGTGGCGCACTGGCTGTAGTGTGAAGATGGAAATGACGTCACTGCGGGCTCGCGTGCATAGTCATAAGATGGATTTCAAAATTACAACCGGAACTACCTATTTTTCGTGCTTGTTTTGAGCAAGAACCAATCAAAAAGAAATATCTTGTCACGTGGACGATATGGTTTGTGTTCTGTTTAGACACAATAAACGTTCACTTTTGTTAACATTCGAACTGTCGCTGCGCGCGCGCCAAATCCATTTACAAAGCAAACTTCAATACACGCATCCTGTGAAGCGAACACATAAAAGCAGTCACGAAACTTAACGCTACCACACGCTTGAAACCTAGCAGCCAAATTTAGCAAGGAATCTTGCGGCAAATTCAGCCTCGTGTGCATCGGGCTTTATGTATAATGTGTCGCAAAAGAGTATACTACCTAGGACTAGGTAATTGAAAAAATCTCTCTTAAAATTAATAACCAAATAATTGATTGCTTCAAAATAAGTAGCATTGATTAAAATATTTTAATCAATCGCTAGTAGGTACAAAAACTATGTATTATTATTTATTATTAATTATTAATATATAATATTATAAATGCGAATGTAAGTTTGTTTGTTACGTTTTCACGCAAAAACTACTTAACCGATCATCATGAAACTTTGCACATACACTCTTGAAGGTATTAGAAGTAACATAGGATACTTTTTATTAAAAAAAAAAGAAAAATTTTTTACGAAAAATAAGAAAGGGTTGAAAACATTTTTTGGGCCCAAAAATACCGAAAAATTTCTCCGAATCGTTTCAAAATTGAAATTTAACCCTTTAGTAATGATTAAAATGTGCTATTAAAATTTCATTAAAATCGGCCCGACAGGACCGGACTTCCAAATTTTATGAAAACGAAATATTATAAATGCGAATGTAAGTTTGTTTGTTACGCTTTCACGCAAAAACTACTTAACCGATCATCATTAAACTTTGCACATACACTCTTGAAGGTATTAGAAGTAACATAGGATACTTTTTATTAAAAAAAATAAAAATTTTTTACGAAAAATAAGAAATTTCATATTTTCATATTTTTATTATTAATATTATAAATGCGAATGTAAGTTTGTTTGTTACGCTTTCACGCAAAAACTACTTAACCGATCATCATGAAACTTTGCACATACACTCTTGAAGGTATTAGAAGTAACATAGGATACTTTTTATTAAAAAAAAATAAAAATTTTTTACGAAAAATAAGAAAATTGTTTGTCAAAATATGTCAAAAGTCGATTTCCATCTCAATCGCGGGCGTAGCCGCGGGTAGCGGCTAGTAGTTTATATACTGGGTTTAATTCTGCACGTATTTACATTTCCGTCTTTCGTTAAAACCGATACCATATTACTAAAGAACGGTCATTATAACCGGTTTGTCGTTATAGCCAACACATTTTTTTCATATTTATTACAGAAATCAGACGGGACTTTTATGTTTGGTCGTTACGGCCGGCATATTGTTATACCCGATGTCGTTGTATTCAATTGTATAGACTATAGAGTACTATGATAAAGTTTTTGTCAAAACCGGTATTGACGGAGCAAAGTCGCGTATAAAGACTAGTTTATACGTTTATTTTTGTTCTGGTATCAAACTTTACCGATTCTTTTTGATTAAACTTTTTTTTACGTACAGTAAAAAATATTTGTTGTGATTTGATATCAAATGTGTGCAATGATTTTTTTAGAGAAAATCTTATCTATCGAGGAACGATGTTTTGCGAGATAAACTTGAGTAAAAAGTTATTTACAACCTGTCAATTTAGAAAACTGCACGTATCGGATTTTTTTATATATACTTATTTATCTGATAAACTCACAAGTTGTTTTTTTAACGTTCTTTTATCTTGATAGGTATCATGCACTTTTGAAATTCTGTAATTTCTCATAGGAATAAATATTAGCAGCTTAACTTTATAGTTTGACTTAAAATAATTAATTTTATTCTTGCCATGAATATACGTGTAAAAGAAAGTAAAAAATAAAAATGTACACAAACATTTCAGTCATTTTAACAATACATAAAATGATAAAATAGTCCTTTTTGATGTAGTTTTTTGGCCGAACCCGAAGACAGATTTTTTGTTGTTCTGTAAGTTCTTAATTAACCATTAGAAGTTTGCCATAGTTAGTTATTGAATTCTGCTAAATTGTGTAATATATAAAATACTATACTACGGTTTGAAATAGTAGAGAAGCATAATAAACGTTACGCTTGTATTACATTGTGAATTATAAGTGTATGAATCACGGACTATTATTTTCGACTCATATTATAAGTACTGGTGGTCGAAATTTAACCGTAATTCACTAAATTTTTAAGTTTGAACGTTTTTGTCCTTATACGGATTTCTCCTAAATCGATTTTACCTGTGTCAATACGTACACATCGTGATAAAACATATATTGTGCACTTCCCCTCATTAAAACGAAGAGAACAATGTATGTTTCATCACAATGTGTGCGAATTAACACACTCAAATCGGTACCACAACATTTATTTCCCCCTATTGTATGTATTAGCGTCGACCGCATTGAAATCTTCTGAATAAAATAACCAGTGATTCGATTTGGATAAAAATATTGTGTGACATACTTGTTTGTAGCAGGTTTGCGGTAAATACCCAAACAATAAAACAATAATAAAATATTACCACTGTTGTAAGTGGTTCTTTTCTAAAATTTGCGATTCTTTTATCTCTGTTAATCTCGTTGAGCGGAGCATTCACCTATCTCTATCACGTTTTCTTTTAGTTCATGCTAAAAGTCACGTAGGCATATGTATATTTCACCGCACTTCTATGACACATTTCAATAAGCATAGTTTTTGTTGTTATTTTCTTTTAACAGTCAATTTTACCTCTTGAAAACAGAAATTGTTGTAATTCGATGATTACACATTCAATAAATAATGTTTTCATTCAGATGCGATTCATATATTATACCAAGTATTTCTAATCATTAGATAGTTATTTTTACGTAAACCTACTTTATAGGTATTTACTAATTCAGGGATTTGAAATACACATGGGCCCCGCATCCTGTAACGGGCCCCTCTGCCTAACGCTTCTATTTTTGTCTTTTGCTCATCGCTTAGCCACGGCTAGAGTCCTGTAACCCCCTCTCCCCGTGGGACAACGGGAATACACACATATGGATTTCGAAATCGAAAATTGTATGATCTACATTCGATCTATTCAATTATTCACAGCCAAAAACCAAATATGTAATTTTTGTAACTAACGAACAATTTTTGTTTTTGTACAAGTAATGATAGAGAGAGAGAGATTGTGAATTATAGACGCTCAACAGCTGAGGTCATCAGCGTCTATACTAGTAATGATAAATGAGCATTATTGAGATGATGAGTTTTTTGTTAAGAAAAAATATCCATTTTCTCAATAAGTTGTAAAACCAAACAATTTTGTAATACTTGGCAACTATTGCTTTAATTGCATTTAATTATAGTTTTATACAGCTTGGCAACGTGTTTTTTGCGTGTTGACATTTTTCCGCCATTTGGCTATTTCCTTCAACCATTACATAGTGGCATGTTTCTTCTCAAGGTCAACCACACAATATATTTTTTTTATAAATGAAAGCTTTTTTGTTGCTTTCCGAAGCACAATTAATTTTAGATTCTTCAAATATTTTCAAGTTTGACATTGCCAGGCGCGTAACTAGAGCTAATTTTTGGGTTGGTTCCAACTATATTTTGTGGGTCTGAATAATTTTAAAACCATCGATAAAATTACGAACCTATATATAATAATAAATGCTAATAGACTATGTTTCAAGACCATCTGTTTTTTTTTTCGCAAATAAATTATAAATAGATTATAGACGCTCAACAGGAGAGGTCATCAGGGTCTACGTGTGTATTAGAGAATCTACCAGTCGGCTGTCAGCATACACAAACCGACTGGTATGAGCTCGGGTTCCTAGAAGCTCTAATTCCTTTAAAAAACGTTGGAATGTCAACTACATTCCAATGTTTTCCATGAGGAGGAATAAATTATAAGGTGACCACCAGGCGCGGTCGCAGCCTGAAATTTTGGAGGGGGTCACTCACTGCAATTATAAAAAATTATCCAAGTTATTTTGGCCATCATCGTAGTTCATAAAAACACCGCTAGATGTCAGCAAACTATAAATTTATCGCTGTTAGGGGATAGCTAAAAATTTCCTTTTATTATTTGACAAATTTTTGAGATTTTTTAATTTGACCTTAGATTTTGGGAGGGGTCATGTCTCCTGTGACCGCGCCTGGCGACCACAGTCTTTATTTGGACTGTCCGATGACCACCCCAATTCACCATTGGGTTATGTGTCACCTTTTAAAGAACTGTCTTGTATTCTTTCAGGCAATGGTAGCCTGTTATCCAGGATCAGGAGCGCATTATGTAAAACATGTAGATAATCCAAACCACGATGGCCGCTGTATTACTGCAATATATTATCTTAACCAAAATTGGACGAAAACTTGTGGCGGCCTACTCCGGATTTTTCCGGAAGGCTGGAGTGATAAGGTAATACGACAACTATTATTTTTTTTGCGAAAGTAATTTTTGCACATCAACAGTGTAATTCTATCTTTTGTTTGAAACTAGGTTGCAGATATAGAACCGCTGTTTGATCGTTTGCTGTTCTTCTGGTCGGATAGACGTAACCCTCATGAAGTACAACCGGCCCATAGAACCCGTTATGCTATAACATTGTGGTACTTCGATGCTCAAGAAAGAGATTTAGCTCGTCGGAAGTTTCAACAAGAAAGTAAGTGATAGTATAATCCCTTATTTGCAATACTGCTAAATGAATTAATTTACTATTTTAACAATATGAACGTTCTGGAAAGGAATGAAAGTATAGTGGTAAAGTCAAGAATTATATCATAGATCAGGTCATATTCTGATTGTCTTTCCGATTGCCAGTTGCTGAAATTCAACGGCAGGGAAATATAAAATTTGACCAGTTTTCATTTATTTCCACCAGTTTTTCTGATGGTAACATTTCAACCTTCATCTCAATTGAGCACAAGTATGTTCTTGTAATGTTTTGTGCACTAGTTTAGCATCGTCAATAATATTTCCATCTAAATTATTGTAGAAACGTTACTGGGTTAGAAATATACGCATTCTTTTTATGATTTTGGAACATGGAACTCCGTATTCTCCATTCCAATTTGTTTATGTAAATAGTGTAAAAGATGGTAGCTAGTAACTAATATTAAAGAAGCCCTACTTTCTATTTCAGAAACCATGTAGCAGTCGCCAGAATTTCCATCCTACTTTAATAAGTTTTTCATAATTTGAAATCAACTTTCTCGATCAGGCAGCAGCTAAGACAGTTCGCTGTTTATATACAGAACTGATAAAAATGTTGACGTGATAATTTGTATGGTAATATTATATTATTCTTGCTGTTTTCTAACTAGTCAAAGAATTGAACAACTATGAAATAGTGTTTTTTGTTCACCAAAATTGTGAACAACCAATATTAGTTTCGTAAAAACTTTGTAACCAACATTTATTTATTAATGTGAAACTGATATGCAATGTTAAATTTTATCATCGGTCGATCACAGAATTTCTTCTAAATCGCATATTTTCATTAACTGTTGATTATAAACATTCGGTGATGTTCAAAAAAACCGCTAAATTTGTATCCAACGTTTCGAAATATAGATTGCAGACGGTCGACAACTAAGATCATTAACATCTATTACGCGATGTGGAATTGCAAAATGATGTTTGGCAGCATCATCGACGAAATCTATTTAATTGCGAAATGTTTATTGTTGATATCACTGTTTTCTTGAAAATTTAGATATATTCATTATAAGCTTTAAGATTTGTTTTCGGCACGTTTTTCGTCAACGATTTCTCTATTAATTTAATCAGAAGTCGCTACATACATAAATACACCGTTTACTAGGTACCAAGGGTTTTATGAATTGAGAATTTAGGGATCTCTCATCTAAATTCTAAATTAATACCTACATAAAAACGATTGACTTTTCAATTGCCATAAATTTGATTTTAAGATTTAATGTTTTTTTTTAGCTAAAGCATTTTTTACTGAACGTGTATTTTTATCCTTGATTATACTGTATTTAACAAAGTTCAAGAAAAAAACAAAAAATGGTGTGATCAATTAATTACTTTTATACAATGTGTCATTCTGGTAATTTTGCATGGATTTTGTTATTGTGTAGAGGGAAAATATGGTAATAATGCATTTTCAACAAATCAGTTTATTGTTGATTTTGTTTATGATTGTTGTTGAAAATATATTACTGATTTTTTCTTATTATTTGTGCCACTTTTTTTAAAATGACAACTGATATAATTTAGAATTGAAAGGAAAAAAAACAAAACTTGCAGAAATAATTTGCCCAGGTGTAAGAATCATGCTGTATGCCTGCGTTTTTAGAAATTAAATAATTTTGTCTGCTATCATCTGAAACGTTATAAATATGTGAATATATTATGTAATTTTATAAATATTTTTAGACACATCCCCGTCAAAAAAAGAGTTATGTTTGTACGTAAAACAAGAGTGTTGGAATAGTGATATATAAAAGTAATTTTTTTTTAATAATTTCCAAAACATTTACAGTACAGACCTCTTATATGATAAAACCTAAATACATACGTCATACATCTTTTTTGTCGTTAACAAAGATACATTTTAGATTTTTAATTAACCGGTAACATTACTTAAAATGGTTACATTTTGTAAAATAGTGAAAAAATGTATCGAATTTCTAAGCGCTATTCCAATTCTATTTAATTATTAAAGTTTGTAAATAATGCAATATAGGTAATATTGTTTAAGAAAATGTATTAAAATATTTCTACAATAAAAACATATTGATAAGTACATTGATATACATTTTGCTACCGCATAATTTCAATAAAATAAATATTTAATACATTTTTATCACGTGTCCGGTATACAGCTGTCATCGACCTCTTTTGTTGCTGGAATATATACTTTAAACGAAAATTCGTTTTTTGGAAATGAACCCTAAAAAAGTTATTTAATGTTAAAATTTTAGCTTGTTAAACCCATCCATGTAAGTTGGTTTCAAGTGACGTTCACAGTGCTATCTTGTGACTACAATTGGAACTAATCATATCGGATCAACTGTCAAAAGACAACTTTTGTGCAGTTCTCTTTACATTGAAGAATCCAGCCAGGTGAGTTCTTGTTCGATTACATTATTTGTTTATATGTTGCTCGATTGGTGGTTTTGAAGCACATAATTATTTCATAAATGACAGTTGATCCTACTGTGTTGGTTCCTGATAGGTAGAAAACTTTTGTTTACATTCAGTGAATAATTTAAAACTCACAGGACTGAAAACCTGACAATCCATATATTCAGTTGTAAATGTTTTCGATTGGTCTGCGACTACTACTAAATCAGGTAGCGGATATAATGACAGTGCGTGATCAAAATCCCAATAAATCGGTTGAAGATGCAATGTAAGCGGCGACAGAGTTCCTTGGCATAAAATTGTTTTTGTAAACTAAAAAAAAAAAAAAAATAGAAAGTGCTTTTTGTTCTAGTTAAATTTATATGTAATTTAATATTACGTGATCTTCGATTTCACCAGTTTCTTGATATTTTATTGTATTTCTGGCCATTTTCATAACCAAGTCTTCACGAATAACAACAATTTCTTGTGTACAATACTGGATTCGGCAGGGATTTGTTGCAAATGCAACATTTGGTATGGCTTTTTTTAAATCTTCTGTTATAAATTCCGTCAAAGGAGGTCTGAAAAAAAACCGACCGATAAAACGGTGGAACCCAAATTAGCATCTTCGGATTGACCTTGTCGCAAAGTTATCCTATTAGTAGTAAAGTGCGAACAACTTTAATTAAGCTCTCTGATAGAATAAGGATTCTTCGAACATGTAAATTTTGCATTTAACCGCAGTTGAGTACAATAATTGACGGCAGAACGATTTTTTGGGAAGGGAGGGCTATAGACTCACAACCACGACCTCTGTTCCGTCGTCGATGGGTGCAATAAAAAAAATGAGGAACAGCTTCATCATACACTGATACCTCGCTTTACAGTCTAGATACGTTCTGGAATAGTTGGTCATAAAATGAAAAGCCATATAATCAATATTGGTCCAACATTGTTGGCTGTGCCTTGCTTTTTGCTTCTTTTTTTGACCGTTATAATAGAATAGAATTTAATTTGTAAATCACATATGATACAAAACGTCAAATTTAAAAATTCATGAATGGTGTAAAATGAGTTTCTTTCAAAGAAACTGTTAAGGTTGTTTTTAAAATTTTTAAGGGGTAAACCCTGTATTGATTCTGGCAGTCTGTTATATAACTTTTTGGCCATATAATGTGGAGCAGCTTGCGACAGATGTAGCCTTCTTAGGGGTAGGCAAATAGCATTTTTGGTTCTCATATTATAACTATGGTAGTCAGTATAAAGCACTGTGGGCCATAAATTGAAAAAGTGCCATAATTAAAAAAGACTGTGTAGTAAAATGCTGTATAAATAGCAGCCGAATAGCAAGGTGTAGGCGTATTACTAAATGAAAAACTTCAAAGTTTACTATAATTACCTAGGCAAGATGCCAAAAGAAATTGGATCGTTTTTTCCAGGAACAAATATGAATGTACTTTTTTTAATTAAGTTTTGATATTGTGTAATCATAGCGGCCAAACGTTTGAACAACGATTTTAATTTGTGAGGATGCTGACTTTCTAGTTCTGATGACAGAAAATTACCCATGAGAATAAATGCTATCGGTGGATTACTGTCGTAACCCTGAAATAGAACTTCAAGTTTTTCTAGTACCTGAAAATAATATGCCGTTATTTTAAATTAAAAAAAAATGTTTTTTTTTTTCATAATTAAACAATTGCTGTAGTGCATACTTTCATATTATCAAGCCAAACATCTGCAACAAAAACCATGATTCCGTCATCATTTTCTTTTTCTATTTTTAACAAATTTTCTGAGTATTTTAATAACGTCCGCGAATTTCCACCAAAACTATTTGCGGTTCCATAATAAACTCTGCAAAAAAGTAAACATCCGTAACTGTTCAACATTTAAAGAGTGAAAATGTATTTTATTTATATTATTTACCTACTAGTTTTGCTTGACTCAACCGGAGGAAAACCAATTCCGTTAACGTGAAATATTTTATCTTCAAAATTTCCTTCCGCCAGAATAAAACAGTTTTCTGTATAAAAACCAACATGGAATCTAAAAATTTTAAGCACGGTAAATAATTATTCATATTATTCGATTAGATTTTGTTAAGATATTTAGACACTCTTGTCGAGCGTCTATAATTTACAAGCAATCATTAACATAATAACGGCACTATGTCGGTATTTTAAAAGTAACTTGATTTAAAATTGGTAGTCAAATTTCAACGAAAACAACCTTGTGGAAAATAAAAGCTAAAATTTTTTTACTTACTGCGCTTCGGATAAATCGAGTTGAACAATTCCCGTTGGGTCCTCTAAATAAAATTTTCCTATACCTAACTGTGTTAACATACCAAGAACGATTGCATTTTGTATATTAGCAGCTGAACTTAATAAGACTTCAATGGTATGGAGTTGATACTTCAAACCGTTCCCTGCGGATGCTCCCAAAACATCCGGTGTAAACATTTCATGTCGACTTGTGCGTTGCCATAAGACTGTGTACCTTACATTGTATAAGAAATATTTTCAGTCGTTTTTTTTTTAAGCACGTAAAATAACAAAATTATACCTGTCTTTAAAAAGTTGAGCTTTCATGATTGGATCAGCAAATAATCTAAGAGATTTTGATTTAGTTTCATTTTGGACAAATTTCTTCCGATCTAGATTGTAAGTGAATTTGGGTATTTCAAAAGCATTTATAACATTTAAAATAGTTTCGGTTTCGCAAAGTCCAGATCTTTGACAATCCTAAAAAGTAAGTTAAAATGTGCATATATTTGCCTACATATTTGAAATGAATAGTTTTTATTTTTGCATATTCAAAACAAAAATGAGCGCTTCTTCTCGTATGCAATGTAAAAGGATAACAATTGATAAAATACCTTTATAGCTAACTCGACCTGTTCTTTTTCAATGTTTGCCTGCTGAAGAGATTGTTTCTGAATACTTTCAATAAGTTTATCTATAAGTTTTTCTAATTCAATATCCGATTTAGGCTTCAGTTGCTCAAGAATTACTGTGCATAAATCACTAGGAAAAAAATTACTTTTCATTGAGATAATTAATAATACATAAAATATGTTTTTGCATCTTTCAAACTTTGAAAAGAACTTAATATATCAAGAATTCTAATTATTTTATTCATATTTTTAACCAAGTTTACTTTTTATAGGTTATTTTCACTAATACCTAAAGATAAAATAATCCAAACAAGCAACACCTCCCTTAATTAAAAAATGTTACCTTCTTATTGTAAAACCGTTCAATTTAAATGCAGTTAATAATTTCTTTTTGTATTTTTCTGTTCCTGACATTTTGAAAACTCCTTAACTTTTGGCGGGTAATTTATTCACAAGAGCAAATTGAGCTATGTACAAGTGTCAACTGTCAAATTTTTTTCAATCCTCCAAAGCAAATCTCTGCTTAAATGTCAAAATCGGAAAACACTAGAAAATTTCGTTAACCTTACTTTCGGAGTTGTATTTTTTTTTAATCAGCGCGTATATAGTTTTTAAGCGTTAATTTATTTATATCAGTATGTTAAAAACTATTTCTATAAAACCAAATATCTTACAACTATATTTTTCCAGACAAAGGAAAAAAATATCTCGTTTTATTAGGTTATATTCGTCAATTGCAAAATGTGAAAATACTGATGTAAAACCAGTACGTTTAAAAAGGACAACTAATTCGAAAAGAATTAATGACATTTTAAATTCAAAAACGGAACTGACGGAAGTTAAACATCTTTTCAATGAGAAGTTATTTTCTCCTAAATGTAGTCCGCCTCTTGCGTTGTATTTAATCGATCAAAATGTAGCTGAAACTTTTTATACTACAATTCAATCAAAAATTAGTAATACACGTAATCCTGTGTTAGAAATGAATCCTGGCATAGGTCTGTTAACAAAAAAATTAACGCTGGATGTTAAACAATTATATTTATATGAGAGCATGCCGAGTTTTGCAAAATTTTTACAACAGGTAATTTTTTTTATTTTAGTCACAATATTTTCATTAAAGTTTGCTGTGAAACCACTAGCAAAAAGTTTAATTTTTCTTGAAGCTTTGTTGAACTAAACGTTTGTTTTTAGAAATTTTGTTCTAGTGAAGTTAAAATAATTGAAGGAGAAATTCAGTCAATAAACAAACTTGCTTTTCAAGATAAATTGGATCAAGGAAGCCGCCTGAAAAATTTCCTCTTCCCTATTAAACAAAAACCGTGGGACTCAGGTCATTACTAGATATACCAGATTATTTTAAAATGTTCAACAGAACAACAATTCATTATTATTGGAAACATTTCAGATCCAGCTGTGACGATAATTGGAGCTGTATCGACAAGCAATTTTATCAAACATTTAATTCATTCTACGATTTTTCAAATCGGTGTAATTACGTACGGTAGACCAGAATTGTATGTTGCAGTGCCGCCATCTGTTTTTATGGTAAATTAGTATAAACAGTTACAGTCAATTCTTAAACATAGGTTCTTAAAAACAGATCACCACTTACGTACATATATTGTCTAACAGCATGTATAACATCCCTTTCAAATTTCTACTCCAGTACTGTAAACACTAGTAATGTGCTAGATATCCGTATCCGCGGATATCTGAGGGAGAAGAAAGATCTGTATCCGTTAGTTTTTGGCGGATCTTTTACCTTATTAATTTTCAATTCATAGATGAAATTTTATATATATATATAGGTGATTAGGTAATAAAGAAAAGCTGTTAAATTCTATTTAGATTATTTTCTATTTTTTAAAATCTTATTTGGCACCTATATATTGCAAACATTTATCATAGTGAGTACCATACCAATAGTACATAACTCAAAGGTACTAAAAAACTATCTTTATAATGAGATATCGCACATCGATCTTTGGAAAGAGACAATCTGTTATGAGAGTTAACTCTTAAAGAGGTCAATAACTTTTTCCCATAACAGATAGTCTCTTTCCAAAGGTCAATGTGCAATATTTACCGTTGCATACTCTAAGAAAGTTAAGATCCGTATCCGCGGATCTTGAAACCAAATATCCGTATTCAGATCCGTATGCGCGGATATACATTTTTAACGATCCGGCACATCACTAGTAAACACGTAGATTCTTAAGAGATAGGACTTGAGATAGATTAATATTCAAGGTGGCATTGTCTCAGAGAAAGATAAAGAGATAAAAAAAGAGGTGCGTCTATTTGTGGAGACATAGCGGAAACTAAGCTATTTATGCATCGAAAATATTTGTCTTGTGACACTTTGTATCTAATATTTAGCAGAAACTACTGACACATTACAGTGGATGCATAGGTCGAAGAACTCACTGAAGGGTGTTATATTAGGGTTACAGTATTTCCCTTGTCCTTAGAGATAGAATAATTAAGTTCTTATGGCATACGGATTCTTAGAGAGAGTGACTTTCTTAAGAACTATATTGTGTGAATAATAATACAAACATTATTTTACGTTTTAAGCGATTGACCGGCAAACATAATAAAGACAGTCAATTGTATCGACCGACATCTGTTCTGTTTCAATTGTTGTTTGACTTTTTATTACTTGAAAAAATACCACGGTCGTCGTATATTCCGTGGCAGTCAAAACGCACTGACAGTAAACTAAAAAACATACAAAAAGTAAGTTTTTATTTGTGTACATATTCTTCTTATGTTCTATTATGTCCTGGACTGTGTTTACAAAGTAAAAAAAAATATTTCACGAAAAAATTTTGAAGGAAAAAAATGTTTGATTGCCTTGAAATGCACAATTCTGTAAAATATTTGAATAACTTGTTGATAACAATTAATTAATTTATAATAATTTACAGTTATTACCATTTTTCATTTATTTAAGACCGCCTGCGGTACTAATAAAATTTGAAGTTTCTTTTGTAAAATCAAAAATAAATTATTTTTTCTTTTTGTAAACTCAATCCCCAAGCTTTAGTGTATACCATAATTTTGCAATTAAATTTGTTATTGGTTTCTAGTTAAATACTCTTGATTCTGAATATTTATATATCGTAAAAATAGAAGCAAAAAAAATTTTACCGGTTTCTGTAACACATTTGCCTCAACTCGCTTATTTTGTTCGACACCATTTAACTTCAAGGAGTAAAAGAGTGATTCCAGAATTGGAGTAAGATTTTTTTTTTTTAAATACTGATATTGCAAAATTTGTATGTGTATCTAAAAAAAATAACTTTGTTTAATAGAAAATGGGTTCCCGGATGTTGCTCCCGTTTAATGTTTTCAAATCAGAACCACGAGAACCCTTCAACAAATATAAATATTTATACTGAATTTGGAGAATTATCACCTCAAGATATTTTGTGGATATTCAGGTAAGTCAAGAAACGCAAAATGGGCCATACATGGTCAATCATGATTGATAGTCACGATTGCTGTTGAACGTCTATAATCTACGATAGTGAATATCGCAGTCTATCTGCCGTTTGGAAAGTTAGAATTTTAAATCAAAACTGCTATGAAAAATAAGAAATTAAGAGATAATTTTTTGACGGAACAAATTAATGATATCTTGAATACCCGTGTAATGAAATCGACAAATGTCTATCAGATTAACAGTCATGAAGTAATTAGTGATTGACCGTAGCCCTGTTTAAAAAATACCATACTATGTTCGTATAGTTTATGATGTTGCATTTTATTCCAGGCAATTTTCAAGTTGGCCGGAGTATTCTCAATCTCCATTTTTAGCATCTGTTGATAATAATATTTATAAAATGGAAGATAAATTCTTAAGTGATATTGATACTAACATAAAAGAAGAAATATCAGCAGTCAAATCTAGAAATGAAAAAGATCGACTTCATCATTCTGATGTTTCATTATAATATTATGATGGTGGAATTTTACAGTATGATATATATTTGTGTATATATATTAAAATTTATTAAAGAATGATAATTCCATATTTGTGTGTACATTAGAGCCGCTACCCTATAAATCTATCTAGGGATTTAACTTGTAATAAAAAATTAAATCAGATCATCGCAAACTTCATAGATGTCCATACTACATTTTGAAGTTTATACGTCAACATACGTCAAAAATCATTTTAAAAATGTGAAAATGACTCCAAAGAATTTCGTAAATATGTCACATTTAGTATATTTGATATTTTTACATCTTTTTTAATATTTTTAAGACAATTTTATACATTTAATAAAAAATGTTTTCCAAGAAAATACATATAGATGTGAAAAAGTCTATATCAAAAATACAGGACTCGAAAAAGGATTCAGCAACTCGTTTTAAACATTTAAAATTGATTTTAGGTAATTAATTATATAATTTTTTAAGTCTTTAATGCATAATTGGTAACTGTTAAATTTGAATTTAAATATTTCATAATTTAAATAAGGTTAACCTAGTTAGAAAAAGAGAACGAAATTTGTGTTATGGATAAAAAGTATAAATATTATCGTGTTAATTTTTTATCGGTTTGAATAATATGCAAACCTGTATACAAATACATTTTATATTACAGAAAATGTCGATGCATCAGAAGCTAAAGGTTTATTTGAAGCAAATTTTAGCCATGTATATCATATCTTATATGATATTTTCATACAAGCTGAAACAAATCTTAAACAACGAGGTAAGAACGTTGATACTTATATTGAAGCCTAAATGTATAAAATTATAAACTACTATATTAAGTGTTATTGCTCTTTTCGTTTGTCTAAAGTTATTGTGTTCGTTTTACCCCATTTTTCAATTCTATAATCATGTCGAAGATAAATTTAAAGCATCTAAAAATTAAAAATACGTTTTAACAAATATCTATTTGCCGAACGTTTAAAACTACAATGTTGTAATAATATATTTTTTTACAATCATTTTTGAACATGGTCATTGCTTAATTTTCAGTTCGTTATACTATCGTATTAGAACTATAAAAACTGGGAGAGGTCAGAGCGTGGCTTCTTCTGCACAAAATAGCAACTATTTTTCAATAATTACAAGCTCTTATTCAACTTCACATGTATGTCAGTTTGAGTAAAAAATTTAGCAAGTCGATTTTGAATCACTTTCATTCAATCTATTACTTTGTTATTTTGCATACTTATGTAGTACCGATGACGGTACAATAATCTGATAACCGTGACCTGATGCTGCAGTCAGGATAGTCGGCTCACTATGCAACTTTTTAACTGGCTATTGTGAGCTAATTTTGGTCGCAGACGGTTCTGATGATAATACACACATGCTATGTGCTTATAGAGTAGATGACTAAAACTGAAATAATAAAAAATATGTAAAAAGCCTTTTGAAAACAAGCTTTCATTGAAATGTACTAAAAACAAATAAAATCATTTTTCATTGTTGACCTGACCTAAAAACTTGTCGCGAGATTGTTCATAAAAAAATCATAATATTAACGTCTCGAGAAAAGCTTTTAGGTGAGATTAACAATGATAAAATTTAATAAAAGCTTAACTTTAAAAGGTTTTTTACTTATATTTTTATTGTAGTGTTTTCCCTCAGGATCTATCGGATGGGCGCGCCATCCGGCTTAGATTTAAACGATTCACGGAGTACCATACAGTATTGCTCACTGAAGTAGTACACTACCTCACCATATTACTTTATAACACCAATTCGACTGACAAAAATTTCTAGGAATAACATTTAATATCGCTTGATACCTTTTCATCTAATGCATGGTTACAACTCGTCTTGTACACATTCTTATAATAGGTTCGTTCCAAGCAGGTAATAAAACCGTACACAGTCGTGTCACTGCGCAAGACTAATTTGCGCACCAGCTCAAAAATCGATACTGCGCAAGACAGTCTTGCGCAGTAACAAGACTGTGTACGGTTTTATTACCGTTCGCGGCTGCTTGGAACGAACTTATTTTATGCTTAAATTTCCACACATTTGAGTTGTTAGTTGCTGCTTTTTTGTGCTTATGACCACGCCCTGGCCGATTCAAATTTTAAAACTATTCACTGTAACGACTAATATTTTTTTATCAAAGCTTAAACTAATTATAAAAAAAAAATGCTAAAGATAAGAACAAATATTCACCATTTTTAAATATAAGTAAAATAAATATTATTGCTAACTTTTCCCAGAAACTTTCCTGAATGACGTCCATGATTGATATACTACTTACGGAACGCTTGTTTACTTCAGATGTTTTGCTATATTATAAATATAGTCCCTAATTGTGCAGCAAACCTCGATTTAACGGACACTTACATATATGGAACCAGCGGATTTAATAATTTTGCATCGTCTCGTCGGATTATACTGCAGATTAAATAGATACCACTATGCTCGGTTTGGCCGAGTAATAAAAAAAATTTAAATGACTTCAACTTGCAACATGTTTGCTGCCCGCAAATAGAATAATTTTATTATATAGTTCTTTAAAAAAAATTGGTTGTCTGTAAAGTCGGTTTACGGACGATAGTTTTACGTGATAACGTATTCCGTAATACATAACCTAAATTTTAGTAGCTGTCAAACTTGGGCCGAAGCCTACTGCGCTCTCGCTTGCACGCACAGGGTCAGGCAGAACGTTAGGAACGTTACACTTTTTCGTGCGTGCAGCTGGTGTTTCATCAATTTATAAGACGTTATCACGTCAAAAGAAAAGTTACCCATCACGTATTGACTTTATCAAATTAAACCGTTTAAACATTTAAAAAAATGAATGTTAATTCGAAACACTCGTTGTGGTATCGGAACCAGTTATCCGATCGCCATAGAAAGTTAAGAGATTCTTTTATGACGGGTCCGTTCAGTCGAGAGTTTACTATATTTGTGTAATCTATAAAATCACTAATGTTTCTTGTGTTTATTCTTATGTGGGTCCAGAGCTGTCTTTTCACTTAGGTGAGTGCTTCACATTTACCTATTCTACGTTTGCAGTTAGAACTTTTACCTCTTTTACTTTTCTCCTTCTGTGCATCTGTTTTATTTGTTAAAAAAATGAGATGGTTTCATTTATTGATAGCCCGGTCATATTTTACACTAAAAATCGCTAATCTCGCAAACTAACATGTAGTTCTGATTTTTTAATATATTGTTAGGACCACTACCAGTAGCATATATCCAAGTTTGCAGCTTCGAAAGACCTGTGCTAACTTTTCAGCACTCAAAAAACTGCGAAATTTTCGCACTTTTTTTGGTATTCTCAATATAGGTCTTAAACTATGCATTTTTTTATAAAATATTTTTTATACGTTTTTAAGTAGACTAAAATTGCTACAATCTGAGACAAGAACCAGCTCTGTAGGTTCAATACTTACCGAGATACAGCTTTCCAAAAATTGACCAGTTTTTTCAACAAAGTGAAATTTTAAGATTTGGTCAATTTTTGACCCCGATATCGGGGAAAATACTCATTTTAAGGGAAATATCATAGGAACATATATTGTAGCAAATGTAATTAGCTTTAATTTAAGCAGAGAACGACGTCTGTAGGCCATATAGTTTACTCACAAATTTTAAAAATCCAAAAAATTAGAAAACTGCATTTTCGCAAATTTAAATTGAATACCTAATAATCGTTATGTAAATCCATACAGTGATTTTAATGTGGTTGAGTAACCAAATTGAGTAGCATAGTAGCATAAACGAGTAACATAATAGAAAAAAATAACATAATTGATAACATCATAAAAAAATTATGCAGTTTTTGACAAAATACCGTCGTATTTCAGCCATTTTGCAAAAAATATTTACAAATTATATTCATGAACCTTCCTCGTTTATCGCTCTTTCTATTACCGAAAACAATTTCAAAATCCGGTGCGTGGTTTAGTAGAAGAGAGCGGAGAAAAAGACAGAGACTTTGTTTTTAACTGTGCAGTCTTTGACAAAATACCGTCGTATTTCAGCCATTTTGAAAAAATATTTACAAATTGTATACAGAAACCTTCCTCGTATATTGATCTTTCGACTACCGAAAACCATTTTTAGATCCGGCGCATGGCTTAGAAGAAGTGAGCTGAGAAAAAGACAAAGACAGACAGAAGCTCTATTTTTAACTATGCAGTCTGAGCTAAAACACTGTCGTAGTTCAGGCATTTTGTAAAAACTATTTACAAATTATATACAGAAACCTTCCATGCTTATCGCTCTTTCTATTACCAAAAACCATTTTACGATCCGGCGCATAGTTTAGAAGAACACCGACGTTGTTTTGTCAAAGACTGCATAGTTAAAAACAGTCTCTGTCTGTCTTTGTCTTTTTCTCCGCTCATTTCTTCTAAACCATGCGCCGAACCTAAAAATGGTTTTCGATAGTGGAAAGAGCAATAAACGAGGAAGGTTTCTGTATATAATTTATAAATATTTTTTACAAAATAACTGAACTACGACGGAATTTTAGCAAAGCCTACATAGTTAAAATCAGAGTCTCTGACTGTCTTTGTCTATTTCACCGGTCATTTCTTCTAAACCACGCACCGGATTTTGAAATGGTTTTCGCTAATAGAAAGATCAATATACGAGGAAGGTTTCTGTATACAATTTGTAAATATTTTTTCAAAATGGCTGAAATACGACGGTATTTTGTCAAAGACTCTACAGTTAAAAACAAAGTCTCTGTCTTTTTCTCCGCTCTCTTCTACTAAACCACGCACCGGATTTTGAAATTGTTTTCGGTAATAGAAAGAGCGATAAACGAGGAAGGTTCATGAATATAATTTGTAAATATTTTTTGCAAAATGGCTGAAATACGACGGTATTTTGTCAAAAACTGCATAATTTTTTTATGATGTTATCAATTATGTTATTTTTTTCTATTATGTTACTCGTTTATGCTACTATGCTACTCAATTTGGTTACTCAACCACATTAAAATCACTGTATGGATTTACATAACGATTATTAGGTATTAAATTTAAATTTGCGAAAATGCAGTTTTCTAATTTTTTGGATTTTTAAAATTTGTGAGTAAACTATATGGCCTACAGACGTCGTTCTCTGCTTAAATTAAAGCTAATTACATTTGCTACAATATATGTTCCTATGATATTTCCCTTAAAATGAGTATTTTCCCCGATATCGGGGTCAAAAATTGACCAAATCTTAAAATTTCACTTTGTTGAAAAAACTGGTCAATTTTTGGAAAGCTGTATCTCGGTAAGTATTGAACCTACAGAGCTGGTTCTTGTCTCAGATTGTAGCAATTTTAGTCTACTTAAAACGTATAAAAAATATTTTATAAAAAAATGCATAGTTTAAGACCTATATTGAGAATACCAAAAAAAGTGCGAAAATTTCGCAGTTTTTTGAGTGCTGCAAAGTTAGCACAGGTCTCTCGAAGCTGCAAACTTGGATATACGCTACTGGTAGTGGTCCTAACAATATATTAAAAAATCAGAACTACATGTTAGTTTGTAAGTTTAATGTTATATATGACTGGCCTATGAATATTGTTGTAGTTTTAATTGCAATAAAGTAGGCCGTCGTTTAAAAAAAAAAATACACTCAAGACGGTCGAGCACCAGTTGTAACACATGTTGGTCGAAATACTGTTAATTTGCCTGTGTTTATTTATTTTTACTCGAATTCTTGAAAAACACAGTAGTTTTGTGGTCTGCCAGTGGCTGTAAACTTTAAAGTTGATTGTGTAACTCTTTTACACTATTTCCTAACATTAAAATATTGGTAAAATATCGAAAATATAATTCATTCTAAAATAATTATGAAGTATCTAAGATTTTGGTTGTTATGCAGCTCTGCAGCGCTCATACAGGAGCCGCCACTGGTCTGTCATGTATCTTTGACATAGAGAGAATCTATAATATTTGTAATTAGCAGAATAAATACATTGGAGAATGTAATTTTGGCGTGACGTTACAGTGTTACTTTCATATAACTTCTCTAGCCTTATCTATGGCAAAATTATTTAGTTTGGTGTAGTATATTTTATTACCACATCAATAAAAAATAATGTGTTTTTAGTGCATAAAGCTCATAAAGAAGAACTAGAAATGGCACTATGGCTACTTTATCGAGTGCTTACTCTTTTACCCGATCTATTACACAAACGTTGGCAATTACATTCACTGAAAAGGCTTCTTTCGAAATTATTACATCCCAACAACAGTTGCAAATTACGTAGGGAAGCTTTACGGTATGTATATTATAGAAAATGACGTATACAAATTATTTTTCAGTAAACTGGAATAATATTTATTCTCATAGAAAGTATATACAGTGAAGGTAGCTACGGAAATCATTAATGCATTACAGAAAATCGTTCCACATAAAATTCAGGTCCAAATAATGACAGTAATTGAATCTTAAGCTTATAATAAATTCCGTCCGATGTTGCTAGTAGTACTAAAGTCGCTATTTTCACTCACTACTCATCCTCCTTTAGTCGTAGCTAGTTGCACTCAAAAGGAAATCAACTTAAAACAAAGAATGAATTTAATTAATCAGCTCAGTAGTGAATATATATGAATTTTGTCTTTTATTTTACGAAGACGTTTGAAATACTGAAAACACAGTTTGCTTATTATTCTAGGTATTTTTTATTATGGTACCAATCACTCGGTGAAAATTCCCCTGATTCTATCCATTCCATGTACGCATCCCTCGTTCCAGGTATTCCAAATCAACCGAATAACCAGAAACCGTCAGTTACTGTCGCATCCCGTCCATCGTCCCACAGTAGCGTATTCCATGACACGAACATACAAAATCCCATTACACCAGTGGAAATTACGCCGTTGTTGCCTCCTTCGAGTGGTGAGAAGCCTCCAGACAATTTGAGTAGATTTTATCTCGAAGCGTTACTCGAGTTCATGGTTTCAACAGTTGTTCATTTGGATTGGCATGATGGACTTCCACGGCAACACAAAAGTTTCCAATTTCTCTTGGAACAATTCAAAGTATATTATTTACCGTATATATGCCCAAATTTCAATTATGAAACTTCGCTTTACAAGCCGAAATTGGGTAAGTGATTTTATTTATTCAAACCGACTGTTTATTTAGTTGCTCTGAAATTTTATTGAAAAACAAAATACACGTATTTTTTGTTTTCTTATATTCTGCATTTTTACGTGATAAAAATAATAGTGTAAATTTTACAAAACTGGTTCTTATGTCACATGACCCACGTTGATTTAGTTTGTTAAAACAAAAACAGTAACATTCGTTATGGTCGCCCCAAACCGACAATTCGGAACCCAAAGGAATGGTGAGACCTCTGGTGAAAAATGCGTCGAACTGCTCTAAGGGGGGTTTTTGACAGGTAAACTATAGACGTATAAGGTAAACATTGATTTAGAAAAGCAGTTCGGCGCTTTTCTCACCAGAGGTCTCACCATTCCTTTGGGCTCCGAAATTTGGTTTTAATTAAAACAGTCGAATAAGACTATCTCTATACAAAAAAAAAAATCTAACAAACATCTGCCATTTAATGTTAAACTGTTTGCGACACTCGCATTTTCGAACTGAGTCCTGGAATTTATAACCGCACATGTTTTGAAGTATCAAAAAAGAATTCTATTGAAAACCGAGTAACTTTTCATTATATTTTAGAATTGCCGGTTTTGCGTAAACCTGAAGCGGAAACGGAGCTACTTCCATGTCGTGTTGCACTTATAAAATGGGTGGCGCATTATACACACGTAACAAAGAGGCCGACTGAAGGCGCATCGACGACATCGCAACAAACCAGTATTATAAGCTCAAGTCAAGACGAGGAGAATAACACGGAAGGACGTCGAGTTACGTATACGCATCATGATAGTGCACATCCGAGTCTCGATTCAAGTTAGTAAACATTCTTTTAAAATAAATGTATAATTGAAGTGAACAGGGAATTTATATTAATAATATTATTTTATCATAACCTCACTTTATATGGTTGTGCCCTTGAATTCGTGCTACGTGTATTATGAAGTCACTTAAAGTAAACTTAATTTTATAAACTATAAATTAAAACAATATTCATAAGTATAATCTACCAGTTTATTTATTTATTATACATTGCGAAAGATCTACTACAGATCAATCAGCTGTTCACTGTTCGCCATCTTCCCAATTAGAAAATGGCCTTTTATGACTTCAATTTTTTCTTTCGCCAATTTATTCAAATGTTAAGCCCGCTGCACACGAGGCTAGAAACGCTGCTAGGAGTTCTGCTAGCCGGTAGCAGAACTTCTAGTGACGTCATTTCTAGCTTCGTAGCTAGAAATGACGTCACTGCGGGTTGGCCTGCTAGCTCACAAGATAGGTTTTAAAATTAGAACAGGGGCTATTTTCCCTGCGAGATTTGCTGCTAGGTATGAGCAAGAACCAATCAGGAAGCAGTATCTTGTCACGTGGGCACCTGAACAAACACCCACAAACCAACATGGTGTCGCATTCTGTTCAAGTCAGACAACAAACACGTTTTGTTCTGTGTTTATATTCGAACTGTCACTGCGCGCGCACCAGATCTATCCACAAATCAAGCTTGAAAAATAGTCTCGTGTGAAGCGAGCACTTAACAGCAATCAAGAAAACCAGCGCTAGAAAACTAATAGGCAAATCTAGAAAAAGAATCTAGCAGCGTTTCTAGCCTCGTGTGCAGCGGCCTTTATATTAACTCAATAAAACTGCTACATTTGAAAGCTCCCTAGTAAATTTCAAAGCAAAATCTTTGATGATTTGCGTTACAACTTTTCTAGACATTTCGATAACGCATCCGACAGATCCGATAACAGAAGAACAGATGGCCGCATCGATTGTACGGGAAGTCTTGTACAGTTGTAGAGAAAATGTAAATTTCGTTCACGAAGTGTATAGACAAGCATTCTTTTTAAATTTCACACATTCAGTAGCGATACGGAAAGCGATAGCGGTGTATAAAGATCTCATACAAATGAATGTACCGGAATTACCAAATTATATGTTGGAACCGTTGGACGGTACTAAGGACGATAACAGAGACGTTTTAAAGTGTGATGAAGAATTGTTAGCCGAAACTTATAGACAGACCCGGTTAAGAAATGATTCATATTTAGATGCTATACATAGAGAAAAATTGTATGTGAGAGCTGGCTTACAGGTTAGTAATTAGAACTTGTGTTTTTTCGTCTGCCATTATTAGTTGTCAATAATGACCGATTGATTCAGTTACACTATTTCGAATATTTTCCATGTATTCTCAAGTATTCGAAAATAACTGCGAATTTTTTTTTAATATCTTAAAAAACAACAGAGCTATGCTACTCAACATTTCAAATGTCACAACGCAATGAACTAGTACAATGAACGAACTGGCACACTTGATCAGTGCCGCGTGATGTCACAGACTTTGCTCAATATCGTTTGTAGCCCACAAAGAATCCAAGATCTGTCTTCTTCAAATTAAAAAATATTGAAATAATTCTTTTGGCATATTAATGTTATTGATTTGTCGTATATACTGTCTTTTTCAGAATGTACTTAGAATCTTCATGACACACGCTGCCGGTGTATTTTTGGCACAAGTGCCTGCGCATTGTCCGTCGCCTATTGAGGAGCAGACTGATGCTTGTAAAAGAGTACTTAATATTTATAGGTATATGGTAATGCACACAAGGATGGACAATCAAACGTGGTAAGTTTTTTTTTTTTTAGTATGGTAACACTATCTGCACCGAAGTTCATGCATAGATATATATATATATATATTAATAAATAGCGAATGCCTATCCTTGCGCATTGTGCGGAATGGTTCCAATTAGAAGCCATTTTGTACGTGGAAAACGCCGTAAAAAGTGCGCGGGATTCAAAAAGATTTTTGAAACGTTTCAGTATAAAAATAGGTTTTGGAGCGAAATATCACTGTTTACTGTGAGTTTTGTCGTTTTTATCAATAAAATCATATTATAAAATAATTAATATTTTCGAATTTCGCGCGCTTTTTACGGTGTTTTCCACGTACAAAATGGCTTCTAAAAGGTACAGGAGGCGCTACTGTATCCGCAATCTATTAAATATATATATCTATGAGTTCAAGTTCAATTTATTTTTGAAAAGGCGTTTTGTGTGAATTCGTTTTGAGACTGTATTAAAACTACTAGTGATTCGCGAACTTTTGTAGTTTTCTCACGCGCCAGTGTTATATGCTACCGGTACATATAAGCCGTGAAACAGCCAACGGTAGGTCATTCGACTTCTGACTTTACACGATGTGCAATATACTTTTTTGGCTTTCACAAATACCGAAATCAAATATGTGGAGTGGTTTAGATTATCATCATTGATTAAAGTATTCTATAGAATGCTTTAATCAATTATCTCACAACAGGGGCGCTCTTATTTTCAGAGAACGCCGGGTATATACCATAGAGATATAAGTAGCTAGTTTGTATACTTGCCATAAGTGAAAGTGTCCTCAGTTGAGAGAGAGAACGCTGCAGCGGGTCCAGAAAACCAGATATATGTTTACTCAAATCAGCATTGTTTTGTATCATTAGTTACCACAGAGATAAGGAACTTTTCTCTCTCTGAATTGCAGACACTTCTAGGACTCGCGTACTCTAGTATAATATCTCTATGGTATATACAGTTATGTTTCATTAAAAAAGCCTGCGATAGCCTAAAATGTCTATTTTTAATAGGCAATCTTCAATTCTAGGCGAATCTAGTAAGCAAATAAAGCTCATTTCGCTGTTTAGAAGTTAATAAAACTCTTAAACGGTTCAGTAATTGAGAGGAAATTTTGAATTTATGTACAAAATGTATTGATTTTTTTTATACTTGTTAATGGCCTAACTCTTGCCTTTGGCCAATTGACGTTAAAATGTAATGCTATTTGCTAAAGAATCTCTTAAAATTGAATTTAAAACAAAGATAATAAATATTTTTTCATGCTAAATTGGAAATTACATAATCTGCGGTATTGTTGTGTATTAGAATGTGACTTTATTTTAGAACGAATTTAAACGTGTTTGTAATTGTAGGTATATTATTTGACCTTTTTTTATTGATAGGTCAATTTCTTTTCCAATTAAGTAACAGTCTCTCATTACGTGCAAATCATCTTTACACAAACATGTGGTGATTTCACAGTCAGTGATGCTGTTTTGTTTTCTTATTCTAGGGAACAGTTGTTGTTAGTTTTATTGCAAATAACGTCGTTAGTTTTATCCGAAAATCCACCAAAAAAGAAAGCACAAACCTTAGGTAAGTTGAAACTTTTTTATTTGCGTTGTTAAGAATTTTTAATTATTGTCAAGATTGGAAAACAAACCATCTCCCAAAATTCTAATCTGAAGGCCGGTCCACACGCTACGTTTTGCACAACCTTTTGTCTGCGCAGTTCAACACGTTGCAGATAAAACGTTGCGTGTGGATCGGAAAACTGCGCAGTTTTGTGTCCGGCGGGAAGACGGTACAGTTGCAGCTATAACTGAGCAAATGAGCTTTGAAATCCATGACCTGTGCCGACAAGTCGGTGCATGTGGACGCGCTTGCTCCGTTTTCCGATTCGTTTTGTTCCTCAGTTTTTCCTAATCACGCGGCGATGGCTGACCTTCCGAAATGTTCTCGGGAGTTTCTAACCGATTTTATGGCACTTTACGAAAGTTTCCCATGCATTTGGCGTGTTAAATCGAAGAAGTACAGTAACATGGAGAAAAAGGGGGAAGTTTATAAGGGATTAGTAGAAAAATTCAAAGAAATCGATGCAACCGCGAGCAGAGATACAGTTGTAAAAAAATTTAATTCTATGAGAAGTGTTTATCGTAAAGAATTGGCAAAAGTTAACAAATCGATTCGATCTGGGGCTGGAGAAGACGAAATCTACAAACCATCTCTGTGGTATTTTGATTTCCTACATGACGAAATCACACAAGACAGCGAAAAATACAAATATGACTGCACCGTCTGGACACTCAAAATTGCAACGTTTTCATTCCGTTTTAAGACTGCGCAGACTTAAAAGGTTGTGCAAAACGTAGCGTGTGGACCGGCCTTGAGAACGAATAAATATACCTATCAGTTAATAAATTTTTCAATTATTAAAAAAAAAAGAAAAACGAAAGTAAAAATATGAATTAATGCTGAGTATCGCCAAGTAAATTAAAAAAAAAAAAATAGAAAATGATACTTCATATTTATTAATAACTATTAAAATTCATAATTTCTTAATATTCCGTTTTGATTCTAACCTTATTTCGTTTAAGACTCCCAAAATCTTCTCGAATAAATCCTGAACATAAAAGAAAATTGGAAATTTGTGGGGTTCTGTGTTTTTGGAGCTTAACTATTAAATAAAATAAAATGTCTTCTGAATATTTCTATTTATTTCAGGTGGAAAATTAGCTCCAGCGATATTTCAAACGCTTATTGTTACATGGATTAAAGCAAATCTAAATGTTGTGATATCTAGGGATTTATGGGATAGATTTTTACATGTGTTGACGTCATTAACGCAATGGGAGGAGCTTATAAAAGAATGGGCGGTATGAATATAGTTTGGTTTACAAGGGGATAATTTTCTGGGAATTTTTTGTACATTTTTGTTAGAGATTCTTCGGAAATCTCGAGAATTCGACTAGTTTTGCCAAACGTGTAAAAATATATGAGTTTTCATTTTTTCTGCAGCGGTTGCTATGGTAACAAAAAATCTTCAGAACTCAAGAAATCTGTATACTTTTTTCTCGGGAAATTACCCCCTTCAAAAATTTATATCAAGTAAATTAAAATATTTTGACATTCGTACTGGATGGCGCAACACTTCAAAAATAAATAATAAAATTATGGTCTAGCGATTACCATAAATTGTGACCACGTATATTCCTTCATAACAAAAACATTATGGAATCAATCTTGCTCAAAAAATAACTGATCGATAATTTTTCTAAACAATCTATAAATGTATTTAACATCTATTTTAGAACATCCTTCTCCACAAAACATTTTTCTATTTTGAGCTAGATATGCTTTTATTTTGTGTGTATAGATCGATTATTAATTTTTCTGTGAAAACAGTCGAACGTTGTACATGATAAAAACTTGATTGACATGAGACTGTTCTAACGTCTTTAAAAAAAACTATATGATCACTCTAACCCAGCTTTTCTGACAATTGCGTTGTGCATTCCAGCATTCTTAAAATTAAACAGTACTTATCTATATTTTAAGTAATAATGTGAAAAGATGTTCATTTTTTAAAATTTTATTGTAGAAAACAATGGACACTTTAACTCGTGTATTGGCGAGACATGTTTACGGGTTAGATCTGACTGACTTACCGTTAGATAGATTGTCAGAGCAAAAAACAAAGAAAAACAGGCGTGGAAATTTTAAATCAGCATCTTCAGTACCAGACGGCAATATTTGTTCAAGTAGTGACGCCAACGCACCTTGTAGCTGTAAGTTTACTGTTTATAGAAATTGGTCGGCAAAAAATGTTTTGAACATCGTTTTATTGGGATTTGACATAAAATGATACGACATCTGGTGATAGAAATTTAAACCATAAACACATTTCATTTTATATGCTATATTACTATATATTATATGAAAAATGGCAGATTCGACATTACATTTGTCCTACACTCTGTCCAGATGTCAAATCTCAGTGGCCTTGTTCAAACTCCGAATTATCCATCTCCGACAATTCTGCAAATTTTCAGCTTTGCACCGAGTGACCCCTACCCCTCCGTAGCCAGCTCTTAGACCATTAGATATTTTGTCTTAAAATTATTAAGTTCGTTCCAAGCAGCCAGCGAACGGTTTCGAAACCGTCACCCGCATGCGCAGTAGGTAAAACGAAGCTGTTAGTGGCGATTTTAGAACACGTTTTACCTACTGCGCATGCGGGTGACGGTTTCGAGACCGTTCGCTGGCTGCTTGGAACGAACCTATTGACGTTGCATATTATGCTATTCATATACATACATAGTGTTCCCTCATGTCAATATTGAAATTATGTAATCCTATTCTGACAATAAGTCTTGATAGACATAATATGCCCTAAAGTTAACCGTTTATAAATTATTGAGACAAATAAAGAGCCTCTGTATTATACACTACACACTACAAAACGATAATTGCTTAATAATTAAAAAATGAAACAAAAAAATAGATTCCGACTGGCGGATTTTGAATCAATAACCTTTTGCGTATGCGGCAGCCTCTTTACCTTGCAACCACCTTAGCTTAATGCTATACAACTAGTTTTTACAGTATACCAGATACGTACATCGTAATGTTTTGTTACACTTTCAATCTCATTAGTCGATTTTACCCTTCCGTGCTAAAAGAAATTTTACATCAAAAATTGAAACAGTACAAACAATTATAACTTATTTAAAATGAACATGTTCACCTGTTTATCAGTAATTTTAATGTCGTTTGTTTAGCTAAACAAGAAGAGTGCAACAACGCAGAAAGTCTATTGAGTCGATTTGGTTCGGGCGTGCGCAGATCGGTTAGACCTGGTCACCTGTCTCGAAGTTACAGCGAAACGAATCTAAACAGTCGAAGTCGTTCAAAACATAAACATTCCCATCGTTACAGGCATCATTATGTAACGAATATTACAGTGCTTCCGCCGACTATCGAACAACAAATAAATCGTTTGATCTCGCAGCCGCAAACCTCGTTTAATTCACGATCACTACGTAAAGCGGCCTCTCTCGATTCTTTGCCTAAAATTCGTCTTCACGTGGATAGAATGTTGTCGGGAACGGGAGACGACTCTCCTGATAACAGATCCAGATCGCCTAGTCCGGCTCCTAGTAGCGGAGTGGAAAGCAATTCGATAAAGGATTCACCGATGCAGATTGATATGTTAGGAGGAGATGGTGGCAGTTTAGGTTAGTTATTTTTTAAATCAGTTCAGTTGTTTTTCCGTAACTTTTTGTGAATATCTTGAACTATAAATGATACACTGAAAATGGCGCGCGTGTTATTTTTGAATTAACTTTTAAACAAATTGTTATAACCATTTGTAATTCAAAACCTAGCTCCGTTTGTTTGATAAATAAATAAATAGGTATATAGTTTGAACCGGTATCTGTCAAATATATATTGAGGTTATGTTCATATTGGATAGCTATTTATATTGAACTTTTGCATTTGTTGAAATTGTTTATATGTTACTTTTCTATATAAACAAATGACTGTCTTTCCTCGTTAACTTACTCGCGCAATACGATATTTCTTGTCATCTTTCGACTACCCAAGAAAAACGTTTTCCCTCGTTGAGAATCTTTAAACACACAATCTGATAATATATAAAAATATTATTTGTTATGTAGAAACAGCGGGCTCCGGTGGAGGTGCAGCAGCACTCGGAAGCAGTTTAGAAAGTTGCGGTGTGGTATGTGGCGGTACTGTTCGTGGCTGGTTACCGGACGTTGCAGTTATTTTATGGAGACGGATGTTGGCAGCATTGGGTGATCCCAATCAACTTACAGATCCGCATTTACATGCTTGCATGTTTGAATATCTTGTTAAGCTCACTGATACACTTATCAAGGTCAGTTCTCAATTTGTTTCTAATTTTTCATACATCCGCCATTTTATTTTTTGGACGCATGTATTTGCAATTAAAAGCGAGTGTAGAACATCAATCTGAGGTCTAATCAGTCGTATTATCACAAGATTAAATTTTTTCTATAACTTTCATAGCGACCAGGAACTGAACGACGCCATTTTACAGACTTTTTTTATTATTGTTTTGACAATGAAGTAGCAAAGAATGGCATTACAGGAGCAGCTATTTTATTCTCTCATCGTAGGGCTCACTTAGAATATTTCCGATTCGAACACCGGATGTCAGCCACTTTGCTTTTAATTTCCCTGTGTCATTTCCTCGATTTTTCAACAACTCTATTATCGAAACTGGTCCAGCCGCTTCGATTCTAGAAAATAACACATAAATATAGTTAAATACAGACATGCAACCTTCCTTCGGCTTTGTCGTAATCGGATAAAAACAATGTATTTTAACTTGGAAATCGTTTTGTGACGCAGATATCACACAACCAAGGGGTATCTCTGGATAATATGTCGACACCGCATCCTCCGGAATTGGTGCCTCCTTTGACACTAATTGTACCTTGGTGTCTCGGCGCTTTGTCACTGCCTGCCGATAAATATCATGCTGGTAGATTGAGCGCACACAGGCTGCTCGCAACGATCACGGAGCATTGCAGTCCAAATCACAGACAGCACATAACGTATTGGTTTCCAGAATTACATAGAGGTACCGACATAAAGTGTCATTTTTGTAAAGTTGAAGCTTTCAGATTACATACAGTCAAACTTGTAATATCAACTTATTCTGAGTGCAAAGTCTTTCCTCCTATACTGCTCAGCCAATGGAAAAATACGTTTTTATTACTCATGCGGGAAAAGTAGTATGTTTACGCATGCTGTTACGGTTGAAAAGTAGCTATTTTTATTTGCGTGCGGAAACTTTATTTGTCGCACTGAAATTGTTGTTTGCCGCACGCAAATTCAGAGAAAAAAACAAAATAATAACGGTGTTAATGTCAACGAAACAAACTGTCATTTGAAGCAGATTTGAGGTTAAAATTTTCGATTATGAACTTTTATTCTTGACAATTTTAACAATTTTAACTGAGTTTTCAACTTTTTAATGATTTAATTTTAATTTTTATTACCTCTAATTTCTTTTTTTAATTCCTAATAAAATTTTAATATAATTTAATTCGTAATAAAATTTTAATTTAATTTAATTCGTAATAAAAAATAGTATGTGCAACTCGTGCGGCATTGTCGATTGCCCCCTCAAGCGAATGAACGCACTCGTTTCGCTCATGCGCTCAACTTCGCTTTCATGGGCAATCGACAACTTGCCGCACTAGTTGCACAATATACTATTAACAACGCTTAACCTCAAATTAATAAAGGTTTTTTCTGATTGGTCCATGACTGTCATTAGTGAGGATAAAAGAGAAGTTGAAATTACTCAAGTTCTACTGTATATGTTTTGATGTATAAGCTGACAATGTGTAAATTGGCAGCTCTGTAATACAAAATAAGTTGATTACTTGTTTTGAATTGTTTCAGGTTTATGTGGCAATGAGCGAACTACGTTAGATGTCATAATACGCTACTTAGGTCCAAGATTTCTCTCGTTAAATTTACCCGGTTATACATTGTTATTACTTGATTTGATACATGGCTGTAGTATTGTACTTAATTCAAGCGACATTTCATCTAATGTAAGTAACACTTATTTTTTTGACCTATTTGCTTAACGCCATTTTTATTTCAATTCGCTATTTATTAAGGTCACTGTAAAGTTTTTTTTATGAAGATCGATTGATCGTTCATCATATACTGGTAGACTAGGTAGGAGAATGATTTATGGCAAATAGCAAATTAGAATACAGACGCGGATAATTACGCAAGTCAGCGTAGAAGCCAAACACAGTGTATAATAAAAAAGAAAATTCCAGCCAATTGGGCGACGGGAACATTCCAACTTCAAAAATGTTGACATTTGATTATAATAAAGAAAATAAAATTTCTGATATTGTGTGAGGTGACGCGGGTAATGGCTAGTATTCAATATAATATTTGCTATTCGTTTCCATGGTTACCTACATAATATGTTCCACGCTATGTAAAAATTAATCAAAGCATGCCGAACTAGTTTATTTCTGACAGATCCATAAAACAAATGAGCGGCTGTTTTTTTTTATTTTTAAAATATTTCCGAAACTATAAAGTTTAGAAAAAAAAAATTTAACGAAACTTTCTGGAAAAAATAAATAGAATAATAAGCCGTTATGAAAAGTATACCATTATTACCTATATAAAAAACACCGTTTTAGCATATATCTCTTCTGCACATGCGCCGATTTTTCCCAAAAACAATAGGGCTCTTCGTATTTGCATACCAAACATCCTCCCAAAATTTGGTTTCAATCCGCTCATCCGTTTGACCTGTATCGTGTTCACAGACTAACAGACGCACAGAGTTTTTTCAAAAAAATGTTTTTTGGATTCGGGGGACCTCAAAACGGAAACAAATTGTAAAATTTTTGAAAAGTGATTTTTGACCTAAACTAGTACCATTCCCCACTTGTGGGTTGGAATAGTAATTATAATGTACAGACAGGCACAAGAAAAGAAGTTGATTTTAAAAAATTGGTTCAAGTTTCTTGTTTATATTTGCAGGCTCCACGAACTGAAGCCGTTTCGATTTTGGGCGGTATGTTAAGCTTACCACCAGCTGTGGCAACTTTGCCCGTATTACAACCGAATCCTTCCGTTTTTAATGTTATGACATGTCCTGATTTAAAGGCAAGTACAAATGTAGTTTTTATTTGCATAATTTAACAATATGTTTCAGATAAAATTATAACCAATTGGTATTTTATTTAAGTGTTATTTTAACAAATATAGTCGAATTTTGCAATCTACTGAAATTTTAGACGATTCGGGAAATGATTTATCATTTTTTTGTTTAGGAACACGTCGTTAGTATTTTATTGAGGGTGGGTAGACGAGAACCTACCGGAGTTGCTCGATGTATTGCCCTGTCGTCTTTAGGCATGTTTATCTATCGAGAACTAGCAAATAACTCAAATCATCCCAAAGTTAAAGATGCTATCTCTGTACTTTTATTAGCTTTGAAGGTAAAGTTGAAAAATTAATTATCAGCAGAATTAAAAACAAAATAAGTGTTTCAAGGTTCTAAAAATACTTATTATTGCAGTTCAACAATAAAATAATAGCTCAAGTATCGAGTGATAATTTGCATTTACTTTGCGATCACGCAGACAGATTATCGAAGTATTATCCGCATTTACCAAATAAAATTGTATCAACGTTAGCTGCGACATTAATGCACCTGATTCCGTCACAACAGTCAGCACTGCCAACGTCAGAAAAAGATAAATCACTAATAACGTCACTGTTATTGTGTCTTGGAGAGTGGTGTATGCGACTGGGGCCAAGTAAATTATTGGAAAGAAACGAATATGGTGACAATAAAGAGAAAAGTTTATTGTTGAGTGTTTTTCAGGTTTGTTATATATTTTATTTTAACACCTTGAGTGTAATACTAGAAAGTAAACAGGAAAAATAGCCTCTGAACCTATTATTATTAGTATCTGTCATGTTTGAAAATTGTTTTGCAGGTTCTTTATCAAATGACGATAGGTATCGGAGGAAATGTTGACAAAGGATTGACTCAACCGAGTTTGCAAGATGATTTTGATCCTAACATTCTTGTCGATAATTTAAACGCGTCGCAAAGTTCCAGTCCACCAAATTCTCCGAGTAAAAGTCAGCAGTGCAACAGTGCCGTCAAGCTATGTGCTAAAATGGTCCTTACGCATCTCGTTACCCATCTTGGTCACTTCCCGATGGCAATCGGAGCCGGTCGGTTATCGTCTCTTGTCGTAGAAAACGATGACGTACCTGAATTGAAGTCCGATGAACTGTCAGCTCAAATATTTACCGCTGCTAATATGCAGGTACGAATGCGTTTATTCTATCCGGATGGAAAAACCGGTAACTTTCTGATTATTTTCAAATATTCCGATTCGTATTACGCTGTTAAGATCGCGGTTGCTATACGCTTTTAACTGGTAAATGGGTGAAACCTGAGAACAGGCTCCGCCTATTAATCAGTTAACTTTTTAAAGTTAATTTTTCAAAGTTTTTAACGAGGTTTTTTCTATTTTATTTAGCTATTTATGTTTAATAAAAACACGTTGGCGAGTCTTGTCCAATTACCTGCACTAGAATTGCCCGGTGGTGGAATAACGGCAGGTTTAATAACAGCCGCGAAACAGGTATTTTTATGTTTTGTGATTTGGTAACACTGATATTTGTAATTTGTTTTTCCATACTCATAAATTGTATTTCAAGGTGAGAGTTTTGCTGCGCGATTTATCCGGTAAAGCTAGTTGGGATGTATCGATTTTGTATCGATCTCCCGATCATGTTAATCCATCGTTATCGTCTGCAATTCGCGCGTCAGCGTTTGAATCGATCGTACCGCACGATTCATATATCACACTGGCCGGAACTGTCGGGGGTGGCCCAATATCGGTGATGCCGAGCGATAGTCTACTTATATCAAATTCTTCCCATGCTTTATTGCCTCAACTGGGTTTAAGGCATCGACCTCCAGATGTTCTGCCAGATACGGCAAATGCGGCACCTGATCTAGATCAACTTGACGATGTATGTATTAATTTTTACTGAGAATTTTAATTAGTGATACCAAATATGTAAATATTATTTTTAATGTGTCTGAACCAAATATTTTTAAATGACCCAAAAAAAACGTTTCTCATATAAATTTTTTGACACCGTTGACAACTTTTATGGAAACCGGACTCTCTCAAAAATATCTGGGCATTCTTAGTGTGTCATGTTCATTTAAATAGCCACCGAATGCATTTTTTGTAATGCTTTCGAGTATCATATATAAAAAAAAAAACATGTTATTATTTGTTGATCAGTTGCTGCAGTATTTGGGTCATACAAGTCCGGAATGTTTACAACGACCTGAATCCCGTTTGAATGAACCAGCTCCGCCCCCTTTCGCTTTACAACAAGAACAGGAAGTGATGTCATCAGTTCACAGTCAACGCAATGCAGAAATGGAATACGTTTCGCAAACAAGACATTGGACAAAGTAACGCCTATATTTTATTTTTAATACAATCTATAGAAAAAACTCTTATATACTACAAGAAATAAATAAATATATGCTACTAGCCGTTAGCCGCGGCTCCGCACGCGATTGAGATGAAACAATAGTGGAGCCGTCTCCACCATGTTACAGTATTATTTGTTTGCTATTTATCGAATGTCTGTAATTTTTAGTATCATCTGAAATTAGTTGACAATTGACATTTTTTTTAAATTTATAGATTAAATATTTTGCTCTCTTAGTGCTCACCTACATTATATAAAGAACTCCTGTGCAAAATTTCATGCTTCTAGACTCACCGGTTTAGACTGTCAGTCAGTCAGTGTTGTTTTATTGATATCTGGTGACAAAAAGTGCAGCCAAATGTAATTGTTGAAAGAAGATTCTGATGCCATACTAGTACTGTCTGTTCAGAAATTGACAGAACTAGTTTTGTCCAATTGAAAATGCGCAAAACTTGTTTTGCTCATTTTATAACACTCAATACCCGTTTAAATGTAAGATTTCAGGTTTGGGAAATATTCTTTGGTCAAAACTAGTTTTGCGCATTTATTTCGGTCATTGACCGAATTCGGGTACAGACCGTAATATATGTAGCATAAACAAGAGATGCTGGTTGTAAAATCTATGTGATATTCTGAGAAAAAGAACTTTCGATCTAGTTTTTTGTACTGACCTATGTTAACAAAGTTTCAAATGTTTCTATCTTTTTGCAGTATGCAACCTCAAATTGCAAGTAGGCCAGATGCGACTATAAAACACAGTCCGTTTCAGCATTGCCGCCTTTTTTTCTCTCAACTAAGTTTGACTGGCTGGGAAAGACGTAAACAATGCCATCTATTAGCGAGAAATGAAAAATTGTTACGTGAACTTCGGAATCTCGATTCGCAGAGGTAATAATAATTTTTGTTTGTATGCTATGTTACTTTTGTTTTGTTGTGTCCATTGTGAAGAACGTATTTTTATGAACGCACTGTTTAGGTAAGTGAATATTTTGTTTTATAGATGCAGAGAGACGCACAAAGTAGCTGTGATATACGTGGCCGCTGGTCAAGAAGATAAAACGTCGATTTTGTCGAATACTTGTGGAAGTCAAGCTTTCGAAAATTTTATTTCGAGCTTAGCGTGGGAGGTAATTTTATCGCATTTAAATATATTTTTTATTTTATTGTATGTAACACATTTTTAAAGGTAGGTAATACAATATTGCATACTTTTATTTCGTTTGAGTTTTGTCCTTCCGACTTGATGTTAACAAGCACTAGGGAGGATGCTGCCATCTATCTGTAAACAGTATTATTATTCTGAACTCATATTTCAATCGATTTTACCTGTTTTAGATTATGATTAAACAATCTCGTGTTATTATTTTTGTTACTAGTGTGACCTGTGCGAATTATTCGCACTAAATAAGTATAACAATTATCACTTTACAAAATTATTTTTTAAATATGATTGCAGGTATTCAATTCGTTTCTAATTTTGCACACTGCTTATAACGTTCTTCTTTTTGTTGTATTACAAAATGAAGCTCAGATGACAGATCGAAGAAATATTTTACTAAAATTGTCATATAGAGGCGCAAGTAGCAAAAGCGTTGAGCTAAGCCGTTTCAAAATTAAAGCCGTTAGATGGCAGTATGCAGTATTGTGTCTGTTGTATTACAATATGAAGGTCAGATGACAGATTGAAGTGTTGACGTTGTTTCAAAATTATAGCCGTCAGATGGCAGACGTTGTTCAGCGTTGCTGTATTTTAATTAATTTACAAAAACAAAAGCAATAATAAATTTTTTAGTTGTCGATGTCAGTAGAGCAAGCAATTATCTGTAAAATGATATATAATTTATGTGGAGAAATTGTGAGGTTTTTTCTAAAAAGGGAGGCAATCATCTTTAACTTTAGCGTATTAATATATATGATTATTATTTTCAGGTTGAATTAGAATCTCATACTGGTTTTTTGGGAGGCCTACAACGGCAAGGCACAAATGGCGAAACTGCTCCGTATTACGCAACATCTTTTCTGGAAGTGATTTTTCACGTTTCGACAAGAATGCCTTCTGATACTCAAGAGGGTATTTTAAATAAGGTTAGGTTGATATTTGTATAACCGTCTGTACATTTTTATGGCGACTTGCATTATTGAAAGATAATGAACTTGAATGTTTTATTAGACTCGGCATTTGGGTAACGACGAAATTCATATAGTTTGGTCTGAGCACAGCAGAGAATATCGACGTGGCATTATACCGACGGAATTCTGTGATGTTCTTATTGTTATTTATCCGTTATGTCAAAGGCTATGTCGAATCACAATCAATCGGAAACAAGACGTAAGTAATTTGTTAAAAAAAAATTATTCCTGTCGATTAGTTTTAATTGGATTTGTTTTAGGTTCCGTACTTTGGTCCACTATTTGACGAAGCTATAGTAGAGACAACTGTCTTAGCAGGCCTCGTTCGTGCTACTGCTATCTCGGCAAGCAGGGCCAAGAGATCAATGCTTCCATTCTATCAGCAGTAGTGAGTTTTTTTGTGTTTTTTCCCTTCTTTTGTTTATAACTAGCTAAACTGAGACGAAATAAGAGTAACGATTACAGTGTAACCTCTTTATAACGAATCTCAAGGGACCGAGCATTTTTTTTCGTTATAAAGAGTTTTCGTTATATGGAGGGAAGAAAGAAAAATAAGCAAATTTCACCTAATTAATTTATTCCATGTAGTCTGTTAACTTTGCTTGGCGTTTTTGCTATGCCAATATTTGTTTTGTATTTTATTAAGTATTATGCATGTCTTGACTCTTGGGATGTGGTGGAATCACCTTCATTAAACAATAGGAATGTTTCGATAAGTTTAGCGGCATCAATTGCTTGTTGAATAGTTGATGATGGTTAAAAATCGTCCTCTTTATCATCTTCTTCATCTTCATTTTGTTGTATAAAAACAATTACACTGTTAAAAACGCCTAAATATGAACATATTTCATCGTAATAGAGAATGGTTGTTACGCTATAAAGAGGGTATTAATGTATGGGTTTTAAGGTAAACCAACCAAACTGTAAAATTTTCTACGTTATAGGGAGTTTTTCGTTATAACGAAGGACGTTATAAAGAGGTTACACTGTATTTTGAAACTTTTATTCTATGGTGTCGATCAACATTGGCATAAATATTTAATTATGATTTCAATACTTTTCTGTTATTGAAAAATAAATGTGTGTATTTTAAAGTGTTACGAAATGTTTTGCAGTTATGAGGAAAGAGCGCGTTCTTTGGACGCGGTCGTCAATAAACACAAAGCGCCAACTACTTTCGAAGAGTTTGCTGCCAAAGTTTATAGTCCGATACCAACCGTAAGCCCCTGTTGTCCTGTAGCGAGCAATAGTGGTGAGTGATTATTTCTTTCCTTTTTGCAATCAAAACAACTTTCATTTTTTTACTGATAATTATATTACGCTTATTTTGTTATTAATTGCTTTTTGAGAATTCTAATATTGAAACAGCTGCTACAACGCGTAATGCTAATTTTATATTTTGATACTTTCAATAAAAACAAATTCTGTGTTTAAATACAATTTTCACGTCCGTAGAAACTTTTTTCAAATTGCCGAGAAAATTAGTAATATTGAAACAGCTGCTACACGCATAATGCTAATTTTAGATTTTGGCGCTTTTGATAAAAAACAAATTCTATGTTTAAATACAGCTTTCACGTCCGTAGAAAGAACTTTTTTTAACGTTATATGAAAGCATACCTATTTGTATACGTAATAATAATTTTAATTCTGATAGATCTAATCAAATTATACCCAAAAATTTAAATTAACTGTTGACTATAAAATTTTGTTATAATTTTTTTCCAACAACAACGCATAAACGCTGTCTGAATATTTTTTCGATATCGGTATATGAATAACATGAGATTGTCTTACAGCTCACATATGTAGCCAATTTTTTTTTTAACTAGTGAAAATTCGCGATCATAAAATTTTGTGCGAATATAAATAATTATTCTTAATATAAATTAAAATTATTATAATTTTTTTTTTGTTAATTCGAAATCTGTTTAGAGTTTCGTTAACTTTTTAGTTCAAGCATTCACTTTCAGTTTGTGCAAGAAACAAGAAAACCATCAAGCGCCTTTTTTTCTATTTTTTTTACGTGTTCTAAAAGTTTATTCTCTTATCTTTTTAGTCAAAGTAAGTATTAAGTAGGTTTATGCCGTTAATCTGTTTTTTATTTCTCTAAACAACAAAATGTAATCCACTCAAGTGGGATCACGATAATCGGGCATTTGTTTCGCATACTGGTGTCCAATAATCGAAGTTGCCCGATTATACAATGCTACCGTTAAACATCTTATAGTTGGTAGAGTATTCAGTACTCGGATCTATGGTCTAAGTCAAAATAAAAAGAAGTTGACGTTTTAAATTTTTCATTTGAACAAGACAATAGATGCACAGCTACTGTGCGAATAATAAACCAAGTTACCGAGTAGCTGACTACCTTCAAAACAAAAACAGAAATTAATTTCTCTCTCGGCCATGCGTCAGTGTTCAGTGATGCTCGATTATCGTAACCCGTACAAGGTCAAGTTCAAGTGTGTTCAAGCAAACAAAAGTACGACGCACGCGCTGTACATTGAAACCATAATGCGCATGCGTCATTCAGTCAACTGTTTTTGCTTGGACGAAATTAATGATACTTTTTATTAGCATGAACGGATAATCTTAATAAGTATTCGCATGCATTTGCTTTTCAATAATTTTTGTTTCAGGTAGAAGGAATACAATTGCTAATAATTTTTAAGCTTCTTGCACTTAAATTCAACGCACCTTTATATTATCTAAAAACAATAATAATAACGAAGAATCTAAACAAAGTGCTTTTATTTGCGTACTATTTTGGAGAGATGAAAATTATGACATATTTTCTTTTGAACATGGTTTTTCTTCCTTCTTTTTAAAAATACGGTATGATTACAGGGTATGATTAAAAGTTAACACATATTTTGGTTGTGGGATTTGTCAATGTTAGGAAAACACTTTTTTCTAATATCTGTTTCTTATTCATTGTGCTAGAATACGCGTTTTTCTTTCGTTTAGTGACAGTTGAAAAACGTTTTGAGAGATTTAAATTTAGATCAAATATATTTTTGCATATATATTATATATACTTTTTTATTTATGAAGTATTTTTATTAGATACATACAAAATTAACTTTTTTTATTTCTATAGAACATTATGCTTATCCAATTAATTTTTATAGACTTTAATAAAAAAAAAAACTTGCTTTTCGCTTCTGTAAAATTGTGTGCATTCTAAAGTTTGGTTTTTGTTTTCAAACTAATTTTTTATTTTTTCGTTGATATATAAATCTAAACATACTTTTTTAACAATGTACAGTTTTGTTACCTTTAACTAATTAGTATTAATTTCCTTCAATATACAGACGAAAAATGGTAGTTTATGTATTTAGAATAGAGCTGTAACTAACCGTATGTATTCGTTACTGAGTAACGGGTACATCGTCTGACTCGAAGTAACGAATTCATTTCGTAACTCGCATCTTTCGCATCTATGTCAGTTCGACTCGTTTGATGCGGTTATACGTTATACGAACGAAGTCATACCGTATCACGTATGCGACGCGCCTCGTTGCGATGCTTATACATGCTTGATGATAGTACACGATTGTAGTAATGGAGGAGGGAAGTTGTTATGAGTTGTGATATAATCAAAGTCGTAATATCATTGCGCTCAAGATATATATTTCATTTTTTGCACGCGCAATTTTCAGTATAATTTTTGACAGTTCGAACTTTATGTTTCTTTTGTTTTTGAAAATTACGCTTACCGTTGATCGTCATATACTTTTTACAGTAAGTGACAGGTCGTTTATGGAAATTACTATTGATTTGGTTAGATCGCATTTGTTTGTTTTACTTTACGCACGAGTACTAAATGGGATATTTTACGACCGCTATACGGGCATGAAAAGTAACTATTTTATAAGGGGTTGTGCAAAAATTTATAAAGCTATACCCACCCGTCCATATATTGAAGGATTACTGTATTCACGTTTTTTTTTATTATAGTTGTACAGGAAAAAATAATGTTCACTGTTTCTTTGTATATGTTTAATAATTGTGTAGGTATAAATATGAAGACTAACTCGCATTTGTTTTAAAAGAAATAATTAATAGTGCTTAGATTTTGACGTATTTGTTGAAATTGTTTTTTTGAGTTATATTTATAAATCGTCGATACAGTAGCGTTACCAAAACAAAATTAATTCTTGTAGGTTCGTGCAGCGGAAGTGTTTCTAGCCAGTCGGCATGTAGCTCAGCCCCCAGTTCGACACTGGCCGCAGCTCTATTGGACCATTCTCATACTCATCGTGTCACATTAAGACAACACACCGAACACAAATTTCATACAAGAGGTACTGTAAATATTTAGATTTACGTAAATAATATTATAATTTCAGTAGAGAACGGTGAACTATACTTTTTTTTAGTGAATTGTTATCAATTTTTAAAAATGCCATTTTTGTAATATATTCATTGAAAGTGCAACATTACTTACTTGTTTTGTTGCGACGAAAGTTAGCTTTTGCATACTAATGAAAAATAAAAGTTGCGCTTGCGTAGATCAAGAATGAAGTGTTTGTTTCTTCGAAAATTCTTTTTGAATCAAAAGGAAGCGAAAGTGGCGCCGTTCTGCTCAATAATTGTAAACGATAGTTCTCTAAGACCGGTAACGGAATCGTAACAGTCTTGCGCAGTAGCTGAAACGAAACTGTTTGTATCAGTTTTTGAGCTACTGCGCAAGACTGTCACGATTCCGTTACCGGTCTTAGAGAACTATTGTTTACAATTATTGAGCAGGACGGCGCCACCAGTAGCTCAAAAACTGATACAAACCGTTTCGTTTTAGCTACTGCGCAAGACGGTGACGGTTCTGTTACCGTTCTCAGCGTTCTCAGAGAGCTTGTACCTTGAGCTTGAAATAAAGTTATCTTTGTTTTTATTATTTTAGCATCTGATTCATCCAGGGGCGTTTGGTTCACAACTACTAACGAATCTTCTAACAATTCCGATTCATCCGATATCGCTTTGCATCACGGTATTTCGCCTCGACCGTTTAAAAAACTGTCAAATACTTTTAAAAATGTTCCAAGACGTACTTTTTCAAAACAGGAAACCAATGTGCAATCTGACACACCACCTGAAAGTCCTATATTGCCGCCCAGAAAAGGCAAGAACTAAATATTTGTTTTTGGATTTTTGTTTAACGGCAATCTGTATTTTAGTATATCACATCGCTAAAATGTGGTTAATCAAACATCCTCGTAAAATTAACTTGTTATAGTAATATTGTTAAAGTAATTGCATCGAAAACAAAAATATTTGCTGTTGAAACTAGTTTTTAGTTGGTAATTTAATTGTTGACAAGCAAACACCAATTATTCATATTATGTAATATACATGAATAAATAGATAGTTTTTAATATAACAACTCTAAAGTAAAGAAGAAAACGCATTTGAAATACAGCGTTCGCGTTTAGAGCATGATTTTTGCCGCTACATGCATCGGTGGATTTAAAACCGAAATTAGAAACGTCATATTGCAAATATCTAAAAATAAAATAATGTTTATTTTGCACACCCGTCTATAAAATAGCTGATTTTCATGCCTGTACAGCGGTCGTGAACTGACACGTTTAACACTAGTGCTGTAAAGTTGCATAAAGTAAAATAAACGTAGCCGTACTACCATTCTTAAAGTAAATCATAGTCTAAACGCATAAGAATTGAACGCATCTTACAATTAGACGTGATCTTGTTTAAAATTGAACTGTCAAAAACTTTGAAAATTAAGCGAAAATCAACAATTTTATGAGGGATGCGTGCAAAAGATTCCATAAATATCTCCTGCGTGATTATTTTGACTTGAGTGACTGTTAAAACTCGCTGGACGCTCGTTTTACACACTGCGTGATAAATTAATAAATCACGCACTAGATACACAACCCAATATTAATTTATCGTCCAGGTATCGCAGCCGTACACATAGCATGTAGATTAGAGACGAGCATCGAAAGAAAAAGAAAACATTGATGATAATATTGAATGATACATTGAATCTATCCACCAATGTTAAAAACATTGGATGATTGGTTGCAAAACATCGGTTATCGATGTTTATGAATTGACGATGTAATTCAACACAATACGTAATTCTGTGATCCACCAGCAAGATACTGTCCGTATATTTTCTTTATACAAATGATGGATTAAATTAAACTCGTTTAAAGCTTATAGTATTTATTCTTATTGTTGTTACAAAAGCATTGATTGTAAAACTTCGATGACGCAAAAAACATCAAGTGTAAAACATCCAATGTTTTTTAAACATCAATTTTCAATGCTCATCCCTAATCTAGAAAAGCTAGTGCTTAACAGTTTAGAAATATGGCGTGGCTCCGCCTATGTCCTCACTTCTCTCAAATCGATATTTAAGAATACAATGCGAAAAATATTTGTATGTGCAACTGTTTAATCATGTGGACCTGTACTGTTGACATGAGAGGAGAAATGAACCCTAACCGAACTTGTTTTATTTTCGAGTTTAACGAGTCATTCTTGTACGATGAACGCAGTGTACAAACTTATATTTATGTGGTTTATTTTGCATAATACAAAAACAAGAACCTCAGTTTAATAAATTTAGAACATCGTCAGATATTCCAGACTTATAGCAACATTACCGATGGTTATTTTTTTGTTATTGGTTATGTTAGTACTATAAGTTTTGAACAACACTGATTTGTAGAATTGGCGTCTTTACGACAACTACAGTATTGAATTTCAGTACCTACAATATTAATTTAATTCTTATGAAAATACAAATAAATTGTGTCCTTAAAAATTTACTATTATTGATAATAATAATTATTATTTTTTTATTCCGTTTAAAAAATCGTAGTGCTGATGGACAGTTAAATGTCTGGATACAAATAAATGTCCGAGTATAAACATTTGTGTACAAGTTTTCCCATGAAGTATAGATATAAAGGAGTTCAAACGCAAAGTGTCGTCGATTTGATGGGCACAGATACACAGATACACACGTAGAGTGCGCTCCTGTACACGCTGTACATGGACGTACTCATTAAGTTTGTTCCAAGCAGCTAGAAAACGGTAACTAAACCGTCGATTGTAGAACACGTTTTAGCTACTGCGCATGCGGGTGACGGTTTAGTTACCGTTTTCTAGCTGCTTGGAACAAACCAAACTTATTTAAACCAATAATCGTTGAGCAAACGGTACGATCAGACGTCAGCGCTATTAGTATCTAAAAAATGAACTATCCGGTTTTGTGGACTGAAAAATCATGACAATGCCTTTGACGTTTGAACTCCTTTATATCTATACTTCGTGAGTTTTCTCAAGAACTGTCAACAGTGTCTAACTTAACCTATAAAAGTATTTTTTGATCAAAACAAAATTGAAGAAACTGTACTAAACAGTTTGGAAAAGTCGTCTGAGCATTGCTATTTTTTTTTGAGTCATTTTATAAAATGCGCCTTCTTCTTCTGTTCAGAACCTAGTTTATTGTTGGGGAGGCACAATGGGCCCTTGAGCGGGAAATTTTTCCTGCCGCCCCAATTGTCTCTCAGTCGAACGCAACATTTCTCAAAAAATAAGTGTCCAGACATTTAACAACAGTAGAAAATTCAGTTGTTGAAATTGAAGACACAAAGGTCAATGACCTTTGATACGTACAATTATTAGCATCAAATTGTAAAATTTTTATTTTTGGACAGGTTCTAATAGATTTAAACTTACTATAAAACTTTTATAAAATTTGCTGAAAACGGATAATTAGTAGCTTAGGAGTCGTCCCTAAAATATGTAAGGCGTTTCGGTAGAATTTTTTTTACAGTCGGGTCTCCATATTTGCAGGGTCTGCATTAGTTAATTCGTGTCGAAAAAAAAGTTAAGAAATGTCCTGTATAATTTATGGACGACCGAGTATATTGTAAATATTTTTCGTTAACAGTAAAAATTATTTTACAGTGGAATATTAAAAACGGGAACTGAATATCCCGCAGGATCTCGCTCATAATAAAAGATTCCTTTAACAAATCATTGTTCTTTATAAATGGTGCATTTTTTTAAACGTAAATCAGGTATAAATTTGGTATTATTAGATTAATTTATACTATATATCTGTTAAAAAAACACAAAAATAATTTTAAATTGAACCTTCTTATTCTTGATAGTGTTTATTTCTCATTCAGAATAATGACGGAGTTTATTTAATTTAAATAACAGCAGGAAAGCCAATATTATCGGGACTTTATTTATATAACTTTGATATTTTACAAACATTATATGTGTAAGTTGAAAATTCGATTTATCAAAATATTTTATTCTGTCATTATCTTGAACATAATATTTAAAGTGTTTTACCTCCAAAAGAAATAAAAAAATTGCAAGTTGACAAATAACTGTTATAAAGAAAAACATTAAACTGGAGGTAAATAAAAACTTTTTAATTTTCCTGAAATAATATCGCAAGACTATACTGCCCTGCAAAGGAAGAAGGTTCGATCTACAAAATTTGCAATTTTAAGATTTTTATTGCTATGTATTCCATAGGAATAAAACATTTTTTAGATCACACCTTCTCCTTAGCACCTTAGCAGGGCAGTATAAGAAGCAATTACCATTTTTTATTAAGAATTTTTTCCAACACGATATCAGAAACCTTATCGTAAATATGATTTGCAGATTAAAAATTAATTTCTGTTTTCCTTAAGAAATAATCGTAAAAGATTTTAATTAATAGTAGGCCAGCGCAACTGTGACTATTTTTGTTTTACTTTACTGTACGAGTGTATCACTTCACATGCATGTTAAGCGACTTATTTTAAAAGAATTAATTTTTAACCTGCAAATAGTATTTAATTGTTACGATATTTGTATAATTACGGATTAATCTACAAACTTTTAACTGAAAATAATATTTATTTATTTATTTCTACAATATCAACTGAAAAGCTTGATCAATGCATGAATGGATTGCTATTGAATTCTCGGATTTAGTATCCACTACTTGAAAAAGATTAAACCATTATAATTTATGAGATCTAACCTTTGACTATTTAGAAATAGACAGCTAGTTGCATCTCCTTTTCCCATAGTAGCACAATGTTAAATGATCGTCGGCAACATCTTTCGACTTTTTTGGTACATCACGCGTCTCCGTTTCCAAAGAAACATAAGTTATATAGTCCGTTTTTTTTTAGTGAGCTACGAGATCTGGTTATTTTGGTTATTTGGTTGTAATTGAAAATTTTTAAATAAGTAGTCAAAGATATAAATTGTGCGCATCTCTCAGGATCAAAAACGTTAAAATATATTTTATTTATCTGAGCTCAATTCTTATTTAACTGTAATAAAACAAATGCTTGTTATTCAATAGCAAACATTCATTTGTCATCGGTGATATTTTTATATGAATTATATCATTCATTCATAAATATTAAATGTGATAGCGATCAAAGCTGAGAATGATTATTTTCATCTCTATGTTTTATTAATAATCTCTCGTAATCTCATTTAAAGTCTTTGAAGTTATGTTATTGAATCAGAACAGATATGAGACCTACACTTTTAGAAAAGCTTTTTTGTCATGTTAATCTTTGCTCTGTTAACGGTGTATAAAGCAAAATGTAGGTATTTGTACAAAAGTGAAATTCGGTCATATCTGTTACTGAATTGATATGAAATTGCATTTAATCTATACCCCTCCATTAAACAATATTGCTTGTTTTGTTATCTGTTTAAAAAAATTAACTATTGAACATTTCAACTGTTATTACAAAAACAAAAGACTGACATAATTATAGCTGAGCTGCAACTTTTTTTGAAACAAGTGTATTGGCAAGTTATGCAATCGTTCGACTTAAATCGAAAAATTGGGTCAGCCGTCGGAAAGTCTGCTCCTTAAATTTCAGATCTGCTCATGTTCTGCTGAGTGAGTTTCATTTATCTCTTTTGTTATTTATGTCACCGTAAAATTGTAAATATCGTTAAGTTGTAATCTGTCTCGCGAGATTGTGAACTGTCGAAAGATTGTGAACCTCAACGTACTGCTTACAATTTAATGTATTATTATTACGTTGAGGTTCACAATCTTTCGACAGTTCACAATCTCGCGAGACAGAATGCAACCTAACGGTATTTACAATTTTACGGTGACATTTACATAATTCATTTGTTTCTGTGAACAATTTTAATTAAGTAACGTTGAAATGCATAATTATTTAATAACTGTAATAGCTGACCCAATTGCGTTAGTTCTTGAAGTGAGTCCTTCAAATAGTTTACTAATAACTGACAATATAATATATATTTACAAACCATCGTAAAGATATCGAAGTTTTTTGTTTTGAACATTTTCAACAGAATTTCAAAGCAAGCGTGTTTTTAGCAATGACTGAGCGCTTTATTTTTTTCTTTACATAGCTTTAAAAGTTACACATAAATATTTAAAGAAATACGCATTCAGTATTGATTATTGATTTTTTTAAATTATTATACACATTCTAATGAATTAATTTATTAATAATCTGTTTTTATTATTATTATGTTATAAATATTATATTTAATAAAAATATCAATCTAATAATTATACAAACTGTTTTCAACTAGAACACTCGATGGCTGTAAGAAATAAGTATCTGTGTTAATTTCCTAGGTTCCGATATTACCGTACCGGTTAACTCAGGGACTTCGCAACGAAAACGACAGTATATTTTTAACACAGAAACTGTGAATTGATTGGGAATCCTAAAGAACGATGGAATTTTAAGAGAGCACAGTAGACCTGTTGATCGCCCGATCGCCGTGCTTACCTCTTGACCCCTACTTCTTTAACTCTTAACACGGCAACAAGAAAATACAATTGAATTTTTTGTGATCTTGTTTTTTGTAAGTCATTGTAATGGGTATAAATTTCCACTAGCGCGAGCGTTTTGAATGAAAATATTTTGTTATTCATAGCTCATAAACAGACATAGGATATTTTTTTCAAAAGACGTTAAAAACAGAGACGTCCTTAGACCTGAACTTACTTTATTTGACTAAAACTACTGATTGTGAATAAGAGTATTTACAATACAGTGCATTCACCGAAAGTGATATACGTGGTAATAGTGAATAATTCGTCAGCCCCGGATCGGGGGGGGGGGCAAACCGGGGCACCCGCCTCGGGCGGCAGTTTTAGAGGGCGTCAAAACCATAATATAATATGGTTGAAAACCACATCTAATCAGTCCTTTTTACGATTCACTCAATCTGCTTGTTTTCTGACGGTTTCCAGTTCACGAAAAATACCAACCATTATATATTTGTGAGTTTTTTTTAAGTAATTTATCTCAAATGCTGGAGAGGGGGCGCCATTATCAAGTTTCTGCCCCGGTTCGAAAAAATCGTAGATCCGTGGCTGTAATTCGTGTGCTACTAGATACAAAAAAAATATAAATAGTTTTTTGTTCAACTCGAGATTTACTATCGAAAATTGCAGAGGTATATTTTTTTGTACTCCAAACTCAACCGGAAGTGTATAGAAATTTTTTTTTCTAATGGCAACATACATTTTTTACATTTTCGAAATCTTACTTACACATAATGTGTAGTGCTTTGAAAAATAATTATTACTGTGAATTTAATTAATAAATTCATAACGTTTTTCTCGAATATTTTCTTAAGTAACCTTATGTAAATTTTATATGAATTTATAGAGAAAAAAATGGAGATTTCGAAAATGTAAAAAAATATAAGTGTGTATATTGCTATTAGAAAAAAATGCATGTACAATTCCGATTGAGTTTAAAGTACAAAAAAACATACCTCAGCAATTTCCGATAGTAAATCTCGAATTGAACAAAAAATTATTTAAACTTTTTTATATCTAGTAGGATACACGATATACCGCTTTTGGTGAACACACTGTATATTAATTAAAACATATATTGTATAGCATTGAGATAGAATATGTGCAAAAAGTAAAATTTGCAGGAAAAGCCAAAAAGTGGTTATTTCAGCAACGGATGGGTAAGAACTAGCAATTATTTCAGAAGTATATTACTAATTCATACTTATCTTTACTATACGTGTTTAATTAAGACGAAGTATTTTCTTAGAAATATTTAACGTTAATTACGGATTTATTGGCACATGGGAGGAATTATTTGATACAACTTTTCACATAAGAGTTACTTCCCCTTGTCGGTTACTGTAAAATTAGTTTGGAGGTATTACTAGTATATAGAGCTCCGTTTCCTGAATCTATTCATTTAAAAAACTTAAAATCTGCCAGTTATGCACATAAGAGCTATTACAGAACCAACGACGATAATATATTGTATTGTAATCTACTCACAGTCGGTTAGTTGCTGTTTAGCGTCTATAATCTACAATCTCTCTCTTTTTCTCTCACGCGCGCACGCTCGTTTCATCACGTTTTTTGAACTAAATATCCGATGTCTATAATCACAACAATATTAAATACATATTTACATTATTTTATTTACTTTCAAGGACAGTGTGTTATTTAACGTTTAATGCGAACTAAATGCTGCCAGTTTCTATTTCAGTATAACATTTCAAACTTATGGGTCAGTGGTTTGATAATAATGTTTTATTAGATATTACTTTACTCTTTATTACCTGCTTGTTGACATACGTAATATAATATGTTATTACAATAATTATTTTTTCAAAGGAAAATTAATGTTATTAGCATTTCAATGCTTATCATAAATTCTTAAGCAGGACTTTAGACTGTTTTTCTTTTGCTATTATCTTATCTCGGTTAATCCGTGTTTAATTTTTTGTTTATAACTCCAATTAAAAAGAATTGCAATTCATTATTTTTTAAGTTTTTAAGGTGGTTTAAAGAAGTTAAAAATGTTTCGTGAAAATGCTGAAGACACAAATATTTTATCGGGACCAAAAAGAACTTTTCCTGATATTCCATTTGCTGATTATGTACTGCAGCATATTAAAAGAGGCGGTGAAAAAATTGCACAGGTATATTAGATTGTTTTGTTTTGTTGTTATCTAACCTTCAAATTATTCATTAGAGTTTTTTGACCTTTATAAACTACGGAATGAAAGAGTACAATAATTTTATTGATATTTTTCTATATTAAAATGACTTTAACTGACATAACTAAAAAATACGTTAATGTATTTAAATTTATTTGTAGATTGATGGAATCACAAATAATACAACTACATACAATGAGCTACTTCATAACAGCGTAAAATTAGCGGTTTGCATGCAAGATTTAGGTTTAAGTGCAGGCGACGTTATATCCATTTGTAGTGAAAATCGTCTAGAATTCGTACTGCCAGTTTTAGCTTCGCTGTATTTGGGAGTTACAATAGCGCCGTTGAATTTTAGTTACATCGAACGTAAGGTTTTTTTTTCTATATTCTTAAATATTCAGTAGGAGAGACTTCGCTTGCGTTAATTATTCTTTTAACAGAACCTTTTGTCATACGAGAGTGACTGAATCTGAATCAGTAAAGATGCAACATGCAACTGAAATTGCTTCGCGAGCTGCAAATACGGCCGCACACGACCAGTTTGAAACTAATAATTCAAATCGGTTGTGTTTCTGCCGACCCACGTGCTGCTCCCCATTCTCCGATATACGAGAGATCACAGAACGATCATATCCCAAATCTGTGTTTGGAATACAGTCGACCTGTGTGCGGAGTATTTGATAGTGTACCAAGTTTCATAGAAATTATTTCAGCCGTTCTTGAGAGACAAAACTATGGAAATACGCTTTCTCGTCGTATCACACAAAATACCAAAAAATTAATAAAGTATTTATGTAATTTTTATTTTCCACCAGAAGAAATATCACTACTGCATACTTTTAATTTCTTTGTAGGTGAAATAAATCATGCCGTTGCTATTTCAAAACCGTGCGTGGTGTTTTGTTCATCAAAAACACTTGAACGCATTCTGATGGTAGCAAAGCAAAACAAATTTATAAAGAAGATTATTGTTTTTGATAAAATAAAAAACACCAACGTTTCAAGCATTGTTGAAACTTTTGAACAATTACTGAATCATCCAAACCATGAAGTGGACATTTACAATTTTAAACCTGTTCAAGTGAAACAAATGAAGCACGTCGCTGTCATTTTGTGTTCATCGGGTACCACAGGATTACCTAAAGGCGTCATGTTGACACATTATAATATGTTAGTTGCAATAGAAACTATGATGTAAGTTCAAATATTTGTATTGTCTGGTAGCATAAAACATAGTAAAGACAAGAAATTTATATTGTCGATTGAGCTTGCTTAAAGAAATTACCTGGCAGCGGAATGGTTGTCGGTTGAGCCTGGAACTAAATCTGATTTTAATTTCCATGATGAGAAAATTTAAACTCGACTCTTCGTTTCAGATATCCAAAATTTCGTATCTTTAAAGAAGATTCTGTTGTATTAGGTATATTACCAATGTTTCACGCATATGGTTTTATGGTTCAGCTCGGTTTAATAACAGTAAATGCACAATTGGTAGTACTGCCTCGCTTCATAGAGAAACAATTTTTAAAATCGATTGAATATTATAAAATTACTCATTTGTTTCTTGTACCTCCAATTGTACTTTTCCTTGCCAAGAGTCCGTTGATCGATCAGTATGATATTTCAAGTTTGCAAGAAATTTTGTGTGGAGCTGCTCCTTTAAGCGGAGAACTAATAAGAGCAGTTTTAAACAGGTAAAGTGTGTTATATTTTTTAAATTGTTAATATAGGAAAACGCTAACTGAACGGAAATCCCTTCTCTTCATCTGAACTAGGGATATTCACAATACATTGATGTTTGAAAAACATTAATTTTCTGCTTTCGATGCTTACATTAATGACATTATTTTATTGTCGATCAACATTGATATTTTTTGCAACGTTTTCGGTTCTTTTCAACAATTTTGTACTTTGAATCAAATCAATAAATGCTGTTAGTCTCTTTCTTAAAATTATGATTTGCTTAAATTAAATTTAAATACATAATTATTAAAAACAAATATTTTGTACTCGGAAAATATTAGTGTTTTTGTTTCGATATTTTTCAACATCAGTGTATCGTTCAATGTGAACATCAATGTTTTAAAAATTGCACATCCCAAACAAGACATATTGTGAGACGATAAGATCTAATTTACTTTTGTTTCATAATGCCGTGTAGGATTTTTCTTTTAAGTTAAGCGCTTATTGAATATGTTCCACTTTGCTACAGGCTTAAAATGAAGATATTGAAACAGGGTTACGGAATGACAGAATTATCTTTTGCCACCTTACTTCATCCTATCGATGAAACGCCTAAATATGCATCAGTCGGAACATTAGCTCCTAACACACTTGCTAAGGTATGTAGTAATGTACGTTAGGAAGACAAATAAAAAAAAAATGCGTTTGTCAAAATAAATCCACACAAAAAAAATCACTTTTTTTGTAGGTGGTTGACATAGAAAATGGTCGTTCCTTGGAAGCTAATAAAGAAGGTGAATTATGCTTTAAAGGTCCTTTAGTAATGAAAGGTTATAAAGGAAATCGACAAGCTACCTCAGTTACGATCGATCAAGATGGCTGGCTTCATACGGGCGATATCGGTTATTACGATAAAACTGGGTACTTTTATATAGTTGATCGCGTAAAAGAACTTATTAAATATAAAGGTTTCCAGGTAAATGATTATCGATAGAGTAATTATTGATTAGAGAATAGCAAGCATAATGCATGTATCGATACCAATGTTTATTTGATATTTTCACATCTTGTATATTACAAGTATCCAGCTTCTAGATCAGTATCGATTGGATTTTCGTTTATCCAAACATTTAACGATTCCATTTATAATAGAATTGAAATTATAAAAAAATCAAAACTTTTACAAGAACTAACTGTAGGTTGCGCCAGCAGAACTGGAAGCCATTCTGTTGAAACATCCAGGTATAAAAGATGCTGCTGTTATTGGATTACCGGACGATATTGCTGGCGAACTGCCATTAGCTTTTGTTGTTAAACAAATCGGGGCGAATCTCACCGAACAGGGAGTTACTTCTTTTGTTTCGGGTAAGTGTTAATGTTTTAATGAAGTTAAAATCTTAATTCCTCTTTTGTCACGAAAACAGCATGGTTGAGACGATGTACTCAGGATATTATTAACACGCTCGAGATGGTATTAAATTACCTTCGAAGACTGTCATTTCTTAGGTAAGAAACAAAAGTACATCAGATATGTTTTGTTTTGTAGATTTTGTTTCACCACAAAAAAGGTTACATGGCGGTGTAAAATTTGTTGATGAAATTCCGAAAAATCCGAGTGGAAAAATACTGAGAAGAGAGTTGCGTGCTCTAGTTGCAAAACAAAGGTCACATCTCTAGAATGCAGGTATGTATCTAATAGGTAGTTAATTATTAGAATGACATTTGTACATTGTTGTGAAATATAAGTAGAATAAAAACATAATAACTCATTTTTCCTGATAAATCAGTATGTTTATGATTTACAAAAAAAATAATTTCGGGAGTCTTCCATACCCAAGAAAGTTCGACCAACTGTCACTATAATTCCACGTCAAAAGTTCATTTCAGTCCATGCGTGAAAATTAAGACGTTCAGCAAAAGTTCGTTCCAAGCAGCCAGCAAACGGTAACGAAACCGCCACCGCATGCGCACTAGATAAAACGAAGCTGTTAGGGACGATTTTAGAACACGTTTTACCTACTGCGCATGCGGGTGACGGTTTCGGAACCGTTTGCTGGCTGCTTGGAACGAACTTACTATAATAAAATAATAACACAAAAAAACATTTCAATAGGTATTATTGCGATAAATACAAAAATTGAAAAAAAAAAATATTTATTTATTGTAACGCTTCTCGTACACTTTGAGGAATTCTTTTTAAAAATGAAGCGTGATCTTCTCCTCGAGCAGTAGCTAGAACGCCTCCTTTATTTGGAAATGGAACGTCGGCATCATATTTATACGCATTACCATGCATGTCTGTTAAAACACCTCCCATGGCACGTAAGACTGCTTCCGGTGCACAAGTGTCCCATTTCTTACAACCGGCGCTCGCAAAAACATACGCATTGGCTTTGCCTTCCATTAACAACATAACCTAAAACGGAACATAACAATAATTTCACAATTTGTAGACGCTCGACAACAGGTTATGCCAGTTGTTGCACAGTACCTTGTGGCCCGCGCCTCCAACTTTAAGAATTTCATCTGGTTGTAGAGCGCCTAATGCTTCTTGCACCAGTGGACTTGAATGTGATCTTGTAGTCGTTACAACAAGCCGGCCTTTAGGCGGATCTTGTGGTGTGAATCCACCAACGCCAGCACCTTGAATGCCCCATAAAGTGCGGCCTTTGCCTTCAGGAGGTCCGTACGGTTGATGAATTACGCCCGCTATCGGTTCTCCCGAAACAGAGATCCCAATCAGTACTGTTACGTGTTCGACCAAACCTAGTGAGATATTTTTCCGTTAAATTTGACACACATGCATATTTTCCTATCACATAGTAGAGCTGTAACAAACCGTATGTATTCGTTACTGAGTAACGGGTACATCGTCTGACTCGAAGTAACGAATCGTTACTTACAAATTCATTTCGTTACTCGCATCTCTCGCATCCATGTCAGTTCGACACGTTTGATGCGGTTATATGTTATACGAACAAAGTCACACCGTATCACGTATGCGACGCGCTTGGATGCGATGGTACATGCTTGATGCTGTTGCCTGTTAGTACACGATTGTATGTCGTATGAAAAGTAACGAGTAACGTAACGATACGAAAGTAACGGGTACTGGTTCTTTAAGTAACGAATACATACGGCAGTGATTCCCAAAGTGGTCTATATCGACCCCCAGGGGTCTACGACAACTTGCAAGGGGTCCATGTCAGCGAGAAAAAAAATTGGGGGTCCATGAAATGAAAATGGGGATCAACGATAGTGAATCTCCTAACAAAAAAAGAAACAAACTGGACATCGTTAACCGAAGAGATTTAAGATTAAATCTATACCTTAATTGATGCCAAATGTTGAAAATTTATTATTAAAGCATCAGGTTCATCCCTCACACTAAAAGCATTTATTTTATGTAACAGAAAGTAAATTTTAATTTGATTCGTTTAATTTAAATCTAATTAATAAATGTATAAAACTAAACATTTCACACTACATTTCACTACCGTTATAAATTTAAATCGTTCAAAGTGAGTAGCACTATACCGGTGGTCAAAAATACATTTGAAATTATTATTAATGAATTTGCAAAAAATCAATATCAGATAAGCAGGGGTCTACCCAAAACCGAAAAACATGGCAAGTGGTCTACGAGACAAAAAAGTTTGGGAACCTCTGACATACGGGTACACAATTTCTCGTTACTTTTACAGCTCTATCACATAGTGATAACGTCTGTAATTATGTTTTCTTGCGAGTGTTTTTTTTTTTGTTGGTATTTTGTATACCCATATTTTCCACAATTTTATTGATCTATACCAGCATTACTCGAGAACGACTGTACCGATTTCGATTAAACTTTATAAACTATCTTCTGGTAACCAAATTTCAAATACATGGTATTTTTTTATGTGGTTACTATTAGATTATGATAAGATTTTGTGTTAGAACTGACATATTATTATTTTTAACCTTTTGTATACTCCGAAGTGCCATCTAAAGGATCTACCCATATGACTACGTCTTTCTCTGTGACTGATTCAAGAGATTCTGGACACTGCAATCCGAGAATTTCCGGTTCAACACTAGTGACTATCCAATCACTGGGCACTTCACAAGATCCAACAGTTGCGCCTTCTTCACCGATTATAGTTGCTAAAGGAAACTGACGTGACAACGACGCGATGATGCAGCGTTGTGCCGATCGGTCAGCTTCAGTTTGTAAATCGTTTTTAGCCTTTTCAACAATTCCCAGTTCACCCTGAGTCATTACATCGCGGATAATTTTTCCAGCTCGATTAGCTGCACTAACTGAACACGCTAACAATCTTATAATTAATGGAGAACTTGCAGCCATATCTTCTGAAAATTATCAATTTATTCGATATTAAGTTTTTTAAGTTACTTTTAAAATGTAAAAATTAAAACTATTTTTACCGTTTATTTCCATTTTCAAAAATAAGTATCAAACGATTGCAAATACACTACTGTACGTACCAGTACAATGGAACTGTTTCAACATAATACTTATTATAACAAATAATAGTTTATACTTTAAGTACTTGATAAAATGACGTTCTAATAAATAAACAAAATATATAAATCAAGGCTAATGATTACGTTTTTTTTTTCTTTTTTTTTTAAACATGCTGCCAAGTAAAGGTCATATTAATACGTGATCAGTTGTTTTTTCTTTTCTAAATTCACAAATATGTTAAAAATAAAAACTTTTATTTTTCATTATTAACCATGAATTATTGAATGTACAACGGTATTACCTTTTATACAGGCAAAAAAAAATACTTACTGCATTTACATTGCCACAGTATGTATTATTTTATAAAATTGGATATTATTTGAATTAATGTTTTATGCGTGTAAATATTTGAGAAGCTAATAAAGGTTTGTTCATTTTTTTCAAATTCTCCAAAATTTGAAAAATTTTATAAAGTATACATTTAAAATTTGTTATAATTACGAGCAAGACTGACAATGTGAGGTTATTGTACACTGTATACTATGAGAGACGTATTCTGTGTTAATCGGACGAGTTTTGACACTATGTTTAAAATGAGTACCAGTGAGATTTTAACAATGACACGAGTCGTATTCGTAATATAATTACGTACGAGATAGATAATATATGGTATTTTTTGCACCTACCTCCAATAAAATAGCTGCTTCAGTCTATGCTTAGTCGAATAGTAGGTTATAAAAAAAAACAACTGATAGACAAACAGTGACTTACAATGTAATTGGTATAGAGCAATCAGTTTTGTTTTACTCTACCACACTAGTGCGTAATGAGTTACTTTACACGCATGTAAAACAGCTATTTTATAGAGGTAGTTCATACAGTATATTTCATTCAGGATATGTCTATGAAACGATTCGGACGCAGAATACTTACAATAGCTTCTAAAAAATTCCGTCTAATGTCGCTAGCGTACACTACGTTTTGTTTTGAGAAAAAAACTTTTTGAAATTACCATAGAATTTAACATTCCTCACATGGGTTTTAAGAATTGTAATAACAAAATCTATTAGTACATTATCCCTACAACGATAGTAAATATATACCAAATTTGAAAAGTATCCGATGTGTATTCCAGAGTTTTAAGAAAAACTGCTCTAAGAACTCTAACTTTGAAACTGAGTATGTCATTTTCTACAAGCTCACCGAATTAGAATCGGATCAGAGAAAAAAACCGAACACAGAATGAGAAAATTGTTGTTTTTCAACATTAAGTCACTTTTTAAGTACACACGGCTTACACTAACAGGAAATGACACTCCAAATAAAAAATAAGCTCAACTTTTAGTTCAGTGGGCATTTTAAGTGTATTTAAATACTGAAGCAACATTTGAACAACTCTTCTCCGAAACATTATTAGATGCGAACCTCCGTGTGCGCTCATTGAATTCAGCGTGTCATTTTCTATCAGTACACCGAATTTGAAATGTATTCGATACGTATTTCAGACTTTCCCAGAAAAGCACTTCGAACGGGTCTATCTTCGAAAGGGTAAGTAATTTGTAGTAAGGCAAAGGTAGGGTAAAGAAGTTTTGTAGATCATATTTTTTCTATTAGTACTATATTCTTTGAATCTAAAATTAAAATGCTAAAACTAAAACTTATCAATCAAAATCAAACTTGGCGCAAGCGAAGCCGCAGGCAAAAGCTAGTTATTTATAAACGTACTGAATTTGAATTGGATCCGACCTAGCTAAAAAGTATTTTTATCTCCAAAACCCACCCGGTTTTGGTTGTGCGTTGTACGTCAATGTTAGAGTTTTAACTAAGTAGATTAACCCTCTTAGGGGATGAATTTTCAAAAATCCTTTCTTAGTGCTCACTTATGCCATAAATAGGGGAGTTCTTTGCAAAATTGCATGCTTCTAGACCCACCGACTTAGGCTGTGAGTTATACGGTCAGTCAATATAAGAGTTTTAACAGGGTTTATTAACCCCCTAAGGGGATGAATTTTCAAAAATCGTTTCTTAGTGCACATCTACTTTACATATGCAAAATGTTATGCTTCTAGACCCACCGGTTTAGACTGTGAGTTGTACGGTCAGTCAATGTTATAGCTTTAACTAAGTAGATTAACCCCTTTAGGGGATGAATTTTCAAAAATCCTTTCTTAGTGCTCATTTACGTAATATAGGGGACTTCTGTGCAAAATGTCATGATTTTAGACTCACCGGTTTGGACTGTGCGTTGTACGGTCAATCAATGTTAGAGTTTTAACTAAGTAAATTAACCCCATTAAGGGATGAATTTTCAAAAATCTTTCTTTAGTACACATCCACGGTATATAAGGAAAGGAACTCATGTGCAAAATTTCATTGCTCTAGACCTACCGGTTTAGGCTGTACGTTGTCTGTCAGCCGACGGACTTTTTTATTAAGAAAAAGTGAAAAAGTGCAATTTAAAAACGTAAATATCAGAAATTTGCTATCCGGCACCCAGAAACAGTTAAGGGTATTTACAGCGAATAAAACAAGACGACGAACTTGTTATCTAATTAATTATAATTTTAAAATTTTAACCCCTTCCACAGTCAGTCACTGCAGTATTCGACATTACGCAATCTTTAAAAATTCGTCAGTCAATAATATGTGTATAAACACAAAAGTATTAGGTTCACAGCTAAATAATAATTTTATAATAAACTAACTGTCACCCGCGTCTTCGTCCGCGTGGAATTCATGTTTGTAAGCTTGGTACTTATATTTCTATTTGCAGTTACCGCCTGAATATATTTATTTAGATGAGTTTAGTTACAGTTAGTAATTATTATAATATATTACAGAGTAGCTACTGTTTGCTACAATTGTTAAGAAACACCCATTGTTACAACGCTATCAACATAGAAAAATTAGTTTATTATTTCAAACAATGTCACCGTCGGGATACGAACCCCCGACGGTGACATTGTTTGAAATAATAAACTAATTTTTCTATGTTGATAGCGTTGTAACAATGGGTGTTTCTTAACAATTGTAGCAAACAGTAGCTACTCTGTAATGAATATATTTATGTTTTGTTTTGCAAAATTGTCCCAAACACCTGTCAATAATCTCAAGATTTCTATAATAAAAAAAAAGTTCTCTGTCATGGTCATAGAAGCCCCATTATCTAAATGTGTCCAAGGCCTTCCAATAGGTTAAAGACGGCCCTGTCAATACGGCCAAACCTCTCTTCTCTATGATACGGCCCGCGAGCAGAATCTATTCTGAAAATAACTACCTCAAATATGACACCTAAACATCAATGAGCTTATCAAAAGCAAGAGAGCTCAGGTGTCTGGATCCTCAGGCTCAAGATAATTTACCCTTTTTACCTTTGTATTATGAAATTTAAACTAAATAAATGAAGATTTCAATTTAGTATGTGTTTTTAGTTTTAGAGTTAGGCCCGTTAACACACCCTATATCTTATGAATGGTCCTTTAGAAAAATTAGTCTGACACCCCTGATATAGGGAACTTCTGTCTCTGTGCAAAATTGCATGCTTCTGGACCTACCCGGTTTAGGCTGTGCGTTTGTATGCCAGCCAAGTGTTAAAGTTTTTAACTTTTAACTACCTAAGTAAATTTAAGCCCCTTAAAATATAAATTTTCAAAAATCCTTTCTTAGTGCTCCCCTTACGCCATATAAGGGACTTTGTGCAAAATTTCATGCTTCTAGACCCACCGGTTTAAACTGTGCGTTGTATGGTCAGTCTATGTTTTAACCAAGTAGATTAACCCCCTTATAGGGGATGAGTTTTCAAAATTCATTTCTTGTTACATAGCCACGTTATTGAAGGAACTCCTGTGCAAAATTCCATGCTTTTAGGGCTACCGGTTTAGGCTGTACGTTGTCTGTCAGCCTTCCAGAGGGACTTTTTTTAAATAAACAGCGAAAAAAAATGAGTTTATTTGTGCAATAAAATTCAACAAAACATAAAGATTGGAAATTTGTTACCCGGCTATCAGAACTATTTAAGAGGTATTTATTACGAATAAAACAGAGAGACTATAAAATGTATTGCATAAGTAGACGTACATAGGCTTACATAGGCGTGCGCACAGGGGTAATTGAACTCGGCACTTAAATCTTTTTTAATGCATTTATCTAGAAGTGAAACTTCTTCAGTTGTAGCATTTGTTGACGATTTTAATATTTCAGGATTATGAAATGGTTATGTGGAATTTGTTAGCTAACTAACACTGCAAAGGCGTGTAGAGTTGCGTATGACGTTTAGACAGAGAGAGAAGAAACCCCACTTTCTCCTGTCAACTGTCGGTTGAAGTTTAACTTTTCGTCTGATCCAGGCCAATTTTCTCTACCGCGCCTGAAGAAGTTTCACTTCAAAAATCATCATATATAGTATTGATGAATTCGTGTTTCAATAATTTTTCATTTACCACTCGCACGTTACTCTTAAAAACATTTTTTTTATTATACCTATCAATTTACCTCCTGAAATTAAACCCTGGAATCAAAATCCAACTTTTTACACTTCGCGTCTATATTTTGACCAACACACCCTATCAAATAGTTTGAGAGAAAATCGCCTGTAACAGACTACAACAATGACTACAACTAGTCCGTTTTACACGGAACACTAAAAACAATTTAAGTAGTTGAGTGTCTGGTCAGTAAGAAGAATAGAGGTAAATAAACATTTTTCATCTTATTTATATCGCCCTTAGTGATACCTGTTTGTTGCTGTCAATGGAATTATCTATTTACTTGTATTTTTAAAACGATTATGCAATAGGTAATAAATGTAATAATATTAAAATACTGTGGGCAGGACCGGATTATTGTATAGACCAAATGAGACAAATGTCTAGGGCCCGATGTTTAGAAAGGACCTGGTCAAACTGTCTATCTTGAACAGATTTGTAAACAAGACAGTTTACTTTTCTGTTGGACAACTGTGTATAATAAACAAATAAACAAAAATGTATTGCTTTTTATGTGGATATTCTAAAATCTAAAGAAAATGTGTTCATGGTTTCATTTTATTAAAAACTAATTTTTCCGATAATATAGAATTCTTTTTATACACTCAAAAAAAGTCTTATTTGAATGTACTTTTTTCAACTATTTTTCAGAATTCAAAAAGGCCAAAGTGGGTTAGTCCGGCCCTGACTGTGGAAGTGGTTAAAATTTAAAAATATAATTAATTAGATAACAGTCTGACGTCTTATTTTATTCGTTATAAATACCCTTAACTGTTTCTGGGTGCCGGATAGCAAATTTCTGATATTTACGTTTTCAGAAGTTTATTGCACTTTTTTCTTTATAAAAGATCCCCTCTAAATGCTGACAGACAACACAAACAGCCTAACCGGTAGGCCTAGAGCAGCCCTACTCAAAGTGTGCTCCGCGGAACCCTAGGGATCCGCGAAACCCCTGTGGGGGCTCCGCAAGAATTTAGAAAAATATTAAAAACACCTCTCTCTCTGTTTGAGGCGATGTCCACGAGGCGCAGCCAAACTTAGTCGCCACCACAGTACAAATTAATTATTATTGTACCATACCGCCGCCGATAGGTATCTACTTGTGTGAGCGCAGTCCCTTTGATAAAAGCCACCCCTGAGACTAGGCGCTATAGTTATAAACAAAACATAAAGTCGAGAATTGCTTGCACTGTCAATTTGTATTTCTATTTTTATTTCGGATTATAATACTATTAATAAGTAACTGTTACATTGTCCTCGTATTATGCTTATTAATAAAGAATGCATATAAAGACATTTTTGTTTTATTGAGGGTTCCGTCAAGTATTTCGTTTTCCAAAAGAGTTCCGTCACCAAAAAAGTTTGAGAACCGCTGGCCTAGAGCAACGAAATTTTGCACATGAGTTCTTATATACCGTGGTAGTGTACTAAAGAAGGATTTTTTAAAATTCATCCCCTAAGGGGGTTATTTACTTGGGTAAAACTTTAACATTGACTGACCTAAGCCAGTGGGTCTAGAAGCATGCAATTTTGCAAAGAACTCCCCTATATGGCGTAAGTGAGCACTAAGAAAGGATTTTTGAAAATTCATCCCCTTAGGGGGATAATCTACTTTAACACTGACTTGCTGACGAACAATGCAGAGCCACTACCGTTGTTACTATCGTGTTTCATCTCAATCGGGGGTGGAGCCGCGGGGATAGCAGCAGCTAGTTTTCTATAAGCCTACCGAATTTGAATCGGTTCCGAGAGATTTTCCAAAATTGTCAAAAAAAAAATTGGTTGTCTGTAAAGTCGGTTTACGGACGATAGTTTTACGTGATAACGTCATAAAGAAACATTGATGAACTCTCTGACGTCACGCGAGAAGAGAGAGAAATGCGTACAAGCCGACGCTTGGGCCGATCGTGCCTCTCTATAGTTTATACCGCGCTCTCGCTTGCACGCTCATGCTCAGGCGGAACGTGACACTTTTTCGTGCGTGCAGCCAGTGTTTCATCAATTTATAAGACGTTATCACGTCAAAAAACTAAGACTGAGGAAATTTTCTCGTGTCGTTTTCTATCAGTAGGTACACCGAATTTGAAATGTATTCAATGCGTATTCCAGACTTTCCAGAAAAGCACTTAGAACGGGTCTATCTTCGAAAGGGTAAGTAGTTAGTAGGTAATTGGTAGTAAGGTAAAGATAGGGTAAAGAAGTTTTGTAGATAATATACTATATTCTTTGAATCTAAAATTAAAATGCTAAAACTAACACTTATCAATCAAAATCAAACTTGGCGCAAGCGAAGCCGCAGGCAAAAGCTAGTTATTTATAAACGTACTGAATTTGACTTGGATCCGACCTAGCTAAAAAGTATTTTTATCTCCAAAACCCACCCGGTTTAGGTTGTGCGTTATACGTCAACGTTAGAGTTTTAACTAAGTAGATTAACCCTCTTAGGGGATGAATTTTCAAAAATCCTTTCTTAGTGCTCACTTATGCCATAAATAGGGGAGTTCTTTGCATAATTGCATGCTTCTAGACCCACCGACTTAGGCTGTGAGTTATACGGTCAGTCAATATAAGAGTTTTAACAGGGTTGATTAACCCCCTAAGGGGATGAATTTTCAAAAATCGTTTCTTAGTGCACATCTACTTTATATATGCAAAATGTTATGCTTCTAGACCCACCGGTTTAGACTGTGAGTTGTACGGTCAGTCAATTTTAGAGCTTTAACTAAGTAGATTAACCCCTTTAGGGGATGAATTTTCAAAAATCCTTTCTTAGTGCTCATTTACGTAATATAGGGGACTTCTGTGCAAAATGTCATGATTTTAGACTCACCGGTTTGGACTGTGCGTTGTACGGTCAATCAATGCTAGAGTTTTAACTAAGTAAATTAACCTCCTTAAGGGATGAATTTTCAAAAATCTTTCTTTAGTACACATCCACGGTATATAAGGAAAGGAACTCATGTGCAAAATTTCATTGCTCTAGACCTACCGGTTTAGGCTGTGCGTTGTCTGTCAGCCGACGGACTTTTTTATTAAGAAAAAGTGAAAAAGTGCAATTTAAAAACGTAAATATCAGAAATTTGCTATCCGGCACCCAGAAACAGTTAAGGGTATTTACAGCGAATAAAACAAGACGACGAACTTGTTATCTAATTAATTATAATTTTAAAATTTTAACCCCTTCCACAGTCAGTCACTGCAGTATTCGACATTACGCAATCTTTAAAAATTCGTCAGTCAATAATATGTGTATAAACACAAAAGTATTAGGTTCACAGCTAAATAATAATTTTTTAATAAACTAACTGTCACCCGCGTCTTTGTACAATTGTACAATTGTTAAGAAACACCCATTGTTACAACGCTATCAACATAGAAAAATTAGTTTATTATTTCAAACAATGTCATTGTCACCGTCGGGGGTTCGTATCCCCGACGGTGACATTGTTTGAAATAATAAACTAATTTTTCTATGTTGATAGCGTTGTAACAATGGGTGTTTCTTAACAATTGTAGCAAACAGTAGCTACTCTGTAATGAATATATTTATGTTTTGTTTTGCAAAATTGTCCCAAACACCTGTCAATAATCTCAAGATTGAAGCACATTTTTTTTCTATAATAAAAAAAAAGTTCTCTGTCATGGTCATAGAAGCCCCATTATCTAAATGTGTCCAAGTCCTTCCGATAGGTTAAAGACGGCCCTGTCAATACGACCAAACCTCTCTTCTCTATGATACGGCCCGCGAGCAGAATCTATTCTGAAAATAACTACCTCAAATATGACACCTAAACATCAATGAGCTTATCAAAAACAAGAGAGCTCAGGTGTCTGGATCCTCAGGCTCAAGATAATTTACCCTTTTTACCTTTGTATTATGAAATTTAAACTAAATAAATGAAGATTTCAATTTAGTATGTGTTTTTAGTTTTAGAGTTAGGCCCGTTAACACACCCTAAATCTTATAAATGGTCCTTTAGAAAAATTAGTCTGACACCCCTGATATAGGGAACTTCTGTCTCTGTGTAAAATTGCATGCTTCTGGACCTACCCGGTTTAGGCTGTGCGTTTGTATACCAGCCAAGTGTTAGAGTTTTTAACTTTTAACTACCTAAGTAAATTTAAGCCCCTTAAAATATAAATTTTCAAAAATCCTTTCTTAGTGCTCCCCTTACGCCATATAAGGGACTTTGTGCAAAATTTCATGCTTCTAGACCCACCGGTTTAAACTGTGCGTTGTATGGTCAGTCAATGTTTTAACCAAGTAGATTAACCCCCTTATAGGGGATGAGTTTTCAAAATTCATTTCTTGTTACATAGCCACGTTATTGAAGGAACTCCTGTGCAAAATTCCATGCTTTTAGGGCTACCGGTTTAGGCTGTGCGTTGTCTGTCAACCTTCCAGAGGGACTTTTTTTAAATAAACAGCGAAAAATGAGTTTATTTGTGCAATAAAAATTCAACAAAACATAAAGATTGGAAATTTGTTACCCGGCTATCAGAACTATTTAAGAGGTATTTATTGCGAATAAAACAGAGAGACTATAAAATGTATTGCATAAGTAGACGTACATAGGCTTACATAGGCGTGCGCACAGGGGTAATTGAACTCGGCACTTAAATCTTTTTTAATGCATTTATCTAGAAGTGAAACTTCTTCAGTTGTAGCATTTGTTGACGATTTTAATATTTCAGGATTATGAAATGGTTATGTGGAATTTGTTAGCTAACTAACACTGCAAAGGCGTGTAGAGTTGCGTATGACGTTTAGACAGAGAGAGAAGAAACGATTCTCCCACTTTCTCCTGTCAACTGTCGGTTGAAGTTTAACTTTTCGTCTGATCCAGGCCAATTTTCCCTACCGCGCCTAAAGAAGTTTCACTTTAAAAATTATCATATATATTGATGAATTCGTGTTTCAATAATTTTTCATTTACCATCCGCACGTTACTCTTAAAAACACTTTTTTTATTATACCTATCAATTTACCTCCTGAAATTAAACCCTAGAATCAAAATGCAGCTTTTTACACTTCGCGTCTATATTTTGACCAACACACCCTATCTCTGTGCCAACTTCCAAATTTTTACGTCAATTAATAGTTTAAGAGAAAATAGCCTGTAACAGATGGACGGACGAACGGGTACCGAAATGATTCTACAAGTAGTCCGTTTTACACGGAACACTAAAAACAATTTAAGTAGTCAGTAAGAAGAAAAGAGGTAAATAAACATTTTTCCATCTTATTTATATCGCCCTTAGTGATACCTGTTTGTTGCTGTCAATGGAATTATCTATTTACTTGTATTTTTGAAAGAGGCGTTTCCAAATGACATTCAATAATAAGAACAAAATTTTTTATATACCGGATGTTTTCACAGCTCTCTTACACTAACAGGAAATAACACTCCAAATAAAAAATCCTAACATCCACACAGTCCAACAGCCAAACAACCTAACAGCCAAATAGTCCAATAGCCAAACAGCCCAACATCCCAACGTTCAACATCCAAACATATTTTCTTTATAATTGTAATTTATGGTCTGAGAAAAATTGGTCTACAATTTTATTTACTTGAATTGTAATTTGTGTCTCGCGATCATGTTTTACTTTTTAAAAAGTAAAATAACACTGTATGATTGTTTTGTTAACTTTTCAAAGAGCAATATAAATAATTTTGTTGTTAATAAAGAAATTATTAATATAGGTTTAATTAGGTATTATTGTGAGATACAACTTTGGAATTACAAATATTAAATTATATTGTGTTTTATTGGTTTTACTTTTACATTTATTTTTGCAAAAATAGGGAAGTTATTAAGCTTATCTGTCTCTTTTTGAGTTTACAAACTGTACTGATTTTTAATTGTTTTTATAAACATATCTGAAAAGTAACACTCTCTCTATAAAACACTTTGTATACAGATAGCTTGTCCGGGAATTATATAACAGTCTAACAACAGCTAACAAGGACTTTTAGGCGGCGCCTTAATTCAACAGTCGGGGAAAGTAGGGTAATTGAGAACACGTAACTTAAAACACAAATAATAAATGACAGAAACAAATATAATCAGCTTTAATTGAAACAGTAACGTTTTTAATCTTCCTACATAATAATAACAAAATTCTTCGAAATCAACTATATAATGAAAATATGAAAGAAAATAAAAAACACTGTTATTCCTATGACACTGTGTGGGGTATTTGAGATCGGTCCGCGGGGGAAATAGGAACGATATGAGGTAATTAATAACGACGTAATTAAATCTTTGTTTGGCATAAATCACACACGTAAACCTTGCTAAACTAGCCGGTGCTAAATTTGTCATGTACCCAGTTCTTACAAGTGATGCACAGAATCTAATCATCTCTAATAGATGGGGATTCATATTATTTGCTGCAGATTGTACAGTAATACAGTAATTCTGAGGTTAGAATATTTTGATAGGCTCGACCAACTAATAGGGGTTCCCAATTACCCGAAGTAGGCAATTGAAATGAAAATGACCGTTGCAAATGTAGGCTTTGGTGAACTTGAAAATACGTAAATAATAACAAAAAATGACGTCTTTGAATTCAAAAAGATGATGTCTGCACCGATTACTATACATACGACAAAATTGTAACACAAGTACAAAATATATCGTCTGCCTAACCGTGGCAGCACGTGCGTGACCTCTCACTCTCAATTTTGTGGGTGCACTGACATGTTCTCTGGCACTGACTGGCGCTTGCCGCGTCTATTTAACGCACAGTATAGAGCGGCGAGCAGTATTTCATATCTGTTCCCAATTACCCATCGTTCTCAATTACCCTACTTTCCCCTATATATTATTCGAGTTTTACAAATCAGAAATACCTCTTAAATGGTTCTGGGATCCTTATTCGTATTTTGTTAAATATGACAGATATTGTCAAATGCGGCTTAAAATTTGAAAAAAACACAACGTCGAATACCTCTTATAAGCTTATGAGGGCTGAATAATAAGTTCTCGATATTTTGTTCCTGAATCCTGACCCTGTTACTCCCTACATGCCCGACGCTAGTCGTCTATGCGAATATATGCCCGAAGAACTTTTAGTTTTCTTCTGGAACACTTTTCGGATACTTTTAAAATTCGTGAATCATAAATGAAATGCAAAATGATATTCTGAATTCAATAAATTCATTCGCTCGTCAGTATTACCGTTTCGAAGATTGAGTCTTTTCAGATTTTTGTCTGGATATTCTGGAATATTAGACTCTTTTTGAAAAAAAGATAGGTAGAGACGTGCATGTTTAAACTTCAAAAACTTTCAGAACTTAAAGTTGCGCTTATTTTTTATTCAGTGCCGTCTTTAACCTATTGGAGGCTCTGTGGACACATTAGGATAATGGCCCCTATGACCTTGACAGAGTACTTTTTTTATTATTATAGAGGAAAAAATTGTGGTTCATCTTATGATTATTAACAGGTGTTTGGGACAATTCTGCAAAACAAAACAAAAATATACCCAAACGGAAATGTTACGCTAAAAGTTCTAACTGCAAATCGTATACTTTCAAATATACCAAGCTTCAAACATAAATTCCACGCGGACAAAGTCGCGGGTAACAGCTAGTTTATTATAAAATTATTATTTACCTGGGCGCCTGATACTTTTGTGTTTATATTATTGACTGACGAATTTTTATAGATTGCGTAATGTCGAATACTACGTATACTGCAGTCCTTAATCAAAAGGTCAAATCTGTAATTTTACAGTTTTGAAATATTTAGACTTGAGAAGCTGCAACATTAATTACTCTTTTATTTTCTTATCAAGCTTATTATGCATGCGTAATATCTATTTAAATTATAAAGATTTAACACTGAAATGATATATTTTGATGTTTTTATCTTAACTTTATATTTTTAATGTCTACAAAAATACAAAAAAGAACTGTTTTGGTACCAAATTAGTTATTATTACACCTGCTTGTTTATATTTTGTCAAAGACGAATTTTAAAACTAGTATTATGCAATACCTATTGCAATACTGTGGCAGGGCCGGATTATTAGTATAGACCATTGCTCAATGGTATAGACCAAATGAGACAAATGTCTAGGGTCCGGTTTTTAGAAACGACCCGGTCAGACTGTCAATTTTGAACAGATTTGTAAACATGATAAGTTACTTTTCTGTTGGACAACAGCTGTGTATAATAAACAAATAAACAAAAATGTATACCTTTTTAATGGATACTCTAAAATCTAAAGAAAATGTGTTCATGTTTCTTTTTATTAAAAACTAACTTTTCCGATAATTTAGAATTCATTTTATACACTCAAAAAAAACATATTTGAATGTACTTTTTTTAAACTATTTTTTATATTTCTAAAAGGCCGAAGTTAATTAGTCCGGCCCTGACTGTGGAAGGGGTAAAAATTTTAAAAATATAATATATTAGATAACAGTCTGATTGTCATTAAAGACGGCAAATTGTGGTGTGAGTAAAAAAACTATTATGCAACTATGTTTGGTCTTGTTCTATTCGCTAGAAATACCTCTTAGCGTTTCTGGGAGCTGGATAGCAAATTTTTGATATTTACGTTTTATTCGATTTTTTTACACTTTTTCTTAATAAAGGCTGACGGACAACGCACAGTCTAAACCGGCAGGTCCAGAGCAATGAAATTTTGCACATGAGTTCCTTATATGACGTGGATGTGTACTTAAAATTCATCCCCTAAGAGAGTTAATGTACTTAGTTAAAACTCTAACATTGACTGACCGTACGACGCACAGCCTAAACCGGTGGGTCTAGATCAGTGCTGAGCAAATCTTTTGATCGTCGGGCCACATTGCTGATGAAAATTTGACGGTGGGCCAAAAATTTGGAGAGCAAAAAAAATCTCCTTTCATTTCAGCAACAGGAAGGTCTTTTTTCTAAAATTTTTTTTATGTGCCAAATTATATTGCCAAACTTTTTTTCGCTCTTAATAATCATTTATAAACTGTTTCGTGGGCCGGAGAAAATTCTACTGCGGGCGGATTTGCCCAGGCCTGGTCTAGATGCATGCAATTTTGCACAGAAGTCCCCTATATGGCGTAAGTAAGCACTAAGAAAGGATTTTTGAAAATTCATCCCCTTTGGGAGCTAGTCTACTTTAATACTTACTTACAGAACTATTTTGGACAACCTCTCGGAACAGATTCAAATTCGGTAGAAAATGACACGCTGAAGTCACCAAGCCCCTCCGTTGCTTCGTATCACTTACCGTTTCGAAGATAGACCCGTTCGAAGTGGTTTTCTGGAAAGTCTGGAATACGCATCGGATACATTTCAAATTCGGGTTACTGATAGAAAAAGACACGCTTAATTCAATGAGCGCAGCCGGAGGTCTGTATCTATAACCGTTTCGGAGATAGAGGCGTTCGAATGTCGCTTCGGTGTTTAAAAATACTTCAAATGGCCACAGAACCAAAAGTTGAGCTTATTTTTTTATTCGGAGTGTCATTTCCTGTTAGTATGAGCCGTCTGGACCTGAAAAGCGAGTTATTGGAAAATCTTGAAAATCGACTAAAAACGCGATTTTTCCCATAGTATAGCCTTAGTTTTTATGTGATTTTTTTAAGACAATTTTAGACAATGTCTCCGATCCGATTTAAATTCGGTGGGCTTATGTAAAATGACACGCTGAAGTCACCAAGCCCCTCCGTTGCTTTGTATCACTTACCGTTTCGAAGATAGACCCGTTCGAAGTGGTTTTCTGGAAAGTCTGGAATACGCATCGGATACATTTCAAATTCGGGTTACTGATAGAAAAAGACACGCTTAATTCAATGAGCGCAGCCGGAGTTCTGTATCTATAACCGTTTCGGAGATAGAGATTTTTTCAACACTTCAGAATGTCTGCTGTCAAAAATCGAAAGCGACATTCTTTTTAAAGTGAAACTTTTATTCTATCGCCCCGAATTTTTCTGGCCGTCTGTTGCATGTCGCGTTACAGGCGGCCGCGGAGTAGGGGTAAAGTGAAATGCGTTCGGAGTAGGCGCTCGGTAGAGCAGCCAAGGCCAATATGGCGGCGCCCATGGTTAGCATCAGCTGACCGTGTAGTATGTATAACACATAGTCAGTCTGTCATGCGGGCAAGTGCTGTACAGTGTTTACATGTTTTTATTCGTGTATTCATGTGAATATTGTTGTTTATAATTAATCGTGATGGATAAGGCCTAGTTTATATGAGAGGCGTTCAACGCGCGTTGGGCCAACGCGCGTTGAACGCTCTTCATGTGTGCTAGGCCTTAGTGTCTACAATCCAACGCCTACAATCCAATAAAAGTTTCACTTGCGTCGTGGTTTCTTAAAACCACACAACTGTTTTTTTTATCTATGTTTCTATTGTTTACAGTAAAAAAGGAAAATAATGCGTGTTCAGTTTCCACAAACTTGAATATTTTATTAATCGACAATATACATAATTATAACAGAAATAAATTTCTATAGTATAATATTTAGCATTTAGCTCACAGTACTTTGTTTTTATAATACAATAATAATTATTAATATTGCTAACATAATATGGGCACCGTTCTACCAATCCTAATCTACCTATTCACAATTCTAGTTTCATTATACCAAACGCTAGCAACTAACTTTATTAAATACGCTATTTATATAACTGCAATCAATTAAATGAAACCAAAACAAAATGCTTATATTAAAAACAATTAAAAACAGCATGCTGCAGATATATTGTTTTAAATGTAATCGCTTATAAAACAACATTCGACAATAATGTTGTTGGACTGCATGAAAATATAACAAAAATCACGGCCCGCAAACAATTAGTCAGGTCACATTAACACCTTTTTACCTAAATACATAAGGACATAATATTTTTGAGTTGTTTGTGACTTGTTTCATTTATTTATTTAACATGAGTCTGAATCACAGTACCCGAAGGGAGGGCTTTGAGGGCCGAGTCTGGCTGATAAATGCCGATCACTGGCCTATATAACATACCTATATAATTATTTAACAACTCAAAAATCATAACTACACTTTATAAGATTTAAACGAATGAATATAAATTATTAAGTTCTATTTTTAGAAATGTACAAACCCTACTGAAAATAATAAATATGATTATGATTTAAGTATTGAGTATCAATTGTTTCTTTCCTAGTGACCAATAATTAATTTTTGTTCATGGAAAAATACATTACATTTGTTTTGAGCAAATGACGTTCAAGAAGGAAAATTGTAAAAAATATCTACCTCTTATTTACTTATTTAATACCCAAGAGTTTATTTCTATTTTTTTATGAAGTATATTTTTAAAAAGATATATTGCGTGAAGTGAATTGTTAAACCGGTAGTTTCAAATGAAATAAGCTCATAGAATATCTCATCTAACAAATGAATATTTTCACTTTGTGAAAAAGTTTTCGTTAATATAACAATTTCCGGTAAGCTTCGGACAGTTTTGGCATCAAATATATTGCGGAGTTCAATTTATTTGTGAAATAAGCTTTGTATAAAAGTAATAGCATTATTACTGCAGTTAAAATTCTGAAAAATTAAATACTAAAAAATAATTACCATGCAAAGAGAATAAAAACACAAAACAAAAGATTGTTTTTATAATGTAGGTAAAAGTGGCATTCTCTTGATCGTATTTATTCTTTAATGATATGTTTCCGTTTTATGTCCGATTCTTACCGATGGCAAGTGTAGATGCTTGATCCTCCGTTTTGACAATAATTACCGAGAGTATTTCTTAAAACAAGTCCACACATTCAGAACTGCGCATTCATCAACATTAAACGAAACTATCGATACATCGGAAGTCCCTATTCAATATTAATATCGATATATCGCGTACATCACCATGCAAACACTGATTTTCGAAACCAATTAATTTAAGTTAAAAGATATTCTAGTACATCTACAATATAACCTTGAGTAACCAAATTATGTTTTAATTGATTAACCTAGCATGGCGATTTATTTACTTCCTAGAATCATCGTTAAGCTCTTGTTAGATGGCAGTTACCAATCTTTTATATTCATAAAGTATATTACTCTTTATGAGCTCTGAACAGATTTTAGCTGACACGTGTTGCAATACTGTAAACAAATGAACACATTATCCGCTGTTTTCATTTATAATGGGTGTGTTCACTGGTCTCTTTTTTTATTATTTTTAATCAAAATTATGAGAAGGCACGCGCCACAAAAAATAAATTATGCGCATGTGTTCCCATCATTTTGATAAATGTACTAATACATTGGGCGTGTTTGGCCGAAGTAAGTACTTACTAAATTTAGTAAGTCACTCACTATACTTACAAAATTTTCGGCCGGAACACAAAATAAGTGCTAACGCAGTAAGCATGGCTTAATATAAGACGCCATTTTGCATATTGTTGATGTAAACCATATTATATGATGTAAACAAAACAGACATGAACAGACCTGTCATTTATCCATTTGCAACTATTTACATGAATTAAATTATATTAATAAATTTAGTACTGTCTGGTACTGTCAATTATATTCTGTCTATGAGGTTATGTACGGGATATAACGTAAACCAGTGTTTTGAGTTATGTCAAGCCAGTAAGTCTGTTCTGGCCGAAAAACGCTATAGTCAGCTTGTAAGATTTTAATTTTTTTATGCTAACTGGCTTACTAAATTTAGTAAGTACTTACATCGGCCAAACACGCCCAATAACGTTCGGACATTGACATTTATAGATATGACAGTTAAAGTATCCAATCATTTTTTAGTGTTCAATTTTCACAAAAACTGTCAACAATGTAAATATAACCTATAAAATTAAGACCAAAGCAAATATTCTTTGAAATGCAAAAAAAAAACCGAGGCGTAACGTGTACGTTGTAATTTCTATTAAACCAATAGATTCAAAGAAAATAAGCCGTGACAGTCGGACAGACACAAGAATGATCCTTTCAGGGCTCCGTTTGTTCATCGGATGTACAAAACCCTAATAAGTTATCTGAGACATGCATAATTTGGGTCATTTGCTAGTTATCGGACACTCTGCTCAGATGTTACTCAAAAATTAATTTGCTAATATGCCACTCGATTAATCAAGGTTACATTACACATGTTTTCAAAAATAAAATCTGAAGAATTACATTTTAAAAATCATTAGAAAAGTATTATACGTATACAAATATTTTTCAATTACAATAGCAATCAAATTTAAATTCAGTTTAACAAACAATAAAATATTTACAACAGAATGTAAAAGTTAACGTTATAATCTTTTTCTATTCTGTATATTATAAAAAGCACCTTTGATAACAAATTTTTAAAGTTTCTATATTAGCGCTCTCTGTAACGATTGAAAAAGATACCTATTTTATCAAATATCAGATATGGCTCAATTTCTTACTTTTAGGTTACTCTCCTAGCAGTTATTCAACTACGATACCACTGTAATAATACATTCTTTCAAGATTTCTATACAGTATACATTGTTTCAAACAAAACTAATAGACGCAATTGACCTTAGTTGTCGAGCGTCTATAATCTAATATCTCAAACAGAAGTTTCCCAAAAACAGGCCACGATCGGCAGACAATCAGGTTGGCGTTCTGCGGACCCAACAAGCTAAACTCGTATTGAAATAGTTGCGGTAGCGTCGAAGTCGAATATTGGCGGATTGAAGATCATTGCTTTGTAAGCAAAGCGATTTTATTTCTCTGTGTAAATAAAGAAGGGATCTTCATTATCCTAAACTGTAATGGATCACAACCGATTTATTCTAAAAAAATATTTAACTGTAAAGTTCTATAAGATTACTACTTCCATAGTAACTTTAATTATGGTTTCTTGGCGTGCAGAGAGCGCTAAAGAATTCGTCAAAATTAATTATTCAACATTAATTCACTTACAACATTATGGTTGCGATCTGTCTAAAATGTCGATCAAACAATTTATTTATAACGACAAGTGTGTCGTTCTTTATCTACTTAACTACACATAAATTAATAGCAAACGTTAGTTACAAACTTAATCGATGCGATCGGATTAGACAAATCGGTATAATTAATCTCTGATAAAACATATGTTCACATATCCATGGACACGCCTATTGGGATTTGACATAAAACGATATGACATCTGATGATAGGAATTTAAACTATAAACACATTACATTTTACATCTTGTTAGAATTACTATATAGAAAATGGCATATTCGACATTACACTTGGCCTAAACTCCGCTTATATATCAAATCTCAATAAATGCCGCTTTTGAAAATTTTGATATGTATCATGCATGATAAAAGTATGCATAAAAAATATATTTTGTTTAGATATGTTCCTAATTTTCTTCATCATTCAAGCATATTCTATGATTTCAGCTTTATATATCCGATATGTAACATCATCTTATACGCCAATACGTATGGTAAGTATTTAAAGCTCCTAAAGCGCCATTTTTTTTTTAATTTGAGGTCACTGCAATACTGAAGCCCTCAAGCGCGCGTTTATTTTGTGCATTCGTCACTGAATACACCAAGAATTTATAGCTTTACCGTTACCACTCAAGTTTTTTGGTGGTTAAATTTTGTATGAGAAATTACCGTGACAAATTACATGTTCTATTGCTGAATAGCGTCAATAATTTACAATATCTATCTGCAAACATTACTGATACGGTCCGAGAGATAAAACGATTACCGGTTTCTATATCGCTATATCACAAGTCAGAGTGAAATTGATAGAATTCTTGTAGCAAAACACCTTACATACATTACTTAAATCTGTACGAATAATGCACCAAAATGTGTACTTCTTTACTTTTATATTTTATTACAGTTCGCGGGAAAATTTTTTGTACGTCCACTGGGTGACGTCACTTATAAGTAAACCCTGAAAAAAAAATCACACCTGTAACGTAATTAGCTCCGGAGGGATCGAAATGGTTCGTGTAAATATAACAGAGTGCTTTGCGAGATCTTGACCGGCACACTCCAGTTGATAAAGGACTGTTTACTTATTCGTGACGTCACACCTGCGATTTTTGTTTTGTTTTAAAAGTTAAGTGTATCTAATTGTATACCATTAAACGTGTTTTCATTTAAAATATGATACTTTGTAACTTTGGTCACAGTAAATATTCTGAATTGCATTAACTTATACTTGTATGATAGAATCTGTTTCTCTACTGTTCTACTAATAATAGCAGCAGCTTATGAATTATAAAATTCAATCACCTGACTTGGGTTTAATCTACATATGGATTTCAGCGAGAAAAGATCGATTTATGCACAAAATACTTGCAGAAGTATGAAGAAATAAACACTATTGAGCTTAAAGCAAAATATGTATATGGAAGCATTTGTCTGAATCTTTTCTCATCGCCTAATGGGATTATTTTTAATCTGTTGGCACTTTTACTTTTATAAAGAGCCAAAATCAAAAAAGATTACATTTTTTTTATTTTGTTTGCACAAAAACAAATGACCTGTTTTTCTTTAAAAAATAAACAATTGACTGATTTTCAGTTAAAAGAGGCCTAGCGTCAAATAAAAAATCAAACGTTTCGAATTATAAAATACAATAAAATTCTTTGACACATTCTAATCGCGATGGTTTTTTTTTTTATACAGTGGATAGCATTTCACTGACAAACGTTTCAACAATAAATCGTTTGTGTAATCCACAAAGAAAATATATTTAAAAAATAGCCTATCTGAGGCGCCCATATCAACAAACAAATGAATATTACAACATATACATATCTACAAGTTGGCATCTTACAAAAAAATGTTGATTTTTAAATTTACATTACTTTCTATAAAATCATGAGACTCATCAAAGAAAATCATTTGCTAAATGAGACTTAAGCTCAAACATGAATGACTTGAAAATCTCAGCCAGTACACCATTAAAGTGAAAGTAGATTTAGAATGAGTTCCTGGTACTGAATCTTTGAAAACCATTTCATCGAGTCATATTTGTTTAAGTTTTAAATCGATACGTGAAAAACTAGTAAAATTGCAAAAAAACTAAACTGTTTTTTTTTTTTTTGTTTATTTTTCATTGGAATAATATTTTTTTAATTAAATTTGTGCAATAATTGATATTTTATACATACAAAGCAAAGCAATCAGTAATTTACGATCTATACAATTAACTGCTTTCCTGTATAATATATACGTATTAAAAATTAAATCTATATGTTCCATATAAAATCGCTACTATACAAAAGTATCCACATTGAAGTTTTTTGAATTGACTTATAAAAGACAGTCAACACAAATCTACAATAAGACAGTGTACTCTAACAGTACTACATTAACTTACTTTTTTAAACTATATACTTTAAAATATTTATTTGGTTTTTTCTTTTTTTGTTTTTAATCACAATTATTGAAACAGTCGCTTCTCCATACGCGCGCCATTGTTATATTAAACAGGACCTGTTACGGTTACAATATAATGACAATGCACTGTTGGACGACGCGCTGTTGAATTTGTTCTTTTATGAGACATTTATACTAGTATATTATGTATATAAATAAAGCAATAATAATATACATGTAAAGACTATATAAAAAATGTGTCGTCGTAAAACAGACAGAATACTGTATTACCGATATATAATATATATATGTATGTATATAATGTATAAGAGTATAATAATATAAGTATAGAAAACTGCACTATCGACAATGGATATCAATCAAAATACTGAAGACGGTATTTAGAGTAACGTTTCTGTATATATTTTTGTATACTCACAGTGTTTTTGTTTCGATAAAGTTGTACAAAATAGATATCGATAATGTAATTAATATATCAAAGGCACATTATTCAAAATAAAGGTTGACATTTTTATTGCGATCTTCACAATCAGTTGTGAAAATCAGATTTGAAACTGTCGTCTGAAGCGATCGAAAAACGAAAAGCTTTCAAACATCACACGAAACGGTTAAATAAGCATGGCGGAACGGGAAGGGAGAAGACAGACAGAGACGCACGCATACGTAACAAAAAAACAGAGACCTATCGTCGTCGGCACACTGAAAAGAATAGCCGAGACAGTTGAAAGTTATACATATATTAAAATAATATTATTTATGTAGAGTAGTGATGTGTTGTTGTTTTTGACGTGGCGTGTTGTTGTCATGTTTTGCTGCGACAGTCGGCGTATGTGATAGAACGAGACAAACTGATGTGTGTTGTTTGTTTGTTGTCTGTTGTTTGTTTACTGCAACAGTTGATGTGCTCGCTCGTTAGCTATCTTAATTCGTCCCTCGTTCGATTCACCCTAGAAACAGTAGATAAACAGATAGAGAGAGAGATATATAAACAAAAACCAGAGATGATGTAACATCGCATGCATCGTCCAATCGTCATGCACGATCGAAACAATTGACCACTGTGCGCCGAGCTCTCTACTTATTCAAACAGAAACATTACGCGAAATACGGCGCCGTAATGTCATATTTCTTTAGAGTTGCTCTAGTAAGAGTTAGGAACAGCGTAACCATCTTTTAGCCAAAACAGTCGAAAGGTGTGGAGAACTACGCGTGGACTTTTTAAAAGTAACTAAAATAACAATAAAGGTGAACAAAAAAACTTTATTTACTCATATCACAAATCACTGTCGTTTTTTGTGTTTTAAAATTATTGCTGACATAGAAGAGAGTGAGTCATCATTATAGTACAGTTTGTTTAGTGGAGCGACAATGTATAGTATACCCGTCCCGCGCATAAAAATTGTGTCGCTTATGTTTCATTGTGAAGTATATTAAGTGTATGAATCACTATCCAGAATTTACGAAAATGTGACAGAGTAATTGGCTAAGAGCTGGCTACGGAGAAAATGGGTGACTTGGTGCAGAGCTGAAAATTTGCAGAATAATAGGAGATAGTACAAGTAAGTAGGGAAAAAATTGCCAGAAGGCTAGCCGGAAGATAAAGAGCCGCCAGAAGGCGCTAATGTTGCGAAAAATCAGTGCACTTCTGGCAATTTCTATACTTATTCTGTAATTCAAAACTAGATTATATATTATATATATCATAAATTGTATAGTTATAAGGGCATACTGAAAATTCAAACATGATATAATAATTACATTCGACAAATATTCAAAATTATTAATGTCATTTTGATAGAAATAAAATTAATCGTCCTATATTTTCATTAATAAAATTACGGTGTTATAACAACGTAATTTTATTAATTTATTTAATTTTATTTCTATCAAAATGACATTAATAATTTTGAATATTTGTCGAATGTAATTATTATATCATGTTTGAATTTTCAGTATGCCCTTATAACTATACAATTTATGATATACCTATATAATATATAATCTAGTTTTGAATTACAGAATAAGTATAGAAATTGCCAGAAGTGCACTGATTTTTCGTAACATTAGCGCCTTCTGGCGGCTCTTTATCTTCCGCCTAGCCTTCTGGCAATTTTTTCCCTACTTACTTGTACTATCTCCTATTATTCTGCAAATTTTCAGCTCTGCACCGAGTCACCCATTTTCTCCGTAGCCAGCTCTCCGTCTATAAAAGTATGTGCAATTGAATTTTGGCTGAAAAAAAATGGCGGTTCGAACAAACCAATCATAAATCGATACCTTGTTTTCTCAACTCTTACTGGAGAAACTCTAATATTAGTTGTATGCAGATGAATTAAAAGGAGGATGTAATTATGAGGGGAGTATAGTAAACACTAATAGACATTTAACAGTATTGTTACAGCTGCGACAGAGCCGTTATATCATGTTTTTGTGTGTTTGTTTACTTCAAGAGGTCGTGTGCCCGTTGGTTAGCGATGGCTACTCGCGCCACGTTCGATTCACCCTGGAAACAGTTAAAACAGACACTTGAGACCCTCTGTTTATTGCTCGCCCACTTAACACACACCGACACTGACACGAATAAATCATTACAAAAACTGTGGACGGTGTCCGGGGACAAGGAAAGTGCTGAAAAATTAAGATACGGGTCGTAAACGCGTACTGACCACAGCAAAATCCGTAGCAACGGTCGCCATGTTTATTTATACGACTAGACAAAATAATAGATGGCTGTACATTATCCGCAAATATAATAAAAAAATACTTTGTCTTATAAAAATAATCGACAAGTGATCACTTCAATAGCTTCGATTCATTTTTTCGACGTAACTTGTTTTTGTCAGATCATTAAATACCTATTCAATAAAACAATTGCCGTGTTCTCGACGTGAAGTTTCGTCACCTTCAAAATTATGGCGCGTGATCTGATAAAGCTTTGTATCTTAATATTAGCCAAACAACTCACCTGCCGTCATTTTAAAGATCACGAATTTCCATGTTACGAACATGATTGAATTCAATTTTGATATATAGTTTCGAACAGATAAAAAATGACACAACAGTTAAAGGTATTTATATTATATGACAGCTGACAGCCAATAAATGTACTATAAAAATAATTTGCCTGTAGCAAAATCAGTAATTTGTTTTATAATATTAACTTTTTTCTTTCGCTACGGAATTCGCTATTGGAACAACTGAAAACAATATTTGAATTTTGCGACAAGTAATGATTATAAATTATAGACGCTCGATAACAAAGGTCATAAGCGTCTATAATTGCGAGGTAATATTTTATTTCTCCTTGAATTTAATAAAAAATTCCAGCCAATTGGGCGACGGGACCATTACAACTTCAAAAATGTTGACATTTGATTATAATAAAGAAAATAAAATTTCTGATATCGTGTGAGGTGACGCGGGTAATGGCTAATATTCAATATGATATTTGCTATTCGTTGCCATAGTTACCTACATAATATGTTCACGTCATGTAAAAATTAATCAAAGCATGCTGAACTAGTTTATTTCTGACAGATCCATAAAACAAAAGAGCGGCTGATTTTTTTTTATTTTCAAAATATTTCCGAAACTATAAAGTTTAGAAAAAAATTTTTTTAACAAAACTTTCTTGAAAAAATAAATATAATAATAAACCGTTATGAGAAGTATACCATTATTATACAAAAAAACACCGTTATAGCATATTATATTATCTATTCTGCGCATGCGCCGATTTTCCCCAAAAACAATAAGGCTCTTCATATTTGCATACCAAACATCCTCCCAGTTTCAATCCGCTCATCCGTTTGACCTGTATCGTGTTCACAGACAAAAAAAAATCGGAAATCACGGAAAAAAAAATTTTGATAAGTGATTTTTGACTTATACTAGAACCATTCCCCACTTGTGGGTTGGAATGGTAAAACTCGACTGTGTAATCTTGCAAAGGATTTAAAAATTGAACTGAATCGATCTGGTTTTGGGTATACTGTAGAAGACAAGAAGAGACTCGAACAAGTTCTTTTGAAATAAATAATACAATAATATTTATAAAATAATTTGAAAATCACTTTATATTGGCAACACCGTTTAGTAATTTACACCAGAATTCATCTCAATTCTTTAAGACAACAATAAACTCGCCGAATGAAATCTTTTAGATAAAAATTCGTAATAAGAACAGCGTAATACAACTATTTTGTTGACTCCTCTCACAAACATTTAATACTCTACATTGTCAACACAACATTTTTGTTTTTTGTTTTTGTGTGTTCTGAATACTCAAAGTTAAAAATTTTACATCCAAATCACGTGATACATAGTTTTATCTTAAAAATGACATATATTATAATTTATCTTTATAGTATTATTTAATGTTGATGAAAATATTCATTAATGATAGGAATTGCAAGTTCGGAAATCAATTAGTACCCAATATTTACATCGAGAGAGTTTTCTAACGTGCAACTGACAAAACGCACACACTTGAAAAAGACACTAATACAAACACCTGTGCAAAGTTAATAGACCATTTGTGTGAAAAAACAAGAAAACATCTTACGGTTTTTTAGAAACCCACCGAATCAAATACATTTAAGTGACAAAAAATTCGATGGAGAAATTATTGGGAAAAACCAGTTGAAATAAAGACATACAAAGCAACATTTATATTTAAAATGTCGTCCACCAGATTTACTTAGATTAAAGAACAATTAATTCCCAGTTGTTCCTGTCATTTTGTACGCGCCGCGGATATGGAAGTCGTGTGAGGGGAAAAGGGGGAAGTTCGGCATCCCTGCTGCGTTAACTGTGACACTGTGATAACCATTGTCGAAGTGTCTGTATGTTGTCTGAATACATAAAGCTGTCGCTCGTTGAGTGACACCTGATTATCGTCGACGCGACGTCTTCGTGTCTGAATCCCACCTTGTCTTATCGCTTCGTCATTCTATTTTAGTAACATCGTTAAGGTCTGATTTTTATCTTCGATCAGTGACGCAACATAGTGATATGGAATGTATCAAGGATATTTAATATTTTGACGAATATGCTTTTAGAATCTCCGTCTAGACGTCTCTAGCCACCGAATACAAAGAATAATCGTTCTATTATTTAAAAGCAATTACATTCATGCAACTATGGTGTACATGTTTGACAAAAACGTCCACACTTAGCATAACCTATAACTTGAGAAAGAGTACTGTTTGTTTTGAATTTCATTTTCTGTTTGTACATGTTTAAAAAATGCACAAGATTTATTTTTTAATTTGGTATTCTAGAGACCACTAGAGACTATGAATTAAATATATAACAATCATGTTATATTTCAATTTGACAGATTTGAGGTTATGTTGCGCGATACATTTGATGCATTTGCATTTTGAGGTTAATATACGCGATTTTGTTTTATTAAACGAATAATTGTCAAACAAATACAGCTGTGAACGTCCAACTAAACAATTTCTATTTCAAATTCTTGTAGTTTCTGGTTGTAACCCTATCTAATGGCGCGATTTTGTAAACTGTTAGATTTGTACAAAATATTAAAATTTTATCCCACTTTAACTTATGTAATTTTATTTGTTAGAAAGTAACAAAAAAATAACACCGCTGTACTAATCTAACAGATGTTAGAGAGTCGCGCCATAAATACCAAGAATAACAGAATACTTACACTCTATTAAAAACAACAATCAAATAGAGAGATTAGGTATACATTATATTAGACTTTAGAAAAATTTACATGCAATGATAGATTAATAGTAAAAGTGGAATATTTGAAAAGCCTACAGTACTGTGATTTGATTTTGTTTCATTCTAATTTTTCTAAATTGCTACGCAGCGTCGATTCGGTGGCAAGTTTCGACGGACAGTGATAAGACAAGTGGAACAAACACGAAACGGGCACGTCGAAACTGGACCTTAGGCATATGCGTTTGTTAATTGTTCTACGGTTTATACTTATCAAATACATGCACAATCAGTATAACTAATGGATGGGGGTTAATTCTTCTAACGAGTGGACGCGTCATATAACGAAACGGAGTCGAAATGACGCCATTTTTTATTAAAACGCCTCTACTGAACTGAGTGATATAAACAATCAAATGTTTCTTTTTTTATTTTAATCTTTAAATATTATAGGTATTATAAAAGGCAAAAATAAAAAATATTTTGTATTTGTAATCCAATCGCTGACTTCGAAATGTATACGATTAATATTTAAATGCAAAAAATATTAGTGTTAAACGAGATAGCTGAGGCTTTGTCACTTTTTTTTTCCTGGAAGACATTGAAATCACATTGTCTCCGCTCCGTTTTATGAGACGCTTTGCACTTCGGCCATGTAAGTGGTGAACTGTGTGCTGATTATTGCAACTGTTGCAAACGTAAATTAGAAAAAATAAAAAGTAGTCGTTGTCTGAAATAAATATGATGTATGCGAATGCGTGTTCGTTCTAACTTGTTAAATCGTTGTAGGTTTCTGTTAGCATGTTTAATTGCTTTTTACTCGATAGAACTGCTAATGTGTTGTTTTGAGTTTTAAACATTGTAAAGTATCTAAGACATTAACGTTACAGTTGGAACATGATACAATAGAATTTAACAAACAGATATAATAATTATAAACATTTTAATATTCCAAATATGAGACCAAGATATCGCATCGATACTGCAGGTAGGTCCAAATGAAGCTGAGCTCTTTGTTAGTAACACTCTAAGGGTACGTTCCGATATACACTGGGAGCACTGTACAGTGTGACGTCAATTCAGTATACTGTGAAGCCGTTCCTTTATAGCCAGTAATACTGGTTACTATTTAAAACGGAACGCACTCCAGTATACTGTCAGCATCGTTTTTTGACGCAGTTTTCAAATGAGCGTATTAAAGATTTCTAATTAAATAAGCTCAATTTTTGCAAATTTTCCATTATTTTCAGAAGTCCAAAATAATTTCAGAATTTTTAATGTCAACTGTTTAGCACTCAAGCGGCTTTGACTGATCACGTGATCAAAGTACTGGCGAGTACCTTACCTCGAAAACGCCAGTGCTCGCAGTAGAAATATATGGTTATTTATGACGTCATATATTTCCCTAGGGTACTGCGCCAGTAGACTGGCGTTCATAACGGAACGAATTTTTCTACAGTAAGAGCACTGGGCAGTGCTCCCAGTGTATATCGGAACGCACCCTTAATAACCGTCATGATCGCCAACATCTGAATGATCAACTGTCAAAATTTTCGACACATAACCTTCAAATGCACATAAAACAAACCACTATTCAAGAGACTCGTCTAGTGACGAATAAATTATTGTTAAGTCGAAATTGTTCTCAAAAACTAAAATTAAAAAGCGACGTGCAAGCCGCTAGTTTTGAATTTATAATTTTTGAGTAAAAATTCATTTGTCTCGATTCTCTTAAGGTCGCTGCACATGAAGTTGGCTTTGCCGCTAGATTCGCTGCTTTGATTTTGCTGCTGGGTTCCAACAGTGCTGTAGCGCTGGGTTTTGTGATGGTTTGTTGGCTCCACACGATGCGTGTTTTGAAGCTGAATTTGTTGATGGTTTTGGTGCGCATATAATGACGCCATGTTTGTTTACGGCGTCTTTTCCATTTTCGCAACCAGCACAAGTCCCAGCAGCGATTCCAGCGGAAAAAATCAGCCTCTTGTGCAGCGGCCTGTATTTTCAATAGGATGTTTCATTTCGCGAACGGCGTTTGTTCATCGTCATTGGCAACGAGTATGTTCAACTTCTGTTCAGGTGGCCCTACCTCTCGCGACGACACATTACCTTGTGCGGGAATATCAAATGATCAATCATCGGTAAGCATTACACATTAAATATTGCGGTTTATAAAATTTGACAACCCGCTTTCAGTTTACTTCAGCAAATTAGAAGTACGCTCGTTTGCTACTTTTATTCGGGTCTCATTCGATTCACCCTGGAAAAATTATAATCATCAAAATATACAATATTGCAAAACAAAATACACTCTCTGATAAATTTAAGTAGTTGCGCAGAATACGTCACAACACCAAGCACACGAAGCGAAGAAAAGGTTAATTGCAGAAAAATTTTAAATTATAAATAGTACGAGTGATCGGTTTGCGAGTCTTCGATAAGAGCTCCGGGGATGCGTCGTCACAGTCAGTGATGACTGACAACACAAATTTGGCAAAGAAAAGCTCACCACATACACAGTTATGCTGTTTTTATTTCTATTTTTTTTTAAGTAAAACAAAATAAAATATTTTTCTATGGAAAGGTTTGTAAAAAGCTAAATTCTTAAAAACAAAATAAGTTATTCAAAAGATTGTGTTAGCAAACTACAAAATGCAAATTTAGGGCCGTGCAGTGGCTTGATATTCCCTTAGTAAGCGACAGAGTATTGACATTTTTTCAAGTACAGCCTTGCGACCGCAAAAAAAAACCTAAGCTTCCACAGAACGGCCCTTAGCACAAAATTATTAAGAAATAAAAAAAAACTACGAAATTCGTTCACAAAAATTGTATCTACTTAATAAATGTTTAAGGCCGTCTGATGTTTGAATAAGCGTTTATTTGTTGGGTATTTTTAAAACAAAAAAAATACGATATATCCCAATTGTTTCTGATTGTATAACCTTCCGCATCGTTTCCCCACACGATATTTACAGTTCTAAGTTTATTTTGAGTCGAACCTAATCTTAAAAAAAATCTAGAAAAAACAAATATTACTAAATAAAAATATAGCTTTTCAAATTTCAACGCGCTATTTAATCCCTTTATGATACAACATGCCTTTCTTTTGTTATTTCTTCGAAAATTCTAAAAACGCAATAAATTCTATAAATTTTGTATAGCTAGAAAACCCGTATTTCTTTCCCTCAGGTTACAAATCGTAATTTTTTCTTATAGGCTGTGTGCACGAAGCATACTAGCGCCGCTAGTGGGTAATAGAGAATTATTGAACTCACTTTTTATGGCAATCGCGACATGTTTCTATGGTGATAAGTAAAAAACTTTAGTTGGCCATGATGTGTCAAAAAAAAAATGTAATAAGGAAACTGATATTAATTTATTTACACTGACAGCGGAACGTCAAATTAGGGCGCCAATGGTCTTTATTTTACTTAAATCGCCATCAGCGCAACAGCCCGGAACACAACAAGTATTTCCTGTTTTCTTTGTAATTAAAAAACTTCATAAAATTATAACTGTTTTCAGTTTTAATAAACATTGCTCACTGACATACGGAAAATTTGAGCTTGAAGTTTCCCCTAGTGCTCACCACAAACGCTCGCATCGAAAAATTTGTAACTCCGCCTCCGTGCACATAGCCCATACATCCCCTCATATCGAAAGTGGAAGATTCAAGTCCAAATTCCGGCGTCGACATAATTTTTTTACAAAATCGAACAATGAGACATTGGCAAATCCTGCGTTCCTGATCATTTGTATTTGTTTCCCTAAACAATTTTTTGCACACGCCAAATACAAGAATTTATATACGTCAATGTAAAATTAACCGGCAATTATTACGAACATCGAATTACACCAACACATAAACACAGACAAACAAAGCGTTTGGCCTAGGGGCAGAATTCCGCCGCACATAAATACGCACCTTGCGGTTGATGCGGTCTATCTGTCTGTTTTGGTTCTCGAGTTCCGAGCCCATGTCGAGCGCCATGTTGCGCAGGTTGCCTATCATCGTGTTCACCTGTCCGACGTTCTCTTCCATTTCGTCCTCGCGGGCGTCGTTCGTGATCCGGCCAATGTAACCGCCCTGCGGTCCGAGGCCGTTCCTCTCGTCCATCACTCGTTGCGGTTGGTTGTTCACGACTTTGCCGTCGTCGTTGCCTTTCCAAGTTCCTTCGTCCTCTTTAAAAGACGAGCCTCTGCAAACATCTCGTCAGTAACTATTCAAGCAAAACTATCACGCGATCATGAATAATAACAAAGAAATACAGAATGATTTTTTATGTTGTTTCTTTTTTTTTAATAGGGTGTAGAAATCAAATAGACCAGTGATTCCCAAAGTGGTCTATGTCGACCCCCAGGGATCGACGACAACTTGCAAGGGGTCCGTGTCAGCGGAAAAAAAATTGGGGATCCATGAAATGAAAATGGGGGTCCACGATAGTGAATCTCCTAACAAAAAAAGAAACAAACTGGACATCGTTAACCGAAGAGATTTAAGATTAAATCTAACTAAATTGATGCCAAATGTTGAAAATTTATTATTAAAGCATCAGGTTCATCCCTCACACTAAAAGCATTTATTTTTTGCTTAGTTATTTTATGTAACAGAAATTAAATTTTAATTTGGTTCGTTTTAATTTGAATCTAATTAATAAATGTATAAAACTAAACATTTCACACTGCATTTCACTACCGTTATAAATTTAAATCGTTCAAAGTGAGTAGCACTATACCGGTTGTCAAAAATACATTTGAAATTAATTAATTTGCAAAAAATCAATATCAGATAAGCAGGGGGTCTACCCAAAACCGAAAAACATAGCAAGTGGTCTACGAGACAAAAAAGTTTGGGAGCCTCTGAAATAAACGAACGATTGTATTTCGAGAAATATGGTCTGCCCTTATCTAGTATTTTGTTTATTATTCTGTTTTCTGGGGACAATTTCGAACAATTTCTATGAATACTTGATAATGACATAGCATATTTCCATAGTGACATAAGATAACACCAGGACTTCTCTTCTATTTTTGAGTTTTGATAAAAAAGTTCCTTGAAATATCTGTTCGTCTATTTGATTTCTACATGCTGTTAAAAAAAATCAACTTAAAAATCAGCCTATAATATTATATACCGATATCCAATACTGTTCGTAGTCGTCTGAAATGCGAAAATGGTGAAATTTCTGTAAACAGAAATCTCATCCATATCCCTGATTACTATAGTCTCTTATTACAACAAATTTACAAACCGTTTGCTGAAAATCAGGAAAATATACAGAAAATTAGAGGCATGACGCATTAGACAATTCCTGAAATTTTGTCATTAACCTATTTAAGGACTGAATTTTTGTTTTTTTATTTTCTACATTTTTTCCCATAAAAATGCGATCAGGGAGGGTTGAACTAAATAAAGTAATCATTAAGAAAGTTTTATTTTTGATAATTTTTAAGTTATTAGCTGAAGCCATACGGCAACGCTAGGCCTATTATTTTAATATGTTTTTTTAACAAATCAAAAAGATCGACCGAAAGACAAATGTTGCCATTTAGCAACACTGGTACTTAATGGGTTAACTATTGTGTGCTACTACAGTAGAGTATCAAAAAGTTTCGACAAAAGTTTAACGCTTTTTGTGACTTGTCTACCGATCACCCTGATACTGTCTTGTAAAATAACGTAATTACTACTAAGTACTAACTTCTGACAAGGTAACACGCACAGTCCACAGCACTTCTCCATGCCTGTTAAGTTCTTTTCCGCTTCTTTCATGTCCGCGTTGATCTGATCCATTCCCTCTTCAATGCGATCCAATTGCTCTACAAAACAAAACACGACTTTCAGCTTTTGTTTTCTCCACGTATAATTTTATGATAGCGTTAGACATTCAACACAACAGTTCCTTTGTTATTTCACTACAGAATCTGGATAAAAAAACAGTTTTCCAGTAAACTACAAATGATTTTCTCTCTAAGTTCGTTTTGCGAGAGAAGAAGTTTAAAGGTAGCCTTTCGGAATATGCAACGGCGACAAAGACAGATCTCAAAATCATCGATTATATGTAATCGAATATGAATCTGTTCGAGATGAACATCTTAGTTGGGCGACACATTTGTGTATGTGTAGAGAGTAGTGATGTGCCGGATCGCTAAAAATGTATATCCGCGGATACGGATCTGAATACGGATTTGTGGTTTCAAGATCCGCGGATACGGATATGGATCTTAACTTTCTTAGAGTACGCGGCGGTAAATATTGCACATCGACCTTTAAAAAGAGACTATCTGTTATGGGAAAGAGTTATTGACCTCTTTAAGACTTAACTCTCATAACAGATTGTCTCTTTTCAAAGATCTACGTGCAATATCTCATTAAAAAGATAGTTGATTTAGTACCTTTGAGTTATGTACTATTAGTATGGTACTCACTACTATAAATGTTTGCAATATAAAGGTGCCAAATACGATTTTAAAAAATAAAAATAATCTGAATGGAATCTAACAGGTTTTCATTATTACCTAATCACCTATATATATATGTATATAAAATTTCATCTATGAATTGAAAATTAATAAGGTAAAATATCCGCAAAAAAACTAACGGATACGGATCTTTCTTCTCCCTCGGATATCCGCGGATACGGATATCCGGCACATCACTAGTAGAGAGATACTTTGTCGTTCTCTCCCGTTGCACTTGCAAGTTTCGAAAGACACCTTATTAAGAAACTATAACGTCTCTAAGTTTGTAGATGGTCTCTATAATATCGACACAGTAACTTGTAATTCATACTAAAGCGTTTAATGTTCGTATTTTGGGATTGCAGTATCACTATCTTCAATAGCGATGAGCATCGAAACAAAAATATCGATTTCAACACCGAATGATATATCGCAACTGACCATCAATGTCAAAAACATTGAATGATCGGTTGCAAAACATCGGTTTATCGCTCAAACATGAATCCAACCTAAGCGACACGTCACAGAAGTACTGTGTACTTGTCATTAGGTGATATCAAAAGTAAAACACAGATTTCCGATGCTCATCTCTAGTCTCCAATCCATATTTTCCCCGTTACTTATTTTACATATTTAAATTTTCACCATATTGATAGCACGATGCGAGCGAAAAAAAGTGAAAATTTGGAAAAATCTGATTACTAAGCTAGTTGTAGCCTAAGACCCTTTGAACTTTTTGAGAAGGTATTTGATAAATGCTAAAACTGCGTACAATGGTATTTGTACCTTTGTTGAAAAAAGTATCGAAAATCTGTCAGACAACCCAATATTTATCTGACATTATTGAGGGAAACCATTGATTACCGATACAGGATTACAGTCTTTCGGCATAAGGCAGATAGTGTTTGTCACATCTCTTTATCTTTCAAAACCAAGTTCAGCGCTCCAGTTACTTAATTACTCGATCAATCTCAATAAAATATTTATCGCTAGCACCGTACGAAATATACACAGTTCATAAGTTCCCTCAAGATATTTGATATTTTTTTATAAATAGATAGATAGATAGATAGATAGAGATCTTTATTTTGTTGGTACAATTAATGTACATAAATAGCGTCAACACAAAAACAATTAATTATAAAAACTCGTTCAATCTGTAGTGAGCCTTACTTAATAAATATTTTTTTAAATTCTTCCTAAACTTTTGTTTAGAATTTGTTAGAGTTATTTCAGTAGGTATCTTATTGTGTATTCGTATCATAGCGTTGCGGACACCTTTATGAGCCACTGCTAATGTACAATTAGTAGTTTTTAAATTATTCTTATTTCTTGTGGTATATTCATGTTTATTATGGTTTTCATTAAACAAAGATGGATAGTTTTGTACAAAATTTGCACAATTTAGAATATAAAGATCTACTAGTGTTAGTATGTTATACTGAATAAATAAATTTTTACAATGTTCTCTAGGTGCCACACCCGCTATGATACGAATACACTTTTTTATATCCTACAATGACTTAATATTATTAAAATTTATAAGGTTAGGCAGACAATGCTTTTGCACTGGCCATGTTTATTTCTTTTTAAAAAAATCTGCACAGAAAAGTAGAATTTAAAAAGAAGATAAGTTATTTTCAAACAAGATTCGACAATTAACAATATGACATCTGGTGGTAGAAAATGGAGTATCTAAAAATTCAGTTGCCGCCAAGGCCCCATGTCAAATCCTAACACAAAAATAAAAAAAAAAGCATTTTGTATTTGATTTTATAAATTTTAATGTTATTATTGTAGATTACAGACGCTCCACGACTAAGGTTGTTAGTAAAATGCCATTTAATCTAATGTGGAGCAACTGTCAGATTTATAAAAAGGTCATAAAACTTTTATACAAAAACTCTGATTTGAGGGAATTTTTGAACGTGAATTAATTAAAAGTTCAAATATTATAAAACTACAATTTCTATAAAACTACATTGGATATTTTCTAATGACTAAAGTTCACTTTGTATCTTTTAACAAATTTTGTAAAACGCAAGCAAATAAAAAACAAATTAAGATTAATATCAAAACCTTACCTTAAAAAACACTTTTAAGCTCTGTATGAAGGTTGGATAATTAATTAAAGCATAAGTAAATAATAACAGCGGAGAAAATTTAAAGCCAATTAATAGTCTTTAAAAGTTTCAGTAACTCATCACTGAGAGTCCGTATCGATGCAAGATCCATCGACCGTACACATCTGCCATTACGGTTTCAGAATCGATACGGCATGCTGTCTAACAGTTAAATATTATGCCACCAAATATGCTAAGAATTCATCCGTCAATTGGCAATTGATTATTAATTTCATTCTCTTACGCCAATAAAAAATTCAAAACAATAATTATGAAAATAAACATTAATTACTAATAGTCAGAGTGCCCGTCGGCAAAAATTTTATTGATACATACTCTCCCCAAACTTTGTATATGGCTTCATTAGGCCTAGTCTGACACCTATTTCCTCTATGACTTTTCTTGATTTTGGGGCGTTTTCCCTCTAAAGTTTCCGAAAGATGTCGTTTTGACGACATGTAAAAATTTATAGATACTGTTTGTTTTTTTAATTGGATAGCTTAAAAACTTCAACCAAAACGCTAAAATAATGTTCTCTAACAAATAACATAAACCATTTAAAACGTCTGACACCTCGAATATGTCGAACATATTCGAGGTGTCAGACATTTTAATTAGTTCATATTTTTTGTCAGAGAACATTATTTTAGCATTTTGGTTGAAGTGTTTAAGCTATCCAATTAAAAAAACAAACAGTATCTATAAATTTTTACATGTCGTCAAAACGACATCTTTCGGAAAGTTTAGAGGGAAAACGCCCCAAAATCAAGAAAAGTCATAGAGGAAATAGGTGTCAAACTAGGCCTAATGAAGCCATATACAAAGTTTGGGGAGAGTATGTATCAATAAAATTTTTGCCGACGGGCACTCTGACTATCTATTAGTAATTAATGTTTATTTTCATAATTATTGTTTTGAAATTTTTTTTATTGTACTCGAAAACGTCTAAATCTATAGACGAAACGTCGTACATTAATAAATATAATTTTTTGTCCACAATCGTGCGATTTTTCTTATTAATTATTATCTCGATGGACACGGTATTTAATATATAGTAGCTATGAAAATCATTAGTGAATTACAGATTCCACAAATTCATACGAACCTGCCACGGGCGTCCGGTGTATATTGCGTTTTATGTGGAACGATTTTTTGTAACACATCAACGATTTCCATAGAGGTGTACATTGGGGATTTAGCATTGGGACAAACCAAATTCTGGCAGTTTGTGACTAAACACAAATATAAAAAAAAAATAGAATGAATGCTCTTGATAGTCTATACTCTATAGTCATAGGCGCTCAACAATCGAGATGATGAATTCTTAACAAATAACAAAGATGTGGCGCAATCGAGATCGATACAAGTCGGCTCGATGGTAGCGATCTCGATTCGGAAAACGAAATTAGCGCACATCAAGAGAAAGATTAGTAACAGTTGAGTGTCACACGAGAGAGAAAGAGAGAAATAGATTCTTCAGTTAGTTATTAAAATTAAATACGTTTCGTCGAGACGAGTTGCGGTTCTCGGTCAGTGCTTACCTCCTTGTTCGTCCAGCATCACTAGTGTTTTCATCCCCACCTCGTGGCTCTACAAAAACATGTTTCAGGTCAAATTGTTTCAAATAGAAAATAGATACGCCATCTTGTTTTGTCGCTTGTCTTAACAGAATATTAACATATTTTAAACAAATAAACAACAATAATTGTTCGCTTGCACAAAAGTCAAAATAGGTAGATTTTTGTTTTTCGTGTTAGTGCGAAATGAAAAATGTACTCGAAAAAAAATGAAGACACGTGTTATAGAAGGAGAGCTGGCTATGGAGAAAATGGAGTGACTCGGTGCAAAGCTGAAAATTTGCAAAATAATAGGAGATAGTACAATTAAGTAGGGAAAAAATTGCCAGGAGGCTAGGCGGAAGATAAAGAGCCACCAGAAGGCGCTAATGTTGCGAAAAATCAGTGCACTTCTGGCAATTTCTATACTTATTATGTTATTCAAAACTAGATTATATATTATATAATTATATTATACATTATATAGTTATAAATGCATACTGAAAATTCAAACATGATATAATAATTACATTCGACAAATATTCAAAATTATTAATGTCATTTTGATAGAAATAAAATTAATCGTCATATATTTTCATTAATAAAATTACGTTGTTATAACAACATAATTTTATTAATTTATTTAATTTTATTTCTATCAAAATGAGATTAATAATTTTGAATATTTGTCGAATGTAATTATTATATCATGTTTGAATTTTCAGTATGCCCTTAACTATATAATGTATCATATATATAATATATAATCTAGTTTTGAATTACAGAATAAATATAGAAATTGCCAGAAGTGCACTGATTTTTCGCAACATTAGTGCCTTCTGGCGGCTCTTTATCTTCCGCCTAGCCGCAAATTTTCAGCTCTGCACCGAGTCACCCATTTTCTCCGTAGCCAGCTCTTAGTCCATTAGTTGTTCGGCGTCGAAACCATAAGACCGAGTTGAAATTTACAATCGATTGCATACAGGGTGTTGTAAGAACTCTACCGACAAACTTCTAACGGCAAAAGAACACACCAAAACATACATATAATATAATCAGTCGGAAATGCCTCGGATTAATTTTAAAGAATGTGATTTTGCGTTTCCTCACTAAATTATAAAATCTCAAAACAAAAATTAAACACATATTTCCGTTGTTTCAACTTTTATGGCATATATGGCCAGCAGTTACGTCACAATCACATAACGATGATATCATGTGTGTTTGGTGTCATACTCCAGTTTAAAAGTAGCACTTTTGACACTATTGCGTTTGTTACACGAAAGTGTAATCATGGATTATATAACTTACGCATACTTTTAAGTGAAAATTTTACTGAATTGGGCTTTTGAATGAAATTTTTTTTTGTCATAAATGAAAAGATCGTATATAAGTTTTATAACAAAACTATTTTTCTTTTTTTTATTTTCGTTATAATTCGAAAGTTATATCAAATTAAAAATAAATTTTTGTACCCAGTTCCGAGAACGCGCCGACATTTCCCGAACATAATGTGACGTCATAATGTTTTTAATTTAGTCAATACACATGTAGAAGCCATTGATAGTATACTGCGTATATACATTTTACCATTATGACGTCACAACTGTCAAAAACAATTTTAGTGCGTTTGCAGTCACGTGATTTTTTTTAATATTTTATCAATTTTAAATTGCTTATAATTAATTTAAAAAAAGTTTTTTGAAAGTTTTTCGCATCGATTATCAATATTATTTATAATAAAGTTTTAAAATACAATAAAAAAATCGATAATTATTTTTTTTTCAAAAGCCTAATTATCTATACTACACTCATCAATAAATCGAAACGTTATTGTATTAATTATATTTTGTTAATATATTGTCTGAAAAATTGGTCGATAATTTTATTTATTGAAGAGTTCTAATCAGACGTTAATCAAAGATTTGTATACTACACTCATATATACCAAACGCACGTAACATTTCAATAAAATACGCTTGCCCTTTCGCCTCTAAAATTAAAACGACGTATTTCCAACCCACGATTTCTTTTAGTGCACTCTTACGCCTCTGGAAGTTTGCTGGTGGGGTTTTCCAAACGGGTGTCCTACGAATCTGCTGTGTTGGTTTGGTTGTCTCAAATTCGACTCAGATATCGAATTGCCAATTCCGATTTATTTCTTTAACCCGCCACAGGCGCGCACAGTAGTATCGTTTAGAGAAGATAGCAGCAAGGCGGGGAATCTGCGTAGTAAGAAGAGTAAGAAAAGCGACCAATAGCGGCGCGAATTGTTATTTCAGGGGCAATCATAGACGGTATCTGTACTGTCAATGGTGCAATCTCGACTAGCAATGAACAACTTATTTAAAACCATATTTATAAGAAAACATAGGACCCATCCGACCTGAAACCAGTTTGTACGCAGAAATGACGCTGCTATCTTCTCTAAACGTTACTACTCTACATATCTAAAAGACCGCGTATTCATCAACGTCCGTTAATATACGAGTATCTCCGTGGAAACGCGAAAGATCTAATTGGTCGTTGCACAGTGAAACAAATGCACATGCGTAGTGAGTACATGTGCGATGGAGATGCAGGTACACAGTCTTTCACATATAAACGTTGATAAACACGTGGACTTGAATAACGCAATGATCGACGAATTGTGCAACAGCAAGAGAGTACACGCTAGCGCACAAAAGCAAGAGAGAGGACTCGCTAACTGTTATGTGCACAAATATTTGTCGATCTATGTCTAAAGACGTGATGTACGTCTGTAGCGGGCTGTTCTTTTACTGATTTTGTCGTGACGCAATAATATTTTTGAACTAATTTCTTTTTTTTAATTATAATTGCGTTAAATCAAACAAATAAATTAAACAAATGCAGTACAGTCGTTTCAACAATACATGATCAACATATTATAGTACATTGTTACTGGACTCCTTCCTTTTACTATCCGATTTTATTTACAATGTCGATAAAACAGCAATTCTATAGTATTACTACAGACATTCAACTGTCTCGGATAATCTGAAACAAAACATTGTTAAAGAAACAAACCAATATCGCATCAAACTCATGCAAGACACCCTGTTTAATCCATTGTCTGCGCTAAGAAATCAGTCTATTCTTCTATGTAAAAATATAGCGTATTCTTATTTTTTACGGTTGAAGAAAAACAATAGAATAATTTATTTTTTGCGGAATTTCATGTTTAATGAGTTCATTTTATAGGTGCGTCATAATGATCAATACACTGCAAGATATTTTTTGTACTCATTTTTATAATTGAATTTACATAATATAATTGTTCTCCGAAACAAAAAAGAAAAAAACAAACGAAAGTCATAAAAACTGCAGAAACAAACGTTATTAGCTATCGATATAATAATATATTCAAAGCAATGGCACGTCAATCCGGTGTCGGAGAGGCAACCGGATGGCGAGTGGTAATCTGGGCCTATGAGTGGTGCAGAACCCCCTGGTAGCGGCCAAAGTGACCCCAAATGGACGGGGGCGGCGATATGGGGGTGGGGAAAAATCGAAAAATGTTTGAAAAGGCAACCGGATAAAAATGCGGTTGCATTAAAGGAAATACCCTAATTATATAATAAATTTTTTTTGCCATCCGAACCACGCGGGCCGTTTTTGCACTAGCGAATAAAAAAAAAATAAAAAAAAAACTGAAAAGGCAACCGCTTCAAAATTAGTGAGCATACTTATTGACACCACCAAACGTTGGAAAAAAATTGCCATCCGATCCTGATGGGCAGTTTCGGAGAAACAACCCCTCAAAGTCGCCGAAAAACCGTTATTTTCGATTTTTTCAACAATAAGTAAAAAAAACACACTAAAAATTGTTCAAATCGGATGGCATTCGAAATTTATACTGTCCTAAGTACAAATAATAGTGTGAATCAATGCCATCCGATTTTGATTAAATTTACCCCTATTTAGCCAACCCCCAAAACTCAATAACAATAAAAATAATGCCATACGCTGCATAAAATTGTTGTTTTCATGAGTTTTGGGGGTGGCTAAATAGGGGTAAATTTAATCGAAATCGGATGGCATTGATACACACTATTATTTGTACTTAGGACAGTATAAATTTCGAATGCCATCCGATTTGAACAATTTTTAGTGTGTTTTTTTTACTTATTGTTGAAAAAATCGAAAAAAAGTGTTTTTCGGCGACTTTGAAGGGTTGTTTCTCCGAAACTGCCCATCAGGATCGGATGGCAATTTTTTTCCAACGTTTGGTGGTGTCAATAAGTATGCTCACTAATTTTGAAGCGGTTGCTTTTTCAGTTTTTTTTTAATTTTTTTTTCATTCGCTAGTGCAAAAACGGCCCGCGTGGTTCGGATGGCAAAAAAAAATTATTATATAATTAGGGTATTTCCTTCAATGCAACCGCATTTTTATCCGGTTGCCTTTTCAAACATTTTTCGATTTTGCCCCACCCCCATATCGCCGCCCCCGTCCATTTGGGTTCACTTTGGCCGCTACCAGGGGGTTCTGCACCACTCATAGGCCCAGATTACCACTCGCCATCCGGTTGCCTCTCCGACACCGGATTGACGTGCCATTGCTTTGAATAATATTCTATTAACCCTTTCAATGCTAACTTTAAAGAAACACCACGAAGGTACTTTTTAATCATTCAGTGGGCGGATAGTAATTAACCGGTTAGTCTATTTTCAATCACGATGGAAGAAAACAGCACCGCCATTCACATCCTCTCGAGGCAAATTTCACACATTCCTGTCGAAAGAACTTCTATCATATAAAATCTAAATAAAAATCTTTGATTAACGTCTGAATAGAAATCTTCAAATAAATAAAATTGGTCGACAATTTTATTTATTTAAAAATCTAAATAAAATCGAGGAAACTTCATCGTACTTGCGAATTTATTTAAGAGTTAACATGTATGTCATTTATGTAGCAGAAATGTATATGACTGGCAGCGCCGTCTCTTCCCATTGTAAAGAAAAATAGGCTACAGGCTGATTCACACACCCACCAAAAAAATTTAAAATAATTATTAGTAGAATTGTCAGCTGTTGTATTTGAGTTGTATTTTCTCTGTCCTACTAAATTTCCAACGTATTAATTCGAATAAAACCCTGCGAGTGGTAGATTTTGCCTATCGAGTCAAGTATTTAATGTCGTTTGCGAGTAGAATCGAGGTGTACGGGAAGAACTTTAAAGACTAAAATCGGTTTTTGAACTTTTTAAAACTTTTTCTCCCTGTAGTGCTAAATTCGATTCGAAACAAATCCAGTCATTCTGACTTTAAAAATAATAGAACTCATGTATTTTCAACCTGTCGGAACTAACCGACTTGTATTCTTCATCGTCACTTCGAGGCAGTCATAGACCAATCAGAAAAAACCTTTATTAATTTGAGGTTAAGCTTTGTCAAACGTATTCTTCCATTGGCTGAACATCTGCGTGAGAAGTAGGGACCAAAAACTTGAAAATGCGTGAGTAAAACCAGTTGAAAATAGATGGTGCTGAAAATACACGAGTTCAACTGTACTCGATTCGACAATCAAGTATTTTCAATAGTAACTTATTCAACAAACGCATCGGAAATTTAGTAAGACTTCAAGATGTAACCTAAATCATCATGTCTCATGTCGTGGGCGTTCTGTTTTCCACTAACATCCTAGCCATACGTCGGTTATGAACCTGAGCAATAAGCATACAGAGCTTAAAAGTTGTACGATAGACTCGTTCGCACCCGTTGTTTTTGTGTCAATTTGATCGCTGCCATAATATTTAAACGAGACGTTAAACTTTGTCTATAGACGCTACTGACCTAAACTGTCGAGCGTCTATAATCTATTTAGCTAAACTTTGTCAGCCGAGCGCGATATATCTCATAAAACAAACGGTTATTATTTGAATTTATTGTCCCAAGATTGCCAATATGGGTTGGCACTAATAACGTATAGTCGGCAATACAGAAATCTTTGAAAACAACTGCGTGTCCGTTGCTCAAATTCACGAGCTCTTCGATAGTTTTAAATCTGGTTTGATCAATTCGAAAAGTCCGAGCGTTTGACTAAAAAACACGCAGTTGTGTCCAAAGAGTTCTTTATTGCCGACTGCCGCTTTAGGAGTTCAGAAGGTACCAGAGCATTACGAGGAAGTAATATAAAAAGTATAAAAACTTCAAAATCAAACTCAACTCTCTTATCGACTGAATATAAAACACGTTCTAAATACGTAGTTTTTTAAAACTAAACTTATTTTTAAAAAAAATTGAGTAATTTTTAATAGCAACGTTCTGGTGACAGTAGAGATAAGGCTACGTTTAAATGATGCGGCAATACGCAATACGACACAACGAATGCAAACAATCTGTTGGTTAATAATCGTAGCGACTCAAATATATTATTTTTCTGAACCATGCTTCATAACCAAACCTGTATTCATACAGAACGCAGATAGAAAGTGGAATCTGTTGTCTTTCTCTGGTGATACAGTTGATTTAAATGTGTGTCGACAAACCATCGGTCGTAGTGTTTTAATAACTTAATTTTCTTCAAATTTAACATTGTCTTCAACTCGATGATTCTTACATCACAGATATTAGGGCAACTATACAAATATTAGAGGGAAATAAATGAAAGCGATATTTATCAATTGTTCAAATTGATTAATTTATCATCTTTCAAATAATTATTAATTACATTCACTAGTGATTATGTTATTTAACTTGTTGATGTCTCTTCAAAAATGGTCACGGTCTCTGTATTATCGGTAAGTACACTTCTTAACGACCGATGCTCGTCGACACATCACAGTCTTCGCTTGTTGTTACCCAGCATGTGAATGTATTGAATAAATAGTCGTGTCTGTGCTGACCGTTGTTCAATTCCAGGTTTGAGGTTAGAGTTCTGTTTAGCGACGATTTTATTTGCATGCATCAACCAATCGTTAATTATAGCCGGACAAGATGAATGTATGCCCGGTTACCGGCCGTCGAAGCCTGCAGTAAACAAATGCGCAGTAGCTACGCAAACCTTCGCAGAAAACAAAATCTTATCACTACAAATCATAGTTCAACGAACAACTGCGTGACGTAGTCGGTAATCTATATTATAGTTTCCGATTCGGTGATCCACAGTTCGAATCGAGTCAGCGGTGACGGTGACATACATTCATCTGTCAGTAAAAAAACAAAACACTATAATGCTTTCCCTCTCAAAGTACAGTACTCGTGTTATGCATGTATAATATAATATTATAATATATATGTCTGTTTATATAAATATGTACGTAGATATAATACACACACCATACGATCAGTTAGTTGGTTATAAGTCAGTTAACGGAGGTCTTGTGGAGGTGCTAATCTAAAGTTAGTATCCATGACTGTACTGTGAGAAGTGTCACATTATGATATATAATGCACTAATGTATTAAAAAACAGTATAGTATAATAACAATTCTAACCCTAGAAAAGTGAGCGGTGAATTCGTTTCTACAATCAAATGTCAAATGTGAGAGTGGAAACGTTAAAGTCACACGTTTTAGTCCTTCCGAGAGCGCGTGGATCGGCGCGCATACGAATCAACTGCCCCGCCGACCATATACTTTGAAATGCCTTCTGACTACACAATTATTCTTACGAATTTAAAAAAGTATGCGAATTATGCATAGAATTAAAATTATGTAGCTTAAACATTTTGTTACTTCAAATTTTTACATCAATCACTCGCTTCGTTCGAATGTCTGAATACATTAGGTTCGTTCCAAGCAGCCAGCAAACGGTTTCGAAACCATCACCCGCATGCGCAGTAGCCAAAACGTGTTCTCTAAAATCGCCACAAACGGCTTCGTTTTACCTACTGCGCATGCGGGTGACGGTTTCGTTACCGTTTGCTGGCTGCTTGGAACGAACTTATTACATACTCTCTTTGCTCGCTCGCTCGTCGACTTTGAATCACTTATATTTGCACTCGGGTGAATGGTAAAAACCGCATTCAAATCCATTCAGTAGTTCTCTTTAACGGACACGCAGCAGACAGACATGAACAGAAATTTTGCTTTATATATTATGTAGTGACGAACAAAATTAAATATTTACTAAACTGATTTATATAATTTTGACATCAACTAAAATTGAAATAAAATAATTTTATTTCAATTTTAGTTGATATCGTGACGTCAGAAGTCAAAATTATATAAATCATTTTTGTAAATATTTATTGTTGTTACAATAATAATTATTATTATTGTAACAACAATAACGCGTTTTGATGTCAATTTGAAATACGAAATTTTAGACATTTTCAACTGCATACGTATGCCTCGATCGATATGTTTGAGGCACATCGACCATTAAATCTAGTCTACCGAAAGCGCGCTATTGTTTTGAACAAATTCACGAGCGTCGATTATTAATAGACTCGCGACAAGAGTGAGGTCTATTCAAGAAGCCGATCAATTTCGAATCGATTTGAACCGAACTTCAATGTATTAATTTCGTTTATGGCATTTGCGTAGTAGAAGGGTGGCTAAAGGCATGTGATCTGTCCTATTGCAACGAAAAATAGATTATCGAAAATCGCCATCGTATTTCACGCGCCCGCCGAAGGATTAAATGTGATCGTACGCCCGTTTGTGTAAACGGCCACCCGGCGGACTGCCGATCACATAAGCGGGCTCCCCCTAACGTCTCGGTGCATAGAGCCAAGTGTTGTACTTTTCTAGAATTACAATAAGCATGCGGTTAATTAAATATAACGATGCATTTCAGAGAGAGAGAGAGAGAGATCAACATAGCATACTCCTTCTTCTCATGGAACAGTGCCCCAACTTATCCGATGATCGGTTAAAGTACTGTTGTCTGTATAAAACTGTTGTATTTATATTATATACAGGCTGTTCATACATACTGCACACATCCTATATCTTATTTATTTATGAGAGATATAGAAATGTTCCACTGATTATTTTTACGTTTCATGAATCTGAAAACAGAAAGGACCCTCGCGTGAAATTTTAATGTATTTGTATACTCTTTTTAAAACGGAACACACGTATTCTAAACAATTAGTCATAACATAAAAAAATTATAACAATTGTTTCAAATACGTTTTTTGTCGAGTCAATATATCAATCGGTGACTTTCTACAATAATTTTAGTGATGAATACCCTCCATAATTTTTTGACAAACGTAAGATTTTACATAGTTCTCCGAAATAATGTATACAGGGTCAGTTTTAAGTTGATGCTTTTTTTTTACAGCGTGTAAAAATCAAATAGACGACCAAATATTTCAAATAGTTTTTTTATCAAAACTCAAAAATAAGAGAGAAACAGTCTTTCGAAGTTTAAATAAATTTTATTAAATTTTCTTTAATTTTGAGGTCGGTCCTGTGGTTATATTATGTCACTATGGAAATAAATTGTTATCTCTCAAAAACAGAACAATACACATGTCAGTTTCAAATAAGCACCAACATACTTGATAATAACAACTTATTTCCATAGTGACATAATATAGCCCCAGGACCGACCTCAAAATTAAAGAAAATTTAATAAAATTTATTTAAACTTCGAAAGACTGTTTCTCTCTTATTTTTGAGTTTTGATAAAAAAACTATTTGAAATATTTGGTCGTCTATTTGATTTTTACACGCTGTAAAAAAAAGCATCAACTTAAAACTCACCCTGTATATCTATGGAAATAATATATATAATGTTCCGTTTAACAAAAAGTGTAGCCACGTTAAAAACTCGATATTGACATTTCATTTTCAAGTTCATAAAGCGCATTAAAAACAGTTCAATTTTTATTAGTAAGACATCTCTATATCTAACAAGAGATACAAGGTGTATTCAGTACGTATGGCCATCCTGAACATATATCGACTGTCATCCGAACACGGAACACATCCAATACGAACGGACATGAAGTGGTGTATAGGATAACAGTCGAAACGCACAGTCAATATTGTTTGAAGTGAATGAGAGAGAAAGAATCATAGAAACCACAACATTGTCAATATAATTATAATAATAATTCGACGTGAACCGACAATAACACTAAGGAAACATTTGTTGTGAAGCGACATGTCGCTAACAAAACACACTCGTTGTGCCACGCGAACGTTTATCAACTCACCTCCCTGGTCGTCTAACGCAACCAGAGTTCGAATTCCAGCTTCCTTGCTCTATGATGCAGCGCAAATAAAAACCACAGTTAGTTTTATATGTTTCAAATATATAGGTTATGTTTGTGTTGGTATTACTGATTAACACGTGCTCATAGTAGTACAATACGATTGGTGAAGAGTGAACTGTGAATGGAGTGACAGTCTTCAATGAAATAAATGACTGCTATATCAAATACCACTGTAATATCAGTACGGCAAAGGGTATTTTTAAGGTGACATATTCGAGAGTCATAGATGGCGCAACATGTACAGTTCAAGCAGATGTATCGGACTGGTCCACTTATTGGCGAATATTTGTCAACAATTTAATCTTACACAGTACTGCGTTCAGATTCTCGAATGTAGTCATCGTAAAAAATCTTTGAACGTATGAATATTAAAATAATATTTGCTGCTACTAATCGTGATGTGTCATTTTTAAAAAGTATCCCTTCTTTTGACTTTAAATCAGTATGTGTAGTAACAAACAAAATACATACTTATCAACATTATCAAATATTAACTGACGGTACCAGCAAGTTGCCGAATTTTCAGTTTTGATCTCAAAAATTACAAAATTCCCATGAAATCGTTATTAAAATAATTTTACAAAACAAGCTGTTTTTAGGTCAGATTTCATCCTCTTCAAAATATTATCATATTACATTGTCTTCACCGTTAATTTCTTTATAAAAGCTAAATTTTTGTATTGTTCTTGGCCAGTAGCCATATGTAATAGCTCTATTTCGTTAATTTCGTTTCTAGAGATTTATTCTATAATCAAGTCATAAATTAATGACCTTTATTTATATTTTTCAATATATACCTTCAATAAATTTTTTAAAACAAAATCATTAATTAACCGAACAAACACTGAATCGTGAAATACTTTTAAAAACAATGACACTACCAACACAAAATAAAATGAAAACTAAACTACCAAATGAAAGACGCCATATTGGTTTAACAGTTGAATCTAATGTAAAATATTGGTAAAACAAAATCACAACAATGAAAGGGTTAATTCCAAGACTTTAATGAGAAACTGTAAAATAAAAGTTAGGACAACTGCTACTCTAACGGGGTTGGCTACTCTGCTTGATGGTGTGCTACGGCCAATCTGTAGCTCAGTCACAAGAGTGTCGGCCCACATCGTTCCGAACTCTTACTTCGAAACCAACACACACTTCTCTAATACTAAACAGTAAACATGAAGTGAGTCGATTTTAAACACGAAATACTGTTTTGATCACAAAAATATATATACACATCGGGTCAATATTAAACCATACACAAATAGCACTGCCACCTATTGGTAAATCTGTGAAACTGTATATATTCATTAGTCAGTAACTCGCATATTTCTGTTTTATAATGAACGAAATAAAGATTTACCCACGGATAAATTGCGAAATAACCACTGCTCTGTACTTTAGCTACCGGAGAAAAAATAATATTTTCATTGTAGTGCCAAAGGTCGGCCATTATAGAGCACAGTTATGTTTTATTTTAAAATGGACGTAACAATCATCTTCTACATTCTACATAATTCAAATGTCAGGCCGCCAACAGTTTATTTAAAGCTAGGGATAACACGTCCTGTAATATTATGAAGATGAACGGCATGGGTTTTGATGGAAGACCATATGTAGGTCAACCATGTTGCCAACATGCTAATTGAAAGATGAAAAAGTAACTAAATCAGAGTTATTTGTGTATGTTTACAAAAAAGTTAAAGAGTTTTTTCAGATTGCAATTTAGAAAACAGTAAAAGCAAAGTTAGAAGCATTCAGACAATTTAGAAATATTTTTAAAAGCAACACCTAGAAAAAGCAGTTAATATTTTCACTTGGTACTTATTAATTTTTAGCTATAGTATTTCGGTTTTACGTAATAATTGGATCCGCTAGATGTTTCATATTAGCTCAAATCAATAAACGTTTAAATTATTACACATTCGACTCAAAAATGAGAAAATAATTAATATTTACATATTTATAGAATTATTGAGCAATGTTTTTTTAAATACTGTTGTCAGATAAAATTTTAAATTTAATCAATGTAGATTTTTTCCAAAAAACTATATTGCTCGTTTACAAAATACAACTGGTAAAAAAAAAAAAAAAACAGAAAGAAAAACAAATGAAACACTCACCTCTTCACATAGTGCTAGCATGCGTCGGGTACTATCCAGCGACTGAAATATTTAAAATATCATTTAACATATCTGTAATTTGTCAAAATGTGATATTACAAATTATTATTTTAAACCCGGTAATGTTTAAGCAATTAGGAAGTTTCCACTTGACGAAAATACTAATAATAATAGATAACTAAATGCTGAAAAAATATTTCAATATCTTTAAAGTCAATGGAGATATTCAATTTTTTGTACATGATGCCACAAACGTGACTGATCGACGTCTCTTCGACCATTGCGACGTCCCGCGGCATAATGTGTCATATTGGTAGTTATAGTAACTAATAAATAATAATAGTATAGTAAATCATGAATGTAAGGCATATTTAGACATGTCAAACTTAAGAATTGGCATAGAAATATTTACGAGCGATAATATAAAGTTAATAAGTCCTGCGGTTAATCGAATACATAAATGTGACATAATATAGAGCAACGGCCCTCACCTCGTCCGTAACCTGACCGGCTTTCATTTGTAATTCTTGGAGCTCCGTTCTGGGAGCGGCCGGCTCTGCCGGCGGAGCTTCTTTAGCAGCAGGCATTGTTCTAAAACAAAACACAATTATTTCAACATTAGTCGATACACCAAAACAAACAAGGCAAATTATTTAAAAACGTTGTTTAAAATGAAATAAGATTGAATAACCCAATACCAAAATGTTTATTAGAATGCTCGTTCAATCAGTTACAATCGAATAATTTTAATTTTGAAACGTGTTTCTATAAAAAATCGAGTCAACGTAGAAAATGTCTGTTTTAAAAGTAACTGAATAAAAAGTACTGTTTACTTTGAGTTGAGATCAGCGTTGCCAGACGTCCCGATTTTTAAATCAAAATTAAATGTCCCGCGCGGGACAGCCTCAGTCCCGCTTTTCGAGGATAACTCGAAGATAACTTTAAAAGAAGTTAAATCTTCACAGAAATATCATGAATAAGTAATTCTTATAAATAATTATTCTCTCATTGTAAGTTGCAATTTGTAACACTCACTCCACAGACTATTGTTTGAAACGCCATATTTTTCTAATGAATAAAACTTTTTTGATTTTGATTTCTGTTTTTTTTTTTTAATTTTTATTCTGAAGACGAATAAGACTCAACTATTTATCGATAGGGTAAATCTGATTTAAAATATTATATTTTTATTAAAATACATTTTCTATGGCTATTTTTGCTATCAATTGTCACGTAAACGTAATTTTAATTCAAATAAAAAGATAAATAGATATTTGAAAACTTCTGATTATATATACGTTTTTTTACTATGTCCCGCTTTCGACGAAAGAATCCCGCTGTTTTCACTCAAAGAGTTCCAAAATCCCGACTTGGCAAAAAAAAAAACTGGCAACGCTGGTTGAGATACCAATTGATAATTTACCAAATTTCATTAAAATATCTCCAGCTGTTCTGATGCTGGCACAAACAGACAAACATACGTCAAAAAGACAGACTAAAACTCAGGAACAAATTTATCTTGCAAAATATCTGTAAGAAAACGAATTAACAGAGTGGCAGACATATGTATCATTACTATTTTATATAGGTATTAGTAGGTAGATATTAAGGGCAAGTAATCCTTTCGACTTGTACTGTTTTATTTTATTCCAACAAAGAATCTATAGTAAAGTTGGACAGCTTTAATTAGTTAGTAAAATATTCAAAACTACTTTGAACAACACAGTTTTTAAAACAAGTGTGGATCAAATCATTATTGGGTAGTGTAAAAGTTCTTATTACCCAATAACGACTAAAGAACCGATTTCCCTCTCACAAAAAAAAAGAAAAAAAAAATAGGTAGAATTTTATCTAAATCAATTTCGAGCTATGATTTATTTCAGCTGTTCAAAACTTTAAATATGGTTTGTGTAAACAGATTTTACTATGTCAATTGCGAATATCCCACTTTAAGATAATAAACATAACAGTAAGGGTAAATTCCCAGCGTTTCATTTGATACTGATGACGCAAATATTTTATATTTGTAATTATAGAACGTAATACGACACCTCTACAATAGTAGAAGGGGGTGTCTCTGATGGGACAAAAGTAGCAATAATTTAACATGATTACTTGTGGGGGTTGAGGTAGATCAATACACGGAGGCTACAAAGCTAGACAACTACGAGATTTCAGTGTCACACACAAACACATGCATAATATACACCCACTCAGTGTGACCGCGGCTGTATGTAGCACCGGCAAATGACGAATCCTATGACGCCACAGAAAATCAATAATCTGTCCCACTCGAGAATCTTCCTATAGCAAGCTTAAATTTATTGATAAAATCACTTTGCCGATATTCTTATATACAAACAACTCACCAAAAAACTCCAAAAACAATTATAAAAATATATATTAATGAAATAGTAGAAAACTAGCTCTGTGGCAGGATAAAAACCCCGCCCACACGATATGTCACATAATTTGTACATTCGCAAATTTAAATAGTGTTTTGCTGCTACTTACATTTCTTATTGTTGAATTTAATATAAAAAATGTACAAAAGGAATTTTATATCCTCTAAATAAAAAAGCACCAGAAGCTAACACAGCTTCAGCAACTGACATTTACCAAGACTACGTATTACAGTATTGCCAATATTGAAAAGCATATGGTCCAGCGTCCAACTGTCAACAGCATCCCTAGTAACAAGTGTTGCCAAAAGACTAATTTTTTCACGTGGCTAGGGTTCCCTATTTTTTTAATAACAAATGATCTGACATTTGACGTTCTTCATAACCTTATTTTACATAATTGTTGAGACTTTTATGTAAAATGAGTATTATAGCGCCTTTAAGATTTAAAATTGCTAATTTAAGAGATTTGCGTTATATATCTAGAAATGATAATACGATTTTAACACACATTGTTAAGTCAAATAGTTTCCTACAAACAAAATACCGAACTCTTTTTCACGAATTTGACGAGAAAGGTGGATATAAAAGTAAAGAAAAAATATCGAAAATCAAATTATTAAGAGAAGGTTTAAAGGAATTAAAGGGCGAAATAAAAATTTGGAAAGAAGAAGTAAAAGATCATTTTTTTGGCGATCCTTTAATATACGCCAGACCGGGTAAGTCATCCATTTAAATCTCGAAAAACGAACATATTAAAATACGACATTAATTTCAAGGTGAGATTGATGTTGCATTCAGTTTCCACACCCCAGAATTACTCGATAAATGGGTAGTGACAAGCGATAGCGATCACGGCGAAGGCAAAAGCAGCTGCTCACTTGTCACAAACGAACAAGGCCGAGGCGTTTTCTCTGGTGAACTGAATCTAGAACCTCCAAAAGATGGTCGCATTAAAAAAGCTGGATATTGTAACATGAGAACAAAGCGCGCAAGGGTGAGTCCCAAATGCGTTATTTTGTTTATCGATAAATTATTAGGGCAGATTATTTTCAGCTCCGGATCTAGGGGGAGGGGGGAGCCTGCCCCGGGTGGCAGTTTCAGGGGGCGCCAAAATCATAATATAATATGGTTGAAAAATTTGTGAGTTTTTTTAAGTAATTTATTTCAAACGCTGGAGAGAGGAAGCGCCATTATCAAGTTTCCGCCCCGGTTCGAAAAAATCGTAGATCCTGGGCTGATTATTTTAAGATGTTTATTATAATTGAAATAAGCGATTGTGTCAAACACTTTACAGAAATCTTTCAAAAGGGAGACTTATTACGATTGGACGCTGTACAACATGTTGGTATTTCGAGTACGCGGTGACGGAAGACCGTACATGATTAACTTATCCAGCAGCGGTTATTTCGACAATACTTGGAATGATGTATTTCAGTACGTTCTACACACAAGAGGTGGTCCTTATTGGCAAGTGACCAAGGTATGTTTTAATCGCATCTGGTTACATTATTATTTTAATCAATTTTAATTTTTAAACAGTAATTTTTGGTAGTATTATTAATTACAGTTGAACCTTGATAAGTTAAAGTTCAAGGGAAAAGTAAAAAATTTAAGTTATCGAGTTTTTTTTACTTATCAAGAGTTGAAGTTAGAAAGGTTTTCGAATTTTAATTTTTAACTTAACGAGGCTCAACTGTTCTAATAAATTGCTAAGAAATTTTGTATCTATTTATTCAATTAGATTCAATTACATATTTTTTTAAATTTAAACGATAAAGTCGGTATTTTTTTCTGTTTCATGCACTTCTCATTTTCTATTTAGTGAAAGACTGAAGTAAAAATTAATCAAGTTCTTGGCAAAACATTTTTTTTGTATACTTATTCAGCGATGACTCACTGATAATTTTTTAAGTTATGGAAGTCACCAAAATATTATTTTAAGTTATCGAGGGCCAACGCTCAAAATATTTGTTTAAGTTACCGAGGTTTTCTGCTTTAAGTAAGAGGTTTTGGGTTTTGAGGGAAAGGGAATTCAAAAAAATGTTTAAGTTACAGAGGTTTTTAACTTATCGAGGTTCTACTGTACTAGATATAAGCTTAAAAACAAGGAACGAATAAAACAGCGCTTAATTGGTCAGTTTTGATAGACATTTTCAAAGTTTGTTGTCCAAGTGTTTATTCTTTTGAAATAAAAATTGAAAACCGAATAAGGGAATAATATTAAAAAAAGTCTATTTATCTGAATTTTGAATCGATTAGACAGGAATAATGTTAAATAGGTCAAAAGAATTTAACTTTTTTGGCTGAATAGTATACTGATGATCTTAGTTGTTTAACGTCTATAATCTACTATCTCTTTTTGTCTACTGAATATTCGCATCGGTAAAATGATCGGCTTAGGCCAGAAACGAATTGAAGGTTTCATCGAAACTGGAAGTTCATTTAATGTCTATTTTTTATGCGCGACCGACATCAGAGATGTCACTGCTAATTCTTCTACTTTACTGTAGTATTTTATGTGCGTATTCGTTCACTGTACTTTTGAAGTACAGTACTCTCTTGTTAATTGGCCGTTCAAAAATCAATCTAGTGTCGGATTATAGTGTATATGTTACGGTAAATGTAAACTCTTGGGAAATGTACACTTTTACCGTAAAATGTGCCGGGAAATGTGTACATTTGCCGCAATATCTACATTTAATTTACACATTTCCCGGCACATTTTACGGTAAAAGTGTACATTTCCCAAGAGTTTACATTTACCGTAACATATACATAGTAAAATAAATAGAGCCAGACAGATGATAGATCCTAGTTTTGGCGTAGGCGGCGGGCTACAGAACATAATATTCATAGAACGGGCATAATAAAGAATTTTGAATTATGCTTTCAACTAGTTAAAAAAACGGCGGATAAAAATGTTTATCGGATAATTGAGCGTTGTATTAAAATAAAGTACTGTACCCAACTCACAAAAAATATCTTTGTTTTTGGCCGCATAAAATAAATTGAACGGAAAACACTTTAGCAGTTTTGGCTGAAAAAATCATATTCCGTTGAACTATAAATAATCTCTTTATACAGATACCGTTCTCAAAGTTCATATTAACGTCGAAGGGCAGAGTTCAAGATAGACAAGGGCCACTCCCCGCCCATCAGATTTCGCACGTCGGTATTTCAGCTGGTGACAGATCAGCCGGCCCTTTCAGATTAGAAATTGACTACATTGGCTTGGAGTTCGATCCTGGTCACACGGAGGACTTTGCTTATGAAATGTATAAAGTTAAACAAAAATATATTGTAGCTACTTAAATATATCGATTATTTATAATCTTATTAAAAATAAAACAATGTTATTAAAAATCACAATTTTATTATAATAAATAAATTATATAAAATGATTCTGGTTGCATTTTTTTTTTCAATTATTACAGAAAAAAAAATGAATCATAAAAATTTTATATGAAGAAAAATTACATTTTAACCGACTAATATTACAAAAAATAACAAAAATAGTAGACGTACGAAAACTGAAATTCTTTGCAATTTTTCTTCTCTATGTTTGGCGCAAGTTTAATAAATATTATATTTTAAGAATTTTCAGTTTTCTTTTAACAATTATGTACAATTTTTAACAAATTTGAAAATTATATGAAATTTGCTGAGATAGTTCAAAACTATCCAATTTTTTTTATTGTAAAACAGTCTGAAATTTGGGATGTACAATTTCGTTTAATCGGGTTATCAAAAAAAAAAAAAAATAAAAACGTGAGTCTCATGAGGAAAGTGAAACTTCTTTGGAGTTTTGAACTCGATGTATCCATTTTACGTTACCAAGGTTACTCTCATATTTCCCCACCGTTAAGGATACAGAAAATTTCAAACAAATACGTCGAGAAAAAGTTTCACATCAAAAATGAAAAACTATGAGAACAGATGTTCACCAAATTGGCGGCAATTACTGTTACTGGCCACCGATTTCAAACTTCAGTCTTACCAACATTTTTAAAACCTAATTAGAAAATAAAGTCGATGGATCGGTTTTTCACAGCCAATATTTTCATATAATTTCCAACAACTGTAAAGTCTATTCTAATCTAGTTCAATCTATGATTTAGTTTTTTTGTTATGTTTTGTTTCCACGGGTTTTCTGGCGTTCCGTCCTAACCTTGTGTTATAGTAATTAACAGTTGGCATAGGTATCGATCTTTGCGTGTCGACAATGGTCACATATTGCGAACTAGCGGCCGGCGCGTGTCCTTGATCATTACTGCCGCCGACAATCGTCACGTACTGTTGACTCGCCGCCCCCTTTGATCCAAAAGGTGCTTTCTCCGAATATTGTAGAGAATTTGGACCGGCTCCTGACTGTCCATTCTTCATGCGTCGGAACATTTCGATTTGAACGGAAGACGGAATGTACGAGTCCAAAAGTGAGGTTGGATTTCTCTTCGGATTGTACAAGAACTGCGGAAATGGTTCAGCTGCAAGGTTATGTCCCGCGGCCGAGTGTTGCGAAAACGATTCGGTCGACTGTGGCGGTGGAGGTGGTTTTGCGAAAACTGCCGATGAATGAGACGAGTAATGTTCAGCAAGGGACGGTGGGGGCGGCACATGTGGCGAATACAAATATTTCTGCGTATTCGACTGCGACTGAGGTTGGGGAACAGAAGCCGGGAAGTTTTGTTGGGGAACAGAAGCCGGGAAGTTCTGTTGAGGAACGGAAGCCTGGAAGTTCTGTTGAGGAACGGAAGCCTGGAAGTTATGTTGGGATACGTCAGTCTGGAAACTCTGTTGGGATACGTCAGTCTGGAAACTCTGTTGGGATACATCAGTCTGGAAATTCTGTTGGGGAATACTTTCTTGATGCGGTGTAAAGAGCTGTTCCTGATTCGGTGCGTAGTTCTGTGGTGCGGGCGAATCAAAGTTCTCTTGCGGAGATGCTAAATAGTTCTGCTGCTCCGACAAAGACGTTTCCTGACCGTGCGTGGGGATCTGAGCGGCCGCTTGTGCCTGGGCGTACAACTGTGCCGTGACGTGTTGACCTTGGGTTAATGCATAAGCCTGGGGCGGCAGTTCAACGCTATTGTAATGTTCCTGGGCTTGAGCCACCTGAATGCTCGGCGTGACATACATCACGTATTGAATGCCTCCGACTGACGACGATTTGGGTTGGATCGTGTACGCGTTTTGAGTCGACTGTGTCTCGTAGTTCGGTTGCACATAAACATACTGTGGTTCTGTTTGTGCCGTCGCATAATACTGTATCTGTTGCTCTGGAGCCGTCGATTGCTGCAAATGATTTTCTGTTATATATTTGGCGAGCTCTTGAGTCGTAAACTGAACTCCGAATTGCCCAGACTGTGCACCAGAGAGCGCATATTGAGGCGTGTGCTGTTGTTCAGTGACCGCGTAATGAGGCGACTGTTGAGGCTCTGCCGCGGTGTATTGAGGTGCTTGTTGCTGTGGTTCGGGCGCCGCGTATTGCTGCGGTTCGGGCGCTGCATATTGCTGCGGTTCAGGCGGTGTAAAATGAACCGATGGACTGGAATAGCGTATTGGAAATTGGGGCGCCGGCGAAGATGAGTATTGAGGCGGCGAATATTCCACGACAGGCGCCGGAGGCGGAAGATATCCTTGTGCTATGGGTCTCGTTTTGGGAGAGTTGCGTTCACGGCTCTTCTCTAGAGCTGCCTTCTTTTCGCTAGCTAAATTATCGCGTTCAATGTCCTCGAGTTTGATTTGCTTATCGGCCGCCACAAGTAGCGTGCAGCCGATAACGCACAAAGCTGCAGCAAGTCGCATCTGTAACATTATAAAGTGGTTAGCGATTCAAAAAGAAAATGTTTTTTAATACAAGAAATGCAAAGAAAGATATTGTGTTCATCTTGTTAAATTTCAGCGCGCACTAATGTACTAATTCAGAGAATACACCAGAGATATTTAAATATCTATGGAGTCTACCATCAATAGCCGACAACGCGAACAAAGCCTGCTAGATTTTCTGCGTAATTATTTTGCTCAAAAACGTAAAAAGAAAAAAAAACTTTTTCATACGTCCAGATTAAATCTTTTTTGGTCCTTTAAAAATTATTACATGTTTCACATTACTTGGGTAAAATAAAATCTAGAATGTTATGCATGTTGTGAGAATTTAGAAAATCAGTGCTTACTTTGAAAAGGAAATGTGGGATTTTTTTATTCAAAATTTTGAAAACTAGTTGCAACAATAAAAAAAATTTAATTAAAGCATGAAACTAAATTTAAGTTCTTTAACCAGTATAAATAAAGATAATTGTCGTTTAGTTAAAAAAATAACTCGAAATAAAAAATTGTTATTAGTTAAATGCAATGCGTAGCATATAGAAAAAGTTGAAGTGCGGCTATAAATAAAAAAAAAGAATCGCCCTTATCTAACTCCGAAGAAACTTGAACAATTAATAATTGGGTATGGCGGGCTATTCATTTTTTTATAGAAAGTAAAATGGTGGTGAAAGTCAAAAGTATCTGCGAATGGAAATCATGCATTATATTATGTATTATAAATAATATATGCAATATTCACATTAAACATGGTTCATCTGAGTACAGTGGTCGGGAGAAAGAGTATTTTACATTATTTAGCTAAATTACGATGCTCTCTGACTAGTTTCTGTCATTTTTATTTACGACAAAATGAAATGGACTATCTTATAACCAGCGGCAAATTTAAGGAAGAGACCCAGACGGAAAGCGCCCCAAGGGACACATCTCCAGAGGTGGATTAACAAATGTACCGCCTATAGGCTGAACCAAATAACCGCCAACACCGAGAACAAAATTTGATAATTTCAAACCAATATATTTTATTGATTCCAAATTTTAAATTATTTGAACATCGAATTTGAATCGAAAAAAAAATGACCGATCGCGGAAGTTGATACTTTGTTAATGGCAACGGAAAAAAATTCCACCTTCGCAAATGTGCCGCCGTAGACTTATAGCCTAGCTAGCATATTTAGAAATCCGTAACTGCCCATCTGTATGTGGATTAGTGATGTACCGGATCGTTAAAAATGTATATCCGCGGATACGGATCTGAATATGGATTTTTGGTTTTAAGATCCGCGGATACAGATACGGATCTTTACTTTCTTAGAGTATGCGGTAGTAAATATCGCACATCGACCTTTGGAAAGAGATTATCTGTTATGGGAAAAAGTTATTGACCTCTTTAAGAGTTAACTGTCATAACAGATTGTCTCTTTCCAAAGATCGATGTGCAGTATCTCATTATAAAGATAGTTTTTTAGTACCTTTGAGTTATGTACTATTGGTATGGTACTCACTACGATAAATGTTTGCAATATAAAGGTGCCAAATACGATTTAAAAAAAAAATAATCTGAATGGAATAACAGTATAGTGGTTGTAAAATCACTTTTTTGCACTAGTACGGTAAGTAAAACAAAAGTAATGCGATTTTACCAGTCCAATAGTTTGTCTCTGTCAGATATACAAATATGTTCTAATTATGAAGTGAAAATCAGTAATTTTATAGTAAGTAGGTGCAAAATATTTGGTATGTATCTTGTTTGTAATGATATTGTCACTCGAGTGACTGTTAAAACTCGTTAAATCGATAACTATAAAAATGACAGAAGCCCTAGCCATTGAAAGCAATCAAACCCTGTATAGAAGCTTCAGCTTATTAGCAAACGATACAGGAAGTACTTTAGACGCGAGCCGTCTCGTCCAGCCGTCGGGCTTCGCCCCGTTCGTCCGTTTGTACGTCTGTCAACTCTAATTGTCTGAAGTCCCTGAAACTATACAAATCAGTCATAAATAACTCATTTCTGCAGAAGCTAAAGTTGGTTTCCATTGGTTGATGTTTCATTTAACATTTGCTATCCTACAACATTTAAACCTAACTAAATAAAGTACAATATTAAGAGGATGTATAGACCGTCTTGATAAGCAATTATGTAATAAACAATACATTAACTTTTCGAAAAAAACTGATGTTGAACAATTAGAAAAAAAACAATATACTATTTTACACAATAAAGTAAAAGTATTATTATTTTTTATTTATTTTTTTTATTGTGAAATATTTGAAATATTGTTCTATTTGTCGCGATAACTCAATAAAAATAAAACTTACAAAAATATTTTTAAAAATTGCATAAGAAAATATTAACACTAGCTAAAAAATTACAGCAATGCAAAATCTAGTTTTCAAAATATTTTTTCACAAGCTCGGCTATTAAACTATAATTAATTATGTGTGCTATGTTTAATTAATTAATCGTATATTACGTGAAAGTACTTATTGCATTATATTTCTTATCAAGCTTAATCGACATACACGAAATTCAAAGTAAGTAGCGTTTTTATTTTTCCGAATTTTAAAGAAAAAATTTAGTTTTCAGAAAATAAAATTAATAAAAATTTAATCTGTTTTTTTACACTGTTTTCTATTACTGACTGTTATTTTCGAAATAATAAATAATTCACTTGTAAAGAATTTTCCAAAAAACGTTCTTCACAGTCACTAGTCCTTATTCTAAGAACTACTAAAAAAATGAGTAATAATTTATTTTAAAAAAAAAGTTTTATAAAAAGTTTTTATAAACCGCATGAAAGCAATTTCTTTTGAACTGAATACCACAAAAAGAACTCCACTATAAATTATTTAAAACACACAATCGATAACTTACCGTGGTATAGTAACTGATGTGACTAACAGCACTGTAACTAAACTTAACTGACCGTTAAACTCGCGTACTTAATTTACCACAAACACCTTCCCGTTAATAAACGCAGCGTTACTTAACTATCCGACAGCTGGCCAAAGAATGAACACACGCCGGTAGAGCTCGGTCCATTTGTAGACAATCTCTTGAAGATGCAATCTCCAGAGATAGTAAAACACCGTTTGAACCCCGCCGAAGACTCACTAGCTCCGCTCTGTAACTATGTTTTGTACACTCAATTTCTTTAGCACGATACAATCACATGGAAATAGTAATTCGGTTAGTATCCTTCACAGGACATATTTGAAAGAGAATACAAATAACGAAATAGTGAAGGACGACTGGGATTTTTGATTTCATATTAAATTAAAACTGTCCTTCGATCCTCTATTGTCAGTGGCGGATTTACAAATTTCCTAAGTATAGGCTTTTAAATTTTTGCCGCCCTTAATTCTATATAATTGTCAGTTCCTAGATTATTTTTACAATCCAACAATTTGGTTGAAATTGAATAAGAAATAGTTTTTGGGTATATTTGTGAGCTAATCAAAGCTTAAACATGTCGGATTAATAAGGCGGGGTAATGTATGCTTCTTATACAATAATGTACATTCGGTAAACGTAATCAAATAATCTTTATTTGCCGCCCCTAAAATACGCCGCCCTAGGCTCAAGCCTACTCATCCTGCTGGTAAGTCCGTCACTGTCTATTGTAGGTCTAAACTGATAGGATAAACTAAATAATGAAATAGATATTTTTGAAGCTATATTTCGAAACACATCTACAACATGTGAAGAGGTGCATTTTGTATACCTGTGTTAAGGTCATCAGTCAAAGACATTGGCTATCCGTGATTGTTACGTCGCCGTCAAATCCCATTTTTGTTCGTTTTTTTTCTTTTTACATTTCTAATTAATAAAAATGTTTATTAATTTAATAATTTCGTTGTATACGTAAATTTTAAACATTAATATAAAATGCGTAAGAAGCATAACTTCCATCGTGAGTCCACGAACCGACGCATCCTTTTTTTACTTTAATTTAATGACTACTATTTTTTCCTATGCTTACTAGGTTATCGTTCGTTTAACCTGTCAGAAACTACAGACACGAAAACACAGCGATGGTCTTTGATAGGGGTCGGTTTTCGCAAAGAAAAAAATTAGTCGTCATAATAAATCCTTAGATAGGAGCAGAATACATCATTTTTCGATGTAAAAACTTACTATAAATTGGGTTAGTTTAGTTTGTAGTATGTCAAACTCGTATACATTTTCTATAGTTTCTTTATATCATTCGGTAACAAACAGTTGGCGATTTGCTTATTCTACTCTACATTGGCTATTTTATGAATACGGGCATTTATAAGTATAAAATAATTAATAATCAAGTTTATTAAACCGATGCATATATGTATTACTGCAACTGAGACACAGCATAGTTTTAGGACAAGCCAGCGACTGGCCTTTAGCGCCGTACTATCATTTAACAGAGAGCATTGGCGCAACGGTGTTTCCCATAATTTGTCGCACTTCAAATGTATTAATGGTAAACAAGTTAAATTAAAACATTACACGGATTAATTACCAGAACAATTGCTATAGGCTTTCTTTCTTAATCATTTTAATCGATTTTTTACCAAAATCAATTTGCTTACAGGCCAGAATAATAATAATAATAATCCTTAACTTCGCGAGGACTGGAGGTAATTTTTTAAAGAGGATCTTCCTTCAAGACAACTAAATATATTTTTCAAGAAAAATAGTAATTTTAATACCCGTTGATGACATTTTTTATTTTAATCTATTTTATACATAACAACAATACTGAGAAAACAGACAGCATTGATTCTCCGAAGATCGCATAAAATTTGCCGAAACGTCAGATAATAAAATGCAATAAAAAAACCTTCAGTATTTGCTTATAGTTCATTGATCCTATGCCACTAGGATTCATCCTTTAATATTCCAACAACTAAATATAATTTACAAGCGGTCCCGCCCGGTTTCACCCGGGTGCAAAAGAACGGATGGGAGGAGGGACATGAGTACGCACGTTCATCTTAGTTTACCGATATGAATGTTGTGTCCAAACATGATGATCGGAGTTACCGTTCAAAAGTTTTTGTCGGACAAATTTTGAGTTATAATCTGCAACATTTTTCATTGATGCTCCGCTCCTACTGGTCGTAGCGTGATATTATATAGCCTTCCTCGATAAATGGACTATCCGCAACAAAAAAAAACTCAATTCGAACCAGTAGTTCCTGAGATTAGCGCGTTCAACCAAACAAACAATCAAACTTTTCAGCTTTATATATTAGTATATATTTGTATAAGGAGGAGTTTGAAATATTACGTAATCTTTTCACAGTGAGGGGTCGTCAGACGCGGAAAATGGGGAGACAATGAGTGCAATTGCTTCCTCACCCCTGACTCACGACCGAAGCAATATTAACTGGATAACAAACTAAAAGCTTATCAAAAGTTTTGTTTGGAACAAATTTTCTGGAAGATAGGTAAAATCACACAAAAATTGACTCCCCCCCAGCGAAATTCAGTATCCGCGACTGGGGGTAGTAAGTGTGTCATCAAGATATGGATGTATAAAAATGTTACGATATGTTGTGATAGCGTATAGGAGGTTCAAAAAAGCGTCGTGTAATACAATTGAACGTTCCTTAAGATCATCAACAGTCAAAGCTATAATATAATTCATAATTTCTGATTATTGTTTTTCAATAATAAATTAAAATTTCGATTCTCAGGATCAGAGGTACCATTGAAATGTCATAATAACAATCGCTACACGACGCTCGGCTGTTCTCTTCTTTCTAATCAAATTATGTTGACCCTTCCCTTCCACCATTTCCGAACCGCCACCTGCGCCATCGCCATACGTATTCTACAAGAACAATAGGACTATTTACAATTTAAAAATGTAATTTAAATACGATTCAACAAAAGCAAAATATCTAATTAGTAATGAACATTAAATATTAATTACTTCGTACCGGAATCACTATATTACCAACCATTCTTTCACAAACTGTATAGCAGTTATTGTCAACTGTTTAGTTCACAGGTAACTAGATATGTAGCACACAGACAAAATAATACCCAATTAATCTACAATAGCTATATATTTTGAATTAAAACTGTAATATATTAATACTAAATTGAGCATCTTAAAAAAAGAATTCATTTTTGGTTGAAAAGTGAGTAAAAATTAAACATTTATTTTAGTAGCAGCTACCGAAGTGATGTAACAAATATTCGCATTTGCATATTTTTTGATATCGCATTAGTGAATCATTAGTTCAATAACAAACTTTTCTTTGATGGAAATATTTTTTACAAATTAACTCTGTTCATATAAGGTTCCATTGTTTGTTTTGACATTATCTTGAAAGGGATTTAGACCAGTGATGTTAAAGATACGGCCCTCAAGCCATCTCAATACGGTCCGCGACCACCAGAATCTACCCAGCGAGGATTCTAGACGGCATTCCATGCTACTACGTATTTTTAAAATTGCTGAATCCTCAAGCTCAAGATAACTTTTTATTACCTTTATATGAAAATTAATTTAAACTAAATAAATAAAGATTTTAATTTAGTATGTGTTTTAGTTTTTTATTTAGTCTGACTCGCTAACACACCCTAAATCTTATAAATATCAGTCTGACACCCCTGATTTAGACTATATTTCGTCACGCAGAAAGACTCGGACGACGCCGGGGTTAATTGCTATTATTGTCCCCAAATTAAATTACATCAATAAAAATGAAGTGAAAAATAAAAGTAAAATTTTCACTTATTGCCCTCGACATTACTCGACTTTCTAAAGCAGCTCGCTAAGTGATCGAAAATTAATAATCAATCAATTATTATATAGAAAAGGTATTTCAATGTCATTGTCAACAAATTTCTGTTTTTACCTAATAACACAGATTCGCAAAAACAATAATAATATTTACATAGCAATTGCATTCGGTATAGGCCAGTCATATCTAACATTAAACTCGCAAACTAACATGTAGTTCTGATTTTTTAATATATTGTTAGGACCACTACCAGTAGCGTATATCCAAGTTTGCAGCTTCGAAAGACCTGTGCTAACTTTGCAGCACTCAAAAAACTGCGAAATTTTCGCACTTTTTTTAGTATTCTCAATATAGGTCTTAAACTATGCATTTTTTTATAAAATATTTTTTATACGTTTTTAAGTAGACTAAAATTGCTACAATCTGAGACAAGAACCAGCTCTGTAGGTTCAATACTTACCGAGATACAGCTTTCCAAAAATTGACCAGTTTTTTCAACAAAGTGAAATTTTAAGATTTGGTCAATTTTTGACCCCGATATCGGGGAAAATACTCATTTTAAGGGAAATATCATACGAACATATATTGTAGCAAATGTAATTAGCTTTAATTTAAGCAGAGAACGACGTCTGTAGGCCATATAGTTTACTCACAAATTTTAAAAATCCAAAAAATGAGAAAACTGCATTTTCGCAAATTTAAATTTAATACCTAGTAATCGTTATGTAAATCCATTCAGTGATTTTAATGTGGTTGAGTAACCAAATTGAGTAACATAGTAGCATAAACGAGTAACATAATAAAAAAAATAACATAATTGATAACATCATAAAAAAATTATGCAGTTTTTGACAAAATACCGTCGTATTTCAGCCATTTTGTAAAAAATATTTACAAATTATATTCATAAACCTTCCTCGTTTATCGCTCTTTCTATTACCGAAAACAATTTCAAAATCCGGTGCGTGGTTTAGTAGAAGAGAGCGGAGAAAAAGACAGAGACTTTGTTTTGAACTGTGCAGTCTTTAACAAAATACCGTCGTATTTCAGCCATTTTGAAAAAATATTTACAAATTGTATACAGAAACCTTCCTCGTATATTGATCTTTCTATTAGCGAAAACCATTTCAAAATCCGGTGCGTGGTTTAGAAGAAATGACCGGTGAAAAAGACAAAGACAGTCTGAGACTCTGATTTTAACTATGTAGGCTTTGCTAAAATTCCGTCGTAGTTCAGTTATTTTGTAAAAAATATTTATAAATTATATACAGAAACCTTCCTCGTTTATTGCTCTTTGTACTATTGAAAACCATTTTTAGGTCCGGCGCATGGTTTAGAAGAAGTGAGCGGAGAAAAAGACAAAGACAGACAGAGACTGTTTTTAACTATGCAGTCTTTGACAAAACACCGTCGGTGTTCTTCTAAACTATGCGCCGGATCTTAAAATGGTTTTCGGTAATAGAAAGAGCGATAAGCATGAAAGGTTGCTGTATATAATTTTGTAAATAGTTTTTACAAAATGCCTGAACTACGACAGTGTTTTAGCTCAGACTGCATAGTTAAAAATAGAGCTTCTGTCTGTCTTTGTCTTTCTCTCAGCTCACTTCTTCTAAGCCATGCGCCGGATCTAAAAATGGTTTTCGGAAGTAGAAAGAGCAATAAACGAGGAAAGTTTCTGTATATAATTTATAAATATTTTTTACAAAATATCTGAACTACGACGAAATTTTAGCAAAGCCTACATAGTTAAAATCAGAGTCTCAGACTGTCTTTGTCTTTTTCACCGGTCATTTCTTCTAAACCACGGACCGGATTTTGAAATGGTTTTCGCTAATAGAAAGATCAATATACAAGGAAGGTTTCTGTATACAATTTGTAAATATTTTTTCAAAATGGCTGAAATACGACGGTATTTTGTCAAAGACTGCACAGTTAAAAAAAAGTCTCTGTCTTTTTCTCCGCTCTCTTCTACTTAACCACGCACCGGATTTTGAAATTGTTTTCGGTAATAGAAAGAGCGATAAACGAGGAAGGTTTATGAATATAATTTGTAAATATTTTTTACAAAATGGCTTAAATACGACGGTATTTTGTCAAAAACTGCATAACTTTTTTTATGATGTAATCAATTATGTTATTTTTTTTATTATGTTACTCGTTTATGCTACTATGTTACTCAATTTGGTTACTCAACCACATTAAAATCACTGAATGGATTTACATAACGATTACTAGGTATTAAATTTAAATTTGCGAAAATGCACTTTTCTCATTTTTTGGATTTTTAAAATTTGTGAGTAAACTATATGGCCTAGAGACGTCGTTCTCTGCTTAAATTAAAGCTAATTACATTTGCTACAATATATGTTCCTATGATATTTCCCTTAAAATGAGTATTTTCCCCGATATCGGGGTCAAAAATTGACCAAATCTTAAAATTTCACTTTGTTGAAAAAACTGGTCAATTTTTGGAAAGCTGTATCTCGGTAAGTATTGAACCTACAGAGCTGGTTCTTGTCTCAGTTTGTAGCAATTTTAGTCTTCTTAAAAACGTATAAAAAATATTTTATAAAAAAATGCATAGTTTAAGACCTATATTGAGAATACCAAAAAAAGTGCGAAAATTTCGCAGTTTTTTGAGTGCTGCAAAGTTAGCACAGGTCTTTCGAAGCTGCAAACTTGGATATACGTTACTGGTAGTGGTCCTAACAATATATTAAAAAATCAGAACTACATGTTAGTTTGCGAGATTAGCGATGTTTAGTGTAAAATATGACCGGGCTAGTATATAACTAAAGAAAAACGCGTGCAAAAATATTAGTAAAACAAAACTTTTTAAAGACAAGCTTTTATTGAAATTCACTAAAAATAAAAAAAGCTTTTTAATAATTACATTGCTTATTTTAATATAGTAGAGTAATTGGTGACTTATTCAGCCGCAAAGTGGAAATATTCGACTTCGTGTTTCGACAGTGACATTGTTTGAAAAATATCTTTTTCTGATATATCATTGTAACCGATGGGTGTGCCTTCACAATGTCAAAAGCAAAATTTAGCTAGATATCATATATATTAATACGCTAAGGTTAAGATATTTGCCTCCCTTTTTAGAAAAAAACACACAATTTCTCCACATAAATTATTTATCTATCATTTTACAGATAAATTGCTTGCTCTACTGACATCGACAACTAAAAAACTTATTATTGCTTTTGTTTTTGTAAATTAATAAAAATACAGCAACGCTGAACAACGTCTGCCATCTGACGGCTTTAATTTTGAAACAACGTCAACACTTCGATCTGTCATCTGACCTTCATATTGTAGTAGGTACAACAGACACAATACTGCATACTGCCATCTGACGGCTTTAATTTTGAAACAGCGAGCAACGCTGAACAACGTCACAGCAATGCTGCATGATGCCATCTGACGGCTTAATAATAATATACTATGTAAAAGACAAAATACAAATTCACAGGTATTTTTCAAAATTAATCGTATAGATTTTAATAGAACGCAGACAGTGACGAATTAAAAATTTGGGGGTCATTTCTGAAAATTTAATTTTTTTTATTTCAATAAAGGAGCGAAAATTTGAAGCAATATAAAGGACATCGCACCAAATACATGGGAAAATGGTTTTGGGTGAAATTCTTTTTAACTGGGGGGGGGGGGGATGATCCGTCATTTGATGCTGAAAAAGTTTCCAATACAACTTGAGTCTGAAAATCCCGGTGTCCAAAATTACAAGCTTGTCAAAAACGGCTGTTTTAACGAACAACATGCAATATTTAGCCCCGGGGAGATATAAATGATATATATGTATGTATATTATAATAGGATTTTCAGACCCAAGTTGTATTGGAAACTTTTTTTATCATCAAACGACATGATTCATTTCCCCCAGCTAGAAAGAGTTTCACCGAAAGCCATTTTCCCATGTATTTGGTGCGGGATTCTTTCATACTTTATTTCTTTTAGTGCCATTCTTGCACATCCTACCAAGATATGTTTAAATCATTCAAAGCAATTATTGCAATCTTAATCCGGAAATCTGGATTGCAATATGTGCATTCAAAAGCACTGCAGAATCAAAATGACATCTTTAATTACATGTATATTTAAGTGGCGTGCGTTTCGTAATGATAGCTGCAGGGCGCGGCACTTCGGACCATCGCAACGGGCTTGGCCTGCATTTCTATAGAAAGTGATCGTCCGCTGTTAATATCTCGTCCAGAGCAACGGCCACCGATACATTTTTATAAACAAGTATTCGGTATCTCGCAGCCTGCTATAATAAACAACCGTTATACTTTTCGTGTGACACAATCGGCGCGATCATCTCATCGCCGCACCGAGTAGCCGGAAGTGCTTCCATATTTTCATAACAGTTCCGCTTTGCGGACCTACCCACTGCTGATGTAGTCAGCACTATATACGGTAGATCATGAAATCTCGTCATTAAATTATCTATGTCCAAATCTAAACTTTTTGATATGTAAACAATAAACAACTTGACTAATCCTCCTTTAAAGTCGATCAATGAAATTTCACGGAAGACAGCTTGAAACTTCTCTGTTTTTTTTATTTCCTCGCGACCGCTATAGGAGTAGGAAAATATTTTAATGGAATGAAAAATGTTTTTGAAAGTGACTAGAATATCGTAAAATGATTAACTTATAATTGAGTCTTCCTTATTAAGAATACAATCTTATACCAATAAAATATGACAGATATATGGTTATATAAAATACCGTAACTGGGCTATAACATAATATCATGTGTGATGTATGTGTCAAGTTATACTTTTTATATTGATTGGAGAACGTATTCCGGGCCGATCGCCAATCTAATCTTCGGATCAACAAATCGCGATGTACAATCTCTTTCCCATGGCCTACGAATTTGATGCAAACTGCCCGCGCACCTGTTATACATAATATCTTTAATAAATAACACCGCAATAAAAAAAAGAAAACACTTATTTTCGACGTTATTTTAGTCGATGTAATTGATCGATTACTTTCTTTCAAACAAGCTTGAAAAATCACAAATCACGACATAATCAATAATTATTTGCTATGAATAATAACGAGCCAAAAAACATTAATAAATTAATTACAAGAAGGTGGCTATAGTACAGTCAATTGAACGATGGAACAACGAAGTCATAACCAGGAGAACTAGCTTGAGCGTAGCCGTGAACCGATATCTGTCGCATGAACCAATATGGCGTCCAGCTACTGGGTAACGCACACACGTTCATGGCTTATATGTGTGTAGTGTCTGTGAAATTAAACAACTTTGGTTACTATGGTGAAAACAGGTGCAAAGAACCGAAGTTTTCCCATGGTAGTGATAACAGCGCCATCTCGCGTGCGCCAGAAAACGGTCCATCTCGAAACACAGGAAGCTAAGTCTCCTGGTCAAAGACTTCGTGGATGGAACCATTCCAATTTCAACAATAATAATTGACACAATAATAAAAAAACATTCCTTCAATATCCATCCTATATAATGGATTAGTTTTCATGGATGTAAAATTTGGATTATATTTCCTAAATCCACTCGTTTTCATCCCTGTCTATAATTTGTTTCATTAATCTTTTGAGATTAACAGAAACAAGTACATAATATTCTGATTTTTTATAAAGATAATCAATAGAGTAATTAGATAGATCCTATAGCATCTGAGTTTTAAACATTAACATTATACTGAATAATATTCAGCGACAGTCCTGCAGATTGCATCTATAAAAGAAGTCTTCACGGTGTCCATTTACAAAATACTTCCGTCCGTTGCACATTAAAACTTACATTCAATTTGAGAATGAAACTGAAAACCAGACACGTCTTCCTTTTATCGGTCATTAAAGATGATCGTACCGTATAAAGTGTGCGTGTTTTGTTTCGTCCGTACTTCCGACATGCGTTTGTTTTTACTGCTGACCAGTCATGCAGAAGAAACTGCTCCGTTTACGGAGAAACAGAAGAACTGTAAGTTTTGTGTAACAAAATATGCATGTAATCAAGGTTTGCCTCGTTGCGTTGGATACTAGGGGAGGATGACGTCATCCGGCGGACCTGTTAGCTGATTACGTGGCAACGGCTGTTTATAAACTGATTAGATCTGATCGAGAAAGGGTTGCAGTTGTGTCGTGGGGATACCATGACTGACTCTGACGACATTTGTTTGTGTAGTTGGCTTAACTGCTAGAGAAGAACGTTCATCTTAGTAATAAGAGACGCAGAAAATATATCCAATGGGAAGTTTTTAAAACTTTCCAACCTATATATGAAATTATCCGGATAAATTCAAAGATTACCAACGTATGACCACTCACAAGATCAATCAACAACTCTTCGTCAATTTTTCCCACCATTGTGTAGGATGGACACATTGGTGAATTGTGAAAAATAACTCTAATAATTTAGAGTGATGATGATCCTGTTTAAATATTAGAAGATTAAAGGATGAAACCTGGTGGCATAGGATCAATGAACTTTGCAAATACTGCAGGTTTTTTATTGCAACGTCAGATAATAAAATGCAATAAAAAAATCTTCAGTATTTGCAAAGTTCATTGATCCTATGCCACCAGGTTTCATCCTTTAATCTTCTAACATTGGTGAATACTCTGCAAGCTAACAAACCTTCTGTAGACTTTTTCCAGGACAGTTTCAATGAAATGAAATAATTGCTACGGACATTATTGGTACTATTTTTATAACGCGTTTTTATTCTCCCTTCAAACTAGGTATGATTTATATTTATGTTAAGTTTATTAACATGAATTATTTTTCTGAAAATAATTCCCTGTTTCTGGATTCATACGTATCTGTTGGAAAATAAATGTTTATTATTATGTGCCGCCAGGATGAGATATCGGACTGGAATCAAACGAGTTTTATCAATCTTAGTCGGTGATTGGAAGTCTTTGACGCGTGCTACAATCAAGATGAACACGCAGAAGAACCGTTCCAACACGTTTATCTGTTAAGATGCTCTAATATGTAACACGCATGACTGCAGGGTGTGTGCATCATAAGTCATATTATAATGTAATAACTAATAACCATGACAGCAACGGCCTTCCGGGTGCTCCACTAGCAGCCTGCAACTGCACGCCTTTCTCTCGGCCACAACGCCGGCCCAACTCCAACCTTAATAGCTGTATTTCTCGTCGCTTATATCATTTTCCGCACATTGCACTGACATTATTTTCATCATTTGCTAACAACTGATAATAATAAAGGATGGAGATATATTCAGCGCACAAAAGCATAATGAGAGGAAAAAGCTATTTTGGGGGGAACTTTTAAAATTCACCTTTAAATTGAGAGGATATTATTAATAACTTCGAGATCCAAAAATTAAGACGTAAAAACTTTTCACCCGAGTTAGAATAGGACATACTCTACTTACTCACAAATACCTTTTTGAGAAGACCGATCGGCCGGAGTGCGACATATGCAAAGTCCCTGTTAGCATAAAACATATTTTCTTGGAGTGTCCAAAATATGCTGCCGAAAGAATCGCTTGCGGATTTCCCGACAACCTACTAAAAATTTTCGAGGACACCGAAAACGGCATCCAGCGTGTAATATCGTTTCTCCACTCATCAGGACTATATTCGCTCATTTAGTACAATTAGTTTTAATAGGCCCAAAATAACTTCATAGTTAGATTCATGATATAGATATAGATCCGGACGCTAATGACCTTTGATGTCGATGCGTCCATAAATAACTATATATAAAATAAAAAAAACTTTTAGGAGACAGTAGACGTTTCACAAAAATCAATAATGCGCATAATGGTAATTATTGAATTACAAGTCATACTACAAAATTGTAAAGTTACTTAACTATGATAAAATAAAATATTTGTTCACTGGAATGTGTATTGTTTTATTTGAAATTCCATTGTACCTAACTTATTTCTATACTGAAGGACAGGCGTGGGGAGGCGGTAATTTTTTAAACTGCCTGGGGGCACTACATTCCTAATCCGGACCTGCTTGTTAATCGTCTGTAATCAAGCTCAGATAGACGGGGGAACAACCAAGGGCGGAGATGAGACAATGTATTATAGCTTTTTTCCGCGACAATTTAATTTTGCTAATAATGATGTATTTTTAAATTCTATACATTGTTTTAAATTTATTTAAAGCTTGGAGAACCTTCAGATCTCGGAGGAAGTTCCGCATCTTATTATCAAACTTATAATTTCACTTCATTAGAGGTTTGCCTGGCGGGGCTGAGACCCGTTTGGCTCCACGGGTAGACAAATCTAAGCTGCGTTAAATAAATAAAATATAAATAAAATTAAAAAAAAATAAATATATATATATATAGCCTGTATTACTCAGGTATAGTGAAGCTTTTTATTATTAGTGAAACAATTTTTAGAATCTGTTCAATACTTTCAGAGATTACCCCTCTCATACAAACAAACAAATGTTACCTCTTTGGCTCTTTATAATATTAGTATAGAGTAGACGAACCGATACTTGGACATTGGAGAGTTCGTATTATCGACCTCACATAACCCACCTGTGTGACTGAATTATCTACACCTAATTTAATCTCATTTATTATTTTTGTTTCATCGGCATAAAACCGTCCTTTCTCTGTGCGCGAAGAAAGGACCGGACTGTCATCTTGAGAGCAATGTTGCCCAATCTTTAACAACACCTTGTCGTAAAGTATAGTGTGAGCTGATTAGGCTATATGTAGTGCGTAGGGTTGCCAGGCCCAAAAATAGAAAAGCCGGCATTATATTTAACTGGATATTTAGCCCTAAAAGCCGGACTACTTTAAAAAATAACTCATCTAGTCATTTTTAATTGTCTCAATCGCAGTTTTTATTAGAAAAATAATCTTGAATTATAACCAAAACAATCAATTAACAGCTTTATCACTTGGCAGTTATGATCCCAACTACCAAGCGGTGTAGCATTCGGGAGGTACTGTGTTCGAATTCCGACGGGGGCTGGAACTTTTTCCTACTGCCTCTCGCCGAGAAACACTAATTATGTACCGATAATCTTGTTGAGATTTTCCATGGTTTCTGCCAATAATTCCAGATAAATATCGAGATGGTTCCTTATTCAAGGCCATGGCCCATTACCTGTCAAACTCTTATGCTCAAAACTCAGCTGTTGAGCGTCTATAATTTACAATCTCTCTCCCCTATGCTCAAAAGTTGCCTACCTTATCCAGCGTCGATCTGGCCTCAAGGAATACCGGGATTTTTTCCTATGGGCCGCCGGTTTCGTAGAGGCGTTTGGCAATTTTCCCGATAAATAATTCTTTAGGTCCTACACCGATCCTGACCTTATCCTAGTTTCCTAAAAATTCCTTCATTCGCACAAAGTTATTAATCAAGTTGAAGTTTAAAAATGTAGAAAATAACGGGAATGGCGGTAGATGGAAAATAGTAATGGTGCAAATGGCGTGTGTTATGACATAAAGTCGAGAAATGGACGTTAAACGCATTATTATTATTAATATTATTATAACACCAATTAAGTGTTCAGTCTTATTAATTAAACATAAAGTGAAGAAATTCTATTAAAGAGATAAATACATAGACAACAAACACGAATAGTCGTCTTCTGGCACAATAAACTAAAAAAGTAGCATCGATTTGATAGACACTACAGAGCACTCGTTTAAGTCAATAATAATTAATCGTTTAGCTAACGGTATGTCCTAACATCAGCACTATTAGTGTCAAAAAAATAAACTAGGCCTAGATAAATTTTTGTGAACGTAAAAATAATGAAAAAAAATACTTCGTGCTTCGAATCATGGAATCGAATACTGAGGATCAACTGTATTTAAATTGGTAGTATATAACAACGTGCCATAAACAAGAGCAAATAAAAGTAATTTAAAAGTGAAAAGAAATTATAACTAAACTGGTTTATAGTTAAACCGTTTATACTTTCAGTACAACTAAACCATTGCATATGTCAATTTTTTATAGATACATAAATAATATCCAAGTTTGTCGCATCGTCATTTCAAAACCAACTTTTTAACACAAAACACCATTTCTCTGTTTACATTTACATTTAAATAAATCAAACCTTGCATACATTAATAATATGTCACTTTCTTTTTCATTACTGCTATAATCTTAATTCTGAATGATATACCTATACATACATTACACACGGTACACCTGTATTATGTAGGTATAGGTATACTTATTGCAGCGGCGGCAGAATGGAGTGTCTTAGGTCCGTTTTTAATATTTTTGCAGTAAAAATACTTTGGGCGTGATTGCAGAGCTGCGCAGAAGAATTATCACAATATATAAGATCTACCTCAACTTTAGAAATTTCGTAAATACAGTCGAACCTGGATAACCAACAGTTCAAGGGGCCGCGATCTTTTTTTCGCTTATGGAGGTTTTTCACTAAACCGAGTTTCTAGCTTATAGAGGTACAGGAGTGGCCTTTCTCGCTTATAGAGGTCTATAAAAACTATACTAAAATAATGTTAGTTGATTCAGCTATTTATGCCTCATTCTTAAATTTCGTGGAACTATTAATACGTTCGACTATCGCTTATAGAGGTAGTCAGTTATAGAGGTCCATGAAAGAAAACGTCTTTCTCTTATAGAGGTTTCTGTTTCTCACTTATAGAAGTTTCAGAGGGTTACAAAGACGGTACCTGGCAATTACTCTCACTTATAGAGAGTTTTCTCGCTTACCCAGTTCTCACTCAGTCAGGTTTGGCTATAAAGTTTTTTTTTGACGTGATAACGTCTTATAAATTGATGAATCACCAATCTTATAAATTGATAAAACACCGGCTGCATGCACGAAAAAGTGTAACGTTCCTAACGTTCGTAACGCGTAACGTTCCGCCTGACCCTGTGCGTGCCTTTCTCGAAAACGGCCCTAACGATTTGGATGAAATTTACTGAAAAGGGATTTTGGGGGGCAAAAAATCGTTTTAGCTAGGTCTCATCTCTCGAAAAAATCGTTTTCTTACAAATTTTATCATTTAAAAATCAATTTTTTGACGTATGAAAATACTTAAATATTGTAAGTAGGTTTGGAATTTTATATTATAAACAGTGAAACAATTGTTTTATAAATATTATGACAGCTAATCTTTGAGACTTAAAATAAATACGAAAGAAAGAAAGTTAAAAAAAACAATGATATTATATGGTGAGTAATTTAAATAAATAAAATTAACCTAAATTTGAAGCGAAAGATGCAATATCATAGATTCGAATTATTATAATTATTATATAAATTTAGGTTATGTATTACGGAATACGTTATCACGTAAAACTATCGTCCGTAAACCGACTTTACAGACAACCAATTTTTTTTTTTACAAAAGCCTATAATATAGCTTTCGGAGAATTCATCAAACACAAAATTGTTAAAGAAACGAATGGGAGGAGATAAAATAACATTTTTTTCTTGTCTCAGGTCCACCCAGCTTTAACCTTAAAGATTTAGACCTCTGAGCTTGGATTAGCATCACAGTTAAAAATTTTGGATAATTAAAATAATGAAAAATGGGTAATATAAACAGGTAATGTAACCTGGTTAGGTTACAGATGATCCGTAACCGTCTGACTTACTCTACCCTGAAAGTGAAAAACACAGCTAAAGAAGTTCAACATAAAAAATTGTTAGTGGATGACAAACCAAAATATTCTGTTCGATATACAAAATGTATTTAATATCTCGTAAATGCGATGTTTAACAAATGAGAATCATTTAAAGGGAGTGATGTTACAATTGAGTGATGTTCACCCAAGCATCCAAATATTGCATAAAATTGTGAATGTAACAATTAAGAATTTAAAAAGAAGAGAACATATCAAGAGAGAGGAAGAGAAATGACATCAGTGAAGTAATGCGACAAAAAACCACTTTTCCTTTTCGTCGTAAAATTAATTAATAAAGCAGATGGACAGGCCGCTGCTGACCGTCAGATGATAGTGTACAGCATCGGCACAATTAGTTCAAAGTCTCGGAAAATTATTACGTATTCAATTTAGTAAATTCATTAACATTTTTGATCAATAGACTCGAACTCCTCAAGGGAAACATTGGAATGTAGTTTGCATTACAATGTTTTTGACGTGATAACGTCTTATAAATTGATGAAACACCAATCTTATAAATTGATGAAACACCGGCTGCATGCACGAAAAAGTGTCACGTTCCGAAATGTGTCACGTTCCGCCTGACTTAAATATGATATTACAGACAACCAATTTTTGGGTATTAGCGCGCTCAAGAACTTGGGCTCGTACCAGTCGATTTATACTGACTGGTAGGGAGCGTTCACACATTCCATGAGGCGTTTAGGGGGGGGGGGTCGATCCGAACCTCAAACAACCTCAAGTGGTGGAGAGGTGGGGTCTTGGCAAATGGAAAACATGTGTCAATTTTACTTGTGTTTATGAAACTTCTGATCAGGGACGTATTTCTCTCGTAGCGAAAAGGGCAATTATCCGAGGCAGCAGGCTTGAGAGGGCGGCATAATCTTTTACATATCAGGTCGCAAAGAAAAGGGAACAGAAAGAGAGATGTCAAATTGTATTTCCGAGAGCGGAAATTTTATAAATTTGTTATTGTCCCTATATACTAAGTCCATCAGCGTAAAAAGGTGCAAACGCTTGAGTTTATTGTCATAACATTTTTTTCATTAATATTTATGGAGAAAACTATATAATATACTTATCAATAAAAAGAGCATTATTCGAAATAACATCGTAGTATTTTAGTTAGTTTTTCCAATGCTGTAGCATCTTGCTTCGAGTTCATTGCACAAGGTTATAAATGAGTGCGTGCGAATAAATGCATAAATAAAAAATAACTAACGATTTGTTAATCAACAACAAACAACACTCACACATAGAAAACAAGTGAAGGTATCATCTTCCACGGCCAAACTACGGACAGAGATAGTTATTTTTTTTATCGACGAATTAAAGCAGATTTCCAATTTTCACTTTCATCTAAAATAATAATAATACATAATATTATAGACCAGTTTGTTACGCAGGAGAAATTACATCTAGCGTTTAAAATTGTTAATTATAGGGGCAACGATTACGAAGAAATGCGTACTGTTACGTAAAAACAGTTTTCTATTATTTGGGCAAAAATAAAAACCATAGCGTCATTTTTTGTTATTATCCACAACAAATTTTACATTACAATAATATGGTACTTCATAAATTAACTTTCAATATTTTAATAAAGACGTAGCCCTTTCGAATGTATTAGCTGAGAAAAAAAAAGATGTTCTTATCGAAGAATAGGTAGGGATATTCTGCTAAAGCTAAAGGGACTGTATCATTTGTGACATGTCTCGATCTTTCTCTCTTTCAATAAAGTAGCCCTTTCAAATGTATTAGCTATAAGAAAGAACAAAATGTTTTTATAAAAGAGTAGGTAAGTACTTTATAAACGTTAAACCAGAAGTTCAAAGCTTACAAGTTCAAAAGGACTTAGAAATACAGTGTAAACTCAATATAGCGACACTCACAGGACTGTGCACTTTGTGGCGTTATTGAGAGTTGTCGTTAAACGGCGAGAAGAAATAATCCATTAATATTTTTTTTACTATAATATGTATTTATGAATATGCGATAACTTGTCGATAAGCAGCTGGGCTTAACATATGAAAAATAATCCCAACAAACAATAGAACGGGTTTCTTAAAATTTTCAGTTCGCATGATTCCGACAACAAAATAACAAACAAGTACTGTTTATTGCTTGATGATGACGTATTGTTGACGTTATTTAGAGTGGGTGTGTTGTTATTTAGAGTGTATTATTGTATGAGCAACTTAAGGTAAACCAAACGTTTTGAGGAGTTTGTCGTTATATCGAGTGACGCTAAATGGAGTTTACACTGCACTATCGTGACATTTGTCTCGAATTATTATGAGCAACCATTGAAAACATCAACTAACAACAGGAATTACCGTTCCTCGGTTTCTCCTGCATCTGCCTCTGTTGGGTTTCGAGCCCGACGGTATACCTTTTGATTTCTGAATGCGAGACGCGGTGTTCCTTAGGTATGGTTTCGCTGGCGCGTCTGGCGACGGCGACTCACAACTGCGGCCAGACGCGCACGACTGCTTAAATCCGAAACCATGCATGTGTTTCCGCTCGAGCGTCTTAGACGCGGACGCATCCAGCCAGTCGCAGCGTCTGCGACTCGACTGCTCTCTAGACCAGTCTAGACGCGCGGCTATGCGATTTTTGGTCAAAATTTAAACGAAAAAAGTCTCTAAATATTTTTTCTTCTTCTTTTAAATGATTAATAGGTAATTCAAAATATCCTTCTTCTGTCCTCTTTAAAAATATAGGCTGTACCTTACGCCTTTTCCGGAAAAATTTGAAGTACTAACATCTGCTCTTCCTACTGTTCTTCCTCTTCTAATAAAAGTAATTGTAGTAACAAATTTTCATTATCCATATTAATAATAAACACTTGTTTTTCACTTTATAAAACGACTGAGTAGATTATTTTAGTCGTAGTGCGAAAACGAGACGCGAAGCCAGACGCGCCAACCAAACAACTTTGTCGCCGGGACCGGCGACTGCGTCTAAGACGAGACGACCAGACGCGTCAGCGAAACCATACTTTAGGTACGCTACTCGTTCGGTGGGCAGAAACAAATAAAGATCGGCGTTCGTTTAGAAGATGTTCCACTGTATTATAGCGCATAACAAGTTAAGTTGTCAGAAAGTCAAAGAAAGGAAGCTGCAAGCGAAAGGTGCAGAAGAGACTTGTATTAGCATACGACGACCTTGGTTGAACCTAACTGAAACCAACGGACCGTGCGTAAGGTCTATATAATATAATTATATATTATTATAATAACATACGTATAACAATAAAACCACAGTTATTATTCGTTAGTTACTTTTGATGTTATTCTTATCGTCGTACACTCATTGAGTTGTACATTCAACCGAACACGTAGTGTAGTGGTAAGAGACTAAATGCTGGGTTGCAGGAAGCATCGTCGAAAAGTCTTATTTAACAATTACCTTAGTTTTTGTACATGCAGGAACAATCTAATGTTTTTGTGAAACTCTCTATCGTGTAAAACATTAGATTTAGATCGTACTCATCAGTAGCGGCGGCTCGTGGACATTTTAAACAGGTATCTGCATGCTCGACCGAAGATACGTCCCCAAACACGGGCTAGGAATGACAGAGGGAGCTTATTTGTACGTGCTGACTGTAAATGCAATACAGAATCGACCCGAATAACAATCTATAAGTTGGGACTGGGAGTCAGGAGTTGCAAGGTGTACATCGGGGGTATCTGATGATGACATTTCGTGTGCTTCTTGGAGTGCAGAACAGCGCCTGAACGTAAGAAAGTCTGCCACACAGAAAGTCTGCCACACAGAACACTATCGAGTTTTAAGGTCTGCCGATGACTTTGCGTTGATTGTGTAACTTTTACACTATTTTCTAATTTTAAATATTGACTGAATATAATTCATTCTAAAATAATATGAAGTAGCTTAGATTTTGGTTGTTCTGCAGCTCTGCAGCGCTCACAGAGGAACCACCACTGGTACTTATACAACAACAAATAAAAAATATCGCAGTTCAAGCTAAATTTTGATCCAAATGCAATTTTGTTACGTAATGGAAATTGTCTGTCTTTTCAAGGGCATATCGAAGTCCAACAATTCAAATAACATGTTTTTCTTATAAATAATATAATATAAATCTTAAAATTATTTTCTTTTTTTGGAAACCCCTTATTTCTATCCCCGGGGAGATTATCGAATTTACGGCTCTGTCGTGTTCTTTCTAGTGCCCTATATACTACAAATGTGTAAACTTTCAGCTTCCTAGGTTAACGGGGGCCTTCTGTCGGACGCAGGCCCAGATCTACGATTTTTTCCAACCGGGGCACAAACTTGATAATGGCGCCCCCTTTTTCCAACGTTTGAGATAAATTACTTAAACAAACTCAAAAAGGACAGATTGGGTGTGGTTTTGATCATATGATAGGTATTGTGATTTTGGCGCCCCATGAAACTGCCACCCGGGGCGACGTGAAAACACAGACAGCATACATTAGGAAATTTCACATCAAAACAGTGGAAGTAAGTTTGGTTGCCTAGATTTCCGCTTAAAAAAAATTATCGTTGGCAAATTAACATTTCTCCGGGCGTAGCCGAGACGGAAAGCTAGTTTCGTAAATACGTACGGAAAAATACGGAAGATCTAGTAACAAATTTGTTGTTTTATTTCCGAAAGCCCCTCCTTGTTCACAGTAATAATTAATGATGGAGTGACGGTGATTACAATCAGAGCTGTTCAGACTGCAGAAAAGATACAGATAAGGTGGCTCGGATCACTTTCACCATCACAGCTTAAAGTGACCGTTACAGAAGTGACTGCGATATGCCATTTACAAAAAAAATAATATCGTGTCATGTATCATTACCTCACTTAATAACATAACAGAAAAATTAGCCCATTCGTACCCACTATTAAAACATTGTTTTCATTTTTTTTTTTAAAACAAAAATAACGTTCTCGGCGGCAATGACTAACATGCATGAGTCTAGGACAGGGATTGCGAACCTTTTTGAGAAGTGGATCAAATTTTATTTATTATTTTTTTTCGTGGACCACTACATCAGTGGCGTTACTTGTAAAGGCAAAGGGGGGATGATTAAATATACTATTTTTCTTAGTTTGAAACTTTTTTGGACGACAAACGACGTTTTAAGACCATGCTGGATTCAGCGTGTTTTTTTGTGTAAGCATGATGTTTTGGCCAAAGTTCCGAAAGATTTCGGTTTTCGTCACAAATCGCCTTTTTTAAAGGGGTATGACTTGAAAAAATTGCAAAAATTCGAATTCTTTAATATACCTTTGAAATTGAGAATGCTTACAGATAAAAATACACTGAATTCAATAAGCGTAAGCGAACGTCTGTATCTCTTTTAGTTTGGAAATTACGGCCATTCGGAGGTTTTATATGATTTTCTGAAAACTATAAACGCAAATAACTTCTAAACCAAAAGACATACAGACGTTTGTGCTCATTGGATTCAGCGTGATTTTTTCTATAAGCATGATGATTTTGCCAAAGTACCGAAATTTCAGTTTTCGTCAAAAATTGCCTTTTGTAAAGGGGTATGTATATGTCTTGAAACATTGCAAAAATCGAATTCTTTAACATACTTTTGAAATTGACTATAATGACTCCGGTTGAATAAATCAACAAGTTATTTTATAAAGTAGTTTCCTAATTGAAAATATAACGCAATCTAAAGTCTGACCTTGAACAATCTTCGAACGTTGTTCCAGACTGCCACGGGAAAATGCAGGAAAACTCCCACTTTCACAACACATTTTGGATAATATAAGATTTCACATCAGAAAACACACACTTATTTAATTTTTGTCAACTAAATTAAGCATTTTTTATTCGTATTATGCGTTTTTGAGATTCTAAAAAATTGAGCACATGATCTACTACCACTCAAAACGTAACTAAACAAAATCGTTGCGTTTTGCTTTGTTTGTCGGGTCATCTAGATAAAATTTAAAGCTGTTGTAAAATTGACATTACATAATTAGATAAATATAAGGTTTGTTCCAAACAGCAGAGAACGGTAACTGAATCAGTCTTGTTACTGCGAAAGACTGTCTTGCGCACACGCTCAAAAATCGATATAAACAGTTTCGTTTTAGCTAGTGCGCAAGACGGTGACGGTTCTGTTACCGTTCTCTGACTGCTTGGAACATACCTAAAATAAAAGATCAATGGTTTTATGTGATCTTACTTAGACACATTTTTTTTTTAATTTTATAAACAAACTATTTTTAGTTGTGATTTTTTAACTTGTTTTTTGTATTATTTTAGTATTATTTTATAGTTTTACATTGAGCTTTACAAAACTTTTTTTGGCGTTTAATTTTCTTTAAACTTTACAAATATTTTTTTCCGAGCAAAATGATCGGACAGAAAAAAAATTACACGAAAATGTTAAACAAACATTAAATAGAAAAATCATTTTCATTATAATTTCATCCATACTAATATATAAAGCTGAAGAGTTTGTTTGTTTGGTTGAACGCGCTAATCTCAGGAACTACTGGTTCGAATTGAAAAAAAAAAATTTGTTGGATAGCCCATTTATCACGCTAGGACCAATAGGAGCGGAGCATCAATGAAAAATGTTGCAAAATATAACTCAAAATTTGTCCGTCCGACAAAAACTTTTTAACGGTAACTCCGATCATCATGAAATTTGGACACAACATTCATCTCGGTAAACGAAGATGAACGTGTGTACTCATGTCCCACTTCCCCATTCGTTGTTTTGCACCAGGGTGAAACCGGGCGGGACCGCTATAGTTAGCTATATATTTAAACCTGGACTCTGCAACGATAGATCACAAACGAAACCTGACACAAAAACTTAATATCGATAAGATAATTTTAAACAGTCATATTTTTAATTAAACATTTCCGGGGGATGAAATAAAAACAAATATTAAACAAGCAATTTTATTTTTATGTAACATTTAACAATAACTTTGGATATTTTTACAACATTCACAGGTACTATACAAAATACAAGCAAAGTGTTTATATTTAACTCAACATTTCCCAAACTGTTAAACATAAGATAAGTTTGGAAATTGTCAGTTTAACAAAACATAAATACAATATTATATACTAATTTATTCAGTCAATCAATCCTTTGTGTTGAATTGATCTAGTTATTGCACAAGTCGACCTGAGCCAGCTGTTCCTGACTCAAAAATTCAATTTTGAGAAAAGAATAGACACTGTTTATATGAAGGTTTACTTAAACGAAATACAGCGTTGTTAAAAGACTGCGAGTTCAATTTATTTAAATCTCCGTTTTTATTTTACATCTTCTGCGATAACGCGTGTTTGTATTGCGCGAATTTGCTCATTCGCGATTGATAAACAAGGGAATCCAAATCACCCAAAACCATGAGACGATTAGCTTCGCATTACTGAATTAATGTGTCATTCCTTACTGATCTCAATTACCAGACTAAATTACTTACGAAAATTTTTGAATGCTCTACCCTTAAGAATGTATTTTCCCGTAAGCTTTGTTGCTTTATACCGTGTTTTTAACCACAAAATGAGTTTAGAAATACATATACCGCATTATAGGGGACACGACTGTATTTTTCCAAATTTTTTCTCTGCTTCCGCATACTCAAAAAAAAGAATGTATATTTACCTCGCGTTTGACTAGACACACGTGGTCGACTCTGCACCAACGGTAGAACAATTCAGTCTAATCATAAACTAAAATCTAATTGTTAGATGGCAATTACTTCACACACGCAAACAGCTATAATTTGTACATCGAAATGCAGCGCCAAGTAAAAGAAAGAGAGAGTGTTATCAAAATGAAAGGAAAGCAAATTACAAATAAACATCAAAGTTAACTAAAAACGTAGCAGCGCCGTCAAGCAAAAAAGCATGGAAATAAAAGTTTTTCGAAGAGTTAATAGCAACGGAATCACAACCGATAGAAAATGCAATGGAAATTTTGATTACGCTAAAGACGACAAGTTAATAAAGACCACAGCCACCAGGTACCTAAAGTGCCTGTGAAAGATTTTTTCGTTGACAAATCTCGATTACATTTTTTACGGAGGTGGCATGCGCCTTAATGTCCCTTAAATACAGCTCCTCCAACCAATTATCTATTTACAACAAATACATTTTGCGTAAGATAACGCCTCACATTCTCGATTGTAATTGTAAATTTGGTGGATAAACGAAAAAAAGAATAAGACATAAAAATAGTATTTACACGGAAAAGGCACGCCTAGCGTTTCATATCACACATTCATCCTTTGTAGGGGCTGCGAATAACATATGGGGTTATGTAACTGCCGCTGGCAACCTTATCGCCAGAATTTTGTTGCGGTGGTGGTGGAGCCGGCAAATATTCATTGGTGTTTAAAGTGGCAACGGCACCGGTTCCTTGGCCCTGATGCGACGAAGAAGACAACAATCCCGAACTGTAGACCTGTCCTCCAGGGGTTCCCTGAGTGTAGATCTGTCCTCCAGTGCTTCCCTGAGTGTAGATCTGTCCTCCAGTGCTTCCCTGTGTGTAGATCTGTCCTCCAGTGCTTCCCTGAGTGTAGATCTGTCCTCCAGTGCTTCCCTGAGTGTAAATCTGTCCTCCGGTAGTTCCCTGACTGTACACTTGACCTCCAGCGTTATAGTGAGACAACTGAAGGGGTGCAGCTCCGTGCAACTGTTGCAGTGTCGTCGGATTTCCGCCTGCCAACTGGTTTACGGGAGCCGACGACAACTGAAGATGACCGAATTGTAAAGCAGATGCCGGAATTGTTGGGATTTGATGACCGGCGTTTTGGTAACCTTGCAAAACAATAAATCAGAGTTGACAGGGGGTTCAAAATTTTAAAAATGGCATTTATACTATGGAAATGTATAGGTATTAACCTTGAAGTAATTGAAGCCTAGCCTGCGGGTTGGACTGATAGTACTGAACAAGTTGTTGGGCCGCTTGCGCAAAATTGGACGACGATTGGGGCCCGGTAGTAATTGGGGAAGCCCCACCGGCAAAGGCGTACTGCGGCACGTGCTGCGGTATGATCAACATAGCCGTCTGCGGCACCTGCTGCGGTATTACGTATCTAGGCTGGACATACTGCACCGGTACGAAACCGCCTTGAGGCTGAGCTACCCCAAAATGACCAGCCTGCTGTTGACCTTGATAACCTGACGAATAGGCGACTGGTTGTTGTTGTTGTTTATCGTGCGATGGCGTAGCTACGGAATTAGCTGAAGGTGATTTAGCACTGGCGCGCTTATCTTTGTACGGATCCTCGGCGCCGTTATTACCACGCGCTAAGATCGCCACCAACAACGTCACGAGCTAAAATAAAAATCGAATAAAGTATAATCCTTAAGATTGCTAAAGTCAATGATCACTGATAAGCAATGCGTTTTAGCAGACGTCTTCCAGGAACGGAAATATCCCAACCAGGGCCCGATCCAGCTATTTCGCCGCTCCGGGCAAAATAATATTTTACCCATGCGTTGTTCCATAGATAGTGTAATTTTTTTTGTTTATCCATCTTTCAAATTTTCGCCGCCGACGCCGCGCCGCCCTCAATTTTGCCGCCCCGGGCAATTGCCCGGTTTGCCCCCCTCCTAGATCGGGCCCTGATCCCAACAGCAGTGTCAATGACCATTGAGACAGACTTATTTTCTGGATGAAAATGAAATCTGCCTTAAGGCGAATAATAATAAACAAATACTAACCAGAATTTTCATATTTACTAACACTTCCGAAAACCTCACTTCTGTACGTCAACAACAAATGAACAACAATCTCGATTGTCTATTGTTAATAGCGCTGTAAATAACAAATGCAGACTGTGCGGTCAGACACAAGAGAGGTGACATTTATATATCAGAGTAAACAAATGATATTTTTTTTCATATTTGAATGCGTCCCCGTTTTCTCATGGTAATTACAAAGGATGTCCCAAAGAGTAATGGTGGAATGTGAGACGCGATGCATATATGTACAAAAATAATAAGACTAGTTTTCACTATTTTCGCGCGTCTAGTGCAGGAACGTATTAAGTAATATAAATCTCTTACAAACTACTTAGCTCCGGTGTGTATAAGTTACCAGTCCCGAGTTGATATGCCGCGGAAACTTTATTAATTAGTCTTAAAAATGAACCTCACGAAATTCTTCAGAGCTAGGCGAAGTCTTTAACTGTTATAATTACCTATGCATGTATTTGAATTTTGAAAAATATTTTTTAAACTAGCGGCTCGGTCTAGCTTCGCTCGGATTTGTAGATTGCTTATTAAAGATAACATGTTTAATTGGATAAGGATTAATACTATGTCGGATAAAATAGCTTCACAAGTTTCGCCAAACAAGTAAACCATAATAAATAAACCCAAGTAATTTTTAAAACTGTGACATCTTCTAAGATATTCATTTCAAATTTAAATTCTAGAGAATATCACGATATAGATCAAATTTGCCGAAGAATAAGAAGATTGTAAGCATATAAATAATAAACACTCAATATTGTCTGTTTTTGGAATAAGAGGCTTATAATAGAGAAGCTATGGAGGCGCCATATAATCTTCCTAGGTTAGAAAAAACTAATATTTCAATGATAATAATTCATAACAAACAATTAATATCAGTACGGGCCCGGTGTAATTCATAACCAGAGCAAATGGCCACTTTCGCCGCGGACTTGAACTTGCCTCTATGGTTAGGGGCGGAGCCCCGGCGCACGGCATATATGCTGTCTCTGCTTCGATGGTCATCGTCGTCATAACGGGCCCTCAACGACTTTTACTTGAGCTAGGGAAAGGAGCCAGCCCTAACCAACCAACAATAAGAATTGTCTTTTGTTGTTTTGGTCTCATTTCAGTGGCAATATATTATTACATACTTTCTACAGCACGATGCGTATTTGGTTTTATTTATTAAAAAATAACAATTTATCCAAAATCACAGCCCCCGTTGAACAGAAACCAAACTATCGAATTTAGTTTAAGAAGACAAGTTGAATATGACTGAGTACCTGGATGTTTGTAAGATTGAAATAAATTTATTTCTTATCATTATATATTACCTACAATTATTAATTGACGTAACTCAACGTCGAGGTACAATATCTATGCAATGAACAAAAAAAAAACGTTCATAAAAATTTAATGTCTTTTCCACTATAATAATCCAATTGGTTTTTATCAAAAAAAATCTCTTCTCAATAAATTGATAAGCAAATACAATATATATTTTTTTAGGTTGCCTTGTCAATTACAAATCCTCAGTTCGTTTAGACTGGTAAACACAATTAACATTCGATTTTCAATTTATTATTAAAAACAATAATACATTGAAAATATGAATTGATTGGTACCTACACATAACTTTGACAGTCGCTGATCTTGTATAAATTAATAGTTTTATCCTCTGGATATTAAAATGTTTCCACAAAACACCAAAACACGGACACTATATATTTTATCAACGCAAGTTTCGCTAGTAATTTTAAAACTGGTTCGCGAAACACAATGTCCAGTATCATAGCTAGACTCACTGGCGTCCACGGCAGGATTCTGAATTCGCACCCTCAAAATTTTGTTGGTTTCTAAATAAAGCAATCGTAATCGCATTGCTGATTGCGCCCTCTCGGGTTTGCGCTCCCGGCGCGGACTCCGGTTTCCAGGCCCATGTTTTATGGAAACGTTTTTAATTTTCAGTGTCTTCCCACGAAAGGAATTCATTTCTTCTTCAAAAGACTATTAAAAGGTATTCGCCACCTTTACCCAGTCAAACAAAATTGCCTATAAATCATAAGTTACATTTTTGGCAGTTTCCATTTGAAAGTGAAAACTCACCATAACCAGTTTCGGCACATTATACAGATCATGTAATGCGAAATGTCATCGCGAGATGCTCCGGATTTAAACCACACCTTACATGGTATGATGTCATGATGTAGTATCATTTAATAACAAACCCAATGCAAATGTTGGATAACATCTTGTCGATGATTTGATAAGAAAGTACTTTACGTCTTGAAAGGTGAAACAATAAAACTACTGCAGGAAGCATTTTCAAACAATAAAATCTTTTATACAAGTCTTCTTACAGAGCTCGATATTTATCTTTGACTTAACTTCCTGTTAAAATTTATTCGTTAAAGGCCCTACACACGACACATTTTGCAGGATCGAGTGGTTTGAAGATCAATAATTAATTATTGATTTCGTTGTCGGAAGGGATGGTTAAGATTGCACCGTATTTCTGCCGATCCGATGTCGGTCGACATCGGATGGCATTGGAAGAAAAGCGAAATCAAGATTTGCCTATTACCTACACTGGAATGGGAAGTCAGTTTTCCTTTCCAATGTGGGCACCTACCTTATAATCCTACTGTTTGCTCTGCTTCCGATATCGTCCGACGTCGGGTGACATCGCGTCAGTAGAATCTAATGTAGCCTTAGGCGAACACACGATTTTCTGACTACTTAATCCAGTACAATAATTTAAATTTTAAAATTGAAGGAGTCGCGATAACACATATTTTCCGAACAGAGCGAGTTCTTACTCTTAGCTTAAGCCGTATGGAGAAGAGCACCCAATTTATTCCAATCGACTACCCTACAGATAAGTTAGTAACTGTATCTTTGTCTGAAATAACGGTTCCTATGCGGCATTTTGAAGGATTTGATTAACAGCCAGACAGACAAAAATTCTGGAAGCGTGTTCTCTCCACTCAAGGCATCGTACAAACTGGCATATAACTCTCAAGAAAACGAAATTACATACAGAGACCAATATCGATTATCAAATACGTCAAGTTAATTCAATTTGCACACATTTATGAGTTAATTATAAACTATTAGTGCTTATAAAATTTTATATTTAAATAAATGTATATTCTAAACTTTTTAAATTACAAAATATTGACAACACATTATCACGAATTCCTACGCAAACTGCCTATTATGCTAATTTAATAATTTCAATGTCCGGTCATACTTTAACATTTAAATCTTTCAATATTCAAGAAATCTCTCTCAAGCCACAAGGTCAACGACTTAACTTGAGAAGAACGTTTAAATGACGCGAAGGAAAGTGTTAAGCATGTGCGACCGGTGTCTGGAGGTCGCAGGTTCACGTAACATTTTACGCTCGATGACCACCGCGAATCGGTTATTATATTTAAAGCTATGCATCAGTTAAAAACACTCATTTCATTTGAAAGGGGACGTTTGCAAAGCCATCTTTCAATAATATACAGATGTCCTACGACATGACTGCCATAGCCTGGGACTGTGTTGCTGGGGTGATTTCAAGTCAAAAATGTTTAATGAACATATACCCGGAACGCTATCCTAACTGAGCTAGAAGCATTTGAAATTTTTCATTAATGCAGGTATTAGTTTCGGCTGTTGGTTTTGTTATTATTAAAAAGTCCAGGTGACTGTGAATCACCATTAGTATTTATTCGTGCTGATCCTAAGACTCTTCGCAGAGCTACCACTTCAATTCTAAGAAGAGCTAGACTATGTATACAGCAACTGGGTGGACATTTTGAGCAACTAATTCAATAAAGCGATTTCTTTTTAAATGGTCTTTAAATTAGTAGGGAATTCCTACTACTACTTATCTAAAATTTCAAATGCTTCTAGCTCAGTTAGGATAGCGTTCCGGGTATATGTTCATTAGACATTTTTGACTTGAAATCACCCCAGCAACACAGTCCCAGGCTATGACAGTTATGTCGTGGGACACCCTGTATAATTGGTCTTTTATATTGTAGTAGGATTCGAACAATTTTGGGTAGGTATTTGAGGCAGCGTGAAAATTTGTGTAGCACTTTTTTTGTAATGTCTGAACGCAAAATCGAAGACTTGACTGAAGGGTAATGTGGCCTAGCCAAGCCTTGAACTTTTAACTTTGAGTTATATTTGAAAAAAAAACTTGAGGCATTTTGAAATTTAAATATCTTCAAATTTAGTATTTTATAAAATTAAAAAGACGGGTTATTTTGTCGGGACTTTACTACGCCCTGAACATCAGTGCTATTAGTGTCCAGAAAATTAACTATCTGGTGAACTCGTTTTTGTGGACGGAAAAATCATGAGAAGTCCTATGTCGTTTTGAACTAATATAGTTAAAAAGAGCTCGCGCATCAGGGGCGCAGATCCGGAAGGGCGCAAGCTTTCAACGATATGAGACGCTACCCTCTTTGCAAAACGTATATGGCATAAATGCAAACTTTATTTTACATTAGGTATTTCCATAAATAATCTTGATAAAAAAATGGCCTCCGGCAAAAATAAAGAAATCGTCGTAATTTTTAAAAGCAATAATCGTTATATTATAAAAAGTGAATATCACAACTGTATAATAAATATATGTACGTAATCTAACAAGATATTTTGTGAGAGGTCATTTCTTAAACGAAAAGAAAGTGTTTCAGTTGCATTGTAACCAGCAAACGATTCAAATACAAATACTTTAATTTATTAATTAATTTATACATAGTACATAATTAGTCCAGGAGGAATCGGCGCATGAGTATCGAAAACTATTCCACCTCAATTTTTTTATGCGATTCTCTTCAAATTACCCTACTGATGATATAAATGCATGTTGCCAGGGGGCAACCCCGTGCCATATTGTTTAAACCGAAATTGTTTAAACAATTGCGAGGAATTGTTATTTTTCAACCGGACAAATTTTTTTTGTATTCTTTGTTAAAATACAATTAAAAAAGGTCCTATGGCTTTTCACGATAAAGTTAATATTTTTAGAGATATCAATTTTTAAAGGTTCGAAAAATCTTAAATTTGGGTACTTTTGACCCATGAAAAATATATTAAAAAAAAAAATAAAATATAAATAATATTTTTTTTTTTATTCTTTATACAATAGTTAACAATATCCTTAATTGCGATTTCTAAAAATTTAATTATTTATACCTGTTTTTAATTGTTAATTTCGCGCGTTCACAAGTATGCGTTGCTTACCTATAAGTATCGTTGTCTCTCTCTGACTCATACGCTGCGTCGGTCTCTCGGTGTCCTGAATCATTATTTTACATTTATCTTTTAAATCAGAGGTCCCCAAACTTTTTTGTCTCGTAGACCACTTGCCATGTTTTTCGGTTTTGGGTAGACCCCCTGCTTATCTGATATTGATTTTTTGCAAATTCATTAATTTCAAATATATTTTTGACAACCGGTATAGTGCTACTCACTTTGAACGATTTAAATTTATAACGGTAGTGAAATGTAGTGAGAAATGTTTAGTTTTATACATTTATTAATTAGATTCATATTAAACCAATCAAATTAAAATTTACTTTCTGTTACATAAAATAACTAAGCAAAAAATAAATGCTTTTAGTGTGAGGTATGAACCTGATGCTTTAATAATAAATTTTCAACATTTGGCATCAATTTAGTTAGATTTAATCTTAAATCTCTTCGGTTAACGATGTCCAGTTTGTTTCTTTTTTTGTTAGGAGATTCACTATCGTGGACCCCCATTTTCATTTCATGGACCCCTTGCAAGTTGTCGTCGACCCCTGGGGGTCGATATAGACCACTTTGGGAATCACTGTTTTAAATAAATAAAATTATCGACCAATTTTTCAGACAATATATTAACAAACAATATTATTATATTATATTGTTTGTTAATATATTGTCTGAAAAATTGGTCGATAATTTTATTTATTTAAAAGATAAATGTAAAATAATGATTCAGGACACCGAGAGACCGACGCAGCGTATGAGTCAGAGAGAGACAACGATACTTATAGGTAAGCAACGCATACTTGTGAACGCGCGAAATTAACAATTAAAAACAGGTATAAATAATTAAATTTTTAGAAATCGCAATTAAGGATATTGTTAACTATTGTATAAAGAATAAAAAAAAAAATATTATTTATATTTTATTTTTTTTTTTAATATATTTTTCATGGGTCAAAAGTACCCAAATTTAAGATTTTTCGAACCTTTAAAAATTGATATCTCTAAAAATATTAACTTTATCGTGAAAAGCCATAGGACCTTTTTTAATTGTATTTTAACAAAGAATACAAAAAAAATTTGTCCGGTTGAAAAATAACAATTCCTCGCAATTGTTTAAACAATTTCGGTTTAAACAATATGGCACGGGGTTGCCCCCTGGCAACATGCATTTATATCATCAGTAGGGTAATTTGAAGAGAATCGCATAAAAAAATTGAGGTGGAATAGTTTTCGATACTCATGCGCCGATTCCTCCTGGACTAAATGTGACTGCATAGATTTAGATTTTATTATTCTATTTTTATTACAGCATTATAATTTATGAGTTTACAACTTAACTCTGAATGTTCTCCGACAAAAAATCTAATTTACATTCTCTTTAATAGACCTACAAGGTGTTGCTGAAAGATATCAGACACAGAGACGTCCAGGAGGAAACTGATTTAATTCGCCCCAAGTTATTAACTATTATCTATATACTAATATATAAAGCTGAAGAGTTTGTTTGTTTGTTTGAACGCGCTAATCTCGGGAGCTACTGGTTCAAATTGGAAAAATTTTTTTTTGTTGGATAGCCCATTTATCGAGGAAGGCTATAGGCTATATAATATTACCCTACGACCATTAGGAGCGGAGCTTTAATGAAAAATGTTGCAAAATGTATCTCAAAAATAAGCTTCTATTCAGGTGAAATGCACTAACTAAATATACTCATATTAGCGTTGAGAGTACACAACGTCGGATGGCTCAATCGGTAGAACGTGCGACTGTCAATATTAGGGTCGTGGGTTCGAGTCGAGCCCCACGTTGGGCGAATATATTTTTATTTTTTACATTGCTTTCTGCTAAGGCTTACATTTAAATTTATTTTAATTTTATTTAATTAATTTAAAAAAAATTATTAGTTAAAAAAAGTTTAAATACTGCTTTTTATTGACAAAAACTTTTGAAAGGTAACTCCGCGGATCATCATGAAATTTGGACACAATATTCATCTCGGTAAACTAAGATGGATGTGTGTACTCATGTTCCTCCCTTCCCCATTCGTTCTTTTACACCCGGGTGAAACCGGACGATACCGCTAGTCATCAATAAAAAATAACATAAGTATTTATTTCAAATCACTAAACTTGTACAATCAGTAAGAAAACTGAACTTAATCTACAGTGTGTTCACCGAAATTGGTAACAGACAAATGTAAAAAATTCGTGTATCCTACTTATAGATACAAAAAAATGTTTAAACAGTTTATTGTTCAACTCGAGATTTTCTGTCGGAAACTGTTGAGATATATTTTTTTGTACTTCTTTTTGTAGTTTCTATCACTTAAAAAAGATAATTCTAGCTCCACACATCAAAACTATTTTATCTAGATACTTTTATGCTAAACCAATGATGTCAAAGATACGACCCGTGAACCGCACCCGGCCCTCAAGCCATCTTAATACGGCCCGCGACCAGAATCTATCCAGTGAGAATTCCAATCTATTCTGGAAATAACTACCTCAAAAATGACACCTGACAATCAATGAGCTTATCAAAAACAAGAGACCTCAAGCTCAAGATAATTTATCCTTTTTATTACCTTTATATATGAAAATTGATTTAAACTAATTAAATAAAGATTTTAATTTAGTATGTGTTTTAGTTTTTAATTTAGAGTCTGGCCCGCTAACACACCTTAAATCTTATAAATGTCCCATTAGAAAAACCCTTGAGCTAAACACTAAGCGAATATATCACAGATAGATACCTACTCGTCGTTGAAGTTGCCTTCCAAAGAATTCCTTTCCTGACCACAATGAAGACGAAATTCTTGTTATTTTCTTAATGCTCTGTTCAGCTTTAAATCTAGTTTTAAGAATATCATTAGCCGTGTCGGTCTGGCCTCAGGGAATACCGGGACTTTTCCCATTTGGCCGCCGGATCTCCGTGGGCCGGTCCGGGCCTTTTTCTTAGTTACACGATCGCATAGAGGCGTGATGAGTTCATTTACTTTATTTCGAATAATTGTTTGACAATTTTCTCGGTAACTTTTATGATCCCAAACCGACCCTGATCATAAATCGTTTTCAACTAAATAGAAATCTTCACTTAGTTGAAAACGTTAAACTTTTTTGCTAGTGTAACTAGAAATTCAGTATTAATACAGGAAAACTGTTTTCGAACAACAGTTAAACGTTTGACAGTGATGAATAATTTGAAGACATTCTGTAATACTCCTCGGGCGCGGTGAACCAAATCGGTTTGATTTAGAGCGAGAGAGAGGCGTTGTGAGCGATTGATTGACCACGATGGACCTTTAATCTAACCTCACCTTTGCCCATTCAATGAATCAGTTAAAAGCTTTTAATTAAAAAAACACGACTGTCACGCAGCTGCGGAACTGATTGAGGGTTAACGCTACGTGCTCTGAAAGTAGAGATTATAAACTGCATTTTCTTAAAAGAATTAAATAGCTTTCCGGATTCGCCCGGGCAGATTTAGATTTGACACTTAAATAACAAATTTCTCATATTATACTTAGCACTTTAGTATATCAGTATATCATCAATACATTAATATCAATTCAATATCTCTTAATATAATCTTTCATCGACTGGCTGAGAGACAACGCACAGCCTAAACCGGTGGGTCTAGATTCTAGAAACATGAAATTTTGCACAATAGTATCTTATATAGGTAACGTAAGTGAGTACTAAGAAAGGATATTTGAAAATTCATCCCCTAAATTTTTAAATCTATAAATTAATCTACATCAAATTATAAATTAATCTATAAATTTAAAAAAATGTCAAATGTCTGCTCATTTTAGATGATACTAAAATTTGCAGACATCCGACAAATAGCCAACAAATAATATACTGTAATATCGCTATATACTGTTGTTGGCTGTCGCAGCCGTATTTCACCTCGATCATGTGTGAAGTCGCGGGTAGCGGCTAGTATAATATAAAAGAATGTTCCCATTCGCATCTGGTTGTGTGGTCGCTAAAAACACGAGAACTACTGAGCTAATTAGAATGAAGTTTAGACTTTAGATCCATACTCCCGGATTCGTCCGTGTGCAAATCAAATTGATTACAAGGATACCGAATAAGCGAAGCGAGTGACAACTTATTAATAGATTATAAAGAGCGAACGAGCGAAGCAAAAGAATAGGATATGATATTATTTACTTACTCAGTTGAGACAGACCTGATAAGGTTATTAACTCGATTGAACGAACAAAGTGAATGAGATTTCGCAATTAAAAAATTTACAAAGAGTCTTGATATAAAAAAAATCATCTACACAAGTCAAGTCGGGCCGCGAACCTTTTGTTCAGATATCGAGTGCGGGATCTTCAATTTTCGTAACATTTTTGTTTTTTGCTATGTCCCCTTTGTAGCGTATGTCATTTGGAAAAAATAAACTTTTAATCATTTCTGAGCCGCCGCAAATAAACATACAAACTTTTCTTCGTTATAGTTAGGTACCTATTGAATATTATATTATCATTGTTAAATTACTTAAATTACAAATCGAATAACTCTAATATATAATATGTAAGCCCTGAGGAAGGAAATATATTTTCCGAAACGTCGGCAGCATATACCATTAGAAATCATTTATAGCCTTCTCCGAAATAATTCATCCTTTCTTATTAAACATAGGCTAAACTAATACACCTTACACATTATTATCATTGTTACAATTTACGATCAGAGCCGATTTTGCGCAAGGACGGCGTAATGTTTTCTGTTTTAGTTTACAAAATGTTCGAAAACGCGCTCAAACATTTTGTTACAATAGGTGACTTCTACGATACAAAAATATTTTGAGCCATTCAAGGAACAGATCTCTTGGGCTACGCCTTATTACGCAGCTGTTGAAATGCGGAGTTGGTCAGATGGCAAAGTAATAATAGGTATTTTAAAACAAAAGTTCTTGAAAATGTTAATATAAAACAATCGACAGCATTAATTATCTTTTAATTATATCGTTCAGTCCACGAAATACAAGCTCCATAAACTGACTGTTTACACTTTTCCACACTTTTCAGTCCGAGTATATTGATTTATTTTAGTTGGAAATATCTATTGTCGCTATAGCGACATCGAGCGGAATTCGATCAAAGTTTTTAGTTGTAGCACTGCAGCGCTGCTTGTAATTTATAGCATGGGTCATACCGTAGATACATTACAGTAACTTCAACGCACGGTTAGAACGGAAACCCGTATGCTAATAAAATGATAACAGATAAATAACGCAAATTTATTGAGTACCGTGTCAAATAGTATAAACTCATTACTATGTTACGCAACAAACAATAATTTACTAATTATTATTAACGAACTTTATTAATGTTTGGTGTTACTTAGGTGAATATTACTATATACCTACCCTCATATATAGGTAGGTACGGTTCATTATAGTTGACAAAATTTGTAATTATACAAACGCTGATGACCAGAGCCGTACCGCCGGGTTTGGCGGCCTCAGTGGCACTCAGTGCAAAAGCTGTCGGGGACCTTTCCTGTCAAAAATTGACTTCTAAAAAAATAGTCCGGGTTCTAATTTTGAAATCCAGCTTATAACCCAGTGCCGGATTAAAACTCCTTGATGCCCTAAGCATTTCTTGTTTATGGGCACCATCTCTAATATGTTCAGTTTATATAAAAAAAATTCAAATTGATAGAAAAAAGTTAAAAAGCATAGATTTTTAAGAAAAAAATTGAATTTTACAATCAATGCTTTCATTGAAAATTTGGCTGTGTACCTATATAAAATCGGACCTTAGGCATTAGAATAAAAGTTTCAAAACTTTAAAATTAAAAAAATTGAACCCTTAAGAAATAATGTTTTTTCGTTTCCATTTTCAAAAATAAATAATTTATTTTTTACTTTTATACTTCTAAAGACAAACCAGTACCTATAATATAGACCAAATTTTTGAGAACATGACAAGAAGAAAAAAGAAATTGTTGACACGGTTTAGTGAGGTACTTTTCATTTCTGCAGAGTTGTGCTTGTTGGTGCCCCCTGAGACGTGATGCCCTAAGCAATTGCTTATAATTTGCTTATAGGTTAATCCGGCACTGTTATATAACCAGAACAACGGACTCCGCTGCAGTGACGTCTCAGCCAGCCTAAGACCAAGCAGCGATTGCAGCGACAAAACGAGCCTATCGTGTGCCGCGGCTTTTAAATATTTAGGTAGAACATATATATATATCCAATACATATAATCTACTCCACAAATTACAAAATACAGTGTAAACTCTTTGTAACGTCCTTCGTTATAACGAAAAACTCCCTATAACGTCGAAATTTTTACGATTTGGTTGGTTTACCTTAAAACCTATATACATTAATACCCTCTTTATAACGCAACAGCCATTCTCTATTACGAAGAAATATGTTCATATTTATAAGACGTCAGCAAATGTTTACAGACATAAAGAGGACCATTCTGAACCATCACCATCTATTCAGCAAGCACTTGATGACGCCAAACTTATCGAAAAATTCCTATTATTTAATGAAGATTATTCCACCACATCCCAAGGCATGCATAAGATACTTAAAATACAAAACAAATATTGGCATTGCGAAAAACGTCAGGCAAATTTAACAAACTATAGGTATATGTGTTTGGAATAAATTAATTTTGTGAAAATTGGTTATTTTTCTTTCTTCCCTCCATATAACGAAAATTCTTTATAACGAAAAAAATGTTCGGTCACTTAAAATTCGTTATAAAGAGATTATACAGTACATTGAAGATTATTGTTAATTTGGTTGTTTTTCTTTCTTCACTCCATATAACGGTAACTCTCTATAACGATAAAAAATGCTCGGTCCCTTGAGTTTCGTTATAAAGAGTTTACACTGTATTATGAAAGAGAATTATATTCCTTGGAGTGGCCTGCAGATAGGTACGTAAATTATTGTAACCGATAGGCATATACCCAGTAAGGTCAAAACGACATCACAAAATATCTATACGAGATAAATACTATAGGGAGTCCGCGGTGGTTCAAAAACTAACTCGTTAATCATTACACCAAGCTGTCCTCTTTCAATCTCTAGAATCTAGATACAACATTATAAACACCTACGGGGCGAATGAATTCGTTTTAATATATACAGAATAATTTCGGAACCAATTATTGATTCTGCGCCCACAATTTTGTCAATGTTGTCATTGTTTCCATTGTAACCGGTTGTGTATTAAGTATATTGCAACTGTCAATCAGCCATGTGAAAGTGACGGTATGATATCATCGCTGAGTATAGGCAATTAAATTTATCTCTTTCTGATACACAAAACAACTGACCATCGCCAACGGCAGTACATATTACCGAGCTAACGTGCGTTCGTCTTCAACACTCAAGATTTTAATAAACTAATCAGATAGGTATGTTTTTATTTAACAACGCATTTTTGAAACACTAAGTATATACTTATATAAAATGTTCAGAATTTTTCCACCCAACTTAAAACGGTTGCCCGCTGCACACGAGGTTGGTTTTTCGCTAGATTCCTTGCTGGATTTGACTACTAAGGTTTCAAGCGTGCTGTGGCGCTGCGGGTTTCGTGTTGGCTTTAATGTGTTCGCTTCACACGATGCGTGTATTGAAGCTTGCTTTGTAGATGGATTTGGTGCGCGCGCAGTGACGCAGTTCGATTGTTAACAAAAGTGAAAGTGTGTATTGTCTCTGAACAGAACACACACTATGACGCCACGTTTGTTTTGGGCGTTTTTCGACCATGTCGCCCACGTGACAAGATACTGTTTCACGATTGGTTCTTGCTCAAAACAAGCAGACAAATAAGCACGTAAAATACGTCCAGTTCTAATTTTGAAATCCATCTTGTGACCTGCACGCACTCGAGCCCGCAGTGACGTCATTTCAATCCTTGCAGTCAGCGCGCCAGCCAGCACAAGTCCCAGCAACGATTTCAGCAACAAAACCTTTATAGGTCGTAGCATTGATTAACGTATTATAATACGTTAGCTAATGGTCGTAGTCTTTATTTTAAGAGCTATATAGTGATAACCGTTTGATTGCATTTTATCATATATTATTAATTATGTATATGAATCATTGCCTATCTATACTCAATGTGCGGTGATTTCTTCGATGATAACATTGGTTATTTGCATTCAATCTGAATAAAGTATATCTGTTTCAAAAACTGTGTCATTTTCTATGACGTTAACATGCGCGTACCCAGCTTTTGGCCCAGGAGGGGGCAAATTAGAAATTTCTTAAGTCGGGTCCCCCGCGTGCTTGTTTTGCCCTCCTGGATACGCCAGTGTTTACGGCGTAAAAAAGACAGAAGTATATGTTTGCAGTTTGCACCCTAATACATAGTATGATTGCGATTTTATTCCTATGCTCAGTATAGATTATAGAATAAAAGTAAGTATATGCATATTTTTATAAAGTTCTAAAATGGCGGTAAGATCAACGGCTAGCGCCAACACGAACACAGCTAACCATAACGCGTCCTTGCAACAGTGTCAAGACGACCGACCTGAACCCAACCACTTTCACATCTGCAATACAATCTAGATAGATAAGCCTCGCCTCTGCCTTACATCGATAATATATGACGATATGACAAATGCGAGTCGATTTAAAAAAACCAAATAAACAACTGACTATCGTCATCAGTCTTCTGTTCGTGGAAAAAGCCAGTAAAAGTATATATATCTTCCGGAAAACCGCATACTTAACGATTTTTTTAAATCGAATTACCTACCTGCATTAATCTAGCAGATGTTACACATGCTTATATACGTTCAACTGAAAACATTATTGAATGCAGGTGTCTTTATATACTAATATATAAAGCTGAAGAGTTTGTTTGTGTATTTGGTTGAACGCGCTAATCTCGGGAACTACTGGCTCGAATTGATTTTTTTTGTTGGTTAGCTCATTTATCGAGGAAGGCTATAGGCTATATAATATCACGCTACGACCAATAGGAGCGGAGCATCAATGAAAAATGTTGCAAAACGTATAACTCAAAATTTATCCGTCCGACAAAAACTTTTGAACGGTAACTCCGATCATCATGAAATTTGGACACAACATTCATCTCGGTAAACTAAGATGAATGTGCGTACTCATGCCCCTCCCCCATTTGTTCTTTTGCAACCGGGTGAAACCGGGCTGGACCGCTAGTAATACAGCGTGTCCCATTTTAATGTCCCACCCCGGATAACTTTTGTCAGTGACCTTGAATGAAAAATTGTTTGGTACAAAAGTTGTACAGCTTGGAGGGGGACATTCGATGGCACTAATACTTTTGACCTTGGGTATACGGTTCAAGGTCATTCAAGGTCAACTTTGTTTTTTTTAATGGAACGTCCTATTTTTGACATCGGAAATCGATTGCGCGTGAAAAAATATGAGACTTTTGTCTGAAACTTTTTTCGAGAACGGGCAAATTTTCTCAATTAATTTAGCCTTCAAAATTGAAAATTTTTAAATTTTCAACTCGAGAATGGTGAGATTTTCTTCAAAAACAATAGGGCTTTTCATATTTGCATACCAAACATCCTCCCAAAATTTTGTTTCAATCCGTTCATCCGTTTGACCTGTATAGTGTTCACAGACTAACCGAATAACCGACTAACAGACTAACAGACGCACAGAGTTTTGCCCGTTCTCGAAAAAAGTTTCAGACAAAAGTCTCATATTTTTTCAAGCGCAATCGATTGCCGATGTCAAAAATAGGACGTTCCATTAAAAAAAACAAAGTTGACCTTAAATGACCTTGAACCTTATACCCAAGGACAAAAGTATTAGTGCCATCGAATGTCCCCCTCCAAGTTGTACAACTTTTGTAACAAACAATTTTTCATTCTAGGTCACTGACAAAAGTTATCCGGGGTGGGACATTAAAATGGGACACGCTGTATAACAAAATACTAACGAACATTTGTTTCGTTTTTTTGGATGTATTTTATAAGCCGGAAAAACGTGGATTTGCACAATGTTTGCCTGTCTGTCTTTTTGTGCAACAAACAATTAACAATACCTTCTTATAAAGAATTTTTAGAAGCGAGCAATGCTCCCTAAATACTATACGTTGACTGATTATATTTTTTTTTCTGACGTGTTTTTTAACAATGATTTGTATATCTAAACCAGTGATTCCCAAAGTGGTCTATATCGACCCCCAGGGGTCGACGACAACTTGCAAGGGGTCCATGTCAGCGGAAAAAAAAATTGGGGGTCCATGAAATGAAAATGGGGGTCAACGATAGTGTATCTCCTAACAAAAAAAGAAACAAACTGGACATCGTTAACCGAAGAGATTTAAGATTAAATCTAACTAAATTGATGCCAAATGTTGAAAATTTATTATTAAAGCATCAGGTTCATCCCTCACACTAAAAGCATTTATTTTTTGCTTAGTTATTTTATGTAACAGAAAGTAAATTTTAATTTGATTCGTTTAATTTGAATTTAATTAATAAATGAATAAAACTAAACATTTCTCACTACATTTCACTACCGTTATAAATTTAAATCGTTCAAAGTGAGTAGCACTATACCGGTTGTCAAAAATACATTTTAAATCAATGAATTTGCAAAAAATCAATATCAGATAAGCAGGGGGTCTACCCAAAACCAAAAAACATGGCAAGTGGTCTACGAGACAAAAAAGTTTGGGGACCTCTGATCTAAACCAATAAATCTATCTATCTATCTATCTCTTAGTTAAAAAAAGACTGTATGGTAAAATTAATAATGTTTGTCTTTTTTACAACTGACCACTTTTACAAATAAACAATATACAATCGTTTTGTGAGATTCATAATTAATAATAATAATCAAAAGAGATTGGCGAAAGTGATGCACATATAGTGGTGCTGGCGATTCCATCTATATTGCGGAAACAATTCATTGTCGGTCGGCTATACAATTATAAAATGTCAATAATTAAATATCCTGTATAACAATCACTGATTGTTGCAATCTGAAAGTAAATTGAAGTGGAAACGTTTGTAACTTATCACTTATTGGGTACAACAAGATAGTTAATTTTCTATAAGGTCAAAGCTTTTATGTTTATACTAGCGGTCCCGTCCGGTTTCACCCGGGTGTAAAAGAACGAATGGGTAAGGAAGGAACATGAGTACACACATTCATCTCAGTTTACCGGGATGAATGTTGTGTTCAAATTTCATGATGATCGGAGTTACCGTTCAAAAGTTTTTGTCGATAAAAAGCAGTATCTATACTTTTTTTAAGTAATAATTTTTAATTAAATAAAATTAAAATAAATTTAAATGCAAGCCTTAGAAGAAAGAAATGTAGAAAATAAAAAAAAATAAAAATATATTCGCCCAACGTGGAGCTCCAACCAACGACCCTGATATTGACAGTCGCATGCTCTACCGATTGAGCCAGCCGGCGTTGTGTACTCACAACGCTAATATGAGTATATTTAGTTAGTGCATTTCACCTGAATAGAAGCTTATTTTTGAGATACATTTTTCATTAATGCTCCACTCCTAATGGTCGCAGCGTGATATTATATAGCCTATAGCCTTCCTCGATAAATGGGCTATCCAACAAATTTTTTTTTTTCAATTTGAACCAGTAGTTCCTGAGATTAGCGCGTTCAACCAAACAAACAAACTCTTCAGCTTTATATATTAGTATAGAATTATAGAAATACGAATTTAAAATTTTAAATATAGATTTTGTTTTCCTGGATGACGTGTTCTTGCCTTCACCAGTGACTTCGCTCGCGTTAATTTCGGTTAGACAGGAATCTTGTAATAACCCGAGCGCAATCGAATAGCGCGTAGCAAGTTATATAAAAATCGGGCCAGTGGTTCTCAAACGAAAATGGCAAGAACAGACCGCCAAAAGTTTGGAAACTACATGCAATGAAATTACAGTTTTAATTTTGGAGATATAATAGATCGAACGCTCCGTGTCCCAAAATGCCCCACAAAATACTGCAATTCCTGAATTTAAAATAAAAAAGACAATTTATACTCCCCCGTAACAACTTATGGCGTCATGTCCGAGGTTAACTATATGTGAATGATCTACTTAACACGATCGCATCTTGTATTATAATTTACTTTTTATGACGACAGAAATAAGTATAGAAAGTTGAACTAAAATCATCAACATATGCAATTCAACTTGCTGCAGTTAATTTCAATGACTTATTGGCACCAGGATGTCGATTCACACCTAGAGCCCAGTTACACTGTCAGAAAGGTCAGTATTTTCCATATTTTCGAATATTCTCACTACACAATTTTAAAATTATTAATTCATCCGTCAAATCATACATGTTATTTGTAAAGTAAAAAAAATATATATCTTTATATACGTATATATTTCTTCTGTCCGTGTGTATATGTAACTGAACTCCTCCTAAACGGCTGGATCGATTTTCATGAAATTTTTTGTGTGTGTTCAAGGGGATCGAGAATGGTTTAGATTCACAATTTGGTCCACTTGAAAATGTTTTTTTAATTAATTTTTCGAAAATAAGCTTCTATTCAGGTGAAATGCACTAACTATAAATATACTCATATTAGCGTTGACAGTAGACAACGTCGGATGGCTCAATCGGTACAGCGTGCGACTGTCAATATCAGGGTCGCGGGTTCGAGCCCCTCGTTGGGCGAAAATATTTTTTTTTTATTGTCTACATTGCTTTAAATTAATTTTAATTTTATTTAATTAATTTAAAAAAAGTATTAGTTTAAAAAAGTATAAATACTGCTTTTTATCGACAAAAGCTTTTGAACGGTAACTCCGATCATCATAAAATTTGGACACAACATTCATCTCGGTAAACTAAGATGAATGTGTGTATACTCATGTTCCTCCCTTCCCCATTCGTTCTTTTACACCCGGGTGAAACCGGACGGGACCGCTAGTATAAATGTATAGATGGTCGTTATTGAACTAGATTTTTAGAATATCCCTACACCTACATCACACTATTTTTATAGTTGAAGATAAGATTTTTTTTTGTTAGTTTATTGGACAATGTCACTATTAAAAAACTAAATTTGCAGGTATTAAATTTTCAAGATGCCTGAAGAACTTTCTTTGCAAATAAAGCTTTGCAAAGTTAAAAATTCAAGACTTATAGATAGGCCCCAAGTCTTCGATTTTGTGTTTACATTAGGTACAAAAGAAGATTTACACTTATACAGATTTTCAAGTTGTCTTAAAATACCTACCCAATCGATAACAAAAGATGATAGGTGTATCGATCACTTAGGTAAACATTTGAATATCAATTACATTAATATGAATGGTCAATTCCGTTCGAAATTCGAATGATTTGCATTCGATGGTGTAATGAAATAGAATCGAGAGAAATTCGTTGTTAGACAGTAAAACATCCACCCAAACAAATAACACACATGCTATTATCCTCATATAGATAGAGATGAAGCATATTATATTTAAATATTATATCTATATAACTCGTTATTTACTTTCTTAAATACTGTTATATTTTATATGGAGAGTTGCTATTAGCGCCGCTGTGGGTAGAGCTGTGGCGGAATTTATAAGAACTCTTAATGTAAATTTAATAACAATATGAATAAAGAAAAATCGGAAGTCGATGCACAAAAAACCTAGGTCTTTTATTAAGTTATAAAATTTAGATAATTAAGTTATTCTTGTAACTTATTATCAAAAAAACATCAGTTTTCAATGAACACAATTATTTCATTTTTAACGGAAATGAACTGGACAAAATTACAAAAACAAAAGTATAATTATAATAAATTATATTTTGATATCTAAGCATATTTACTGAAGCCACTGTCGACAATTCCTGCTAGTGACTCAGTGACATTTTTCGGAAGTGAAGCGTCGAGGAAGTGACGCAAAGCTACACTGTCAGCTATATTCTACCATCCTTTGAGGTTAGGTGTAGTCATTATTATAATAATAGAATCTAAATGTTATCATCCATATCTCTTAAGCAAATATATCTTTATATTAGCCAGAAATAAAATAAACATAAGAACGACTAGGTCACTAGCGACATCAATCGAATTTTAATTTAAAATAGTTTTGTTTTAAAATTTTTCAGATAATATTGATGCACTAGTTTTTTGAAATCATTATTTTTTATTCAGAAAATTGAAACAAACTGCATCCAAAATTTAAAAAATAATGGATACTTAGTATAAATAAATACAATTATCGACCAATTTTTCAGACAAATATATTAACAAAAAATATATAAAATTAATACATTGACGTTTCGGTCCGGATTTGGACCTCCTTTCAGAAGGTCCAAATCCGGACCGAAGCGTTAATGTATTAATTTTATTTATTGAAGAGCTCTATAATCAGACGTTAAGCAAAGATTGACTAACTATAAATCATAAAGACATGCTGTTTATTTTTTGACGTTGCATTTAAAATGTCTCTTTTTTTGTTAAAATATATAATACAACAATAAGGAACAAGGAAGACTAAAAAATAAAAAAACGTGAATTTAAAATTTTTTATTATCAAAAATAGTTCAGCTGAATGTGTAGAGCACGTGATACGTGATCACTAAAGCGTATAAAACAACAATTACAACAATAATATAATATAAAATAACAAACAATGGAACGTAAATAACAATTAAACAGAACAACAATAATATCACTCTTCGTTTTTAACAACAAAACTACTACAATACGTTAAATTAAATAGATACGACAATAACAACACAATTGTTAAAAAGACTATTTACAAAAGTGAGTTCAAAGCCCTTATTAAGACCTTGTTTATATTGTGTGCATAAAATGTAGGTAGTCTTGTCTACCCTAAAAAGAAATGATGCAAAACACAACTAAAGTATTAAACAAGGCATAATACAGAGCTGGGAACAATTGATTATATTATACGACTATGAAAACGTGATCAAGGCATATATCCTCTGGATCTGCTTGGACTGCTATACTTAATCGTATCGTAGATGTATTTGGTAACAATTTGGCTCTTTTGACTGTGACTTCCGTGACTATCACCCGACGACGAGGATGATGAATAACTTTCCTTCGATGGGCTCGAATAACTCGACTGAGATGGACTTGAATAGCTCGACGATCCTGAATAACTCAACTGAGACGGGCTCGAATAACTGCCGGAATAGCTGCCGTGACTGTCCCCGGACGATGAGTAACCACCACCGCCAGAGGAACTTCCACCGTGACTGTCGTCTCCTGACGACCCGAATGAAGCCGAAAACGAACCTGATGAGTAGCTGGGCGGACTCGGTGGACCGCTGTGCTGGTCGGACGACGAAGAGTCATAGGATGACGAGTAATCGTTATGACCGCTGCTGGGTGGCTCGTAGGAAGACGCTCCGGAGAAGGACGAGGAACCGTGAGATAGGGGTGCATCATACGATCCGGACGGTACGCTGTAAGAAGACTGGTCACCACCTGAGAATGATCCTGACCCGTGAGAAGATTGAGAGCTATAGGCGGACGAGAATGAGGGTGAACTGTAGGATGAAGGTAGCGACAATCCGTGGGAAGAAGAAGAGCTCGATGGACTTCCGTATGAAGAGGATAATGACAGACCATGAGAAGAGGAAATGCTAGGAGTACCGTAGGTGGAAGGTAATGATAGACCATGAGAAGATGAAGAGATTGAAGGACTCGAATAAGAAGATAAATCTAGTCCATGAGAAGGAAGCGACAGTCCGTGAGATGATATTGAGGGTGAAGAAGCAGTGAACAAGCTGGAAGGGAATGAATGGGATGAACCTAAAGTAGCCGCTGAAAGGCCAGCTGAAATGGAAGGAGCACCATAGGAAGACGAAATGCTCGAAGTGTCGTGGGAAGATGAAATAGCAGGACTTCCGTAGGAAGAAGATATACTGGGAGTTCCATACGAGGACGCGGAATATCCACTGCCGCCACCGATGTGGCTGGACGCACCGAGTCCGATACCCGAAAAACCACTAGATTTCGTGCTGTGGCTAGGTGTTCCGTAAGTAGTGGCTGGCAGCTGAAGGCTCAAACCATGATCGCTAGCATAATGTGAAAGACCCTGATGACCGGCTGCGTAGCTCGGACTGGATGAAGTCTGTAAAGAGCTTGGAGTGTAGGAAGCTGATAATCCAGCGTAGCTGTCTCCATGACCGAAACCGATCGGCCCAATCTTTACGGGAGACGACAAGGCAGGAGGTCCAGCCAACGTAATCGGTTTGAGACTGAGACTGAAACCTAGCGGATTACCGCCATGGAAGCTGTATCCACCGTGAGAAAAACCGTGTCCTCCGCCGAATCCTGCTGATGTCAAAACAAGGGGCTGAGTATGGCCGAGATAACCGGCGCCGCCTCCGCTGAAGAGTGAGTGTGTTCCACCGGACGAGCCAAACGGCGCGATGTCAAATGCGCCGCGCTTTCCGTGCTGAATCTGTTTGCTGAAACCGCTTTTGTATGCCGGTGGCTCGGCCTTCACCAAGGCCAATAAGCCTACTGCTATCTGCAATACGACCGTATAAATTATTTTCTGATAAATATTACCATTACTAATTCTTCTTAAGATGCAATCGTTATTTAAAATAAAAAGTTGTTCATAATTTGTAAATCTTTATTATTTACAATAATGAACTAATCAAAAGTATTAAGTTATTTTTTTTAATGTTTAACAATTCACTTAAAACTGAATTATAATGGTTAAAAATTAAAATATCCATTTTAAAAAACGTTATCATCTCAAAGAAGAATCGCAGAATAATTAAACAAATTCTTAATCATTTAGCATTAATAAAACACAACACACATCCCAGCTGTACACATTTCACAGTTACAACAATAATAATTAATCAACAATCAACACCACATGAAGTCGTACCAATAATTTCATTGCTGTGTCGATGTGGTCTTCTATGATTCGCAAGAGAAGATCACCAGAAACTCAGTACTGATTAAACTGATGAACAATTCAACCTGCCGGTGGTTTTATATGGAAGTCTTGCTGCTGGTGCAGGTGTAGCGAAGTGCCCGGGTCGTGGAAGCGGGCCGTTGCCCCTCTTTCACCGAAACAGATAATGCACTCGTTACACGTCGCGAAAATATGCACTGCCCTAACTGAACCGAACTATCTAGTAATCTACTGAGCGTTGATACGCGAGCGATAAATTATTTAAAAAAACACAGTCCTTAGGCAGGTTTTTATCCTTGCTTTACAAGATGCGTCACACCTATCTATAAATTCCTTTCAATTTGTCTACTTTTTCATTCGTTTTATCGTTGGACTGGACGCTGTTGAAGGTTCGGGAATGTTCTGGACACTACAATCTTTTAGAAGTTTTAGAATAATATGGAAACTTCTATAGAACATCTATAATGCATTAAATAATTGTCCTGAATTTCTCACACTTTGAAAAATAATTTTAAAATATACTTTCTTTTTAATTTCTGAAATAAACATCTCCTTGAAGTAACTGTCGCTTGAGTATCGGTAATAGATACTTTACGGGCAGGTTGTAAGAAATAACTAAAAATTATTTTACATCAAAGAGTAGCTGAGGCAGAGTCGGTCTGGGGTCTAAAAAGTTACCGAGAAAATTGTCAAACAATTATTCGAAATAAAGTAAATGAACTCATCACGCTTCTACGTGACCGTGTAACTAAGAACAAGACCCGGACCGGCGGTCCACCGGGAAAAGTGCTGGTATTCCTTGAAGCCAGACCGACGCTGAGCTGAACAGTGACGACGTTGTCGAAAGCTCTAAGCAGATTAATTAGATTTAAAGTTGTCCTTTGTACTTTTTGTATATTAGAACAGTTCAAGAACATTGTTGAGGATTCGGTGAAGTCGTGGCCGATCATAGTTAGTTGCCGAGCCGCTCTTCAACTTGACCGTCACCAATGTCTATGCCTCCGCGATGCAATAATATTATACATTCACTCGCCCGTCAGTTCGATCCACTGACATTCCGATATCAGATTATAGCCAGCAGATATTATTTCTTCCTTCTCCACAAAAGCAGAAGGAAAGTCCACACCTCTTAAATAATTATGTGTATCAAAAACTCGCTTGGCAATAATTTCATTATATTACTGGTTCATTTTGTATGCGCGTTTTATTACAGTTTTATTCAAATAAGAACATCATATTGTGAAATCTGATAACGATATAAGTATACAAAACAAAACAGACACAATTTTGTACTTTTCCAAAGATTCAAATTCTTCTACGACTTCCAAATACCTATCTACGATGGAAACAATTGAAGAGATTGCAAAATCATCGATCAATGCAAAACTCAACGAGCTCCGAAGACAAATCTATTCATATAAATAATTATAATTATTATATTGGCGTCGGTACGATGAATTCGAAGGGTGTGTGAAATGCTTGTGTCGCGAAATTCAACTGTGCCGCTGAATAAAAATATGAAAACATTAAAAACGTGATCAACAAATTCTGGAACGATATCAAGACGACTTCCGTTTCTGCTTCGAATTTGAATTTTGTTTTTGATATTAATTATTGACGTATTAAGTTTTTTGTTCACTAAAATAAATTATATTCTATTCCCTCCTCGTGATGAAGAGTAGATTTGGGTATATTGCATGTGGATAATAATACCAATCTGCGAATTGAACACATCATATAAAAAAATCGGTCAAATGTACTATACTTGCACAATTAGTGTTCCGCGCCATTAGCCCTCCAATATTATTGTGTGTTCTATAGTCGAATTGTGGTTCTGCAATTATAAAGAATTAAACAATTAAATTGCTTATAAAACAATTGATCGCGCTTGAATTTTCCAATCCTGATAATGTTCGTCTATCTACACCAGTGATGTCAAACACCCCCAACTTAGTACAAAATAGATAATGTGATCCGCAATATCATATGAGTTTCACGTGCCTGATTTACACCTAATTCTCAATGTTTCTGCCTTTTTTTTTCAGATTATCCTGAGCGGTCCTATTGGTGATATGAATGGGGGACTGTGATTTTTAAACGCTGTTTTCGAAAATGAAAAAAATACATGGCATAAATTGTTGAAATCGTGATTCAATAAGTTTTCATTTGACTCCCTGCACGCGATGTTCTTGAAAATTATTTTTTTCAACTCCTAACTTACCCCCCGAAATCAAAGTCTGATTTTGTTATACTATAAATAAAATTTTCGAATAATTTATTTAAAAGGAAATTGTGTTGTTATTTTAAATTTTCGGAGAGGAGTTTCACAACAATATTACGCTTAAGGGCCTCCCAAAATCCACTACATATTGGTCTAGCCCAGCTCAGCGTAGAAATGAAGCAATTCACTGGCATTATGAAAATCAATGTACTTATGACAAATATAGTTACTGATGCAATGAATATTTATCAACACATCAAAGCATGTACTCCATATACTGGTATCGTAAACCGGATCAAATTACATTGTGACATCAGACACACGCTGATAATCCTCAGCTGTTGAGCGTCTATAATCTCCAATCTGCGACATCAGACATCCTGTATGTGAGCACGGTCAACGGACGAACAGACGGACATATCCACCAAATAAAAAAAAAATAAGGCGTGTTGTGAGAATTTTACTTTCATTTAAATACAGGTTGTGTGTTTAATAAACGGCTTGGTGCAGATCGCTTCATGTGATCCAAATAGGGGAACGGTGCCACTTCCGTGACTGAACAATAATTTGACTTGAGTTATAATTGCAGTTCCGGAGCAAAGATGTGCGAAGAATTGGTATTGATGTAATTTTTAGACATTGCGAATATTCAGTTTTCAAATCCGGCGTCATTTGTCCGAGGTTACAATTTGGCAGCTGATTGGCCACGCAAGTCGAACGCACGCATTTGTAGTGTTTCTGGGTACTAGGTTGATTAATTTCTTACAACTGTATTAGTATTATCTAAAGGCCACTGCACACGAGGCTAGAAACGCAGCTAGATTCCTTGCTAGATTTGCCAGTTTTCTAGCGCTGGTTTTCTTGATTGCTGTTAAGTGCTCGCTTCACACGAGATTATTTTTCAAGCGTGTTTTGTGGATAGATCTGGTGCGCGCGCAGTGACAGTTCGAATATAAACGCAGAGTAAAACGTGTCTGTTGTCTGGCATAATGACGCCATGTGGGTGTTCAAGTGCCCACGTGAAGATACTGCTTCCTGATTGGTTTTTGCTCACACCTAGCGACAAATCTATAGCAGGGAAAATAGCCCCTGTTCTAATTTTAAAACCTATCATTTGAGCTATAGCAAGGCAGCCCGCAGTGACGTCATTTCCAGCTTCGTACCCAACCTACCGGCTAGCAGAACTCCTAGCAGCATTTCTAGCCTCGTGTACAGCGGCCTTAATGTTAAAGTAAAGGCTAATAAACAAATTTTGTGAATACGAATTCGAATATTCGTTACATCACTAATTTCAACTGCATTGAATTAAAAATATATGCTACTAGCGGCCCTGTACGTGCTTCGCTACGTATAAAGTGAAATAATAAAACAATTTAATTGGAACATCTATCTATCTATTTTATTTATTTTAAAATATACATGGGCGTATATGTGTGTATGTCGAGCACTCCGGCTGCGCCGTCGTGCTCGATACCTTAACCTCAACAACACGTGGTGGTTATGCTATTGAATTGTAGCTTATATAAAACGTTGCACCATCTATTGAATATTCACTCAATCCAGTCAACAGGTATCGCCATCTGTTAGAATCCTTTGGAGCTGAGCACTCCGGCTGCGCCGTCGTGCTATCTTATATGAAACGTTGCGCCATCTATTGAATATTCACTCAATCCAGTCAACAGATAATTATGACTGTCAAGGAATAGACAAATAATTTGCAATAAAATAATATTGCGACTATAAATTGAAATGTAAGCTATCCTATCTTTCAAGTTGGGTCGAATTGCACACGGTGTGCAAATCAAATTTAAAATCGGTTCAGTAGTTTAGGAGTTCATCGCGGACAAACATGTGACACGTAATTTTTATATATAAAGATAAGTAAGGCCTATAAGTAAGCAACGATTTCATTGTGGGGGGGGGTAATTTTCAACTCTACCTACCATTACCCAGCTGCCACTTTTATATAATTTGAAAACAGTTCATAGAAGCGAAATCGATCAACACGACATTCTGGAGAAATTTCACGACAAAGAAAATATGTTGATTATTGTATATAGATTTATCTTATTAGTATTTGTATGTGAACAATTAATATTCTAGGGTAGGCCAGGAGGATTGTAGGGAGGGTCAGGCCCACCTGCCCCCCCCCCTTATGCTACGCCAATGGTGGTTTATGGACGATCGCCCTAAGCCCTACATTTACAATGTTTTTATTTGTCTGTTGTGTGTACAAAGATATCACTTAACAATTGATTTTTGTAGGGTTACCAGATGGTCTGAATGAAAAAACGGGATATTTTACAGCCACCCCCCCCCCCTATTGATAATTGAAGAATGAAAAGATATTTTTGAAATTTCTGAAATCTAAAAAAATTTGTAAAAAAATTATTTTTTTTATTCCTATCTATCAGTTCCCAATTTTTACACTTCTATCTCAGTGCCGAGCAACTGTCAGGAACGAAAAATCCTCCGACCCTAATAATAACTTTAAAAAACCCTTCGTCACACAAAAATTGATGAAACATCTGAAGTGTGCTGTGTGTATCAATCCACAATCGATATCTATCGAAATCGTGTAATTTAATATGAGACGAACACGATTTTGAATAATTTGAGGATAGAAATATAGTGAAAAAAGAGACTTAATTATAGTGGTCAGTATGTTTATTTGTTCATAACACATCAATCCGGGACATTTGCATAGATTTTGAAAAAATTCCGGGACACCGGGACAGGAGGGCGAAAACGGGACATGTCCCGGAAAACCGGGACGTCTGGTAACCCTAATTTTTGGCACCCAAACTCTCATTAAAATCGATATTGACTCAAGGGAAGATGTAGTCACAAGTTACCCTTTTTAATTTATATTCTTCCAAGAACACGCGGTATAAAAAAACTGAACCAATGTCATTGACTGTCCAATTTCTATTTGAAACGGAAAGTCCGAATAATTAAATATAACATGTGGCCATAAGACAAAGTGGCTTATATCGATCATTTCTCTCGTCCCGAATATTTCTGGTAGTAAAACTTGATGAAATGTCACAGAAATAACGCAAAATGTCTCAGAAGCGTGTCGCTAATGTAACGCAAAGTTTCATCGTCAGTAATTCTATTTTACACTAATTGGTCAGCTGTGAAATTTTTTTAAGATTGTATGTTGCTGTCATCGTGTATTTGAATCTGAATGTTTATACACACCTGTTCGGAATACCGGGCACCCGCTGTTTTTAATGGCCTTCAAATAATTTTGTTTTATTTAATGTTTATTTATCTCTGCACAAAATTTAAAACAATCTCAAAACGGCGCACATAGTCGTTTGTTTTTTGCAATAATGAAAGAGATGCTATTGTCAGTCGTATATAATAATAATAATAATAATAATAATGTCTTTATTGATGAAAAAACTTAAATCTCGGAGACACCTTTTTTCTGAGTCTTACACGAGTCGAACGAAATTTACCGATGTTCATTTAAAACCTTAACAAACTTGCAAAAACGACGAGATGAAACAGATATAAGAGATTTAATTTTTTAAGCGAGATTCAATTCAATTCAAACTTTATTAGTCAGAAACACAATTAAAATTGTACAGACATTGCTTATTTGATAGCTATGGAAGTCTTTAAACCCTTGGGCGGCCGGTCTATGTTTGATTTTATGTGTAATAGTCCAAGAGCTAGCTACGGAAATAGGTTTGCAATTTATAGAGCAACGAAATCCCTCTAGTTAGTATGCCATACCATCATTATTAATTAATCCAGGCGCCTGGCAGCTGTTCAGCGGTGGGTGTGAGAGTGGTTGGGCAACAAAGGGGTTGTAAATCAATTGAAGGTGTGCAATTTATAGAGCTCTGTGTTTGATGTGATATTATAGCTAATTATGTATTTAATTCGAATATAACAATGCCAGGCGTTTTAATTGGGGGAAAAGTAGTGTTTCTCAAGATGTAATGAGAATAATGATTTTTTCAGAATTAATAACAACATTCATTTTTCCTGCGTAGCTAAGGAAAACTAATTTTGACAAAAATCACATAAGAGTGAGAGAGAGAATTAATGTGGGCGGGGGTAGCGCAGACGTCGCGTGCAACCCGGGCGGCGCGAGTTGGAGCCAGTTGCTCTTTGTCGACGCCTGGCGGGTTGACGACTGAATATTCGCGCCTGTATTTTTGCACACACGATTTTAAAGGTCCACTCTAATGAAAATGGCACTTTTCCCGCACCTTGGATGTTACCTGGCACTACTTTTCCCCCAATTAAAACACCTGGCAATGTTATATTCAAATTAAATACATAATAAGCTATAATATCATACCAAACACAGAGCTCTATAAATTGCACACCTTCAATTAATTTTACAACCCCTTTGTTGCCCATCCACACTTACACCCACCGCTGAACAGCTGCCAGGCGCCCGGATTAATTAATAATGATAGTATGGCACACTAACTAGAGGGATTTCGTTGCTCTATAAATTGCAAACCTATTTCCGTAGCTAGCTCTCCGTCTATAACGATTTAGCTACCATATCGACAAAACTCATGGAAGATGTTGCGTTTACGTTGTGCATCATTTGTAAGATAACTTGACATAAGCCACTTTGCCGTATGACTGCATATATTATTATCTTGCGTACGACATGTCGTTTGTTGGAGTGAAACAGCTTATATATACTATTAAATCTTTAATTTCTCTGTATGGATTGATTAATAAATGAATGGCTCTGTAGAGTGTAGACTATATAACATTAAAAATAAAACAACTACATTGTAATGATCTAGGGTTGTCCCATAGAGATATATAAGTACTAGAATACGCTAGCGGGTATGCTTGCCATAAGTGAAAGTGTCTGCAGTTCAGAGAGAGAGAACGCTGCAATCGTTCCGTATCATTCTCTCTCCTTCTCTCTCATGAGCGCTCGTTGACAGATCGTTACCTGAAGAGGGAAGGGCGGGGAAAACGATACCCTTATGTAACTAGCCATGTGCTGTTTATATCTTTAGTTACCATAGTGATACGGAATTGTAAGCAGCCTTCTCTCTCTTAATCGCAGACACTGTCAAGGCTCACTCGCGGACTCAAATGGGTTGTCCCCATAGACTCAAGACTGCAATGTTTCTTGAAAACAAAATCTGTCTAAAAACAGTTAAATATATGTATAACAATGAAATTAATTTCTTTTTGATTCATTTATTGATCCTGTTTGTCACATATTACTTAATGATATCTCTGAATTATATTATTAGGACTTTCTTTTCTACTTAAACTATTTGAAATGGCGCACTTCCCCAGTTCGGGGCCCGGTCCTGTTGTCATCTTTGTGATCTCTGGTCTGATCCAACACCCTTATAGATAGTAAAGTCGCAGTTAGAAATTGTGTAGAGAAAGGGAGAAGCCTGAGCGGGAAAGGTAATCAAGTTTTGGAGTTGACATTGGCGTAGCAAGAGGGAGGGGGGGGGGCAGGTAGGCCCACCCTAGAATAATAATTGCTCACGTATAAATAACAATTTATAAAACTACAACAATCTACATTTATTTTCTTTGTCGTGAAATTTTCCCAGAAAGTCGTGTTGATCGATTTCGTTTCAGCTGGTAATGGTTGATTTTCTTGCTCCCCCCCCTCAGGATAAAATCATTGCTACGCTTATGGGAGTTGATCTAATCTGAGAAGCGTTCTAGGGTGAAATAGTTTTGGTTGTTAACGGCTTAGAAAAAATCTAATATATCTGCTTCTAGTAGGTATACTTAGTTATTAACTGAAATTTCGAATGAAATGTCTGCTTATGAATGTAAATTAATTAAAACTCGAGTGATAAAGGAAATACAACAGATTCGTCATTGTGTCGATTCTAATCGATACTGGATATTGATTTCCTTTTAGAAATCAATTATAATCATATACTTGTAATTATAAAAACTTACGCGGTATACCTAAGTAATACACATTCATCTCTTTGCATTTACTTATGTATCCAGTAAACATGCATTTTTATGTTTCTATTATGGTAAAATGCATTCAATAACTTATTAATAATATTCAGAAAACATTATTAATCAGCGAATAATAAAAATAGCTCGTCTGCTCTGCTTCAGTGCTGGCGGCCTTGACAAAGAAACAATGACCTTCATATCGTTATTCATTTATTATAATTTAAATTATTAAAGTACCTACTCAACAATCTCAGCATTCATTCTGCTACACAAATATAAGTAACAGTTTCTTTTTTCAAATAATAAATTAGAATGACAATTGCCTTCTATGTAACAATTAGAAAAATAAATTATGAGAATAAAAACCGGGTCACACAACAGTCAACACACCAATGTATTTAAATTTTTAAAACTAGCGACCCGGTTTGGCTTCACCCGAATTTGTAGATTGCCACCGTTTTTTCGTCAACTTACGTTGCAAAATTGGTCTCCATGAAAAGCGCTTTTTGTTTAACGCGATAATATATAGCCTAATCCATCTTGAAGGTCCATTCTAAATATTGGTGAAAAATTTTTTGAAATCGAATGAATAGTTTTGGAGAATACCTTCCACATTTAGTTGGATGTAAAACCGTGTAATTGACGCGACACTTTTAAGGGACGACGTTTTCTAGAAGGACGTTACCTTAGTGCGCTTTAGATTAAACATGGCTTTTTTTGAAGGCTACATCTAGATAACAGGGCGAAATTTAGTTACCAATATTTCCTTATAGATGACACCGCGTGACGCTTATAACTTGGCTTTTGTTAAAGGCGACAACTAGATGACAAAATTTAGTTACAGGGCGAAATTTAGTTACTAGGATTTCGCTTAAAATGTTTCACATCTGTCAGGCGTACCACGACGGCTCACACTTTTGTATGTCTGGTTCTTTGGACAGAGCCATAAGACAAGCAGAAAGAAATAAACAGATTTCCGGAGAAAATGCCTGAATTCCCAGAAAACATTGTTTAGTATGCATGGGACAATAGATGAATAGTTAGCGAGTTAACATTTTATTGATTTTTATTCAAGAAGAAAAATTGTATTAGGTATATTTTTTCATCGCATTTATGGAAATTCCGTACATCAGATTTCCGCCGCATTCTGGACATGGCCGGGAAATCCGGATGTTTGGCAACCGTACTCAAAAACGGCTGGATCGATTTGTGAGGAAATTTGGTAATTTTAAGACAAGCTTTTCCGTTTCTGTCAAAACAGATACGCGAAGAAGCCGCAGACAAAGGCTAGTAAGTATATTGTAAGCATAAAAATTGGTTTTCTGTAAAGGCGGTTTACGGACGATAGTTTTACGTGATAACGTATTCCGTAATACATAACCTAAATTTTAGTAGCTGTCAAACTTGGGCCGAAGCATACTGCGCTCTCGCTTGCACGCACAGGGTCAGGCGGAACGTTACACTTTTTCGTGCGTGCAGCTGGTGTTTCATCAATTTATACGACGTTATCACGTCAAAAACGTCAACAGTGATAAATAATTTAAAGAATAAACGTAGAATTCGGAACTAAATTAGGTATGCTTCTTCTTTAATAATAATGAAAAACCATAAAATAAAAAGTAGACAGCATTTGCATATTATATTACGTCCGTGTTATGCTTATGATCGCATCATAATAATTAACAACTGTATAACAATATGACAGTGTCCATTCTTTTATATACCTACATCTGAGCAGTGCGTAGAGTAATGACTCAGACAACATTCTCTTTTGGTTTGAAAAACTTGAATGCATACCAACAGTCCGCGTACGTCCGTTTATCTTTTGTTTACAAACAAAACACCGAAAGTGAAGGGCGATACTATTTGGTTTCAATTGTTGTTAATGAAAGCAACAGGAAGTCGAATAACAAATTTAACCAGCAAATTAACCTATGGAATGTTTATTTTCTTTACTATGAGTCTCTATCTATTAAAAAAAAAGCAAAAAGCGCGTAATATAGTGAATGTACCGAATTGATATTTTTTTTAAATATTATTAACTATAAAATAGCATATAATAAACTTACCAATGCTTACATCCACCCCGCAACTAAGACGAAAAACTTCGAGAACATGATAGATTATTGGCACTTCACAAGTCACTCGCGGAACACAAAAATGAAAGCAAAACCACAAAAAAGTAACATTTACTTGTAATGGCACTGTTTTAGTTAATAGCTAATTTAATACTGCAATAAATTCGCATAATCAAACTAAAATACTTTAAATTGCATAACATAACATGAAAGTTTGTTTGATAACTGTCATTTTCAGACTTATCACATCAAGGCGTGTAACTTCAAAAAAAAAAAAAAAAGTTAAAAACAAAACAAAACGACCACCGATTAGGAACATGGATATATGGATAATTTAATAAATAAACCATCGACATGTCATTAGTGTGCTGAATTATGTTTTATTATTTAATATAAGTATTTATTTGCACAATAATTATTATGTATTGCAAAAACTGACTAGCGTTATATAAAAACAAACGAATCAAGCTCTCGCTGTAAGCTTTATGTAAAAATATCACTTCATCTGACGATTTCTAACATTATAACAATATACAATTTTCCCAGAATAAAAAACAAAAACAGTTTAGTGGAACAACACTATCAGCATCTATTTCAGTGTGAAATCAAGATTCTCAATTCTGAACTGAAATTACGTTTGAACAACTAAGAATATCCATAAAAGTTTGAATATGTAAAAAATATTATGTAATAGTCTAAGATCCCACAGTACAGCACTACTAAAATTTTATTATAATTGATTTGATGATACAAATTATAGAGAAATATTAACTATTGACAATTATCGTCGTCTGACTTGCAATTTTTTTTACTCAAACTGACATTTTTCCATTCGTGGAAAAACTGTCAGGTATGATAAAAAAATTGAAAGACAGACAATGATAATTCCAATAGATTTTTGTACGATGGGAGCTTACTACTAATTCTGTAAAAACAAATGAACATGAACTAATTATTCCTTTGAAAATATTGATTAAAAATATCACACATATTGTGAATTTGAATTTATAATGAAGAAAAATTTTGCAATATTTTGCTTTTCAATGTCAAACCTTTTATTGCTCAATTGTCTTCAATTGTTTATTTGTATAGTAGAGTCTTATGATGTCAAAAAAACTTACAAAACTCGAAGTAGTTAACGGCAATATAATCAGTTCAGCAAAGTGCAACTCTTAACTCCTAAATACGAAAATACGCTACGATTACATAACCTCACATTTTCATTTGTTAAAAACCACAGTCTTTAAATAATGTTGCTCGACCATTAGTTTTGCGCAGATGCTCTTTAAGAATTCTATGGTTAAATGGTTGTACGCATGGTTTAACCCGTTTGGAGCTACATCGTTGATTATTCACTCTGTGACTCTCTTTAGATCGCTTCGAGACAGTCTCGATGCAAACTTTGCACTACTTGCTTCTTACTTTTTAGAATATTAAAGGCTAGTGCTAGAGAATAACAGTGTTATATTTTTTTCTTAAACTGTTCAACAATTATAACCTAGTTTATATAATTTAACAACGGTTAATATTTTGCAAAAAATGGGAGCGAACTGTTACAAATTATGCAATGACAGTGCAATAGTTTTGATTACAACATACAGTGACTTTATTCTTATAATCAAAGCTAGTTGGCTTCAGCGAATAGGTTTCAAGCTATGTCGTAATAAAAAGAGTATGCGTCGAAAATTTATATTTGTCACCAAAATTTCATCTAAGCACGGGAATCTGTGGATATCTTTTCTATAGTCTTCTGATTAAAATACATCTCATCCAGCCGCCATCTTGGGAAATGGCGGTCAACAGCCATAATTCAGTTTTTGACCTTTCTTTGATACCATTTCTACAATGTATACAAACTCGCTTGCTGACATGTTTTTTTCTCCTAAAATACCTACGTCTTCTCTATAATAGTCTAGTCTTTAAGCATCAAGCTATCAAGTGACAACGCTGTTAAGATTTTTTAATAATGAAGCCCTAAAATTCAAATAAATTGCATTTTCACATAGCCCCAACTTTACTTATAACAGATTGTTTGACGATTGATACAATAAAGTCACTGGGCATTTGATTTTGAACACATATTTTAAACTCTATTATCTAACAAAGCTACATTATTTTAATACGAGTCACAAAAAGTATACGAAATTCCAATAACTGAGTAATTTTCAACTCCACAATATCTTAAATAGTAAACCTACCGATATCACTATAAAACAAAACTATCCGAAATTCAAGATAGAATTTTAGAAACGCTTTTTTTTCTGAACTTCCAAAATAGACACGCATGCAAAATGACATACGTAATTAAGGTTATAAAATAGGTGGTACCTTAAAAGATTCTTATTCTATATAAACAAAGTGTAAACAAATAAATAAATAAACTGTCACTAAAAATATTAACAACGAAAAATAATTATAACACATTTTAAATAAATGCAAAAAATGGAATAAAATAATTTGGAAAATATAAATAAATAAATAAAACAAACTGTTACAAATTTCTTCAACGCTTTTCTTATCGATTCAATACTTTTTTATACCTATATTATTCATGATAAGTTAAGTAACCTGGCTAGTACAAAAGCTGACCGGGAAAAGTACGAGTAAAACAGCTGCTATCTAATATCACAAGAGGTGGCGTTAATCTTCTGGAGTAACGCAACAAACTAGTCCGAGATGTAAAAACAAAACGCAATCGACACGTCGAAACAATCGATACATCGAAACAATTTGCGTGTAACAACTTGACGTAAGTTAATAACATATTATGAAACAGTGGTAATACACTTCTTCAAGGGATTCACAAAAAGGCCAAATTTTGATTTTCAGATCTTCGGAAATTATGATCGCATAGCGTACAATGTATTACGTCAACTTGGTTCTCAAAGATGAATAAATGAGACAAAAGATCACCTTAAAAGTTTTATGAACAGGTTCCAGAATTAATTGCGTACTTTGATCAAATGTATTTCCACTGTTTTAAGTTACTACAAGTTGAATATAAAATATGCTTCCTTTTTTTCAAAAAGTGACGTCACTCCTTTCTCAAAATACAGCCTTATACAATCAAAAATCATAATTAAAAATCAAATCGAACACAGTACCGTAGCTAGATTCTTCGGCGCCAATGGAAAGATTATGATTTTATTGGTTTCGAACAAAAAAAATCATAATCGCACTATTGATTGCGCCGTTGGCGCGGGTTCCGATTACCAGACCCTATAGTTACGGCGCTGCGATCACAGATCAGACTAAATGGAGCGTGTCTCGGCAAGGCAATTGTGAACATCGATTTTTTTTAATGCAATGTTTAGATCCAGTTGTTCTATCTAATATTAACAATATTATTACTAATGGCAAACTGTGTATCAACTGTTCTACACCACAAAACAAATGAGTAATATGTTTTTCTTGACGTCTTTACTTAAATAATAAATTAAATCGATTCTGACAAAGATATTATTAAAAGTGTGTTCATTAATACCTATCGAAGCTATTTTTCAAACTTTAAAATATTTGATGCACAATTTGAAAAGGTCATAAGATTATTTTGAAGCGGGCTTTATATTTTCAAATCAAAGAGGACTATCCTTAATTACAAAGCTTTCAAGAAAAGTTAACTACAAAAAAGTTGTTTCCACATAAAAATGATTACTATATTCAAAAATTGGCAATTTCCTTACAGTACTGAACAATTCAAATTGAAAAATATACTTAAAAAAAACATGCAAAAGCATTTTTCATTTTAAAGATTTGATCACAGACTCATGGAACGTCAAACAAATGTTTTACGATGTTTAATGAAACAAAAATTAACAGTAAAATTGCATTCATTATCAATGATTATCGATTAATATGTATTTCTAGTGATGTAAAATGATCGGTAATTTATAAAAGGGCAATAATACCAGAAACATCGGTAACTTGTGTAAAATATGAGTATGCCAGAAAATAGCTAGATTCTAGTGTGCGGCATTACAGGGCGTCGGAGAACAAAAATACGCGACGAAAAATGTTACCAATATTTCCTACTACACAGTATTATTATATAATATTATTAAAATGAACGGTAATATTACCATAAGAATAAATAAATAACCAGAAGCATAACTCGGAGGCAGTGCCTTTTCTACTGACGGTTTCGTGATCTTGGTTCCGAGTAAAAAAGGTAATTTTAATAGGCGTACCTAATCTCTATAATATATAAAATTCCATTGTGCGCGTGTTCGTAATTCTTCACCTTGACCTATTTTTTTTTTAGCTATAGTTGAACCCGGTAGGTGACACTGTTGCCGAGGTCCAGAATTTTTTTTTTTTTAATTTTGGAATCAATTTTTTTTTATTTCTCTCATATTTTGCCAGCGAGGTCTGTGACAGGACAACATCTGCCTACCAGGTCGGCTAGTTAATTTATATATTTACGGTTATGTTTTACTATCATTGCAAGCACAATTTTAAAATGAACTAAAACAAGTACCCAGATAAATAACTAGGAAAAATGTCTTATTATACCCAACACGTAAAAATAATTCGTTGCAAACTTTCCAACAATTGTTTCAGGGAATCTCAGGTTAAACGAGTACCATACGGGAAGGACTAAAGCGCGTAATAGAGAATTATAGTTCCGGTTATTTTTTTATTCTTGTGATATTGCCGTTCGAAATACTATGTATTTCTACATTAAATTAAAATTCTATACTTTGATTTGTCATTTTATCACAAAAAAGAGTATTGATTTATAAATATTCTCTGAAAAAGAATTATTGTACCTACTTATTTTCTTATCTTTGTAACGAAAATTAAATGACAAAAAAAAATTGTCGCAGTCGTACTGTGTTGACGTCTTTTTGCATTCGAAAATTTCAACAAATGCGTTCTTCAATTATTTTCATATTTTTCTTTAGCACTTGTGAATATTATAAAACAAAAAAAGAAAACATGTACCCGTAAAATGAAAAACTTTTATTTTTCAGTTTTAAAAACCGGAGCATTTGGCAATTTTATTAACACTACAGGATAGTACAAATGTTTACCAAATATATACCAAAATTAAAATTAAGACCATTTTTCGATTTTTTGTTATTAATTTTTGAATTAACGGCGGTGGAATGTAAAGGCATTGCTAAAACACGTTTTTAGTTTAGCACAACGCACGATTCTTCTTTATACGGAAGTGAAAAGTGGTAAACAAAACTATTTTGAGGTTAATGGACATAATATGGCGCCATCTACTTTCAAGTTTAAAACGAAACAAAGTGATACTCAGTACCTTCTTTTACCAGGATGCTACTTCGATGATCCGGTATTTCATGCAAGAATAATATATGCGTCAACTATCAACAAAACACATAAACACCAATTGCAATATCACGGAATCCAAACTCTTCTGCGGGTAAACAATAAATCCTACATTTAAATTACTGAATCAACTTACTAATATTAAATTGTCCTTCCCCTGCTATCGAGTCAGACACCTTTTAAAAGATCTCTGCATAAAATATTGCAACATAAAAGATATAAACCAAACAGTCGAATGCCAATGTCGACATTCAGATATTTTTCACTTCTACTACAAATGTTTGCTTTAGTGGCTTTGTGTAATTGAACATAAATCTACTTATCTTCATAATAGAACCGAACTAAATACCCATTGCGTAAACAAAACAAATGACTGCAATAATCCTATAAGATAAAAAGTAGATGCCAATTTAAAGCATTAAAAATAGCTACGCGTTGATCTTATAATATTTGAACAGCATTATTAACTTGCATCGTTCTATATTGCTCAAGCCGTGTTTGAAATGAATAAGATAAAAACAAAACAACCTCGAATCGGCGACCCCGTTAATACTGCAATCGGTCCCGAAACAAAAAAACAACGGCAACGTGTCGTGTCGGTCACACTGAACGACTGACTACAATACGACAGATCATGACTTCGATGCAACTTTAACTTGTAGACGACCGCTCCGGCTGCGATCGAGAGCGACGCTGTGTTGAGTCATCGACGATCTGACCTTGTTGGAGTGTTGAGGTGACGAAAGTGCTGGGATGCTGCGCAACAACACCTGCAGGCCGTTCGCTATCGCACCCGTCTTCGTTAGACGATTGCGATGCATGTGTAAAACCAGGGCTTCTTCGATATCCGTTTCGCTTTTATTGAAAAGTAAAAACTATTGAAAATATACCGGACACACTATTTTCCTCGTCTGTTTTTAAACAACCGACACAGAGGCAGTTAAAATTCGAATTTATAGGCCGAAAAATGCAAATTTAACGTAATTTCCAATTCTCAACTATAAAAGTAAAAGTGTCCAATGTTTTCAGTTCTCAATATTCGTTATACTTTTGTTTATTAATCCTTTTCTGACAAAAGTAAATCGATGTTTGTTCAACTGTTAAACAAAGCAACTGCGTAAAAAGATTAACTGTTAGTTTGACTTACTTGGCATGTTGAAGAAACTGCATAAACAGTTGGTTAGGCACGTGGTGCGCCCTATCCACATTGTCCGTGTACAGTTCTGTTTCACGGTTGTACAAATACAGGAAATCACTTAGCTGCTTGGCAACTACAGCGCCTCGGTCCTTTCCGGACAATTTCTGGCTGGGAATCTGAAAATTAATGTTCAGTTATATTAGTAAACTAGTTCATTTATTCGTTTAAACTTAAGAAATATGTTAACATTCAGATTCGAATATGATGACAGCTACACATAACCTAAAAAAATATTGACAGGTAACCAGTGAGAGTAGTATATAGCACATTTTCGAGTCACTCTAGAAGGAATTGATGGGAGAGCACTAAATATGTTTTTATCATACCACCTATAATGCAGGCATTTAGTGACGCCGCCCTATTACTGTAATGAAAAACAAAAGTAGGCTATCTAACCAAGTCAACAGTAATTTTCACAAGCTATCTATAATTTAATAAATGAAAAACAAAATAGCGAATAGTTATTTTTATAAACTATCTATAAGAAGTTAAATTCTCTATACAAATGAAATGTCAAAAATGTTGAAAATGTACTGAAAAGAAGCTACTTTATACAGGGTATGACAAAGAATACCATTAATATATCTCGTTCGAGATGAAATTATGACACATGTGACTGTTAAAACTCGCTATACACTCGTTTCAACATAATATCACTATTCGTAAAGTAAAATATCTTTTACGCGTCTAGATATACAATCTATTATTACACATCGAAACGTTTTTGCGTGAACTTTTTAATTTCAACGCAACTAAAAACTAAAACAAACCAAAAATAAAAATACAAAGTTATTTTTTCAAGTATCCATACTATTGAATTAAAAAAAAAAAATCTAATTTGTTTTTCCTTCAAGCAATCAATATCGGAGTTTATTCAAATTCAGTTGGAGAAACAGAAAAGTGTATGGGAGCCCAAAAACAACTGAAGTAGCTGGTTTTCTTTTGTTAATGTTATTGTCATTAACAAGGTACAGTTGATTACAAAAGAATTTGATTGTGACTAAATTCAATAACAAAAGAAAGAACGCAAGCATAAACAGTTGAAAAGTAGAAAAATACGAGCATGTCATAAAAACAAAAGATATAAAAAAAAATTACAGAAAACAGTAGTGATTCTGCTTGCCAAAAATTCAAATAATTAAGATTCTGTAATAGTTATGGCGGTTCAAATTTCGATGCATTGGCTGTAGGGGGATGAGTATCTAAAATCAATGTTTTACAACCCATGTTTTTGCGATATAAATTTTTTTCCCGATTTATATTCTTTTCCTCATTTTTTACCCACGACGGAACGGAGCATGTATATGCGTTTAGGGTGATTTCAGTTAATTATTTGCAAATCATTTAATTCAAGTTATTTTAAATTTATAAATATGATGATAAAAAACAACCAAAAAACTAATATATCATTTGTAATATGAGAATGCAAGATGCCTTATTAGTGGAACATTGATTTACTTATTTTGTTGAATTACATCAATACTTTACAAACATCGATATTCGATAACCAATGTTTTACGACCGATTATCCGATGTTTTTGACATCGACGGTTAGATGCGACGTATAATTCCATGTTAACATCAATGTTTTTCTTTCGATGCTCATCTCAAGTTGGCACTCAGTGTTACAATTGAGATTGAAAATATCGCCTTTTCAAAATTTTATAATATAATATCTTTGAAAATAAGGCCCGTGGAATTAGTTGGTGCAAAATCTACTTTTCTTTTGGAATCCATTTTCAATTATACATTTTTCTTATCAAAAAATATTGTTTTTATATTCTTAAATAAATACTAATTATGCGGACGTTGTATGTACAAATTTTATTGTGCTTTTTATCTAAAACTACTTTAGTCACAACCAAATATCTCCGAATAAACTATACCTTCTGTTTACTTTCATATCTTGAGAGCTTGCATGGATCTTTTTTTAATAATCCGCGGACAAATGCTTCATGAATGAGAGATTTTATTTGAGGATCATTGTCAAGTTCATCTGTGAGCATACGTTCACGCTTTCTCTGTAACTAAGATTCAAAATTTCGTAAGAATAAATCTCGATCTAAGTGCAACGCGAAAATACTGTTATATTGTGACTAAATTCATTTTTTTTATTGATTGACTGTCTAAAACAGTATTTGTACCAATAAATAAAACGGAGTGCCCTGAACAACTGAACAAATCAATGCGAAGAAACTAATGTGAATATGGCCGTTATTGATTGGTAAACTCAGGATATGTTAACATAAACATAACCAACAAGGCCAAACATAGGAACGTCTAATTTGATCATGTGTTCGTCGGTTTATGTTTAAACGTGACGTCATAATACCAGTATGCGTCGAGCCAGGAGTTGAAAGTTATAATGAATCTATTTTATCTCACATAAAATCATTATTTTCTTCTAGATAATTCTTATTGTATTTGCTAAGCTGCATCTTAGACAAGTTAAGTAAGAATGGGTGAGTTATTATTAGAAACTTCAATTTTAATTTAGCGTGTAACTGTCCATTATTATCAGTATTATTTAAAAACCAAAGGTTCGATTTTGATGAAACTTGGCACACAATCACTCGGTTACTAAACCTAAACATACGTGCATTTTTATCCTGCTGTTCCCTTAAAGCAAGCAAATCCGCTGATAAAAACGACGTTCATGGAAATGACGCGAACAAAAGCTAGTGAAACAACGCACTTTGTATTTTTATTCTGCATCTGTTAATATTGCACCGATTTTTAGACTTTACCTTAACAAAATATGGAGTTCTCAACTGCGAAGACGCTTTTTGTAAGAATCTTACAATCAGATCGATTTGACTGTCCTTTTCACACGGTCTGGCCGATATGCGCTTCAGAACACAGCCCAAATATTGACTAAACGCTTTTCGAGATTCACCTTGACTGCAAGCAAAATACTAAAACTTAATAATTATATTATAGTAACATTATTTTTACAACATTTGACTATTCGCTCTACAAAGTAGTGAAAAATAGATGAAGGTTCTTGAAGTTAGCACCAAATTATGTAGATTAAAAATGCGTTCCGAGACAGCAAATTCAGTGTAATCTGACAGAGTCGAGTGTAACAAAATTATTTTTTGAGAAATAAAACAATATCAAGAATACTCACGTTAATTTAATGCCGGATTCGAGTAATTTCTTAACCTCGGATTTGCATCTCGAGCCGTTGCTCAGTTCATCGCTGAGTGCCAATTCCTCACTCGGCGATATCTTATTCTTAAGCAGAGACGATCCGACCAGGCTTCCTCTGCTCAATATCCTCTCGTACCGACCGAGCCGATGATTCTGGGACTGGGTTACGTGAGTGACACATCCGGACGTCGGTCCGTCCTGCCATCCGGGTGGAAACAGGCACGAGTTCAACAAACTGTTATAATTGTGCGGAATGACCAGGTTGCATGTAGTCGTGGCCATTGGACCGAGGGTGCAAGGTATGCCGCTCACCGGATCTGAAAGTAACACATAACCTCAATTCAATTTATTCGGCTGATATTACCAAACTATAACCGGTTGGTTGAATCTTGTAGAAACCTTTGAACCTCCGCCATGGTCTTGGAGTAGCAATTCAGCAGCGATGTTCCAACCTCTCTACGAACAGTCACATTATCGTCACAGTCATGCGCAGTAGGTAAAATGAAACTGTTTTGTATCGGTTTTGTGCGCATGCGTTGACTTAGCACTGTTTTGTGGCTTAAAAGACATTTCTAGAAGAGTTCTAATCTCGGTTGGAACACGTTTTAGCTACTGCGCATGACTGACGATAATAATACCGTTCGCAGAAAGGTTGGAACAGAGCTAGTATTACACACAGCTTGCATTTGATTAGCGGCACTCTTGAACATGACGATGCGCGAAGAGATCTGCGCAAACCAGCGGTTTGCATTTCCAGAATGTTTGTCACTATGTATTTATACCGACATCATTCAAAAATGGTTGAAAATTATTGTGCATATAGAGTATTTTTCCCTAGACAAACTCGGGAATGCAATCAGGTAAGGCTTCTTCGAGATTTTATAAAAAAAAAAGACAGGAAGACATCGGTTTACGCGAACCCGTAGTTACCAAAATCAAATTTGAGAAATAGTAAACTTTTTTTAATAAATTATTAAATTTCATAATTTAGTATATTTTTTTATTTATTATTAAAAATGTTAATTTGAAAATATGAATGGTTACTGGTTATTATATTTAAAACAATAGTTGTTTTTATAGTTACACATTAAATAAAAATTACATTAGGGATATTTCGTTTATCACATTATTGTTGATTTTCTTAATTGTTGTCTTTCAAATTTTTCAAAAAAGCAAGAAAATTACATAGTTGAAAATTAAAATCGCAAATGGTAAGTTAACAATAAATAATTAATTTTAAGCACTTCGAGGTAATATGGTTCTATCATAATACGATTTTATTTTGTTATTTATATAAAAGTATTGTCAGAAAATCTGATTTGACAATTACTTTAGATTGTGACCACAAATATTTCTCCATAAGAAAAGCATTGTTGAATTTTAAATTGATTCTGCTCAAAAATTGATTTATCGATCTAAACAATATTCTTTTTAAATATGCATACACTAGACATAGATTTTAGTACGATTCCCACTTCGAAACAACAATTTTTTACAGTCTGATCCAAATTTAGCTTGTAAAACGATCTTTTTCTATGTAAATCAATCATTTGTTTTCGCGTGAGTACAATCTAACGTTCTACATGAACTTTAGACTGCTCCTGCATGTATAAAGAATGTAATAATTGTCAAGTCAAATTTTTTGACAATAATTTCTAGTTTATTAAACGTACTAGAATACTTTGAATTATTGGATTTTTTTAACTAATAAAGAATACAGCTTGACTGGTTCAAAAAAAAAAAAATATTTGGAACTTAAATATAAAGTGGTTAATTGGGAATTTCTACACGACCAAACATCAAGTCTCAAACCAAATTGACTTGAGCTTACGATTTATTAATTAAAAAGTCAGTTTTTCTTTACAAACTGCCAATAAACGTTTTCACACTTCTTCTGAATGAGGTATTTTTATTTAAATTTTCTTGTATGGAAATGTCTACCCGACATAAAAACAGTACACAATAATGCCAATTATTTTTTTTACAGTTCAAAATGGTTAGCGCGAATACCAATAGCAATAAGTTTTTTTCACTGTCCCCTATAAAATAGCTTCTTCACTTGCATATATGCAGACATGTAAACAGACCCATTACACCACTAGTGCTATAAAGTAAACCAAATCTGGTCACGGCATCACGCTATACCATTTCCACAGTAAATCACTAAGTTGTTTTTTTTTTTAATAATCTATTATTAGTAATGAAGTTTGTTCAAAAATTTTGAAAATGAAGTGAAAATCAGCTATTTTATATGAGATATGTGTAAAAAGTACCATATTATAATATATCTCGTATATAATGGTATTATAACACTAGGTATATATTATGTATAATCTATTCTTCATTATTTTTTTTCCTTTATAATAACGTTGGAATTGATGGACATACACAAACAAACGAAAGACAACTCAACTCAAAATCGATTAGGAAACGTTTAATTATTTTTATGATTATGACAAAAGTGTGTTCTTTTTTTAGAAAATTAAAGTATTAAAACCCGAAGACTCCGGAGTCAAACCTGAGATTTGGTCTCGAGAGGTGACCTAGTAAATTGACAATTGACGCTACGCAATCTGGTGGCAAAAAATAAAATTATATCAAAATGTTATCGTTCCTCACGTCCAATCTCAATAACATAAGGTCAAATATCTAATCTGAACATCGTTAATTGTATTTCTTCGTTATTGCAACTCGCATTTTACATTCTTAACTGACAAAAGAAAGTCATTGCAGTGAACAAAACAAAAACATTTATTAAAGTCAATTATTACAACAACAACAATGTGATAAAACATTAATTTCACATTCTCCATAGCCGATCATACTGAGCGCACTATGAAGTTCCTCTGTTTCAGTTTCTGGAAAAATTATAGCAACGAATAACACGTCGTCTTGAATAGCAGCGCCTTATCTAGGGGTTAACGATGTGCCCACGCCAGGGGCGCCAAAAGCAAAGAGGCAAAATTAAAACAAACGGCGCCGCTAAGGCATTTAAAAGCCGTTTGTCAAAATTGCGTGAATTTTATGACTCGAAATGGTGCATAGTTCTTTCTTCGCCAGGGACTCCAGGACTCCTAGATACAGCACTGTTGAGGCGTGTTCGTTCGATAATTTCAGTGTTCCGGTTTGCGCAGAACAAGAATTAAGTGAATCAAAAGATAGTGCTTATTTCTGTGTTATAAATAATAAAATTCTAACAAATCAGTACAAAACTTTACCTTGACTTACATATCAATTGTTAATATAATTGAAAAACTTAAAATTCACATTTTTTTTAACTTTCCAAATCTGCAATTGGGCTTTTGAATGAATTTTTTTTTGTCATAAATGGAAAGATCGTATATAAGTTTTATAACAAAACTATTTTTCTTTTTTTTATTTTCGTTATAATTCAAAAGTTATAAAGTTATAAAAGTTCCGAGAACGCGCCGACATTTCCCGAACATAATGTGACGTCATAATGTTTTAGTCAATACACAATTGTAGAAGCCATTGATAGTATACTGCGTATATACATTTTACCATTATGACGTCACAACTGTCAAAAACAATTTTAGTGCGTTTGCAGTCACGTGATTTTTTTAAATTTTTTATCAATTTTAAATTGCTTATAATTAATTTAAAAAAAGTTTTTTGAAAGTTTTTCGCATCGATTATCAATATTATTTATAATAAAGTTTTAAAATACAATAAAAAAATCAATAATTATTTTTTTTTCAAAAGCCTAATTGTTGATTTTAAATCAGCTATAGCAGTTTAAAGTTTACGTTTTGTTGTATTAAAAAAAAGTATATTGAAGTAAATTAATAAGTACAGTAAAACCTCGTTAACACGAACTCGTAAAAATCAGGCAAAAAGTTCGTGTTATGTGGGAGTTCGTGTAAACCGAGTATGGCATAAAATACAGTCATTTTTTAAGTGTCAAATCATGATTTATTTTAAGTAAACATTGAATAATTATTTATTATAAATTGTTAAGAAGCCTTTGCCTTTGTTAATTAGTTTACAACCTTTTCAATAAATAAGAGAGGAAAAATTTTGAGGTATATATGTTTCTATTTATAGGATTTCGAGTGAATTTTTAATCTCTCAATCCTTTGTCTATTTTTAGAATGTGAGTTAATTACTTTTGTAATCCCTTAAGCGAATCTTTTCTTTTAGTTGTATTGTATATTCATTGATCAAAATGATTAAAATATATGATTTGAGAATTTTTGTAGTTCGTATTATCCGATAATTAACCGTGAAGGGACGAAAAAGTTGTTCGAAGTTCGTATTAACGAGGGTTCGTGTTAACCGAACATAATTACATTAAAGCTTATGTGACCATTGTCGAGAGCAAATTTTTGTTCGCGTTAAACCGAAATTCGTGTTAACCGTGTTCGTGTTAACGAGGGTTTACTGTACTGCCAATTGTATTACCCTACCATTATTGTCACAACATGATAAAGATAGACGTTGAATTATAAAAACCTGTTTTTTTTAGTTGTCCCGATTTAAGAACCTTCCCCGATTTTTTTAATCTTCTGTCCCTAAATTTGGTACACGACCTGGCAACACTAGCTAGATCTGATTTTTTATGTCAAACAAACACATACTTTTTATTTTAAATTTTGTGTGTTGGCCTGACTCATGTCATTGGCCAGTAGAAACACATCCTTAATTACGTATTATTTGCAAAGACCTGGCTCAATTATCTGTTTATTACATAACTTACCTTGGATAGCCTGAAAAACAATCTAGAAGCACAATCACAAAATATCAAAGGGCAACACTTACCTAAATATAACGAATATTTGCCCCACGTTTCCGGTGTTGGGAATATCCTCACGAAACCGCCTCGCCTGTCGTACTGGGTTCGTGCCATTTTAACTATGCGCGATTCTTCTGGCGTCAAACTGATCGAACTTCCAGTTCTGCTGCGGCCCTGCGAACTCAATGTATCAGCTGAATTTACTCGGCGACACTGTAACCGAACAAATAAGTTACACTTCGAGTTCAATATTAATCGACTTTTCCATTTTGTTTTTCTTTCTGGATTAATCCTAAATAAAATGTGATTTTAATAAAGTATTAAGCACGTTGTCGCATTTACAATTTTGGAACTAATTTTGCTTTTCCATTTTTAAATATGTTTGCAACAGCGCCACAATGATAGAACTAAAAGGTTATATCAAATTCTGTCTGATGTCGCTAGTGTACAAAATACAATAAATTAGCGATCCCCAACTTTGCAATTCACTGTTTTGTCATCAATTATACGCTTCATGTTCAGTTATAACATATAAAAGTTACTACAATGAGAATATTGCCAAAAAACAATCACTACTCGCCATTAAAACAATAAAAAAAAAGTTAACGTACAGAACCCATTTTGAATTTGTTGAACGGCTGTGCATATCGGCCCGATATGCTTGAGCTGGACGAAGACGGAGTGGGTCTAAGCATTGGGTCAACTGCGGGAATGCCGACCAGAGTCAGCAGGTCGGCTAACATCGCCGACTTCAATCGTACATCCAGTGGTGTGTCGCAGCCTAACGATGGTGACAGGTTCACTTCCAGAAGCCAGGGTTTCAAATTTTCGTCTATCAATATATCAAAGCCGTAGAGTTCTAGAAGAAAATAAGAACATTTTACTGGAAAAATATTTATAAACAATTTTCCTTGAGTGACGGGATCAGAGTAAGAGGTGGAAAACTACTGGTAGTGCTATCGATTATTATCTATGTTTGTGTAGATCTAAAAAAACGATAGAGTTTTTCATAACTCTTCAGTTATTTAAGGTAGTACGAGCGCCAAGGCAACTTTAAACAAAAGGCTTGATTTTTTTTATATTTCGGTAGATGGATGATATGTTTTCATAGATTTCTCCAAAACTAGGCGGTGGAAATTAAAAAAAAAAAACTATTTAAATTAAAGTTAAAACCTTAATAAATTATTAAAAACAAAAAAAACCCGTTGTGGCTGACTAATTAAAAGATATTCAATTAAAAAGATTAAATATCTTTTTAATTAGTCGGGCACAACGTTTTTTTTTTTTGTTTTCAATATTTTATTAAGGTTTTAACTTTAATTAATTTCCACCGACTAGTTTTGGAGAAATCAATGAAAACATACATCCATCTACCGTTTTACCATAAAGTCAATGTTAAATATGCCTACTTGTGAAGTCATTTATTTATTTAAATAGTCGGGCAAACCCCCTAAAATTTTCAGAATTGGTTTAGACTTAGTCCAGCTTCATATAAAAAAAAATCAAGCCTTTTATTTAAAATTGCCTTGGTGCTCGTACTACCTTAATAAAAAAAAATGCACATTTTCAATTTTTTGAGGTCTTTTTTTTATTACTATCGATAACTATCCATAATAACGCTATCAGGCTTTTAGATGTTAATATTTTAATGAAAACAAGTTACCAAAACAATTGTTGGGTTGCGGAACGAACATTCGACACGCCGAGACAATGGACTGCGTACATGACAGAAGAGCCTTTACAACAAGATCTTCAATTCTTTCCATCAGAATGGCAGTGTCTCTGCCGTCCGCCCTGAGTTGTCTTAATAGAGCACTCAACGTCCATTTGTGCCCGACATCTTCAGCCGTCGGATCATCGGATCTGACATTCAAAACACAACATAAATATAACTGTCAACAGTACCAGCTTTCACCGGTTTTTAACCCAATCAAAACTAGACAAATAGTGGCCTTTACTGTTTTATAAAAATCGGCTCAGTCGTTCGCGAGTAGGACTGGTACAAACAGACAGAGATAGCTAAAAATTCTAGAAACATATTTTCCCATATAGGTATCACACAAAATATCCAAAAACACTCAGAAAAAATTAGATTAGTATTGATAATAATGAGATTTTTGTCTGTAATTTCGTTCTCTTGCGAGTTTTTTTGAGTATTTTGTGTGATATGACGGTAAAACCCGTTTCTAAAATTTTCGTTTGTCTGTTTGTCATTAATAAACAATGAGAAAGATTTAATAAATACTTGCAATATTATATACAAAATCAATCCGATGAAGTCCATATGTAGTATATTATTTCACTGAAATAGTGAAAGCATAATAATCAAATCTTTGATTAACGTCTGATTAGAACTCTTCAATAAATAAAATTATCGACCAATTTTTCAGACAATATATTAACAAAATATAATTAATACAATAACGTTTCGATCCCGATTTGGATCTTCTTCAGATTGGATCTAAAAATATAAAAAATAATTAATACTTATTTAGTTTCTGTTTATTTTTAATGAAATTCGTCAAAGATTTTTTTAATAATTGTTTGTTATTATTTTTTCAATATTTCAATATTAAAAAAATCTTTGACGAATTTCATTAAAAATAAACAGAAACTAAATAAGTATTAATTATTTTTTATATTTTTAGATCCAATCTGTAGAAGATCCAAATCGGGATCGAAACGTTATTGTATTAATTATATTTTGTTAATATATTGTCTGAAAAATTGGTCGATAATTTTATTTAATGGAAAGCATAATAATATTAAACGATTATCGTCATAATATTTTTTTAGAAGGCTATATTATATAAGAAAAATTTAAATGTCACTGTCGGGACTTGAACCCGAAACAACCAATTTCGCGTTGGCTGAGTTGCATTACTCTACAGTGCTCACGACAGTTAATTCATGATTTCTCTTATATATAACACAATGCACCGCAGAATCTACTACCTGCGAGAGCTAATAATTTTAATAACAACACTACAAGAGTGTTGACTTTGTCTAATTAGCCGGACATGCTGATGTAACTAATAAACAATGAGAAAGATTTAATAAATACTTGCAATATTATATACAAAATCAATCCGATGAAGTCCATATGCAGTATATTATTTCACTGAAATAGTGAAAGCATAATAATATTAAACGATTATCGTCATAATATTTTTTTAGAAGGCTATATTATATAATGTTTGTCATTGTTAACTATTCACGTACCCCAATTTTCTAATTTCTTTCAAACTTCTTTAATCTTTGTAGCAGTTTAGATAGATTGCTCTATTATTGGATAACTGATTTAGCATTCATGGCCTTGAAATGGAGCACAACGTACCTTTTATAATCACAATGATACTTGTTGATGCTGTAGTTGCACAGATGCATACACGGGTTCCACAATTGCCTGGGCGAATGGTCGTACGGTACCGTTGCGAACCTGACGAGACCCTCCTCATACAAATACACCAACAATGGGTCGAAACTGGTGACGACGACATATAATCTCAGGTCACACTTGTGGCCGCCTATAAGTAACGGGTTGCCGATATACTTAGCAACAACTACGGGTTCTTCCAGCGGTACCTGTGAAAACAATACGCGTTACTAACTCAAGTTTTGACAACCAATCACAATCGTGTTTGGTGTAGGCGATAATCCTCAGTTTCTTTAACTGCGTGCAGTGTAATAGGGCCATATTAGAAAAATGTTTTTTAAATGCTACCATTTTGCTTTGCATTGGGTAATAGATACGCTTATCTCTAAATACGGCACTGTGCGATCTTCTTCGTCAACCTAAATATACACTGACTAGCATATAGGTAGCTAGGGCGTGCCTGAGTCCACTGCAAGCTAACACAACCTGCGCAGCTCACCTGCGCTATTTAGGTACTGACAGAGGACTGATTCTACTATTAGTGTTTATTATACTATGCCGAATGTCTGATGAAATGGTCTGTTGAGCCGATTATCATATATATTAATACGCTAAGGTTTAAAATGTTTGCCTCCCTTTTTAGAAAAAACCTCACAATTTCTCCACATAAATTATATATCATTTTACAGATAATTGCTTGCTCTACTGACATCGACAACTAAAAAATTTATTATTGTTTTTGTTTTTGTAAATTAATTAAAATACAGCAACGCTGAACAACGTCTGCCATCTGACGGCTTTAATTTTGAAACAACGTCAACACTTCGATCTGTCATCTGACCTTCATATTGTAATACAACAGACACAATACTGCATACTGCCATCTGACGGCTTTAATTTTGAAACAGCGAGCAACGCTGAACAACGTCACAGCAATGCTGCATGATGCCATCTGACGGCTTAACTCAACGCTTTTGCTACTTGCGCCTCTATATGACAATTTTAGTAAAATATTTCTTAGATCTGTCATCTGAGCTTCATATTGTAATACAACATAAAGAAGAACGTTATAAGCAGTGTGCAAAATTAGAAACGAATTTAATACCTGCAATAATATTTAAAAAATAATTTTGTAAAGAGATAATTATTATACTTATTTAGTGCGAATAATTCGCACAGGTCACTCTAGTCCAAAATAAAAGTTACAAATTCTAAAAATTCGAAAATTAAAATGCCAGGTTTGATTTTATGTTTCAATCTCTGTGTAGATACAATTTGATAAAGAATCAATTTTTATCTAAAATAGGTTTAAGCATTGACCTGATCGGGTGAATTAACGATGGATATCCCACGGCCCCTACTGGAGGCGACAGGTTTCACAATCCATGGACCACGTATCCTGAAGTGGGCATTGCACAGCTCCCTGTACTCGGCCGGCATAACGAACGTTTGTGGGATGAAATCGAAGTGCCGGAACCCCTTGAGGTGCTGCATTCGTTCTATATTCTTGTATAGCCGATCTTTGCGAGTCAGTTCGTACGATCTATCGGAAACAAAAAGTCACCGTAATGCTCTGTTCGTATTCAATAGCGCAAACTGTGCAGATAGCTCACCTAGGAAAATGATTCACTCTTTGATGAGTCGTTAATGAACGAACGGTGTCCGGTTTTGGATGAGATCCAGTCCACAATAGATTAAAATCAGTTGCAGTCATAGGAACCTGTTGATGTTTCAATTACAGTCAAGTTTTTTTTTTAAATAAAAATTACATTATTCAATTGGTTAATATTTTATCATATTCCTGCGCTTTAATGAAGCAGGACAAATAATATAATGCTGTCCGATGTTTTATTTTTAAATATTTAAAGAAAACGATTAGAAAGTTTTAACCCGTCAAAAATGTTAATATAATAGTATTATATCACGACAATAATGATAACTTCAAAAATATTGAACGGAGATGTTCAATTTTTTATATGTGGAGACAGAGACCGATCTATTTCTGGTCAGTCATTACGACGCAGTGTGACACAATTGTCATTATTAGTAGGTATAGTAACATTAATTTTTACTAAATCAATAAATAAATACATTGACGTTTCGATCCGGATTTGGATCTTCTTCAGAAATATGTAATACACCGATTAAACGCCGATTAACCGAATCACCAATTATCCAAATCGGTCGTAAGCGTAATATAAAAAATTACCAAGTAATTTTTCAATAAAAACAAGTTTTGTGGGGACGCAAGAATATAAAAATGCGAGTGACAATTGCCGTGTAGACGCTACAAGTGAGCGTTATTGTAGAACTGTGTTTGTTAAACTTAATAAAGTTTATTCTATGTGTGACAGTTCGTTTTTCTTTATTACCAATCTATGCCCGATTATCCGAATCGACCCCGGTCCCAATTAATTCGGATAATCGGCGTTCTACTATATATATTTTTTAGTTTACATATTTCTGAAGAAAATCCAAATCCGGACCGAAACGTTAATGTATTAATTTTTATATTTTTTGTTAATATATTTGTCTAAAAAATTGGTCGATAATTTTACTTATTGAAGAGTTCTAATCAGACGTTAATCAAAGATTTGATTAATTTTTACATCTAGATTCTAGAACATGCTTTACCTCGGTCAAACCATGGGAATCCAGCAGCTTGACCAGTAGTTTCGTCTCGGCCTGAAGCGTTTTATACGTAACGTGCAATTTGGCAGCAGGCATTTGATTTATGGATGAATCTTCGTCTAAACCGATTTGTTCGGGATTGTTTTGTACTAATGCTGAGCTCTTAAATACTAAAACTGCATGACGACTGTTTAAAGAACCGCCCCATAACCAATCTTCTTCTTTAATTACTTCTTTCGAATCACTTGTTTGCGATTCATTTTCTTTTTCGTTATCGGATATTGTTTCTCTACAGAAAGAAATTAAATTAGAATACAAACACAACCAGTCGAATACATTCTATTTTACGGCTTAGTAACTAACTTATAAAAAAAAAAAACACAAAATCTCTGGAAATTTGACACAAAAATATTGTATTTTATAGTTTAATAAATAACTGGTACTACTATAAAAAAAAAAAAAAACAATTGCATAAAACAAAATTTGACATGGCTTTCATAAAAATAGAAAACAATTGAAATCGAAAGCAGAAACTAAAATATAATACGATAAATCAAAAGGAAAGATTACATCAGATTTTTCATGCAAATGTCTTTTTAATAAGGCAATTTAAAGAACTTTCATGGGAACACAGTACACAAGCTGCATGTACAAACTTGTCCAAAACACGCTGTCTTTCAGGACGGCAAGTTCACAATGCGCGTCAAGTTGCATGGACCAACCTACATTTTTTTTAACTTTTTCAACGCCAATCTTTGTTCTACGTTTGTACCTGACGTCTGCAAAATTTCAGCGTTTGTACCGAAAAAATGAAAAAGTTATTAGCAATAATAAGTGGCCAGCCAACTTGCCTTCAAGTTGTATGGACCACATCATAATAACCACTTTTTTTCAACTTTTTCAACGCCCATCGTTTGTTCTATGTTTGTACCTGACGCCTACAAAATTGCAGCGTTTGTACCGAAAAAATAAAAAAGTTATTAGCAAAAATCACTAATAAATGTACACTACCGGCCAAAAGTAAAGGTACAAAGCTAATGTTCAGAAATGCTTTTAATCTGAATTTATTTAATTTTGTAGATGTACATAAACAATATTACATGTTACTATTATTTTGACAGTAATTGAATTTTTATTTTTCATTGTTCTGTTTTTATTTTTTTTCATGGCTAACTAACAACACAGATATGTCGCGATTTCCAACATACCGCCCGTCTCGTTCTTTTATAATTAGAACGATACTAAAGTCACGATTGGTCGAGAGCCTAATGGCCGCCCGCCATGGCGTCTGGTAGTCCGAGACGAATAATTTTGACAATTGGTCTCAAGTATGTCGATGTTGCTGTTTTAACGGTGACAGCTCGTGTATTACCATCGTCACCGTAATGAACTTCTGTAACACGAGCCAAAGGCCACTTGCTTGGTGCGGTTATCAAATCCTTGATCAGCACAATTTCATTGACGCGAAGATTTTTCTGAGTAGAGGTCCATTTAGTTCGTTGTTGAAGAGTGTGCAAATACTCATTTCTCCATCGGGACCAAAAGATTTCATTCAGTCGCTGAATAAATTGCCAACGCGACAATCTAGCAGGATTCACTTCCAAAACCGATCTTGTCGGTACTGAATTAGGAGGTCTTCCAATCAAGAAGTGACCCGGAGTCAAAACGCACAGTTCGCTAGGGTCATCAGGTAAAACTCCAATAGGTCGCGAGTTAAGATTACACTCGATTTTACAAAGAAAAGTTATCCATTCTTCGAAGGTTGGAGTAGCGTCATTTAAAATGCGTTTTAAGTGATTTTTCACTGATTTTACTCCAGCCTCCCACAGTCCACCGAAATGTGGTGCATGAGGAGGTATGAAGTGCCACTGAATGCCATCTGTCGCAATACTAGCTTGAAATTCATCATCTTGTTGCTGTTTGTTGATGGTCTCTCGTAGTTCTCGTTCAGCTCCTTGAAAAGTAGTACCGTTATCACTGTACATGTCAGATGGTCGACCTCTTCGTGATACAAAACGGTCAAATGCTGCTAGAAAAGTTTGAGAAGAGTAGTCCGACACAAGCTCAAGATGAATTGCACGGGTCGCTAGACAGATGAACAGCGCGATGTAACCTTTGTGGGACTTATGTCCTCTCCCGGGAGCTGTTCGAATATTAACTGGACCTGCATAGTCTATTCCCGTATGGGAAAACGGTGCTGATTGCGTGACGCGAGGCGACGGGAGATGCGCCATAATTTGAGTCATTGGTTTTCCATCGTAACGAATACACTTTACACACTTATGAATGTGCCCCTTGACTGAACGTCTTGCATTCAATATCCAATAATTTTGCATTAGAGTACTCATGACTAATCGTATACCACCGTGATTTGTACGTTGATGTACATCGGCGATAATTAGTTCAGCTATTCTTCCCGTTGGAAGTATTATAGGATGTTTTTCGTCGTAGAGGATGTTTGCTTTGTCAATTCGTCCACCAACACGTAAAATGCCATTTTCATCAATAATTGGGTGTAATTTGGTTAATTTGTCTTGACGTGATAGTTGCTGATTGCGTTTTAGAATCTTAAGTTGCTGATAAAAAACTTCTTTTTGAGCTTGTTTGACCCAATATTGTTTCGCAATCTCGATGAGTTTACTGAACGAGTGGTTATTGTGTAGTTTTCGTACATTCAACCATTTCAGACAATAGGCGGTTATCCGCAGGATTTTTTTCCATGAAGATTTTAAATGGTGCAAATTAAAAATCTCATGCGGGATGACCTCCGGCTGGTTTCTCTGCTCTGCAGCCAAACATCCAATAATCTGGTTTTCATCCTTGGTCTCCTGTAACAACTCCGCATTTTTGTGCTTAGTCGTTAGAGGCCATTTATTTGGGTTATCCTTGAGCCACTCAGGGCCCGTCCACCAAAGAGTGTGTCTGTTAAGTTCTTCCGGAAAAATACCCCGTGACGCACAATCTGCTGGGTTTGATGTAGTGGGTACGTGATGCCATACAGCGGTTGGAATGCGTGTTTGGATGTCAGATACACGGTTCGCGATAAAGGTTGGCCACTGTGAAGCATGTTTCTTTAACCATGCCAACACAATTTCCGAGTCTGACCATGCATGGACAGAAACAGAAGTCAACTCTAAGACCTTTTGGACTCGTTCAATGACTCTAGCCAATAGATGAGCCGCACACAATTCCAGTTTAGCGATAGTTTGGTGTTTAACTGGAGCAACTTTAGATTTTCCCACGATGAGGCTGATCTTTACCTGACTATTAGGTTCTTCTACTCGTAAATAAACAGCAGCTGCGTAAGCTTGTTTAGACGCATCGCAGAATCCATGCATCTCCAAACCGCTGCAGTCCGGTTTCCAATTGATGTATCTTGGCACATTGATTTGACGAAGTTCAGTCAATTGACTGTGGAATTTATGCCAACGAACCTGCATCTCGTCGGGGACCTCGTCATCCCAATCCAAACGTAACAACCATAGTTCTTGTATAAGAATTTTAGCTACAATTGTCACAGGTGATAGCCAGCCAGCTGGATCAAAAATTCTTGCAATCGTCGATAGAATTTCTCGTTTTGTGGAACCTTTTGCGCTTTGTATTGAGACTGAGAATTTAAATGCATCACATTTCATATCCCACCTCACCCCGAGCACTTTTACTGATTCGTCCTGGTTTATGGGAGAGACTAGTTTGCTCGCGAGTAGTTCTTTTGGTATATTTTTCAGTACTTCGGCGTGATTTGAGGACCACTTCCTAAGATTGAATTGACCAGCTGATAAAAGTTGTTGGAGTTCTCTTTGCAGTTCGACAGCAGCCGCAATAGTCGGTGCGCCAGTTAACAAATCATCCACATAGAAATCACGATTCAAGATCTCAGCTGCCGTAGGAAAATTCTTCATTTCGTCTTCTGACAACTGTTTCAAAACACGATTCGCCAAAAACGGAGCTGGAGCGGTGCCGTAAGTGACGGTGTTCAAATCGTATGAATTCACCTGTTTTGATTTAGGATTCAACCACAGAATGCGTTGAAGGTGTCGTTCTTCTGGGGACACGAGAATTTGTCGAAACATTTTCTCAATATCTGCGCGCAGTGCGACTTTATGTTTTCTCCACCTCAACACAACATCGAGTAGGTCAGGCAATAATTGTGGACCAACATAAAGGTGATCATTTAAAGTAGTGCCATTTGTAGTGCGACTTGACGCATTGAATACCACTCGCAGTGGCGAAGTGCTACTGTCTTCACGAAGCACAGCATGGTGTGGTAGATAAACAGGTTTTTGATTTGCTTCTTCCATTCTTGGAGATAATGTCATATGTTCCAGATCCAGATATTCTTGAAGGAACTTATCATACTCCTGCTGATATAGAGGGTTGGTGTTAAATCGATTTACTTGTCGTTCCAGGCATTTTTTTGCGATTGAGTATGAATTTCCTATATTTAATGGCAGTGGATTTTTAAATGGGAGATGTACAACGTATCTGCCGTCTTCTTCACGGTAGTTAGTCTCGCGAAATTGTTTCTCACAAATTTCATTTTGCGGAGTTGACTTGACGCAAGGCGTGATGTCTTCAAGTTCCCAAAACCGTTGTAATAACGTGTCGATCGATTCTCGAGTGACACAGTGATGAACTGATGTTTTTGTTTTTCCGTCCTTTGTTATTGTAAGGTTCTGCGGTCCAGAAACTACCCATCCAAATATTGTTTCTTGCGCCATGGGTGTGTTAATTGAACCTTTTCGTACACCTTCGAGAACTATGGCCGAATAAAGATCAGCACCAATGATTAGATCGATTTTTCGGTTATCATCAACAGCAGTGTCAGCAAATTTAAGTCCACGTAAATGTTTCCAACTAGTGGCTACGGTTTGGGCCGGCCGAGTATATGACGTTAATTTCGGCAATATGTGAGCAATAATCGGTAATGAAGGTTCAGTTTTTTCACAAGGCTCAATAGCACATGAGATCGCGGACTTGCAGTATGCAGTTTTCTCGCCACCAACTCCCGTAATAGATACATTGACCTTGACTTTAGGCGCTCGCAAGGCTCGTGCAATGGAGTCACTTACAAATGACAATTCTGAGCCTGGATCGATTAGAGCTCTCACAATCGCGAGTCTTCCATCAACAGTGCGTAAACGAACGAACGCAGTCGCTAAGAGTACGGATGACTCTTTGTTAGTGAGTGGGTTGGCTTGACATGCAGTTACTTCATCTTCTGCTGAGTTTTCTTCGCTGGATGATTCGTCGCCAGAGATTTCTTCTTCAGTTGACTCATTATCACTTGGATTGACCGCAATATGAGCGACGTTATCCTCTGCTTTTCTTATTGTTGATTTCGCGATTAACGAACAAACCATGGTGTGGTGTTTCTTTTTACACGTTCGGCAACGTCCTTTATTTTCACAGTTCTTGACTCCATGATTGCCTCGCAAACAATTATAACATAAATTGTTTGTTTTAACATATTCACGTCTGTCCTTAATGGTTAATGTTTTAAATGATGGACACGACGTCAACAAATGATTTGACGTGCAAAGAGGGCATACGACCTTAGTATCCTGTGTGATATGGTGAGCTTTTACAGGCCATTTGGCTGGTGACCTTGAATTTGTCGCGCTAATTGGCATACGCGACATCCGCTTGGCTCGCTCTTCCAAGAATTTCTTTATTTGGTCAAACGCTGGAAATGTTGTAATAGTGCTGGCGTGAAGTTCAAAATGTTTTCTTGTTTCGACATCCATTTTGTTGACTGTTAGATAAACCAATAAATCACTCCACTGCGAAACTTGTCTTCCCAGATTTTTTAAGGCTTCGCAAACTCGTGTTGTTTGGTCGAACAATCTTCGAACTTCTTCATGAGACTCGTTTTTCATCCGTTTCACACTGAAGAGTGTCTTCAAATGAGCCCATACGAGTCCACATTCGTCTTCGTATCGATCTTGCAGCATCTGCCAAGCGGTGTTGTAGTTAATCTCAGTAATTTGAAGGTTTTCAATCAGTGCGAATGCTTCTCCTTCTAAACTCGAACGCAAGAAATGGAATTTTTGAACAGTTGGCATTTGTTCATTGTGTATAAGAGATACATACAGTTCTTTATAATTATTCCATTTGGTGAAGTCACCGTCGAATTTTGGTGGTTTGAGTTTTTCAAGTTTGAACCAAGAATTGTTTGAAGAAGTGGTTGCTTCATTATGTAGAATGATAGTCGAAGTGTCTGGAGTTAACTTGTCAATCAATTCAGTTAAATTGGCGCGCATTTCAATATAACGGTTGTATGCCGCAAGATACGAACCTCCCGTAATGAAACGATTCTCAAGGTCTTCCTCACTCGCAAGTCGATACATTCTTCGATCCAAAATTCTTTGTTCTTGTGCAATGATGTCAAGCTGTTGTAAAAGAGCTTTTGTTCTAGGCACTGTTCTTTCTTGTGGTGGTCGTTTAACGTACGAATCATATATCCCATCAGCAAGCTTTATTTTTCTTTGTAAAAGCTGTAAAATTTCGTCGAAAGTATCATCGGCGTCGATGAGTGACGCTTCGATCGTGAACGGTGGATATTCAGTAGACATTTTTTTGAAGTTGATAATAACTTTAATATTTACAGTCACCTGATTACTTAAGCAGCACAACGTCCAGGGTGCTCAGCAATGTTCCAATATTTCGCAGTTTTATTATACCAATTACTATAAAACCAATTAAAGATGACTAAAATTGGTTGATAACAAGTGTGTTTTACTTGTTCCAGATAGCAACGCGGTTTTTCGTTCTATCGTTTGTGTTTACATTAGCCGTAATACACAATTTTTATATCACTGTTTGACTTTAGCAAATTAGCAAATTATACACTAAGTTGTATCCGGCTCGAAGGACCATGTTCAGAAATGCTTTTAATCTGAATTTATTTAATTTTGTAGATGTACATAAACAATATTACATGTTACTATTATTTTGACAGTAATTGAATTTTTATTTTTCATTGTTCTGTTTTTATTTTTTTTCATGGCTAACTAACAACACAGATATGTCGCGATTTCCAACAGCTAATATTCAAATAACTTAGTCGGTTTACTTTTGGCCAGTAGTGTACATTTATTAGTGACTTTTGCTAATAACTTTTTTATTTTTTCGGTACAAACGCTGAAATTTTGCAGGCGTCAGGTACAAACGTAGAACAAACGATTGGCGTTGAAAAAGTTAAAAAAATGTAAGTTGGTCCATGCAACTTAACGCGCATAAGTTCACAACGAACGGATATTGCTATCAACACTGACGGGATTTTAAAGGGTACGTATGTCGAAGTTAATTATTTTAAAAGGAATAGGTATTTAAATCCATATAAAAAAATTACACAATGCTTATACGTAAGTAAACAACTTTTAAACTTATCTTTTTCTTTGTGTACCGCCAAATTTTTAAATCGTTAAAAGTGTGCGGCGACAAAAAAAAAGGTTGAGAATCACTGCTATAAAGTAACAATTATAAATTTTGCAAGTTCTTAATTAAACGCCTCGCTAAAGACAAGTCTAAAACTAAAACTTTCTAATTTTAAAATTTATTTTTTTTGACAACATTTTATTAAATACTAGCCGCTATCCGCGGCTTCACACACGATTGAGATGAATCATGGCAGCCACAACAGAAATGGAGACTTCGGCTCCACTGTATTGCAGTACCACTTTAAAACACAATGTTTATATACTTTGATTTTTTTGGGTCAGAAACCTTCGCGGGCGCGCGCACAACTCGCCAAAGTTTCATTGCAATCGGATGAATGGTTTAGGAACGCAAACTGACGACCGAACATTCATTTTTATATATTAGATTTTTAATGATCCATGTTTTTTTCTTAAATACCTAAATATACCTTTGAATTTCACTTAAAACAACATATTTATAATTAAATAGTAAATTTTCAGTAAGATAGCTACAGTTTGTTACAATTGTTAAGAAACACTCATTGTTGCAATGCTACATTATAAAAAAATATTTTTTACCCGCCGCGATAGTGGTAAGTTCGGGTTTGAGTCCTGAAAGTGACAGTATTAAGTGTTTGAAAATATTTTTTTCTAATATAGCATTGTATTAATGGGTAGCGAACTATAGCTATCCTACTGTTTATACCTAATTAAATTTGTTAAAACCTACAATAAAATAATTATTATGAAATAAAATTTACGCTCAACAGTTTTATATCAAAAATTTTAATAAAAAAAAAATAAAAAACGTCGGTCGTTAATTTTATTTCATTAGAATACATTACATAAAATATCTATAGCACGTCAATTTTTGGCAGAGCTTGTATAATCATAAAAAGAAAAGAAGGAACGTGAATAAAGTATTCTATAAATAGACGAAGCTCTTTTGTGGATGTTTTGTGTCCATAAAAAGTATGATTTAGTTTGACAATAGAGTAAGCAACAGGTATTTCATTTCCAGTATGCAAGTGTCTACTTCATTCAATTCAACAACTTTCAAACATTGCATGGCGTGGCGTGGGGTTTAACTAGGTCATCAGTCTCTTTTATATCCATAATAGGTAACAAAATTACATATCAGTTTGTGCGATCTGCGGATAGACTTCAATTTATTGCCTTATTAAAATATTATATCGCGCCGCACCACCCCTCACCCCCCTTTTCCGTTATGAGTTACAGACGTGTTCAAAACATCAGAAGTTATAGCGTGCATTTGTTTTATTTTTGTAAATATTTTAGTCTTCGACATATTCGAGGTGTCAGACATTTTAAATGGTTCATGTTTATTTGTCAGAGAACATAATTTTAGTGTTTTGGTTGAAGTTTTTAAGCTATCCAATTAAAAAAACAAACAGTATCTATAAATTTGTACATATCGTCAAAACGACATCTTTCGGAAAATTTAGAGGGAAAACGCCCCAAAATCAAGAAAAGTCATAGAGGAAATAGGTGTCAGACTAGGCCTAATGAAGCCATATACGAAGTTTGGGGAGAGTATTTGTCAGTAAAATTTTTGCCGACGGGCACTCTGACTATTTATTGTTTACAATTGAAGGGTACACGGGAAGAAGGCGGTTTGTCAAAAAATGTAAATTGTGCAGGAGAGCATTTTGAAGTGTTTAAGATCGTACCATTTACTTGCTGGTGCATTTCTTTCAACGCTTATAACTTTTGACCTAGCGTATTCTTGTCTAAAATGAATACACCAACAGAAAGGTACGACTTTTGGCTACAAGATGGCATTCTCTTATAAATCTGACGTTTGCATGCAGAGAGCAACAAAGTTAACCTTATCACTACAGCTTGCATCGATGATTATGCCACATTTTAAGATGTGACCAGTACTCGAGATTTTTTTCTATTCAATATAATTAAGTTTTGAAGGATCACTATCACCGCAACGACAAATTTTCTTCCTCGGAAATATACATTTAAAATAAAACATCGAAATCCCAACTGTTTCATAGCTTTTTGAAAACACATTAATGCCACAAACGATGGAGTTTATCAGTCACCGAAACAACGCTGAAACATGCATTTGTTTCAGTTTGATGCTCTATTAGTATTTTCCTACAAAATAACATTTATGGAAAAACTCTAATGTTCGGTTTCTGACTCGACTTTCAGTTTTACATCTAGAAAATTTGTACTTAGTTGAAAACAAAATGACATTCAGCAGAATTTTCTGACGAATTATTAAGCAAACTCTGCCTAAAAATTAGTGGTTGCCATTTAAACTAAGCGAATTATCAAAAACCAACAACGTTTTTATTATTACTTATGAGTTTTGGAAGGCCGGTTGGAAATGACAGGATCGACGGTGGAGTCCAAGTTCAGTAAGGAATTTTCCAACATATATTTTTCCCAGGAACCGTACTCCCAGGAACACAGTATCGGCAAAGGAGTGTAGGAAGAGCGGATTGAATTTATGATCCTGTAACAATCGGCTGTAAAATATTACAACAGGACCAACGGTTATCATTCTTCTAGGGTTGCACAACGTACTATCAGAAAACATAAATTGATAATCTCCTTATATTGTACATTCGATCATACGTGAAACATTGTAGAATTTTAAATTGACTGCTAAAAAAATTACTTATCAATCAAATCGGTATTTTGTCAAAGCTGCGAATACATGATGTTTTTAATTACGTTTTTTATCGATATCACATTTCTCTTGATATTTTTATCAAAATTTAGATTGAAAACGATTTCTACTTTTGGCATAGATACAGCATTTGTTTTCTGTAAGAACTATTCAATGTCTTCTATAATAAAAAAAAATGACTATCTTACACTACTCTTGTGTTTTTGACGCTATGCTATCAGCTGATAGAAAATGAAAGTATAGCAAAATGCAGATTTGCGACTAGGTCACGCCTCCATGTCAAATTTCTATGTAAGAACTAAACAAATTACGGTCAAAAAGATATTTTCAATCAAGATTTTCAGAAAACACTTTGTGCAACCCACTATCGGTGTGTCAGCGCAGCGATACTTACAGGTTTTCATTATCACAGATGTTTGTTTTGTGAACGAGAGGTATTTCGTTCAGCCTCGATGGTTTGTTTGCGTCGATTACATTAAACTCTTCGTCTTTACTGGGCATCGTCGTAGCACAATGGTCACCGATTTCGTTTGCGCTATCCATTCTGGTCAAAACAAACAAACTGCATTTTATCTTTTGTTTTTTATCACTGTTTTATCATGGCGCGACAAAGTATTCTTTTGTTTATATAAAAATTTATGCATAAGAAAACATACGTTACTGACGGGATTCGAACTTAGGGTCTCAAGTTTCACGATGAGTACATTTGGAGAGTTGATAAATAAAAACATACAATTTTTTGTAGGATTCCTGATTTTTTTAATGAAGAAAAACAATAAAAATGAAATAATTATAGATGTGACGAGAAAAACATTTTATAAAACAATTCTAAAAACTCTCTAATCTTAGAGAGTTATGTTTCAGTGGTTGTCTGAACGCAGCTAAAGGGTTAAGTCGAATCCCTGCGAACATTTTTTTATTATAATTAAAACCCTTATTAAAACTTAATTTGTAACAAATAGATTGTAAAATTTAATAGAGCTTTAAATTCCATAAAATTACACAAAACGTGTTAATGAACTCTTTTAATGTTTTTCTTTTGCAAAAACGATTAAATCAACTGTATCCCTTTATACCTCAACTAAAGACTAGTTCTTTCAGGTTCTTATTCTTTACAGGACATTTAATTCAAAAGTTATAATAAAAAAATCGCTTCTGATGGACAGACGGGCCCCGAAGTGATTCGCTTGAACGGAATACTAAAAAGGTAATTTAACTCAATTAAACTCGGTTCTGACGAAATTATAAAAAAATGCTGTTAGGCACGTTATTATTAAAATTACATTTTTATCAGTTATTTTTTTTATTACAACGCTTATTATCTTCCCAAACAGAAGTCGTTATATGAATACTAAAATTACTTTTTAAGAAACGCATACCAATAATTAAGCCATCCCCCTTCGCGATGATTAAAAACTATAATTCACCACTTCTAAACTGTATCAACTCTCGCAAATAAGTGAACGGAATCACCAAAAAAAATTAAAGTGAACCGGGACAAGAGTTCAGCGTAACCACAAACTCTGTTATCACTATTAAGGAATCAAGGGCGGCAGAGGGGACCACTTTAAAACACAACTTATAGGTGTATTTCTGTCACGAACGCCGGCTCGACGACATGCGTGCATGTCAAACTGACATTTAGAATATGATTCATGATAATTCCCGATCAGTTAAACCGCATACGTTTAACGAATATTCGCAAATAGGAACCATAGAATTCAATATAAATAAACGTCTGACTTTGATTATATCACAAAAACAAAATATATTATATCTATATTTTATAAACAGCAATAAAAATATCTTCATATTTCATAAATTGCATTATGTTTTCAGTGTTCCCTTTATTTGATACTATATTATAAGATATTTGTAACATAAAACCACACGATTTGAAAGTTGCATTGAACTGTCAAAGGCACACTTTCCAAGTTTGGTTATGAATTTGAGGACAATATATTTGGTACTTACGTATTATAACAATAAAATTTACTTAATTTCCATTAAAAATGTGTGCTAAATTGCTACTGGAATTTAATATTGAATATTTAGAAAAAAATTGTAACTGTAACGTGCAAATTTAACTTATGTTTCACCCGGCCATGATGTTTTTAATTTTGCCTTTTTTGTTTTGGAATTTTATTAAAACCCCCACTTCGCAACGCACACTTCGATGTCGATACACATTACACCGGTGATACCAAAACAGTTTGAAAATATTATCTGGTCTACTTCATACATCAGTAATGAAGTGAAGTCTCGTGGATTAGTTTAAAAAAAATGGTAAAATTTTACTTTCGTCGCTTTCGATTATGGCAAATTTAGAACACACTTTAACTACCTTAAAGTAATAGTTAAGGTACGTTCTAAATTTGCCATAATCGAAAGCGACGAATAAGTAAAATTTTACCAAAAAAATAGTCTATTTTGTACTAGCCTTAATTTTTCTTTTATAATTTTTTTCTGATCTAGCAAAATTTTTTTAAATTTTGAATAATATTTACTGGCAGTCAAAGCAAATCCTTGCCCAAAGTATTAGAGAAAAAACTGAAAAAAATATATAAATAAATAATAGAGAAGATTGTACATTAAAAACGCTCGACAACTCGCTAATATTAGCGATAAATAATTATATATATCACTATCTAAATACGGCAAAATTAATTTTAATGTTGAATCATATTTTTAATATTTGGACATGCAAGACTAGGCACGCCAATGGAATTTCTGGAGGGAATTATCATAAGTACTAGAAATGAAGTGTGACCAAAATATTAAAAAGCAGTGACGCATAAAGTCCGCATTGATACTGAAAAATCAGTAAACTCAAATAATTTAACCCTTGCAACAATCATTATTTCATTATTAACAGTCATTATTAAAGAGAACCGTTGTTTGTTGTTTTATTAATAAATAAATAAAATGTTCGCTAATGGACAAAGATCATTATTATTTAAAATTATTTTTTAGAATATCACATATCAATTTTAATAATTTTTGCAGTTGCTTGTTGTTGAGCATCTATAATCTACCACATAGAGATAATCTACAATCAGAGAACATACACTTTTCTACAATAATTCTTATGACAATAATCGTTGCGCTTGTCTGGAGAGCCTGCATAGGCCCGCAATATGCTTGGCGGCATCGAGCGGAATTAATCAAAAGCTTTCAGTTCATTGAACCAGCACACGAGTGGTTTTGTTCCAAGGTTATGTATTGTGATTGTGACGTTACGATGACGTTTAGGTTATGTTGCTAAATATTAAACATTAATTAAAAATTAGTTATTAAAATTAAAATGTGGTCATTTTTTTCACGAGATCCATCAAAAGATTTTCCATACGAAATCGGAGAACCTGTTCCATCTTTACAGGATAAAAGCATATGGTCACTGCATAAAGCAAAGAAAAAGGTAAAAAAAAAATAATAAAATTGCATACTTGTCACTTATTAAATGTTATTTGAATTTTAGGGAAGTACTGAAGAGGTGTCCGTATTTGTATTCGACGTTCATAATAGTTCTGAAACACAGATTGATATAGCTAAAACATCTGTAAAGAGATTGAAAACATTGCGACATCCAAGCATACTCACTTATTTAGACAGTTTAGAATCAGATAAAGTCTTGTACTTGGCTACGGAAGCTGTAGAACCGCTCAACACTCATATTTCCAAACTCAACTTTGATGGAACACAAAAAGACTTATATTTAGCATGGGGAATTTTCCAAATAACTGTAAGCAATCGACGCAGTAAGTTATAAACAATGGTATATCGTTTTAATTTTCTAATTTGCTTACCAGAGGGCACTGTCATTTCTGAACAACGACGGCAATTTGCGTCACAACAATGTCAATATTTGGTCCGTATTCGTAAACGCTTCCGGCGAGTGGAAGCTCGGAGGCGTAGAGTATATAGCGCAAGGAGGCTCACAAGATGCTCTTCCGTTTAAAATAACACCGGCCTTAGACCTATACGATCCGCCAGAGAAGAACGATCCATCGAAGCAACGATCTATCACAAAATGGTGCGATTTAAAGTAGAAAGGATGTTTTAAATTCTTGATTAAACATTTATTTTTCAGTTCGACAGATATGTGGGGACTCGGATGTTTAATATGGGAGTCTTTCAATGGACCATTGCAACAGCAGTCGTCATTAAAAATGTTAGAAAATGTAAGTTTTATTACACGCTTTATATTAACTTCACTTGTAAGTTTGTATGTATGTATGTATGTTTGTTTGTAACCTTCCTTTGGACTACAGCAAGTGGTTTATTACAGTAGTATAAATGCCAGCACTGTAACTACAGTGGTAGCCGTGCGGTCTAAGGCACGGGTCTTCGCTGACGTCAACTCTCGGAATCACGGGTCGTGGGTTCTAATCCCGTCCACGCCGAAAAAAAAAATTGTTTTTCGGCAAATTTTTGACAATAAATCGAACTAAAAAGTGGAAAATAAATATAGTTTAAAAAAAACTAAAAAACACGCTTTATATCGAACTAAAAAGTAAAAAATATTTTTTTTTAAATAAGCTTAAAACAATAATGAATAAAAAATACAAGTATTATTGTGAAAAAAGCGTGGGGCGCTCGATGTACGAAAATGTGGAACAAAGCGCCCCACGCTTTTTTCACAATAATACTTGTATTTTTTATTCATTATTGTTTTAAGCTTATTTTAAAAAAACTATTTTTTACTTTTTAGTTCGATATAAAGCGTGTTTTTTAGTTTTTTTTAAACTATATTTTTTTTAACAGTGTTATCTTTTGTTTAATTTTAAAGTTCGATGAAAAGAAATTGCATTTGTTTTATTATACAGTATTATTGTATTGATAATATTTTTTTTACAGATACCAAAACAGCTGGGACCACTTTACTGCGAATTGGTCGGTGCGAATCCTACATCACGTCCAAATCCTGCCGACATAATAACAAGATGTCGCAAGCACGGTGGCTACTTCAAAAACGATTTAGTCGATACGCTTCTATTCTTAGAAGAAATACAAATTAAGGAAAAAGGAGAAAAAAATCGTTTCTTCCAAAATTTGACACCACAGCTAGATAATTTTCCTGACAATGTTTGCAAACATAAAATATTACCCCAGTTGATTACCGCGTTTGAATACGGAGACGCCGGAAGTGCTGTGTTAGCACCCATGTTCAAAGTTCGTATTTTTACATATTTTTTCAATATTACCCCAAATGTCTTTATCTGTAAACTTTGACTTTTTTTTGTAAAAGTTTATTAATTGGAAAAAATTACGTCACGGCCCGAATTCGAACCTAAATCCTCCAATTTTACACTAAATATGCTAGTCTCATGGCGAGCATAATCTAACGAAAAATTGGAGAAATCGAGGAGTTCTAATTCCGCAATGACGTATAATTTTCGGTATGAACAAACCCACACAAAAAGTTTTTGAATAAAAAGTATTAAAATGATTTCAAAAAATAATATTTTTATTTTTAGTTGGGAAGACTACTAGACGAACCAGAGTACCAACGTAAAATAGTTCCTTGTGTCGTTAAACTGTTCACCAGCAACGATAGGGCTACAAGGTCTCGGCTGTTGCAACAAATGGAACATTTCATCGGCCACTTACAATCCAATACAGTGAATGAACAGATCTTCCCACAAATTGCACACGGATTCATGGACACTAATCCCACAATCAGAGAGCAAACCGTTAAGGTTCGATCGCTCGATTTTTAATTATAAATTTATTTTTCCCGCAAATTCGCTCCGATTAATGTTCGTTTTTACGAAAATTATATCTTAATCCTAAATAGGAATAAATTTGGTTTCATATTGATAAGGGAGCGTTCAAGTATTACGTAACGCATTTTTTGTAGATTTTAGACCCTCCCTCCCCCCATGTAACGCATCGTAACGTTTTTCTGTACCCCCCTCCCTAAATGTTACGTAACATCTAAGTGACCATTTTTACCTAAAAAGTTTTTGCAGTAAAGGAATACTGACAATGAAAAAACAAAATAAAAATCACGTACAATACAATCGAGGGATTCCCCGTAAATCATAAACGAAAAGGGTTGCCAACTTGGGACATTTTAATTTCCTAGTTTTCTATAAAAATAAAAAAAAGTTATGTAACGAGTTGTTCCAATACCCCCCCCCCGCCCCTGTAACGCACCTAACGTATTACAAGACCCCCCCGCCCGCCAAATTGCGTTACTTAATACTTGAACGTTCCCTAATGTACCAAGTTGCATTAAAATTGGTCCTGTCAGATTTGAGTGAAGCAGTGACCAACAAACATTGCTGTCCAACGTCTGGAAGGTTCTTATAACAAATTCTGATTCAATGTTTACAGTCAATTATTCATCTTGCACCGAAACTAAATTACAACAATTTGAACGTTGAAGTCTTGCGTCACTTTGCAAGACTCCAAGCCAAAGACGATCAGGGTGGGATTCGAACCAACACGACAGTGTGTTTAGGTAAAGTCGCGTCACACTTGCATCCTCAAATAAGACAGAAGGTGCTTATATCGGCTTTTATACGAGCCATGAGGGACCCTTTTCCACCGGCACGGAACGCTGGTAAGTTTAACAGTAGACAATATTTTTTTTATTCGTAACATTACATTAAAATTAATTTCTTTTTATTTCGGTAGGTATTTTGGCATTAGCTGCGACCCAACAATATTTTTTACTTAGTGAAGTAGCGACTAGAATTCTTCCAGCACTTTGCCATCTTACGGTCGATCCTGAAAAATCAGTCCGAGATTCGTCGTTTAGAACTATTAAAGGTTTTCTAGGGAAATTAGAAAAGGTATCAGAAGATCCAAGTCTTCGAGAAAGCATGGGTAAGAAAGAGACACTTAATCGTGAATTCGTTGTAGAAATCAGATTAATTTTGCATTTTTCTGCGGTACCCTTATTAAACAAAAACAAATTCTTAACAATTTTTTCAATATGCTAGTTGCTAGCTTTTATCCTATAGATTTTGACAAAAAACTCATCACAACCCGATTTTATTTTTGTTTAAAGTTAGTTCATTCGTTCTCGAATGATGCTGGTACATGCATTAACTAAGTTTAATCAAAATCGGTTAATTCGTTTTGAAGTGACAGATAGACAAAAATTCAGAAAATACGTTTATTGTCTAAATGTCATAGAAAAAACCAAAAAACTAAATATAGAGATCTCGTTTCAATTTTATACATTGAAACTAATTGAAGTGTTAAACCGACAATTATTGATGACAACACTTTTTTCTTTGTTTAAACAGAGGCAGACGTAAACACAGCTACGCCGAGTTTGAGCAATGCAGCTGCAACGTGGGCCGGCTGGGCCGTAACAGCGGTGACAGCGAAGTTTTATCGAAGTCAGTCCGATACAGTCAAATCTTCTTTAAATCCTCTCGTCAGTAAGACTCTTAGTAAACCAGGATCGCTAGGTATGTAGTGCTAGAATGGCTTCGCTTAATTAGATAGTTAATAGACAGATATATTATAGAATAGAATTGAAAAATATGGATTGCACACGCTGAATAATTTGCTTGTTTGAATTTCAGTTGAAATAAGCGTATAGAAAATAGCAAAAGTATTAAAAAATAACTAACCGCCGAGCAAATTTATTTACGCAACTTCTTTTTTTTTTCCTAAAACTGGCCGTTTCCCAGTTATTTCTAAATAACTGTTTTCTAAACGCTTTGCAACCCTCTGTAGAACTTTGCACCTCGCTCTGTAAATTCAAAAGAATTTGACGCAGCGTCGTATATTAAAATAGTATCGACAGTCATTTGTTACAATTTAAAATAAAGCTAAAAAATCATTTTATATAATCAGCAGACACGTTCAGTTGAAAATCGAAAACAATACAAACTCAATCGTTCGTTGCTTATAAACATAGCTTTTATAGCTGCGTCAAATGTTAAATTGGTGTATTCATCTGTTTTTTTAAATGCATTGAATCGTTTGTTTCAGAACAACCTTCAAGCAGTAGCATATCAACGACTACGTCGAGCGTAACTTCAATGACGTCACTGGAACAAGAAGAAGTCAGCAAGGGAAATGATTCCGTTTCAGATTATGACGATCATTGGGGAGACGATAACTGGGGAGATATGGAAGTAAGTAAACTAACACTCATCGCATTAAATTGTTTTATCTGGCAACATTGAATTGTTTCATGCTTATAAGTAAAACTTTCATACCAAATCTTCTTGGTTTTCAAGTTTGTAGACTGTGGTTCATTGGTATTTCTACCTGACGTTTCGACTACAACTGCGGTGGACATTATCAAAGGCGATGTGGCAGCGGGTAAAGTGTAACTTGGCTCGCTGCCACATCGCCGTTGATAATATCTACCGCAGTTGTCGACGAAACGTCAGGTAGACATACCAATGGACCACAGCCTACAAGTTCGGAAACAAAAAAGATTTGAAACAATAGTTAAGAGCGCTATGACTTAGTGGATAAGGCGTCAGACTAGTAGTGACAGGGTCCTGGGTTCAATTCTTGCCGCGACATCATTAGTCACCATCTTGTGTATTAGAATTGAACTAATTTCCCTCTCGTCTAACTTAATTAGACTATAATTTGACATTAAACATATTATGTTTTATTCAGCCTTCAACTGGACTGACAACAACTCAAGGTGGTGCCAACAGCGAGCCCCGCAGTCCTGCCGCAATCAGCGCAGCTCCTAGACAAACTAACAATGACGGATGGGATAATGAAGAATGGGGCAGCTTGGAGGAGGAACCTGTAAGTATTTTTTTTTTGTCACTTTTCCTTTATCCGAACATAGTTTTGAACACATTTCATTTTGATATATTTTGCAGGCGGAATTAGCATCGCCCAGTGAGACTTGGAACGCTTCAGATTTTGCTCCAGTTCCTGAAGACTCGGCTCTTGGTTGGGGCGATTCCGTTGCAACAACGCATGGCGAAACGACAAGACGGACAGCCATGAAAACACAGTCCGGCTGGGAGGACAGTGAATTCGAGCCCTTAGAAGAAATGGCGGGAGGTGAGAGTTTTGCTGATATGGAAAGCATTAATGCAATTACAGAAAATCGTTTTACATAAAATGCAACATAGACCGGAAGCCCAAGGGAGGTTCGTATGCATTTTATGTGGAACGATTTTCTGTAATGCATTAATTCTTTCCATAGCTACCTTATAAACAATTTTGTAGACTAGAATGTGACGATTTCGAGTTTGTTTTTTTTGTAGCTACGTCAAGTAAATTAGAAGAAGCAAGGAAAAAACGTGAAGAGCGTAAATTGCAGCGACAGAAAGAGTTAGAAGCTAGAAGAGCGAACCGAACCGGCGGTCCAATGAAGTTAGGAGCAAAAAAAATGTAATATATAAAAAGAAGATAGTTTTCTTTATCGGAGCTCTTTTCTAAAATAAATTGTGAAGACAAATTCCAAATATCCATACGACGATATTTAATAATTAAATTTCCATCGCCATTTTCTTCTTTCCAACAATTTTTCAATATTTTTGATACCCAATCGATGAAATTATTAAAATTTTATTTCAGTTAAACTTTAAAAAATTGTTGGAACTGTCTGGAGTTTGTGCTTATTTTATTGATTTAAGTTCTAATGGGGTCCATTAAATAGCACTTAAGTTGAAAAAATTAAGAGCGAAATGAAAATTTACAAAAAAAAATTAAATAGTCTGCTTCAAGAAAGTCAATTTTTTTGAGACTGTTTCTTAAAAAAAGACTCGTTAAAACAATTTGATATATTTATTATTATATTGCTTCTACGTTGTACGTTGGCCTGATTCAACAACAAATTTAACAATTAAATATTGTTAAACTCGGACCAACTTGTATCGTATCTCTGCCGTACTTATGACTTAAAAACACCAATAGTATTTAATAAAAAAACAAATCAGACTTTTTAAAATCATTGAGTACTTTAAAGACGCGTCTACTTTAAGATTTCAGTTTATTTCAATTAAATAAGTGTGGCGTTCGAATAAAGAGATATAAAATTTAAAATCAACTAAATAAAATACAAATGTAAGAATTAATATTTTACAATCGGCGACAGTGCGTGAATCTTTCTTTGGATATGCGATAGAAGAAAAAGATAAATGTATTGATCATCTTTACGTAATATAGATAAAAGCAAGAAATCAAATCAAAATAAGTTATAAGAGAAACAAAAAACTGATACAAAGTTGAACTGTAATCTATGAACTGGGTCACTTTGTTATTTTGTTCTATTAAAACAAATGCATGCAGCCAACTTCAGATGTTTTAACATTATGTATTAACCGATTTTATTGCTGCAGTAGGTTTTCATCATGTTTTGAAATTTGATTCGGTTTTATTAAGAACGCCGATATTTATATGGATTTTACATAAATCCCTTCATTGCCTAATTCGACCAGTAACAATAAAATCCGAAGATATTTAATGCTGAAACCTACTCAGCATTCGATGTATATTAATTCTATTTGCATGTAGGAACCGTTCAAAGTGTTCTAAATGTTTGCCATATTGTTGTCGGTACTGTTTGTTATTTTGTGTAAGCAAAGTGATAATGTTTAAATCTGTCTTTGACAGATAGCAAACCTTTTTGAGAAAAGTTTTCACACAAACTAAATTCAACATAAACAGTCACTTCAACTTAAAAGATTTTGTTTTGAAAGATAGAAAGCCAGAAGCCTATCTTAAATTAAGTATAGATAGCTCTTGGATTTATGAGTTAATTCGTTCCTATACACGCTCTCGTAAAGCGACATTCTATTATGGGCCAGTGAATATTACAATCAAAATAATAAACAGTAAAACGAATTCATTGAATCTGTAGTTAACTGCCGAAGGCTTGTTCTTAATTTCTACATGTCGGAGATATTTAAGCGAATTGTTACGATACTCCATGCGAGTGTCAATTGTCTATCGGCAGTGAACACAAAAAGCTCTTGCATTTAAAGAACGGCGATCGATAACCGATTACAAGAAGAGCGCGAGTATTTATTATGTGATACGTTTTACCATTGTTAGATGTAAACAAATGCACACACCTTTGCCATTATTATCTGCACTATAACTGTATTACGATAAATCATAGATATAAAGTTTAAATATTATTATTTCATTTTTATTTCTTAATGCATTTACTTTTGCATTAGACAAACAAATTATGAGAATAAAAATAGAACCTTCAAAAACGACATTGTAAATATCTTAAAAGTAAAACAAAATATATATCACGTGTCCCAAAGATTAATAAGACGAATGCTTGTTCGGGTGTCTATTAATCCACAATACAATAATTGTGTGACAAAACGTGACCCTAGGGCCAGTCAGAATTGTCCAGTAGCAAAATGCTGCTGGTCCCTCATAATTCTTTTTATTTTTCAATCTGTAATATCCTTGGGACACAATGTATATAAATTAATACACTAGCTAGATAAATGCAGAAAAATAAAACAAAATTTTATTCACTTCCATATTTTTTCAAATATGGAATTCAGATCTGTTATTATTCTCTTTGTTGACTGCCCAGTTATCAACAAATTGTTTTAAGTGATATTAATATATTATTGATGTCGAAATTCTGTAAATATTGTACTTTAATTTTAATTGGTAATAAATAAGTAATTCTTGAAATATATTTTGTTTCAATTCCGGTTTTTTTCTATTCCAACTATAATTACGCAGTCTATTGATTTCGTGTTTATAATCTACATTCTATCCTTTGGACTAAATATAATTCGAGGTAACTTCCGAATGTGGAAAAAATATACAGGATATACCTAAACGTGTGTAAGCTAGTTTCTTTTCGAAAATGTCCGTCAAAATGACGGAAGCACAACTGGAGTCGAAAAAATAAACTGCGCATGCGCCTCCCATAATTTTAATAGAAATCTTTACAAAGAAGGAACCAACTTAAGCACGCTTATATCCTGGGTATTTTTTTCACATTCGGAAGTTATCTCGAATTATTTTTCCAAATTTATGAAAACATACTCAAAGCATTAAACCGCATTAGCGTCGCTGTATGTTGTCCTTTTCTATACCTACATAGGTATTTTGTATTTGAAAAATATCGAGATGCCTTCCAGAAAAATGAATAAAAATACGTACCTTGCAGTGACTTCATCCACAGGACGTCGGGGGTTACGATTTCACATTTTTTATCGAAATCTGAACATGTTTATTAATTTTTAGGTTAGTTATTTTAAATTTTCAAATCCGATTTTAATTCAATTACACGATCAATACCAATTAATATTTTTTCAAGATTTTACTTTTATATTTAGTTTTATCTTTAAATTAAAAATTTCATAAAATAAAATTTAAATAAAATATTTTATATTCGTGTTGCTTGCTTGATGAACTAACAATTTTAGACGTTTTAGAAATATTTTTAAAACTGACGTGACCGAACAAGACAAAAAATCGTATCAATGTCAGATTATTACATAAGAGTAATTAATTTTATGAAATTATATAAAACTATCTTTCAGGCCTGGATTTTCTGTTAGATTTTGGTTTGGCAACAAATCTCACTTTTTAAACAGGGCAAGAATTTTTCAAATCGGTTCAGTAGCGTGGAGGATAGATGTATAGACACACTATACATCTATATTCTTTATATACATTAGTATACACATAAAACAAAAAAGAAACAGAAAATATAATCCTTAACAATTAAACCAAATGCACCAAACATCTGACATGCGTAATTTCGCATTAATTAAAAAAATCTTTTCCAAAAAAAAAAAAAAATAGATTTATAAAAAACTAACGCACAAAAAACACGTTGAAAATTCATTAATTTTCTTATTTTTCTCAATAGCACAGCTAACCAGCTGAGAATCACTAGAAGTGTAAAACCTATATCGCGCATGCATGCTGCGCAAGCGACCGCCATGTCCAGTTGTCATATCAGATAATAAAATTAATTAGGAACGAGGTAAGCGCGCGCTGAAAAGTTATGGAAATATTAAAGATAAAGAAATCACATTTATTCTCGTTATTTTAATAAAATACTTTTACACGTTCAGTATAAAATACTTGTCCTAGAGAAATGCTACAGTAAGTGAAAGGATTATCTAATTAAGAATTAACAGCAAAGCATGGCGTATCTTAAAATCACAGAAATTGTTATATTTTTCGAATTAATCTCATTTAAAGCAATTTACAGTGTTTCATAACAATTATTTTTATTTTGAAATGCAAAACCCGAATAGAACGTCAAAGCCTGATTTGACATCTCGCTGACATTCGAGGAAGTTGCGCGTCAAATTAACTTGACAAACGAATCGGTTCGCCAAAAATAACAATACGAACCTACAACTCAGTTGAGACGGAAACAATTTCGCTGCTTTACACAATCCGTGTTATAGAAATATACATATTACACATATGTTAAGGTGTTTATCCTTTTCTTTTTCTTTTGTTTTCATTCAGAAAGAGATAACAAAAAAGAAATGGATAAAATGATATAGAGAGCCTTGATATAAAATAACTGATTGTCCTGTTATATATAATAATTAGTTAATTATGTACTGGCTACTATTTGTCCTGTTTTTACAACAGCCGTTCAGTGGTTTAACCACCGCGCTTGCGCAGAACAATAAAACCACCATCCATGGAGTATAGAGAGAAAGGAGATTGATCTCCATGCATTTGTCATTGTCTAAAAATATACGGAAAATAAGGATTCCTACTCCGGCGGCAAGTAGACTGATGATATCGTTTTTTTTTTGCAAAAAAGAAAAAAACTGCAAAATCATTTAAATTGTTTTTAAATATTAATTGGTTTCACCTTTTTCTAACAGAATTATTACCAATGAGTACGTTTTAAACACGGATCTGATAGCAGTAAAGCTTTTGCACCCTTACCATTTTCGATTTTGGGGACACGCGCTTCGAATTGCGATCTGCCGGCATCAGTTTTCTTTCTCTCTATCCTCCACGCCATTATCAATCAAAACGATGCCACTCAAAAATAGTTCAAAGCTGGACACTGCCAAACTTGACCGCTAGAGGCGCCAGCTATATAACCACCTCGGTCTATGACAGTGTGTACAGAATAAGTTTATTTAAAATAAAGCCGTTTAAAACATAGTGGCTATGTTTTTCCAAACGATTCGGATCTGAAAAAGAAGTGGCTGCATGCTACAAGAAAGGGAAAAATGGCATTTTGCGCGTAATTCTATATGAAAATCGATAAACTTAGGTGGCTATATACCTGCTGGCATCTACATTCCGTTCTTTATGTGCTTATCTTTGTTAGAACAGATTGTTTTCCTAAAATATATTTGTTAATAAAATTGTTTTCGTCTACGACAGGCTTAACCGGTTGAGTGCTGTGTACTAAGCTTTTAAACAGCGTTCAACTGTCACCGTTGTATTGCTTTAACCAACAAAAATAATTGTTATTACTGTCCATATTCTGTGAAATGAACTTAAAAAGTTAACCCGTTTATTAATGTTTATTTTTATAAATTACTTATCTGTTATTGTTTTATTGCATTAATTTCATTTTAAATAATAAATATCTGAATATGACGCATCAGTCGTAGTTCGGCGCACGTGACAATAAAGGTGCTCCGATGCGCATGCAGTTCTCGTGCGTCGAAACAGGTTTTGACGCGTCGTAGTTGTTTTTGAATCGGTCTATGGCAGAGGAGGAATGTGAGACAATCGGGGAAATTAAAATATAGAAACAAATGAGTGATTCACTAGTGAAATAAGTGACGTACACGCTGCAGTATTTACACAAATCGTCTCAAATGAAATATGTACAAATGTTTTTGAAATTAAATATATTCTCTGGATCACAAAATCTAAATTGACAAGGAGCTTAGATTGTGACTGTCTTATTACAGCTTTTTATACATGTAGGAACAGTCTAAGGCTGTCAATTTTTATTTTGTTATTGTCGCAACTTTTTTAGCTTCTTCTTGCGTTACATAAGGAAAGATTAAAAAAAAAAATATTGTGATGACTGCAGCGGTCCAAACGATTTTTATAGTACTAACAGACGGTCGAACTTGGTTCGAAGCGGACAGCGGATCTGGTCCGCTCCGTACCAAATCTGCTCGTCTGTACAGTAGTCTGCGTGTCCGCCCGGTTCGATGGGAACAGATTCGGTCGTCTGTTGCAAGATCCGCCGTACCATGTCCGTTGTCGGACCGGACCAAGTTCGACCGTGTGTTAGCACTATTACAATAATTTAAACGCATAAAAAATCAAGTTCCTTCAAAAGTTAATTACTTTTAACCGTACATTTTACATAACAATTCAATAATAACAAAATATGCACCTTCTCGAGAATAGATTAGCAAGAAGGATCTTTCGATCAAAATCAATCACTTAGTTGGAAATAGCTGCACATCAGCGTCGCTTTCCAATTTACAAAATGCACTTGGAATAAAACATTTAAGCCGTGCAGTGGCGCCATCTCTCGACTTATCAAGTGATTACAACTCGTTAATCTGAACCAGCAGTAGCTATATGTAAAATCATTCGGCCGAGAAGGTCCACATAACGGCCGTTCATCAATGTTTTAATAATATGTTGACTGCGTTATCTATTTACAGGGGCGTTGCATGGCCCGGGAGATATAAATAGGGCGATTAAAAAACAGGTCTGATACGTTACCAAAATTTGGTCCATTGAATTTTAATGCTCACATGACAGGGAATTTGAATGTGCATGTCCAAAAACTAACCACAATCTAAGGACATTGACAAAACAATTTTTTTGACAATGGTTTGTGCAATCCAGCATGAGCATATAAAAAAAAAACTAAATTTAAGAGAAACAAAACCACGGGTAATGACTAGTAATGTAAACGTATTATACATAGTTTTGTACATTTTTTTTTTTTTTAAATCTCCTGTATAACGCAATTAACATGTTAATTATCTTTTTCACACCATAAAGTTTGACGATTACCAATAAAATTCAATTTTAAATATGAAAATAGATAATATTCATTGTAAATTAGCATAATCATTTTTATCTACATGCCAAAAGATTTATTTTTATTTATTTTTTTTTTGTTCATTTCTATTCGTCATACAAAGTTAGGATTTGCGAAACAAACAAAACATTAAATAAAGTTAAAAAAATATTTACAACTCTAACGAGATACCGAATTAAATGCATACTTTTTTTCCAAAAAAGAAAAATATGGAAAATCAAATTAGATAACTTCGAACCTGATGAAAAGTCGACCGACAGTTTTAATTGCAATTCTGATTAATGACGTATCGGAGGGGATGCATACCAAAAAACTTAGTGAAGCGTGAATAACCAATGCGTTTTTTATGCGCATGACCAAGTCCGCCATGTTGGATATAACTGTCAAACCATACATCGTGTGATTCACAATGGTGGAGGGCGCCACATATGTGACTGTTTTTTTTGAAAAATTTGAAGAATTTATATATGTTCTACATTTGTAAACATTACAATTCCAAAAACAGTTGAAAGCGTGCGTGTCCTCAGTCGCGATACCTATGAATTCATATATGCCGAAAATGTGCTGCCGATTTCAATATCGTAAAATACTGTACATGCAAGATCAAAAGTACTGAGAATAAATGTCACTTTCCAAAACAATTTTCACAAAATGCTTATGTTACATGTCAAAAAAAGAATATCCCTCAATTTCAATTTTTACTACGGTTCCGGTCGAGCTTACTAAAGCTGTCGATTGTCTTTTCTCCATTCGAAAAGCGATCATCAATTATCGACACATGATCAGTTTCGATACAGACGAAATTATGTTTTATTATTGCAATGATATTTTACGAGTAGAAACGCTCAAACTCCCACAACAAATTTTTAGTTGATATTCAGCACCCATCAATTTTAACCAAGTCATATCACACTCTAATATATATTATTTATATCGACAAAACAACAAACACGCGTTACGTATTTCTTGTTACTAAATCGAAAATTGAATGATAATCAATTTTAATCGAGATAAAAATGCATTTCGCTACGAAACACATAAATCACAGGTTGCTGAAGAAAATAAACAATACTACAGATTTGTGACAGTAAGGAAAAATGTCAGTGAGATAACAAAGAAAAAATCCAGAATAAAACATGAGGCATATCTTTTGATCAGTGATGTTTTCTTATAGTCTGTCTTATTATTATGAACAATTACGCAGGCAGTTTCCGATTTCCAAGTTTCAGGCTGTACAGGTTTCTCCAACGGATCAACAAATGTGAATTATGAATTATTTATTAATCGCCTGCCGTTTTCGGGAAAGAAATTTCCACTGTGGGTGTTTTTTGCTTTACGACTGAGTTATACGCAAAGACGGGGAAACTGCCTGTATTTTTGTCGCACCATAGAATATCGAACCGACCTTAAAACTTTCAAATGTGACTGTCAGTCCGATCTTATAAAAATTCTGTAACCGAACCGACGGTGCTACAAAGCGATACTTTGTTCGATCAATACGAGCGTTTATACATAAGCAATGTTAATAAATAATAACACATTTTCACTATTTCAGCGATTTCTATTGAATGATTATCAGAAAAGATATCCAGCTTGTATGAATCACGACGAAATCTACACAAAGCCAGAGATTTTAAATTTGCATAATCATTTCCAGAGTGAAAATCATCTCAAATTGTGTTCACTAGAAAAAAAAACCGATTCACAATAAAAAAATATACAAAAAAAAAAGGAGAAATGCTTCGTGGAATTAAAGTTTTTACAAATATATTATTAATGTTGGATTGTTAGTAAAAAAAAGTCAGAATAAGGCACTTGCATGAATTATTTTTTTTATTATTATCCAGAACGAAAATATAGGTACAGTAATTAAAACAAAGATCTAAAATCCGAGCAACATTAAATGATTCATTGAAGTTCGATAATTAGTAGATAAAACTACCATTGTCTCACGTTAGAGGCGCTATCTGCGCAATCAATAAACATCTAACATCCATGTGCATTTTGGCGATTTAGGTTTATCCACACACGTTTTATACACTATTACTGAAAACTTGACCGGCAGAACGTCATAAATAAGCGCACCAACTTAATTATATTTAAGACCGTTCAACGTTTCTCAGATTTTAGAGTTACGTTTTGGATAATAAATTTGTTATGAACAATTCCGTGTAAGTACCAAATTAATGAGTTTTTAAGATGAGTGTATAAAATGATTAGGTCTAGTAGTTCTTAAACTTTGGTGCAAGATCCAAAGGACCTTGCAACGCTTACCCAAAGGCCAATCGGCAAAACTTTAGGACTACTTCATGTAGCAACCAAATCAAGAATATTATCTTTTTTTAAATTTGATTTTAAGGTCACAGAATGTCTGAGTTCTCCGGGCTTAGTATCAATTAGTGATGTGCCGGATCGTTAAAAATGTATATCCGCGGATACAGATCTGAATACGGATTTTTGGTTTCAAGATCCGCGGATACGGATCTTAACTTTCTTAGAGTACGCGGCGGTAAATATTGCACATCGACCTTTGGAAAGAGACTATCTGTTATGAGAAAAAGTTATTGACCTCTTTAAGAGTTAACTCTCATAACAGATTGTCTCTTTCCAAAGATCGATGCGTAATATCTCATTATAAAGATAGTTGATTTAGTACCTTTGAGTTATGTACTATTGGTATGGTACTCACTACGATAAATGTTTGCAATATAAAGGTGCCAAATACGATTTAAAAAAATAAAAAATAATCTGAATGGAATTTAACAGGTTTTCATTATTACCTAATCACCTATATAATATATAAAACTTTATCTATGAATTGAAAATTAATAAGGTAAAAGATTCGCCAAAAACTAACGGATAAGGATCTCTCTTCTCCCTCGGATAACCGCGGATACAGATACGGATATCTGGCACATCACTATATTTTCAATTTATTTAGCTATCCTCAAGCTTCAATTTCAGTTTTGAGTCTGAAATCTTCGAAAGTTCGGAGCGTATTAGAAAGATCAAAGTTTAAGAGCTGCTGGGTTAGATTATTAAAAAAAAATAAACAAAAAAAGTGGTACCTAACAATCAATAAAAACAATTGAACCATCTGAACCCTGAGTTAAGGCATGCACTGCGGAAACATATCCAGTTTCCGTAATATTCCGAAATATTAAATATTTAATTTAAAATCAATGGCTCGGTCATGTAGAAGCAAACGGTATTACGACGTTCAATTCCTCGTCAGCATCACAACAGTTCACCCTTTTTGAAAAACAAACGACGTCCAAAATCATAAAGCCATTCTGATACGGTTAGATTCGATCACTGTTTTCAGAGCATTGAGGACGTGTTGGTGTAACGTCGGGGTGGATCGTCGCTAGTACACTAACGATGTGTAGTAATGATATACTGCGTAGAGCATCTGATAGTGTATATACGTGGACGTAATGAAAAACAGGTGCAAGATTATGTACCTGGAAAAAAAAGAACTTTGTACGCTAAACACGCCAAAAGGGTCACAAATTATGTCGGAAGTACGGTCTAATTCTGCTTGAAAACATAAACAAAAGCGATGTTCCGGCTGAGCGTGTGTCTATTTGTGCATGAAATTTTGTCATTTTGTCAAAACCAAATCCTGATTCAGCTATTCTTAAACTTATAAATCAAAGAAATTCCATAGGACATACTGCATTAAAAGCAGCGAACGTACCTGAGACAGTCTTGTTGGACTTCTTGTGCGGGTTGAGGGGTTGAGTCACTCGTCACGAACTCAGAAGCTGGTATTTTGCCGGTCTTATAGAACGTTTCTAAGATACGCTCCTTCTCTTCGAATCTGGCATAAAGCCACTGAGCCATCTCATCTGCGTCTCGCGGCACCTGATAATAAATCCACATTTTCTAAAATTCGTATCGTAATCCGATATATCGATATTTTTATCGATACATCGCAAAGCGCCCAAGCTCTACTTGTGGCTGTCGAAAAAAGTAAAGCGCAGTAGGGGAAACGTTGGCTTATTGATTTGCCAGAATATACTGTTTTCTAAATTGGGGGGAGGGGGGTAAACGTACGTAAATAGTGTAAGTAAAACCAATTACAATACCTGTTCGCATCGATATAACCGATAAAATAACACTGTTTTACAAGGGGGTCTGTGTCCCAGTACTATTGTGGGCAGATCCAACGGTTTGCCTTCCGGGTATGCTATTGTAATGTCGAGCACCCAATTTAAGCTCTTGATATTTAACGATTGCTGCTCCTCGGGTTCCTTGCGATCAGCATTGTTGTTTCTTACTTCCGTCGTTTGAGTTGTGTTTGGCGGACCGACCACATCTATTATTGCCTGTAAGCATTTTTAAATTTTGAAGAGTTACTAACTGCTGATAGGTTTCTACAACATCGTCAAAAAAAAATTTGAAACGAAGTTTGACCCTGCAGGCCATCCCTGTAACTTCCCGCTATTTTCGAGTTCAAAAGGCTCAAAAATATATAAAATATAGCAAGAAGTTTATTTTTTAGCTCTTTGAGTACAAAAAAAAAACACTTTGTTACGAAATTTTCGTTCAAGGTATCTCAGGAACAAATGAACCGATTTTGATGCGATTTGCGGCAGTCGACGCAATTTTTTTAACCTAAAAAAGTAATTTATGACAGAAAAATCGATCTCATAGGAATTTTACGAGTAATTAAAAAAAAACACATTTTTACAAATTTTTCGTTCACCATATCTCGTGAACAAATGAGCCGATTTTGATGCGGTTTGCGGCGATCGACGCAGTTTTTTTAAACAAAGAAAGTAAATTATTACAAAAAAATCGATTTGATAAGAATTTTACGAGTAATTTTAAAAAATCACTTTTTTCCTAATTTTTCGTTCGTTATCTCATGAACAAATGAACCAATTTTGATCTGGTTTGCGGCGATCGACGCAGTTTTTTTAGCCTAAGAAAGTAATTTATTTTCAAACAATCGATCTGATAACAATTTTAAGAGTCATTTTAAAAAAACACTTTTTTACGATTTTTTCGTTCACGGTATCTCGTGAACAAATGAACCGATTTTGATGCGGTTTGCGGAAATCGACGCAGTTTGTTAAGGAGAAGAGCTGATTAGATTTTGGAATTAATCGGTTTAGTAGTTTAGAAAATATTTTACAAAAACAAATTTTTAAAAATTTTTGAAACTTGTTTTTTTAAGATTTCTCAAAATTTTTTGGGCCCAATCATTTAAAATTTTCAGGAAGTCTAAGTTCACCAAAATCACGTCAGATGCCGTAAACCGCGTTTCAGTCGGACACTCCGTCCAAAAGATATAAAAGGTTTACATACATACATACATACACACACACACACACACACACACACACACATACAGCCCTACGGACATCGTCGCCAAAATAGTTTCAATAGCTTCCTAGGACCTCAAAACGTCGAGATCTGGCGAAAACTCGATTTTCGAAAATCGGGGTGAAACCAATAACTTCCCGATTTTTGAAAAAAAAATTTTTTTTTTATAGCGGGAAGTTAAAAAAGAGGCAATGAGTTTTGCTGATATGATAGCTATGGAAATCATTACAGCGTTATAGAAAATCGTGTCACATAAAATGCAACAAGGAAGGTTCGTATGCATTCTATGTGGAACGGTTTTCATAGCTACCATATCAACAAAAATCATGTATATATTGCGTCTAAATTCGTCCTGTTCCTTACCTGCATGGCACCGAGACGCGGCAAAGTAACATGTTGTAGAACAGGTAGGTTGTTTTTGAGAGCGAAGCGTTGCGACGCCGCCCGCCGTTTGCGTAAGAAGCCACCTTCGGGGAACAGCACCATCCAGTTGCGATTGCGAGGCACAAATGACTCCTGCAAGTGTTTCTTCAACATCTCCAGGGATTTATTTCTATTGTCTTTACCCTGCAATCAGAAATATGTTCATTGTTCATCCTGATTTTGTTTTGGAGTAACGATTGGTGTACAAGGTATATTCCACGATTGAGAACATAGAAAGAGTGCAAAAAAAATGAGTAACGCGACAAAAAATAGAAAGCTGATATCCAAATTAAATTCATTATTATGATTTATATCGATGGGTGTATAGAATGAATTGCATTAGAGAAAATCGTTCTACATAAAATGCAACATAGACCAGGCGCCCAAAGGAGGTTAGTGTACAGCAAGGGCGGGCAAATCTTTTGATCGGCGGGCCACATAGCTGATGAAAATTTGACCGCGGGCCGGATGGCTGACGAAAATTTCACCGCGGGCCAAAAATTTGCAGAAAAAAAGATCGTCACATTCTATTTCCGCATTCGGAGAGCAAAAAAAAAAAGTCCTCACATTCTATTACCCGCATTTGGAGAGCAAAAAAAAAGCTCCTCTATTTCCGCTACTATTTTTCTAAAATGCTTCGCGGGCCAGATCCGGCCCGCGGGCCGCCATTTGCCCAGGCCTGGTGTACAGTTTAGGTGGAACGATTTTCTGTAATGCATTAATGTTTTCCATAGCTACCATAATTTTTATTTAAAAGTGAGCAAAACAATCTTAAACAGTAAAAAAAAAAAAAACCGGTTCGGTGGTTCTAGGGTTTTGAGGTAAATTTGTCTCAAATATATTAGTAAATGATTATATAAATTATTGAGAAATTGGGCTACCCCCGTTTTACAACATGTCTTAATGCATTTATGCAGTATTAATAGACTGTAGAAACAGACGTCTACTGTACTTAATGTTCTCGTAAAAAATGTGCCAAAGAGCTAAGTACAATAATTGTCTTCGAATAAAAAAAAACCGCATGTTAGAGTAGTTTTTTTTTCGTTTAAAAAACAAAATAGGTTTTATTGGGAGCTATAAATTTTAAAACAACTTATATACTACATGCCAGCCAATTATGTCATTTAATAGTAGTGGTCAGCCTTGAAGATACTATATTAACCAATGGATTACAAAACCGTGGAATCGCCGTTTCAGAGAAATGATAATTTGATAAGCCTGTCAAAATTCAAGGCCATTTTTAAAAACTTTGACCAGCTGATTACGCGAAAACAATGCATTTTAGGCATTCAGTTTTTTTTTTAATAGGTTAATTATGCATTTATTATACGAATAAAATATAAACTGTTTCAATGCTACTGAGTACATGAGTGAAAATGCAATCATGTTTAAAAAAAATATTATAGATTACATTTGATAAAACTCATCATATCTTTCAAATCTATTTAGCAGAAAAAAAATAAAATTATACATGTTTTGTACAAAAACGATATTCATTCATTATGTAACTGACAAAAACAATTATTTGCATGGATTCTTTCAACCCTTACTGTACACCTTTTGCGATAAGACTATCCAGCTCATCTGTAAGTGGGTTAAAATTCAAGGAGAAACGCAAATTTTCAATTTTATATACCTATTACTAGCGGCCCGGTCCGGATTCGTAGATTGTCTATTGAAGACAATTGAATAAGGATTAATACCAGGTCGGTCAAAATAGTTTCACAAACAACTCATTATTTTTGATAAAATTTTTGAAAGATATAAATGGTTACTGTGGGTCATCTTTAGAAGATAGACATATGCTATCGCGAATTTTTCTGTCCGTCTTATTAAAATATACAATTCTGAAGTACATTAATTTGATATAAAAGAAATTCTCTTTTACAAAAAAAAAATTCATTGTGGAGTTTAGAAGAACTAAGCGAACAAACAGGCAGACTTTGTTTTGAACTGTTTGAAGATTACACGACATTCAACTATTTCTTATGAACTATGTGCAAGTGGGTGGAGCTAAACTGTTTTCGAATGTCATTCTCGCGGTGGCAAAAAGTTTCTAAAGCACCAATAACGCAAATAAGATACTGTTTAAATTATTTACCGGTACTATAAAGAAGTCCTGATGCAATATGCTGACGATTCCGAAGTTTGTATACTTGAAAAGACTGTCCATGATCCACATCAGGTTGGGCAGAACGTTTCTTTTGGCGTTAAAGCACGCCATCAACAGCGGTACATCGGCCGTCGACTGATGGTTGGCTATGATGAGGGTTCGATCCTCGAGACACGGCGCGATGCTGTCGCCCATCTCGAGGATGTCGTATCCGGCAGACCAAGACCACATCGACACCATCGCCAATAGCCAATGAAAGAACAGACCCTCGATGCGCCAATACGCGTCCGGATTGATGCGGCGCAGCGGAGACAAAAGGCACATCCAAATCACGTACGTCGGAATGCAGTACGCGTTGTTCAACAACACGAACGCCAAGCGGAACGCCGCTTTCGGCACGACGCACAGCGGCCTGGAGTACGAAATTGCGCCGTTAGAAAAAAGAACTTTTTGGGATTTACGAACAGCTCAAGGCCGCTTCACACGAGGCTAGAAACGCTGCTAGATTTGCCTACTAGTTTTCTAGCACTGGTTTTCTTGATTACTGTTATGTGCTCGCTTCACACGAGACGTCTTTTCAAGCTTGTTTTGTAGATAGATCTGGTGCGCGCGCAGTGACAGTTCAAATATAAGCACAGAGCAAAACGTGTCTGTTGTCTGACTCTGAGCAGAATGACGCCATGTTGGTTTGTGGGCGTTTGTTCAAATCGCCGACGTGACAAGATACTGCTTCCTGATACTTAGTAGCGGACCTAGCAGGGAAAATAGCTCCTGTTCTAATTTTAAACCTATCTTGTGATCTAGCAGGCGAGCCCGCAGTGACGTCATTTCCAGCTTCGTATCCAGTCTAGCGGCCAGCAGAACTCAAAGCAGTGTTTCTAGCCTCGTGTGCAGCGGTCTTTAGACTATTGAGGTCGTTTGTACTACTGTTTTTAAGCATTACTACCATCATCTTTATCGCCTAATAATCTTTACCGGCGGATTCGCTCGCGTAAATATCGATTTTGATGAGAATCTCGTCTTAAGCCGAGCTCAGATTAGTCTTTCGCGAATGACATTGGTACAAACAGGCGGGTAAAAAGATTGAGCAACAAAAGAAAGCGAAAAAACCGCAAACGCAGACAGGTCATTTTAGGAGTTAAATTTCGTAATATTCGATCTAAGTGATCCGCCAACGTCGCAAGAGGAAAACAGTCAACGGGTCGGTGATGATACATTTTCATGTGTACACAAATTACAAAACCCTTCACACACTTTTATTATTATTATAAGTATCGATTGTCTTATCAATTTATTTATAAAACTAATAATAAATCGAACTCTGTCCTAAAAGAGGAAAATTCCAGCTTTTTAAATCTATTTATCAAGCAAAGCAATTTATACATTCCCCAACATTCTTATGGAAAAAAATCATTATACAAATAAATAAAATCATAACTTTGTAATTGTCAGACTGCTTTTAATGAAATTGTGACTTAGTTATACAGTTTAAAACTTCTTGCTCTATCCCTTATAAAATAGCTGTTTTACATGCTTGTTATACAGGTAAAACTGGACGCGCCATATCAATTCTCTAGTACATCAGTCAGCTATTTGTTTAAACTGTCAAAAAATTTGAAAATAAAGTGAAAAGTAACTATTTTATACGAGGAATGTGTAAAAATGGCACATATAAATCGTGCGTAAGGGTAGGTATTGAGTTGTGTGACTGATAAAACTCACTGGTTCTCATTTTAAACATAACATCACAACTCGTCGGAATATAACCCATTAAGACATTAGATATACAATATTATAAGATACTTAGACTGAATTAGCTATTTTCGGAATTTTTGTGTTTAATCCGTGTTAACTCGAAAACTATGGAGCTCATTTTGATCGAACTTACATATTAGTGTTTGACGCATTAGGGAATAGAATAGGCTACTTAATACGATTGTGTTTCCATCAAAAGTGGCTGAGCAATAGGCTAATAGCCAAAACAAGCTACATTTACGCTAGCGAAGTCGCGAGTAAAGGTTAGTACTAAATGTATTTTAACTGAACAACAAATTGTTTTCTTAATTCACTTTAAATTTAATCAATTGAAATAGGCACATCGAAAATATCTCTGGACAACAACAAATTATACTTACTCCAGCCAGCTCATTGTTGTTCTTAAAACTTCCATTGCAAGCTATCCACGTGATTACTTAATATTTCAGTTTTTTATGAAAAAGTCCATTTTTATAAATTAACATAAAAAATATAAACATAGATCACAATTATTAATAATACTTGTCTAAAAATTCAAATGCACATTTGTAGTACTTCTATTTTAATTAATTTGTAGCTAATTGCGTCATAACAGTATTATGAAATAATTTGTCAAAAATATAAATGCATGGAATTAATGCAATAAGAACTGGAAAAATAAACCGCCTTTTTTAAAACACTAGAAACGATTCTATTCATTCGTAAATTCTATTATATATTGCGCAAATTTCGGCAAATTGCCTTATAAATCACTTCAAAACATAAAAATGCAGTTCTGGACTTAAAAAATTAGGTGTCACCGGCAAAGACTAAACATTGATAAATGTACGTAAATACTTTAGAACTATACTTTATCACACTAAGTTGTTATTTGTTTATGCATTTTAATACTTGAAACACTTTTATCATTGTGTAAAGTAATTATCACTAATATTAAATTGAAAGATCACAAATGTCATTTCGGCCATTTATGGTCATTTACACAAACACCACCTTATAAATAGCGGCAAAACTGTCAACTATTTCAGTGTTGCCAAGTTTTTCCAACAATTAAACACTGAAACAGTACAGCCACAACAAATTATAATTATTATAAAATAAAACTATTCTGATTAACGTCAGTTTAGTTTTTACGTTTTGTATAATGGAAAATGTAAATGGTTAAGTGGTCGCGGACATTTTATTAATTCGATTAATAATGTAAAAATCAAACTTCAAAAATTAGTAAAGCTGAAAAAAAGCAGTTCTTGAGTGAGTAAAAATCGTTACTTAAGATTCATCACGATAATATTTAGAGGTTAGGCAAACTTGACGTCAGTTATTTAATTTTCAGATTAAAAATGAATCGTCTACAAGTGGCCACAACAATGTGCCAGCATCTGTTTTCTGTATCAGCACCCACTTGCCTATTCACGCAACCGGTACTGTGCCCCAAATTGCCGGATTTATATAAATTTTACAACAATCTAAATGCTACATACCGAACCATCGAAACAAGAACTAAAAGCGTAAGACTGTTACAGAGACAATATATAGATCGACAGATAAAACTAGCTCAAAAATTCTGTTCGTCAGCCGAAGATAAAAAGAATATTGTGTTTGCAAACAAATCGGTTAGAGAACAGTTCCATGGCGTCCTCGAGCAGAATAAAGAGCGATTACGAGAAACGGAGCAAATGTTGCGCGCGAGAGGCGCTTTTATTTTAAGTGATATAAAAGAAACTAAAGACAAAATGAAAGAAAAAATGGAAGGGGTCATAGAGGTACTTCAGACAGAACAATTACCATATCGGTAAATATCACCAATAACTTATAGGTACAATACAGTATATACGTATTTTCCAGAAAGAAAATGTTTATACGATCCCAAACTTATTATGTATCGCACGGATTACAGCGTCTCCGTTTCTAGGATACCTCATTATCGAACAAGACTATCGATTTGCGTTTGGAATGCTCGTCGCTGCTGGAGTCACAGATTTAGTGAGTACTAAAATACGAACAATCAACGATATAATTTGTACCGTGAAATTAAAAACAACCTTAATTTCAGATGGACGGTTGGATAGCGCGTACATGGAAAAGTCAGTCATCAAACCTGGGCAGTTTCCTTGACCCGATGGCAGATAAAGTGTTGGTGGCGACATTATTTTTGTCCCTGACATACTGTGAACTTATACCGGTGGCTTTGACTGGTTTAATCATTGTCCGAGACTCATTGCTCGTCCTCGCGGGATTTGTCATCAGATACAGATCATTGCCTCCGCCGGTAAGTCTATGATTAGTAAGTTTTTGTTTCGTCATGTAATGAATTGTATTATTTTAGCGCACTCTGAGCAGGTATTTCAATGTATCTCACGCGACCGCCAACTTGAAACCAACATTTATCAGTAAGTGCAATACGGCTGTACAGTTGGCTCTTGTTGCGTCAACCCTGGCAGCGCCTGTTTTCGATTACGTTGATCATCCAGCTTTGCATTCACTATGGTAAGTAGATAGCTGACTGTTTTTTAGTGTATTTGCCATAAGGCACTTACACTATTGGCGTCGGTCGGATGGCGGGACCTAGGGGTCGGACCAAAATTTCTCGACGTTTCATAAGTTTCTAAGAAGTTTGGCACCATTTTTGGAAATGTTTATATATATATGTATATATATATATATATATATATTTATATATATGTGTGACCACGATAACTCTCGACAGACTTAATCGATTTAAACGAAATTTGGTCCACATGTTGGAATCCATCATCGCAAGAAGCCTATTTAAAATGGGCCCGATCGGGCCATTTTAAGGGGGGTATTTAGGGGTTGAAAAATGTTTTTGGGCCCAAAAATACGGAAAAAATTCTCAGAATCACTTCAAATTTGAAATTTAACCCTTTAGTAATTATTGAAATGTGCTGCTAAAATTTTAATAAAATCGGCCCGACAGGACCGGACTTACAAATTTTATGAAAACACAAGTTTATTGATATGGATTTACATACTGAAGAGTGTATATAATTTGGTACAGATGTTGAATTGATATGTAGTATTGAAATTAAGTAAAAAAATGTTTTAAGGGTTGTATCAAGGGGTAATTTTTTTTATTTTGTCCAAAAACAAAGTTAAGTTCATATAATAGAGCCACACTGCTTATAAAAGCAAATACACTATATGTCGGCAGGGTTTCGCACTGCGACCCGGAGTTTTTTAATTTATATTCATTTCTCACTGACTCATGTAAAATTTTGAACAGGTGTCCACATCACTAAATGATACAATTTAAAACTTTTTATTTTGCTCAATAAAACTGTAGAACTCATGTATTTTCAACCTGTCAAGACTAATCAACTCTTATTTTTCAACTTCTTTATCAATTAAAAAAAAAAAAACTATTGATTTGAGGTTAAACTTTGTCAAACATGTTTTTGTATTCGCTGAACAGCGTAAGTGGCGACACTGCGTGAGAAGTAGAAACTAAAAATTGAAAGTGATTAAAATTAGTGATGCCACGAATAGTGATTTTGCCGAATACCGAATATTCGGCCATGTTCTCGGCCGAAGCGCCGAATATTCGGCGGCCGAATGTTCGGCTAATTATTTGTACATTTCGCGGGTGACAGGTTACGACTTGTTCTATTACGGAGCGTGCGGTAGCAACGCTGCGGGCGTATTTGTTTCATTTGCGCAACTAGACCGTGTCACGACACGCATTATTTGTTCATTGTTACATCAAATTGTGTTATTAATAGTCCTTATTACTAAAAAATATCACTGTTTGGTCACTAAAAGCTTTACAAAATGATACTATTTAAGAAAAAAATCGCATATTTTTGAGTAATATGTGCGTTTTTCCCCATGATTTGATATTCGGTATTCGGCCGAATAGTACGCAACATTCGGCCGAATACCGAATATTAAAAAAAGTAGCCGAATAGGCCGAATAGTAGCCGAATATTCGTGGCATCTCTAATTAAAATCAGTTGAAAATATATGAGTCCTACATATCTGGTTATACTATGTGTTTGCGAAAAATGTTTGTGAAGTTAGAAATTAAAATAATGATCTCAAAGTGAATATTATAAATAAAACCTTAATGCAGTACTGTTCTTAGGAGTTGTCGCCACTAGAATTGATATTTATAACAAAATATAAATGGCAAAGTCGGTATTATAGTTTTCGTATTTTATTACAGGTTTTCAGATAAATAAAATTCTCAGACTTGGTCTGAGAAAAATTGGTCGACAATTTTATTTATTTGAAGAGTTCTATTCAGACGTTAATCAAAGATTTGAATTTATTACAGGTTCATCACAGGTTTCACCACTGTAGCGTCTGCATTGAGTTATGTGTTCTCAAAAAATACTTATACTTTTCTCAAGGATAGAAAAACGTGATAGTAAAAAGCGGAAAACAAGAACAATGTAAAAACAACTGACTGCATTTTATTTATACACTCCATTAAAACTGCATGGCAAGGCCATTCCCACGTACGGTAATTCACAACGACCTTCAACGTCACATAAACGATGCTCTATTGTTTTTGTTAATGTAGAGTATCTCTTGTTTCATAAACATAATAATGATATAATTATTGCTTATTTACAAGGCTTATTAGAAATTTTGGACGTTGTAATTAAATAGGGACATGCGCTGTAGTCAACTGTTTTTATACTATACAATAAAAAGAAAAATGTATAGGTACTAGACTAATGCGATGTAAATATAAAATATTTTATTAATAAATTGAAAAGGATAATATTGAATAAATATATTTATTCAAAAGAAAATTGTTTATTGTTTCTTTTTATTTTAACCAACTATTTTTTCTTAATGTTCTCTAATTTACCTGTCGCGTATTTTTAAATTGCGTAGCATTCAATCTTATTAATTTAGAGCATCATCAGATTACAAGGAAATAATGTAAATACGCCGAATTAAAGGTGTCATAAGGATTACAGAGTAGCTAATGCAGTTAGAATAACAAGAAAAACGGCTGTTTCATGCAATTCTGTAGCATATTTTAAATTTCTAGTTCATTTATTTTGCAAATAACATGAAAAGCGTGTTGGCTCCAATTTTACTTTAGAACTAACGCTGATTGCTGAAAGAAATTTAACATTTCTAAGAAAGAACAAATTTATAAATATTAAACCAAAAAAACAAGAGTAGTTTACATATTATGTAAAATCTTTGTCGACAAACAGGAACTGATACGCTTCCATCGAAAATTTGGATCATAAAAATCTTCCATTTGATGAACAGCATCGGTAAACAACCTGTTTGAGGAACGTGCTGAAACTTGATACATCCAACATTTTAGATACAGGAATGTAATGTGATCCTGAAACTTTCTGTAGGCGCTTTAAACGAAATAAATCGTGTAGTTATCTGCAACATAATTGCGCATGTCCGTAAATCAATTATCAAATCACTGCAATACAGTATGCAGAAACAAAATGTATTGTGCAAGTACTTTGCATTAATATAAACACACACTGCAAGTTATTTCTTTGCTGTGTTGTCGTGTTCTAAAAGGACAGGTAAGTAATTTTGCCACAATACCAGTACTGTTATAGACGGAGAAAATGGGTGACTCGGTGCAGAGCTGAAAATTTGCAGAATAATAGGAGATAGTATAAGTAAGTAGGGAAAAAATTGCCAGAAGGCTAGGCGGAAGATAAAGAGCCGCCAGAAGGCGCTAATGTTGCGAAAAATCAGTGCACTTCTGGCAATTTCTATACTTTGTTGGGGAACGCCACTGACTGTCACTGAACATTATATTATAGTTATAGTTTCATCCCTAAATATATTATAAACAGTTCACATAATATTATAACCACAACACACTTGAATAAAGATAACAGCTAGACACTTAGGTTAAAAGAGACTGTACGTAAAAATATAAGAGAACTGGAGACACATTCTATCTGAAACTGTTGAACAAATTAGAGGTCTGAAATTAAATTTATAAAATTCTGAATTTCTTATTTATTTAATTAATTTCCCAATCATCCCTAACAAATCAGAAGTGGGATAAACAACGTGCTTAAATTTACATAATTTTTTTTCTATCATTTGGTTGTTTTAATAAAAATATAAAACCAATTCATCATGAGTGAAAGTGATAGTAGTAAGGGTAGTGAAGAAAACTATAAACGTATTCGTTGTGAAATCGGACGTGGTGTAAAACGGCCAAATACGGAAGAAGATTCTGATCCTGAAAACCTGGACCGTATCATAAATCAAAAAGTGCGAGAAGTGATGCAGCAAGAACGGAAACCTCGCAAATTGACACCAAATCTTGAACTCATACCATTTTTCGACCCAGAAAAGACAGGAATAACAACTGGGAACTGGTTAAATAAAATTGACCAAATTGGAAGGGTCCATAATTGGGACGAAAGTGTTCTGTCCTACTGTATGCAGTCACGTTTAGCGGGGGTGGCCAAAATTTGGTATAACAACCTTACAAACTATTCGATGGAATGGTTTGAATGGAAAGAAGCTTTATTAAAAGCATTTCCAACCACAGATAACTATGTGGAATTATTGAAAAAAATGATGGAATATAAGAAAACAAAAAGTGAAAGTTTAACACATTACTTTTACTATAAAAGTATGCTAGTAGCACAATGTGGGATTACCAACAACAATGCGGTATCCTGTATTATTGATGGGTTACCATATACAATCCAAGCAAACGCACGAGCTGGAAATTTTGATACTCCAGAAAAACTATTCGCCAATTTTCTGAGTAAACTAGAGTATCAAGAAGCGAAGCCATCGACATCCCGGGCGGCAACTGAATATCCACGGTTATGCTACATCTGTAATCAACCTGGACATTTTAAATGGCAGTGTCAGCGTAAGCCTTCCGACAGCGGTAACCGAAATGTTCTAGTACAGCCCTGCAGCATCTGTAAGAAGACAGGACACACGGAAAACTATTGCTATTTTCGGCAGCCTAAGAAAATACAATTAATTACCGGGCAAGTAGATCCTTCTTATAATATTAATGTTGAAATTAATGATATTAACTTTAAAGGATATTTTGATACCGGAAGCCAAATTAACGTTGGGCACATATGGGTTGCCAACAAATTAAAACTAACATTAAAAAGTACCGATATTGTAATTAAAGTATTTGGGGGTGGCGTCATATTTCCTGCCGGTATGTGCGACAATATTAATATTAAAGTTAACAATATTTTTTTTAAAACTTTCATTGTGTTCGTGGACATCCCTACAATGAGTGAAATTGACATTATTCTGGGGCAACCGATAATCAACGACTCACGAGCTCAGCTGACCATTAGTGGACGCACCATTCGATTCACCGAAAGGCCTAACTTCCCCGAAGATGTTGCTGAAACAAGACCAGTTGTCAAAGTGTACGAAGACACCTTCATACCACCACAACATACCGCTCGTATTACAGTAACGTCAGAGGGTACGGCAACACCTACTTTGCTAAGCAGTCGGGTCCACATCCATGCGCGAGAAAAGTACAGCATCTCCACGTCTCTGCTGGAGGGCCCCATATCTACAGTGAATGTCATCAATTTAAACTCAGTTCCTATGATCTGGAGAAAAGGTCGTATCGTAGGTAGAGGTCAAGCTGTTCTGGTAAGAGATATCAATCCTTCTATTTCAAATGACTTTGCATGTGTATTTTCACTGGACGTCTCAAAAATAAATATAGGAGATATTACCGAGTGGGAACGGAAAAATTTAATAACGCTACTTAGTTCATATGACTCTTGTTTCGCTAATACTTCCAATGAATTAGGCTATACCGATTTAACCGATTTTAAAATAGAACTGACGACAGATAAACCAATATATTATAAGCCATACCGATTATCATATCACGAAAAATCAATTTTACGAAATAAAGTGAATGAACTTTTAGAGGCAGGTATTATTAGAGAATCGAATTCTAGTTACGCAAGTCCGGCGATACTTGTAAAAAAACGAAATGGTGATTACAGACTTTGCATCGATTTTAGAGCATTAAATAAAGTAACTGTCAAAGATAGGTACCCCTTACCACATATCGAAGATCAAATTAGTAAATTAACAGATTGTAAATACTTTTGTAGTTTAGATATGGCTCAAGGTTACCATCAGGTACCTGTAAATTCCAATTCCATACATAAAACTGCTTTTATTACGCCTGATGGACAATACGAATATTTAAGAATGCCATTTGGATGCAGTAATGCCCCCGCAACTTTTCAAAGATTAGTCCATCGAGTATTAGGTGATTTAAGACATGAAAAAGTTTTAGTGTATCTCGATGATATTCTTATTCCGTCGAAAACAATAAATGAGGGATTAGAAATTTTAGAAACCGTTCTTAAATTGTTTGAAAAAGCCAATTTAAAATTTAACTTGTCGAAGTGTTTTTTCTTTAAACAGAGTATCGAGTACTTAGGATATGAAATTACTGATGGGACAATTAAACCGTGTGAACGAAAAATAGAAGCAGTAACAAAATTTAAAGTACCGCAAACTATTCATGAGTTACGACAATTTTTAGGCTTAACATCTTATTTTAGAAAGTTTGTAAAAGACTATGCCAAAATTACTGCGCCGCTAAGTCAATTGTTAAGAAAATCGATAGCCTGGGAATGGGGTTCAGAACAAATTCGAGCATTTAATGAAATAAAATTAAAACTTACTTCTAAGCCGGTACTGTCTATTTTTGATCCTACTGCCGAGACTGAAATTCACACTGACGCAAGTATTAAAGGACTAGCGGGAATTTTATTACAAAAACACGATGGAAAATTACACCCTGTATTTTATTACAGCCGAATTACTACCCGAGAAGAAAGCTTATACCATTCGTATGACTTAGAAACTTTGGCGATAGTTGAATCTTTGAAAAGATTTCGAATTTATATAACAGGCATCCCCTTCAAAGTTGTCACAGATTGTAGTGCAGTGCGAGCAACTTTTCTTAAAAAAGATTTGGTACGTAGAGTTGCACAATGGTGGTTGTTAATACAGGAATTTGACATGGAAATAGTACATAGGTCTGGGGATAAAATGAAACATGTAGATGCTTTGAGTCGAAACGCGGTCTCATTAAATATAATAAATGAAGATGATTGGTTAGTTGCTTTACAAATGGATGATCCAAAAGTTAGAACTATATATCAAAAATTAGTGTCCAATATTGTTGATAATGACATTCAAAATAATTATGTTCTTAAAAACGGTAGAGTGTGTAGAAAAATTTTAGGCGGTGGTTATAAACCTGTTATTCCTAGAATGGCACGATTCAGTATAATGCGAAAATATCATGATGATGCAGGTCATCTTGGTCTTAAACGATGCGAATCATTACTAAAAAGTAAATATTGGTTTGAGAAGATGACTCAGTTTATCAGAAAGTACGTTAATGCATGTATCGACTGTCAGTATAAAAAAGGAATGTATGGAAGGCGGGAGGGTTTTTTGCATCCAATCCAAAAACCAGACCGTCCTTTACATACATTACACATAGATCATTTAGGTCCATTTACTAAAACAGGAAGTCAAGGTTATTGTTATATATTAATTATGGTAGATGCTTTTTCAAAATATGTGTACTGCAAACCAACTAAAACAACAAATTCCCGTGAAGTATGTAATCACTTAAAAGAACTTTTCTGTACTTTTGGAAAACCAGAGAGAATTATCTCTGATCGTGGAAAAGCTTTTACAAGTAAGAATTTTAAATATTTTATTATAAAACACCAAGTAAAACACATTTTAAATTCTGTTGCGTCTCCAAGGTCAAATGGACAGGTAGAGCGTTATAATAGAACCCTTATCGATGGTTTAAGTGCATCTGTAGAGAATGAAAAGGAATGGATAGATAAGCTTCCAGATGTTGTTTGGGGAATGAATAATGTTATTAATAACACAACTGGATTTACACCTCACCAATTAATGTTTGGTTTAAATAATGATGAAAGATTTATACAGGAACACGGAGATGAAAATGTAGATATTAGAGACTTAGCAAAAGAAAGAATGGACAAAACTGCAGTGAATATGAAAAGAAGGTTCGACACTAAAAGAAAAAAAAGCACTGTATACAGAGTAGATGATCTTGTTCTGTGGTCTGGCGCTACCACAGATAAAAAGGACGCAACGAAAAAGTTGAAAGTTAAATTTGGAGGACCCTATAGAGTGAGTACAAATTTGGGCAACGACCGTTATGAGATAGTACCTATCAAAGGTATTAAAGGCTACAAAAAGTTCAAAGCAGTTGTTGCAGCAGAAAACTTAAGGAGATACACAAATGGTGTTGACACGAGTTCAGACAGTGACGTAGATAGTACTGAAGAACTTATAGATCTACTTGAAAGTTAAAATTAAATAAATGAGTATGCGGGTATAGCTACTCAATATAAACAGAATATGGGTACAGTATTCGATATAAATTAAAAATAAACAAATAAAATAAGGTAAAAAAAAAAAGGTGTTTATAGCGTTTACTTATAAGTTATAATATAAAATAAGGTAAATAAAGGGCGTTTATAGCGTTTATTTATAATATAAAATAAGGTAAAAAAAAAGGATTTATAGCGTTTACTTATAGTATAAAATAAAATGATGTGAAAAATGCGTGTATAGCGTTCACTCATAATATAAAATTATAAAACAATAAAATGAGGTGAAAAATGCGTGTATAGCGTTCACTCATAATAAAAAAAAAAAAAAAATAATAAAATGAGGTGAAAAATGCGTGTATAGCGTTCACTCATAAAATAAAATAAGGTGAAAAAGGCGTGTATAGCGTTCACCTATAAAATGATTGGATATATGCGAGTACAGCATTAAAATAGAGAATGTGAGTACAACATTCTAAAATTTAAAAAAAAAAGGATATGCGAGTACAGCATAAAAACAGAGAATGTGAGTACAACATTCTAAAATTTAAAAAAATGGGTATGCGAGTACAGCATAAAAACAGAGAATGTGAGTACAACATTCTAAAATTTAAATAAATGGGTATGCGAGTACAGCTACTCAATAAAAAACCGTAAATGCGAGTACAGCATTTGATAAAACGGCAAATCTAATTATAGCAGGTCAGAAATTCATTATTGTTCGTTGTTTAACTGTTTTCAGATCCAATAATTTCAACAGGAAAAGCAAACGACCAGAACACGTCGAGCATGGTCGAGGTCATCGAGGCGATGACAAGTCAGGACGGCCGATTGTTGGGGAACGCCACTGACTGTCACTGAACATTATATTATAGTTATAGTTTCATCCCTAAATATATTATAAACAGTTCACATAATATTATAACCACAACACACTTGAATAAAGATAACAGCTAGACACTTAGGTTAAAAGAGACTGTACGTAAAAATATAAGAGAACTGGAGACACATTCTATCTGAAACTGTTGAACAAATTAGAGGTCTGAAATTAAATTTATAAAATTCTGAATTTCTTATTTATTTAATTAATTTCCCAATCATCCCTAACAACTTATTCTGTAATTCAAAACTAGATTATATATTATAATATATATTATACATTATATAGTTATAAGGGCATACTGAAAATTCAAACATGATAATATAATAATTACATTCGACAAATATTCAAAATTATTAATGTCATTTTGATAGAAATAAAATTAAATAAATTAATAAAATTACGTTGTTATAACAACGTAATTTTATTAATGAAAATATATGTCGATTAATTTTATTTCAATCAAAATGTCATTAATAATTTTGAATATTTGTCGAATGTAATTATTATATCATATTTGAATTTTCAGTGTGCCCTTATAACTATATAATGTATAATATATATTATAATATATAATCTAGTTTTGAATTACAGAATAAGTATAGAAATTGCCAGAAGTGCACTGATTTTTCGCAACATTAGCGCCTTCTGGCGGCTCTTTTTCTTCCGCCTTGCCTTCTGGCAATTTTTCCCCTACTTACTTGTACTATATCCTATTATTCTGCAAATTTTCAGCTCTGCACCGAGTCACCCATTTTCTCCATAGCCAGCTCTTAGCCATTACTATAGTTAAGATTCATGAAACTACGGTAACAGCACAAATACCATTGTTAAGTTGTATATTTATTCTTCCGGAAACTGGCATTATTGACTAGTGTTTATATTGACATTTTATCAGTATTTTAAAATCGATGCATCGGTAGCGATTTCAAAATATTAAATTATAATAAAATTTATACTTACCGAAAAAGTTAAATATGAAACAAAAACAACGGAAATTAATTCTTGAAATAAAACATGCATTACATGTATTTAAAATGTCTCGGATATAAATTATATATTTTTCAACACGCGCACTCACTTTTTTGTCAGTCCTCTGTCTTCCTACTGTAGAAACTATTATTAGTGTTATTATTATCTAAAACAATTCATAAATATACTTGAAATAGTTATTTTTTCCTCCGATTGTTTGTTTTTTATGATCGGAATCACGTCATTAACTGGAAATGCAAACTACAGACTATATACTCAATTGTTATTATGTATCAAAATACACTGATCTTGAAATTATATATTTTAATACAACTTCTATGCTGTTATTACGTTGGAATTGCGAAGCAACCAATCTATTAATATAAAACAAATGCAGTTTTGTCTACGTAAGTCCCCAGTTTAGTCAAAAATGCTTGTGATGTTTTAATTAAACTTAATTAAATTAAATTAAAGTTTTATAATAAAAAAATTCTCAATGCACTTTATTTCACTTCGATCCGTTAACTTTTTCGTTTCAAACGTATGCGCAATACTAGCTCTCAAACCCGGAGTTGTCCAGCATCGAGACAATCAAGAGAAAATCTCTCTAATTTAGTCAACGTACACCAATTTAGCTCAAAGATCTCATGCAAGATCCATGACTCGCTCATCCCTCTTTTGTCATAGCGTGATAATACATCTATTAGGTTGTCATGCAGGGCAAAGTAGATTTTTAAACAAGAAAAAACAAAAACAAATCGGTAGAGTACATTGTAATTTGTAAGATTAACTTGAACAAATAAATGTTTACTCTTTCACGTATCAAACAGGAGGTTGAGGCGTGTAAAATAAGAAGCCTGCTTAGTTTTTAATTTATGTATATTTAGTGACCTAAATTTAAAAATTCGTTAAGAAACCACTCAGTTGGCGACATATCAATAAAAAATCTTCAATAGTTCACAGGAACTGTTCCAGTGATTCCAAATTTAGTTCACTGTTATCAAAGCAAAGAAATATTCTTTTGTTTAGTACAAAAGAAAGCTGAAAAAGTGGTACAATATATCTAGTTAACTCTCCAAACCAATTTCAGTACAAAAACCAAATACACCGATTTAACGATGAGTATTAATTCTTCTTCTTTTTTTTTTCAGGTCACCAACTGTCGAAGTAATCTGGATTTAGTACCAATTCCAATTTATTATTTTCATAATAACAAACTGAAAATCCAATGGATACTTTCACTGGTTCTGGAATTAGAACCTGGGAACTGGGGGGTTTGTAACGGGCGAGTGATAGAAACACCATATAAACAATGGCATCCCAAGGATCTCGGCTGTTCTCAAGCCCTAACTGTGAGTGCACATCAAATATGGCGTGAAATTGTGTGAAATATCACAATATATATTATAATATAAAAGAAAAATACACATTCAATTTAAAACACGAACTAAATTATTATAATACAACTACAAGAATCCTAAATTACACTAAATATAACTTCCAGTAATTTTTTTCTTTTTTTTTAATGTAATACAACTTCAAGGAAATTGTTCTCTTCTGTGCACGTGCATTGTGACCTTTCTTCTTGAGGACAAGCGTGTATTTTCTTATCTTCGTTTGTCATTTTCTTCTGTTTTGCTATTTCAAGTAAAACACACCAATAGAGTCTACAAACTTACAAGTTAAAGCTGCATTCTATATTTTAGGTTAACGTAGTTCAGTGTAGAAATTAGCCAATAGAGCGGCACTTTAAAATCATCGGGTAAGCTCAAAGAAAAAGCGCTAGTCATTTTTTTTTTTTGTTACAAATGTGCGATAAGGGCGTTTTTTTATTAGTCGATACAATTTTTATATGTCATTGTCGATATCGACATAGCCATTGTCAGAGTACTTCAAATATATTGGAATTTGATATAAAACACGACGATATCTGGTGATAGAAATTTAAACCATCAGGCGATCACATTTTACATGCTGTTAGTATAACTATACAGGGTGTCCCATTAAGAATGGGACATAGAACAACCGCAGATTCTCCAATTCAAAATAAAACGATTAAGCGAAATATGCTTAGATAAAATGTTACTCGCTCTACCAGTGGCGTACGGCAGGAGTAAGTAATGCTTGTATTTCTTCTAAATGTTACGCCGCTGTCTAAATTTTAATTTTGACTATAATTTTAATTTTTTTGATATTTTCTAAGTCAATAATGTACACTTGTTAGTTTGCTGTAAAGTCATTGGTTTTCGAGATATTCGCAGTTAAAGATAGATAGACATGTACTTTTTATTTGTATTATTATTAATAATATTCATTTTTACAATTTTGTCTTAAAAAAACTGCGAATATCTCGAAAACCAATGACTTTACAACAAACTAACAAGTGTACATTATTGACTTAGAAAATATCAAAAAAATTAAAATTATAGTCAAAATTAAAATTTAGACAGCGGCGTAACATTTAGAAGGGGTACAAGCATTACTTACTCCTGCCGTACTCCACTGGTAGAGCGTACTGAACTAATTTTTTTATTGTTAGGTGCATTTTATGATATTTAACAAGTGTGTCGATTTGAGTAAAATTATACGGTGTATTAAAAAAATTATGGACATTAATAATTTTTCAGTTTTCAACTTCAACACCCCCCATATTTCGGAAACGAGTAACATTTTATCAAAGCATATTTCGCTTAATCGTTTTATTTTGAATTGGAGAATCTGCGGTTGTTCTATGTCCTATTCTTAATGGGACAGCCTGTATACATGAAAAATGGCGCATTTGACATTACATTTGGCCTAAACTCCACCCATATATGTCAAATCCCAATAGAAGTCAAAGGAATACTCTTTAACTTATCAATACAATGTCGATGTTGATAAATTGAAATTGTGTGGACAAATGAAAAAATGTTCTGCACATTTATACGTGCACCGATATCATTATGTTAGTATCAGCAATGACATATCATCGATGCCAGCCAATGCAAAAACTCTTCGAAATGTTTTAGTGAATGGCTATCACCTGATTAGAAATTGTTCTACAGGTTATGTAATGCTAGCACCACTGAACCTACCCATTTCGTCAAAATAGTGCCAGATTATTGGTCTATGCTGCACTGCACTACTCTACACTGGCAACAAAGCTGCAACAGAATCACAACTGTGCAAATTAGGGCGGTTCTTAAAATTGTCATTTACGAAAATATACACTCCCATGGGCTCAAAAGTGTCTAAATAATTTTTAAAAAAATCTATTGAAATTTCAAGTCTACCTCAATTATCCTGTGCTTCAACGCTCTCGAATTTTCCCATTTAAATAACAAACGATTTATGGCATTTTGCGGTTAATTTTATTTTGTTGCAATTTTCTTTTAAAAAATCATACATAAATCTTACATAATGTGGTGTCTTTGAGAAAAATTTTAGAACTTTTTAACGATTAATGTTTTTCAATAATTCAGAAAATAAATGTTTTTGACGTGATAACGTCTTATAAATTGATGAATCACCAATCTTATAAATTGATAAAATACCGGCTGCATGCACGAAAAAGTGTAACGTTCCTAAATCCTAACGTTCCTAACGTTCGTAACGCGTAACGCGTAACGTTCCGCCTGACCCTGTGCGTGCTTTCTGCTAATTTATCGCTCAATTTAAATCAGATCGGTTTGAAACCAGTCTTAAACGAAAGAGGAGAACATTTTACATAGATTTCGTATAACAGAATTTGCCTAAACAGTTTTTTTATACAAATTTATATAGAAAAATAGCTGTATAAATGCAATGTTGTCTAATGCATGGCGCGACGCGGTCGGTCGTCTTTGTTTGCCGTACATGGAAATTAGAAGATAACGTATGTCTTGTCTTAACATGAAAACGGCTGCATTTCTAATGTTTAATTGAATTTTTTGACATTAGTATTTTGTGAAATGCAACGCCTTCTAAGTTAAGTATTGGAATAACTAATTATTATTAGAACATAATACTTTGACAGTTGCAAACGTCACTTTTGACATTTCTTATCATTCCGACACCAAGGATAAGCGGATTGAAACCAAATTTTGGGAGGTTTAGGTTATGTATTACGGAATACGTTATCACGTAAAACTATCGTCCGTAAACCGACTTTACAGACAACCAATTTTTTTTGTCTTGTTCCGAAAATTGTATCGTTAAAAATCTCCAAAAATTTTCTAAACTACCTATTTTCATGTGTAAGAAATTTGTCGATTTAAGATTTTTCAAAGTAAAAAAAAATTAATCATAAAGTGCCAAAAAATTGTGCTATTTACATGAAACAAGTCGAGAACTTCAGGGCTCAGGTTCGAATTGAAATAGAGATCTGAAATTTCAGCTACATTTTTAATTTAACTTATTTAAAAACATTTAAGTCCACGGGAGCATAAATTCTCGCAAATGACAAATTAAAGGACCGCCGGTGTACCTACATACTACGTTTTCAATACTTCATCAGGTATTCTGTTATGTTGCGCAAAAAACAACAGCAACCTTTAGTTATTAGAAACATTCGAATGCGACCGATTGTCAACTGTCATTGTCAAAGATGACAACTGAACGCGGATCGTATTCAAAACGTCCCTAAAATTAAACGCACTTTGTGTTTTCCGTCACACAATACATTCAACAGTTTCAGTAAATTACTTTCAGTGGGTTCATTCCTCTAGCAGAGAAAAATAAACAACGTAAACATTGCATATTCAAAGAATGGGGGGGGGTACAAAAAATCGCTTTCAAGAGCAGTGGAGCAATTTTATTCATGGCACGGAAAGAAAATTGTTGACAATGTTAAGAATTTCATTTGACAAAGAATCCTCCAAAATAACACACAATATGTTTAAATTTTCAATATTGCCTGTTATCTTTTCCCATCATCCATTTTATAGAGAAGATTAAAATGAGACGCATTTGTTTAGAAACAGTTGATACAAAAAATATTCGTGTAGCAGTTTTTTGTATGAGAAGTCTGTTCTCTTGTATTAAGTAGCGATGCACAGATGTTTTACTTACAAAACATTTTTATGCACTTAAAAGATCAGAAAATCGGATAAAAATGCTGCATCAAAATGTCAATGGGGCCGTCCCGCATTTTTCTATTGGAGTTCATTCTCAATCTAGATATGCAAAAGTTAAACGTTCGTCGAATTCTTAATTTATAAACTAAATTTAAAGTCGTCAATAATAATACCACGCCAAACTTGCCGTAATCTAACTAGCCAATAGTATAGCTACATGATGTAGTGTGAAGATGTTAATGTAGGTATTGCCAGTTGGTAAGTTTAAAGATTAGATAGTAGATTATAAACGCTCAACAGTTGAGGTCATCAGCGCCTATGGTAAGTTCAGGATAACCAATAAGATCAAACAAATGAACGTCTAATTTGATCACGCGTTTCTCAACGTTCGTAAAGATATTTCACATAAAAAAAATCAAACAGTTCGAACGGAAACAATTTTTCAGTCAGGGAATTTCGGCGTCGGGCAGATTTTCTTACAAGTCTATTTAAAAACTAATAAAAGATTACATGTCAATAAAGTTCCAGAAAAACGCACGATAGAGAAAAAATTGGTTTTAGTCTCAAATTAAATAAAAATTTAAAACTTAATATTTACAATAAAATAATACATAAGATACGAGACAAAACTCGGAACACATCGTTGTCCGCTGATCTCAAAATAAATTCCTTATTACTTTGGGGGACCAATTCGGTATCAACGGACACGACACACTCCGGCTTGGCCCAGTTTATAAACAAATATACTCACAGCATGCGCGTCTCAATATCTCTTACGAGTGGGTTCAATGAATTTGGTTTGCGTCAAAGCGTCGCTGCCTTGAGACGGGTCCATCATTCGACCCCAATCAGTTTGTCCCACAACGAAACCAATAGCTCTCATCTTCTCTTGTTTGCGTTTCTCTTCAATATCTGCCCATCTTACCTTTATAACAAAAAAATATATCAACCAAAAATATATTAGGTACCATCAATACCACCAGACAGTGCAGAAAACTCTCTCGAATGTGTAACTGTATAATTATAAAAACACAAACCCTTTTCTGACCAGGTCGAGCTTCTTTTTCATCCCAGTCGTCATCCAATTGCAAGTAGTCCTTCATTGACTGATGACGAAGCGGTTTATTTGTACCGTCGAGACGGGCTGCAAGATATAATAAAAATAACAGACCGTAAAGATCACGCTAACATAGACTCCATCAGAATTATGGCAATTTTCCAACACCCATCAAATTTCCATAACATTAAGGTTATACACCCTCGACCGTATTAGTAAAAACTGCGTCCGTATTTTGTTGTAATAAAAAAATGTTACACGACTTGGTAAATTATTATTTCTTATGGAACTATTATATCCTGTAGATCATAGCTTTATTTTTTAATATTTAAGAAATTAATATTTAAATATTTGACATATAAAGTTGTGACTTCTGCAGTATATTTAATTAGTGACACAAAAGATTTATCTTACGTTTTGTTTTTAAAAACCTTTGAACCGTTAGACGTATAGTTTTTGAGTTATTGGATATTAAAAATGCAGTTTTTAATACACGGTAAATGAGATAATATCCAAATTTTAAGTTTTAGTTATTAGCAACGTCAAAAAAATTATTTAATAAATACAAAATTTATGAAAAACTTTTCGTGTAATCTGGTTTTCATGGTGTTATAATTGAAATCTAGAAAATAGAGATTTTGAGAGTTGTTTCGAAAATTTTTAATTAATATTTCTTCAAAACTGCACGGGAAAGTTTGGATTTATTAATTTTTACGTTATCTAAAAGAGTCAAACATTCGAATAATCAGTTTTTTTAAAATTTGTCTAAGTATAGCCAATTTGGTTTAATCTTATTTTTATATACACTTCCGGTCAGTCTTCTCATTTATCATTGTGTTAAAAATCGCATTTTTAATAATTAATAGCTTTAAAACTAGACGGTCAATGTCTTTTAAAAAATGCAGTCGAATGTATGAGATATCAATAATTAACATATTAAAATTTCAGCGTATTATCTATACATTGCTCTATCGGGGGTATAACCTTAACTGTTCGCAAAGCATCATATTCACCACACATACCCAATTTATCTACAGTGTGATCCATCGTTTCCCATTTGCTCTTGTATCTGCCATCATCATTAGAATTCTCCTCGTCGTCCTGTACTTCAGCAACTTTACCGTCGATATCATCGTCCACCTCCATTATCTGTACATCGTCCATTTCAACTTCGTCGATACAGCCGGCCTGAAGCAACGACGTGGCGTCCAGCAACAGGTGATGCGTCGGCGTCTTCTCCCAGTTTTTGACCAACCGTTCGACTTGTTCCTCGGTGCGGCCATGAACGTTTCGTTTCGTGCAGGCCTGCACATCCAGCTCCATCTGACACACGTACACCTGCAACACATTCGTCTGATAATGTCAAATCTTCTAAATTTTCGTCAATTTTTTTTTTTTAATTAAAGGCGACAACTGCCAGGATTCTCAGACAAAAACCACGGAACCGAGGGTTCGTCACTGACAAGTCATCAAAAATTCATTCTTACGAACTTTTCTATTTTAAAATCTGATACATTTGGTTATTCAAGTATTTGATGTTTAAAGTCCCAATCAAAACTAAGTCGAATTCTAAATCTGAACTTTTTCAGAATAAATTTTTACAAAAGGTTATAAATCGATGATACCAATAAATTATTGTCATAAAGCATAAATAAATCATTTTTTTTTTTTAATTATTAATTAACTATTTTAGTATTTTACTTAATGGACTAGCTTTTGAATTTTTTGCACAAAGTTAGGTTAGGAAAACTAAATTTATGTAAATATCTGTATTTTACATATTTTTTGCAGTAAATAATTAAAAAAAGAAATTAGAAGTAATAAAAATTAATATTAAATTATTAAAAAGTTGAAAAATCAGTTAAAATTGTCAAGAATAAAAGTCCATAATCAAAAATTGCTACGGTTTAATATTTTTTTTATTGATTGTCTCCTAATTAAATTGGAAATTTTTTTTAAATATTTGTAAGACATCGATGCTTAACCCAGTTAGTTTTCGGAACTGCTGACATTATTTGATTATTTGCAAAAAATTAAAATGCACAGGTTTGCATGCTAGGTTGACATATTTTCCATACGACTTTAAAGTTTTTTTAATTTTTAACTTTATAAATCTCCTAATGATTTTGGATTTTTTACAGAAAATTTTATCATAAAAAAATCTATTAAAAAAACTTTTCAGATTTTTTTCATTATCTTCGTTTAACGCCTCAACCTCCTTAACGAAAGAAATATCCATTTGTATAATTATGCAAAAAACAAAAACAACTAAGCTGTTACTTGTTTGGTTTACTTCCACATACCTGGAATCCTCGCTGTTTGGCGAAGCTCCACATATCTTCATATTGCAAGACCTTGTCATTGACACAGTCCACAATAATAAAGTTGAAATATCCATCACTGACTGTCTTTTTGAACGCCTTGACCAGCGACGTTATGTAATGAGACTCCATCGCTTGTTCATATTCATAGACCATTTCTTTGATTTTTATTCTTCGTCCCGTGTCTGGATCTGTCCCGTCTTTCTCCACTTCCACCATAAAATAATCGTCGAGCGAAAGAATTCGGGGAGCAGAACCTCCTTGTTCGACCTGTAGAGAACAAAATCACACTGATTAATGATGTCTCAAGAAACCATAACAACATTATATTACTGCATTTTAAAAACAAATGAATGCACTGTTTTCTGGTATAACGCGTGTTTGTATTGCGCGATTTTGTTCATACGCGATTTATAAACGGGGAAATAAAATCACCAAAATCACGAGATGACTACTCTTTACACTACAGAGTAAAAAAAGATGAATGCGAAAAACGCCATCTTTTTTCTTTTTGAGTGTTTAGTCCCTAACCTCACTTTTTTCCATAGCTGGCTATTACGCGTATTTCAACAACACTGCTATTCTTACGAACACCACCGCGTTATAGAAAAAACGATTGTACAGAAGAAAATATAGCAGCAATACCTCTTTATCCTTGATCAGTTTGGCCAGGAATGTTTTTCCACTTCCAGGAGGACCTCTCAGTATGATGACGATCCTCTGAGGTCTAGTAGCTCTTCCCGGAAGAGTTAACAAATCTTCAATCAACATCACGTTCTGTTTATTTGTTTTGACGTTACTGCCCTTATCTTCTTTCGTATTAGATTTGTACTCGTAATCTTCGATAGGGAAATTGGGTTTTCCACTAAACTCACCGCCTGCGTTTTTATTGAACATTACTCGTTCGTTTTCTCTGCGCGGCATCGAACGGTTAGAAAATGTGTTTTTATCGGGAAGAGGAGATGACTTCCTTCTGGTGTCTTCTCGTTTATCGTAGAAACTGTCCTTCTTATTGAAATAAGGTTCTCTTTTTTCGTACGGACTGTCTCTTCTATCGTATCGGTTGCTCTCATAGTCGCCGCGACTTCCGAATCTACTTGAAGAGAAAATAATTCGATAAAACTATCAAATAGCGTCGTTACATTTTTTTTTTTTTGAGAATGTTTTGGGCAATTTTTCTATAATATAAAAATTCGTCACGAGTGCATATTTTTCAACGGAGTTTTAAATACAAAATTGTGCTGCTACTGAAAAGGTGTTGGTAACGTTTAGTCTGTGATTGGTTGACCAGTTCTATTGTGGCACGTACACTGATCCGTGTGGCCCATAAATTATATACATCTCTTTCTATAGATCAAGAAGTGTGACCGTCTTCTATGTCATTATATGACGATTGGCGGTTTATTCGTTCAAAATATACACATATTTCTTTAATTCTTGTTTGTAATTTAGAGAACAAAAAGTTGGTTTTCATTACTTGTTTATGCATGAGGAATAATAATTATTAAATTTGCATTTTGGGATGACCTTATTCTCTATGGAAAAGTTTATCAATAATAATAAATAAAAAAATTGGTTGTCTGTAAAGTCGGTTTACGGACGATAGTTTTACGTGATAACGTATTCCGCTCGAATAATACATAACCTAAATTTTAGTAGCTGTCAAACTTGGGCCGATTGTGCGCGGAACGTGACACTTTTTCGTGCATGCAGCCGGTGTTTCATCAATTTATAAGACGTTATCACGTCAAAAAATTTTCAAGAAAGAAACAAAAAAAAAAAACAATTTTCTTGCCTGTCGACTCTGTCTCTCCCAAAAGACCTGTCCCCGCCGTATGGCGGTCTATCATCGTACCGCGGTTTATTCATTCGCAATTTAGGTTCATCTTCAGTTTTTTTAAACGGATCAACGAAATTTTTCGACTCGTGATTGTACTCAAAACTCTGCATGGGCTCCACGAACGCTATCTCTGCATCTGAAACGCAAGACAAAACGCTATCACGCTGAAACACTAAAAAAAAACTTATTAGTTTTAATTAATCAACTATAAAATAAAATACCCAAATACACAGCATAAAAAAAATAGAGAACTGTCATCGAATCTAAAATAATAAACCTGCAAAACAAAAAATTTAAATGAACAAATAACAGAACGGGGCCTTTTAAGCGGAGTGACATAAAGTTTATTTCGATTAGACTTTCACGAGACTTAAAATTAAAGATAGGTTTTAAATGTAATATTCGAGTCAATCAGACGACGTGTTGTATAAATCGGAAATATTGCTGGTTAAGTGTCGATAATAGCATTTTATCAAAAAGATTCCGTCAACATTCAATGTATCAAGTCAATACATTACGCTTAGTACATTTTCTATTAACGCTCTCGTTTTAATCCAAGACGAAGCGAAGTTGCGTCGAATGGTTTCCGGATGTTTCATGGTTTGTACAAAAAAGTAGACACGGTTTTCTCAAAGGCACCATCTGTTTGTTACTGGTAATTTACACAAATCCAATTTTCAAAAAGCATATTGATTGATAATAATTATTAATATTGATATCAATATAGAATAATTTAATTTTTTTTTTTAATCGAACAGTTAATAAAAACATAACAATTAACGAGAGAGAAACTGTAGACTATAAACGCTCAAGAGCTGAGGTCATCAGCGTCTGAAAGCATGATTGGTAACTTTCAAGCTAAGAGCTTAAACAGAATCGGAATCATATAGTTCTCTGAACAATGCACATTGTTACATTATAGACTACGATCAAAGATATAACTTCACAGAAGTAATAAAAGCATTTCTTAAAAATATTTTTTTCATCTCAAGGTCCACACGTAGCCCCGGGCGATTTTTATGAAATTTAAAAAGTGATTCATTATCGAAATGTAGACCCAACAAACTATTTCCTGCAAATTGCAGTTGTTAAAACACAAAAAATATGTTTTTTTCCTACTAATTTTGCGCTTTTTTCAGTTGTTAATAACAAACTTATTACCAACAAACACCTGAATTAAATTGAAAAAGCATCAACAAACCGATAAAGTCGTTCATCCCTTAATCACTTTTCTTAGAAATTTTAATATTTTATAGAATAATAGTTGTTAAAATTTCAGAGTGATTGCACGTGTCAAATATGAATTATTTGCAATTAAAGTTCACACTTTTTACACACATTTCCTATATGTTAAAAGAAGAGAAACATTACATTTTTAAATATAACTTGAAAACAATTATTAAGAATTTGTAAAAAAAAACGAAAAATGTTTTCGTGTTTAGGGGGGAGGGGTCCGGTCTAAAGTTTAGAACACAGCTAAATTTGTATATTATTACACTACTAAACAAGCTTATATATGCTATTGATCAGTGTTAAAATCGTTGTTTTTATCAGTTTCGTTTTTCAGGGAATTTGCGATAATTCACTTCTGGTAATAAGACAAAACAAAACATATTCTCAAGTGTCACAAAGTCATATAATATAGAAGTGCGAAAAAATTATTGTTTTCAATTTATTGTTATCGTTAGACATATCAGGTTACATATTACGTTACTTTTTGTTTTCGATTTGCAGAACAAGCTAATAATATTAGAGTACCGACTAAAACCATTTATCAGAACCACCGGTGATATAAGAAAGCAATAAATATAAATAAAATTGTAGTAAACAACGTTATCGTATAATCGTTGCACTATTGTTATGATTTTTCAATCGAGACACTGAAATCAGTATTTTAATGATTTGGGATTTTACTTGAAGGCGAAGCACATTTCAAAATATTCAATATGGCCGCCCTATGCGAAGCGTTTGCATTGAAGGTATACAAGGTTTCGATGTCTTATTTAAAATGTATATTTCTGAGGAAGAAATTTATCGTCGGGGTGATACTAATCCTTGATGCAAGCTCTAGATAAGGTTAACTTTGTTGCTTTCTGCATGCAAATGTCATAATGAAAACAATAACCTCAAATCTTGCTAGTAAATAATAGTGATTCGTTTTAAAATGTCGTGAACAAATTCTATGGCTTTGAAAGAGGGTTCAGAACATTTGTCACTTTTTTTCCAATAATAACGCATAATCATTTTTTCAACAATGCCGAAAAGATTTTTCACACTAACTTTGTGGTCTAGTCGAGGGAAGGAATGAAAGCTTATATCAATATTTACACTTGTTACATTTTATCTACTAACACAATTAGGTGCTGCACAACACATATAAGGCTTCTTCTTTGATTTTTCAATGACGTGTGTAACTTCCACAATTGTAAACAAACAATATTTACAAAAATACGTAGCGCATAATGCACATAGGATAGTTCACTAAAATGTTGAGTTGAAGTAAAATCCCAATACTACGCGATTACAATTAAAATATAAACAATCAAAAATAATTTGTCATAATTTTCAATTAGATGAATACACAAAAAGTTTAGAGATTTTTGTTGTATGCAGAGTGAGTCGTTTTAATCTTCGGATGCGATTATCTCTTCAGGGTAGGGTAAAATTGATAAATGGTTCAGGACAAAGTTGATTGGACTGAAGAGGGATATCGCATACACTGAAATATACACCAAGTGGAACGATTGCTCAAACGGGCAGAGCGTCATTAAAACGATCCTTCATGTTAGAGTAGTACGGCTGCAAAGCGTGTATTGTTTTCTCTGTTTAGCACACTTGTGTTTATGAGCGTGTCACGTCAAGTGTCAATTAAAACGTATTTTTTAAGAAACTAGAAATCGAATTGCAACAATTCTTTTTTTATATATTTAGAAGTCGGCAAAATCATTTATATCAAACAATAAAAGTACTTTTAAATCGCAAGCTCTCGATCATCCCATTACAAGCAATGTGTGCAACAAAGACCTAAATCCACGATTTGCAGCGTGTCCGTTCTAACATACCGGCTCGGATTTTGAACATTGCGCAGTCGTTCCAGTTCGTAGTTATAATTCAGTGATCGCATACCATGGTCACTTTTGACCTTGGGTCGACGGTTCAAGGTCATTCAGGGTCACCATTTTTTTTTTTTTATAGGAACCCTTATTTTTCACATCAGCATTCTATTGGCCATGAAAAAACATGAAACGTATGTCCCAAACATTTCTCTCCGAACCCCGTATTATCCGGGATATCCGCGATTTAAATTTGAATTTCCAAACTTCTATGATTTTTTACTGCCGAATCGTAGATTTTTTTGAAAAATCGCAAGAGACAAAAAGTTCTTGGAATTTTTCAAAAAATAAATTCCAATTAAAAAAAAAATTTGCACACGATGTCTCGATCGTTAGAAAAAAATTTCTTTCGTTAGCAAAACATTTTTTAAAAATTGGAATTGATTCCTTAAAAAGCTTCAAGAACTTTTTGTCTCTTGCAATTAAAAAAAAATCTATGATTCGGCAGTAAATAATCAATTTTTGGACCGTGGATATCTCGGAAAATACGGGGTTTGGAGAAAAATGTTTGGGTCAAAAACGTTCCATGTTTTTTCACGACCAGTCGAATGGTTAGGTAAAAAAAAGGTTTCCTATTAAAAAAAAGTTGACCCTAAAGTACCTTAAACCGTCGACCCAAGGTCAAAAGTGACCATGGCATCCGATATACCCCTTCGAACCAATCAACTTTGCCCTCAACCATTTTTCGATTTTACCCTACCCTGAAAAGATAATCTCATCCGAAGATTAAAATTACACCTGTATAAAGGGCAGTAGTTGATCATTTGGATTATCTACAAACAGGTAAAAATGCTTCAAAGAGAATATATCGAGTGCATATATTATCGAGTTACGCGATTTGCTAGGCCAATTTGTAATTTAAATGTTTTAAAAGCGTCATCTATTTGAGCGGTTAGAATGTCAAAAAAATGTCCTCATAAATGAATACCTAAAAATGTCACATCGGGAATATTGCGGAAGGGCGCAGAGATTCATGTTCGAGCTGAAAGTATAAAAAGTTTGTCCACAGCTCGGCGAAAGATATTTGTTTGGAATAGTCTTGTTTTAGAATTACAGTTATCCCTACAATAAAAGATATACCACAAACATTCAGCGGATATTTGATATTAGATACAAAAAAAAAGTTTAAATGGTTTTTTGTTCAACTCGAGATTTACTATCGGAATCTGATGTGGTATATTTGTTTGTACTTCAAACTCAACCAGAAGTGTACATGCATTTTTTTTCAAATGGCAACATATTTTTGTACATTTTAGAAATCTCAATTTATCTTCTATAAATTCATATCAAATTTTCATAAGGTTGCATAGGAAAATATTCGAGAAAAATGTTATCAATTTATTAATTAAACACACATAATAATTTTTTTGATAGCACTCAACACGTGTGTAAATTTTCACGAATATTTTCTTATGTAACCTTATAAAAATTTCATATGAATTTAAAGAAAAAAATTGATATTTGGACAATGTGACAAAATATATGTTGCCATTTGAAAAAAAAAAAGCGTGTACACTTCCGGTTGAGTACAAAAAAAATATACCTCATCAGTTTCCCATAGTAAATCTCGAGTTGAACAAAAAGCTATTTAAGCTATTTTTTTGTATTTAGTAGTAAACACGAATTATTCACTGTGACCACTTTCAGTGAACGCACTGTATAATATGGTAGTAATCAAATATTAGTTGAATGGTTGTGGGATATCTTTTATTATAGGGATCGAAACTGTAATTCTAGAACAAGATTATTCCAAACAAATCTCTTCCGCCGAGCAGTAGACAAACATTTTGTACGCCATAAAAAATTGATCACAAAACGACTGAAATTCCGAAAGTTACAACCAACAAACTGAACCAATTACAAATGATCATAACAAAACGTCAACTGATCTTTGAGGGATCTTTTCTGACCGCCAATATGTTCTTTCGTTACAATGATATTCTTCTTTTTAAGTTGAAAATGTATTCTTTTTGAAATAATAATACCAATAAACAGGGTCAAAAAGAATTTAGAACGAAGATTCGTTAGGTGTTTTCTTTGATACTATTCGCCGAAATTATATCAAAGAATAATGTTTACTTTGAAATAATTTTGGACGGTACGTTCTCAGTTAAAAAGAAGAAATATCATAACAAAAGAGTGTATTAACGACTTTAACAAAGACATTTATAGAACCATATCCAAGAATAGTTTTTTCAACATCTAAATCTCACGAACGGAAGTGTTAAAGTTTTAAAACATCTAATATTCAATGACAAGTAGTCTAATAAAAAATATATGTAAACAAAAATATATAGGCGCTTCCAGCTATGCTTAGGTCGCGCCTAATAAGTTCAGGTGTTTTTCTAAATCTATAATAATGACGACATATTCTATAAAAAATGGTAACAGGCATACAAGAAACTGCAGGCGATTCTTTCACAAGCATTGTTTCATAGAAGAAAAAAATGGCGGTTGGCACATAACCTTCAACTATCCTCAAATGTTTTTATTAAAATATTGGGGAAAGATTGCGCGATAGCAAAGACGTCACTAGATAGATATTATTTAATAGTTATTGGCGTCTCAAAATTGTATAAGCATATTTTGTTATAAGAATATTTTTCAATGTTTAAATATTATATAAAAGCATACACATAATCCACCACTAAAGACCTTTGAGTATAATTTATAATATTCAAATTCAAGGTTGATGTAATAATATAAATAACATTTATTATTATACAAAACAAAAAACACTTACCTTGTTGAGCGACAGATCTGTGATCATAATCCACAACCGTTACGGGAGCAAGTATCGGTTCATTGCCCCAATCTTTAGGCGCAGCAGTCTGCTGCGGCTTATTGCTGAAAGGAGAAACATTAGTGTTAGAGTTACCACTAGTTGGACCAATCTGATCTGTCATTGATTTGGAAGCGTCTCCTAGCATTCTTGGACGATCTTGAGGAGGAAACTGTCCCGGCCTTTGGTTCACTGGATCTGGCAGAAGCGCACCCCTAGGTCTGTTCTTAGCAAAATCGTTTGGACCGCCTCGTTCAAATAATGGCTTTCTACCGAAATTGTCGTCGCGATTTTGTAGAGACTTGTCATCTTTTGGATCGCAGTTGAAGTTGTCTGGGCCACCTCTAAAACCGAAACTATCGGCAGGATTTCTGTTAATCAAATTGCCCGGCGGTGGTCTTCTGCAAAAATCGTTCGAACCTCTGTTCAAATTGTCTTGATTGAAGTTATTTCCAGGCGGTTGGTTAAAATTGTCAGGTGGAATATCTCGACCAAAATTCCCACCAGGACCTCCTCTGTTGAAATTATCGCCAGGTATACCTCTATTGAAATTTCCACCCGGTCCGCTTTTGTTAAAATTGTCAGCTGGATTTCTATTGAAATTTCCACTCCGGTTAAAATTATCACCGGGACCACTTCTGTTTAAGTCATCACCGGGTCCACCTCTATTGAAGTTATTGCCAGGTCCACCCCTATTGAAGTTATCTCCGGGTCCACCCCTATTGAAGTTATCGCCGGGTCCGCCCCTATTGAAGCTATCGCCGGGTCCGCCCCTATTGAAGCTATCGCCGGGTCCGCCCCTATTGAAGCTATCGCCGGGTCCGCCCCTATTGAAGTTATCGCCGGGTCCACCCCTATTGAAGTTATCTCCGGGTCCACCCCTATTGAAGTTATCGCCGGGTCCGCCCCTATTGAATTTATCGCCGGGTCCACCCCTATTGAAGTTATCACCGGGTCCAGCCCTATTAAAATTGTCTCCAGGCCCGCTCTTGTTGAAATTATCGCCAGGTCCGCCCCTGTTGAAATTATCGCCAGGACCGCCTCTGTTGAAATTAACATCAGGACCACTTCTGGCGAAATTATCACCGGGTCCACTTCTATTGAAATTATCGCGAGAATCTCTGTCCAAAATACCAGGTCCTCTGTTAAAATTGCCAGGGGGGCCTTCCTTGTTTGGTTTGTCAATCGGTCCTCTATTGAACGCGTCGGTTGGGCCACGGTTAAAACTATTATTGGGACCGTGTCCGCTGTTATCAGAAGGTTTGTTAAAGTCGCCCGGACCTTTATTAAAACCGGCCGAAAAATCAGCATTGTAATTTGTACCTTCTTGATTAAAATTGCTGTTGGAATTCCAGTTGCTCGCGCCTCTGTTAAAACTATCACCAGGGCCTCTTACATTACTACCCGGCGCTCTATTAAAGTCGCCTGAACTTTGATTATAACCGGAAGTATTGCCTTCATTGAAGTTTGAACCTTCTTGATTAAAATTGCTGTTTGCGTTCCAATTACCAGAGCCTCTATTGAAAGTATCACCTGGGCCTCTTACGTTGCCACCTGGAGCTCTGTTAAAATCATCGACACCTTGACTAAAGGCAGACGTATCATCGGCTGTGACGTTTGTGTTTTCTTGAATGAAACTGTTGTTGGCACTCCAATTAGCAGTGCCTTTATTGAAACTATTGTCGGAGTTTTTGTTGAAAGAGTCTTGAGTCTGAGGAAGCAGATTGGGTGGTTTAACCATCGGTAGATCCAACAATGAAGGCAAACCACCTCCTACAGATATTTTCTTATCTTCGATGATTTCTATATTTATATCTTTTCGCGGTGGGGGTGGTTGACGACTCATAAGAGATGGCAGCTGCTGTGCCGTCGGACTCTGGTTTTTAGAAACCATTGATAGCATGCTCAACAGTTTCTCATCTCCCAAAATATTATTGATGTTTCTAGAAATCGCTTCCAAATCCGGACGAGACTGTTTATTCTGAGCATCATTATCGGACTCCTGTTGATCTTTCTTTGAGTTTTCATCGACGAGATCCAATCCCGGAATGCCTGACGAGTTATTCGATGGAAACAGTCCAACGGAGGCGCTAGTCTGAAGTTGTTCGGATTCGGTTAAATCTATAACCCTTGAATTCCTGCGTTTCCTCTGTTCTTTCGGTGTCTGATCATACGTTTCGGAGTTCTCCTTTTTGGCACTATCGTCACTCTTGTTAGTATCGCTACTCACATTTTCCACTCGCTCGTTATTTTTAGACCCGCTGTTTTGTGGTTCATTTTTTTTAATACTAAAATCGTCAAAAGACTTGTCGAAACCGTCTTCATTTAAAAATGATTTATTGGAACCTTCGGCAGTTTTTTGTGTTTCAGTCTTTTGTCCACCAATAGATGGCAGACCTAATCGTTTCCTTCTCATTTGTTCTCGTCTATCGAGCAACTGCTTCCTCCAATTTTCCCATTTAGCTTCGTATTCTTTATACTGTCGTTTATCGGGATGATTCGCGTTCTGTTCTTTCCACTTATTGAACTGAGCTTCCCAAGCTGCAAACTGAATATCAAAGTTCTTTTCTGCATCCGATAAAGTTTCCTTATTTAATTTCGGAGTCGAACTTTCAAACTCTTGAGAAGTGCTTTTTGTCGGAGTGGCATTGAAGTCTCTGTTTACGAATCGGTTATCTCTGCTATCTGTTTTGTTATCATAGCCTTTGTTACTTCCAGACCAACGGGTGGTTTTATTATTTCCAGCATCTCTATTCCATGACTCGAACTGATTATCACTATTAAACTTGCGTTTTTGGCCTTGCGTTTCTGTGGTAGATTCGTCTGGCATGTTTACTTTTAATGATAGCAAACTTGGAGGTTGACTTCCAACTGACGGTGGAGGCACTGAGAAATCTTTGTTGACCGTTTGATTATAACTCCACTGATCGGGCTTCTTGGTACTGAATTCTTGGTACCCAGTCGATGCGCTCGACTGAAAACTGTCTGATGCGTGTCTACCGTAATCCTGACTCGATGACTGATAATTTGAACCTTGATAAGTTGTTGACTTCGCGGGACTCTGTTGATACGATATCGGTTTTGGGGCATTTGCTTGTTGATAGTTTGCGTTCGGGGCATTTGTCTGATAGACGGTAGGCCTGCCGTCTTTTCCAAATACCAACGGCTGATTGTTTGCAAACGGAGGAGGCTGTTGATAGTCATCCGGTGGAGGAGGAGGTTTTGCCTCCGGAGGAGGCGGAGGCACGGCTGTGTTTGCAACAGGGGGCAGTGGCGGTACCTGATGTTGTGCAGGTGGAGGCGGCAGAACTGTGTTAGTTGGAAGAGGCGGCGCGCTGACCATCGTCACACCGCCTACCGGAACAACGGAAGCAACGGGTGCGACGGGCGCAGCGGCCGCTGCTGCATTTTGCATCGTCAGTTTTTGATACTGCAAAGTTAATATACTGTAACGTCATCTCTGAACACATTTATTATTGGCTAATAACACTAATTTACCTGTTCGCCGTACTGCTGTTGCCATTGTTGATACTGTTGTTGCCATTGCATCCACTGTTGCCAGTTCTGCTGTTGCATTGTAGCCCACTGTTCTGGAGTACAATGGGCAGGCATCTGAACAGCTGCGGGGATTTGAGCCGCCGCTCCCAGAGCGGCTGGTGCGGCACTGGCCTGACTCCATGCTGGCCACGACATTGCACCTACAAAATAGGTATAGTTCATATAAATAACTGCTAAAATTACAAGTGTCTAAATAATCCTAGAAAATAACACAGAATACAGGCACGGTACAAAAATAATTACAATGCAATAACTCTATATTATAAAGATCAATAATAATAACTTTAGTTGCCTGACGTCTATAATATACAATCTCCTAGTAGACTTAGTTATTTTAATAAATATAGCGTTTCTTTTAAACCGTTTAACGTAATGCATTAAACCAAAAGTGGGCAGGTGAATGTCCTTAGGATTAATCAAAATGACTGACAGTTTGAGTTTACCTTCCACCTTTTTGTTGAGAAATGCAGGCGATTTATTTAATAAAAGCGACAAAAAACTTATATAAATAACCAAGATTTTTCTTACTTTTCGAAATATTTAACCGTAAATCATTTATAAGTTCCTTAGAAAACAACAAAATGGCTGTAAAATCGACTCAAAATGCACAATCCCAGAGCAACCACACATCAACACAAACGAGCCAGAGAACGTACAAGAGCAAAATCTGCAAAGTGACGTTCGTACAAACAAAGTTTAACCCATAGACGTGTGCGCATTAAGCAAAACCAAGGAAGTTAAACTTTGACCACTTTCTATGCCCGCGAAACTTTTGAAAGCCAAAAAAATCCATTCGTATGATGAAAATAAAATAATTATATAAAGATTGAGAGACTGAGGACAGTGTGGGTCTATTCCAATGGTCAACGTGCTGGGTTCTCGACCTTTCCTCATGGATATTTTGTGATGTCGTTTAGATCTCGCTTCGATATATTTTGTTGATATCCCATAGGATAGAGCCACCCCTCAAGTGATATTCTCGTTATATGTGAAAATCATATATGTAGTAATTACTATATTAAGCATTGTCTATTTATTGCGCGACCTACTCTATAACATCAATCATATATCCATCAATAATAATTTAATACCTCGTTCACTGTACACGATAAATAGAACTTAAATAAAAATCACCTTTATGTTAAACTACTACCGTTACACTTAATCATTCCGTTGCCTAGCGTGCAGGCATTTAATTTCAGGTTACAACTGCAATGTAAAAATCGCTGAAACAAACAATCAATGTCGTTGTCAAAATATGGAATACTAGCGGTCCCGCCCGGTTTCACCCGAGTGCAAAAGAACGAATGGGAAAGGAAGAGACATGAGTACGCACATTCATCTTAGTTTACCGAGATGAATGTTGTGTCCAAACTTCATAATGATTGGCGTTACCGTTCAAAAGTTTTTGTCGTTAAAAAGCTGTATTTATACTTTTTTTAAGTAATTTTCTTTTAATATAATGAATATTTAATTGAAAACACTGTAGGAAAATTATTTTTATATATAGGTGCCTATAGTTGTAACAGTTTTCAAATGAGCTATTAATTAGATTTATTTAATTTTAATTAGTCGGAATAAAATTTAAAAAAAAATAAAATGTAAACCTTAGAAGAAAGCAATGTAGAAAATAAAAAAAAGAATAAAAATATATTCGCCTGGCATTAAGAATCTTATACTTTACCGACTGAGCTATCCGGGCTTGTACTCTTGAGCGCTAATATTGCAGTATTTAGTTAAGGCATTTCACCTGATAATATTTGTCGGACGGACTAATTTTGAGACACATCTTGCAACATTTTTCATAATTATGTTCCGCTCCAATTAGTCGTAGCGTAATATTATATAGCCTATAGCCTTCCTCGATAAATGGGCTATCCAACAACATTTTTTTTTCAATTCGAACCAGTAGTTTCTGAGATTAGCGCGTTCAAACAAACAAACTCTTCAACTTTATACAATTAGTATAGATGAAATTTGGAGGAGTTAAATAAAAATTCCGAATATACAAATAATTTTATTTATTTTTAGTGAATGCTTCATGTTTTGGTTCTTCAAAGCTCAGTGTGATGTTTATTATGATAGGTAACATAACCCTCGGATAGCTGGGTCAAAGCGTAGTACAGCCGGTCGATGTCAATGGATGCGGCCGTTTCAGTTTCACGCTTCGGTCGCGGTCTGCCGCCTGGTCGGGGAGCTCTCTTCGGAGGTTTCGGTGGCGGTCTCATCTGATTGGGCCACGGTCTGTTCGGACGAGGACGCGGTCTTCTTCTGGTACCTGCAAAAAATAACAGTAAATAAACTGCCAGCTTTCGAGGAAAAATAAACTAAGATGAACTGCGGACAAAAATCGAAGCGGTTTGTAGGAGGGCCCGCTAAATATTCTGATCTGTGAACCTGTTTCAAGATGTAGGACGCCAACGCATGACAAATATACATAGTTTACCTGGACGCCTCCTGATGGAAGCCACTGTGGTGGTTGTCATCATCATCATATTCATGCGCTGTTTAGCCTTAAAAGCCTGGATGACCAGACATAGCAAGTAACCGCCGAATGCCAAAAATGCTAGCGTGGTCACAGTCAACTGGAATACGGTTGATAGGTCCTTAGATTTGCCACCTAAATCACAACAGTAATGCGATTAGAATCATCGCAAATTCAAAATATTATGAAGTATAGTTGGATTTATTTAGTGTGAAGAACCAGATTTGATTACTTTGATTGCTGTTTTGTTGTAATTGAGGATTTTTTGAAAATCAGCTTTTTAAAGTGAAACTTTTATTATATCGCCCCGAATTTTTCTGGCCGTCTGTTGCATGTCGCATTACAGGCAGCCGCGGAGTAGGGGTAAAGTGAAAGGCGTTCGGAGTAGGCGCTCGGTAGAGCAGCCAAGGCCAATATGGCGGCGCCCATGGTTAGCATCAGCTGACCGTGTAGTATGTATAACACATAGTCAGTCTGTCATGCGGGCAAGTGCTGTACAGTATTTACATGTTTTTATTCGTGTATTCATGTGAATATTGTTGTTTATAATTAATCGTGATGGATAAGTGTTTACAATCCAACGCCTACAATCCAATAAAAGTTTCACTTGCGTCGTGGTTTCTTAAAACCACACAACTGTTTTTTTTTTAAGTTAGACTTTAGTGATTTTAAAAAGCGCATCTGTCAAAACTGACACAATAACTTGATGTTCAAAATTTGAGGACACTATTAATTTAACGGAACAATAAATAATTTCAAACAACATTTTTTTCAGCGCCATTTTACTTAATTTTTCTCCGATAAATGGAAACTCGTTTTCAAGCACTGTTTCAGCTCTGATTTACATTTCTTTTTCTGTAGTGTTTTTTATTTTATTTTATTACTGCATATTACTGTGACATGATTTTGACAGTTTTTTTATTAAAAAGTCATTGGCCGTTACAAGAGTCGTCTGCCTCTCCTGAATAAATCAGTGTTCTTCTTAAAAAAATCCTAAGCTTAGAAAAATATAGAAAATGTCAAGGTTATTAGATACAGAGGTGACCTCGTTCCGTTGAACAGTAGTGGGGGGATGACGTCAATTGATATTGCGCGGTTGATAAAAATATAAACGGTCTTCCAGTTGACATCATTCATTAACGGCGTGACCTATGTATCTTATGACCCTGAGAAACTATGATCTTTACATAAAATTTTTTTTTATACTCCATTCGATCAATTTACAACTGAAATATGCCTCTTGATAAACATAACCTGACGTCGCCACAGAGAACTATTTTGCATAACATTTACTAGACTTTTCTGTCTACTGAAAAGTAGCGGATGATGTCAGAAATGTACTAGAAAAATCAAATAGAAAGGTCGTCCGAAAAGTTTAATTCGGAACCCAAAGAAATGGTAAGACCTCTGGTGAGAAATACGTCGAACTGCCCTAAGGGGGGTTTTTGACACGTAAACTATAGACTTATAAGGTAAACATTGATTTAGAAAAGCATAATGGAGGCTAGGTGTAGCCTCTATAGTTTACCTGTCAAAAACCCCCCTTGGGGCAGTTCGGCGCATTTCTCACCAGAGGTCTCACCATTCCTTTGGGTTCCGAATTGGCACGGTGATACACTATATTTAAAAGCCAAAATTCCGAGCTACCTTTCTTATGGTAATAAACTTCGTGCTTCTGATTGAAGTCTTCGTACGCATGTCCGTGGATATGATGATAGCCCTGTCGTCTTACATCGTCGTCCATTTTGCTGTTCGAAAGAGCGAGTGCTTCTGGAGTACTGTTCCCTGCGACGGTGCTATTTGTCGTCGTCGTGTTGCTTCTGTCGACACAAGTTCCGTCAATATCGTCGATAACTCGGAGCGACTTCTTGACGAATAACAATCTGTCCATCGATAGTTCTCGAAGCGTCGACAGATACGATCGATCAGCCATTATATCTATCGACGATACGGAATTGATCGTATAAATTAATAACAATTGCTTGTACATTGTTAAAAACGTTAGAACACAAAACGACTTTTTATGTAATTACAACAATGAAGAATTTAATTGGAGGTCATTCGTACAGATTAATGGGTAAATGTTAATAAAAGATGCCCCACACAGCACGATAACGACGCTAACGATTTGTTATTTAAAACTGAGCAACTGGTAGATTTGCGGGGGCTGGATATCCGAACACAGACTGACGTTTGACAAGTGATGTAACATTAAACCATAGCGGGATTTAATTGTACAACAGTGCTGAGTTTAACACCCAAAGACACCGTTTTACAAGCTCCGTCAGCCATGCAAAATGACAGACCAGTAACAAGAAAATTGTTAATTTTTTAAATCCAATGACAAGAACATATTCTACAATTATCCATTTTAAAAACGGGAAATTATCAGACGACGTTATTTTAAATCTGAAAAAATACAAGATTCTGTTTAGCGTTGTTAGATACCAATTTACGAAACGCTTTACATAATTGTAAAGCCGGACCTATAAGCTTAGAGTACAAATCATTATTCCAGTTGATGTCATAATGAGACTTTAGGGTTAAATAATGAGATTAAAGCGATTAGCGTCTCACCTGTTGTGTAACTTTAGGAACGGTTCATAAACATCAGGTTGACTAAAAACTAAAATAAGTATATGGAATCGGTTCCAATTGAAGAATCGCTCACTAATTCAACTCAAGGGCTACTACCACTTGGCTCTTGATGCATTTTTTTAATTTGTCGCATACGTGAGAACTATGCCGTTGATTGAGGACTTGAATATTTTAGGGGTTGTATTCGGAACGCCACTTTGTAATTGGGTAAAATTATAAAGTTTATTTGACAAGGAGCAAACTGTAAAATCTGTCCGGCAAACACTAATTCCTGTTTGCGGTTTGCTGTTCGGAATTGGATCTTACTTTATATACGACAGTAATATTGCAATACATCACACTAAAACAGTATGCTGCATTACAAAAGTGAGCTCCTCAGAGGAAACATGGAAATGTAGTTTGCATTCCGACGTTTTTTTGGGAATAAGCACTCCCAGGAGCCCGAGCCCGTAATCCGTATCAATCGGTTTGTGTATGCCGGCCGGCAGATTCACTAATACACACATAGACGCTGATGACCTCAACTGTTAAGCGTCTATAATTTACAGTCTATCGATAAGACTGAGAAGGTGCCTTTTTTAAACGAGTATCAAAAACTGCACGAGTTTTAAAAAGGAGGCACCTCTCAGATAGGAACTAAGGATTTTCAAAAGACGAGTCATAGAATCAACAGCATCCCTGCATGCTCAGCTATGCTCTTGTCGCCTTGACGCCATGCTCCAGTTGCATCCTAACTCAGCGTGACCGCGAAAACAAAAATAGTTCTTTATTTTAAAGGAATCGCTGTTTTAACGTCGATTCGGTAAAATTTCTCGCCTTCAAACGAACGAATCTTCTTAAGTAACACGAAAACCGTGATTGCATTTTTAATTGCGTTTTGTCATTTGCACAGTGACATTCCTCAGTAAACATTGAGAATGGTTTCGTTGAGTCGTGTATTTTTGATAGTCGTCGTCGCGTTGAACGTTTCCGGCGGCGATGCAACGTTCTTCGGCAGCAACAAAGGAACGGCGACCGGAAATGAAGAGGACGCAGAAGAAGGCGGAGTGTTGGAAAGAATCAAGAACAGTCTCCAGGTGGCTGGTAAGTTGTTGAGGCTCGACGCTGCCAGCGGCATCGCGCAGCTGGTTTCGGACACTTTCGGTGACAACAACAGATATAGCGACCGCCGTCGACAAAAGAAAGGCGACGATGATGACAATGAGAAGAAGCAGGGCTTGTTCAGCGGTTTTTTCAGACTGCTCGGCTTCGACACCGGCAAACTAGCGGCCATCGCCGTCAACGGTATCATTTTTCTTGCTCAGCTGGTGAGTTTGTTAATTTTGCACTATCTAGGGTTCTCCGCGAAATTGATTCTCGTTTGCTTTTTTGATTGTATATAGTTACATTCACTTTTGATAGTGTCTACCGAAGTTGTAGATGAAACGGCAGGTAGAAATATCAATGTACCACAGCCTGCAAGTCCGGAAATCAAGAAGATTTGAATTAAATTATGGTTCAATGTTTCTCAAACTTTAGTATTTTGTTATTTACGTTCTGCATAATAAAAATGCGATGGAAAATATCATGCGAGTACCTTATTGCCCGATAACTTGTAGTCAACTTTATACCGAATAGCGGTCCCGTTCGGTTTCACCCGGGTGCAAAAGAACGAATGGGGAAGGAAGGGACATGAGTACGCACATTCATCTTAGTTTACCGAGATGAATGTTGGGTCCGAATGTTTTGCAGTTTTCGGCAGTTCCCTGCTTTATTACTTATTTTAAACTCAAACCTCCATTTTTGATGAAAATATTTTGTTTTAAGTAATAATTATTTCTTTTAAATCAATAATTACTGTATAATTAATAAAATATAATAAATATTTAATTGAAAACACTGTAGGAAAATTATTTTTATATATAGGTACTGTAATAGTTTTCAAATGAGCTATTATTTAGATTTATTTAATTTTAATTAGTCGTAAATAAAACTAAAATAAATGATAGCCTTAGAAAAAAGCAATGTAGAAAATAAAAAAAAAAAACATTAAAAACATATTCGTCCAAGGTGGAGCTCGAACCCACGACCCTGAGATTAAGAGTCGAGCGCGCTACCGATTTAGCTAACCGAGATTCGGTAGATGCACCGCTAATATTGGGATATTCTGTTACGGCATTTCACCTGAATATAAGTATATGGTGAAAAATGTTGACTGACATTCTGCAACATTTTTCATTGATTTTCCGCTCCTATTAGTCGTAACGTGATATTATATAGCCTATAGCCTTCCTCGATAAATGGGCTATCCAACAAAAAAAATGTTTTTCAATTCGAACCAGTAGTTCCTGAGATTAGCGCATTCAAACAAACAAACAAACAAACTCTTCTGCTTTATATATTATTATAGATTATAGATTAAGCACTACCAATTGACTGTCCGCCTCTTTCAGATAAGCAAATCGCTCAAATCCAAATCGAATCCACAACTGGACCAAAACAGTAACAACGCGCGAAATTTCGCTAACGGCTCGCCTCTCGAATGGGTGTTGTCGCACAGCAACGTGACGGAACTGCTGTCGCAAGCCAAAGACAAGGAACTACCTGAGAATGTCGTGCGTCATCTCCGGGAACGCACCACCGACGAAGATTCGGCGTGCGTTCAGTTGATGATCTGTAAACTTGCACCGTTTCTCTGGGGCATGCAGCGAGCCCTGGACGTTGGGGAAAGAACGACCGCCGACAAAAGAAGCGGAGCGACTGTCATGTTCGACAACTTACCTACTACCGACGAAGTTCTAGAACACGGAGACGAGTGCGAGAAAAAGCACCCGTACTGTGTTCTGTTTTGAATTCCGAGCGATCTTTTTGCCGGGACGTCTCACTGCTGTAGCCAGGGCCGAGCGAAGAAAAAACTGCGCTTGAAGCATAGCATTTATTTGGCGCCACCATCTGAAATAAGATGTCAAATTAGAGGGGTAATTATTACAGTAGCTTCTGGCATTCGCCTAGAGCCGACGCCCGGGGTATAGGTTTCTTTCGCACGGTCCTGGCTGAAGCTGTGAATGGTGAAAAGCTAGAGACGACTTAAAAAAGAAACATAATATCTATTATAGAAAAATTATTGATTTCTAGTGATTGAGTGATATTTTACAAAATTAAGTAAAACACAAGTAATAGACGCCGTCTTCTGAATCGTAGTTGGCGCTAGTGCAGTGGAATTTACAAAGGGGCCTCTTCCATATTTTTATCATTTTTACGGTGTTGGTGAGTTTTCTTATCAGTTTAAGATTTCAATATCAGAGTATTTCAAGGTACACTTCAGGATCAGATAATCTGGCAGCTCGGGTTCGCTAAAAATTTCATAGTACCTACTGTCATTTGGAAATAAAAAAAAATTGCGAACGTCCGTTGTGACACGAGCGAAAGCCATTATTTTAAAAAATAATGAATTTAGTACCCTAACTGACGGTAGTTTTATAAAAATACACTATTTATATTTTCTTGTTATTTATACTAGTGGACTAAAGTCTAAACTAAGTACCTTGGTTTCCTACCCGGGCATTATTTATACGTTTATCAACATCTTGGCTCATAGTTTAAGTTCATCTACTGTAACCTCATTAAAATAAGACTTATTTTAAGCGCGCTGTAATGACGTCATATTCCCGTTCAACAAACAACCGAACTTTTACATAATAGATTTTAAAACAATTGTAATAATAGTCGATAGTTAAACAATATGACACCGCTGACTTCAATAATTGCAAACAAAAAGCAACTAATAATAAAGTTGGTCGCGTCGACTTTATTGAGACAAACGACGGTCTTTTGTTTTGACATCAATTGTTATTATGCTGATTGGTGTCGCGGACCGATTTTCATCTGTCTATGACGACAATGAGGAACAAAATCACTGATTGTCATTTGTCATTTGATTTCGACGTGATAGGTTTTCATATTATTATTATTATAATGTATATGTATTTTTGAACAAAATTACATATTATACACGGGATGTTATAAATAATAATGATATGTATTTTTATCAATAATAATAAATAACAATAAAATTCTATTTATTTTTGTTGCGTTATAAACGTTCATTGAGTATTTTGAAATATTTCCCCCCTCGCTAGGTGTAACCGTATTACCTGTATCGAGGGGTCTTTTATTTCCTTCAATTCTTTTATTTACTATCAATTTCAAGTTGAATATGCTTTTGAATTATAATATGTACCTATACCTATAATATAATTAATCTCAAGTAATACATTTATTTGTTAATACGCAAAAACATCCGTTCTAACCTTATAAACTTGTGATTTTTTTATGTTTCAACTTGGTTTAGGGATCCTATCAAGAAATACGTTGAATCAGTATAGTACGCGCCACGGATCTTAAAGGTTCGGAAGTTAGTCACAAACAGCGTCGCAAAGGCACATTTTAGAGCCGTTGATACTCCCACCACCTCCCAGCTACCTGTACGGAACGTGCGCTCGTTGGTGATTGGCCGTGATCGCTCGTTGCCTTTGTCACTTGTCGCTATTTTGCTTTAAAGTACAGTCGAGTACGCTATTGTCAAGTTGTTATTGCTATTATAGTTTTGTTGAGTTGCGAGTTTGCAGTTTTTCAACAGACTGTACAAGCGCAAGCCCGCATTTGCATCTAACTTCCGAGCCTTTTAGATTCGTGGCGCGTATTGTATCGTAGCTAGATTCATCGTCACCCGTGTCAAGATTCTGATTTCGCGCTCTCAAAAATGTATTGGTTGATATATTCAAATAAAAAAATCATACTCGCATTGCTGATCGCGCTCTCTCGGATGGTGCGGGCCCCGATTGCCAGGCGGTACTGCATCCATCTGGACGTGCTTTAGAATTTCCGAACTTACGACTTTAGTTTTTACACACGCTTTCAGTTGAAATGTTGGATCATTGTCAATTTTGAGAGAAACATTTTCTTATGCGTAGTCCTTATATACTTTTTAGGTACTTAGTAGAGAGTTCATAAAGTTTGATCAGAATCGATCCAGCTGTTCCCGAATGATAGAAAAATTCTGTTTTTCCATCTGGGTGTCATACCAAATAATATGTGCTCAAAAACTGACAGAGTCCTGTTACTATTAAGTTATATACGTGTTCATTATAGTGTTGATTTGTTTAGATTAATAATAATAATATTAATTTATTCCAATAATAATTGCATTCAAGGTACAAAATAAAATAAACTTTCTTTGGAATTAACTTACCCAACTTGGCATAGCCAGTGCTAGGGTAGGATTAATTACTATATAAATAATACCTAATAATTCTTAAGATATATATACTTGATAAATAACGTATATATGCGTGTGTGTGTGTGCATGTGTGCGCGTGTATATGTGTACGCTCTAAGATTACATATCCGACACGCACTTTGTGTAATTTGACAGATTCGGCATTCTGCACGTCCGCCACAGCTCTCACCAATCGGCACCAGGCTAAAGTTACACACACAGTACACACACATATATATTTATCATAGGGGAAGATGTTTGACTGAGGAAAATCAATATTGTTTGTGACTGTGAGCGTGAGGTGTATATGCTATATATATGCTATAATATATATGCCTATTGCCTACATTGAGATTTGGTACATGTGCAGGGTGATTTAGAAAATTTAATAACACGGTAGAACCTCGATAGTTCAAACTTAAATTCGGTGACGTAAGAATCTATGATAAAATTTTACGGGATAAAAGGCTATAAAAATTTAAAAACAATTTTTATTCATTAAAACATTCTTTAATGGCCAACGTTTCGGCAATATTTTTTGACTTTTTCAGGACCTTGTAAGAATCTATACCTATTACGGGAAGGTAAAATAGGTAAAATCGATTCAGGAGAAATCTATATATTTATACGTGAAGAAAGGACTTTGTACCTCTTTTTAAAGAACATTGCGTGCATGGAGGTGTCTGAGATTTGACATAGTTAAAATTCATATGTAAAAGGGGTTGGAGAAAGTTAAAATTAAATAAATAAAACATTCATTGTTTACGTTCATGCACTGTAAAAAATTGGCGGAGTAAATGCAGAGTGAATTACGGTAGAATTTCGACTACTGGGCAACCTCTGGTCTCTATAAATCATTGAAGCTATCTGTTCTTTTCGCTCGATTTAGAAATTAGAACTCAGTAACTAATAAAAAATAAAGCATGAAACCTCTTTAACTTAGACTGTGTTTAAGTTAAAAGTCTGTAACTCAAATTTTTTTAACGTTTTCGTTTAACTTTAACAGTTAACTTAGTATTCTTTTTAAGTCAAATAGCGAATGTCGGTGTACAGCACCTTCAAAAGAAAGTTTTGGTATTGCAGAAAGACTGCAATAATAGTATATTGTGCGACTAGTGCCGCACGAGCGTAGCGAGTGCGGTAACACGTGAGTAGAATATTCTCCTTCGATCAATAGTCGCACATAATACTTTATTCAACTAGCACGAGTAATATGTAATCGGGGCCCTGATGAAAGAGGGAGAAATAATAAATTACTTCATGTTGACGCGTAGAGTGCGAATAATGAGCCGAAACTATGCAGTAATATATTACCGTGCAGTTTCGGCTCACTAATCGCACTCTACGCGTCAACATGAAGTAATTTATTATTTCTCCCGAATTTAGCAGGGCCCCGAAATTGTATATTACTTAGGCGTGTTGAATAAATACTGATTAATTTGAATATTTTGGCTATAACCTTGACCGGGGTCAGTTGAATTCCCGTTCATCCGTTATAATAATAGAAAACGCCGTGTTTCTATATCGTGTTGTGCGACTTTAACCGCCGCGACGTCATCAACACGTACGACCGCTTGCCTACGTCGCAGGGTATTTTGAACTACGACGTAATAAAATACAGTGACATTGTTTACATCAGTGAAACCGAAAGTATATTCGAAAATTCGTTACAATTAAACTATCAGGAAATAACAAACGTAAGACTATAAATTTAAATATATTTAAGCGCAATGTATCTGATGATTACTTTGGTCGAAAACGCTTATACTAAATGGGTTTAATAAAAAAAATTGTTTTTCGATAAAAAGTTTGCATTTATATTTTAAAATGTGTTTAAATTTCTATAATACACACAATACTATTTTGTTTAGGGGAGTATTTAGGAGATAAAAAAATCCCTGCAGAACGCACTAAGATACTCAGGGTCGAATTTAAGTGCAGAAGCCCTGGAGCAACGAAGATGGAGGTTCCTAATTTATTATGTTTAAACCAAGATCAAATAGAAACGTACAATGTTTAAATAATGTATTTCCCATTCAAAAAGTCTTCACCAATTGAAATACTATTGAACAAGATTAAGTGTCCTCTGGCTTGTAGCTGATAAGCCACATAGAAAGAAGAAAAAAATGACGGTGAGCTTAAAAAACGAAATGCGAAGAGACAGTTAGTAAGTACAGACGTTATCATGTCTTGTAATGATATTACAGACGTCATCGGTAGGCTGTGGTATTGATTAGATACGTTCCGATACCGGATTATAACTGATTCATAATCATTAATCACCGTCTTCTGTCTCGTTTTGACTGAAATAAATATTTCAAAATGTTAACTTGTACCCCAACTTTTTTTAATGGATTTAAATACAAAAAAAACGTGGTATATTATTTTTTTTTTTTTAATTTTTTTCTTCACCTTAGTACTTCCTTGCATTGTCATCTAATTCTAAATTATGTTAAAAATTTCAAGTCTCTTCAGGAAGTTAGTTTAAAATCAATTACAATATTCCATCCGGTCAGAGATACAAGAAAGCGAGTTAATAAAAACGTGGATCTCAGCTCCACCTCAAAAGTTTAGTTGCCTATGTAACAGGAAAAATATATCGTCACTAAATGCGATAAAATATTCCAATTATATCAAACTAGCGGTCCCACCCGGTTTCACCCGGGTACAAAAGAACGAATGGGGAAGGAAGGGACATGAGTACGCACATTCATCTTAGTTTACCGAGATGAATGTTGTGTCCAAACTTCATACTGATCGGCGTTACCGTTCAAAAGTTTTTGTCGTTAAAAAAAGTATTTATACTTTTTTTAAGTAATACATTTCTTTTAATATAATAAATATTTAATTGAAAACGCTGTGGGAAAATTATTTTTATATAGGTAGTTGTAACAGTTTTTAAATGAGCTATTAATTAGATTTACTTAATTTTAATTAGCAGTAATAAAATTTTAAAAAATTGAAATGTGAGCCTTAGAAGAAAGCAATGTAGAAAATAAAAAAAAAATAAAAGTATATTCGCCGACGTGGGGCTTGAACCCAAGACCCTGGCATTAAGAGTCTTACGCTCTACCGACTGAGCTATCTGGGCTTGTGAACGTGACGCGCTAATATTGCAATATTTAGTTAAGGCATTTCACCTGATAATATTTGTCGGACAGACTAATTTTGATATACATCTTGCAACATTTTTCATTGATGTTCCGCTCCAATTGGTCGTAGCGTAATATTATATAGCCTATAGCCTTCCTCGATAAATGGGCTATCCAACAAAAAAAAATGTTTTTCAATTCGAACCAGTAGTTTCTGAGATTAGCGCGTTCAACCAAACAAACAAACAAACTCTTCAGCTTTATATATTAGTATAGATAATATATAGAGACGTCCATTAATTACGTGAGCTCAAAATAGAGCGGAGGGGTTCCGCAAAATCTCACCTAATCTCAATTAAAGGGAGAAGGATGTCAATGAAAATACAGAGCCATAGTGATCCCATTACTATTCGCGATGATAATAGTGACAAAGGTCTTCTTTATTTTTACTACACGAACGACGCGATGAGTCGAATGAAATGCATTCACAAACGGAACGTACATTTTAAATCTTGCACCCTAGAGGGCCTCAATTTTTAACCAATTCGCGAAGATCATCAAGTACAGTAGACCTTCTATACAGTGGTGCTTTTCAGTCATTTCACCAATCAAAAACACATTTTTGCACTACCCCCTATAAAATAACTGCATGTCATAACTATATAGTGGTCGTAAATTGTAAAATGACACTTTTTCGCACTAGGGCATAAAGTAAAACAAAAGTAAATTGATTTTACAATCAAGCATCGTGTGCAGCGACCTTAAGTCGTCTCATCACTGCGTGCGAGAGTATAGAGCAGTGATGGCGAACCTTTTTGAGAAGTGGGTCAAATTTTGTTCATTATTTTTTTCTCGTGGGTCACTAAGTAGGCGGCGTCACTTGGAAAGGGGAAGGGGAGGATGGTTAACAACTATTTTTTGTTAGAAAATGACATAAAATTAACAATACTAATTACTGTAAATTCTAACACAGAATACCACCATTAACGAGATGCTACTATAGAAGGAAGATGCTCAAATACCTACTGCCTACTAATTTTAGAGTCATACATGTATGTTACTTTCCCATGAATTAATATTACAGACTCGTGCACATAGCCTTAGTCGCTGCGCACTGTATATATATTAAAAAAAAAGATGCTCAAATCAAATTACTAGCAGGGTTGTCTCTTCCGATTGTAACTAAATAGGATACTTATTGTAATCAGTGCGACCGCTGGAGGGTTAACGATGACTATTATTATTAACATTTACATATTAATGAATATAAAAATAGAATAAAACGCCTATAAATTGTTGTGCTAATATTAATAATTTCAATGTATGTATGTGTGTGTACGACGGTTATTGCCAGTCAATAGTGGGTTGGGTCAGGGCTGGGCGAACATCCGCGCGGACGTTAGTTGTCCTTGTTAAAGTGAATCAAGCTAGTTCCACCAGAAAATCGTGGATTTATTTTAAATTTTAGTGATAATATACGTATTTTTAACATAGTAATGATAGTTTTGAAATATTAAGTTTTCTGAGGCGTAACAACGAGATAGAAAGCGATAAAATTCATTCTCATAATCGACGGAAAACTCATTCAATTTGTAATTTTTGTCACCTTTCAGATTTTAAAATTTTAGCCGCCTTTCAAATTTTACCATCCCTCAAACCGTGTCGCCAGCTGAAGAGCTGTAAAAAATGATTTTTTGCAGCTGCAAAAAGGGATGTGGTTCAACCTGCGGCTGCCGAAGAGTAGAACTCTTCTGCAATTCAACTTGTTCAACATGCAGCGGAGACAATTGTCTGAATAGTGCTCCAATTATAGATCAAGAGGAAAACGAGGATGAGGCAGACTTGGAAAGGAATGAGAATGAAGAAGAAAATTATTTTTAATTATGTTTTTTGATTTTTTTGTGTTTTTTATATCAAATTATGCCGCCATAGGCCCGGGCCTCACAGGCCTAAGTCTAAATTATATTTGAACCCTTTAGGTACGGAACCATAAAAGCGTTTCATGAAACGAGTTTTCAAATTGATTTGACCAATCCTTGCCCACATGTACACTTTCACGTGCGATTCGAGGCATTCCAACAAACTCCAGTGGAAATTTCCATCGCGGAGTCGCGGACGCAGAACTTTTAACGTGTGCAGTCTGTCGGAACGATACTGGCGCCAAACGCCAACAGCTGTTAATAACTGCTTTAACACCGATCTTCTGCAATCTGCATTGTTTCAGTTATTCGAATGACCATCATCACGTGCTGCAAGTTCAAGAACAGGCATCGTGTATAAATGGATCATCGACTCAATTTTTTGCGCATCCAAAACGTGTCTCTTTTTTACTTTTAATGCATTAATAATTGTCAATTTTTTCTGTAACGTTGCGATAACCTACTAAATATTAACTCTTAGATGAATGCGTGATATTATTTACAGATCAGTTTCTGGTTTCTACATATAGACTACTTTCGCTATGTTCTTATAATCTACAATCTATCTTTAGTATTTAGATGCTACAAAACTGCTAGTTCGTATCTTGTCTTCAGCAAAATTTGAGTGCAACGAGATTTTTCCTGCAGCTTCCTATTATTTTGTCTCAATAATGTCGGTATGAAAAATGAAGCAATATTTAGGAATTACTTGTCTATTAGAATAGCTCCATTTTTATACTAAAACTAAGTAGTAAAACTAAGTAGTTCGTATTCTAATTTGTGTTATTCAATGCGCCATTGCATTGTCGACAGATTGTGATGCAAGAATGCACAATGTCTGGTAACTGCAGCGTGTCTGACTGCAATATTATTTTAATTGACTAATAATAAAGCTATTATGTGATTTCCATTTTCCATTAGGCTGCAAGAATACAATCATCTAACTGACAGTTCTTTGCTATCTTTTCAATAGAAAAAGAAAGCTCTGCTGATCAATTGAGCTATTAAATAACCATCTGTCTGTTGTGGACGCAAGGATGCTTATTAGGATTAATTGGTAGCGATCTAGAAGATCTCTTGTGTTTCTGTAATACTCCATCATTTTTTTTTAATTTCTAGACCATTCACACCATCTTATTTTGACCTGATGTCTTTGAAATCATTTGGTAGCAACAATCCAAAGTGACTTATTACTTGTCTGGGCAATGACCCCACACTTGCAAAGTAGGTAAAATTAAGGATGCTAATTGTGATTTATTTAGCTTCTTTTTGATACAATTGAAAAAGACGGTATTATACTGTTTAAATAGCTGCTTCTTTAATAAATCTTTCGTGACGACCCTCAAAAATGCCAACAATGATCAAATTCGACAGCGCAGCTGAGCAAATATCTTGAAGTATCTTTCCACTTGACAAATATTGCAACGTACATTTTTTTAAAGCCAGCAACTGCCAGGGTCGTTATTGGCCTAGGCTATTTTCAATGTTTACTTTGAGAGTTCAAATCACCTGTTCTTCGATTGGAAACTGAGTGTTTATGAAAATAGACGAGTTATAGAAATAAATAAATAGACAACGGTTTCCCTACGATATATTTTCAATATCGTATATTTTAAATAAAAAAAAAAAACACAATGTACCGTTCATTCATTACAAGTGTATATGTTTTAGCGAAATAAATATACGTTATCAATTATTATTGCGGTCATGTTCACATGTTCACTTCCACCGATAAGAACTTTAAAATTACAATTTATAAAGTACATAACGTATAAACAATACAAATATAATCCTCTCTGACAGTTATTTAGCCATAAATAGCTCGTCAATGTAATTAAAAATATTTACAAGTATATGCACATTGCACATAGAATTAATTAATTATTATCGCATGACGTATTTACATATTATTATGTGTTATTAGACTTATCCAGGTATTTTGTATTTTTTCCTTATATACTGACCTAACGTACCTATAGCTTTATAGTTAACGCATTTTTATCTTTTGTACAAAAATATACCTCGACAAAGGATGGACATTGGACATATAAGTTCTAAGACTATAATTCTACTCGAAATTTTATCAGCTTTAAGACTGATGATGACCATTTTCGTCCTAAAATAGAGTTCCCTAAATTTTTGCAAAAAAAAAAAATAGGTATAGTTCCACCAGTACCATAGCTGGATTCATTGGCGTCCATGGTAAGATTTTGATTACGCGCCCTCAAAATGTTGTTGGTTGATATCTATACTAATACATATTATAAACGAAAAGTGCGAATTTTTTGAGTTTATCTGTAAATGTCATAATCACATTGCTGATCGCGCCCTCCCAGATTTGCGTCCCTGGCGCGCGTAATCTATAAAGCAATATGAACAACGTGCTGCTAATTATGTTGAATTTCACAGTTACACTTTACAATTGGCTATATCATTTTGTAGTCCCCTGTATAACATGTATACAGGGCCGTCCATTATATTACATCGCGAACCCCGGTTGCCAGGCCCTAGTTACGACGCTGAATATCGTCCCCATAAAAAATAAGCAGAAAAGATCATGAAGGATAGGATTTTTAGTATGTTAGTAAGAGAACCACCCTCGACAATTTTTCACAAAATCCCCTTTGTTAATACATATTTCCTAATTCGGCTAGAGTCCAAGGGTGGTGAACCTTTCTACACTTTTGTGCCATTTTTTTTTCAAAAATCCTTAATGTAGCCACGACGTGCCGACAAGCAACCAAAGAAATTTACTTGTAAAAAAAATGAAACAAACCTAGATAAAAATTATAATTTTGATAATATATTGAGATTTGAGCGCCATGGAACTTTTTCGTATTTGTTATTTGGTGACAGTCAATTGTTTTCGGCATCTAGCATATTTTTAATTATTTCGATTTTGCATCACAATCAATGCCGTGCCAATAATTATAATCTGTCACGTGCCTGGCCGCTGGCATCAGATAGCAAATATTAACATTTCATAACCCATGCTATGTCCCAAATTGGAAGGAACACAACGGCATGCTACATCATTTATTAAATAAGAAGTTTCACTTTTACCATTTGTGAACGCGATATACTTGATCTTTCTTTCTCTCTAAGACTCGTGGCAAAAAAAAAACACTCGTCTACTATAGCGATAAAAGAGATTTGAAATGTAAGAAGAGCCTATATACATGAAACAGCCGATCCTATTTGAAAAGTTCCGATGTCAAATGCGTACCTATATAGTTGTCAAAGTCATATTTTACCAATAATGGATTATTTTATAACAATGCTAATTGAAAAATGATGATAATAGGAAAGTAAAATAATTAAGAACTCGTCATGTGTCGATGTCAAAAATTATCGTTTATTATCAATTATTTATCTATAATATTATCGTAGTTTTTGCATTACATTAATGAAAAATTAGAATATACCTATTGTTACACCGCCAGTGTGAAACACGTCACAGCTATGCGTTAATCTCTCTCTCGTTCAATTGTTTTTTCAAAAAACAAAACGTCATGCATGGACTCTTGATCAAAAAACAGTTGTCATTTTATTCTGATGTTCGATTGTTTTGAACCTTCGATGCACAAACAGTAGGTAGCTATGTTTGTTCCAAACCGTCAAAAATTAACCAATACTCGTTTTTATTTATATAATGACGTCATTAGATACTGGAGCAAACAGACCAGTCCGAGGAACTATTCACTTCGAATTCGAAACTTTTTGCAATCATGAAGATTTCAATCGACTCCTTCATACGATTTCATGTTCTTTTGAAGTCGCGACGTACACCATGATCTCAAGAGATTTAAAATAACATACACAAGAAAGTATTTGTGACTTCATAAAAGTGGAGATTTCACGTCATTTCATGAAATCAAAAGTTGTTACTGTTGCTAGATTATCTCAATGATTAGCAATGATTTGATATCCGATTTCGATTAATTTATTATGACTTCCAAAATGATTTCCGTAGGAGATTTTTTAAAAGTGAATAGTGTATACCTTTTCTAAATAATCCTTCTAAATGTACGGTTTTAATTTAGCTGAATAAAATGGCAACTGATTTCGCAAAAAGTCTTGCAAAACAATTGATTATCACTCATTTGTCGCTAAAGAACGGGCATTATAATAATGGTTATCAGATTTTGTTTTGTGATCAATGATCATTAAAAAGCTGCAGCACAAATGAGTATATTGCACATTTTTAAATACAGTAAAGATAAACAAATCGCGTGCCTGATACTTAATATTATGTCCGCTCTGTAGTTATCACAGGTCCAACTTATAAACTGATTCAGCAGTAAAACATCGACAAAACATTTATTGACGTTTTACTGTATACCATATTTTCTTTGCATATTTAAAAAAAATAAAACAATCATATAGTCTTATCAGTGATTCGGTCCAATGACATTTTAACGGCTGGTTATATAAAGTATGTACCTGAATAATTTATGAAATAAATAGCAAAACGTTCCAAAAATATAAATTATTATTATGCCAAAAACGCAATACAGGATCAACACAAGGGCATATCCACGGAACAGTTGCCTATCCCCCTTCTTAGTTGAAATAAAAATTAATTAAAACATGGCTAAGAAGAAAATAGGTTAAATGGGTCAGTTTAGCTACGCACTCACTGTCAATGGGTTTTCGCAAACAAAAAGCAAATTAGTGGAAGCTGTAGTCAGAAGATTTGGAATTAATCCTGGTAAACTTAAATGGTGTTCTTCCTTTTGTTATTGCGTATTGTTGCACGGTATCATACCATGTAAGAGATTGAATTCAGAAAGCTACCTCTTCATTCCGTTTTTAGTTGGATACACCCTTGGATGGATAAATACAAAAATTTTTTACCTACTGATTTTGTACTTCGTTGTCGGCGATCGTTTTTCATAATTATATACACGCTGTACGGACGATTGTAACAGAAATATCTGCTGTTGAAAATTGACAAAGAATTTTCTTTGCAATGGTTTGTGAGATAGAATAGAATCCTAAAATAATAAACAGATATTTTGCCGATTTCCGCCGTTCAATGTAATTTGACCTTCACTGCTGTTTTGACCAAAGTTACACGAAACACAATCCGTTCAAAGCAAAATTAAATATAAACTTAAGAGTTGTTGTTAGCTTTCTTAGTAGTTGATTTATTGTGATTCAAGCCTTATTGCTTTACACGACGTAAATTGACTATAGTCCGCACCAAAGATAGCCAGAGTTGCTATTTTTAAAATGTGTATTTTTATCTCATTCAAGATTGGTAGAACTATAGTCGAAAAAGTAAAACTTTAAATAAATTTAAAAAATACTCCACATTTTTTTACATTTATGCTTTTTAGAACTTCTTTTTTGATTTACACCTATATAATATATTGCCTATTTTATAATATAAATGCATAATATTTTTCAAAAATTTTCTATCAAAAATCACTCGTTTTACATTGGATTTCAATGTAGAATTGTCATATTTTCAAAACTGGAACGCATTAAAAAGAATATAATTGACTAAAAAACAATATAGAATATGCAAAACGGAGTGTTATGCGTTTGATCAGGCGTTTATGCGGAAGTGGGTGTGCGATGTCTGTTTTGATGCGGTTTGTTTGCGAGATGATTCTTATTTTTAAAAAAATCTCGATCCAAAACGACAATACCTAAACGGTTGTTTAAAAACTAACCGATTAGCATTAGGCAATCGTTTTGGGTCGTGAGTTTTTGAATTATATTTGTTTTTAACGATTCTCTTAACAACTATTAAAACGTGTTTAAAAAATCACTGCAATTTACGACGCAGTCGGGCGTTCGCAAGTATAAATATCGATATTAGTTATGCTGCTTTTGTTGATTAGCCAATTAAAAACACTATATGGAAGAAATAATCAAAACAACATTTTGGGACCGAAATAAATTATTTTTGCATAGCTAATTCTAAATATATAACAAAAACACGCAAACACATTCCGACCTCTGTTCAATTGGCCACATTACAGGGGTGGACTATAGATTATTACATACACGCACGCCGATGATTCACAAACGATTTCATATAATATTGTTGGAATTTCTGTTATGAGGAAGTAATAGAAACATCAGATTTATGAATTAAATTCTGTCTGGGAACAGTTTTATCCATCAGTTCCAGTCGTTTTCTTACGGTACAGGCAACTCTCGATTTATGCAAACGGGGTCCGATCAAAGACGTTCGTTATCCGTTTTTGTTCGTTATTGCATTAGATTAATTCTATAAACCAAGAACAGGAAAATGGGGTCATCACCCTCAATAGAATTTAGATAGTTAATAATTGTGTTAAATTTACATATTATTATAACGACAAAACATCTCAAATGTGCCATTTGATAGCATGTCTTAATTATGATATAATCTAGTACCCCAAAGTTACGATCGATCTATTTATATGGCATTCTAACGACTTGGTTATGAATGGTGGATGTCTTTACAGTGAAACCATATTTTCAATAAAAAAACAGACATTTTGTAAGAAGATGTTCGTTTTAACGACTTTTCGTAAGCTGAATTGAAAGTTTAAAAGAGGTAATAAATTACCTAACTGCAATCTTCGTTATATTTACTGGTATTATTGAGAATTGCATATAAAATTTAGGAATTCGTGTTAGTTTTGCAAGGAGACAGTATGCAACTGTACCTATATTTAGTGAATATAAATCGTCTGATTTGCAGCTATCAAGGAGAGATAATCGCGAATTTCTGTTTAGGTACACGAAAAATTGATAGTCTAAAACAATTCAAAATAGATCGATTGTAGACGCCCGACAGCTAAAACATCAGCGTCTATAAAACAATTCAAAATAGTGGAATTATAATTTGTTTTGAGGATTCAAAAAATCCTATAAAACGCGCAAAAGCAGTATTTTTTTCGAAATATTTTCGAAACTTGCAGTTTTTGATAAATATGACAATTTTACACGATTGGCTTAGTTTAAATATTTTGAGATTTGTAGATAAAAAACAAAAAAATACAAAAAAATTATAATTGAAAAATAGTTTTTATTTTTAAAAACATAAAATATACTGTTTAATGTCGGCTATAAATAATGAAAGCAACTGGCAAACAAACTAAATTGGTCCCAGAAACTGAAAATTAATAAATAAGTTGCACATTATTTGCCGGTTGTAATTATTACTTGCAGTCGACATCTTTAAATAATAGTAATAAAAAATAATACACTAAAAAAGTAACATAATAATAATGATGATAAAATAATGTGATTTCAAAATAAGTACATAATTTATTAACTACTTTTAAAATTAACCTTTTTAATACATCCGCAAGTGTTTAGTAAACAGTTTTTAATGATTTCAATTGGAATGATCTAAAAAAATGGTAAAATGGCGTAATACACAAAAATAGTCGGTATCAATAATAATTTTTCAATTAATGAGATATCACCGATGTTCCAGAAAAGATCGTTTTAGAAAACGAACTGGTATAAACCGAACGCGGTACAATTTGTGATATTTTTCGTGAATATGTTTATTCTAAACACTTGCAAAACCGCAGTCGCCTCAACAAAATAATACAATAGTTTTAGACTAGGAGATTACCAATAACAACTATCGCGATGTAAAATGTTTATTAAGGTACAAAAATGAATCGCATTCAGAGATCAAAATGTTGATGTCTCCAAACAATCAACTAAAAAGGCCACTGTCAGTCGAATCATGCATTTATGCAATTATAACTATTTATTATTTATAATAATATTCTATTATATAGTCAGACATACAACACAAAGATTTTGATTAAAAAATTGATGTTCATTGAATATTACTGAAACATTATTATTACATACAATAGAGACGCTTCAAGAAAAGAGAGACGATATACAATCATATTGAAGCGAGCATTATATTATCTCTATCAAAAGGCCATCACTTCCCTAGAGATGCTCTAGAAAAGGAGACAGACATCGAATATGCCCAGAGAGCAAATATGTGTATCTCTGTTAATGATACATCATAAATACACTACATACACATTTTCGTATGACGAAAGCAAAATGGCGTCAATTTCAAAGACATAACCACACTTATTTAAAATTTTGGCGATTATTTTGAAAAATTGCAGGCCACACTTTATAATAATATCTTAAATTCTTAACTGTTTTAATAAAATGCATTTGAAAAACTTAATAATAACTAATCATAGCACCGCTTAATCAATTTAAGCCATTTAATTATTTTATCCAGATAATTTATTATAAATTATCACAGATTTTTGAACTTCGAGTAAAGGAGTCGTTATGTATTTCTATTTTCTATATAAATAACAGAAATAACAATGTAAATGTTTCTGTCACTACTCTGAAGACATTTAACACTTTCGCTTCTACTTTCCGGTAATGAAAGTTTTACTTTATCTATCCGCTATCGCTAAAACAGGCAAATCAATACAGGAATGAAGGATTACTGGCGCGTCTAAACACAGACATAACCATCCCGACAAAAAATATTATTACATCCATGAATAATACCCGAGACAATTATGAATCAGAGTGACTTTCCACGTGACTTTCATCCAATCACAGAAGGAATGCCGTTGTATACATACAACATGCTGTATGATTATGTACTTTTCCATTCCCATTGTTGTATGAATTTACCTGTAACACACTTACGATCAAATCTGAAATCATCCGGTTTCGTAGTTGTTGCATCATCTGATGAAACCGTATCTTTTATTTAACTAAGCACAACATGACAATTGACAATCAAATCGGTCGATTAATGATCGATCGATTCAGCATGAAACGACACACCATCTCGAAAAACACAAATCTGAACCACCGCAGATAGTGGTATACAATAATTAGCAATGTAATTTATAGATATTAATAGAGAACTATAATAAAAGGTATGCAAATATACTCTTTAGTGCCATCGACTAGACATGGCTGTGCCCCGTCGTTGTTCCATCGTTATCAAAGCCCGTGCGGTACGATCGCGTGTGTGCTGACCGCGGCGGTTGCGGACGTTCCGGCATGGGGCGGCGACACTCCTTCCGTGCTTGCAGCACCGCCAACGTTTCATGAATTTGACCTGGCGTTCGCCGAATCGTCAGTCGAACCGGTACTGTCCTTGTGCCGCAACGAACGCTTTAACTTGTCGACCAATCGGCAGTGGAACTTGTTAAGCGACGACTGAGAACTCGACTTCGGCGGTGATGAGGATGTCGACATTGACTTATGAGGGCTCTGCAAAGAACTCGCCGAATTGCGAGAGCTGATCATCGAATAATGTCTCGTCATTTGAACGGGACCGCTTCTGTGAGCCGGCGAACCGACCAGGAAATCTGATCCCGGTGATGTTGATAAGCTGGGACCGTCTGATTTGGAACACTCTGACACTTTGCGAGATCGGCACGATGTAGGATTAGAACATTCAGAGCTACGCCGAGAACGATTCGACTTGTAAATGTCCCAATCGTTCTTCACAACCGGCATCATAAACGCCATGGCGTATCGATCTGTTTAGCTGAATGTATTCGGTATATAGGTACTAGTAGTACCTATTGTACGCCGTGTGCCTACGACCTACGCTCGCAATGTCACGTAAGCACTTTCGCGCTCCCTTTGACAAACGACGCCACACAACAATAACAAAACCAACAGGCAAGACAGTACTGTTGTTTGTTTTCTTTTTGTTTTTAACAGTCTCACAACAATTGAAATTCGATTACAATAATTCGTGTTTCTCTGTTTTTACACCGTGGACACGCTGGCAGTGTCACGTAAGCAGTTCTGTACGCGTTCCCTTTGACAAAAGTGAAAAGACGACGTACACGACGATGCTTTTATTTAAAATTCAATTTGTTAGCAACAATGACAGTTTACACGCACGATACACGATTGTTGTTTACAATTGAACGAAGTTTTGTTAATTAGATAATGTAACGTTATCAACTCGTTAAACGACACTATAGCGATTGAGGATGTTTCTCGAATGACGTGCCCGCGCCAATACACGATTATAAATAGACTCGGAGAGCGTGTCTGTGTTTGTGGTTGGTGGGGGAACAGCGGGGCGAGACGGTGGTTTACGAGGGGGGCGCGATATGCGTTGCACAACGTCGCTTTAAACTACCGGGATTCAACACCTCACCGAATACCAGCGCTTAACGGGAGGTTTCTACTAGAGTCTAGAAGTTTCTACCTACAACAAAATTGAAAATGAAAAATCTAAATTAAAAAACAAACATAAAATTGACTAGACAAGGCACACACGATTTCAGTTTCTCGCAGAGGGATGTGTGATGTAATTTTTCGCGAGGTGGTTTTCGCGGTAGCAGAGGAGTTTGTTGCAGAAGTTGTAACGAAAAAAAGCACACGCTTTACTTTTCTTTGCGTTTTGAGGGCAGTACAATCAGAACCTGACCCACGATTTTTTGACTCACCATACTTCCATTGTCTTACAAAATATGGAAGTAAAAATACTCTAAACTGTTACGTTGAACCAGTTATTTAATATTCTTGCAGTGAAACTTTTCGTGTTTCGGAAATTTGCTCCCAGTCAATAATTTCCACTGAACAAACGCTTGCAAAAATAATTAAATCTGAAATCAAAATTAAGTTTCAGTAAACAAAATGACTGATTTTATTTGACCATTTATAATTCGAGCAGTTTTTCAGCGCTGAGTAAACGCTTACGTTACAGATACGACGCGCGCGCTGTGGGCTTTAAGGGAATGGAGGGACGTGGGGGACGCCCTAGAAGGCACGCCTCCCCTCCGCACTGCGCGCGCTGCAGCGCCTGCACAGTGTGTCTCGCCGAGTGCACAGTGACCTGGGTCCAGGCCGACCTTCGCACATACTGTTAACGCGACCTTACTTGGCGGGTCTGGCTACGACGCACGCACCGGAAGATACGCGTTTTGTAACACAGGATTGTCTGTTTCCGAACGCGACGAGCCTCCACACCCGCACAACAAATCAATAGCAATGAGTGAAACGACCTAAAAATTGTCGCCACTGTTTAACGTGCGTACTGTACCCAACTATGTAAGGTTTAATCCTTATACTTTTTATGGATATTGTGATCACTGAACAGTTTCAAATGGGCGGTGCGCGGGTCCGTTTGTAAATAGAGTTTGAAATTAAACTTTACTTTGGCGAACAGATAAAAGAAGAATCAACGAAGTAATTTGTTATCTTATAACAATGTTGAAAACAATAATACTTTAATATTTTTTATGATCGATCCCACTTATTTTTAAAAATAGTCACAAGTACAAAACAAATTTCATCATATAAGGGGATGTCCATTAATTATGTGAGTTCAAAATGGGTGAAGGGGGGATGCAACATAATCTCATTTAAAGGGATGAATCAATTAAAATTTCAAAGCAACTTTTACTAAATTTAATTAAAACCGCTTTCGTGTACCCGTAGTATCATTTTGTTCCTCTTTTAAGTATAGTAACTACATAAGTAGAGTCACACCAGTATTAACGCTTATAGGAATTTAGTGGTATGAATCAAAATACATGAAGCTATATCAAATAATAGTATATTGTGCGACTAGTGAGAGAAGGAGAAGATTCCATGAGCGTGAAATTTGCCGCACGAGCGTAGCGAGTGCGGTAAAACGCACGCGAGTGGAATATTTTCCTTCGATCAATGGTCGCACATAATACTTTATTCAACTAGCAGGAGTAATATGTAATCGGGGCCCTGATAAAAGAGGGAAAAATAATAAATCACTTCATTGATTGACGTACCCACCGTCAGTGTATGCACACAAGATTGCCATGGCTTTCACTGAATTGCGATGCTGTTTTCATATATACAATACCGCCTACCACGTTTCTATTGGTCCAGAAGCTGCGTGCAGTTTTTTTTCATTATTGCACGCTTGGGCTTGCTACTGAGTTTCTATTGGTCCAGAAAATTCATTATCACACTGTACGGCTTATTATTAGCACTCTACGCGTCAACATGAAGTAATTTATTATTTCTCCCGAGTTTAGCAGGGCCCCGAAATTACATATTACTCACGCGTGTAGAATAAATTCAATTATTTAATAATTATAGGAGAAATCTCATGTTAGGGGAGACATCTTACCAACTCTCACCAAGTGGGAGAGAGGTTCAGTTTTTTGAAAAAAACATCTCACGTAAAGGCCCCCATACACCTCGTTCTTTTTTGGCAGTTTTAACCGCACGGGTAAAACTGTACGGGTAAAACGGTCGGTGTGTGGCCAAAAACCGTCCTTCTTACCGGCGTTCAAAAATATCTGCTGCTGCTTGATTTAAACCGTCCGTTTTAAACGTGTCGTTCAAGTCGGCCCGTGTGTGTGACGACGCAGTTAAAAAGGACGGGTTTTGTTCGACTCTGTAACGTTGTAGGATCCATCAAAGCAGATCAGATGATGCCACGACTTCAGAAAAACTGAACGAAACAACGCCTAGTGTGTGGACATGGTCGTTGTTCGTGTTTACCCGTACAGTTTTACCCGTGCGGTTAAAACTGCCAAAAAAGAACGAGGTGTATGGGGGGCTTAATAAATCGGCATTCCTTATTGCCATATTCTGTACCTCTGGCACTGTAAGTGCAATAGTCTTAGCGCACAATATTATTCTATAATGTCCGACTTAATATGCATGTTGGGTATTATAGAAGGGCGAAGGCTAAAAAAGAAGCTCTCGATAAGTCAGCGTTACTATATCAAGTAGATTTCCAATTTAGTGTTAAAACTAATATCAAATTGATACAACACCCAGATAACCTTTTTGCAGATGATGGGTTTTAAAAAATATGTCACCAGTACTACTACGAGATAGAGTCAGAGATCTATACAATTTTTTCCGCACATCCCCGTCCCGTTTTGTCCTGGTATTTATGACCAGCCTAGCCGCGAGACGATTCTATGTGTAAAAAAAAGTTGAATGTCGCCGATACAATGGGCGTGTTTTTCTAAATTCTAATGTATGCTGGAATGTAGATGAAGGGAACGTTTCTACGACAGTGTTCATGGACTGTACTGTATACTTAGTACCGGTTTTGGTCACAATGGTAGACAAATGCTGCAGGTATTCAATGGTCAGGGCCGCATTAATTAATTAATCTACACGTGCTGCATTCATTCATGTATCCCCACTTAATTACACGTCACTGTCTGATAGCAAACAAACCACAGAAAAATGTGTTAAATTATTTTTAAAAAAGGTATTAAAAAAGTATGCCATTGTTTTTCTTTTTTGAAGGTTACAATCTACATTACAAATCTAATCTAATCTATACTAATATATAAAGCCGAAGAGTTTGTTTGTTTGTTTGTTTGGTTGAACGCGCTAATCTCAGAAACTACTGGTTCGATAGAAAAAAATTTTTTTTGTTGGATAGCCCATTTATCGAGGAAGGCTACAACACAAGAATATTATTCTTGTGGCAATAGGCTATATAATATCACGCTACGACCAATTGGAACGGAACATCTATGAAAAATGTTGCAAGATGTATCTCAAAATTAGTCCGTTCGACATATTATATTATCAGGAAACATTGCAATATTAGCGCATGACGATCACAAGCCCGAATATGTTTTTATTTACTTTTATTTTCTACATTACTTTCTTCTAAGGCTTACATTAAATTTTTTTTAAATTTTATTAAATAAATCTAATTAATAGCTCATTTGAAAACTGTTACAACTATAGGTAGGTACCTATATAAAAATAATTTTCCTACAGTGTTTTCAATTAAATATTTATTATATTAAAAGAAATTTATTACTTAAAAAAAGTATAAATACTGCTTTTTAACGACAAAAACTTTTGAATGGTAACTCAGATCATTATGAAGTTTGGACACAACATTCATCTCGGTAAACTAAGATTAATGTGCGTACTCATGTCCCTTTCTTCCCCATTCGTTCTTTTGAACCCGGGTGAAACCGGGCGGGACCGCTAGTATTATATAAAAATAAATGTCTGTTCGGGACCTATATGTGTTCCCATACCAATCATCCGATTACGATGACACGTTGGTGAGTTGTTGTGCTCGCTATCACGAAGGCTCTTGGCAAAAAAAAATGAAAAGTAAAAAGTATTGTGTTTTAAACTGGCACTGCTATACGGTGGAGCTGAAGGCTCCACTACTGTTGTCGTAGTCGAGCGGGGCGCACCCCGCTCGACAGTAATACGGTGAAGCACTACTGTTGTCCCTGCCGTGTTTCGTCTCAATCGCGAGCGAAGCCGCTGGTAAGGGCAAGTAGGCTATAATTTTTTTTCTCTGAGAATTTTTCACAATTATTAAAGCGGAACTTTCATGGATATTTTTTAAAACAACCTTTTTTCAACATTCTCATTTTTTCCATACCGGAACTTTCGCATGTGACGAAAAAAACGGAACATTTATAGTATAGAATTACGAAATAAGTATTTATGCAACTTAACTCCTTATAAAAAAAATATTGTATTGTGATCGGAACTGCGTATATTGTGTGCAAGGTTACAAGTTGATCGGATAATATGTAGAAGTTGTTCAAAATTGGATTAGGTACAAGATTGAACCACAACAAATACAAACAAGTGAACTTAATAAAAAATATTTTTAACAAAAAAATTGAACCGACTTCACACTAAAAAGTAAAAAATAATTGCGTATTGAAATTTTTGGAGTCGGTGTCAGCCAAAATGAAATCTATTCCGAGAACTACACCGACTCCAAAACATTTCAATACGCAATTATTTTTTACTTCTTAGTGTGAAGTCGGTTCAATTTTTTTGTTAAAAATATTTAATTTTTCTCTTTTTAGTGTTAATCTAACACTAAAAATCGGTGAACATACATAAAAAACATTATGCGTGTCTTTGAAATTTGAGAGTTTCCCTCGATTTCTCCGGATTCCACCATCAGATCCTGACTTGGTTCCGATGGGACAACCTCTGAGGTGCACTCTTTCGAATAAAAAAAAAAATTGAAAATCGGTCCATAATTGACGGAGAAATCGGTGAACATACATAAAAAAAAATATACAGACGAACATAGAACCTCCTCCTTTTTGTTGAAGTCGGTTAAAAAAATGACTCCATTAACTGATAATTAGGTTATTGGTGCAATTGAATCATTAGTTCACCGCGTGCGACGAATTTTGATTTTAAGGACATAATATTATAAATAGATACAAGTATACAACGGATAGCTAAATTATATTAAGGACAAATATATAAAATTAAATGTCCGTTGTTTTGGATTCTCGAACTTCGCACTACGGCCAAATGACGTGGTCTCCTCTAATGAAACATATATTACAATATTAAAGTCAATATTTGACTTTGGTGTCATTTTTTACGATGGACATATGCCAAGACGAGTTGTAGTGTACACACTGAGTTGTGTTAATTTGTTCGGTGTGTTAATTTCTTGCTACAACTTTTTTTTTAAATTTATTTACTTATTGTAATCTTAATGAAGTATCATCTTTCCGAAACAATGCAATAATATGAAGAAGCTAACTGATTAATACTCTATTATTACTTCTATTGTACATCAGGATCCAGAAAAACATTGGAATTAGTCCGATTTTTTTTATTTTAATCATCATGTTTGCCTTAAAACTCGTTTGAGCTCAATTTCTGATTGATTTCTGTCTATGTGTGAATGAGGTAAAGTGTATCTCCTTCGATATCATTACATAACATACGGTTAAGCGGTTTTTTAATGGTATTTCTCAATATTTCATTTTAAATCTGCTACTATTAGACTCTTAGAGCAACAACCGTCTAAAGAAATGTTCTCAAGGTTGCTTTCCATTGCGTTGGGAAGGATGGAAATTGGAACTAAATGAGGAATTGTCTTGCAGTTTCATTTGCCGGAGTTATCTAGACCTATACTATCAATTAATGTTTTGTTTTGAAATTGCAACCCGGAAACTGTGGCTTTGTAACGGACGAATCATTTAAACAACTATTCTAAATGTTATATTACACCATAATATAAAATAGTAATTAGATATACTCCGAACAATTAATATATACATTGTATATCATTGTTAGTCAGTCAGTCAAGTTAGTTGCTTAAATTACATTGATGGAGCAATTCCAGATTGCTGTTAATATATTTATACGTAATGGATTCTATTTAAGTCGTGGCTCTAAATTTTTCCATTACTTCACATCGTGTGTCATCATAGTTAACATTAATTGTATGTAGTTGAGTTATATGCATACCCGCGTCATACTATCTTCCATTTACTTAAAGGTATGTTTACAATAGTAACGAGACGGTAACCGAATAGGGGCAACTACTTGATAATTACATCACTATCGACCAAACAGAATTAAACATTTGTACATTTACGTGGTGTTGACGTCAAATGCCTTCGAAGCATGTACCAGTGTACCACAGTGGCGAATGAAATTTTAGAGACCCGTAAGCAGGGTCGGATTGTCCATATACGAACAGGGCGGCGGTCCAGGACACTCGGATTTGGGGGACGGCATAGCGACAGTACAGAACGGGCGATACGAGGCGACCATTCCACGGTTTACTGTGAGGGCACGGTCCGGCAAGTTTTTATTTCACAATTTTCATTGCATTACCGTTCTAATAAAGTCAGATAATGCGATCAGGGCTTTAGTCACCTACAGTCCTAAACAATAATATGGTAAAAGTTCTATCTAAATCACGGACTTTCCCTGCGTGCTGGTCTGGATTCTGGAATGGTCTTCTCTTTCGCTATTCGGTCTTCTTTATTTTTACCTATGCTTTCATCTATCATGTTTACAACTTAAGTTTAATAAAATCTCAGATAAATAATAGAAAGGGATAAATCTTTGCGTAGGTATACATTTTTATTGCCCGCAACTAGTGACATTAACGAATTCGGTGAATACAAATCTATATTAATGTTGCCAAACTGCAACTAAACATTGAATGGTGTAATTGATAAAGCATAGATTAATAGAAATGACACATTCAAGTCAGTTTCAATTTTGCTGTTTTTGGCGAATTTCGAATTGTTCACGATTTTTAAGAATATTTAAAGAGGGTTAAGTAGAGCAAGAAATCACGAAATAATTATCTCAACCTGTCATTGCACCGATAATTAAATACATTTTACCTTAGGTGCGGAATGTGTTTTTGACTAAGTTTTTATCAGTTAAATTTGATTAAACAAATCTAGAGTATATTTTTATCAACAATACAAGATTTATAAACCTCTTTTATTGTCGTTTTTATATCATTCAAAACTGCACAACAATCTGTATTTAGAAAAAGTCGAGCACTTCTCTCTGATATTGAATGTTGTCATCACTACAATGTATTAACTAATATAGAGAATGTTAGGTCCATTTATATATTTAACGTCTTTGGATAAAATAAATGAATGGAGTTCCCAAAAGTCAACGTAGATCAAAGCAATATAAAATTCCAAAGTTATGCATATCAACGTGTTTTTGTTTATGTCGGGGGCGTGCAAGCGTTACCGTGCGGCAAGCGGCCACATGACTCACTGCACGAGAATATATTCGTTCAAAAATAATATTTATATAACTACGGAAACAGTTAACATAAATGATTTGCCGCAAGCTATTCTGGAGAATATGTCGATTCAAAAATATTTTCGCTGAAGTTCTGAACAGTCACTGATCTGATTATGAATTTGTTGAATAAACTGTAGGTATGTTTTCAAGAAATGCAGCCTAATCTTAAGTTTTCAATTGTCATTCTACAAGTATTTATTCGTTAGCTGTGCCCTTATCTGGATATATCGATGCATCATTAACAGAAGTCACGTACGCTGCTATTGCGCAATCGGAAACTATATCTTAATAATTTGTTGATATGACAGTTGTGTAATTTTTCCGAACTCAGGGAATGCCAAGTGAGAAAGCATGCATTAGGTTAAATGAGAATAAAAGTTATGTAAATATTTATAAACGTCACAAGAAAATAAATCTAATATTTTCCGCTATAAAAATGTATGTGTACTTAATGCAGCGCATTCTTTCATGCATAGTTATACAGACTGGCGCAGTAATGTAGCGCTTTAAAATTTGATGAGTTTAGAATTGAGATACAACGTTCTTTTATGTTATTATAATGGATGGTCTGACAGTATAGTTTATAGACAATAAGTGACGGCAATATATAATTGTTTTTTACTGACGCGAGCACAGCAGAGAATTGAAAGTGCCATTTGTGTTATTTGAGGGAGAGGCACTTCTCTTAAACGGCGGGAAAAAAACAAAATTAATTATGTTTATTCTTACATTGTATAGATATTAAAAAATATCGGTTAATTATCAGTGTATGTTATTTAATAATAAACATGTAATTATGTAGATTCTACATTATATTAAATACCTATACTTGTGGATATGAAATACAATACGGTAACATTTGGTTTCGGTCGACATATAGACTGTTCTGTTTAAAAATTCGACCTTCGCGCTTTTGTATTTGTTGTCATAAACGATCAATAGGTATACAGGTAACAAAATACTTCTACCTGCATTCTTAAAAAACACGTGAAGATTCTGAGAGCTTTGCATTGGTTCAGAACAGCACGAGCACCCAACACAAGGTAGAAACAATGTTGTCGCAAGTGGTTATTTCGTTATATAAAACAGTTTAAAACAATTACAAGGTCTACTTTTTTCTCTATATTGTACCAAAACAAAAATCATTTTACTTGTAGGAAACTTGCACGAACACCGTTCAATAAAATTCAAGGTATGACTTTCATCGTTCAAAATGTGAACAAATCAGTATTTTTGGCTGTCACAAGAGTTGGTTGGACCGTTAGTTATATAGGATCAAATCAAGTAATCGAATTTTGATTCACTTCCACATTAACGATCGACTTGAAAGTTGTTTTGTACCATATATCTATTAATTTACTATATGAATCATTGTCTATCTACTCAATGTGCGGTGAGTGAACGCAACAAAGCGAATCGAAAATATATCTGCGTCTCTTTCTTCGATGTTATTCCCTGATTTCTCCGATGATAGGATTGGTTGATGTACTTGTATTCAATCTGAATAAAGTATCTCTGTTTCAAAAACGTTGTCTTTTTCTATGACGTTAACATTGGTCCAGGAGGGGACAACTTTGAAATTTCTTAAGTCGGGTCCCCCGTGCTTGTTTTGCCCTCCTGGATACGCCAGTGTTTACGGCTTAAAAAGGCAGAAGTATATGTTTGCACTCTTATGGTTCGATTGCGATTTTATTCCTATGCTCAGTATACTGTATAGAATAAAAGTATATGTTTTGCACACATCTATCGATGCCAAGTGCCAACCATGTCTATGATCTACTGAGGAAGTCCAAAAGAGCGCGCACCTATCGGAAGAATCTATTTTGTTGTTTTTGTTGTTTCCGGGTGTAAAACGTAAATCTCCGACAAACAACGATGGCTGCGATTTGAACTTTTGTTCAGATTTCCAGAAAATACAATATTTCCGTAAATATACGTAAATTAATTACAAAGAAACAACAATAATAATGAACTGTAAAAATTACTCAATATATTAACTGGAACGCTTGATGTATATACACACTTGGACAACAATAAAAACATTAACGCGATGACGTTTTGTTTTGTGAACACTGACAATTGTTTTATAAACAAACGAAAGATGGAATCGTCTTTTATTTTAATGTATCATTTAAGATAAGGCATTGAATGAATGACGACGGAGTGCTTAACAATTAATACGATAATTTTAATCAGTTCAATGAAGCATGTAACTGGATTATTATAGAGAACTGTGTAATTCTTCACTTATCATTTTCAAGTGTTATTAATATTACTTTTTTTTATATAATTATAACAATTTTAACCTTGACTTAATATTTGGCCATTGGCGCCAACTTAACACGGAATTTTATCTTCTGTGTACAGACTGGTAAATTATACAGCCCCTTCTACAATCAGCAAACAATATGTGTGAGATCCCGGCATTGTCAAGAGATTTGTAAATAATCAGAATCGAATACGATGGCAGCTGCATATAAACATAAATGTTGTGAATTTACCAAGGAAGGTAAATGTAGAGGACAGTGGAGCATTACTTCCGTGACATTTCGCAATGTACACGTCTTAAATACCTTGGAAGACATGCATATTCAAATTATTCTAGATTTAAATTTTAAAGTGATAAGCAAGTTTTGTTAAAAAATGTAAGGTTCTTTAAACAATTGGTCAAGTACCGTGTCTTTCCGTTGTGACGTATAATGTACAAACGAACTGCTAATTACAAAATAAACTTATCATCAATATTAATGCACAACTCAGTTTATCTGTTGGGTTGTTAATATCAGAAGAATTATTGGACTGGAAGCATATTTTGTTTCTGATGAAACCAGGGTCCGGATGAATACAGGCCCGGACCTATCATCTGTGTGTTGGGCGGATGTACAGTGCCGGATTAATCATTAGGCAGAGTAGGCAACTGCCTAGGGGCCCCGCATCGACTAGGGGCTCGTGCACGCACCAAGAAAAAAAACGTTTCATTAAACGAAAATTTTATTTGAAAATCTGTATGAAATTTCCCAACAACAATATTATTTTCTTTCGTTGTTTATTGTAACTTATTGCATTTAACAAGATAAAATTTAAAATAACTACGTCACGTCTCATTTCTCTTTCCTGGCCCATCAAAAAACGTGGATCATCTTATCTATAATATAATGAAGACCATTTCAATAAAGCTAACGAGTCAGGTAAAGCGATGCTCCAGCATCTAGTCAAAGTAATCATGTTGTTACAATATCACATAAGACATTGAAGTAACAGGATGCCTGGAGCCGATCATCTGGAAGTTACTCATATCCCTTCATCAACTTGAAAAGACCTGATTGCATTGCTTAGGGGCCCGGACAGGGTTAATCCGGCCCTGTGGATGTAGGCTCGATTTCAAGTCGAACACGTATCCTTTGGTGCTGATAGAGGTCCGTATATTCAATTTATTATTTTTATTAATAATAGGGAACAGAATGTCTGGCTAAAATTGTACATAAAATTAATTTATTACGCAGCGCACTTTATCGTTTATCATAAAAAAATATATCTTGTCAGTAAATTGACACAAAAATAAGTCGGTTCGCCTTTAAATTCGACATGTACACTGCTGCAATTGTTTATTTTTTTTATTATTTTACATTTGCAACTGCGCACAAGGTGTAAATGCACAGTCATCTTCGATCAAGTAACTAATAACTATAATTCATTTTTTTATTATCTGTTCTCATAAAATTAAGGAATTTTCCTTGCATGCTCGATTCGTACGAATTGAGAACCATGCAAAGATCGGCTTGAAATAATTAATGTTTTAAAAGCAAATCATCTTATAACGGCGACGGTTTTACCACAAAAAATTCCGATTTATCGATTCCTAGAAAATCTATTCCTTCGACCTTCGTGTTAGATAATGGAAATATCGTAAAAAAATATTTTATTTGAATGGAAACAATATTTATGGGGAACTTTCAACACAGTTCATTAAAATTAAATATTTTCATTTGAAATGCATTACTTATATGCACAAAATAAAACAAAGTAGTTACAATAATTAAACATAAAACATAATTTGCCTACAGCAGTATATTTTGTATAATGTATCTGACGAGGATAGATATTAGATATAGTTCAAATATGGCTAACAAATAGTTTGACAGATCATGCGGACAATTTTTAAGAAATATTCCCCAAGAAAACACGTGCAATTTTATTTTCTTTTTAATATAAAGTAGTGTTTATCCAATAGAATGTTAAGATGAAGGAAGGTTTTGGTTGAAGATCATAAAATAAACTTTACCAGTGTTTCGCTAGTGGCCAACGTTTCGAAAAATTTATTTTCATCTTCAGGGCCTCAAGCTGGTCAAGTGGTGGTAAATTGTTCTAACAGTATACATGATCATAATTATTATGAGTTAATATAATTTTAAACATATCTTATTATAAAAAAAATAATTACAAAATTTATTCAATTTTTATAAAATTGTCACGCAGTGAAAAAATTAAAATATTTATCTAAGAATTTAATATAACCAAAGAGAACTTTCTGTGTACTTTTATTTGAAACGTTGGCCACTAGCGAAACACTGGTAAAGCTTATTTTATGATCCTCAACCAAAACCATCCTTCATCTTTTCTTTTTAATGTTTACGCTATCTAAAAGAATCAACAATTTCAGTAATTCATTTTTCAAAATTTTATCTGACCTAATTTGGTTTAATTTTAAAAATAATGTGTATTTCCCATGAATCTCTCAACTAACATTTACATTTTTAATCTATACTAATATTATAAAGAGGTAAAGTTTGTAAGTTTGGATGCAGGAGGGAATCTCCGAAACTACTCATCCGATTTCAACAAATTTTTCACCAATATTTAGAATGGACCTTCAGGATGGACATCTATATACATAAAATTCCCGTGTCACAATTTTGGCCGCGGTAATTTCCGAAACCACTGAACAGATTTTAATGAAATTTTGTAAATGTGCTTGGTGCAACTTGAGCTACAAGATAGTTTTTATTAAATTTTTTGTACAAAATTACGGTATTTTCTCAAAAAACCTTTTTATTTGCTTTTGAGCCACGTAGCGCCATCTATCTGTTAGAACTCGCAATTTGCTCAATGGTATTATTAATTCTACGTCACAGGTGTTTAATAGACAAACAATAAACACAGAAACAAACACACAACTGTTTAAGTAACGACATCTGTACATCGACACTAAACCTCAATCGTTCTGTCATCTAACAGAAAAACCGCAGGTAGTGATAGCAGCGCCAAAAAACGGTCCATTTCGAAACACAGCAGGCATAGGAAGCTAGGTTTCCTGATTAAAGAGTTCCTGATTTAGTACCAAATAGCGATATCTGTTAGAAATTTGCTCAAAGCTATTAGTTCAATAGCAAATCTAATAGCTACAATTAATTCCACGTCACATGTGTTTCATAAACAAACAATACGACGTTGTGTATCATTTGTTTTACCGAGTCCGCTATAATTCTATAAAAAAAGTCCGATACCTCATAATAATGTCAATGTTTAATTGGATAACCACAAATCCGGGCGAAGCCGGACCGGGCCGCTAGTAGACTACATAATATTATCGCGTTAAAATAAAAGCGTTTTTCGTGGAGACCTATTTTGCAACGTATGTCGACAAAAATTGGTGGCAATCTACAAATTCGGGCTATCACTATAATTAATAACTTGGCAACTAGACGCGCAGCAGTTAAAAAAACATTGTTGAGTGTATGAGATATCCACAGATAACCATTTTTAAAATTTCAGATTTTTATTTGGATATTGTTGCAATGATTGAATCATCTTAAATTAGTTTTGTCGAAGCTGATTTGTATATAATTAATTCTGTTGGTATACTGTTAATTCTAATGCAAATATTTTTCATTTCGTTCCTAGTATTTGTTCTATTTTTCATGTTTATATGAAAAAGTTATATTTAGCGTTAATCGTTCGATAGCTAGGAGTTAGGACACATTTATAGAGAACTTATTGGCCTTTACGAAAAGCTCACTATATTGTGAATCTCGGCGGTACCGGAGTCGTTATACCCATTCTTAATTAAAACTATATTGGGATTTTACTTTGGCCTTGAGCCATCTACTCAGCATTTCAGTGAACTATCCTATTTAGTGGTATGAAACAAAATACATGAACATCTATACTACTATTATAAAGAGGTGTAAGTTGGGATGTAGGAGATAATCTCCGAAACTACTCATCCGATTTCAAAATTTTTTCACCAATATTTAGAATGAATCTTCAGGATGGACATATGCTATATAATATCGCGTTAAAATAAAAGTGCTTTTCGAGGAGACCAATTTTGCAACGTAAGTCGACGAAATATATCGAATAAATTTAACCATTAAAAACTTATAGGGTAAAACTCACATTAAATTAGGAAGGAGGCTCACTACTAATTGATTTTTTGTATTTTTATTCAACTGCAGTGCCAGTCAATTGAACGCCCGTTTTTATGACTTGATCTGCTCTCAAAATAGCTAATAAATAATTATTAATTTCTATACTATTACAATGATTATTAAAACCACTTGAAAAACAATAAAACGCAGTATCTTTGAACCTTTTTGACGTCATAGCATGCAAATTTGTTTGCCAAAATTTAATTGAACCGAGTGGCGTCACTGCGGTTAATAATTTAACTGACCAGCCGACCATTAGAGTGTTCTAGTTAGACGAATAATTGTAATATAGCGGTGGACAATTAGCACGCAATATAATAATAAATGATACTCAAACGTTCAGAAATCAGTGTTGTTGTCAATTGGGTGTCTGAATTATGACAATGATCCAGTTATCCATTTTTAACTTCAAATGCAAATACAGTAGTAGCACTGCTGGCTACATACGTATTTCCCTACTGGCGGATGCGACGAACGAAATTGATTCGTTGACTTACCATTTTTAATTCAAATGAATATGAAACAGTGCGACTCCTGACGTGACCTCGCCGATGGGAAAATAGTTAACAAGGTGATCAAGAGTTCCTCAAGCAATGCCTGTCTTCTGAAAGGATAGCCACCGGTGCTGTTACCATAGTTATACAATTCATAAAACTATGGTACAGGCAGCGACACCATCGGAAGTTGCGTACCTGTTCTTTCAGAAGAATGACATTAGGTGACGCCTAACTCAAAATGGGCGAGGGGGTGACAAATTCTCACTAAATCTCATTTAAAGTAACTGGGATGTCAATGAAAATCTCACGTCAACTTTTTAATTCATAGAATCATAATATATATTAATACGCTAAGGTTTAAGATGTTTGCGTCCCTTTTTAGAAAAAACCTCACAATTTCTCCACATAAATTATATATCATTTTACAGATAATTGCTTGCTCTACTGACATCGACAACTAAAAAATTTATTATTGCTTTTGTTTTTGTAAATTAATTAAAATACAGCAACGCTGAACAACGTCTGCCATCTGACGGCTTTAATTTTGAAACAACGTCAACACTTCGATCTGTCATCTGACCTTCATATTGTAATACAACAGACACAATACTGCATACTGCCATCTAACGGCTTTAATTTTGAAACAACGAGCAACGCTGAACAACGTCACAGCAATGCTGCATGATGCCATCTGACGGCTTAGCTCAACGCTTTTGCTACTTGCGCCTCTATATGACAGTTTTAGTAAAATATTTCTTCGATCTGTCATCTGAGCTTCATATTGTAATACGACAAAAAGAAGAACGTTATAAGCTGTGTGCAAAATTAGAAACGAATTGAATACCTGCAATCATTTTAAAAAAAATATTTTGTAAAGTGATAATTATTATTATACTTATTTAGTGCGAATAATTCGCACAGGTCACTCTAGTATACATTGTATAGGTATGTTCCAAGCAAACGAACACGAAACCGTCACCCGCGTGCGCAGTAGCTAAAACGAAACTGATTTGTATTGGTATTGGAACACGTTTTAGCTATACCTGCGCATAACGGTGACGGTTTCGTGTCCGTTTGCTGGCTGCTTGGAACTTAAAATAATGCGGCTGTCAATCGTTGGTAATGCTCGCACTATTGGTTCGAATTCGTGAGGAGACAGCCACCACTGCCTTTCTCTTTCTAATGAGCGACATCTGGTTTGTTGTTGTCTTTGTTTATTCAATCACCGGAGCGGGTTAAAAAGCATGACTCACACAAGAAATACAGCTGCATTCACCCCTCTTCGCGTCCCCCTAATACGAATTACTGACGCATATCAAATATCGGCATTTCACGATCAAGTTATGGGAGGTTGAGGAAGGCCATGCGTAACATAACTGCAATATACCATCAAGTTCAAGGTCGCTCTTCTGCATTCTATCTCACTCTGTATTCTATCGTCGGAGTGAGACATGTGAATGTTATTTCATAATACAAACATAAACACCATAATCGATGAGTTACTGTTTACAAATATTGGTGTTTCCTTGTTTTTTTTTCGAAAACACCAGACAGTGATAGTAATATTAAAAATAAAACAGCTTGATAAGTGATTGTCGTTACGATTTATCTTTGACTATACTTATCCCAGTTCGTTGAAAATAAACTTTGTAACAATGATTCAGCAGTCTATTGCCATTACAACACCACAAATGCCGGAATTGCACTAGTTTAGATCAAAATTCACTTTTTATTGTGAGATCTCCCGAATCCTAAATAACTTTTTTTGGAAAGTCTGTGCGTCTGTTTGTCTGTGAACACGATACAGATCAAACGGATGAGCGGATTGCAACAGATTTTTGGGAGTATGTTTGATATGCTAATATGTAGAGCCCAATATTGTTTTTGATGAAAATCGGCGTATTCGCAGAAGAGATATAAGCTATAACAATGCTTTTTTATGTAATAATGTTGTACTTTTTATAACGGTTTATTATTCTATTTATTGATGAGTTTTTGTCCAGTATAGTTCGTAATTACTATAAAACATTACAGAGTAGCTATTGTTTGCTACAATTGTTAAGAACACCCATTGTTACAACGCTATCAACATTAGAAAAATTTAATTTTTCAAACAATGTCACCGTCGGGATACGAACCCCGAATCTTTCCACTCTCGCGGCGGACTGAGTTACATTACACCACAGTGACACAACTAACAGACAATAATTCTAATATTTATAGCATTTGTAACTAGTTTTTTCACATCATGCGAGAGCCAATTATATTAGTTAACGCTAGATGTGAACCATCACAGTAGTGAAAGAAATTAGTTGGGTAGTTAGAAGCATGCTTCAGTTAATTTAAATAGTGCCTCATTTTTACGATCTTGAAAATTGTCAGAACCGCAATGAAAAGAGACGGTGATGCCGATCATATATGCCTTTAGGTACCTTCCCACTGTGGGGTTTCAGCTATGCTGAGATCGTGCAAGTACGATTTTTTACTTACAATTAAATTTTCGGAGTGTGAGAAAAGTATAGACTTAGTTCTATTTCAAATAAAAATATGACCATGGATGGCCGCTATGCCTAACATAATATAAATAATTCATGTAAGAAGTTAGCAAAAAAGTTGTTATTCGCAAATTGAAGAAAAACAAGTTTTTGTAATAATAAACACTACTATTTATTTTTTCACACTTCTATTTTTACCTCTAAGCTACAATATTATCATTATTGATATTATATAGGTACCGATTTGATACAGGACTGTCTTAATAGCAATTGAAATAAAATAGAATAACGATTTGTTTTGCAAATCTGCCCAATAACCGTCTAGACATAGTGAAGAAAGACTATTTGTTCTAGAAACTTTGAGAAATTTCGGATTCATGCCTATAGAAATTTTATAATCTAAACATTTAAGCTTTCTTAACATCAATCAAAAAGTGATCTGTTTTGAGATGTATGCAAAAGTAAATATTATATACAAAGATTTTTTAATTTTTGAAACTTTCGTATTAATATGGCCGCTGCACACGAGGCTAGAAACGCTGCTAGATTCCTTGCTAGATTTGCCTACTAGTTTTCTAGCGCTGATGGTTTTCTTGTTTGCTGTTAAGTGCTCGCTCCTCACGAGACTGTTTTTCAAGCTTGTTTTGTGGATAGATCTGATGTGCGCGCAATGGCATTCCAATATAAACACAGAGCAAAACGTGTCTGTTGTCTGACTCTGAGCAGAATGACGCCATGTTGGTTTGTGGGCGTTTGTTCAAGTCCCCACGTGACAAGATACTGCTTCCTTGATTGATTCTTTCTCATACCTAGCAGCAGATCTAGCAGGGAAAATAGCCCCTGTTCTAATTTCAAAACCTATCTTGTGAGCTAGCAGGCCAGCCCGCAGTGACGTCATTTCCAGTTTCGTACTCAGCCTACCGGCTAGAAGATCTCCTAGCAGCGTTTCTAGCCTCGTGTGCAGCGGTCTTTAGTTCGGCATAGTTAAACACTAACAGTATTGGATTTACCTATACATTGACTGCTGCCCAGGGAAAAAAAATTGTCGCCCAACCTACCCTGGGCCAATGAATTGCAGCTTTTTGTATTCAAAAAGCGATTCCTGGCGAAGCTAGGAACCAGAGGCATAGGGGAATCGCCAAATTCCTAACCTAAAAGCACTTAACCTACGCAACCTAACCTGGGCTGTTCCACATTGTCTCTGAATCCCAGCTTCTTCTATTTCATTTATATTTGTAAATGTTTTCCGGGAAGTCCGGGAAGTAAACAAATATGGACAGCCAATCAGCTCATGCAGAACATAAATCACGCACTTGTTTTAATTTAATTTAATTGATAGAAGCGAATGTCGTCATGTAAAATTTTCTGGAATTTCACAACATGTAGAATTTCGAATGATTGGTGTTACTTTTTAAACTTCTTTTAAATGAAAATAACATTTTAGTCTCTCACAATCTGCCGTCCTCAAAAAATTGCCGCCCTGGGCAGTAGCTCATGTTGCCCACGCCTAAGTTAAACTTCTTCTCTTCGGAAATATTTTTCATAAATGTGGTACTGTAGTAGGTACTCGACTGGACCAAATAGGATCTAGTCGGTCTAAGGCAGCCATTCTCAAAGTGTGCTCCGCGGAACCCTAGGGTTCCGCGAAACCCCTGTGGGGGCTCCGTAAGAATTTAGAAAAATATTAAAAAAGAATATTGCGTATACCATAATAATAAAAAATATTATGCTATACGCACGCCGACAAAAGAAGCAGTGCGAGCTGATCAGCCAGCAAGAAAACAACGTTCATGCCTATTTAAAAGAAAACTTTAAAGGACATTTTGATTTCGTATACTGGAATAGTTAATAAAATTATTATTATTTAATGTTTGAATGTGTTAACATTAATTATTTTCAATTAAAAAAAAAGAAAAAAACAATAGGTACATCCCTTTAGATTTTTTTTAATAAGTAACTGTTACATTGTACCTACTCGTATTATGCTTAAAGAATGCACATAAAGACATTTTTGTTTTATTGGAGGGTTCCGTCAAGTCTTTCGCTTTCTAAAAGGGTTCCGTCACCAAAAAAGTTTGAGAACCGCTGGTCTAAGGCTAAGACCGCAAAAAATGTAATTACGGAGATATCGATATGGTCTGGTCGGATTTAATTTTCGGATCCAAGTGGGTCTTAACATAGTGCCAGCGCGTGACTTATAACAATGTTAGTCGATTATAACACTTATATATAAGAACGTATAATACTTATGCATAATACATGTGTGATACAGAGCGCATGTGTGACTGCGGTGATAATAAAATATTTTGTTTTCGTCCACTAATGTTTAAAAATAGATAGAAGGTCAACACGATGAGGTTAATCTTGCTTAAGTATACGAAGGACGTCTAACCAAGCGATATACCGTATTCATAGGTTCATTCTAAGTTTTTAACAGCGGTTAATGACATATGTGAATCATCCGATAATATTTCCAATTCAAAAAAAAATGAAAACTGGAAAGGTCATTATTTGTCGCCGTTAAACAAACATCACACGAAAGTAAATTCAATAATTTTCCACGATAAAAATTTAAGCAGCAATGCAGCGCTTTCTTTTATGCATAGTTATACTCGTTGGCGCAGCAATCCAGCGTTATCAAACATGCTGAGTTTTTAACGCTTTTTTGTACTTATGATAGACGTTTACAGTCGGATTACTAATGGTGTCTACGTGTCCACTGAATAATTAAAACTATATGGTCAGAAAATAAGAATGTTATAGTTTGTAAAATAATTAACTATTCAACTTAATGATGAATGTAAATTGTAACGCTTAATCAAGAAATGACTCCCTTTTACTGTTGTAATTTAAAAACGGCATCTAATGTAATGAAGTCAAGTGTCGGATATAAAATACTAGTGTTGAGCGATTATGAATGACATAACCGAAATATTTCGATTATGGTCGAATAATCGATCATTCGATTATGGCCACCGAAATATCATTCGCTTGAATCGATTATGAAATGAATATTAATCCCGACAGTCGACACAGTACTATGTCGACTGTCGATTAATATAATATGGGATATTGATATATTATTCGGTTTCTGCATCTACATGCACTAGTATTTATATGATGGAGTGTATTTTGCAAATAAAAATGCACTGCATACACCAAAGTAAATGATACTCATAATCATGACATAAGAAACAATCAAGATATTAAAAATGCAGATTGAAAATGTCTCAGAAAAATCCATCCTATTTAATAAACTACCAGATAGCTTAACTGAAATTCAGTATGGTAAAGAATTTAAGTTCAAACTTAAATCATTCTTCCTAAAAAATTGTTTTTATGATATTAAGGATTTTTTAAATTTCAATTTTAATGTTTAACTCATGTAAATTGAATTGTAACCATCTAGGGTATTACAAATATATTTCAATTTCTATTCGATCATGCCAGTGATTCCATTATTAATATTGCGTTAAGTAATATTAACAAATCGAAATTGCAAAGTTAGTACATAATTTATAATCGATATTTTGAATTATCATTTGATTATATTGTAAAAGTAAATAAAACGAAATTATAATTGCCAATTGTTTACGCATCATTCATAATCTATAATTCGAATGACCATTCGATTATAAAAACCGATTATTTCGATTCATTCGATTATTGAAATATATCGATTATGCCCAGCACTATAAAATACCTCAAAAACTCGTCAGAAAATAACATTACAGACAAAGCTATTCCGTCCCGTTACTATTTTCTATATTTTGATATGTAATCGAATTTCGAATCTCCAGAGACAACTGAATCTCACCTCGTACACTTCCCACAAGCAAAGAGACACCGCATACAACGTTTAGTTTTTCACTGTAAAAAACAGATTATTTCGAATAAAACAGTACGTGGCGCCTAGAAGACCCATTCTCGATCCAAATAGCGGGGCCACATCGAATGATTGCGTAACGTCCACTGTTGTTCCCGATTCCTTGAACCGGTTTGTCCCGGTCTTCACTGCAGACGCGCGATTCTCGGTAACCCAAAAAATGTCGTTCAAAAATAGAATGACAATCGAACTGCCAAAAGCAGGCCGCGGCCTAAACAAGGACAGGGACTTCCTCTTCGTTATAAGGTTCATTGATCACAAGTCGGTTTTCATAATGTATCGCCGGCAACTGTTTTTTGCAAGAAACGTTATACAAATAAATAATTCCCTCGGTGGGACTATGAAATATGAATTGAGAATGTAAGAAAGCAAGTATATGTTATACTAATAGAAAGCTCAACAAATACATTTTTTTACGTATAAGTTGTATAAGGAAGTTCTTTTTTGAGATTTCTGATATACTTTTTTTTTGTATATTTTTTGTTTGTATAGGCAAACTTAGGCAAATTGTTACCTGTGTATTCCCAAAAAAAAAAAAAAAAAAAACAGCTATAAACAATAGAACGATAGTGGCTGGGGATGGGGCCGTCGAGACTCGAGATATCGAGAAAATTCTCGGTGGGCCGTATTTTTTACAAATGTGTCACTGACATTTAGGAAGAAAAAAATTGATGCGGCTCTAAGCTATTTTCTTATATCGTTTTTAAAGAATGTTTTACGTTTTCTGTCTTTGATTCCCACCCATTTTACGGATTTTTTCTTCAAATAAGGCAGAATGTTAGTGAGTCTGAACATTCTTGGATTACTCTAAAGTTGCGCATTAATGGTACAATATTTCTAAAAAAAATCCGAGGCGGTTTCACCACCTGCGATGTGGACCGTCGATCTCATCTATCTCTGTGCTATTTTATATCCGCCCCCGATACAAATAGTTCATGAAAAGAAAAAATAATTACTCCTACCGGCTTATAAAAACGCAGGATTTTCTCAAAACTTCATTCACATTAACGTTAAAACCTAGGCATGACTTTAGAATGCAGAATTTGTATGGAAAACGGCAACCAGGGCTACATTTCAATTTTTACAAACATAAATATATCAGACGAATCGCACGAGCTATCATATTTACTGGCGGAATGCGCCGCCGTTCACGTAAGCCATATACTGTTTATTCATTTTTTAGGTTATGATATAATGATATATGGAGAGAAGAGTTTTGAAGATATGAAATTATTTAAAACTAATATTGCAGGTGTCTCAGGATGACAAACTACCAAAATCAATATGTAAGTTCTGTGTTCATCGGCTCAGACAATCCTTTGAATTTAGGAAGTTATGCCAGCAGTCCGAAAAATTTTTTTACGCCAAGTTGAATGTTAGCGACGCGTTTACCAAAGAGGAAACATATACAGCAGACGTTAGGAACTATTTTGAAACTCCTGGAAACTGTTCGAATGCAGAATTTAAAAATATAGAAAAATATCCTGGATTCGATAAAATTATAACTGCTTCAATAGAACTGTACGACGATGTAAAAACAGACCAGAAAAAGGAAGATTCGTTGTCAGTTGATAATTTACAAAAGTATTTTATATCAGAAAAATCCCAGTATAAATGCGTTTTTTGTCAGAGAAAATTTTCAAAGATACACGGAATATTGTGTAAAAACCATATTGCTCGCCATTTAGGTTTCAAAAAATATTTATGCGAGCATTGTAACAAAGGTTTTGCTAATAAATATGACTTGAGCAATCATGTCGCTAGAATTCATACACCTGAACAAGACAGTCGAAGAAAACGTCCCGTCAGATTGAGAATCGATACGGAGCTATTGAATAATTCGGAATGTACGACCGATAACAGAAGCGATGCGGAAATCGATGTTCCTGAAATTAAGACTGAAACGAAAGAACCTGAACAGCGTATCATCGATAGCGATACTGCTTTAACGTGTACGATATGCGGAGCGCCTTTCAATACGCAAACCGAAATGCAGAAGCATATAAACGAAACACATTTCGTTTTTTCGTGCGGTAAGTGCGATGCGAGTTTTATGAACGATTTCGAATTGGCCGGACACGTATCGGAATGTAACAAAGACGACGTTGAGGTTAATCGTTTGATCGAGATCGATAATGGTGGCTGCTACAAATGTAAGATGTGTGATTTGAAGAGTCGTTATAAGTCCAAGGTCATCGCTCATACAAGAAGACATCTGGGCATTCGTAATTATACATGCAAGGTGTGCGCCAAAGGGTTCGTCACGAACAGTGATCTGACGCGACACGTCAAAACGCATGTCTCTTTGCGGAAAGACTGTCTCTGTCGACTATGCAATCAAAGGTATACAAAATGTCTATTGTTCGTTCAATGTAATTTATTCCTTTACCATTTCTTATTCTATCTATCCATATAAATAAAAATATAAATGTTTGTTCGAAATCTTTGAAATTTTGACACAACATTAGATTCGAATACGCGCGTGTTTTTATATTTATCTTTTATATACAGTGTGTCCCCAGATTGAGTTTACAATAGGTGAGATTGGCTTAAAATTTTCGAATTGGAATTTCATATTTTGGGATTCCGCCCTGCTTGGTCTGAAACTTATTTTAGGTTTACTTTCGATTTTTTTAAATCAAGTAGGCCTTTACAGTTGAGCAAAACCTCTTTTCGTTTCAGATAAAGTACCTTTTCCGTTCATAGTACGCAAAAGTATCACTAAGAAAAGTTGTTCACAATTAAAAATTATGGCGTTATGCAAATTTTCAGAATGATCGGCCTACTTTGATAATAGAAGTAGAAAATAGGAGAAAAATATTTATTATTAGATAACGATTACATGATAAATCTTAGATGAAAAAACAGGCTGTTAGAAATGTTCAAATTAAAATTAAAATTTTTACAGTTTATCAAAAAAATAAATTAAACTCCAATTATTCTATTTGGCTTCCTTCACGCGATTGTTTTTCAAACAAAACAAAACAAAAGCGGATTTTATCAAAGAAGGCCGATCATTCTGAAAATTTGCATAACGCCATAATTTTTCATTGTGAACGACTTTTTTTAGTGACACTTTTGCGTACTATGAACGGAAAAGGTACTTTACCTGAAACGAAAAGAGGTTTTGCTCAACTGTAAAGGCCTACTTGATTTAAAAAAATCGAAAGTAAACTAAAAATAAGTTTCAGACCAAGCAGGGCGGAATCCCAAAATATGAAATTCCAATTCGAAAATTTTAAGCCAATCTCACCTATTGTAAACTCAATCCGGGGACACACTGTATATAGATGTCATACCTGTGACAGGTAAAAACATACTTTGCTTTGAAAAACAGTGCTATCTGTTAGACATTAAAGGAACACATGCTATACTAAATATTTTACGGCAATGGGAGCGTAACACACACAAACCAGACTGAGCCACAGCAACTCGTGGCCGGGTACAGCTAGTAGTACATAAAAATCATATCGTAATATCATTACTTACTACTAACTTCAATTTACAATATTTTCCACTAAAGGTGAATGTAGGAAAATCGGCATCTCGCCTTGTGTTCGATGTTTATAGTGGATATTTTATGTTTGAGTAGGTATTTTTTGTGTGTGAAATTTTTGGTTTTCTCAAAAACTTGCTGTCGTGAGGAATACTTAGCCTATTTGACCCCTATACGCAGAAATTTTCAGCGTTATTTTATATTTTACTTTGACTTTCACAGGAATGGTAAAAAAATGGATAAGGTAGGCAACTTTGTTAGCAGAAGAGGTGACATATTGCCGATGACAAAAACATATAGACCAGTGATGGCGAGGCTATTACCCGCGGGTCAGACACTGACCTACGCAGGCTTTTAAAATGTTAAATGACCCACGTGTTTATTTCTATAAACTCATTTTTTATATCATAAAAGAGAGAACAGTCAATAATACTAAAAAAAAGATGGACAAGTGCGAGTAGAACTCGAGCCTTGAGTGTTCCGTACTGTTATTTCATAAAAATTAAATTCCAAACTAAGAGATACAGACGTTTGCTTAGGCTCATTTTCTGTAAACATTCTCAATTTCAAAAGTATATTAAAGAATTCGATTTTTGCAATTTTAACAAGGCATACCCCTTTAAAAAAAAGCGATTTTTGACGAAAATCGGAATCTTTCGGAACTTTGATAAAATCATCATGCTTATAGAAAAAAACACGCTGAATCCAATGAGCACAAACAAATGTCTGTACGTCTTTTGGTTTAGAAGTTATTTGCGTTTATAGTTTTCAGAAAATCATATAAAACCTCTGAATGGCCGTAATTTTCAAACTAAAAGAGATACAGACATTTGCTTACGCTCGTTGAATTCAGCGTATTTTTTTCTGTAAGCATTCTCAATTTCAAAAGTATATTAAAGAATTCGATTTTTCCTATTTTTTCAAGGCCATTTTTTCAATGACCAATAGGAAATTTTGAGTCTCAACATTTTTCATTGGTGCTCCGACCAATGAAAAATGTTGCAAAATGTAAACTCAAAATTTGTCCGTCCGACAAAAACTTTTAAACGGTAACTCCGATCATCATGAAATTTGGACACAACATTAATCTCGGTAAATTAAGATGAATGTGCGTACTCATTGTCCCTCCCCCCATTCGTTCTTTTGCACCCGGGTGAAACCGGACAGGACCGCTAATTTAATATAATTCTGAAATCCGATCTACAATAAGTTTTTAATAAAAAAAAATGTAATGGAACGATCTAGCATCTGGAAGTTTTTTTTTATGCAATTTTTTAATTGACTGTCAATTGTTTTTGATGAATAAAAAATGCGGACAGGTACCCAACTAGAAAACAGTATGTGGAGCACGTGCTGGCGGTTCACAAAACGCAGGCCGGCGGCAAATACAAGTGCGACACGTGCAACAGGACCGCGCAGTCTCTAAGGGCCATTATAATACATAACAAACGTCACAACAAGAAATATATGTGCGAAGAATGCGGAGCCGCGTTTGGTACGTGTATACATATTGGATATCAGTTGTTTTCAATTACTGAACAGTTGAATTGTAATAAGAATGCGGTTGTTTTGTGACGAACTAATTTTTAACTGCGGTTTCGCTGGGTTGTGAACCCTAGCATAGCCGTTCACTTTAAGTATGAATTAGTTAATTAAAAATAGTTCCGGTTACTTCCCGATTGATGTCGATTTATAAAATAAACAAAATTGTCAAGCAATTTTTCTCAGACCAATATATTGACAAAAAATAAAAAAATAACAAATCAATATCACATAAGAGGAAGTTTCGATCCGGATTTGGATCTTCTTCAGAAAAATCTAAAAAATATAAAAATTATTAGTATTAGTTATTTAATATTTAATATAGAATGCACGATGATTGAATATTTTTGAAAGAATCAAAAGAATTAATGAAAAATTAATAACAATTTAATTCTTTTGATTCTTTCAAAAATATTCAATCATCGTGCATTCTATATTAAATATTAAATAACTAATACTAATAATTTTTATATTTTTTAGATTTTTCTGAAGAAGATCCAAATCCGGATCGAAACGTCATCTTATGTTATATTGATTTGTTATTTTTTTATTTTTTGTCAATATATTGGTCTGAAAAAATTGGTCGACAATTTTATTTATTTGAAGAGTTCTATTCAGATGTTAGTCAAAGATTCGATTTATAAAAGTTGACCAAAATTCTCCCGAACGAAAACAAAATTATATTGTATTAGTATTGATGTTTATTTTTTTACATATCACTATCAGGTATACCATATGACTTAAAGAGGCATCGATTGACGCACAACAAACTTGAAGGAACATTCACTTGCGTGCCATGCGGGAGAAATTTCAAACTAAAAGCTGGCTACAGGCGACATCTCAACAGCTACCACAGCAACAAAAAAAAACTGCCAAGAAAGTACCAGTGTGAGGCAAGTGTTTTATAGTAGTTACTAGAAACGCACCGAAATTCGGTTCGCATTCGGTAACACCGAACTTTGAATTCGGATGTTGCAGAATGAACCACCGAATTTCGGTTACTGTAATTAAGATTGAATTGATGTAGAAGTTACGTTTCGTAGTATTTATTTTTGTTTAGTCAATGAATGATATTATAATTAATAATAAGTGGGGGGCGACTGCAATGACAAGCAACAGGACAATGCGTCTCAACTTGAAACTGGAAGAAACCGCGCCAATTTTTACCGAAGTTCAGCCGAACGTTGGCTTCGGAAGGTTTTTAAACCGAACATTCGACAGAAGTAGAGATTCGGCAAAACTCAAATTACTAGTAGCTACATTCAGGGCAGACAGCATGATATACTGGATGTTTGTATGCGCGTCGTTATTGTACTAGTTTTATAAATCCTACTAAAAATATTTTTTTCCTGTAGAGATCTGTCAAATGGGCATGTGACATCTAGTGATAGAGAATTTAATAAGGGAAAATGTACATGCTAACAGACTAAGCTCGCCGCGAAATCGTTTATTACAAAAATAAAGCAGATAAAATAAATAAGTAGTTTATTGAAAATGAAATTCGTGACGTTTTCTAACAGCATACTGTTAAATTATCAATTAATGACTTGCAAAAATTACTTTACAGTAAATTATTTTCTAAATGAAACGTGAAGAAACTGTATAAATTAAAAATTATGTATTTATACTTTTTTTAAACTCTCATTCGACAGATCCCAATAGAATACAAACATTGCACAGATAATGCTTTTGAAATTACCATGAACAGGTATGTGGTCATGAATTCAAAAATTCGAGAAATTTAAACCGTCATATTTCGATTCACGGGGAAAGATACGGTCACCGTTGCAAACAGTGCCGACAGAGCTTCATGACAAAAGAACTTCTTGAGCAACACATAATTTCCCACGCGATACAATGCGACGAATGCGGCATGGTGTTCTACGATCGCGCCAAACTCAACAGGCACTCTGTTGTAAGTAAACAATGGAGTCATACTTTAATCATTATTGGATTTATGGACTGAGGAGCTGGCTATGGAGAAAATGGGTGACTCGGTGCAGAGCTGAAAATTTGCAGAATAATAGGAGATAGTATAAGTAGGGAAAAATTGCCAGAAGGCTAGGCGGAAGATAAAGAGCCGCCAGAAGGCGCTAATGTTGCGAAAAATCAGTGCACTTCTGGCAATTTCTATACTTATTCTGTAATTCAAAACTAGATTATATATTATATATATTATACATTATATAGTTATATTAATGAAAATATATGACGATTAATTTTATTTCTATCAAAATGTCATTAATAATTTTGAATATTTGTCGAATGTAATTATTATATCATGTTTGAATTTTTAGTATGCCCTTATAACTATATAATGTATAGGTAATATAAGTATATTATAATATATAATCTAGTTTTGAATTACAGAATAAGTATAGAAATTGCCAGAAGTGCACTGATTTTTCGCAACATTAGCGCCTTCTGGCGGCTCTTTATCTTCCGCCTAGCCTTCTGGCAATTTTTTCCCTATTTACTTATACTATCTCCTATTATTCTGCAAATTTTCAGCTCTGCACCGAGTCACCCATTTTCTCCGTAGCCAGCTCTCCGTCTATTAGCCAATAGCCCATTAAAAATTGATTGTTTTTTTTTTTTTTTTTGTACTCAGGAACATACAGGTAAACGACATCTATGCACGCACTGCGGGAAAGGTTTTATGACAGCCGCCAATTTGCGAATTCATGTCAGGCTACACACTGGGGAGAAGCCCCATGTTTGTCAGGTTTGTAAACATATTTAGACCCTCCCACACGATCACACCATTAAAGAATAATTTCTATGAATAAATGGTTTTGAATGGTAAAAACTTTAAACTCACATAAAAATGTTATGGAGCATTTGCGCTAAAAATGCCCGAAGTATCATCCCGATCCAAGATAACCGTTATTCGGAACTATATTCGTCTTCGCATACATATAATAAACATTCGTAAAATATCTACAAGAGAGAGTTTTTATTCAATAAATTTATATTTATCGCTGTACTTTAAGCGCACCAGAATTTTCATGGCTCTTTTCTATATTTTAAATAAGCGTTGGGCTGGTGGTTCTTTTCATATAATCTTGCAATGGGTGACAACAGACATACTAAGTTTTAAAGAAATAGTGAAATATTAACTAACCTTTTTAAGTAGACAGTCTCAGTCACCGCCTGGTACATGGTACTGTTTTTCTGATGTCGTTATTTTTTATTTGCATTCTATTTACACACACTTCAATTAACATTTACACAAGTCACAAACCACATTGTCCAATTTAAACAATTATTATGACAGCTTGAAAAAACGTTAACATTTATAAATTTTGATTCACTGTTACCAACCGAACCATAACTGAACAGCCCGCGAAGTTTGAAACGATTTTCGAAAACAATATAATTGGGCATTTCTATCATTTTGTGGTTGAATCAAGGATTACAGAGATGCTCAAGAACTGATCTTGGTTAAAATCTTAAATTATGATTTGGAAAATAACCAACAAAACTATTTAAACGCATAAATGCATTTTGTTTGGTTTAACAGCTTTTAGACTATGAATTTTAATATAAAAATACGCTGCATCTAATGCCATCTCGAAAACTATAGTAAAAAATTGGTTGTCTGTAAAGTCGGTTTACGGACGATAGTTTTACGTGATAACGTATTCCGTAATACATAACCTAAATTTTAGTAGCTGTCAAACTTGGGCCGAAGCCTACTGCGCTCTCACTTGCACGCACAGGGTCAGGCGGAACGTTAGGAACGTTACACTTTTTCATGCGTGCAGCTGGTGTTTCATCAATTTATAATACGTTATCACGTCAAAAGTAACTAAACTATAAAAACTCAACACTTTTTAGCGAAATGTTTGATTTTGTAATATGTTATAAGATTGATTTATAAAAATAGATATGCAACAAAGGTTTCCCGAGTCCAGCATCGTTACGCAACCACGGGATGAAGCACTGCGATGTGGCTCCGTTGTCGTGCAAGTACTGCACAGAGACCTTCAGACACTACGGTACTTACCGTTACCATATCCTGAAGCATTCTGGCGATAGACGACACGAATGCAAGACATGCAAAAAACGGTTCTACAGCAAGAACGGGCTTGCTAGGCATGCCCCTGTTCACACAGGTGATTCCAAACTCAACGTCTGACATTATAAATAATCAGATTAATATAAGAAAACAACTTTCATCGTTGATTCACCCACAGCTCTCACTTCTGTGAAGGTTCATATCTGACGTTATCTAAGATAAAAATTAGCTCTCGCATGATGTGAAATATACAGTTACAAATGGCTATATATTAGAATGATGAATTGACCTTACTGTGTCACTGTGGAGTAATGTAACTCAGTCCGCCGCGATAGTGGAAAGATTCGGGGTTCGTATCCCGATAGTGACATTGTTTGAGAAATAAATTTTTCTAATATAGACATGTAACAATGGGTGTTTCAACAATGTAGCAACAGAAGCTATTCTTTAAAATTATAAATACTATCACTTTAACTCTGAAATAAAATTGAATTCTAGGGGAACGGAATTTCAAATGTCCGGAATGTGACAAAGCCTATGGTACCAAAAATTCTTTACGAACCCATATGAAGATTCACAGTGACGTGCGACCTTTTTGGTGCTCCGAGTGCAATCGAGGATTTAGCCAGAAGCACTGCCTTGTGACGCATGCGAAGACGCACGCACGCCATGATCTGTGACATGCCATTGATGTGAAAAGCAGCTAATCAAGAATTCAACTGTGATAATTGGCTGGGTTTTAATACAATTTTCACCTTTAAATCTAGAATTAAGAATGTCATTTGTTTTCAACTAATTGGAAACAAATGACATTCTTAAATCTGGATTTAAACTAAAGCTTGAATAAAAGCATAAATAAATGAAAATTGTAAGTATATTATTTTTATATAGGTAAAAGTCAGTTTTTAGTTTTTTTTTTATATTTTTTTATACAAATATTGTTGATTTATTAATAAAGTCTATAACAAATTATTTAAAATACAGATCTTCATTCGTATAAATTATATGGCACTAATACAGTTTTATAATATTATTAAAATATCAATTATTTTTTCTTTTAGTCAATCGAAAACACGAATAAATTGTTAACGCTATTAGATTTTAAAAATTTTCGTGTTCAACAACTTTTTGCAAAATTTATATTCGCACAGTTTAAAAAATTAGTAACTAAAAATACAAAATTTTCAATGGTATCAAATATGGCACAAAAAAATCGTAGGAAATGTTTTTGATGAAGTGTTTAGTCTTTTACGGAAACGAGACTTGCACTCGTAGACAATTTTATATGAGGAAATTTATCACTTTTCCCTTTTATGATTTCGCCTTTCCACAATGTTAAGTTCGGATAACTCAATTGACTGCAATTAACAAAAGCGTTTGTATCACTCAGTTGGTACATCACTTGAGGTTGGATGGTCGTTATGTTATCGGAATTATCGCAGATTATACTGGCAAGCGATGTTTTGCGTATTTCGTCTAACTGTGCCATCGTAAATCCTTGCGGGAACTCACCGGTCTCATACCAAAATCTGTCGCCACGTTTTAACCTAATAAATTGGTCTACTATAAGGCAAGTTGCTGTTTCGCCAAGAATTCCGCCCTCTCTAGGAATTTCACTCAAGGCACCTGTATATAGATCTATGTCGTCAACTGATCTGTAAAAAATGAGCATTTGTTTTATACATTACCGTGACTTTTCCGCGGTTTCGTTGAATGTAATTTCAGTTTTGACGGAAATATCTTAACTTTAGTCGGATAAGTATTTGATATTTTAAATTTGAGTATCGATAGATAGCGTACAAAGTTTCATTGATATCAGTTCAGCCATTCTTCAATACAAACACAAAAAGTATGGAAACAGTTTATATTATTAGTGAAGTGAAACTTTTTAGGCGCGCTTGGGGGGAAAATTGCCTGGATCAGACGAAAAGTGAAACGCTTCCCCTTCTTCGATTTCAACCGAAAGTTGAGAGGAAAGAGTGGGAGAATCGTTTCCACTCTCTCTCTGTCAAAGCATCATGCGCACTCTACACGTATGCGCAGTGCGTACCGAGTGTATACAAAGCATTTTCTCTAGTCACTATAACAAATTTCACATAACCATTTCCTAATCCTAGGATAATATAATCGTCAACAAATGTAGAATCTAAGAAGTTTCACTTTTTAACGCACGAGAATCTCAAGCATACTTTTTTATACAGTATAAGGATTGTCCGAAAGTCGTTTCAAACACAGAAAACAACATTACTTCAACAAATGTAAAAATCGTAAATTATTGAACTACTTACTTATAAATTTTGGATATTCTGGTCAATGAATCCGAATCCATGTATCCCATCATGTCGTTGAATGTATTGGGTCGCGATAGTCCGCAGTGTTCTCTCCAATAGGGGTATGTCTGCAGGCCATGGTCCCTGCCTCGTTGAATATTCAATGATACTAAATCTAGACCGCATGGTGACACGGGAACTTTTCCGGCTATATCTGATTTGTTGATATTATTGAAGTCAAAAGGATTCTCAAACAGATGCTCCTTTACCTGAAATTTTTAATCATATAATAAACTATATCTATACTAATATTTAAAGCTGAAGAGTTAGTTTGTTTGTTTGTTTGAACGCGCTAATCTCAGAAACTACTGTTTCGAATTGAAAAAAAAATTTTTTTGTTGGATAGCCCATTTATCGAGGAAGGCTATAGGTTATATAATATTACGCTACGACTAATTGGAGCGGAACATAAATGAAAAATGTTGCAAATGTGTCTCAAAATTAGTCCGTCCGACAAATATTATCAGGTGAAATGCCTCAACTAAATACTGCAATATTAGCGTTCAAGAGTAGGTACAAGCCCGGATAGCTCAGTCGGTAGAGTGTAAGACTCTTAATGCCAGGGTCTATGGTTCAAGCCCTACATCGGCGAATATTTTTTTATTTTATTTTTTATTTTCTACATTGCTTTCTTCTAAGGTTTACATTGCTTTCTTCTAAGGTTTACATTTCAATTTTTTAAAATTTTATTACGACTAACTAAAATTAAACAAATCTAAATAATAGCTCATTTGAAAACTGTTACAACTATAGGCACCTATATATAAAAATAACTTTCCTACAGTGTTTTCAATTAAATATTTATTATATTAAAAGAAATTTATTACTTAAAAAAACTATAAATACTGCTTTTTAACGACAAAAACTTTTGAACGGTAACGCCGATCATTATGAAGTTTGGACACAACATTCATCTCGGTAAACTAAAATGAATGTGCGTACTCATATCCCTTCCTTCCCCATTCGTTCTTTTGCACCCGGGTGAAACCGGGCGGGACCGCTAGTATAATAATAAAACGAAAACAGTAACAGATTTCGGGAACAATTAAAGTTTAAAAGAATAACTACAAGCATGAGTGTCTGACTAATATACAAAATATTAACAAATTGACTAAAAGAAAATGTATAGAGGTGTTTTCACTTACTTCTCTAGAAAAGTAGGCGTCGGACGATTCGATATGCGTTTGCGTGGCACCCCTAATGGCGCTGTCCATCGCTCCCGGATTATACAGCTCGTACGGATTGAATAATATTTTATGTAGCTGAATATACTCAGGATTCGATGAGTCATTCCGAAGTTTTTTCATTAAACCCTAAACACAAACAACATAACATCAACAAAGTAATGTTTATAAATACTTATATTTTGAACGAGTGGTTCTGACTTACCGGTAATAATGTGTGAGCGAATCTAAAAGCGGCGGCTGCAAATTCATTAGCTATGGAGGCATCGATAGTCGCATTGTATCCAGTATAATAGCCAGTGCTGAGAGGATTCAGTTCAGCGTCGTCCATCAGTTTGGGACCGAGCAACACAGGCAAAAACTCATTGTAAGTAATATGCTGTATCTGAGCACTTACTAACCGACGAGATTCCTGAAACAGTGTCTCGTCTGACCAACTTGGATTAAGCTCTTGTAATTGTTTAGCGATCCGATTGTGCTGTCGGGCCCACAACAAATGCATTGTCGTCAAATGCAAATTTTCGTTTGATCTGGCATCTCCTGTGAAATAGAAGCAACAAGAGAAGTTATCGAGTTATATCTACAATACAAAATAGGTGACTTTCACGTCATATCTACTATTCTACTCTCCATAATAGGTGTTTTAATTCCTATGCAGTTAGCAGAGGACTTGAAATTTACACAGCATCAAAATCTTTCGTTCAGTTAACATTCAGAGGTTCCCAAACTTTTTTGTCTCGTAGACCACTTGCCATGTTTTTCGGTTTTGGGTAGACCCCCTGCTTATCTGATATTGATTTTTTGAAAATTCATTAATTTCAAATGTATTTTTGACAACCGGTATAGTGCTACTCACTTTGAACGATTTAAATTTATAACGGTAGTGAAATGTAGTGTGAAATGTTTAGTTTTATACATTTATTAATTAGATTCAAATTAAAATTTACTTTCTGTTACATAAAATAACTAAGCAAAAAATAAATGCTTTTAGTGTGAGGGATGAACCTGATGCTTTAATAATAAATTTTCAATATTTGGCATCAATTTAGTTAGATTTAATCTTAAATCTCTTCTGTTAACGATGTCCAGTTTGTTTCTTTTTATGTTAAGAGAGTCACTATCGTTGACTCCCATTTTCATTTCATAGACCCCCAATTTTTTTTCCCGCTGACATGGACCCCTTGCAAATTGTCGTCGACCCCTGGGGGTCGATATAGACCACTTTGGGAATCACTGAGTTAAATACATGAAGAGTTTCCAAAATCCTACCCGACATAAAACAATATCGCCCTTTCTTGTTCATTTCTTCCCGATTGCAGCCATCGTTAGGATCAGTAGAGATTGGTAAAAGCGTTCTGTTATCCGGAGTGACAAACATCTTGAGTCGGCCACCGACTTGGTCTCTCAACTTTTTCATCAGGTCGCGATCACTTCCATACACGGCTGAACCATCCAAGTAGGCACTGACTTGATTCAACTGTTCTCTAGGCCCTGAAGAACAAATTCATGCAATTCAACAATATTAAATAGTACCGACATCCTAAATGAAGATGGCGACACTAAACTATTCTATTTGCCTTACCGAACGAACATGTGGGAGCTGGTGCAGATCTTACAAATTCCATACATGTAAGGTTATAATTATGATAAAAAGGATCTCCCGGAGCCAGTCGAACTGGGAAACATTCCGGATGAGGTATCAAACCTGGAGTTATATCGTCGGGACAACACGATATGGCACTACCGTTTGCACCTATAACAAAAAATATGGATGATTTATTTTATTATATATATTAATACGCTAAGGTTTAAGATGTTTGCCTCCCTTTTTAGAAAAAACCACACAATTTCTCCACATAAATTATATATCATTTTACAGATAATTGCTTGCTCTACTGACATCGACAACTAAAAAATTTATTATTGCTATTGTTTTTGTAAATTAATTAAATTAATTAAACTCTGAACAACGTCTGCCATCCGACGGCGTAACGTTAACACTTCGATCTGTCATCTGACCTTCATATTGTAAATACTGCATACTGCCATCTGACGAGCAACGCTAAACAACGCTTTTGCTACTTGCGCCTCTATATGACAATTTTAGTAAAATATTTCTTTTACAACAAAAAGAAGAACTTTATAAGCAGTGTGCAAAATTAGAAATGAATTGAATACCTGCAGTCATATTTAAAAAATAATTTTGTAAAGTGATAATTATTATACTTATTTAGTGCGAATAATTCGCACAGGTCACGCTAGTATGTTAATAATCATTTCAGTGAGCGATAAAGTATTCAAAGTCCAGAACGTAATAAATGTTTTCACCCCTTCTCACCCGAGAAATAAATGAACTAAAAAACGAACTTTTGATGGTTGGAAAGCAATGGCTTTAATTTTCCGCACCTATTTATTTTATACTTAAGATAATATTGGTATCAAGTTGTACCTTGACTTAAAGCAGTAGCTGTGATATCATGATCCATAAATTGTCCCCAGACAGCGAGCATAGCTGTGAACTTGTGATCGTCCCTATAAACCGGTCTGTGTACCACTACACTAACCTCACGCGCCGATGGCAGCTCGCTTCCATCCACTGCTCTTCGTGGAGCCGAAACACCTGTTCAACAAACGCAGTCAGTTGTTAAAACAATAAAAAGCAAACAAAAGAACAATGCACAAAATGAATATATACCGTCAGCGTAGTTTGGTGGCAAGGCTCTTCGGAACGGTGTGAGCGCTACACCCCAGAGTCTTGGATGTAACGGATTGTTGCATGTGCCATCGTCGGTCCGGTATTTGGTCGGTGCGCATGGAAACACTGCCCTAGAACTTATGCACCAAGAAGTCGGCCACCATGTGGCGTTGACCACGCTCGGGCAGAAATGAGCTACACTCCAGTGTGAGAAACTATCGGGTGTTATGTTCTTCCTACAACGTGTACAAATTTTAATTGTTTCGAAAGTTCCAGAGAAAGTATAATAATAATTATTGTGACAATTTTTACAAGTCAAAGTTAATATTACTTGTAGATATTATGATTTAACCTTTTGACAATCGACCTAGTAGCGTAATCGGAAGCATAGCCAATACGAGCTAGTGCTGTAGCTCTCGATGTCGTCGCCACAGCTTTCTGTGCTCGAAAGCTGGGCGTATCTTGTTTAAGAGGGCTTGCGAGGTTCTCGTACTTATCTCGAGCATTTAACGCCTCTGCGCCTGCTTCGTATGCGATTTCCCAATCATCGTCCAATAACGTCGGTAACGAGTGATATGAAACTTCATCTGTACGCAAGTATAATATAATATAATAATTCAAATCTTTTATTAACGTCTGAATAGAACTCTTCAAATAAATAAAATTGTCGACCAATTTTTCTCAGACCAATACCTATTAATGTTTCATTAATTCTTTTGATTCTTTCAAAAATTTCAATCATCGTGCATTCTATTACATAATATTAAATAACTAATACTAATAATTTTTATATTTTTTAGATTATTCTGAGGAAGATCCAAAGCCGGATCGAAACGTCATCTTATGTTATATTGATTTGTTATTTTTTTATTTTTTGTCAATATATTGGTCTGAGAAAAATTGGTCGACAATTTTATTTATTTGAATAATATAATAATACATAATTTTCGATGTATAAAAAAGCTGTCCCAAGATTTGAAACAAGATATAAAGAAATATTCGGAGTCAAGCTAAAGCGTTTAATATATATTTTCGGCATTTTTATTCTAAAAGAGGAAATTTGGATCTTTACCTGGTCGAGGCCAGTTCGGTGGAATTAACGTCAGATTTGGGGTGGTACTATTGCTATTGTTGGAGTCTTCAACTGCGAATGAAATCGTCACCACAAGCACGACGATAAACAAACCGCTAAAATAAATACTTTTATTTAAATATAATATAAATATCAAAATAATGTTATTAAGTTAACTTATGATTAATTTGTTTTTATTAGAGTTGTTACGCAGCTCCGATTCCGATTTCGAAACTACGAATAATTCGATACTTTTTCACAACCAATTCTGTATTCGTCGCGAAATAATTATAACGGATGTCGAAACAAATGCTCAACGTTGTTCGTTACTTAGTCTTAACCCTTTACAACTAATTCTATACGATTGTGACAATCGACAATTTTTTTTGCCGCGAAACAGATTAATTTTTGTGAACGCAACCGACTTTGTACGGTTATTTCGGACAGATTATTTTCACAGTTAATCAGCGGTACACAATTTTTTTAATTAATTTTTCTAGGTTCTTTGGTCCCTAAATAATCAAAAACAAAAAAAGTTTCGCCGGTTGTAAAGGGTTAAGGTGAATCCTGCCTGCAGTAAGTACTTTCTCTTCTCGCACCGCATAGCTGTATTTTGTTCTCAATGGGGTCGTGTTTTTGTTTTACTCATAATTCAATAATTACATCAAAACACGACCAAAATTTTTATTCGATTCCGATAAAATCCATTAACAACCCCTGAATCCGATATAAAACATCCCTAACATCTCTGGTTTTTATTACTGACCAATGTTTCGAACATTATTTGCTCCTTATCAAAACCAAATGTTTTGTTACATTAAAATTTAAGTAGCACTAAAGTGCATCGATAACGATTACACTCAATAAGCTCCATCCTGTTCATTATTTTCAAAGGACCCTCTCTTTTATATTTATTAACAAATGACAATAGCAATACTCACAGCAATGCAGCGCAGACGCAACACTGAAAGTGTCTAAGACGTGCCTTGTGTTGCCTTATTCTGTTTGCATGGAACACATAGGTTGGCTGAGGGTTTCCACCCGTCAGCGGAGTCCGTTCTGTTGAAGTTGACGCCGACTCCATGCTGCAGTGAAAATATTTTCAAAAATACATTAAAAATAGTAATTTAACTAATTTACTTATTGCTAACGAATACCTAATAACGACGAAATATTAAATTAATATTTTCGAATTACTAAAAATAACAATAAATTGAAAATATAAATACTAGGCTCAGACAACACTTTATTATGGACTAGAAGCTGGCTACGGAGAAAATGGGTGACTCGGTGCAGAGCTGAAAATTTGCAGAATAATAGGAGATAGTAGGTACAAGTAAGTAGGGAAAAAATTGCTAGAAGGCTAGGCGGAAGGCCAGAAGGCGCTAATGTTGCGAAAAATCAGTGCACTTCTGGCAATTTCTATACTTATTCTGTAATTCAAAACTAGATTATATATTATATATATTATACATTATACAGTTATAAGGGCATACTGAAAATTCAAACATGATATTATTATAATAACTACATTCGACAAATATTCAAAATTATTAATGTCATTTTATAGAAATAAAATTAATCGTCATATATTTTCATTAATAAAATTACGTTGTTATAACAACGTAATTTTATTAATTTATTTAATTTTATTTCTATCAAAATGGCATTAATAATTTTGAATATTTGTCGAATGTAATTATTATAATATCATGTTTGAATTTTCAGTATGTCCTTATAACTATATAATGTATAATATATAATCTAGTTTTGAATTACAGAATAAGTATAGAAATTGCCAGAAGTGCACTGATTTTTCGCAACATTAGCGCCTTCTGGCGGCTCTTTATCTTCCGCCTAGCCTTCTGGCAATTTTTTCCCTACTTACTTGTACTATCTCCTATTATTCTGCAAATTTTCAGCTCTGCACCGAGTCACCCATTTTCTCCGTAGCCAGCTCTCCGTCTATTAGGCTGATGATCTTAAAATTTTAAAAAAATCGGTAGATAGGTACATTTCAAATAATCGTAGCAGTTGGTGGATTTTCAGAACGGTTCAGTGCTAAAGTATATTTTGTGGAAAATTAAATATCTATGTGTTTGGAAAGGAATAAATTAATAACAAGTTATGCAAAAAAAAAATTAGCCTTCACATTTATTTATGTAATTGATCGTTCTATAGGGTGGTATAAAAAAAATCGATGACACGTACTGCATAATCTCTATTCAATCACGAATATGAAACAAGATACTGGTACTGCATAGTACCTACTTAGTACTATACAATTAAATATTGATTTCCTGAAGTTAGATCCCATCTGATGTTTTAAAAAGTTTGCAGTAAATGTATGCGCGCATTGTATTTTTTGTGCCACCTGAATATTGCAAATTTTCTAAACCGGTGAAAAACAACTAGTCATTGACTGCAAAAAAGAACAAACTTGAATGTGGTCAATGTAAGAGGCTGTCGTCTTTTCTCTCACTTGCACTTCTTGACATATTATGTTATAACACAATATAGGTTTTCAATAAAATGCAAAAAAAAATTATAATTTACAGTGGTCGTTATACTCTGAATCGTTCTGCGCTTTCGTAGAAAATAAACCCACTATTCACGATACGTATATTTGAGGATCGTTTAGTCGTGAAGTATAATTTTGAATTTAAAAAACAATTGCGTTTATAGAAGCAAAATAATAGAATCTGAAATAATAGATTCGATACTGCGACCAGAATTTTACCTGGTTACTTATTTCAATCTATGTAAATTGTCACACAACAATCAATCACTATTGTTATTCTTAAATCACTGAACTGTGACTATTTAAAACAGCAGGCCCATGGGGCGACGCACCTTACACAAGCTGGATTAAATAGTGATTACTGATTAGCAAACAGAAAGCACAGGTGAGGATCGCTACGACATCGGCTTTACACGTTTTGTCGGTATTATAATGTAAAGTTATAGGGCTTCCTTGGTGTTGGCGGGGGAATATCTAATCATTCAACTTTCAAGACAACATAGACGCACAACATACCCAGTGGCGGACCAATATTTAATTAACAAGAGTTCTTCGCACGCGTTTTTTTAGATACTGATGTTTCACATTCTTCTAATTTAGGATTTATGGACTTTTTTGGTTGATTAACGTCGGGTTGCCAAGTTGCAATCGCCCGGAGATAGTGCATAAACCAAATCGATATAGAAAACTGCTCAATCGAAAAGAGTGTCTTCGAAAAGCAAATGAACAAAAAACAATATACTTAGTATAATCTTTATACATATTAAACTGTCTAATATTGATCTATAATTAACGAAAAAAATTCTAAATCTGCCAAATCTTATAGGTAGGTATTAAAAGAACCTATACCGGCGTACGTGCTAGTTTTACTCACCTATTTAGCGTCTATAATTTACTATTCTTCTTCTTGCTAGTTTTCTTATCAAAATTAATCGCTAATGCAATACGAATGTAACGATGCGCCACTGTTTCGGTGATTAAACCAGTTAGAAACGGATAGTTGAGAACAAATAACGCGATTTGTATCTCTTATCATCAGATATAATATTCTATTTAAAAAATAGTATAATGTAATTATCTCTTTTATTTTTTATAATTTCATAAGTCATAACAACTTTAAACATCAAAATGTAGCAACGTCTAGCTTCGGTTTTAAATGAACTAAAATTATTAAAAAATTTCCTTTAAAGCAAAAATAGGATAGCAAAAATTTTTAACTATTTAACCAGTTCAAACCTATGTACTTGCAATATTTATTTTTATTGGAAAAGTTCAAAAATGATAACAAATTAAGATTTATAAAATTTCTACAAAATTTCAAATAATAATTCGATCTATTTTGAAATTGAGAAATAAAATAGCATTGAAATGAAAATACAAACATCTGCAAATCAACTCATGCATTTATCGGGTCCCAAAAAATTAAACCAGATACGTAAGCAAAAAAATTCATCTTTGAAATAATGAATTAATATTAAATTTATGAATACGTGCATAATATACCAATATAAATGCTCCAACGGTAGCATACGGTCACCCATTTAAATTAAGGCAAAAAACGACGATTTCATTAGCATTTACAAACTAAAAATATTTCGTTTTGTTCCGATTAATTAACTACGCAAGATAAAAATTATTCCGCAGTAATAATCCCCATCAAAACAGTGATTATTCATTTGTTTTTGTTTAGAGTCACAAGATGACGGAAAATTTTATGTTATTGTGAAACTTCTCATCTCGATCTTGTTTTGTTTTGATTGATTTGAACCAATTTGAAAAAAAAAACAATCAATGAAACCTAAACACATGATCGACTCTTTATCATTACAGATTACTGAACGGAATTTCTGTCTACAATAGGGTATATGCATGTAACTTATATTTAGTTTAAATGTTATTTTTTGTAATCTTTATTGCAACTGATTAAACTCTAAATAGTTTTTTTTTTATAAATTTTTGCTAAATAATAAATATTAATTTAAAAAAAATGCAATAAATACGCGCGAAATATAAAATATCGAAACGTAATGCTATTGATTCGACCGTAGTGTGACGTCAAAAAACACGTAAACATATGATTGCCATAGAATGATTGCCTCTTTTTCAATACAAATTTATTTAAACGTCACATATCCCCGCGCAAAAATGGCGCGTTTAAATAATCAAAATAGCTTGCCCAAAAAGAATATTTATTTTTTAATTCAATAAGAATGTTTTAATGAATGATTTCATGTGTTTGATAACTTTTAATATAAAAATAATTGATTTTAAATATTTTCAAAAATTGTGCATATACCCCATTTGGCTATTTTTATCTGCCATTAAATTACACGGCTTTTTTTAACCAGATTCGCTCAAATGAAGATTTTATGTGTAAAAAATAACAAATTTAAAAAATATTTTTTTCAGACTAGTAACAGCTAAATTTCGTTTCGGTTTGTTAGGTAGCTTAGTCTTTTGAGCTGTGTCATGCTCTAAGATAAAGTGACAAACAGACTTTTTTCCAAAATATATTTTTTAAGTTCGGGGATCTCAAAATGAAAACAGTAAACTTGTGAAAAGTTAGTTTTGATCTAAATTGGGATCATTTCTCAATTGTGGAGTTGGAATATGATACAACAAAAGTCATTGTGAAGGATTTAAATAAATTTGGAAGCTTTAATTTACCTGTCCAATAAAAATCCCGTAAACGTGAAGATAGACAACGGTGTTAATAGCAGTTAGTTGTTTACAGTGTGAGAATACCCTTTGTAGATGAGCCACCTGTTCTCGATTGTAATGTGAGACATATTTTGTATTCATTTCTAGTTCAATAAAAAAACACTGCTGGTTTTGTTATATAATATCGAGAAGTAGCTACTAGAAAACAAATGAACAGGGTCGAACTCATTCAATTCTTTCACTACTACATAAGTAGATAGTAGATACTTAAAAAAACATCAGGCATAAAGTCCGTCGCAGACGCTCATACATATGTGTTAAGACAAGTTTATACAAAACGTCGCGTTTGTCAAAATCAGTAAGTATGAAAAATGTCTACACGCATCTCTACAGCAAGCGTATTCGCATTTCCATGGAGACCATCATTGCGCAATTTTGTTTTCGAACCCATATGTGCGTCTATGGCAGGCTTAATGTAATTCTATGGAAATGAACAAGTTTTACCTTTGTTCGTGTCTTTTAAAAATACTTACCGTGATTTGAAATCAACATTAAATTGTGTTCTTCCTGTTTACATAGTACGCCATGTTTAACATTTAGTGAAAATGTACAAATCGCACGCTGAGAGCGTTATTAAATTCCTAATATTCTATTTTCAGTATAATTTTTTTTTATTTGATTATAGTCAGGTTCTGTTAACGCGGCATCATATTATTACTTGAAAATCAGGTTTTATGTCTTCACTTTGCCTCGAACAGTGGTGGCGTTTAATCGAATTTATTTCAGGCACTTGACAATATTTTTATAACAATTTTAATAAATATTATAACATTTATCTTAATAAGACTGAAATATGTCTTTTCAATTTAGGAATTGTAGGCTCCGCCTCTCCAAAAATATTTAAGTGCGTTTATTATTGGTATACCTAAATCAGAATTCTGTTGTTCATAATCCAATTTGAAGACTTCCTCGTGTCACCCCTGGTTACATTTAGGCGACATGACGCGAAGCAACAAATTTTTGCGTTTCCAAAACTTATACCTAGGAGCGGATGGGCCCACAGGGATTTTGGGAGTTCCCGGTAGGCCGGGGCCCGCCGAGGCCGATTGCCTATATTAGTTTATATTTTTATTATTTGATAGATATAATTCTAAAGTAAATTAATAATACGTTTTTTGTCTTTGAGCTTTAATTTTTGTGGCGGCGAATAGAGAGGGTCCCATGCTCACTTTACACAGGATGAACACAGTTGTCTTATGTCGCCATCTGATAAGAATCTGTATATTTTTTATAACAACGTTTTATTATTATAAATCGTGATTGCTCTCTAATTTTTTATTCATTAAAAAAATCTAATTAGGTCTTAATGGTAGGGAATTACTTTTATTTGTTTACCAGATAATCGTGTTTACTGGCAATGATAATAATTATATTTGAAGGTCTTTTTTAATATTTGTATATATGAATGAAAGTTTAGTAACAATTAAAAATACATTATAATCACTTTTTCTATTTTTTTATAAACAAAATTGCTGATTTTACTGTACTGTAAAATAACGTTACATCTAAAATCAGTTTTTCAAAAGTCAGGTTATCGGTAAAAAAATGCAAACATCAATAATTTTTAAAATTGTATTTTACTATGTTTATGAACAAACTTTAACAAAATGCTTCATTATAAAACGCAATTAAATACTGTAAAAATGAATCAATATTACATCAATTCTTATGTTTCTGGACCTTACCAAACAGTTCTCAAAAAATGCACGACAAACGGAACATTTGAATTCATTAAAACTAAAACAAAGGCACGCCGACGTATAAAATAAAAAGATAAATCAATTTAATATCAAATGATAATAAAAATGGTAAACGAAGTATGTTACTTTAGAACATAATTAACAAACGAACGGCACAATCTAGTATATATAGAAAATTTAAACTGGAAATGTCGCCCACATATCATGCGCCTGTGCCCTGACTTTATTTTTATACGAATGGATCTAACTTTGTGAAGTTGCTGTCGAAGATGTACTCTATTATTTTCATATCGAATGATACAATATTATGATATATGTTTTTCGATTCAATTTTAAACGTTTCGATTTAAGATGGGTAAAACCGAAATAACTTTTAAGTGTTTTTGAGATATAAGATTACCTCCGAATGTGCAACGTATGAACGATTCTAAATTATAGACGCTTTCCAATACAAATCAAGATGGTAGAAACTAAAAATTCCAGCCAACTAGACGACGAGAACAATCCATCTAAAAAATACTGACATTTGGCATAATAAATAAAATAAAGATTTTGTTAACGCGTGCGATATCGCGGGTAACGACTAGTAATTATTATTCATGTTACGATATTTGCTTTTTGTTTTTGTGGTTACTTATGGTTTCACATGCAATATTTAACCAAGCTCATTTCTTCTTGTGAGATTCATAACTACACAACAAAAGAACAGCTGAGTTTTTTAGTTTCAAAATACATGCAAAGCTACGTAACGTTATAACGTTATTTTAAGCGTATGCGCCGATTTGTCCCAAAATCAATAGGTTCCTTTCTATTTACGTGTTAAACATCCTACCAAAATTTGGTTCTGCTCTGATCAGCGATTTGACTTGTATCGTGCTCACAGTCGATTTTTTCCAAAAATATATTTTTTGGACTCGGAGGAACTCAAAAAGTAGATTTTCACTTAAATTAGTATCATTTCTCCACTTGTAGAGTTGGAAGGGTAAAAGTTCCCATTACAGCTAACTTCGAAGAGTTTCGAGTCCAGTGAAGAGCGACATTTCTTGTCTTCTGTTTTCTACAATCTTAGGTCTAAGTATTATTATAAATTAGCTTACCTATATCTTCGGTTTTCCTCTATTTTTATTTTTTCTACTGGTTAAAAAATCTTTACGCTTATAATAATAGTCACAAAATATACGCAGTGTTTTGTTTCGCTAAAGTTGAATTTAATATGATATCGGAATGTTGATTAGACACCCGAATGTTTTTTTTATATTCAAATGAGGTTTGGTTATAAATATTTGTAGACAACAAGTACGTATACAGTACAAACGCACATTCTAAATTTATTTAATTTTCAGGTTCGGTCAGTGCGTACTTCAAAATCCATTTACTGACAGGATTGCTTCACACAGACAAAAACTAAATAATTAAAAGAAAATAACCCATATTAAACACAACTTTTACGATTATCAAATTACACTAGCTTATATTATTTCTTATCAATTATCAAATAAATAAAAATGCCACAACTGGAATAGAAAACTCAACGCATTCAATTTTAATTACTCGCTGATTGCACTTGTTTAAACCAACAGCATACCAACACTTAAAAAAAAAAAACTAAACACCTGAATAATAACGTCATTAAAATATGATCATGTGCCTAGATTTTATTTTTTAAGTGTTGACATTTTTGAATTACAAATGTTATTTTTTTGTGCATTATCACTGAATCTAGTACATCTGTAAACAATTGACTTAATAATAAAGGTGGCCTAAAATGTTATACATGCATTTTTTTTATTGTTTTTCCGATTATTTGTTTTTTTAACAATGATTCAAATGTTGCCAACAGCAAGCAACTAAATAAAAATGTTACATCGGTTTCCTGACTTTCAATCTATTTTTTTCTGTTAATATTTTTCAAAATACAGATAAACAAATATCATTGCTTATACTCAGTCAACGCTCTCCTGCTGTATTCGTAACGAGATCATATTCCAAGTTTTGCTGTGAATTTCGCGAGAAATTCAGATGAAAAATTTTTGCACAGCTTTAAAACCCAATAATGTTTCTAGGTAATAAATTAATTTCGGTTATTTTGTACTCTTTTTTCTGTAATAATAAAAATAAAAAAAAACTTATTGATCTATACTTTTTAGAACAAAGTATGTCTACACTTTTGCGCTTGATATTATTATCAAGCATAGTAAGTATCGAGTATACTTTGAAAGAATAACAAAAGAATAGAGTCGACTCAGCACAAGCAACAATATGGTACGCGCGATTTTAAACCATTGTTGGAATATTATAAACTGAAATCCCACAACCGGTGTAATTGATAAATACGTGCAATTGTCAAGTACACCATTCATATGATTACGCTTTGGTGTTTTAAATTATCTTTTTAACAAATACTGTAAACGTAACCTTCAAAGACACAATTGAAATGATTCTTATTGAAATGATTAAATATTTAATGAATATATTATGTTTGTTTAAATATACATTTTGCGAATCATTAAAAAAGTGAACATCACATACTTTATCTGTTTTGTTTCATGCAGTGTGACAACTGTAATTACGGAACAAATTTAGAGACATTAAAACAATTTCTTAATGCATGAAAAGCTCATTTTACGGAAATGTTGCAAGGAAAATATTTAATTTTACTCTAAAACCAATAAAAACGTTATTTTTTTCAAAGTAGATTTAACTAGCGGAACCGTTATTAACTATAAAAAAAAATACTGCGACTAGTTCAAAATCAACCTGTAACAGAAAACATACGATTAACGGTTGAAAGATGGCAGCACTACAAGTCGGGCCATGGCGCCCCATCAATTACCTGTCAAAGCCGCGACAGGCTGCGTTACACCAGTATGGGTGTTCTGCCGCATTGCGCAGATCAGTCTTTTCGTACTTTTCTCTTTCTGGGCATATCGCCAGCTGCCTCTTCACCCTGAAACAAGTCTGCGTTATTTAAATTCCGTACAGGTAAACCAAAGTATTCGTTTTAAATTCAGATGACACATGCTTTTCTGAGTAATGAATTAACTAGCTGTAACAGTAACCCGCGACTTCGTCCGCGTGGAATTTATGTTTGTTCAGTTCGCAGAGTTTATGAAAAGACATCCCTCTATTTGGGTACCAAGTTTTATCGAATGTGTATAATATACAGGGTGAGTCAGACCACCCGTATCGGTCATTTTTTTCGAAAACGGTTAGTCGTAGAGAGTTGTGTCAAAAATCTGTATTATAAAAGCCCTAATGAAGAATCGAACGGTGATATTTTTTCCCCCCGGAAAGGTCGGCTTCCCTGTTAGTTTGCTCCGGAATGTTCAGAACTCCGTAATGTTAAATGGCACGATATGTCGAAAGTGGTATTGTTGAAAAGATCTTTAAAAAATAAGCAAGTTTTGTAGGACATTTTTTTTTTGTTACTACTACCCCTGTTAAGTAATATTCGTTTGAAATTATTAAAGTCAGAATAACAAACTTAATTTTAAAAGTCGACATTTAAAATCTAGTTACCTAATTAAACTTACTATGTCACAATAAGTTTTCAATAATTGCAATTGTTTTTTTTTTGTCGGAAAATACTTATGAGTACCTACATTACATATCTAGAAGAGCTCCGCAGTGTTTAGAAGTAAATTGAAGACAGTTTGAACATTTGTGACATTGTTTAATTAGGTAACTAGATTTTAAATGCCGACTTTTAAAATTATTTAATAATTTCAAACGAATATTACTTAACAGGGGTGGCAGTAGCAAAAAAAATGTCCTACAAAACTTGCTTATTTTTTAAAGATCTTTTCAACAATACCACTTTCAACCTATCGTGCCATTTAACATTCCGGAGTTCTGAACATTCCGGAGCAAACTAACAGGGAAGCCGATCTTTCTGGGGGGGAAAAATATCACCATTCAATTCTTCATCAGGGCTTGTATAATACAGATTTTTGACACAACTTTCTACGACTAACCGTTTTCGAAAAAAACGACTGATACGGGTGGTCTGACTCACCCTGTATAAAATATAATTAGAATACACAAACCTGCGAAGGCACTGAAGCTTCATTATCGATGTCACCAGTATCGACATCGCCGTCTTCTTCGAGCTTACTCTTGGACTGTGCAGGAACGCGTTCCGTGGTGTCCGCTTCAATTTCTTCGGCAGAGGCTGCGGCTTCATCGATAGGATCGTCCTGAGTTACCGAATCGGTTTTTTTAGCTTCCGCTGCTCTTTTCATTTCTTCCTTTTCCTATATTTTAAACGCACACGAAGTATTTATAACTGATAGCATCTCTCAAACTATTCTACTTCTACAGTGCAATTTAATTGCGAGAAAGCGGTTGTTATTGCTAGTTAGGTCCAGGTCTAGTCCTAGGATCTAGTATATAGACGTTTTATTACTAGAGCTGTAACAAACCATATGTATTCGTCACTGAGTAACGGGTACATCGTCTGACTCGAAGTAACGAATCGTTACTTACAAATTCATTTCGTTACTCGCATCTTTCGCATCCATGTCAGTTCGACACGTTTGATGCGGTTATATGTTATACGAACAAAGTCATACCGTACCACGTATGCAACGCGCTTGGATGCGATGGTACATGCTTGATGCTGTTGCCTGTTAGTACACGATTGTATGTCGTATGAAAAGTAACGAGTAACGTAACGATACGAAAGTAACGGGTACTGGTTTTTTAAGTAACGAATACATACGGGTACACAATTTCTCGTTACTTTTACAGCTCTATTTATTGCACATTTTGATCAAAATTTTGCTTGGAAAAAAAAGACGATTTTTCTCTGTATAGATCAGTCATTTGTTTTTCTATGAGTAGAGTATAATATTCTACATAATAATTACGATGATATTCAAGCGTTTATATGTAACAAAAATAATTCAAAATACAATAAATGACATGATTTTTATTTAGATTATTTATTGTGATTACAATCATATTTAATGTCATTGTCAAACGTGACTTTCTGACAATGCGTTCTGCCAAGGTTAGTTGACTGCAGAAGCTACCTAGTTCCGTTGGATAGTAGTGGGGGAATGACATCATCTGGCGGACTTGTCAATTGATTACGCGGCTGTCATTTATTAACTTTAATGACAGCATCAATACGAAATATTTTATTTAGATGAGTTTAGTTACAGTTAGTAATTATATTAATATTTTACAGAGTAGCTACTGTTTGCTACAATTGTTAAGAAACACCCATTGTTACAACGCTATCAACATAGAAAAATTTAAGGTAAGGAAACAATTTCACCTTTGATTCACTCATAGCTCTCACTACTGTGTTGGTTCATATCTAGCGTTAACTAATATAATTGGCTCTCGCATGATGTGAAAAAATCTGTTACCAATGCTATAAATATTAGAATGATAGTTTGATAGTTGTGTCACTGTGGTGTAATGTAACTCAGTCCGCCGCGAGAGTGGAAAGATTCGGGGTTCGTATCCCGACGGTGACATTGTTTGAAAAAATAAACTAATTTTTCTATGTTGATACGTTGTAACAATGAGTGTTTCTTAACAATTGTAGCAAACAGTAGCTACTCTGTGAAATATTTTATATTATTTGCAAATTTTTAACGTAAGAGATTTACATAGTCTTAGTTAAATATAAATGACATTTTTGATATTGTCATTATAGGCTGATAAAAATATAAACGATCCGCCAGTTGACGTCATTCCCACGTTTACGCTGATTGATCAGATGGAACAAGGCAACCTCTATAATCTACTAATCTTGACGCTCTACTCCCCAGTATGACTGAAAAAAGGAACAAACCAAACAAAATTGTTTTTTAAACTGGCCACTGTTTTGCTTTGTTTGGCTACTGTTAAAAAATAAAATCGTCCGTCGAAGGATTAATAAAACAAGAAAAACACAAACACTGTTAACATTATTTGTAAGAAAAATTTCGTTTTTCAAACAACTAAACATAGAAATAAAAATACACTTACAGCTGTCAATAACGGAAAAAAACAAAATAACTTACGGCAGACGACGATCCTGATGTACAACAGAAGAACAAGACGAGCACTACGGGTAATCCAAACACGAGTACGTACACGGCCCACACCCACGGGTTCTGGTGTGTGAACCTCATCACACGGGTTACGAAGCTCTCCTGCGATCAAACAACACAAATACTCTAGCGACACTACTTTTTACTAGCATTCTACGTAACTAGCGCGGGGGACGGTACACAGCACGGCGTCTGTTACCTCGCGGACTCTCTTGGTCAGGTACCAACCGTAACCAATGATCGGTATCGAACAGTACACAAAGTACAACGTCCAGTAGCCTGGCGAGTAGTTGATTTGTTTCATCACTTTTGTCCACATGGTGTCCTTCGAATTGGTCAAATTGCAAACAAAATTTATTATTCAAATGAATAAAATTGTCGACCAATTTTTCTCAGACCACATATATTGACAAAAAAAAAAATTGGTTGTCTGTAAAGTCGGTTTACGGACGATAGTTTTACGTGATAACGTATTCCGTAATATATAACCTAAATTTATATAATAATTATAATAATTCGAATCTATGATATTGCATCTTTCGCTTCAAATTTAGGTTAATTTTATTTATTTAAATTACTCACCACCTATAAAAATAATTTTTTTTATTAACTTTCTTTCTTTCGTATTTATTTTAAGTCTCAAAGATTAGCTGTCATAATATTTATAAAACAATTGTTTCACTGTTTATAATATAAAATTCCAAAACCTACTTACAATATTGATTTTTATAATGATAAAATTTGTAAGAAAACGATTTTTTCGAGAGATGAGACCTAGCTAAAACGATTTTTTGCCCCCCAAAATCCCTTTTCAGTAAATTTCATCCAAATCGTTAGGGCCGTTTTCGAGAAAAGCACGCACAGGGTCAGGCGGAACGTTACGCGTTACGAACGTTACGTTAGGAACGTTACACTTTTTCGTGCATGCAGCCGGTGTTTTATCAATTTATAAGATTGGTGATTCATCAATTTATAAGACGTTATCACGTCAATAATAAAAATACAAATCAATATAACACAGGATGACGTTTCAATCTTGCGTACAATCGATTAGTTAATAAATAACTTAATACTAATTAATGTTTATATTATTTAGATATTTCTGAAGAAGATCCAAATCCGGATCGAACGTCATCCTGTGTTATATTGATTTGTATTTTTATTATTTTTTGTCAATATATATGGTCTGAGAAAAATTGGTCGACAATTTTATTCATTTGAAGAGTTCTATTCAGACGTTAATTAAAGATTTAAAATTTATTATTAACAAAATAATTACATTGGCTCACCGACGATAACAGTTCGGTTTTAACACTTTTTAAAAACTTATTTTTCTTTTCATATCCATGACTGGTATTGTAAATACCACAAAATAATAACTTGTGTTAAAAAAATTAATTCTCTAAGAATACAAATAGAATGAACTTACAGAATCCTTGTCAATCTTTCTACGTTTCAAGGCGTAAGTTTCAGCTGCCCATTGCTCAGCTGCCTCCAAGTCGTCTGTTACGATTATGTTGTCAAACAGAATGTCCTTCGACATGGACCATAGCTCTATACCTACAGCGGCCTGAATAACAAATGAATAATATAATAACACATGAGTACTGATAAAAGTACTATTTGATACTTCAATTGACTATAAAAAATTGAAATATGTATTCGTACTTGCAATTGTTATTGGAATTTATTTGGGAAATCGCGCATCAAAAAAAAAATAATAATAATAATAATTTCAGAACTGAGAGCTTGCAACATGTAAGCCCCATATACGTGGCATCGCTATGATGTTGGCTATTCACAAGTCTCTTGAACATGTTATAGATTAATTGTTTATAAAAAACAATTTGAGAGTAGATTTTTGGGTACATAAAAAAAAGTTGAAAATTACAGTACGTCTTGTGACGACATATTTCCTAAAGTGAATGTAAGATAGACGTTTCTATTATGCTGTGATACAATAGTCGTGTTATTGCATCATGCGGACACATGGATTAACATATCACCTGTCATTTGTTTGGTTTCCACAAATTGAAAAAAAAAAAAACAAAAACATAATCAATAGTATTTGAATATGATGAGATTATAGTAAACGTAATTTGTGTCTGTAATACAGAAAACAAAATATGAAGCACGAAACATTTCATTTAGTTTTATTTTCTTTAATAAATATCATTATTAATTTTCATAAATTTTGTTATTGTTGAAATATTTCAATTAATAAATACCAAAATTTGTTAAGCTTTATCTCATAGGATAATTAGCGCACAAAATCACTTTTTACTTTGCTTAATAAAATGAACAATGATATCTAATGACTCATAATATTTCAAGTAGATCAAGCGCTTTAAAGTCGAGAAAATTGTCATAAAACTTTTGCACGATTTCCGAGACGGAGAGCACATACCTCGATAAGGTATTGCTGATTATAACCATGACAGTTTTGGTTAATTTCGCTGGATTTTCATACGCCATAACTGCCTTAATACATATTATCAATTGGTACTTACGATTGTGGTCATTTTGAATGGGTTTTTGTCTTCGAAGAAATCAGGGTTAGGAATGCGTCTTGGTTTCCACTTGCCCTTGTAGTTGGGATTGGCAATGTGTGGAGGATGCCATTTGCCTTTGTAAGCGGGGTTAGCGACCATTGGTGGTTTCCACTCGCCGCATCCGGCCGCTTGCTCACAGCTCGGATTAGGAATCAAAGGAGCCTCCCAATCGCCATCCATTTCCGAATCCCAGTCATCGGGCTTCACTGCTGTCGGATCGGGTATTAGCTCCGGTTCATCTTCCAGCCAACCGTCTGGCTTGACAGCTGATTCATCGAGGATCTGTGCAGGCGCAGTCTCGTCCCAGTCTTCTGGTTTCACTGCTTCTGGGTCTGGAATTTTTTCCCGCTCGTCCCAATCTTCAGGCTATTTAATTAAAATAAAATAGATAAACAATCATTTTTAAAAAAAATTGAACTTAATTGTAGGAAATATTCGCTAAATTCAAACGCTTGTGTTCCGTAGCAAATAGAAGTCAAATTAGCTAAATGAATTTTCAATTAAACAGAAAATTAAACGCGGTGTTTTGACAATTACTACAAATCAAGCTATTAATATCTAAAAAAATTGTCATATAAACCTGTAATTTGTATAACCTTGAGATTGACGTATTTATTTATTTACTGGCCCAAAAACAAACCAATAAATTTATTATTCGAACGTGTCTTTAAATCGGATTTCATCAACATTTAAAAAAAAAAACAAATTAGGAAACAAACCTTGCTGTCATTTGGATCATCAATTTCTTGTGGCGGATTAACAGACGGAGTAAAGTCATCGAAAAGATTTCCGTCGTTGATAACTTTATGATCTAATTTAACTTCGAACGTATTATCTGGTCTGAGCACCAACGTGTACAGATGAGGCATTTTATCCTTGAAAGCTTCTTCCAATCTCTCTTTAGGTTTCTTGCAGTGTTTCTCTTCAAAGCTGCCATTCAAAGGATTTTTATGACGGAAAATGAAATGCAACTTGTGGTCATTGCCGCATTTGTCCGGTCCAAACATAATAGTGTATGGAGTTTTATCCTGGAACTTGTTCAATTCCTTCAAACCTTTTCCTTCCGACAATAATTTAATGTATGCGCCACCACATTCCTGTCCATCCTGTAGGGTCACTTCATACTGAACAATCAACGGCTTTGCATCAAATACAAACGGCCGTGAAAAGTGTGAAGCTATTGCTGCGTGCTTCGCTTTCGATTTTAAAACTAAACCGAAATCACCTTGCAGTTTATCGCGCTGTGGCACTTCTAAAGCCCATTCTCCATCGTACTTTGCAATATCGGCGTCAATACCTGCCAATTATAATAAATTTAATCAGGTCTGCCACACAAATTTTCGTTTACCTAAATCTGAATTTTAATTTGGGTTATCTAATGACCGCTGCACACGAGGAAGACTTTGTCGCTGGAATCACCACTGAGCGAACACATAAAAGCATTCACGAAAACAGGCGCCCTAGAACGCTTGAAACCTAGCAGCCAAATCTAGTGGCAGCGACCTTGTGAGAAATTGTTACTTCAGAGGTAATAAGAGAGATTGTAGATCACAGATTTTCAACAACTAACCACATTTATCCAATCGTTTAACCTAGTTGTTAGGCTATGGCCTAAAGCATAGTTTTTCAACCGGTGGTCCGTGGAGATATTTGGGTGGTCCGCGAAGATTTTTGGGATGTTTTATTTTATGGATTTTTAAACTATATTTGTTTGTTACTGTCTGTTTTAAGGAAGTTGATTCGTTACAGTCCCAATCAAAAGTAAGTCGAATTCTAAATGGGAATTTTTCCATAATAAATTTTTACAAAACGTTATAAGTCGATGATACCAAGAAATTATTGTCATAAAGGTATAAATACATTTTTTTAAATTATAATTAATTATTTCAGTATTTTACTTAATGGACTAACTTTTGAATTTTATGTACAAAGTTAGGTTAAAAAAAATAAATTTATGTATTTTTTGCAGTAAATAATTAAAAAAAGAAATTAGAAGTAATAAAAATTAAAATTAAATCATTAAAAAGTTGAAAATTCAGTTAAAATTGTTAAGAATAAAAGTCCATAATCGAAAAGTGCTAAGGTTTAATAATTTTTTTTATTGATTAAAAGTCTCCTAATTAAATCGGAAAAAATATTAAATATGCGTAAGACATCGGTGGTTTACATAGTTAGTTTTCGGAACTGCTGACATTATTTTGGTTATTTTCAAAAAAATAAAATGAACAGTTTGCATGCTAGGTTGACATATTTTTCATAAGACTACATGTAAAAGTTTTTGTTTAATTTTTAACTTTATAAATCTCCTAATGATTTTGGATTTTTTACAGAAAATTTTGCCATAAAAAAATCTATTAAAAAAACTTTATTTAAGATTTTTTTCATTATCTTCGTAAAACGGCTCAACCTCCTTAATATACTTAAATATTGTTATTATATCAGCATAGGGTGTTGCAAAATTAATTGTTTTGAAAAAAAAATCAATTATAAAATATTTATTATGATGGTCCGCAAAACATTTTAGGATTTTTTGGTGGTCCGTCAATGTAAAAAGGTTGAGAAACTATGGCCAAATAAGTGCAATATTTTACTTTAATTTTGAGAAAATGAAACACTTAGTAGATATATTGTAGATTATAGACGCTCAACAGTTGAGGTCATTAGCGTCTCTGTGTGTAATGGAGAATATGCCATCCAATATACACAAAGTGACTGGTATGAGCTCGAGTTCCCCGGAGTGCTAATTCCCATTAAACATTCGAATGTTAACTACATTCCAATGATAAGAAAGTAAGTAAGGCATGTATGTGTCAAAATCGGTATCCAAGACGCGTCAGACAGTTTTCATATACTAGCGCATACAGTTGCGAATGTTTTATATTGGGTTTAAGAGTATTCGTCCCTGCAAATACCCCTTGCACCCTTCATCTCAAATCTTTTCCCCTCGCCTAAAAACGGTTCGCGCTCTCCCGACGCTATTTTTAAAGCTAGAGGGTTCTGGTAAACGCCAAATGAAAGACAAAGAATCAGACTACAGATCCTTCAGGCGAATTTTTCAAAAAAAAATTCCTGGAAAAACTTACAACCTTTTGAAAAAAATAATAAGTTACGTAATGTTTCACACGTAGGCGAAACTGTTTTTCAAAAAATTCGCCTGAAGGATCTGTAGTCTGATTCTTTGTCTTTCATTTGGCGTTTACCAGAACCATCTAGCTTTAAAAATAGCGTCGGGAGAGCGCGAACCGTTTTTAGGCGAAGGGAAAAGATTCGAGATGAAGGGTGCAGGGGGTATTTGGAGGGACGAATACTCTTAACATCAAAACTTCAGAGGTAGCTAAGTAATTTTTATAAGTGGATGAAAATTTACGCCCGGCACAGATTCACAATTAAACAACCTATCCCAGATAGTTAATTTCCTCAGTGAAGAAATCTATTAAAATCGTTTTTATTGTACCTTCCTTCATGGCTTCAGAACGAATCCATTTTTTTGCATACTCAGCGGCGTTGTCAAAATGTTCTGCGAAATAAAATTTGTCATTTGGAATCGGGCTTTTATATTGAATAATATCCTCCTCTTCTTCTTCCTGTTCTTCCTGTAATATTATAACAGTTTTAGCTTATAAAATTACTATTGTAAACATAGCTTGCAGCAAATTCATCGTGCTCCTGTGTAGTTGCTTTTGTATAAAACACACCAGGAGTATGTTACTTCGATGGCTTGCAGAAATGAAGGAGTAACAATAGCACCTTCGAAAGAATTTCAATTTAACTTACTGTTTCCACAGTCACATCGTCATCCAAGTCATCATCGGAGGCTTGCGCAAACGCTCCCAGTAATACGGTAGCCGCTAGTATAAACAGCAGCTTCCAGTTCATTATAATATCAAATGGCTGTAATATAAGATGAAACGAAATTTGAGTCTTTTAATTATCAGATTTGATAAGTCATTAACAGTTCGCGTCGAATTACTCGCGCGTACTGTAAATGATTTAATGAAGGCCAATATTATACAAAAAATGTTTTTTTTTTAAATCTAGGGGCATGCCGACGTAGGTGCGTTATTATAATAAAACATTGACTCTATTAAACATAAATAATTAATTATACTTAAAAATAGAGTTAACCTTTCAAAATTAAAATTAATTAGATTTAATTAGAAACTAATTTGTTTATATTTTTTTTGTAAAAGTGAATTGAATTATGTAAAAAGAAAGTTTTAATTATAGGAAAATATACCTGTTCAATATAACTTCAAATGTTTGACGAAATTTCGATGAAATGTTAATTAACTGGTAAAATTAATTTTCCGGTTAAACCTATGCTCCCTTGATCCAATCACCGTGAGACAGTTGGCATTCTACGATGTTGCCAGCGTTGCCATTTCCAGCTGGGGTCACTGGCCAATTGTAATTGAGAAAATTATAGATGTATCACATCAATGAAATTGATTTTTATGAAGCCACAAATTACAAGATTATTTTGGCTTAGATAAAATTGTAATATCTCGGTTGTGTTTTAAAATTAAATTGATTTGTTTTATAAAGAAAATTTTAAATGTTTTTTGATATTTGGTCTCCAAAAGTTTAATTTCTGGTCTATTGTCAGGCTGTGAGTGTCACAGTACTATTTTATTAAAATGGTCCTTCTTTATTAAAATTCCTATGAAAAATACTTTTCTGATTCAATCATAGAAATTACAATTGTATTACTTGCAAATTTTGTATTATGTTTTAACTTTGGTTTTAATTTATTATAATAAATTGCATAAATATGCCTTTTGTGAATTTGTCTATTCTTTTTTTGACAGCAAATCTAACCACGTGACATTACTTTGAAGTTTGGCAATATGGTTCGACAGCTGTTCCAGATAGAGAAGTTGACATATGACTGGAAAAACTAAATAAATGTAAATAAATAACATGGAAACTGATTTGAGAGTGTTTTCATTAAATTGCTGGTAATAATATAAATTATTTTTAACAGACTTCAAAAAAAGGAGGCTATACAAAGCGTCGCGCTTATTTTTTTTTTTTTTTATAATTCAATTAGAAGCATAATAATATTTTTAAATGTTCTAATTACTAAAATAGCTTGGAGGGAGATTTTTTGAGTGTGTTTCACCGATAATTAATAGTGACGTTTATCATTAAAAAAAAAAATAATAATGTTTTTTTATTGTTTATAGGGGAATTCCCGTAGTTTCGAAAGATCGAAACATTCGAATTAAAGCGATCAGTACGGTTATAGCTTCAAGTAATTACGATATTGTGTGCTTGCAAGAGGTATGGAGTCTATCGGATTTTGAATTGATAGTGCAAAAAGCGTTGGATGTTTTACCATATTCGCATTACTTCCACAGGTAATTAAATCAAAACAGTTGAACGAAGCTGTGGAATAAATAGATAAACAAGTTGAGAGGTCGATAATAAGTGCCAACAACATATCACTGTTTGTAAATAAGTAAAAATTATTAGCTAAATTGAGTGTACAAGAACTAAGTAATTCAGGAAGTGTATTAAAAGCACCAAATCTCTTACAGTGAGATTTGTAACATAGTGATGTCAGTAATGTAACTACCCGTTACTAAGTACCGGGTACTTACCAAGATCCGAAGTACCGGGTATTCAATTGAAAAAGTACCCGTTACTTCGTTACTTCATGTATAGAATAGGTACAAATACCGAGAGAGATACGGTACACAAACACACTGGCGTCCTTCACTGCTTATGAAACTTACAAATACAATACGCTACAGAGACTGCGATACAAAATACAAATGCATTAGAGCGCTTTAATAAGTATAGCCAGTGTATTAGTAAAGTTTTGTTTAGTTTGTTCAACATAAAATGCGTACACTAATTACTTTAGGAATTTTCCAAACTACCAAATAAACAAAACTGGCATATTATTAGTTATTTAGATGATTTTTTGTCTGTCAGTTTGTTTTAGTTTCACTCACCTACACAATATAAAATATGATATCTGTATTGTCTGTACTTAATTTTCGAATTATCATAAAATTCTTTTACGGATGTCTGTATAAATTGTCTGTAAAGAAAACGTTACAGAGAAACTCGACATTCAACAATCCGAAATTGACATTGGGTTAATGGTTAATATTATACAATACTATACAAATTATATTATTTAAATACTATAAAAAATAATTCGCTTTACTCACAATAAATGATAAAGTTATCAACTTAATTATTTGCAAACTTTCAATTAGATTACAACATTGTGATCCTATGGTGTATGGAAAGAGGTTGCATATTGTACCTAAACGACGTGCTATAATGTACCTACCTATACTAGTACCTAATACGTTAATACCAATACCGTATGTATGCAATATGCAATCGGTAGAAGTACCGAATACCGGCTATAGGTATTAGGTACTATACATAGAGCCGGTTTTCAGAAGCACCTAAAAGTACCGGGTAAAAAGTAACGGGTACTCGATATAAAAGTACCGTGTACCCTAAATACTTAAAAGTACCGACATTTGACATCACTATTGTAACAGTCTCACTGTTGCTAATCTAGACTCTAAAAATAAATGCATTTATAACATTATTTGTAGCGGGGTGGTCGGTTCGGGGGTGTGCATTCTGTCTCGTTACCCGATTCAAGATGCATTCTTCCACCAATGGGCTGTCAATGGCTACATTCACAAAGTGCAGCACGGCGATTGGTTTGGTGGCAAAGGCGTAGGATTATGTCGGATACGCTACAGAGATATCAGTGTCCATGTTTATTCTGCTCACGTGAGTTGATGTACGTGTCATTCTGTTTTGTATTTTGTTTTTGTATACTTTGTATTGTTTTTACAGTTGCATGCCGAATACAATCGCAGCTGTGATGAATACCAAGCTCATCGTGTCCTTCAAGCATTTGACACGGCTCAGTTTATTCGTTTAACGGCCGGCAACGCTGACTTAATCGTATTGGCCGGCGACTTGAATACCGAACCCGGCGATCTAGCGTACAGAGTGCTGCGTGCAGTTTCGGATTTGAGAGACGCGTATCTCGAAGTTAACGACGCCTCCATGAGCGATATCTTTGGCACAAATGAAGGACAGAAGAACAGTTATTCCAGTCAGAAAGAAGTTAAAAAGCAGCCAAAAGGAAAAAGAATCGATTATGTACTTTTCAAATCAGGTGCTTGTTCTAAGGTAAACATGTTGTTTTAAATGGCACAGATTTTAAAATATGTGATTAAACAATCTGTCATTGATTTTTGTTTTAAAATTAATCGGTTCAATTTTTTGTTGTCAGGTCGACTTAGTCAAGTATGAACTTCCCTTACCAGATCGTGTTCCAGGTCAGAATTTTAGCTATTCGGATCACGAGGCGGTTTTGGCGACTCTTCGAATACGCGGAATCGAAAAAACCTGTAAGTACTTATAGTAAGGTCTCAAAAAAAGAACTAATCATCATTACAATACAATTCGTTTGAGTCAATGTCAGTTTTAGTTTTAAAATAACCAATGTTTATTTAGGCATAAAGCGTCAGTTATCCACTATGGATGCGACATCTCTGAAGGAAAGCATTGAAGTTTGTACAAAAGCGTTGAAGAGTGTTCGATGCCACAAAATACACTACTGGGTATATGTTGTGCTGTTGGCAATACTGTTGATAGGCACAGCTGGATTCAGGGTGCCGTATTTATTCGAGCATTTGATTATAACCTTGCGTATACTCATTACATTTTTAATGTTCTATGCCCTGATTATGGCAACAATATGGAACAATATGGAAAAAAACGCTATTAAAAGCTGTTTGCTCTCAATGCAGATCAATCTGCAAAGTCAAATTCCTGATCCAAATGATCTGGAGAAACAAGGATCATAGTGTTTAATTGAATTGACAAACAATATGTGAGCAATGCTGAAAGTTTTGCTTTTGTTTTGTTTGACAGTTACGTTTGTAAAACACGAAACACTCATTTGTTAAATTTAACCTTTAAGTGTCACCCCAGGGAAACAGGCAAAGATTACTATCAATGTTAAGCATTTATGCAGTTCGCGTCAAAGGCCGGCACTGCTTGAAATAGTCGAAACTGACTATTTGCAAGCAGTTAGTGGAATATTTTCTATGGGGATACTACAAATTTCTATAGAAAATATAGTTTCTCTATGGCTGGTTTAAATTGCCCGCCACCCCCCCTCCCATCAAAACTTTTAAACAAATTAGTTAGTGAGTTCGGTTCGGGCAAAATCGAGATAAAAACTTATCACAGAAACTAAATTCTTGTATAGATAAATTTATTTTCGAAAATACAAACATTTTAAAACCAGGTAAAACATACCACAATTTTTGTATACCAGTAGTGACACTATCATATTTTTACCCGGCTACTTTCATATTGGAAGCTTGTTTTGTAATTGTGATACGCGTGGTAGAATTCATTATCATTTTTTTAGGTGCGCATGCAGCACAGCTGTAGCATGGATATGAAGTTGATATGAACTTGCTTTTTCCATAACTCAATGTAATACCGATTTTTATCATGTATGACCAGCTGAATCGATTTTGATTGGTTTAAACGTTTTAATAAACAAATCACCATCGTCACTAGCTTGGATTTGCTTTGCTCAAATGTTCAAAATTGTCGGGGAAAAAAAACTATCGTGCCCTTCATTTTAAAATTTAAATATTTTGTTTGACAGAAATGAAAACTCAACGATTTTTTTTAAACAAATTTGTATTAAACATTTTAAATAGTATCATTTCTGACAATCACATTAAAAAAAAAAACAAACCAAATAAACAGATCAATTGTTAATTATAAAGAAAATTAATATAACATTGTAGGTAACAATATTGTTTGAACTGTCATGAAGCTGTTTTGTAACACAAATGTTAAAAATAATGAGTGTCGTTGAATTTAAGTCCCCTTTTAGCGAGTTGAAGATTCCATATATAAGCTAAAAAGAGACGAAAATTCCGGATTTTTAAATTTGTGATACAGAATAATGCCATTGATATTATTTTGTTCATTAGCAACATCTGTCACTGAATTGTATGACGCCGTATTCTCCTGAGATCATCCAGTTCGGGACATCTTTGTTTAACTTATCAGCGATCCCTTTCTTTAAACCGCATATTAAATCTGCTTTTACTGTACGTAAAGTACAAAGTTTACTCGGATGAAATCCTTGAAGTGCTCGATTAAATGGCGTTGTTGGCTCCCAGTTAACTTCGCCTAGTAATTTTCTGTAATTTAAATCGCCTTTGAAAAAAATAAGTTTCGCTTCTGACAATTTTGAATACAGTGCTGCGTCAACGAACTTCATTCTACTAAAATCGTACGGCAGTGTCCAAAAATACTCTTTTTCCAAAACCCAGTCACCTTTTTCAACGTACTTGAGCCAACGCGCTCCAAGTTTCGCTAAATTTTCATCTTCGTGATTAGAAAGAGTATTTAATGTCCAAAAGAAATCGTGTGGCATTACGTCTGAAATAAACCACGGTACTAATTTGACGTAAAATCTGATTTGTGCAGCTAATCTTTTACTTAATATAAAGTCAGCTAAACAAAAATCTGCAAACACTTCATATCCTGAATTGTCAAAAACGATGTCGACGATGCCTCGGCTTCGATCTGATATTGCAAGCCATATTTTTTCTGTATCGTCGGCTAAAATGTATTTTTCTAAACTCTCTAAAACCGATAATGGATCGTCCTTTTGAGATTTCTCGACACCAAGCGATAATGATAAATCACACTTATTTCCCCATAAATTAAGCTTTAGTAAATTTATGAATTCATTTTTATCTTCGCGCTCGTTTTCAGTGTTCAATACTTTCAATAAATGACCGCTAAGTATCGACATTGCATTGACGGATGACCGAAACGCTTGCTGTTTTTGTGATCGGAATGGATCATAGTTTTTTAACGAGTTTGTTAATGCGAATATGTCTCTTAAGCGTCTGTACATATAACATTCAGAATATAGCCAGACTGTGTTAAAATATGTTGGGTGACCATCTTGAGCTGATCGTTCTAGAAGGTACTTATTATAGATTGGAATATCTGGTTCACTTGATGCTAGCTGAGTTATCGGCTTATTCGTTTGTATTTCATACTTTAGTTTCGAAATTTCACCGATGACGGTTTTTATTTCTTCACGGGAATATTCGCCATGCTCTGTAGAAATTTCTTCTTTATTTCTAACAAGATTATCAATTATGTGGGTCAAAATAATGGGCATTCGTTCCTTAACAGTATAAAAAGCGTAACTTCGCTTATAAAATGCAGTTAATTGAACATTGTATGGCGTTTTCGAATCCATATAAAAGTGATTTTCTTCAGACATATCCACTAAAAAGAGGAAATACAAATATTTTAGCACAAAAGAAACGATTTGTCATTCAGGACAATATTAGTATTATGTAACTACATTAAACGAACGTACATTTTTATTAAGTTAAATTTTCAAAATAAATAATTTGCAGTATGAGTTACCGAAATAATAAACTTGTCACGAGATTTCAAGGTCTTTAGCACCTTTTTACAACAATTGTATAAACAACTGATGGCGACTAACAACTTGTCATTTTTAAACATCCGAATAAATAGCCGCCTTTTCTATCCAATCGCGCAGAAATATTCAAGGTAACAATAATCTAGAAATAAACAATCTGAATTTCCAGAAACAATTTTATCTTCAAAAGGTATAGTCAGTTTTTTTAATTGGATAGCTTAAAAACTTCAATCAAAACGCTAAAATAATGTTCTCTGACAAATAACATGAACCAAATGTCTGACACCTCCAATATGCCGAACATATTCGAGCTGTCAGACATTTTAAATGGTTCATGTTATTTGTCAGAGAATCTATAAATTTTTACATATCGTCAAAACGACATCTTTCGGAAAATTTAGAGGGAAAACGCCCCAAAATCAAGAAAAGTCATAGAGGAAATAGGTGTCAGACTAGGCCTAATGAAGCCATATACGAAGTTTGGGGAGAGTATGTGTCAGTAAAATTTTTGCCGACGGGCACTGACTAGTATTTTATGTTATAAAATTTCATCTCATTTCATTCAAAAGTTAAGATGGGTGTGGGGGTGCTTAGATGAGTAGTGTAAAATAAAATATGTAGTCAAGAACCAGTTCAGTCATTCTAGTAATTTACACTTCATAAATTAATCTGAACTGACCCACGAACTATCCCGTTGAGTTCGCAAAAAAAATCAATTAGAATTTCACAAAATGGTAAAATATGTCGCATTTCTTACAAACATAGCTGTCATTTTCGGAGAGGCGAAATATTTTGACGTGATAACGTCTTATAAATTGATGAATCACGTCAATATAAAAAGATGAAACACCGGCTGCATGCACGAAAAAGTGTAACGTTCCTAACGTTCCGCCTGACCCTGTGCGTGATTATTAAATATGATATTCGAGCGGAATACGTTATCACGTAAAACTATCGCCCGTAAACCGACTTTACAGACAACCAATTTTTTTGATAAAAAAATTAATCTTGCACATCTTTTTTGCTCAAATTGCATCTAAACAATTATTAGTATTTTTAAAATATTAAAAATAAATAAAATCTCGAGTTTGAAACAATCAGTATTTAAAAAAAAAATTATGTCTTTGTGTATCATTTTCACTTGCTCATATATTGTTAGGCTTCTAAAATACAAATTTTATCCGCAAAGGACAATAATTTTCATAATACAAGAAATGCCAAAAAGTCACAGACATTTAATTACAGGAGTCGGCAACCGGCGTCCCACAAATATTTGACCATATATTCGGTAAGGTGAAGTATCATATTTTTTCACAACTAGTCCGTTTTAAATTAGGAAATACCCGATACATACATACTTAAATAAATTTACATCATCTTATTTTATAACTGTTTGTGATCTGATTATTGTGATATTTGCTCATTTCTGTTTTATCTTTACAAAAAAAAAAGAAAAAACAGTAACTTTTTAATTGAATTAAACCAAATAATTATAATATCGCAGATTATTCAAATTTTAAAATTTATAATAATATTTACTGTTCAATTATTATATTTATACCTACTTACTTATTAATTCAATCTTGTAAACTGTTTTATGTTTTGATAGATGTGAAATTTTTAACAGTCTCCGTGTATTTTTTATTGCTTATTTTTGTAAGATTTATTTATGTGCTACCAAAGTTTGTAGTTTTTTAAGGTAACCTTAGATTAAACCTTATAGAATATCTATGGATTAAGTGTATTTGTCAAATGGCACATATATTGGCCTCAGTCGGATGACGGTACCTAGGGGTCGGACCAAAATTTCTCGTTTCATGGCCTCCTGAACAATTTGACACCATTTTTGGAAATGTTTATATATTATGTCTGTGTGTTTGTATATATATATATGCACTTTTATGACGGTTAATTTTGTTTAAATTACCCGATTTAGTTAATTAGGAAATATTAACGATTCAAATTAAAAAAAAAATGTTTTTTTATTAATGTGATTTGGGCTTATTCTACCATAGAAAAGATTTGTAGACCTTTTATAATCTAAAATAATATTGTCAGATTACACGAAGTGACTTATGATCCATACACTCATCTCTCAATTGTTTTTGAAGTAAAACTTATTTTGGCACTCTACGGTAAAATCGATTCATGAGAATGATTGTACAGTACACTACATACTATAAAAACTGGCTGTAGAACATTAAACTAAGGTAGCGGCGAGGTAAAGTGGCTGCCTCGCAACCTTAAGGTCATAGGTTCTGATTTCAGTGGTCGATGCTTTTTTTTTACAATTATACCAGTTTTACATTTGTAGTGTGCAGTATAAAATAACAGTTGCTTCTTCAGTTTCGCGTTTACTGTAAACCATAAAAAACTTTTTATTTGCTAATAAATTATTGGCAAATGTTATGAAATAATTGTGTCTTACTTGCCGTGCTTAGAGACTGCACATCCCAAAGGTGTAATCTGGCAAATTTGAGTGTAATGTAAAATTTCAATTCGAGACATCACTCTGCTGCTCAAAAAAATTGCTCGATTCAGTCCAAAATCAAATAGTCAATTGGACTTGTGTAGTTGAAGATAAAAAAAATATTTTATAGAAAAAAATTGTATATCGACATTAATTACTGCAGAATGTCAACAATTTGATTAATTCTGTGCCTTTTACATATTTCATTGATACTGTACGTTATAGACGCTCGACAGCTTATATATTAATATAAATTGACTGAAATCTTTGATTAACGTCTGATTAGAATTCTTCAATAAATAAAATTATCGACCAATTTTTCAGACAAATATATTAACAAAAAATAATAATTAATACCGAAACGTCAGTGTATTAATTATTATTTTTTGTTAATATATTTGTCTGAAAAATTGGTCGATAATTTTATTTATTGATAAATTGACTGAATACAAAAGATCTTAGATATCCTCTTAGGCATTCAAGATTTACACACCAAATCAGTTGAAATGATTCGCATACAGTTGAATATCATTAAATGCCGACTGTCATTTATTTTAGTTACTTATTTATAGATTATTCCAGGTAAATGTATGTTCAATAAGCGATTAAATAAATGTATAAATACAAAATAATACATTTTTTTATTTAAATTTTTCTATATAAAGTTGTTAAAATGCATAAATATAACGGTACCATGTTACAATATGTTCACAAATTTTATATAATTTTTTCAGTACCGATTTCACAAACTTTTATTGTTTCTATTTGCGTCTGAACATTTTAAAAGTTGCTATGTAGTTTTCTTTTATTTCTAATAGCAACATAAATTTATAAATTACATATAAATTCACTGAACTATATACAAAAATGTTCTGGGGCATAAGTATTTTACATTTTCTGACGATGGTCACAAAACTTCTATAATTCAGTTGTTTTTCATTCTGCGACCCACCGCCAACGTCAATAGAAAGCATATTGATACAGTGCTGCAATCTATGTTTAATGCGGTTAACTACAACAATAAAGCTAGGCTATCTTGGTACTATGCTAGTATAATTATAGCTCTATTCTAACCTCTCTGCGAACGGTAATATCGTCAGTCTTGCGCAGTAGCTAAAACGAAACTGATTGTATCGGTTTTTTAACTACTGCGCAAGACTGTGACGATAATATTACCGTTTGCAGAGAGGTTGGAACAGAGCTTATATAATATCATAACTATATCACAATGATTATTATTGTTATATGTATTTAAGCCATTTATTTTTTACTATACTCTGGGCGGAACATAATAGCAACACATAAGTATGGTAATTAAAATTGCAGTCAGTTTTAACTAATGTCGTTTTTAAAAAAAAAAAGAAAAAAATATATAAGATATATACAAATGAGTATAAATAGTCATCGATTACTTTTACTACTTAATTAATAAAATTGCGACTTATTCATAAGTACCTAATTTTAAGAGACAAATAAGTAGACTGTCAGTTTTTTTATTATTTAGGTCGTGTAAATATATTATTATTATTTTTTTTTAATATATAAATAATTTATTGTCAATAGAAAAGTGAACTTAAAAACCATTTTTAGTAGGTAACTGTTGAATCGATTTTGACATTACTTTAGATCATATCTTTGGCCTCTGATATTTTGAATCTAAAAATACATACACTCAAAATAATTTCAATAATATTTCTCTTAAAAAATCCAAAACTAAAAAATTATTCGAACTACCATTAAATATTCTGCTGATTGCAACGTTATTTTATCACATATTTATAAAATTTTAGGTACATCTGACTTAGTTTTATCGTTAAAATTTATTATCAGCGGATCAGAGCTGTCCCCGCCGTCTGAGCGGCCGACTGAACCGTAAGTACCAGAAGCGCCCATATCGTCGCTCGAGTTGTACTTTTGTTCGTAATCGTATCGTGTTCCGAGATTTTCAGGTGCCGAACCGACGAGCCGCGAATTCTCTGAACTTTCTTCCGTCCCACGCGCTAACGTATACATGCTGCGGCCTCGTATTCTGCGGCTCAATGAGCTACCTGTAACAATACGGAATTAGTTAATATCATTGAAATCCTATCTAATGCAAAATTTTGTCTTCATAAACTGACCTACTATCCCGAGATGTTCCTGTATATCCCTATGTACATCTGAAACGTCCCACATGGCCATGAACGACTCACAGCAAGACTGTGGTGGAGTGGTGGTGCTTACGTAAGGTTTGTACGTGAAACTGTAATGATGAGCCACTGCCGCAATGAACATCTCAATGCAGATGAGGAAATCCTTGAAACAAATATTATAATATAGTCGCCATTAATCGGAATCATATATTTAATAATTTACTATATGAATTATTGTCTATCTACTCAATGTGCAGAGAGCGAAGGCTTAAAGCGTATCAAAAATATATCTGCGTCTCTTTCTTCGATGTAATTCCCTGATTTCTCCGATGATAGGATTGGTTGATGTACTTGCATTCAATCTGAATAAAGTATCTCTGTTTCAAAAACTTTGTCTTTTTCTATGACGTTAACATGGGCGTACCCAGTTTTTGGCCCAGGAGGGAGCAAATTAGAAATTTCTCAAGCCCGGTCCACTGTGCTTGTTTTGCCCTCCTGGATACGCCTGTGCTTACGGCGTAAAAAAAGACAGAAGTATACGTTTGCACCCTAATGGTTCGATTGCGATTTTATTCCTATGCTCAGTATAGAATAAAAGTATATGAACGGAACAAACAGGGCAGCCAACCGCACTATGTCAAAATTCCTAATGTCTTAAGTAAGCCATATAGGGTTAAGCACGTTCGAAAAGCATGTCAGCGAAGGTAGCTGGCTCGAAGGACATGCTCGATAGTGTGTGAATTGAATAAGTCGGTTGAGCGAGCCCCAGCCACTCGCTAGACGAATTTAAACGCATATTGGAGACGTGTATGACAAAGAAAAATCTTTTGGGGCGAAGCTGGGTCGAAAAGCTGGTTTCAAGTAAATACCTGCAATTTGGACGATATATTCTTTATTGTATCTTGATCATGCGTATCAAAGGCAGACGAAATTACTCCGCAATATACGAGAATGTTAATTAAAACACCTTGGCTGTAAAAGAAATAAAAGAAAAACACATGAAATGCATTTAAACGTCCTACTGTTTAATTTGAAAAAAATATAAAGATGCATTTTATCTTATTGACCTTTCCTTTTATGTAATAAAACATTAAAATTCAAATAACTTGTTTGTATAATGATATGCTTTATTAGTTAACAAGGTCATATAAACAAATGCAGAACTATTATTTATCACAGAACAGAATGCAAATGTTTCAGCTCTATATTTTTATTACATATAGCGGTCCCGCCCGGTTTCACCCGGATGCAAAAGAACAAATGGGGAAGGAAGAGACATGAGTACGCACATTCACCTTAGTTTAACGAAATGAATGTTGTGTCCAAACTTCATAATGATAGGAGTTACCGTTCAAAAGTTTTTGTCGTTAAAAAGCAGTATTTATACTTATTTTAAGTAATAAATTTCTTTTAATATAATAAATATTTAATTGAAAACACTGTAGGAAAATTAATTTTATATATAGGTGCCTATAGTTGTAACAGTTTTCAAATGAGTTATTAATTGGATTTATTTAATTTTAATTAGTCGTAATAAAGTTTTAAAAAATTGAAATGTAAACCTTAGAAGAAAGCAATATAGAAAATAAAAAATAAAATAAAAATATATTCGCCGACGTGGGGCTTGAACCCTAACCCTGGCATTAAGAGTCTTACACTCTACCGACTGAGCTATCCGGGCTTGTACTCTTGAACGCTAATATTGCAGTATTTAGTTAAGGCATTTCACCTAATAATATATGTCAGACGGACTAATTTTGAGACACATCTTGCAACATTTTTCATTTATGTTACGCTCTAATTAGTCGTAGCGTAATATTATATAGCCTATAGCCTTCCTCGATAAATGGGCTATTCAACAAAAAAAAATTTTCAATTCGACCCAGTAGTTTCTGAGATTAGTGCGTTTAAACAAACAAACAAACTCTTCAGCTTTATATATTAGTATAGACTATAGATAATAAAAATATATATATTTATGTCAAATATTGCAATAAAATTTTCTGTTGGTAATTGTAATAAATCAAACTTACAAAAATGAAAAGAATACAACGGCTTTGATGCAAAGAAACTTTCCAATCGGTTTCATCGGTTGTAATTCAGCACGATTAGCTTTGTAAAACAGCACGAGGCAATACATTGCAATAAACTGCGATAAATTATTGATGGCTATCATATATGGGAAAGCGGCATCGCCACGAAAGTCTCCTTCATCGTAAACGCCGTATAATTCACATATACTGAAAAAAGATACCATGATGAAACATAAATATTATATTTTGGAGATACACCGAGGACCCAGTTTTCAAGTACTCTGAAAAATGGACGAGTAACAGGTAGTGAGTACTTGGTGCATTTCTAAAAACGTATTTAATAACTTACACTGATATTGCAGTGGTAACAGGTCGTACCACGGTGTACTGTAGAATGCCGTGCTTGCACATATGCACGAATTCCCTTAAAAATAAAACAAAATTTATGCCACAACTTTTTGACGTGATAACGTCTTATAAATTGATGAAACACCGGCTGCACGCACGAAAAAGTGTCACGTTCCGCCTGAGCCTGAGCGTGCAAGCGAGAGCGCGGTATAAGCGATAGAGAGGCACGATCGGCCCAAGCGTCGGCTTGTACGCATTTCTCTCTTCTCGCGTGACGTCAGAGAGTTCATCAATGTTTCTTTATGACGTTATCACGTAAAACTATCGTCCGTAAACCGACTTTACAGACAACCAATTTTTTTTTTTGATTTAACTGGTCATTTCTTCAAATGTTTGAGCTATAACGTGAAATTATTAAACATTAATGTGCGAGAAATATTATTTCATCTGTTCATCGCTATCTTGTAGAGGTTTCAAAAAAATGTATTGGCGATCTGTATTTAGAAAGCCATTGGTACACTTAGATTTTATTATGAAATATCTAGTTATATCATATTGCTGCGATATAAGTAGGGTTGATAGCATCATTACCTGCCCATTTCCCAAGGAGTCAAACAACACAAAGGAAATATGTGATAGACTTGCGGTTTCATCTCAAGACTTGCTTCCAAGTCCATTTCCATGTTTAAGTAATTCAATAAGTACTTCATAAAGTTATAGATCACATATGCTTCGTAGCATTCTCGCAAACTATCCAGGTAAATCGAATGCTCCGGAAACACTAGACCAACCCACTGAAAATGTAAATTTTTACTAAGTAAATTAATTTTTAAAAAATACTAATAAAGGTATTCTTAAATCAAGTACTTACCGCATTTACTGCGTAAATGGGCACCATCCATAATATCCTGAAAAATAAACATTGATTATTTCATGTAAAGACAGAGAAAATAACTGTTCTCTAGTGAGGTATACTGTTCGCTCGGCCTCCAGACACGTATCCGATCAACGCCAATAAATAATTGAAATTTAGTGTTAGCACAGAAGTGTCCGTCCCGATACGATTCGCTTAATATCAATATTTACAACACAAATACATTATCAACATTCTCGATGTTGAACATTATAATAATTACTATGCAACAATACTTACCTAATAATGTGTTTCTGTAATATTGGTTTGTTGTAGTTTAATATATGTTGAATAATCTGCCAAAACGATATTGGTAAAGCCAATAACACAAAAACACCCCCGACCAAAGCACCTTGCTCCCTTTTGCTAATACCATTTTCAATAGAATTATATATTAGTATCGGCGCTATAATTATTATAACTAAAACGTAAGCGATTGCTAAAAATGGTCGAATCCACGATCTCCATTTCTGCAAAACGATCCAACACGATTCTCCGCACATTTTATAACCATTATAAAAACAGACACGAGTGTATGAGTAATTTTATTTTGACAGTCAACATTGGTCAACAAGTTTTGAAGTTGTCATATTTTTGTGGTTAAACACTAAACAGCTGACAAATATTTGTACTAGTTCACTTCTTTTGTGGCAATCAGTGCCAACATTTAAAGATGTTGACAGCTGTCAAATGCATTTATTTTACAGATTTTTTTTATTGTTATTTATCAACTTTCATTGATATAATTGATCTTTATTCATAATTATTACATAAATTTGCGTAGATAATAGGTTTAGGTATTGATGACTTAATGGCAAAATATCGTAACTCAAGAAAAATCAAAATTGGGTTTTTTACTTTTATAACCATGTCAAAGGTTATCAACAAATAAACGAACTCTATTGTTGTTATTCTATTAATAAATAAGTATTGTATAATGTTGAAACAAGAAAAAGGGGCTAGAAAATTTGTAGAAATAACCACGTGTATAGCAACTAGCCATGTTGTTTATATTGCGCTTGGTTCTTCTCACTGCAGATAACTGCCACTTGGTTTAAAATATACTAAACAGAAAATATTTAAACAATCGCTGTTGGTGGCCTTCAAAAAAGGAAAACATATTTCGACTCTAAATTTATATGGACCAGCCGCAACTCTAAAATGACACCTATTTAATTTTTGTAACGTGTTCTCTGTCACAAAAAACTTTCATAGCCCATAATAATTTAAGCGGAACACAAACTTGTGTTCTAATTTTAATTTGATCAAAAATTTGTACAATTATTAAAACTATCCGTTATGAAACCGGTTACACAATCATTATGCAACAGTCTATTTTTTTATATAAATAAATTTTCTATAACAAAATATAAAATATGCATAGATACATTAAATTAACATAAAGTCTAAGCTATTCTGATAAATTATCATCGAAGGGCGGTGGCGTAGGTGCTCGAAGTTTCTCAGCGTTTTCTGTCCAGTACATACTTCCAATAAGCCAGGCAGTATGTTCATGATCATGTCTTTTAAAGAAAAAGAATTCACTGTGGCTGGTTTGTACCAGTCTCATTCCGAGACACGTTATCAGCTGAAAACGTTTTTAAAATAAATTCATTATCGTTGAAACATATGAAATGTCTGTTAGTATATTTAAATATAAAAAAATAATAATAAAAATATACTTTTGCACCTGTAAAATACTAAAACCAAACAACAACAAAAATATCTTCCAGCCAATGCCTTTAGCTTTGTCCATTATTGCTGTGTGACAACCAGTACTCGATATGCTCAAGTTTCTTGCTGGATCGTAGTTGTACTGCACACCGATTGTTGTGATTCCATGATGGATGCATGGAAAACGGGATGCTATCAAACAGCAACTAAACGGAGCATCGTCTGATACATATGTCTTTCCTCTAAAAATATATTTTCAGTATAATTATTTTTTGCTGGAGCAGTCAATGCCGGATTTAGCGGTCTGGAGGCCTCGAGGCAACAAAGGAGTGGAGGCCCCCTGGTCCCAAATTATTTTCCTAAAAATGGACAATTTTTTTCACTCTAGTTTTCCAATAAATAACTTATTGTGAAACCAAGTATAGATTCTTTTATTATTTAACAAACATATAAATATAATCGAAAACAATAATTGTCTGAAATTAAATTTTAGCGTTAACGAACGGAATTTCCGAGCTTTTTTCGCCGAAAAATATCAAAGGAAAAGTTGTTTACTAGCGTTTACTAGTCTAAATTTGAATTTTTTTTTCGAAGTCTATTGTGGGGGCCCCTCTTTTGTGGAGGCCCCGGGGCTGCAGCCCCAGTTGCCCACCCCTAAATCCGGCCCTGGGAGCAGTGACAGATTATTGCACAGACGCAATAAGCGCGCGCTCATCAGTATCGTAAAGCCCTTAAAAAAATGTATTATACATTTGTAAATTGCGAAGAAAAAAAATCATTTACGGTTGTGCTTTCTTGCCACCTAAATTTTGATCAAACCATTCAATTGCAAACCATTCTTTAAAATGTTGACTGCCACAACACTGGAACTCTACTTGGAGGTGATCAATTTTTATTTTCATTTCAGAATCAACACCGTACTTCTGCATTGCTTCCATGATTCCATCTTTAATCGCATCATGTAGTTTGTATGAGTGAACTACGCTACCGATACCGATACAAAGTATGGCGATTACAACAATGACCATTGCAAGGACACAAAAAAATAAAAGTTTATTTGTGAACTGGTTTTCTTTTCTATTGAGCGATCTAAATAATAATAGTATGCCAATTATATTGAAAGGCGTAGAAATAACAACACTCAGAACCAACAAAAATGTCAAAATTGTTCCATCGTTGCCGTTCGAAACCATATTGATGTAATAACCTACACTGTCTAGGATTTCGAATCCAGTGAATAACAGGCCCAATGCAAAAATAATGTTGAGAATATTTACTAAGATTAATACGATTACCAATTTTGTTATAATTTTCCAAGTAATCGTTATATTTGGAGATCCCATTTGTGTTTGGTTCGATGTTTCATTGGCGCACATTTTTAAACTATTTAAAGGTCCAAAATTTTTGCTAGAAAGAGATGTAAAATAACCATTAAATTATTAACCTCAAATAATGGCTTGGAATGTTATTAGATTTGGATTGCGAAGGTAAAATTAATATTTATATAATTATATTATAATATACGTCTTTTATATTTTTATTCAAATTTGTTTAATCGTATTTTAATTTTTCTACTTACATTTCACTGTTTAGTGTTCAAGAGGCGGCATTTTATGAATTTCCATGGAAATGTAAATTAATTTCTTTTCGGGCAACAAATTATCATCGAGCAAGATGTATGATTTATACATCTGCAGTTTTAAACAAAAGACGCAAAACAGCAGAGGAGAGGGTATGTAAGACAGGCATCGAAATTGTTATGATTTTTCTGTGAAGTAATCCGCCCCTAAAATATTTATTTTTTAGAAAATGCCTAAAATGATACAGTATACGCCGAAAGCAAAAAATAAAAGTGACAAAGTCGTAGGTATTTGGAGAAATATGACTGTTAGCGAAGTGGCGTCAGTATTGAAAAAAGATTTAGGTGAAAAAAGTCAAAGTAAAATCATCTTAACGTTATTCGTTTGTTTCAACCGTGTTTTATTTGTAGACCATGTATTCGAAGTAATGCTTTATGTAAAAGACTCGTCCGACTATTCCAGTCCGAATTCAGTCATCGACAACATGGATGTTACTAAAGAAATTATAAAGAAATCCGGTTTCAAGTTTAAATATGTAGAAAACCCCGGCATAGAAAAGAAAAGTGAAGAAGAAGATTGTGATGTGGTCAAAAGGCCACCTGCTGATCCCAGTAAGCTAAAACCGCGTTCGGCTGTTGTTACTGTAATGGGTCATGTAGATCATGGTAAAACTACATTATTGGATTCGCTAAGAAATACTTCGGTGGTTGAATCTGAGTTTGGAGGAATCACCCAACACATTGGCGCATTCATTGGTATGATTATTTGAAGTAAATATTTTTGAAGAGCTGGAGTCACGCGTATATCTGTTTTTTATTTTCAGTTAAGTTGAAATCGGGAGATCGTATAACTTTTCTCGATACGCCGGGCCATGCGGCTTTTACTGCCATGCGCGCTAGGGGTGCCCATGCTACAGATATAGTTGTGTTAGTTGTCGCAGCAGATGACGGAGTTATGGAACAAACGGTTGAATCAATCAGAATGGCGAGAGAAGCAAATGGTAATACTTTAAATGTTCTGAACTATAAATATTTTCTAGTTTTTTATATTTAGATTAAATTTTCTTTAATTTCAAAACCTTGTTTATATACTCATAAATAAGAAATACGCTAGCTGTAAAATGTTTTTAATTAATTTTGTTTGTTTCCAGTTCCGATTATTGTAGCTATTAATAAAATTGATAAAGCGGAAGCGGATATTGTACGGTGGTATTTTAAAATTTTAAAATTGCTTATACAATAGAGTGTTGATGATGGATGCTTACTTTTTGGACATCATTCGGAATATAAAGCTAAATCTTAGTTTTCTGTATCGCATTTTGATCAGAAATTAATGTAACCGCATAAAATAAGGGTCGTTCCAAGCAGCCTCGAACGGTAATGAAACCGTACACAGTCTTGTCACTGCGCAAGACTAATTTGCGCACTAGCTCAAAAATCGATTCTGCGCAAGACAGTCTTGCGCAGTAACAAGACTGTGTACGGTTTTGTTACCGTTCACGGCTGCTTGGAACGAACTTATAGATATGAAAACAATCGACTTACAAAGTTAATTCATAAATATAGACTCAAAAATTGTCATTTGCCTAGAATAATTTATTTCAAAATATGGTAAAAACAAAAGAATGAAAGTATGTTTACCTTTTGTTTTATGCAAATAGATTGGGAATTACAAGCTTTTAAGAAAATTCGTATTGCTATACGTTTAAAGAAAGAAAGAAGAAAGAAATAATTTTAAACACATCAACTTATCAAAGCTCTATTGTATATTTGTCTCTTCGATCGACAAAAATACATTTTTTATTTTTTGTAGAATCGTACTAAACAAATGCTAGTAGAAAAAGGTATTCAGATAGAAGATTTTGGAGGTGATGTACAAGCGGTTTGCATTTCAGCTCTTAAAAAAACCAATTTGGATTTGCTGTCGGAAACGATTGTGTTACAGGCTGAATTAATGCATTTGAAAGCAGATCCGACTGGTTTTGTTGAAGGAGTTGTTATTGAAAGTAAAACCGATATGTATAGAGGGTATGATTCATTTGTTATACGTTGTTTCATACAAAAATTAGTAATTTAGTAGAAGTGTGTGCTTTTGTAGTTTGTGTACCATACGAAATGAAAAATATGTTCCCTTGTTGTATAATGTAACTAAAGTCTAAAGAGCGTTTGGTAGTTAGCTTACTGAGATGTAAAATTGTTAAGCTAGTCACGCTGAGTCGCTTTTGTCAATAGGTTTTGGTGATTAACTGAATTTTTTATGTTTTAAGAAAATTGTCCACGGCCGTGATACAGCGGGGTACTTTACGGAAGGGCAGTGTTCTAGTAGCCGGTCATGCGTGGGCTAAAGTCAGAGCCATGTTTGATCATGAAGGCAAAACGATGACTGAAGCACCACCTTCGACGCCCGTTGAGATTCTCGGCTGGCGCGAATTGCCGTCAGCCGGTGATGAAATTCTAGAAGTGGAAAGCGAGGTATTTTGAAAATAGAAAATTCTGAAATTTGCTATTTTCTTAAAAACAATTTTGTATTTCTGTAGAAACGAGCTCAGGAAGTTTTAAGATACCGTAAAAAGAAAAAGGATGAAGAAAAACAGAAAGAAGACTTTGTGGCAATTACTGAAAAAATGCAAGCGCATAACGAACAGTATAAGGCACGACTTGACGTGAAACGTAAACTCGGTAGATTTAAACTTAGACCGGATGGACCTCGACAGAAACAAATTCAGTGGGATGATGGAAAGCCGAAAGTGTCTGTTATCGTAAAAGGTACAATTTTTATGCTAGCTGCTTTTGTTATGGTAGCCATTTGTTTCTGACACAACCTATATTAAGACTTACTTTTGACAACTAACCAATGAAATTGAAAGATTTAATTATTAGGTATGTTCCAAGAGCCAGCAAACGGACACGAAACAGTCACCGTCATGCGCAGTAGTTAAAACGAAATAGTTTATATCGATTTTTGAGCTAGTGCGCAAGACAATCTTGCGCTGTAACAAGACTGTGTACAGTTCTGTTACCGTTTTCGGCTGCTTGGATGAAACCTATTATTCAACTGCGATGCTGTCACGATATCTTTCATGCTAGCTACTCACTCATACGTACACTTATATACATGCATGTGTTGCTGTCTAACAAGTTGTACTGAAATAGAAGTTTTCGTGTAATTTGACATTGTTGCTACCATCTTAAGGCCGCTGCACACGAGGCTAGAAATGCTGCTAGGAGTTCTGCTAGCCGGTAGGTTGGGTACGAAGCTGGAAATGACTTCACTGCGGGCTCCCTTGCTAGCTCAGAAGATAGGTTTTAAAATCAAAACAGGGGCTATTTTCCCTGCTAGATTTGCGGCTAGGTATGAGCAAGAACCAATCAGGAAGCAGTATCTTCACGTGGGCACTTGAACAACCACATGGCGTCATTCTGCCAGACAACAGACACGTTTTGCTCAGTGTTTATATTCGAACTGTCACTGCGCGCGCACCAGATCTATCCACAAAACACGCTTGAAAAATAATCTCGTGTGAAGCGAGCACTTAACAGCAATCAAGAAAACCAGCGCTAGAAAACTAGTAGACAAATCTAGCAGCGTTTCTAGCCTCGTTAAAAATGTATATCCACGGATACGGATCTGAATACGGATTTTTGGTTTCAAGATCCGCGGATACGGATACGGATCTTAACTTTCTTAGAGTACGCGGCGGTAAATATTGCACATCGACCTTTGGAAAGAGACTATCTGTTATGGGAAAAAGTTATTGACCTCTTAACTTGCATAACAGATTGTCTCTTTCCAAAGATTGATGTGCAATATCTCATTATAAAGATAGTTGATTTAGTACCTTTGAGTTATGTACTATTAGTATGGTACTCACTACGATAAATGTTTGCAATATAAAGGTGCCAAATACGATTTAAAAAAATAAAAAATAATCTGAATGGAATTTAACAGGTTTTCATTATTACCTAATCACGTATATATATAAAATTTCATCTATGAATTGAAAATTAATAAGGTAAAAGATCCACCAAAAACTAATGGATACGGATACGGATCTTTCTTCTCCCTCGGATATCCGCAGATACGGATACAGATATCCGGCACATCAGTAGTACATATGCAGTTGTTGACATACTTTTGTCTGCATCCTTAAATAACGTTGCACTTTTCAGGTGACGTTGACGGAAGTGTGGAAGCTATCCTTGATGTTTTGGATACGTATGATTCAGACGATCAATGTCAGCTGGATATTATACATTATGGAGTGGGCGACATTAGTGAAAATGATTTGGAGCTAGCAGAAATATTTAATGCCGTTGTATACGGGTTTAATGTTCAGTGTTCCCAAAAGTTACTTCAAATTGCCAAATCGAAAAACATACCTTACAAAGCCCATAATATTATCTATAAATTAATTGACGACTTAAAAGACGAAATTAATAAACAATTACCATCGAAGCAAAAGGAAGAAATTTTAGGTAATCTTTTGTTCAAAATTTTTGTTCCACATGTGCTACAGTAATTATAACGCGAGACATTGTCGAAGTTTTTATTTTTGGAAACATATTTTAGGTGAAGCGAATGTTGTACAGCAATTCATAGTAAACGAAGGGAGAAAGAAAATTCCTGTAGCTGGTAGTCGATGCACAAAAGGCGTTTTAATGAAAAATGCGTTGTATCGTTTAGTTAGAGCAAACGAAATAATTCACGAGGGTAAAGACTGTTTATAAAAGAATTTTTTAACAGTTTTTATTAACATTTAATAAATTTTATTCGTCTTTTAGGCCGCTTAGAATCTATGCGACATTTAAAATCGGAAGTAAATAGCATTAAAAAAGATGTAGAATGCGGCCTTCGCCTAGAAGATCAAAGTGTAGAATTTAAGCCGGGAGATGTTCTGATTTGTTATCAAATGGTTGATGTTCCTCAGGAGACGGAGTGGAATCCGGGTTTTTAACTATTTAATTTATTAGTATCATGTAAATAAAGATTTAACATTTTTTATTGTTTCATTTTCGACCTTGAACTACTATTTCTTAAAGAATTATTTAAACATATGATTCTATATTTAATAAAAGAAAACAGAAAAATTACCGTTGAAATAATTTATTAAAAGAAAAAAAAAACGTAACCTGGAGAAATTTATTAAACCAACTACTTTTTCAAATATGGCGGTGTTTTTCAGCTGTTGTCTTCCGGAAGCGCAGGCGTATTATTGCGTCATACGCTAATTATTTCATATCTTTATTGCGTAGTGAGTTTGACAGAAACAGATAATCAATGTTCGGTCGAATAGTCCAAAGAGTTTAGTAATAAAATTCATAGGGAACTTTTAATATAGTAAGTAACAAACGTAATATTTTATCGCCCACCTGTATTAAAGGTATGAAAGAGGACGGAAAATAATTGAAACGCTATGTGTTAAGTAAATTCGTACTCGTAAGAACATTTGATTAAAATGAAGTCAAATCATACGAGTTGAGTGTGAGAGAATTTGAGTGTCCGCCCCATGAAGTGTATTATTAAATTTATTAATTGTGCGTTAAAATGGCCGGTGAAGTAGAATCGGGAGGTGGCAAAGATGCCCCCAAAGAACAGTTTACGACCCGCGAGGGCACTTACAAACTGATGTCATACGCAGAGTATTCGCGACCTCCTAGAGCAACTGGAAGTGGCTACACCAGCCCCCAGGGCTCCGCCGGGACCCAAGTTAGAGTGTCTTTAGTGACGTTGCCAGAAGCACCTGGCAACGGGGACTGTGATAGGATCTGTTTTAATTATGGCAAGGAGTTGTATGTTTATGTTTATAAGGGCCTAAAGAAGGTAGGTGTTACCGTCATTATTGTTCTAACCTCTTATGACACTGAATTTCTTCTTCCTGAGACACATTACTTGCCTGTTGGAGCTTCTCTTTGGGCTCTGCGGTTTGACAGATTTGGAAAGGTTTTTTGACTGATGGTCCGCTCTGAGCGACTCTCCAGAGCTGTTCGCATGTCATTGACAGACTTTGACATACGTGTTACCAAGACATCTTTGATATCGTGTTCTTAGTCTTTGGTGTACTATTTTCTAATTTCAAAAAAGCTCTTCGATTTTAAGCTGAAAACTTGTTAATAAGAAATTGTCGAGTTTTGCTTTGTAAAATTAACTATGCACCCAACTAAGCTTTCTTTACTGTTGTTAAAAATCAGTGAAGAACTTTGACTCTAAAACTTTTATGAGCTGACACAGCTATTATTTAATCAAACGATTGCGGTTACAGCAAGACTCCTTCCTTTATTATTTGACTGTCTTAAGAGAACAACCACGCTTGTGTTTTTTAACGGTGTTAAAAATTATTTTAATCTGCATTTCTTTGAAAAAAAAAGATGAATTTATTATGCACCATTTACAGCTCAAAACTATTGAATCAGAATGCATATGGATATTATATTATTTTCTTTTAAATTTCAAATATCACTTCCTAATTTCCGTCACCGTAAAAAGAAAACTTATCGAAGCTCAAGATTTCAATACATTTTAAATTTGAGATGTCATAAATACAAACCGTAATTAATTAATTTTATTACTGTTTAGATATTTTAAAATAGGTATATACAATAAGTGTAACTGGCTTTTGTTTATTCAGTTGTTTTATTTTTCCAGGCTCCTGATTTGACAAAGCCACTAGACAAAAAGTTTTATAAAGGTACGACTCCTACTTGTCATGATTTCAATTCGGTAACAATGACTCCAGACAGTGTGTCGCTGCTTGTTGGGTTTTCGACAGGACAAATTCAGTTAATCGATCCTTACAAGAAGGATATGAGTAAATTATTCAATGAAGATGTGAGTAATTACCAGAATATTTATTTTAGCTATAAGTACCTAAAAGAGATACAAAGGAAACAAGTATAAAACAGTTGTATCCTAAGGATAGCATATTCTCAGGATATTTATAACAATACAAAATATGTGTGCAGATAAGATGCATAGACTCGTAATTAACTGAATTAAGAATCTTCCAGATATTTATTGAAAAATGTTAATGATAGAACGACTGCATATTTTCTATATAATATTTTATGTTTTCAATCTATATATAATTTGCATTAATCTGTACCATTTGTACTCTAATATAAAATAGTTCCAGGTATCATAGAAAACAACACGCATTTTCTGCAATTTTTCTTTATGACAGCTATTGGAAGATCATTCTCACGCGGCGTTCAGTAGTTAAACTTAGCACACAGACGCTGATGATCTTTTCGTCTGTAATCTACAATTTCTCTCTCCTTAAATAACAGTACATGCAAAATATAAAGAACAGTGTAATTAAGTTCAGATCATTTGTTTGATACAGTAAAAATTATGATTTGTTTACAGCGATTAATTGACAAGACCAAAGTGACGTGCATACATTGGGTGCCAGGCTCAACGAATTTGTTTTTGGTGTCGCACGCGTCCGGACAACTGTATGTATACAACGAGGAGTTGGTGTGCGGTAACACGCCACCGAATTATCAACCGTTCAAACAAGGCGACGGCTACACAATACATACGTGCAAGACCAAATCGACGAGGAACCCCTTGTACAGATGGGTCATCGGAACTGACGGTGCCTGTATAAATGAATTCGCTTTCTCACCGTGCGGCACAAATTTGGCAGTCGCGTCGCAGGACGGCTTCCTTCGAGTGTTTCACTACGACACGATGGAACTCATCGGCATAGCGCGTTCCTATTTCGGAGGATTTTTGTGCGTGTGCTGGTCTCCAGACGGTCGGTACATAGTGGTAGGCGGCGAGGATGACCTCGTGACGATATGGTCGTTCCAGGAGAGACGGGTAGTTGCGAGAGGTCAAGGCCATAGATCATGGGTGTCGGTGGTTGCTTTCGATCCATATTTGACGTCGTTCGGCGAGCCGGACTGTCACGACTTTTCTGGTAGTGATGACGAACAACCCGCAATGAATGGCAGAAATTGTATAAACGATAAATTGTTTCGCGGCTGCGCCGATCACAAGAAACGTAACAGTTCCGGCAGCGATTATAATAACAGGTTATCGGCGAGTGCAGCGACGTGCTATAGACTAGGTTCGGTCAGCCAAGACACGCATATCTGCTTGTGGGACATAACGGAAGATGTGCTCAGACAGCCGGTATGTTCGAAAAACAGGACGAGTGTCATGGGGTCTGGACATTTCACCGATTCCGGTACGTTTGTCGGAGGAGGAGGGGGCAACGGTGTGAAGAGCGAGGCAAACAAATCACCGCCCAACTTGACTGTTAGCATGTCGAAGGAAAGTGTTAGTGTGAACGCTACGTCGAATGTTGTTAATAAACCGAGTTTGAAAACTAGTAATAAGGTCGGACAGAAAAGTGATAATTCTACAAACAATAAAATTAGCTTGAATCATACGGCGGCCGCGGACAAAAAGCTGTCGAATTCTAAAAGTAATAACGTTAATATAAGTTTATCGAACAGCGTGTCGCCGACGACGATTAAAGAAAATAGCGTGAATTCGATCGTTACGGACAACAACGTTCATCAACATAACCCGTCGGTATCAGTCGGCGGCGGGACCGTGAACGCCGTCAATTCGTTTACGCAAAGGTTCGCGGGCGGCTTTAGTTTCGGAGATAAGAAATCGGAAAATTCGTCGCATAAACGTAACTTTAGTTTAGGTTCTAAATCGGGAAATAACACGGCTTCGGGTGATAATAAGACCAATACAGTGACTCTAAGGACTAAGAATAACGACAGGCGTAGTGGAGCGAGTGGCGACAAGAGCGAAGATCGAGGCGGCGGCGGCAGTGCTGCCGATCGGGGTGCTTGTGATCCGTTGAGGTTGATAGGTACTGCGGCGTGTCCGAGGTTTGACGAGTGTCCCGTTCTTGAACCGATGATGTGCAAGAGAATAGCACACGAGAGGCTGACCGCACTGTTTTTCAGGGAGGACAGTTTTGTGGTGGCCTGCCAGGACGGTATTATTTATACATGGGCGAGGCCCGGCAGAGCGGTAAGTCGGTGTTTTAAAGACGCAGTTTTATAGGATCGAAGTAAACGACGTTTAATCGTATGATTGCTGATGTTTTTTTGTGTTGTTTTGTTATCCTTGAAAAGATGGTGGACAAAAATTTATTTTGAATTTCGCATTCGCTTTTAATATTTACATTCCAGGCTGGCAATCTATTCATAATTAATATTATAGCTTTGTTCCAACCTCTCTGTGAACGGTAATAATATCGTCAGTCTTGCGCAGAGGTTGAAACAGAGCTTATATAAATTGGCGAAAGTACAGATTTATATGGTTCAGTAAATGTTAAAATACTTGTATCAAATGATTTTAAATTGACTAAAATAATGCAATATTCTTTCATGAATTGTAAGCTAAGCCGGACTGTAAAAATCGCATCTTTTCATTAAAATCATATAAATATCAATGTTAGCAATATTATGTTAATGCATGATCTCGATTGTAATTTTATTGTTGGGTTGCATAACGCACTGTCAGAAAATTTGAATTGCCTTAGAATATGACTATAATATTATTACGATAGTTTTACAGACATAAGATTGTTGTCAAGCAGACAAAAAAAAACTGATTTTAGATTTACAGAAAACTTTTCTAGCCGATTTGAGAGGAAATTCATAGATAAATGCTACTTCGAAGGGGAAGTTACATAAAATAGTGAGCAAAGGCTAGAGAAAGAATATAATATGTGACCACAATCTGAGCTCAACCAACATTTTCTGTGCGATCCCTACGTTATGTAACCCAGTCACCCAGTGTTTTTCAAACATTTTCACAATTATGTATGTTATGTGTATTCTTATTAATTATCCTTCTTTCTTTTTATTCTGTAAAAATAAAACCTGACGTATTTATCGTAATAAATCGAGCAATCATTCAAAAACACGACCGATCAAATCACAATCATCAAGTTTTTAGAAAGGCAGTGCTTCAAGCAGTCGGTTACTACTTGAAGCAGTCCGTGTACGGTGGATCTAGAGTTACTTGTGTAATTGCCTTGAACATTGTGATTATGTTGTCTCTGTGGTTGTGATATAGGCCTATTGCATATCGTCACTGGCACCGCTATTCTGGGTGGAAAAAGCAAAAACATTAAAGTTTATTTTTTTTATAACTTTTAATTTCACTGGCTCAGTTGTGATCCGCTATTCACAGTAAAGATAATAATAGAAGTAAAAACGAACTAAACATTTTTCACAATAGGGTATACCTACTATTGGAATTAATGTGTAGGTACTGTATTTATGAACATTTTTGTTGATTGTTTTTGACCGTGTGATGGCAAACACTGATAGTACTCGAATGATACTTTTCTGATTCTGAAAGTATACAAATATAAATACCGATCGTGTAAATGCGAATTTTAAAATACTGCATGAATACTGACAGTATCAAGTACTATAAATATTAGTGATCGTGAAAATACCCAATTGAGCTGTAAATATGGAGAACTAATGTTCTACTGCGCATACCCACCGATAAGAGAAAGAAGGCAATAAATACGGTATATGCATGTCACTTTCAGACCTGTCTTGTTGTAAGTTGTTGAACAAAGACGGAATGGCTATCTCAAGTATTGCTATCTTTTTCTGTCATTTTGTTCGCGTAGCCTAGACTAGCACTCCATATCTACACCTCATTGAAATACTCATCTCAGTAATGTTTATCCACGATACGCCGCTTTAGTCACCTGTCGTAGATACGTAATAGGCCTTTTGTGACGTCCAAACCATCGGTAATTGAATTTATTCAACTCATGCGCGTTATTCATGTTTTATCATGCCTAAAAACCGAACCCTAAATAGCCATTTACCGACTGGTGACAATTACTTGTCATAACTCAATGAAGATTCCTACTAGCTCGGCCATTGTGGAGTAATGAAAATAAACGTAACTATTTTCTGAGTCGTAACGAAATAGTAGGTAACAACAACTCCGTTGTTACCCATTGAGGCTAAAATTGAGAGGCCGAATGTTTTCGACATGGAGTTTATTCATAACCGGCTAACCTCAAACCAAAACATTGAATCGTGCTGTTTGGTGCCGTTAGTATTGACAGTTTTTTTTATAAAGAAATAAATAGATATTTACAACATCTCATTATAATTAAAACATGAATAACGCGCAATTGTTGAATAAAATTATGGGCGCAACTTGTAGGCTAAGTCATGACCTGTCAGCGCGATGAATGACTTAAGACTACTAGTTACGCCAATAACTATTAAATTACAACTCCATTTTCTTCAAGATGATCAGTGAATATTATTTAAAGTTTTATCGATATAGTAGCTATGGAAATCATTAGTGCATTACAGAAAATCATTCCACAAAAATGCAACATAGATGGGGCACCCAAGGGAGGGTCGTATGTATTTTATATGGAACGATTTTCTGTATTGCATTGATGATTTCTGTAAGTACCAAATTAACGAAACTCAGGTATATAATGCATATAAAATTCACTATATACGTTTCTTGAGTGTATTTATAGGAAGCAAAAATGTTTATTATATTACATTTTTTTAATAACCCAATTGGCGTTTCTGGATGCATGCTACGTGTTGTATATAATTTCACAGGAAAGAGTCCATTAAAGTGACATAATTGTTTCAATTAATAATTTCCACTCATAAATAATTTACTGCCGGTTTTACTGTATAGTATCAGTGACTCTCAAACTGTTAATCAATGATCCTTTATTCTGAATGCGAAATGATACTAAATTAAATTGTAAAGATGCTTAGTATTTTAATTATTTATAAACATGACTGGTTTGTGATCAAATTGTTTACAATATTGTATAATTGAGAGATAATCACTCATCTTCTCGTGTATTTCATAAGATGTTCTTTTTTATGTGTTTATAAACCGGGTCCCGTTTTAACACACTTTTTACTCTGATGCTCTTCTGTTTTATTGTAGATATTTTCCAAGGAAATAAAAACAAACGCGTAATAGTTTTTTACATATTTTATTAGTTCTTCGATGCGCTGTTATTGGCGATTTTCTGATAAAAACAAATTTTATGATTTCTAATTGAAAATCTGCCTTTTTTGTTGATTTTAGGTTACAATACATCGGTTGTGTGATGTAAAATCAATAAATTAACTTATGCTGGAAATTTTCTTATAAAACTGACTGTTTATGAATTTTATTTTTCGTTTCGTGTGAAATACGTCAAAAATTAATTTGTATAAATATTGCAACTGATTTATTTTTCTCCTTGTAGAAGTCTATACTTTGTTGACAGAATACAATCATGTAAAATGAATTGTTAATAAGGACTTCAATTGTTCAACTGTCTGTTTTTTGTTTCTATAACTTACTGTCTTATATCATTTCCGTACCTACTTTTTTGTGTTCCGTGTCTGTATATATTAAGTTCTTGTTTTAAATTTTTCATCATTTATTATTAATATCTCACCTTTAAATATCTAATATGTGTAAATAAATAAATGAAAGACGCGGGAACTACCAACGCTTCCGGCGTCTTTTGTTTAAACAGTTGAACGTGTAGCTTACATATGTGCAATCACGAAGTCATAACGAGGAGATCCAGCTCGAGCATAGCGGTGGACCGATATCTGTCGCATGAACCAATATGGCGCCAGCTACTGGGTAACGCACACACGTTCATGGCTTACATGTGTGTGGTGTCTGTAAAGTTAAACAACTTTGGTAACTATGGCGAAAACAGGTGGAAAGAGCCGAAGTTTTCCCAGGTAGTGATAACAGCGCCATCTCGCGTGCGCCAGAAAACGGTCCATCTCGAAACACAGCAAGTATAGGAAGCTAGGTCTCCTGGTTAAAGACTTCGTGTGTGCAATATATTTCAATTTACTGTTTGTTGTATTTGTCGATGTGCGTTATCTTGATTTTAATAATTGTTGGGTTGGCTTTTCGACAGGACGTTGTCGAGCCCGATTACAGAGAAGTATTGCAGTGTGATTGTTATGCGTCCGGAATGTGCGAACCCACTGGCTGTGATTCAACTAATTCAACATTTTAGACTGTGCTTGTGAGACATACACCATACACCACCTAGAGTTTGTTTAGGTAGTAAAAACATTTGCACTCCTAGCGAGGGTTGTTCGTTCTTTTGAGACCATACTTGTTATTTTTTTATATTTGTTAAAATGGTTCCAGCTTTGACACTTTCATAGAACTGGACAGCTAGTTGCACCTTCTTTTCCCATAGTATAGCGATGTAAAACGATCGTCGGCAACATCTTTCAACTTTTTTGGTACATTGGGCGTCACCCAACGTTTCAAAGAAGCGGGAGTTATAAAGTTGTATAGTACATTTTTTCCAGATCTAGTTATTTGGGTTACTGTTTTTTGTTGTAATTGAGTATTTTTTGAAAATCAGATTTACTTTGAAATTTATGTCGGTTGTAAGTTTAAACTTTAGTGATTTTAATAATTGCATCTATCAAAAATTACAATAACTTGACATTTAAAAATTTGACATAATATTCCTTCATTAAAAAAAAAAAGAAACTATAATTACCAACCACTGTTTACATGGCATTCCCATAGCAACGCCATTGTATTTAAAAGTTTTAGTTCTTAACTTAGCCGCAACTGGAACATTGTGTCGCTAGAGCTCTTGAAAAGTGTGACGTTAGCGTTGCTGATCCATTTCTATATTAAATAGTTAAAGGTTTTCAAGTATGAGTTTAGATAATTCATATATCAATTTAAAAATTTCGATACAGACTATTTTTGAGTATTGTCAGTGATGTTTCCAGCAGGAGTTACTGGAATGAATAATGAGCGAACAACTCTTGTTTATTTTAGTTGTTATTTAATAATTTTATGTCTGTGCCGTATTTATTGTTTACCATATTAGACTGCATCTGATGTTAACATCGTATTCTTTTAAGAAATATACTCATTCTTCCAGAAAAAGAGACAATCTAAAACGCTTTCAGACAAAACTTTCTCAATCGAAATTTAAACTTTCATCATTAACGTTTGTATTTTATGTCGATAGGGTCCATTAGGTGCAGGCCACATTCCATCGAGTCCTACAACAGTTACAGCAGCGATTGGGGCCGGTTCGCTCCCTGGCGGTGGCACCGTCGTATAGCGCTCTTGTGCTTTGTCCCCGTCATTGGTCGCTTGTTCTCAACAGCATCGCAAATCGTGCGCCGACACCGAACTCGAAGACAGAGGCACCGTTGTTTGAGGACGGCTTTCGATAATCAGTAACAACGGTAACCCAAAGACTCACGGATAGCTATGATGGCTGTTGGCTATTGTTGTTTTGTGTTGAATGGTAATTGGTAACGATGGTAAAAGATTACGTGGCAAAATGGCCGTTTCAAATTTCAAATGATCTTTAGTTGATAAATATTGCTATTTTAAATCTGAATTTTCCACATTTTATGATTTTAATAGAACCGAGCGTTATATTTTTTAGAATTTTATATTTTATACTTATTCAATTTTTTATTTGCGTGTTGAATCGCGTTTTGATAAAAATTTTAGATGTAAAATGAAAACATTGCGTTGGTTCAATAGTGTTAATAATTTTTAAGCTATTAAATATAGCAGTAGGTCGTTTTATTGAATGACTACAGCAGGAGGACAGTTGACAGAAAAAATTATTTCTTACGATGTGTTAAATTAAATTAAGGTTATAAAATTTCTGCTACCCAACACGAAGTGCGTACTTGCATCATTGAACCTACCCATTACTGGGGTTCGCCGTTACATGAATAAAGCGACACAAAAAAATATTTAACTATAAAATTTTGTTGAATGTTTTTTTAATAATTTTATTTAAAGACAACAGATTTTAACGTTGACGTGATATTTTCAAATTAAAAATCATTTGAAGCTATGTAGTAAACCATGTGTGTTAGATTATTATTATGAAAGTTCTTTTTTAAAAGAAACATGTTTTTTAGCACATGAGAAAAAAAAGTTTCAAAGGCATTTCATAATTTTTACCATAAGGTTGAGAATTAATTCTTTTTTTTTTCTTATTGTTGGTCCCTCCAGACTCTAAAGCTGTACTTGACAAAAAGTGATACATATTTACACGAGTTTTGTTGATATGGAAGCTATGGAAATCATTAATACATTACAGAAAATCGTTCCACATAAAATGCAACATAGACCAAGGGAGATTCATATGCATTTGATGTGGAACGATTTTCTCATTAATGATTTCCATGGCTACCATATCGACAAATTAAATGAAACACACTGTGTATAAATTATTTTTTTTATTATAAAGTTTTAATCAGAGATCTTTTACAGAAGAACTTTATGTAACGATGTTCATAAAACAAGCCGATTTGAAATGGTGTATTTATTTTTTGATGAAATTGCTACGACCTATCTATTCTTAGAGAATTTGTTGTTATCTGTGTTTGGATCGTCATAATAAGGTGTGGAATCCTTGTTGCATTCTTTGCAACGATTTCATTGTCCGTGAAGAGTTTTTAGGACCTCTTCTAATGTATTGTTTACCTTGTAACAATGATAACTATTTTGCGATCTCTGACAAAACCATATTACCAGAAAGACAAATAATTCTAATTTTTATTTGCTATTTGTTTTTACAATCATTACTTCTTTCTGAATTTCGTCACAAGCCCACGTGCGTACCTTGAGACAAGTATGCGTGCATCAAAGTCCGTTTAATAAATGAATATTTCACTGGAAAGTCGAATAAATTAATTTATATACGGGAGGGAGATTCACATACATTTTTTTATGTAAAGACATTGATAAATGCTCGGTGTTAAAACATGCGTCTTAAAAACGTTTTTATAAGAGGCCACACTTACTGCTCTAATATTTCGTCAGCGAATCTGTTAAATTTGAAGAATAGAACGATTTAAAAGCAAAATGAACCTTCATCTTTCAAAAACTTTTTAATTTTCGACAAAATAATAATTTGGCTGTATTTAAACAAATTCATAAATCTGTAGCTTATAAAACTGGATCTCTCTGAATGGGTTTTTAATTTACATTTGACAGTCTAAAAGAAATAAATTACCGCTTTGTGCTCAGAGCTTTCAAAATGACAGAGTAGTAGATTATAGACGGTCGACATTAAAGATTTTCAACTAGAAACATCTATCAGGATTAATTGACTGGAATGCTGAAGAGGTATGATGTTTAGCAAAGAATGTTGTTTTGTTCTTGTGATAGTGTTTTGTCAGGGATCATCGCAAACAATGGAGATACAGTGTGAACGTCACTAGCACTCTAAATTAGCGCAAAAAAGGCTCAACGGATGAAATTGTTTTATAGGAAAAAAATTAATATATTTATCCCTTTTAGATATTATATAAATAAATATCATGTAAGTATACCATCCAGAAATTAAATTGTAAAGAATTCTATATTTTACTGACTGAAATAATTTTTTTCTCGCTGTAGATAGAAGTACTTTTTTAAAATGTTTTGTTGTCATTATGCCAATTGCGATTGAAAAACGAAAGTTTAATGGTACAAACGTCTTGATTAAAAATCGGCAGGCGATATTTTATGAAAATATGTAAATGTCGCTAGATTTTAAACGAAGCAGGTATTTTTTTTATAGAAAACCAGATTTTAAAGGTGAATAGAAATTGAAAATGGAAAGATAGGCCCTCAATAGCTAAGGTTATCGGCATCTATAGGCTGTGTGCACGAAGCCTATTAGCGCCGCTAGTGGATAATAGGGAATTATTGAACTAACTTTTTATGGAAATCGCGACATGTTTCTAAGGTGATAAGTCAAAAACTTTAGTTGGCCATGATGTGTCAAAAAAAATGTAATAAGGAAAACTGATGTTAATTTGTTTACACTGACAGCAGAATGTCAAATTAGGGCGCCAATGATCTTTATTTTACTTAAATCGTCATCAGCGCAACAGCCCGGAACACAACAAGCATTTCCAGATCGCTTAGTTGTCCTATGTTTTCTTTGTAATTAAAAAACTTTATAAAATTATAACTACTTTCACTTTTAATAAACATTGCTCACTGACATACGGAAAATTGGAGTTCAAAGTTTCCCCTAGTGCTCACCACAAACGCTCGCGTCGAAAAATTTGTAACTTCGCCTCCGTGCACATAGCCCATAATGACTTATTTTTTTAATAAAAACATCTGTCACAGAAATCTTTGTACAGCTGCGCATTTATAGATCAAATTCTCGGATTCTTCGAGCAGTTCGAACTTGGACCTAGCAATTCTGGACTCTTAGGACTACTAGAAGCCTAGAACTATATTCGAACAGTGCGAATAGTTCGAGAATTTGACCAACAAACACGCAGCTGTGTTCGAAGACATCTCTATTGATGACAGACGCTTTGGGAATTCAACTTGATATCGTTTTTTTTTTCTTTTTTAATAATCACAAAAACAAAGAAACAAAGTTTTTCATGTTGGTAAAGTTCCTGCCCCACAAAGGTATATAAAAAAAATAATCAAGACGTTTGAATGACGAAAATAACGTTTTTTAAAGACTCACTAGTTTAAATTTTAAATATAATTTATCGTTTTTGCAAAAAAAAAAACAAAATATTAACGTGATAGTTTTTTTAATATATTCTTTGCTGCGTCTTAATAATATATCCGATATCATAGCATTGCACAGTATACCATTGATATTGGTATGAGAGCTCTCTTCTAGTCTTAGAGTGCATTCCGAAATGCGCTACAGTAGCTGTAGCTGCAGCTGCAGCACTGTAGCAGTCGTTATTTTTTACTGCAGCAGTAGCTGCAGCTGCAGCACTGTAGCAGTCGTTATTTTTTACTGCAGCAGTAGCAGCATCTGTACGCGAAATTTGAAAGCTGTTATCAACCATTAATAAATTGAAAAAAAAGTAAATTATTTTCAAAATACAAAGAATATCCATACCGAAAATGACGTTGAAACTCAGTATCATCATACGCAGCTACAACATTTTCCACATAACCTTCAATCCGCACTATCTTACGTTTTTCAAAAATATTATTATTCATTATCTCAAGTAATTCATCTTCATCTTCTTCATCTGAAGATATAGCACAATTCACTGCTGCATTCGATAATAAAATCATTGGATCCATTTTTTTAATCCTAACCTTATAAAGAAAATGAAGAACAAACGATCACTTGGTCACTTGATATTAAAAGAAATCACTTAATCACTTTAATTTCAGAAAATATTATCTTATAACAGCTTTCAAATTTCGCGTACAGATGCTGCTACTGCTGCAGTAAAAAATAACGACTGCTACAGTGCTGCAGCTGCAGCTACTGCTGCAGTAAAAAATAACGACTGCTACAGTGCTGCAGCTGCAGCTACAGCTACTGTAGCGCATTTCGGAATGCACTCTTAATAACATTTCATATTGACAATATTTTTTTTAACTGTTGATGGCTTGACTTGTCTGAACAGTTGCCAAGATCAAACTTATTTTTTGAGGTTTAATGTCAGTTTAATGTTTTTTGAAAGCTGATCTGATATCACTAGTTCTGATTTTAACCCCAAGATAGCGCAGACAAAAAATAATTTGCCAATTTATAACGTTTTTCCTCAACAATGTGCGCTGACTATCTTTAGTTATAAGCTGTGTACACGAAGCCAACTAGCGCCGCTAGTGGGTAATAGAGAATTATTGAACTCCTTTTTTATGGAAATCGCGACATGTTTCTATGGTGATAAGTCAAAAACTTAAGTTGGCCATGGTGTGTCAAAAAAAAATTTAATAAGTAAAACTGATGTTAATTTGTTTACACTGAGAGCGGAACGTCAAATTAGGGCGCCAATGGTCTTTATTTTACTTAAATCGCCATCAGTGCAACAGGCCAGAACACAACAAGCATTTCCAAATCGCTTAGTTTTTCTATGTAATTAAAAAACTTCATAAAATCATAACTATTTTCACTTTTAATAAGCATTGCTCACTGACATACGGGAAATTTGAGTTTGAAGTTTCCCCTATAGTGCTCACCACAAACGCTCGCATCGAAAAATTTCTAACTCCGCCTCCTTGCACATAGCCCATAATCACGTGATAGTAAAATATGGAAATATATTCAGTGCAATGTGTGGAAAACACTATCTAAATTATTTTCTGTCAAATTAGGTATTGTTTCGACTAATTATGTAAAACGCTGTTATTTGTATAAACTATAAAATGCTTTATTTTTTCACCTACTTATTTATGTATTTTTTTAAAATAAATTATCGTTTTCGTGTATGGTTTGCAGCAAAGAATGTGTTAAAAAAGATTAATACAAATAATTGCTGGTAAAAATTGTCTGACGTGATGAAAAGTTTTGCGCTTACAATATGATTTATATTTAGTGCGATCGAAACAAACGGCGTTTTTAAAAATTTACTGATATTGTTTTATCAATATAATAGAAACATATTGTATCATTCTTGTTATCATTTTTGACTATCACTATTCGACATTTTTTTTTTATTTATTAACGCTGTTTAAAACAAAAGACAACTTTTATTATAAATGTATAAGCATTGATATTTATTTTATTGTGAATTGTCCAATCGATTCTGTAGAAAATTTTACCTGATTAACTGAATGGAAGTTGTTTTTACGATTTGAGGTGTTTAAATTTTAATAAAATTTCTTAGTCGTTAATATTTAAATTCACAATAGTGACACTAAATGAAAATTAATATTTTAGCCACAGCTTAAAATTGCAACATTAGCTAAATTAAAAAAATATTTATATATCAGTTATTCAGAAAATCACATTTTCCATTGATTCGATTGGTGTCTAGTAACAAAATGTGCAATATCTGAGCAAAAAAATCATAATCAAAACTTCATTTGTGTGATTACTGTAATGCGATTAATAAAATGTTTTTATGCATTTCAAACAAAAAAATCGTTAGTACATTAACTGTTACTGATTATGTTTTGATACCGGAAGTAATTCGTATTGTTTTTCCTTGCCTAAATTCTGTATACTATTTGACAATCTGTTATGCAAAACAGTAATTGCTCGCGAAGACAAGTTTTTTTTAAATGCTGTATTAATCGTTTCTATCAGTTTAATTGGATTTTTTGTGTCATTATTTTCAATAAAATGGTTGTGATATTAAAAACAGACATTTGTAAGTGTTTTTTTTTTTTAATTTTTCAACAATCGGTAAACTCCTTCAATTATATTTTTTAAGAATTATCGCTTGGATTTGAATCGATGAAACCTGATCGCAGCGGTCAAATATTCTTTCTGTCTTTTCTGGTCTCTGCTTAAAAAACATTAGATGGTTAGTTCAAAATTTGATAACGTTACTGTTAGTGTATTTGCCATTATGCCACATTACCATTGGCGTCGGTGAACCGACGACAATAGTATATATATATCTCGACAGACTTATTAGATTTAAGCATATCGTTTCAAAATTGGAATTTAACCCTTTAAAAAAACATTAAAATGTGCTACCAAAATTTTAATAAAATCGACCCGACAGGACCGAGCTTATAAATTTTATGAAAATAGTAGTTTGCTTATATGGATTTTCTTACTGAAGGGTGTATTTAATTTGGTGCGGATGTTGAACTGCTGATAATATTGTAATTAAGAAAAAAATTATTATTTTAAGGGGTTAAATTTTCTATTTCGCCTAAAAACAAATTTAAGTTAATGTAATAAAACCACAATGTCTGTATTAGCAAATACACTATATTGTCGACAGGGTTTTGGCACTGCGACCCGAGTTTTTTTAAATTCAAGGTGATTTTTTTCACTTAGACCTTTTGAAACCCAAATATCATTGAAATAGTTTTAAGAGTTGTTGATTTTGTATAAAGTAATTAAACAAAGACAAAAATAAAAAGAAATGATGTATTGCAATTTTGAATACTTGAACTAAAAAGTCAAAAATAAGGCGTTGTTAATTAAACACAGTAATTTGTGTCAGTATTTTGTTAAATTGACTTTAGTATTTTTACACGCATTTTTTGAGTTTGTAATTTTATTAATTTGAATCTAAGAATGAAGAATTTTATATAATTGTTAATTTCTATTGATAATTTTTTGTGTAGGGAAATAAGTACCTTTGGAAAAGAAAATCAAAAGTGCGAATTCATATAAAATTCTGCATTTTATTTTAAAGATATTAGCTTATACAATGGAGCTATATATTAATGAATATGGTGAATTTATCTTGCCGGAAATATATATGATTCGTTTGTTTTATATGATTATTTATTTATTGTTTTGTTTTTTTTGCAAATATCCAAGTGTTCTGTGATATAAAAAATATAAGACCAAAGAAAATAATTTTGTCTATTTCTGTCCAGTTTTGCAATAAACACGTCAGTAAAAAAGCTATTTCTTAAAAAAAACGACAAAAAATTACTTCCATTTGAATCATATATATTTCTCATCACTTGAAGATGTAAAACAAACATTTCCACGAATTGAAATGTAAAAATGAAATTTGTTATTTTTTTAAGCGATTGATTATTTTTCTTTTGTTGATTAATTTTATGTAATGTAAAGGAATTCCGATAAAGCCATATTTTATTGTTTCTAGGATTGAGTTGTTAGTTTGATAGTGTGATGAGGGTTGCGCAATTGTTGAGTTTAAGAATATTTTTCAACTGTTTTGTAACTAAATGTAAATATAACTGAAACATAATAATATAAACAATTATGTATGATAACAATATGAAATACATAATGATAATAACTACTATATTATTAGATGTAAAATATAAAAAAAAAATATAAACAAGCAGTTGTTTTATTTTCCAACTACAGTTGCAAATACAGTAACTTAATTATTCAGTTTGTTGGCTGATCATGAAAGAGGTGATTAAGATTTTTTCAGTAATACAGTGGCAATCTGGTTCTCTTGTACCTTTATTTAACAAAAACAATAAATACACCACAAATTAAAAAATTATTTAATTTTTCTTGGGCCGCCTAAATCGTCGAGTGTCTTCTTCAGCTCTCTTAATTCATTATCTGGGACATATCGTATTTCTTCGTAGGCTGGGTCGTGTTCTCTGACGGTCACCGTTACACCTTCAGGTACGGAAGCTTGAACTACCCGCAGAAATATTGGATACATTACTGAAGGAAGATCTGTTATTTGTATATGTCTTTCATATGTCTTCAGTTTGTATTCTGAATCAACAATTGAACTTTTATGTTTAAAACGTTTTATTTCAAAGCTCTGAGGTGGTACTGCCCAGGCATCTTCCACGTCGATGTCCATGTTTGTGGCTAATTTGTGCAGATATTTCTGATAACTTTCCAATACTTGATAATTATAACCCGTTATTAAAACATCAAGAGTGTCGTACAGTGGTGTTGAAGGTTTCATTGCTTCTAAGTAATCCGGTTCGTATAAACTATAAAACCTTTGACGATTGAACTGTGTTTGGATTCGTTTTCGAAAAAACGGAGAGACAGAAGCTTTAATTAATTTTTGGCAAAACATTTTTATAAATAGAAATTTTTCTATTTTCGTTTAGTACAATAACCTCACTTTCTTAAGTTGTCATCCATAAGTAATGTGAAATTAACGACGCGTGTGTCTAAACGCAAACGTTCTGCCACTATCGCGGTTATCTCTGCTATCGCCTGTATTGTCTCTGACTATCGCCGCTACCTTCTTAGCTTTCCGGCTGTCAGCTTATTTGAGGTTTTCCCAACAACGGGTTGAAAAACAGGTGATTTTTAGTTAATTTTGTATTTAAAATTGTAAATTCTTCTAAGAGTGTTCAATTTCTTTTGTGGTTCTACCGAGTTTTTGTATTTTATTTAATTTTGATGTGTTTTGTGCAAAATGTTCAGATATTGCAAGTCAGGTTTTTTAAGGGCAAAACAAATATTTGATAACAAATTAATCAAAAAACGTATAGGACGAGTATTTTTACATTATATACAAGAACCGCAATTAGTTGAAAATCAAGCAAAAGTTTCAAGGTACTTTCAGTTAATGCTGCCGCCCTACTCTGTTAGAATATTATAATTTTTTTGTACGACGATAAATCGTACGAGTATTATTGCGAATATGTTTTATAGTGTTTCAGTAAATCAATTTAAAATCATGGACGATCGGGCGCAGTTTCTGCTTCCGAATGATCAGCCGATTGTAGAACTGGAATGTGCTCCGGCATTTAACGCTCTCACCATTAAGGAGAAACTTTATGCGCATTATTTGAGCCGTGCCGCTTGGGATGGGGGTTTAATTGTCCTCGTTCAAACGAGCCCAGAATCTCCGCTAATTTTCTCTCTTCTTCACAAATTATTTTTGACGCAACCAATAAGTGAACTAAAAAAAGCTGGTTTAGAAAAAGCAAAATTGACTGAAGATGAATTCACCGTAAGCTATTTTTTTAAAAATGTTTTTTGTTATTATAATTTTGTTTTATATTGTACTGTATTGTACATGAGTATATTTTGTGTGACTTTAATATTTAGTTATCGAAGCATGAATCGATCGTAGATATCAACGCCAAATGACTAAATAACATTTTATTTCTAATCAAAAATTCCTTTTTTTCAGGCCTTTTTAGTTTACGCTTGCGGCATTTTTTCTAATGCAGGCAACTATAAAAGTTTCGGAGACTCCAAATTTATACCGAATTTGGACACAGATAAGTTTGAAAAATTAATTAAAGTAAGCGAGGCATATAATCGGGAACCAAAAATAATTCAGAGCTTGTGGAATCGCGTGAACAGACCAATATATTCTTTAGAGGAACGCTGTAAAAGTCTTGGTCTTAATGAAAAGGTTTTTTTTTTATTGTTTTATGTTTTTATTCTGAATTATTTAGAATGTCATAACCGTATGAATTTTAGGGCATCACAACATACTTCTCTTCGAACTGTTCAATGAAAGATGCCGAGCTAGTAAGCAAATGGGCAAAAACAAAGAACTTTGAATTTTATAATTCGCGCGTTTTTAAAACCACCGAGAACGACCAAACCGTGTACGAGATTCGACTCGCGTCCGTCGAAGACAAAGACGCTCCTAGCATCACAATTCCCGAAGAGAGTTTCGAAGGTTGCAAATTCCGCGTCACGCGCGGTGACTATTCAAAATTGTTATCGATGGTCGTTGAAAACCTGTCGAACGCGAAAAAGTATGCCGCGAACGATACTGAAATAAACATGATCGATAAATACATTAGCAGTTTCACGACCGGAAGTTTGAATGACCACAAAGATGGCTCAAGATATTGGATTAAGGACAAAGGACCTGTTATTGAAACGTATGCCTTATTTTTCAGTCTATTCAGTTCTTAAAAACAACAATGCATTAGGGCTAAATTAAAATTCACGTTTTTTTAGGCCTGTAAAATTGCAGAGTACATTTTCAGTAAAATGTTTCAGCTTTTATAAAATTATATATAGTGCAGGGCATAGTGGCGCATTCGTTTGCAAAATTCGTTTGCAAAATTCGTTTGGTTCGTAAATTTTTTTTTTAAATGTCCAGGAGGCTCTCCTGATTATAACAGTGTAACATGACACTCAATATCTGTTGCCGTTATTGTTTAAACAACGAAAAATTGAAAATATTGCAAAATAATTTTTTTTGCAATAAATAATTTTTTTATATATTTTTCAGACTATTTTGAATCGAAAAAGTCCTTACACTCATTATCGTATCTTCAACCGGTGAATTTTTATGAATTTTTAAAAATTAAAAATCGTTGTAAATCGTGATTTTCTTGAATTAAATAGTACACCTGAAAAAAAAAATACCGTGATTTCTATTTTTTTATTAAATATTTAAACTTTAATAAAAAAAATGGCGTAATCAGATTTCAAATATTTTATTAATTATTATTCATAATAACAATATGCTCTTTACGCGCATGCACTTTAAGGATAGTAGTATTGTCATCTCACTCCCAGTCCTATGTATGACATTAGTAAGAGAGAGGCAGATGGTACGCTTCGACAAATTATTGCATATTGTTATTATGAATAATAAACATAATAATTAATAAAATATTTGAAATCTGATTACGCCATTTTTTTTATTAAAGTTTAAATATTTAATAAAAAAATAGAAATCTGATTACGCCATTTTTTTTATTAAAGTTTAAATATTTAATAAAAAAATAGAAATCACGGTATTTTTTTTTTCAGGTGTACTATTTAATTCAAGAAAATCACGATTTACAACGATTTTTAATTTTTAAAAATTCATAAAAATTCACCGGTTGAAGATACGATAATGAGTGTAAGGACTTTTTCGATTCAAAATAGTCTGAAAAATATATAAAAAAATTATTTATTGCAAAAAAAATTATTTTGCAATATTTTCAATTTTTCGTTGTTTAAACAATAACGGCAACAGATATTGAGTGTCATGTTACACTGTTATAATCAGGAGAGCCTCCTGGACATTTAAAAAAAAAATTTACGAACCAAACGAATTTTGCAAACGAATGCGCCACTATGCCCTGCACTAATACTACACTTGTTAAATATTTTGGTCTTATTGTATCGTTTCTGATTGCAGCTACATCGGTTTTATTGAGACATACCGAGATCCGTCCGGAATGCGCGGAGAGTTCGAAGGTTTTGTTGCGATGGTAAACAAAGAGATGTCCGTTAAATATGGTCAACTTGTGTCCAACGCAGAGAAATTTTTACCACGCCTGCCGTGGCCACCTTCATTCGAGAAAGACAAATTTCTACGTCCCGATTTTACTTCTCTTGATGTGCTTACATTCTCGGGTAGCGGTATTCCAGCTGGCATCAACATTCCAAACTGTGAGTTACTGTAATAACCAACCAATTGGGCTTTTGAATGAAATTTTTTTTTGTCATAAATGGAAAGATCGTATATAAGTTTTATAACAAAACTATTTTTCTTTTTTTTATTTTCGTTATAATTCAAAAGTTATATCAAATTAAAAATAAATTTTTGTACCCAGTTCCGAGAACGCGCCGACATTTCCCGAACATAATGTGACGTCATAATGTTTTAGTCAATACACATGTAGAAGCCATTGATAGTATACTGCGTATATACATTTTACCATTATGACATCACAACTGTCAAAAACAATTTTAGTGCGTTTGCAGTCACGTGATTTTTTTTAATATTTTATCAATTTTAAATTGCTTATAATTAATTTAAAAAAAGTTTTTTGAAAGTTTTTCGCATCGATTATCAATATTATTTATAATAAAGTTTTAAAATACAATAAAAAAATCGATAATTATTTTTTTTTCAAAAGCCTAATTGTGGGTTGCAGCATTATGCTATCTTATTTATCACAAAGTATATACTCCATGCAAATGACTGTAGGTTCCAGCGTGGAAAATTTGGAAAGCTTTTGTTGATTGTTTTGTATTGTTTGTACCTGTCATTAGATATTTAGTTTTTATTTTTTTCTATACATCGTAATATTAAAATTTCTGTTGTCGGTAATTATTCACTATTTTTTGTTTTTTTAACTGTACAAAATTTTATTTGCAAAAAAGGTCTTTGAAGCATTTTGAAATTTTAATACCTTCAAATTTAGTATTTAATAAAATAAACAATAAATAAGTCAGATTATTTAGTCGGGTCTAAATATTTGCCAGGTGGTTTCAAAATTCTTGGGCTATAAGTTCTGCCTTTCTGCACGGAGTCTTCTGCAAAAAAATATATATTATATCAACGCTATTGGATAGTTCATTATCCCACTTGGCAAATCCAGTATAATTATAGAGATTTGACAGATGGCTTGTTATAGATGATGAAATTCGAGAATCGGAAGGATTTAAGAATGTATCACTTGGTAATGTGATTCCCGCCAACTATAAACAAACAGTCATATCTTTTCTATCGCAAGAAGACCAGGACTTATTAGTGAAATACCGCGTTCCATCGTTCGAAGTTCAGGTCGGTCTTCATGAGCTGTTGGGTCACGGAAGTGGAAAACTTTTCCGTAAAGAAGAAAACGGTAAATACAATTTTGATATCGAAACCGCTGTGAATCCGTTGACCGGCAAGAAGATAGACAAATGGTTCAACCCCGGTGAAACTTATGACTCAAAGTTTACTACGATGAGTTCATCTTTTGAAGAATGCAGGGCTGAATCGGTAGGACTCTATTTGTGCCTTGAAGAGGAAGTCACCAAGTATGTTCTATATTTTAAAGTTTGCGTCGTATTAAGCTATCAATTTTTTAACTTGATAATATTTTTAGAATATTTGGTTTCGAAGGAGAAGAGGCTGAAGATTTGATTTACGTCAACTGGTTAAGTTTGATTTATAACGGTGTTGGTAAAGCTTTAGAAATGTATCAGCCCTCGACGAAAACGTGGCTACAGGTATGTTTTTATGTTTTTTTTCTGTGATTTGTGTAACAATGTAATGCACTAATAATAACTACAGCTATGAAAAATAATAACAACGAAAATATTTTGATTATTTTTTAGTGTTTGAACAATCCTGCCGTTTAAAGACAAATCAAATAATTTATTTTATATGCTTGTATAATTTAATATTCTAAATTTCAACAGTGATTCGTATGCAAGATGTGCAAGGTTTACGATACAGTACTTTTTAGAGCTGACGGCAGATCCTCCAGAAATATGGGTCTTTGCCAAGATACTGGTGATGATGAACTCGATGTGGTTTTGGATTGAGCATTATCCCAAGCCAGTGTTCGGTCCGTTTCTGTTCTGGGAGCGCAGATCTTCGTCCATTACGTCAGTCGAAGCTGAACTGGGCTTGATTTGGATCCCATAACAGTGGTACTTTTGAGTTTCCTGTAGTGCCGAGTTTACGAGTCTTCAACTCGAGGAACGAGGCTGCGTTAATTGGTTCCAGTTAACAGTGAGCATACAAAGTGCTTCACGGTAAAGAAACTCTTTTAGCTGTTTTGCAATTTTCCAACAGCCAATAGCCGACAAGACTGATAGTGTGTCCCAGTTACATCATCTGTATTTGCAGTTCCCGATGATATATCTACCACATGCCCTGTAGCCGAGACTCCACTGCAATAGGAAGCTTCCGCCGCCGCCGTTGGTGGAGATGTTCATTTAGTTGCTGGCAGGAGGTCGTCTTCTGTCAGTTGCACGAGATAGTACGCTGAGACATTCGTAGGTAGCACTACCCGCAGCACCTGCTGAATAGAAATGACCTTGGCTAGGGTACAGCATGCCTGACTCACTGACTATACACAGGATACGCCATTTGTCCCTGTAACTATAGATATTGCCAGTATAAATATCAGATTGCTACTCAAATCATAGAACAAAACATTTAAACTAACCTGTAGCCACGTTTTTGTCGAGGGCCTATAGATTTCCAGAGCTTTATCAGTTCTGATAACAATCAAACTCAACCAGTTGTGAATCAAATCTTCAACCCCTTCTCCTTCGAAACCAAATATTAAACATACTTGGTGACTTTCTCTTGTGGGCACAAATAAGAGCCCTACCGATTCAGCCCCGCAATCGCTCATGTAACTGTCTCATGCAACCGTCACAAGAGAAAACTGAATGTGCCACCGTTTTGGAATTCGAGGATGCCCGGTTCAGCTTTGACGACGTAATGGACGAAGGTTTGCGCTCCCAGAACAGCAACAGACTTAACACGTGGTCTGACAATTCTCGAGCAAAAACCACATCGTGTTCATATTCACCAGTGTCTCGAAGGCCAATATTTCTGGAGGATCTGCCGTCAGTCCTAAAAAATACGTCGTTTGCTCTCCACATGTTCCATTCAAGTCACCGTTGGAATTCAGAGTATAAAATTTTGCAAGTTCATAAAAAAAATTATTTGATTTGTCACTAAACTGGTGTACTGATCAAACACCAAAAAAATAATGAAAATATTTTCGTTTTTGTTATTATTTTTCGTAACTATAGTTGTTAGGTTACATATTGTTCTAGCTTGTTATTTAACATAGTTACCCTTTGTTGTCATCTTATGGCTGCTAGATTTAATTTTTTCTAATAGATATTGTGAATCTAATGACGTTTTCGGCATCGAGACCTCCCCCGGAGCAGGTCAGGCGGAATGGGTTACTATTGGTTAAATAAGCAATAAACAAATTTCTTTAAACAATAGTAACCCATTCGGCCTGACCTGCCCCGGGGCATTTCTCGATGCCGAAAACGAAACAATTTTGAAATAATTAAAAATAAATAGTATTTTTCATTTTCAATTGCTCCATCCAATTTAAACTAACTAGTTTCTTGTAATGTTTCATTGATATCTTGTTCCTGATTGAAGTAAAACTTCAGATGGTCCTTTTCATTTAAATCCATTTGGATTAAATAATAGTCATTGCCACTATAAATATTAGATTGTTACATTTTGTAATACAGTGTAAACTCTTTATAACGAAACTCAAGGGACCGAGCATTTTTTATCGTTATAGAGAGTTACCGTTATATGGAGTGAAGAAAGAAAAACAACCAAATTAACAATAATCTTCAATGTACTGTATAATCTCTTTATAACGAATTTTAAGGGACCGAACATTTTTTTCGTTATATGGAGGGAAGAAATAAAAATAACCAATTTTCACAAAATTAATTTATTCCAAACACATATACAAACACATATACCTATAGTTTGGCGTCATCAAGTGCTTGTTGAATAGATAGTGATGGTTCAGAATGGTCCTCTTTATGTCTGTAAACATTTGCTGACGCCTAAATATGAACATATTTCTTCGTAATAGAAAATGGCTGTTGCGTTATAAAGAGGGTATTAATGTATAGGTTTTAAGGTAAACCAACCAAATCGTAAAAATTTCGACGTTATAGGGAGTTTTTCGTTATAACGAAGGACGTTATAAAGAGTTTATACTGTAATTTGAAAGAAGAAAAACTGCATTTGTTTAATGCTAATTGAAAGTTTAATTAATGTCTTAGGCACATTCACAAGCTCGCTATGTAATTATGAGGGTGCTTTTGGAAGCGGGCGAAGATTTCATTACCGTTACTGAAACCGATCCTGGTAAAAATTTGTTACTGAAAGTGGACAAAGCCAAAATACGAACGGTGGGCAAGAAAGCTATCGGCGAATTTCTATTGAAACTGCAAGTTTACAAGTCTATGGGTGACATTGAGAGCGCTTCAAAAATGTATAATGCTTACTCCGAAGTTCCAGAGGACGGTCCTCATCCATGGGCGAAGTGGAGAGATATTGTGTTGTTGCATAAACAACCCAGGAAAATGATGGTGCAGGCTAACACCATTTTAAAAGGTATAAATAGGTATAAAACGGGATTGCTGTAAATCAGTTTTTGATTTCTTCAGATACATTCAGCGGGTTGACACTCAATGCTTTTAGATAGGACCCTTATTTGAAAAAATTTAAAAACTTTTTTGCTATTTATGGACGCAACACATTTAAGATCGCATTCACTTAAAGTTAACTAATTGTTATATAAATTTGATCGCAGGTGAAGACATTACTCTGAAAACATACGAGCAGAATTTTGAAGGCTTGATACAGTCGTGGATTGATCGGTTCCCAAAGCCAGATTACGATGTGATTTTGGAAGAACTGTGGGAAAAAGATCAAAAATATTTTTAAATATACTGATTTTTTTATATGTAACACTTTAAATGGAATCGTTTAATAAACTTTATATAAAACGTATTTTTGAGATTTGAGAGTATAAAAAGGCAATAAAGCATTTTTTATCTATATGTATAAAAACGAATGTTTGTATGAGGCTTATGGAATGCACTTATACTATTTTTTTTTATTTAATTGTTTATGGCCTTACTCTTGTCTTATAGGCCCCACTCACGATCACACTTCATGCCACAGTTCAGTGTTCAAACTTATAGTTCAGTGAAGCATGATAATGTGTGGGACAAATAAACACTGAAACCAACACTGAAGTCAAGCATGAACTCATCAAATGCATCTTGATTTTTGAACGACTTCAGTGTTCAAGTAAACTGCTGTGTGTGTGGGTTTTTTTCAGTTCAGTTTTTGGAGTTCTGTGTTTTGTACAACCAGAAGCCAAAAATCTCAATGTTGCTGCAAGTCTTTCTTGTGTAGAAATAGATTTTCGCATATTTGTATCCTGGTTCTTAATAAATGGGGTAGCTAATTCCAGTAAATAATTGTAAGTTAATTCATCCATTCGTAAATAATTATTCCAATCAAGCGGCTCAAGATGTAATTCATTAAATAAAAATAAAATTCATCAAATAAACATGACTTCTTGAATCACGCATTTCTAACCAATTTTTCACCCATATTCTTCTTTTTTTTTCTTATTTCTCTGTTTTAAATACAATCCCACAGCCATGAACAGCCAATCCTCACCATTTAAATAACTCATTTAGTTCTTATTAGTTATCTATAGTATAATATTATAGTATGTATATAATATATATTTTATATATCTACACTCGACGAGTGTATGCCAACAACTGAACCAAACTGAACACAAAAAATTTTAAAAACTGAGCAGTTTGCATGAACTGTGTGTGGTGCCAGTCAGTCTTTCGATTAATCGGTCCAACTTCACTGAACACTGAACTGTGGCATGAAGTTTGATCGTGAGTGGGGCCTATTAGACCAATAACTTTACATATGAACTTTATTGTATTACTTTAGTTTCTAGAAAACTAATATGATTTGAATGCGGTTTGTTCCTTGGGGAACATTTGGTCTAGAACTAGCCAACTGCCCAGGTGAAAAGCAAACTGAATTCATTTAATGAATTCAATTTATAATTGATTAATATAATATACTAATTATTTATAAATTTAAATGAACGAGTATCAACTCGATAAAACAAACGAAATGTAGGGGATTCCGCAATTGTACAACGAATTTATTTTATTTAATCTGCAAGGTCGAAACTTCACACCAGTTTCCTAGTTAAAATTTAACAGACGGGTTAATTCGGGGTATGTTCCGAAATATAATCCAGTATACTAGCTATGCTAATGACATCATGAATCTGACGCCATAATTGTACTGATGAGACAGATGTGACGTAGCCGGTAGCATGAATATTTAACTGGATGTGTGTGCATCAGACTTTGTGGAATTTTTTATTGTATTATTTGTTATTTGCAATAATGTCTGCTTAACAAAGTAAACAATTACTTTTGGCGGACGGGGGAAATTTTTTTTTTTTTTTAATTTAACAAGATGGCCTTTACTCTGACGAGTAATTAGCCAGGGCTAGTGACGGGGGAAATAATAATACGTCAACGCGCTGGCAGTATATTTCCGAAAGAATCAACAGTATGGCGTTGATTCATGACGTCATTAGCACTGGCCAGTTATATTTCGGAACAACCTAGGAATACCTACTATTTTCTTCCTCCTTTTCGTGTTATGTAGTGTTTTTTACTTTTACAAAGTTTTACCGACTGAAATGAAATGTCAAAATTGACATTTTGAAAATAATTGACAAAAAGGCGGTTTCTGAAATGAACGAAGATAACAAAAGTGCTGAAAGTGATAACCGTGTTCTTTGCAAGTATTTAGACAAAGAAAATGAACTCGAAGAATTGAAAAGTCAATTAAAATATGAAAATCAAGTTATAACAGTCTTGAGCTTATGTAAAAGAAATGAATTTTTGAAGCATGTTTTTCAAGTCAGAATAAAAATATTTGATTCGCTATTAGAATTATATACAAAACTTCCGTCAGAAAATTTAGACGACATTGAAATACACAGAAATGCTTGTTATTATGTAATTGAATTGTATATTTCAAATGCATTTCGTGATAAATTGATGGCTTTGAAATGGATCATTGATATCAAAGTAACAGGAAGTGAATGTAAAAATAAACAAATATATTTGAAGAATTTGAAAGAAGTATTGAACGAGCCTCTTAGAATTGTAATAAGTTATAAAACGAATAATATCCTAGACGCCACAAACGTGCAAGTACTGTTGTATTTCCCGATACAAGAAAAAGATGTGTGGCCAATTATAAAGTTACAAGAAGTAGTTACAAATATTTCATATTTTTTTCGAATACTGGAGGAACCGACACAGAAAATTAATGAAAAAAGTGAACTCAGTGAATCAGAACAAGTTCAACTAGAACTTTATACTTTTAAAAAGTGTTCGTTGAAAGAAATTTATGAATTACTTTTAGTTAATAGCTGGTCCAGATGTGATTTTAAACTTTTAAATAAAATAATCAACGATGAACTTAATCAGTCATTAATTTATCTTCAAGTTGGTGAATACAGCACGATTAAAATAGAAATAAAAACACAGCGGCAAATTTTAAAAATATCCGGTGTTTCAAGTATAGTTTACGCGATAGAAAAATATTTAAGTGAGCATTTGTCATTCGAAACTAAAGTACTATAAATTATTTGTAGCTAGGTGAGTACCACGAGTACCATGTTTAAAAAAAACATGTTTTGTTTAGTTACTGTATATATATATATATTTTTTTTTTTTAATAGTAAATGAACGTATTGTTTATACAAACTGATAGTCCTTGATAATGTAATGATGTCAGTTATTACTCATCATATTTTAACAAAAGATAAAAAATGCACTTGTCGAAATTAATTAAAGGAACGCAGCACTTGTGAGTTATCGCATGAGTTGATCTCTGTAGATGATTACGGTTCTATTTCAAAGATTCGATTCCCAGTAAATTTAATAACCTATAAAGTAATCTACAAATGCTACAATTTTCAACATTTGTCATATTGAACTTTTGTGCATTAATTAAATGTCTAGAAGTATGGCCATAGCCTGTGGACTGGGGGGGAGGAGGCTCGAGCTCTGAACCAGAGACAATAAGTAACAACATTATTTTAAAATAAGCATAATATATTATAATTTTACATAAATACAAATTATATTGAAAAGCAACGTCTAATCTCGTTTATTTAATTTATTAACAATACTTACATTTCGATTTTAAGTACTCGTGCTGAAAAACGTGGCCTAAAAAGAGTCGAAAATATTTTATAAAAAATAGTAGTTATAGTAAGTTTGTACTTGTCTCTGGTTTGTACAGAGACAATACAGTACAGAGATAAGGGTTTTCAAGAAGTAACCGAATATTTAACGTGTCTATTCTCTATATTTTATGCCTCCACTACACACGTGGCCAGCACCGCCACTTACAGACACTCACTATTGTGTAGAGGGCATATTCGTCGGTGCGTGAACATCATCGCCTGTAATCGGCAGTAATCGATTGATTGTCGGTACATCAAAGGAATGCGTGGGCAGCATCGTGCGTCCGTACACACAATCGGACCGGCACGATTGTGTGGAGGGCTAGGCAATCATCGCGGCGATGATAGGCATAGGATGATAGGCACTTATTTGAGTGGTGGTGCTGGCCACGTGTGTAGTGGAGGCTTAACCAATTTAACCCAAAAATGTCGTCCATTTTTATTTGATCCTATGATAAAACAGGTTATGTTTAGATAGTACAGATAACTTGAGAAAATTGGATAAAAATAAGTACTTATCGGGATATCTTTAAATGTTCGGCAAACTAGTTGAAAACTGAAGTCGATATTCTTTTACGAAATATTCAAACGATTAAAATTCTAAACATCGCTCGTATAAAAGAGGTAAGAATGTAATTCGGTATTCTTGAACTATCGTGATCATTTATGGTAGCATCTACAGCTGGCTGTACAATACGGTTACATCGATGCTGTACAAAACTAAAATAAACGATTGTTCGTAAAATAAGTAACTCTTTTTGAATTATACAATTTGTGGACCTAACCTTCAAACAAATTACATACTTTAAATAATACCCCCTACTTTTATAATCTCATAGAATTATATGTAATGTAATCATAGTTACATAAAATGATTTCTAATTTTAATAAAAATCAACCATGAGTGTAGAAGTGAAAATATTATTTTTTGGTAGTGCTGGTACAATTTCAAATTTAAGTGAATCGGTTTTAAAAGTTTCAGGTCAAATATCCTATGACGATTTATTAAAATTAATTGTTGAGAAATATTCATTACAAAACATAAAACAGAACATTCTTCTTGCTCACAACGAATGTATCTGTGAGAGAAATCAAACACTGAATTTATCAGAAGGTGATGAAATTGCAGTAGTCCCACCTTTCAGTGGCGGTTAAAATTAAATAAACCGATTTCAGTTGAAAAAGTTCGTTAATGGAAATTTAACATGGATCATTTAAAAATCACACCTGCTAAGTTATCAGTAGATGCAGTGACTGATCTAGTTTCTTCACCGAAATGTGGAGCTACGTCGGTTTTTTTGGGAACCACCAGAGATAATTTTGATGGAAAACAAGTAGTCAAATTAGAATATGAAGCATATGAATCGATGGCGTTAAAAGTTATGAAAGAAGTTTGTAAAGAACTGAGAGATAGCTGGCCGGATATTGAAAATATTGCTGTATACCACAGGTAAATAAAGCACTCTTGCTTTCAGATTTAAATCTAAATTACTCTCTCTTCACAAAATAAACTGAATTTTTGACGTGATAACGTCTTATAAATTGATGAAACACCGGCTGCATGCACGAAAAAGTGTCACGTTCCGAAATGTGTCACGTTCTGCCTGGATATTCGAGCGGAATACGTTATCACGTAAAACTATCGTCCGTAAACCGACTTTACAGACAACCAATTTTTTTTTTCTTTTGTGTAAAAATAGATTTGGTTAAGCTGAAGTATAAAGTCACGTATAGACCGCAATTCCAGAGTAAACCAACGCCAACACACTCAGCCGGAAGCATTTCGGAATCGTATGTTACAATCATTCACACCGAATTCCACATTCAAGTGCGATGCCATTTTTTTTTTAATATACCATTCTTCGAGCGAATGTAAGCCAAAGCCAGCGATTGAAATTCATTCAGTAACTAAAATAACGATTCTGAATGTGCCATTGGTTCCGTTGGGTCTTCGGTCTGTACAGGGTTTCAGTGATACTAAAAACAAATAGCGTTTTCCACTCATATCGCATTTCGAGGCATTTCTGAAGCAAGTATCGATTCATATTTTACATTGTTCAGTGAGAGGTCAGTTTTCCATCTGCCTTTGCTATATTCAGGGGAGGATAGGCCCATCAGGATTCTTCCCGGTAGGCCGGAACCCGTCGAGGCCGATTGTCTATACTAGTTCATATCTTTACCACTATCTTGTTTACCAGAATTATTTTTTTTTACTTTGTAAGATGTAAGATATTGGTTAGTAGATATAATTCTAAGGCAAAATTAATAATGCTTATTTGTGATAGCTCTCACACCCATAAGTTTAAATTTTTTATTGCGGCGAATAGGGGGTGTCAAACGTTCACTTTGCGCAGGGCGGCAAAAACTAGTGCCGACCTTCTGTATATGAAAAAAAATACTATTCATGTTGACGGGGCTGGAATAGTTGAGTCCATTCGTCTCTGGCTATACCCGACTTGTACCAGCAGGTCACACAACATATTTTTACCTTTTGCGTTTTATTGGGGATTAAATTTTTATTATCATTATTTATACGGGGCGTTACAGACTGTAACTATTGTTGTATATTACAGATTGGGCACTGTTCCAGTGCAAGAGACGAGCGTTATAATAGCAGTATCGTCACCACATCGTGCTAGCGCGATTGCTGCCACCAAACAGTGCATCGAGCAGCTGAAGGGTCGCGTTCCCATTTGGAAAAAAGAAGTATATGATGGTGAAACACCGCCGCAATGGAAAGAGAATTCGGAATGTTCTTGGTCAAGTAATAATAACAAATTAAAAATTGATAAAACTAAATCTATAACGCATTAATAAAGTACTCTCTCTTTAATTTGCCGCTGGATTATCCGACGAATATAATAATTCGCCGTTGAACGCGTATAGTATGTTAATGTCGTGTTCTGTAGTTCCGTTTAAGCCAAAACTACATTGCGCCATCTATGTAGCTCTTTCTAATACAGTAGTAAATTATGTAACACAAAACTTGACCACATAAAATGTTAATATCTTTATACATACATTTTATATAATGTATATGTCACCGGGATACTGTCAAATCCGTGATATTGTAATTTCACTAGTGAAATTACAATATCACGATTGACAAAGAGTCGTGATATTGTAATTTCACTAAGTGAAATTATAATATCACGGGTTTGACAATATCCCGGTGACATATATATTTCATAGAAAATATTTTCTATACCATTGTTGTTGCATTAATTTTGTAATATTTCACGAACTCGATTTTCCTGGGGCGGATTAAAAGAGAGTAATGTAATTTATTTCTAAAATATGAATGCGTACACTTCTTTGTTATCAAAGTTTGTTTTTTGAGTTTGATTTTTCAAGCATACCGCACGTAAAATATTTGTTTTGCTTTATGCAAAACGCAATATTAGATTTAGAAATGGGTGTTATGAAATATTAAATATAATTTGTTAGTTTTTGGCAGGAATTCTTTTACATATATATTGATTATTGATACATAAAGCATATTTTAAGTATTTTGGAATAATATTTTTATAATATAATATTTAGTGTAACATTTATAAATCATGAATTTATTTACAATTGAAAAATTAGTAGCGCTTTTTGACCTTTTTTTTTTGTTAAAGATCATATTTAATGCAGAAAAAAATTTCGTATCGTAATTATCGATTTCATCTCAACCCTCTCCTCCACAAAAAAACTTAAAATCGCCACTGATAATATTTTAAAAGAAACTTTATAGCAATGAATTTACTATTGAATTAAATGTTTTAATTTATATAAATATATGAAATGTTTGTTTGTTATAAATATTGTTACGTTATATATATTATTTTATAAAAAATCAATAAAAGTTTCTAACTAACAAATTGTTTTCTTTTTCCTTTTTCCAGATAACATAAAACAAGAACCTCTAGAAACAGAAGATGAACATACTGATTGGATTGAAATAAAACATGAACCCATTGAAATGGATTATAATGATCCAGTAGATGATTATAGTGAAGAAAATTCGTTTTCGATAAACGCAGATAATCAGTTTTGCAATGAACGCGTTCAGATAGGTGACCAAAGTAGTACAACACGACATAATTCGACTCCAACAAACAGTAGAACACAGATCGAAGAAAGCTATATAGATGATAATTTAGTTCAAGTTAAAGCGAGCACAGCTCAGCTGAAACAGCGAATTGCTAAGTTTATTGAACGAAAACGCGAAGCTGCCAATTTAACGAATGTGTTAGATTTTTGTGGAAAGAATTTAGGATCGGAAACTAGCAATTCTTGTGCTAGAATAGATGCCACTGTAGTTAGAAGAAAAGATTCCAAAAGTCATTTGAAAGGCAAGTTTATATTATATTTCTATTTATTATGTGGTTCCGACCATTCGTCAGGGAATATTATAGTCAAGAAAAAATTCTGATTCAAACGTGCAGCAAATTTATTCTGCTCTGAGCTCTAGCGGCTAAGTGCTGTACTACGCATAGAAAAAAAATGATTTTATTAGAAAGAAAAAACAGGGATAATCCCTCCTCCCGCTAAGCCATTAAGTAATTCTTAACAAATTAAAATATTCTCTTTTTAGTGCGTCGAGTTGTAAACCTTCACGGACCACAGACATTAAGTTCGATGGACGCAAGCAGACGAGAAGGCACACTGAACGCAGTTGAAGAACGACTTACAAACGCTGAGAATTATTTACAGTTAAACGGCCCGGTACCAGTCGATATTTATCAGCGATTGAAGAGAATTGAAGATAGAATAACCGAACTGGAATCTATTTCTCCTGAATACAGTCAATACTGGGTAATAGCATTGTTTAAAATATTTTAATCAATGGTAATAGCTAAAAATTGTTTTATTAAAGAGTGTTGTGTAATTGATTTGTATTTGAATTTTTTAGACGAATATATCAACATCAAAAACGGGAAATTCGCATTATCCAACTGTTCGGAAGAGGACCTTTTCAATTTCTGATATAGAAGCTCGACTCGAAATGCTTCAGAAAGAAGTTTCGCCAAAAAAATGTAAAACAAGTTCATTTGTTTATAGTAGTCAAGTAACAAATGAGTAACGCTTGACGGTAACAAATGAGTAACGCTTGAAGTTTCTGTAGTGTGCTGTGTGAAACAGCTTTGTAAGATTTTGTTATATCAGATCTAATTTGTATTTCTTTAGTAGTATTTATAATTATTATTAAATTTTTTCAAGTGTTAGCTACAGTGGTTTTTCCGCGCTTGTTAAGAAATTTTTAATGGTTTTAGATTATATACTTGAAATTATTTTTTTCAAATATTTTTGTTACATTTCGGGTTGTGTCCTTATCTCTGGTGTCATCGAACATTTTTGTATCCACTGCAATGTTGTCACATGATCAAAGTCTAACCTTCAATTTTTTGACTTTGATATTTTGACGTCATATATGACTTTCATTCTCCACAAATTTAACATTTGGAAACGATTATCTTCATTAATAATCACACAGGTGTCATTTTAATAGTTTGTAATAATACAGTTTACATCGTTAGTTAATAAAGTGCAATATGGGTAACAGATCATCTCTGTTGTTACGCGAAGAAGAAATTGCGCAAATCCAAGAAGAAACTGGATGTAAGTAAACTTTCTAGATAATGTTTTGTTAAGACAAATTCTATTTTGTTAACAAATGAAAATCATTTGGTGTTTTGTTTTTAGTTTTATTGTTTCTTTTACAGTTACACCAAGTCAAATTGAAAGACTGTATTCGAGATTTACGTCGTTAGATCGTGGTGATTGTGGCACGTTAAGCCGTGAAGATTTCTTAAGAATTCCAGAGTTGGCTATTAACCCACTCGGTGACAGAATCGTTCACGCGTTTTTCCAATCGGGCTGTTCTGATCGAGTCAACTTTTTACAGTTTATGAGAGTTTTAGCTCATTTCAGGCCGATAAAAAAAAATAAAGAAAACAAATTGAATTCACGCGAAGAGAAATTAAAATGTGAGTGAATTCTTTACAGACACGACAGTTAAAGCAGGGGTGGGCAAATCTTTTGATCGCCAGGCCACATAGTTGATGAAAATTTGACCGCGGGCCAAAAATTTGCAGAGCAAAAAAAAAAAGTCCTCACATTCTATTTCCGCATTTGGAGAGCAAAAAAAAAAGCTCCTTAGGTCCTTTTTTCGTCTGTTCTGGCCCTTGCTATTTCTTTACTATTTTTTTTTTATTTATAAAATGCTTCGCGGGCCGCACAAGATTGTGCTGCGGGCCGGATTCGGCCCGCGGGCCGCCATTTGCCCAGGCCTGAGTTAAAGTGTTCAACACTTCGAGTCAGTACATGCGTGTTGCTAAATATAAACCTGTATAATAATATCCATAGAATGTTTTTTTATGTAATGAGCCATTTATAAACGTTTTTTTTTTTTTGGATTTTTAGTTGCGTTTAAAATGTATGATTTGGACAACGATGATTTAATATCGCGGGATGAACTATTGGCAATCCTTCACATGATGGTCGGAGCTAATATCAGCGAGGAACAGTTGGGCAGCATAGCTGAACGCACTATAACAGAAGCGGATGAAAATGGCGACGGCATGATATCGTTCGACGAGTTTTGCAAAGCACTACAAAGGACTGACGTCGAAGGAAAAATGTCTATTCGCTTCCTAAACTAAACAAAACTGTAGTTTAATAGCTTTTATTGTATTTAGTTTATAGTTTAGTATGTACAAAATGTAAAAATACGCATTTATATTATATTTTTTTAGTTATGTTTTAGATAATATATTATTATTTATAAAATTACAATCCATTCGAGATAGCTTTTGTTTTTTCCATCGTCCTACACAAATCTCTTTGACTTTTAGGGATATTTAATAGAATGGTCAGGTGAAGTTATAAATTTTTATTTGATATAATTTTATTTTGGAATAATATTAAACACATAACGTAAATACAATTGCATAATATTGTTAACCTATTATTTATAAATAACTTTACAAATTAACTTAAGCAGTTGAAGATACTGCTAGTTTTTTAAGATGTTCCATAAAAACTTGCAATGATACGTCATCTGTTAAAACAGGTGCTCCACCGTCCTAAAAAGAAAAAGTATTATTATTTTTGTCGATGCAATATTCTAAATTATGCGAGATTTTTCTTAAACCACTGAAGCTTTAATAGAAACAAAGAAGTTTGTAGTGCAATAATGTGCAAATAAAGCGCATTTTTAAGAAGATGGGTCTGCATTACGAACGTGTTAATAAAATAGTTAATCAATTTACTCAGTAGTCATACTTTAGTCTGAATTAAAATTTATGACTGAAAAAAGAAGCCAATAACAGCGCAACAGTTCTTAATCTTAGGTCTTTCGTATATTCAAATACATCGGGCGGATCCTAAAATCTCAAATTCAAAACAAATGGCCGTTTTTCCATTTTTATATAAAGTAACTTAAAGACCTGTTCTTCGCTTGGGGGTTCCCTTCTTCAAATAATCATTTAGTTTGATAGTTTTAAACTTTTTATAAAAATGCTGGTACTGTAAAAAAAATGTATCCTAAATGTTTAAATGGTTCTTTAGTCACTAATCTGGAATTTCATCTTTTACCCTGTCAATTTTCAAATCGACATTTATTGGGCATGATTGACTAACGAATTGAACCACCATTTTATTTTTATGTTCAAGTGTGGTTTTGAGAAAAAAATTCTGAAGCATTCACAGACCTCCGTGTACAAATATGGCGAACCTAGGGTTAAGAACTGCAATAGTGCATAAGCTAGCGCAGGTCAGTAGTTAATTAATTTCATGCAAACATTCACACACATTACTAAACTAAATCAAGTATAACAAAAGACAATCAGCCCATGCTCTTGTTTCATTTGCGACACAACTGTTACGTTGTGTAGTACTTTAAGTAACATTAGTTTGGTTATTGGCAACATAATAAGTAGTCTCAAAATTTGTAATTTATCCCATCACAATAGAATCCTCCGAAAAGAAATTTAAATCGTTGAAACCTTCATTACACAGTCATAAAACAGTCTCTATAGTACCTTACATTTCTCTGAATTTTTAGATAATAATTTAGAAACATTAGAAATAATAACAAACTATAACATTCACAATACTGTACAGGTACAAGCCACCGTTTTAAGCTCGTTTATTAAAACAATAAAAAAAAAATTACCCCAGCTGTCATTGTCGGCATTGTCTGCAGATGATCCGATAAAAAATAAAACAAAGTAAAAACAAAATTAAAAAAATACAACCAAATTATAAATTTAGCTTATAGCATCATAATTTTTTAGTACATGTACTTTTCTAATTTGGATTTTTCTATTAATAACTAGCAATTCTATGCTACTTTCAATTAAAAAAATTAAAATTATGTTTTAACTGTCCTGAAACTAAACGATGAACGCGTAATATATGGACGATGAACATGTAATTATATGTATGACTAGGACAAAGTGTAAGCAACAAAATTTCTGAACCGACAATTATTAGGGGCATGTTTTGCCGTTTTCAAATGGTCTGAAGTTCCAGAATAAATACAATTTTTTTACAGATCTACATAACCTCTATTTCCGAGATAGCAAACCTCTGCGTCACCTTTCATATCTATGTGCCGATTAAAAAAAAAAATGTTTAATGTGGCTACGCCGTGGCAACACACAACAAAAGAAATTTAGTGAACAAAAAATGAACTAAAAAAAATTAAAATTAAACACCATGAAACTTTTGTCCACTTGCGTCGATGTCATAATTATCTTGTTATTTTTGATTATTTCGATTTTGTACCCCAATCGATTCCATGCCGACAGTATTCTGTCGCGTGCCATAGGTTCGCAGAGAAGTAGATATAGAAACTAGCCTCTATATTCTGTTTCACAATCTTTTGTGTACTTAGCATAGAACTCTGGAGTCCATATATTATACGTCCACGAACTGAACGATTTTATATTTATTTTTGATAGATTCATATTTTTAGTCAACAAGCATATTTCTTTCTTTTAAGACCATAATTAAATTTATCAGAATGTGTTTTGTTTCGATGAAACAAAACATTTCAAAATCGTTATACATATAGTTTTGTTTCAGGTTTCCTTTTGTTTTTTCTGTCATGCTAAAACTGTGCTATTAGTACAAGACAAACAAAAAAAAATGCAAATCAGTGAGAACTGGTACTTTGCTTCACTGAAATCTAAGAAAAAAAAAAAACAGTAACTTACCCCTCCATAAGCATACATATTATTATGAGTTTGTGACGGGTTGACTTTCGATAACAAAAACCTGGCCTGCGATCCTCCATGTTCTGTGTCAATATATCTGGGCATTGGGAAACGTGTCGACAAAATTTCATGAGCGTCGTCAACTGGAGCTTGTAATAATTGTCGGAAATTCTCATATTCAGGCATCTCTTGATATTTCAATGCTCGCCATTGCGCTATAGTCTATATAACATATTATGCAAAAATAGTGTCAATACAAAAAGGTTCTGACATCACTAATCTATACTAATATATAAAGCTGAAGAGTTTGTTTGTTTGTTTGAACGCGCTGATCTCAGGAACTACTGGTTCAAATTGAAAAAAAATGTCATTGAATAGCTTATTTATCGAGGAAGGCTATAGGCTATATAATATCACGCTATGACCATTAGGAGCGGAGCATTAATGAAAAATGCTGCAAAATGTATCTCAAAAATAACTATTCAAGTGAAATGCACTAACTAAATATACTCATATTAGCGTTATGAGTACACAACGTCGGATGGCTCAATCAGTAGAGCATGCGACTGTCGATATCAGGGTCGTGGGTTCAAGCCCCACGTTGGGCGAAAATATTTTATTTTTTTTTTATTTTCTACATTGCTTTCTTCTAAGGCCTACATTTTAATTTTATTTAATTAATTAAAAAAAAATATTAAAAAAATTTAAATACTGCTTTTTATCGACAAAAGCTTTTGAACGGTAACTCTGATCATCATGAACTTTGGACATAACATTCATCTCGGTAAACTAAGATGAATATGTGTACTCATGTTCCTCCCTTCCCCATTCGTTCTTTTACACCCGGGTGAAACCGGACAGGACCGCTAGTTCAATATATTCACATCTATGTGAAATGACCTTGATTGTTCCAAAATTTTAGTAATTTTGCTTACCTCTCCGTGGTAAATGAGTATTTGGAAAAATGTATCCATGAGTAAAATTCTTTCCGGTTGAATAGACGAAGTGTCTAAAAGCACGGGTTCAGGAGGTCCACTAAAACTGTAGCTATATAATATTGGCTGTATCATAATTAACGACTGTGTCAGATCTTCTCGCATCAGCATATGTCTAAGAAATGTAATGAAACAAATTGTTGAAAAATTTAATTTTCGATTCAATAAATATTAATGTGATTACAAAGTACCTATAATATGACGTCTCATCTGGTGAATTGTTGAACACCTGAAGAAATTGTGAACGTCTTAAATGATACATAAATTGCGGATACAAAGTGAAATTTTCCGGTAATCGAAAACTGTTCGGATCATCTTTGTTATATTCACCAAATTTCTGGCACTGAAATAATAAATATGAATTTATTGCAAAACGATAAAAACACACTTTCGTATATAAAAAGTTTGTTCCAAGCAGCCGCGAACGTAATAAAACCGTACAGTCTTGTTACTGCGCAAGACTGTCTTGCGCAGTATCGATTTTTGAGCTAGTGCGCAAATTAGTCTTGCGCAGTGACAAGACTGTGTACGGTTTAATTACCGTTCACGGCTGCTTGGAACGAACCTTAGTGAACTGGACAATACAAGTCAACTTTCTCTAAGAACTGAAATAATTTTTCTTAATGAGAAATCATTCTTATAGAGATGTTCTCATTATATAAACAGATATAGTGTTTAGAAATAGGCATTCGCAACAAGTGTGTTCTTAGAGAAGATCGACTGAATTGCATTAATTTCTCTGGCATCTCAAAATAGTAAACGAAAGGTTTGAAAATTTACTTACGAGTCTAATAAGCATTCTGTCAAGCCAACGCAAAGTATCAGGTCCATCATCACTTTCGGCTCTATAAACGACCATTCGAGCCATCAGCACAGCAGCTGCCTCTTGATCGAATCCAGCGCTTATATGTTGGATATTTACTGAAGCATCGGCCCAACTAATTTAAACAATTGTGAATTCATATTGTATTGCGTATAAATTTATAATTTTTAGTTAGATCTAGCTAAAGTTTGATATTATTAAGATGAAAGAAGGTTTTGGTTGAGGATCATAAAATAAATTTTTCGAAACGACGGCCACTAGCGAAACATTGGTAAAGCTTATTTTATGATCCTCAACCAAAACCTTCCTTCATCTTAACATTCTATTGGATCAACACTACTTTATACTGAAGACTTTGCTATTATTATTATTGTTAAAACATCCATTGTTACAATGCTACATAAGAAAAAATTATTTTCAAATAATGTCACCGTTGGGAATTCAACCCAAATCATCCACTATCGCGACGGCTGAGTTAACATTTACTCTATAGTGGCACATTCAAACAATCGACCTCTCTCATATTTAAAGAATATTTTTACCTGTTATTCACCTCATGCGAGAGCTAAGGTTAAACAGATGCTTAACAATAATATTAAACTAGATCTAATTATTGTATATTTATTCTAAAGAACTATACCGTATGAACATTTGATATTAATAATTTACAGTGTCTAAGAACATAACCTCGATGATTCTTTGAGCGGAATAAAATCGAATAGATATTATTATAATGAACATATTTTTGATCCAAAAACTAATTAGTAAATTAACATTGTTTTCTACAGGACCTACTTAACTCGCATGGAACTTCCTCTGCCTGACTATTATAATGCTACCTAGGTGACAGCATTTTCTGAGATGAAACTGTTCAGCATGACAAGGGCTATCAAGGTACAAAATTTCAAAAGATTCGAATCAATATATTGATCATGTTCTGATAACTGCCAGATTCAAACAGTAGAAAGCCATGTTTTAACCTCATTAACTTCATTACACATTTTTAACCCATTTATTACTCCATCGACTAAAGGTAAAATACTTATTTTAAAACGAACTCAAAAATGAATATAAAAAATTAGCATGACTGGGTTCGTCCTGGAAAAAAATCAACTGTTATCGAAAGATTAAAAACATACTTTCTAGCTACAGTAGTGACTCGTATGCGCTTCTGTCCAGTGCTGTGTTGATATTGAGTAATGAATTGCACACATCCGCGGCCACCCTGCGGAATTGGAGCGCCGTGTGTTCCGACAGCCTCCAGAAATATTGCTACAGTCGAACTCGGATCTAATCCGCAGAACTTCCACTGTGAAGTACCACCTAAGCCAATTGGCACATCGGCAACGTTCGCGGATTTATTGTTTAAAGACACGCACGAGCCAATTCCACCACAAACTGTAACAAAAATACAATAATCGATGTTCAACAGAATCATTCCACATAATTTGATAATAGATATATATACTTAATAGATTGCGGATACACTAGCGCCTCCTGTATCTTTTAGAAGCCATTTTGTACGTGGAAAATGCCGTAAAAAGCGCGCGAGATTCAAAAATATTAATTATTTTATAATATGATTTTATTGAGAAAAACGACAAAACTCACAGTAAACAGTGATATTTCGCTCCAAAACTTATTTTTATACTGAAACGTTTCAAAAATTACAAAATTGAGCATAAATATAATGTAAAAGCTTAGAACATTTTACATTGTCAATTTGGCATCAAGGTTGACAAGCACTGATGCCAATCTGACAATGTAAAATGTTCTAAGCTTTTATTTTATATTTATGCTCAGTTTTGTAATTTTTAAAACGTTTCAATATAAAAATAGGTTTTGGAGCGAAATATCACTGTTTACTGCGAGTTTTATTGTTTTTCCATTAACATCATATTATAGAATATTTAATCTTTTTGAATCCCGCGCGCTTTTTACGGCGTTTTCCACGTACAAAATGGCTTCTAATTGGAACCATTCCGCACAATGCTCAAGGATAGGCATCCGCTATCTATTAATATATATATCTATGAATTTGATAAGTCACTCTTCGTTTGTAAACAATCTTTTTTAATTTTGTTCATTCTTACTGGTTTTCTCCTAATTCCAAACGAGTTTTAGAAATATATGTACAAGAAATAGTTTTACAGTTTAGACTTAAACCATTGACTAACGTATTATACGTTAACCAATGCTTAAACTTACTTTTAAGCTCCCTTGAACATTTAACTTCCAGGACGCCATTAAATGCCATTTTTAATTCGTTCTTTTCATTCCTGCTAAACACACGCTGGAACGTCTGCTTAAACAGAGATGAGTTGAATGAGTCTCCCATGACCATGTGACCGCTGGAATAAAAAACAATTGACGGTTACTACATTGATGACAGGACTGGTTTCAATGTGATGTTAAGTGCTAACACCAATACCAACCCGGTGGAATTGCAGCATTGTTTCATTTCACATAGACCGGTTTGATCTAGTGCGCATGAGTAGATGTCGACAGCGTGTCCATTGGCGGCCGCTCTCAACGCCAAACCGTCATAATGTTTAACTGCTTTCTTCATGTACTTAGCATTGTCCTTGTGAACATCATGATGACTGCGAATCGGCTGTTTTAAATCGTCGTTAACAACTTGACCCGGACCCTTAAAATTATATTATTGTCCGTTTTAAACTTTTAAATTATTTTTTTTGATAAAGTTAAACACTTAAACTGTTCAATTATTAATCCCTTTTTTTCCGTATTCTGAGCATAGATATATATATTAATAGATAGCGGATGCCTATCCTTGAGCATTGTGCGGAATGGTTCCAATTAGAAGCCATACGGAAGCCATTTTGTACGTGGAAAACGCCGTAAAAAGCGCGCGGGATTCAAAAAGATTAAATATTCTATAATACGATGTTAATGGAAAAACAATAAAACTCGCAGTAAACAGTGATATTTCGCTCCATAACCTATTTTTATATTGAAACGTTTCAAAAATTACAAAACTGAGCATAAATATAATATAAACATTGTCAGAGTGGCATCAATGCTTGTCAACCTTGATGCCAAATCGACAATGTAAAATGTTCTAAGCTTTTACATTATATTTATGCTCAATTTTGTAATTTTTAAAACGTTTCAGTATAAAAATAGGTTTTGGAGCGAAATATTACTGTTTACTGTGAGTTTTGTCGTTTTTCTCTATAAAATAATTGTGCCACTAATGAATATCGAACTGTTTCCTTTAGTTGTAACTAAGTGTCGATGGAGAATAGTTTGCAGTTTAACTAACCTGTGAGCACGGACCTCCCAAGAACATCATAACTCGGGCACCAGTGTTCGGATAAGTCGATTCTAACAAACCGACCGCGATCGACAGTGCCACTCCCGTTGACCTCAGAGGACGTTTGCCTTGGCCAACAGGCCACGGATCGCGCTGCAGTTCGCCAATTAAATCGGTAAGCGCCATGTCACAGACTTGTAGAGGTTGGATGAAACGACCACCGGGACTCGCTGTATTAAATTATTTATTATGGAACTTTGCACAAAAAATTATACGATTTGACATAATATTAGCTTTTTGAGAAATACGTATTTTTAATACCTGGGACCGGTCTGCTTGGTGCCTGAGGAACGCCACCCTGTTGTTGCTGTTGTTGAGGAGCAGGCGCTGTATATTTTCCTATACCGAGCATTTCTTGTAGTTGCTTCGCTTGCAAATCTTTTGTTCCTCGGAACACGTATGATTTACTACAGCCGTCGCAACCTAAATTGAAATTCGTATTTTTCGTAACAAAATGTATGCAAAGCCAATTATATAATAGTTAAAGCATAATATGAACGTATGGTTCACTTCAATAACTGTATAAATACCTAATTCGTGCACTTGAACCATTTTTCCAAAAGTAATGAGTCCCACTAAAGCATTTTGCGGAATAAGACTTAGTGACATTTGCAATGAATCTTTGAGTGCTCCTAGTTCCTCTTCGTCCATGCAAGTGTCGACTACGTATAAAAATACCGGTGGTAAACATTGGACGCGACCGATTGTGTATTCGATGGTCGAAAAAGATGGGATTAGCTCGGCAGGTTGATGCTGCTCCGAAATAGCTGCATATTGTGGTGGAAACTGTGAACAGAATTATAAACGGTTTAACGATCGTTCAATGGAGAACAATAAACTGACTATTTACAATATACTCACGGGATTCCTTTGAAAACAGAAATTGCAAACCCATAGTTTGGCTCGGTAATCAACTTGGCATAGCGGGTTCAATATCGCTCGACAGTTGTTCCGGGTACACAAAACTGGATCATACTGAATCGGAGGCAAATCTGGCCGTTCTTTGAGTGGCTGATAAAGACAACCTAAAGGCACAACCATACGGCCTGCATCAATTCTACTGGAGGGCCACACATTCCATGCAAAACGTATTCCATCCCGATCTTCGTTTTGTTGAATGAACTCTTCGTAAGTGGTCATGTTTTATTATAGAACTTAGTTTTAGCAGAGAAAACACAACTTGAGCACCATTTAATTGGCAAAATTCATTTTTCACTTTCCAATGAAATCATTAAACGTCAAAATCGGCCACGTCAGTTCAAAGAGGTTGGCACCGCTTGTGGGACACCGCTCAAGGTTTACTACGTCTATGACATAAAATCTGTAGTCCATCATATATATCTATGAGTCCATCGCTGTGCGTGGTTAATAAAAAAATTAGTGATAAAGCCTAGGTAAAGCTATTCCGTTATTAGTCGCACAAGATTGGTCTTGTTCAGAGTTTTTCAACGACTTTTAAAATTTGAACAGCTAAACTACGTTTAACTGTCACATTATTATTTACAAGGGTGTGTTACATTAATCTATTAAAAGAAGTATTAATAATGCCTCGAAAATCGTTACAGCGTTCACTGGCGTTTGACGAGAATGGTAAGCTTAAAAGTTATTGTTTTACTTTTGATTTTAATAACGAAATTCTTAAGCTATGATAAAATTGTAATAGGGTGAATAAAAATGCCATGATATATTAAAATAATAAAAAAGTTTCTTGTATACCATTTGCCAAAAACCCTTTTAAAGATCATGAGCTCGTTAATTTGAATCGTCATCCTGTTAATTTTTATAATTTTGGAAAAATAGGTTAATCTATAATGGGGCGGTGGCATGACTGGAGACATACTAAAACAGTATGAAATGTCTAATAAAGTCATTTATAGTGTTTGTACGGTATACTGACTTGTAGGTTAATATGTATTTCTTAATTTTGGTATTTTGGGATATTATCTTTTAGAATTTTGTTCTGTCTTAAACGTAATTTTATCCTGTCATTATTTCATAGTAGCATTTTTTGTATATAGATGAGCAATCCATTCAGCAATCTTCAGCAACAGTCAATCCTGAAAAGAGAAAAATAATACGTGCTAAACGAACTAGAAGAAAAGTTCTGGAAGAAATTTCACAGTTCAGAGACGAACCAGAAATTGATCTCGATTTAAAACCAAACTGTATCAATCAAAGTGAACAACAACAAAAGAATGATACTGGTAATACTTTAGATGCATGGCCAGAGTCGAAAAAAACCAAAAACACAGACGCTCCACAAAATGATAAACGTATTACTCGTTCACATAATCGTCATTATGATTCAAATGATACAGATTCATCCGATGGAGTGGATACCAAACTGTCACCTAACCAGGTATCAAAAAGTCCTGATGTGAATACTAAAGTTTCACCGGAACAAGTACACAGAAGTTCCACCAGTTCGAGTCATGAAATCGAATTTAATTTTTCAAGAAAAAGCGATATTCACAACAATACGTCTGAAAATGTATCTAATATTGTAGATGAATCCGTAATAATTATTTCCAGTCAAGATGAATATGAATCTTTCGATAGGACATCGAGAAAATTGACCATGAAAAATATAGATTTAGATAGTCTGGAAACATCGGCTATATCTATTTCCAGCCAAGATGGAAAGGAAACGTTTGATACGGTGTCCGAAAATTCTATCATGAAAAGTGAAAAGACAAAACAGTCTTTTGATAATTCATACACTGTCAATGAACAGTCAGTTGTTTCTGTTTCGACTAAATCGACCGTACCGAAGCTGGTCGATTACAGTCTTTCAAGTGCAGATACAATAAGCGATAAAAAGTTTTCAGAATCCATGTTGTCTGACTTGAGTCAGGATGAAAATAAACAAAGTAGTACCGATACAAAAACACCGAAGAAACTTATTAAAGAGACAACATTCATTTTGACAACACCGTCGTCCGGACGAAAATCCACTAGAAGAACTAGAAGCGTTGGGTTTGATATAAACAAAAGACTGTCGGAACAATTCAGTTCGCTTGAAAAAGACACACCGCCGAGAAATACACAGAAACTAACGGTAACTGGTAATAAAAAGTCATTACGTAAAAGCGTTTCCTTGACCGAAAAGAAAAATATTTCGGTTACTAAATCGGTATCGAAAAATACTGCTGGGAAATCAGCTAATAAAACATTGCCGCGTAAAAATACTCCGTCAACAGTAACGTCAAACGTTAATTCAAAAAGTACACAGAGTAAAGTTGTCAAAAGTTTGAACTTTGATAAAACGCCAGTACGTAGAAGTACTAGGAGCACTGCACTAAATTTCAGTAGTTCTTCTGAAGAAACAGCTTCTCCAAAAAAGAAAATTTTCAGTACGCCATATCAAAAAATTAATTTGAACGATTTTAGAACACCCGTCACGCCAAAAATGTCTGACAAAAAAACTTCAATTAAATATAAATGTACACCTTACGCGCATTCGACTAAAGTTGAAGAATCACCCAGTTTCAACGTGACGCTCCGAAGAAGGTCTAAATCGAATGGTGATCTATCAACGACGACCAAAAAACGCAACGTGACCTTTGGCGAAAACATTACTATAATCGGTGATGTCTTGTCTCCCAGGAATTTTAGAAAGAGAACGCCAGATAAAAGTATGTTTTAATTTTTGTTATTGTTGATCAATATTAAAAAAATCTGTCTGTTTGTATCAGCATCATGTGGATGATGATTTTGCTGACTTGTAATTAAAATATTTTTTGCAGATGTCCCCAGTGTATCAAAACGCCGATCAGTAACGGGAGATGCTATATCCCCCTGGAATTATGGGAAGAAAACACCAAACAAAAGTATGAAAATGTTTGCGTTTTATTTTTTGTCGATTCCTATTATAAATTATTTGATACGATTTGACAGTTAGGAATTTGTGATTTAAATATACATTTTTTGCAGATGTCGCGAGTACATCAAAACCACGGTCAGTCCGCAAAGAGATGCCCGACTTTGCAGCCATACATAAAAAAGCGTTCGAACAAATGGAATCTCTAAACGATCATGTCAAACGTACAAAAGAGCGTGCACAGCTTCTTACGAGTTCGTCACAAAAAAATAAAAATATATTACGTAAGTTTTCTTAACTATTTTTTAATTATCAAAGTTTCACTTAGAGAATATCAGGATTGTACTATACAGTATGTAAACACGTAAGGTGCACATAGGGAAATTAACATTGGGAAAAAATGACTGGATCAGAGTGAGCCTTGAAATCTTGTTTTTCAATTTGACAAATAATATTCTTTTGCAAAATGAATGTGTGTACTACCGAAGAAAATATTCAAATGATTACAACATAATCGGACTTTTTTTATTAATGGGACATTAAATTCCCAAAAATACTTAAATGTGGTGCGAGATCAAATATCTCCGCCTATTCGTGTTGAACCTAAAGACATTGGGTCACTGATTTACCAACGCGGCCATACCAGTCAGACAATTTTTGAATGAAATGTTTCCAAACAGATGGAGTTGTTTTTTTTGTTTTATTTTGGTACAAAAAAATTAAAATAATGATTTACAAGAGCTTTTTATTATTAAAAAAGCCAAGTAAAATAAAAATAAATCAAAATAAAATAGAAATCCTCAAGATTACCACGATAATTCAATAGAAATAACAATTAATGCAGTCATGGCTAACTCTGATCCAAGTATTTTTTTCCAATGCTAATTTCCCTATGTGCAACTTACGCGTTTACATACTGTAAATACAGTAATGCCCTGAAGTTACGTTATAGACAAGAATAGCAATGATTAATAACGTAGATTATTCAAATAATTCATTGATTCATTAAAAAATTATCGTGTTATTCTTAATAATTTATTTAAAAAATGTTCGTTTTGGGAAATAAAAATGTTTAGAAAACTGAATATTTGCATTCGCGGTCTAAAAATTAACATTCGTTACATTGTTACTGCCCACTTTTGGCAACACAACATCCGATTTCTATCGCTGGTGCCATTGACTGCGATATTTTTTGCTTTACTCCTCAATAGCTATGGAATAACGACTTAATACTTCACTAGTCATGTTCTAAGATGTGAATAAGTTGTAATTTCACTTCTGAGCTGGGTCATTCTTGTCCATTGTTGACAGCAAGTGTGATAATAGTATATTGTGCAACTAGTGCGGCAAGTTGTCGATTGCCCATGAAAGCGAAGTTGAGCGCACTAGCGAAGCGAGTGCGCTCATTCACTTGAGGAGGGGGCAATCGACAATGCCGCGCGAGTTGCACATACTATTTTTTATTACGAATTAAATTCAATTATAATTAAAATTTTAACACGAATTAAAAATTAGAAGAAATTCAGTTAAAATTGTTATTGTATTGGTAACTATGGTAACTCTGAATTTGCGTGCGGCAAACAATAATTTCAGTGCGACAAATAAAGTTTCCGCACGCACATGAAAATAGCTACTTTTCAACCATAACAGCGTGCGTAAACATACCACTTTTCCCGCATGAGCAATAAAAAATATTGATAATGAAACAATTTGGTTGTAACAATTCGATTTACTTGCAGCTTCAGCCATACCAAGGAGAATTGAAACTTCAAAAACGAGTACCAAGGAACCATCTACATCATCTACATCAAGCTTTTCAGCCGCCGGATTTACTTTCTGCTTAGGCAATGTAAATAAATTACAAAAAGGGCCAATTAAAGAAAAAGAAGTTGCTAAATCATTGGCTAAAAAATTACCACCTTCTGGACGTCCACTCAAAGAAAAGAACAGAGAGTATGTTAAAGGAGTTCGATCAAATCGAAGATTCGATTTATTGATGCAATCGAGATTCAAATAAGTAATTATCACTTTGTGTCACTTTAAATTTATCAATTTTTAATTATTGAAATTGAGAAGCTTTAGTTCTTAGAAGTAGAAAACATAGACCTGTTATAATGTAGATATGTTCTTGGCAGAAACTTAGTTTTCTAGTGTACAGCTTTTGAAAATGATATAAATATAAAAACATTTAATGTTCCAGTTGCTGAAATTTATTAGTAAAGAGAATTTAGGATTTGCAGAAATGTTGTTTATAGGAGTTTTCATGGCTCGCTTATTACAAACCTCAAGTTTCTAATTTCTTAAATCTGATAACGATTTTCAAAAAAATAAATTAAAAATATGAATATTGTATTAAGCCTACATTACCACGGTACTTGGTGACCTTAATTTTTTTTATTTTAAGTGACTAATATATAATATTTTTAAATTTCAAAAAAACTTTTATTTTGCATAACAGATCGAAGAAAAAAACATAGGCACATTAATTTCGAAATCGCTATATACCGTCTATATCTCACTGCAGGTATAATACGCGACACGAATCTAAAAGGCTCGGAAGTTAGATGCGAATGCGGGCTTGCGCTTGTACAGTCTGTTGAAAAACTACAAACTCGCAACTCAATAAAACTAAAATAGCAATAACAACTTGACAATAGCGTACTCGACTGTACTTTAAAGCAGGAAAGCGACAAGTGACAAAGGCAACGAGCGATCACGGCCAATCATCGATGAGTGTATGTTCCATGCAGGTAGCTGGGAGGTGGCTTTAAAATTAGCCTTTGCCACGCTGTTTGTGACTAACTTCCGAACCTTTTAGATCCATGGCGCGTATTATACAACTTTTTTTTATACAGAGAAAACTATTTAAAATGGAACACGCAGGAACAAATTCAAATAATAAGAAATAGAACATATAGGATCTTTCTCAATTTATTTTCTCACGTAGGCAATGGAACGTTAATTATTAACTTTTAACTTTGTTTCAACCTCTGTGAAAACGGTAAGGTTGGAACAGACTATTTTATGATTTTAAATTTATTTTAATGTTATATATTATTAATAGATCAGCCTTACATTGTACCTACTTGTTTTTTATTTTGACTACAAAATCCGATTGATGTTACCGCAGTTAACTATGCACTGTTCGTTTTGTTTTTTTTTTTTTAAGTCTATATCACACAAGGCTTTTAGACATGACTGTTTAAAAAAGAAAAAAAAACTATGATTAATTTATTAGCATGCATGTAATATAATAGTTCGAATCATTCAAATCTATTATTCGTAAGGTCCAAATAATAAATATTATTATTTGTTTATAAATGCCCTTGTTTTTTTTTTTAATTTCAATTGTTTTGTTACTCACGACTACAGAGATTTAAAATCTATAGCCTAAACATAGATGATGATTAACAACGTTTTTGAGTATCGAACGCTATCGATAATTTTAAATATTTTTGAATATTAAAAAAAAAAGTATATTTTTATGGCCTCGTTAGTTAAAATCATTATTAAACAGGTTGTGCAGTGACATCACGTTATTTCTTTGTCTGTGGAAAAAATGATCTGCATGTTGTAAATTGAACTAATATAATACAGAATGAAGCGCTCCAAGCCCCATGTTACACAGTATACATGTGTGTATTGGTTGTCATCATGAAGAAATTTAAAAAATGGCTTATTTTGTCACTAAGAAAGTAGTTACAAGGATCGTTCTTCACAAAATGTTGAAATTATCAATAATCGACAGATCGTTTCCTGACTAATAATTCTCCATGTTTCCCTGAACACAATTTATTAATACTATTGAAATTATATTAACATTCGATCAGTAAGTGACATTGTCTATGTAAATGTATCTTACAGTAATTGTTTAATGTATTAATCAAATTTAATAATTATTATAAAAAGATTTATAATTCATATCTTAATAACCGCTACACTTCATTTAAGAAACACGTGTACTTCCCATATCACCTGTAGACTGTGACGAAAAAAAATATGCATCCGTTAGAGGCGCTGTCATGGGAAACGCAATTAAATTCCTCAGGTCTTACCTCGGAATTTAATTAGTTTTTAACATTCTTCTTTTACTTTACCTGTATGTATGTAGGTATGCATTAGTGATGTGCCGGATATCCGTATCCGCGGATATCTGAGGAAGAAGAAGAAAGATCCGTATCCGTTAGTTTTTGGCGGATCTTTTACCTTATTAATTTTCAATTCATAGATGAAATTTTATATATATATAGGTGATTAGGTAATAATGAAAACCTATTAAATACCATTCAGATTATTTTTTTAAATCGTATTTGGCACCTTTATATTGCAAACATTTATCGTAGTGAGTACCATACTAATAGTACATAACTCAAAGGTACTAAGCCAACTATCTTTATAATGAGATATTGCACATCGATCTTTGGAAAGAGACAATCTGTTATGCGAGTTAACTCTTAAAGAGGTCAATAACTTTTTCCCATAACAGATAGTCTCTTTCCGAAGGTCGATGTGCAATATTTACCGCCGCGTACTCTAAGAAAGTTAAGATCCGTAACAGTATCTGCAGATCTTGAAACCAAAAATCCGTATTCAGATCCGTATCCGCTAATATTCATTTTTAACGATCCGGCACATCACTAGTATGTATGTATCTAGTTATGCATTTCAATTTAATTTTCACCCAGTTCCAGACGTCAGAATAATTTGAAATTTTGCACACGTATTAAGAATTCATGTTAATATTTGTAAAAATGTAAATAATTTATAAAACATAGTTACTTGCGTGTTGGTTTTTAGGGTTATAATTAAAATTTGATTTTAAAAAGCTCAAAAAAACACTCTTTTATAGCGATGTGAACCAAAAAGTAAAAAATAATTTTTAGTCCACATTGCTATAAAAGGGTGATTTTTGAGTTGTTTTAAAACGAAATTTTATTTTTGCTGTCACAGTGCCTCTACCGAGTGCGTATTTGATCTCACATCTTAGTTTGATTAAGATCAGTTATATATTATCTACCCCTCTTAAGTTCATCCCTATAATCTTCTCGGATTAATCCATGTCCGTGTTTTAGACCGTATTTATTTTTATCAAACTTCTTCTTCTTTTTCTGTCCGATTGTACTTTCAAAGAAGTAGCTGTTGTAGTTCTTTAGTCGGTAGCCTCTATTTACAGCCCTCGGTATCAAACCTTTAAAAGAAATTTCATCTTTTTATCGGTTTTGTTCATAAAAGACATGTTAATTAACAATAATTGAATTAAACGATTTTATATATAAAATTGTCTCCATAATTAAGGTTTTAATTACTAATAACTTGCAGAAATTATGTCAGATCGATCTGAGATATGTCTTTAACAAAAAATATATATTTTTATTCGTTGAAAATTAAGTACAAGGTTTGATCCAAGCAGCAGAGAACCGTAACAGAACCGTCACAGTCTTGGTACTGCGCAAGACTGTCTTGCGCATGAACACAAAAATCGATATAAACAGTTTCGTTTTAGCTAGTGCGCAAGACGGTTCTGTTAGCGTTCTCTGATTGTTCGGAACATATCTATAGTAGAATCCCGTTAATCTGGGCTAGATGCATAGAGAAGAGAGGTTTGACTGGATCATCAGTTTTTAGATGAGTAAAACAAAAAAATAGATGTATTTTCTTTCCCTACAGCTTAATTTTAGTTTTAATATTTATTGTATGATATATAGACTAAGTTTGTAACCTATGAACTGATGTAGGATTATTTATTTACTTTTTTTTTATCCCCTCTGAATTAACCGGATGCCCGGCCTAATGGAACTCTACTGTATGTCAAGTTAAATTGCCCACAACCTCAGTATTTTTAAACACTAACACTGGCATGAAATAATTTCAAAAATCTATCATGAACATTCTAACTTCACATACAAAAAAGTAAAAAAGTCAGAAACTTGTGAGGATGTCCTTAGTTTTAAAGACACCGCTCAGGCATGTACATATTAATAAATGCTCAGAAAATAATTAAGGTTTACCAGCTTTGCGTGCCATCGAAACCATATCGCTTATTCTTTTCTGCTGTGTTCTGCAGAGACCGGTCACTCTTCTGGGTAACATACACGCATCGGACCGCAAGAACTGACTCAAAATCAACACATCAGTGTGTTTAATGTCTAAGCCACTCGCGCATACAGGACACGCATCTTTTACGATTTTTTGTAACATATATGGTTCACGGGGCGAAGGCACTGTTACACCTCTGATCACTAACTCGTTACCTTTTTGTTCCTCACGTACTAAAAAAAATATTGTTACAGATTTTTAATAAATGGAATGCTAGTTAAAGATTTATATTACGGGAAATGTATTTGTAATATGAACATTCTTATGAAGGTGTGAATTTTTAATTACTAAAAAAATGGCATTTTACACTACTTACTTTCTTTTAAATATAACGGCGGTGACGTAGATATTGCTTTAGGTATTTGAAAGATGTTTAATTTTGTTTGTAATATATTTTTCGTAAATTTAAATAAAAACATGATTGGAAAAGTATGCAAATTAACCTCTCTTGACAACCAAAAATAAGTTTGTCAGAGTTCTCTATACTCCTAGCTATCGATTTTGTTTATCTATAGTATGGTCTATGGACAGATAAAAATATTGACATTATTTTGACAGAACTTGAAACGCGACGGAATTAGACAATGGCAGATACGAAAATAAGTGTAAATTTTGCGTGTCAGAGATGTTTACAACCGTTGATGTTAGACCAATCTTTTGATAAATTAGGAGAACACACATTGGCGGAATTAGCACGTAAGAATTATCACTTACCATTAAACAAAAATAAATTAGGTTACAGCATTTTTTGCTTTTTAGTGCCAATACATTCGCATCCCGATATTGATTTAGAGTCGCAGGTTACAAGTCTAGATCACTATATACCTCCTTTTCAAATAACCGACTCCGGCAATGGAAATGGATTTATGTTAGTATCATCCGATGTAACTGAAGAAACTGATACGAAACTAGGTTTAGAATTACAGGTAATAAGACCCGCTGTGTAATTTAATCGTAAGAAAACAATTATGCGTGAGGCTTGAACCCGAAACTCCTGTATCGAGTTGAGTTTTAGACACGAATAGAGCTGTAAAAGTAACGAGAAATTGTGTATCCGTATGTATTCGTTACTTAAAGAACCAGTACCCGTTACTTTCGTATCGTTACGTTACTCGGTACTTTTCATTCGACATACAAATAGTGTACTTAACAGCATCAAGCAATAAGCATGTAGCTTCGCACCAAAGCGCGTCGCATACGTGATACGACATGACTCATGACTTCGTACTTTATGAATACTTATAAGTATAACACATTGTTTTCGTATAACCGTATCAAACGAGTTGGTCTGACATGGATACGAAACATGCGAGTAACGAAATGAATTTGTAAGTAACGATTCGTTACTTCGAGTCAGACGATGTACCCGTTACTCAGTAATGAATACATACGGTTTGTTACAGCTCTAGACACGAATGACAAGTTGTCGCCGTCTATAACCCACAATAATATCAACTGATTTCTGTTGCCAGTATGTAGGTATATAAGCAATTATTTTAGTACAAACTACAGAAATTCACATGGTTATGTAATAATTACATAATTGAATTTCTCTATTATTTATTTAAAAGAATAGGCTTTGCAAGTATGTACTGAACAGAAGATATCGGTCACCGTATAAAAAGCGTGTCTGCTGAGCCAAGTCCTGGAACTCTTCGGACTGGGCTATTAGAACCAAATCAAAATTGGTCTTTGTGGTTATAATTTTGTTTTTTAACAAAGGGATTTATTAGTAAAATCGGTCTCGAGTGCGCTCTCTGCGCTGTTTTGGAAACAATTGTGGCTGGAATAATCCACGAAGTATAGATATATTAGGTTTGTTCCAAGCAGCCGCGAACGGTAACAGAACCGTACACAGTATTGTCACTGCGCAAGACTGTCCTGCACACTAGCTCAAAAATCGATACTGCGCAAGATAGTCTTGCGCAGTGACAAGACTGTGTACAGTTCTGTTACCGTTCGCGGCTGCTTGGAACAAACCTATTATAAGTTCAATCGACAGGTTTTTTTCATGATTTTTCCGTCCACAAAAACGAGTCCACCCAATAGTTCATTTTTTGAACACTAATAGCGCTGATGTTCACGAGTTACTAAAGTCTCTAGATTTGACAAAGTACCACAATCGTTCACCATTTTGAAGCATACGATTCAATTAAAATATATAAAAGTTTTCGTAACGAAAGAAAAAATAATAACAAGTTCAAAAGTAAATATCGATGACAGATAATCATGTTATATTAAGAAAATACGTAAATTATACAAAATCGTTTTAATGTTGGTACAATGGATTGCGGTACTTGATAAATTTAGAACGTACAAGAGTTTATATATATTTTTAAATAGTTTTACTCATAAGAAACAGTATTGCGTCTACAGAAATTTAAGGTTCGAGCATTTTTATTATTTTAATATTATCGTTTGAGTTTTCAACTACTCAAATTTTTTTAGACGAAAGCGAAGCTGTTCGATGCCCTCTCTTGCTATTCGGAATTCGATCATCCATTGTGTGATGAATGCACCGACACATTGGTTATTGAATTAGAAAACAACCTGAAACGTGCTCAAAGTGAATGGACTCTTTACAACGAATTCCTGAAAAAGTAATAAACAATTGTATTTATAAAGAAATTAACATGAAACGTTTAAACATTGACTTAACAATAGCCAAGATCATAGATATGCTATTTGTGTGATGTTTCAATAACACGTACTTCCCAGATTCTAGCCAAAGAACTGATGAAAGTAGTGATTATATTTTCAATTTATTTTTAAAAATGATTATAAATTCAAAATATGAGTTGGTACTAGACCAAGAAAACAGCAGTTTGTTGCTTTAAACAGAATATTAGTATATTTTTTCGGGAAATATAAAAATGTTTCGCCTGCACTAACAATCAGCTCGGAAAATTGTCATATAACATCTTACCGGAACTGTTACATAACGAGAGAAACGGAACATATGCGTCGGAATTGACGACAAAAAATTTAATTATGTTTTTAATAATCATGATCACTCAATTGTATATATAGAAAAGAAACGAAACGGTTGATTTATGAGTCAAAATTTTTTTATTGTAGGAAGACTACGTTTCGACACCTGTTTTGGTGTCTTCCTCAGGTCTTTAATTAAAAGACATTAATTGACCATCACATCACAAAATCTAAATTCATACTTTACTTTAACAACGATCGCAATAAACTTAATTATGTTTTATTTTATAGAATAGAAAATAAACCTCAAAATGAAAATTTAGACGCTCTTGAAAAAGAGCTCGAAGACTGTAAAAGTGAAGAAAAGCGCCTTCTGTCCGAATTAGAAGCTTTGCAGAGTGAAGAGATTGCCACTGAAGAGGCTTTAGCAGAAGCCGAAGCCGAAAATTGTAGATTAGATGCTGAATATAACCGTTACTGTAAAGAATATAATAAACACAGACGTGAAGTAATGCTAACAGAAGATGAATACAGAAAGTATGATATATTTATCTCTAATTTGTTGGTGAATACCGGAATGTTACGGAGCTCCGATTCAGAAACTACAAATTATTCAGTAGCTTTTCACATCCAGTTCCGTATCTGAAATAATAATAATCAATGTCAAACATAATAATAATAATCAATTGCGGCGAATCCCGTCTGTTGAGCGTACTTACCCTTCTGCGCATGACTATTGTTTTTTTTGTACACTCTCGCACCGCGTAATTGTGTTTTTTTATCAATCGGTCATGTTTTGTTTCTTTTAAAATTGAATTCAACAATGAGTAAAAAATAAATTATTAAATTATGTAAACACGATAATTTTTCAAATAAAAAATCAGAAATTATCGGTTTGTATTAACAAAAACACGATATTAATTTAATAATTCAATTTTTAAATTTTTATTTTTTATTACTTATGCGGGAAAAGTGGTATGTTTATGCACGCTGTTACGGTTGAAAAGTAGCTATTTTCATTTGCGTGCGGAAACTTTATTTGTCGCACTGAAATTATTGTTTGCCGCACGCAAATTCAGAGTTACCATAGTTACCAATACAATAACAATTTTAAATCTTTGATTAACGTCTGATTAGAACTCTTCAATAAATAAAATTATCGACCAATTTTTCAGACAATATATTAACAAAATATAATTAATACATTAACGTTTCGATCCCGATTTGGATCTTCTTCAGAATGGATCTAAAAATATAAAAAATAATTAATACTTATTTAGTTTCTATTTATTTTTAACGTTAAAAATAAATAGAAACTAAATAAGTATTAATGATGGTTTGAAGTACGTCAGACTTGTAGTAAATAGATATACCTATAATATAAACACATTGTCTTATTACTTTATATCAGTCGTGTTTCAGAAAATGAACAGGTCTAAAGGTTAATTTTTTTTTTCTAGTGTCGAATTTCAATTACAATATGTTCAGCAACAACTGGACAAATTAAAGAAAACTAATGTTTTTAATGCGACGTTTCACATTTGGCATTCAGGACATTTTGGAACAATTAACAATTTTCGATTGGGCCGATTACCTTCTGCTCCCGTCGATTGGTCTGAAATTAATGCAGCTTGGGGTCAGACGGCGTTGTTATTGAACGCACTAGCAACAAAATTAAATTTGACCTTTAAAAGGTACAAAATTGTACCATTTGGAAATTATTCATATATAGAAGTAAGTATTGAATATATTATAAACGCATTTGACATACTATTAGATTCATGAAGTGATCTCATCTATACTAATATATAAAGCTGAAGAGTTTGTTTGTTTGTTTGAACGTGCTAATCTCAGGAACTACTGGTTCATATTGAAAAAAAAAAATTTGTTGGATAGCCCATTTATCGAGGAAGGCTATAGGCTATATAAAATCAGGCTACGATCATTAGGAGCGAAGCATTAATGAAAAATGTTGCAAAATGTATCTCAAAAATAAGCTTCTATTCAGGTGAAATGCACTAACTAAATATACTCATATTAGCGTTGCCAGAATACAACGCCGGCTAGCTCAATCGGTAGAGCACACGACTGTCAATATCAGGGTCGTGGGTGCGAGCCCTACGTTGGGCGAATATATTTTTTTTTTTTTTATTTTCTACATTGCTTTCTTCTAAGGCTTACATTTAAATTTATTTTAATTTTATTTAATTAATTAAAAAAAAAATTATTAGTTAAAAAAAGTATAAATACTGCTTTTTATCGACAAAAACTTTTGGACGGTAACTCCGATCATAATGAAATATGGACACAACATTCATCTCGGTAAACTAAGATGAATGTGTGTACTCATGTTCCTCCCTTCCCCATTCGTTCTTTTACACCCGGGTGAAACCGAACGGGACCGCTAGTTTTAAATATTTTTCATTCTCCTTGTATAGTCTCCATGTACATTACTTTCATTCAAATTTCAAAACGTCATATTGATAAATTCCTTCTAGATGTTATCAGACCATCGAGAATTGCCATTATATGGGATAGGAGGCTTCCGGTTCTTATGGGACACAAAGTTCGATTATTCTATGACAGCATTTTTAGACTGTTTACAACAATTTATTGAAGAAGTAAGTATTCGAATAAGGAAATTGTGAGAAACAATACGCTTTTTACATTCGTTGTATTTCAGGTTGAGAAGAAAGACCCTGGCTTTAATTTACCGTACAAAATACGCCCGGACGTTGGTAAAATAGAAGATACCGTTACAGGCAACAGCTACTTCATCAAGTAAGTTCAAATTTGATTGACGGTCGGTAGAACAAAGTTAACGATTTGTTTTTTACAGAATACAATTCAATTCAGAAGAGCAGTGGACTAAAGCTTTGAAATTTATGTTAACGAATTTAAAATGGGGACTCGCTTGGGTATCTTCACAATTTAATAATAATGATGATAGCAATTTAGTTCTAACCACCTCGTAATAAATTTATTAGTGTTAAATAATGTATATATTTATGAATGATTTGAATAAAACAATGCAATCAAAAGTTTAAACGATCGCCATTTCAAATCGTAAGTACTTCTGTCAAAAAAGTATGTACTTTTACAGGTGATCACAAATATTTGAAAGGAAAAAATCTGACTAAAACATTTTTTCGTTGGTTTTTTCATTCTCCTAAGACCAATTTATCTATACACGGTACAGTATATAGCTACTACACAATTTGTCTAAACGTGCTAGGGCTCTTCTGACATTTTTTTCTTAGTTGAAAATTAATCCTTCATAAATTTCAGAGTGGCAGTTTAGTGTTTGTTATTTTAACCTAATAAAAATTCCATTCATTCAACATAAGCAAAACAATTTTTAATTAGAATATATTAAAAAACATTACATTTTATAAATTAAAATTGAAATGGATTTAGATTTTAATTATTTGACAAGCAATGTTGTCTACAAAGGAAGTATTCTTGTTATTAGCAAATATTTGCATTCTTGCAAAAGTTCCACCGACATGACCTTTTCCCAATGTTTCTGGATTCACGACGAGACACCCTTTGACATTCTGAAATATTAAGAAGATTGATAAAAATGAAATATAAAGATCGATTAAACTAAATTTACAGTGAGTTTATCCGTTGGTCTCTTCTTTTTGAATATTTCCGCCAAAATGATGGAAGGCGCACGCGTACATTCTATTTGTAGGCTGCGCATGCGCTACCCATGATTCAAAAAGAAGACATTGGGCGTGTTTGGCCGAAGTAAGTACTTACTAAACTTAGTAAGCCAGTTAGCATAGAAAAATTAAAATCTTACAAGCTGACTATAGCGCTTTTCGGCCAGAACAGACTTACTGGCTTGACATAACTCAAAACACCGGTTTACGTTATATCCCGTACATAACCTCATAGATTGAATATAATTGACAGTACTAAATTTATCAATATAATTTAATTCATGTAAATAAATTACAAATGGATAAATGACGGGTCTGTTCCTGTTTGTTTTGTTTACATCAACAATAAGCAAAATGGCGTCTTATATTAAAGCCATGCTTACTGCGTTAGCACTTATTTTGTGTTCCGGCCGAAAATTTTGTAAGTATAGTGAGTGACTTACTAAATTTAGTAAGTACTTACTTCAGCCAAACACGCCCATTGACGAACACACTTCTTAATTACTTAACAGATATACATACCTTAATAAAATTACGTAACTTTGACGGGAGAATTAAAACGTGAGGTGACACTTCCATTACCGCATATTGCTCCCACATTAGGTGGTCTACGTTTATCTCTTTATTACAGGGAGACAAAGGATAAAAACTTCGTTGCGACAAAATATGTGATGCCAAACGACCCATTCTGTCCGCCATCATGGGAACACTGAAACAGATTTTGCAATAACGCACTTGTTTCTAAAATTATAAAACAAAAGTTTTTTATTGAAATCAGTGCGAAAACAAATATTTGAAAAAAAAAAATCCCATTCCAGTACCTATAACACAATTTCCCCTGACGTTTTTTATTTCTTGTAAATTTACTTTTCTGCACTTCGTATGGAAATAGACCGGCTAGAGTTTGTGTGCGCGTTAAACTCGCTGTATATTTAAAATCGGAAAAATATTTATTTTGATATTTTTTCCTGACTGATTTTCCCTGACTTATCAAAAATTCTCCCTTTTAAAAACAGTCACAGCCTTACCATATTTCTTCTTTAGCCAAGTGCATCATAACATCGACTGATGTAAGTCCAAACACGACGCCATTAACATTAAGTAAACAGGGATCGGGCACCAGATGAAGATTTGGGTATGTTTTACGTAGTTTATATTGCGGAGTCGGATACACTGGATGATGGTGCGCATCGCGATGTGACGACACCACCACGACCTGTACGTTGGATCTACGGCAATATTGTTACTGTTGAAGAACGGTGAGTACAAAACAATGTATTATATTCTAATAGTGTACCAACTTAAGATGGAACAGTAATTTTATAATAAAATATTCTTCTCGTTGTTTCTCTCATGGGAACGCCGATTTTGCTTTGTAGGAAACTTTATCTTACCCGACTATAGGCAAGTAAAAAGTGCACTTTATTTTAAAATGGGTAGTATTTAAACGAGTGACTGTAAATTACAATTTTGGGTGACAAAAATAATCAATTTGGGGTACTGTATTACTAAGTGAGCGACTGACTGCGCGTGACGAGAAAATAATAGTTGGGTGACTAAATTACTAAGTGAGCGACTAACTGCGCGTGACGAGAAATCAACAGAACAGCAACTTACAAACATCCATTTGAGTTACTTAAAATACAAAATGGGAAACTTCATAATATTTGAGCGATCTAATATTTGTTTGAGTGTCAACGTTACATCCTGCATTTTTTTCAAAATTTGGCAAATGATTTATTTATTCTGAGCGGCATTTTGTTAATATAGTTAATTGTTTGAATAGAACTGCGTTTTCTAAAAAATATATATTTAATCGACTGTCAATTAAATATACATTTTTTAGAAAACGCAGTTCTATTCAAACAATTAACTATTTAATTCGCATACCCTGTTATCGTTCACCCTGGAATTGTTTTTTTAAAAACTCCACATTTGCCCCTTCCCGTTTCACTGCGAGACAATTCGCATACCCCTTTATCGTTCACCCCGGAATTACAATTCGCATACCCGTTTATCGTTCACCCCGGAATTATTTTTTTAAAAACTCCACCTTTGCCCCATCGCGTTTCACTGGGAGACAATTCGCATACACCTTTATCAAAAAAAGCGGTGGCTTTCTATCTTCATGAAAATGTGAGTTTTAAGTTGTAGTCTCAAAGTGAAAAAAAAAAATTAAAAAGTAAAAACAAAAGAATATATTTGCTTCAAAATTACTGAAGGCATTCTAGTCGCTCACTTAGTAATTTAGTCACCTAACTATTATTTTAATATCTCAAGTTATTAAAACAGTATCTCATCATCAGTCACCAATTTTTTTTTTATTCGACCGTTTTATAATTCCCCTTTTAAAATCAACCAATCCACACAGACATACAAATTCTGTAAATGTGTTACCCGTATATATGTTACGGTTAATACAAGAAAGTAGTTAATTCGCGAATTAATCGGCTAATTACCCGAAATAACCAATCCTTGACGTTGGTTAATTCGGGTATTAGCCGGTTAATTCGCGAATAAACTACTTTCTTGTATTAACCGTAACATATACACCAAAAAAAGTACATACATACATACTAGCAAATATCCCTGACTTGCTTTATATTTTCACTCAGTCGCTTTTACATATTAGGTGAAATTGTTAGTAAGTTTTGAACTCTCAAATCGTCTGTGGGCAATATAAAGCTCTTCAGATACAACTGCGTGTTTGTTAATCAAATTCTCGGACTCTTCAGACTGTTTAAACCTGGCTTATGCAATTCAAGACTTCTAGCAATTATAGAACCCTAGAACTGCCAGAACCAGGTTCGAACAGTTCGAGAATTTGATCAACAAACATACAGTTGTGCCCGAAGAGTTCTGAATTGCCAACAGATGCTTTGGGAGTCCAGAACTTACCAACAAACACGCCTAAAGCTTATGTTATTTGAGGAGTAGGTTTTTAAACACAAAAATACTTTTTTAAATCAGTTCAGTAGTTCTTGGTACGTTTTGCGCGCGCGCGCGCACACACACACATAAATATAAACATACTAGTTGAATATATAGCCTTGTTTTTTTTAAAGTCGGTTAAATACATACCCTTTTAAGGGTTCCATAATACCATGGATAAGTCTTTCGAAAAATTCATCGAAAGTCTCGGCCAGCATTCCGTCTGCTATTCTCTCGTGCTCAACATCAACGAACGGACCGATAAGTATAGCAACATCGGGTTTATGCTCAGTAAGATAAGTAACTAGATCCTGCAAAGGTCCGTACGTCAAACTGTCCGATTGCGTGTATGGACCGCAAGCGACGACCACCTGTAAGGAAAGCTCTATGTTTGGTTGCTCTTTTGGGAAAGGCGCGTTTGCCTCGTGATATATTTGGTTCGGTAACAATGTCTTCCCGCTTGGATTTGTGGCCTCGGCGACTATTACTTGGCCAGGATACAAGCAGTACTGCTGTGTGTACCGTAAGTCGATCGGTATTCGTTTTCCGCGAGAGTTGCTTTTCATCGTCGACTCCAGAAGCACGGAATTCGAATCGAGCCTTGTTGATGAATCGCAACATATTCTTCCATAAACTGTGCTGGGAGCCTGTAATGATTTGTTTCGTTGAAAAACTATGTAGTGTATAAATGAAGTAAGTTATTACACACAAAAATAATTTACTTTGCCCTCTAACAAAGATTATTTCGTAATTTATGAATCCATTTAATCAGTCTTAAATCTACGAATAGCTTCAAACATTCCTTTCGATTCTTCTTAATAGAAAAATATTTTTATTTATGTACTGAGTGTATGGCGTAATGAAAAGGCATTTATAATATTGTTTATAATATTGTGTTCTTTGTTTTTATTAACCGACTTCAACAAAAAGGAGGAGGTTCTATGTTCGTCTGTATATATATATATATATATTTTTTTTTTTTTATGTATGTTCACCGATTTCTCCGTCAATTATGGACCGATTTTCAAATTTTTTTTTTTATTCGAAAGAGTGCACCTCAGAGGTGGTCCCATCGGAACCAAGTCAGGATCTGATGGTGGAATCCGGAGAAATCGAGGGAAACTCTCAAATTTCAAAGACACACATAATGTTTTTTATGTATGTTCACCGATTTTTAGTGTTAGATTAACACTAAAAAGAAAAAAATAAAATATTTTTAACAAAAAAATTGAACCGACTTCACACTAAAAAGTAAAAAATAATTGCGTATTGAAATGTTTTGGAGTCGGTGTAGTTCTCGGAATAGATTTCATTTTGGCTGACACCGACTCGGTTCAATTCTTTTGTTAAAAATATTTTTTATTGTTTTGTATATGACGTGCCCTTTTCTGTAAATACAGTGTTTCTGTGGCCGAATGAATTTCTTATTATTAAAACAAATGAAATGCTCACCAGTATAGTGTTATTGAAAGATTCCGAAGCATTCAAATTGTTCTTTTTAATTATGATCGAAGCTAGCCACTCTGCGTGGTTACTTTCGACTTCAGCTTTATCTAAAAGCGTTTCATATTGATATCGCTGCTTCTCTGGCATATGATACTTTTTATTACCATACTGGGAAATTACTATGTCTGACGGTTCAACATTTCCGGACCATGTCGCTTTGTTTATGAGATCGCATTCTCCGTAAGAAGAAACTACATTTCCCGAATCAACTCTTTCTATATACTTTGTAGAATGTTTTGCGCTGAATAAAAAAAGAAAATTTCTGTAACATTACTCGATTTTTTTCATTGGCCTACACGTTAACGATATGTCGCCATCAAAACTAATATCAGGCACGTAAAATTAATAAACGCTGCGTGAAAACTTGTGTAACACTTCTTTTGTAATGTCTGAACACAAAATTGAAGACCTGGCTGAATGAAATTGCGTGAATTTTTAATTTTGCGAAATTTTATTTGCAAAAAGTCCTTGAGGCATTTTGAAATTTTAATACCTTAAAATTTAGTATTTAATAAAATAAAAAATAAATAAGCCAGATCATTTAGTTGGATCTATTTGTTTACCAGATGGTTAGAAAATTGCCTATGATGCGGAGTGCGCGTAAGACGCTACAGGTAGCCGTAGGTGTTCTCTGCAGGTAGGTTGAAGTCTCACACTTCAACCAATCCGTAGCACCTTATCAGCACTCATGTTTAATCGAGTTTTGTAAGTAACCGCTTGGCAGACATTATTGATTCAATTAACTAGTAAATTACTACTTTCTCATTATTGATATCGATGTAGACCTTTTTAATTAAACACAGAAAAATTACTCTATCAGCATTGTGTGGCTAGTTTTCAGTATTGAGTCAGTAGCTGTGATTTCAAAATGTATGTTGATTGATATTAGAACTATTTTTACGCTGTTGAACAAAAACTCAAAATTGGAAGTTTATATTAGATTGAAATATTTAACTTTTTTATCGTCAGAGCGCATGCTCAACGGTATTACGCGACTGCTTGTATATCTTACGTTTAAACTTTAGATAACGCAAAAAAAATGATTTTTTTTTATAAATAAACGTACACTTCTGGGCTAAAACTGATGGACGAAAACGTGTTATTTAATGTTCGACTAACACTTGGTCTACGTTTTGGAATTTCTTCTTCTGGTGTAATTTGCCTTTTACCAGATTTATTTCTCTGAAATTATAAGAAATGAAAATATTTGCAAAAATTCTTTTAAAAATACATTTTATTTAATAGACGCATTTAATTACAAACAACAATATTCCAGCCCAAGTCCAAAAAACAATTTGTACAAAAAGTTTGAAACATAACCTTACTTTCTAAATAAAAAAAAAAAATGAGTACGCAACACTCATATGTGGAACTGTGGAATTCATTTTTGACGAAGTGAAGAATTTCAACCGCAATAGACGAGTATGGATCTAGTCACATGAATTACGTAACTGTATACTAGAAGCATACCCGCCCATCGAAGTTGACTGTTTAGTTTCTCCAGTCGAAGAAGTAATCTGCCGATCTGTTATAAAATGTATAATATATCGGTGCGATGAATAAATAGTTCACTAGCGATGTTGCACAGGAATTTCGTTGTCGTTGACGATCGGTTTCATCGCTTGTGTTCCTTAATGAGTGTGGATCTAGTCACAGAAACAAAACACTGGGCACTAGACCCCCACTCATTGAGGACAAATGCAAGTCTTCAAACATCTGAAAACTCAATTAACATTACAATACAAAAAAAAAAAATGCAAGATTGTTACCTCTCAGTTCCTTACCTATATTTCGTAATTGTTTTGTACAAATTTAGATAGTCAAATCTGGGTGTTTTGGTACCTTTTTCGACAAATTAACTACCTCCATTCCTATAGAAAAAACTAATTTTTCTTTTTAAACATACTTTTCCATTTCTTTAACGGTCCTATAGCAATAGGCAATTAATTCATCCAAAAATTACCAAAAAAAAAAAAAATACCGAATACTGTATTCATAAAAGGTTGTTAAAAAAATATTTTACCAAAATATATGTTAAAAAAAATATGTTAACAATTTCGCATCTTCAGCGCTATTTATTTACGACCTTAAAGAGCTTCATCAAACAATTAAAATCGCCTAGAACCAGTAAGTCTGCAGACGCTAAATTTTACCAGTAAAATGCGATGGGAACAAAGATCCCAACTTTTTTTTTGTTACAAATCACACTTATTTAAAAATTCAATGAACTCTTCCCCGCAATATAAAAAATATTAAAACAAAAATAAAACGAAATCATATTAAAAAACGTCCTAACCGCAGTAAAAAAAACCACAAACACAAAACCTTTTCAGAAACAAATATTTTGTTAGTGAAGCAGAACAATAACGCATAGCTTGTTTACAAACTGCCTGGCTTATTGCTGACGCTTCAAAACTATTTTATTACAGTATTTTCCTATCACGCAAACTTCCATGCAACAAAAACTACACGTTTGTGAAAATGGCGCAACAGGTAGTTGTGTGGAAATGTTATGCAAAATTAAAAGTACAGTGAAAATCACTTTTAAAAAAATTTAACACAAACAAAATACAAATATTTCGCGTCTTGTCAGATCCGCCGTAATGGCTACCACAGAAGAACGTTTGTCCTTGAAAATTTTCTCAGAAAGTTTAAAGTTTTTAAGATGCTAGTAATAAGTAACGACGTTCAAATGACATTTTCACTTCTTCTATTGTTAGAAAATTCCTGTTAACGTATGTCGGTTATCGTTCATTCGTAGAAAGAGAGAGAGAAATTATGGCGGCAAACTTTTATACCTGGTCAGATTTTTGGCCTGGGGCTGGAAGATCGTTTTACAATATAACAAAGGAAATGTTTTTAACGTACCTTTGGTGTAATTTCAACGGATGCGTAACTTTCTAAATCGTGATTGCTGATGTTAAGCGTTAAGGAAAACGATTCAAAATAACAAGAAAAACAGCCAATAAGAGATAAATACAAAAGGATACGTATTATGCGAAACTTGATAAATTTTAACATTTGAGGATTTTTTTGATGATCGTGCATTTTCTTTAGATTTTGCAAGTACGGTACGCTCGAAAACGGTTAAATTATCTAACGTAATTAACGGCGAATCTATATGCTTTGAAGCTTTGTAAGCTACCAATTCATCAACAAAGTCCTCTTCATTAAGATTATATGTAATGCATAACGCAATACCTATTAAACAAATAGTACCGTAAGTGTAATTAATAATTGCTGTAATTACAACTTGAGAAAAAGCAAATTCAGCAAAAATAATACAATAGAAATATGGTGTAAACATGGCTTTGTTATTGTGAACAAAATACAAATTTTAAAAGTATACAATAAAGCCAAAGTTTTAAATAATTAAAATATAACTTACACTTGGCCAGCGCGTCGTCTTTAACTTCGATGCACATTTCTTGCATTTGTTGTAGTAAATTCGTCTCTGATACCATCTTCACTTCTTTCTCCAGCCACTTGTGACAGTAATTATACCGCGAAAACGCTCAGTAGATGCAACAGGTTTTTTTGTACCTGACCAGTGACGAGGACGTTATGCGCGCGCATCGTAAACTCGTACCGCTCGTACCAGCTCGACAGTGCTGCCAGTGTTCAGATTTTTAACAAATCAACGTTTGTCGAAAATGGTGGAAATTTATTTTGGTAAATTTGTTTGGTCGCACTTGGCAATACAGATGAAGAATATTTTGGCAACACTGATAAAACACGTGCATATTTTCAAAAATGTCAAAATTGTTTGACAGCTGTATATTCTTAGCAACGCTAGATGTTTTATCAATAAAGACGATTTTTGTGGACGTTGAAAGATAATGGAGCAACTTTCAAAACCACAAATAATATGCCATATAGAAAAATCGGTAGATTTCTCGTTATTTGATGCCAAGTGGATACCGTGTTCTGCCAAATTCGTTGCTCTGGGGAGCAAACCGAACGGTACGGGAATAATTCAAATTTATGAAATATGTCAAGGTGAAGCAAAACATGTCACTGAATTCATTAGAAAAGCCGCATTCAAATGCGGTACATTTGGTGCTTCGAGCTTACGTTCGCGGAATTTTGCAACCGGAGACTACGATGGGAAACTTCAAGTTTGGTAAATTATTGTTTAATTAATTTAGAATGCTTTAAACTAAACATCATCAGAATATGCATTAAGGTAGTACGAACACCAAGGCAATTTTAAATAAAAGGCTTGATTTTTTTTATATGAAGTTGGACTAAGTCTAAACCAATTCTGAAAATTTTAGGGGGTTTGCCCGACTATTTAAATAAATAAATGACTTCAAAAGTAGGCATATTTAACATTGGCTTTATGGTAAAACGGTAGATGGATGATATTTTTTCATTGATTTCTCCAAAACTAGTCGGTGGAAATTAAAAAAAAACTATTTAAATTAAAGTTAAAACCTTAATAAATTATTGAAAACAAAAAAAACCCATTGTGCCCGACTAATTAAAAAGATATTTAATATTTTTAATTAGTCGGGCACAACGGGTTTTTTTTTGTTTTCAATAATCTATTAAGGTTTTAACTTTAATTTAAATAGTTTTTTTTTAATTTCCACCGTCTAGTTTTGGAGAAATCAATGAAAACATATCATCCATCTACCGAAATATATAAAAAAAATCAAGCCTTTTGTTTAAAGTTGCCTTGGCGCTCGTACTACCTTAAGAATTCCGCAATATTTCACAATAATGGTAAAAAATGCAATGGTTACAAATGGAGGGAATCAAAATATTCTCTTCATAATTCCAAATGCATGTTGGTTTCATATTTTCAAAGAAGTTATTTTTGAAATTTTCTTTTAGGAACTTAGAGCAACCTGATTTTCCCGTGTATTCAGCGTCTGCCCATAAATCGATAATTAATTGTATAGACGGTATTGGTGGGACAGAAGTGGGCTGCGGTGCTCCAGAAATTGTTACAGGATCTCGTGATGGTAGGCATCTATATAATATAATTAAGTTCATCTCAAGAATTTTGACGCAAATATAATAAACTGCCTGATACTACTGAAATGTGATAGTGTACTCTAAATAAAAGATCTCGAACTGTAGATTTGTACAAAAATCACAAATTGCATCAATATTTTATGCGTTTTTACTTTATATATAAATCTGCTTTTTACAAAAACTCGGTTATGCTTTTGGAAGGTAATTCAGGAAATCGCTTTTGTATTTCATAATTTAAAATAACTATCATTTCCTAATAGAAATGCATTGTCGATTTTTTTTTTGCTATCTAGGGTAGTTAGAAGTTTTTTATTGTTAACTTGATTGTACATATTTAAACAGGCAGTGTTAAAGTTTGGGACATACGACAAAAAGATAAGCCCGTCGCTCAGATGCAACCGAAAGAAGGTGAACAGTCGCGTGATTGTTGGGCAGTAGCGTTCGGAAATAGTTACAATGCGGAGGAGCGTGTTGTAGCCGCAGGATACGATAACGGTGATGTTAAGATGTTCGATTTACGTAATATGTCTGTTAAATGGGAAACCAATGTCAAAAACGGAGTAAGTAATTATTGAGTGTGTGAATAACAAAATAGTTATTGGCGTAACCAGTAGTCTAAGTCATTCATGGCGCTGACAGGTCATCATGTCATGACTTAGCCTACAAGTTGCGCCCATAATTTTATTCAACAATTGCGCGTTATTCATGTTTTAATTATAATGAGATGTTGTAAATATCTATTTATTTCTTTATAAAAAAAAACTGTCAATACTAACAGCACCAAACAGCACGATTCAATGTTTTGGTTTGAAGTTAGCCGGTTATGAATAAACTCCATGTCGAAAACATTCGGCCTCTCAATTTTAGTCTCAATAGGTAACAACGGAGTTGTTGTTACCTACTATTTCGTTACGACTCAGAAAATAGTTACGTTTATTTTCATTACTCCACAATGGCCGAGCTAGTAGGAATCTTCATTGAGTTATGACAAGTAATTGTCACCAGTCGGTAAATGGCTATTTAGGGTTCGGTTTTTAGGCATGATAAAACATGAATAACGCGCATGAGTTGAATAAAAATATTTTAAATACCAAATGATTTAAATTTCACTTTGTGGGATAGATTAAAGTTGTGTGAATGCTTGTTACAAGAATTTTCAAAAAACGCTAGTCGATGCCACTAATTATTGATATAGTGATACACATTTTTCAAACTAGGTCGCTGCACACGAGGCTAGAAACGCTGCTAGATTTGCCTACTAGTTTTCTAGCGCTGGTTTTCTTGATTGCTGTTATGTGCTCGCTTCTCACGAGACATCTTTTCAAGCTAGTTTTTTTAATAAATCTGGTGCGCGCGCAGTGACAGCTCAAATATAAACAAAGAGCAAAACGTGTCTGTCTTCCGACTCTGAGCAGAATGACGCCATGTTGGTTTGTGGCTGTTGTTTCAAGTCGCTCACGTGACAAGATACTGCTTCCTGATTGGTTCTTGCTCATAACTAACAGCGTACCTAGCAAGGAAAACAGTCCCAGTTCTAATTTTGAAACCTATCTTGTGAGCTAGCAAGCGAGCCCGCAGTGATATCTTTTCCATCTTCGTACTTAGCCTAACGGCCAGCAGAACTCGTAGCAGCGTTTCTAGTCTCGTGTGCAGCGACCTTTGTAGTTATTGAAATAAAACACTAATGTTATAGTTTCAACTAACAAACTGGGCATATCTTTTTTATGAAAATTTTGGGTTAAAACTTCGATAAAAATGACATTATAAATTATGAAATTTTCGATAATCATCAGGTGTGTTGCTTGGAGTTTGATCGCAAAGATATTTTAATGAATAAGTTAGTTGCGGCAACGCTAGAGGCCCGTATTCAAATATGGGACGTTAGGACTCAACATGTGAAACGAGGATTCGCGTGCCTCACAGAAAAAACGCCTCACAATGCTACCGTTTGGCTGTGCCGACACTTACCACAGAATCGAGAGATTTTCATTACGACGGGTGGTGGAGGATCTCTATGTCTATGGAAATAGTAAGCATATTTGCCGGACATAATTTATTTTATTTTGCGGATCTACGGTGCAATAAAATAGTTATTAACGAATGAATTATTCTAATTGCTTCAAGTTACTTTGCTTAGCTTTTGTTTTTTATCGGCTCAATTTATTTTTAGTAACTATCCCGAAAAACGTGTAACAGAGGATGCAGATAAATTGCCAATGGGTGTTGTTGGAAATTTGAGTTTGTTACAAAATGCTTCGTTGTCCACTCAGCCGATAAGCACCTTAGATTGGTCGCCTGATAAGTTGGGTTTGGCTGTATGTACTTCATTTGATCAGACAATACGAGTACTTATTACAACTAAACTGAATTTGTATTGATAATGTTATGTATAAAAAAACGTAAAAAAATATTTTTAAATAAATATAGACAGTTAAATCACGTCCACAGTAGTTTTTTCTGTGTGATCGCATCTAGAGCACAAACCACTGGATTAGTGTTCAAATTTTGCATAAGTCTTCAAGATGATTTTACAAAATCGGTCATACCTTAAATATCGTAGACATGGGCCAGAGATATTTTTTTATCAAAAACTTCTAATGATTTTGATCAAACTTTATATTTGAAAATATTGCCTTGGTATTAGTATGGCGTAATTAACTCCTGTTAGAAAATGCATGAGAACAGGCTGTAACAGAATCTGTGATGGATTATAATATTTGTGGGAAAGTCAGTCTGAGTCTTGTGGGACTCTTTATTCTTTTCCCTTCTTTTAAACTACAGTAATAGAAATAGTGATGTGCCGGATCGTTAAAAATGTATATCCGCGGATACGGATCTGAATACGGATATTTGGTTTCAAGTTCCGCGGATACGGATCTTAACTTTCTTAGAGTACGCAACGGTAAATATTGCACATCGACCTTTGGAAAGAGACTATCTGTTATGGGAAAAAGTTATTGACCTCTTTAAGAGTTAACTCTCATAATAGATTGTCTCTTTCCAAATATCGATGTGCAATATCTCATTATAAAGATAGTTTTTTAGTACCTTTGAGTTATGTACTATTGGTATGGTACTCACTACGATAAATGTTTGCAATATAAAGGTGCCAAATACGATTTTAAAAAATAAAAAATAATCTGAATGGAATTTAACAGTTTTTCACTATTACCTAATCACCTATATATATAAAATTTCATCTATGAATTGAAAATTAATAAGGTAAAAGATCCGCCAAAAACTAACGGATACGGATCTTTCTTCTCCCTCTGATATCCGCGGATACGGATATCCGGCACATCACTAGTCAGAAATAATAAAATTATTAATACATTATTTTAACTTTTAATAAATTTTTTAAATACATTTCAATATAATTTAATATACTTTTTTAATTTATATTTACAATAAAATATTTACAAACTTACTAGAATTTTATTTTACGGATACATCATTTGAAGTTTTATATTAAGTTTATAAAATCCAACATTACACTGCTAATAAAATAAGAACAAAATTTGAGATTCTTGCAAATACAGTTTCAATATGTTTATTTTTATCAGAATAATATTATAATATTCTATTCAAGCTTACTATTCCACGACGTTTACTACAATTCACTTGTTTTAGCTGAAGTGTCACTTTCATTTGTTTATAAATTAAACAATATGAGCAATGTTTTTATCACCGTATTAATAGTTTTAAAATTCTCGAAACAATAAATTATTTCAATGGAATAAATTGCACTTTTTGAAATATTATGTGAATGAAAGATCTTTCGAAAACAAGTCTTCAACCAACCTTAACTCTTAACCAGAAACAGGTAGATGGCTTTCGAATATCGGATACAGATACAACTTATGTATGGATACTAAGTACAGTGAATATTCTCTTATCGGATACCATGTTTGAATACTTTGTTGTTTAGTAATACTAATATTAAAAACAGATTGCATATCCAAGTCTCGCTAATTGTATTCGAATTTGAATACATTACCGATTTAATACTGGATGAGTTGTTACAGTTGTAATATCGGGAAATTATTCGAATACAGTCTGTGGTTGTGATAATGTATTCGAATATTGCATTTGAATACCGAAGTGTTCGAACATTACCCGACTCTGTTCTTTACACGTCTTGTAATATTTATTCTTTTGCGTCGCCATGTAGGTCTCATGTGACGATATTATTTTTCAAATTCTTCTGTATCTATATTCAGTAGAACTCCTTAATCAATCGGAGTGTAGTTTGTTGGGATCAGTGAATCGTGCAGTCAAGATGTAGAAGAGAGCAGGGAGCGGCACCAATGCTACGAGGCTAGCGTGTACGGCCGGCTGCGTCAGTTGGGTCACCGCTATGATTCCGTAGGCGTGAAGCGCCCAGTGACCAATCAAAATGACCGCGCTTCGAGCGTCCGATACCGTGCTTGAAAGCAGCGCCAGCATCGACTGATCGAGTTTAATGGCGAAATGTGCCGCTATCGATATCACTGATAAAATGATCGTTATGTAAGGAAATGCGTAATCTGAAACAAAACAATCGAACTATTAATCAAAAAGTCACTTTTTTGTTGAGAAACAACTGAATATTGACAAACATTTAAAAGTTGATGTAATCGTTTAAAAATTTACATTACGCTAATTAAAAATCGTCAATAAATTAAAACTTACAAATAACTCCTCCGAGTGTAATATGTAAAAAGATCAAGATAGGGAAGAAATACAATGCTGCGTATATTGACATTTTACTTTGCCTTGGTAGACAGCGTCTGCAAACCCATGGCCGGATCAAAAGCATCAGTAACAACGCTAGCCCGTACAAGATCAGTACAATTGTTTGCCTGTGCAAGAATAAAATATTGCTTAGTTTTGCTACAAATAAACAAATTTTCGGCCTAACAAATTGAACTTACAAAGGGTATACTGCTTCTTGAGTACAATGTAAAGTGGTTTCATATTTCGGGGTTGGGTTGTGAAACAATGTGTACCAGTCTGATGGATTTCTTACGTTGCAACTGCGAATCTCAAGTGTCAAAATCGGATCAGTTAATAATAACGTTATAATAGAAGCCAAGAACATTTCCAATAAAGCTGTTGCGTGAAGAGTTAATACATCCCTGGTGAATCTAAGAATAAAAAGTGATTTATTATTTTTTGAGACCATATTTATTCATGTTACTATCGTGTTATGCATACTTTCTGCGCATTGCTACCATATCGATAAAAAACCAATGAAAAACAAGAGCTATTAAAACCATAAATCCAAGATATAACCAATCATAAAAAGTTGGAAAATCATCACAAGGAATGCATTTTGACCATTCCGATGTTGAATTTGTTCTGTAGCCTCTAGGACACGCTCCGCATAAACTTTCATCATTTTCTTCAAGTCGACCACAGTACAAACCAGGGCACCGGTGGAGTGACATTATGAATGTTGCACAGAATAATAAAAAAATCAATGGAATTGGAAAAACGAAAGATAGGTTATGTAGCTGTCATTTAAAATTGACATTATCTCCATTTTGTACATGTGCAGTAGATATTTTAATATTAAATTCTGTGATTGGTGAATATTTTTGTTAAATAAGCCGTGATTGGTACAACTGAAAGTTAAATTTTTACGTATTCATTTTACAATTTTATTATTATTTACCATATATAAAGCATTTAAATAATTAATTTTTGCATTCGAAAATCGTTTTTAAAATTATATTTTAATTTTCAAGTGGTTTGTTTGTTTTGTGTTGAGTATAACGATCATTGTTGATTTTATAGACATTGATTTGATTACAAAGTATACTCCATCTATTTTCAGCTCTAGGTACTCTTGTTAGAGGCTTTACCGTAGCATCTAAACTCGTTAGTGGGCTAAATTTTTAGTGAAAAACGTCATAAAGGACCTAAACTAGGCATAAATAGGAGAAAATCGCATGGATTAATTTGACGTTAAAGTGTATAATATGTTTTCTTTCGAATCATATCAATGGTTTACGTAAAAATGAAATATTCGTTACGTCTTAACCAGCTGATGGCGGGTGAAAATACTGAATGCCCCGTATCCCGAGTTGTTTTATCTGTTTAACATCGGGGAGGTTTTGATAGGTCGCGAGTGGGTGTACATGGATTAAAAGTTAACGCGGAATCATGTCTGTGTCGTGAGTGCTTAATATTGCGACATCGAGTGTTTGAAATCTAAGCCGTAGGACTGGCCTTTAGGCTGGTCGTCAGCCGGCCTCTTTGGGCGTGCACACAGTAATCTTGTTCTTAACCTAACGTCTCTCGTAACTGAGATGTGCGGATTCGCCCCCGCGGTTTGCACCCTTTTGCCAATCGAATAGGTCTCGTTTGTCGATAATCGCGTAATATTGAAGGACACGTGCGATAAGTCGACGACACGTGAAACAAATAAACTGTTGTCAGTGGTGCAGTGATAAGTTGTGTTGGTTGGTTTGTGCGTTAAGTTAACAACAACGGAACGGAACAGAACGTTCGGGACGGACTGTATATTACACAGTCGTGCTGTGTTAAGTGTTTGTGTGTGCGTATGTACGTACATGTATGCATGTGTGTGTATGTATGTATAGCCTCCGCTATATAGGTTGATAATATATTAAAGCATCACGATGTCTGCCACTTTTGTTGACCGCATTGATCCGTTTGCCAAACGATCGCTGAAAAAGAAAGCTAAAAAGTCACAGGGCAGTTCGCGTTACCGCAACTCGCAAGATGTTGAACTTCAACAACTTCCTCTGCTCAAAGGTAAGCTCGCTGGCGATCTCTGTTTTACAATCAACTCGACTCACTCACAAAACCTAACCTTACCCGTCAAATCCGACCCGACCCGACCCGACCTAGAGTAACCTTCATTTATTGGCAACAAATAAGTAAATTATTATTAGTGTTGCACCCGATATTGTTAATTAATTATCGTTGCTGCATATCGATGACCGCATTCTCCTCCCCCGTTATTTATAAATATTTGTTGTCATTGATTGCGTAAGACTTATGTCAATTAATTGCAACAAGAAATCAAACGGAGCTTGCTTCATTTACATATTGGATTTATTCTTCATAGATGACGCCTTCTGTTACAGTTTTCATTTTATTGATATTGCCTTTTTTGGACAATACCTACATCATATTTTTGTTTCCTGTTCAGATTTTTTCATAATTTCGAGATTTTATTAACAACAACATTCAGCCATATTATCTATAATCTAAACGAGATACTTATGTGTAAAATATTTTCAAGATTGTTCATTTTTCAAGGTTCAAAGATATTTTTAATGACACCCATTTTTATAGTTTATCAATAAAAATCTGTTATATATACCAATTTGTTGTAAATTGTAATGCGTTTTGAATACATAATTAGCGTATAATTTATTTATAAAAAAATATAAATACCTACACAGGTATGTATTTGTCATTTGTCAAACCTTTAAAAATCCTAATTTTTCATTCCTTTGCTAACTCAGGGTGTAATGTGTATCAATGCAGAAGAAAAGCTCTCAGTTTACTTAATTTTTTTCTTTTTTTTGTTGTTTATATGCTATTACGACACACGAAGTTTATATTCTGAAAATGCTTTATTTCTCGTTCATTCAAATCAATACGAGATACCTTATTTGGAACGTTTTATAATTTTCACAGATGTAGGTAGGATTATTTTCAATTTGTTCTATAATTTTCGTTTTGAATACGAATAAACTAACATTAAAATAATATGATTTAAAAAATTTATATAATTGAATTTTTTTACACTTCGTAACTGCATACATATAAACTTGTTTATATATAATGTATGGAACAGTTACTGTGTTATTGAATAAAATAAAAAACTTGTCAGAATTACTATACAGTTTTCACTTAAATTATATTTTTCTGATACTATTTTTAATATTGGCATGCGTTAAAATTTAGTACCTGTCATAATGTTGAACCAAACACATAAAATGGTTTCGGAAAACACTCTAATATTTTTATCAGACAAAAAGACAATCAATCTTGTGCAATTGACCCGTTTTATCCATATTACATATTAGTTTAATTTAAATAATAATGCATTCTTTGACCTATAAAACGGATGAAATAAACAAAACAAAAATCGATTCAAGTTCTTATAAATAGACTTGAAATTTCACGCATTCCAAAACGCAGAGAATGGTTAGTTCTACAAGTATTTCTAGTTCGGCCTCGACTGTTGGTTTTACTATTTCGACATGTATGTGATTCCCTCTAGAATTCACCTAGGCATTGTTTGTCAATGAAATATTTGCTTGCCACAATCCCAAAGGAGTACCGGATGAATAATCGATGATATTGTGAATAACGTTACATAATCGTGCAGTATACAAATTAGTGGAAAGTTTAGGGGTAGCTCGATAAAAATAAACCATAAAATATGTACATTAGTGTTCACTGTACATGCTTGTGCTTTAAATAATCAGGGTTTTCAATTTTTCAAGCTCTAGAACTGGTGAAAGTGTCAGTCGGATGTTTATTATGAAAAAAAGAATAGACTTATTCATAGAAAACGCTGAATTTTGACGGTCCAAAAAAAAACCTGCAGATTATTCACAAATTTACTGAAAAATACGTATAACCTTTTCGTCTGCGCAAAAAAAACTAATTTATAAAAATCAATTTTATTCAACACGCGTGAGTAATATGTAATTTCGGGGCCCTGCTAAACTCGGGAGAAATAATAAATTACTTCATGTTGACGCGTAGAGTGCTAATAATAAGCCGTACAGTGTGATAATGAATTTTCTGGACCAATAGAAACTCAGTAGCAAGCCCAAGCGTGAAATAATGGAAAAAAACTGCACGCAGCTTCTGGACCAATAGGAACGTGGTAGGCGGTATTGTATAATGAAAACAGCATCGCAATTCAGCGAAAGCCATGGCAATCTTGTGTGCATACACTGACAGTGGGTACGTCAATCAATGAAGTGATTTATTATTTTTCCCTCTTTTATCAGGGCCCCGATTACATATTACTCCTGCTAGTTGAATAAAGTATTATGTGCGACCATTGATCGAAGGAGAAAATTCCACTCGCGTGCGTTTTACCGCACTCGCTACGCTCGTGTGGCAAATTTCACGCTCATGGAATCTTCTCCTTCTCTCACTAGTCGCACAATATACTATTCCGCACTTAAAACAGCTAATAACACTGTTATATGTTATTTAAAATAATATTTGTGTTTTTCCCATGGATATTTTGCACATCGAGTTATAAATTAAAAAAATACATTTATGTTAGGCTCAGGTTACTCTAGTACAGCGATTCCTAAAAGGTGGTCCGCGGAACCCTGGGGTTCCGTGGAAGGGTCACAGCCCACAGGGGTTCCGCAATCTGTCCGAGAGTTATATAAAACGTTCGTGGAAAAGACTCATAACCGCGCCACGGTTACAAGATAAACACTAATTATCAAAATAGCCATCTAGGGTTCCGTAGTTATCAAAATAGCCAGCTAGGGTTCCGCCAAGAAACGTATGATCAATTAGGGCTCCATGGCCAAATAAAATTGGGAACCTCTGTTCTAGTAGCTAATAGATGTGTTGGGGTATCGTGTTCCAACGTAAAAAGTATCAACACTTTTGACACTACCGCGTTTGTTATACAAAAATGTAAGATACACTGACCTGTTCGGTATTTCAGTTTCGTACTAAAAGTGTAAACACTGCAGTCTCGATTCTTGGGCAGGGGAAAGTAATGTAGTGTGTCACGTGATAGGTATCTGAATTTGATAACTGCTAGGACATGCTTTCGGTAAACTTAGCGTACTGCACTTTTCAGTGTAAATTTCACTGATCCTACACTGCGTTAATATATCAAACACACCTATTATATCACACGTAATTCAGAGTCACTTATCTCAGAAACCACTCGAACAAATTATTTAGATTAAACTTATTCGTCGTTACTTGTAATCGTTAGGACTTAACGTAGCTACCAAATTTCGTACAGCTAAGTCAAAATGCGAACGAGGAATACAATATTGTGCCAACGTAGTGGTGAGAACACTAGACTCGCATTCGGGAGGTACCGGGTTCGAATCCCGGCGGGGGCAGATGTGGCTGGGAGTTTTTCCTGCTGCCTCTCGCCGAGAAACGGTAATTACTGTACTGGCCATTTTGTTGAGGTTTTCCATAGTTTCCCTCAATAATTCCAGATAAATATCGAGATGGTTCCTTATTCAAGACTATGGCTGACTACCTGTCAAACTCCTATGCTCAAAAATTTGCCTACCTTATCCTAATATGATAAAATTCCTTCATTCGCCCATTGCTGTTAAATAGTGGAAATTGAAAAAAATGTAAAAAATATCGGGGAGTGTGATAGATGGAAAATAGTAATAGTGCGAATGGTGTTTGTTATGACATAAAGTCCTGAAACGGACGTTAAACGCATTATTATTATTATTAATATTATATTGTGCCAAAATTAACCACTTTGCGACTTTCATATTTTATTGGTTGAGGGCTATTCATGAACACCGCGCACGGCAATCACCATACATATTTTTTAATCCTGTTTTCAATGTTCGGGAAACCCCTCCCCCTAATTAAAAGTCATTGAAAAAATAGCATTTGCATGTGGTTATAAAATACAATATCTATAGTTTATTTATTGTAGCACTTGCAGTTTAGGAGCTAGAAGGCTCATTAGTGAGGACAGCATTGGGGCTTCACTCTTTGGGTACGGAACCCAAAAAACGTACATTGCATAAACTTGGTCACGTCGTTTTGGAAAAAGTTTTAGTTAATAATAGTCCTCTAATAGTCTAACTAATCGACAACTAGAAAACTCGTCAAGAGATGATAAACTCGTTCTTGAAGGTTGTTCTGTAGGAATTTGCAACTTATTTGACACTAAACAAAAAAAATTTAATTGAAATTCAGTAATAGTTAATTTCAGAATTTCCAGACGGTATAATGGCGATTGGGATTTGCTGTGCCCTGAACTATTGTGCGCGATGCAAACTTTCAAAAAATGGTTGCAACAAAATCTACACAGAAGCGCTTTCAAGTGATTTTGAAAAAAAAATATAATTAACATTTTTCTTCTATTTCACAGTACAGAAATTAGTTCGACCTAGCCCAACCCTATTAAAACTGTACCAGGGTTCGTTTGTTTATTTTATCGAATAGCGTTTGTTTCAGATCGTTACTGAAAATTTCGATTTTTTGTGTTGAATCCACCCTCTTGTGTTAGGATCGAGTCCTCTAACTGTTTTCCACAGTTACAGTAAATGCAGGCCATTAATAATATTCCCTAGTCATTAATGAAATAATAAAGCTTGTTAAAAATAAAAACGAAGTAAATTCGACCAACCCTTTCCTTAAACGTACGAAAAAGGTTAGCGAAAAAGCATCACTGCTTTGGCAGGATGAGGTTTGACGCGTGCGTGGATAAACAATACGGTATACGATCAATTATCCTTGCGACCATACCCAATCCGAACAACCTCAAGCCTTACTCTGTTATTATATTTGAAACTTCACTGGTCTATTTTTACATCGTATTCACTTTTAAAATTTCATTTCCAATAGTGATTTGTGTTCGCGGAAAAATTTCATATTTATTTTTGTCGGGGAATAATTGTTTCCATTTTTTTGACAGTGAGGATATAATTTTGTGTTTATCCGCGCTTTTACTCGATTTGTTACAGGAAAGTATAATACGCGCCACGGATCTAAAAGGTTCGGAAGTTAGTCACAAACAGCGTCGCAAAGGCACATTTTAGAGCCGTTGTGACTCCCACCACCTGCCAGCTACCTGCACGGAACGTGCGCTCGTCGGTGATTGGCCGTGATCGCTCGTTGCCTTTGTCACTTGTCGCTTTCCTGCTTTAAAGTACAGTCGAGTACGCTATTGTCAAGTTGTTATTGTTATTTTAGTTTTGTTGAGTTGCGAGTTTTTAGTTTTTCAACAGACTGTACAAGCGCAAGCCCGCATTCGCATCTAACTTCCGAGCCTTTTAGATTCGTGGCGCGTATTATACACTATTTTATGTTTGGGTACCAATTAATTATTGATAGTGTTTCATCAAAATATGTTCAGTCGTTCTGGAATTATGCTGCTACAAAAGACAGACAACGATCGTTTCTGAGATGTATATGTTACGGTTAATACAAGAAAGTAGTTTATTCGCGAATTAACCGGCTAATACCCGAATTAACCAACGTCAAGGATTGGTTAATTCGGGTAATTAGCCGATTAATTCGCTTAACTACTTTCTTGTATTAACCGTAACATATAGATGTCACGCAGAAAAAAAAACTGCAAGGATATGAAATCACAGGATCACGTTACTATTTTATGTATTAATAATGAATTCAACGGATCATCAATTTTTCTAGCTGTTGCGGACTTCAAAATATTGCTTTGTAAACATCTTTACTGCACTCCCTCCATTTGACGAAATGTCACGAAAGTGACGCAACGCTCCATTTGTCAGTTAATTTATCCATCTGCTGTCGTCGTATTCGAATCTGAATCACAGTTTTTAACGCAGATCTCTCGGGACAGGAAGTCCACTGGGAAAAAATCGAGCGACAAGTTGAGATTGCTACGAAACAGAGGCACATATACGTGGTTGTATACAGACCATAGATAATAAAACAGGATCATAGAAACAAAAGCGCACATATGTCGTTAATAGTATACGTAAGATAAAATTGGGAAAAAATACTTGGATTAGAGTTAGTCATGACTGCATTAATTGTTATTTCTATTGAATTATCGTTGTAATCTTGAGGATTTCTATTTTATTTTGATTTATTTTTATTTTACTTGGCTTTTTTAATAATAAAAAGCTCTTATAAAATCATTATTTTAATTTTTTTTACCAAAATAAAACAAAAAAACAACTCCATCTGTTTGGAAACATTTCATTCAAAAATTGTCTGACTGGTATGACGTATGCGCGTTGGTAAATCAGTGACCCAATGTCTTTAGGTTCAACACGAATAGGCGGAGATATTTGATCTCGCACCATATTTAAGTATTTTTGGGAATTTAATGTCCCATTAACAAAAAAGTCCGATTATGTTGTAATCATTTGAATATTTTCTTCGGTAGTATACACATTCATTTTGCAAAAGAATATTATCTGTCAAATTGAAAAATAATATTTCAAGGCTCACTCTGATCCAGTCATTTTTTCCCAATGTTAATTTCCCTATGTACACCTTACGTGTTTACATACTGTATATCTAACCTCTCATATTCAAAACGTAAAGCATACATTATTTTTTTCTTTTTTACTTCCCTTCTATTTACCCCTTGTAAAATAATAACGCTGCTGAAAATTACCCCCCTCCACGAGAAACATAATATTTGAACGTTCCCTAATCGATATTCGCTATTTTATAAAACACCCTTTCGTCTAACCGATTATTGTCAGTAATCGCGGCTCTACTGTACAATTCAAAGCTTGCCGTAGGGAAAAGGTTATATTAATAATATAAAATTTATCATTTATTTATTGGGCGATTCTATAAATACTTGTAATAAAACAAAGAGCCATGATTGGTCGATCGGTTCTCTCTATACAATGTCTACGAAATGATTATTAGATTTTTTTATTCGGCTAGTTGATCTATGCCTTCATGCTGCCCGCTAAAAGAGTAGAGGCCTGTCATTTACCAAACAGGCCCGGATTTAGCTTTTTGGTACTCTCATTTGTGCTAAATAGACTCCGAAAATTATATACAGGGTGACCGGTAATTGCTCATATTCCTCTCAGGAGAAGAAACTATGACTAATTTGGAATGATATTTAACCTTATCACTTGGGGGTCGGAAATGCGTCATTTTTTATGATAATGACACTTCTGGGAAGAATTTTTATTTTATTTTTTTTTTATTTATTGTAAGTTTTAACACACAACATAAAATCTAGCAGTAAATTTCGTGGTTTTTACCTTTATGAAGGTTGGCCAAAAAGTGAGAATATATTTTTTTTTTATTTTTAACTTTCAAAATTCGGATTTTTGTAAAAAGAAAACCGAAGTAGATTTTCTCGAAAATGACGCATTTCCGACGCCCAAGTTATAGACGTTAAATCATTCCAAATTAGTCATAGTTTCTTCTCCCGAGAGGAATAAGGGCAATTACCGGTCATCCTGTATATGTATAGATTTATCGATGTGAAACATCTAATTGTTGGAAGTAAAACTGTAATTGACACGTCACTTTTATGGGAGGGCGTTACGTTCGTGTGCGTTGGATTAAACATGGCTTTAGTTGAAGGTGACATCTAAATAACAGAGCGAAATTTAATTACTAGTTTAGTTTTTTAGTTAGAACTATTTCGTTAGATGACAGGGTGTAACGCTTGCTGTGTGTATGCGTTGGATTGTAACATGGCTTTTGGTGACAATCAGTCACTTCACCTTCTATTAGATCCGACCTGTTACACTAGACTACATCTAGGCTACGCTTATTTGTTTCTATATCCAGAGCATAAGCTTTTTATCCGCGGTTTCGCTCACGTGACCGTCAATTTTGCCAGTATTGCTGTATTGTAGGAACTCTATCTTCACCCGAGCGTAACCACGTAAAAAGTGCTCGAAGTTTGGATCACCGTTATTTTCCCGTCTAGGTGTCATTCAAAATAGTAAATACCCAAAACAAAAACGTAAGAAAACGGACTAATAGATAGACGGATTAGAAATGTATTTGGGCACCCCTCAACGCATTTGCATAATTAGCACGAGAGTAAAAACAAACCGGACACATTTTTCTTAATTAGTTAAATATACAAAATGAAACAATATGGTAATTATTAAACTCAGATGATACCTCCGTGTAATGTACTTATGTAAAAAAACGGAAGGGTTTTCAAAGATCTAAATGCTGAATAATAACTAACTGCTGTAAAAAGTATTTTTTTTTTATTGAATAAAAATTAATTCGCGGAACTTATCAGAATGATCATTTGATTTATCTACTTTGAACATTATCGTTACAAGCTGATTAAAACAGTCATTATTGCTTTCAAAACTGACATGATAACAAAAATATTGGTACGGAGAATCATACTTGACCTCCATCTTCCAAAATAATTTTAAACTGAAAAATCTAACTGAGCTTTCAATTGAATAAGCTCCTGGTCAGAATTAGCGCACCACTCGATTTTTCTGTTATCTATATTAATAATTTCGTCATTATATATCCGCAAAATTCGAATACTCGTTACATTAATAATGACTACAATAAATGGCGATTATTTCATATACGCACGCCATGACAGCTTGCCCGTCTCTGTCAACAAAACAGTTTACTGTCGAATGCTGTTTTATCCACGTAAGTCTTTGGTAAAGCGCTTCCTAGATGACGCTTCGATATCGTAAACTGGATTGAAATCTATGTATCTTTGAGGTCCCGCCCGGTTTCACCCGGGTGCAAAATAACGAATGAGGGGGCGAGGGAGGTACATGAGTACGTACGGTCATCTTAGTTTACCGAGATGAATGTTGTGTCCAAATTTCAAGATGATCGGAGTTACCGTTCAAAAGTTTTTGTCGGACGGACAAATTTTGAGATACGTTTTGCAACATTTTTTATTGATGCTCCGCTCCTATTGGTCGTAGGTTGATATTATATAGTCTATAGCCTTCCTCGATTAATGGGCTATCCAACAAAATAATGTTTTTTCAGTTCGAACCAAAAGTTCAACCAAACAAACAAACAAACTCTTCAGCTTTATATATTAGTAAAGATATAAAAAAGATTGTATCCGTACAAAACCGGAAAACCGGACTCGCTAGTGTTGTTAGTTTTATTGGGGGCGAAGTTTAGTTAATCTGCTTCCCCTCTAATGTTAAGGAACAAAACGGGTTCACCACTAAGACAAAACTATATTGTATTGGCCCATGCTTGTGAAGAGTTTAGATGCTAGAACAAGACAATAATGTTGGAAGATAGTGCCTTGCGAAATAGCAAGCCGAACTATCTCAGAAGACAATTGAACAGTCATTGGTTTAAAAATTCCTGGTTTCCGAACTTGTAAGCGGTGATTCCTTACAGACATAAAATTTGGAACAACACCGCCCGTGAAAGCCAGAAAGCCTACAAACTGGGAACCATTGTTTTGTCCATGATTTGATCACACATGGTCAATATTGCCTTGTCCTGTTGTAATGTACTGAATTCTGATTGAATAAACTCGGATAAAATGTGTGTGTGTTTTTTCCTTTTTATTGTAAAAACAAATAGCTTTACGTAATGTAATTATGCGATTAACTCTTGAGAGTTCAATAATAAATGTTTCTTTTGTTTAGTAGATGTTCCGGCAGGCGAACAGGAAGAACTATTTATCCGGAAGCTGCGACAATGTTGCGTGCCGTTCGACTTCATGGACCCTGTGGCCGACTTGAAGGGCAAAGAAGTGAAGAGGGCCACGCTCAACGAGCTAGTAGACTATATTACCGCAGGACGGGGGGTGCTCACCGAACCTGTCTATCCTGAAATAATCAAAATGGTGAATATTTTTTAAGATATCTCTTATTCTGGTCGCTAATTTTCGACGCCATACACTGCACAATGACTTCTTGTCGGTCTGAGCGCAACATGGATTTTTCCTGTCCATAAACTTATCTATCTCTGTAGTTATAGAAATGACTCAAGAATAACCAGAACCGCAACTCGGAAGCGGTGTCTTTTAGGTGACTACCGACGGATTCTTGACCTTGGTTTCAAGTAAAAAATGAAATTATATAGCTTTTCGATAGGCGTACCTAATTAATTTATATATTTACGGTTCTGTTGTAAAAAAATCATTTTCTATCATAGCAAGCACAATTTTATAGTGAAATAAAATAGATTTTAAAATTTGGACCGGGTCTATTTTTCGTGTTGGTTTTAAGCAAGAACCAATCAGGAAACAGTATGTTCTCACATGGGCGACATGGGCACACGCCCACAAACAAACAAGGCGTCATAGAGTGTGTTCTGATCAAAGACAATAAACGGTTACTTTTGTTAACATTCGAACTCTCACTGCGCGTCATCAAACTCATCTGCAAAACCAGCCTCAATTCACGCATCGTGTGAAGCGAACACATAAAAGCCATCACCAAACCCAGCGCCACAGCACGCTTGAAATCTAGCAAGCAATCTAGCGGCAAAATCAGCCTCGTGTGCAGCAGCCTTTAACTTGATGGGATCGGAAACCGTACAAAGAGAAATGAGTTTAAGAATTTTCCACTCACAATAGGAAATATCAAAGTATTCCGTGTTAGTTGGCGGAAGATTCCTCTTAAAATTTGTTGCACACATGATTTTATTCCGTCAAGTATATTAGTCATAATACTAAGATTATTTTTTGAAATGCTTCCAAATAAACCACAAGGAAAGCGTTGGCGGCATTTTTGACAATACAGATGGAATTTTGTACTTTTTCTTTGAATTCTAAATACCTTGTTATTATTACCTGGAAATTCGTAGAAACGGGGGATTGTAATTTCTCTTTTTTGTATGTAGAAGGGATCCTTAGTCGACAAAAGTAAAAAAATAGTTGGCAAAACCAAAAGTGCACATCCCGCAAGTTTTCCACTGTACATATTATAGGTAATGAAAAAAAAATTGAGAAAATAGATTTAAAAAAAAACAATTAAATAAATAGAAAAAAAATTAAAAACAAAATGGAATAGAAAAAAAATGGAATAGAAAAAAAACATTACTTGTGTCAACGGGAATCGAACCTGGCACCTTGCTATCGACCAACGCTTTTAACTGCTCGGCCATTCTGATATCGTAGCTTGCGTTGTTATTGTGGTATAGCAGTGTAGCAGGTATTCTAAGTAATACACTACATATTTTACAATAGCAGTAATAGGTATTTTTTTGTTTTTTTAAGGTTTTTTATTTTAACTATTATCTGTCAAAAATAATAAAATAAAACTGTTTATAAAAATTAAACTACTGAACACATTTATGTGAATTTCAATAGGGTTCTGGTCTGATACTAAACAAAGTGAATAAAATATAACCCAAGGTAATCCGACCAAAATTGCGATCTGTAGAGTCGTGACGTACATACGTTCATACGTACAGACCAACCGACAAATGCTGTTTGTAATTTTCAATTACAATTTTAATAGTATTTATGAACTCGAAATGATTTAAAAATGGTTCTGTCTATAGATCAGAATCTCCTCTTTTCAAAAAGCTTCAATTTGAATGGATTTCGTGTGAAATTAACTTAGATATAACTTCTTATATGAACGAAAGTCAGTTCTGACGCACAAAGCGACAATAAAGCACATACCGCTAGTTTAGCGGTATGTGCAAAAAAATATTGCTATAAATTGAATAATAGATAAAACTCATTTGATGTGGTGTGTTGACAAGTCCTAGAATGATTCTAGAACTGTGGGACAATCCAAATCGGACTATTAATTATTTGCCAAAAAATGCTTTTGAACTGTCAGCTAGTTCAGAATCTATACATTCCCGATACTGGCATAAGACCAGTCAGGCTAAGATCTATCCAATAAAAAATAATAACAGTTCAGAACAGTCAGAACCGATCAAATAACACCTTTTTTTTATCTTGGAATTTTCCAGCCAGAAATTTATACAGATATTAACAGTCCATGAAAATAAAGGCTGTAGGTAAAACGTCTACCGTATAAATGTAAAAAAATCTTTGCCAAATAATACTGTGCATCACACAAGAACATAAGTAAATAATTATAAAACTGCTTATACGACAGGTGTATTTGGTAAATATTCGTGCATGGCAATACTTGTCAAATGTTTGTTTTTTATCACTCATAGTGGTGACCCACTTGACACTTGTAAGGGAACTTTATCGGTGGTGTCGTTACAAATTTGTTAGTAATCAGAAGAAAAAGGTAGCCGGCTTATCAAGTTTACAATTATTTGCAAACATTTGTACACGGTACGGCGTGGCAGCCTATCCACAATTGGTGACAAATATTTGCCAAGTACGCCAGTTGCGGAATCCTGGCTGTAGGCTACTGTTAAGGCTAAAGTAACTTAATGAAGAAGAGAAATATGCATAATATAAATATTGAGTTATGAACGCTTTATTTTTAATAACCTATGAGCAAATATGTTACATTTTTTTTTGTTGATTGTTGCAGATCTCGGCAAACCTTTTTCGAACGCTACCCCCCAGCGAAAACCCAGACTTCGATCCTGAAGAGGATGACCCGACGCTAGAAGCGAGTTGGCCACACCTACAACTTGTTTATGAATTCTTTCTTCGTTTTCTTGAAAGTGCAGATTTTCAGCCTACAATAGGAAAGAAAGTCATCGACCAAAAATTTGTTTTACAGGTACGTTATTTGTTGTGTTTTGAGTTTTAATACAGTGAAATAAGTTAAAATTGGTTTTGTTTAAAATACGTTATTGCATTTGCGTTGCAGTTATTAGATCTGTTCGATTCGGAAGATCCTAGGGAAAGAGACTTCTTAAAGACGGTACTTCATCGTATATATGGCAAGTTCCTAGGCTTGCGGGCCTTTATTCGTAAGCAGATTAACAATATATTCCTCAGATTTGTTTATGAAACGGAACACTTTAACGGAGTAGGAGAACTATTAGAAATACTTGGCAGGTGAGTTATTATTTTGTAAAATGCTAAATATGTTCAGTTAAGTTTTTTTTTTTTTTTTATGTGGCGATCGTTTTGTTTGATTCAAATGTTTATTTGTTGTAGTATAATAAACGGTTTTGCGCTGCCATTAAAAACGGAGCATAAACAGTTCCTGGTGAAGGTGCTGATACCTCTTCACAAGGTGAAGTGCCTGAGCCTGTACCATGCGCAGCTGGCGTATTGCGTCGTCCAGTTCCTCGAGAAGGACGCGACGTTAACGGAGCCTGTCGTGCGTGGACTGCTCAAGTACTGGCCGAAGACATGCAGTCAGAAGGAAGTCATGTTCCTTGGTGAAATCGAAGAGGTGCTCGACGTCATTGAACCTACACAGTTCACTAAAATACAGGAACCGCTTTTTAGACAAATCGCTCGGTGTGTTAGTAGCCCGCACTTTCAGGTTAGTAATTGCTATATGGCCGCTCTTTATACGGCATTTCACTATAACGTTTTTTTTTTTAATTGTGGCATTGTTTCAATTCACGGCCCACAATGCGCTATAACCATTGATTAAAGTATTATAGGAAGATGAAGATCCCAGTGAACCAAAATCAGGTCACTTTTGATGCGCGTCAATAGATGGCGTGGCACAAGCCATCTATTGACAAGCATCTTAAGATATATTGTTTTAATCTGTTAATATAGAATATGTAGAGTTTCCGGAGTGAATTGTGCTGGCAACTGTTTGGCCATCTAGTGACTAGTATAATAATTACATTTGTCCTCCAAAGGCCACTTTACGTCATTCGTCTGTATTACACAATATCCTGCGGGTACAATTGGGCTTTTGAATATTTCTTTTTGACATAAGTGAATAACTTTAATCAAAATTTTATTTTGAGCTAAGTTCTGATGCGTCAAAAAAGTTCGAACAAATACAAATCCAAGAAATGAGATTATGTATTTCATTTTAATTTATTTTTATTATCTTATTTAATTAGATGCTTATAACGACACTGTACTTCTCCCTTAATAAAATAATTGACATGATCTCCGATGTTACAAAATAATATGTCATTCACGATTTGTAGAGTAGCGTAGAGAGAATCTGCTGAGAGAACGGAACGAGTCCAACTTTGATTGGCTGACCATAGTTTGCGTTACTTTTGTAGCGATATTTTCTCTAGGTTTAAAATTACATTTAAAAGTACGCATTTTTGGAAATTTTTTTAATGCAAAAAATCTTCAAAAAATATGTTCTGTATAATTTGGCACTGAAATAGTAGAAGGTGATCCTTCATAGTACGGTTCGCTGAATGAAGCAGCGAGGCAATTAAACAATGTTAAGTATATTGTTCTCATGCATAAAAACCGTGTCACTTACATTGTGAAGCATATATACCTAGCACAAAAAGAGAGGACAAAAAATATTTTTAACAAAAAAATTGAACCGACTTCACACTAAAAAGTAAAAAATAATTGCGTATTGAAATGTTTTGGAGTCGGTGTCAGCCAAAATGAAATCTATTCCGAGAACTACACCGACTCCAAAACATTTCAATACGCAATTATTTTTTACTTTTTAGTGTGAAGTCGGTTCAATTTTTTTGTTATAAATATTTTATTTTCCTCTTTTTAGTGTTAATCTAACACTAAAAATCAGTGAACATACATAAAAAACATTATGCGAGCCTTTGAAATTTGAGAGTTTTCCTCGATTTCTCCGGATTCCACCATCAGATCCTGACTTAGTTCTGATGGGACCACCTCTGAGGTGCACTCTTTCGAATAAAAAAAAATATTTGAAAATCGGTCCATAATTGACGGAGAAATCGGTGAACATACATTAAAAAAAAATATATATACAGACGGACATAGAACCTCCTCCTTTTTGTTGAAGTCGGTTAAAAATACGCTACGACCCCATTTTTACATACATGGGGTTATGATCTTGGGTGGTTATAGAATAAGACTTGGTGTCCATCTCCATGTTGCCATAAAGCTAAAAATTTTGACGGACTGAACATATTTACAGAATTGTGCGTGAGAACACGTACAAAATATGAAAGGGATATTGAAATTATGTTCAAAGTTGTCAAAGTATAATTGATTATTATGAAGTCTGCGATCTTAAAAATATGTTTTGAAATCTATTTGGAGAAGACAAGGTGCTGTTCTGCTAATTGTAATTGCATTTTGTTAAATTGCAGGTTGCGGAGCGTGCTCTATATTTCTGGAACAACGAGTATATAATGTCGTTAATGGAGGAGAACAATCACGTGATAATGCCGATAATGTTCCCGGCTCTGTACAGAATCAGCAAGGAACACTGGAATCAAACCATAGTGGCGCTTGTATACAACGTGCTCAAAACTTTCATGGAGATGAACTCGAAACTATTCGACGAACTCACCGCTAGTTATAAAGCCGAGAGACAGAAGTAAGTGTTTAATATTCGTTTAACGCGTTTATTAAGGTAGTTGTGCAGCATTGAATGTGGTATATCGCGAACTAACCATGGGGTCGAATTCGCGTAAATTGGGGTACAATTTTACATATGAATACATACAAATTATATTTAATTGGGATCGGAGTCTAAAGAAAAAAATGTGTAATGAAATTTTAGATAATAAAACAAATTATATTATGATTTGCGAAAATGTAGGCCGAAGGTATTTTGGCGTACAAAAGCTTCATAAAATCTCACTAAGTCGTCTGACGGATCAACGATTTTTTCTTCTCGTGCGAAATTTCCTCGTAGCACGCTAATACTTTTTTACATGCCGTGACGGAGTAGGGAAGGTTAAAAAATCGCGTGACTCCGGATCTAAGTAAGACGGGGTAGCGTAAGTCGATGTATTACTGTATACTAAACTAAATAATGAATGTAACAACCGCTTGAAAATTTTCTAGTGACTGTTTTTGTGTTTCATTGAACCATAAAATATATAGTAAATGTTTAGTCCGGCCAAAAAAAGTAATGCTTATTCAATGCATGTCAAACTGAAACATCCTCGAAGTCAGAATTTCGTTGGTGGAAGTTTAGAACTCAAATTGGATGTGAAGACAAGGTGAATGTTGTTTTCAGAGAGAAAAAACGCGAGAAAGAAAGAGACGAACTGTGGAAGAGACTCGCCGAACTGGAAATAACTCACAATAAAAAGAATACGGCTCTGTCTAGCGGTCCGGGTGGCGCGGCGTCCGTGTTGTCGGGTGTCGCGACGTCGGCGGCGGCATCATCGATAGCGACGGGCGGTAGTACATCGCCGCACACGACCAGCAACAAGAAGTGATAGCCGTCCGAGGTTACACCCTCCTCGGTCGATCGCCGGTACCAACAACAACAACAACAACACCTTTGCTCCTCTCCCCACTACCACCGCCGCCGCAGCCACGACGACGATCCGACAGGACGCCCCCCTCCAGCGACCCCGGCCCCCCTTACACCACCGCGCCCGGTTTTATAACGCCTGAAGTCTGCGCCAATGACAGTGCAGTATACTTATTAATTATTATTAGTAGAGCAATGGTCATTTTGTCGAATGGAAATATAAATAATATAAAAATCCATTACATTTTATTATTATAATTAATATTAATATTACTTCTACAACGTGCGCGCGCATAGCGATGCGCTTCTGTTTGTTGAAGCATTCGCCGACGCGTTTAATATTTATTTAATTTATAAAACAGAGGGGGTTTTACCTGTCGGCCGGAACTAACCTCGAAATTTTCACTTTTTTATCGATTTAAAAATTCACAATCGACGAAAGTCAGAAGTATTTCGCATTTTCGTGCAGTTTTCATTGTTTATTGCCTGACAAGAATTAATCTAGTCAGCTTTCAGTTGTGTGATTTAATAATACTTTTTTCTTGTGAGGCTTGATTTTGAATTTTTAAGGCTAGGAAAGAAGCAATAAATAAAAAAGTGAAAATGTCACAGTCGGCGTATCCGGGTGAAACCCGCTTTGAAGCACACAAAACAGTTGCATTGATGTCCGTTATAAACGATATTTTTTAAAAACACGCGAACGTCGGCGTGCAGATGTTTCGATTAATGAAAAACAATTGCTGTGCGTCTGCAACACTAGGCTGATGTAAAATTGTTGCAAAATAATATTTAAAAAATGCTGATTTTAATAACTCTATTTGAGGTTAAGTTGTAGTGATTTCGCTAAAAGTGTGTGAGATATAAAAAATTATGTAGCAATTTCATATTAAATAATAAATAATGGTTATGTTTATAAGTATAACGTCACCGTTGATATGTTCATTGACTGATTTTTCTCTTGCGTCGTAATATTAGTGTGTTCGAGGATATATTAATTTTATTATGGCCGCTAACTACAGAACCGAATATTAACACTATATAGCAAAGATTTGTTATAAAAAAAAAACTACTTTACTTTTTGTGTAAAGAACTAAGTAGCTTCTATTGTCGTTTGTTTTACCTGCGCACATTTGTTATTTTCATTTGTTTTGTGCCATTCATATTCACTCTGTGGACTAGTTTTTAAATAATATAAAATAAATGCAACAAAATACTGTGAAACTGTTTGTTTATTTTATTGTTCCAATTTCAAGTAAGTAGTTTAGTTTCAGTATTCAAATTACAGGTTGTGTTTTGTTTTGAAGTGAAAAGGTAAGCTTTTAGCTGTTGGAGGTCGTCCTGTAATTTTTTAGTCAATTGATAAAACGCTTCGTTTTTTTTTTTGCTCAAATCAACGTCACAAATAAATACTTACGTTTTCTCTTTTATTAGTGCTATTGAATTTTAAGCTTGTGACTTCCAATAGAACTCTAAAAGGAAGAAATTTGTAGAAAAATCTCTAATGAACCATTGATTTTTCTTTTGCTATTTAACAGAATTTTGATAATTCAGTCGTCTTTTCAATTTTATACTGACCACTCGCATGGCGAGTCGTTTCTTTTCGTTAATTAATTTTGTTGACCAATGAGATTATTCACAGAGTAAATTTATTTATGTCAATCGGAAATAAATGAAGGTGCAAATATGGCAAGGTAAAAAATATTACATCCACTATTTTTGTTTTTTTTTTTTTATTTTTTACTGATTTTGGTGTTAGGTCTATTTAATTTGAATATTGCAAAGAAAATTAAATACAGGAACGATTTAAACGCTTTTTTTTTGCAAATAAATTACGGTGAACTTTAAAAAATTCGAAATGAAGTCAGCGAAATCTCGAGACTTGATACAACTATTTGATAGATTCACTTACTGACTGATGGCAAAGTGAAAATGGTTTTGAGGTGAAATACGTTTTTAAAATGAATTAATCAATGGACAGAAAATTTGTTCGTGAAAAGAAGGAAAAAAAACATCACTTTTGCGTCACTTCAGTCGCTGATTAGCTGGTTATGTGATTATATTTTCATTTTTGTAAAGTTTAAATATCCAAGGTGACTACGTATTTGAAGGTCATCACTGTACAGCTATCGACTACAAAATTCTTTTTGTACATTGAATTTTTTTAACCGATATTTAAAATAAGCAAGTATTTTAGCTCGGCACATACAAAAAATAAATGTAGGTACACTAGAACTCTGCAATGGTCACAGTTACAGTGCAAACTAACAGCTAAAACATACTACAATTAAGAATTTGGTGTACATATCATTTATTTATTTCATTTCATGACTAAGATCTTATCGTTTTATTAGCGAAATTTTACGGTCCCTTGAAATTCTCAATGTTATATTTACACTGTATATTTTACTAACAAAATAACAATAACAGTTATTTTGGAACTTATCGGGAAATAATCTGTTCTTCGAAATAACAGTTTATGGAACTATATTGTTCAAAAATAACAGCTACTGAAATAAGTTCGTTATTTTGACAGTTGACTTTTAACAGGTACTTCCTGTTTAGCAGTGTTTTTTCGTAAAAATCTCTTTTTTGTACTCTTCACAAACTCAAGTACATTTTGTATTACAACTGTCAAATGACAGGAACATACTTATCTTATGAAAATTATTGAAAATCGGTTGTTTTAAAATAAAAAAGAGTTATTATTGTGAAAAAATCAAATTCTACCCATCATTGCGACCAAAGCAACATTAAATTTAAAAAGAGTATGGTATCGGTTTCATCCACGAATTATGACTCGGCGATGATTAATAATGACATATCATCCAATCAAAACTTCGTTAGTTCCTTGAAGTGAGCCGCTTGGCTGATATTACACGAAATAATCCAATTCTCTTAAATTTTGGTTCGATTGAGTGACATTGAACTAGTTTTTGCCTTCATATATATTTTTTTTATGTTTAAAATAATTATATTCTTTTTATTAAAGACTAAATCTAAATGAATTGTTTGTGTGAATGTGACGGTTCAAGTGAGCGTTTCTACTTTACTTTGTGTTCATACTTTTGTTACAAGCATATCCTCAAACTGTGGACGATAGCTTTTAGGCGCGAATAGCGTAAGCTAAAGCGCCTAAATGATTTTTTTATCGTTTCGTTATCAAAACGATTTGTTGTCGAATATTTTTAAAATGAATCTAAAATTACAACCAAATGTATTGAAACATTTCCGCATATTTGAGCTCGATTTATGAACAGATTTTAGATTAGCTAAAAGAATTAATGGTTTTTATCGTTTTATGCGTCGTAATTGTTTTATACCCAGTTTCTGATATCACTTTCAGCTTTAAAGTTGAAAGTGATATCAGTGATAAATTAGAATTATTGTAAAATCATTTTAAAATGACGCCAGTTAAGACTAAACTACTATCGATATATTAAATCACCGATTGTCTTATTTAGAAAAATAAAAATTATTACAAAAAGTTGATTATAACGAGTGATTTTTTTGCTGGTATCTTTTTGGCAACACTGTTTTTGACAGATCAGGCGTGAATCGTGTCTTGTGTCATTGTCAAACTTGTTCAGTTTGGTCTATAATTTAATCATGAATCGACTTACGAACGAACAACGCTTGCAAATTATTGAATTTTACTATCAAAATTCATGCTCGGTTAAGAGAGTGCATCGCGCACTTCTTCCAATTTATGGGCAGATTGATCGGCCTACTGAGGGAGAGCTATTCGGAAGCTTGTGACTAAATTTCGAACCCAGTTTACACTTTGGATATTAAACCACTAACACGCATACGTAGAGTGAGGATTATGGGCCGGTGGCATCATCGGGCCGTACTTCTTCAGAGGCGACGATGGCCGGAACGTTACTGTGAATGGCGAGCGCTACCGTGTGATGATTGACGATTTTTTTTTGCCCAAAATGGAAGAATTGGACATGCCTGACATGTGGTTTCAACAAGACGGTGCCACATGCCACACGGCGCGCGAAACAATGGCCAAATTGAGAGCCGCCTTCGGTGAACAGTTTATCTCACGTTTGGGGCCCGTCAATTGGCCGCCTAGATCGTGTGATTTAACGCCTTTGGACTATTTCTTGTGGGGCCATGTTAAGGCTCATGTCTTCAGGGATAAACCAGCAACGATTGACGCACTGGAAGCCAATATTGAAGCGTTTATTCGTGAAATATCGGCCGATATGTTGGAGAGAGTATGCCAAAATTGGACCTTGCGCATGGGCCATCTATAGCGGAGCCGCGGCCAACATTTGCATGAAATCATCTTCAAACATTAAATTATATTGATCGTTCTATTAATTCCAATAAAGATTTCATCAATTTTTTCAAATTTTTTGTGTTTTTTTTGAAAATCAAATCCTATACCTCTTAAAAAATCACCCGTTATTATTAGGAAGTTTGCGCAAGGTAAAAAATGCTGCGTTTGAAGGAAAGTTAATTTCTTAGATTATGGCGACGCTCAATAACAATAAATGGCAGTTACGTAATATGAAAAGCTTGATTAAACGCTATAGTGTGTAGTAAAATTGAGAGGTCAAGTAAAGCCAAATTGTTTTCATAATCAACGAGTTTGTTATATAGGAAGAAATACCAAAAGTGAGGTTAGACTCACAAGTCAACAATGCGTTGCGCAACAGTAGTACCTATGTATCAATCATTCTATTTTTGGTGTTTTTATTATGTTGATCATTTTTATTTTTCACTGTTCGTCTCATTATGTTTGTTTATATGTTTTTAAGTGTTATTTGTAAACTTTTAGAAGTTATACCTAGTTGAAAAAAATATTATCGAGTTACAAATTAGTGTGAATGAAATTGAAGATGTTGTTTTGTTTAACAAATGAAACTTAGATACGACTTCGCTAGTAGATATCAATCCGTCTATGTTTCGAAATATGCTGAAATCGGATCGTGTATTAGTTTTTTGATTCGACAATGAAATTTGTAAAATATTATTGAAGTGTAAATATGTACCAACAGTTTGGGGTTATAATTATGTATGTATAGTATTTTTGTGTAATTACTAATCAGAACTGAACTGGGCAGAGAAGGAATTAAATATGGCTTCACATATTAAATTTTTACAAAATCACTCTCAATGAATTTTGATAAGCGGTCTTTGTGCCGTACTCCTCACGACGAGTTTTAATCGGAAATGTGCCGGATATCCGACGCATAATAAGAAAATTGCATTTATCTAATCCGACTTATTTAAGTTATTTTGATATTCGGCCAAATACTACTAGTAACTGGATATCTGGTTATATTGGATAACTGAATATTCAGTTACTCTCAACTTAACTTAAAGAATGTGGATTTAAAGAAAATTTTTTTATTGATTCTTTGAAATGAAAACTTTTATAATGATAAGTTATTACAATGTTTTGAAATGTTTCCCATAACTAACAAAAAAGTGTATTTCGTGAAAATTTTGTAGCATATTAAAATATAAACTCGTGGTATTTGTCTCCAGCTGTCGGATATCTGGTAAAACGTATCCAGCAAATTTGCCATCTGGTGCATCTTTAGTCTTAATGACCCAGTTTCATTAGATCAGTGTTTATAAAATTTTGCTACTTAAATCATATTTCTTTATAGTATACATATGTATAAAATTTAATTTAGTTCGACATTTTTCTTTTAATTTAACGTTGAACTTTTTTTGTGATATTTTTTTGAAAGAATTTTTCAATTTAGAATGTTCATATCATATTTAAAATTTTTTGTTTCGAATGAGGAAGTGCTTCACCTAAAAACTGTATTTTGAAAAATATGAATAAATTATAAAAGAAATCTTGTGCTAGCATACAGAAGTATTGGTGAGACGTCATGTGTCATGCAAGGCGGCCATCTTTGCTATTGGTTTACGTGTAAATACAAGGTGCAATGACGTCACATTATTGTAGATAATTACGTGTTGTCACGCGCCATGGAAGAGCCAGCAACGCTTTTTAGTGGACGTGGATTGCATGTTTCAAATTTTTTTTTAAGCGTGTTTGTATTCGGAATGAAGTGACTTAATGTCGCTTCACACGATGCTGGTTTTGTCGCGGGCTCACGTGCGTGGTTACAAGCTGGGTTTAAAAATTAGAACCGGGAATATTTTTCGTACTTGTTTCTGTGCTGGATTTTAAGCAAGGACCAATCAGAAAACAGTAACTTGTCACGTGAGCGACATGGGAAAACGTCATAGACAAACGTGGCGTGTGTTCTGCTCAGAGACAATAAACGTCCACTTTTGTTAACATTCGAACTGTCATCTACAAATCCAGCTTCAAAACACGCAACGTGTGAAGCCAAAACAAAAATCCAGCACGCTTGGAAACCTAGCAGCGAAATCAAACATCGAATCTAGCGGCAAAACCAGCCTCGTGTAATAAAATAGCACGTGTAAAATATCAAGAGCAGTTTCTTCATCGTTTTTAATGTAAAATTGTAACATCAAACCCATCCGATGTTTAATGGTAGTGAATTTGTATGGTATGTACATTCGAATTTGTCGTATTAAAAAACAATCACTCTTATGCAAAATTAGTTAATGTAATTATGTATTGTTTTCAGAACTGGACATTCAGCTGAGTGCTATGTAAAAATGCTCGTTTCTATTGTATTAGTTTCGGTTTTTATTTGTATATTAGATAACGGTTTTAAAAATTTGCATGTCAAAAAACGATAGTGTCAGCGAGTACAAACTGAATGTCTCGTTCCGGTATCAGAAAATAAATGAATTCGCTAGCTTCGACTTATTAATTGATTTTGCATATGACTGATAATTCGCAATAAAGAATGGTATGAAGCCTGAATGAAAATATAGAGAAACAATATTCAAAACATAACAAATTAAGAAGTGTTTAATAGGCTTAACCCAAATAGTTATGTGTTTAGGATGCAAATTATAATTTAATAATATTCAAATTATCATGAAAAACTATAAATAAAATTTTATCAATTATAAATTATTAATATCAATATACATGTTTGAAAAATATGGACAGTTCATTTTTTCTTTTATATTATAAATATGACCATATTTCAAAGAGCAGTTGTATATTTTTAATATAGGTATTATTATGTAATTTTTTTTTTTTTGATCACACCTTTTTTTGGATTATATCATTGGTTAATATATATATATTGGTTAATAATACCTTAATCAATGATTATATGATGTGAAAATTACATAACAATTGAATTTGTTAGGAAACAAAACAGTGCCGTTAGAAACTGAAGATCTATTTTGAAAGTTGCTTTTTAATTTTTTTTAAAAGGTTGTGATCCTACCAAACAATACTATATTGTAAATTTACGTGTATGTACTTTATTATGCTAGTCGAATTAGTTCTTTTTTTGTAAGACCAACTTTTTTTCTAGTAATTTTTTTTACTGTGAAGTTCTTTTTTTTAATTTAGGTTATTTAGTTTGTCATTAATATTTTTATTCGACGTAAAATTATAACAATCCATACAAAAAGTAATTTTACAATATAGTATTTCTTATAACATATTTTAGACGCCAACAACCTCAGATGTTGAGTGTCTATAATTTACAATTCATTATAACATTTTTTTTCATGATCATTTTCTGCACAAAAGTTGTAAAGTTGTTTGTATAGATAAACTGTGTAACAATTTTTGATTAGTGAGTAATAATTCTTCATAAACACTTACCATTTTACTTATTTACGAGTATCAACTTGTGGTTCTCTTTTCGGCGGTGGTATGCGGAATCCCTCTGCTACATTTGTTTTCTTAATTCTCAACTGTCTGATATTCTGTGCCTAATTTCACTCTAGTGGAACTTATTGTTTTGGTCCATTTTTTTGTGCATGAAAATATCATGACAAGTGTTAAAAATGGATTTTTTTTTCTTCAAAACTATAAGTTCGCGCAGTAATACGAAGTAGCACTTCGCCCGGACTCACATACGTAATTGTCAAGTACGGTTATTTAACTTAACGCCAAATATTTTTTATCTATAATACTGTATGTTTAATCACCAGTTCGGGAATTATAACTGATTGTTGTACGCCGCGTTATGAAATTTAGGCGCAGTATTAGACGATTAATCACGCAGGTACTCGTCGAATCCATACCACGAACCGGAGAATCCGGGATACAGTCTATACATAAAATTAAAGCACGTGTCTGTCAGTGAATGATTCTGTATGTTGTGAAGATATATTTTATTTTTGAAAACAAATGAATTGAAACAAATGATACAACTTATAATAAAATGATTGATGTGATTAGACAAATATTATGAAAGAGAAAGATTTGATACTAAAGTCGTAATATATGTGTATAAAACAGACATATTTTTTCTTTTATTAATTTTATTAAAAGTCAAAACTTTACCTAAATTCATATTTTTATATTTATAATAATGTTTTTCTTTGTCACATGTGTTTAAACAATATACTACTGATTGTATTGTCCATTTAACTAAGTCATGGTGTAAGACCTTCTATTGTTTTCACAATATTGTCATTAATGCAACCTGTACATTTTGTTACTATATGTCTTTAAATTTATAATAAAACAAAATATGTAGAATAAAATTTCGAGAAAAAAGTACGCACTGCTGCTGATTTGCTCTAACTACTCGAAGTGAACCCGAAAGCACTTTACGCCATGATTCAACCAATGAGTAAAACGTCGATGTAAAATGATATTAGGTAATGTTTTGTGTTGTTGTGCGTTCGATTAATTTGACATGTTTGAGCCAGGATTTAGTTATCGAAAACGCTAGATGAACACAATACAACTTACGCAAGAGCTACAAGAAGTTTACTTTGCAGTTATTCTTTAAAAAATAAAAAAAAAATGTTTTTCTATGTGGCAAATTGGCCGAACGCTCAGTCAGCAATACCATATTCTGAATGCTTTTTAATAATCAAAATGAAACAAACGTTGCCAACCAATCATAAGAAGTTATGTGCTAATAATGTATTTGTAGACCACAAAACGTAACTAAAAACTTCTGTCGTCACCTCTTCTACATACGTCGGTAAAAAAAAGAAAGAAAAAAAGAAAACTGCTGAGTTCTGACACAGACTTGTCGCTATCACAAATTACGTACGATTTTGTGCAAACATAAATAAATTGTTACCTTAACGCAAACTACTTAAATAATATCAATATTTTACGAGGTCAATTTGTAAGAAGTAAATTTTGCCATGTGAATTTATTATCATAATAAAAGCAAATGGGGACTTACTTTATTTTTAAATTCACATTCTTCAATAGCTTTATCAATTCAAACTATAAAATGTCTAAATTTGTTAGTATTTTTGTAAGATATGCCTCTTAACTTTTTTTATGTAGTCAGAAATCAGCAAATAAAAAAAAAAATAAAAGTTACAAGCCGACAGCTTTGTCATAGAATCGCTTCGTAAAAAAAAGAAAATAAAATATTAATAAAAACAGATAACATATTTGTTTTTTTAGTATCTAGTTACTTATTATTGTAAAGAATAATAAAAAAAAAGAAAAAAAATGAAAGAAATTTGACCTTTGATTCAGAAAGCAAATGTGATCGCTTGTACAGTTTCAATATTATTGTTATTTTATTAGAAAGAAATTAATATTCTTTAGTTCGTATTTATGTGCGTCAGACTGATTAAAATAATTGACTACAATAAGTGTGTTTGTTGGCAAGTTCTGAACTTCCGCCTGTCGTTAATACCGGACTCTTCGGACACAACTGTGTGTTCGCTGGTCAAATTCTTGGACTGATTGAATCATCGACTTGAGTCGGTGGTTTAAACTTGGCTTTATCTGTTCTATCAGCCTAAAACTGTTTGAACAGATTCTAAACAAACCGAACATTTCGAAAATTTGATCAACAAACACACAGTTGTGTCTGAAGAGTTCTGTATTGTTGACACACGTTTTAGCTGTTCAGAACTTGTCAACAAGCGTTTAATTACCAACTCTCATTGTTCTAAATTTCAAAACATTTGCGTTTTTGCTCACATTAACAATTTATTCAATGGAGTAGAAATGAAATCAGTCAGTCCCTTATACATGTAAATATAGACAAAACAGACGTAGTGTGTTGCTTTTTATTTATTTTTTGTAATAATATGGACTTTTATAAAATTCTCAACGTAATTTCTAATCTTGTATAAAATGCGAATACATATTGGATGCTCGACTGCGTTTAAAGCGAAGCGGATCATAGTCTGTCGTAAATACGAATTAACGAATAAACACGTTTTCGTATATGATATAAAGTAAATAAAGGTTAGGTAAGTTAAGTTGATGATGACAATGTGGTAACAGATTAGTTCATGTAAAAGTTAGGTTTTTTTATAAATGTGAGACGAGACTGGGACGCAGCTATTGAAGCCGTCAAGCAAGCTCATGCATATAAATTCATTAGCTACGAATAATATCAAATAACAAGATCTTCTACTACGTATTTATATATAATAATAATAATAATAAATAATTAATGACATTACTGGATTTGTTCACCGATTATTTATTTGAAAACTGTGCTGTACAGTCGTTGGTGTCAATCATATTTATTAGCCTGTCGATCGTTATTATTGTTCAGTTCGCACTGTCATTTGTTTCGTTCATAGCGATTGTCATATGTTTTTATTGATAGTTTTGTTTATATTTCCTCTAGCAACAAATAATCAACAGAAATGTATTTTATGAGCAAAATTTTGTTACGAAATATTTTGTTTTAAGGTTAGATTTTATATTGCAATTGTTTTAGTTCAAATTCTGACAGCTGTACTTGTCGCGTCAAGCGATCTATAATCATATGTGAGACATGAGTACTTTAAAATAGGTTACACGCAGAATTGCATGGCACGCGGCGACAAAGTATAGCTGAAAATTTTTAGGCAAATCCTCCGTGAATATAGTGAATAAATCTCAGTAGTGAATAATGTAAAGTCTTTATGTTACGGAAAATATATAAATATATACATATATATAATATGAAAAATAGGTGTCTGATATGAAAAACAATGTTTTAATTCATAAAAAAAGCAAAAGAAAACTGTAGATAATTAAAATGTTAACGTTTTTTTGCCATTTTCTTTTTGTGACCTATTTTGATAATTCTTTAATTTTCTTTTTTATTTTTTGTTTAAAGTTTTTTAAAATGTCCTTGCGTTTTTAGTATACTAATTTTTTATTGATATCAGGTGAGTTAACTAGAATAATTATTTTCGAGTAAAGAAATGTTTATTAAATGCAGAGTGAATTCAAAAAATAATATTTTATCGTTAGGGTCAGATTGCAATACAAACAACAAAAGTAGTAATTCGAGTATCTCTTTTTTCATTCCAATCCGTCGATTTTTTTTTAACTATTGTTAAAATTTTCATGTGAATAGACAAAACGAGATCAGATTGGCGTAGGAAAAAAAACTGGAAATTTTGGAATGTCATTTTTGTGTCAAAATTATATCAAAAATAGAGTGATTTTTTTGTAAACTCATGATGTAATATTTCATATAGAATAATGTCTCATGCGTTATCTAACTCCACATTAACGACAGTACCCTCGGCGGATCGAGAGCCCATAAAAAAGAGATCTAAAAAGCAGCAAGGAAGCGCGCGATTCCGTACAACACATCATATAGAATTGAGACCTTTGCCACCATTAAAAGGTAATATTTTTAAAGCTCAATAAATTATTTCAGTGGACTTTTTTATGCATAGTAAAAATGTTTTTTCTTAGATTTATAGTTGATTACGAATTAATAATTAGTGAATATGTCATTTATAACGATTTATATATTTAAAACGCAAACTGTTTCCTTTCGACAAACCGCCGCGCCGATTGTCCCTATTCAACCGTTTACAATTTGTTTTTTATTGATAATATTTATCCACTATTGTGTCATCTCTGTTTTTTTTTTTTATTATTAGTATTGTTTAGGTATGTTGTAAATAAACAATTCTGAACGCTTCTTTTTTAGCATATTTTGGGAAGTTCAAAGCGAACAACAAATGTGTGAATAATGTTTTATCTTACCGCTTGGCAAAGCCAAAAGCAGGCAACTAAATATGTTAAAAAGGACCGTTCAAAATTATTTATAACAATATAAACAATCCCCATTTCTTTTACATCGCAGATACTTTTCCAAGTATCCTTACTCCGTTGAATTTTGAGTCAACTTAGTTCATTGTTAATGACCGTTGATTAGTATTTTTTATTTTTTAGATGTCAGTCCATCGGAGCGTGATAATTTAGTCGTCCAAAAGTTTCGACAGTGTTGCATTCTATTTGACTTTATAGATGTAATGTCTGATGTCAAAAATAAAGCTGTAAAACGAAATGCTTTAAATGAATTGATTGATTTCGTGTCTGATAACAGAAGTCAGTTGTCTGAATCAATGTATACGGAAATAACAAATATGGTGCGTGTCATACAATCATAATAGACGCTTATAATCTCTGTTGTCGAGCATCTGCAATCTATAATATCTATCGAGATCTCAATAGACGTATTAGAAATAACTTCGCATCTTAGTTTTCTAGTGTTTATAGTATTCAATAGCTTGTTAGTGGAATAAGTCCATAAGGTATTTTTTACAGCTCGCTACAAATTTGTTTCGAACTTTGCCACCGAGCGATTTTAATCCAGAAGAAGACGATCCATGTTTAGAAGCTAGTTGGCCTCATTTACAACTTGTATATGAGTTTTTTTTACGTTTTCTTGAACAAGCAGATGTTCACGCAATAAAAAAAATTGTTGACCAAAAATTTGTTGTATCGGTAAGTAATTTTTCATTAATGTTTTTCAGTACCTATAGTTGATTTTTTAGTTGCATTTTTTTTTACTTTCTTATATTTTTTTAAGTTACTGGAATTATTTGATTCGGAAGATCCGCGTGAACGAGATTACGTTAAAACTGTTTTGCATCGCATTTATGGAAAATATTTAAATCTGCGTGCTTTTATTCGAAAACAAATAAACAACGTGTTTTTAAGATTCATTTATGAAACAGAACAGTTCAATGGTATCGGTGAATTACTTGAGATGTATGGAAGGTAATTTCATTCAAATAATATTTGCAAAATTAATAGTTCATGAGACAAAACGAGATGGCAGCACGCTTGATTTTAATAGCTGATAACTTAAAAACAATACGCTATTTTAATTGATAAATTACAGTTTTACTAGAATATATAGTAGCATGCAGAGGGATCTGACAAATATTGATCATAATATAACACTGCTGATAACATCAGATGTTGAGCGTCTAATCTAAGATAAATACCGCTGCATGATATTCTGTTAAGATTAGCAAGAATCGATTCGCTGAAATTTACGACTTAATTAATCGAAATACGCGTACGACTAAAACCTTCGAAGCAATTATTTTTTCTAGCATCATAAATGGTTTTGCCTTACCAATCAAACCAGAACACAAACAGTTTCTAGTGAGAATACTGCTGCCGTTACACACTGTGAAGAGCTTGAGCGTTTATTTCACACAGTTGGTGTACTGCGTCGTCCAGTTCTTAGAAAAAGACGCCAACTTGACGGAATCGGTAATCCGAGGTCTGCTTAAATTCTGGCCGAAGACATGCAGTCAGAAAGAAGTCATGTTTTTAACGGAAACCGAAGAGATATTGGACGTGATTGAACCGTCACAGTTTGTTAAAATACAAGAGCCTCTTTTTAAACAAATTGGTAGATGCGTCAGTAGTCTCCATTTCCAGGTAAATGTATTGATTTATATTTTCCTCAGTCGCGGAACGTATTAGTTCAGCACCGATCAGAGAATAAATTTTGTTTGCATTATAATTGTTCGTATTATGTAGAATGTATCCGTGCATTGTAGACATTCTTATGCAAATTATTTGTGCTAAACAGATGCGTATCGGTCCAAATAGAAGGGTTTGTTACATGCGTACTGGTGTTTTAGGTCGCTGAAAGAGCGCTGTTTTTATGGAATAATGAATACATTCTCTCACTAATGGAAGACAACCATCAAGTATTGATGCCAATCATGTTTCCGGCGTTGTATCGTATCAGTAAAGAACACTGGAACCAAACTATCATAGCCCTTGTTTACAACGTGTTAAAGAGTTATATGGAAACAAATCCAAAGCTGTTCGATCAACTTACAACCAAGTACAAAACTGACAGACAAAAGTGAGTTTCGAAGAATAAATTGTTTATTTTATTTATGTTTTTTGAGGAAATGCATCGGATAGATATTTGAAAATTATTAAATCTGATTTGCATTTGTTTAAAAGGTATTTGGTATGGGTTGAGCGGAAGGGTAGCTCAGCTAAACTCCGCCCCTAATAAAGTCTATTATTGTTATTATTATTAATATTATACCAATTAATATGTATGCCTGAAAAATATTTGCTATAAATGATGCTTAATTTATTAACTACATATACGACATTCGATTACATATTTAATTAATTAAGTTGTGTACCAATACTGATTATCTTGAGCCAATGATTACACTGAAAATAAATTTTGTAATTTTTAGAGAAAGAAAACGTCAGAAAGATCGTGAAGAAATGTGGAATCATCTCAATGAAGTCGCCATTAAACAAAAAAGAAATTTGTCAAAACAAACGATAAGAGTGAGAAAGTGATTAATTTTTTTTGTGTAAATTTAATTTGAAATTTGTGTAATTTCTAACTGTAATTTAATATGTACGATGCTCTACAATAAAAGTAAATGAAAGTTTCAATTGATTTTGATCGAAAGTTTACAAATATGTATTATAAAATAATAGTTAGTCGATGCAAAACAGTACAAAAATGTTTTGCTTATTTTAATTCTAGACGTCAAGTTTGAATTATGAAATATGAGCCAAATAATCAAATTGTTCGTAATTTTTTTTAATACGGACCTGAGTTCCTCTGACCATGGACATAAATATATTCCATGTCCATGCCTCTGACAGTTTTGAGTAAATCTAACCTCAAAGTAAAATTCATTAGATAAAGCTAAAAATGACGGCTAATATCGATCAAAGAAAATATCTGGAGCGATATTTATCAGGACCCTCTAAAGAAAAGAAAAAACGCAAAAAAAAGAATATTCTTGGGACAGGGTAACTTACGGCTTTTTTAAATTTTATTTTTGAGTGGCCTTTTTTTTAAATGTTGATTTAAATATAACCTTTAAAGAGTAAATTTTAAATATCCGATTAAAAACTTTTAAGTTTTTTAGTAAATGCAAATAAATACATTTAAATGAATGAATGATATTCTTTAGATAGATATTTCACTAAGGTTTTGAAACTCCAAAATCACATAACTATTACTAAACTTTTTGTCTTCTACTTTGAACCAATTATATTAAAATTTAAGATGTTTTTAGAATGAAAATAATAGATGACGATATTGATTTATCAAAAATGGTACCGGTAGACGATGATGATATCGACTTACTTACTACATCTGAAGATGCACCTCAGATAGCTGGAATAATAGATGAACGTCCAATGGAAGTAAGAATGAAAGAACATTCAGCTGGAACAAAGCACTGGCAGCTTATAAGTGACGGAAATCCTTTTGACGAAACATTCAAAATAGAAAGTAAATCTGAAGCGCATAAAACGAAAACTCGCGATAATGAAGATTCAGATTATAGTCCAGAAAAAAATGAAAATTGGGCAAAAATTGGAATAAAGAATACACACAAATGTATAACCAAGAAAAAGGAAGAAGGTGATAATTCCGTTCACAACGCTTTCAAGATGAATGGGAAAAAAGAACATAAGAAGATATATAAGCGAAGTAGAAGCAATAGCTCATCGGAAAAATCATTTAACAGAAAAATCGACAAAAACGTTACAAGAAATAATCAACAATCAGATTCTGATGGTAGTCCGCCAAGAAGAAAGAACTACACTCATTCGGATTCTAGTCCTCCGAGGAAAAGAAACCAGTCGAATACTCCACCCAGAAAAACAAAACATGCATTTTCTAATACTGGTTCAGAAAGAAAAAGGAAAAATTCTGATTCTGATGCTAGTCCACCAAGAAAAAAACATTTAGATAAAGACAAAACTAGTTTATCACGAAATACACGTAATTCGGACTCCGATTTTAGTCCTCCAAGGAAACAAAAGCATTCAGATAGCGATGTTAGTCCACCTAGAAAAGGAAACAAAAATAATTCAAATCTAAGTCCTTCTAGAAAAAGAATAAACAAATCTTATGTAGGGGAGACAGATTCAGACAATAACAAAAGTAAAAGTGTATCGGAAAAATTGAAAAAAACTTTGGACGGGAAAAAGGCTGGTTTGCAACATGCAAAAGAATCAAAAAATGAACTAATGACCTTAAAACAAAGGGAAGATGAAATATTTCAACAAATGGATCCGAAATCATTAGGCATTGGTGCATCCACTGTAAAAAGAGATAGAAAAACAGGAGCTGTGCGTGATTTGGAAAAAGAAGCACAGAAAGAAGCAGTTGAAAAAGAAAAAGAAAATATTCAAAAAGAAAAGTACACTCGATGGGGTAAAGGATTAAAACAAACCGAAGAAAAACATGAAAAACTAGAAAATGATCTGTATGAAATGTCAAAACCTTTGGCGCGATATGCAGATGATAAGGATTTAGATGATTATTTAAAAAATCAAGAAAGAGAAGGCGACCCTATGTTAGCTTACATTAAAAGCAAAAATAAAACGGGTGCTGAACGCGGTGATGGTAAATTGTATTTTTGTTTCAGTAAAAAGCTTTCCGTTAAGTAGTTGATAATAATAGACAGAGAACTCAGAATTTTTTTTAAATATGTTTAAACAATTTGTTTCTTTTTTCAGATAAACCTAAATATTCTGGCGCATTCATGCCCAATCGATTTGGAATTTCCCCAGGCTATAGATGGGATGGTGTGGATAGATCCAACGGTTATGAAAAACGTTGGTTTGATATTCAAAACAATAAGAAAGCGTTAGAAGAAGAAGCCTACAAATGGGGTACTGAAGATATGTAATTTCGTCATATTTTTTATTCAACTCATGCGCGTTATTCATGTTTTATCATGCCTAAAAACCGAACCCTAAATAGCCATTTACCGACTGGTGACAATTACTTGTCATAACTCAATGAAGATTCCTACTAGCTCGGCCATTGTGGAGTAATGAAAATAAACGTAACTATTTTCTGAGTCGTAACGAAATAGTCAGTAACAACAACTCCGTTCTTACCCATTGAGGCTAAAATTGAGAGGCCGAATGTTTTCGACATGGAGTTTATTCATAACCGGCTAACCTCAAACCAAAACATTGAATCGTGCTGTTAGTATTGAGTTTTTTTTATAAAGAAATAAATAGATATTTAAAACATCTCATTAATAACAATAAATAAAACATGAATAACGCGCAATTGTTGAATAAAATTATGGGCGTAACTTGTAGGCTAAGTCATGACCTGTCAGCGCGATGAATGACTAAGGCCTAGTTTATATGAGAGGTGTTCAACGCGCGTTGGCCCAACGCGCGTTTACAATTTCTATACAATTGTATAGAACTGTTTATATGATAACGCGCGTTCAACGCGCCACAAATGCGCGTTATCATATAAACAGTTCTATACAATTGTACCTATAGAAATTGTAAACGCGCGTTGGGCCAACGCGCGTTGAACGCCTCTCATATAAACTAGGCCTTAGACTACTAGTTACGCCAATAACTAAACTTATAAATTTTTTAATAATGTAAACAATATTGTATAAAAATTTAACTAAATAAATAAATAATATAATATTTCTTCCATATTTCTTCTTAGAATTCTTCCTAAATCGTTTTAAAATTTATTATAGAAAATTTATCTTCAAATTCTCCCGCAGAGAGATAATATGTAGACTCCATGTTTGCGCAGTGTGCATGCGCGGTAAAAACAACGCCAGCGAAAATTTTTATCCGGAAACGTGCAAAGAGCATTCGAAGGCTGGCAGCATTTGTTTTTTGGTCAGCACTGATTCATTTTGCCAAAAGTGAAATGTTTCCCTAAAATCACTTTTGAAAATTCAAAGGTAATAAAATTTCACTATTTCATTATCATTTCATAGGAATATTTTTATATCATATTAAGTTTTTAGTAATCATGGCTGACCTTTTAGGTCAATTTCCATGAGTGGACATGTTCCCAGTAAATAAAATTCTCTTTTAATTTTTGTTTAATCTAGGGGACTTTATTTTAAGATTATTATATTAAAAAATTTTTTATAATGTATTTGTCAAAATGACAGATGTGATATTTTATATTTTGCCGTTTATATAATGCGGACGGTCTTTCCTTTTTTATTTAAGAATAGTGTTATATCTGGATCACGTTATAGTGGCGATGACGCGTCTTTTGTATATCATTCATTTTGGTTTTTATTCGACAATGCAATTCAAAATTAACCTAATTATTTATTTATTTTACATTTTGATGTCTTGTGAAGGTAAAAATGAGTCAAGTTTCGACCGAGGTGCGGGACAATCCCCACTGTTATATTTGCAACAGTCGCGTTGGAGTCTCAACCAGAAATTCTGTTCAGATTTTCAACAAGCAGGTTAGTATCAATTTTTTAGTCACACTGGGTTAAAAATAGTAATCGTCAATCAAACGACAGTTCTATAATAATGTTTACTTTTAGCTAAACGTAAATGAAACATGCAATTTATGATACACCGAATTTTATGTTACATTTTTTCTGCTAACTGATTTTCGAAATAAATTAAAACAAACCAAATATAATTTTTATCAAGCCTTTAAAGTTCTATCTATTTTGTTACTTATCATAATTTTTTAACAAAGTCAATAGATTCATTTTTATGTTAAAACAGAAATTTGTTATGTAGTATGACAGTAAGCTAAATTATTTTCAATTCACATCCTAGATAAATACGCACTCCGAACGACCTATGCACGTCATTATCGGAAAGGTTTTGGGTAAAGAATTAACTGAAACAGCAGTTCATTCGCTACTTATTTGTAAGAAATGTTTCAAGCTTTTTTCGGAATACGATGAACTAGAAACAAGGTATGTATAAAAAAAATCCTACAATTAATGGTAGTTGAATCTATTTACAAATGTCATGTTCGAAACAGTAATTCTCGATTATCCGAGGCTAGATTATTCGGTTTGAGCAGCTCGAATGACGTTTATTACATTTATACGGGCCTGTTGGTTTATTTTTATAAATGGTTTTCTACTCTCCGCATGTCTTTTCTCAGAATAATCCTGGATTAATATTTTTCAGCTCTCTTATATTTTGATAAATAATTATATTTTTGATGCCATCAAAAATTATTTTTTATGTTACGTTTTAGATTATCTGAAATAAAAATCGAGGTGGTATACAATTACAGACGTACTGTTGTAAAATATAAAGGAGAAGCAGATTTGAAAGACGATGTGGAACCAATTTACGTGTTAAAAAAGCTTGATGAAATTAAAAATGAGCCTACTGATGATTTGAAGCATGTTAAACATGATAAAAATCAAGATAACATTAAAAAAACCAACAGCTCTGACCAACGAAAAGCTGCTCAATCATCCACTGGAAACAAAGCTCTTAATGTAAGTTCTAAGTCATTAAATAAAAAAATGATGTGTGGGATAATGATTACATTTCGTTTATTTATCAAATCGTTCATATAACATTCTCATTACGTGAATAATCATTATATCAGTGATTATACGAAAATTCTGTATTTTGATTGGTTGGTTGTAATGAACCAATGAGAGGCAAAAATGTGTTATCAATGTATGTCAATGGACTTTACGATTTGATTGGTTCATTTCAGAGCTGTCATTGAGGCATTAACCTCACTGTTTTAAGACTAGACACATGTGAATTTAAATGTCAGTTTTTAATTTAGTTTCCTGCTCGCTTTACAGTTAATTGAAAGTCAAAAACAAATGGAAGATATTGAAATGCAATTAGAAAAAATGTATGAAGAGACAGAAGATAAAACAAAGACTAATGAAATGACTACGCAGGAAGAAGAAATAATGGAAGTAGAGACAATAGAACAAATTGAAAATTATACTGATAATGTGCCGCAGATATCAATACCTGAAGATGATTCCAGAAGCTTTGAAGAATTGATTGAAGAAGACGATGAACCAGTTGATGCTGGTGAGTGACATTTTTACTGATGGGCAGTTTTTTGTTTTGTAGTTCTTTTATCGTGAATGTTAACATTTTTCAGGTGCAATAGATAATTCCGATGATTCAGACTATCAGCCACCAGTCGTTTTGGAAGTTATTCAGAATGGAGACGATAAACAAAATGGCGATGATAACACAGCTGCCTTGTTAGAAGCAGCCGCCCTCGCTGAGCAACATGAAGACGGTAATTATTATAAAAATCTCTGATTCATTGGTAAATGGTTTTATCACGGTATTACTGACAATATTATTCGTCGGTTTGATTTGATGCTTTGCTGGTGAGCGGAACAGTTGAGCCTCGACTACCGGCAGAGCAGCATGGCTTGCTCAGAGACAGAGGTCCTCTGATACTTAACAGTCTTATTAGAGCGAAAGCTGTAGGTTTGACTGAGGGTGCGTGTTATGTGCGCTAAAATTTCAAACAAACTTAGCGAGTCGCGTCTTATAACCGCGGTTTTGGTACCGATTAGTGATGTCGATTATCGTTACTTTTAAGTATTCGTTACTACTCGGTACTTTGGTATTAAGTAATCATTTCAACTACTCGTTACTTTGATTACTTATACTTAGGTTACATACATAAAATGTAGTACGTCGTGTCTAATTAAATATAATAGGTAATCGTTTTTTATGCATGCGGCCGTGAGCTATCGTTTTTTAGGAAGTATGTGTTGCGAATGCGATGTAAAGCAAAACTGTAGGAAAAAACGAACTTTAGTTATGTAAAAATTATTTATTTAAATAAAAAAAATAATCTAATATTTGTTTTAAATCAAAAACGAAACTTAACTTAAGATAAAAGGTAAGGTTCGCAGGAACTTACGGCGATTAATTTGACTTATATCGGCTCGCTTGACAATAATAAAACTCCCGAATAATCAGATAAAGTATCTAATCAATAGCATAAATTAATACAGTCCGAAATGCGAAACGGCCGAAACTCTAATGAATATTCTTATACTCGCATAATAAAATAATCAATAGTAATCAATAATCAATAGTAATCATTGTAATCAATAATCAAAAGTAATCATTCAAGTAAAAGTAACGATTTACTTTTCGAATCGGTAATCGTTACTTCAGGTATTCTAAAGTAACGAGTAGTTTCGTATCGTATCGTTACTTTGTCGACATCTCTAGTACCGATAAACTAGCGAGCTCTACCGGCAAGCTTTATCAGGAGCCCGATGATCATTGTGTAGGTTCAAAGCAGATTTTTTGAAATATTCGCGTTGTAATTTCGACTAAGCAAGAAAACTGAAACTTTTGACACTATAAACAATTGTTGTTTTTTTCAGGTACCTTAATGTTTAATGTAAAATTAGAACCTGGTGTAACTTACGAAGATTTAAAACAGGCTGTAAGAAAGAAAAGTGGACACAAAAAACTTCTTAGAGCAAAAATGGAAGAATACACAGATCCGGTAAATATTCATGTATTACTTTTTTCCCTCATTTTTTAAATTCCCATATAGTAAGTATGTAATGAAATTCCTCTGAAAACTCAAAAAAGGTTTCATGGATATACGTTTTGATTTCAGATTGTTTCCCGAGACGGAGCTATCTATACATGTCTAGTGTGCGAAGCAGAGTCGACGGCAGAGAACGGCGGTGAAGCAACGGGAGAACGGGTTCTCGGAGATGCTAAAGCGATGATGGAACATGTGAAACAAGCTCACGACCTTAGAGTGTACATTTGTGATTTGTGCGGTGACGATTTTCGAAAGCGGAACGAACTGAACGCACATTTGGATGAACATGTCGCCGCAGAAGATGGCGATTTTCAGTGTGAAACATGCAATCGCATATTTAGTAATTTACGGTTGTTCCGTATCCATAAACGAATGCACTATCCGCAAAATAAATTGTGGACTTGTGAAAGTTGCGGTAAAAGATACAGGTGAGGGAATTTTTTTACTGCTACTATTTGAGAATATTTTTGAGTGAACTAAATATTCTAAATGTCAACAACAATAACCAAACTGTTTTACCCTTTTATTTTACCATTTTTTATCAAACCATATTTTACCATTTATTATAAAACAAAAATTCACTCTCACGACAATGAACGGTAAATAATAGGTTTACAGTATATTTAAAAAAAAAATAGTTGTTTTTGAAACTTTTTTTTACTTTACGACAATGACGTCATTCTTGTAGTATATAAAGTTTGTTCCATGTAGCCAGCAAACGGTAATGAAACCGTCACCCGCATGCGCAGTAGCTAAAACGTGTTCCAAAATCGACACAAACCGCTTCTTTTAGCTACTGCGCATGCGGGTGACGGTTTCATTACCGTTCGCTGGCTACTTGGAACAAACTTATAAACAATATTATTGCTAATAAGCCTCGGTATCGTTTTCTGGAGGCTTGTTTAATGCATACCTAAGTGTGTCGTGTTTTTACATAGATATATGTGTGTTTACTACAAGTCTGATGTCACGCATCAAACCAGCATTGCAGGCAACGTTTTTTGACATGTTAGGCCGTGTTCAGATGAGGCGTTTTACGCGCGAGTCCACTCGTGCGTTGACACTCGCGCGTTCTCGAGATACTAGAGCTACATATATCCCGTCCAGATGCCTACGCGCGTTTCCTAACTCGCGCGTAAAACACGTGCAATGAGCGAGTCGAGATACTCGGGTGCCAATTGCTGCGTCCAGTACTACGCGCGAGTCCGTTGCGATGTTTCGATCGAGGGTATGCAAGCCACAACACAACCGCTGTTTCCGAGTTCATGTTTGTAACTGGCGCCACACCGAGCTCAGCGCAGAAACGCGCGTAAAACGCGGTATCTGGACGCAATAGAAATTGAAACGCGCGAGTGAACTCGCGCGTAAAACGCCTCATCTGAACACGGCCTTAGGAAATTGCTATTTTAAAATTGAATAATAAATCAATCTTGTGTTATGTAAATACAAATCGATAATTTCTGATTTCTTATTCGATAAATTAACAATTAATAATAATAATAATAATTTATTCTATTTTTTCCATATACATAATAATATAGGACCTGTAAGGGGCTATGTTGCCCGTACATAGGATGGTCCTTACAAACTAAATATATAATTAAATTTATTTAATACCTATATCATTTCACTTCCTTCTTTTTATACTTATACTTTTTGTATTTAATTTATTCTCTTTTCACATTTTTATTTCAATTATGTCTAGGGTTTTTTTTATCACAAAAACATCATTCTGCATTTCATTAATTTACTTATCAACTTTTATTTGCATTAACATAATTTAATCATTTAATTTCTATAGCGTCAAATACCCTATTATGTTTACTAAAATACGTGTTCATTCTATTTGTATTATAGTTCGCGTAACCTGCTCGAAGAACACATCAACACCCATACGGGCTACCGACCTTACGTCTGCAACGTATGCAATAAAGATTTTGCATCAAAGTACACGTATCGCGCTCACATGAAGACCCACGAAGTGAGACCGAGACCGTTCCAATGTTCCCAATGTGACAAAAGTTTTCTGAGTCAACAGAATCTCACCCAGCACGAAAGAACGCATACGGGAATAAAAGACCACGTTTGCAATCTGTGCGGTTAGTATGTTTTTATTGATTCGAATATTCAAATGTTTCTTTTTAAACTGCCTGTAGTTCCGTAAGGAAATGAAAGTATGGTGATCGCGATGAAAAAATCGAGATGAGGTCGGGTTCCGCTACCCTCAAAACGTAAAGAAAAGTGATTTTCTGCTTTACTTTCTAATAAATTTAATTTTGAAAATACCCGAGTAAACGAAAAAACCTTTAAATTCACAGGAAAAGCTTTCGGCTCGACGCATAATCTAGAAGTACACAGTATAGTTCATACGGGCTACAAGCCGTTTATTTGTCGAACGTGCGGCAAGGCGTTTGCGCGTAAAGCCGAAATCCGAGATCACGAGAGAACGCACACGGGAGAACGTCCGTATCAATGCGAATTTTGCGGAGCCACGTTTAGTCAACGCAGCAACTTACAGTCCCACAAACGAGCCACGCATTACGATGACAAGCGATATAAATGCCACGAGTGCGGTAAAGGATTCAAACGGAGAAGGTACGAGTTATTTTTACAAAAAATTATTTCTTGTTTGGAAGTGATTTATCACGTCTATGAATTGAGACTATCATAGATTTATTAACACTTCCTAGATAAAAATTTGAAGGTATCTGTGTGCCCGTCACTAGTACAGATTTGGCACTTCGTTCCCCTTCATACATTTCGGTGTTCAGAATTTTTTGTGGGCTCGGTGGTTTTATAAAGTGGCCGGGCGGAGAAAATAGTTCAGTAGACATTACCCTATTTGCGCGAATTTGTTTAAATTTTAACTGAGTCTTACTACTTTTTAAAGACTGCTTCATTATTATAGTTTAACACACGTTCTGTTATTATTTTCAAAACCCAAAACTAACCTTACTTTACACATAGCTTGTAACTGTTTCCATACAAGTTCAACTGTTTTACCGATTCTACTGAGAGATGTTGATTTTAAGGGTTGTACTGTGAGACTATCTGTTTTTCGATATTTAAAAAATAGTCAACATATACTGATATCTTAAAGCATTGATGTCAAAGATACGGCCCGCAGGCCGCATCCGGTCTTCAAACCATCTCAATATGGCCCTATCTAGTAAAGATTATAGACGGCATTCGATGCCACTATGTATTTTTAAAATTGCTGAATCCTCAAGCTCAAAATAATTTAGGTACCCTTTTTATTACCTTTATATAAAAATTGATTTAAACTAAATAAATAATGATTTCAATTTAGTATGTGTTTTAGTTTTTAATTTAGAGTCTGGTTCGCTAACACACACTAAATCTTATAAATTACCCTTTAGAAAAATCAGTCTGACACCCCTGTCTTAAAGCACCAGCCCACGCAAGAAGATTCTGAAGTGTGTTCGACTAGTAATTTCAGTTTGTAAAAAATGTAGCCATATAAAAATGTCTTTACTTTCAGATTGTTAGACTACCATATGAAAGCGGTTCATACAGGAGAGCGCCCATTCAAATGTACTGTCTGCAATGCCACTTTTGTATATCCTGAACATTTCAAGAAGCATAGAAGAATACATACGGGAGAAAAACCATTCCTTTGCGAGGTACGATCAATAAATCTGGCTAGCTCTTGCCCGCGGATTTGTTTGTATGAACATAGATTGTACTCTCAGATTTCGTTGCGTTAATGTCTGTTTCGATCGGGAATCAAGCAATACGGATTTATTTTTATCTGCAATATCGGCTACGATCCCATTTAAACAATATCGGCAGCATCGGTGCATGTTTTAACAAAATTTGCTGATCACCGACAGTAGGCGAAAATATTCAACCATTGCCAATGTATTTCGTTATTGATACACCGTTATCGGGCGTCCTATTATTATCGATATTGGCAGATTGTCGGTTTCAGCTTAAAAAATCTAGCACTCGATTTCTAGTAAAGAATATTTTAAGTGTACTGAGCTTCATTAAAATCGGTACAGTCGTTTTCAAGTAATTGACAGATAGACAGAAACTGTAAAGGCATTTTCCTTTGAAATTCATTCTTACGAAATACCAAAAAGACTAGTAAAAATCTTAATAATTAATTTATAGTCAATTAAATCATTAACACATGATAAGGCATAATAGACGCTGATGACCTCAGCTGTTGAGCGTCTGTAATTTACAATCTCTCTCTCGATAAGGCATAAAATTTGTTTTCATGCATCGATACAAATTACGTGAGGCAAATTTGGCGATTTTTCGACCCTCCCGCCCCCTAGTGAGATGCCGTGAGATTTTACTCAGCCCACACCCCCGGTGAGATGCCGCGAAGAAGATTTTTCTCCCCCCCCCCAAATTTAACCGTTTTCTCGAAATTTTAAGTTCGTTCCAAGCAGCCGCGAACGGTAATAAAACCGTACAAAGTCTTGTTACTGCGCAAGACTGTCTTGCGCAGTATCGATTTTTGAGCTAGTGCGCAAATTAGTCTCGCGCAGTGACAAGACTGTGTATGGTTCTATTATCGTTCGCGGCTGCTTGGAACGAACCTATTTTCTCGCAGAAAAAAATTTACGTGATATTTGCCGAGGACCCCCACTCTCCTCCACGTGAGATTGGGTGCAGTTCGGCTCGACCCCCTCCCTCTGAACGCTTCACGCAATTTATGAACGCCCCCTCATAATGTCTATCATATAAAGCCCAATTAGGCATAAATAAAAAATGCGTTGTTTGTTGGTATTTATTTCAGTATATTTATTAATAATCTGTAATTGTTTTTTAGGTATGTGGAAAGGCGTTCAACTCCCGCGATAATCGTAACGCCCATCGTTTTGTTCATAGCGACAAGAAACCGTATGAATGTCTTGTGTGCGGAATGGGTTTTATGCGCAAGCCACTGCTGTACGCTCATATGGAAGCTCAAGGCCATTTGAACGATACTATTGTAGTCAACCAACCACGACTGACGACGGATGATGATCAAGTCGTCACCTTCAACATCGATGGTGAACTAGAAGTTGTCGACGGACAAGGTATTGAAGAAGACACGAAAATGTACATCACCGACCATATGATTGTGCACGAGAGTGAAGACGGTACACTGATAATACCCGAACAGGAAGGTACCGAGGGTAAAGTCGGCAGGCTCATTATCGATGGACAGGTAAACTATAAAACATTTTTTTTTTTTGTGAGAAAATCAATCCCTTTCATTTCTCACAAAGTATCATATATTTTAATACGCTAAGGTTAAAGATGTTTGCCTCCCTTTTTAGAAAAAACCACACAATTTTTCCACATAAATTATATATCATTTTACAGATAATTGCTTACTCTACTGACATTGACAACTAAAAAATGTATTATTGCTTTTGTTTTTGTAAATTAATTAAAATACAGCAACGCTGAACAACGTCTGCCATCTGACGGTTTTAATTTTGAAACAACGTCAACACTTCAATCTGTCATCTGACCTTCATATTGTAATACAACAGACACAATACTGCATACTGCCATCTGACGGCTTTAATTTTGAAACAGCGAGCAACGCTGAACAACGCCACAGCAATGCTGCATGATGCCATCTAACGGCTTAGCTCAACGCTTTTGCTACTTGCGCCTCTATATGACAATTTTAGTAAAATATTTCTTCGATCTGTCATCTGAGCTTCATATTGTAATACAACAAAAATAAGACCGTTATAAGCAGTGTGCAAAATTAGAAACGAATTGAATACTTACCTGCAATCATATTTAAAAAATAATTTTGTTAAGTGATAATTATTATACTTATTTAGTGCGAATAATTCGCACAGGTCACACTAGTACGTCATAGCTCATTAGATCAAAGAATTTTATACCTGGTAACTGGGATAGCGCGTTCAATGTGGTTATAATAAGTATGTTCCAAGCAGCCAGCAAACGGTAATGAAACCGTCACGCGCATGATCAGTAGCTAAAACGTTCCAAATCCAATGCGAACAGTTTCGTTTTAGCTACTGCGTTTCGTTACCGTTTGCTGGCTGTTTGGAATAAACCCAATATAATTTCAACAGCTAGCGTCTATATACTGAATGTCTGAAATATAATCTAAACATAGGTAATTCATGAGTGTAACAAAAGTCTCTTTGTCACGCTACGAATTTTGTCTTGTCTTCCTTATTTGTTAATTTGCTATGTTTAGACTTTATTTCAGACGATTTGTATGTCATTTCGAGCGTCTATAATATTATTTAGGTAGCGAATAGCGATTACTCTCAGCAGTCAAATGCGTAATTGTTAATAAAAATAATTTTACGTTGATCATAATAAATTCCTTTTATGAAAACACAGGAAGTACGGTACGCCGAGAATGCGGACGATGAAGTAGAAATAACCACTGGTGAAATAACAACAGCGGAGCATATACTGCAAGCCGCGGCCAGTGGTGCGCAAGGAAGGGACGAATACGAAGAAGTGATAACCGACGGTCTTGTGAACGAGCACAACAGTGGGCAAATACAGATTGTGCAAATACGCATCAATAAAGACGGCGAAGAGCAAGACGCTTGGGTTAATTTAGTCACCGAATAAATATTTATTTTACAGACGTTTATTACATGGTATATAAAGAGAAAAGGAGTGTCTATTTTCAAATAGTTCATATTATATAGTTCTGTTTGGTTGGATTATAGATTTGTTTGCAATCATAACCCTATTTGTATTCACCAAATCTCATTTAAAGGGAGAGGGTCAATGAAAGTCTCATTTCAACTTTTTTATTCGGAGGTACATTATTATAACAGATAATTTGTGTCATTTTTCTCCTTGTATTATTTTGGTGTTATGAAGCAAAATACATAAACATATCAAATAAATTTAATTAAGGGATTACACTACCCAGGCGCGTCAAAAAAATAAGCTTTTTTTGTAAATTTTTTTTACGAGTTCTAGGTGGCGGATCAAAAAAAAAATTAGGGCTTTTTTACGCACATTTTGAAAATTTCATATAAGAAATACGTTTTCAAACTTTAAACGCGTTTTTCTCGAAACTATGTTTTTCAAATTGGGTACACCGTATCTCGCTCAATTTTCTTAGATAGATTTTCCGTGGAAGTACACACGATTTTTATGATTGAAAAATTATGACGTTTGCAGTTAACAATTTAAGGTCGAGTTTTTGCTAAAAAATTTAAAAAAAAATTTCTAACTGTTTGTGAATTTTCAAACAAAATTTAAAATCCTCGGTACTTCCATGAAAAAACGATTGTAAAAAAAGAAAAAAAAATCTTTTTTGTTCCTGATGGTACACCAGGACTGCTCCAATGTACACCGTTTTTTATACTACCACGACGCCATTTTGTTATATATATATAAATAACAAATATTTTTGAGAACTTTAATATATGCGTAAAAAGCCCTAAATTTTTTTTTGATCCGCCACCTAGAAATCGTAAAAAAAATTCACAAAAAAAGCTTATTTTTTTGACGCGCCTGGATAGTGTAACCCCTTAATGAACAAATATTGGGTAATTCTTACTAAAGGGGAAGGGGAGGGTCTAAATTTTAGAAAAAAAACGCCTCATAACGGACGTCTCCTTATTAAATTAGTGATGTCTGACATTAGCATATGAATTTTCGCGTAGCGTTGAAGTTAAAATTACGGTTATGATTGCAAACAAATCTATGTATTACCTAGCTTTATCAGAAATTTTTTCTAAGTATCTTTATAAATTTTATAAATTAAAATAGGTTTTGCTGCAAGCAAAATAGTGTTATATTTATTTGTATTAGTATAATATTTGTGTGATGTTTGCATTTTGAAATATTTTTCTTGCCTTAAGATTTTATTTCATCTTATCACCAGTTGCTAAATTGCCAGAGAATTATTGAAAACGTCAACTGGAATTTTTATTAGTAATTTGAAATTAGGAATATTCAGAAAGCATAAATCGGGATTTTTTTTATTGTGTAATTGACTCAATAATAAAAAAAACTCATAGATAAGTTAGAAGTGGTGCAAACTATCAGATTTTAGTTGAATATATAAAATATACATCTAGTATTCGGATATCCAATTTCTGGCTGCCTGGTGAATTAATTGTATGATGCATTTCTAATTGAAAGTGTGAAATAATACTAGGCTGGGTAAACCCACAGGCGTTACTAAAGGCCGCTGCACACGAAGCTAGAAATGCTGCTAGATTTCCTTACTAGTTTTCTAGCGCTGGTTTTCTTGATTGCTGCTATGTGTTCGCTTCACGTCTTTTCAAGCTAGTATTGTGAATAAATCTGGTGCGCGCGCAGTGACAGTTTAAAATATAAACCCAGAGCAAAACGTGTTTGTTGTCTGACTCTGAGCAGAATGACGCCATGTTGGTTTGTGGGCATTTGTTCAAGTCGCCCACGTGACAAGATACTGCTTCCTGATTTGTTCTTGCTCATACCTAGCAAGGAAAATAGCCCCTATTCTAATTTTTAACCGACTTCAACTAAAAGGAGAAGGTTCTATGTTCGTCTGTATATTTTTTTTTATGTATGTTCACCGATTTCTCCGTCAATTATGGACCGATTTTCAAATATTTTTTTTATTCGAAAGAGTGCATCTCAGAGATGGTCCCATCGGAACCAAGTAAGGATCTGATGGTGGAATCCGGAGAAATCGAGGGAAACTCTCAAATTTCACGCATAATGTTTTTTTATGTATGTTCACCGATTTTTAGTGTAAGATTAACACTAAAAAGAGAAAAATAAAATATTTTTAACAAAAAAATTGAACTGACTTCACACTAAAAAGTAAAAAATAATTGCGTATTGAAATGTTTTGGAGTCGGTGTAGTTCTCGGAATAGATTTCATTTTGGCTGACACCGACTCCAAAACATTTCAATACGCAATTATTTTTTACTTTTTAGTTTGAAGTCGGTTCAATTTTTTTGTTAAAAATATTTTATAAAATGTATTTTGTGAGCTAGCAGGCGAGTCCGCAGTGACGTTATTTCCAGCTTCTAACCTAGCCTATCAGCCAGTAGAACTTCAAGCAGTGTTTCTAGCCTCGTGTGCATCTGCCTTAAGTTTGGAAGCTGAAGTGGACCCGGTCCATGTCTATCTGATCAATTTTTGTCGAGAATATAGTCTTTTGTTATAATTCTTATTTCTAGGGTGGACCACACTGCTCTGACGTGGCTGGGTCTATGGGTATACTTGCCTGCCAGTGGACTTTAACAAAAAAAAAAAACTTGGATTGGAGTGACGATAGAATAATTCGTGACAAAAATGTGTTAATTGTTTTTCTGACGGCCTAGAATTTGTGCTAGTCATAATCTATTACATAATTTCTTCATTAAAAAATATTTAAAAATGCAACTGTTTTATGCTGAAGTATATCTGAAAATTGTTATAATTTTAATCTTACCAAGGAACAATTTTAATTACTTAAAATAGAAATTTATAAAATTGTTAGCATTAAAACTGTACAGAAAAAACTAAATTATAATATAAAAATAGTAGAATGTTTTAAATATTGTTTAATTCTTTCAGTTCTTCTCTGAAATGAACGTTATTATTTCTATTTGAAGGCAAAAGTTTTAACTGTGCAATTTTTTTCTTTGGAAAGTCGTTATAATTTTTTTAGGTGCAACGTCAACGAACTCGCATTTTCTGTAACTCGATGCCATGTCGTTTTGTATCATAGCAGCGGAATCGATTTTGATTGGTTTTTGCATTTTAATAAACAAATAAGCATCGTCACTAATTTTACCAATGGCGTTTTCGGCATCGAGAACTGCCCCGGGGCAGGGCAGGCCGATTAACTATCAGTTAAATAAATTTGTTTATTTATTTAACCAATCATTGCTCATTCGCCGTCCTACCCCAGGGCAGCTCTCGTTGCCAACAACGCCATAGTTTTGATTTGCTTTGCTAATAAATATTCAAATTTGTTGGGGAAATACTATTGCACCCACGATAGAAATTTTAAAACTTACAGAAATGACAACTCATTGATCTTTTTTAAATAAATTTGTATTCAACATTTTAAATAGTATCATTCCTGGTAATCACACCAAAAAACAAAACAAAGTAAATACGTCAATTGTTAATAGGTCATATGCATAAGACTCCAAATTGGTTTAAATTTTTATTTCGAAATATATTTTAGTTCCTGATCATAGTGTAATGGTTATTTTATTAATCTAATCACTGAAAAAAATACAAATAATAAAAAAGAAATGTAGAAAATAAGCGCTATTTTCGAATTCTCAAAACGCATCGTGACGTCAGAGTATATATCAACAACAGTTTCCATGACGACGATGTCGTCTCACAGTAAGATTATGTCAGTATTTAGAGAAAACAACAAATAAACTTCATTTAGAACATTGACAATTCGACATCAAGGTTGACATGCATCGTATATCATGATGTCACATAAGCCCGCGAACATAGCCGATTGTTTAAACTGTCTATTTTTGAATGTGAAATTTAATATTTTTTTTCTTATGATATTACATTTTTAAATGATTATCAATTTTTTTCCGTATTATGGTTGACTAAATAATCTATTAAAAATATAAAAAAAATGCATGCATATGACCTATTATAAAGAAAATCAATATAAATAACATTGTATTTAATATTTTTGTTTCAACTGACATGGAGCTGTTCGGTATCACAAATGTCAAAAATAACAGTTTTGTTAACTTTTTAGCCAGCTTCCATGTATAAGTTGAAATGAGATAAAAATTCCACATTTTTAAATTTACGATACAGAATAATGCCACTGTAATTATTTTATTCCTTAGCAACATCTGTCACTGAATTGTATGACGCCGTATTCTCCTGAGATCATCCAGTTCGGGACATCTTTGTTTAACTTATCAGCGATCCCTTTCTTTAAACCGCATATTAAATCTGCTTTTATTGTACGCAAAGTACAAAGTTTACTGGGATGAAATCCTTGAAGTGCTTGATTAAATGGCGTTGTCGGTTCCCAATTAACTTCACCTAGTAATTTTCTGTAATTTAAATCGCCTTTGAAAAAGATGAGTTTCGCTTCTGATAATTTTGAATACAGCGCTTCATCATCGAATTTCATTCTACTAAAATCGTACGGCAGTGTCCAAAAATACTCTTTTTCCAAAACCCAGTCACCTTTTTCAACGTACTTGAGCCAACGCGCTCCAAGTTTCGCTAAATTTTCATCTTCGTGATTAGAAAGAGTATTCAATGTCCAAAAGAAATCTTGTGGCGTCACGTCTGAAATAAACCATGGTAGTAATTTGACGTAAAATCTAATTTGTGTAGCTAATCTTTTACTTAATATAAAGTCAGCTAAACAAAAGTCTGCAAACACTTCATATCCTGAATTGTCAAAAACGATGTCGACGATGCCTCGGCTTCGATCTGAAATTGCAGACCATATTTTTTCTGTATCATCGGCTAAGATGTATTTTTCTAAACTCTGTAAAACTGATATTGGATCGTCCTTTTGAGATTTCTCAACACCAAGCGATAATGATAAATCACATTTATTTCCCCATAAATTAAGCTTTAGTAAATTTATGAATTCATTTTTATCTTCGCGCTCGTTTTCAGTGTTCAACACTTTCAATAAATGATCGCTAAGTATCGACATTGCATTAACGGATGACCAAAATGCTTGCTGTTTTTGTGATCGGAATGGATCGTAGTTTTTTAACGAGTTTGTTAATGCGAATATGTCTCTTAAGCGTCTGTACATATAACATTCAGAATACAGCCAGACTGTGTTAAAATAAGTTGAGTGACCATCTTCAGCTGATCGTTCTAGAAGATACTTATTATAGATTGGAATATCTGGTTCACTTGATTCTAGCTGAGTTAATGGTTTATTCGTTTGTATTTCGTACTTTAGTTTCGAAATTTCACCAATGACGGTTTTCATTTCTTCACGAGAATGTTCACCATACTCTGCAGAAATTTCTTCTTTATTTCTAACAAGATTGTCAATTACATGTGTCAAAATAACGGGCATCCGTTCCTTAACAGTATAAAAAGCGAAACTTCGCTTATAAAATGCAGTTAATTGCACATTGTATGGCGTCTTCGAATCCATATAAAAGTGATTTTCTTCAGACATTACCACTAAAAAGATGAAATAGAAATATTTTAGTACAGAAGAAATGATTTGTCTTCAGGACAATATTAGTATTACGTAACTATTCTAAATGATCGTACATTTTTAAGTAAATATTCAAAATAAATAATTTGCAGTATGATTTACCGAAATACTTAATTTTTTAACTTATCAGATTTTTTTAAAATTGGTAAACACCTTTTTTACAACAATTGCATAAGTTCTTTGCTTTGGACAAGAGGAATATTTGTTTTATTTGTTAATGACCGATTAATGTTTTTTTTATCATGATGATAACAGAACTGATAACCTCATATTCGTAGTATATTTCATTCAGTTTTATTTTAGTTATCTATTTATTTTATTAATCAAATTGATAAAATGTGACGCAAGTTATAGGTTATCAAAAAAATAAAAATTATTTGCAGGATTTGGCATAAAATCAACAGCCATGGAGATTGTTTAAAATTTTATGAGCTCAATGGATCATGCACGCAAACGCAATGCATAAAAATGTGAACTGTCATGTAAAATAATTTGAGGTTATTTTAAGTTGGAAAATCTTGCATGGCTGTTTGTAGTACAATTTATTCGGCAGGCAATTTTTAAAAATGGCACAGAATGAGCACGATGTGGACTGTCAACCGATATTTAGAAATTTGACGGCAGATGATCCGGAAACAACCGAAATTGAATCTTTATGCATGAATTGTTATAAAAAGGTAATCGTTTTAATCATAGTTGTCAATGAAAATATGAATTTTCACTAAAAAAATAATGTTTCTCTGTGATTAAACTGTCGGGTTATAACAATCGAATTACAGCCACGGTTGCCAGATACGTTATGTCCAATAATTATTCTGAAGGAATGGTTTTCTTTAACGCGTGCCGTTGATCCAGAGGAGTGCGATACTTAAAAAAAGCATACATGTGATATGTTACAATTTAACAAATATGAACACATCATTGTCTGGGCTCATTTTTATTATTCAATCGAACCAAATATACTAAAAACCAAATCTAAATTATCTAGTGTTCATGTAGATTTCATTTTCAGTATATCGAAGTATCCAAGTGAACACCAAACGTCTGGCAACCCTATCCTGTCATTTTTTGTAAAATTTGTAAAGCCGCGCTTAGACCAAGTTCGCGAACAGAATGCGAGCTTGGCGTAAATGAGTTTTCGCGAACAGGTCTCGAACTTGTTACGAGTTCGACCGGACTCTAAAGGTGGTACATCAAAGGGTTCACTTTGAACACAAGCAGATTTTGCGAACTGGATTTGATCTAAAAGCCATTTTGTTGTTGAATGGTGTTCATGAACAGATACTATGTACCTATTATTCAGATAAATTTACATTTTTTCCCGAAAGATGGTCAGAACAGAATATAATCAATTTAATTGAAGAATATAGGATTATAAAAACAAAAACAGTTGTGTGGTTTTAAGAAACCACGACGCAAGTGAAACTTTTATTGGATTGTAGGCGTTAGATTGTAGACACTTATCCATCACGATTAATTATAAACAACAATATTCACATGAATACACAAATAAAAACATGTAAACACCGTACAGCACTTGCCCGCATGACAGACTGACTATGTACGGTCAGCTGATGCTAACCATGGGCGCCGCCATATTGGCCTTGGCTGCTCTACCGAGCGCCTTTCACTTTACCCCTACTCCGCGGCCGTCTGTAATGCGACATGCAACAGACGGCCAGAAAAATTCGGGGCGATAGAATAAAGGATTCACTTTAAAAAGTTAGCACAAGCTGTCAAAATATCTTCTTTGCACGGTGGCATGATTTGTATAAAACGCTCTCAAGAATTGTTCATTATTGCGAACAAGAACATGTGAATTTATGGTGTAAATGCTATGTTCGCGAACAGTTGACGAACCTCTATTTTGGTGTAAACGCGGCTTAACATTGTTTTTCATTTATTTATACTTTTTTTGTGTTTCATAAAAAAAATATGTTGTAGGGCATGACTAGATTACTGCTAACCAAAATACCTTTTTATAAAGAAGTCGTAGTGATGTCGTTTTCTTGTGATGACTGCGGGTATCGAAATAACGAAATACAGTCCAGCGGTCAGATAGCTGAAAAAGGTGTTCGCATAAAATTAAATGTTAAAACAGCGGCAGATTTGAACCGACAAGTTGTAAAGAGCGATTTTGCGAGTGTAAAAATACCTGAAGTGGAACTTGAAATACCGTCACAAAGCCAAAAAGGAGGTAGTATTTTCATTTAATTTTAATAATTATATATTAGTGCAGATTATTGGACGCTTTACTGGCTCAAAATCGGTTAAAATTATATTAAAATTATAATCAAGCCGAAAAAATTATGTATTTATTATTTTTTTTGTTATATCTCTAACTTCGTGGCTCATTCATTATTCGTCATCCACAATCCATACAAATAGAGATCGCTTAATATTTAATGATTTCAGATTTTTAGACTTTAAAAAAATGCACAGTTAGTTTTTTTGACGTGAAAAATGTATTGGCGCGTCTTGCCAGTCAAATGGCATGATCTCTTATGCCGAAGTGCTCTGTGAGCTGTGTACTGCGTGTGCGACTATAGTATACTTGACACCTTCACCGCTTGTATACACATTCTGTATTAGTTACAGGGCTTTATTTAGTCACTAGAATTTAGTTAATTGACGGAGTGAAATTTAGTTACTAGAATTTCGCTTAAATGTATGTTTGACAACTGCCATGCGTCCCACGACGGCTCCTAATTTTTTTATAACAAAGCCAAATAAAAAAATTAGTATTTCGTACTTGTGCTGTGATCTAAATACCTTCTTCGAAACATTTTATAATATTTTAATTAATATACCAACAACTACGCTGAGGAACTTAGTTGTCGGGCGTCTATAATATACAATCTGTTAATACATTTTGTAGAAGTTACAACTGTGGAGGGTATTATTGAACGAAGCATTACGGGCTTAGAACAAGATCAGCCAACCAGAAAAGTGCAGTATCCGGATGCAGCCAAACAAATTGATGAATTTATAGTCAAATTGAAAGATTTAAAAAACGTCACTTCACCTTTTACATTGGTTTGTATTTTACAAGTAAATTCAAAACTCTTAGATTTTGCGCGCGCGCAGATCTCTTGGTTTAGAACAGAGGTGGGGAACCTTTTTACCATTAGAGGCCACATTTAAATTAGGCAGCAATAAGAGAGGCCGCATAAGCTGATTGACCTAAGAAAGTGACTTTTGTGAAATTATTATAGTTTTTCTATAGATTTAACAATTTATTGCATTATATAGAAAAAATAAAATATAATACTACAAAATTTTAAATATAATATACAATATATAAAATAATATAAAAATATTATAAAAAAATACAATAAAAAATATTTTTTTATTCACTAAGTTAGTGACTTATTTGGCTTTGTTTTTTGTTTGACAGTAATTGTATATTTGGATCAAGCTTCGTAACACACAGCTTTAATTGATCCTCTAAATGTGCATCTGTAATTTGCGTTCTTAAATTTGTTTTTATTTTTGACATGAGAGAAAATGTCTCGCAACAGTAGGTACTTCCGAAGCAGGAAAGTAATTGGCGAGCATGTTCTCGAAGGCATGGATATTCAACAGCATTTTTCCAGATTTCTATGGGATCCTTTTTAGCGTTAAAAAGGGATTTGATGATACTATCTTCCCCTAAATCAAAATGGGAGATCTGAAACTAGACTAGTATTCTGACGTCATGTTAAAATATGACTGTCTTTGGCGGGATTTTCCGCGCAACTGTCGTGGCGTTGATGTACAATAGTTGTTTGAAACGAACTCTACCATTTTGTACTAGGTGGCAAAGGGCCGCACAAGAACCTCGCGGAGGCCGCATGCGGCCTCGAGGCCGCAGGTTCCCCACCTCTGGTTTAGAAGTTATCGTTCTAAATTTCTAGTGTCCGACCGAAGCTTCCGCTTCTGCTAAAATGGACTGAAGTTTTGGCCGAAACCAAAGGTTTCTAACAAGCGCCGAAATTGAACGAACTGTTACGAATTAGCGAGAGCGCGATGAACGTGGCGACTTCTAGAAACGATTGAAATTACCTTTTTCTGTTATATAGTCAATGTAAACCTTCAATTCAAAAGTTTTAAAATCATTTATGTTATTAATTGTAGCAGTTGTAGCCAATTTAAACTAAATTTGTTAGGGTTTTTAAGTCTTCGGCTTCAGCCGAAGGTTGTGGCGATAGCCGATTAATCGGCTTTGGCCATCTTCGGTCGGACACTATACATTTCTCAATAAATGAAGAAGATACAGATCTCTAAATGTGCCCATTGTATTCGCCGTGTTTTTTTCAGTAAGCGTACTTATTGCCAAATGTCATTTGAACTGGATATTTTATTTTAGAAAAATATTACAATTTTGAAAAATTTTCCTTTTAAAGGTGCGCGTAATCTCTATATGCAGCGTAATTTTTTTTTTAGTAAATAGTACCATTAAGGTAGTACGAGCACCAAGGCAACTAAAAATAAAAAGCTTGATTTTTTTTTAATATTTCGGTAGATGGATGATATGTTTTCATTGATTTCTCCAAAACTAATTATTGAAAACAAAAAAAAACCCGTTCTGCCCGACTAATTAAAAAGATATTTAATCTTTTTAATTAAATATCTTTTTAGTTAGTCGGGCACAATGTTTTTTTTTTTTGTTTTCAATAATTTATTAAGGTTTTGACTTTAATTTAAATAGTTTTTTTTTAATTTCCACCGACTAGTTTTGGAGAAATCAATGAAAACATATCATCCATCTACTGTTTTACCATAAAGCCAATGTTAAATATGCCTACTTTTGAAGTCATTTATTTAAATAATCGGGCAACCCCCCTAAACTTTCAGAATTGGTTTAGACTTAGTCCAACTTCATATAAAAAAAAAATCAAGCCTTTTATTTAAAATTGCCTTGGTGCTCGTACTACCTTAATATAGAATTATTTTTAAAAGTATTTTATTTAGATTTTAGAAGACATGTCGGGCAACAGTTTTATTCAAAACCCAAATGCACCACGAATGGACCCCGAATGTAGTGTACATCAGTTTGAACGATCGAAGGACCAAAATCACATATTGGGAATTTACACTTCGGAAGAAGTAAGTCCAAGAGCTATCCTACTATAAGTTGCACGATGTACCATTTGAACATCTGGAATGATTTTTTTGTTTTGTTTTCAGATAGTTGATAAACCATCTGATTCACGTGATGGAATAATGAAACCTGTAAAAGAAGGCGACTCCATTTTAGAACAGCTTGATAGTGAAATACTTCAGTTTCCGACAATGTGCACAAACTGTGGATCGCCTTGTGAAGTCAATATGAAGATGACAAGTATCCTTTTATTGTTTTACGGATTTCTTTTCATTTTTATTAACCATTTTTGTAACCAGGAGACCCCGCTCGAGCGTAGAGGTGAACCGATATCTGTCGCATGAACCAATATGGCGTCAGCTACTGGGTAACGTATACATGTTCATGGCTTACATGTGTGTAATGTTTGTGAAGTTAAACAACTTTGGTAACTATGGAGAAAACAGGTGAACAGACCCGAAGTTTTCTCAGGTAGTGATAACAGCGCCATCTCGCGTGCGCCAGGAAACGGTCCGTCTCGAAACACGACAAGCATAGGAAGCTCTGTCTCCTGGTTACAGACTTGTTGATTTTAACCATAAAAAATTTAATTTCAAAAATTGCGGTTTTTTCAAATTCTTTGCATATCTTTCCGGTTATTCGACATAAAAGCGCGACCTTCGATCGCGAAATATTACTTTGCTGTATTTTTATTCAAAACTTTTAAGCCGATCGCTTCATAAATATGTGAACCTTAACTAAACTCAGACATTCCTCACTTTAAAGAAGTGGTCATTATGGCTTCCAATTGTGAGAAGTGTGGCCATCGAACTAATGAAGTCAAGTCTGGTGGTGGAATTGAAGACAAGGGAATTAGAATTGAAGTCAGTGTTTCTGGTTCAGATGATTTCAGTCGCGATGTTTTAAAAGTATGTATACACAATACATATATATTTTTATACTATGTCGATGTTGATTATTTTGTGATATTGTTAAGACAAAGTCATATTTCCAGACATTATTATGTGACTCTTTCCTTTACACTGTAATCCAACTAGATTTGTTTTTTGTGGAAGCTGATTAACGAAAGATATAATAGAATAGATTTTTATTGTCAATTGGAAATTACCTTATTACCCGACTACCCTGAGGCTAATGTTTTTCGAGTGTGTGTATGCATTAGTGATGTGCCAGATATCCATATCCGCGAATATCCGAGGGAGAAGAAAGATCCGTATCCGTTAGTTTTTGACCGATCTTTTACCTTATTAATTTTCAATTCGTAGATTAAATTTTATATATATAGGTGATTAGGTAATAAAGAAAAACTGTTAAATTCCATTCAGATTATTTTTTAAAATCGTATTTGGCACCTTTATATTGCAAACATTTATCGTAATGAGTACCATACCAATAGTACATAACTCAAAGGTACTAAAAAACTATCTTTATAATAAGATATTGCACATCGATCTTTGGAAAATGACAATCTGTTATGACAGTTAACTCTTAAAGAGGTCAATAACTTTTTCCCATAACAGATAGTCTCTTTCCAAAGGTCGATGTGCAATATTTACTGCCGCGTACACTAAGAAAGTTAAGATCCGTATCCGCGAAACTTGAAGCCAAATATGCGTATTCAGATCCGCGGATATACATTTTTAACGATCCGGCACATCACTAGTATGTATGAACATTTGAGGTGTTGTTAGATTTGTCTTAATTGTAAGAGTGACATACTTATGACAATATGACGTCAGCGAATCAAAAAAGAGAGTGGGAATAAAATTTTATTATAACAATATACATATCAAACAAAAGCTAGTAAATAGCCAATTCACTACAAAAAAAACTCGAATGCGTAAAAATGACTACCTAAAGGGAAAAAAATAAAAATTAATTTAAAAAAAGAAAGCGAAACTTCGCTGCACAATAATGAAACTTGTAACTAAAAGGAAGAAAACAAATCAGAAAACTTCAACACACAACGGGTGGACACCCAATTAAAAATAAAAGAAAGTCACAAATAGGTCCTCACTTGTTGTGTGTTGAGGTTTTCCGACTTGCTTTCTTCTTTTTAGTTATTAGTTTCATTTTTGTGTAGGCGAATTTCTTTTTTTGATAATTTTTGTTTGTGCTGTTAAATATTTCGACATTTTAGTCGGAGACGTGCAGTCTTTATATACCTGAAATGCAGCTTGAAGTTGGTCCTAGAGCACTGGGCGGTCGATTCTCAACCGTTGAAGGTATTATATCAAGCATGCGAGATCAGCTATCAAACGAAAGTCATATGTTTAGTGACAGTAAAGAATCAGACGAAGATGATAAGTTTGGCAGGTATGAATTAAGATAATATATCCCAATAACAGATACGCATGAGGCCCAGATGTTTCCTCTTGCCGGATCTGGAATTTAAATGTAATAATAAAATGTGAAAATTCACACGCTGGACACAGTTGTGTCCACCAGGAGCGGATGGGACCCGCCGAGGCTGATCTTCTCTATTAGATGTCTTTTTTGTTTACTAGAATTATTTGATTTTTACTTTGCAATATGTAAGATATTGGTTGAGAGGTATAATTTTCTAAGGCAAAATTAATAATGTTTTTTTTTTGTCTTTGTTATAATAGCCCTTACTGTAAGCTATAATTTTTTTTAATGCGGTGAATAGCTGGGGTGTCAAACGCTCACTTTGAGCAAGGCGGCAAAAACTAGCGCCGGCCTTCTTTATATAAAAAACTGTATTCATCTTGACGAGACCGGAATCTTACTTTCCCGGGCCGGAATAGTTAAGCCCATCCGTCCCTGGTTGTTTTTAGTGATTGAAATTTATATGACACACCCTCTTACAAAGTTTTTTTCACACTAGAGAAAAGTCAGGCGTTATTCTTTTATTAAAAGTCTACCATTAATAAATCTATGGGCTATGTCAGTGAGCAATGTTTATTAAAAGTGAAAATAGTTATAATTTTATGCAGTTTTTTAATTACAAAGAAAACATAGGAAAACTAAGCCATCTGGAAATGCTTGTTGTGTTCCGTGCTGTTGCACTGATGGCGATTTAAGAAAAATAAAGACCATTGGCGCCCTAATTTGACGTTTCGCTGTCAGTGTAAACAAATTAACATCCGTTTTTCTTATTACATTTTTTTTGACACATGGCCAACTAAAGTTTTTGACTTATCACCTTAGAAACATGCCGCGATTTCCATAAAAAGTGAGTTCAATAATTCTCTATTATTCGCTAGCGGCGCTAGTAGGCTTCGTTTAATACCTCTTATAACGTTATGTTGCAACGTCACTAAATCGTGTGTTGGCAATAAAGAATTCTTCGGGCACAACTGCGATTTTGGTGGTCAAATTTTCGAACTGTTTGAATCTGATTTTAGTAGTTCTAGGAATCTAGAGCTCCTAAAACCAAGCCCAACAGTCCGAAAATTTAACCAACAAACACGCAATTCAAAATTAGTTCAAAACCTTTATCTGCGGAAAAATGAGTACCGCGGTATACTTAGGCAAGTCCGAAGATAGGAATAAATATAGCTTGTCTACACAACATGGAAATTATGGTTTAATGTATTGATGCCATATAGAACTTTACAGATATATTTTAACAAAAAAAAAAATGTACTAATTACAGGTTTTTGTCCGAGTTGGATGAAGTTGTGAAAGGCAATAGAAAAGTTACATTAATTTTGGATGATCCGGCTGGAAATAGTTACGTACAGGTAAAATAAAACATGTATTAACATTGATTAAAATATTCTGTAGGAAGATTTATGACCAAGGCAACCAGAATGAGGCCGCTTTTTATGTACGTCAATAAATGACGTAGCACTAGTCATCTGTTAACAAGAATTTTAAGCTATATTGTTTTAATCTTTGAATATAGAACATACGGAGTTTCCGGACTGAATTGTCCTGGCAACCAGCGTCAGTCTAACCTCAGGGAATACCGGGACTTTTTCCGGTGAGCCGCCTGTCCTCCGTGGGCCGGTTAGGATTTTTTTCTTCTTAGTTACACGATCATGTAGAGACGTGATGAGTTCATTTACTTTATTTTGAACAATTGTTTGACAATTTTCCCGGTAGTTTTTTAGGTTCAGACCACCCCTGCTCGTAGGCCAGGGACATGAAACGTACTAAATAACATTTTTCGTTACCTGGTTGACTATCTTCCTAGAATACTTTAATCAAAGGTATTAATATTAAATGAGCATTTAATGATTATCAAAAATTCCATTTAGAGTATGACTGAAGACGGCACACCAGATTCTCGACTGGTCATCGAACGCTATGAACGATCGTACGAACAAAATGATGAACTGGGGCTTAACGATATGAAGACAGAAAACTACAATAACGACTCTAATGAATTAGGCTGATATGTTGAAATTAGTAATAATTGCTTCTTAAATATCGAATATTTTGTTGTTGTATTGCTGTCAATAATTAAGATTATATTATGAACACATGTTTTGCATAAATAAAGAAAATGTAAAGGTTTTGGGTCGCATTTTGTTAACATCGGGCGGATTTTCCGCAAAGCTAATAGTTTAAACTTTTCTGCGCTCCAGTGGTTTTCACAGACATGTTCACAATAAAAAGTATATGTATGCATGTTCTAAAATTTAAATGAAATACCTTGCTTTTGTCAAACAGGTATACAATGTATTTTATTAAGAATATGTTAACTGCCCAACGAATGGGTTCCCTGAATTCAGCGTGTCGTTTTCTATCAACGAATTTCAAATGTATCCGATACATATTCCAGGCTTTCCAGAAAAGCATTTCGTAGGGTTCTATCTTCGAAATCGGTAAGTACTACAGCGCAATGGATGGGCTTGGTCACTTCAGCGTGTCTTTTTCCATAAGCCTACCGAATTTCAGTCGGATCCAAGAGATCATGCAAAATTGTCCAAAAAATAAGGCTGAATCACTGAATTCAGCGTGTCGTTTTCTATCAACGAATTTGAAATGTATCAGATACATATTCCAGACTTTCCAGGAAAAACCTTCGAATGATCCTATCTTCTAAACAGAAAGTAGATACAGCGCAACAAATGGGCTTGATGACTTCAGCGTGTCATTTTCTACAAGCCTACCGAATTTGAATCGGATCTGAAAGATTTTCTAAAGCTGTCCCAAAAAACAGTGAGGGAAATATGCCGATTTTCGACATAATTCAAAATTTTAAAAGCTTTATACCAATAGAAAATAGCATTTAAAAAATAAATAAAATAATTGTATTAAATGCAGGCAACAGCTACTTGACGCACATCGCAGTCACTTGATGTCGTTTAAATCCAATCGAAGAAGGTCTTATCTGTAACAAAAAGAAACAGTTTTTTTTCCATGATGAACACACAGAATTCGCTTGAATTTATTCCCATTTGAAGTAGATTGTAGACTCTCGACAACTAAGATTATTATTAACGTCTAAAAGTTTCAAGCGAAATGTACTGGCATAGGCGATAAACTCTATTATTATTATTATTATTATTACATTTCTGGTCCTAACTCTGTTTTCCTAAAGGACAGTATTATATTACTGGCCAGGTCCCACCCTAACCGAGTAATATAGGGTTGCACCGAATCTGTCACCGCTTTAAATCTTGCAATTTAAAATTAGATATCGTGTCTAATGTGATAATAATAAAGATTCGCACAAGTATGTGGAAAGAAAATATAAATATAATATAATAAGAGATAATTTACTAGCTGCTGCTACCACCGTGATTGAGATGAAATACGACAGCAACAAACTAGTGGCTGTACGTTTTCCGTCAGTCAGTCAACGTTAAAGTAGATTAGCCCCCTTAGGGGATGAAATTTCAAAAATCTTTTCTTAGTGCTCACTTACGACATATAGGAGACTTCTGTGCAAAATTGCATGCTTCTACCTTAGGCTGTGCGTGCGTGCAGTCAGTCAATGTTAGAGTTTTAACAAAGTAGATTAACCCCCTTAGAGGATGCATTTTCAAAAATCATTTTTAGTACACATCCACGTTATATAAGGAACTCATGTGCAAAATTGCATTGCTCTAGACCTACCGGCTTAGGCTGTGCGTTGTCTGTCAGCTTTTTAGAGGGACTTTTTTTATTAAGAAAAAGGAAAAAAATCATAAAAACAAATATCAGAAATTTGCTATCCGGCACCCAGAAACAGTTAGGCCCGGTTTCTTCACGAAATACTTAACTACCGGTTATCTGCCTTTCAGATACATTTATCTGCAAGAATGGTTTTCTTCACAAAATATGATCTATAGGATAGCAAATCGTATAATCTTTTATAACCTCCTTGATTCTCAATTTGTCAACGTTGCAAAAGCCTTTAATCGGCTAGCTTCAAGTTGTAGTTTGACAGCGATTTTGGCGCGGTAGGAAGATTATTTTGAACATGGATGAATTTATTTCTAATCATATTTTTTGTGGAAAGATTTTAATTTTTTTATTATATTAATTATTTTTTGTGAAGTAGAGATTTTTATTTAATTTATTATTTTTTGTTTTATAGAGAGATTTTCATTTATTTTATTATTTTTTGTTTTGTAGTTGTACAGAGGTTTTTATCACATTATTTATTTTATTATAATTTTTTTAAAATCTTTGATTAACGTCTGAATAGAACTCTTCAAATAAATAAAATATTTTTATATTATTTTTTGTCAATATCTGGTCTGAAAAAAAAAAATGGTCGACAATTTTATTTATTTGAATAATTTTTTTTGTTTTGTGGAGAGAGGCGTTTCGCTTCCGTGATACGGTATGACTTCGTTCGTATAACGTATAACCCCATCAAACGAGTCGAACTGACTCCATGTCAGTTCGACTCGTTTGATGCGGTTATGGATACGACAGATGCGAGTAACGAAATGAATTTGTAAGTAACGATTCGTTGCTTCGAGTCAGACGATGTACCCGTTACTCAGTAACGAATACATACGGTTTGTTACAGCTCTAACAGATATTGAGAAGTTTGACCTATATATGTAGCATTACAATTGTTGCAATCAATTTTATAGACTAATTCCGAGTTTTGTAATTTTTCAGTTTGTCTTTGAGTTTAGAAAAAAAGTTTTTATATATAGAATTATGATTTTTGCAAGATATTTGAATGTTTTCTGATCTAAAAATGCATTTTATCTTCTCTGATAACAAGGGAATGAATGGAATAGAGAAAAAAGTACAAATTTCATTGGTATTGTTGTTATTATTTTTTGTGTTTCTACTATTGTTATTGGTTGTAATTTTGTGAAAGATTTTATTGATTAATGAAGATGGATAATTATATTTGACTAAAAATTGTTTTATAATTTTAAGATTTTTGTGATGGAATTGTGGACTAGAAATATGTGTTGATCTGTAGATGAGGTTTTTTATTACATTGTGTTTATATTGGAACGGACTATCAGAAAAAAAGTTCAGATATCGTCCAGAATGTGTAGGCTACAGATCAACACATATTTCTAGTCCACAATTCCATAACAAAAATCTTAAAATTATAAAACAATTTCTAGTCAACAATAATTATCCATCATCATTAATCAATAAAATCTTTCACAAAATTACAACCAATAACAATAGTAGAAACACAAATAATAATAACAACAATTTTTCGATTAGGCCTTTCACGAAAAGTGTATGGACGTCTAATATTATTTTCTTCTCCATCACTGCTTGTATCCGAAAATACATTAATGTCAAACAGAGCGTTCTTCTTGCAGTTATTATAGTGGCTGTGTTCTCTAACCTCTGTGACCACTTTGACAACACCCGAGATAAGAATAAACTTTTGACAGATGCGGCGCATGCGCAGAGATAGTTATGAGATGCGCGCACGTATCTGGCAGATATCTGGTACTTGGACCACCAGCTAAAGTTATCTGGCAGGTAGGAAGTTTTTAGTTGTGAAGAAAACCGAATTTGTTGGTTATCTTCCAGGTGCCTCTACCTAGCAGATAACCAAGAGTGAAGAAACCGGCCAGAGGTATTTCTAGCGAATAAAACCAGACGTCAGACTATTATATAATTAAATATATTTTTAAAATTTTAACTCCTTCCACAGTCAGGGCCGGACTAACTCACTTCGGACTTTTTGAAATCTGAAAAATAGTTGAAAAAAAGTAAATTCAAATGTTTTTTTTGAGTGTATAAAAAGAATTCTAGTTATAGGAAAAATAGTTCTTTAATAAAAAGAAAAATAAGAACATATTTGCTTTAGATTTTAGAATAACCATACGACGGCAACAAACTAGTGGCTGTACGTTTTCCGTCAGTCAGTCAACGTTAAAGTAGATTAGCCCCCTTAGGGGATGAAATTTCAAAAATCATTTCTTAGTGCTCACTTACGACATATAGGAGACTTCTGTGCAAAATTGCATACTTCTAGACCCACCTTAGGCTGTGCGTTGTACACTCATGGCCGGTTTCTTCACTCTTGGTTATCTGCTAGGTAGAGGCACCTGGAAGATAACCAACAAATTCGGTTTTCTTCACAACTAAAAACTTCCTACCTGCCAGATAACTTTAGCTGGTGGTCCAAGTACCAGATATCTGCCAGATACGTGCGCGCATCTCATAACTATCTCTGCGCATGCGCCCCATCTGTCAAAAGTTTATTCTTATCTCGGGTGTTGTCAAAGTGGTCACAGAGGTTAGAGAACACAGCCACTATAATAACTGCAAGAGGAACGCTCTGTTTGACATTAATGTATTTTCGGATACAAGCAGTGATGGAGAAGAAAATAATATTAGACGTCCATACACTTTTCGTGAAAGGCCTAATCGAAAAATTGTTGTTATTATTATTTGTGTTTCTACTATTGTTATTGGTTGTAATTTTGTGAAAGATTTTATTGATTAATGATGATGGATAATTATTGTTGACTAGAAATTGTTTTATAATTTTAAGATTTTTGTTATGGAATTGTGGACTAGAAATATGTGTTGATCTGTAGCCTACACATTCTGGACGATATCTGAACTTTTTTTCTGATAGTCCGTTCCAATATAAACTCAATGTAATAAAAAACCTCATCTACAGATCAACACATATTTCTAGTCCACAATTCCATCACAAAAATCTTAAAATTATAAAACAATTTCTAGTCAACAATAATTATCCATCTTCATTAATCAATAAAATCTTTCACAAAATTACAACCAATAACAATAGTAGAAACACAAATAATAATAACAACAATACCAATGAAATTTGTACTTTTTTCTCTATTCCATTCATTCCCTTGTTATCAGAGAAGATAAAATGCATTTTTAGATCAGAAAACATTCAAATATCTTGCAAAAATCATAATTCTATATATAAAAACTTTTTTCTAAACTCAAAGACAAACTGAAAAATTACAAAACTCGGAATTAGTCTATAAAATTGATTGCAACAATTGCAATGCTACATATATAGGTCAAACTTCTCAATATCTGTTAGAGCTGTAACAAACCGTATGTATTCGTTACTGAGTAACGGGTACATCGTCTGACTCGAAGCAACGAATCGTTACTTACAAATTCATTTCGTTACTCGCATCTGTCGTATATCCATAACCGCATCAAACGAGTCGAACTGACATGGAGTCAGTTCGACTCGTTTGATGGGGTTATACGTTATACGAACAAAGTCATACCGTATCACGGATGCGAAACGCCTCTCTCCACAAAACAAAAAAAATTATTCAAATAAATAAAATAGTCGACCATTTTTTTTTCAGACCATATATTGACAAAAAATAATATAAAAATATTTTATTTATTTGAAGAGTTCTATTCAGACGTTAATCAAAGATTTAAAAAAAATTATAATAAAATAAATAATGTGATAAAAACCTCTATACAAAACAAAAAATAATAAAATAAATGAAAATCTCTCTATAAAACAAAAAATAATAAATTAAATAAAACTCTCTACTTCACAAAAAATAATTAATATAATAAAAAAATTAAAATCTTTCCACAAAAAATAAAAATAAATTCATCCATGTTCAAAATAATCTTCCTACCGCGCCAAAATCGCTGTCAAACTACAACTTGAAGCTAGCCGATTAAAGGCTTTTGCAACGTTGACAAATTGATAATCAAGGAGGTTATAAAAGATTATAAGATTTGCTATCCTATAGATCATATTTTGTGAAGAAAACCATTCTTGCAGATAAATGTATCTGGAAGGCAGATAACCGGTAGTTAAGTATTTCGTGAAGAAACCGGGCCTCAGTCAATGTTAGAGTTTTAACAAAGTAGATTAACCCCCTTAGGGGATGCATTTTCAAAAATCATTTTTAGTACACATCCACGTTATATAAAGAACTCATGTACCAAATTTCATTGCTCTAGACATACCGGTTTAGGCTGTGCATTGTACGGTCAGTTAATGTTATAGTTTTAACTAAGTAAATGAATTCCCTTAAGGGATGAATTTTCAACAATCAGTGCTCACTTACGCCATATAGGGAACTTCTGTACAAAATTTCATGCTACTAAACCCACCGGTTTAGACTGCATTGTACGGTCAGTCAATGTTAGAGTTTTGACTAAGTAGATACACCCCCTTAGGGGATGAATTTTCAAAAATCTTTCTTTAGTCCACATCCACGTTACATAAGGAACTCATGTGCAAAATTGCATTGCTCTAGACCTACCGGCTTAGGCTGTGCGTTGTCTGTCAGTTTAGAGGCACTTTTTTTTTTAAGAAAAAGTGAAAAAATTCATAAAAACGTAAATATCAGAATTTTGCTATCCGGCACCCAGAAACAGTTAGAGGTATTTCTAGCGAATAAAACCAGACGTCAGACTATTATCTAATTAAATATATTTTTAAAATTTTAACTCCTTCCACAGTCAGGGCCGGACTAACCCACTTTGGACTTTTTGAAATCTGAAAATAGTTGAAAGTAAATTCAAATATGTTTTTTTTTTTAGTGTATAAAAAGAATTCTAGTTATAGGAAAAAATAGTTCTTTAATAAAAAGAAAAATAAGAACATATTTGCTTTAGATTTTAGAATAACCATATAAAGAGCAATACATTTTTTTTATTTGTTTATTATACACAGTTGTCCAACAGATAAGTAAACTATCTTGTTTAGAAATCTGTTCAAAATAGCGGTTTGACCGGGTCCTTCTAAAAATCGGGCCCTAAACATTTGTCTCATTTGTCTTTACAATAATCCGGCCCTGTCACAGTATTGCAATAGGTATTGCATAATAGCATTAATTAAGGTATTATATAATACCTTAATCAATGTTGTTATGCAATACCTATTGCAATACTGTGGCAGGGCCGGATTATTGTAAAGACAAATGAGACAAATGTCTAGGACCCGGTCAAACTGTCTATTTTGAACAGATTTGTAAACAAGATAGTTCACTTTTATGTTGGACAACTGTGTATAATAAACAAATAAAAAAAATGTATTGCTTACCTATATGATTATTCTAAAATCTAAAGCAAATATGTTCATATTTTTCTTTTCATTAAAGAACTATTTTTTCCTATACCTAACTAGAATTCTTTTTATACACTCAAAAAAAAAAACATATTTGAATTTACTTTTTTTCAACTATTTTTCAGATTTCAAAAAGTCCGAAGTGGGTTAGTCCGGCCCTGACTGTGGAAGGAGTTAGAATTTTTAAAATATATTTAATTATATAATAGTCTGACGTCTGGTGTTATTCGCTAGAAATACCTCTAACTGTTTCTGGGTGCCCGATAGCAAATTTCTGATATTTACGTTTTTATGATTTTTTTCCTTTTTCTTAATAAAAAAAGTCCCTCTAAAAAGCTGACAGACAACGCACAGCCTAAGCCGGTAGGTCTAGAGCAATGCAATTTTGCACATGAGTTCCTCATGTAACGTGGATGTGTACTAAAAATGATTTTTGAAAATGCATCCCCTAAGGGGGTTAATCTACTTTGTTAAAACTCTAACATTGACTGACTGTACAACGCACAGCCTAAGGTGGGTCTAGAAGTATGCAATTTTGCACAGAAGTCTCCTATATGTCGTAAGTGAGCACTAAGAAAGGATTTTTGAAATTTCATCCCCTAAGGGGGCTAATCTACTTTAACGTTGACTGACTGACGGAAAACGTACAGCCACTAGTTTGTTGCTGTCGTATGGTTATTCTAAAATCTAAAGCAAATATGTTCTTATTTTTCTTTTTATTAAAGAACTATTTTTTCCTACAACTAGAATTCTTTTTATACACTCAAAAAAAAAATATATATTTGAATTTACTTTTTTTCAACTATTTTTCAGATTTCAAAAAGTCCGAAGGGGGTTAGTCCGGCCCTGACTGTGGAAGGAGTTAAAATTTTAAAAATATATTTAATTAGATAATAGTCTGACGTCTGGTTTTATTCGCTAGAAATACCTCTAACTGTTTCTGGGTGCCGGATAGCAAATTTCTGATATTTACGTTTTTATGAATTTTTTCCTTTTTCTTAATAAAAAAAGTCCCTCTAAAAAGCTGACAGACAACGCACAGCCTAAGCCGGTAGGTCTAGAGCAATGCAATTTTGCACATGAGTTCCTTATGTAACGTGGATGTGTACTAAAGAAGGATTTTTGAAAATTCATCCCCTATGGGGGTTAATGTACTTGGTTAAAACTAACATTGACTGACCGTACAATGCACAGCCTAAACCGGTGGTTCTAGAAGCATGAAATTTTGCACAGTAGTCCCCTATATGGTGTAAGTGAGCACTAAGATAGGGTTTTTGAAAATTCATCCCCTAAAAGGGTTAATCTACTTAGTAAAAACTCTAACATTGACTGACCTAAACCAGTGGGTCTAGAACAGGGGCGGGCAAATCTTTTGATCGCCGGGCCACATAGCTAATGAAAATTCGACCGCGGGCCGTATAGCTGATGAAAATTTGACCACGGGCCAAAAATTTGCAGAGCAAAAAAAAAGTGCTCTCATTAAAAAAAAAAAGGTAGGTACTCACATTCTATTTCCCCTCACATTCTATTTCCGTATTTGGAGAGCAAAAAAAAAAAAAGAAAAAGCTTCTTTTCGTCAGTTCTGGCACCCTTGCTATTTCTTTACTATTTTTCTAAAATGCTTCGTGGGCCGGACAAAATTGTTCTGCGGGCCGGATCCGGCCCGCGGGCCGCCATTTGCCCAAGCCTGGTCTAGAAGCGTGCAATTTTGCAAAGAACTCCCCTATATGGCGTAAGTGAGCATAGATACAGTCCTCCGGATGCGCTCATTGTACTTAGAATGTTGTTTTTCAGTACATCGAATTTGAAAAGTGTTCAATATATATTTCCAAATAGTAAAAAATTGAAACGAGACTGTCTATCTATTTACACTCAGTTGAAATTACATAGAGGAACTCCTCAGGAGAAACATTGGAATTGCATTCCAATGTTATTTGAGAACTAGCGCTTCAAGGACCCCGAGCTCTTACCAATCGCTTTGTTATTATTTATAAATAAACAAACACATGTATTATAATTAATTAATATATTCTGTAAAAAATATTATATCACAACAGTAACATTATTATCAATAAATTGACGTTACAATAAATAAAACGCAGTAAGTTCTTCAGCATATCAAATCGTACCTACATAAATTTTCAAATATACATAACACTTTTAATTAAATACAAATTTCTTTTAAAACACAGTATTTTTACAAATTCAAATTACTTAGTTTTTTATTCACTTGTATAAATATAATATAATTGGCGTAGTTCTGATCTTAATTAGTGAATGAAATTATTATCATTACAAAACATAGTAACACTATAAAATGCTTAAAAATGAGCCTTTTTCCTTTCAATTAGCCGCGAGAGGCACTATTATAATTGGATTCGAAACGTAAAGCGACACAGTGCAGCGGATAGAATCATTGAATTTAGCGTGTCATTTTCTATAAACGTACCGAATTTGTAAAGAATCCGAGAGATTTTCCAAAATTATCAAAAAAAAAAAGCCAATTGCACTCCGGGAGTACCGGCAGAAGTAAAAACTTGAATATTACCTCTACTCTCCATCCGTCTTACGAATTTTTTACCCATACCTCTACTCTCCATCCGTCTTACGAATTTTCGATCAGGGTCACGTGTCCTGACGCGAGTTTAACATTTTTTACCCATTACAAAAAAAGTGTACAACGCCGCTAAAGAAGTTTTCACTTAAAAAAAAAACACTGTACTGGGAAATGTAGATTTTCGACAAAACACAAAAACTTGTTTTTGAACGGCTTAGACAGTCTTAAGCTAATAGAAAATGGCATAATAAATCCCAAAATAAGTTTAAGTTTGCGATCTATAACCTATTAAAGTCACTTTACGTTTCAAAATTTGTTTTGAACGCCTCTATCTTCGTAACGACTACATATACAGACCTCCGGATGTGCTCATTAAATTCAGAATGTCATTTTCTGTAAGTATACCAAATTTTAAAACTATCCGATTTGTATCCAGGCTTTCTAGAAAAATACTTGACACGAAATTATTTCTGAAACGGTCAGTGATGCACGCAACAGGTGGGCTCGTTGAAATCAATGCGTTGATTTCTATAGGCACGCCGTTTTGAAGTGGTCTGAGAGATTTTTCAATTTTGTCCAAAAAAGTTTTAACTATCAGAAAAAGGTCGATTTTTTATAAAATTAAAAAACTATTTTTTCTTCATACCTCGATCGAAAGTATGTACTTTCGTCCCTTTTAGCAGGGACGAAAGTTTGACATTTACTCCCTGTTATTTATTATATTAAATGACAGCGGTATCCCTAGTTACGAGTATAAATACGCATGAGAAATTTTTTCCTCCCGCCGTTCTCACTAGGAGTAAATGTCAATCTTTCGTCCCTGCTGACGAAAGTACGTACTTTCGAGCGGATATGAAGAAAAATCGTATACACCACACGGGCCTTAAAAGTTGAAATCTTGGCCCTGCGCGTCATGATGCCTTCGGCTTCGCCTCGGGAAATTCAACTTTCGGCCCTTGTGATGTAATATACTATTGTTACGAAATGGTTTAGGCGGCCTTGAATTAACAGAAAATGACTGACCACATTCAAAAATAAGCTCAAGTTCCCGTGACCTATTCAAACTGTTTAAAATTTCATAAAATGTTCATAAAGTACTTAAATATACACATTTACTTATTTTCTTTCCTAATGGAAATGACAAAAGAGTATGACGAGTTTATCATTTTTTTTCCTTATAATTTTCGAATGAAAGTGTTCCATAAACGGTTTTCAAATGAAATATCATTCTTCAGTCTTGCAGTTAGTAGATTCAGATGCTTGAGCCAGACGTTTCTGGCAAATATTGCGAATGTACGGTTGATTTAATCGTTCCGCTTCACGCAATATACGTCTAACGTCTCGCAACCGATTGTATCTCACGGCAAGCAAATACGCAGACTTCAGCTGTTTACATTCAATATATGCCGTAATCTAAAAAACAAAAAAATGCCAAAATTATTTAATTATCAATTATTATTATTTAGCTTTAACGAGCGCCCGGACGCGATTAGGAAATAAAAATGTAAATAATCATCAAATCGGTGTACACAATATGTATTTTTTTTGAGGGCACCAACAGCTATGGTCGATTGTACATAATATTCATAGACGCTCGACAGCTGAGACCCCTAGCACTAAACAGCAAATCGCCAAAGTTTCATTGTAATCGGATGCATGATATAAGAACGCACAGGAGACGAACAAACAAACATATTCATTTTAATAATTAAAGATGATACGCGTATATTGCGACACGTTCGTTACATTTTGATTTTCATGTATAATAACGTGTCAAAAAATATTTATTTAAAAAAATTAGCAAAAATTCACCGTTTCGAGAGATATTTCATGTGTTCCAGCTTTTCTTCCGCACTGTATTACCATTAATAGACGATCGAACTTGGTACGGACCGGACAACGGATATGGTCCGCTCCGTACCAAATCTGTTCGTCTAGACCAGGGGCGGGCAAACCTTTTGATCGTCGGGCCACATTGCTGATGAAAATTAGACCGCGGGCCAAAAATTTGGAAAGCAAAAAAAAAGGTCCTTTCATTTCCTCAACAAAAAGGTCTTTTTCGTCTGTTGTGGCCCTTGCTATTTACCATTTTTCTAAAAAAAATGTTATGCGCCAAATTATATTGGTAAACTACTTTCGCTCTTAACAATCATTTATAAAATGCTTTGCGGGCCGGATAAAATTCCACTGCGGGCTGGATCCGGCCCGCGGGCCGCCATTTGCCCAGGCCTGGTCTAGACAGTATTATGCATGTCCGATCGGTTCGATGGTTTGCATATCGTACTTGGTCCGCTTTGTACTAAATCCGCGCGTGTATAGTAAAGTATTAACAGACGATTGAACTTGGTACATATAACGACGTCATTAGTCATGATCAAAATTCGAAACGTTGTGCAACATGGTATAAATTTTGACAGAACGCGAAGTTCTTGGACACAAGGAGACTGACAGATTCGGTCGTCTGTTGCAGATCCGCCGTACCGTGTCCGTTCCCGGCCCATACCAAATTCGATCGTCTATTAATACTATAAGACTACGTTTCAAACAAAAGCCACATACTTTTACAGCGACGTCCTGAATAAGGTGAATTAAACTTTCAGTGTATCCTTTTTCGTCTTTTGACAGACTGCTTGCGGCTGCATCACAATTAGACAAGGTACGAACGGCTAAGACTAGGGCTTCATCGCACATAGTGTCCATCACCTCCTTGGATACGCCGCTTGTACGAATGCACGAAACCAGCTTACTGACATCTGAATATCGTTTCGACAACACGAGTTGGCGAGTTACTATGCAATACACTTTGCATGCATCAAGTTGGTAATCCTGGATGATTCTGTTTAAATATGAAAATTTCAGCTAAATAATAGACAGGGATATACAGGTGTCCCATTAAGAATGGGACATAGAACAACCGCAGATTCTCCAATTCAAAATAAAACGATTAAGCGAAATACGCTTAGATAAAATGTTACTCGCTCTACCAGTGGCGTACGGCAGGAGTAAGTAATGCTTGTACCCCTTCTAAATGTTACGCCGCTGTCTAAATTTTAATTTTGACTATAATTTTATTTTTTTTTTGATATTTTCTAAGTCAATAATGTACACTTGTTAGTTTGTTGTAAAGTCATTGGTTTTCGAGATATTCGCAGTTAAAGATAGATAGACATGTAGGTACTTTTTATTTGTATTATTATTATTAATAATATTCATTTTTACAATTTTGTCTTAAAAAAACTGCGAATATCTCGAAAACCAATGACTTTACAACAAACTAACAAAAAATATCAAAAAAATTAAAATTATAGTCAAAATTAAAATTTAGACAGCGGCGTAACATTTAGAAGGGGTACAAGCATTACTTACTCCTGCCGTACGCCACTGGTAGAGCGTACTGAACTAATTTTTTTATTGTTAGGTGCATTTTATGATATTTAACAAGTGTGCCGATTTGAGTAAAATTATACGGTGTATTAAAAAAATTATGGACATTAATAATTTTTCAGTTTTCAACTTCAACACCCCGTATTTCGAAAACGAGTAACATTTTATCTAAGCATATTTCGCTTAATCGTTTTATTTTGAATTGAAGAATCCGCGGTTGTTCTATGTCCCATTCTTAATGGGACACCGTATACCTTTACGCACATTTTTTGCTGCCCGCAACTAATCACATTCTAAATAAACCGGTGAATACAAATCTATGTGGATGTTTCCAAATTCTCAGATGTTCAATTCAGATTCGCAAAGAACATCTGAATACTCAGATGTTCAATTCAGATTCGAAACTGAACATTTGAATTCTCAAATACTCCTTTCAGTAAGTAAATTCCTATCCGCAAACTAGTGTTTTCATAAGATTTGTAAGCACATTTTAATCTTTACTAAAGTGAGAATTTTTTCGGTATTTTTAAACACGTCTAAAAGCAAGATTGCAAACAGTGGCGTAACAATAGGGCAAAATGCCATGGACCCCCGGCCCAGAGGACCGTAGCACAGGAGGATCTTACGCACTTATTATCACAACGTTTATAAAAATTTGTCACGGGCCTCAAACGGTATAGTTACGCCTCTGATTGCGGGGCTAAGCAGTCGACAATTTATTAGTATGGCTTTGAAATAGTATCATGTAGGCATTTTTTAGTATAAACAAGATATATTGGCTTTTCTGTATTGTTTTGCAGTGGAAATTTCAATGATTACAAATTTCGAACATAAAACAGAAAAATTCAATCAATAGCGAAAATCTTACCTAAAAGCGATGCCAAAACCTTCATCAATGTTTCCTCCGCTTAGTATCACCAAAACTGCCAACTGAATTTTCTCGATCTTTGTTCCAAACAACGTAGGAATTTTATTTTTACTTAAATTTGAATTATCTAAAAAAAAACATGTTTCTTATTTTAACTAGAAATCATTAAGTTAACAATCGCGTTCATTTTCCCAACTGACACAGATGCGTTTCCATTATTTGGCATATTTACTCCTTTCTCGACGCAGTCTCTATTTTCCTTCCCTCCCACTCCTTCTTTTAAAATATTATATATGTACTAGTGATGTGCCGGATCGTTAAAAATGTATATCCGCGGATACGGATCTGAATACGGATTTTTGGTTTCAAGATCCGCGGATACGGATACGGATCTTAACTTTCTTAGAGTACGCGGCGGTACATATTGCACATCGACCTTTGGAAAGAGACTATCTGTAATGGGAAAAAGTAATTGACCTCTTCAAGAGTTAACTCTCATAACAGATTGTCTCTTTGCAAAGATCGATGTGCAATATCTCATTATAAAGATAGTTGATTTAGTACCTTTGAGTTATGTACTATTAGTATGGTACTCACTACGATAAATGTTTGCAATAAAAAGGTGCCAAATACGATTTAAAAAATAAAAAATAATCTGAATGGAATTAAACAGGTTTTCATTATTACCTAATCACCTATATAAATAAAATTTCATCTATGAATTGAAAATTAATAAGGCAAAAGATCCGTAGAAGATCCGCCAAAAACTAACGGATACGGATAAGGATCTTTCCTCTCCCTCAGATATCCGCGGATACGGATATCCGGCACATCACTAATATGAACTTCAGGATGGATTTAGGCTACTTATATATTATCCTGTTAAAATCATAGAAGCGCTTTTTCATGGAGACCAATTTTGCAATGTAAGTCGACGAAAAAACAGTGAAAATACACAAATTTGGGCAAAGCCAGACTGAGCCACTAGTATATTATAATCATACAATGTATTTAATATTGTAAAAATGATTCTCCTAGAATTTAAAAATGATTAAAAATCAAGTTTTCATGGCGATTCTAAAATAACAAACTGACCGCTATCGACAAAATAAGAAGTGTCAGGCAGCAGCTTTAATGTAGGGCGCCCGGATCTCTCACACAACGCGAGAAATTTCGTCACTTCCATCTGTCGCCATATTGTATTAATATGTTTATCTATATCGCGGGGATCCATTTTCAGCATCAGAGATTTCTGGCTATCCTGAGATACGTTGCTTATTTTTCGAACTGAAAAAAAAGAACCACATTCACATCGAAGTTATTCACAACCTTTATACCTCGGACACAGTCAGTATTATTATAAAACTCGCTTAGAGTCGATAGATTTATTAACCTTTTATAAAAAGATGTACTAAGATGAAGAAAATAACAAACAATCAAACAAATAATATCATTTTAAGTTTCTTGACCTGACGAAAAAGTTTAAATTATTAATTTTTTAATGAACATATCTCGTGACAAGTTTTAGGTCAGGTCAACAATGATAAAAAAGGATTTTATTTGTTAGATTTATTTCTGTTTTAGTCATCCACTCTATAATTTATACAAAGCATGGCTGTATTATCATCAAAACAGTCTGCCGACCAAAACTAGCCCAAAACATGGTATGCCTACCATTTTTAAATTCCATAGTGACCTGAATATCGTGACTGCAGCATCAGGTCATGGTTAAGCCGGGTATACACTCGCGAGCCGAACCGATCGTGGAAGGTTCGTGTCATGTTCATTAATGTCATCTACACGAACCAATCCCGAACTACTACGAAACGCTGCTAAACAAATACTCGACTAAGTGACGAACCTCCAACGACGTCGTCCCAACTTACACCAGGTTCGCTGTGTGTTCGTCAAAAAAACCGACCCTCGATGGATCCCCTCGAGCGGTTCATTCGGCGTTCGGCACACCATCCCAATTATGTTAGCTACTGGTCCGCGATAGGTTCGGCTTGCAAGTGTATATTTGACTTTATATATCGATCCTAGACAAATATGCAGTTTCGAAGTAATAGGGCAAGTGGAAGTGGTTCAAAATCGACTTGCGAGATTTGACCCCAAACTGACTAACTGACAAACATGTGAAGTTAAATAAAAGAATAACCCACCAGCTTGCACTTTGACCCACTGATCAGATTCTAATTCTCTCTTGAGATGTTCTTGCGCAGTGCGCAAATAATTAATGTTTGCGCACAGATCTGCATAGCTGGTAGCACCAGCCATATAAAAGCGGATACAGGTCATGGCCGCACGAACAAAATCCTGCATCCATAACAACAGTGCGTATAAAGTACGGAGCATTCCTGTGTTGTCCAAGTACCGGCAAATGTGCAGTAAGCCTGTCTAAATGATAATGGAAATATTAAAAGCAATAATATCAAATTTTAATTGCGATATCCAAGGTCATAATATATAAAACTATAGCAAAGTGTTTGATATTGTTGTTGTATGAAACTATAGATATATATATTTAATAGATTGCGGATACACTAGCGCCTCCTGTACCTTTTAGAAGCCATTTTATACGTGGAAAACGCCGTAAAAAAAGCGCGAGATTCAAAAATATTAATTATTTTATAATATGATTTTATTGAGAAAAACGACAAAACTCACAGTAAACAGTGATATTTCGCTCCATACCTATTTTTATACTGAAACGTTTCAAAAATTACAAAATTGAGCATAAAGATAATGTAAAAGCTTAGAACATTTTACATTGTCAATTTGGCATCAAGGTTGACAAGCATTAATGCCAATCTGACAATGTAAAATGTTCTAAGCTTTTATATTATATTTATGCTCAGTTTTGTAATTTTTGAAACGTTTCAATATAAAAATAGGTTTTGGAGCGAAATATCACTGTTTATTGCGAGTTTTATTGTTTTTACATCAACATCATATTATAGAATATTTAATCTTTTTGAATCCCGCGCGCTTTTTACGGCGTTTTCCACGTACAAAATGGCTTCCATATGGCTTCTAATTGGAACCATTCCGCACAATGCTCAAGGATAGGCATCCAATATCTATTAATATATATATATATATCTATGTATGAAACACACATTGTAACAGTTACAATGCTATATACTATATAGGAATAATTTATTTTTCAAGCATCACCTTCCGGGCTTAAACTCTGAACTTTCACTATCGTGGCAGATGACACGTCTGAACAACCAATCATTTTCATAATAAAGCATATTTGCAACTGTATTTTACACAATCCGAGAGCTTTTAGACTAGACATAGTAGAGTTGGCATCATTGGAAACCGGTATGGTGCCAAAATGACGACTAGCATTAAATTTGAAGTATTTCCAAAACTGCAATTTGGCAAGAAATAAACTGAAAAGAAAATACAACATACCCTCCAAGTTGTCAAGGTGCTGTCAATTTCCGCCATGATTTCTTGTAATTCTTCGACGGAGCCGTTTTTCAAACACGACAAGTAAATCTCAACATATAGGTCGTGTTCAACGGCATTATCTTTCAAATACATAAGTGCTTTCCTCATGTGACCATGTTTTAAATAAAAATTAATAATTCCCGAATGAGATCCATACTGCATTAAATAGTACAAACACTCATCGTAAAAATACTGATCCATATGAACGTTCACGTTCGTTAAAGGCACTTTTGAATTACTCCGAGATAGATGTTTCGGTGAAGTTTTATTACTGCCTTGGCCGTCCGGGTACAAACTATTAAAATTTCCTTCTCTTATATGTTTCAAATTTGTTAATTTATTTAAAATCAACAGAGCATGATCTTTCGGTAACAATGAAGTGAAATTTTTATCTGCTGAAAAATTTATTCTAGTGGCTTCTACATTTAATCTCGCGGTTTCCGCATTCAATCTTCCGACTTCAGCATTTTTTAGAACATTCGGGTCCAAAATACAAGCCGTAGATTCCAAAATATCTATAATTTCGTCGATAAGTGGCGGGTTTTTGACGGGCCGACAACTACCGGATGTAACGCTGATATTCGACGATCTTGATTTGGAATGTCGTAATTTAATGACGTGCTCCGGTTTGTTTTCACGAGGTAGAGATTCGGTCGATGATGATTGAATTTCTTTTTGAAAACATACTTTATCCAGACAATGTTCAAATTTTTCACGAGCTTGATATAAACATCCCGCTTTTAAACAAGTTTTTCCCCAAGCGGCAAAAACGCCTACAAAATAAAAATAAACGTTATCACCATTGAGTAAGGTATTATTTTAATCAATGTTAATAATGTTATCATGTGCTGAGGTTAGCGTCCAGTACGATAATCTTGCTTTTATTGCGCTTGCGTTGTTACAAAAATAAAAAAAAATCCTAGTTGATATTTGAACCTCTATGCATAAAGTGGCTCAAGATTAATAAGAAAAAATTCGCAGGTTTGTGGACAATAGTTGTATTTATAAATGTACGACGTTTCGTCTATAAATTTAGACTAAACATTAATTACTAACCATAGCAATTAACAAAAGTTAAGGTACATAAGATAAAAACATGGCAACAAGTTTATGTATAAATTTTTAAACAATAAAAATAAAAATTAAAAATTCGAAAGTTAGTTCAATTTCATAATATAGTTGTACTGACTACTTACATTTTGAGTGTCTGTTCTATAATTAATCGAATTGTTTTTTCTAATAAAACACATTTCACTGATATTACGGTTTTAGTACAACTATTGTCCACAAACCTGCGAATTTTTTCTTATTAATTATTATCGATGGACACGATATCTAATATATATGACTCAAGATTATTTGAATGTCAAATTTAGTTTAGTATTTTATTCACAGATGGTCATAACTGATAATGAAACAGTTTTTGTAAGTACCTAATGCGAGTAGCTTCTGTTAGCTTACGAATGCATGTATGGGCAATGTGCAATTCGCTGTGTGGAGCTAACTGGCGGTTCTATTTGAAAATAGTCGCAATTTCAATTATAGGATATAATACGAGGAGAAAAAAGACAAATTATTTATGTAGTGAATTGTAAGTGAATAATTAAACCCTGTTGGTATTTGTAAGATGTTTTCTTATTTTTTTGATTAAAATGTTACTTTATGCGTCATTTTTTTAATTGTTGCAAGTTTACATTAAATATAATGCGACAGAACTCGCGATTTCATCATACGTCAAGTTTTGTTGTATTTTTTAACAAAATATTTTAAAGAATTATCGACAAAAATCGACTTTTTCTAATATTGACATGAATAGTGTTGGCAATGCAACAAACATAGACGTGACAAACCATAGTAGCGAACCATGCGCAAGTTTTCTTATTTTGCCACCGCGAGCGTGACTTTGGAAACGGTTTAGCTCCATCTACTTGCACATAGCCCATTATTTTTGTTATAATACAAACCAGTCTTATCAAAGCCAGCTTTTGTGGAAACATCGAGGGCCAAATCCCACCTTTCGTTATCCATTAATTTGTCTCTCAATCGTCTCAAACCCTTAGTTCCAAGCGATTCCGTCAGTAACGAGACTCGAGGTGGTAACAAGGAACTGGACGGACTGGTAATACTATTGCACTGCGACAACAATTTCAAACAGTCGTTGGCAGCCAACATTGCAAGCAAGTCTGTTTGACTGAGCAAGAGATCGCATTTGGATAATTCTATATCGAGAGAACACTTTGCACATCCCACTTTTGCAGCTATTAGAAGCGACCTGAAAATTAGAAGTTTTAAATTTAGAGGTCTCGTTCACTGACGACCGAGTACTTTTATGAAACCTTACAGAATTCAAATGTAGGCGATAAGGACAGAAAATAATATTGTGCGTACGTCGTAACGCAAAAAAGAGAGAGACTTAACTACTTGCATTCTACCAATCTCATGAATTTAGAAGGTTCGTTTTGGTCTCAAATTAAAAGATAAAGACACGCTAATGAACACTTTTTAAAAATACTTAAAATCTTTTGGATCAGAACTGACGTAAGCCAGAATACATTTTTAAAATTTAGCTTAAAGCGTCCCAAGATTCAGTTTTAATATGGCGCACAAAATCTATTCTCGGATATCAGAATACGACTGTGAACTTGTAATAAAGTTATAGGCCAGAGGAGGGGTTTGATCCCTCTTAATAACAAAAATATTCAAATGTTAAATCATAATCAATTACCTTAACATCTGTATAACCATATTGTAATCGATTTCATTATTAATTATTCCCGGTTGAGTCGACTGTAGCAGTTGCATCATTGCATTACATTGCTGTAAAAGAAATCTGAAAACAAACAAATTGCATTTTTATAAGTCTTCCCATGAATCAAAATTTGATAATTTCGAATAGTTCAGACATAAAAAAATATTCAAAACTTTGATTAACGTCTGAATATAAAAAAAAAGACGGGTTGCACTCCGGGAGTGCCGGCAGAAGTGAAAACTTGAATATTAACGTCTTACGAATTTTCGATCAGATCACGTGTCCTGACGCGACTTTAACATTTTTTACCCATTACAAAAAAAGTGTACAAAAGTTTTCGTCTTACGAATTTTCGATCAGGTCTTACGAATTTTCGATCTGACGCGAGTTTAACATTTTTTACCCATTACAAAAAAAGTGTACAACGCCGCTAAAGAAGTTTTCACTTCAAAAATATTATGTTATATCCTTCCTTTTAATTGCAAACAATAATTAAAGAAATATATATTTTTTAACCTCTGAGCATAAGCAGCCATATATGATGAGGAAGAACAGTCACGCTTCTTTATTAATAAATTATCTACCTTGTGGTTCGCACAGATTAGTGGGTATAACACACAGTAGTTAACCGAGCACCAAGGTCATAAGAGTAAGCAAAGCGCGTAAGAGAGAAAAATACTTCGTAATCGTTTATAATTCTAAATTCGAATTTACTGTTAAAAATCCTAAATATCAATAGGTACCTAGCGTAGTTTCCGTTTTCCGAGTGCAGTTTGAGAATAGATAAACAGAGCGATACGCTCGGAGCGTATTCGTATGAAAATTCGTCTCGAACAGTCGCGTTGTGAGTTTCGTCTGCAGTCAACAACCAATAATCACCAGAAAAATCATTGTCTGAATGGCCGGTAGATGAACGATCGCTACGAGATGGTCCGACGGGTTGAGACATTGTCTGATCGTAACAGTGAATGCATACACGAACGGGAATGTCGCCATACTGTGAAATCTGAAAGGAGTTACACATGTTATTGAATCAAAATGTATACTAATATTATAAAGAGGTAAAGTTTGTAAGTTTGGATGTAGGAGGTAATCTCCAAAACTATCCATCCAATTTTTTATAAAAATTCATCGATAATCATAGAGTACCTATATATTGCGGCGTTAAAATAAAAGCGCTTTTCGTGGAGACCAAGTTTGCAACGTAAGTCGACGAAAAAACGGTAGCAATCTATAAATTCGGGCGAAGCCGGACTGGGCCGCTAATACATTATGTATCGAACAAGACGACATTGAATATAACGATATGCCGGCTGTAAAGACCAAACATAAGAGTCCCGTTTGATTTCCATAATAAATATACGAACAAAATATATTGCCTCGAAAGACAAATCGGTTATAACAACTGATTTTTAGTCATATGGTATCGGTTTTAGCGACGTATTTACTAGTATTTTAAAGAATTTACCTTTAGTTATTTTTAAGAGAGATTTTTTTAGAGGTAATAATATATGTGCTTTTTGAAATACATTATACATGATAGTATATATTATATAATATGCAGATATAAATATATTATGTATGTATACATGCCTTGTGTTATCTATACTAATATATAAAGCTGAAGAGTTTGTTTGTTTGAAAGCGCTAATCTCAGGAACTACTGATTCAAATTGAAATTTTTTTTTTGTTGGATAGCCCATTTATCGAGGAAGGCTATAGGCTATATAATATCACGCTACGACCATTAAGAGCGGAGCATTAATGAAAAATGTTGCAAAATGTATCTCAAAAATAAGTTTCTATTCAGATGAAATGCACTAACTAAATATACTCATATTAGCGTTGTGAGTACACAACGTCGTATGGCTCAATCGGTAGAGCATGCGACTGTCAATATCAGGGCCGTGGGTTCAAGCCCCACGTTGGGCGAAAATATTTTTATTTTTTTTATTTTCTACATTGCTTTCTTCTAAGGCTTACATTTAAATTTATTTTAATTTTATTTAATTAATTAAAAAAAAATTATTATTTTAAAAAAGTATAAATACTGCTTTTATCGACAAAAGCTTTTGAACAGTAACTCCGATCATCATGACATTTGGACACAACATTCGTCTCGGTAAACTAAGATGAATGGGTGCACTCATGTTCCTCCCTTCCCCATTCGTCCTTTTACACCCGGGTGAAACCGGACGGGACCGCTAGTGTAAAGACTAAACAAAATGAAATCTATTCGGATATATTGTGCCTAATGAATAAAATTAAAACGACTGCTTTTTTCTTAAAATTTACTAGGAAGAGCTTACATTTATATGAGCTTATTCATATACATTTAAGCATTTCTTAGTAAATTTATTAGTCTCTCTCTATTTGAAATTACCTTTAAACGTTTCATTGAACACGTCGAGCAAATCACTCTGCCGCAGCGTCGACAATGATGGCGCCTATTGAACATTGAAAATATAGTCACTCGGCAGCACATGCACTCCGTTACCTAAAGTAAAACAATTTTCAGTGTGCCAAACAATTAACTAATTTTTAAACTAAATAAATCAGTCAAAAATGTTCGTCTTTTTGTTTAGATTTAAAATATACAGTAATGAATTAACGTCAAATGGTTTCCAGTACTACGATCGTGATTTATCTGCTTACCTCATAGTTTCCGATCCACTGACTTTTGTCAGGGACCAACTCAGGCATAACGAATGCAGGTTTTTCTACATCAAAACTGAGCGAATCAATCGACTGCATTAATTTACTGTCGGAAGATTTACTTCCACTGCTTGTCGTATTGTCGCTGGATTGAACTTTCACTCGGAACTCAAGTGATTTTTCAGCATAATTTCTCAAAAGCGCGTTGACTTTAGCCAACGTCAAATCCGAACCGGTCTGTACTTTTCCACTTTCAGATTCAGGAATGATCGGATTGATAATTTTCAAGATTTGCGACAATTTTTCTAGTCGAGTATTCATAATTAACTGTTCGATGATCAGTAACGGTTGATCGATAATACACCATAGTTGTTCACATTCGTTTGCGTTTAAGCAACTCAGTATTTTAATTCCGGCGCTAATATTTCTATACGTCCCGTCACTTAGGCACTTTAAATGATCTACAATGAACTGAAGCTGATCCAAATTTTTTAAAAGTTTTAGTAATTTTTTACACACATCTTTTGCTTGTGCTAATGGTAAAAAATCAAGTATATTTTTTATTCTCTTTAAGCTATAAATGCCGCTTTCGAAAATCTGTTGAAGAAAGTCTGCACTAAATAGGTGACTCAAATTTTTTTGCAAAGGAAATACATCGATCCATCGCAAAGCAATGTTGACCTAAAAGAAAAGTCAGTGCTCTGTAAATTAAAAACCGCAATTAATAGTACATTTGGCGCCAAGTCAGATTATTTTCTAATATTTAAAAATTATAACAAAAGATGGCGATACATTTGAGTAGAAAATTCCTCGGGGGAAAAATTAGAATTAGAGCTCCCAGGAACCCGAGCTCGTACCAGTCGGTCTGTGTATGCTGGCTGACAGATTATCTAATACACACATTGACGCATCTATAATTAGGCTTTTGAAAAAAAAATAATTATCGATTATTTTATTGTATTTTAAAACTTTATTATAAATAATATTGATAATCGATGCGAAAAACTTTCAAAAAACTTTTTTTAAATTAATTATAATTTATAAGCAATTTAAAATTGATAAAATATTTAAAAAAATCACGTGACTGCAAACGCACTAAAATTGTTTTTGACAGTTGTGACGTCATAATGGTAAAATGTATATACGCAGTATACTATCAATGGCTTCTACATGTGTATTGACTAAAACATTATGACGTCACATTATGTTCGGGAAATGTCGGCGCGTTCTCGGAACTGGGTACAAAAATTTATTTTTAATTTGATATAACTTTTAAATTATATCGAAAATAAAAAAAAGAAAAATAGTTTTGTTATAAAACTTATATACGATCTTTCCATTTATGGCAAAAAAAAATTTCATTCAAAAGCCCAATTTATAATCTATCTATTTAAGTACAAGATGATCGATGTCTATACTTACGAGTTTCAGATCAATAAGAGTTCTTAATACGTTGGCCGGGTTATTTTTAGATTCTTTATGGACTTTGTACCATTCGTCAAATATAGTACACTGACATATATCTTCGTAAATATGTACTTTATTCAGCCACTGTTCTAATTCAGATCTTTTATCAGTATCAATATTTTCGTGAGTCTTTATCAATCCGTTCAAAACCTCGATACAAGCGTTTCCAGGCCAATATTTCAAATTACTCAAAACACAAGAAATTCTCAAATCTAAGTCGCTTATAAATTCCGAATACTTATAATTTCCGTTCTCGGCTAATTTAAATAAAATCAAATCTCTTAAGCGAAGTAAGTTCTTATTGGAATCGATTTGTATTTTTGGTAAATTATCGATGATTTCAAGCGAGTCGTGCAAATTATCTGAATACATGTCGGCCGATAAAATATCGTAAATGTACGAATACAGCACGTCGATTTGTACGTAGTGTTGAAGAGCAGTTAGACACGCGTTGTCTTTGAATAAGGTTTTTGTCACGTATACTTTGTGTAATTCCATCAGCGATTCAAAACGCACCGTTCGACCCGACACGAATTCGATCGAATCGATTTTACATTCCGGATAAATTCCAGTTAACAGATATGCAAGTATCCAGTTTTGTTGATTAACATATTGTAAAACACTTTCGCTAGGCATTTTGAGTTCGCATTTTCGATTTTCGTTATTATAGCTTTGTTTTAATTTGCATGCTAACTGTAATACGTCCGATATTTCAGAATGTATTTCGATCTCGGGAATATTTTGCAAACCGCATTCAATTTTGGGAACGCAATTTATAATTAAATGATAAGGTAAATTTAATTTTAATTGCGTAAATACATCCTCCAATGCATCCGGATGTATGTTTTGTTCAAAAACAAGTGCACCAACAATATCTGAACGACTCACAAATAATATATCAAAATATGACGCGATTGGAATATTTTTTATTTTTGCATGATTTACTAATTGAGCGAGTAATTTTAAATAATTAAAAATACGAGTTAAATAGTTAACCTCACTGCTGACACTTCCAGATGTTTGGAAATCGAAAAATAATTTGTTAATTTTTAAAAAGGAGTTGTGTAGTTCGTGTTCAACGTTTAAACAAGTTTGTTTTGTATTCACAGATGGCATTGAATTTCCAAAAGCTTTTATCATTTCTAATAGCGATTTCTCAAATGCTAACAGTTTTTGAATTTGTTTTCCGTTTAATGGGTATCGATATGTATTTAATATATTATTAATAGCTAAATTATTATGTTTGGAGTTAACTTCATGGAACACTTGTATGACAGTTTCATAAAATTTGTAATAATCTGAAGTTGGCTCCAAGGCGTTCACATGTCTTCGACACATGTTCATAAAAATAGATGAATGTTCTTTACTACTTCCTAATGTTATAGCCATATCAAACAAATTCATAAAAATTTCATTTTTATCAGTTGTATCTTTCAAAAACGAATAAAGTTTTGAGTAATTTTCAATAATAATTTTATATTCAAAATTTTCTTTTATTAAATTTGTTGAAAAAAATGTTTCGACAAGATTTGTTACTGTGGCCGAATCGTACACCGAACTTGAAACTAATTTGAGATTCTCTAAGCTCAAATCTTGTATGGTCGAAGAATTATTGGCCAGTGTCCGATTTTGAGATTCGTTGAAGACGGAACGAAGTTTCGTTTTCAAAAATTGTAAATTTTCCGTAAATTTTACTTCTGAAGCAAGAGAACTTTCTTCCAGTGCAAACATCTAAAAACAATTTGTTTTTATTAATTACGTACTTTTTTTAGTTTATAAGAGATTTCAAAATTATTAACGATACTAATGTTCGGTTGTAACTGGGTTACCTTTGTTAAAAATATTTTTAATTTTGCGATATGTCCATACAAAATGACATTTTTAATTTAGAATGTGCCGGGTGGATGATTAGGGATTTGATATCTCTATTTGACATTGACTCTGACATCTCATGGGTAGAAAATGAAAAATGCGGTTTTGCGATCGGGCCACGCTTCCATGTTAAATCTCTAATGGTTCTGATTTGAACTCAGTAACAAAACAGCTAGATTTTTCATAACATTTCCTGGGCAACCGCTAAGTTGTCAATATCATTAAAAACATGTATATTTCAAAATATGTTTTTTTGTTAATAATTTGCAATAGCTATGCTATTTGGCCACCGGCATACAAAGTGAACTTATCTCAAGAAGAGACATTCGGAATATTCGATGAATCCTACAACGAACAAAACGAAGACATTTTAAGTCAACAAGATGAAATGTTAAATCAAAACGATTTGGAGCAATTTTTGTTTCCTGAGGGTCAATTAAAACTTCAAAGACTGCATGAGTTAATATACTGCAATAAAAGAAGAAATCTTGCTGATTTTAATGTATTATGTACCTAACGGTTAACTTTTTTTTCAGTCACGCATCGAGTTATAATAACAAATTGATAAAAAAAATTAAAAACCTTAATAAACACAATACCGAAGAAAGATATATTTGGAATAGCGAGCTCTACTATAAAAAAGACAATAAAACAAACATGGAAGAGCATATAAACAACAATACTGAGAGAACTGAAATAACGCCTAGAAATTTTAGATCAAGAAAACAAATTAATGAGACAAAAACACCCACTAATCAAAATGAAACAAAGAATAGCGAGGATTATTTATATAATTATGAAGCGTTTAAAGCTGAATACTATGATGAAATTAACAAATTGTCTAAAAATGAGACTTTTGAATATAAACAGGTACAAGATGAAGAAACATTTCATGATGCTCTGGAAGCCCTGACCGATTTTAAAAAACTCCCAGAGAATTGCACTAAAGAAGAAATGAAGGGTATTGGTAAGAAATATTCTACTACTTTTATTATAAATTCATTCATAGCTGTATATCAGTTACTAAAACAAAAGAAATCGGCCAGAAACAATACTCCTTGATCTCTACACTACTTACTTTAAAATAATTCATAATATAATACAGCTATACTGGCATTAATTGTTAAAACAAAAACAGTCAGAATAATTTGTCTCTAATCTGTACGCGGCATTTGTTAATTAAAAAAATAGTCAATAAGAGCAAAGAAACACTATCCTATAATCTTTAAATTACTAACATTACAATCATTCACAATACTGAAATGCAGTACAGCTACACTGTCATTTGTTAAAACAAAAAATAATCAGCAAGAAAAACATTCTTTAATCTACACTACTTATATGTCAGTTGCTAACACCAAAATTATTACTAAACTTAGGTATCAATGCCGCAAGATGTTTAATGAGCGATTATAAAAAATCAATACAGAAAAAAGATAAATGGAAGATTGTCCGCCGCATTTCGTACATATCAATGTTTTGGTTTTGCGTTTATCTAGCCATTGCCATTCCCTGCTGGTGTCAAAGAGGTGAACAGTATTATTTATTTACAGCATTTTGATACGTGTTTTCGCACAAACAATAAATCTACTGATACTTTTTAAAAGAGGCGTATTTAGATTTAAAATGTATGCTGACTAATGAATTTTGGTTGTCTTTCTATTGCAACAAAAAATTACTACCACACACTTATTGGTTAGTTAAAAAGTACGCTTCAAATGCAATTTTAAATAGAACTTTAAAATTACGTAAAATGTTTAAAAAAAAAAAATCAAAAACTGACGAAAGTCTTGATTTATAATAAAATAAAACTATTTTTTGCAGGATGGTGCTGTTGTTGTTTTCGGTGCCAATTTTGTCAAGCTCGAAAACGTCTTGACGTCGTTAAAAAATACATGGCTGATAATCCACCCGGAACGTTTATCGATTCTAATAAAACTACTATTAAATACAAACCAACTGAATATGAATCAGACGCTTATATACGGCTCGAAATTGCAATAAAACAATTATAAACATCAAACGACTTACCCGTATTATTTGATCGATTTGGTCATAATTTTCTTGTGAAAGACAGATATAAATTAGCGTTTCTGGTGACGCCAACATATAACTCATTAAATCGTTCGATTTGTTTTTAAAAATTTCATGGTTATCACTTCGGTTTCTCACTTTTGGTTTCGATCTACCGGTCGAGCATGCAGTTTCAGACCCTTCGCTGGATTTATCAGTTTCCAAATGTTGTCTAAGCGACTTTTTTCTTTTGTTACCGGCCGAATGACATTCCGATGTTTTATCTATTTCCGTCTCGCTATCGGTTTGTTCTTCGAAATCGATAACACAATGATTTTTACTCAAAGTTCCCTCCGTGCAGCCACACGAAATATTTACTTGTTCGCTACTAAACGTGTTAGTGTTTTGATAGAATGACTTGTCCGTCAACAACTGCAGACGCCATTGTGCATCGGTTACGCGTTTCCAAATTCTCTGTAGACTCCTTCGTGACTTCTGAAGTGAGATTAATTTTGATTCATCTCTTTTTAATTCTTGAATAAATTGACCTTGTATCTCGCTCATACAATCCTTTAAAACATTTAAAATATCTCTCAAAACACAGTTGTTGACAATGAATCCAAAAGAAATGTTTAATGCATTTACATTTCCCGCCGAACTAGCGCTCGGAGTTTCACCTGTTTTGTTATCGATTGCAGTGTATGACGTATCGGCAGATGCATCGGCCATCGAATCGAGTTCTTCAGGCTCTGACAAATACTCATAACGTACAAATAATACAGCGAATATATTTTCAATTATTTCAATTTGAAAATTTGTCGAATTCAGGAGTAATATTTCTGTTTTTGTTTCATCTAAAATTTTTGTAACGCACTGATAATACATTGCAGAGTCTTTTATATCCGTTACGAAAACGCAATTAAATATATTTGCGAGTATACGAAATCCATGGAATATTTTCTCGTCCCAATTGCTCTCAACATTCTCATGCGTGTGTAAATTATATTCATTTAATAAGCGATTATTTTCTTGTAATATCACAATAATTTTTTTCCAATAAGTATTGTTGTTCAAATCCACAAATCTTGCCAAAGTAGCTAAGCAAGAATTATTTCTAGCAACTCCAGTCACCGATTCAACGTTTAAACTTTTTTGAGTATTTTCTATGCAAAATTTCGTTATAACTAACAATCTTTTTACATCGATTATATATTCCCGTATAAACGAATCATGTACATATTTGTCAAGAAGAAAATTAACACATTCTGTTACTGAATCAAGTGTTTGAAGAGATATCGTTTCCAAATTAGTCAACGAAATTAACTTTAACAGAGTTATATTTCTAATAAAAGTATCACACAAAAACCCGTTTTTTCGATGAGAATTATGAAGGTTGATTAAATCTAAAATCCAGTGTTCTTTTTTGACAATTGTGTATTTGAAAACCGAACAATGATTTGAGAAATCAAGATTCGATTGTATTAAATGCAAATCTTGTAATTCATTCAATTTCGATAGAATTTGCAATTTTCTTTGTGATAGCAAACTAAGGTATGTAAATTTTCCATCGAGTTTGTTCTTTTCTATCATCTGACATAGCATCGGCGTGACCGATTCGTTTAATTCGTGGATTTTTTGGTTCGATAGCTCTATCTGAGGCAACAGAGCATAAAAATTTCTAAGCGCATCTTCTTTTATAGTTGAATCTAAAGACTTTTCAATCTGTTCCAGTAATTTAAAAGATACTTTCAAGTACAGATTTTGAAGAATGTTATCGGTTGTAATAAATTTTGGATTCCATAAGCAAATAAGTTTTTGAATTATTGCACTCGAAATGAAGGGTTGTCTCATTAGAGTATTTTGCAAAAATTGTATACTTTGTCGTGATAAATAAGGTTCTTGTACAGGAAATTCATTTACGTTATTTGATGCATTGATCTGCTCGTATAAAGTTAGAAGTTCCTAGGAAAAAAAAGTTAAAAATATGTATTTTACTATTGTTTTTAATCCGTAATAACTAATGAGGTCCATTATTAATGATAATAAAGGAGTATGTACATAAATTGTGAAATAATAACAAAGCAACAGGTTATTATAAATGTTACCAAAGGAATTTTTTTCGTGTAATTGTTTCTATCTCACTTACCTCTTTTACTAGGTTAGGAATGTCATCAAAACAAGACAGAATAATTTTGAATTCATCCATAATTCACGACAAAATAAAAACATATGAGATAACGAGTAACTGTATTTTATCATAAGAAAAGTTTGACAACAAAAGGAAATATTTTGTTCCCTTATCTTTTAACTCAAATACTAGACATGTCAAAACACAAACGTCAAACAAAAAAATAACCACGTGACATGGTGACAGTAGGAATTATCTAAGACATAAACCTCATATTCCCAATGAATTTATTAAATCCTAAAAATTACGCAACCGGCCACATAAACGAATTACGAAGTTTATATGTATAAAAAAAAATATAAAAATAAATTTAAAAATATATTTTTATTTTTTTCCCAGCAGCATTGCTGGAGTTAGGTTTCCTTTTTAAATCAGTAGCTTCTTCCTCTGTGCTGTTTTCATCGCTGTCATCTAAAAACAATACATTTATTTTATTTAAACGATAAATAACATAAATACTCTTTTGAAATATATAAAAATTGAACCATTTTCACTGTCGGCATCTCCCGTACCCTCCGTTATATTATTCGATTTATCAGCGTTTACTAATTCTGTTAAAAAATCGTTTACGCTAGTTTGAACGGTCGCTATTTTATTTATAAAATGCGAAATGTCTTTGGACTGTATATTTTCTGAAATTTCTTTTATGGATTTGCTGTTTTTAATAATTTTGACAGTAATATCAGCTGCGTTTTCCGCCATCTTTGTTTATATTTTAAGGTTCCAATTCCATGTATGGAGGCACCCTCCATAGTTCCATGATATACACGTTTCGCGTATTTCCTCCCTGACAAATGGTGGGAAATTTAAAAGTAAATAAAAACTTACAAATGAACACTATGAATTCTTCTCATTTTAACTGTAAAATAAACAATATTTTCAAAAAAAATATATAGGTACCAATAAACTATTTGTAGTGGGATTTCATAAATGATTAATCCGTTGCTAGGGCAACGAAGTGTACACACTAATGAAAGGACAGTCAATATTTTAAATTCTTGCAGTTTTCATTACAAAAAAAAATATTATTCCGTAAAAAAATGGAGATAAATGATGGAGAATTTACAAAAACTATATACACTATGGTAATCTGTTATTACGAAAATAATTCAAATTACAAATAAACAAATGACTGTATACTAAACATCAGCGTATAATTTTGTATCATTAGAAACAATTGAAATCTATAAATTATAATGTATTTGTTTCAGATTAAAAGAAACAGATACTTAGAAGCAGCCGATGTAATTACAACAATACCAGGTGCTGAAACAACAAGGGCAGGTTTATCTTTGTTAGGATACTGTTATTTCCACACTCAAGATTTCATGAGCGCTGCAAATTGCTACGAGCAACTGTCCTTACTCTGTCCACAAATAACCGAATACAAGCTTTATTACGCTCAGTCACTATACCAAGCGTGTATGTACGATAAAGCTTTGAAAGTCACTAACGATATAAAGAATCCAGATTACTCGAAACAGGTAAAGCAAATTTTTCACCTATCGATCAACAACATTGATATAAAAATTCACTTATTCATTTTTACATACAGGTTGTAAAATTAAAAGCTGCTATTAAATACGGCGAAGAAGATCTAGTGACTGCAAAAAGTTTTGTGGATTCATGTCCTAAAGACGATTTGGATACAGAAATAAACTTAGGATGTCTTTATTACAAAGTAAATAAAATAAATACTTTGCAATAAAAATATGATCTTACACATATTTGTTTCGTGTGAACTCTATATTGTAGGAAGGCAGATATGAAGAAGCTTTGGCTAAATTCATGCAATCACTTCAAGTTTCTGGATTCAAACCCCATTTAGCATACAACGTTGCACTGTGTCATTACCGACTGAAGGATTATGAACTCGCTAAAAAGTTTGTTGGTAGGTAGCAGTTTTGTAAAATAAATATTTGATTTTATGCACAATCATTGGTTTCTTATCAACGATTTCATTTTTTTGATACAGGTGATATAATCGAACATGGTATACGCGAACACCCGGAACTGAGCGTTGGTTCGGTTACAGAGGGTATCGAAACTCATTCTGTCGGTAATACACTATTACTACATCATACGGCTCTCGTCGAAGCGTTTAATTTGAAAGCAGCTCTTGAATATCAGCTAGGAAACGGTAAGATTAATATTATACGAACGCATTTGACTTTTTTTGCGTAATTCGAGCACCTTTTATTTGTTTTTAATAAAATGAGGTATGTATGGCGTCTCATGGCAGAAGAAACTGTTTTGTTTTTCATTCATCTCACCAAACTCTTCTGGCTATAAAATCTTATAAAACAGGTTGCAGTTTCGACGCAAAATAAGTCTCTTTTGTATTATTACCATTTTACTGTTTTACCACCAAACATTTCAGAACAAGCAGCCCGTGAAGCATTGACTGACATGCCTCCGCGTAACGAACCAGAGTTGGACGCTGTGACGCTACACAATCAAGCCGTACTGAGTGCAGTGGCTAGCGCCGGGGACCGCGTCGCACTCGGTCCTTCTACGTTCCGCGCTCCGGATGAAGCATTCGAGAAGTTGCAGTTCTTACTTCAACAGGATCCTTTCCCGGCGGAAACTTTTAATAATCTTCTGTTACTCTATTGTCAAAGCGACAGACATGAATTGGCTGCCGATATACTCGCTGAAAATACCGAACTTACCTACAAATATTTGACACCGGTATGCACGTTTTTTTTTTTTTAATTTGATGAACCTAAGTTTTTTTACATTTTAATTTTATATATTCAGTATATGTTTGAATACTTGGACGCTTTAATAACACGAGAGACCGATAGTTCCGAAGCATATATGAAATTAGACAACATGAGTAGTAGATTAACCGATTCTCTACGTAAGTTGACTCGGATAGTGCAAGAAGGCCGCGAACAGCAAGATAATCAAGCAGTACGTAACGCCGTACTCGAATACGACGATTGTCTGGCAAAGTACGGTTGTATCTTGTTTTTTTTATACACACTGCAATAAACATAGATTTTTTCTAAAATTTACATCCGATCACAGATTCATTCCTGTTTTAATGGCGCAAGCTAGAATTTTTTGGAATCTAGAAGAATACGAAAAGGTTGAACGATTATTTCAAAAAAGTGCCGAATTTTGTAACGACAATGAAATATGGAAGTTAAATGTAGCTCACACACTATTTATGCAGGGAAATAAATACAAAGAAGCGGCCAGTTTTTACGAACCTTTGATTAGAACGCATTATGGCAAGGTATTTATTGTTTACAATATTTCAGACATTGCAATCGACATATTATAAGTAATATTTTATATTATAATAACACAGATACTGTCAGTTAGCGCAATTGCGTTGGCAAACCTGTGCGTATGTTACATAATGACGTCACAAAATGAAGAAGCAGAAGAATTGATGCGTAAAATTGAACGCGAAGAAGAACAACTCGCTTTCGATGAACCAAATCGCAAAACACATCATTTATGTATCGTCAATATTGTGATAGGGTAAGATACACAAAAATGCCCCGAAACTTATTTCGTATGTCACTAAATTCAAATTATCACAGTTGAAGGATCATAAGTTGGTAACATTTGCGAAATAATCATCTAAGGATATTTAGTGCTCAGGACTCAAACTCGCGTCATGCGCAATCGATTGCCAAGCTTCATAGCTCACGATTTCTCAGTTATACAATTTCGGTTCCAACTTTATGGTCGACTTCATATTATCAGCAACACTAAATGTGTTAAATTATGACTTGGAGTTGGTCAAGTTGCTAGACGAACAGCTACAACGACGCTAATCAAAACATGCCTCGGCGGTCAACTGCGTACGACACGATTTCAAGTCTTAAGCATGTACTAAGATGATGGTGAATGCTTGATTCGCAATTGTTACCAACTTATAAGATATAATACGTTATGTTCATATATAATTTTTAATTACTACGTTTCTCAGGACTTTATATTGCTCGAAGGGAAATTACGAATTCGGAATATCGCGAGTTTTAAAGTCGCTAGAGCCGCAAATGAATAAATTAAGCACGGACACATGGCGTTATGCAAAACGTTGCTTACTTAGCATGATCGAGAACCTAGCCATGCATACGCTTGTACTGCGAGATGCGGTGCTGCACGAATGTATACATTTTTTGGAGACATGCGAAGGTAAAATAATAGATTGTGGTGAATATTTTAGAAGTTGAAATGTACGTCAAAACAAATTTAATATTGTGTTGCAGTTTACGGTCGCAACATTCCGACGGTTAACGACACAAAATCAAGCGAATCTAATGAAATATCTGGGAAACAAACCATAACATTTGAAACCAGATTAATTAAATATTTGTTACTTAAAGTGATGAAACATTAAATGTAGCAATTGTTTTTTATGGGACTTGATTAACTTTAACATATTTTTAAGAGACTAATTTTCTGGGGAAAAAGTGCACATAAAAATTTCGAATAGTTGCCGGAACTTCGGGAGAATTCCTGAGGTTTCCAAAGAAAATTACCAGCAAAATATGTGCACGGAATTCCTGGGAAATTACCTCCCCTCATACCTATATCTAGTGAAAACTTCTTTGTAGAGGTACATAGACACTTTTGGTGAAGTTAATTACTTAATATATTTCTAATTATTATTTTCTATTAGTATTGTTGCAGGAATTGCAATAAATCATAAATATTTCATTGACACGAAAAATGTATTAAAAATCAGCATTATTTTACATTATATTCATTATTATTACACCAAACTTAACTTCAAATATAAAAGAAATATTACTAAATTATTTTTATATTAATATTGTCAATAAAATATATTGCTAATTGAATCACAATTAAAGAAGCAAAATAAAAATTACGAAAGTTTGGCACTGCGAGTGTCACAGTCCGTTAAATATGATTTAGATGTCATGAAAGTCAAATGGCATTTTAACAATTCAATAACCATTAAAAAACAAAAGCTAGTTATTTTATGTCAACTAAAGTTTTTCAAAGTAAATTTTAAAAATGTAAATAAATAATTTTCATAAAAATCGATCAGCTATTCAATTTTATCACCTTACAAAATATACAAAATAAATATATATTTTTTAATTTAACATTCAAATACAAAACAATGTCAGATCTAATAGTTGATTTTTTTGCCTCCAAAATATTTATTAGCTTACTCTTTATGTAATGAACATCGTCTTCAACAATTTCGTTTTTTTTTTCAGTTGTCAATTTAAATATAGTTAATTATAATTATATAAACAATACCTAAAATATATATTTATATACGTACCGAGTATTAGTTATTAAACTATTGCACTAGTTGGCATTTCACCCACTCCGCAAGTGTTGTCTCCGCGATACACACGATAATAGCCCTTTTCTCCCCACGATTTACCCCAAGAATTCTTGATAATCCAAAATGGAACTGTTTTGTGGGTGAATCTTGTTTCTGTGAAAAATAAAAATTGAATGAAATCCTAAATTTAACACTCCCGTGCTAATTTTATAGTCAGAACTTAGACGCTCGACAACTGAAGTCATTTTAATAAATACAATGATTAAAGCATTTTTTTTTTGACGTGATAACGTCTTATAAATTGATGAAACACCGGCTGCACGCACGAAAAAGTGTCACGTTCCGCCTGAGCCTGAGCGTGCAAGCGAGAGCGCGGTATAAGCGATAGAGAGGCACGATCGGCCCAAGCGTCGGCTTGTACGCATTTCTCTCTCTTCTCGCGTGACGTCAGAGAGTTCATCAATGTTTCTTTATGACATTATCACGTAAAACTATCGTCCGTAAACCGACTTTACAGACAACCAATTTTTTTTAATACATGCACAACCTGTCACTCGGCAACCTGTGACTCGGCAGCGTAATCTTTGCTTTATTTTTTTATAAAAAAAAAAAAAAACGATTACTTCAATTAAAAAAATGTAACACAAATGTATTTTTTAACATAGTATCAGAATTGTCATCATTTTTTAGTATTTTATAGACAGAATAATTTAAATAATAAAAGCCCATACAGCATAATGCATATTATATAAAACAAATAAAAACCAATCAACCAAAAAACGTCTACGAGGCACAATAGAAAAAGATAAAAACATGATGAATTCAAAATTTAAAAAGATAAACAGAAGAACTTTATTTTTCACGAATTACGGATATCTAAAAAATAATCCCCTTTTAACGTCATTACTGCATATTATTCAAAGGCTTCTGCATATGCATAACGCACCGATAAAAATGCGAGTTTTTACATTTTCATTACGATTTTGAATTCATCTTTTAAATTATTGAGCGATTTTTTTGTTACACCTCGTATTAATGTTAGAGTAATTTATGAGACATTACCCTGACAAACGAAAAAACAGTGACTTTTTTTGAAAAAAGTGCATTAATCAGCTACAAAAGCACTGGAGGCCATTTGATCAACGCCGCAAGTACCGTCACCTCGGTACAAACGATAATAACCCTGTTCTCCCCACTTAGGACCCCATGAGTTCTTGATTATCCAAAATGGAAGTGTTTTGTTGAATAATGGATAATCTGAAAAATATTAATAAGAAAACACCGGACACAGTACATTTCAGAGGCCTAAATTTCAAATGTTTTTTTAAAGGTACATCCAATTATATATGTCAACATATAAAGAGTACATGTACATCATATATCATTTGGGGGGGTGGCTCCATCATATAAGGTATCAAATATTAAAGCTGGATTTAACGACAACACAAAAGGTTTGTTCCAAGCAGCCGCGAACGGTAACAGAACAGTCTTGCCACTGCGCAAGACTATCTTGCGCAGTATCGATTTTTGAGCTTGTGCGCAGGACAGTCTTGCGCAGTGACAATACTGTGTACGGTTCTGTTACCGTTCGAGGCTGCTTGGAACAAACCTAAAATACCCATGAACATAGACCTGGGATTCGAACCCACGATAATCTGATCTGAAGGTCAACATGTTGACGATTACAACAAACTGTTCTCAACTTCAAATGTAAATTATAAGAAAGCGTTCATTTGTTTCTTATTCATAATGGCCACAAATACTTGGGAGAAAAAATATCCTCACCGCGTTTAGTCAAAATCCCAATAGATTCTATGACTGTTCCAGATTTGTGGCCACCCTGTTATCAACGAATAATTTATACTTACTGTGAACGCCGTAACCGACAATTAGAACTCCGTGGTCCAAGTCTTTGGGACTGCATAAAGTTTTCCAAGGGTGGCTGACACCTCCCATGTAGAACTGCATGGCATTTGCGTTTATACCGATTGAAATAGGACCGTGGGCATAAAGCCATTGCTGCATAGCTTTCTCATCTTTCGTTATATTAACGGCTCCCACCACTTGCACTCGAGACAAGGACTTATTGAAGTGGCACGATTCGTCTTTAGCGTCATACGGATAATCCCCCTCAGTTTCCAAACCACCCATTTGTTCTATCGCTCTAAAATTATAGCAAAAATCTGTCTGTAGCATTGTTTTGTTTTAACACGTATTTGTTTCGTCTTTCTTTTTATGATTCTGTAGTCTTTAAGTAAATATGAATTGCTATTTCTTAAATTAATAAATAAAAAAGGATTTGTTACTTTAAGATGCTTATTCCAACAGTAAGAAAAAAAAATAAGAAAAACGATTTCTTACCGATAGGCGTTATCTGGAAGACCTCCTTCACAACCGTCGTCCAATTTATCACAGTCCACCAATTCTTGTTCTGAGAGTTCAATTAATTTTCCAGATTTTATTGCGTACTGACCTTCGACGTTACCTAAAAACAATTCAAAAAAATCATTTCATTTTTCTTAAAACAGTATGGAAAAGAAAGTTTCTACTAGCATGGATTTTTATTTATTATGCAGAATGAAAACAAAATTCTAAAATTAAATTATTGCGTTCCAAAGCTTTTCAGAGTTGTTCAAAGTTATGTTTATTTTCATGTTGCATAAAGCGGGCTCTACACTCGCGCGCTATTCTTGCTGCGAATTCGCGCCGTGAACTCCACGTGAAAACGTGTTCATCCACACTCGCAAAGTTTCGCAGTTTCGTTCGCGATTTCAAGGAAAATGAACTGTGTATAGAATCCTAACCTTTTTTCTGTACGTTCTATAACTGGACATAAGTGATTGCTTTTAATGTCAATTACAGGAATATTTAAAATTTCACTGATTCGCGTCCAAGCATCATGCACCTTATTTTTATTTTTGTGGTCCTTGTGTTTGGACTGCTAAAGTATGGGTTCTGCTTGGTAACACTCAATCAGTGTTACTCAAGTTCATTATTCCACGACGTCGTAGTTACACTCATTTTTCTCAAAAAAAAAGCGTATTAAAAAATAGTATATCCGAAAGGTAAGCTCACTCTCGACAGCGTCTCGTGCGCTAGCGCGAAATAAATGCGAGTGTAGATGCGTTCGCGTTCGCGCGCCGTGAATCAAGCGCGAACTCTTTGTTGCAGGACAAAAAACCGACATCAATTGGGGAACGTCGCGAAGCGCGAATCCGCGAAACCATCTACATTCGCGTTTCACGGCGTTCCGCGCCGCGAGTGTAGAGCCCGCATAATAAAAAAACTCGTGAAAGTACCCTAGTGTATAAATTCTTACCAGTAACACTGAAAGCCCAACAACTTCCACACATTCCCTGATTTTTCACTGCGGTGACAACTCCTTTATCTCGCCAATCGAATTGCGTCGGTAAATTCGGATTATGTGGAATATTTGCCATCGGGAAAGGAATTGCATTTTCATTTCTTAATTCAAGGTTTAATCCCAAATATCGTTTAAATTCCTTTTTCGTTAAATCCGCAAACTGCGTCGGACCATATTTGGCAGTCCCTTGTTCATTATCGTTTAAATCTTCAATTTTCTTTAAGTTGTCTTTGAATATTTTAAAACGCCGTTTGTATTCCATTTTATCAAAATACCTCTTGTTGAATTTATTTATAAAATCATGGAACATTCCTAGAGTAATATCGACATCATCGCCGCCTAACAAATGTTTTTTTACGGAACGTTTCCTACGGTTCTTGTCGTGACACTTATTCGTAATTTCAGTGCCGCCTTCTTTCAACCATGCTCGATGCCAAACAGAAATCTCACAGTGTTTTGGTTTCGGATCCGACAACAATTTAGCTGCTTTCAATTCGTCGTACAGAACATCATTCCTGGTCGTTGGAATTTCACTCAAACCGATTTCTAACTCCATTTTATAAAGTGTACCGGCAACGACTTGTTTCGTAAAACCTTTAACATTGGTGATGGTATATTTGTTCGAATATCCGGATTCTTGATCTAATTTATTCAACGCTAATACAGCAAACTTTTTAAAATCTTCATCGCTTTCATCGAATGCTGTCGGCGCACCTACTAACCTATCCCTTTTCTCTCGTTTTTTCAAGTGAACATCTCGTTTCTTATTAACCGAATTTTTACAATCAATAGCTGTTATTTCCCGTCCATTTGGTAGCCAAGGCCTATCCCATATTTCGATATGACACGATCGAGTTCTTTCATTTTCCAACGGATTGGCGAGCTTTAATTCATTATACGATACTTTTTTACTTTTCGGAATATCGCTCAGAATTACTTCCACGTCAAATTTATAAAGTTTACCGGCGACTACTTGTTGTGTCGCTTTTTTTACGTTAGTTACTTTATGTCTGTAGTTACCACTTGATTCACGATCGAGCTTCTCTAGGGCCGATATAAGAAGATCACCAAACGAGTTTTCATTTTCTTCAAAGTTTTTTTCCCCACCCGGTACTTGTCTCTTGCTAACTTTATTTGAAACAGTCTCCCTTTTCTTTCGGTCGCCCGTTACGGGATGTTGATGATCGAATCTCTGTCCCGTATAATTGCTCCTCGCCGTAGCTTTGTTTACATTTTGACACTGGGACTTGACAACTTTCGGTTCAGTCTTTTCTTCAGTTACATGAATCTGCACTTTACAAATCATTGTCAAATCTGACAGCAGCTTTTTACTACAGTCTTCTATATCTTTACTGGACTCTGTTTTCAAATTTCTCAACGAAAGATCGGCTGGGAAAGGATATTCTGTACATTCTGAAACTCCGACTTTTAAGGTTAGGTAGTAAGTATATCCGTCTGTATGTGTTTTCTTAGAACCGAGAATTTTCAGAACGATTCTTTTATGATTATCGGTATCGATATTATCGAGTGTCAAAACGGCAAGTTCTGCTAAAGCGTTAACGTACGGCTTTTCGTCATCGTCAGTCAATTCTTGTTTAGCGTATGCGGCGCGTTTCTTCCGTTGTACAAAAGTATTGTCGTTTGTCGACAGTTTTTGAACTGAACTTACCTGCACTGTCTGTTGTTCCTGGGGATTGTTCGTATCACTAATTTCTGAATCGGTTACGCCTACAATTACGGTGTCCATTTGCGGAGACATACTCGAAGCTTCTTTAAATCTTACTACAGCCCTGACCGGAACGATGATATCTTCAATAACCGGAGCCTTTGGCCTAGATTCGACAAAACCGGGGTTTTGTTCAGCCTTATGAAATTTCGGCGGTTCATCAAAATCAAAAGCATCCAATAATCCTTCTATAGCTGCAGCTTTATCGTTAGAAATCGGAACGGTCGGCAAGGCAAACAATTCCGTCTGTACTTTGGTTTGTGAAATCTGTCCGTCGTCTGTAATTGTTTCATCGGTAAACCGTTCGGTCGCCACCGGAACTTCAGTTTTTTTTATAATCTGACTCTCTAAGTCACGCAGTGCTGGATTAACTGCTGCTTCGAGTTCAGGTGCAACGAATTTTAAAATATCATCGACGCGGCCATTTTCTGCAATGGAATCATAATTCAGAATAGCGCCTCGATTGCTCAAATCGCTGTCCCTACCCTGGTTTGTATTATCAGGTTTATAGAACGGTTTTTTTACATCATAATTCACTTCTATTTCGTTGTCCATGTCGTTACGTCGCTTTCCAATAATACTTTCGGCAACTGTCATGTCAGTAATACTATCGTCGGCTTCCTTAAAATATTCCTGTTCTGTCGTACAATTGTTATAAATAATATGTTTACTTTTACTCAACGTCGGTTTTTCCATAAACTTCACTTCACAGAGAACATTGTTTTCTGAATTCGAAACACATTCTTCAATAGGAGTTTCTGAGCCTTTGGGGCAAGACGTTTCAGCAATTTCGATAAGTAAAACATACTTGACTCCCGACCGAACGGTCTCCAATACTTGTCTCTGTACACGCAATACCTTGACGAGTCTTTGTCGATGCTCGCGCTCTTTTTCTATGTGCGCAAGCGCAGCATTTGAAAAACTGTCGATTCCTGGCACGTTTACGTTCAAATCGACGGGACATCCTGCGCAATAATCTCGTCTTGGCGACGGAACAAAACCTTCATCGATAATCGGTTCGACGTTGTCCGAAGAATCGATCGGACGTACAGTCTCCGGGGACGGGTTTTCAAAATCTTGTGGAAGCCGACAGATCACAGTGTAAGGTATTATTGTGAATGTCGATTCGGTTTCATATTTATAAAATGCTTTGCAGAATAAATGATCTGTATTGCACTGTTGCTCTTTTGAGATACATTCGACTTGAACATTAAAATTCACCTCTACTTGAGATTCATTCTGTAAAAATACAAGTTATTCCATGTTTATCTCTTACATTTGCTTACAGACTCTCGCTAGTTAGCAAATAGTTAATAAAAACATGAAGTTTCCATTTGACGAAAATAATAATATTTCTTTATTTCTTTTTGTTTTGTTACTATATAATGGCACGGTGAGTAGTTTGAAATATTTCCCCCCTCATTAGGCAACTATATTGCCTGTACTGAGGGGAAACCATTTGCCGGTACCAAAGACAATAGTATATAATTAATGGTCTAAGCATTCCCTATATTAAATTATTAACAATGTAGTAATGGCAATATCCAATATAAGAGAAAAGCGTTTGTCTTTTTCAACATATAGGTGTGCAGTTGTGAAGGATATTATGGTCTTAATGATAATTTGGCTGCTACAGATAAACAAATTTGCAATTACATGACTCAATGATCAGTTGCAGTTTGTTTTTCACCCAGTTCGTTTTGAAAGTGATTTGTTACGGGCTGCAAAAAATGTGAGCAAAGCTATATTAAAACTGCACACCTATATGTTATCAGTGTTTTGAAAAAACGAATGCTTCTCTCTCTTTCGTATTGGATGTTGTAAGGAATGCTAGGTCCATTTATATATTTAACGTCTTTTGAGAAGGACATAGTGCGCAGAATAGTCAAATTCAAATTTTGAAGCAGCATAATTTTGTTCTTTTAAAAGATATTACAAAAATTCTGCCGCCATTACGTTTGTAATTTTTAGAAATATGATTAAGAGTAAAAAATCCTGGAAAATTTCCTAATTCTTTTATTGTAATTTTTATATTGATATTTATTTTATTATGCAATGACAGCAAAATATTGGATGTTTGAATGATTTTTTACCTAATCATCTATAGGTAGTCTATTAACAAAGGTTTATAAAAATAGAAAAGACGTAATCCAATAATATTACGAGTTATGTGCTAATTAATGTGGTTAATGACTCATAAATAATAACTAGTATCATTAACACAAAACACCATTTATAGATATATTATATTTTTTGTTTATCAACAAAGAATGTATTACACTTATTGGATTTAAAAAATGCTGTTTCTAATTAATTTTAACCAAATACCTCCTTCAATGAGCAGAAAAGTATATTTTGTCCAATAGCTTTGTGAGTATCTTTATCATTCAAACAAACTCAAGAATTGAAGATATTAAGCAAAAAAAAAATTAAAATCTTGATCTTTTTTACAAGAAATTTAAATAGAAGAAAGAAAATAATAATAAAATGCAAGATAAAAATAAGTAGGACAATTTAAATGTTCTAATTAATCTATTATCTAAATCATTAATATGTTGACATCATTGACCGGTTATTAATGTCATGACATTAACATTTTTGCAATGATAAATCCCTGAGAACTTACTTACCTCGCTTTGCGCATCAATCAAATTAACAGTTTTGTAATTAAAATATTGATGTTCATTAGTTTTCAATTCGTTTATTAATTGTCCAATCACTGACGCATTATTTAAATGTAATTTTGACACAATTTCTACACTATCATCGCAATAAATAAATTGAAAACACTGAAATGTCAAAATTATCACAATCAAACGTCTAATCGCCATGTTAACTGCAATAAATTGCGTTTTTTATCCGTTTAAATGCCCTGTGTTATGCTCGATTCACAATCATTATACAAAACGTAAGTTTTAAAGGGATACGAGTTGAATATAGGTGTAACCGTGTATTTAATAGTTACTCAAAATTCATATTAAGGGATTGTTAACAGTTCCTTTAAATTTAATTTTTACATTAATTAATTTACTGGGGTCAATAGTTTTTATTAGGCATTTTCAACAAACATATTTACAGAACAATTATCGTTCAATAAGTTGCAGGTGATATAAATCGCACTTCACTTTTCAAGGTGTCAATTAAGCGTGGTGTTAAACCATTTAGGTTTTAAACCCCAGAAACAGTTTTCCACGTTTCAATTTTTTGACAGTTTTGACACTTGGACGTTTCAATTTATGCTCAAAATAGCAGTTCCCAAAGAAAGTTTTAGCAAATAACACATATGGAAGCAAAATTACAAAATTACCGAAACCGCAAAAGAAAAGAAGCGGTTTTAAATTCAGCAAAAAAAACTTTAAGCAGTTTAATGATGTGGAAATCCAACGAAATAAGTTTAAAGTCCGAGGTATTTCAAACTAAGTATTCTAATTTTCTTATTACATGTAATTTAGTTAAATGCTAGTTTGCTATTAAATCCAGGTTAATGTAAATTGCGCAGAAGAAAATCTAATAGACGAAGTCTCATCTAATACATCCGATGAAAATACTATCAGCGACAGTGAAGTGGAAAGTCCTCAAAAAGGCAGATCATACATAGACTATATTTTGTACGTTCTTTATTTTTCATTCTGGGTGACGCTCTATATAATATCAATCAAAGTCGGTTTTGGTACAGTTTTTTTAATTTTATCTGCGCTAGTAGGCATATATTTAAATACAAGAACCGGACCAAGAAATGAAAATGAAGTGAGTGCGTACTCTGTATTTAATAAAAATTGTGAAAGCATTGATGGAACATTAAAAGCAGAACAATTCGAACGAGAAATTCGATTTGGCCCCAGCAGTGTACACTGAAGTCAAATTATACTGAATAGGAATACTTCACATTCTTTTCTGGTGAAAGGAAAGGTAAGTCCCTGTTACATATAATAAACAGGGACATTTTAATCTATTGGCAACAATTATATTTTCCAGCCACTACGACGTATTTCTATCATTCCTTAACGGCTTATGATAACAAATTATTGAGATACATTCAGTGTACAAAAGTGCTATAAAAACACCACTGTGTTAAAATGACATTAATCAAAATGGTCGATGCTTAAGGAGCACTCATATATATGCGAGCACTAAACTATAATATCTGTTCTGCGGTACCAAACCAGGCAGAATTTCTTAAGGAACGCACTGTCTTTTTCTGCGTTATTTTTTCATAATTATAACTTTGTAAATACTAAAATGTAATATTTTATATGTGTAACCTATTTTTGTATGATCGTTATTTGATTTTAAATGGTTTTATCAATAAAAATATTTATTTATTAATGAGATTATCAAAAATTTATATTATGCTATAAGTATATTTTTACTTTACCCTTTAGCAGTAAACTTTTTAATTTAAAATATAGTGAATATAAAAAAGGCATTTACAATACGAGTAACAAAAATAATAATATTAATGGGTTACAAAAATTTAAAGAACTCATACTTATTAAATTAATCGATCTAAAATAGTTATACGATCAAGAAAACAACAAAACAATAACATTAGTCCAGTGTAAAGATCCTTGCAGCAATGTCATCAATCATCCAATCGATACCTGTTAATAGATTCTCACCACTAACGGCACTGCACCATATAATTTTCCAGTGATGGGTTTTAATGTTGTCCAACTCTAAAACCTATAATTAACGAATAATGGTCTGAGTCTGTATGTTTTTTAATACCGAATCGTATAGAATTAAATGTCATTTAAAGGTGAAATCATCGATATATTTACAATAAAAAAATTGCTAATTTCCGACCATCTGTTGTGACTATGGTATAATTTATTCGGTTGCGGTCTAGTATCTGGCTGCACGATTTGAGGGGTGGAAAGGGGTGTAGAGGATAGAAAAGGGTTGTAGAAGCATCCCCTTAAATTGTAGAGGTGCGGAAATCTCTATTCACCCCGGAATTACAATTCGCATACCCGTTTATCGTTCACCCCGGAATTGTTTTTTTAAAAACTCCACATTTGCCCCTTCCCGTTTCACTGCAAGACAATTCGCATACCCCTTTATCGTTCACCCCGGAATAACAATTTGCATACCCGTTTATCGTTCACCCTGGAATCGTTTTTTTTAAAAACTCCACATTTGCCCCTTCCCATTTCACTGCGAGACAATTCGCATACCCCTTTATCGTTCACCCCGGAATTACAATTCGCATCCCCGTTTATCGTTCGCCCCGGAATTGTTTTTTTAAAAACTCCACATTTGCCCCTTCCCGTTTCACTGCGAGACAATTCGCATACCCCTTTATACAATGTCTAAGGTTACATTTAAGTTGTCAAAAAGCGTTGGTGTTGTTTTGGAACACACTCATATTCACTGTGCACATAACCACAATATGTGACATTAGGCCTACCTATTACATCGTTACGTTGAAAATTTTATTTATTTATTTAGTAAAATATAGACATTTCCGCACCTCCACAATTTAAGAGGATGCTTCTACAACCCTTTTCTATCCTCTACACCCCTTTCCACCCGTCAAATCGTGCAGCCAGATACTAGACCGGAGCCATTTATTCTTGAAGTCTTGCAAATTTAATTAAGATAAAAAACGTAACTCACATTGCGTATTTCTTCGCTGGAAAGAGCTCCGGGTAAATCTTGCTTATTTGCAAAAACTAACAATGTCGCGCTTGCTAATCTCTGAAAAATTCATTAAATATTAGAATGAGTAAGTAAAAAATTAAAATTTTAAGTAAGGTTCATACTTCTTCTTTAAGAAGCTCGTGAAGTTCATCACGACAATCATTCAATCGTCTTTTGTCAGCGCTGTCGACAACCCAAATAAGTCCATCTGTGCATTCAAAGTAATTTCTCCAATACGATCGCAATGATTTCTGACCCCCAACATCCCACATGTTTAACTTGTAACTAAATAAAAATTAAGAACTATATTTATGACATATTTTTCAAAACATTGATATAAAATTAATGAACTTACCCTTTGTGATCTAAAGTCTTGATATTGAATCCCAGCGTAGGTGAAATTGTGTCTATTTCTTCCCCATTAAAACGTTTTAATATTGTCGTTTTGCCAGCATTATCCAAACCTCTGATATATATTGTTAAAGAAAAACTGATTAATAAAATTTATTAATTGGAATCTGAAAAAAACTTATAGGTTATGTAGTGTGTGATATTTTAAAGGATACAACATCAAAATTCTCATTTCCTTTTCTTTCTGTTTCATTTTTTTTAAAACCGTTAAGAATCCCATTTCGTTTATTAATTTTAATAATTTGAGAGAACTTTTACTCTAAGCTTGACATTTGTTTGAAACATTTGGTTTCAAATGTCATTTTTCATTAAACAAGTGTCGTAAACTTAAAAAAAAACGTAACCAGAGATAAGGGTTGGTTATGTAACTACAAATTTAAAGATGACAATATTAATGCTGGGTTACAGAAAATATCAAAAATTCTCCACAAAACACACAGTATGTTTTGTGAATTTCTCTCTGCCGTTAACATTATAGATTGTACGCATAGATAAACTAATGACTGATCTACATAAGATACAATATACCTAATTTTTCATGCGAAATTATGCAGTTTATTTTTTTAGCAGGATCTATTTAAAATTTTACTATGCTTTTCTTGTGGAGAAATATGTGTAGTCCAATTTAAGGCCTTTGTCCAATCGAATTTTTTGACAAAGCTTTGTGCAACCTAGCATTAATATTGCATTTTATTTTAATATAATAGTTAATACAAAAACACGAGTAAACCTTCAAGAATATTTATTTTTTCTATCATGTAAATTTATCAAAATATGTATATATTTAAATCTAAAATATGTAAACGCTGTCACAAAATTCATTTCCTAGAAATTAGTAAATGTAAACTTTATTTTGATTGTTTTATGCTATTAATAAAAACATACACAAAGAGTAAAGTCGATATATAAAATATTTCCCAAGTCGTTTAAGCATTTCTGACTAACAATCAATATTAGTATCACGCATTTCAATGTTTCTATTAAACTAAATTAAAATATTACAACTAAAACATTCCAACGAGAGAAGAATTTCATAATAGAATTTTGAGTAGAGAGAACCATGAAATTTTCTTTGAAAATACCGCTTGATTAATTACCTACAATGTTTCCCACGAAAATGAAAGAAGATAAATAACAAACGCACACTAAAGCTGTACTAAAATTAAAAAAAATATATATAAATTAGCACATTTGGAGCGGTATTATATTATAACTTGCATTTGCATTTCTCGTTGTACATATGACATTAGTGCTTGTAGAGCCTGCTGTTGTACACTTGTGTTGTTTATCAAAAGAGGCAATAATATTGTAAAGTCTTCCGCTCTTATTTCTTGTACTGCGTTTCTAAGAGAATCGGCAAGTTCTTGTTGTTGGCGAGGTGACATGTTTGCTATAACTTGTGCAACTGGTTGATATTTTCCTGATCCCAAAATCGCTGCAGTTATTGCTCCAATCGTGCCTCCTGTAATATGACCAAACGTACACGGAATGCTTAATTAAATAAATTGATCAAATCTCGGATTAACGTCTGACCTCTTCAAATATTTAAAAATTATATTAAAAAAAAATGGATGTCTGCAAAGTCGGTTTACGGACGATAGTTTTACGAGATAACGTGATAAAGAAACATTGATGAACTCTCTGACGTCACGCGAGAAGAGAGAGAAATGCGTACAAGCCGACGATTGGGCCGATCGTGCCTCTCTATCGCTTATACCGCGCTCTCGCTTGCACGCTCAGGCTCAGGCGGAACGTGACACTTTTTCGTGCGTGCAGCCGGTGTTTCATCAATTTATAAGACGTTATCACGTCAAAAAATAATAAATTGCTTATAATAATTTAAACACTAGTTCATTACCCACTGCAAGGCCCACCGGGCCTCCAAGCACTCCACCCGCCGCTGCGCAAGTTCCCGCGATGCAACCTCCCTTTAATGACTCTTTCACTGTGACGCGTAAATTTTGCTCCTCTGATAAAATTTGCATTGCTCTCATTAATTCCTGATTGTTGACAGGCATTCTGAACACAAATCGCTATACTATTTTTAAAAAAACACGTAAGTTCAAGTATTATAGTGTCGATTCTATGGTGAACCAGCGAAAATCTTTAGAAAATATCAGACTGTCGTTTCACGTCAATTTCCGAAAATACGCATATTACAAATATTCCATAAGGAAAACGAGCTGACAAAGACAAATTTGCCTACTTTCAATTTATCCGATTAAAATTTTATCTATTTAATACTTATCAGTTGATATCAAGTACACAAAACACACAGTCGTGTTTTGTGATCAAGTACTAAAAATTTCTTTTCTTCCTTATCTCATCTCTGCTTTTTCTCTTTTGTTCCTGTCAAACTGCTGTCAGATCCGGTCAGACGTGGGTCAGACCTTGTAACCCATAGACTTTTGCAATAAAAGTTTGTACATCCATGGTAAATTAAATATAAAGGTGCCTGTTTCTGTGGGGTGTCAGTTCAGTGTCAATGACGTTCGTTCTATCTATGTGATCAGTACAATAGTTATATTATCTTATGTGATTTCGTTACTCATGTTATTCCATAATATTTTCTCATTAATATTACAATAAAAACACGTCAGTGAAAATTGCAAAAGTATTGTTGGCAACAATATAAATTAGTCGTGTTTTTTAAATTTTAAATTAAAGACCCCGGTATTAACTTTTTCAGAGGCTGATATACGCCACTGATTTGTGTGAATTTTGCCTTAAAAATTCTAGTAACTTTTTGTTATTGGCAGCCTTGCCTGTCAAATAAATATTGTAAATTATTTTATATTTATTCAATATATTTAAATATTTTGTGTACCATTAATTAAAATTAGAGCATCATTATGGATGACAGAAGCATTAAAATGATTTTACATAGTTTGACTTCTGGATCTCGAAACCAAATTATTAATAACCTAATAAAAATTCGAGAACATATGATCAACACCCATGTCGAAATTAAGAAACTAATGCGTTTGGGAAGTATCCCATTATTACTTAATTTGATTGCTAAACCCAACGAAAAAATATTAGATATCACTTTAAGTATATTGGGCAACTGTTGCATGGTTCGTGACTTTACAGTCGAAGTAAGTATCGGACATCGTCAGATTTTCACTTCTCGCGGAGAAATTACTTAATCGTTAAAATTTGTGTATCTATTTCTTTTGTTTTAGTTTGTTAGACTGAAAGGCATTCCGCAAACAGTGAACATTCTTCGAAATATAAATAAGGATAGCATACTGTGTCGGGGTTGTCGACTCGTAGGAAATATTGCACAGTATGAAGAGAACGTAGATCAGTTACATGAATACGGCGTCACTGAAGTTTTGTGTTCAATTCTGAATAGCTCTTCTGATGATGCTCTAGGACCTCAGACATCGCTTGGAACAGAATGTATGGCTGTACGCGCTTTAAGGTAGTGTGATTTCTACAAATAACTTTGATCGACAAGTGTATCATCTACAATCTAATTACGGTCTCAAAAATTGCAGTGCTTTATTTATATAAAAGAATATATTTTTAGACTTTTGTGGACGAAATCAATTCAAAGGCAGTTGATGTTGGCACACAATGTTGCCAAAATAGTTTCGATGTTAATGATTAGAAGATCGAAAAATTGCGATGACAATAGACAAATTAAAGATCTTCTGGTCGGCATTATTCGATGTTTACTTCATTTTTCGGAACATCCATCACGTGAACTTGCACAACAGGTAAGCAAAATCATAAAATTATAAATTTCTAGATGAAATATGTAACGAAAGATATTTTTCTGTTATAGATTCTAGCGGACGGTAATGGATATACTTGTTTGGTAGAGCTAATACCGTTGCAGCCTTATATGACGGTCAAATGTATAAGTAATTTGCTTTGTGTGGCGACAATTCGATCCCAGTTTGCAACTGAAATAGTAGTCGATACGCTTATCAAACGCCTTTCTGATAATACAATGAACAATCCAAGTAAGTAGCTTGTTTCTGATAAATTATCCCAACATTTTTATATTTTTATTTATTTTTTATTACTATGAAGTGCAACTCGCCGTGTGGCGCTAACTGGCGGTACTATTTGAAAATAGTCGCAATTTAATTTATTATACGAAGAGAAAAAACATAAATTATTGATTAAGGAGGTTGAGCCGTTTTACGAAGATAATGAAAAAATCTGAAATAAAGTTTTTTTAATAGATTTTTTTATGACAAATTTTTTTGTAAAAAATCCAAAATCATTAGAAGATTTATAAAGTTAGAAATTAAAAAAAACTTTTACATGTAGTCTTATGGAAAATATGCCAACCTAGCATGCAAACGGTACATTTTAAATTTTTGCAAATAACCAAATAATGCCAGCAGTTCCGAAAACTAACTATGTAAAGCATCGATGTCTTACGCATATTTTAATATTTTTTCCAATTTAATTAGGAGACTTTTAATCAATAAAAAAAAATTATTAAACCTTAGCACTTTTCGATTATGGACTTTTATTCTTGACAATTTTAACTGAATTTTCAACTTTTTAATGATTTAATTTTAATTTGTATTACTTCTAATTTCTTTTTTTAATTATTTACTGCAAAAAATATGTAAAATACAGATATTTACATAAATTTATTTTTTCTAACCTAACTTTGTACAAAAAATTCAGTAAAATACTGAAATAATTAATTAATATTAAAAAAAATATTTATTTATGCCTTTATGACAATAATTTATTGGTATCATCGACTTATAACCTTTTGTAAAAATTTATTATGGAAAAGCTCCCATTTAGAATTCGACTTACTTTTGATTGAGACTTTAACGGATCAACCTCCTTAACTAATTCACTTATAATATTACAGAATTATTCCCCTCGCTTATCGAGTTGGCAATAGGTACGTTCCAAGCAGCCGCGAACGGTAATTGAACCGTACACAGTCTTGTCACTGCGCAAGACTAATTTGCGCACTAGCTCAAAAATCGATAGTGCGCAAGACAGTCTTGCGCAGTAACAAGGCTGTGTACAGTTTTATTACCGTTCGCGGCTGCTTGGAACGAACTTAATACAACAAACATAGACGCGACAAACCATGGTAACGAACTATGCGCAAATTTTCTTATTTTGTCACCGCGAACGTGACGTTAAGAAACAGTGTAGCTCCACCCACTTGCACATAGCTCATGGTCAAGTCAACCGAGCCTTTTAGTTTGTACTGTGCGCGTTTTAATTTTTGAACGCAATCAACTGTTTCTAGCAACATGTTGTTGTTTACATAAGCTAATATTAACTTTTGATTTTTAGAAAAATGCTGGCCAAAAGATGAGCTCAGCGCGTTGTGTTTAATGTGCAAACATACCGGCGTTCGCCAAGAAATCCGCGATAATTCCGGATTACCTCTTCTTCTCTCCGTTATACAGCACTGCACTGACGAAAAACAGAAAGAACAGGTATGCGTTTTTTCCAACATATTATTTATTGTTTTTCATCTAAGTAAAAGAGCTCGTGTCGTATGACATTTTTATGGCTCATCTATTACAAACCCCTAGTTTGTGTAGAACTAGTAAAAGTATCAATTGGATCCAATTTATTATTAAAAATATTGATATTGGAGTAAGATAATTCTAACAGTTGATGATTTTAAATTTTTAAATTTCGAGATGTGTAAACATTTTGGACTATAAGAGCTGGCTACGGAGAAAATGGGTGACTCGGTGCAGAGCTGAAAATTTGCAGAATAATAGGAGATAGTACAAGTAAGTAGGGAAAAAATTGCCAGAAGACTAGGCGGAAGATAAAGAGCCGCCAGAAGGCGCTAATGTTGCGAAAAATCAGTGCACTTCTGGCAATTTCTATACTTCAAAACTAGATTATATATTATATATATTATACATTATATAGTTATAAGGGCATACTGAAAATTCAAACATGATATAATAATTACATTCTATAAATATTCAAAATTATTAATGACTTTTTGATAGAAATAAAATTAAATAAATTAATAAAATTACGTTGTTATAACAACGTAATTTTATTAATGAAAATATATGACGATTAATTTTATTTCTATCAAAATGTCATTAATAATTTTGAATATTTGTAGAATGTAATTAATATATCATGTTTGAATTTTCAGTATGCCCTTATAACTATATAATGTATAATATATAATCTAGTTTTGAATTACAGAATATAAGTATAGAAATTGCCAGAAGTGCACTGATTTTTCGCAACATTAGCGCCTTCTGGCGGCTCTTTATCTTCCGCCTAGCCTTCTGGCAATTTTTTTCCCTACTTACTTGTACTATCTCCTATTATTCTGCAAATTTTCAGCTCTGCACCGAGTCACCCATTTTCTCCGTAGCCAGCTCTCCGTCTATTTGGACTCGAATAAGACGACAGCTACATATAGCCCGTAAAAAGTTTGATAACTGGCCAAATAGGGTGGAATATTCAAGTCGGTTTCACGACACATTTCCATGCATGAAATTTAATGAAGGAAGTGCCAGTTAAAATGTTTACACATCAAATCGAATTTGATTGTAGTTTTATATCAGTAACTCACTGTAACCTTTGTTTTGTTTTTAGGTTTTGCAAACCCTTTTATGTTTCTTATATGATGAAACAAGCGTGCAAGCATTAATTTCAGGAGGTTTAGTGTTAATATTAGTTCAATATTTTGAAACCAGTCTCAAATCTACAACGATTCAGCATGATTTTGCCCCCAGCACTAAACGGTCAACTGACGAGATGTTAAATATTCACGTTACGAGAAATAGACGTAAAATTTTAAGAAATGCTAAATTAGAAGAAGCCCTCAATTCTCTAAGTGAAGATAAGGTAATAATCAAAAAATATTATTGAGATAATAATATTAAAAAAGAAGTTTATTAACATTTATATCTTTAGGCCGGCAAATCCGATTCACAATCATTGACCAACAGTCGGGGTAAGAAACGAGCTCCCGTTTCTCCAGTTTGCGATTTACCGAGCAAGCGATGGTGTTTCGATAGCAATCCGTCTAGTCCGAACCCCGATACTAGACTTAGCCCGCAACCCATGAACTACTCGCCGCAACACAGTTCTCCTTTACAAGGTAAATATTAAAAAAACAATTACATTCGTCTATCTCTATATAGTAGCTTTTCGTTAAATTGGTAGTCCTAGCCCTTTTTCTCCCGTGTTTTTAGCCATTACCCATTCCTGCAAACCACAATTCCTTTGTGTAATTTTTCAAATACGCCATAAATTTGGAAAATTTCAGATGAAAATGGGAAGAAATCCTTTCCAAAAAAAAATTTTTTTTTAAGAAGTTAACAATCCACCATTCTGCCAGTTTGTTGGTTATGCAATTAATTTGTGAGACTATTGGTCTCATTGAAGCAATATTTTTATGAATCTTGGGCAACCTGTATAATTTAGGAGTGGAAAAATTCATAGGTACTAAATTGTTGAAATTTAAATCATTGAATTTTTTGTGAAAACCTTTACTTTATTGAAGAGTAAATAAAAAAAAATTGGAAAGGATTTCTTCTCATTTTCATCCTTCGTGTAAGCATAAGCAGCCCCGGATCTAGAAGAGAGCAAACCGGGGCGCCCGCCCTGGGCGGCAGTTTCAGGGGGCGCCAAAATCATGATAGAATATGGTTGGAAACCACACCCAATCTGTCCTTTTTCCGATTTACTAAATCTGCTTGTTTTCTGACGATTTTGTGACAGTTTCCCGTTCACGAAAAATGCCAACCATTATATATTTGTGAATTTTTTAAAGTAATTTATCTCAAACGCTGGAAAGAGGGGGCGCTATTATCAAGTTTCTGTCCCCGTTCGAAAAAATCCTAGATCCGGAGCTGAGCATAAGTTATAACAGTTAATATCTGAAACTTGTTTTTCTGCACCGTGTTAATTTTAATGTAAATTCTAGACATGAGTGACTCTGATGTAGACAGTGATGTTCATTATTCACCCGTTTGTACTGATTCCGAATCGGATAAAGAAGACAACAATAGCGATCCATCTGAGACTGCTAGCGTATCTTTTGAATCATTAGTTAATGATGACTTCTTACATTATGAAATGGATGATGGTGATTTGGGTGAGTATCGGCATTGATTAAGGAGGTTCGAGACATATTATGTATCTAGGGTGACTTATAAGAACTCCATTGAGTTTTTCATTACAATGGTAATATTTTTATAAAAACTCCAGTATGAAAAAAAAATATTTATTTTCGTGTATAAGACCAAATTGTAAAAATATCATAATGTTGGTATTATTTTGAAAATCGATCTCGAACCTCCTTTAAGTATTAATATAATTGATGTGGTCCAGATGGAAATCATTAATGCATTTCAATTAGTTACCAAGTATACTCTTTTTCGGTGTATGTTGCATTTTAAGTGGAATGATTTTCTGTAATGCATTACTGATTTTTAACTGAAATTCACTGTAGATACTTCCAAGAAGCTGTGCTCTTATACAGTTTGTAAACACGTAAGGTGCACATAGGGAAATTAACATTGGGAAAAAATGACTGGATCAGAGTGAGCCTTGAAATCTTGTTTTTCAATTTGACAGATAATATTCTTTTACAAAATGAATGTTTATACTACCGAAGAAAATATTCAAATGATTACAACATAATCGGACTTTTTTTATTAATGGGACATTAAATTCCCAAAAATACTTAAATATGGTGCGAGATCAAATATCTCCGCCTATTCGTGTTGAGCCTAAATACATTGGGTCACTGTTTTACCAACGCGCATACGTCATACCAGTCAGACAATTTTTGAATGAAATGTTTCCAAACAGATGGAGTTGTTTTTTTGTTTTATTTTGGTACAAAAAAATTAAAATAATGATTTATAAGAGCTATTAAAAAAGCCAAGTAAAATAAAAATAAATCAAAATAAAATAGAAATCCTCAAGATTACCACGATAATTCAATAGAAATAACAATTAATGCAGTCATGGCTAACTCTGATCCAAGTATTTTTTTCCAATGCTAATTTCCCTATGTGCACCTTACGCGTTTACATACTGTATATTCAGTCTGCACTATTATTGTATAAATAGATCGATGCGCTTTTGTTCATTGAATATTCGTCTTTTTCTAGCAAATGCAATAAAAGAAGAATTAAGTCCTAAAACCGGAGAGTCTCGAGTAATCGGTTGTATATTGTTACTGCTGTCAAGAGTATCGTACATGAACGAGTTCGTTAGTGACCTAGCTGAAGTGAAAACAATTAATGTACTTTTGCAGTATATGAAGCTTACAAGTTATCCACTAGGACGTGCTGCTACATTGCTGGTTAGAATTGTCAGGTAATCTTCATTAATTTTATTATATTATAAGCTTCGATACTCTGATCCAGTGATCAGACGTTTCATGTAATGGCTGTGACAGACCAACGTGTTACAGTGAAAACACGGCGCGGAATAAAATTATATTATGGCGAAATATTGCTTAAGTGCCAATGCTGACATATTCAGGCATAATTATATAGGGTATGTTCCGATATGCACTGCGAGCACTGCACAGTGCTATCACTGTAGAAAAATTCGTTCCGTTATGGACTGCCAGTATACTGCCGCAGTACCCTAGGAAAATATATGACGTCATAAATCGCCGGCATATTCTACTGTGAGCACTGGCGTTTTCCAGGTAAGGTACTCGCAGTACTTTGATCACGTGATCTGTCAAAACCAATCTAGTGCCTAACGTCTTATAAACAATCTACAGTTTAATCACAAAAATTATAAAGTTTTGTAATTAGTTTGAATTAATAACTAAAACAATGGAAGAATAGCAAAAAATAACCTTATTAGACATTAAAACATATTCTTTTTAATGAAAAACTACTTACTTTTATTGTATTTATTTTTAATTTGACAGTACTCCAACAACAGTTTTTTTTTAATGAACTAGAAAACTTTATTACACTCATTTGAACGCTGCGTCAAAATTTCAAAAATTGCGGCTGACAGTATACGGGATTGCGTTTCGCTTTAAATAGTTACCAGTATAACTATCTATAAAGGAACGTGTTCACAGTATACTAAATTGACGTCACACTGTACAGTGGTCGCAGTGCATATCGAAACATAGCCTTAATCTGGCGACGCGTTCGCTCACATTGTCCCGAGTTTGTGCGTGAGATTAAGATTTGACACAGAACGTGGCAACTACAAAATTATAACCAGGAGAACCAGCTCGAGCATAGCGGTGAACCTATATCTGTCGCATGAACTAATATGGCGTCAGCTACTAGGTAACGCACACACGTTCATGGCTTACATGTGTGTGGTGTCTGTGAAGTTAAACAACGTAACTATGGCAAAAATAGGCGGAAAGAACCGAAATTTTCCCAGGTAGTGATTAACAGCGCCATCTCGCGTGCGCCAGAAACCGGTCCATCTCGAAACACAGCAAGCATAAGAAGCCAGGGGTGCATTCGTTTTGGGCGCTTATACGCTTTCAGCGCTTACGCTTATAAGCGCGATTTATTGACATTCGCCTTGGCTTTTGAACGCTAACGTTACTCATTAAAATATCGTTCGCTTTGGGATAAGCGCGAGTAAACGTCAGTTGGCATCATTATGATGGATGTAAATAATTTAGAAATTTTTCAAGCAATAATGGATCTTCTATTAATAAAGTAATGTGGGCAATGAATTTGCCATTTTTCAAAGAAAAAATAATTATAAGTTTCACCTGCTTTCAGTAAATATAATTATAAGTTTCACTTGCTTTCAGTACACAAAAAAGTTAGGTTAAGATGCCTTAAGAGTATTCATCCCTGCAAACACCCCCTGCACCCTTCATCTCAAATCTTTTCCCCTCGCCTAAAAACGGTTCGCGCTCTCCCGACGCTATTTTTAAAGCTAGAGGGTTCTAGTAAACGCCAAATGAAAGACAAAGAATCAGACTACAGATCCTTCAGGCGAATTTTTTGAAAAAAATTCCTGAAAAAACTTACAACCTTTTGAAAAAAAATAATAAATTACGTAATATTTCACACGTAGGCGAAACTGTTTTTCAAAAACTTCGCCTGAAGGATCTGTAGTCTGATTCTTTGTCTTTCATTTGGCGTTTACCAGAACCCTCTAGCTTTAAAAATAGCGTCGGGAGAGCGCGAACCGTTTTTAGGCAAGGGGAAAAGATTTGAGATGAAGGGTGCAGGGGGTGTTTGCAGGGACGAATACTCTTAAACATGACACGAACAAACGCTCAAAACGCTTTTACCGTGTTTGTTTTAGTAGGTAGCACGATTTGGCGCTGCCGCTTTTGCTCGAGACGTGAAGCGTTTGTGAGCGTTGTGCCGATCGTTTGAGCTCAAGCGTTAGCGCGCTTTGTCAGCGCTTGAAGCATCAACTTAAACACTAAAAACTCCGCTTGAAAGCGTGTAAGCGCCCAAAACGAATGCACCCTAGGTCTCCTGATTAAAGACTTCGTTGTGGCAACTATGCTTTGCTATATTTCCAATGATTTGCCATCAGCTAGCAACGTTAATTCCCTATAATCCGACGAGTATCATGCAAGGGGTGGCTACTTATTGCGTGCTGTCGATTCCAGTAATAATGTAAGTCATTGTACATCATTTGTGTGGGTCTTTGCAGGCTATTTGTCCATGTTTTAGTTAATATTCTGACATTAGGATCATTTTTATGGTGTTAGATAATCAAACTAATAATTTAATTTGTTTATACTTCAGTACTGTTTCCATTCATTTTGTTTTTATTTTCAGTTGTTACAAATCTTTCAACGTGCTACTCTTAAATGATTTTCCAATAATGTTGCACGAACTTGTTTCTACTCTTCCTCATAACTCGCAGTGCAAACAATGTGAAGGATTAAAAAGTTTCGCTCAAATTGTGTTTAAGAAATTGAGTCAACTAACCGAAACATTCGGACGAGGTGAAATTGAACATCGTTTGTACTACAGCAAAGACGACACAAAACAAAAGATTGTTATATCGATACCTCATATTGTTCAGTAAGTATACAAATATATTCTTAAATCTTACACATTTATTCTCCAATGACCGTACATCAAGTGGTGCCTTATAGAGCTGAGAGATTGACAAAAAACAATATGTTTATTCTCATTATTGTTATAAAAAAATAGGAGCTGATTTCGAGAAGTCGCTCAATATGAAAATTATTGTCAGCTGTCAGTTGTCTATTTATCGCTATAATACGAATAGCAACTCGAATAAATAATTGCACATCAATGAAACGTTCATTTTTCTCAAATTTTAGTGTTTTATAATAACAGCGCAATAGAAAACTTGATGCAAATATCGTGTTCGTAAATTAATTCTGATTTTTATTTGTTTCACAGGTCGAAAGGACTTCTCCGCACCTTTTTCGCAAAGTTTTCAGCACTGCCGATTTTATTAAATATTATTTCCGATAGCAGTCTTAATAACTGGTCACATGCAGTGAGTTCATTAGGAATTCTTGCTGTAAAATTGAAAATAAAAAACCCAAAGGACAACGGAACATTTCCATCTGTACGGCAGATACAATGCAACTATAAAATAGACGCTCAAGATAAAGAAATAGTATTGTTTAAGTTAGACGATGACACTACAGTTCAAGCAGACAAAAATCTTCTTGCGGACAAATCAGAATTTTTCAAAGTGCTGTTAACGGGAACATTCAAAGAATCGACAGAAAAAATAGTTTGCTTGAAGAACATAACTAATGACGGACTCAAATATCTGCTGATGCTAATCGAATACAATGAATCGAATACAGAAGAAGATTTCCCACTGTGCATATCGCTTCCGATAGCACTGGAAGTATTAGCGCTATCCGACCGTTATTTGTTTGAAAATATCACCGATAAATTGTCGAGAGCCATTTTAAAATATAAGTTATCACCCGAAACAGCTTCTGATGTGTATAGCTGGTCTATAGAATCGGGTACAGATATTCTGCGTGTAGAAGCATTGGCTTTCGCTTTAGTCGGTTTAATGACGGACCAACAGCGAGTTAACGTATTCAAAAATATTGTAGGAGACGGATATAGTAAACAATTACTCGATGATACCAAAAGTTTATTGCAAAGGTATTTAAAACTCGGGCTATAAATTAATTATTGTTGACGATAGAAGAAAATCAGGGCTAAAATATAGTAGTTCGTTGTATACAAATTTATTGTAAATTTATTTATTTATTTGTATTGTATAATTATAGGTATATATATGTTTGACTGTACATATTTGTAGACTTTATTTTTCAGATTTTAAAGAAAATTTGTATAAGCATTTCACATTTGGTGAGAAAAATAAATATTGTAAATTGTAGAATTATATTCGATCATTCCAATATAGTTGATTTTGCAATAAACAATTTTTATCTCTAAACATTGTTTTAATTAAAATATAACCTCAAACTTTGAAGCGAGTGGTTAACATATGAATTCAAATGAAGTGAGTAAAATAGAACGAACAAACTGAATGTGATTCCGCCATTAAAGATCTTTTCTAATCCGAGTTTTGAGATAATAAACTCAAATCTACTTGGAAAAGTCGCACCGGGCAGCTAGTTATAAACATGATCTGGTTGTTTTAGGATCTAGAGTTCTAACAATAAATAAGTCCTCAAAAGCAATTAAAATAAATGTTCTTTCCGTAAAAAATAATTAACAAAAATTAACAAACATACCTTTATTTAACATTAATTGTTTTCATTAGTAGATAAAGCAAAAACTTGCGCTATATCATCAAAATCGTACGTCCGTTTCAAAAACGAGTCTGTAAAGCGTAATCCTGAGATGCTTAGTAAACCGCTTCGAAGGGGTACCAACCCCAACTCTACGTCAGCTGAAGCTCCTGGCTCTAATGATCCAAAATGTTTTCCAGCTTTATTGCACCAAGCAATACCTTTCGATATTATCGTCTGAAGATCCATTGTTATGTCCATTTTACGTTCACTGAAAAACGTAATAAAAAATGATTCGCCGTTAAAAACAATTTTTGTAATTATGCTTCGTAACATATGCCTCAAGACCGGCAGTGAACTCGGAAAACCGAACGAGCGTCACAAGACAAAGACGCACGAACGAATTTGTATTTAAATCATAGCTTAGACAAAGAAAGGAGTATATAAACAAAGCGCACATAGTACGTCGTTGATACTCAATGCGTTCAGATCGGCCAAATGAAGGAGTGCATTTCGTATACTGGTTTTAAGGTCGCTATCCAGGACCTTTAACCACCATGTATGTTATTTTTATCTTTCATCAAAACATTTTCAAACGAACCCTTTCTCTTTTATATGGCGATTGATGTAATTCATGAGTACAAATAACATTAAGGAGGTTGAGCCGTTTTACGAAGATAATGAAAAAAATCTGAAATAAAGTTTTTTTAATAGATTTTTTTATGACAAAATTTTCTGTAAAAAATCCAAAATCATTAGGAGATTTATAAAGTTAAAAATTAAAAAAAACTTTTACATGTAGTCTTATGGAAAATATGTCAACCTAGCATGCAAACGGTACATTTAAATTTTTTGCAAATAACCAAATAATGTCAGCAGTTCCGAAAACTAACTACGTAAAGCATCGATGTCTTAGGCATATTTTAATATTTTTTCCAATTTAATTAGGAGACTTTTAATCATTAAAAAAATTACTAAACCTTAGCACTTTTCGATTATGGACTTTTATTCTTGACTATTTTAACAATTTTAACTGAATTTTCAGCTTTTTAATGATTTAATTTTGATTTTTATTACTTCTAATTTCTTTTTTTTAATTATTTACTGCAAAAAATATGTAAAATACAGATATTTACATAAATTTATTTTTTTTAACCTAACTTTTTACAAGAAATTCAAAAGTTAATGCATTAAATAAAATACTGAAATAATTAATAGATATTAAAAAAAATATATTTATTTATGCCTTTATGACAATAATTTATTAGTATCATCGACTTATAACCTTTTGTAAAAAATTATTATGGAAAAGTTCCCATTTAGAATTTGACTTACTTTTGATTGGGACTGTAACGCATCAACCTCCTTAATTAGTTTTTGTTTGAAAATCAAAACAGGTTAAATTGTTATACATTAGTTTTTTTAACACAGTATTATAGTGGCATTATTGAAACCGACTTACCACATATTAATGATTTTACAAGTCATAAAAAATCTTTTGTTGACTGTTACGCAATTTGGTAAGTCTTGTATTACAATGCGTATATCTTCAGATTCAGGGCCCATTCTTTGAAGTTGACTTGTCTGTAGTCGCCCCCTCTCTCCGAGATTTGATCTCCATACAATGTCGAGTTTGCCAATACTGGTAGCTCCGTTTAGAAGTTTCACATCGGATGTAACCGATTGATGCGGTGATAAGCAATAGAGAAACTGACAACAAGCCTGAGGTTGCAATTCAGTTGTTTCACCAAACACACACTCATTTTCATTTATCGTATTTAATGCGGTTACTAACAAAGAAAGACAGTAAATTAGTGTACGGCATTTCGAAAAGATGTGTAAATGTGTAAAAGATGACAGCTACACATAACTACTGTCTTTTCTTTTCAAATTTTGATTTTTTTTTTATTTTCTGTCTGTCGACTATCATCACTCATGAACGTTCGGATATATTTTTTTGTAAGCTGGTACAGTATCTACTGATATTCAAACATACAGTTGTCTTTTTATTTATTCTAGGGTTGAGTAGCTCAGATCTGAACCGGTTCAAAGAGCCGACTCTGACAGAAGTTCCGTGAGAGCCGACTCACTTTTTTTATGAGGCGACGGATCAACGGATCCGCATAACTCAGTGAAACACTTAACACACAGAATCAATAAGTATTTGTCAGCTCAAATGACTCATGCATCATATGTTTGGCTATGCATTCTATACAGGTATACATTATACAATACAGTGTACACACTACGCACAGGCGGTACAGTTATTAGTGTTTTACTTAAGTCACGACTATTTAAGGTATTGTATTGCATATTGTAATATGCTTTCTGTAACATAGCAGATTGCAACCTGTAAAACTCCGCCTTATAATATGTGAGTCAGTCTCTGGCATAATATTACGTGATATGATTGACTCAACTAACTCAGTGGCTCAGTTGACTCGAATAACATATTCAGAACTCGGCTCTTTTTGAACCGGTTCAGGGAGCCGGCTCACATACGAGATCCAGATGCAAAGATGCAGATCACTAAAAAGACCCGTTTTTCCCATCTCTAATTTATTCTGTTACACTCAGGTTTCAAAACCAATACAGTAGAACCTCGATTATCCGAGTCGCAATTAGCCGAGCTCTGTATTAACCGAGTTTATCTAATGCGAGGTACGCGCGTCTATGATCCGGATTAATCGAGCCACTAAAGAGCCAATATCCGTATTAACCGAGCTTCTAAAATATAGTATGTAATGTACATATTTCCATTTAAAATCGTCGGCGCGATAAAATAATTTATTAATAAAAATATTTACATAGTAAAAACGTTTATAAACCATTTAAAGTACATTTGTGTTTATTTTTTTAATGAATAAAAAATAAATCCGGATTATCCGAGTAGGGTGTTCCCCATGTTACCTCGGATAATCGGGGTTCTACTGTATTAACGCTGGTAAAAGTTAAGAAGTCACAGCACTTGATCATTGAAACATCCAGTGTTACATGGCTACATTAACGGGTCTTCCATAACAACTGTAACAAACAGTAGCTATATCTACTGTTATTAACTGAATATAATATACTAGTGTACAATTATCCTAGACTTACGTAATATATATATTACACACCTGTAAAAAGTGCTGATGCATCAAGGAATACTTTTTCTAAACAAATCGGTCCAGAGGTTATATTCTGAACCTGCGCTTCGAGGTATACTTCATCCGATTCAGCATTATAGAATTTTGTTTTCACATCTAACGGCTTAACGACAGAAAACTTGAAAAATTTTCGGAAAGACGCTGGACTATTCGATTGCGATAAATAACTTACTTCACATACTAATCTGTCCAAATTCATTTGTTTATTTAATACAATATAAAAACCAAAGCCTGTCGGAATATGAATTTACTTACATGTGCGTACCGATTTCTTTAACTTCGTGATGGATTACATCACTGACAGTATCGTCCGGCCCAAGCTGAGCAACCATTTTATCGGAAGTCAGAGGTACTCTCTGACTCGTAGTTTGAAGATCGGCCTTTGTAGGAAATGAATGTGCATTAATAATATATTAAACGACATAATATAATATATGTTGATCTATTCCAGAGGTCCCCGAACTTTTTTGTCTCGTAGACCACTTGCCATGTTTTTCGGTTTTGGGTAGACCCCCTGCTTATCTGATATTGATTGCAAATTCATTAATTTCAAATGTATTTTTGACAACCGGTATAGTGCTACTCACTTTGAACGATTTAAATTTATAACGGTAGTGAAATGTAGTGTGAAATGTTTAGTTTTATATAAAATAAACGAATCAAATTAAAATTTACTTTCTGATACATAAAATAACTATAAGCAAAAAATAAATGCTTTTAGTGTGTGATCATTTAATAATAAATTTTCAACATTTGGCATCAATTTAGTTAGATTTAATCTTAAATCTCTTCGGTTAACGATGTCCAGTTTGTTTCTTTTTGACGTGATAACGTCTTATAAATTGATGAATCACGTCAATATAAAAAGATGAAACACCGGCTGCATGCACGAAAAAGTGTAACGTTCCTAACGTACCTAACGTTCCGCCTGACCCTGTGCGTGATTATTAAATATGATATTCGAGCGGAATACGTTATCACGTAAAACTATCGTCCGTAAACCGACTTTACAGACAACCAATTTTTTTTGTTAGGAGATTCACTATCGTTGACCCCCATTTTCATTTCATGGACCCCCAATTTTTTTTCCCGCTGACATGGATCCCTTGCAAGTTGTCGTCGACCACTTTGGGAATCACTGATCTATTCGATAAGTGCTGTTCGGTATTGAACACCGCCTAAATAATTTACATCAACTCCATTGTTTTGAAACGGATGTGTAATCTCTGAGCACATATGTATAATGAATTGATTTCCAATTTTTTCTGCAGTATTTAATTGTGTGCTAGTTGCGTAATGATAAATTCAAAACTAAGAATAATGCATTTTTCGAAGATTCACTAAGTATTTGTTTTTAAACTTTACAAATACAAGACAAAAACCGAGTCTATTAAAAAACTTTAGCGTAAACTGTTTTATTATATAATTTGGCCACATAATTAGCATAATGTTATATCCTGCTGTTTTAATCGAAACAATAGAATAGACTGTAATTTTTTGTTACTTACTTTTATGGAAACATTTTGAACAATATTATTTGTTTCATTGTGTACGCATATATAGCTTGAAAATGTTTCTCCTAAATAAATATTCCCAAAGCTTTGCGGTAATAATAAAAATTGACCAGCACCGATGGTTTCCATTCCCTGCACCGCGGTAACATCTTGTTTCAATTCGTTGTTGAATAGGTTCGCTGGTAAATCTTTCACATCAGAAGTAAGCACTAAAGGACTTATTAACGACGGTCTAGTTAATCGCATCACTAAAACACAGTGTTTGGGAGTATTTACTTTTAACTATAACCTCCTTTTTACAAATCGGTTAAAAACAATAAAAATAAAAGCTAACCTTTAAGTGCAACCAAATGTTCCACCGACTCCATTGTATTAACTACTGTTATTTACGTCTACTAAAAATAATAAAGCAATATTTCTTGCATTTAAGTATACATATTTATTATTCACACTTTTCTTTATTCTTATGTCAAAACAAATACAAATGACAAATGTTGCAATGACAGTTCTACCAGAAATAGTTCTACTTCTATCCATAGGAGGGCGTTCAACTTGAAAATGATATGTGGTTAGGTTAGGAATTTTACATTCATGGTTGGGAATCCCCTCAATTGTCAAAACTCAATAATACAAAAAAAATATTTTAAAAATTAGGGATGTGGAATTGTTTCCTGTGATAATGAAAGCAGGTAATTTTTTTAATTAAAACAATACATTAATTTGGATAATCAAATAATTACGCTAAGTATAACATTACAAAATTTACAAAATACATTTCCTTATAAAAAAAACTTCATATTCCATTTTTTGTATATAATAATGTCATTGTTACTTAAATAATAATAAATAAAATACTTAAATCATGGATATTATAAGCCGTTGGGTAAATTTTATTGACTAAAAACTATAAATTGAACCATAAAATTGTTCAGTGTTCGCTTCGAAAACATATCGAGTTCCGACAGATACACTATAATTTCTGTAACTAATCAATCAATACTACTTATTTCAAACATCCCATCGTGTAGTAACTCAAACTCTATATACACTTAACGTCTCATATATATATATTTAGGTATATATTTCTAAATATTGATTGTTGATACTTACATTAATTGTAAGTTCTTCTCCTGCATTCTAACGATCTTTAGTACAGTAATCTCTTAGCACTTAGGAAGGGCGAATGGGGCCACCGGGAAAATTTCTGGTAGGTGGCCCATATTTTTTTTCAGGGATCGTTAGATATCGAAAATTCTTGGTGGACCGCCGAACTAAATTTTTTACAAATATGTCACTGATATTTAGGAAGAGAAAAAATTGATGCGTCTGTTAAAATTTTCTTTACGTTTATCTTTATTACAACCAGTTTATCAGTATATTATGCTCCTGTTAGGAAATACATAGTTATACTGTCAAAAATTGCAGATAGTTTTACTGTTTTATAATTTGTTCTGCTTATTAACTCGTCTTTAAATAAGGCAGAATGTTAGCGAAACTTAACGTACTCAGATTGCTGTAAAATTGCGCTTCACCGATCGATATAAAAAAAAAAAAATAATCTGGGGCAAAATCACCGAATCATCCCTATAAAGGCTTCGTCGCCCACCATATAACCGTTGATATCATCTGTCCCTGTCCTAGTTTACGTACCGTATGTGCCCCTGAACTGATCACTGTTAGTGGGTTCCGCGCTAGTTTCACAAAAATTTCAAAGTGAAACAGCGCTATGACACCACAACAATTTAGTGAATCATGCCTAAAATAAAGCTCATTTTTCAAAAAATGAACATTAACTTAAAATGAAATTGCAAATGTATTAAACTAGATACAGCCTGTTACCTCAAAAACGCCTCAAGCTAACTCCGTTACCTATTGTCCAATTTCAAAAAACAAAAAAAAAAAACGCAATTGCTCCCCGGGAGTGCCGGCAGAAGTGAAAACTTGAATATTAACGTCTATGTTAAACGACCAAAGCGCAGAAAAGTTTGATCTAATAACTTCCAAGAAATTCCGTCTGATGTCGCCAAGACACAACTTATAGTGTAGTTAAAAACCATTCGATTGCATAGACAAGTCCCAAAAATACACATACCTCTACTCTCCATCCGTCTTACGAATTTTCGATCGGGTCTTACGAATTTTCAATCTGACGCGAGTTTAACATTTTTTATCCATTACAAAAAAAGTGTACAACGCCGCTAAAGAAGTTTTCACTTCAAAAATCATTCTAGAATAAGTTCCTTATTTTTTTAATTGAACAAAAAACAACGGAGTTAGCTTGAGGCGTTTTTTAGAAAACATCTTGTATTATATCAGTCAATTGACAGTCGAACAATTTCGACTATCAGATATCTCCAAATCAGTCAAAATAACAATCAGATGAATTTGAAAAAAAAAATCACACTTCGTTCGGTTTTATAATTTGTTTGATATGCGCTATTTGAGTTTCATTTGTTTCATTAGGCGCCACTGCTTGTTTAATTTTGTTTGAGAAAATGAATTGCAGTATATTTCTAAAAGGGTTCTCGATCCATAAATAGGCTATAAGAGCTAATCCAAATGAAAGTACTAGATCCGCAATCACTTGCCGCAACTGAAAAATAAAAATATTAGTCAATAATATTTTATAAAATAGTAACGCCATCTGTATTGTATCTAAAATTTCCTCAATAAGAAAACAAAACCAACTTTAATTAAACTTGGTACCACGAAGAAAAATACTTCATGCATTGATTGCTCATTTAGGGTACTTTTTTTGCTGTTATGATCTGATCAAGATCAGGTACAGGTTGCTCTCTAACAGTTGCAAAATGCTACGGGTACAGGAGGATCCCTATAAAATATAGCAGAAAAAAAAACAAGTGCCAGTGGTGCGTTAATGTTGACCATGATGTCACTTGTGTTAACTAGCTTTTATTCGCGGATTAATGTCAGTTTTCTGCTATATTTTTGGTATTCAAGCAACAGTTGAACTGAAAGCATGTTTTGTTTTGTGATGAAATTAAGGTAAGTTTGAAACCATCAGAATGTCGTAAACGAGTATCTATGGCTAAGACCTGGAGGAAGGTTTGCTGCCTGCATTATCATTACAACTCTGAAGCAAATATTTCCATACAAAATGCAGAGATATTTGGTGTTCTAGGAAGACATTTGCACGATGTTGCAGGCAATAAAGTGCAAATCTTTCTTGAGATCTTCGCCGTATTCGTTCACGACTGTCTGATGAACGATGGTTTAAGTATATAAGAGAAATGCCGTGTGGTAGGTTAATTTTGATCAGTCCAATAAAAATATCGAAACACTTACCACTATGTAATTTGACCCATGGGTCAGATGTCTTCTCGAACCGATAGATACGAACATGAACTGCATGTGCAGGATATACACACCATAAACCAATTTACTTAATGGAATCCAAGGTTTCCAGCAAAGAAATTTTCCCAAGAACGCTAAATACAAAATATTAAATACATATAAGACAGTTTGTAGTTGTCCAAAATGAATTATAGGCCAAGCTGTAGAGCATTTTTGCATGACATAAATATTAGTAGCAAACCGATTGTGCGACGATATAAAAGATAATAATCAGATGAATGGTATAAGTTTTTCACTCGAGAGTTTCCGGTCCATTAGTTAGTTATCAACAGTTTATTGCAAAAAAAACGCGATTTTTATCTTTTTTTGCTTGTAACTTTGAAACTAATGGAGCAATCAGAATGCCCCAATGCACTCGGCCGTTTTTCACGAACTTTACGAGTGTTTTTAGCATACTTCCAGGCATCTGATCGAAAAACTGAAATTTACGTTTTGTAGTGCACGATGTCAATTTTTCAAAACTTTTTTTGAAATTATTATCGGACTTACGGTAACGCATACAGGCCTGCCAGAAAAAAGCGCACTACAAACTTTCAATCGCGATTTCGCGAAAAATAATAATCCGACAGCACCCACCTTTGGCACATATAAAGAACATTATAATCCCTACTTTCTCTCAAAATTTTAGCGCTCCAGCTCAAAAAATGACGGAGCTATATATTTTCGAAAAAACGCCTAATTTTCTGGTTTTTCCTAAATTTTTCAGGATCTAATTATCCGATTAAGACATTCGACCTCTCATTCTGTAGATATTTCAATTCTCTACAAACCATTTCATTGGGGCATTCCGATTGCTCCATTAGTTTCAAAATTACAAGCAAAAAAAGACAAAAATCGCGTTTTTTTTTGCAATAAACTGTTGATAACTAACAAATGGACCGGAAACTCGAGTGAAAAACACATACCTATTCATCTGCTTATTATCTTTTATATCATCGCACAATCGGTTTGCTATACTAGTCTTTATGTCACGAGAACGCTTTTTTAAATCTCTATAGCTTGGCCTATTAGAGTTTTTTTAATATTTATAAAAAACTAACTTTACGAATTAATTCGTTCCGAGTTCACACTCGTAAAAAAAGAAAATTAGAAAAAAGTAGTGCGAGATACTCGTGCGTTACAAGTGAAACTTCTTCAGTTCTAGCATTTGTTGATTTTATTATTACAGGATTAGGAAATGGTTATGTGGAATTTGTTACCGTAGTCGAGAAAATGCTACGTATACACACAGTAGGCAATGCGCATGCGTGCAAAGTGCGTATGACGCTTTGACAGAAAGAGAGTAGAAATTATTCATCCACTTTTTCCATCTCAACAGTCTCAACTGCCAGTTCAAATTGAAGAAAGGGAAGCGTTTCATTTTTTGTCTGATCCAGGACAATGTGCCCAATCGCCCCTAAAGAAGTTTCACTTCAAAAACAAATACGCACATTGTTGTTCCGTTTTGTAAAGATACGCGCGTGATTTGAAGTGCGATATTTTTGTTTTATTGTAGCAAATACATTTTTTGCGAGTAAGCGTACAACGTTCTTTTAACTTGATCTGGACTCTTGCTGCTTCCAAACATACAGTATGTAAACACGTAGGGAAATTAACATTGGGAAAAAATGACTGGATCAGAGTGAGCCTTGAAATCTTATTTTACAATTTGACAAATAATATTCTTTTGCAAAATGAATGTGTATACTATCGAAGAAAATATTCAAATGATTACAACATAATCGGACTTTTTTATTTATGGGACATTAAATTCCCGAAAATACTTAAATATCTCCGCCTATTCGTATTGAACCTAGACATTGGGTCACTGATTTACCAACGCGCATACGTCATACCAGTCAGACAATTTTTGAATGAAATGTATCCAAACAGATGGAGTTGTTTTTTTGTTTTATTTTTGTACAAAAAAATTAAAATAATGATTTATAAGAGCTTTTTATTATTAAAAAAGCCAAGTAAAATAAAACTAAATCAAAATAAAATAGAAATTCTAAAGATTACCACGATAATTCAATAGAAATAACAATTAATGCAGTCATGGCTAACTCTGATCCAAGTATTGTTTCCCAATGCTAATTTCCCTATGTGCATCTTACGCGTTTACATACTGTATAATGCAAGTTTAGTATTTATGTTCATATTTTCGATTTTTTGAAAATAAGACTATAAATCTGCAAGCGTATATGTTACGGTAAATGTAAACTCTTGGGAAATGTACACTTTTACCGTAAAATATACCGGAAAATGTATACATTAAATGTAGATATTGCGGCAAATGTACACATTTTCCGGCACATTTTACGGTAAAAGTGTACATTTCCCAAGAGTTTACATTTACCGTAACATATATAAAACAAACACATAAAGTAGAGATTCGTGTAAATAGAGAATTTCCAGCACTTTTTGGAAGGATGTTCAATTATTCGTAACATGTGTACTTACGGACTTCGCCGAATCCAATCGCCAAAATAACAATCGCTGAACCGACGGCCCAAGAAAACCGATTCAAACTCGCGTAAGCTGCCGATTCCAACGCATTGTATGGTTTACCAGGTGCGTAGAATGTGATGGCCGTAGATACCGATATTAACATTATCGCCAATCCCAATATGGCCACCAAACAGGATGTGAGCTGCGAAAAACATTTCCGATTACCTCCCAGTTCTCAATCATAGTACATTTATGCTCAAATTCAAAGAATATTCAACAAATAAAATCATACTTGTGTTAATTTAAGCGTTGAATCCTTCATTTTGTAGAAAATGTATCCAACAAAAATTCCTACAAAGTAAGGACTTGCTCTTGTGTGACTTTTTGTGTACATCGTTTGAAAAGAATCGTGGCCTCGAGTATCTACAATAAAACTGTAAAAAACATATATTAATGAAATTATTGTATTAATGTGTCCATATAACTAGGAACGTTGCAGAATGCAGACGTTTGCATTCGCAACCGCGGAGTATTTGCATCATTTGTGACATCCGTATCCGCAACAGTCGTTGCGGAGCTTTAGAGGATGCGGATGTAATGCAAGTCAACACAAGATTATCGGAACGGGCCCGACATAGTATTATATTACTACTACCTAAATTAGAATGTTTGGTATAATGAAACTTACTCGGTTAATCAAATTTCAGATTATACGTTATTTGTAATAATATGAAGTTCGTTCCAAGCAGCCAGCGACCGGTTTCCAAACCGTCACCCGCATGCGCAGTAAGTAAAACGAAGTTGTTAGTGGCGATTTTAGAACACGTTTTATTTACTGCGCAGGCGGGTGACGGTTTGAAAACATTTTATATAAGTGCACATAAGTATAGCACAAACTTAATAATTCGACATCATGAAAATTGGAAGCACAGAAGAATTATATACGATGTATCATAATTCTATCAAAAAATATAAACTGAAAAATTCGTTATCCGATATGGAAAATTTATTTTTGATACTGATATAAATCTGACTTATTTTTATTGTTAATTGAATAATTGTAGAAAAAGTGTACTAGAGCTTGACGACTTCAAACAAAGGAGTGATTCGAATTGTCTATAAATAAATTGAGAAGTTTTCTCGACTTTGAACTCAGTGATCTTTGCATATTATCTATTCATCTCCATTATATTCAAATAAGGATACTCACGCTATTAATTAATTAAAAGCGCATAAATTAATAACATTTAAAAACAATTTGTTGACTCCGTAAAACCAAACAACGCGATTTATTAATGGGATTATTTTTTTAATGCATCATGTTTTTCCATTTGGAACAAATTATTTGCCGAGCAGATTAATTGAATTAAGCCTGAGATAATTCGTTCTTTCGCAAATTTATCGCACGTAGATATGTAAATTGTAAGGTCAGGAATATCACGATACTCTGGATCTAAATTAGATGTTTTTTCCCAGCGTCCACTCTGATCGATGTCGGAGCCATGGGTCAAATTTGCATATGAAATTTCCTGCAAAAAGTGCGCGACGGCATGTGTCTAAAGTCAATAGTTTAGCTATAGGAAACCAGGAAGTGTAGATATTAGGAGGTCAAACGCAATGTTGAAACAGTGGCTTCGATTTGATGGACACGACGCACTCGGTCCATAAATCATCACTGAGTAAACGGTTCGTCCACCAATAATCATTGAGTAAACGCTACGTCCAGTCTATGACCTATGTCGTTTGATCTTTTGATTCCTTATACTTTCTGTGCGAGAGTCTCGAATTGATCGTTGGCACTAAATATACTACTTTTTGCCAGTTCTGGTCTTAAAACAACATTTAGCCCTCCCCCCAGAGTATCCTGCCCTGACACCGTTTCAATAAATTCGCGAAGGGGAGAGTTAACATCGTGTTTTCCTGTATCGTCACAAAATTTGTTTGAGTTCAAGTCTAATAAGGATACTGGAAAAATCGGTGGATAGATATAGAAATAGAAGTTACTCACTCTTCGTAGAACATTGTAAGAGCCGGCTTGCGCCCCAAATAGACGATCAGGAATGGAACGATCAGTGATACAACTAGCAAGACACCGACAAGCGCCAACCCCAAACGTCGATTCTTCTTCAATAGCAGCAGTGAGAACAGGCCCACTATGAAGTAATGAAAGTCGCATGGCAGATACCATGTTTGCACCATACACTGTATCAAAGAGAATGTATATAGATTATAGATATTACAGTCTTCACGCAACTTTGAAAAAATATGATTAGTTCTTGCTGTTAACAATGCTAGCGAATAACAGAGTTATTTAATCTTAGTTACTGAAAAAAATCGAAGAATCCAAAAACATTTGTCGAAATGTCAGCATTATAAATACAAATTCTAACAGAGTATTGCTTTTGTTTTCGATCCTACGCTACGAAGAAGTTCTTCATTCAAACATTTCAAAAAAAACGTTTCATCAAAATTCGTTAAACAATTCTCAAGTTAAATTGGTTCAAACATACATACGAAGCATTTTAGATAAATAATTAATATACCTACTAGTGTGACCTGTGTGAATTATTCGCACTAAATAAGTATAATAATTATAACTTTACAAAATTATTTTTTAAATATGATTGCAGGTATTCAATTCGTTTCTAATTTTGCATACTGCTTATAACGTTCTTCTTTTTGTTGTATTACAATATGAAGCTCAGATGACAGATCGAAGAAATATTTTACTAAAAATTATTGTCATATAGAGGTGCAAGTAGCAAAAGCGTTGAGCTAAGCCGTCAGATGGCATCATGCAGCATTGCTGTGACACTGTTCAGCGTTGCTCGCTGTTTCAAAATTAAAGCCGTCAGATGGCAGTATGCAGTATTGTGTCTGTTGTATTACAATATGAAGGTCAGATGACAGATCGAAGTGTTGACGTTGTTTCAAAATTAAAGCCGTCAGATAGCAGACATTGTTCAGCGTTGCTGTATTTTAATTAATTTACAAAAACAAAAGCAATAATAAATTTTTTAGTTGTCGATGTCAGTAGAGCAAGCAATTATCTCTAAAATGATATACTTATAATTTATGGAGAAATTGTGAGTTTTTTTCTAAAAAGGGAGGCAAACATTTTTAACCTTAGCGTATTAATATATATGATTACTTTCAAAGTAGGCCTACGAGAATTCAAAAACTTTTATAAATAATATTGTAGTACTTTATCATGTAAAAAGAAACATAATTTTTTTAAAACAAAATTTGAGATACCATTTTTCCGCTCACTCTACTTGGATGCGACGAAAAAAATAATTTTTGTCTGGACTGTCCCCTTAATTAAGATAATATGTCTGTATATTTTTATTTTAGAATCTAGACGAATGACAATGAACATTACTAAAAATAGTTAAAGATCTGCGCAATTATTTATTATCACTAAGTAATTATATAATATTATGGTTGTCTATTGACACATTATTTTTCACTCAGACATAAGTGTTTATTGTTTTATGCAAATTTAATTTAGATAATAAAGTATTGTCGACCATAAAAGTGAAATTACTAATCCGAGGGATCCGCGAACAAAATGTACTATTTTTAGATTTTATATTGCTGACGTTTTTATTCAAATCTTATGTGATTAATTTTAATTCTAAAACCTATCGACCGTTATTTTATTTTGAAAAATTATAAGGGATTTTTTATAGAAATCTAAACAATATTTATTTAATTAATATATAATAAATATTTCAATAAATAAAATTATCGACCAATTTTTCAGACAATTTTTTTTATTTATTGAAGACTTCTAATCAGACTTTAATCAAAGATTTGAATAAAATAAATATTTATTAATAATAAAACGTTCCGTTTGGCTGATTGCATTAATTGCATCTGTACTATATATTTATTAATTAACTATATAAATCATTGCCTATCTACTCAATGTGCGGTGAGTGAACTCAACAAAGCGTATCGAAAATATATCTGCGTCTCTTTCTTCGATGTAATTCCCTGATTTCTCCAATGATATAGGATCGGTTGATGTACTTGCATTCAATCTGAATAAAGTATCTCTATTTCAAAAACTTTGTCTTTTTCTATGACGTTAACATGGGCGTACCCAGCTTTTGGCCCAGGAGGGGGCAAATTAGAAATTTCTTAAGCCGGGTCTCCCGTGCTTGTTTTGCCCGCCTGGGTACGCCAGTGCTTTACGGCGTAAAAAAAGACAGAAGTATATGTTTGCACCCTAATAGTATATGATCTGTACAAAATCAATTCAAAACTACAGGGATGTAGTCGAATCAAGGCGTTAAGTCACTCCTGAACTTTTACAAGTTGAAGGGACCTTACTTCGTGTTAATGCCTTAAAATTTAGATGAGAATGTCGTCCATTCTGTTTTCTCATATAAAAAAATTGGTTGTCTGTAAAGTCGGTTTACGGACGATAGTTTTACGTGATAACGTATTCCGTAATACATAACCTAAACCTCCCAAAATTTGGTTTCAATCCGCTTATCCTTGGTGTCGGAATGATAAGAAATGTCAAAAGTGACGTTTGCAACTTACAAAGTATTATGTTCTAATAATAATTAGTTATTCCAATACTTAACTTAGAAGGCGTTGCATTTCACAATATACTAATGTCAAAAAATTGAATTAAACATTAGAAATGCAGCCGTTTTCATGTTAAGACAAGACATACGTTTGCTTCTAATTTCCATGTACGGCAAACAAAGACAACCGACCGCGTCGCGCCATGCATTAGACAACATTGCATTTATACAGCTATTTTTCTATATAAATTTGTATAAAAAAACTGTTTAGGCAAATTCTGTTATACGAAATCTATGTAAAATGTTCTCCTCTTTCGTTTAAGACTGGTTTCAAACCGATCTGATTTAAATTGAGCGAGAAATTAGCAAAAAGCACGCACAGGGTCAGGCGGAACGTTACGCGTTATGCGTTATGCGTTACGCGTTACGAACGTTAGGAACGTTACGTTACACTTTTTCGTACATGCAGCCGGTGTTTTATCAATTTATAATATTGGTGATTCATCAATTTATAAGACGTTATCACGTCAAAAAAACTATAATGAAAATGTAATCATAATCGGTTCAGTATTTTGTATCAACGGAACCATGACCAAAGTTCGACACCCTATAATATAGTTGAAGTGCAATGATAATGTGTAGCTCATATGGCGTATAAAAACACTATCGTAAAAGTTTGATCAACGTCGGTTCACTAGAACTGAAATTTTGCATCAACGGAAATACTGTATTCAAAACTTACCAATCTGTCGGTGTTAACATAGTTATTTATGTACAGTAAATTGGTCCACCAATTTTCTCGACACATTTGCGCTTCTGGTTCATTGACTTGTTTCCAAAATGGTCCCGATCCAATTTTATCAAATATCGTTGCATAATAGAATATGGCTAAAGCATATAGAGGTGTCAACCTGAAAAAAAATTGGTTGTCTGTAAAGTCGGTTTACAGACGATAGTTTTACGTGATAACGTATTCCGCTCGAATATCATATTTAATAATACATAACCTAAATTTTAGTAGCTGTCAAACTATATTTTTACCGACTCTTTATCGCTTATACTGCGCTCTCGCTTGCACGCACAGGGTCAGGCGGAACGTTACACAGGCGGAACGTTACACTTTTTCGTGCGTGCAGCTGGTGTTTTATCAATTTATAAGACGTTATCACGTCAAAAGTAAAATCATGATTATTTAATTATAGGTATTTAAAAAAAAAATAAATACACACTGGCTTCGTCATTTAATTAGCAGCCCCGAATCTGGGGGAGGGGAACAAACCGGGGCTCCCGCCCCAATGGCAGTTTTAGGGGGCGCCAAAATCATAATATAACACGGTTGAAAACCACACCCAATCTGTCCTTTTTCCGATTTACTTCAATCTGCTTGTTTTCTGACGGTTTCCCGTTCACGAAAAATGCCAACCAATATATATTTGCGAGTTTTTTTAAGTAATCTACCTCAAACACTGGATAGAAGGGGCGCCATTATCAAGTTTCTGCCCCGGTTCGAAAAAATCGTAGATCAGGCGCTGTTAATTAGTTCAAGTTCTTTGTCCGACTTTAGCCGTTGTGTTATGCGAAAAACAAGTGTTATTAAAACGTTTTGTTTTATTTAGTTTAAAATGCGTAAAAAAACATTAGTTTGCATGAAGTAACGACCGAATCTATTTATAATTATTTAAATAATTTGCGTGTCCACATTTTCACGTTTATCCGAAACGGATCACTGCTCAGGGCAGTAAAATTCTGAAAATTTACAATATATAAACACTCATACAATTAGCTCTGTTTCAACTTCTCTGCGAACGGTAACATAACCGTCACAGTCATGCGCAGTAGCTAAAACGTTCCAAAATCGACAAAACTGTTTCTTTTTAGCTACTGCGCATGACTGTGGCGGTTCTGTTACCGTTCGCAGAGAGACTGGAACAGAGCTAATGCAGATTGAAGGCAATGGTTGAGATATTCAGGGCGCCACTTAACCTAAAACCTTTTTTGCATTTAAATGCAAAAGCGGAGATTACCGAACTAAAGGCGGCTGCACACGAAGCTGGTTTTGCCGCTAGATTCGATGATTGATTTTGTTGCTAGGTTCCAAGCGTTGACGTTGAAGTTTCTGACGGTTTGTATGCGTGTTTTGAAGCTCGAGTTTTGGTTATGCGGGCAGTGACAGTTCGAATGTTGGCAAAAGTTGACGTTTATTTTCTATTATGGATATTTTCTATGAACAGAACACAATATGACGTCATGTTTGTTTATGACGTTTGCCCATGTCGCCCACGTGACAAGATACTGTTATCTGATTGGTTCTTGAGCAAGCACGAAATGACGAAAAATAAGCCCGCTTCTAATTTTGTCATCCAGCTTGTAATCACGCAACGAAGTCCGTAGTGACGTCCTTTCCATCTTTGCAGCCAGCATGACAGCCAGTAGAAGTCCCAGCAGCGATTCTAGCGGCAAAACCAGCCTCGTGTGTAGCGGCCTTTTTTTAGTCTTCTGGACGTCCATCAAGTACGTGAGCTCAAAGTAGGGGGTAGGGGTCCGGCAAAATCTCTTCAAATGTTATTTAAAATGAGGGGGATCAATGAAAATATCACATCAACTTTTTAATTTTAGAATCTTACCAAATTTCACCAAGAGGAAGGAGAGGGGGGTCCAAATTTTAGAAACAAAAACCACCTCACGCAATTAATCGGCCCTAGTTCCGGTGATTCACGCTGTACAAGTTTTTAAGTTTATGAGAACGAAGTATCAACAAAATCGTAAAAATGATTAAATTAAATTGGAATAAATGAATGCTAAACATTCATAAATACGTCAATGAAGAAGAATAAAAGCGCTCGTTTGCAGTTTTATGGCAAAAATATTGTATTAATTAATTAATTATTATTAAAGAGTCTGCATTTCCGTTTTTTTTTTGCCAAACAAGTCATTGTTTAACCATTGTTTTGTTGACCTTTATTTACCATAACTACGGTCAAATTTCAATATTGACGTAAGTAATTTACTAAATTCAGTTTTAACATTACGAAAACAGTTGTTAGCTTGAGAAAAACTGAGATCGTAAGGATATTGTTTTTACAAGCTTTTATTTAGTTTCACCTGTCCCGGTGTCTGTTTGTCTGCCTGTCTGTAATCGAATCTTGCAAGTTATTTATGCAGCATTTCCATCGGTCGTCTATTACAAACCCCTAGTTCTCAGATTTTAAAATGAGATCTTGTCAAGGGCGTAGATTTTTTTCTGGGGGGGGTAAAGCAAAAAAATCAATATTTTATTAATTAATTTTATTAATATCACGCAAATATATTCACGAAGGAAGGTGTAAAGCAAAATATTAATTTCCAAACCAATTTAAAAAATTTTTTTCAAGAAGTATTTCTAAATTTTATTTTTTAGCCATTTATTCGTATTATTTTCAGTTTAATTTTTTTATTATTATGGGGGGGGTAATTACCTCCTTTACCCCCACCCCCTCCTATCTACGCCCTTGGAACTTGTATCTATTAGATTTTTCGGTAAAGAAAAGTTACACACTGAAAATTGAGGTAATATACTTTCACGTCAAAATGTAATATAAGCGGCACAGTTTTTATGCATGGGATATTTTCACCTAAGAAAAAAGTCACCCAAGAACGGTTACTAGTGTTACTACATTTTTAAAGTCCTGTCCAACGATACCCTATGGCCTATGCAATGGAATACGCGAATATACAAATTTCATCCTTCAGATTTAATAATATATTATTTTGTTTGTAATTACATTACACAATTGTATGGTGGTTTACTTAAGACACCTGTCTGCAAAATTATATTCGAATCGATGGAAAGATGGCGGAGTTATACATACGGACCTGCAGGCGGACATGACGAATTTGTAAGAGTTCTGTTGTTTGCCATTTGGCTACCGAACCCTAAAAGACTTGTAATAATAAATTATACCACTCACCTTACATAGCGCACAAATATGACTAAAAGGGGATTGACGATTTTCTTTTCGAATTGTTTCAGAAGAATGACCGTAAGAAGAATGCCGCTTATAAGAAAAAACGAGTCGACAATAATATCGGAATGAATTATTGGGGAATAAATCCAAGACTCGTAAACCTGTAAATAAGTAAAAAAAAATTAATTAACATTTCATTTTGTTAAGTATCAAATGTATTATTAGAATGTGCTGTGCGTTATATTTGACATAATTTTGTGTATGTGTCAGGTTTAATTGGAACGTAGGCGTGAGTGCCGTTATGACCTTACATAAATTCAACGCACACGATCCATTCGTTGTTGGTTTTCCGGCAAAGTTCAAGAGCTTTGCTTACATTATAGTCCAAGAGACGGCTGCAGAAAATGTGTCGTCATAAGGTGGACGAACGAAAAAATTAGAGATGATAGTTAAGAACTTAAAGATTAAAAGAAATATTGAAAAAACCGTGTTTTTCGTTTTTAATTTTTTTTCTCCTGCAAATTACAGCTTATTTAGGACATAGAAAGGTAAGTCTCCTGAAAATTTCATGAATAAAAAATTAAAAACGAAAAACACGGTTTTTTCAATATTTCTTTGAATCTTTAAGGTTATATGAAAAAGTTATATTCATTAAAGTTGTAGATCCTTTTAATATCTACAACATTGCCATACAACATTTTTCGATTGGAGGTCAACTTTCGCCGGAAATAACGAAAAATGCACCCCCCACAGCCCTCCGGCCTTTTACGCATTTGAATTTTTGGTTTCTGTATTTCTGACGGCAGTTTCTTCCCTTCCTCATCATTTTTTTTCTGTTATTAATTTTGTCCTTGTCAAAAGCTAACTTCAATGGTCTATTAACTGATAAACAAATTAAAAAAAAACGTTAATTCGGCAGGATTTTCGCAGACAACCTTAGCGATCTTTCTTAATTATGGTCTTAACTATCATCTCTAATTTTTTCGTTCGTCCACCTTATGACGACACATTTTCTGCAGCCGTCTCTTGGACTATTAATAAATATTTGTGTTGTGTGTTTTATTTGACAAAATTGAGTGCTTCGGTTAGGTAACAAAATTGAAATGTGGACGCAACTAAAGGCCGCTGCACACGAGGCTAGAAACGCTGTTAGATTCCTTGCTAGTTTTGGCTACTATAGTTTTCTAGCGCTGGTTTTTTTTATTGCTGTTAAGTGCTCGCTTCACACGCCATGTTAGTATGTGGGCGTTTGTTCAAGTGCTCACGTGACAAGATACTGCTTCCTGATTGGTTCTTGCTCATACCTAGCCGCAGATCTAGCAGGGAAAATAGCCTCTGTTTAATTTTAAAACCAATCTTGTGAGCTAGCAGGCCAGTCCGCAGTGACGTCATTTCTAGCTTCGTACCCTTATCCAGCCTACCGGCTAGCAGAACTAGCAGCGTTTCTAGCCTCGTTTGCAGCGGCATTAAGACCGTATTAAACTCTTAGTGACATACAACACACACGATCCACTCGTAAGTGAGAATAGACAAAAGTTATTAACTTTGAGAATAGACGTAATTAATTTGCCATATAAAGTAGAGTCCAGTTAATCCGAAATTAAAACTACTAAAAAACAATTCAGAACTTTCTGGAAAACACTGAAAATTTAAAAATGACGGTGAAACATGGACGATGGCTACATACATGATGTTTGATTAATGATTAGTTTTAATTTTAACAATACATACATCGAACATATACTGTCTGTTATGAAGTGGTCCTCCGACAACGCTCGTGCCAGTTCTATGTCCCGTAACGACAAAGATGATCCCAAAAAATCGAACACCGAAAAGAGCGTTCAACCGCGGGAAGGATTCGTCCATTTTTCCTAGGTGTTTGAAATTCTTTCGCAACGAAAACGCATTCAATAAGTGCGTTAATGCAGATTCTGGAAACATACGCAAAAATTACTATAATATTTAGAAGAATGTTTTAAATATTTTAACTGAAGTCTTCTGAAAAAATCATCGTTGAAAATTTATGCCTCTAAAGGAGTCGCCATCTACGTTAAAAATTTCGTAAGGAAATTTTCGACTTGTAGAGGTTAAGATTCATTCTAACTAATTTTGAGTTGCTATGTTCGAGAGACGGAAGTCCAATTTATTTTTTCGAGTTATGGATGAAAAATGTGTACCGAAATGGGTTGTAGGGACTCACTGATTATTTAGACCTAAGTATATCGGGTTGATATATCGAGTAATGGACGTTTTGGGGCTTGAAGGGAGGGGAATGAACATTTTTTTCGAGTTTTGGAGGTTCGACTTAAAGAGGTTGTACTGTATAAGTAATATTATTATAGCCAAAAAATATTGTATTGTTATCAAAACTACATACGACTGCAAAGTTTCACTAGAATTGGACAATTGGAAGAAGGTGAAATTCGAGTTGCAAGCTAAATAAATAATGTAAGTGTGTTAAAAAAGAGCGATAGTTTTTTGATTTAACGATGTATCAAGTAAATTGAACGTTTTAGCGCAACTGTTGGTAATATCTATACTAATATATAAAGAATTTGTTTGTTTGTTTGGTTGGTTGAACGCGCTAATCTCAGGAACTACTGGTTCGAATTGGATTTTTTTTTTGTTGGATAATCCATTTATCGAGGAAGGCTATAGGCTATATAATATCACGCTACGACCAATTGGAGCGGAACATCAATGAAACATGTTACAAAATGTATCTCAAAATTTCTCCGTCCGACAAAAACTTTTGAACGGTAACTCCGATTATCATGAAATTTGGACACAACATTCATCTCGGTAAACTAAGATGAACGTGCGTGCTCATGTCTCCCCCATTCATTCTTTTGCACCCGGGTGAAACCGGGCGGGACCGCTATGAAATATATACAGTCCAGGCTGCGGATAAAAATAATTAAAAATTCTGACACCTGTTGGCTAGCATTATAAATACATAGTATAATTTGAAAACAATTCAAAAAATGAGTAATTAAAATATACTTAAATACCATAAAATGATTTGCAATGTTAAACAAGAAAAGCATCCATAAAACTCACAATTAATCAAATAATAAGTATTGCTGTGCGTGAAGATTAATAAAAAAAAAACATTGGTCGAAATGCCTAACCCTGCAGCTGACAAAATGTCTACTACAGTATTTGCTAACACTTTATTTATACGCGTCAGTGGCGGTTTCATTATGAGCGCTGCAGAGCTGCAGAACAATAAAAATTTAAAAATAACCAATATTTAATGTTAGGAAATACTGTAATAGTTACACAATCGACGCTAGAGCTCAACACTAACAGCCACTGGCAGACAAAAATACGCTTGTTTTCTAAGTGACAGACTTTTATGCATTCAGGGCATTCAGGCGCTGTTCTGCACTTCGGAGCAGCACATGAAACGTCATTATCAGATATCCCCGGTGTACACTGAGAAGCTCCCGAGTGACAAGTTGTAGCGTGTTATTTAGATTGGCTTTGAGCTGCATTTACCGACAGTACATTAGTATAAATAAGCTATCGCAGTCATATGCTAGCAGTGTTTACTGAACCTATTTCATTCAGTCAACACTTTTGACGGCTTTGTCTCGGCGGTACGTATGTCGTATATAAACATACATGATACAAGACACACAGCTTATGGCAGTAGTGACTAGTGTATCTTGTAGTTTGTTGTCAACGGTAAGTTAATAATTAAAACATCATTAACATGGTTGTGATTCATAATAATTTATATTAATCATAGTCACCTTTTTCTGTAAAATTAGACACATCACTGCAAGATTGCTGATGATGTGTGCCTACACACTATGTATAGGAAAAAGCACTATAATGAAGCTCATTCCGACTAATTGTAATACCCACAGAAATAAGGATATAAATTTACATACCGTAGACCGTAAGGTGTAGACCTTCGCGGTTATACTGATGACTTTGTATTTTAATAAAACAGGCGGTTAAAAAATTGCCTTTGATATAAATATCTCTTGCTAGAATTAATTGATCATAAAAATAACTAGGAAGTAAAATGAATATGATAATATAATTATGAATTGTTAAAGCAACAAATCGGCCAACCATGTGTTGGCACACACGCAATAGGACTCCGTAGTGTTCGTTTGACGCATTTATGCTTGTTAAATAGCATACCCTAACCTGGAAATGCGTCATTGCAATATGCTGATACTGTTTTGAAGATTATTGATTAAAAAATCCGAGTATCCACGAGTTATTATTTGTACTAATAAAATCACTTTGTGGCCTTTTAAAAACCAAAGTCTTGATACATATTGACATATGCACTAGTGATATCGGACGTTTTTTTTTGAAGTAAATATACTTAGACCTGGTTCTTGTCTCCGCTATATTAATAGAAATATGACAACCATATAAAAAATATTATAAGGAAAAATCAGCTTAACTCCTACAACTTGTTAATATGTAATTGTAAATAGGAAAAAAATATAATCGGTTAACATTGCAATTAAAAAATAATTCTTCCCTTTGAAATAAATGTATTTTTAGAAAATCTAATCATGGAAACTCCAGCTCATTCGCAAATGAGTATCTGCGAATAAGGAAAACCGTGACTAGTATAAAACCAATAAATACTATTAAAAATGTCTCTTCTCTTCAATCATCTGCATTCTTGGAATTTCGATTTTTAATAGTGTGAATACCTAAGTAAGGGGAAAAATCAATAAATAATAAACTTTGAAAAACTATTATCCTCTATTATCAGAAAGACTTTGAGAATTTAAAAAATGTAAAATAATTTTTAAATTCTGTACAATAAACCGTAAAAATGTGTTGGTTGTAATTTACATACATATATGCGTTACATGTATGTTGAGTGACGTAAAAAATCTGCCAAGTGCGTCAAAAGGGCAGACATTTCAATCGAGTGACGCGTCCTCGAGGATTTATATGCATTTTTATTGTAAACAAAAAGGAATTTCCTAATGAACGCAATAAAAATTCAAAATAAATTTACTTTACTCTTAAAACACGTGCTTTCAAGCGTTAGAACAATTGAATCACTAATAAATTCGTAAATGTGCAAAGGCCATAGCGGAATAAGCATGGGTAAGGTGCCCCCGCACGGATTGGGATAGTTTTTTTTTTCATTTATAGCGATTGATAAATGAATAAGATTTGGAAAATTTCAGCCCTAAAAAATCAACCCCTGGGGAGTGAGAATTAATTTTCAAAAAATCATGAAAAAAATCATAACTTTTGAATAGCTGAACTGATTTTGATGAAAATTTAATATGATTTAGATATTACTACAGCGCATCTTAAGAAAAATTATCAGCTCGAAAAAAAATATATAACCTCAAAAAAAAAATAATTTTAGTTTTTAATTTTTTTTTTTAGTTATTTGCAATTTTGGTACAATCACCAACATTTTTGTAAAAATTTCTGAAACTACTCTACGTAACACATAATTTTTTCATTACGAGATTCCGGGTGCGTCATGGTTAAAAAGATAAAAAAGTTTGAAAATATTTTTTTTTTATATGTTATGATCATGGTACAATTATTATAACAATTTTTGACGTGATAACGTCTTATAAATTGATGAAACACCAGCTGCACGCACGAAAAAGTGTAACGTTCCGAAAAGTGTAACGTTCCGATTGATGAAACACCAGCTGCATGCACGAAAAAGTGTAACGTTCCGTTCCGCCGCAACGTTCCGCCTGACCCTGTGCGTGCAAGCGAGAGCGCAGTAATGTATTATTAAATATGATATTCGAGCGGAATACGTTATCACGTAAAACTATCGTCCGTAAACCGACTTTACAGACAACCAATTTTTTTGTAGGTTCGGGAATCTTTTTAACATAACATATAATTTTTTCATAACGAGTTTCCGGGTGCGTCATGGTCAAAAAAATAAAAATGTTTGAAAATATTTTTTGTTTATAGGTTATTTATTTATTTATTTATTATTATAGTAATCAACAGGTATAAACCCAATAACAGATTACACTATAACAAATATAAAGAAATATAAAGAAAGCCTTAAATAAGCGTAAGTATACAAAAAAGAGATAAAAAATAAAGAAAATTTGAGAATATGCAGAATTCAATAATGGTACATAATATATAAAAATGATACAGTATTACAGTGCATTCAGTTAATTTACATAATTAAGTAAGTGGACAGTTAAAACCTTTCTATATTCGCCAAATTTTATATCAAATATATTAATATTTGTCTCACTCAGCAAGTTGTTCGCAGTCGAGCACATTTTGTATATAGGCGCGTTCATTTCATGATTGAACTTGGGAAACGGTAAGTAAAAAGTACGTGCATTTCTTGAAAAGTATGATGGAATTGAGAAGTTAAGATTTTGGTAAGTACACATATCATCAACTTGATTATGTATTATTCTGTATATGTAAAAACACGCAAACAATTTCCGGCGATCCTCTAAACTTAAGAGACAAAAGTGATTCAATAAGTTTATATAGGGTTCAAATCTTGGATAGAAGCCATATTGTTTCAGATATAGAAAACGAAGAAACTGCTTCTGAATTTTTTCTATATTGTTCACATGTACCTTATAAAACGGCGACCAAACGTTGGTTGCAAGTTCTAAATGACACCGGACATAAGTATTGAAAAGCTTTAATAGTACCGGAAGAGATTTAAAATCTCTGGAGTTTCTTAGAATGAAACCTAACATCTTTTTTGCCTTTTTTATGGATTCTACTACATGTTAATTAAAGGATAGTTTAGCGTCAAAGTAAATGCCCAAATCCTTTACTGTATCTTTTCTAGGAATTATGTCTTTACCAAGTTTATAATTAAAATATATAGGATGATTTTTCCTTGTATATGATAAGATGGAACATTTTTTGACATTAAATGAAAGCTTGTTATCAGTAGACCATGAATTAATTGCATTTAAGTCTTCTTGCAAGAGAAAACAGTCCTCATTGGAAGTGATTTTCCTACCTAATTTAAAGTCATCAGCAAAAAGTCGGCACTCAGAATATTTCTAAACGTCCGGAAGATCATTTATTAATATGATAAAAAGTAAAGGACCTAAATTGGAACCTTGTGGAACACCGGATTTCACATTATATTCCAATGATTTGGAATTATTATAAGTTACAAATTGCTTTCTGTTGCATAAGTAAGATGAAAACAATTTTAAAGTAGGTTCAGCAATCCCAGACAGATATAACTTCCTTAATAATATTTCATGATCTACTCGATCAAAAGCCTTGCTAAAATCTGTGTAGACAACATCATATTGAGAATTATCATTGATATGCGACGAAATATTTTGTGTGAATGAAATTAAATTAGTGGAAATTGAACGTTTCGGCATAAATCCATGTTGAGATGAAGCTATTTTAATACGGATATGATCAAAGAGGTACTTATATATTATAGACTCAAAAATTTTACAGGGAACCGGAAGCAATGCAACAGGTCTATAATTTGTGACGTCCGATTTTGTGCCATCTTTAAAGATGGGGCAGATTTTGCTAATTTTCCACTTGTCAGGGAAAGTACAAGATTTTAAGATTTTATTAAATATACACTTCAGAGGTTCTACAAGAAATTCTGCACATGCTTTAAATAGATAGGGTGGTAATACATCAGGACCTACAGATTTTTTAGGTTTCAAACATTTTATTGCTGTGAATATGTCTTCAGATAATATACGTTCAATACAAAACGTGTTTGTACTATTTTTAAAGCAGTTTGTGTTATAGTTACAAATATCTGCTGAAAAAGTAGTCTGAAAGTGTTGTGCAAATGCATTACTTATTTCATGATTATTTTGTAACGATCTACCTTTATAAGTCATTTCAAGGGAACACGAAGACTCAGATTTCTTGCTGGATTTTACAAAAGACCAAAAAGTACTGGGGTCACTACATATATTATTTTCTGTTTGTTTAACATAATTTTTGTACGCTTTTTGAATATCTATTTTAATCTTAGCACGTAAGTAAACAAAATTATTTTTATCAGATAATTTCCCCCTACTTTTGTATTGCTTCCTGAATCTGGCCTTTTTCTTAATATCTTGAATAATTTTCTTATCAAACCATACAGGATATGTTCTTTTATTAAATCGAGTCTTTGGGACAGCATCATCTAGTGCTTTGTATAATTTTTCATAGAACAGATCAACTAACTGATTAACGCCATTAACATCCGGATCAATTTTCCAATCAGTATTCTTAATATTCGTATAAAGTTTTAGAAAATCTGCCCTTCTAAAATTATATTGCTCACCAGCAAAGTTATTAATTGGTACAGGATTACAGAAATTGTGCTCGACTTCACAAAGCAACGCCGGATGATGCGCATCCTCAAAAACCAAAGGATCACTTTTGGTGACTTTTAACTCAAAGCTGTTACTTAAAGCAAGGTCAAGTACCGTACTATTTGAATTTTCTATCGTGTTATACTGCTCTAAGTTCATGAAGTTAAAAAACTGAATGCACTGGAAAACTTTATTACTATATGACAAATTATTATACATATCTGGTAGATTAAAATCACCAAAAATCAAGATTTTATTCTTTACTTGCCCTAGATTTGTCTCAACGGAATCAATAAACATTTCATAATAATCAATTGAAGATCTCGGGGGAAAGTATACACAGCAAATATAAACATTTTCACAGCCCAAACGAAAACTTATCCATAAATCCTCATTTTGAGTCTCAAAGATAGAATGCCTCTTACTTATAAAGTTTGACTTGATAGCTATTAATACACCTCCAGCATATGATGGCCTATCACGTCTGAAAATAGTGTAGTTTTCAGGAAATAATTCAGAGTTGTTAATTCCATTGTGCAAGAACGTTTCAGTCAATACTATAATATCGTAATCTTCCGAGCAGCAAAACAAGTAAAATTGATTACATTTTGTTCTCAATCCCCTAACATTTTGATAAAAAATATTTAATCGATTTCTAGTAATATTAGTATACATCTTTTAAGCAGTTTAGAATTCTAATTGCAATAATTATTTACCGTACTATAATATTTATTAGTTAAAATACAATAGAAAAGGAAAACTATATCTAAAAATATAATTGACACAGGATAAAACTTTATAAGAGGCGTATTAAGCACTTGAATATTTTAATTACACAAATTTTTCAAATTCATTATTGATTTCAATAGTTTTAAATGTTGGCTAGATCATCAACACGTTTTATCACAATTACTTTAGAATCTTCGTCTTTTTTTAATTTAATCAGATTGTTATTGAACCATAGGTACTTAAAATTATGATCACGTTATGATCACGGTACAATTCCAACAGTTTTTTTTTAAGTTCGGGAATCTTTTTAACATAACATATTATTTTTTTCGGAATTTAAAAACACTAAAATGACTAATAGCAGTTAATTCGCCTCTTTTACTTTTTTTTCCTTCAACTCATTCGTTGTTTCAGTTCTGTTCTTTAGACCTGAAGCGAATAAGAATAGAATAATCACTAGTATCAGAAAGAAGTAAGTAATAAGAAAGTTTTTGTACATAACGTTATCAGTTCATGCATGTTAAAAAAAAGCTATAAAAAAAATATTTTCAAACATTTTTATTTTTTTGACCATGACGCACCCGGAAACTCGTTATGAAAAAATTATGTGTTATGTTAAACAGATTCCCGAACCTACAAAAAAATTGTTGTAATTGTACCATGATCATAACCTATAAAAAAAAAATATTTTCAAACTTTTTTATTTTTTTGACCATGACGCACCCTGAAACTCGTTATGAAAAAATTATATGTTACGTAGAGTAGTTTCAGAAATTTCTACAAAAATTTTGGTGATTGTACCAAAATCGCAAATAATTAAAAAAAAAATTAAAAACTTAAATTATTTTTTTTTTTGAGGTTATATATTTTTTTTCGAGCTGATAATTTTTCTTATGATGCGCTGTAGTAATATCTAAATCATATTAAATTTTCATCAAAATCAGTTCAGCTATTCAAAAGTTATGATTTTTTAATGATTTTTCGAAAATTAATTCTCACTACCCAGGGGTTGATTTTTTAGGGCTGAAATTTTCCAAATCTTAATCATTTATCAATCGCTATAAATGAAAAAAAAACTAACCCAATCCGTGTGGGGGCATCTTACCCATGCTTATTCCGCTATGGCCTTTCACATTCAAACTATTCAAAGTTTAGTGTCCGCTTCGAGTTCAAGCAACAACAACAGTAGTTACTCATGCGTGGACATGAGAAACAATAAAAATCACTTATATCTATACCTACTAATATTATAAAGAGGTATTTGTAAGTTTGAAGTAGGTAATGTCCAAAACTACTCATCCGATTTCAACAATTTTCACCATAATTTAGAATGCACCTTCAGGATGGACATAGACTATATTATCGCGTTAAAATAAAAGCCCTTTTCGTGGAGACCAATTTTGCAATGTAACTCGACGAAAAAACGGTGACAATCAACAAATTCGGAAAACAATGTTCTCATTCGCGTCGGTTTTTCTGTAAGTTCGCTAAAAACACGAGAACTACTGAACGGATTTGAATGTGGTTTTACCATTTGATAGTTTATTTCTTGGGGAAGATTTAGAACTATATAAAAATCGTCTGTTTCGTCTTCGTCCAGCGTCCAGGTAAAAATCAAATTGAATCCCGCGCTATACGTAACAGATTTAAATGCGGTTTTTATCATTCGATAGTTTATTTCTTGAGGAAGGTTTAGGTCTATAGACTCGGTTTTTCCTGAGTATACAAATAGAATATCATTTGAGGGCATACAAAAAGCATGAAAAATAGTTACGAAATCTCTAATTTTTAGAAAAACCTTATTCAATCTTAGATGATAATTTGTAATGTTTTCAAAATAAACTAGAACTATACCTATGCATTATTTTTCCCGCATGCCTTTAATCCAGATTTTTATATATTATTTGATCTAAATAATTGATTTAAAACCAGGTAGAACTAGAACGACAAATTTATGTACTGCAGAAAAAAATAATTTAAAAATTGTTGATCAAGCTAAATTTCTCAGCATTTTTAACATATAAGGGTCCAGTTCGATAACACTATGCACCCAAATTTTGAATTTTTTTTTTTAAGTTATAGAAAACCCTAAATTTTGACGTTCAAAAAAAAAAACTTTGCGGATTATTCACAAATTTCCTCAAAAATACGTGAAAAAAATGGAACTACTTTTCGTCTTTCACTGTCATTTTTTGAATCTAACCAATCAAAAATCACAAATACACGTCATAGCAACTGGTAGAATTATTGTATAACTATCTCACTTTGTATGCAGCTTTCGATTGTGTTATGGAAGCAGGGTCGTATTTAGATTCGCATACCCGTTTATCGTTCACCCCGGAATTGTTTTTTTAAAAACTCAACATTTGCCCCTTCCCGTTTCACTGCGAGACAATTCACATACCCCTTTATCGTTCACCCCAGAATTACAATTCGCATACCCGTTTATCGTTCACCCCGGAATTGTTTTTAAAAAACTCCACATTTGCCCCTTCCCGTTTCACTGCGAGACAATTCGCATACCCCTTTATCGTTCACCCCAGAATTACAATTCGCATACCCGTTTATCGTTCACCCCGGAATTGTTTTTTTAAAAACTCCACATTTGCCCCTTCCCGTTTCACTGCGAGACAATTCAAAAAAAGCGGTGGTTTTCAATCTTCATGAAAATGTGAGTTTTTAATTTAAAATTCGTTTTATAAATTAAAATTTCCACTCTGCCCTGAACGTTCAATTGTATTTCATTCCAACCAATTGATATTTCTATCTTTGTTTATCATAGATATAGGTATATATAACTTTCTCTTTTCTTATCACTATATGAGACAAGATAGCGATCGCTATAGAAAATAATATACTCTTAATCAACATACTATACCATATTTAATTTTTTTAAATTAATTTTTAAAAATTAATTTTCCGCACGTAAAACGACCAATAACGCTGTTATATGTTATATAAGATAGACTGCAAAACCATCCCAACCAGCTTGCCATTAATTTATTAGACAATAGTACAACAACATACAGACTAAAAAGACACCATGCATTTACCGGACATAGAATAATAATAAATTATGAAATACGTTGAGTGCCGCCATTGGGCGACATCTCTCTCTTGCCAAGTTTATCATCATCTTAGTTTATAGTCTGTATTGACTGATTACTAATTAGGCGAATATAAAAAAAAAAAAAAAAAAAAAAATATGTTATATAAAACAATAATTGTGAATTTCCAGTGGATATTTTGCATAGCAAGTTATCGTACTCTTACCAACATATAATTTGTAAGGAAAAAGCTTTTAATTGGTTTCCGTAATTTAAAAATTTCTTGTCGTGCTGACTGCTGTAAAGAAAGATTAACAAAAATCACGTTTGTGAAGCGACAAACCACATTTTGTTGTTTTAAGTTTTAAGCTATAATAGAGACGGTATAGTTAAATGCCTTTTGCGACCACAGTTTAAAAATTGGCGAGAGTATTTTTTACATTCTGAGAGAACAGTCGCCTTAATATAATTTACAATATTGTTAAATGAGTAATGCATTTATTAATTAACACTGCAGAATCCCACACCGAATTGTGTACACCTACGACCATATATATATGGACCGCTCAAACCCATTAATTCTAGCGTAACCAAGTAACCAACATATCAATACATACGGGTCTAGTTTTGAAGCGCGCAGACGCATACGTCTTATATGCGTTATCTATTCCGAGATTTTGCTTAATTTCTACACGACCTATATACCAGTAGCTTCGCGGTCAATGGTTCAGCAACTAATCTGCAGGAATTAATATGCTGATTTTATAGTAGTGGACTGCTTGTCTGAGCTGCGAGGGTCAAACGATGCAGAAAGAGAAGGCGATAACATTAGGTGAAATTCCGTCTTCGTTCAACAACACCTATAGATTTGCTGATGATAACGGGCCAAAAAAAAATTGGTTGTCTGTAAAGTCGGTTTACGGACGATAGTTTTACGTGATAACGTATTCCGTAATACATAACCTAAACCTCCCAAAATTTGGTTTCAATCCGCTTATCCTTGGTGTCGGAATGATAAGAAATGTCAAAAGTGACGTTTGCAACTGTCAAAGTATTATGTTCTAATAATAATTAGTTATTCCAATACTTAACTTAGAAGGCGTTGCATTTCACAGAATACTAATGTCAAAAAATTGAATTAAACATTAGAAATTCAGCCGTTTTCATGTTGCATTTATACAGCTATTTTTCTATATAAATTTGTATAAAAAAACTGTTTAGGCAAATTCTGTTATACGAAATCTATGTAAAATGTTCTCCTCTTTCGTTTAAGACTGGTTTCAAACCGATCTGATTTAAATTGAGCGAGAAATTAGCAAAAAGCACGCACAGGGTCAGGCGGAACGTTACGCGTTAGGAACGTTAGGAACGTTACGCGTTACGAACGTTAGGTACACTTTTTCGAACATGCAGCCGGTGTTTTATCAATTTATAAGATTGGTGATTCATCAATTTATAAGACGTTATCAAAAAAAAAATGTCAATGAAAGAATTTCGATGGACTTCCTATCCTAACAGACGGATGTGACTCGATTTGTCCATGCATATATGATCAAAAGTTTATACGTAAAAAATACGAAAAAGTGTTAATTGTTTATTTAGGTACTATAATAAAAATAAATAATTATAGGTACGCATAATTGCGTTTAATTTGATGTTGAATCAAAAATACGATATGAACTAACATTTAACAATAAATTAAAACCACAATTACTTGTAGTTATAAACGTTATTGAACAATATTTTGATTTGACTTACAACACCAAAAATACGTTTTAGCAATTCCTACAAACTCATTGCTTCATTATATGCGAAACGTTGCGAATTAAATCGTCTCTATACTAATATAATAAAAAGATGAAATTTGAGTCCTATAGAAACTATAACGAAGTTTTGAAAATTGTTTTACTGTTTAAATTTTGAACGTCTAGTCTTAAAAAGACTATAAGAAATAAGTAAATTATTTCTGTATGACAGAGGGAGAAAAAAAACGTGATTAGGATTCCGTACCATTCCGTTAGAACTTTAAGACATGGGATTTTCGTTTAGGTTTACCTGTAAACTATGAGTGAGACCCTATATTCCCTATTTTTTCAAAATTTTACCCTCAGTAGTTTCGGATATACGGGAGGGGAAATACTCGATTTTCGTATATATTTTCTGTAACAGTTTTTAAACAATGCATTTTAAAATTACAAAAAAATATATTCGTGTTTCTTATAATGAGTCCTTTCATTTGATATGTCACTTGAAAAATATTTGATTTTTAATTTTATAATTTAACCCCCCCCCCCCAAATCGAAATTTATTTATTTACGCTTTACGCCCGTGATTGGATCATCTAACTCCATATAATATGTAGTGCTGTTAATTTTTTGTCTGCACTTTTCAACAAAAACATCGCATACCTTAAAATCAAGCAGAAATCTTAACAGCGGTGTTAATTTTAATTTAACATTAACCGTACAGAAAAGCAGATTCGATATTTTTTGCTGCAGCAGATGTACATTGAAAATAACACGTCGCTACGTTTAACTGCACAAGAACCTATTGAAAATAACGGGGGTAAAGGGGGTTATTACCCCCCCCAGGACCATAATAATAAAAAAATAAAACTGAAAATAATACGAATACCTGGCTAAAAAATAAAATTTAGAAATACTTCTTGAAAAAAAATTCGTTTGGGAATTAATATTTTGCTTGACACATTCCTTCGTGAGTATTCTTGTGTGATATTAATAAAACTTAAAAAAAATATTGATTTTTTTGCTTAATGCCCCCGTTCGGAAAAAAAATATCTACGCCCTTGTTGAAAACGACCGTTAATGAATATCTTAAACTTTACTCCAGCGCGTAATACGTGATTGTAAAATATTATGAGAACACTTACTTTGAGTGGTTTTCGTGATTTCGTAGGTTTCTTCATCGAGTAACGTGCCAAGAATCACTAGCAGCGTCAGTACGGCCAGAATTGTGCTAAAAAAAAATTAATCAAATCAATATGTGTCCCGTGACTCGATTGGCACAGTCGAAAATACCATAATAATCATCGAGAAGTTATAATGGGTCCCAAAATCGAAATCAAAATTTTTCACAAATTTTTGTGTTTCAAGATCACTGTACTATTTTTTTGATAATATGTCTGTGTGTATGTGTGTACGTACGTACGTCAATTCTTTCTAAGACGAAATCTTAAGAATAAAAAATGATCTCGACGTGTATTAAGGTATATAATATGATCTGAAAGAATTTTTATCAAAATCAGTTTAGTCATTTTTTTTGACGTGATAACGTCTTATAAATTGATGAATCACCAATCTTATAAATTGATAAAACACCGGCTGCATGCACGAAAAAGTGTAACGTTCCTAACGTAACGTTCCTAACGTTCCTAACGTTCGTAACGTTCGTAACGTTCCGCCTGACCCTGTGCGTGATTTTCTCGAAAACGGCCCTAACGATTTGGATGAAATTTACTGAAAAGGGATTTTGGGGGCAAGAAATCGTTTTAGCTAGGTCTCATCTCTCGAAAAAATCGTTTTCTTACAAATTTTATCATTATAAAAATCAATTTTTTGACGTATGAAAATACTTAAATATTGTAAGTAGGTTTTGTAATTTTATATAAACAGTGAAACAATTGTTTTATAAATATTATATGACAGCTAATCTTTGAGACTTAAAATAAATACGAAAGAAAGAAAGTTAAAAAAACAATTATATTATATGGTGAGTAATTTAAATAAATAAAATTAACCTAAATTTGAAGCGAAAGATGCAATATCATAGATTCGAATTATTATAATTATTATATAAATTTAGGTTATGTATTACGGAATACGTTATCACGTAAAACTATCGTCCGTAAACCGACTTTACAGACAACCAATTTTTTTTGTTAAACCAAAAACAGAACTGCAGAAGAGAATGAATTTGACTCTATTCAATAAATAGAGTAACTGTGATCCATTGAAGTTAATGATAGGTACCTATTTGGAAAAAATTCCGTAGTATAAGGATCGAAAATCAGTATTGCTTCATTTTCGAACCATATGCCACGGAATTTATTCCAAATATCTATCATTTTTTTTAAGATTTCTTGAGTCTAATTTGTTAAGATCGTACAGGGAAGTTGGTCGTGTGGACCTCCAGGGTCGCACTTGTAGAGTCCCAAAATATACGATTCACCTTACGGCTTGTTTATTAATAAAGCGTTAAACATCACATATTGCGCTTGTTATGCTTGCTCTCTATTTTTAATATTGTCGATAATTGAAAATTCCATTAATATTACGTTTTGGACATGTTATGTACAAGGTATTTTCGACTTGAAATTGTCTTAAGAAATAGACCCTTAAAAACTATGCCACTCGATACGCGGAACACCTATATGTAGATACTAGATAGGCTCACACAACGCAAATAACCAGGATATCGACCTTAAACCTAGGCACGCATGTCCGGGATCCAAAATCATGACTCTAGATCAGCGTTGCCAGACGTCCCGATTTTGGCGGGACGTCCCGATTTTTAAATCAAATTTAAATGTCCCGCGCGGGACAGGCTCAGTCCCGCTTTTCGGGGATAACTCGGGGATAACTTTAAAAGAAGTTAAATCTTCACAGAAATATCATAAATAAGTAATTCTTATATATAATTATTCTCTTATTGTAAGTTGCAATTTGTAACACTCACTTCACAGACTATTGTTTGAAACGCCATATTTTTCTAATGAATAAATCTTTTTTGATTTTGATTTCTGTTTTTTTTAATTTTTATTCTGAAGACGAATAAGACTCAACTATTTAACGATAGGGTAAATCTAATTTAAAATCTATATTTTTTTAAAATACATTTTCTATGGCTATTTCTGCTATGTCACGTAAACGTAATTTTAATACAAATAAAAAGATAAATAGGTATTAGAAAACTTCTGATTATATACGTTTTTTTACTATGTCCCGCTTTCAACGAAAGAATCCCGCTGTTTTCGCTCAAAGAGTTCCAAAATCCCGACTTGGCAAAAATAAAAACTGGCAACGCTGCTCTAAATAGTGTATTTATAATTACGATTAGTCTGTATTCCGCCTTACTACGACGGATTAAATAATTTACGATTTATTTACGTTTTATTTATTTTCTATAAAAATTGTTATTAAATAAATTGACACTTGATTTTCAAAAGTATAAGTCCATATACAACATTTTTTACCAGAATGACACTTCCTATCTTTAAAAAAAATAGTATACTCTGTATACCTATATGTATTATTATATAATATGACTTTTGGATGCAGGATAATTGATTGATAGGCTATTCTATATGCAAAGTTGAAAAAAATTAGATTCACCCGGAAGGTTCGTGTCTTACTTGATCATCGATGTCACTGATAAAAGTTATGGTTTCTATAGATAATATTATATTTTTTTTGTTATATTTGATAATAAACATTTGTAAATGTGGCATTACAACCAAAATATTATTATATTTCTCCCATAAATTATCGAAAATAAGTACTCAAAAAATAAAATTAAAAGCTGTTCAAATCACATTTTACGGAACGGTGTAAAATTAAATAAATTAAAAAAAGAAACAACAAAACTGAATATTAACGGAATTATCGCCGGTATTAAATGTAAAAAGTAAACATAACAAATGTTTAGGACAGGGATTACCGGATCGCCGATCTATTTTGTACGGACCCAGAAGAATCTAAGAATATCAATATAAACATTTGTGGTAATTCAATTTAGCCTGCGCTTTGTCTTGTCTCTGCCGCTCATCAGATAGTCACGCGACAACGGACCGACGATTTTTTAATTACATGCATCCTTAATAAAAAAATATTCAGAGTTCTTTTCGATTTATTTTTTTAATTGATATTATAAATCTTGGTTGCTAGTCATAATCTACCAAACGGAGCGCGACATATGTATTTTTTTTTAAACTAATTGGTGATCCCTGGTTTAGGATATGTATTTGCTATGCTGTTTTTAGCTATCCCAAATCTATACTAATATATAAAGCTGAAGAGTTTGTTTGTTTGTTTGTTTGTTTGAACGCGCTAATCTCAGGAACTACTGGTTCAAATTGAAAAAAATTTTTTTTGTTGGATAGCCCATTTATCGAGAAAGGCTATAGGCTATATAAAATCAGGCTACGGCCATTAGGAGCGGAGCATTAATGAAAAATGTTCCAAATGTATCTAAAAAATAAGCTTCTATTCAGATGAAATGCACTAACCAAGTATACTCATATTAGCGATGTAAGAATACAACGCCGGCTAGCGCAATCGGTAGAGCACAAGACTATCAATACCAGGGTCGTGGGTTCGAGCCCTACGTTGGGCGAATGCATTTTTATTTTATTTTTATTTTCTACATTGCTTTCTTCTAAGGCTTACATTAAAATTTATTTTAATTTTATTTAATTAATTAAAAAAAATTATTAGTTAAAAAAAGTATAAATACTGCTTTTTATCGAAATTTTGAACGGTAACTCCGATCATCATGAAATTTGGACACAACATTCATCTCGGTAAACTAATATGAATGTGTGTACTCATGTTCCTCCCTTCCCCATTCGTTCTTTTACACCCGGGTGAAACCGGACGGGACCGCTAGTAATCTAGTATTACATAAGTACGATTTTGAGTCACCGCTGTTGTAAAGAGCAGTAAAGATATTATAGTTTACAGACACTCAACAGCTGAGGTCATCAGCGTCAATTAATGCACTACTGTTAATAAGATATTATAATTAATTAATGCTGGGTTACAGAAATCATTGTCGCAGACAATCTTATTTGACAATGACCTTAGATTGTGATCATATAATTATAGTTTTTATATTATAGGTGCATAGAAGAGCACTCTATAGCAAGGCCGTAACCAGAAATTCACTTCGGGGGGAGTCGAGCTCTGGACTAAAGACAATAAGTAATTAGCATACATATATTATAATTTTACATAAATACAAATTTAATTAAAAGGCAGTCGACACGTAGATTTCGACTAAAGAGTTTAATGTTTCATTTAATTTACTAACAATGCATTACATTTCGATTTTACTCGCTACGAAAAACGTGGAATCCAATTATCGTATCACAGATTCACAGATCCGAAAAAAGAGTCGAACATATTTTAGTGAGCGTGTATTAGCCATAGTGCCTGTCGGCAAAAATTTTATTGATACACACTCTCCCCAAACTTTGTATATGGCTTCATTAGGCCTAGTCTAACACCTATTTCCTCTATGACATGAACCATTTAAAATGTCTGACACCTCGAATATGGTCGACATATTCGTGGTGTCAGACATTTTATATGGTTCATGTAGTTTGTCAGAGAACATTATTTTAGCGTTTTGGTTGAAGTTTTTAAGCTATCCAATTAAAAAAACAAACAATATCTATAAATTTTTACATGTCAAAACGACATCTTTCGGAAAGTTTAGAGGGAAAACGCCCCAAAATCAAGAAAAGTTATAGAGGAAATAGGTGTCAGACTAGGCCTAATGAAGCCATATACAAAGTTTGGGGAGAGTATGCATCAATAATTTTTGCCGACGGGCACTCTGACTATATAAAATGGTGGGTTGGGGCTAAGGCATTTCGGGGGGGGGTGAACCCTCAAAACACCCCCCCCCTGCCTACGGCCTTGCTCTATTGTCGCTGTGAAGCTCTGCTTTGTAGACCATTTGATTTATTCATAAAAGACAAATGACTGATCTACACAGAAAAAGATCGCTTTTTAAGCTAAATTTTGATCAGTATGAGTAGAAAAATGTTGTTTCTGAGTTGGGAACTGTACAAAAAATCTACGTATGTTAAATACATGTACACAGTATACGTGGTTAAAAAAATATGAGTAAGATTCTCGCGCGTCAGAAGTGAAACTTCTTAGGTTCTAGCATTTGTTGACGATGAAGTCGGTGAAGGGAAAGCGTTTCACTTTTCGTTTGATCCGAGCCAGTTTGACCTATCGCGCCTAAAGAAGTTTCACTTCAAAAAATATTGTTTCAATTGATCAATTCTTTTTTCGAGTAAGATCGGTTTAAAATTCTCCAACGCTGTTCTTGTAAAGAAATATGTGTGCTCACAATATAATGGTCAGAGTGCCCGTCGGCAAAAATTTTACTGATACATACTCTCCCCAAACTTTGTATATGGCTTCATTAGGTCTAGTCTGACACCTATTTCCTCTATGACTTTTCTTGATTTTGGGGCGTTTTCCCTCTAAATTTTCCGAAAGATGTCGTTTTGACGACATGTAAATATTTATAGATACTGTTTGTTTTTTAATTGGATAGCTTAGAAACTTCAACCAAAACGCTAAAATAATGTTCTCTGACAAATAACATGAACCATTTAAAATGTCTGACACCTCGAATATGGTCAACATATTCGAGGTGTCAGACATTTTAGAGGGAAAACGCCCCAAAATCAAGAAAAGTCATAGAGGAAATAGGTGTCAGACTAGGCCTAATGAAGCCATATACAAAGTTTGGGGAGAGTATGTATCAGTAAAATTTTTGCCGACGGGCACTCTGACTATAAGGTCATTGTCTATAACCAGATTTTCTGACAATTCTTCCTGCAGCCAAGCAATCTAATATTACCATTAACTAGATTTTCTTTAAAGAAAACAATTATTATCTTTATCGCAAATAATTTATAATTAATGCAATAATAATTATTTCCGGTTTTCAACGTTTTTCTTGCAATTATTATTATATCGCAATTTCAGTGGTGTGCGGTATATTCTTTAAAAAAATAACGTTTTGTTGAAATGAAAATCGGCAAATATTAAAAGTATAAAGTGACAACAGGACAAAAAGTCACATGTACAAACTGTACTATTATGTGCTAAATAAAATCTATCTATCTATATGTAAGGAAATCGGATAGTGTACCTACTCTCCGTCTAAATGGGTTAAAATTTTCCAGGAAGAATTGCTATTATTGTCGCTCGTCACTGCAATAATTCAATTGTTTCTAGATATTGCGTGATAGAAACAAACTAATATGTGACGCAACAAATAAAACACAGTGATAATATACTGACATAAGACATTATCGTTGTTTTCAGTATCATCTTCAGTGCTACCAGTACATTCTTCAACTTTGTACTATGTACATCCAAAAGTAACTATGTGACGCAAATGTACTATAATTTTTAAATTTATAATTAATTTATATTATATACATAAATAAATCAAATATATTTCTTTTATGTTAATTAAAAATTTTTTGTCTTTATTTCAATACAGTAAAATCTCTCTAAGTTTCATAGCTGCGTCTCAACTATTAGACAAATCACTAACAAGAGCCAAAAAAGAAAAAAAAAACAACCAGAGAAACTTTAGAGAAATTTTATTGTAATTTAAAATTAGTGCTGGGTTGCAGAAAGGATTGTAAAAAAATTTGATTGACAATGACCATAGAAAGTGATCATATAATAAGTTAATAACAACGTCCATATATCAGGAGCAGTCTAATATTGTTGTGAAACTTCCTGTCATCTAGAACAATAGAGTGTACATAGTAATTTGGCTAAATTTTGATCAAAATGCTTAGAAAAATGTTGTTTCGAAGTGGAAAGTGTACAAAAAAAAAATCGATTCTAAATACAATACGCGCCACGAATCTAAAAGGCTCGAAAGTTAGATGCGAATGCGGGCTTGCGCTTGTACAGTCTGTTGAAAAACTACAAACTCGCAACTCAACAAATCTAAAATAACAATAACAACTTGACAATAGCGTACTTGACTGTACTTTAAAGCAGGAAAGCGACAGGTGACAAAGGAAACGAGCGATCACGGCCAATCACCGCCGAGCGCACGTTCCGTGCAGGTAGCTGGGAGGTGGTGGGAGTCTCAACGGCTCTAAAATGTGCCTTTGCGACGCTGTTTGTGACTAACTTCCGAACCTTTTAGATCCGTGGCGCGTATTGTATACATATGCTTATAAATATCGTTTCGAACGATCAATTACTTTTCGAGCCGAATCGATTTAAAACTCTACAATGCTTGTCATATGGAGAAATATGTATCTTCACAATCTAAGGTCATTAACAAAAATAAGATTTTCTGACAACGCTTTCAGTAACTGGGCATAGGTATGCAATCGACTATTGCTTAATCAGTCGAAATTTCGGGGCTTCTCCCAAATAAATTTGATTTTATTATCTCGCCATAAATAAATGCAGATATTTTATTTAGCCAATAAAATTCCGGGATTTCACGAAGTTTATAAAATATAGATTAAGGGTTGTGCAAAAAATCGACATAAGTAGGTACACAGATATTGTGACAGAAATATATATTAGATATCGTGTCCATCGATAATAGTTAATAAGAAAAAGTCTAAATTTATAGACGAAACGTCGTACAATTATAAATATAACTTTTGTCCACAAACCTGCGAATTTTTTCTTATTAATTGTGACAGAAACTTTATCGTCTGTCGCAGGGGCGGGCAAATCTTTTAATCGTCGGGCCACATTGGTGATGAAAATTTGACCATGGGCCAATAATTTGGAGAGCAAAAAAAAAAGGTCCTTTCATTTCTGCAACAAAAATTTGGAGAGCAAAAAAAAGGAAAAAAAATCCTTTTCATTTCCGCAACAAAAAGGGCTTTTTTAGTCTGTTGTGGCCCTTGCTATTTACTATTTTTCTAAAAAATTTTTTATACGCCAAATTATATAGGCAAACTATTTTCGCTCTTAATAATCATTTATAAAATGCTTCGCGGGCTGGATAAAATCCTACTTCGGGCCGGATCCGGCCCGCGGGCCGCCATTTGCCCAGACCTGATCTATCCCAATCTACAGATTGTAGCTGGATAAAAAGTTTAACTAGTTGCAAACCCGGCTACGCTCGGGCTAAGTTCTGTACGGATACATTATTTAAATTGCAGTTAGTGTTGGTTTGTTATTAATTTCTTAGTAATTTAATTACTGATAAGGAGAATAGTGTTGTAATTTGAGATTGATTTCAATCAAATCAACCGTATCGAATCGTCATCTATGAATCACTTTATCAACGACTTGAGTAGATAAAACCAGCATTCGACAGTAAACTGTTATATTGACAGAGACGGGAAATGTATGTGAAATAATTATTGTCATGCATCATTGTAATAAGGTAACTATTCAAGATATACGCAGTGTTCCATTTTAATCAATATGGGAAAATATCTCGGTATGGTCACATTTAAAAAAAACATTTCATACAAAAGTCTTTTAATTTTAAGGGGTAGATTGTTTCCTTCGTTCACAGGGGGAGAGGGGTAGCCTTCGATTTTTAAATGTAACCCTGTAATTTTCGATTCCCGATTCCTTGTACAGTTTTATGCGCAAAAGATGCCGCACTTGAAAATAATCATTTTTTGTAATAAAGATTTTTTTGAAAATGTGACCCTATACCGAGATCTTTCTCCAAATTGATTAAAATAGAACACCCGGTATGTTGTCGATTCGAAATTATTGTTTTTTGTGCTTAATATTTTTTGATAGATTTCATTCAAGTCCACCGTACCTCTCGACGAAGTAATTACCGTATTTTTCGGATAAAACGCATTTCAAATTTATAATATGATTTTTAGAAAAATCTATTTTAATGTTATTTTCGGATCATATTTATTATTTATGGTTAACATAAATTTAGAGACGATTTATTAAAAAAATATATATTTTATTGGACCATAAGACGCACCCAAAATTTGAGTCCATTTTTCTATGTAAAAAGGTGCATCTTATAGTCCGAAAAATACGGTAATACGGATTTTAAGTAGTATTAGAACTGATAGTATACCTAGCAAGTTTCATCAAAATTGTTCCAGTCATTATAAATTACGCTGGGACAAACAAAGAATCTGGAAACACGTTTTCCTCACTGGTGTCATAAAAAATATTAAAAATGTCCAAACATCGACAAGAAATTATAAAGGCTCCGTTATTAAATTTTACAGTGTACAATAAAAAATCATGGTAATCTTACCAGAATATAATGTCAGCGGTAGAATATTTGTCCGATTTTCTTTCGGCAGTTTGGCAAAGTTCGTTTGCGATTTTGACCGAATAACTTGCGTTGGTCAACGAATTTTGAGATTGTTGGTTGAGATAATTGTTTATAGCGATTTCCATTTCCTTATTGCTACATGAATTAGGAACACATAAGCCCCAAAAGGTTTTGTCGCGTCTCATTTTCTCATTGACGTTCGTGTACTGAAAATAATATATCTTATGTACTTAACGCCTATTTTGACGTAAATTTTGAGACTATTTTCGTTTTCATAATATTTTATTACAATAAATAAATTATGGCACCGCATCAAACTATATTTCAGTTTTCATGTACAAAAAAAAAACACAGTTTAACTTTAAAACATTTTTTCTCGAATAATAATAGTAGCTCAGATTCAAATACTTAAATAAAAAAATGTTGACCCACTTGTGGGTTGGAATGGTAAAATTAAGCATTAAATCAATAAATCAACTTTGCTCCTCCGAAAGTTTAATTACCAAAAGATATATAAAATAGTGTGATTTTTGATTTTTTCCGATGTCAAAGTTATTTTCCAAGAGGTATCCCGTCGATTCATCGCTACGACAATTTCTCGCGAGACAATTCATCTTATAATATTCTGGTTTCATGATTCTCTCTCTAATTATACTAACCAGGGCCGGATTTAAGGGAGGGCAACCGGGGAAAATAATTTGGGGCCAGGGGGCCTTCACTCCTTTGTTGCCCTGAGGCCTCCAGACCTCTAAATCCGGCAATGATACTAAGGGCTACTTTTAGGCTGCAGGTTTAACAACCGTAATTTTGGTTATATGAACAGTTTTTTATTATGTTTTTCTCAATATATTTTTTTTACTTTACTTGTTCATTAGCTGTGTGTTATTTTTTTTTATTAGCTATTAATATTAATAAAAATTCAGAACCTTAAATTAATTATCAAGCCTTAAATACGTTGTTGGAAGTCAATAACAATGGCTTTGCGATAAATTTCTGTTGCGAGAAATTGTCTCGCGATAAACTGTCCTAGCGATGAAATTATTATCGGCTCTGAATCGTCGTGCGACGTATTTCGTGCGATCATTAGATAATATGCGTGCGATGAATTCATATATTTGAATTGATCAAGAACATTTTCCGAGAAAACTAATGGCAATATACTTTTTTCATACTGTCGTCTTTGTATCGATCCTCAAATATGCCATATAATAATATGCATAAACAAAACAAATGAAACGCATAATAAAAGAACATACTATTATGTGATAAAAACGTGTAAATAATTATTGAAACAATAGAACAAATATATAACTATAAATAAATTTAACACTTACATAAAGTCTGTTAGCCAAATGTTCATAAGGCTCGTATTTATCGATATATTTATCGATTTCCCTGGTAGGCGTCATGTTGATTTCAATTTCCGCCAAACAGAACTGCGTTTTAACCGGCCCCTTGATTCCCAAACACTCATCAAAATCACCAAAATTATGTATACTCCCCACAGCCTGTCCAACGACACCCTTTGCCGACGCATCCCACACTGGAACAATGGCATCGAAATTATACAAATTTTGCATAAAAAACAATGTTGAAAAATATTATAAAATTCAATAATAGCACATTTCACTTTTAAATAGTATTAAATCTTACTTTGATAAGCCCACGTTGTCAAGTTAACTAAATTTTTAACAAAGTATTCACTTTCAATTTTACAAATTTCATTAGTGGAATACGGTGCAGCCATTGGTAAAATAGGAAAAACGCTAACATTTCTAAGCCACTTATAATCATGTTCAATACTTTCAGTTTTTGTCAGAATTGTCGCGGAACTTTCAAATACTAAACAGCTGAAAGCGACTAATATTAAAACAACCATTGCGCTTACAAATATTACAACAATAAAAGTAAATTGATTTATTCGTATTTCGCGCAACTGCAATTGCAAATAATAAAAAAAAACTCAATTATATATTACATAAAACAATTATAATTATTATATTGTATTATTATTAGATTGCTTATAATTTCTATTATTTGTTGATGATACTATGATAGTTGTTAACAACTGAATGGTAGGACTTATTCTTGATGCTCATCTTTTATCACTTTTTCTCCTATAGTCAATAACCTTGATTTCGCATCAATTGTTATGTTTATACGTTTCTTTTTTGCAACTTATACACAAGCTATAGTTTTTAAAACGCTTCAGTAGCTTTTTGCAGTTCATTTTTTAACGAATTATCCGTAGGGGAGTCGCTAGATTAGTATTATATTTACGCGTCGTTGATATCAAAATTAAACAAAACCTTATTTACGACGCTCAGTGACGACGCGTAAATACCCATCCGGTAAATAAACTAAAAATCAAATTGCGTGAGTGGGTACATAACATTCTAATATAATAAGGGGATTCCCATTGACACTACAAAGTGCGCACTTAGGGTTACCAGAATGAAAAAAATAGATTTCCGGGCAAATTTCATGATTTCTCAAAAAATTCCTGATTTTTTACTCTTTTATATGTTTATAGTACGACAGTTCCAATGGCGTAGATGAGGGGAAGGGGGTAATCCCCCCCATACATAAAAATAAAACAAATAAAACTGAAAATAATACGAATACCTGGCTAAAAAATAAAAAAAAAATATAAATACCTACTTCTATAAAAAAAAATGTAAATTTGGATTGTAAATTAATATTTTGCTTCACACCTTCCTTCGTGAGTATCCTTGTGTGATATTTATTAAACTTAAAAAAAAAATTTATTTGCTTTAAGCCCCCCCCCAGAAAAAATATCTACGCCCTTGAACAGTTCAGGTGTGAAAATATTTATAAGATGATTTTAAATCAAGAAGATATCGCAAGATGTGAAAACTTTATTATCATTATCATGGACGTACGCGGGGAGTGAGGGGGGGGGGGGCAATTAAAGAATTTTTGCCCGATTGTCGGTCAATTAGAGCGATGACACACACAGCGGTTTGCGCTGATCGACGGCCGTCTCGGCCGCCGAGTCGGCACATGTTAGTATGTGTTTATGATGCAAAACACACTGCGCCAATAAATTGTCACCCGGCGATAAAGAGCCGTCTCGGCACGTAGTTTACAACAAGAAACGCGCGCGGTTTTATTACTGTAAGCGGCGATTATTTACATTGCATTATAAACTTATATACGAAACTATGCTATTTCAGTATTCAAAATGACAGCGAATCAAATATTGCAGTTTTTGAGAAGCGACTCTGGATATAGAAAAAATAATAATCGAAGTGCAGAATCGTCCAGCATTATGGGACATGGCTCAAGGAGATTACAGTGATAAAATCAAAAGAAAGCAGCGCTGGGAAGAAATTACAGATGTTTTTGGTTTGGGCAAGTGATCTGACTTTGGAAGATAAAAAAAAAATTGGTTTGACTGACCGCTTGGTCGGCACAAACCGCTGTATGTGCCATTGTGGAACTGTATGTGTCATCGCTTTTAGCTATATACATATACTAACTAGGTACTGAGTATTGAACCGATTTTAATTGAACTTTTACGATAGTGTTTCTTATAGATATACAAATGGCAGAGAAATAGATAAAAATATTATCATTAAAGCGAGCATAGTCGCAGGTAAAGGCTAGTAAGTAATCTAAACAAGAGTTGAGGCCTGGAAACTGCAAAGGTCGGCAAGGTCAATAACAACACATAAAGAAGCATTATTATTTTAAACTACGGAAGCGTGAAAAAGAATCAATATTATTTTATTATAATATATATAATAATTATGATTTATAACATCACTAATTAGTATATTAAAATTAACAAGAAAATAATAACAGCTTGTTATATTCACATAATATTTACTATTGAATTGAAGATCGAAATCAGAGCGATATTCTTTGGAATATTTCCAAAATTGCTCATTATTTTAATCTTTTGTTGCAAAAATGACAAAGAAGCAACAAGATATGAAAAATACCTGCATGGTTCTATATTCTAAACAATTATGTATAATATACAGGGTGGCGCAGAGGAAACGCATGTTTTTCACTTAAGCATAACATTTTATATTTTCAAGATACTGTTGTTTTAATTACAGCTAAATGAAGTAATAATAATGCACTTTTAAATCAATTATGGAAAATAATGTCAGTCGAGTGTCGCCCTGCTTCGCGGTCGCACATCTCCAACAGCTCTTGAAAATTGTGCATCACATTTAAAATCATTTCTTGCGATTTCTTGACGAATAGCAATTTTCAGTTCTTTTTGTGGGGTTACCTTAAGTCTAAAGTGTACGCTAACAAGCCCCGTACGTTACAGGAACTGAAAATTGCTATTCGTCAAGAAATCGCAAGAAATGATTTTAAATGTAATGCACAATTTTCAAGAGCGGTTGGAGATGTGCGACCGCGAAGCAGGGTGACACTCGACAGACATTATTTTCCATAATTGATTTAAAAGTGCATTATTATTACTTCATTTAGCTGTAATTAAAACAACAGTATATTGAAAATATAAAATGTTATGCTTAGGTGAAAAACATGCGTTTCCTCTGCGCCACCCTGTACTAGGACTAGCCGCTACCGCTACGTTTTATAGCAGTAGTGGAACCTTCACCTCCACCGTATTATAGTCGACAATAAGTATATTCGTACTTTCATCATAAAATTACTGTACTTCTACTTGTACTCAAATTTAACTATTTTTTGGGATTCTTATTTTCTTATCAAATCAAAATGTAGTCTATCACGCAGGGATAGTATAGCTTTTTATTAGTAAAATATGCGTTGCTTCTTTATTTCAGTAATAATATGCTTTGATCAAGCATTTTTTTTAAATTTAATATTTTTTGTTTAGTTCAACATATTCCCACCAGGTACCTATAAGAGATGTGAAAACTTGGAAACGTGTCTCTAAAAACCGGACCGCGAAATTTCTCAAAAGACGGGGAATGTAAAACGGTTCCGAAAAACTGTTCACAAATCTCCACTTGTTTTGACATTACTTATTGTTATGATCGTTAATTATAAAAATAATTAGGCATGTATATAGGCACTTAAAATGTAAAAAACGCGACCGCTTTTATGCAGATACCTACCTATAAATTTTATAACTGCAATATGGTTTTGGATTTGAAATTCCTGGTAATATGCAGATAATAAATTTTTACACAGGAACATTAATTATTATAAAGAAAAAACAATGACCTCACTTGGCCACTGCACACAAAATTAATCTAACAGTGCCTACTATTCTGAGAATTAAGCTACTTATTCGAAATTAAAAACGAACTGAGCCGCGTTGCGCCTAGAATTGAGGAACGACTTGTCATTGATGATTATATAACTATTAAACTATTTATTATATTAGATAATTGGGCTTTTGAATGAATTTTTTTTTTGTCATAAATGGAAAGATCGTATATAAGTTTTATAACAAAACTATTTTTCTTTTTTTTATTTTCGTTATAATTCAAAAGTTATATCAAATTAAAAATACATTTTTGTACCCAGTTCCGAGAACGCGCCGACATTTCCCGAACATAATGTGACGTCATAATGTTTTAGTCAATACACATGTAGAAGCCATTGATAGTATACTGCGTATATACATTTTACCATTATGACGTCACAACTGTCAAAAACAATTTTAGTGCGTTTGCAGTCACGTGATTTTTTTTAATATTTTATCAATTTTAAATTGCTTATAATTAATTTAAAAAAAGTTTTTTGAAAGTTTTTCGCATCGATTATCAATATTATTTATAATAAAGTTTTAAAATACAATAAAAAAATCGTAAATTATTTTGACGTGATAACGTTTTATAAATTGATGAATCACCAATCTTATAAATTGATAAAACACCGGCTGCATGCACGAAAAAGTGTAACGGTCGTAACGTTCCTAACGTTCGTAACGCGTAACGCGTAACGTTCCGCCTGACCCTGTGCGTGCTTTTTGCTAATTTCTCGCTCAATTTAAATCAGATCGGTTTGAAACCAGTCTTAAACGAAAGAGGAGAACATTTTACATAGATTTCGTATAACAGAATTTGCCTAAACAGTTTTTTTATACAAATTTATATAGAAAAATAGCTGTATAAAATATAAATGCAATGTTGTCTAATGCATGGCGCGACGCGGTCGGTCGTCTTTGTTTGCCGTACATGGAAATTAGAATATAACGTATGTCTTGTCTTAACATGAAAACGGCTGCATTTCTAATGTTTAATTCAATTTTTTGACATTAGTATTTTGTGAAATGCAACGCCTTCTAAGTTAAGTATTGGAATAACTAATTATTATTAGAACATAATACTTTGACAGTTGCAAACGTCACTTTTGACATTTCTTATCATTCCGACACCAAGGATAAGCGGATTGAAACCAAATTTTGGGAGGTTTAGGTTATGTATTACGGAATACGTTATCACGTAAAACTATCGTCCGTAAACCGACTTTACAGACAACCAATTTTTTTTTTTCAAAAGTTTAATTACATAATATGTATATATATGTAAAATATTCATTTTTGAAATCATATACAGTGGGTTCACCGAAAATGATTAACAGTGAATAATTCATGTATTAACTAGATACAAAAAAGTTTAAATAGTTTTTTGTTCAACTTGAGATTTACTATCGGAAACTGCTGATGTATCATATTTTTGTACTTCAACCGAACGTGTCCATGCATTTTTTTTTTCAAATGGCAACATATTATTTATTTTTCACATTTTCGAAATATCTATTTTTAGATAAACGTGCCTTATCGGCCTGTATTTTGCTTGATGTTGTATTTTGTTTAATGTCAACCTGTGTAAACAATTAAAATGTATTAAGCCGGCACTCGTTAGCTATTATTAATTCTCTTATATGAGCAATCGAAGTGATAGCTGCTGAGATTTCACGGCCGCTGTTGCATTGCAATAATTTTAATTGATGTTAAAAGTGTCAATTTTATTAATCTATCTAACAATATATAATATTTTTATAAGGTTTCGAAGGAGTTAATTGATTTTAACTAAATTTGGACCACATATTGAAATCCATCACCGCACGAAGCCTATTTAAAATGGGCCCAATCGGGCCACTTTAAGGGTGGGTTTTAGGGTTGAAAAATATTTTTGACCCCAAAAATACCGAAAAAATTCTGACAATCGTTTCAAAATTGAAATTTAACCTATTAGTAAAGATAAAAATGTGCTGACAAATTTTATTAAAATTGGCCCGACAGGACCGGACTTAAAATTTTATGAAAACATTAGATAGTAAATTTGGATTTTTATTTAGTGAAGGGTGAAGTTAATTTGGTAAATTGATAGTAATATGTATTTCAATTAAGATAAAATATTTATTTTAAGGGATGTATTAAGGGGTTACATTTTTTATTTTGTTCAAAAACAAAAGAATTAAGTTCACATAATAGTCACACTGCCTGTATTAGCAACATATTAGCAAATACACTACTTATATTGTCGGCAAAACCTCTCTTTTCTATGCTGCGATCCGAGTTTTTTTTTCATTTTGCCAAGTAGCCCCTGTCTGCTAAAAGGTTGCCGACTCTGGTCAGAGAACAACAGAGAACATAGAGACATAGAGAAGAGATGACAACAGCTCTGGCTGCTGACCGCTGGTCATAATTGCCATTAACTTGGTATAATCTGCCATCTGTGATCGATACTTTAAAGCTTTTACCCTCCACACCATAAGAGTTAAAACTTTGATAAGTGTCTGTTCTCTGGATAAAACAGAAAACTGTATCGAGATAAATTGACACATGTTGTGTTTGACATTCAACCATTCAAGAAAATAATTACTTACAAGAGTGTATGTTCTCTGCTTACAAGTTACAGTTCAGTATTTTTAAGTCCACGAATAAAAAACACGTATCATGAAGACACGATTTAATACCTATGATATCGTTTGTAGCGTTTCGGAGCTTCAAAAGTAAGTGGACTAACATAAAACAAGTTGCGCAATTTTGGGCAATAAACTCAAGTGTTTTTTTTGCAGGCTCATCGGGATGCGAGTTCACAACGTTTACGATATTGATAATAAGACTTACTTAATAAGACTGCAGAGGACAGAAGAAAAATGCGTTTTACTTTTAGAATCGGGCAATCGTTTTCATACGACAGCTTTCGAATGGCCGAAGAACGTAGCACCATCAGGCTTCAGTATGAAGGTTATTATTACTAGCGTTTCCCTCCTCAGCTTTACTCACGTAGCTGCAGATAGGTTTCATTGTGCTAATTCAAGTAAAACTGATTGTTTAATACGTTTTTTTATAGATGAGAAAACATCTTCGCAACAAGCGCTTAGAATCGTTTCGTCAACTAGGGATGGATCGTATAGTCGATTTGCAGTTTGGGTCAGGCGAAGCTGCGTATCATGTTATACTAGAATTATATGATCGGGGCAATATTATATTAACCGACTACGAATTGACTATTTTAAATATATTGAGACCGCACACAGAAGGTCGGTGTAAATATTATTAAATTAGGCTCTGGTCTAGTATCTGGCTGCACGATTTGACGGGTGGAAAGGGGTGTAGAGGATAGAAACGGGTTGTAGAAGCATCCTCTTAAATTGTGGAGGTGCGGAAATGTCTATATTTTGCAAAATAAATAAACTTTTCAACGTAACAATGTAATAGGTAGGCCTAATGTCACATATTGTGGTTATGTGCACAGTGAATATGAGTGTGTTCCAAAACAACACCAACGCTTTTTGACAACTTAAATGTAACCTTAGACATTGTATAAAGGGGTATGCGAATTGTCTCGCAGTGAAACGGAATGGGGCAAATGTGGAGTTTTTAAAAAAACAATTCCGGGGTGAACGATAAACGGGTATGCGAATTGTAATTCCGGGGTGAATAGAGATTTCCGCACGTCCACAATTAAAGGGGATGCTTCTACAACCCTTTTCTATCCTCTACACCCCTTTCCACCCCTCAAATCGTGCAGCCAGATACTAGACCGCAACCTTAAATTAATATTAGAAAAATTTTAAATTACGTTTTTTAGGTGAAACTGTAAGATTTGCTGTGAAAGAAAAATATCCAACAGACAGAGCTAAAGAAAAGAGCGGTCCGCCTACAACTGAAAAGCTCGACGAAATATTTAAAAACGCCAAACAAGGAGACAATTTGAAGAAAATTTTAAACCCACATTTAGGTATGTATTTTATTATTGAATTGAAATTTTTGAAGATGCTTACCATTAATTTTTTTAGAGTACGGCCCTGCGATAATCGAACACGTGTTATTAAAAGCGGGTTTTTCTGCCGGATGCAAACTTGGAAAAGGATTTGATCCGACGCAAGGAAGAGATTTACCAAAATTGGTGGATGCGCTCAAAGACGCGGAAGAACTTATTCAAAGCGCAACTAAACAAGTTTCAAAAGTGCGTTTTTTTTTAATTCATCGACTATATTTTTTCTGACTTATCGATTTTCAATTCTAAAATCCGTTCGTAATTTCAGGGATACATCATCCAAAAAAAAGAAGAGAAACCGAGCACGAACGATGAAAAAGAATATATTTTTACAAACCAAGAATTCCATCCGTATGTTTTTGCTCAGCACGAATCACGGCCATATCGTGAGTTTGCTTCGTTCGATGTTGCGGTCGATGAATTTTTTTCTAGTCTTGAAGGTCAAAAGATTGACATGAAAGCTTTACACCAAGAACGAGAGGCAATGAAAAAATTAGATAATGTGAAGAAAGATCATCAGGAGAGACTGACGTCGTTGAAAAAAACACAGGAAGTTGATAAACAGAAGGCGGAACTGATTACAAGAAATCAGGGCTTAGTTGACAGCGCCATTTTAGCTGTTCAAAGTGCTCTGGCCAGTCAGGTAATTAATATACAATAGAGTCTCGATTATCGCATATAATAGTTATTGGCGTAACTAGTAGTCTAAGTCATTCATCGCGCTGACAGGTCATGACTTAGCCTACAAGTTACGCCCATAATTTTATTCAACAATTGCGCGTTATTCATGTTTTATTTATTGTTATTAATGAGATGTTGTAAATATCTATTTATTTCTTTATAAAAAAAACTGTCAATACTAACAGCACCAAACAGCATGATTCAATGTTTTGGTTTGAGGTTAGCCGGTTATGAATAAACTCCATGTCGAAAACATTCGGCCTCTCAATTTTAGCCTCAATGGGTAACAACGGAGTTGTTGTTACCTACTATTTCGTTACGACTCAGAAAATAGTTACGTTTATTTTCATTACTCCACAATGGCCGAGCTAGTAGGAATCTTCATTGAGTTATGACAAGTAATTGTCACCAGTCGGTAAATGGCTATTTAGGGTTCGGTTTTTAGGCATGATAAAACATGAATAACGCGCATGAGTTGAATAAAGCATATTAAACGGTTCTGTAATTTTGATTTCTTTGTATGGATTTGCCTTTTTAACCGCTTTAAATTTTTGCTTGGTTGAAAAAAACTTTCTATTTTCATGTTTTTAGATATCATGGCCAGAGATTGAAACGCTAGTGAAGGCTGCACAAGATAACGGTGATCCGGTCGCATCATCCATAAAACAACTGAAACTAGAAACAAATCATATAACAATGCTTCTCTGTGATCCATACGCTAGCGAAACATCATCGGAAGATGATGATGAAGAGGATGAACAAGAATTGAAACCAACTCTAATCGATATTGATTTGGCGCTATCTGCTTTCGCTAATGCAACAAGGTAAAACAAAAGAGAATGCGTAGTTTGCGTCAGTATATATAATTAATTCGTTTCGACTGTAGGTATTACGATCAGAAACGCAACGCTGCTAAAAAACAACAAAGAACAATCGAATCACATGGCAAGGCAATAAAATCAGCTGAGAAAAAAACAAAACAAACTCTTAAAGAAGTACAGGCAATGACTAGCATAAATAAGGCACGTAAAGTGTATTGGTTTGAGAAATTTTATTGGTTTGTCAGTTCTGAAAATTATTTGATTATTGGCGGAAGGGATCAACAACAAAATGAACTGATTGTGAAGCGATATATGAAAGCGACGGACATATACGTTCACGCCGATATACATGGAGCTAGCAGCGTTATTATCAAGAATCCGACAGGGGAACTTATTCCGCCAAAAACGCTAAACGAGGCTGGAGTGATGGCTATATGCTACAGGTAAAAATTTTGGTTACAATAAAAATTACTTTTCTAGGGATGCAAAATGATTTTAATATCGATATTTATATCGACACAGGACCGATATTGATAATTAATCGATAATATCGACCCTTTCAATATCGATATTTTGTTAATTAACTGAACAAAGAAACAAATAAGTAAGGACACGCTCCAGTTGCACACTCTTCATCACTCTAGGTTCGTTCCAAGCAGCCGCGAACGGTAATAGAACCGTACACAGTCGTGTTACTGCGCAAGACTAATTTGCGCACTAGCTCAAAAATCGATACTGCGCAAGACAGTCTTGCGCAGTAACAAAACTGTGTACGGTTTTGTTACCGTTCGCGGCTGCTTGGTACAAACCATGGACATAGGAATATAGGGACAGAGCATGATGCTGCGGGGGGGAAGCCACTCAGGGACGGGGACGAGGTAAAATTGGTACCAGTTTTCTATTGGCTGATGGTTCTGCGCGTGCGTAATAAGTTTGCGCATGCTCAGTACACCAAATTCCATGTCATAAACATGTCCATGGCCATAAACCAGTGATTCCCAAAGTGGTCTATATCGATTCCCAGGGGTCGATGACAACTTGCAAGGGCTCCTTGTCAGCGGGAAAAAAATTGGGGGTCCATGAAATGAAAATGGGGGTCAACGATAGTGAATCTCCTAACAAAAAAAAGAAACAAACTGGACATCGTTAACCAAGGAGACTTGAGATTAAACCTAACTAAATTGTTGCCAAATGTTAAAAAGTTTGGAGACCTCTGCCATAAACAAACTTCTCAAAAGGTTAGGTCCATTATCACACTGTGACAAATATTAGTAACCTTTTTCAAACTTGATGAAACATAAACCATAATTTTTCAAAAACATTTTTTAACAACTAAGTTTAGCGCAAACCGTACTCATTGTGTTTCATTCCGCACAAAAAAGATTACTGCATTTTTTCACAAGGATAATCATAAATAATTATTATTTATCAAAAATCAAATTCCCCATTTGGCTCCATGCATTCGATGCTAAAAATCATATTTTCTAATATTAATTAATAAAAATTTTTAATGTTACAGTACTATAACTACATTCATCGGTGCTTTACTTTAATAAAAAATGTATTTTAATGAATGTTTACAACAAATTAAAAAAAAAAAAACTTCTTTTACTATTTGATGTTTACCCGCGCTGAGCGTACGCAGTGCGTCGGCCAATCAAAAGCTAGCACCCGTTACCTCGTCGCGTCCCGCAAATCGGCTTCACCCCCCTCGTCTAAAACCTCATTTCATGCTCCGTCCCTATATATTCCTATGTCCATGGTACAAACTTTCTATCAACCTTCTACCAACACACAAAAAATAACCGCGAAATTCGAAATTCTTTGTCACATTTTACTCTCTGATATTTTTATGCTATAATATCGATAATATTATATCGGGAATGTAAATATATTAATATTTTCGTTTCGATATTATCGATAATATCGGTTGACCTATATATCGTTGCAACCCTAGTAAAATGTAATTTAATATATTGTAAATATATTTTTCCAGTGTGGCATGGGAAGCTAAAGTTATAACAAGCGCTTGGTGGGTTAATGCTTCTCAAGTTAGCAAAACAGCTCCAACGGGCGAATATCTATCTACCGGCAGTTTTATGGTTAGGGGGAAGAAAAATTATTTGCCGCCGTGTCACTTGATAATGGGATTCAGCTTCTTGTTCAAATTAGAAGACGGTTCTGTAAGTAATTCTGACCAAAAACTTAACAAAGATCGTTTGTTTTTTTGACAAAAAATTGCCTATTTGTTTTGTTAACGTTTCGTTCATTTGTAGGTTGAAAGACATTGCGGGGAACGAAAAATTAAAACAATCGAAGAAGACGAATTGTCCGAAACGCGTGGTTTCAACGAACTTGAAAATATCATTGAAGATACGGAAGTTAATTTAGAATCGGATGACGGTATGGTTAATAAATTAATATTTAAAATTTTTTTTTTCAAATCATGATTCTCATTACTATTAATTTTATAGATAACGATTGTAATGAGAAACAAAATGAAAAAGAAGAAATTACAAAGAACGCGACTAGTGACAGCGAGGAAGAAAATACGAACGAGTTTCCTGATACACAGATAAAAATTGAACATATAAGTGGTACTCAGTATGTATTCTTTTGTCTTTATATACATTTCACATCATCAGCAATTTTTTTATTTTTCAAACATGAACATTTCCATTTTTACTTTTAGAATTAGTGTGAAAACCGAGGATAAAAATTTGTCGATACAAAATGAGGGTGATTCGTCGGAACACGTTATTTTCTTAGGAGACGACAAACCAATTATTGTCAAGCCTTTATCGCAAAGACGAGGTGGTGAAAATAAAAACAAAGAACAGAAAAAAACCGTTACTATCGGTAAGTATTCAAGAAAAACAAAACCATATTTTTGATGTGTAAGCATTATTATTCTTGCCCCCCCTCTCCAAATCCTGGTATTGTGACTTAAATATCACAGAAGCGGTGTGGCGCAAAGATTCGCTGCCAGCTGTATTTCTACCGCACGCGATCAAGTGTTAGTCTTAGAGGTTATATGTATTGTTTTTCAATTTGAATGTTTATACATCTCTTGAGAGTACCGAAGACACACTATTTTCTTACCAACAGAGATGCATTCATTTTATAATCGACTAGCGGCCCGGTCCGGCTACGCCCGAATTTGTAGATTGCCACCGTTTTTTCGTCGGCTTACGTTACAGAATTGGTCTCCATGAAAAGCGCTTTTATTAACCGACGAAAAACAAAAACGGAGGAGGTTCTCAAGTCGACGCGTATATTTTTTTTTTTTATTTATGTATGACCACGCATAACTTTTTATAGAGTAGTCCGATTTAAAGGGTATACCCCGAAGTTGGCCCCATATAAATTTGGTAAAAAAATTCCAACCCTATTGTAATGTATGACCACACATAACTTTTTATAGAGTAGTCCAATTTTGATAATTCTTTTTTTATTGGAAAGGGTATACCCCGAAGCTGGTCCCATATAAATTTGGAAAAAAAATTCCTACCCTAAGGATGGGAAAATAGGGGTGATTTTTTGTTCACTCGCAGATTTTCATGCTGAGTTGTGTATTACAATTATAAATTATATAGCCACAAAAAATTATAAAATAAAAACTTTTTAACAAAAAAATTAAACCGCCGAAAAACTGAAAAGCAAAAAATAATAAATCTTTTTATTTAACTAAGTTCAATCTAAGTAGTTGAACGTATGTGACAGTCTAGTATATCTAAGTAATTTTGAGTCGGCGTCAAACAATCAATGAACAAAGATCACTAAAAGAAATAACCAAATCAAATTAACAATGATACGTGAAATCTCCAGCGATAAACATTAACATTCCAAACATGCGCTCTCCACACGACCACTCGCAAAGACGTGTGCCCGTTCGGGTTGCTCTGTCGCTGACATTAACTTCGTGAACGCTCAGAGATTTTCGGCGAAGGATTGTTGACGCCGACTCAAAATTACTTAGATATACTAGACTGTCACATACGTTCAACTACTTCGATTGAACTTAGTTAAATAAAAAGATTTATTATTTTTTGCTTTTCAGTTTTTCGGCGGTTTAATTTTTTTGTTAAAAAGTTTTTATTTTATTTTAACGTGATAATATGTAACCTGCGTCCATCCTGAAGGTCCATTCTAAATATTGGTAAAAACATTTTTGAAATCGGATGTGTACTTTCGGAGATTACCTCCTAAATCCAAACTTTACCTTTTTATTTAATATTAGTAAAGATTTTAGTTAGCTAATAGTTTGTTTTTCAGAAAATGAACAAAAAGAAGAAAAAAACTGTATTCAGCAAGTAAAGCGTGGTCAGAAAAGTAAACTTAAAAAAATTAAAGAAAAATATAAAGACCAAGATGAAGAAGAACGTAGACTACGTATGGAAATACTGCAATCGGCAGGTTCGGGAAAAGAATCGAAAAAGTCTAAAAAACAAAAGGAACAACTCTTTGGCAAAAATAAACAAAAGCATTCAAGACAGAATACCAATCCGAATACGAAACGTGATCAACCTCAAATAAATATCGAAGAACAAGGAGGAGCGGGAGGAGACGAGGACGAAGCTGAAGAAAAAGAAGAAATAAATGTTAATGCAGATGTCGATATGATAGATTCCTTAACGGGAAATCCGTTTTTAGAAGATGAATTATTGTTTGCTGTTCCTGTGGTCGCTCCGTACAACACTCTCGTAAATTATAAGTAAGTTTTAAATTATCGTATCGGTTATTATAATTTTCAATTTCTAAACATATCTCGAGTATAAATACTCGATAGTCAACTACATATAATCATTTCCTGCCTGTTTGCCTTTGCACGCCCTCCAGAAGTCCTCAGTAGACCTAGAGAGCTGAAACTTTGCATACTGATACAATAGAGCACAGAACGGAACCAAACGGAACGGGATTTTCGATTTTTTCTCCATATTATATATAGAGATATACTTAGAAACAACACTCGATTCATTTGTTGCAATTGTTTTACAAGTGATTGTTGTAATTTTAATATTTCAAAGCTACCTGGCGAAGACAGGCATAAATATTAATAATTATTAATTTTAGGTATAAAGTGAAATTAACTCCGGGTACTGGTAAAAGAGGAAAAGCAGCTCGTACGGCCATTAGCATGTTTCTACGAGATAAAGCTGCAACGCAGAGAGAAAAAGATCTTTTACGTAGTGTAAAAGATGAAAACGTTGCAAGAAATTTGCCCGGAAAAGTAAAACTATCAGCTCCAAAACTACTTAATTTACGCAAGTAAATTGTTGGTGCAAGGAACGATGTTCGAACTTAGTTATACTTAAAAATATAAAAATTTTGTTGATATACAATTGTTTTTTATGAGATATAAATCTATGGGAGTGTGATTTGTTATAAACTCTTAATAAATATTATTACGAAAAAAAAATGTATTATGTTTTAATACCCATTAATGGAATTTGATTTCAGGAACTATTGGCGTTTTCGACATTGCAAACTGCTCCGGGGCAGAGCAGGCCGAATGGGTAACTATTAGTTAAAGAAATATGTTTATTGTTTATTTAACCAATAGTTACCCATTTGGCCTGCCCTGCCCCGGGGCAGTTCTCGATGCCGAAAACGCCATATGTCAATGAATATATAATGTTGCTGAACAAGTGAAACAAGAAAACCACTTTTAATTTTGTTTTATTTTTTATGCTCAGTGAAAATGCAACTATGGAAAAAAGGATCAAAGTTTGGTTGTTTGTGGAAAGGGCTTGTTGGTTGGTAAAATTTAACAACTCTATTAATATTAAGGGGACTCATTTTAACAATAACAATAAAAGGGTTACAGTATACAGTATGTAACCATATTACAGATATAAAAAGCATAAAATATCTTGTCGATACTTATTATTTGTTTACTCACGTAAGTTTTATCATTAAAATGTTTTTTTAGCTCTCACAAAACGATATATCGTAGAGGTTCTGATTCTTGACCACTCACCTGAGGTCGTTCACTTTTATAAATTACAGACGCTCGACAACTGAGGTCATTGGCGTTGCGCACTTTTATATTTATAGTTGACTAGTCGCCGCCCGCGGCTTCGCACGCAATTGTGATAAAACACGGCAACAACGGTAGAGAACTCTTTGGCTATTACAGTCTTGCCTCACGGGGCTGCGCTCCGCTCGGCAGAAACATTACGTTCGCGCTGTCCTTTTCTTCTAAATGGACACATTAAAATGGTCCAGTATATACCGTATCAGTATGAAGAGAAATTGGAAATAAACATTATGAAAATTCTCTTATATACGAAATTAGAATTTATTTTAATATTGTATTCTGTTGACTATAAAACTGGTCGACCATAGGATGAGAGTCAATGACCTCAGTTGTCAATCGTCTATAATTAACACAGGTGGATGGCTAGGAATCCGTGCTTTTATGCTACGGAATTGAATTGAAATGAAGATATTTTGCAGTTAAAATTTAATATATAAGCGGAAAAATTACGTGAGTCAAGAATTTCAAATACATAATACTTCTTGGCATAATTCATATTAAGTATATAACATTTAAATATAATATATCAATATTATTCAGGCATTTTGTTTCTTTTGTTTCAGTACATACCTATAACATTTTTTTTTTTAATTCAATTTCTCAAGTAAACTTTTGTGACAGATCAAAAACATTTGATTAAAAAATCAATGCTATTCAAGGCAATGGTGCGTATTTCAATCGGTGGAAAGCAACCGGATGACTCTTGGTATTTGAGTTCCTGAAGCAATTTGGAAACTTTTTTGTTCAGTACCTCATAACCCCAAAATGGAAGGAATCGGAGAAAAAACGGATGACAATTTTTTTACAGCATCTCTGAACAAAAACAAGAATTTTCCTCAAAATCGCAACCGGTTGCGACACAATTTTTTTTTTCCGATTTTCAAAAAATCGGTTCGCGCAAACCGTCCGCACGTTTCGGATGACAATTTTTTTAAACAATAGTGAGTACACGTACTTTAATGCTACCGCCTTTCCATTTGGTTTCTAAACAATTTTTTTTTACGTTTTGACCCCCCCCCCCCCTTTTCTCCGATTCCTTCCATTTTGGGGTTATGAGGTACTGAACAAAAAAGTTTCCAAATTGCTTCAGGAACTCAAATACCAAGAGTCATCCGGTTGCTTTCCACCGATTGAAATACGCACCATTGCCTTAACTATACCAAACGTATTTGATTTGTCTCGAAAATTCGCCTTTTTGATATAATTGACACATTAACGCGGTTACAACAATTTTAGAACACTTATTTTAAATTGATATATTTTGATTAATGAATACAAAAAAAAAATGTAGCCCTAAATAATTATGTCAGGACAGCAAATTCGACTCAGATAAAAATGAAAAAAAATATATGCAACTTAATATTTACGTAAAAAAAACTCCCTATAGAGGAGTATCATCTTGATTAATGAATGATAAATTCAAAATTGTATAAAAATGACTACACAATCTACAAAATTGTACATAGGTTGTGTCCCTTATCATCCCGACTGCATATGCTGACACCTAGTGAGTTAAAATGCTTAATAGACGATATTCTGTCATTGTTTCAACAAATGATTTAACAAGTTTTTTAACTTTATCCCCTAATAGTCAGAGTGCCCGTCGGCAAAAATTTTATTGATACATACTCTCCCCAAACTTTGTATATGGCTTCATTAGGCCTAGTCTGACACCTATTTCCTCTATGACTTTTCTTGATTTTGGGGCGTTTTCCCTCTAAATTTTCCGAAAGATGTCGTTTTGACGACATGTAAAAATTTATAGGTATTGTTTGTTTTTTTAATTGGATAGCTTAAAAACTTCAACCAAAACGCTAAAATAATGTTCTCTGACAAATAACATGAACCATGTAAAATGTCTGACACCTCGAATATGTCGACCATATTCGAGGTGTCAGACATTTTAAATGGTTCATGTCATAGAGGAAATAGGTGTCAGACTAGGCCTAATGAAGCCATATACAAAGTTTGGGGAGAGTATGTATCAAGAAAATTTTTGCCGACGGGCACTCTGACTATAAAGCTTGTTTATAAATAAACATTTTGTTATGACACAGCGTATTTCAATACTAGGTATTTAATATATGAATCGGTGACTATTTCAATGGCAAAATCAAACAGATTCTTTCCAAAACGTGTTAATAACATAATTTAAAAGCAGCTATTCAAAAAAAGATCTTTTTTAATTAGGAAACAATGGAATGTATAAATTTTAAATTTAAAACAAATTTTCAAAGATAAAAGTAACGAAAAAATAAGTTTTCCAAAATGGATTTAAAATTTCACTGGTAATATAATATCAGAGCACTGAATATTCCAAGAGACGATACTTTGCAAATCTGCTACCAGGGTAGTCAAAATTGGTCAGGACTAAAAAAAATTAACCACTGAAAAGTAATGTTTTGTGTAAACCGCCATTTTAGGATATTATTATTGTAAACAAAAGCGCAACAGTAGTTTGCAACAATCATGTAACCTTGACATAGCATAAAATTTAAGAAATTTGATAACAAAATGCTACCCTCACAAAATCAGATTTGAAGACTGTCATCTCTTTAAATTTCTAAACCTCTGTGGTAAAAATAATTAATCCTCACCTGTTTTCCAAAAACAACTGTCATCTTGTGTTTTGAATATATCGGGATTAAACTGATGTACCACAGTCCAACTTGAAAAGAAATACTGTATTTTTCTCAGAAGTAATAATGAAATTCAGTTTTCTTTTGCCTTTTACATTATATAATGCTCGATATAAGAGCACAGTAAATATTTAGCAACACTTAAAACGGAAGAAAGTATTCTACTTGTTATACGATGTTTATGTTTCTTTGTTTGGTGGTTTTAAATCCATCGTTTTGCAAACCCATCCCGATATGTCAACATCGGACGATTCCGCATTTCTTATCCACTCGTGATTCTACAAACAAACACGCCAATAAAATAAAACGCAGGTAACAAAAAAAATTAAAGTGTTCAGAACGCAAACATACCATCAGCGTTTTCAAATCAGCACGTTCGTCTGGGTTCTTTTTGAGACATCTATCTACGAAGTCTTTAAACTCATCAGAGAAAATTCCAGAAGGTAACTTCGGTGGTTGCTCATTAACAATATAATCCAACAATTCAAATATGGCCATTGGCCGTGGTGCAACTGTTTGTGTGGGTGAATCACTTTCGGGATTTCTTGGTCCAAATATGGCAGCTAGTGTCCGCGCATCGGGAGGTGGAATCGGATACATTCCGATTGCCATTTCCACAAGAGATAAGCCGAGCGACCAAATATCACTCTGAACAGAATAATGCGTTCCTTGTAACCTCTCCGGCTTCAAAAAGAAAAAAAAGCATATAAGGATGATTCAGAAACGAATTTAAAACTATAAGAAGTGAATCGTTTGTCATTTGTTATAATTTAAACTAGTGTCCGACCGAAATTTTGATTTCGGTTTCGGCCACAAAACTGGTTTCGTCTTAGTTTCAGTTTCGGCTGCCCATTCGGCCGAAACCGAAACTACATTCGGGAGGTTCGCGCTGAAATGCGGTGCAGCTGCGAGCGACGAAGTGTCTTTTATGCCTGTGCGCTCTGCGTTTTTTTTTTTTAGTTTGAAAGAAAACTTTTTTTGTTTTGATACTTTCGATTGAAGTAGGTACCTATATTATTTTCCTTAAAAATATTTATTTAGTTGTTGTATTTGGTAGGTAGGTACTTATTAATTTTAATTTTATTGTAGTTCGTTAACAAGAGTACCATACAAAATGACCAAAGTTTAGAAGAAATAATTTTGTTCTAAGATGAAAGAGTGTTTTCTTTTTTTGTTGTGTGTACCTATACCTAAACATATTTATTAGGTAAATACTTTTTACTAAAAAGTAATTTTGTTTTGTAGCTTTTATTTTATTTCATAATATTAAAAAAAAAGTATATTTATTTGTGTTTTTGAAAATAAGCTGATTAGTTAAAATATCATAGGCTGAATGATTAATATGTGATTAATTTAAAAATAAAAAAAAAATAATAAAGCCTGATTATGATAATATTTACTTAATTTTTCCCACGAAAACATGAAGTTTCGGTTTCGGCCGAAACTGAGACTGAGGCCGAAATTCGGTTTCGGTTTCGGCCGTAAAACTAGTTTCGGTCGGACACTAATTTAAACATACCGACATGTAGCTACGTGTTCCCACAAAAGAATTTGCCATAGAATCTATAAGTTGACCTGAGACACCGAAATCGCAAATTTTAATTTCTCCACTACTGTTGACTAGTATATTACTCGGTTTTACATCTCGATGCATGATCGCATGTTTATCTCTTAAATAACTTAAGCCTTTTAAAACTGCAGCAGTTATAGTTCCCAAAATATCTTCGGGAATTCGACCAGCCTTTTTCAAAATTAAATCCAACGACCCCGCATCCATATATTCCATGCATATGCTTATTTCTCCATCACTATAAAATGCACCGTAGAAGCCGACAATATGGGTGAAGTTACATTCGTGAAGTACTTTCAGTTCTCGAATAATTTGTTTTTTAATAGCTGGCTTCACTTCTAAATGAATTAATTTTCTCGCCATTATCAATCCACTCGATTTGTGGCGAACTTTCATAACCACTCCGCCATTTCCGGCTCCTAATTCACCAAGCTTTTCGAAATCATCGTCGGTTAGCTCACCGATCTTTTCTTTCTGACAAAGAAAGACCTCGATACGTTTGCGTTGAGTGTCGTCCATTTCGATAGCTTCTAAACGTTCTGTTAACGCTTCTATACTAGATTTTTTTGTTGACAAAGTATTTCGTCTAAACAGAATAGTTTAGTAAATTATTTTAATAGAAAAATAGCAATATACCATGCATTATATTTCACTTACTGTGGTGTGACCGGTTCTTTGGCAACAGGCACAGCTGAAGTTGGAGTTATTATAGGCGCCGGATCTATTGAACCCGGTGGTAAAGTTAAGTTTAATTTATTTTTTGACATATTGTAATAAAACACTTATGAAAAATAAACTTAAGATATAAAATAAAACAAAAATTACACTTCAATGAATTCACCACATTTCGTATATATATGAATGTAATTTTTAACTTTGTAAATAAAATATTAAAAGTAAGAAACTAGTTTTTTATTTAAACTGATAAAACACAGAAAATAAAAGATTATTACAAGAAATGTATAAAAACGTCAAAATACATTTGCATTAACCCTTTAATCCATAATTCTCTGATTCTTTTAACTACAGTCAAAATGGGAAGAGCGTGTAGGAATTTTTGTTTACGAAAATATCTACAGTCGAACCGTACAGAACATCAACGCAAATAACACCGTCGTAAAATTATCATTGAAAAATAAGTGTCTTCTATGTTCTCTAGTTCTCTGGTGTCTTCTGATGCAATTTTTGCCAACTTGCGTCAAAATCAAATTTATAGATTTACATGAGAGTTAAGACACGTGTAAAAAATTGAATTTAAGCTTATTAATTAAGAATACGGTGTTTAAAAGAACAGTATTTTGTGAAATTTATATTTAATTGATAACGTGGCCATAAAATACACTCTAACTTAAGTTATAGATTTTTTAACTTGCAAAAAATAATTGCAATGTCTGCAGGAGATGTGGAAAAACTATCCATTGGTAATGCCTAATTAATATATTAATTAATTGTATTTTTATTTAAGTAGGTACTGTATTTTTATTCGAAAACTTATAATTAATATCTAACGCTACCATATGCCCTACATTTTTTTTCTAAGCCGTAAAAACTTAATAACGCACATATTGTATTTTTTTTAACTATTAGGAGAAATATACACATCTGAAAAGAACGGCAATGATGAGAATGGAGATGGCTCCGAAAGCAAGCCTTTCAAAACTGTATTGAAAGCAATGCGTCATGCGGGAAAAGAACCATTTCCAACCATTTATGTCGACGCAAAAAAAGAAAATGAAAAATATGATGTCATTGCAAAGTCTCAATTAAAGAAAGTACAAAAAATTTGGGTACGTGAGTGTTATAAAAATGCTGAAAAAACAGAAAAAGAGAAGGAGGACGCTGAAAAACGATCGAAAAATCTAGAAGACGCTAAGAAAATTAAAATTAGCGAAGATACTTCACTACCGATCGCCAAATTAATAAAGATATTTAAAGGCGAAGAAAATCGTGGTCAGCGCGTCAAGATCTACGGATGGGTGCATCGGTTACGCAGACAAGGAAAATCATTGATGTTCATTACTTTACGAGACGGAACTGGCTATTTGCAATGCGTGTTGAACAACGAATTATGTCAGACTTATGAAGCTGTTCTTCTAAGTACAGAGTCATCTGTTTTGCTTTATGGTCAACTTGTCCCAGTGCCTAAAGATAAAACGGTAAGAAATTCATTTTATAAATGATTGTTATGTCAAATAGATTCTGCGAAATGACTGTTGTTTTAGGCACCAGGAGGACACGAATTAGTTGTTGACTATTGGGAACTTATCCACGCTGCTCCAGCTGGAGGTGCCGATGGTATCCTCAATAAAGAAGCTCACCCTGATGTTCAGTTAGACAACCGACATATTATGATTCGAGGAGAGAACACGTCGAAAGTGCTTAAAATGCGTTCGATTGTGCTACAAGCATTCAGATCTCATTACATCGATAGGGGATATTTCGAAGTTACGCCACCTACTTTGGTTCAAACTCAATGTGAAGGAGGATCTACACTTTTTAAATTCGACTTCTTTGGGTAAAATATTTTTTTACTTTAGGTTTATCCAAGCAGCCGTGAACGGTAACAGAACCGTACACAGTTTTGTCTCTGCGCAAGAATGTCTTGCGCACTAGCTCAAAAATCGATACTGCGCAAGACAGTCTTGCGCAGTAACAAGACTGTGTATGGTTCTGTTACCGTTCGCGGCTGCTTGGAACAAACTTTTTGTAGTATTTTTCAGGAATATTATTTTAATTATGACACATACGCAGTGTTATATATAATGAACTTCATTTATTTTTTCGAAATTGTTAATAGACTGCATGTTTCCTTTTTATTATCATTTCAGTGAACAAGCATATTTAACTCAAAGTTCCCAGTTATATTTAGAAACTTGCGTGCCGGCTATGGGTGACGTCTTTTGTATCGCACAAAGTTATCGAGCAGAGCAAAGTCGTACTCGAAGACATCTTGCTGAGTAAGTTATCATTAAACGTATGTTGAAGAAAAAATAAGGGAGCTCTTCTAATGAAAATATTTTAGGTACACGCATGTAGAAGCCGAGTGTCCATTTATAACATTTGATGATTTATTGGATCGTTTAGAAGACTTAGTAGTGGACGTAGTCGAACGCGTACTGAAAGGACCTTATGGGCACATTGTGTACGAACTGAACAAAGATTTCAAAGTTCCGACCAAACCATTTAAGAGAATGAATTATAGCGATGCTATTAAATACCTTAAAGAGAACAATATCACTAAAGAAGACGGTTCATTTTATGAGTTCGGTGAAGTATGTAGCATCGTTCGTTTATAAAAATAGATACACCATAACTTTATTTTTTACTAGCGGTCCCGCCCGGTTTCACCCGGGTGCAAAAGAATTAATGGGGAAGGAAGGGACATGAGTACACATATTAATTTTAGTTTACCGAGATGAATGTTGTGTCCAAATTTCATGATGATCGGAGTTACCGTTCAAAAGTTTTTGTCGATAAAGAGCAGTATTTAAACTTTTTTTAACTACTAATTTTTTTTTAAATGAATTAAATAAAATTAAATGTAAGCCTTAGAAGAAGGCAATGTAAAAAATTAAAAAAAAAAAAAATAGAAATATATTCACTCAACGTGGGGCTCGAACCCACGACCCTGATATTGACAGTCGCATGTGCTACCGATTGATCTACCTGAGGTTGTGTTCTTTCATCACTAATATGAGTATATCTAGTTAGTGCATTTCACATGAATAGAAGCTTATTTTTGAGATACTTTTTGCAACATTTTTCATTAAAGCTCCGCTCCTAATGGTCGTAGCGTAATATTATATAGCCTATAGCCTTCCTGGTAAATGGGCTATCCAACAAAAAAAAAATTATTCAATTTGAACCAGTAGTTCCTGAGATTAGCGCGTTCAAACAAACAAACTCTTCAGCTTTATATATTAGTATAGATAGGTGCTTTCGTTTAACGTTTCTCTCTTTTTAGGACATCCCAGAAATGCCAGAAAGGAAAATGACTGATAAAATAAATCAACCAATAATGCTGTGTCGTTTCCCAACCGAAATAAAATCATTTTATATGCAACGATGTCCTGAAGACCTAAGGTTGACCGAAAGTGTTGATGTTTTATTACCAGGCGTTGGTGAGATTGTTGGAGGATCAATGAGGATGTGGGATCATGATGAACTATTAGGAGGGTATGTCTTAAAATTTAAAAAACATAAGTCTAAATCTGATTTAGTGATGTCAATAATTTTAAGTAATCGTTTAAAAAAAAAATGAAAGTACGGTAATTCAAATGGAAAGTATTAGTCGAGTAATAATATCTGCAGTTGTTGCTGTCTCTAGAATTGTTGATAGTGCCGTGACATGTGTCATTGACTTGACTACTCGAAATGTAGACCACAAGTATTAGTGATCGATAACTGATACAAAGTAACTATAACTCAAAATTAAAGTAATCGTATGTAACATTACTATTCTGAACAAACGACAATATATTTTTATTTTTTGCAGCTACAAACGTGAAGGAATAGACCCCACTCCATATTATTGGTATACGGATCAGCGCCGTTATGGTTCGTGTCCACACGGAGGTTATGGACTTGGCTTAGAACGATTTTTATGTTGGTTACTTAACATATATCATATACGTGACGTTTGTTTATATCCACGATTTTTAGAGCGTTGCACGCCATAAAGGACATTTTTATTTTTTAATTCTGGATTATATTATTGAATTTATAATATATTTAAGCAACCTATTTACATTTTTTTGCAACTATGTAAAAGGAACATTCTATCGCTTTAAATAAAATAGGTCAAAATAAATAATTTGTTTTATTAAAGTAGTCTAATAGAGAGGAGCCGACGAAGGTTTTGCCTGCCCACGAAAAAAGAACCGGCTTGAATGTAGTGGCGGATCAATATCTGTCGCATGAACCAATATGGCGTCAGCTAATTGGGTAACGCACACGTTCGTGGTTTACATGTGTGTAGTGTCTGTGAAGTTAAACAACTTTGGTTACTATAGCGAAAGAACCGAAGTTTTCCCAGGTATTGATAACAGCGCCATCTCGCGTACGCCAGAAAACGATCCATCTCGAAACACAGCAAGCATAGGAAGCTAGGTCTCCTGGTTAAAAACTTCGTGGTTTTGCCGTTAGAAATCACTGCTGGAGCCTGTCCTGGCCGGCGCACAGGCTTCAAAGGCGGAAGTGACGTCATTGCGGGTCACAAGATAGATTTCAAAATTAGAACTGTGGCTATTTTTTGTGCTAATTTGTATGCTTGTTTTGAGGCCTCCACTACACGCACCGCCACTCAAATAAGTGCATATCATCGCCGCGATGATTGCCTAGCCGTCTACACAATCGTGCCGGTTCATTCACTCACTGTCATCCGTTCGGCATGGATGTCGAAGTGCTAGCGGCTGCTGCAATTATATGGCTCTTTTTGGTAGAGTTCTATAAATTTAAAAGTATCTGTGTTGGTCCACGCATACGTAGACATTGTCGTCGCGCTAAACACCACAAAGACAAATAAATAAACAATTTCACACACTTTCTCCCTCAACCTCTGCCGTGCGACTGAATGTTGGCCGATTGTGTGTACGCGCGCACGATGCTGCCACGCATTCCTTTAATGTACCGACAATCAACCGATTACAGGCGATGATGTCTACGCACCGACGAACATGCCCTCTACACATTCGTGAGTGCCTGTAAGTGGCGGCGCTGGCCACGCGTGTAGTGGAGGCTTGAGCAAGAACCAATATCTTGTCACTTGGGCGACATGGACAAACGCCCACAAACATGGCGTCATATTGTGTATTCTGTTCAGAGACAATATACATCCAGTTTTGTTAACATTCAAACTAACACTGCGCGCGCACCAGATCTATCTAAAAAACAAGCTTCATTGCTTCAATACACGCATCATTAAGCGAGCACATAAAAGCAATCACGAAACCTAGTGCCACACCGCGTTTGAGACATAGCGGTAAAACCAGCTTCATGTGCAGCAGCCAATAAGTGTATGTAAGGCAAAATAATATTAAAAACACGTGTATGTGTTCCCCATTCAAGAATCTAAGTCGGGCAGTTTTCTTCCTTGCTTTGCAGGTAGCAATTAGATCAGTAAAGATATAAATTTAGATTCCGGCCCGCGAAGTACTTAAATAAATAAATAATTATTAAAAGCAAAACTATTACTGTTTGCCAATATAAATTGGCGCATAAAAATAATTTTAGAAAACGAACACACAATCTCTCACCCTAAACGCATATACATGCTCCATTCCGTCATGGGTAAAAAACAGTAAATAGTGTTTAAAAACTTGAAATAGTTGTTTCAAAAAAACTATACATAAAATTAGAAAAAGAAATTGTTTGGCCCACGGTCAAATTTCCAAAAGATTTGCCCACCCCTGGTTTACAAATATGCATTCTGGATTTATATAAAGTGTGCTATGAAACAATTAACGGTCGGAAAATATTTGTAAGTGGTATTAAAAAGAAAAACGCATTTCCGTTACATTCGCAACTTTTATTACGAAATGTTAACATTTTAAAATTCTTTATTTGTATACAATGTCACATTAGCACTAATCTCTCATCATTTTCTCCTTTTGACGTGCAAGCTTCTTTTTCGATAACTTTTTCTTGGCCGGTTCATCGTCAGTTGCTTTGGCAACGACTTCTTCCTTTTCCGTTAAGCAGACTTCGATGTGACACGGCGAACTCATATACGGGTTGATACGACCATGAGCACGATATGTACGACGTCTCAAACAAGGCGCGCGATTTACTTGAATATGATCGATGACTAATCTATCGACATCAAGTCCTTTATAATCGGCGTTACTTTCGGCATTACGTAACAACTGGAGAAGGAATTCCGCGGATTTTTTGGGCCATCGGCCTTGTGTTGTACCAAACTGTTTTGCTTGAGCACAACGACCTACACCTCCATTAAATCTTCTGAACGGGACACATTCTTTATGTTCAACAACGTTCTTCAAATATTTCACGGCACGGCGCAACGGCATTCTTCTAATTGCCATAGCGGTCTCATGTGTGTTCTATAAAATATCGATAACATGTTAACGTCCAAAGTAATCAAAATACGACAATAAGTAGACAAAACGTTAAAACGGTGATTATATCATAATAAAATGTAAGAATCTCAACAAACTTTCGCAGTTATGTTAACTGAAAACGTTTTAAGATTCCTGTTATAATCTTGCATGAATTCCACATTAGTTCTTCACAAGAATTCAGTAAAGAAACCCGGCACGATTCATGCAATCATTTATTTACGAACCCTGCCAGTTCGCAAACATGTTACGAAGTTTTTGTGCAGTATTAATTTCCGAAATATAGGTTAGGACGGCAACAAATAATAAAAATCATACCTTGAAATGTACTCGTAAATTTGATCCACGAGCTTTACACGATTTAGTAGCATTTTCCGGCTCATGCGAGTACCGTCCCATTTTGAAATCTAAAAAATAACAGAAAATATTTACACGTCAATACACTACTCACATGCACTTGGTGTAGCGGTTATGTTTCTAAATAAAAAAATATAAAAATACGCCATCAAATATAATTATCTCACTTTGATATTGCGAATAGGTTGCACAATTCTACTTATTTTTAAAATAATTAGATGGATGGTATAAGATTATTAGTATTTTGTTGTACGAATTTACCTTTTCCAAAAAACGGCACTCTGTAGAAAAGAACTATTCTATGGAGACTGCGCAAGAATTATCGCTACACATTTCCTGTTCACATTGAGGTTAAAAATTTTAGCTGGAGTATTCGAGGGTTGGATCATTGGTACACTCAGCTCAATGAAAGTTGGTTTTCGACCTCTTTTCTCTATGTTTTCGACACTAACGACCCAAGTTATCAAACGTCTATAATCTGCAATCTAAACTAAATTTAAAAAGTCTCATACTTATTTCAAATATTCTGTACAAAAACCCAATAAAATCAAACAAATTATATGTAAGAAAGGCTAATTTAATTTTTAAAGTTTGTTTATACATTAATAATACATAACGGTTTTGCTAGTTATTCAGCTATACAAATAAAAAGCAAATTTAAAAAATTGAGTATTTCCCACACTGACGCTAAAATCTTAAACTTAAAAGATAAATTAAACTAAATGTGAAATAAAATTAATTTAAGCATATTTAATACAACTGTACAATGTAATTTGGCTTATTGAATATATTATTTTATATTTTTTTCTTTCATACAAAATGAATAACATTAATTAAAAAAAAATTTTGAATCAAAAACTTATCGGGAGTTTTGGAATAAAATTTCATTACAAAAATTATAGCCCCTTCGCGTACGATTTTTATAGGTAAATGTCTGTTTTTTTCAAATCAACGATAACAACGAAAATAACTGCCAAAATACATATTTAATTTAGCAATAATCGTTTTAATCAAACTCGAATTTTTCTGGAATACTTTTGTAGCATCTATTCATAATATGAAAGAAAATAAAACACAATCATTGTAACTATTTTCTTACAACTTTGTTAACAAAGTAACAAAAGAAAGCTTTATTCTAACAATAAATGCCCCTTTTAATAAAAACGTTAAAATTCCTTATCCACAGTACAAAATCGGTATGACGATAAAAAAAATTAGTACACTATTTTATATAATAATACACTATTTTTATTTTATTTGGCACTGAATCTGATAAAAAAAGTTAATTTATACGCTTCTATAATACACATTAATTTATAATACGCGGGGTGCATTTGTTGCCAATTGCTTTTTCACAATATCTAGATTAAACGATTATAAAGTATTTAGTTTTACAAAACAAGGCTGCAGCTGCACTAGGTAAACTTAGATTATGTTTGGTAAATCTAAATTCTAATTCTCATCCTTTGTTTCAGCTAATTAGTAAACATTTTACCTCAATTGCGGCCTTGTTTAGAATACTGTTTAATAAAATAAGCTGTAAAGCGTAATCACAATACCAACTTCGTAAAAAAAAGTTCGTAATATTTGCACGAAAGAAAAAAAAATATAGCAAAAATAAATACTATCAAACCCATTATTTATTACATAAAGCACCATTAAAAATATTTTTTCAAAACTTAAAATCTATTTGTAATATTTTGATATCGAAAAGTCAATTTTTTGCACGTTTTATAATGCTAGAGAGCTTAATTTATATTTAAGCAGACATGAGATTATAATATTATTTTCAAGCGTCCAGCGCACATCAACAAATTGTTTCATTACACGATTTTGGTTATTTTGGATTTAAAAATGTTCAGTATTGTTCGATAAACTTTCGTTAAATCACCAGTGGCTATAAAGTCTGAAAACATTGATAATGTTTTATTTTTTTACAGACTGGAAACATTCTTGATGAAATAAATTTGTGTGTTGGTTGGTAAGTTCTGTCGGCAATTCAGAACCCTTCGGACACAACTGCATGTTTGCTGATCAAATTATCAGGCTGTTTGAACCCAGTTCTAGCAATTCTAGGTTTCTTGTAGGAGTCTAGAACTGTTATACAAATAAACTAAAATAAATTGAAAACAGGTCGATATGTCCGAAAAGTTCTGTATTGCCAACAGATACTCTGGGAGCAGAACTTACCAATTAACACATCTACTATTAGCTCTGTTCCAAGCTGTCTGAGAACGGTAACAGATCCGTCACTGTCTTGCACAGTAGCTAAAACGAAACTGTTTGTATTGGTTTTTGAGCTCCTGCGCAAGACTGTGACGGTTCTGTTACCGTTCTCAGACAGCTTGGAACTGAGCTATTAATAAACCATTTTTAGTGTTTTGTGCAAAAACGAAACACTTATAGAATCACTTCGGTGTCCGTTCGTCTGTCACAGACGATTTTCTCTGAAACTATTTGACGTAATCTTTTAAAATAATATATTGAAGTATCTTCACATCACCGCGACGAATTTGTTATTATTATAGGATTAATTATGGAATTACTGAATTTATTTTTTTATGTCTATTTCTGTTGTGTCCGTATTATTCCTGACAATAAATTTAGAACGAAACAAAAATCATACAATAAAGACTAATAAACACACTTCTTCACACATTCAAGAAATTGCTGCATTTTTCAAAGATGCATAATCACGATAATTAACCCCTAACCATGATGAAAGTACACTTATTGAACGGTGATAGCTTTACAGTCATATCAATTTTATTTTGTATAATTGCGAACGGGTGGAAGTATTGTTTTCTTTTTCAAAGTTCCACTTTGAAAATTAAAAAAAAAAATAAATAAAAAGCAATTTTTGAATAGTTGCTTATTGCACAAAATTTTGCTGAGCACGACAAAAGTAATTACCTAAATTTTAAATAGTTTAAACTTAAACGTATCTTTGGAAGTAAACATTTCAATAAACATTATAATAGTAAACATTTGGGGGAAATATAATTGGACAAAACCCATTTGTATTTTAGGTCCTGCGTTTTTCACAAATGTGTTGAAAAATGTTTCAAATAAACAAATCGTTTTAATGTTATTAATGTATTTACTTAAATTGCCTGGTATTTGCAATTAAACTTGTATGTTATCTTTCTTATTTATGACGAAAACAATCAATTAAGCGAGGTCAGCTGTCAACACAAATTATACCTACTTCTTACGGAAGCTTGTTTTTTTTTTTTTTTAATTTTAAAAAGATATTCTATTGTCTCACGTGAATTTTGTTTATCTCTTGTCTTATTTACATTTTTTAATAACCTTGAAATAAATACATAACTATCTAAAAGAGAAAAGGAGAACACAAGAGTGAAGTTGCCGTTTGTCTCCATGTAGGTAGGCATTTTCGTCCGACTTTCCGAGCTCCTGATTGGTTCCCTTTTCTATCTGGAAGTTGCTTGCAATATCTCTAGCAAATCGATCTTACAAGGATATCTTGAGCCATTTGATCAATATTTTGGCAGTATATTTTACAAGGTTCACGAAACTATACTAGTTTCGTAAATGTGACAGCTGCCCCAACTGCGTTATTTCCTGAGCTACGATGGCGTACTCAGTACATTACCCATAATGTACTGGATTCATAACCGTAAAATAGTATAAAACAAGTGAAACAAACTGTTATAATTTCTCAGTGTAGTAGAAAAACAATGACACACTTGCAGATTTTTAGTGTAGTGGAAAAACAACAAATCAATAATAATAAATATTTACTATTTAATGATAATTACAACACTATTGCAATAAATCCTATGATTTCGTCATTCAACATGATTTTTTTCCGCATCGATTGCCGTATTCATACATTTTTCAACACAATTTAAATTTTTATTCTAATGTATTCACTTTCTAACAACTTGAACAGCAAATTAATAATATAAAAAATACGCTTTTTCATATTATTTCTAATATAAATGTATTATTAATTTAAAAATAAAACTAATACTGCTATTTATCTAAGGTAGCTATTTACAGTTTTGTCGTTGACGAGGCCTATGGGCACGATCAAGTCCGCCATATTGTTGGTAGTCGAGCTATCAGTCCATACCACAGTACCAACTGTATCCATACATTGTATCATGTGACTCAAAATATTTAGCCCCTTTGCACAAAATTGCAAAGCAGTCGACTCATGTGCAGAGGGGGCTTAGAATCGAGGGTTCTGTAAGTCAGGCCTGTGGCTTTGAGAACTAACATTTTCTTCGGAATCACAAAATGTATTTTACCGTGTGATATGAAACCGAATCGAGTAGCCAAATTTACTGTAAATATCTTAGAGAACAGCATTATAAAAAAGCTTTTGGAAAAGCTGCTGTAGTTTATAATCAGATTTTTGTTTTTTCCGACTGCAGCTGAATCACATAAACATCTGATTGGGGATTGTCAACTGTCAATTTATTGTAAAACAATTGAATATCCGTCGCATTTGATACACAATTCACCAATCTTAAGAATAGACCAAAAAAGAGAATAATATTTTGTTCAACATTTTAAGCGTGTATAGCTATAAAAGGAAAGTTTATAAGAATAACATCGTTTTAAATTTCAACAGAGATAAATAATGTGCATAAGATATTATGAAATAAATAAACATTTATATTATTAATTATTAATGAGATTTAATTATTGTAAGCTCTAATTAAACGTTAAAACAGAAAAAATCAACAATATTTACTGTTTTTCATGTTCTCAATATCACACGAAATATCAAGAAATGATAAAAACATTCTTGAAATCGATTCTAGTCTGATGGTCATTTTTTGGTAGCAAAAGTTCCACCCCGAGTATTTTTAACAACTTTTCTTCACAACTACTGTCGACAATTTTGAGAATATTTGCCGGTACTATAAAAAATAAATTTGTTTTGCTACTGGGGTTGTACTACAGGCACATATGTTACCAGAAAATGGCTCTGAAACAATCTCAATGAAATGATTAATAAATACTTTGAAAACTTATTTTACGTGCCCACTTTTTATAGTACGGATATATCTTTAAACTCGATTTCAGCTGCAGTACATATTTATAGGAAATTAAAATTGAAGACACCATTTCCTAGAACCGCATTAAAAATAATACACAAAAATACTTAGATAAAATTTAAAACAGATTAATAAATTAATTGAAAACCTGTTAATAGATAAATATGTAAAAAGATCTAATACCGTTTTGATTCATGAAACCATGCCTGTCTGTTGGTCGGGCTGGAAAGAACTGACATATCCGGACTGGGTATAGGGGGGCTCAACGTTTCGCCCTCGCAATCGTCCGCAGATAAAGTCAATTCATCTTCGCTTGAAATGTAATTGTCTAGGCCGGCGGTGCCGTGAAAGCTTTGCGAACGATGGACCGAACTGGAATGGCTGTGAGGAGAAAATTTACATCACATTTTAATATTAGTTACCGATATTAACTGTAGGCAGCAGGAATATCTTTAGATTCCTTAGGCGTATTTGTAAAGACTAATTTAGTTAATAATACAAAAACATCAAATCGTTTCCATATTAGACATATAATTAGGCTTTAGAAAAAAAAATAATTATCGATTTTTTTATTGTATTTAGAAACTTTATTATAAATAATATTGATAATCGATGCGAAAAACTTTCAAAAAACTTTCTTTAAATTAATTATAAGCAATTTAAAATTGATAAAATATTAAAAAAAATCACGTGACTGCAAACGCTCTAAAATTGTTTTTGACAGTTGTGACGTCATAATGGTAAAATGTATATACGCAGTATACTATCAATGGCTTCTACATGTGTATTGACTAAAACATTATGACGTCACATTATGTTCGGAAAATGTCGGCGCGTTCTCGGAACTGGGTACAAAAATTTATTTTTAATTTGATATAACTTTTGAATTATAACGAAAATAAAAAAAAAGAAAAATAGTTTTGTTATAAAACTTATATACGATCTTTCCATTTATGACAAAAAAAAATTTCATTCAAAAGCCCAATTCAAACAAACAGTACAAAAACCATTGCAAAATTTGGTTAACTTGTTAGCTGTTAAAGAAAACAATTACCTTGGTGAGCTATCACAGTCTTGGTTAGTTTCTGTATAAGATTGAGTCATCGTATTCGATGTATTACACTGTGCTAACTTTCTATTTAGTTCGGCTTTTCTTTTCCCTTCTGCCGCTGCCTTCATTGGGTCGTAACTCTTTCTTCGTTTCCAATTCTGAAATTCTACTTCTCTACTCGATAACGTTGAATTACTACGATTGCCTTTTTTTGCTGTAAAACATAAAACAGAAAAATTTTTATTTCTCCAAGTTTTAAGCTAATGGGTAGCGTTCAATTTAATGTTAACTTACAGTTCGATTTTTGCGTCGGTGTTGACGTTTTCTGTTTCGGAGCTCTCATACTGAATCGTCCGGAGTCCGTTCTTGCCATTACAGGATTTTTAGTAACAGTTCCGCTAATTTTCACATTACTCGTTCTCGACATATTTCCTTTCGCCGTAATATCATTCGATTTATTCGATACGTTCTTCAGAACAGGCTTAGGCGTAGAATTTTTGATTATATTTAAATATCGGCTCTGAATTTCCGGTCCTTTTTTATGATCAACTGAAGCACCACGCGCAGCAGCGTTCCGTTTTACAGAATCCGAACAGTTCGCGGGTGACATGAATTTCCTTCTCATTTCCGGCGTATTCGGACATTTTGAAATAGGCGTATCGATTTCTAACCTCGCTCGTCTTAAACTGAATGCCCGATTGTGCCTCGTATTTGTAATGTTTACTTCTTTTTGCTTAACGAATACATTATTTGTGAAGTCGTCGTCACTGCTGGAGTCTGTATCAGCGAACTGGTTTCTGTTCAGCCTTACATCGTTCGATGCACTGTAGCGGTTGTCAAAATGTCTGTCTGGAGACTCGGTACTCGCTCTTCTATATAGATTTATATGTTGTTTGGCACTGGAACTGTTTGAAGAATGTTGCAAATAATCGGCCCTATTTAAATTTGGAGAGTTCCTAGCGAGATTTGATTCCTTTTGGATTCGCGTCGATGAAATGTAATTCTGTTGAAATTCCGGCTCCGAACAAAGCTGATTTGAAGGTACATGTTTAACAGAAAAACTACTGGACCTGCGAACTGGACTGTTATTGGGCGAATTATGTATCCTGTGCGTAGGGCTCTTCGTGTTGGTCCCACTTGAGCTTGTCAACAAATTGCGTTGTATAGAATATTGATTTTGTTGAGAAGGAAATGTTTGATCAATATTCGGTTGGAAGTTTTTATTTTGAAAATTTTCGAGCTTATTGACGGTCAAATTTGTGCTTTTGGAATCAAATGAATTGTGTCTAATATGTTTTGTTTGATTTTTAATAATATTTTGTGCTATTTTCCGTTGATCGAGTTTTTTACCTTGTTCTAAATTTAAACGAGCCTGAAGTGACGTTATCACATTTTGAGTATGTTTCAAATAATAATCAGTTTCCGTACTACTGTCTGATAAATCTAAGCTAGCTCTACTGCGAGGTCGGGACAAACTATGAATCGGTGACGGTATTTTCGAAGGACTGATTGGTGGTTTTTTGCTACAGGAACCGATTATACCTTGAGACGTATCGCTAACGTTTGATTTTGAGCCGTAAGTAATATGGTTTCCTTCATTAACCACCGTGATATTGTTGTCATAAAATATGTCCGTTTTTGTCAAACTTCCTTTTCTCGATAATTTTCTTTCGGGCGATATTTCCACACTCGACGAATTTGATAATTTATTCGAAACTGCATGGACCGATCCAGTAGAACTGTGCTCTCGACTGAAAACACCACTCGTGGTGATTGAAGTGAAACTTCCTTGATCGGCTAACTCCGAATCCTCGCTGTTCCATTGTTTCTTACTCGCAAACAATACTTTATTTTTGTTTTTTTCATTTCTGCGTGTTGTATCAATATTGTTTAAGATGACATTTTCTCTGACTAGATTTGCATTGCTGCCTGTTATATGTGAATCATGGCTCTCCGATGAACTATCTAACGTTACTACTTTTCCTACAGATAACTTCGTATTTTGTGCACTATTTTCTGACTGGTAACTAATTTCGACAACACTTTTTGACAGGTTCACATTTTGCGCTCTACTATTCATACATTTTTTAATATTTTTCAAGTGCATTTCACTTAAATTATTCGGAGTCAATTCAGCACTTTCAACCGAAACATCTTCTACAAATTGCAAAGTGCTCTCGACAAAGCTCTGCGTCATTTGAGCAGTCGATATGTCCGTGCTTATGTTGAAATCTCTATCTATACTCATTCTCATCTTTTGTTCTTCTGTGTAATTATCGGCATCGATCGTGTACGTACCCGTTTCGCTTACTGTATCCGATTTCTGGTCAACATCACACGGCTCAACATTAGTATAAATATTCCGGTCTTTGACAGGACTTGGATAATCAAAGTCCGGACTCAGAATGTTTTTATCACTATCCGGAGTTGGAATTTCACAGCTCGGCGTATCGAGCGAAGAACAGTTTCTTTGACTTCCTAAACGTCTACTAACCGACTTAGAACTATTCGAATACGAATCTGTGCTTGAATATGCCTTCATTTCTTGCAAAATACTTTTGCTTGTAGCTGGACTTGGCGACTTTAGTGCAACTGAATTTCTAGATTCAATGATAGATCTCATAGTACTTGGTGTTGGATCAGAAGGTGTTAGTAAATCGAATTCTGGACTTGATATGTCTTTCAAGTCTGATTCAGGACTAGTAATTTGACTCAAGTCAAAATTTCGTTGTTTAGTTTTCTCATTTAATCTTTGCTGCGTTGTGTTTTGTAACGGCAATGTTAAATCACTTTTCTGAGACCGTTGTTTGACAGCACTCATTGGTCCGGATTTCAATTTCAAGTTCTTCAGTTTGCGTAAAAACGTCGGGTCCGTTTTATCTTCCTGATCAGAAGAAAAATAACCTTCAGAATTATAATCAGACTTACGTGGAAAGTTAACGCTTAGTGGAGGTTTGTGATTAACTGTTTGAGTTTTTGCTTCCATAGGCGACTCTATTTTTGATAATGATTTGCCCCTTCGATGACGATTCTGATATTTCTCAAATATATTTTTATACCTGCTCGTATCGACTGTCTTTCTGTCACCGAAATCTATTGTGAACGCAAGTGGTTTTGGAGATTCGAGGATTTGGTTTTCACATTTTTCTGATTCTTGTGATGTTGACGGCTCAGCAGAACTGACGTTCTCAGCACTTTCTGACATTTCTTCAGAACTATCAGCTGTCACTTTAGCCATTTTGCACCTCAATATTTAGTATGCATGACTGTAGAAATTAAAAACTCAACAAAACTATTAATATAAACACATATTAATAATTATTAACGATCTCACGCTATCCATTAATGGAAGTTTCGAAATATTAAACACATTTTTAAAGAAAGGTCACGATTCATGAATCACACGATCGCCATGTTTCTGTAGATGTCACTTTTCTTTAGGAGTTGTCATTTAAAAACCAGCTAAACTATTTTTTATCCTTTTTTTACGATTATACACCCGTATTTTAATTATTTAAACAGCAAAATCCCGCGAAGTTATTAGAATTTATGACCTGATAACAATTTTATATAAATTATTCATAATGATGAAAATAACAGTAAAAAAACAAAAATATTCAACGGTATTCTACACAACTGTCAGCGTAATTATGAACAGTGGCGGAGATAATACTATTTGATTTAGGGCCTGGACAATCAAATTTTTTTCTTAGATTAAATTAACAGGTGGCGGCGGTTTGTGTCACTTACCAGGTCACTTCCACATTAGCTGTTAAAAACTTGACTCTCGCTAAATATATAGGAAAAAATAAATTCAAAACAATTTTGTGTGTCAGACAATTTATTATATTATATTACACACTTATCAACTTTAAAAATATTTCATGTTTAATCGTAGGCACAATCATGTATAGGTTACAGTTTTAAAAGGCTTTATAGATCGTTTTATAATCCGAAAAAATGAATTATTTGAAGGACACAATTTTATTGTTGCTATTAACTATTGTTAGGCCTCAAACGAGTATATTGTACAGCAGTAAAGATACTGATGGCAGGATATTTTACATAAAAATTCAATTGAAATTGTTGAAAAACATATTTCATGAATGTAAACGCTTAACTATTAAAATAGATGTATTTTTCGGCAGAAATATTACGTGTCATCAAGTGATACCCAGATATAAACTTAATTATAGGTAATTTAATGTTGTTAAATAAAACTAAAATATTTACTTTAAATTTGTTAATTCCACAAAATGTTAACACATCATTTAGAAAGGTACTAACTAGTCCATTCAATATAATCCATTTCAAACTACTTGATTAAATAGTAACCGAAATTCGCAATCGTTAAATTTTCCATCGAATAAAAAATTGCCTCATTTGTTCTTTTTTATTTATATAATCATAATATTAACTTTAACAAATTGTGTATTTGGGTATCACTGTTTACAACAGTTTCATTAAAAAAATAAAGAAATAACAATATCCACATATTTTTAAAAACTGTATTACTTATAACGATTTATTTTATAGTATAATTTGTTAATTGTAAATGGTAGAGTTTAAATTGATAATTTCATAATGGAACTTTTAAACGCAGAAATATTAATCTCAGCCCAAATTCCAGATACTTATTGACTTTGACAATTGCCTTTCGAGCTTTTGTTTCTTGCTTAATTTATAAACACAGAAGAGGCATTTATCGAATTCAATAGCAAATACATCGAATTTAAATTCTGAAATCTTTGAATAAAACTCAATACAAATAAATATGATATTTTGACAACGCAATACTTTTTATAACAATTAGTTTTTTTAATATACATATTCTGATTGTTTTTTCAGTTTCAGAAAAAAATTATGATGCTGCATCTTTATAGGGTTCCATACCCAAAGGGTCTAAACGAAACCCTACCGTTGTTTATTTTATAAACTGACATCAAATTCGAACGTTTTAATACTTAACTTATGTTTTTGAAAAAATCAAACAGATGTTATTAAAGATAAAATCAGAACAAACTATAAGAAAAATGATTTGAATGTATTAAAATATCAACAAAATCTCAAAGTACATAAATTGAAAACATTTATAATTATTAATTAACACAATTAAAAAAAATAAATAAAACTATAATTTAAATTTCGAATAATCTCATTATTACAAAACACATTTAATGTAAAATTTTAGTAAAAATATTTAATTTTATATTACGATGATTTTGTTTTATTTACTATTACGATGAATATATTGTGTAGTTATTGAAAATGAAGATCGTACTACATGCAATTAAAGTAATAATTTCCAAATTTGAAAAACAATTGACTATCAACTCGGTGAAGCTGTCCAACATAATAAGGTACGCAGGTTATATAAAATTTACGTAAACAATATAAACTATTATAAATCATTTTACAATTTGGCACGGTACACAAAAGATTATCGGTTTAAGAAGAGTGTTGAAATTGCTTGGTTCTGCTATTAATTTGATCTGAACTTCACAAAATTGATAGTCAAAATGCTTAAATTTAACAGATTTACTGTTACTCATAAAAAAAATATTTATGAATAGCATGTTCTAAGAAGCCATTCTTCCAAGGTGAATGTAGCCCTGTTAGAATTAGTTGTATCCCGTGCCCTGAAGATGTCTGAAGCAAGAAAAATAGAAAAGCGAGTTAATAATTAATTGACAAATGCAACAAAGTAATATCGATGTAACGATAATAATTAGTGGTAGGTAAGAAACAGAAATCGTCCACCTGACTGAAAAAAAAGTAAATGGAAGCACCACCAAAAGCAATTCTGTGAAAAAAGAATAATATATTCTTATGTTAAAAATACCAATTGCACCAGATTTTTCACACCGGAATTTTTAGCAATGCCAGTATTTTTTTTAGTTCCTATGAATTCGATAAAACAATTTTTTATTACTGTGTAAGTAAATGATATTCAAAAATAATAAATGATCTGTGTGGAAGTGAAGTGGATGATATTTTGTAATGACGAGCTCTGCTAACGCTTTTATATCGCGAGTTATTTAATGTACTGATCCTTAGTTTATATTCGAGATAAACTTTGTTTTTTTAAAACAAAACAGTATTGATAAAAGACTGTCTTCCATGAGAGAAACGAATTTGATTATTGATGCTGACATATTCTGATGACAGAAAATGAAAGTATAGTAAAATATGATTTCGCGATTGGGCCATGCAAACCAGTTTACAGGGATACTTAAAGCCATGACATCTAGTATCAGAAAAGAAAAGAATAACAGACATGTTTGCGTATCAATTTGCCACCAACATCTAAAACTTTATATTCGAACAACGAAAAAATTGAATGTCATTTGTGTAATATTTTGGTACTTGTATCTAAACATTGATGCTTAAGTTTGTGCCATACAAAACTTCACGCAAAGTGATACATAACTAATCACATACAGTGTTCTCGAAACATGTTCATTTTTATTATAAACCTAGAATACTACATTCGTTTCTTTGTTGACTGAGTTCAGTGACGTAAAAAAAGCAGATAATTACGGAAATACTTTGAATGTATCTTTCAACAATTCATGACGATTAAATATAACATTAGTGAGTTGTAAATGCATTCTAATCCATTACAAGTAATTCCTTAATAACGCAAATCTTTGTTCACTGATTCTACCACCATTACTTATTTCCACATGCAGTTAATTGTGTTGTGCGGTGTTTAAGTTGAAACAATGAAATTAAAAAAACAAAGTGTCAGTGTGAAAGAAACAGGTGAGCGATTTTAAAGAGAGAGTAAATGTATTAAAATTACTTTTCAGAACTGAGACTGGGCAATGCTTAGATCGCTGCTGTGCTTATTTCGCCGAAACTGTTGAATTTCAAGTATAATTATAACCATATCCGCCGTAGCCTCCGCCATTGTAGCCTCCACCTCCGGCGGGAGGATAACCACCTTGATTAGGATAGGGTGGGTAACCTTGGTTACCTCCGGGGTAACCACCCGGTGGGTAGCCCCCTCCTTGGTAACCACCTGCCGGATAACCACCTTGCGGCGGATAACCACCCTGCGGCGGATAACCACCTTGCGGCGGATAGCCACCTGGCGGCGGATAACCACCTGCCAGCGGATAACCACCGTAACTCAACATCTGTTGTCCTTCATTTAAGAATCTGTTCTCTTCATCGGGATTGTCTTGAAAAAAGAAAACAAACGACCAAACATAAAACAAAAACAAATTAAAAAAAAAACTCTTACGCTTTGCGACGACCCCGCAGAATGTTCGCAAACGTTTTAGACGAGTACTCACCGATCATTGTTTTAAGTTTAACTGCACACATTACAAAGTCATCAAAAGCAATATAACCTTCTCTAGTACCGTAACGGTGCACTAAAGTGCCGAGAATATGATTATTCAGTTTGTAACCTGCTGAATTCAATGCTTGGCGCAATTCAAAGTGACTGAGATAACCGGAATGGTCTTTGTCATATAATCTGAACACCGACTGAAAACAAAAGAAGCACTCGATTATTAATTAATTAAAAAACAAATAACAGTACAGCATTTGTTTTTCGAGGAACGGTATCAAACAAATAACACTTAAAAAAGTTTTATTTTAATCAAACTAATCAATATATCGTCTTTACAACGTGGCTAAAAATTAAATATAAAAAACGATTAATTTCAAAGGTTTTTCAGTTGGAATAAAGTTTAAATAACACATTTTAATCAGAAATAAAAATGACTTTTACTTACTCTCCAGTTGCGAATGTCAAGCCACAGTGCTTTGAATTGCTCAAAATTGAGTTTACCACTGTGATCTGTGTCCATCATCGCAATCATACTGCGACACACATCTTTAGAGAAACCTTTACCACGAGTTTCTGAAACGAAGCAAATCTTACGTATTACACTGACAAGTTATCACCGAAACACTAGCCACACAATATTTATCATAATATCTCGATTTATGCTAAAATTTAAAAGTTTTTACTTGTGATTTAATTATAACAGGCACACAATGAGAATCACTGCAACTAATTCAAAAATATTACAAACAAATTACATTACGTACAATCGACTGCTTCGTTCGGTAACGGATTTGTAATTTCAGAGCATGTGCATATCTATGGTCCCTTTATAAATTTCTTGTACAGCTTGTGCGCCAGTTACAACGTAATGGCGGAGTGAATTTTATATTTTCAACGATAGTGCTAATAATAATAATAGTGAAATAACACTACTATCACCTATTTATCATTCTACATTACGTAGATAAATACATGCCTTCCTATTCTTTTGTTTTTAATAGAACCTGAAGACGCTTACTAAGCAAGCAAAAAGTCGTTGTAAATAACTGACAAATTAGAATTTGTAAAATACAGCAAAATAAGTTAATAAGTGGGTATTAAAAACTTATATTTTAACGCACGTTTTTTTTAGAAAACTAATTTAATAATGGCGTCCCATGTGTGATGCCATCTGCCCACATAAATTACACATCCAGTAATGAATTTCTGCGGAACGACTGAGTCGATTTGAAAATGATAAACATCACAAGTAAAAGCTTTTAGCTGTGATGACAATATAGACTGTTACGCCACTGCTTATTTTAAAACGTTAATAGAGTTAAAAGTCAGTGTAGCTAAAGCGTGAGTGCGATTATACAATAAAAGCCTTGTATGAGGCCTTTAAAAAAATGAAACACTTAAAGCATTAAAAATGCTCACCTTGTCATTGATTCCGCTAAAAGATGAAAATAATAATCATAAACTTAAAATATAATTAAAAAAAAGCAACACACAACACTGGCAAAAAACAATCGAAAATATAAAAAATAAATAATAAATTTCTTGAAACTTTTTGAAAAAAAAAAATTGATTTGATGTATAAGAAATTTCGTAATTTTCCTGTAAGCGAAAAAAAGCCTTTTTTTAAACTGCCCCAACCAAATTATACAATTTTAACGGCCGTCGTAAGTGCGGCTTAAATATAGATATTTAAACAGATTCTAACGAATATGTTGAATAATAAATATATTAAAAAAATAAAACAATGCAAAGGCAGGAGAAAACAGATTTCTTTCATTACACAAATGTTCATAATCTATATAAAATTAAACAAGTCTAATAATTCATCGCACTTGTTTAAATTCGTTTTAAAATTTCAAAACTAAAAACATCTGAACGATAAATATAGCGTCAAGTAAATAAAGAATGTCCGTACTCGAGATAACTTTTGGACTCAGTGCGCAACCGCAGTGAATGCGGGTGGGGTCTAAATATGACGCAACTTTACGGTACCCGACAGGCTTCGGGCCAGTGTAACTTAGGATTGCGTCGAGTGAGTTCTACAAAAGTGGTGTCATTCAAAAGCTAACCAACTACGCAACGATTAGTACTGAGCAAGAATCGTCGTGAACGACGCGAACTTTGTGATAAGTGAATTTCAAGTTGGTCAAAAGTGAATGTCAAAACTGTGGTTTTTGACCCAACACACAACCTGTCCGATTTTCACACTATCAAGGTTAACAAACTGTAGAGACACCTTCAAATAATCGTTGGTAACGAGTATAATATCAGGTGTGGCCAAACTTTTATCCCCTAGGGGCTACTTATTTTGTAAAATATAGTCTGCGGGCGACTATGAATATGGGCAAAGAATTTTAGGATTTTTCAAATTTTACATAGATATTTTAATAAATACTGTTTAACACAGCATTTATATATCATGCTCCTTCAATAGCAGAATACCGTCGTCAAAGCAGCATACTTTGTCGAAAATGAGTTAACAATAAATTCCGATTATTGTAACTGTAGAACAGTTATTTTTTATTGTTGCCTTATCTTCAACAAAGTTTGCCGCTTTGACGATGGTATTCACTATTCTGCTATATAAACAGAAAGTGTCGGAGCGCGGCCTATCCTTATAAAATTTTTTTAGGAGATTTTTATGAGTTGGTAACCCTGAGTATGGGTACGTTGCAAAGACAGTCTGTTATTGTAAGAATAAATTATCGAATTAAGATTTTCAAACAATAATTTATGTGAAAGCAAGTTGTTCAACTTTAGCTTCGCGGGCTACTTTCAAAGCCTTTGCGGTCGACTGCGGTCGACGTGTTGGCCGCATCTGGAGTATATTATGACATGGCAAGGTTTTAGCGTAATGTTGCCATTTATTAAAATTTTACCGAAGTCATAAATATCAGTTTAAAATTTGGGTATTATGAACAGATGTGCGACTGAAACTGTGATTTGAGATGTGAAAAACTCCAATTATGCGATTTTATTTTATCATAAAACTGATCAACGAAGTTAATAACTTCTTTTATCTTTACTGTGGCAATCTTGGTCCAAGCGTGCCGATTGTCAACCATTCTATCTGTGTTTGTACTTATCTGACGAATGCACCCGTGTATCTTACCAATTTGATGAGCGCTGACGCTCTCTACCTTACCGATCATGCCAGACGGGCCGTTCGGCTGCATTGGATTTTGTTGATTAGGATCTGCGGGTTGGTTGAACACCTCTGCCAGCGGAGTATCTTTACACGCAGCGCTGCACACGGCCTGCAGCAACATACATAACAGGCCGGGACTTTCTCCGTCAGCTCCCGGACCGTCCGGATCTCCTGGACGCCTGTCAGCAGGCAGTTCTACGCACACACACAACACTCACGCTAACGCTAAAAGGCTACAATGGACACCCTCCCCAATACCAAATGTATACCAATCCAAAATTGATACAAAAAAAAAAACTGGTTCAATTTCTCTTATATTAAAATATGAATAGTCGCTGGACAAATATTTAAAATTGTAGCGAAGTCGTTCTAAACAATTGAAATCTACTGATATACAGCTACGCTATCTTATGAATAAAATTGGTACTTGGAAACTGAGTCAACTGTCAAAAACATCACGTCAAGTTAGTTTTGTTTTTCTTTCATCTTATTACATTCGTTTATTTTCATAAACAGTTTCAAGAATCGTGAAGTAAATTATTAAACCATAATATGACAGCTGACCCAATTGCGATAGTTTCTACATTATAACGGCGCCCTCAGATCTGGGATGAATCGTCAATGTTTGAACGAATAAGCAGAGTGCTAACATTTATTTATTCCGGATAATGATTCTAATATTTCAGAGTTGAAATTGACCAAATTATTTCTTTGACAATACAAAATACAATCACGATCAACACCACAAAAGCAAATACACAGCTTTAAAGCTTATTAAGCTTAAATAAGAAAACTGAAGCACTTAAAAATATAGACACAGTACTGAGTCAATAGCCATAAAATAATGTTCTTTCTATTGAAAATCTATCTACGAAAGGAACCCGTTCGTTTATGTAAAACTACTATTTTTTATCTTGTTTTTTAGTTTAAGCATGACATGAAATTTCACACAAATGACAAAATGGTTGACTAATATTATTTTAATCACAGTTGTTTATTAAAAAAACTCGATTATTACACGAAAGTAACAAAGAAGATGAAGACAAATAAATAAAAAAGTGAACCAAAACCAGATCTACACCCCACACAAGGCTTTCAATTTTATTAATAGAAAAAATCATAAATTTATATTTACGCAAGAAAAGCATGTGTGGAACTTAAGTACCGAAAAACAGAAAAAGATTCCTACATAGATACCCTACATTTTCATACATTGAGTTTTTGATCATTTTATATCGTTAAAAAAACTAAACTACAAAAAATGTTATTTACTACGTTTATGTGCACGCAAATTTATATTCAAGTGGTCATCTTAAATTTCAGGAGGTTTTCAATGACACAGAGAATTGGACAGAGCCATCTGTAACTTGACAATGCATAAACAGTGGCCATTAAAAATTGAAAGAGAGAGAGGGCATGTGACGGCCAGCTTCTATATTATAGCGACACTGTGTAGAAAGTAGTGATGTGCCGGATCGTTAAAAATGCATATCCGCGGATACGGATCTGAATACGGATATTTGGTTTCAAGATCCGCGGATACGGATCTTAACTTTCTTAGAGTACGCGGCGGTAAATATTGCACATCGACCTTTGGAAAGAGACTGTTATGGGAAAAAGTTATTGACCTCTTTAAGAGTTAACTCTCATAACAGATTGTCTCTTTCCAAAGATCGATGTACAATATCTCATTATAAAGATAGTTTTTTATTAGTACCTTTGAGTTATGTACTATTGGTATGGTACTCACTACGATAAATTTTTGCAATATAAAGGTGCCAAATACGATTTTAAGAAATAAAAAATAATCTGAATGGAATTTAACAGTTTTTCATTATTACCTAATCACCTATATATTTAAAATGTCATGTATGAATTGAAAATTAATAAGGTAAAAGATCCGCCATAAAACTAACGGATACGGATATTTGGTTTCAAGATCCGCGAATACGGATACGGGTACGGATCTTTCTTCTCCCTCGGATACCCGCGGATACGGATATCCAGCACATCACTAGTAGAAAGGAGATACAAAGTGGTCGTCGCACGCCCCATCTCTCTCATTCTCGTCGTCTATTTTTCGATGCGCGTGCGCCGTCGAGTTTTCTATGTCTGGTTAAAATAGTGTCCATTAACGAAGTTCAGATATGAAGTGCTTCGCATATAAACTGACAGGAAAGAGAAGGTGATAAACACGGTAGGAGTCTTTCTCTGGTCTGTCTTGTTGTTAGCTCTGTTCCAAGCTCTATGCAAAGGGTAACAGAAATCTCAGTTATGCCCAGTAGCTAAAACGAAACTGTTTGTATCGATTTTTGAGATACTGCGCAAGACTGATGGTTCTGTTACCGTTCGGAGAGAACTTGGAACAGAGCTGTTGTTGAACAAGGATGGATGGTTACCGCAATTATCACTATCTCTTTCTGTCATTTTGCTCGCGCAGCACTCGTACACCTCGACGGTGCCCACAAGAAATAATTTTAAGTTATGAATCTTTTATTTTTATAAAAAAGCAACCGATTTCATATTTCAATATTAGGTTACCTTTACACAAAATACAATAACGACATTCTGACAAACAATTGAAATACAGAATAAAAATAATTAGCAATTCTCAAAATTAACGTTCAAATAAACATAGTAATTGTTCGTTCTTGTTTGAATTAGTTGTTAGACGGAGATGTTAAATTTCTATTTACAATTTTACAGAAATAATATACAAAATTACAGACACAACAATGAAATGGTAAAAAACGTACCGTCTCTCATGGCGTAATCAAGAATTTCTTTGAGTTCCATCCAATCTACTTCACCATCTTGTCCGGCCAATTTAAGGAAGAAGTCTCGCACTTTATCGTCAGCCTGTTTTTGAGGTTCCGGCTCATCAGTTCTGATCTTTAAAAGTAAATAAAAAAATTAATACAATAACCGATACACAATCTACTCAAATTCAAGCTTTGATTTAGAAAGATTCAAGAATAAAATAAAATGGAATAGGCATGCGCAAAATTGTTAACACTTGGATATTAACAACGATGATAAATAAAATTAACAAAATGGATGTTGTAAAAATATTGAAACAAAAACATCAATATTTTCTAATAATCGAAACATAATATTAGTAAAATCCCAGATCGGAAAGAGACCAAATAGTATTTATTGATTAGATTTCATGTACCGAATTAAGTTTTTTGTGACTTAAAAAAATAATACAAACTTTTATTTTTTATATTTTAATTGTATAATATTGTCAATATAAACAGAAAGATAAGCTTATTTATCGATAAAGTTCTTAGATCAATCATTCGCAAAGCTAAGAATTTGTTAAGCATTAATTTGAAAAGAGTATATTTTCAATCCGCAGACAAATGTCTATCGCAGTATTGTTACTAGCGCAAGCGCACTATGTATTTATCTGCACATAGAAATAGTTAATAGTTTTTTAGCTATAGAACATATAATTTTCTACTACAATATTTGCACTTTCGCAAAAGAATGGGAAATACAGAACTTTATAGATATATGGATAAGTCGAACAGCAATTATTCAATCATTGTTGCTTAAAAAAAAAGTAAGGTTATACATAACCTTGAAGAAAAAGAATCTCACCTCATTTGTTTCATCGTCCAACTTAATCTGGTGAACGCATGCAGTTGTTAAGCACATTATTGCATTACATAAAAAAATAAATATAAATAGCATTAAAAATGGAGAAGTGTTTAAACAAAGAAGGGTTCCATAGGTCAAAGTTGGTTAAAAGAATGACGACTTTATCAACCTAGAGAACCCAAAAAATATAGGGAGTATATATTTACATTTTGTAAAAAAAGCCTGCATTAAAAATAAAAATAAAATGTTATACAAGTTATCTATAAGAAAATATGAATGGTGGATTATGCGTATTTTCATTGTTACAAGCAAGTGTTTTAAAATAAAATTATTTTGTGAACTTGAAGTGAAAAAATACCACAACAACTGACTATTTCAATAAAGCTAGAAATAATTACCCGATCATCGACGTCACATGTTCCAACATCTTCATCATTTTCCCTAAAATAGAAAAAAAAAATGATTTTCGAGAACTAGTTTTCATAAACTCATTTACAAAATGCAACTCACTCCATGTTGTTTTTGTTTTCAGAGAATACTCTTAGAAGAAATTCAGCTTCTTCGTTTGGATCGAACGTGGAAGGTACTATACAGTAAGTACCGGGAGGCAGTTTGAATCGACAACTTACTTCTCTAAGATTAATAAATGACGGAGATCGGGCCACGGATGCGTTGTATTTAAAGAAGTTCAAATCTAAAGGCTTTGGTACTCGGTCTGGATTTGGGAGCTGAAAAATTTATAAACTGCTATTTACAAAATGTAAGTCGATTACAGAATTCATAAGAGCACTATGAATAAAAATATTATTAATAATAAATCTACAACACAACAAAACATATTCGAGTAATATTTTTTTAATTTTTTTGACTAGTTTTTTAGCCTTCAGCCAGAGTCGAATATTTTGAGAGTAATTAAAACATTCTATGAGATGATAAGAATAACGATATACACAAACGATTATTTAAATTATATTTAGATTAAACTAGCTTACGTAATACATTGCAAAACCAATCGTCAAGCAATCAGCGCCAATGTTTCTCAAAGCCCTCCGATTCTTCTGCATTAACGCGACAATAACAGTACATTTGTTGTCGTCATCGTCGGCATCTACTTCGGTTAAGGTGATACGATACTGCGGATTGTGCCAAAACGTTTCTAAAATACATCATTTCGCATTTAAGAAAAATTACAGCAACATTATGTGAGGTATACGTTACTAAAAAAGTTCACGTTTTTAACCATTTTGAAAAAATACGCTTAATGCCGGCACTTCACATGGCTATTTGTATTTGTGTATTTGGCATATTTGGCAAACAATTATCAAGTGTGGACAGTCTATTTGACAAAGTGTTGGCCTTATTTGCCTATTTGACAAATAAGGCCAATACCAAATACGCGTTACCGTGCGCTTGTCGGTTTTTCGAGGCACATCAAAAGAGTCAAATAGGCAAATACACAAATAAACCGTCCACACAATGGCCATATTCAGAAGCGCACGCACCGTGAATCTGTACGGACGTGCAGTATTTTTTTTGTCTGTGCTGTGAGCGATAACTGGAACAATTACTATTGAAAATGAATTGGGACAATTAAACAGTGCTAAAATTCCTGGAATTTTGAACCTCGCGTTCTGCTGTCAAATGTTTGTGTGTTTGCTATTTGACTGCCATGTGTGGATGGTCGTATTTGGCTCTATTTGCATGTTTGTCTTGAACGTCATATATTTTGCTAAATACAACAGCACCCAATAGCGAACACAAATAACCATGTGAAGTGCCACCTTAAGATGTACAGAAACTAACCTAAAAAGTTCCTACAACCTCCGGCAGTGACGCCACGTACCCATTCGCCTTCAAAAACACTCATTTCCCATTTCTTTTTGCCCTTCTCAAGAATATCCTCTTCGGTAAGTGAATCTGGTGACAAATTACAGATTTCAAGTCTATCGAACTGTTTTTTAAAATCTTGGAAGGCCATCCAGAACTCTCCATCATCGTCGAATGTCAAACCCAATTCTTCTTTTTCATGTTCTGGGATGAAACGCCATTCGGGTGACCTGGAGTTTTAAATTTTGCTTTGGAATGTGTTGAAATTAAAAAAAAAAGAATAATACCTATGTCTTCAAAGCACTTGATGTTAGTTTTGGGACATCCTGTAGGTACGTAAAGGAAAAACGCAATGTCGATATTGTTTTATTTTGCGATATCTGTCTGTCTGTCTAAAAGCAATAACTCGGAAACAATTGATCGATTTCCATGTGGTTTTCACAATAAGTAAAAAAAATCGTAACAGCAAACTGAAGCAAAGCAATGTTGGGTAAATACAAAGACGTGAAATATATAAATGGATCTAGCATTCCCGATATTCGTTAATATAATGTAGTGATGACAACATTCAATATGAGAGAGAAACGCTCGTGATTAGAGAGCAGTAAAAATATGCGTAAAGGTATGTCCCTTTCTATTATTTATCTGAGGATAAATATGTCTAGTTATTTAGAAAGCATGCTGTGCAGTTACTAACGAATTTATTATAACAACAAACTTTCAAATTTGAAAAAAATCTAAAATGTCTGATGAAAGTGAAGAAGAATTAGGAGGAGAAGAAGTTGATCCTGAAGAGATCGAAGGAGAAGGGGAAGGAGAAGAACAAGTTGGTGATAGAGATTCTGTACAATCTGACGAAATTATTATAACTAAAGCGCTGCTAATAGAAGAGGCGGCTCGATGTTTGACATTGCTTGGAAAAGACGAGAGTGGTTTGAAATATGCTTATCTAATGCTCAATGCTTCTGATAGAAATCTCACGGATATATCGGTATTGCCGGCATTTCAACATTTGCTGTTTGTCAACGTTTCTGGAAATAAATTGACAACTAAAGATTTACAATGTCTCAGTCAAATACCGTACCTTCTGCTTTTACAGTGTGATCGTAATTTAATCGAAACTTGTGAACTACCACCGATTCCTTATCTACAGGTAATTATATATATACTACTAGCGGTCCGGTCTGGCTTCGCCCGGATTTGAGGTTACCTATTAAACATTGACATTATTATGAGGTATCGGACTTTTTTTATAAAATTATAGCGGACTTGGTAAAACAATGATACACAAAAAACTAAACACATGCGTTGTTTTTACGTCGTATTGTTTGTCTATGAAACACATGTGACGTGGAATTAATTGTAGCTATTAGATTTGCTATTGAACTAATAGCTTTGAGCAAATTTCTAAGAGATATCGCTATTTGATACTAAATAAGGAACTCTTTAATCAGGAAACCTAGCTTCCTATGCCTGCTGTGTTTCGAAATGAACCGTTTTCTGGCGCTGCTATCACTACCTGCGGTTTTTCTGTTAGATGACAGAACGATTGAGGTTTAGTGTCGATGTACAGATGTCGCTAATTGCTACTTAAACAGTAGTGTCTTTGCTTGTGTTTTTTATTGTTTGTCTATGAAACACATGTGACGTAGAATTAATAATACCATTGAGAAAATTGCGAGTTCTAACAGATAGATAGCGCTATGTGGCTCTGATGACCTCAGCTGTTGAGCGTCTATAATTCACAATCTCTCTCTCTCTCGCTATGTGGCTCAAAAGCAAACAAAAAGGTTTTTTGAGAAAATATCGTAATTTTGTACAAAAAAATTAATAAAAACTATCCTATAGCCCAAGTTGCACCAAACCAGACACATTTACAAAATTTTATTAAAATCTGCTCAGTGGTTTCGGAGATTACCGCGGCCAAAATTGTGACACGGGAATTTTATATATATATAGATATACAAGCGCCACCACTACACAGCACAACGCAACGTTATCTCTGTCAAAGAGTGGGATTATCAAACATTATTGCAGTTTTAATATTCCATTACTTGTATATCTAAACTTGTACATGATGTAAGATTGAAAAAAAAAATATGCGTGAGACTCTTGCGCATTAGAAGTGAAACTTCATAGGTTCTATAGCATTTGTTGACGATTTTATTATTTCACGATTAGGAAATTGTTACCGTGACTAAAGAAAATACTACGTATACACACAGTACTCACTGCGCATGCGTGTAGATTGCGTATGACGTTCTGACAAGGAGACCAGAATCGATTCTCCATTAATTCATTCATTTTTGCCTCACGTAAAAATATATCAAAATGCGGATGTTAAATTTTTTAAAATTTGTATTAAAAATATGATGGATGACATTCCAAAATTGCAGTTGTCCAAGACACAAAATGTTTGAAAACAGTTTTATTTTCCAGGTATTAACTTTTAATGAAAACCGCATACAAAATCCTAAAGACATAGTGCACCCACTGTTGGAATGTCTTGAACTAAATTATAACCGAATAAAGGATATTAACGAATTAAATCCATTCTTATTAAACAAGCTGAAGGTATTAGAACTTCGAGGCAACTTGTTCACCCATCTCAGCGGTATACATTTTAAGAATCTTGACAGTTTGTACATAGCGGACAACCATATTACAAAAATTGATGATCTTTCTGCTTTGGTCAATTTACGGGTGCTGCATATTCGCAACAATCTAATTACTAAACTATGCGGATTCAGCAACAAGCTAGAAAAATTAACTTATCTGAACATAAGAAAAAACCATATTGATCAATTCAAACGCCTGACTAGATTAAAATGTTTGCCGAAATTGGAAACGTTAATAATTCTTCAAAATCCTTTGATGGGTCCGGAGTCGCCAGCCAAAGGAGAAGATCAAGAAGAAGAAGACGAAGAGGACGCAGACGAGGAAGAAGAACCCATCGATCCAATAAGAGTTGAGATAGTGATGATTCTACCGAAACTGAAACGACTTAATAAAGGTATTGTCAAGCCGCAAGAAAGAAATGAAGCGAAACAAATGCTCGAAGAACGCGGCGGTCAGATTGAAGAGGACAGCGATGAAGAAGAAATTTTAGATGAAGAACTAGCCTCGGAAGACTATTATAAATACGAAAATGAGATACAATCACAAGGTCCGGACAATTAAAGTTATGAAGCTACAGTTGAAAAAAATATGTCCGTGATCGCGACGCAAAGTAGTTCCATCCAATTTTTTGTTTCAAAACATTTTTATTTTCAGCTGTATGTTGGGTGTGTAACTATATTTTAATTACGGAAATTCTATTTAAACATTTTATTAATTAGAGCGAAAAGTGGAAATTAATACACTTACTAAAATGCTATATATTTTTTATTAAAAATTTAACGTAAGCTACTTTGCTTCGTGATAACAGTTTTTACTAACTTGTCACTCCATGCACCGTTCCATTCCGCTTCGTTACCCCACGGGTTACGTAGCCGGATCAACGGAATCTTTCCGACTGTATTTGGGGTTTCGATGTCGACAAATTTAACTCGTGTTATACTGTAAGCATGGCCGCGAATCAAACCTTGCGGCGTCTCTGCTTCAAGAACATTCGGATCCGGCTGTATAAAATTGTAACAAATTAGCACCAAGTATGCAAAACGTTTCGAATTGGTATTGTTAAAAACGTACCTCTATCGAGCATCCCATAAGAGAGTTTCGTTCGTACGCTTTCAAAAGAATCTTAAATAGATTTGGAGGACTAGTATCTAGCTCATACATTTCAGTAACACCTCCGGTAAAGTCTTCCATGGCTTCGCAAGTTGAACCACCCCGAAGAGATTCGTATGAACCATGTAATCTTAAATGTAAACACAGACAGTGATAATAAAATTGACGCCAGAGTTTTATGAAAAAAAGAGCGAATAAAATATTTACTTGGCATAAGCTTTCTCTAGAAGTGCACTCCAAAATTCGTTTGGCTCCGCTGAACGCAAAAATACAAGTTCACCTCTGTATGTTGGTAGTCTATCATCTATTACTACATCCACCCAACGACCATATTGCCAGAATCTGAAAATAAAGAAATGAAAGCATTTAACACGTCGTTTTTGTTCGAAACAGTTGCAAAACAAGTGTTCAATTAAGAACTCAGAAAACTTTACAGAACTGCAACATAAAGGCGTGGCACCTTTATCCAAATTACAACCTTAGGAATTTGATGATTACACCATAATTATTATCACTACTACTGAGTTAGATTACAATACAAGCAAAGACTATTGAGATTTGACATATGGGCGGAGCTTAGGCTAAATGTAATGTCGAATCTGCTATTTTTCATACCGGGTGAGGCAAAAGTCCCGGAACGGTTGAATATCTCGCATACTACGCATCATATCTAAAAAAAAAAAATACGTGTCAAATATTTTTCGCAAAACTATTTTTTGATACCACACATGACTCCCCACCCCCCACCCAGTTGGTGGGGGGAGAGGCAACTTTAAAATTTTAAATAGGAACCCCTATTTTTTATTGCAGATTCGGATTCTACGGGAAAAATTACATACAATTGATGTAATTTTTCCCGTGGGTTTTAGGGGTTGAAAAATATTTTTGGGCCCGAAAATACCAAAAAATTTCTCCGAATCGTTTCAAAATTGAAATTTAACCCTTTAGTAATGATTAAAATGTGTTACCAAAATTTTATTAAAATCGGCTCGACAGGACCAGACTTAAAAATTTTATGAAAACGTTAGTTTGTAGATATGGATTTATTTAGTGAAGGGTGAATTTAATTTGTTGTATTGATAGTAATATTAAAATAAAAAAAAAATTACATACAATTGATGTAATTTTTCCCGTAGAATCCGAATCTGCAATAAAAAATAGGGGTTCCTATTTAAAATTTTAAAGTTGCCCCTCCCCCCACCAACTGGGTGGGGGGTGGGGAGTCATGTGTGGTATCAAAAAATAGTTTTGCGAAAAATATTTGACACGTATTTTTTTTTTTTTATATGATGCGTAGTATGTGATATATTCAACCGTTCCGGGACTTTTGCCTCACCTGGTATACAGATTGTATCAAATCAAAACGGTCCATAGGACATTCTGTGTGTAAGACAGAGACGATATATAAAGATCTATAAAAGCAGTAAGTAAGAACGAGATAAATGATCGCTAATATAGTTACTGTGGTTACGTAAATAAATAATTACGTACACTGTAAATCTTTTTACCAATTTATCAATTAAAACAACTACAAATAAATTTATTATGTTGGCGGTTGAATTACCACCATAAAACCATTTAATTATTTGGATTTTTTCCCGAACAGTATAAATAGCCATTTTATCAATAATTTCACTAGTGAATACTGACATTTGATAAAATTGTGATTTTTACTGTATAGAAAACAAAGACGATATACTATCAGATTGTATAACCACAGTAACTAGCTATTAGCGATCATTTATCTCATTCTTACTTACTGCTTTAGTGCTTTATATAATATCGTCTCTGTCTTACACACAGAATTTTCTATGGACTGTTTTGATTTGATACAATCTGTATATTATATTATATGTTACCGTTTATACCCGAATTTGCTTAATAAATGCGCAAAACTAGTTTTGACCAACGAATATTGCCCAAACCCGAAATCTTACATTTAAACGGGTATTGAGTGTTATAAATAGTAGTTTGGCGCATTTTCAATTGGTCAAAACTAGTTCTGTCCATTTCTGAACGGGCGGTACTAGTTCTGCTTGTTTCATTCAATCAACGTTGCTTTTCAGTACCATTAGACACAATTTAAAATATTTTTTTTTTTAATTGAACCTCCTTCAAAAAAGGGTCACTAAAAAGCGTGAAGTGCTTCGTTTGCCGAAAAGAGATGGCGCTGCAAATAATTTACAAGCTCACCGTTTGATGTGTAGCAGATGCCAGAAACTGATAAACTATTCTTTCAATCTAAGATCTAAGCTATTCTAGAAACAGTCTTTAAACGTGCATATTTGATAAGAAAAAAGCTAGTACCTAAAATGAAAAATTCCAGCATATTTATCTTGAAAACTTTGATCATCCGGTACAATTTGAAAGAATAAATGTCGGCTGAGTGTCAGATTGGCAATAGCAGCCAACAGCCAGCAATCGCCGAGCTCGCCTTGTTGAACGTCAAAACGAGAAAAACCCTCAACAAACAATTTTGGATCGTCAGCAATTTCCTAATAACAAAAATTCGTAAAGATGTAAATACTTTTAATATATTATATTTAGTTTTGAAATGAAATTGATTTCTTACGCCCGGTCGAAGCCATTCGAATCTTCTGTCCGGTCGTTTACTGAAAAATAACGAAGAATCCGTTGGTGGAAATTCGGGATCTTCAAACAAAGTGCCCCGATCCAAACATTCATCACGAATCTTTTGGAAATCCTGGATTGTATCGCTTTTTATTCCGCTACCACGTTCACCAATCTACAAATAAAAAAATTATATGAACAAAAATAATTTTTATATTTAATTTTACGCTATTTTGCAACAAAAAATGCAACCTAATACTATAAAAATTCAGTCATAATTTTAGAAATAAAAAATATAGAATAGTTACTTCTTACCACAACAGTTTTATGTTATGCTCTCATCTTCAGCAAACACTAAACTAGTTAGTACTAGTTAGTTTAGTGTTTGTTGAAGATGAGAGCATAGCTTTCGAAATGTACATCCGCTAATAAAACTGTTGTGGTAAGAAGTAACTATTCTTTATTTTTGTTTTAGAGACCAGTTTTTCAGTGACACCGTTTTTATATTTCCCTGGGTGCCAATAATTTTGGATACGTTTTTAACTGTAAATCGGAACACCAATTATAAGACACTAATAACCCCAGTTATCGAGCGTCTATAGTCTACAATCTATCAATTCATAAGGATTATTTATTTTTCACTGGCATCCAAAGAAAAACACTATTGGCTTTCCATCTGTATGGTAGGGAAGTTCAAACCAACAGATCTCATTTTGATACGCTTGGAATTGTTTGAGCCCAATTTCTAAATTCTAAATTGATTGTATGTGTGTGTGTAAGAAAGTATATCTCCTTGTAAAAACGAAACAACATACGATCGTGGGATTTTGTTTGTTGTGGTTGCTGCAAAATTGGTAAAGCAGAAATGTTGTCAAAGAGGTAAAAAAATACAATAAAAGCTGGATGACAAAATATGAATAAAAATCTGAAAAAAAAATGTCTTCTAATGCTTTTCATATAAGAATATATAAAGAGGGTTGTCTTGTCGAGAAAATTTTCAGTTTTGCGACTGTCTTATAGGTGGACCCTCAGTCAATTTCTTAAATACGTTTTACGTTATTCAATTTTTAAGTACCTTATAAACGTGTTTACCGATATAAGATTTGGACGTTTTTAAACCGCAATCTTTTAATTTTACCGAAATGATACTCTCGTGGCTTCCGCCCAAACTGTGATCATCAACACTCAACGCTGTTTTGTTGTTAACTGCGTTTTCTGTCGCCTCAACGCCACCTGATTTTTTATTGGTTTCGTTCTTAACGGTCACCAGCGTCGTTTTCAAACTTGTACGGCGTTTATTATCATTCCGAACCGACGAATCAAGAAGACTTTGTGCCGACAGTATATTTTGTCTCTCTTTCGGACCTTGATCGACGTTGAAATTTCTGTTAGCGTTTTGATTTTCCAATAAAGGTTTAATATTAACGACCATTCTGTTCGGCTTCAAAGGATCAGCTTGTGTGGTCCAAATGTCTTCGCTATAAACCGAGCGCGGATATCTCTTGGTTTCATCGAAGACTTTTTTATCAGAATAATAATCGGCACATTTCCGAGTCCTCGGAGCCGATTCATATTTATTGTTCGAACCGGTAAAAGGTCTGTATTCAGCATATTTATGGGTACTGCGAATTACGGGTTTCTGACGATCGTTTGAATATTCGGAATTCTGATACGAGTTGATAATCTTCAAATCGGACCTTTGATGAGAATCGTTAGGCTTCACAATTTCAGAATTTTGTACTTCATCTTTCAAGAAATTTTCGGTGGCAAGTTTTGCGTATCTGGGATTGAAAACACTTTCCAAACACACCGATGTTTTCTTAGGCTTCGAATTAATACTTTCGTCGGATGAATTGAAGAAATAAAATTCTATCGAATCATTATCAAAATCTGTCTGAGTATCCCTGCTGACTTTTGCCAACTTTTTTGCCGGACCATCCGGCCTGATATTTTCGGATTCTTTTTTCTGGGCAACAGGAGACGGTTTAAAATGTGTATAATCGTTCCTTTTTGTAGTCGGTGTCAACTGTTTAATTCCCTTTACATTTTTAGGGCTTGATTTCAGCATATCTTGTGACATATTTTGAACGGACAAATGTTGTTCGGTGATCAGCATTTTTTCGGTATCGATTTTGGCCGTTTTCAAGGGATGAACCTCGTCAGTTTTTCGCTTCGACACCTTTCTTGAACACTTTCTCGGACACAGAAACATTATGCAACCGTCCCAACAAATTTTGAAAAAAACAACTTATCAAAATGCTTCGAAAACAACAACGATTCGCTCTTAAACGACGCTAGTCGAATTATGAAGGATACTTTTATGTTTTCAATCAGAAATCACATTAAACTCACAACTGAAATTTATAATCGAAACAGTTCCGTATTTTTCAACAAGCAAGACTGAAAAACTGCGCTCGAAGAAAAAAAATTGCTGAACGAGTTCGTTATGCACGCCGGTAGGTAGCTAATTACTGGTTTAATTAGACTAATGTAACAAATGAAATACGACAAAACAAACGAACGTGTAGAGGAAGCGTGCAGCGGATTTTTGTACTGATAACGGCTAAGTTATCTCCCACAGGAAATATTAATTTAATAATATTTACATTAATCATATATGAAAAACAAGTAACAAAACGAAAATAAGATGAAGTTGTCACCAAAAAAAAAAAAATCCAGCCAATTGGGCGACGGGACCATTCCAACTTCAAAAATGTTGACATTTGATTATAATAAAGAAAATAAAATTTCTGATATCGCGTGAGGTGACGCTAATATTCAATATGAAATTAACTATTCGTTGCCATGGTTACCTACATAGTATGTTCCACGTCATGTAAAAATTAATCAAAACATGTCTAACTAGTTTATTTCTGCGACAGATCCATAAAACAAAAGAGCGGATGATTTTTTTTTTATTTATCTAAATATTTCCGAAACTATAAAGTTTAGAAAAAATTTTTTTTAACAAAACTTTCTTGAAAAAATAAATAGAATAATAAGCCGTTATGAAAAGTATCCCATTAATATATAAAAAATACCGTTTTAGCATGTATCTCTTCTGCGCATGCGCCGATTTTCCCCAAAAACAATATGGCTCTTCATATTTGCATACCAAACATCCTCCCAAAATTTGGTTTCAATCCGCTCATCCGTTTGACCTGTATCGTGTTCACAGACAAACAGACTAACAGACGCACAGAGTTTTTCCAAAAATATGTTTTTTGGATTCGGGGGACCTCAAAACGGAAAGATATTGTAAAATTTTTGACCTAAACTAGTACCATTCCCCACTTGTGGGTTGGAATGGTAAAATGGATTGGGTTATCAAAACTCGTTGGAATCAGCGTAACATAATTTACGTAACATACTATTTAGGAAAAAATGCAATTTTTGTGAAAATTTTGCTTCTCCAACATATGCTTGTAGAAAAACTGTTGCGTGAGGCTCTCGCGCGCTAGAAGTGAAGCTTCTTAGGTTCTAGCATTTGTTGACGATTTTATTATTTCAGGATTATAGGAATTTGTTACCGTGGCTACAGACAATGCTACATATACACACAGCACTCACTGCGCCTGCGTGTAGAGTGCGCATGACGCTTTGATAGAGAAAATAGAAACGATTCCCTCACTCTTTTCTCTCAACTGTCGGTTGAAGTCGGAGAGTGGGGAAACGTTTCACTTTTCGTCTGATTCAGGCCAATTTTTCCCCCTAGCGCGTCTACAAGTTTAACGTCAAAAATAAGTTTTTAACTCGAAAGAGGTAGGTACAGCAGTTTTTTTAGTTATTGTTTTTATAGGAGCATCATAGATTTGAAAATTAACTAAAAATACCGTGCTTTTAAATGTTTCTGAGCCACAACTCTCTCAAAATATATAATATTTGAGAAAACAAAAATTTTCTCAAATATTTATTAAATTGGCTAAACGTTCTAAAAATATTTTTTGGAGATGTACAAAAGTTTCCGTAGTAGTAGTTGGAATACTTACCAAATTTATTATTCTTATTCCAAAAGAGTACGGCATTTTGATAAATTTGACACAAAAACACAGCTATTTGGCACTGACTATACAATATCACAGACGAAAAGTATAAAATAAATATTGTTATTTAATCACAATTCTTTTAAAGCTTCTAAAGCGTTCAATAAAACTTTTACTTTTAAAAATATTATATTAATTATCCTTAATTATAAATTAATAAACCGCACGACAGCACAACACGTTTTTTCAATTCTGAGTATATAAGTAAGCAAAAAATCAACAGAATATTTTGGATTCTAGGCCTTGCACAGAAAATATACGATTATTGCACAAAGAAACGTGAGCGTGTAGATTTGTTTTTTTCAATTTTTTCAAAAAAATATTTGCAGCTCGGGATACAAAAACAGAGGCAGGGATTTAAATCGAGATAGCATACAGGTGTATGTTTTGGACAGATCACAAGAATGCCTCCTCTACTGTCGCCAATCAAACGAGCAGAGAAAATACGAAGGTGGACAAGAAAACAATGTTATCTCTTTGTAAATGAAGTTGTCTAGCGGTGTTCGAACCAGTGTCTATTTATAAACAGATCCGTCGATTATGCTGCACATTACGTATAGGCAAATGACCCATATATTATTACCAAACTGTCTTAAGTAGACAGAACGTGCAAAACTGGGCTAAAAAAGTTTCATTCCATTAAACCGTAAATTATTTAGAGCTTAAACAATCCTTCCACTTGGACAGAGTCGAAACTAGGACCCGGTAACCGGGGCCCGCGCCAGGGGCGCACACCTGGCGGGAGGGGCGCAGTCAACAGTGTGATTATGATCGTTTTATTTGAATATATTGTAACAGAGACCCCCAGCTGGCGACGACAAATAATTTCGTGAGACAACAATCGGCTCGTCATTCTAACAATGAAACACAGATTGTTGTGGGACAACAGTCGGTATGTTGTTCTGACAATTTTATCATAACCATTGGAATGCACCTATTTTAAAATATTTTTCTATTAAAAAAATTTGAAAAGAAGTTTGACCCTGCAGGCCATCCCTGTAACTTCCCGCTATTTTCGAGTTCAAAACGCTCAAAAATATATAAATATAGCAAGAAGTTTATTTTTTAGCTCTTCGAGCTCAAAAAAAAAACACTTTGTTACGAAATTTTCGTTCACGATATCTCATGAACAAATGAACCGATTTTGATGCGATTTGCGGCAGTCGACGCAATTTTTTATCCTAAAAATGTAATTTATTACAGAAAAATCGATCTCATAGGAATTTAACGAGCAATTTAAAAAAACACTTTTTTACAAATTTTTCGTTCACGATATCTCGTGAACAAATGAGCCGATTTTGATGCGGTTTGCGGCGATCGACGCAGTTTTTTTAACCTAAGAAATTAAATTATTACAAAAAAATCGATTTGATAAGAATTTTACGAGTAACTATAAAAAATTACTTTTTTCCTAATTTTTGGTTCACGTTATCTCATGAACAAATGAACCAATTTTGATCTGGTTTGCGGCGATCGACGCAGTTTTTTTAACCTAAGAAATTAAATTATTACAAAAAAATCGATTTGATAAGAATTTTACGAGTAACTATAAAAAATTACTTTATTCCTAATTTTTGGTTCACGTTATCTCATGAACAAATGAACCAATTTTGATCTGGTTTGCGGCGATCGACGCAGTTTTTTTAACCTAAGAAAGTAAATTATTACAAAAAAATCGATCTGATAACAATTTTAAGAGTCATTTTAAAAAAACACTTTTTTACGATTTTTTCGTTCACGGTATCTCGTGAACAAATGAACCGATTTTGATGCGGTTTGCGGAAATCGACGCAGTTTGTTAAGGAGAAGAGCTGATTAGATTTTGGAATTAATCGGTTTAGTAGTTTAGAAAATATTTTACAAAAACAAATTTTTAAAAATTTTTGAAACTTGTTTTTTTAAGTTTTCTCAAAATTTTTTGGGCCGAATCGTTTCAAATTTTCAGGAAGTCTAAGTTCACCAAGATCACGTCAGATGCCGCAAACCGCGTTTCAGTCGGACACTCCGTTCAAAAGATATAAAAGGTTTACATACATACATACACACACACACACACACACACACACACACACACATACAGCCCTACGGACATCATCGCCAAAATAGTTTCAATAGCTTCCTAGGACCTCAAAACGTCGAGATCTGGCGAAAACTCGATTTTCGAAAATCGGGGTGAAACCAATAACTTCCCGATTTTTGAAAAAAAAAAAAAAATTTTTTTTTTTTTAAAGCGGGAAGTTAAAAACCATAACAAATTGAGTTTTGAAAAACTACAAGTTTCAAAGTAGGTGCAGTCCAATGGTTATGACAAAACTGTCAGAACAATAAGCCGATTGTTGTCCCACAACAATCTGTGTGTCACTGTTAGAATGACGAGTCGATTGCTGTCTCACGAAATCCTTTATCGTCGCCTGCTGGGGGGTCCTGTTACAATATTAATCAACAACATTTGAGGGTGCGAAATCAGAATCTTGCCATGTGCGCCGATGACTCTAGCTACGAGATACCGTATTTGGACAAAGGCTAGTCATTTTAATATTCAATTATACGATATTTAGTTGAAAATAATTTAATTATTTAGTGTTGGACAACGGATAAAACCGGGTTTGATTTGAAAATTAACATCTTTCGTTATATTCGTACGAATAAACTATAAAAATAATAAACACTGTAATTCAGTCAGAAAATTCGAAAATAAAACTGTTAAAAGCTTCTGAATCCGAATTAAAACAAGCGTTCAGAACGATCGTAAATTAGAGACTAAACAAACATAAAACTGTCAACGAGAAATTAAGGCTAAATAAACTATTTCCGTGTCAAAATGAATAAAAATTATTCTTTCGTTTCACGAATATTAAAAAATTAACAAAAATAATAACAGTACAGTCAGAAACAAAGTAAATAACAATTTTGCATCAGTTTCTTGTGACTCATTTTTTTTACCAAATTAATAAAACATTTTGTATGCATAACAAATAAAAACAAATGAACTAAGATATTAGTAAAAACAAAAACACTTCAGTTATTTTGAGCAACATATTGAAAGTTTGAAACTATCGTGTATGAACAACTAAAAACAAATGAAATATAATTAAAAAAAAAATAGTTCAGTTAATTATTATTTTGAGCGACATGCTGACATGTTCTATCAATTTCTTAATGATGAGCGCATAAAAATTAAATTAAAGCAAATGAAATATACCTAATTAAAAAAAAAATATTTCAGTTATTTTGAGCAGCACGCTGAAATGTAATATTCCATAATCATGCGCATAAAAAATAAAAACGAATAAATGCAGAATGAAAATATACGTCAATTTAAACAAAACCCTAAAGTCTAATAAATATTGTACATGAAAGACAATCATTTATCAAAATTATATGTGCATCTGTGACGTCAATAATAAGTATAATAACTATAGTTATTAACAAAGTCGAGAATGCACCTTCCACGTGACAGTTAATTATCATAGTTAATATTATTATCGACATTACTTATTTGTCATTAAATCAATTTTATAAATTACTGCGCTCTCAAATTTTAAACTTTTAAAGCTTTGTTTTACGTTATTAAAAATTTCATGCCAGTAGATTACTCAATTAATTGACAATTTTTGATAAATATATTATTTTAATAAGTATTTGACAATAATAAATGTACTGTCAAATAACTAAATTACCAAGCTTCAAAATATGTGTTAAGAACAGCTACAGAATTTCCTTTTCCGTCATAAAACTTTTCTCTATTAATTTTAATTAATTGTAAATGTAAGATTTTTCCCACACTATTTTAAATTGTTTTCGAAAATAAAACAAATATTAATACAACGTCTATGTAACGTTTTTGAATGAACACATGCAATAACAAATGAACGGTTATGTTAATTTTTTAATAAAAAAATAATTTACAATACGATACTTTAAACAATTTTCGTTGTTAGTGGAACAAGAGCCGAGAGATAAGTGGAAAATGTGATACTGACGAAACCTATATAGATTTACTTCTTCACTATACTGTGAATTTGGTTCCGGGAGCCTAAGAAAGGACAGAGCCGGCATCGGTTTACTTTGTAAATTAAATTATATATCTATTCAAATAAATAAAATTGAAGTGCCTGTTTGTAATATATTACATATAATATAGTATGATTCTCCTGTGTCTGTATATTTTATAGTAACAAATTACAAAATCCACATACTGCGAGAGTTTTTTTTTTTTTATTAAAAGTGCATTTTTGACAACTATGGTCATTTATGCGAAATAATAAAATAAAATAACAAAATTATACATTGGACATTTGATTACTGCTACACAAGGAACAATTTGTACTGTTGGTTCACTTTAGAGACTTTTATATTTTATTATACGTGTCCGTTTTTTTTTTATTGAATGCTTATAAAGCAATTAATAATGCTTACGTGCTTAATAGGTAGCGAGTCTTTATGCAAGTGCTCTAAGCCAGTGATGTCAAAGATACGGCCCGCGACCAGAATCTATCCAGTGGGGATTCTAGGAGGCATTCGATGCCACTACGTATTTTTAAAATTGCTGGATCCTCAAGCTCAAGATAATTGACCCTTTTTATTACCTTTATTTCAAATTGATTTAAACTAAATAAATAAAGATTTTAATTTAGTATGTTTTAGTTTTTAATTTATAAATATAATCTTATAAATGACCCTTTAGAAAAATCAGTCTGACACCCCTGCTCTCAGAATTAAGCATCGAGCACCTCTTTGACAAAGTGCTTAAGTTCTCAGCACTGATCAGCTCTGGATATTATTAGGTGTGTTTGGTATCGTGCTCCAGTATAAAAATTGTTTCATTCAACGTTTTCCAGATTTTACAGTTTTTTTTTCAAATTGACGTATATTTTCGATGAAAAAATTAATTAAACAAAAATTTAATTTTATACTCTGATATCAATCAACACAAGAAGTATAATACAACTTCTATTCTATAAATAAAACTAGGAAACGGAAAAAAATAATATCCAGGCCTGGACGTTGGCACAGCACGCGAAAGTCGGCGCGACATGTTGGCTCGTGACGCTGACAGGGGGTTGGGGTTGGTTAATGGGGCGAGCTTCGGGGATAACAGAACGAGGACATTACCCCTCGCACACATATAAATGCATGCGTAGCGCGTTTTAAGGTCAGAACATAAACAGTTAATTTCAATGATTATACTGATCTAGTTACACGCGCGGTGGGTTTACGCCAAATAGATGTTCTTTTTTTTCAATCCAGTAACATTTTGGAAACAGCAGCATCCATAAGCTCATTTGAGTAACAAAAACGCAACAAGAAATAGGATAAATCGATAGTTAGATTTAAAAAAAAAAAAACATTGTCAAAATTTGGGTTTTACCTCGAGGCGGAGCCCATTTCAAAATAATTAATATGGCCGCCCTATGCGACGCGTTTTATACTAACAATGTACTATGATAAGGCTAACTTTGTCGCTTTCAGCATACATGCATCAAATTTGAAAGTGAAACCGCATGAAATCAACGGTGTATAATCAGTAGACAGCGGTTACTTTTCAATTTAATTTACACTTGATCTACCAACGCAGTTAGGTACTGCACAACACATATCGCACTTCTTCTTCGATTTTTCAATGATGTGTATAACTTCCATAATTGTAAACAGTATAAATGTTTACAAAAATCGTAGCGCATAATGCTTTACTATACAGTACGTAAACACGTAAGGTGCACATAGGGAAAAAATGACTGGATCAGAGTGAGCCTTGAAATCTTGTTTTTCAATTTGACAGATAATATTCTTTTGCAAAATGAATGTGTATACTGCCGAAGAAAATATTCAAATGATTACAACATAATCGGACTTTTTTTATTAATGGGACATTAAATTCCCAAAAATACTTAAATATGGTGCGAGATCAAATATCTCCGCCTATTCGTGTTGAACCTAAAGACATTGGGTCACTGATTTACCAACGCGTATACGTCATACTAGTCAGACAATTTTTGAATGAAATGTTTCCAAACAGAAGGAGTTGTTTTTTTGTTTTATTTTTGTACAAAAAAATTAAAATAATGATTTATAAGAGCTTTTTATTATTAAAAAAGCCAAGTAAAATAAAAATAAATCAAAATAAACTAGAAATCCTCAAGATTACCACGATAATTCAATAGAAATAACAATTAATGCAGTCATGGCTAACTCTGATCCAAGTATTTTTTCCCAATGCTAATTTCCCTATGTGCACCTTACATACTGTATGAGGCGCTTCGCATAGTTCACTGAAATGCTGAGTCGATAGCGCATTGGAATCCGTATCATTTTTACAAGCATTGTGAGTAAAGGCCTGTTTACACTTTGATTAGTGCGAGTGCAAGTGATAAGTGATTAGTGATTAGTGAGAGTGATTAGTAGTGCGAGTAGTGTCCAATACTGTTTAGCTGTTGCGCTTAGTAAAATCAGTTATAATTGTCGGGCATCGAACAGACAACAACTATCGACGAACAATCGCGCTTGCAATTGCAGAAAATAATTAAAGAAATATTAAACGCGGTGGTATCTGAAATCGAAGAACATATGAAATTAGAACTTGGCACACCAAAAAGGGGCTCCTTTATTTTTGTATTTAGGGTCTTTACAATTGTAAAGACATTCATTTTTTAGATATTCTTCCACAAATTTACAGGTTGTATCTTCAGTCCACTTTGCCATTATTAAAACCGAAATACTGCATGCATATACACTAGCGTCCCTTCAAGCACTAAACACTTGCTAAACAAAAAGTATGTCCAAACGTGTTTAGTGGCAGGCACGCTGCGAGTGAGGGGTGAAGGAAGGCACGAGGGGCAAGGCTACTCGCAAAAAAATAGAATACGCTTCTAATCACTCTACTTCGCTAAACACTAATCACTCGCACTAATCAATTGCGGTCCAAACGTGTTTAGTACTAATCACTAAACACCTGCACTAATCACTCGCACTAAACACTAATCAAAGTGTAAACAGGCCTTTAGAAATAGTTCTGAGACATTTCGATTTTAGTTAAAACTTCGCGTTGTTTTTAAGGTGAAACAAAACAATAAATCAGTGAATTTAAATTAATAATCTTACCGCTTCATCTTTCTTGATGACCGCAGCTTCGCAAGGTATTTCTTCGATGACCTCTTCCATTTTCGGGTAGAGGCCTTGGGCGGCTTTGGCCCACATGTTCGGGTCGAGGACCCATCCATATCCATTTCCTTGCCATCCGTATGGATTAGTAGAACTTTTCGGTAAAAGATCACCCCATCCATACGTTGGATTGCCGAGATTGAACATTATGTAATCACTGTTATAACCAACACATTCGCACTTAGTATTTAATAACTAAATGTTGTTTTTCTAAACACATTGTTGATCTACTATTTACGGTCAAGTCAGCATGTTGTTAGCACTTTAAAATCTGCAAAAAAAGAAAGAAATGTAAGTAAAAATACATACCAAACAGTAATATCGGCGATAACAAAACATAATCCTTAGAATGAGTTTTTATTAATAATACACCACAACCACACCCTGCATGTACGAAAAACTTAATCTAAATTTTTTTAGTATTTACATAATATGCAATCTGCAAATTTTTAATCAATTTAATGTAAAACTTCCATACAAAAAGATAATTGTAAATAGAGGTACCGAAAAAAAATATACCAAAATACTCTGTCTTTTTTCATGTTGATTCAACATTTTGAAAATGATTTCGCCTTCTTACTTCTGTAGGTCGAATGCTACAACTAGCCGTTACCCGCTGCTTCGTACGCGATTGAGATGAAACACGGATGCATTCCCATTATTTGGCACTCCTTTCTCGATGTAGACCCCCCTAATAAATTTTAAAATTGATGACATTCACGTGATCAACGTCCTGACAAACCTTGAAAATGACACCCATGTTGATTTTTAGATTATTTACCTCTTTTCACTCCCTGCAGGGATTGTTTTGATACATCTATCTTATATGATTTCTCCATTGCAAATTTTGAACCCCCGTTACAATTTTTTTTCAAAAATCCGTCCTTAGCGGATGCCTACATCATAATAACTATCTGTATGCCAAACTTCAGCCCAATCTGTTTAGTGGTTTGAGCTGTGCGTTGATAGATCAGTCAGTCAGTTAGTCAATCAGTCACGGTTTCATTTTATATATTAAGATAATTACCTGTTTTTCACAGGTTTTCACGAATTTTGAAGTTTATTTAACTTTAGAGAATCGGAAAATATGAAAAGAGAACATGATTGAGTAGCCAATGTTGAATAAATTGCTATCATTTTTGTTGACTGCTCATTAATAATAATATTATACATGATATTCATTGAAACACACGGAAAATCTTATCTTAACATTGACTATAAAAATAGTTTTACACAGTATATATGCAACATCTGTTGCGGAAAACTAAAAATACAGTACAACACACACAATATCCTAATAAAAATGCGTCAACATTTTGATGCCGTTGAGTTGATTTGATTACAGGTTGTTTCAAAATAATGCAAAATTTACAAAAAATATACACAAAAATTTTTTATTTATTCCGAATGCAATTTTAGATAAAAATTTACATATATAACTTAATGCAACAATTGCAAGAATACAACATTTTTACCAGTTAGATTGTATATTATAGGCGCTCGACAGAACATTTGGTAAAATTTTCACTGAATGGACTTCAACGATTTTGGCGAATTTTTGAACGCACTGCGCAAAAAAAAAACGCCATTGTGTCGACACCACGCCGTTATCGTTTTTTTTAAGAAACTCCCCCCAAACGCCGTCCCCTTTTCACTGCGCAAAAAAAGTCCATCGCATCGACACCAAAATTCGCTAAAATCGTTCATTCAGTGAAATTTGACAGAACATTTTAACTTCACTTGAATGAGTAGATGATAAAGAAATTTATCTAAGTACAAAAAAAATCAAAACTAGAAAAAAAATCTTAATACAACTCTGACAGTAGCAGGTGCCTGTAAATTAATTAATAATTACATTAATCTGTTTAAAAATGCATCTAGCAACTTACATAACTTATACAGGCGACATTTTCTAAATAGTTTTTCAGAACTCGTTTGCTTAGGGCTTGTCACAAACTAAAAAAAAAAACCAGCACTGTCGGGTTTGCAATCGGCGAATCCTTCAGTTTAGTGCTGAGTACATCATTACATCATCGTACATAACAGCGAACCAATTAAAGCGAATCTAACACTTTTTCAAATATTCTTTCTAAAACATTTAATTCAAGGCGTTTTCCTGAAAAGCGTTTGCATAGAACGATTTCGCTGGACTAATAGGAAGTGAGCATTGAATAAACTGGCAACAGATCTGCTTTGTCAGCTGTAATGAATAACGATTATGACTGGATTAAGCCAAATGACTTCAGCGATGACGACAACAAAAGCTATATAACAACTACATTGGAGTCACTTATGAAGTTATGACATTGCAATAGGTAATCTGTTCAACAGATGAGAAATATCGCGGAATAGTTTCCTGAACACATTGCGACCAGTTCGTAGACAGCGGACTCACCCAATAACTAATCACGAAATTTAATCACAATCTTTTCTAGTGTGATCATCGCGATGTGTGTACAGTTTCGATCTCAAATCAATAAGTCATTATCTCAGAGGCGCCTATTTTCTATACAAAGTGTACCAAAATTCAATACACAAATTTTATTTAATTTATAATCAATTGATCTTTCCCCGCAGTTCGTGTTAATGTTGGTTTTGACAGAAAGCTTATCTCAACTTGAGCATAACCTGATAAAAACTTCCCTATAATTTAAGGGTACCAGTTGACAATGTATCAAGTATTAACAAAATCTTTGTATCTGTTCTTGAATGCTGCTGGTGTTGGGATTTTACCAGAACGCAAAGCCCTCCTCAAAATACTCAATATGGTCGCCCTATGCGAAGCGTTTGCATTGACAGTATACGAGGTTTAGAGATGTTTTATTTAAAATGTATATTTCCGAGTTGTCGTTGGGGCGATAGAAATTCTTCAAAGCATAGTTATATTGAAGGGAAAAAATCGCGAGAGCTGGTCACACCGTAAAATGTGACGAGACTTATTGATGCAAGCTGTAGTCATAAGGTTAACTTTGCTGCTTTCGTCAAATTAAACACAATAGTTGCTTAATTAAAAGTGTCTTAAATATTAAGTTTGAACATCGGTTGATATAGTGTACCAAATATTAAAAAATCGGCCAAGTCTTTTTTGAGGCAATAATACAATAAGGCAGGGAGACAAACTTTTGGGAAATAAGGTATCTCACAAAATAGCAAAAAGAATATATATTACGGATTGATTCCTCGTAACTGTAATATTTTATTTATTTATACTGATTGTAAATTTGTCAGTTCATCTTTGATCCAGCCTTTATATTTTTTATTTACGCCTATTGTCTGTAGAGCAAGGCACACGCAACCTGCCACACCCGCGCACGAACGTAGGTCGCGGCGAAATTTCAAACTTAGTCACACCTAGGTATATATGAGATTTCAACGCATTAAATTTCGATTTTCACACAAACCTTGCCCAATCAATAAATGCGCCCTTAGATACATTGTGGGTTTGGGTACCAGTTGATCAGCAAAATTACTCCAGACATTCTCGAAAGACGCTGGATACAAACAGAGATATACAAAAGCTAACAAGCTTAATGGTGCGGCAAATCGACCAAACAATGTATAAAGCGTACCCATTTCGTGCAAAAAAATGTGGAATCAATGCATTGTAACGCATAGCGGGAAGTTTTAGGGTTGGACCACAGGTCAATCCTAAAAGTCGAGACTACTAGTGTTTATTTACACGTCTTTTAGTACGAACAGGTCAGACACGAGGCTAGTTTTGCCGCTGGATTTAGCTGCAAGGTTTCAAACGTGCTATGGCGCTGCATTTCGTAATGGCTTTCGTGTGTTCGCTTCACGCGATGCATGTATTGTGCTGGCTTTGTAGATGGGTTTATTTTTTACTCAACACTGCGTTTTCTAGTGCGGTGATTTACTCTTGAGACATCATGTATTACCTCTTCCGGTGATAAGTCAATTTATTAAAAGAATGCCGCATGGCTGCCTTTCTCATTAGTCATTAGTCATTACCGTTAATGCATAATGCAATTCTATACCCGCGCGAGCGCTAGTCTAAACATTTTATCTGTACTCGGCACATTTTTGCGCTTGTTTATTTCTGATAGGCATTTACGAATAAATATGTCGTTTACTATAATTACTCCGCTCCCAGTGGGCTTTAATAACAGACTCTGTAGGAAACCTTGAAGTTAACAATTATACAATTATTGTTAATAAAATGCAGAACGACGCTACAAGAAATACAGAATTTAATAGTATCAATAATATTGAGGAACAAAGTGGAAGGTTGTCTAACGTCACGTCACGTTTGCTGTATTATGTAATTATTGGTTTATCTTTAAACTTGTTGGGTTTCTCGATGCTTTGTCTTTTAACGGCGACTTTAGTTGATGTGATTTGAGATAAACTGAACAATATAGACTTCGAAACAGTTTCTTTTTAGGGCCGTCAAATGCCAAGGTCTTATAGTCTGGTAATTGGTAAATGACCCAACTAAACAAAAATGTATAGCCAGTCAAATTCCAATAATTCCAAGTACATTATCAAATGGGCATTACGTCTATTTTTTTAAAATATATTATTTTTTAGCTAATATTTGATAGAGAATTTTACACGAGGCAAATATTTCAAGATCCGCAATAAAACTAAAACTCACATGGGTTTTTTGTAGTGATGTGTCCACATGACTCTTTATTGGGAGCTGGCTCCGTGCGCTCCGCTCACTAAAAATAGTCGCTCAGACACTAGACAGTACGCATTACACAAGAGTGTAGACTGCAGAGGTGCGAACTGTCATCATGCATGCTCAGGAGTCACTTAGCATTGCACAGCACAATACACACACTCAGCTCTGAGCTCATTTTCATATGATTCGCATTTCGGATAAACTATAAAGTATAATAAAAGCTTAACAATAATAATGTTTATTCTTTGTCAATGACGTCAATGTGAATGGTTTAAGTCACTGTAAACAGTGTGTCATTCAACATTAAACGACTCACCAAAGATAACTCCGCACGTGCAAAGTTCACTAGTGTCTCTGCCCTGTGCTGTGTGCGCTCTGCAAATATGCGAATGCAACAGTACAGAACAGCTCAGCACAGAGCAATGGCGAAGAGTCATTTGCAAAAAAAAGAGCGACTCGCTCAGGAGCGACACATCACTAGTTTGTTGTTTCATCGCAATCGGCTCACTCAATCAGAAGACATGCGAAATTAACGATTTAAAAATTCATTAAGTAGTACAATTTACAGGGTTACAGTTTAGTAACAGGTGTAATGAAAGTCGACCAGGGTAGTAGTCATCGAGATTCGAGAAGCAATGACTTTATAAATATTGTGCTACTATTCAGTTCAGCGGTTCATCATTCAAGACCAACGATAGTAACAAGGATTCTAAAGTTTCTCTCTGGTGGAAATTTCATTCCTTAGCTATAGTCATTAATTTAGCAGCAGTTCGGAACCCAAGTGAGCGAATCCGCGAATACAGGTAGTACACTAATAAGAAACAAAACAGCGTATCGCATTATACAAATATTTTGATATAATTGCATTGATAAAACGTAATCAATGATAAAACAAATATCGTATACTCATTAATGACGTAATTATAAACAAAATATGTATAGTATTTACACAAAACAAATTAGTAATAGACAATGCTAATACAAACAATACGTAATGCGACAAATATAGCTAATTTTAAAATATTATTATTAATTTTGTGTTCAATACATATTCCGGCGGGAAGAGACTTAAAATTTGAAAGTTTAAATTTTTTTCTGGACAAATGAAGCACATAGATATATATTTTTTATATTTTACAAAATTGCTTGAAATACAGAGATGCAGTTGTGTCAAGGTGTACAAAGGCGTCGCACTGGAACTTTCATAAGTGAAAAAAATCTTCTAAACTAGCTGTGCCGGTTCGGAATCGTCGAGTACAGTAAACTTACTGTAAGATAAGTCGGGAAACGAACATTCATCCTGATTTTCCAAGCACAACAAACTGTGTAAAATTCTCGTCGCCATAGGAATCACCGGTAAAGAGTTTTTGGTGTGACAGAGAGTTATGAATGTTTTGAAAGGTTACTTATATGTGTTTTACGGTCTGGATTATTTTTGACGTAATAACGTCTTATAAATTGTTGAATCAACAATCTTATAAATTGATGAAACACCGGCTGCATGCACGAAAAAGTGTAACGTTCCTAACGTTCCGCCTGACCCTGTTCGTGCTTTTCTCGAAAACGGCCCTAACGATTTGGATGAAATTTACTGAAAAGGGATTTTGGGGGGCAAAAAATCGTTTTAGCTAGGTCTCATCTCTCGAAAAAATCGTTTTCTTACAAATTTTATCATTATAAAAATCAATTTTTTGACATATTATGAAAATACTTAAATATTGTAAGTAGGTTTTGGAATTTTATATAAACAATGAAACAATTGTTTTCAAAATATTATGACAGTTAATCTTTGAGACTTAAAATAAATACGAAAGAAAGAAAGTTAAAAAAAAAATTATTATTATAGGTGGTGAGTAGGTAATTTTAATAAATAAAATTAACCAAAATTTGAAGCGAAAGATGCAATATCATAGATTCGAATTATTATAATTATTATATGTAGAAGATAGGAGAAATAGAACATAAATTATTGACGTGATAACGTCTTATAAATTGATGAATCACGTCAATATAAAAAGATGAAACACCGGCTGCATGTACGAAAAAGTGTAACGTTCCTAACGTTCCGCCTGACCCTGTGCGTGATTATTAAATATGATATTCGAGCGGAATACGTTATCACGTAAAACTATCGTCCGTAAACCGACTTTACAGACAACCAATTTTTTTTAGGTCTACAAACGTGCTGAAATATTTATATTACGTAACAAAATTAAAACTTGAGTTAAAATGGAGCAATAAAACATAAAAACAACATTTTAGGATATAAATAGACACGCCAAGTTCAAAAGAACTTCTGGATTGATGAAATCATGGTTTGTAAATAAACTGAACAGTCTGTTACAAACGTTTTCTTCATTAAAATTAATTTTCTCATCTTTTGAACCCAGATGCGCATAACATTGGCATTTTGGACAAGTTTATTTAAATTTATATTGATCTGTAGTCATACTGACAAACAGAACCTTTGCATTTACGCTGCTATATGAATATTTGTACAAGTTTTGAAAATGTAATTACTATAAAAACACTTTCATTTAAATTAAAAATTCTTAACATTTTTGCCTTCGAATTAAATTATATCACCCGTCTTGTTCCAAATTATAAATATTTAACTTTAAACTTTAGAATATAGAGTTCGACCTAAATAATCGACTTTTGAAACAAAAACAAACCGAATATTTCGTCGTTGTCAAATGTCCATTTTAATGTTTAATGCATAAGCGCAGCGTGTTCTTTACTTTTTTTAAAATTTTGATGTGAAACATCTAATGGCGCGTTTGGTTGGGAGTAAAGCAGTGCAATTGGCGCGACACTTTTATGGGAGCACTTTACGTTTTTAGTACGCTTGCTGTGTGTATGCGTTGGATTAAACATGGCTTTAGTTGAACACAATATCTAGATAACAGGGCGAACTTTAGTTACTAGTATTTCGTTAGATGACAGCGCGTGACGCTTGCTTTGTGTATGCGTTGGATTATAACTGTGGCTCTTGTTAAAGGCGACAACTACACTAAGTGGCCAATTTAATTAGGTACAGGGCAAAATTTTTTGACAGGGCGAAATTTCACATCTGCCAGGCGTTCTACGACGGCCCTCATTTATTTATTAATATTTTTTAATTTTATACATTTGATTCGGTTTCGATCGAAAATTGGAAACAACGAAGTTCAGCTTCGACTGAAAAAACAACCCTTCGGTTGCACTATTTTTTTTAAGAGAACACAGGTTTGCCTTCAAAAAATGTAGTCCAACCCTGTATTCTCTTTGCACCTTCTCGCACGTTAAGAACCGCTAGTCGGCATCGTAAAATTAAGTTTTTTTTTGTGTTCTACAATTTGGCAATTTTTTTACAAAAGTTTTAATCATATCAATAACTGTGCATATATGATGATGATTATTATTATCATCATCAACATTTCAGTGTGTATGAGCTCTTTCACGATAAAGTTTTAATTAAACGTCTCATAAAAAAATTGTAAGTATATCGCTCTGGGAAATGACGACTTCCTGTCCTAATATCTACTACACATACCTACAGTATGCAAAATCACGAAAACGCAGTAGCAGCGAGTTTCGTGCGGCACAACTCAGTGGATTTATTTACTCGGCATAGAAATGATTAGATTTCTTTTTTGGGTTCTTAGGGATCAGAGAACAGCTAGGAAATTTGACTAGAGTCTACGAACTATATAGGCATTAATTTATAGTCGCCCGACAACAAGGCCGAAAGATTTTTTATGGGGTTAAATTAGTTGCTCTGAACAATAAATTAGTAGATCTCATAATAAAATTTATAGGTGCCAAATGCCACGGTGATCTCATAGGCCATAATTTCCTCTGAATCATTTTCGCAATGGATCAAAAACGTCTGCTAAAACAAATCAACTTACAGGGAAACAAAATCTGATCACTTTTTAAATCCTTTGAATCAAGTTAAAAAAGTTAAAAAATCTGAATGAACAAACCGCACAAGAATGAAGTGAAATACCTATAAAACTTTTTGCAATGGTGATGTTCGTTACGCAGAATATTTAATAATTTAATACGCGTTTTATTAATTATACATCTAAAATCGATATTTTGAAGGTTTAAGCTTGGTTTTACAACGTACTGTCACAAAATCTGGATTGAAAATGACCTTACATTATGATTAGGTATACAAATGTTTTCATAAAGACAAACGAATAGAAGAATTTTCAAATTGATCTCGCTTAAAAATAACCGGTCATTTGCACAATACTAGTTGTCTAAATTATGTATCTATACTAATATATAAAGCTGAAGAGTTTGTTTGTTTGTTTATTTGTTTGTTTGTTTGGTTGAACGCGCTAATCTCAGGAGCTACTGGTTCGAGTTGAAAAAAATTCTTTTTGTTGGATAGCCCATTTATCGAGCAAGGCTATATGCTATATAATATCACGCTACGACCAATAGGAGTGGAGCATCAATGAAAAATGTTGCAAAATGTAACTCAAAATTTGTCCGACAAAAACTTTTGAACGGTAACTCCGATCATCATGAAATTTGGACACAACATCCATCTCAGTAAATTAAGATGAATGTCCGTACTCATGCCCCCTCCCCCATTCGTTCTTTTGCACCCGGGTGAAACCTGGGGGTAGTGTATAAACCTAAGGTATTTCTGTGGAAATTTGACTTAGAACACATTTTTTTTTCATTTATTTTTCTAAAAATCTAATGTTATGCATAATAAATAGTTCGTCAATGACCTGACTTATTTCTATAAAAACCATATGGTTCGTAACTGTTACCCTAAATCGAGATTTTTTGAGCACTGGTGGGCGTTAATCTTTTGTTAACAATTTTTTCCGATGTGCAACTATTTCAAACTAGACGAGTCGTTTGTGCTAATCAGTAGATTAGTATTATTCATTAATTATATACGACCTTGCCTTTTAATGCCGACCCATCGTTCAGACCATACCACAGGTATTACAGGCAACTGAATAACCTTGTAAAAAAAGTCCACCAAAAAAATAATAAATCTGTAGGTCACTTGAGTTTTATATGGTTATGAAACAGTGACATGACCATTTATGGTTGTGACTTTACTGATTTGACAAAATTGTTAGGTGACGAAAAATTGTTACCAATTTTTGTGAATTAGATACACTTTCAATTAACTCTATCATTGATAAATTTTCACCTTAATTTAGGATCCTAAAAAAAACGCTCGTAATTATAATCAAAATCTCAAAAGTAAAAAAAAATAATTCTTACCTCTAAAAATATGAATCACTGTGCACTGATACGATTGCACTAAAAAAGTTACTAAAATAGCTTGAAAACTAGTTGTTTTTTAAGTTTATATATTAATAAAACAGATCTGTAAAAAAAACACACAAATTTATAAACACGGGTTTTCAATGGTATGACACACTTTTCCTTGTATCGGATTTCTGCTACCAAATATATAAAATGGCACAATAATATTTCGTTATTCGAAAATCGACAGTTTATAAATTAGTTTTATTTACTTAACAATTCGTATCACTTCATTTAGAACTTATTTTTTCCACTGGAGAACTTCAGAATATCGCTGAATAGAGCTCCCGTCAACTATCAATGGATAGCCGACGAGTAAAATTTAATGACAGCAAAAACCTTCAACACCATGTTAACACGCAACTGCGTCGTTCACTTTCGTAGAAATCGCTTTAATTTGACTCACTCATCTAGTATATAAAATAATTCCAACGACAAAATTTTACATAATGTATTTACACATCAACGTCGTTTTCGCACTACACTCCGAATTTTGACATTTCTCTTCACCGGTTAAGTATGTAGCCAAACGCAAAAAATGAATTTCCTCCAAATTCTTTGAAAACTTTTTAACGAGCCCCGCGCTACGTATTATTAGACTAATTTATATTTTATTTTTGGGTAATTAACAATTTCTTTGATATAAATCAATACTAATCTACAATCAGAGTATTATTCATTTGTTCAAATCTGAAAAGAGGAGAAAATTACTATTAATGTTGGTAGTTATTCTTCCCGCTTTTTTGGATTTTCAGTTAGTCGGTACTGCCAGAGTGCTTTGTTTTAGTGCAAAAAATGGTTGGATTGTTTTGATCAGTATTGCAGCGGTTTCGACTCTTTCGCTTGCGGTCTTTCTGGTAAGAAATAAAAGATATCTTGGCTCAGCTATATGAAATGAAATAGACAAATCAATATTTTTCTATCATAGTTATTTTATTGTAATATACATTACATACATTCCAAAAATGAATATCCAAATGATATTTTACCAATATTTTGATATTGAATAAAATATAAAAAGGCATCCTTTTTGAATTATCAAATCTTCAATCAGTTATTTATATTATATATTATAATCACATCAGAGTATAATAACATTTCATGTATTTATTTAATATTTACATTTATTTTTTATCAAAAAGGAACACAGGAACTTCGATAAGAAAAAAACAAAATAGCTGCGCTTTGATAATTGTTACATATAGGCCCCAACCACCCACTTGTTGTCAATCAATATTATATTATTTTGTAATTGACATCAGATTATTTGCAAATGGGAAACCGGAAAATCACTTGCAATTTAATATTTTCCAAATGCCAATTTTCCTTTGTCATGCATTTTGTTACACAATAATCCATATTATGTCAACTATTTATATAAAAATGCTCGATCACAGTTGAGTGGCTGGGAATCGAATTTTTCTAATTTTGTAATTATAACCAATTACTTTTTGTTATCTTGTTTAATTTGAAAATAATTTTGTTCGTAAAAATTCCTGTAAAATGAATACAAAAAAGCACGCCTTTATTTTTTTAAGGAGTTCCAGAGTTCCTTTTTAGTTCATTAATCTATTAATAGAAATGAAAGACAGATTTTAGTTAAAAAAACAATTCTTAAAAAAGCACTTTCAAATATATGTAAATATTTAAGCAATTATTTAATTTAATCTTTATAATCATCATCTAACATGTATCTTAGATAAAATTTTATATATTAAAATATTTCAATACAAATTCAACAACAATTTTCATCAAAATTCAAAAGTCAGTCTCTCATTTCTAAATTTGACGTTAAATTTACTTAAAGCATTTGTGTTTTTTTTTATTATTATTAAACAGATACGTTCAACTTTTTTATTTTTCTTTGGCACAACAAAACACTATTTTTTATTATATTTTTTTTATAATCAATTGTCAAAATATTATTTGACTGATTTGAGCATTGTACTATTAAATGTCTCTAAATTAAAGCCTGATCAATAAATTCGTGCGAGCAATTGAATAAAAAAAAATTGAGCAAATTAAATATACAAAATAAATATTTGGCACATACACTTTCAAAACTGTACAGTTTTCACAATTATTTCATTTTCTATATTATGTAATATACCTATTGTCTTGATTTTTGTTAACTAGATTTGTAATTAGTTTTGTTCATGTTGTCTACACTATGTGCATTTGAATGCAGTGTACTATGCAGAAAACTATGCGCTTAATTATGTTAACGTGAACGATACTGTAAAATTATTTTTAAATAGCGTATTTTAATTTTTTCATCGGACATCACTGTTTTAAAAAAGGGAACCTATAGTTAGTATTAGTGATGTGCCGGATCGTTAAAAATGTATATCCGCTGATACGTTCTGAATACGGATTTTTGGTTTCAAGATCCGCGGATACGGATCTTAACTTTCTTAGAGTACGTGGCGGTAAATATTGCACATCGACCTTTGGAAAGAGACTATCTTTTATGGGAAAAAGTTATTGACCTCTTTAAGAGTTAACTCTCATAACAGATTGTCTCTTTCCAAAGATCGATGTGCAATATCTCATTAAAAAGATGGTTGATATAGTACCTTTGAGTTATGTACCTACTATTACTATGGTACTCACTACGATAAATGTTTGCAATATAAAGGTGCCAAATACGATTTAAAAAAATAAAAAATAATCTGAATGGAATTTAACAGGTTTTCATTATTACCTAATCACCTATACATATATATATAAAATGTCATCTATGAATTGAAAATTAATAAGGTAAAAGATCCGCAAAAAAACTAACAGATACGGATCTTTCTTCTCCCTCGGATATCCGCGGATACGGATACGGATATCCGGCAAATCACTAGTTAGTATACACTTTGTGCCGATCTACTATTGGAATATTAAAGCTCGTATTCACTTGGGTACACTTGAAGATCAACCACTCAAGTTTTTGTTCATTACCCATAATAGGCATGTCGATTTATTCTAAAAAAATCTATCTCCGAATCGAACGTGATAGAAACGATTATCGATTAAATCGAACATTAAACGATCGATTTTTGATTAATCAAATCGGTACGATTTTTTAAACATGCGACAAAGAACATTGTTGATAACGAATTAGTATAGATAAAAGTAATTGGGTAGCAATAGGTCAAGCTTATCCGGTAACAAAAATATCAACTATATACCAAAAATGCTGTCCTCTCCAAAGATCATAGAGAAAGTTTTGTGGAGCAGTTCTTTGTACAAACTAGCTTGTTTTCAGTACACGTTAGCGATCTTTAACAAAAATCATAAAAATATTGGTAGTTATGTTTTGTACTTTGTATTTTGACAATTAAGGCGTTCTGCTATTATATGAATACCTGACATACACAACTTAAATTAATCATATTGTGTATTACCGTTTTTTTGTTATCGTAACGTGAATCAGTCCGATTCGACGGGGTTCTTGGATCGATTAACTGAATCGAGCCAGTGCTTCAGATAGATCTAAAAAATCGATTCTCTAATCGATTGTTCGATTAATTAACTCGATGAGTACACTTTGCACTATGTATAGACAACGCAAACAAACCTTTTGTATTTAAAAAGAGTGTTTCAAGGAAGATTAAAATTACCAAAAAATTCTTAAATCTTTTTACATTTAAAAAGATAAATAGTTTTTAGCTACCCATTCACATGTGCTGCAATAGTTTATATTAAATATATATAAGCAAATATTATTATCGAAAATAACTAATTAGGTTTTAAAAACATGCACGATCAGCCTGTTTATCTAACACATTAAAAATATATTGAAACTGCAAGCGTGTTTGTCTTGCAATTCAAAAAATAATATAATTTAAAATTATCGGTGTCTACTTCGATAAAGAAGTGGAAGGTTACATTAATTGGAAGTTCTTCCGTACAGATTAGACGTACAAGTGGATGTTTGACAACTCCGCAAAAAAATTTCAAAATAATTCCGAATATTATTACGTACCTAGTAGATCTTGTTATACTGACCGCCCTCATACCTTGACCACCCCTGAACTTTGACCAAAATCTCATGGTACGGGTCACCTGTCTTCAGTGACAGATTCGACTACAAATTATATTAGAAAATTATTTCAAAGTCATCGAATATTTCGGTATTTTCTGAGTGTACGTCTTATATCTGACAGATTACGTTGATCTGGTTTGGAGGACACATTGTATATTTCTAACATTTTCATTATAAAATATAAAAATCTGGTGACAACATAATATTACATTACACAATGATATTTTATACAAATGTTTTCTCTTTTTCATAGTGTAAAGAGACATTATTTAATTTTTTTTTTAAGTTCCTACAATCTTACGCCCAAATAGTTAAAAAAATTGTCCAAAAAATATTTTGACCAAACCTACAAAATATCTAAATAATATAAAAAGTGAATGTCGAGTTTCCTTAGATATTCTTTTTTTTGCGTTATTTCAATATTATGAAAATTTATTTCTAATATATGCTTAGGCTTAAAGTTCGATATATTAATGGTAATCTCTCTTGAAATATTTTTGTCGAAATTTCTGAAAATTTGCAATTTTTTAAATTAATCATTTTTTTCATACGGTCAAGATTAATTTTCGTGACCAACAAAAAATATTTATCGATACAAAAATTACGTCTAATTTTTATCGAAATTGGAGAAATCACGAATTTATAGACTATTTAAAACAATGTTTTGCTTTTGCCAGTTGCCACTGAAGCTACAACATAGTTAATTGCCATCGAATCCGGAATCACAATAAACGCAGTCAACAGCACATTATTTTAAATAACCTCCAAGCACGCGTTCATTCCAAAATATAGATCGGTTAATTTCTTGAATCGATTATCAATTACAAAAATTCATCGATGATTTATTTTTTATTAAGATTAAAAATTAAATGTTCATATTTCACAACCTAATAAAGAAATTAGATGATAAACTTGTCTTCTAGATTAAAATTCGTTTCAATTTATAGTCGATAAGTTCGACCGTTAAAAAACAAATAACGTTAAAGAGTTAAGGGAGTTCCTCGGTCAGAATGCGGGCAGTTGGTGTAAGGGGTGACTCCTATGCGTAGTAAGATCGTTTCGTTGCTGAAAAATTTTATAATAACGAGGTGCAATTCTGTAATAAAAAAATAGCTATGTTCCTTAAAAAATAAAAGGAATAAAGTGCGAATTCTTTACCTTGAATTTTAAAATTGTATTTAATTAAATAATAACAATGCTGTTTTATTAATATTAATAACAAATTTATGTGGCTCAACAATTGTTTGTGTATGAAAATAAAAATTTAATCAAGTATTTGTATTTGTTACAAACATTACAATTTTTAAAATGATTTTTCAACGCATGTATCAGCACTATATCATGGAACCTTTAGAATTTATACATCGCGCACGCGGCAAAGTTGGTTAGGAAAATGTCATATTTTCGATTCTTTCATAAGAGTCATTGTTAACTGAGAATTCAATTTTTCGTAAGCAAAACTCGTGAATTGAAATTTTGTGGGGTCACTATTGATATTAGTCGTGATCTGCTGTTAAATTTTTATCAGATTCTGTTCAATTCGAAAACTCTGAGAAACTCCCTTTTGTTTTTTCCAAATTTTCAGTTTATTTCGTCTTGTTAGGGTGTGTTCGGTATTAGTTCGATCATTGGAGTAAACATACCACTCCGTTTCTCGGTTATTTATTACCGGAGTATTTAATTTTAACTGTCCGATAGCCGACTGATCTTAGTAAACAAATTATCGTAGATATATTCGTTCCAAATCCAATCTACCGCAGCACTGCGTTTGTTCTCTTGTGGTATACATAAAAAATAGGTAACTCAACGTGATTTCGTTACTTTGAAAATTTTAATGTAGTTGTTCTATTTGAACTTGCGCATGCGCTATTATTGTCAAAGATAATTATATCAGTTATAGATAATAATACAGCTGTTTTATATTCTGATATTAGTACTAGATAATATACCTACTAAAGCTTTTAAAATGCATTTTATTTTTAGTGCCATAAAAACTATCAATTCACCAGATAGCGACACCGTTTCATGGGGTATTTCTAAATGGTTATAAAAATAAAATTAGATTATATCAAAACATTTTCGATCCGTCAGGATCACATAGAATGAAATAATAAATACATTAATACAAAACAAAAGATGGAACTTGCCAACGGAACAAGCGCAGGCCACTATGAATCATTTAGGATCGATAGATTTTAGATTATATCCAAATCACATTTGATTATTTTTTTAAATTTAACGTGTAGCGACAACTAAAAATAATTAAGTGACCTTTTTAATTCAGATTATTTTTTAGCCAAGGTAAAACACGTTTTATTCGCCCTTACAAGACATTGGCTCAGTTGTCCGCTGATGTGCCGAACAAACCACTGTACCACCCATTTCGAAGTGTTAATACCGAACAGACCTTTTAGAAAGAAAAAAGTTTGAACTGGAATGCCATAGCAAATCAATTGTCGTACTATTTACTTCACAACCGTCGTATTATGTCTGTCTCAGAGACAGTTTTTTTTAAAAAAGTGTCGCAGTTCAATCTTCAGTAGTAGGTACTGAATATAATCTAATTCACAACCATCGTTACACAGGACTTATTTAACAACTGATTTCTGTATCATTGTTAAGGTATCCAGGCTTTTTCCCATTAACAAAGCTGTTTGCTTGAGTGTTTTCTATAGTATAAGGTCCGTTTTTTGTTGGGAAGTTTGTTAGTGATTCTTTACCTGGCGTAACATTTACGTATGGTTTCTTTTTCGGACCGGACGACTGTTGTATCAGACTGCTCGCATCTAGCGATATGCCTGATTTAACGTTTGTATTGTTGGCGTCGATTGTAGGTTGGGTCGCAGCTTTGATATTATTGTTATGATTATGGTTTACATGATTCATTAATGTTTTGTCGTTGGGTTCAGTTGATGTAGGAGTTAATTGGGGTGTGTCGATGTTTATTAAATTTTGAACCTGCAACAAACAAAAACGTTAATATCTCAGTTTAAAATATTTTTTACTTTATTTTGGCCTGACTCTTGTCTTTGGCCAGTAGCCGATTGTATGAGGTTTCCCAATTTATTATTGTTTACAATTTATAGCCTAATGCCGCACTCTTTACACGCTTTATATTAACTTCACTTGTAAGTTTGTATGTATGTTTGTTTGTAACCTTCCTTTAGACTACAGCAAGTGGTTTATTACTGTAGTATAATATGCCAGCACTGTAACTACAGTGGTAGCCGTGCGGTCTAAGGCACGGGTCTTCGCTAACGTCAACTCTCAGAATCACGAGTCGTGAGTACTAATCCCGTCCACGCCGAAAAAAAAATTGTGTTTTTTTTCGGCAAATTTTTGACAATAAATCGAACTAAAAAGTGGAAAATAAATATAGTTTAAAAAAAACTAAAAAACACGCTTTATATCGAACTAAAAAGTAAAAAATATTTTTTTTTAAATATATTTTTTACTTTTTCGTTCGATATAAAGCGTGTTTTTTAGGTTTTTTTTAAACTATATTTATTTATATATGAGCTTTGTAGGTATTGTATTCTTGCTTGGATAGAATATTAATGACATCATCCCAGTTAGTATGACTTTGTTCTCAGGTGGGTATATTGTGGACATTGAAATAGAATATGATAGGTACTCCCATTTTAAAATATATTTATCTAAATATATTTCTATACGTAGAGTGCTCCCGTTTTGAACTGCCTCTATTACAATATTTCCGTGTAAGAAATTTCTATCGGCACAAAATTCTTCGAGAAAAAGATTTTATTTAACGCGGCTTTTTTGTAGTCATATGTCGCAACTTGCCCGATAAACAGAAAACGTGTGAACCTCACTCTCGTAAGCTCAAGGGGGAAGTGAAACTTCTTTAGAGTTATGAATTTGTTTCATTTGTTTCCATTTGGAATTACCAAGGTTTCTTTTACAATTCCCCGCTGTTGGATTATTTCCCCTTTAATTTTGCGTTCTCAAGGTTTCTCTAACTATCTAATCTATGGTTTCTCTTATATTTTCCCACTGTTAAATCATTCCCCCGTTGAGAAGAGAGACTGTATAGAAGTTTATTTCTAATGGAACACTGTGAACGGAAATTTTAGTTTGTCTTGTTTCTGTTAGATGACAGAACGATCGAGGTTTAGTGTCGGTGTACAGAGGTGGAGGACGTTTTGAGCAAATATAAGAAATTTATTAATTTCTGTCGATTTTTTTATTTATTTAGTAAAAGATTATGAAAAATGCAATGATTAAGGTGTGAAGCTGAAATTATTAAATATCGCCACCTGGCATTGCGGTTCCGAAGCTTGAGTGCGCCGCATCGCCATCTGACAATTCGGATGGGAATTGCGCTTTGGGGTGATCGTCAAATATAATACAGGATTGAACTTCTATACAGTCTCTCTTCTCTAACGTTGCTAAAAGAGTGTCATTTAAAAATTCTCAAATGTATTTCTTAAACAGCTTGTATAGTTACCGTCGGTTGTGCAGCATTGACAGCGGAATTTTCATTGTCTTGTAGCAAAGGTTGAGTGGATTTTGACTGCGGCATCACAAAACTCGTCTCCCAGCTATCACTGTTGCCTTCGCTATTGTCGCCTAACAGCCTTTCGACGCTTCCATCATCGATTCCATCCAAGTCAGGCAGGTTCGGTAGTTGACTCAAATCACATGGTGTCGGCACTAGGTAATCCGCATTGCGAGGAATCTTGGAATCGTAAATGCATTTAGATACGTCATTTCAACCACAAGATGTGACAAGATTTGTGCAAAGCAATATAATAACATGTGCTTTACAAAAAAAAAATTGCAACAAAATATACAACAGACAGCGTCGTAGATGTTTCGCAATCACACATAGCAATGGCATATGAGAAAATATTTCACACAAACAAAAGCGAGTGCACTTAAAAAAAGCATCGTTAAATATTTAAAATTCTTATAGTACATTATTTTATTATCACAATTTATAACAGTCAGTGTTTGGAAGTTTAGCAAAAGCATTATTGTTTCGTTTTTTTGTTTCATACTTGTAAATATGATTCTTCTGCGTTTCTTGGCCTGACAATTGTAGCATCTCGTTCTGCGGATGGCGCCTTTGTGAACACCGGTAGCGGATTGTTTATTACATCCGGATCCTGCAAGCAGTATCCTAGCCGCTCCAATAATAGCGTGAACGTTGGTCTTTGTTCTGGGCTTGGATGCCAACACTGTGTCATAATTGCATAGATTTGACCTAAAAAAAAAAAAAAAAACAACCTTTAATTTTCTTTAGCTAAGGAAAATCATTTTGACAATATTATTAGAGAGCGAGAGAGATGTTAATGTAACTGTGTAACAATACTTTTTGCCAGTGCTGGATTAACTTATAAGCAAAATAGCAACTGCTTAGGGTATTACGTCTCAGGGAGCACCAAAAATCACGTGATCTACCGATATAAAACTGTCTTCAGAAGTACAGAAATTAAAAATAAATAATAATTTATGTTTGAAAATGAAAACGTAATGTTTTTTTAACTTCTTTTTCAATTAACTGTATAATAAAAATGCCTAAGGACCGATTTTAGAGACAGTCAAATTTTCAATGAGAGCATTAATTGTAAAATTCAATTTATTTCCCTAAAATTATATACTTTTTAACTTTTTTCTATCAATTTTAGGACATTCACAATTTGAAAATGTTTTTTTTTTTTATAATGTACATTTGCCGCAATATCTACATTTAATGTACACATTGTCCGGCACATTTTACGGTAAAAGTGTACATTTCCCAAGAGTTTACATTTACCGTAGCATATATATAAACTTAACATTATAGACACATTATAGACACATAATATTAGAATTTTTTTTTGCCCATAGGCAAGAATTGCTTAGAGCATCAAGGCGTCTTAATCCGGCACTGCTTCTTGCTACAGTACTAAACAGAGTTGCCATATAAAACAATTGAAAGTCATAATTACTCGGACAGCTGGACGGTGGCTCCAATCGACCACCGTTAGTAACTAACTGCATCACTTGTCGATTGGCACAACCTGTATATGGCATATATCCCATTGACATTATTTCCCAAAGTAGTACACCGAACGACCATACGTCAGTTTTACTTGTAAAGATACCGTCCAAGAATGCTTCAGGTGGCATCCATTTTATAGGCAGCATTGCTTTACCACCTTTTCGATAATAATCAGATCTGAAAAATCATAAAATTATTTTAGTTGCATTTTATGTTTTTTTAGGGTTTGAGAATAGCCAAGCCAATGACTCTATTGTTTATATTAGTGATGCACATACAGTATGTAAACGCGTAAGGTGCACATAGGGAAATTAACATTGGGAAAAAATAACTGGATCAGAGTGAGCCTTGAAATCTTGTTTTTCAATTTGACAGATAATATTCTTTTGCAAAATGAATGTGTATATGTACTACCGAAGAAAATATTCAAATGATTACAACATAATCGGACTATTTTTATTAATGGGACATTAAATTCCCAAAAATAATTAAATATGGTGCGAGATCAAATATCTCCGCCTATTCGTGTTGAACCTAAAGACATTGGGTCACTGATTTACCAACGCGCATACGTCATACCAGTCAGGCAATTTTTGAATGAAATGTTTCCAAACAGATGGAGTTGTTTTTTTTTGTTTTATTTTTGTACAAAAAAATTAAAATAATGATTTATAAGAGCTTTTTGTTATTAAAAAAGTCAAGTAAAATAAAAATAAATCAAAATAAAATAGAAATCCTCAAGATTACCACGATAATTCAATAGAAATAACAATTAATGCAGTCATGGCTAACTCTGATCCAAGTATTTTTTCCCAATGCTAATTTCCCTATGTGCACCTTACGCGTTTACATACAGTATATATTATTGATTCAGAATATGTTTATTAAATTTTCAATAGATAATATCCACACCTCAGATCTAAGTTAATAATAATAATTTATAATATCCTTTCACTAAATAAAAATAAATACTACTAAAGATAACTTTTACATCAATACATTAACCGAAATTTGGTGGTTCATTCTGCATCCTACAGACATTCGACCAAATCCGAAGTTTGGTAAAACGTGCTGAAACTGTGTTACCGAATGTGAACCGAATTTCGATGCATCTCTATAGTTTATATGGTTCATCTATTAACACTCCCCCAGTTCTCAGACAAATTGAACATTAAAAATAAATACACGTTGGGACAAATAGCCCTTATCTTAAAATAAATATTAAAAAAATTACCTGTAGATATCTCTTGACATTCCAAAATCAGCAATCTTAACGACCCTTCCAGGTCCTTTGGTTGTCAATAAACAATTTCTTGCTGCTATATCTCTGTGAATGAATCTGTTATCTTCCATGTATTTGCAAGCTTTTGCAACGTCGATGGATATTAATACCAAATCTTTCATCGTTAAAGGACTCATTCTTTCCTGTTGAAAAGATCATTATTTAATTCCTATTAACTTATAAAACAAAATATGTATTGAGATTTGGTATAGAAGCGCGGCAACAAAATTCTGTTCTATTTTCATTTTCTGTCACCAGATGTCATAAATATCAAACCACAATACGAAAATACAGAATGACAGTGTTTGCGCTTGCGCTAAATGGTTATGTGTACTGTAACAACTCATAAATGTTTTCAAACACAATCACTTGTTTTTCTTAGCAATTATAGCTCTAGTGTAGAAGTAATTGCTGTATATATTTGATTTTATGTAACAAAAAAAAAAAAAATTGGTTGTCTGTAAAGTCGGTTTACGGACGATAGTTTTACGTGATAACGTATTCCGTAATACATAACCTAAACCTCCCAAAATTTGGTTTCAATCCGCTTATCCTTGGTGTCGGAATGATAAGAAATGTCAAAAGTGACGTTTGCAACTGTCAAAGTATTATGTTCTAATAATAATTAGTTATTCCGATACTTAACTTAGAAGACGTTGCATTTCACAAAATACTAATGTCAAAAAATTGAATTAAACATTAGAAATGCAGCCGTTTTCATGTTAAGACAAGACATACGTTATTTTCTAATTTCCATGTACGGCAAACAAAGACGACCGACCGCGTCGCGCCATGCATTAGACAACATTGCATTTATACAGCTATTTTTCTATATAAATTTGTATAAAAAAACTGTTTAGGCAAATTCTGTTATACGAAATCTATGTAAAATGTTCTCCTCTTTCGTTTAAGACTGGTTTCAAACCGATCTGATTTAAATTGAGCGAGAAATTAGCAAAAAGCACGCACAGGGTCAGGCGGAACGTTACGTTAGGAACGTTACGACCGTTAGGAACGTTACGACCGTTAGGAACGTTACGACCGTTAGGAACGTTACACTTTTTCGTACATGCAGCCGGTGTTTTATCAATTTATAAGATTGGTGATTCATCAATTTATAAGACGTTATCACGTCAAAAAAGTCAATTCGTTTAAATAATAAAAAAAATAACGTACTGGTTTTGGTCGACTTTCCCTCAAGAAATTTTTTAAGTCGCCTCCAGCCAGTAATTCTAAAACAATAAACCTCGGATGTTTGTCAAAACAAACACCGATGAAATGTACAATATTTGGATGATTGAACTTCGACATAATTAGCGCTTCCATAAGAAAATCAGTTTCGGCCGCGCTCGTTGACATTTCTGGCAAAGTCTTAACGGCAACTGGCATTTCGACGGTATCACTTTGCCGAGCCTTGTAGAATCCTTGATATACTTCTCCAAAGGCGCCTTGACCGAGTGCTCTGAAATCAAAACATTCTGTGATTCGGTGTTTAATTTTCTGAGCGCTCCGGAGCTCACCGTGTACGTACAATTATTACAATTTTCAAGAAACCAATATAATTTATATTTTAAGATCAAAAGTCACTCATATGTAATTTTATATCGTGTAAACTCACAGCGTCAACTGTTGTACTTACTTCACAAGTCTAAGTTGATCACGTGGTATTTCTTTAAGATCCTTTAATGTGTAAATAACTCCTCCGAATTCATAATTGGGATTATATTCTGTCATCATTGAATCCGATTGCATTCTTAATCGGTTTAACTGGAGTTCAGGGCCAGATAACATTTTTCTTCTCATCGTTTCATTTTTTTTGTGTACGTATCGATTATCTAAATAAAAGTGTAAATTAAAAAAAAATCCAACAAAAGCGGAATTGGTAGCGCTATACTATCTTTCTAAATTTTGTCAGGGAGTTTTGTCTTTGGCCAGAAACAAACCGAAGGTTTCGCTGAAGATAAAGAACCATTTAATTGCCAATGCATTATTAACACCAGGGGCGGATTTAATGTCCACCGTGACGTAACTGTGTCCAGCATGGACATAACTGTGTCCACGGTTGAAAAAATCACCTTTGGTTGAATCAAACTCCTAACTCCATCTACTAATACTTACACAATATTATACAAAAAGCTCCAACTGCTATTACAAAGAATATGACGATCACCATCAAAAGAGCAAACAAATATTTTGTTGACTCGGCGGGATCCTCTCTCACTGAAACGAAAAATAATTTTAAAAAAATGAGTTTCTGTGCATTAAAAAATTAACGGTTTGTGATTAGAGAAACAAATCATGATAACAGTACCAGATCCCAATATGACATTAATTGTAACAATTACAAAAAAAAATCGCCTGTGACAGACGGTCAGACACCAAAGTGATTCGTTTTGCACAGAACACTAAAAAGGTTTTCAAAATATTTATTTGAAAACTTATGTCATTTTGCTCCATATATGTAATATCGGCTCACAAAAGTACTTTTTGTGTGCTAGTGGGTGAGCGTGATTTCGGAGTCAAACAGTGTATTTCGAAAACGGATTTTTAAGATTTAAAAATACAATAAAAACACTACCCTAACAGATATTAAAAACTTATATTTTACTACAATTTTTTTTTCTTTAAAAATTTAATCAAGAATCTGGGCCTGGTATTATTCTTTTTGCTTCTCTTTCATTGATTTATTTGTTTCTTACAGATGCAAGTTCGGTTATTGCTGGAAAGCAGCCAATCAGGAGGACAAATGCAAGTTACTGTGGCCCGATGTTCGTCGAGAGCTAGACATCTGTAATCGCAGCCGCACAAGTTATTCACCGGAATGATCAACACCTCGCCGGGACCACTATGTTGAGCCGGCAGCACTTCATTATATTGAGGCATGCTACGTCTGTTGTTAATGAACGATGTTCCTCCTTCGCCGTTCGAAGTATTCAGCGCCCATGAATTACCACCTGCGGTGAGTTTTGTTTTTGAAATAAAACTACTAGATTTTATGAGGAAATAATTTTTTTAAAGAACCGCTCTTTGTATTAGCCCAAGAGCTCACGTACTACTTTTCACGAAGTGTTTGATGCACGTAGAAATTTTGAACAGCTGTACAGATAAGATAGATGAACAAGAAAAAATATGTTTGCCTGACTTACCGTGATACTACAGGTACTGCGCATACAAGTAATGCGCCCAAAAATGTATGTCGAAAAAAGTGTCTGATTGAAAGAAATCATCTTTGCATGCTTTGATTAATTGAAACATATTATGTAGGTAACCATGCCAATGAATAGCAAATATCGTATTTAATACTAGCCATTACCCGCACACCGCACGCGATTTAATAATAATAATAGGAGATTCCGTAGAATATTGTCGATGACAGCCTTTAGTAGAAGACAGATTTAATGTTATAACCACATCACTGTACCTTAAATTATAATCTTGCCGATATTATTGACATTTTTCTACAAATTACAAAAGAAACACATTTCATTTTGATCGGATTATTGTTTTTGTATTAAATCGCGTGCGGTGTGCGGGTAATGGCTAGTATTAAATACAAGTACCTGGGAGACCGAGCTTTGCTCGGAAAGTTAAATAAAATACTGATTTCATTGTTTGTATAAAATTCCAAAACCTACTTACAATATTTAAGTATTTTCATACGTCAAAAAATTGATTTTTATAATGGTAAAATTTGTAAGAAAACGATTTTTTCGAGAGATGAGACCTAGATAAAACGATTTTTTACTCCCCAAAATCCCTTTTCAGTAAATTTCATCCAAATCGTTAGGGCCGTTTTCGAGAAAATATTTAGGGACATAGGTAGGTACATAGCTAGATAGGTAGATACAAGATTAGCTCGTTTAATAATATAGGGGATATTTGCTATTCATTGGCATGGTTACCTACTTAATATGTTCCAATTAATCAAAGCATGCAAAGATGATTTCTTTCCATCAGACACTTTTTTTGATATAAATTTTTGGGCGCATTACTTGTATGTGCAGTATCTGTAATATCACGGTAAGTCAGGCAAACATATTTTTTCTTGTTCATCTATCCTATCTGTACCACTGGTCAAAATTTCTACGTGCATCAAACACTTCGTGAAAAGTAGTACGTGAGCTCTCCAGCTATATGGAGTGTTCTTCTGAGAGAAACGTCTTTAATTAGTGTGTTCTTAAATCTTAGAGAGAACAGACTAGTATATTATTATTTTACTTCATTTACCTGCATATCCACCTCCGCCGCCACCATATGTGCAGCCGCCTCCTCCACCCCCAAATCCACCGCTGCCTACCCCGTCCGTTGATATATAACAAGGCGTCCCTCCAACTCCACCGTCTATCAACGATTGTCCGTTAATTGAAGACAAATTATTCTTGGGTCCGAACCATCCTCCTCCGGCACCTAAAAAATACGCGAAAAGTTAATCTCCACGCTGATTAAAAATATTCTGCGATGTAACAGTTATTTTTGTTTGTCTTTTGTCTTTACCTGACTTGTTATCTCTGACTTGTCCATTAAAGGGTTTTCTAGTCGTATTGATGCCTTGTCCGTGCTGTAATTTGATGTCGACAAAACGTCCAATTCCAAGACCCCCGCTGCCTGCCGCAATCACCAGTGGCTCCTTTTTAGGTTCCGATGTGTGATTCACTTTTTGATACTAAAAAATAAAAATTAATTACTTCAGAAAAAATATATAATAAATTCGCCATATATGACCTTCATGAGAGGCAGACTAATTAAAAATATTTTTTTATAAAATACCACAAAAATGTAGGTGCCTCCGCCTCCTCCGCCGCCGCCATCTTGTAACATAAGATGAAGAACACCATGTATTCCCGTTAATGTATGGTTGCTATCATTTGGTTGTACTTGACATGGCGAGTTAAATTTTTTACCCAAAGACTAAAAATAACAAGTGAACTAGTGTAAGTACAGAAACCCTAAAAGAAGGGGCATAAAATTATAAATACCTTTATGCAAGCATCGGATCCTTCTTGACCGACAAGTATATAAAGTCGTTCTCCTTTGAAAAGTTCTACGACAGCTCTTACAACGGATGCCCTCGAAGAGCCCATACCTCCTGATCCTTTGCCGCCACTCGCTCCTTTCGCAATAATTCTAAAAAAAATTGGTTGTCTGTAAAGTCGGTTTACGGACGATAGTTTTACGTGATAACGTATTCCGCTCGAATATCATATTTAATAATCACGCACAGGGTCAGGCGGAACGTTAGGAACGTTACACTTTTTCGTGCATGCAGCCGGTGTTTCATCTTTTTATATTGACGTGATTCATCAATTTATAAGACGTTATTACGTCAATAATTTATATTCTATTTCTCCTATCTTCTACATAATATAATAATTATAATAATTCGAATCTATGATATTGCATCTTTCGCTTCAAATTTAGGTTAATTTTATTTATGAACTTTCTTTCTTTCGTATTTATTTTAAGTCTCAAAGATTAACTGTCATAATATTTTGAAAACAATTGTTTCATTGTTTATATAAAATTCCAAAACCTACTTACAATATTTAAGTATTTTCATACGTCAAAAAATTGATTTTTATAATGATAAAATTTGTAAGAAAACGATATTTTCGAGATCTAGCTAAAACGATTTTTTGCCCCCCAAAATCCCTTTTCAGTCAATTTCATCCAAATCGTTAGGGCCGTTTTCGAGAAAAGCACGCACAGGGTCAGGCGGAACGTTAGGCGTTACACTTTTTCGTGCATGCAGCCGGTGTTTCATCAATAATTATAAGATTGGTGATTCATCAATTTATAAGACGTTATCACGTCAAAAAAAAAAAAAGAATATAACCGGTATATGAGATTTCTTTGTTGCCTAGATTAAGGAAGAGGGAGGTGATTTTGATAATTTTAACATTGAGTCACACCGCCCCGACATTTATGTTTATTGCGCAAAATCACAGAAAAGAGGGCCATATAGTTGTAGAATCACCTACCACCGACAATGAATAATTGACTATCGTTGTAAAATTGAAGATTCATTGCCACATAATTTATATGATTTATTGTTAGTATAACCGATTGCTTATAATTTGTATGTTATCCTACTTACGTGTAAAAACCATCGGTCGGTACAATCCATTTCTGAATGCCTTGAAGAGTGTTTTTCCTTTGAACATCAACCACAACAGGTGTATTGTTGTAAGCTTTAGTGCAGTTGTCTTGGACTGGGCCCATTCGGCCTGATGCTCCACAAGTAGTAAACTTGTAATCTATAAGCATTTCATAATTTACTTTTAAACAGATATTGCACATTATTGACGCTCAACAACAACTGAGACCATAAACACCTAAATGTTACTCCATTGTAGAAGACAATTCTTTGCGAACACAAATTCTAATTTCTACAATGTTTTAATGTAAAGATGAGTAGTTGCATTAAAGGATGATAGGTGGCGACACATTACATGATAGTGTTATCTAACATATTAATTTGAATCTGACGGAACCAATCTTTTTCATGTGATTGATTTGATGAGAATTATATTTCCTACTCTACTAGGGTAATTTTAATGATTTACTTACATGTTTCATTGACGAAATCTTTATGTGTTTCCTTGAAACTATCTTCATCGAATATTTGCGGGTTCCAATAGTTGTATCCATTTAAATCTTTAGCGGGAATGTTTAACCCAAAACACTCAGGACTCAAGCTTATATCGTCAAGTGCGATGTCGCTGGGTCTAATGCCCTTTTTGGCGTCAAATTGCAAAATATACCTATAAATTTAATATACTTTAAAGTGAACACAGTTACAACACCGAAAGCAATTAAAAAAAATGTTTTGTTGAACTTTAACCTGTAACTAATTTTTGGAAGAATGACGTCATTGCGCTTCCATTTATCTCCATGGTCAGCAAAACTCCACCAAATTTCGCGTGTCTCGTTTTCTTTCGGTTTTATCATTGTTATCATCAAAGCCAGTCCACTTTTATGGTAACCGAACTGGTGATAATAAAACCGTATCTAAAAAATAAATTTAATTTTCAATAACCTAAAAAATTTACACTCTGACGGTGTATCAAAAGTTATAAAATATAAGCTGAAGCTTATTTGTTATTTGGTGACAGTCAATTGTTTTCGGCATATGGCATATTTTAAATTTTCGATTTTGCACCTCAATCAATGCCGTGCCATCAATAATCTCTCGCGTGCCATAGGCTCGCCACCCATGGCCTAAGCTACCAAATACATCGGTGATCTACAAGTAAAACGTACCGAACACGAATTGTAATATCTGGAGCTAACGTTGCTGTGCACCTGCGGTGGTGGATTCAGTATAACGCTGTACAGCGATGCAGTCGAGGCAAACACGAGTCTCTTCTCGGCTCCGACCATGTCCACGTACAAGTAGTGACCTGTACTGTTGAGATAAGTGTGATCTCTACTCGGTCCTGTTTTGTTTGGCATACTGCCATCTTGATGAGACCACAATATCTCGCGACCTTCACCGTTATGCCATCCGCACCAACCCTCCTCAAAATCACAACGGGCTCCGAACGGAATTTTATCTACGAAGAAAAAAATATTATTAAACTTTGGTTATAATGAATTAAACTTTCACTTATCTGTTATTTTTATATATTTAAAACGCTAGGTACAGTTTCTTTCTATTATATTCGACAATCGAAGTTGACAATATAGGTTATGTTTGATGGTTATGTTCGTGTTGTGTAAATGTGAACTTGTGTTCGGTTATTCTGCTGTTAAAAATCTTAGATTAAAGAATGCGTTGTAAAACATCGTGTAATATAAGTTGACTAAATAGATTCAGTTTATAAAGTCATTATTTTGCTTATTTGTATGTTTATTATGCCGCTGTTGCAATTTCTAACAAATAAGAATTTCAAAAACTAACCGCAGTCTTGCTGTTCATCTTCACCGTAAATACAATCGCGATTGATATCGCAGACTTGCGTCGTGTTGATGCAAACATTCGTCGTGGCGCATCGGAATTGATGCGGGACGCATCGGTTCTGTTTTGCTCTCTCGGGCCAGCATTGGACCAATCGTATGTTATCGACTGCTATATGCGCAGGAGCTAAACTAGGATTTACTTCCAACATAAGACGGAATTCTTGTGACTGACGGCCAATTTTAAATGCAAATTTCTGCCAACTGTGAAAAATAAAATCAAACAATAAGTTTACACATTGATAGTCAACTGTTGCAAACTGTACGGCTCATGCGCTTGCGCTGTACATATGCTTGATAAATACCTTTCATATGTGTTTCCATACATTTCATGGACAATCCATGACATGTCTCCGACATCGATATCGGTGTACTGACCGATGATCTTAATATTGGTAGCATTCATATTGCCCTGATGTAGCCACAATTCGAGACGACATTCTTCTCCGCTCGGTGCTAACCGTGGTGATGTTACATTTTTAAGTTCTCGAGCCGTAGACACACGTAAAAATAGAAAATGACCTGAAAGCAAAATTAATACACGTCAAATTATTATTTATAATTGATTGATTTGTACTTATTTATTACCGCTAATATAGTCTATAATCTGCTTATTTATTACAAAAAAAAACCTTTAAAAATAACATTTTTTCGCTAGATTTTTAGATTTCAGTAAGTTTTTGGAATTTCTCTAAAAGATCGCGCTCACTTGTCAAGCATGGACCAGCACACCACGGAGCAGAAAAACCTGTTCGTGAAAGTATACCCATGTTATTTAACGGAGTAACGCACATTACACCTGCAACCAGCACCGATCGTCAGTCGGTCGTCTACAATTTCTGTCTTGCCGTGCTGGACCGATCTAGTATGCTAGTGATGTGTCGTTTGTGAATTCGTACCAAAAGTTGCAAGTTTGTGTTGTGCTTGTCGTGCTGGTTCGTGCGTAACAAGTGTGCGCGGTCTTTAAGACCTTTGATAATTTTTTTGAACTCTTCTGACATAACTGAGGCAATGAGAGGCCAGAGCTGCGTTTCAATCACGTAGGTTATGATGGGATAATTTTCCGAGGTGAAATGTACAGGAAATAATAACTGTTATTAGAAATATTTAAAATCTTGGAATAAATAAAAGAAATCAAATTAAGCTACGTCATTAATAATAAACATTTTCTATTATTGATACGGTGTTATAATAGTTTCTATAATATATTTGACGGTTATGATTTAAAATTTTGATTGTTGATTTTCTGCTTGCTATTGGCGACCGTTATTTATTATTTAAAGCAGATAATCTAATTTACAGAAAGTTAATGCGGATCATATAAAAAGCTCGTGGTTATAACCTTTTAACTTGAACAGTTCAACGCACGTAGTATCATAGCCTAAGTACTTATCTAATGTCTTTACTCGTATGGTAGTATAAATAGTTGAATGGCATTAAATGACGTTCAACTGTTTACATTTTATAACACGGGCGCCGGCGATGGGCGCATGCGCACGTGAACAAAAGACGAACGGCGCCCGGTTATTTCTATGGCAACGGCTGGGGACAGTGCGCGGGATATCTCGACGAGTTCTTATTTTGCTAATGCGTACCACGGACAGGTCGTCGCGTAGGACAAGTGAGGCAGTGCTTATTGTTCGTTGACACTGCAATAACTAAAATATTTTAATTAATTTGAGATTATACAATTTATTTTCTGGTTTTTATTATAGGTATAGGTTGGCATTCTCGAAAAATATTCTAAGTCTCGGATAAGACTGACGAACAATCGAGAAAACAAAAATATAAAATATGTTTTGTTTTATTTTTGTACTTATTATTGTTAAACATCGACGTGGGGGCAACCACAGAAAAGGGCCGATAACAAAAAAAAAAATATTAATCTGTAATAGAAGTGCGTAGTATCCACAAAATTGAGTATATCTCAGAGATATTTAATATAATATATTTAATACCTATTTTATATTAAATATCTCTGGTATATCCCACTACGGCTTTACCATCGAAATTTCTACAATAGTCCCGTCATTCCCACCATAAAATGCTCCGTTTCTCACACCATGTCAAAGTTACAGTCACATTTGATAATGTAATGTAATGATAATTGTAATGCAACTATGTATTTAAAAAAATAACTTAACTCATTGTTAATGACTGCTGCAAACAAATAACATGTGAGCTTCGCCCACAAAAGATCACGGGGGAGGTGAAACTTCTTTAGAGTTATGAACTCGTTTCATTGATGCACTATCCATTTTGCGTTACCAAAATTTCTCCAATATTCTTTCGCTATTGAATCATTTTCCCTTTAATTTTGTGTTATAATACGCGCCCACGATTTTAAAAGGCTCGGAAGTTAGATGCGAATGCGGGCTTGCAATATATAACAATAACAACTTGACAATAGCATACTCGACTGTACTTTAAAGCAGGAAAGCGACAAGTGACAAAGGCAACGAGCGATCACGGCCAATCATATCGACGAGCGCATGTTCAGTGTAGGTAGCTGGGAGGTGGTGGGAGTCACAACGGCTCTAAAATGCGCCTTTGCGACGCTGTTTGTGACTAACTTCCGAACCTTTTAGATTCGTGGCGCGTACTATATCTCTTTTATTTCCTCGCCATTGAATCATTTCTCCTTTAACGTTACTGAAAAATTCAGACAGTACGTCGCTATAGAAGTTTCACTTAAAAAATTCTAGCTTTCAAAACAGACATTTTTCAGTCAAATTGGTGAGCTTTATATACAGACAGGTAAAATAAGCAAATAAGATATTACGCGTGCTATCGTGGACTGCACATTTTTTGTTGGATTTCTGTGATCAGAGTGTTATGCCATTTCGTTCACCCGCCATACCAATACATTAATCAATCTGCACATTGATTGATCAATACGTCAATCTGCATTAACATTAAGCCTGAATGGTCGCTTACTACATAAGTGTGCAGAAAATCAAGTTATATTATTGTATTTCCGTTAATTTCAAAACTACGTCAGGTATCTTGGTTTATTATTGCGGTTAACAAATATAGCAACTAATGGACACGCCGTAGTGAGTTAGTAGCGTCACAATTAAAAAAAGTGTGCATGTATAGAAGTAAAACATGTAAACAATACATATATACTAGAGATAGACATAAATTTCGTCTTCCGGACCACCGATTGACGAGATCACGCACCGCCCCGGACTATTATGCTTTAAAACTTTATAACAATTAACTACCTGCGTCAATAAAACAGTATAATCTACAAAAATTTAAAAACCATGTAAAACAATTGCTAACGGATAATTGCTTCTATTCTGTGGAAGAGTATTTAATTCATACATTTTAAATGTGTTTGTGTTGACTTGCAACTATTGTATATACAATTGTACCAAATGTTGTTAATATATATCTATCTATCTATTTATATTGTTAGCGGCAAAGAATAACCATAGCCAGGATATACCAAGAATTACAAAAACTCACGGAGTTGCCTCGTCACGAATTTCACAAAACGCGCCTATAAAGAAATGTCACCTCAACAGACAAAAATGATCTTATGACTCCTTCATTCCGTCAACATTTTTCAATATACAAACAAGCAAAGTTTACAATTTTTAGATATAGATAAATAAACAGGCAAAAATGATGAAAAATGAAATTTCGTTCTGGGAATCTTTAAAACTGTACAAATACAGACCAAGTTACGATTTTATTTATTTGTATTGATTAAACTAACTTCTGCATAATTCATTAAAAAACAACTCTCGCAGTATGTGGACTTTGTAATTCGTTGCTATACCTATATAGAAACAGTGGAATTGTGTATTGTTATATGACGTATTGACATATTGGCAAAAACGTGATAGTTGTTTGTAATGGGAAATCAGTGACTTGCCTCTTCGCGAAATTAACAAATTACTTCAAGTAAAAATAAAAATGATTGTTTTATTTTGATAGTCCTGTAAGATAGTGGTCTACCGGACATTATTTACTCGCTCGCCCGCCGGTTTGATCTGGTGATTATTCCGATTCAACTTTAAATAATTTAATTTGGCGTGCCGCCTCTGAATAATTGTAACAGCGCGCACACATGTGCGCACTCATGTTAAATAGGTAACGTTTCTTGCCAAGAAATTATTCGTTCTTCAATGTCGACAACTATTGGTCAAAACAAAAATCTACTCTATGGTCAACGCTCAGTTGTCTTTACAATTTCGCGAATAAGGGGCCATTCAAGTATTACGTAAGCACCAAAGGGGGGAGGGGGTCTTTGCTTAGCTTATTTTTGATGACATGGGGGACGGGGGGATCTAGATGGTGATTATGTCGGCAACAATTACTTTAAAACAGATTTTAAAAAAATATATACCAATGTTTAGGATAAGCATAGGAGGGGGGGCTAAGAGCTTTGCTTACTTTTGCTGACAAGAGGGAGGGGGGTCAAAAATGACTAAAATTCTGCTTACGTAATACTTGAATGGCCCCTAACTAACAAAACAACGCAAATTTTACCAAAACGGTTGTCATCTTGTCTATTAAAAAAGACGATGATCTTAATAAAGTTTAATATATTACCAAAGAGTTCAAGGCTTGAAAAGATCTCAAAAGGTGTCTATCAGACAGTTTCAATTAAAAAAAACAAACAAACAAACAAATAACGAAACAAAAACAAATTATTATTATATGGAATGCCTAGAAGGACATTTTCTCCAGAAACGAAATTTTAAAATAATTAATTTAATGTTGTATCATCGGGTCTTAGTATCTACTGCAGTAATCGTTCCCCTTGTTATCAGACTTGTCGCACCATAATGAATAAATCCATAGAAGATTAGAAAACACATTTTTTTCAATCCTCTACTTACCTAACCGTTAAAAAATTATACACAGATTTAGTGTTTAATAGTAATAAAATAGGTATTTTGATTGAATATTGAACAGCGTCAAATGCGGGGTGGTAACTTGATTAGAAATATTTTCCTGGATTGCATTTATCAGGAAATAATAGTAACGGTATCGGGACAGGATATCCGTCATTCAATTTCCCTTTTACACCGAGTGGTGTGAAATAATTTGATCTACAAATAACTACGATCTCTTCCTTATCTACCAACGCAACTGCCATACTACATTTATATGTTTTGGATTTATTATTTGGTGCGTGAATACAGATGACGGTCAATATAGCCAATAATGTTGTTTTGGTCTTCTTGAATAGCATAGTTCTGAATCCGGTTTGAAAGTAAGGAACCAATTTCGAATATAGGATTGCAATCGAAGTTTCCTATAATTGATGGTTAATTAAACCGATCTTAAATATCCTTAACAAAATTTGTCTGTCAGACGGTAATTCCGATTATGAGATTTGGACACAGCATTAAACTCGGTAAACTAAGATGAATGTGCGTATAATGTTCCCACCCCCAAATCCGTTCTTTTGCACCCGAGTGAAACCGGGACGGACCGCTAGTAATTATATAAATGGTGAAAAAATGTCAGGGTTTAAATATTTAAATTTTAAGAATACCGATAATATTCTAAAATAGTGAGTATTTGACGGTTCACCCAACATTATTTTATTTTCCATCTAGCCGTTATAAGAACGACAGGATATGGTTTTCAAAATATTTGGCCCATTTTTGAGACAATTATTATTATCATTTTCTGATTTTACATTTACTAAGATATTATAAAATAGTGATCGTTTGCGGACTGAACTATTAACGGATCCAGGACGATAAGATTATATGATTTTATTGTAAGAAGCTACGTCAAAAAGCATTCGAATTTACTGAAAAAAACTACAAACGGCATTAAAATTCAATGTAACCCATACTGAAATTATTCCTAATAATAAACAGTGGACTATTGTTATTCAGGAAATCTAACTCAATATTTAGTAAGCTGAGATTTTCTGTGAATGCAAACAATAGAATGTTTGGAATAACTTACCATCGGTGTTGTTATCAGCATCCCATTTTGGCCCGACATTGACCAGATCTCGGGCGCTAGTGACTTTGAAATTTCCGGAAGGACTCCATGTCCAGTCGCATTTGCTTTCGAACGTGCATTCCTTTCCTTTCTGGGTGTCTTCGTACATAAATCGGCCATCCGACATTAGATAATTGGTGGAGGCCGCCAATGTCGACAATTTTGACCTTGTCGAGTTGCCTCTTTTGCCCGAATTAATCGTCTGTTTCAGTTGTTTGAAAATGTCTTTCCGGGCTCCGCTGATATGATCCGTGTCGAACTTGTTTTGCGCATCTCTTTCGTTTCTGTTCCTGTTTGGCGAATTGGTAAAGGATACCAGCGACGCGTTATGATATTGCTGCAAGGAGTGAGCCGGAGGCGGAGCTACGTGGAAATCACTTGTTTCTAATAGCTTTCGAATGTTTCTCGATTGGGGCATGAATCGTTTTTCTTTAAAGAAAATTATGTTGTTCGTTGCCGTTATGACAAACGTTTCTTTTATTCCACGCGATGCTGGAATTTCGTGACTTAACGAATCAAATATTTTGGTATGTTTTAATGGCAGATTTGTAATGTTGCGATGCCAGTTGTGATGTTTGGCATACTTCTTTTTATGGTGAAATCTTGTTTTTCTCACGTTTTCTTCTTTGTTTGTCTTGTGATTTTTGTTAATGTTTATTTGTTTAGTTTCTCCGTCTTTTGTTTCCTTGTGGTTATTTACATTAAACCTTTTGCTCTCATCGTGTGTTAAATTTGTATTTAATAACCCTGTATTTTCCATATTTACGATTGCTTGTTTTTCTTTTGAAAATAAATAATTGGATGGATTTCCAGTCGTTTGACCGTTTTTCATGCTTTCATTTTCCGAGGAAGACTTATTAATATTCAATGATGCACTTTCAGCTTCTCCCAATGTTGATGGTTGCTGCTGCTGATTTTCGTTTGTTTTGGTTTCTTCGAAATAGAGATCTTCCGTGTCTGTAATAGACTGTTCGGTTATTATTTCGAACAGTATATTTGGCACCGACAGGCTCAGTGACGGCGAGTCATTTGACTCGTCCTTTGAGTATTCGGAATGCTTGTCGTGTGATTTCGTCGGAGCTTTTCGTTCTGACGATGAATCGTTTAAAGCTATTAATACTGATGATCGATCAGTCGTTGGCGATGATGTCGAACTGTTCGATGACGTTAATACTGATGAATTAGATAAATGCTCAATCCCTTCCCTCTCCTTATCGCGATACGGTTTCCTTTGAACTTTCTTATAATGTGAACCGATCTGCAGTTCTTCTTGCCGAACATTTTCTACAGAAATGTCGGTCGTCTTATTTTCTAGACTTAACGATGACAGTTTATATAAATAATTGTCTTCTGACGAAGATTGTTGAAAATCTCTCAAAATATTTTCATGTATAATGTTTTTATTCGTATTTGTTTTTTCGTCCAAAGGTGAAGTTTTCTTTGAGGAACCATTTTTTATTATTTGTAGTAGAAATAATGATAAATACAACACAAAAATTTTATATATTTCCATGTTGAAACATAGAAATGTGTGTCCTTTTTTATTGGCAAACAGTTTTCATTTTAGCGGTTAACATTGTTAAAATGTAACCAAGAGCAATCATTATTTTCTTTGATTTATTGTTTTTTTTTATTCGTTGTATTTTTATTGTTTTAAAGTGAACGGATTTAATTTGTTTTTATATAAGTAACTTATCGTTTGTTTTATTTTCATTTTAAATCCTGCAAATAAGACACGATTATTTAACTGTTTAAAGTTCAAAGGTTACAAAACTAAAAATCCAGTTTCACGAGATTTTAGATTAAAGAACATAGAAGTTTGTAATAGATAAGGTAAACGATCACATCTTAAAAATGTGTAATTATATAATCAAATTTCTAAATAGATACCTAATTCTTTATATTATTATAAAGAAACAATTCTAAAAGCGCTTTATTCACAAAAAAGTTAAAACGGAGCGTTCTGATTTTTTTGTTTTTGATAATATATGAACATTAATAAAAAAAAAATGAAAGCGGTGACGTCGTACCTGCGGACAAAAGCTTCAATTAAAAAAAAGGTACTGTGTACTTTACACTACACACTACAGAAATAAAAGGTATTTGTAAAAAAAAAAACGACTGCCGGGAGTGAACCTACGACCTTTAGGTTACGAGGTAACCGTTTTACCTCGTCGCCACCTTAGTTAACGTTCTTTACATTTTCAACCTCATGAATCAATTTTACCCCACAGTGCCAAAAGATGTTGCGTGAGGTTCTGGCGCGTTATAAGTGAAACTTCTTAGGTTCTAGCATCTGTTGACGTTTTTATTATTTCAGGATTAGGAAATGGGCATCTGGAATGTGTTACCGTGGCCAGAAAAAATGCTACGTTTACACACAGTACGCACTGCGCATGCGTATAGAGTGCGTGTGGCGTTTTACAGAGAGATTTGAAACGATTCTCCCACTCTTTTCTCTCAACTTCCGGTTTAAGAAGGGGAAGCGTTTCATTTTTCGTCTGATCGAAGCCAATTTGCCCCGCCAGACCTAAAGAAGTTTCAATTCAATAAAAAAATGTAAATCGGACTGTCGAAAGAAAATGGCTTGTGCTTTAAATAAATAGTTTTGTGTAAAAATTCATTTGGAATGATTAGCTACTACGAGTTGATGCACCCGTTACCTCAACCATATCTACCCGTTAATGCCACCATCTACTCTATTTGATTTGTTTATTAATACATTGTATCGATTGAAGGGTGATCATGTAGTTAAAAGGTCAATCTTTAGCAACTGTATTTACGTACAATAATCGTGTGCGAATATACAGGTAGGTCCAAAATTATCGACTTATAAATCGTTATCGTTCACAAATGAAAGCTTTTCTGATTTTTTTTCAAAATACCTACGTTTAAAATACAAAAATGAAAATTTTAATAAGACAATTTGTCGATTGGCTGAGAATATTTAAGAACTAAAAGTGTACGTCAAATATTTCTGGTTTATCAACTATAGCGGCCCGGTCCGACTTCGCCCGAATTTGTAGATTACCACGGTTTTTTCGTTGACTTACGTTGCAAAACTCGTCTCAACGAAAAGCGCTTTTTTTATTAAAAGTGCATTTTTGACAACTTGGTCATTCATGCAAAAAAATAAAATAAAGTAACAAAAATATACATCGTACATTAGCTTACAGCTAGATAGGGAACAATTTGTATTGTTGGTTCACTTTAGAAACTTTTATATTTTATTATATATGTGTCCGTTTTCTTTGTAAATTTGGTAATCTTAAAAAGCGCTTTTATTTTAACGCGATAATATTATAGCCAATGTCCATCGTAAAGGTACATTCTAAATATTGGTGAAAATTTTTTTTAAATTGGATGAGTTGTTTCGGAGATTATCTACTACATCCAAACTTTACCTCTTTAACATATAAGTATATATATTAGTATATATAGATAGACGAGGAATAACCAGGAATAATTGTATTAAAAGATCCATCTACACTAACAAATGTTCTCGTAATGCCAAACATTTATATAAACAATTAATATCTGTGAAATAGATTTTAGGTAACCGGACAAAAAAACAATAGGTCGGAGTCTTACGGGACTGAAGGACCATCGAAAAAATAATAATAATAATAAAAACAATCAGCATAAAAATTTGTATTTGTGCTTATTTTTCTTGTAAAAAGAGTTTCGGGTACTCTCAAGCAATATACAGTATTAACATTCCGTTTAATCTAAAAAAATTGACTGCTTACTAAGGGGGGACAGTATAGAGAGTTGGTCACTTCCGTGACATTTCAATAGTAATTCTAGCACAAATTTAGGGGGAGCAGATGTTTACACATAAAAAATTAGACTGGGATCGGTCAAAAGTTGCCCGGTAAAAATTATTGCCAGCTCAGACCTGGTGTGAAACTGCCCTTAATAATCAATTTTACTTGCTGTGAACATGCTTTTCTAACAGTGACTATAGATTTTATAATTTTTTTATAGTAAGAAGTAAATAAAAATTATAATTATTAAAAAAAAAATGAAATGAAACTGCACAAAAATGAAAATAACTAAAACTAAAAAGTACAAAGCAAGTCGGAAAACCTCAACACGCAGTAATTTATTTAATTTATTTAAAAATAAAAGGAAGAGGGCATATTCAAATATTATATGTCACTCCCACAATTACGACGAATGTAACGACACCTCACATGTTAAAATCCATCAAGCCGTTTAGGCTACAGGCGTGCGGCGTGGCAAAGAAATATACATATACACTCGAAAAATATTACCCTCCTTCTGTGGCGGTCGGGTAAAGATAGGTTTAGAGCCATTTTGTAAAGTTCGCTCCTACACAGTATAAAGCTTTGGAGTTTCAAACGTTAGAGCTGCCCTACAATCCCAGCGGGTCTTGTTTCCACCTACATCTACACACACCAACATGTTTCGTATAAAAACGATTTGTCTGCCGAGGTCAGTGGCGCACGGAACACATCGACTCCTCTTAATTTAAAAAGATAAAGTGTTATTAATTATACCATCAATGATGAATTTTGTTTTATCAGCTATTCATACTAAAATAAGGTTTTTATTGATTTGAAAACTTCCGAAAGTACTAACTTTCTTTTTATGATAACAAATGTTTGTATGTCGCAAACAATATCAAAAACTACTGAACCGATTTGAAAAATTCTTTTGTTTTTAAAAGCCTATTTCGTAATTACTAACATGAGATTAAACATTATTATATTACGACAAAAAACGTATTAGCAATAAGTGAAAATGTTAAGCCAGTCGGGAATACCGGATGTTATAATTATTTATGAGTTAAATTGGTGCACATCAGTTAAACTATAAGAAAAATAGAGCAGCAAGTACTGTCTGAATCGGGTCAGTAGTTTTTCAAATAACCCGCAACAAACTGACCAGGCAAAAAATTCTAAAAATGTATAAACATTCAAATTAGAATGACAGATGCTCATAACCTAAAAAATGTGATCAAAGGCAATAGACAGTAAAGCTGAAGCTTTGCGTCGCTTCCGTGATATTTTACCAAGTCGCCATAATGAAATTGAAAGTGCGGGGGCTCGTAAATATGTTGACATTTTATAAATAAATGTAATAAAATATGGATCTACGGTTTTGATAAAAAAGCGGTCGTTACGTTATTGCGTAGGTACATCTGCAGTCACCCTTTGACATTAACATTTTAAGCAGACCCATTTTTGCGTATATAATATTATATTATATAATACCTACACATTTTCACGTGGAAAATGGTTTTAAAAATCCCAACGTTTACCTATATTAAGAGTAAAGTTTTGTGTTGGGACTAACAAACTTTTGAGCGTGTCAGTTGCTAGCTAAAAATGGACTATTTCCATTCTACTTTTATTTATAACGACGATATGCTTTAAATGCAGTCCGTATTTACGTAATCAATACTAATTCTATAAAATTTTAACGGGATCTCTGTCTGTATAAGGGAGCGTTCACAAATTACGTGAGGCAAATTTGGCGATTTTTCGACCCCCTCCCTTCTTGGTGAGATGCCGTGAGATTTTAATCGACCCCCCCCCCCCCCCTGTAATCTCAAGTGAGATTTTTCAAAATGCTTATTTTTAATGTATTGTTTGCATATGATTTAGCCATATTTTGGTGGAGAAACATTTTTTACTTCATTTAACCCAGTTCTCGCATTTTTTACTGTTTCACGCGGAAAAAAAATTGCGTGATATTTTCCGAGACCCCTCCTCTTCCTCACGTGAAATTGGGCGAGGTTCGGCTCGACTCCTTCCCCCCTTAAAGGCCTCACGTAATTTGTGAACGCCCCCTAATGGTACTTAGTATAATTTTTTTTAATGCAGAACGATATGATATGTTAATTTCAATAAAATTTTAAAACCTAAGAAACATTGAACTGTTTAACAGCAATATTTTTTTGGAATCTATATTAAAAATAAATTATGAAATGATTTTTTGTTTTTGTCGGAAGCTTTTTCTATACTTAATAAAAAAAATCTCATCTTTTCAATGGAATTTTAACATGGAATTGCCGCCACCTTATAGTCTAAGAGCTATCAAACATTTTTGGATAGATATATTTGAGTGAAAATTTCATTGGTGCAGTATTATTATTATTATCCATTTTGCGTTACCAATGTTTCTCTTATAAGTATTTCACTTCAAAAACAAAAGTGCTATGAAATATTTTTTTAGGTCGACTTGAATCAAAATGACTCAAATGGTTAAAAAGATAATAAAAAAATTAAATGTCGCGTATTCCGTACTGTCACGAAGCAAACGGACAAAATATACGAAAGAAGCGTAGTTTTTTTTAAGACGTCACTTTGGTAGGTCGTTGCATATTCTGAAAGTCTATTCTATTTATATCTGTAAGTATAATTATAGATGCGATACGACGTTGTTTAGTGACGACTGTTTGCGGTTTGAACGTAAACATCAACTGTCGGAGACACTGACAACATGATGGCAAAGCGCATGATATGAAATTATTTAAGGAAGACCGATAATAAGATATATTTAACAAAGGCAACGGTCTCTTTGTTCACCATGTCATGGCCTACTAATAGGGTTGCCGACCGTCCTGAAATAGGGAGGATGTTTTGGATTTTGAACCCTACTGGAAGGACGCTGCAGAACGCATTAATTAAAAAAAATGGATCGTTTACACTGCACACTACAGAAGTGAAATTTACGCAAAACATACATCTATACTAATATATAAATACTGCTTTTTATCGACAAAAACTTTTGAACGGTAACTCCGATCATCATGAAATTTGGACACACCATTCATCTCGGTAAACTAAGATGAATGTGTGTACTCATGTTCCTTCCTTCCCCATTCGTTCTTTTATACCCCGGTGAAACCGGACGGGACCGCTAGTAAACAATATATGGAAAAAATGTTCCAGATTGACATTTACAGAATAAATATTTAAAATTTAGCTCGTTGTAGTCATGTGTGCGGTCGAAATTTAAACAGATTTTCTAACAATGCAGCCAACAACGGCTGGAATAAAATAAAACACGGATACAACGCCGCTTTCAAGTTTTAATATCAATGCTTTCGGTGGTATCCGGCAACATTACTCAAACGCGCTAATGATCTAGTTTTTTTAGCCCATTTTTTTTTCTTTTTCACAACAAATAAAAAGTAATTCAACTGATTATGGTAATCATTACGGGGTACGCTAATAAAAAAAACGTTATTTTAAGTTCGTGTACAAAATTTGATACCTATATGTACCTATAATATTTAAAAATTAATGTCTGTCTGTTTGTTTGTTTGTTCGTATCCTATAAATAAGCCAGATTATTTAGACCCAACTAAATGAACTGGCTTATTTATTTTTCATTTTATTAAATACTAAATTTATAGATATTAAAATTTCAAAATGCTTCAATTACTTTTTTTTTTTCAAATAAAATTTCGCAAACTTAAAAATTCACGGCTTGGCTAGGTTCAACTACCCTCCAGCCAGGTCTTCTATTTTGTGTTCAGACATTACAAAAAAAGTGTTAAACAAATTTTTACTCTGCCTTAAATCCCTACCCAAAAATATTTGATAGCTCTTGATCTATTAGGAGTTTATTTTATTTACTAAATAAAGTTTGATCGATAAAACTAAGCTCAGATATGTTTAAATAATTTTAATTAACACTTTAGATACACTTTTATTGCGATATTACTCTCAAATTTAAAAATAAACATCTCAATGATTATATAAATATTTACACCGACGATCGAGGAATGGATCCCATACTGTCTTCGCTGGTTGTAAACATAATATGAATTCCTTTGAAAATTTCGCGGAAAATTACATTCATGTTTTCATTGTTATTTTAGAAATGAAACTTTTTTATGTCAAACTGTTTTAGGCGCGCTAGGGGGATAAATTGCCCTGAATCAAAACTCTTCCCTCTTCAACCGGCAGTTGAGTGGAAAGAGTGGGAGAATAGTTTCTACGTCATACGTACTCTACACGCATGCGCAATGCGTACTATGTCATGTGTGTATACGTAGCATTTTCGCGGTAACAAATTCCACATAACCGCATTTCCTAATCCTTAAATAATAACAGCGTCGACAAATGCTAGAACCTAAGAAGTTTCACTTCTGACGCGCGACAGTCTCACGCCGCATATTTAAAACGCTGATTATTTGGACTTGCTATTCAAACGCGTTTTTTGACTAAACCGGCAAGCGCAAAATAGGTCATATGCATGATTTTTTTTTATATTTTTAATAGATTATTTAGTCAGCCATAATACGGAAAAAAATTGATAATCATTTAAAAATGTAATATTATCATAAGAAAAAAAATATTAAATTTCACATTCAAAAATAGACAGTTTAAACAATCGGCCATGTTCGCGGGCTTATGTGACGTCATGATATACGATGCATGCCAATCTTGATGTCAAATTGTCAATGTTCTAAATGAAGTTTATTTGTTGTTTTCTCTAAATACTGACATAATCTTACTGTGAGACGACATCGTCGTCATGGAAACTGTTGTTGATATATACTCTGACGTCACGATGCGTTTTGAGAATTCGAAAATAGCGCTTATTTTCTACATTTCTTTTTTATTATTTGTATTTTTTTCAGTGATTAGATTAATAAAATAACCATTACGTTATGATCAAGAACTAAAATATATTTCGAAATAAAAATTTTAACCAATTTGGAGTTTTATGCATATGACCTATTGTCGAAAGTATGCCAGGTCTGGATATTTTAGATCAAAATTATATTGAAACACAATTTAAATTAAAAAGATCAAAAATACGTTACGTAATCCATAGACAGCCGGGTTCACACGCGTCAACTAAAATGTTCAATGACTGATTCATCAACACTGAACAAGTTATGAATATTTGTTTTTCAGTAATTTAGAAAATATTTCTACTTTTTGTCATAATGATCAGTATTGCGTCATGAAAGGCAACTGAAACGTGTCAACTCGTGTCGGGTGTCGATATAGTTCATTAATAGTTCATTTTGTTTACTCCTACATTTTTTTAAATCACGTGTGAACGCGGCATTAGATGTACAGTTAGTATTAGATCGAACAATATCCATTTTCACGATTGTTGTCTTTTTAACTCAAAAACACTGAATCAATTTTGATCGTTTTTATCCATCAAGCAACAAGATAATATTACATCAACGCGAGAGAAGCCTCGGGTAAAGGCTATTATAAGATACTAGCGGTCCCGTCCGGTTTCACCCGGGTGTAAATGATACGAATGGGGAAGGGAGGAACATGAGTACACACATTCATCTTAGTTTACCGAGATGAATGTTGTGTCCAAATTTCATGATGATCGCCGATCGGAGTTACCGTTCAAAAGTTTTTGTCGATAAAAAGCAGTATTTATACTTTTCTTAACTAATAATTTTTTTTTTTAATTAATTAAATAAAATTAAAATAAATTTAAATGTAAGCCTTAGAAGAAAGCAATGTAGAAAATAAAAAAAAAATAAAAATGTATTCGCCCAACGTAGGGCTCGAACCCACGACCCTGGTATTGACAGTTGTGTGCTCTACCGATTGAGCTAGCCGGCGTTGTATTCTGACAACGCTAATATGAGTATATTTAGTTAGTGCATTTCTCCTGAATAAAAGCTTATTTTTGAGATACATTTTGCAACATTTTTCATTAATGCTCCGCTACTAATAGTCGTAGCCTGATTTTATATAGCCTTCCTCGATAAATGGGCTATCCAACAAAAAAAAATTTCAATTTGAACCAGTAGTTCCTGAGATTAGCGCGTTCAAACAAACAAACAAACAAACTCTTCAGCTTTATATATTAGTATAGATATCTAGCCATCTTACAAATAATAATTGCTCGTTAACTCAAGTGTCCTTAACTTTGTGACTTCTTCAAATTACCACAGAACGCAGCACATTCAAGGAATAATTTAAAAAAGATAAAGTTGTTTATATTTGACACGAATATACAATATTTATCAACGACAAATTGTCAGAACGTCAGTGAAACATTCAGCTTGTGAACTATAGTATCTAACATTAATTCTTCTAGAAATTACGCAGTTTTTTATAAGTAAAGAACTCTATTTTCTGATTTGATTGTAACAATCTGAACTATTACATAATGCGTAGTAAAATTAACATGGACGAGTTCATATTAAAACTTAATTAATAATTAATGATTATAATGACCTAATTGCTTGTACAAACACCGGTTTCGAACGTCCGGTAAATTTCCGGACAGTTATTGGCAGGTACGTTGCTTTTACACACTTTGAAGAAATACAAAATTTAGTCGTTTGATAATGTTTGTAAACTATTTCCCTGCAACTTAACATGCAAGCAAAATTTAAACAGCCGGTGCGAAGTACACAAAGCTACGTTCAGAATCGATTGCCGGCCGGCCACCGGACTTGTAGCGGGTTGACATCCGGCAGCCGGCCGGCATGCAAACAGGAATCGGTACGTGTGCTATGCCTTTACAGGCACTATAATATAATTTGTAAATTTAAATAGTAGGGCATTTATACTTCGCAAATCATAATGTATTATAAGCGGTTTAGTTTTTATGCATGGGTCGAGTATGGTTTACATTGTTTCATTGTCTTATAATGATGACCGTTTGGTACCGTACTATTTATTTATAAAACCGTCCGGCAATCTACCGGACTGTCGAAACCGGTGCAGCGTGAAACGTGTATTTGTAAATGTAATGTTTTTTTTTTTTTTTAAAAAAAAGGTATATCCAATTGTATATATCCACATATATAGAGCATATGCACATATACCAGAGAATATCACTTGGGGGGATGACACTACCTCTTAGTATCTGGCCAGTATCAATAAATATCAAAGCTACATAAGTCTAAACGACAAACACAAAATATCCATGAGCAGAGGTGGGATTCGAACCCACGACAGTATGATCTAAAGGCCAGCACGCTGACCATTACACCACGCTGTCCTCGTAATGTTTTTTAAATGGTCATACTATAAAAAGTCAATTAATATATTATATGAATAAATTACATTCGAAGAAAACCAATCGTCTCAGGACGGACACAGCCAATAGTTACATAATAAGTAACTATTTGTGATTGCATATCATGAAAATCAAGCCATATAATTTAAGTACTGATAGGATATTTGAAACGTAAATAGACTATTTTTTAAGAAAATTGTTGATTATAATAAATTAACGGACACGTCGAATATTAATATCTAACGATTGAATTCCATAAGAGAACATTTGAATAAAAAAACGGATGCAATTATATATTATTTAAGCTATGAGTGTGAATATCTTGATCTAATAAAATAGGGGCGCCATCGTGCTATACATGTTGTCCGCCCTTCATTTACCTTATTTTCAAGAAACGCAACTGTTTTTGATAATTTGGAAATTCGATTATTGTCACAATGTTTTAATTAAAATAATATAACAATTAATTATTCTTTCATTTGAAACGCACACTACATATTTTAATACATATAGAAATTTACAACAAGAAAAATATATATTAATATTTTATTCCACTTGTTTAAATATATTTTTTAAAAGGACAATGCGCGTTTTTTAAACTAATAAGCGAAAATATTTATTAAAAAACTAAACTATGTATAACATGACACAGACTACTTTTCACAATTTTCATATTATAATTTAACACAATTTCCTCCGCGTAAAAGGATCGCAGGAAAAGCATATGTATTGGTTTGGCTCTAACACTTCTATTACATTTCGTTTTTTAAAAGCTTATTTCTTGTTTATGCTTAGTTGTTTTATGATTATAGAACGGCGATAATTTAAGAATACATAATTATATTAATTCGCAAACAACACTTTTATTAGACGAGTGCGTTTATTTGAAAATTACAGTTTATAATAATAGATGTTCGTGTTTTGTAATTCTTATTCCAATCTCATTTCTCTTACAGCAGCGCACTCGGTTTTCATTATATCTTTTAACCGACAACTCAAGCAGATCTTTCGCTTTGTATGACAGAGACAAAAAGCGATATTGATTTTGTTTCGAGTGCGGGTACAATTTTTACTAAATATGCTAAATTTCTGAAAACTGTCTAACTAATGACATCTCTACGGGATGCTGTAGAACTCGTGTATTAAGGCGTTATTGTTTTGTTTTTTTTTCATATTGTACCTGTAATCTGTATGCCTTGATGTTCGCCGAAATAATATATTTAATTTTTTTTAAATATTATTTTTAGAAATCGACAGCTCATGTTTTGTGTTTTAATTTAAAACACTAATCGCTTCAGACCGATATTGCGCCTGCCCACGGTTGATTTAAAGGTGCGAATAAGTATAAGTAGTTCAAACTTCAAGCACTTCAAGTGCCGAAGGTTAGCACCTGCACACTCGCAATATGTACTTAAAAATTTAACCGGGTTGCTGTAATAAATTAAATTTATTAAAATGACAAAATAAAAAACATGTTTCAAAATGTTTATTCAACTTGTAAAATTATCAATTCTTACGAAACTGTATTAGTTATCGATCGAGTGTGGTGATTATGCGATTTTTTATGAATTTGCAAATATTTATAAATGAATGCAGTAAAATTTAAATTTTGTATGAATGAAAATGTCATATCGAGGACGATTTGGCCCATTAGTAGGTGCGATAGATGAAGGCACATCCAGCGCTAGATTTTTGGTAAGTTTAAAAGGTTAATTATAACCTCAAAGCAGTGTCATGCTGAGAGTTATCATTATAAATAATACATTCAATTCGTAATAAGTTATTGCTTAAAATATAAATTAATGATTTTTTGTTTGGATATTTTGTGGATTTAAAATACAGGCAATCTTGTATTTGCAAAATTGCATTGATTTATTGTCATATTGAAATTCTTTCCGAAAATTTACTATAGATGTCAGCACCAATCGACGGAAAAAGTAACAATGAGATTTCTTTAAAAAAAAAATAAATATGAGCTCTATTCGCTCTGTCAACGGTCATAACAAATAGAAATTCTTTTCCGATGATTTCGGATGAATCTCGGGCCTCTTATTGGACTAGAGACACACTTTAAATATTCTAGCTTACCAGTCCTGTTTCGCCCAGGTGCAAATTGCTTTTTTTGTATACTGCTCATCTCCCCCAATTCAAGACTAGGGGCTTTGCCTGAATTAGTAGATTGCCACCGTTTTTTCGTCGACTTACTTAGCAAAATAGGTCTCCACGTAAACCACTTTTATTTTAACGCGTTAATATATAGTCTATGTCCATTCTGAAGGTCCATTCTAAATATTGGTGATCAAAAATTTTGAAATCGGTTGAGTAATTTCGGGGATTACCTCCTACATCCAAACTTACAAACTTTACCTCTTTAAAACAGCGATAGAATTTTTCAAATAGGCCTACAAATACCTATTACAGTTCATAACACATTGCAGTTTGATAATAGTAGAAATGGACTATTAAATATTTATTTTGAGAGTTTTATGTGCCATTTTAAAGGTTTTTGCTGCAAAAACTGCTGAAGTTTTAACGTTTCATCAAGTTCCTGTGGCTATTCATTGTCCAAAAGAAGGCTGGGTGGAGCAAGATCCGATCGAAATTTTAAGTAGCGTTATCGAATGCATCGAACGCACCGTAGATAATCTAAGAAAACTGGAAATTGATCCTGCAGACATAGTCACAACGGGCATAACAAATCAGCGAGAAACTACAATAGTATGGGATTCTGCTACGGGAAAACCTCTTCATAATGCGATAGGTTAATAAAAAATTTATATCAGGTTGACCACAAATCTGGAAATCTCAGGAATATTTGTCAAATATTTGTGGTCATCCTGTAAATATACGTTTTGGTGATTTATTATCGATGTTTAAATTAATTTTTAGTATGGATGGATGTTAGAACAGCTTCAACGGTAGATAAAATATTAATAGCCAATAAACGCAATAAAAACTATTTAAAACCACTCTGCGGCTTACCTGTTAGTACATATTTTAGTGCTGTTAAATTGAAATGGCTTATCGATAATGTGCCGGAAGTTCAAAATGCAATACGGGAAGGTAGATGTTTATTTGGAACTGTAGACACCTGGTTAATTTGGGTAAAGTTCACTTTATTTTTTATTAAACATGCAATAATTTTTAATAGTCGGCAATCGAAGTCTGTATTCATAGAAATAAATAATATTTCCAGAATTTAACAGGTGGAGCTAATGGAGGGCTACACATAACCGATGTAACAAATGCTTCACGCACAATGTTAATGAATATAGATACTTTAAAATGGGACCCACAGCTATGCAAATTCTTTAATATTCCATTAGAAATACTTCCCAAAATACGTAGTTGTTCAGAAATATATGGATATTTAACTGAAACTTGCTTACACGGTTTACCTATATCGGGAGTAAGTATTTATTTTCATTAATCAAACGAAGTTTTACCAACAAAAATTCCTGGCACCAAAGTGTGAAGTGAAAATTTACTAAATGCGATGCAAGTTTATATCGTTATTGCGTTTCAGTGTCTAGGCGATCAGCAATCGGCGTTGGTGGGTCAAATGTGTTTTCAGAAGGGTCAAGCAAAAAGTACTTACGGAACAGGCTGTTTTTTATTATATAACACAGGACACGCTGTACGTAAAGGTGGCACTTCACATGGCTCTATTTGTGTTCGCTATTGGGTTTTTGTTGTATTTGGCAAAATATATGACGTTCAAGACAAACATGTAAATAGAGGCAAATACGACCATCCACACATGGCAGTCAAATAGCAAACACACAAACATTTGGCAACAGAACGCAGGTTCAAAATTCCAGGAATTTTAGCACTGTTTCATTGTCCCAATTCATTTTCAATAGTAATTGTTCCAGTTCTCGCTCACAGCACAGACACAAAAATACTGCACGTCTGTACAGGCCCACGGCGCATGCGCTTCTTAATATAGCCATTATGTGGACGGTTTATTTGCCGTATTTGCCTATTTGACTCCTTTGATGTGCCTCGAAAAACCGACAAGCGGACGGTAACGCGTATTTGGTATTGGCCTTATTTGTCAAATAGGCAAATAAGGCCAACGCTTTGTCAAATAGACCCTCCACACTTGGTAATTGTTTGCCAAATATGCCAAATACACAAATACAAATAGCCATGTGAAGTGCCGGCATAAAAATGTAAAAAATATAATTCTGTTGTTAAACAAAACATTTATTATGTAAATCTCATTTTATTAGGTGATACAGTCAACTCATGGCTTACTAACAACTGTGGGTTATAAATTGGGACCTGATAAACCTACAATCTATGCATTAGAGGGCTCAGTAGCAATCGCTGGTAAATTATGGTAGTCATAAAAATTGTGTTATGAGAACAGTTAATTTATAATACTAATTTTATTTTCTGCGTTTTTAGGGGCAGCAATGCAATGGTTACGTGATAATTTGCAGTTAATAAAAGATATAAAAGATTCTATATCGATAGCCGAATCAGTGCCATGTTCGGGTGAAGTTTATTTTGTTCCGGCCTTTTCAGGTCTTTACGCACCGTATTGGCGTAAAGACGCGCGCAGGTATTCGATGCCGAAAAGTCGATGTAATTAACGCTTTTGAAATATTGATGTTTGATTGTTTTATTAGTGTTATATGTGGTCTGACTGAAGAGACAACTCCGGGTCACATTGTAAGAGCTACTCTAGAAGCAGTTTGTTTTCAAATACGTGATATTTTAGAAGCCATGACATTAGACTGTGGATATCCGTTAACTAAATTGCTAGTCGATGGAGGGATGACTGTTAATAATTTACTGATGCAACTTCAAGCCGATTTATGCGGAATACCTGTAGGTATGTGTCTATAATGACAGATGACGAACATGTGGTGTTTAAATCTTTGATTAACGTCTGATTAGAACTCTTCAATAAATAAAATTATCGACCAATTTTTCAGACAATATATTAACAAAATATATAATTAATACATAAAAAATAATTAATATTTAATTTCTAATTCGCTTTTTATAAAATTCCTTCAAAATTATTAATAAGTATCAAAAAATTGAAAAAATAATTTTTTGATATTTATTAATAATTTTGAAGGAATTTTATAAAAAGCGAATTAGAATTTAAATATTAATTATTTTTTATATTTTTTAGATCGGTTCTGAAGAAGGTCCAAATCTGGATCGAAACGTTAATGTATTATTATATATTTTGTTAATATATTGTTTGAAAAATTGGTCGATAATTTTATTTAATGTGGTGTTTAAGATGAAATAGTTCATTATTTCATTATTTTCCAAGCTTTAACAATACAGACACGATGACACTGTATGCTACCACCAATAAAAATATTAACAGTGTTCTGGTAAACCTTTTAATAAATACATGTTACGCCATGCAAAGTTTAAACATTGCAGAAAAGTCTCTATGAACAAAATATTTTAATAATATTTGACTATAAAAAATGCTTTTATTGTTCACTATTGTTAGTGAGACCATTAATGGCGGAGACAACAGCATTGGGAGCTGCAATGGCAGCTGGATATGCAGCAGGTATTGATGTCTGGGATATCGATAATACAGTGCCCGTTTCCAATGATACATTTGAACCAACAATCACAGATGACAGTAAGTAATTGATTGATAAATTTTCCTTTTGTACTGATATGTGCTTCTAAATTAACGTACAAAATTTTAAGATAGAGACATAAGATATTCACGTTGGAAAATGGCTATAGCAAGAAGTCTTGATTGGACGCCTGACAACGAATCGGAGGAAAGAACTGAGGAAGGTACATACATGATTTAATTAATAAATCAATAAAATAATTCTTTCTGACATTTCTAAGTGTTATTTTTTTTTTGTATTGAAAGTTTATAAGACAGTTTTATGATTATACAATGCTAGTTTTCTTAAATTGAATATTTGCGATTTGGTAGAATCTTTATTTTTTTTGTTACTTTGTTTTTATTGTCAATTTAGAACTGGCAACTCTTCATATTTTCAAAGAAGAAGTTGGTAAGTTGTCTGTTAAGCATGTGTAAGTCAGATCGTACTGTTTTTAGATAACTTAGTGTCGTTGAAACGAATTGAATGCATGCTTATTTGTTGCTTTCATAGATTGTTAGTTCGACATAATCTTACTTAGTTCTAAACGCAAATGCTAGCAATCTTAACTGTTATTCACCATTGCAACCTTTGACAGTAACATTTTATTTTGCCATGTGTATTTATTTCAAAATAAATGTGTCGACACAACTCGGACTCATTTTCCCATATAATGTATGTATGTACATAATATAGGCAGTGTCATTTGACTTATAACTAAACACATTGAGACCAAACTGTTGCGATTTTTTGTTGTAAACTTTGAAATCATTAAATTTCATTTGAACTATAGAAAAAATCATACTGTGATAATGCACGACCACCAACCTATTAGTAGTAAAATACAAACAAATAGTACCAACTATTATTCATAATTCTGTCGTTATTTAACAGTTACAAATTTATTTTACAGATAAAACAGCACAAATATATTCATCTCTCCCTGGAAGTATTTTTTTAACGACATCTTTTATTCTGTTGATTGTAGCAGACTTGTTAAAATCGAAGTAAAGAAACAGCGAAAAATGTTTTCAAGTAAATTTACAAAATTTATTTTATGTGGTCATAAAGCAAAAGTTCCCAATTAAGTTATTTTCTGTTTTTGATTTCCAGATGAAAAGCAGTTTTTTTTATGTGTTACATACAATAAATTGGTTGTTACAATTTGTATATTTTAATATTTATAAATATAAAATCGGTCTATTTTAACTGTTCAGTTTATAAATTTCCAAAACTTATTAAACGTTTACAGGACGAATTTTTCGTAACAAAAACCAACCAAAATTTAATATTTTGGTTGAATTGAATTCTTCTTTGAGTATCATAATAATTACTTGAAGGTTTCAATTGTTTTGGATATAAAAAAAACAAAATTTGCGATTCGTTTTTTTTTATATTTACTTTAAACCTATAATTTAGAGATTGTCAAATTGTTATAAAAAAATAAAAGCATTTTAATTAATGATAAGTTAATTTCTAGAATTCTAAGGCTCAACGTGAATTTTATAAATTAATGCTTTATATTCACTTTTGAGTTTTGACATTTCAATATGGAAACATTATCCAAGACATACGTTCATTATAGCGCAATTGTTCAATACGTGTATTAAACAAAGAAAAAACGAGATTTTCATAAACAAGTCATAAATTTGACATTCAAATAAAAATGGCAGCTGTTTCATAATTTGTAAACTTCAATTGACAACTAATTTTTATATTTTTGTGTTTTTTGTTCAGTCTCGTGTCAGAATAAGTGATTGTTGTTTTTATAAGTCTGTGTTATAGATAATAGTTTTTATATACTTTTTATAAACAAATTGGATTGACAAATGGTACGAAGAAAAGTTTTATTTGTTTACCATAATTACTCTCAACTTCCCACGATATCCTTATTAATAGACGTAATTAGTTTGGACGCACAAATGATATTAAACGTTAAAATAAATATTAAAATAGTATTACCCTGTTGAATAATATTCTGAAATACGAAAATCGCAGGTGCGATTCATTATTGAGCAATAACAGATGATATCACAAATAGGTCATGGTTAAATTAATGAATTTTCAATCGACAGTAATTAATTGGTCAAATATTTTTGAGAACTTAATTAGGTATAAACCAAACTGAGCGATTACTAACTAAATTGAAGTGCTTTGAATATACCTATTGTCATGTAATATTTTAAAATTTTAAGTACCTTTGTGGATCGGTTTTATCTTCTATAGAACTCGCATATATTTGGTAAAATTCTATTACAATTTTCTAATAAGGTTGTAATAATGATAAATAATAAAAAAAAACTTATTTTTGCGTCGCTATTCTTCACCTTTAAATTTGCATTACCATTTAGATGACCTTGATAAATGAATAGCTATGACACATTCCCAGCATGAAGTCATAAGGCTCCAAGACAGGACCACTTTTTAATTTGTTTTTCAATCTTACCCCATTTTTTTAATCGAAAAATACTTTTTGTAGATGGAGTATGGAGTCAAATTTAGTATCAGAATTTGTTCAACAAACCGGTTGTGATACAGAAACTGCATATTCTCTCTTACAAGCCAAGCATTGGGACTTTACAGAAGCACTACAGGCTTGGGAATATGTAACATCTCTGCCGGAACATTCACCTCTGTCAGCATCGTCCGATGCTATTGTCGCAGCGGGACGGGCTGCCAGAGGTGCTCTTCAAAAAGCTAGTGCTATAGATTTACCAGAATGTAAGTACTGCCGCGCCTGTTAATGTTTTTTTTGACGTGATAACGTCTTATAAATTGATGAAACACCGGCTGCACGCACGAAAAAGTGTCACGTTCCGCCTGACCCTGTGCGTGCAAGCGAGAGCGCAGTATAAGCGATAGAGAGTCGGTAAAAATATAGTTTGACAGCTACTAAAATTTAGGCTATGTATTATTAAATATGATATTCGAGCGGAATACGTTATCACGTAAAACTATCGTCCGTAAACCGACTTTACAGACAACCAATTTTTTAAGCAATCCCTCGTTTCAACTGCTTAAGTGCGTGTGTTTTTTTCTTGTAGGCAAGAAGTTGACAAGAGGAATATCACGTGCTACCGATAATGTAAATCTTGTGAATCGTGCTCGTAATGAAATAGCATTAGACTTCCAAGAAAATCCATGCTTTAAAGTGAATCGCTATTTTATCGAAACACCCGAATACACTTTCACGTTACCTGATTTAACAATTTACGGTGACGACTTTAGGATATTTTTAGAAAAAGATCTTATTGAGAAATCGACTCTAACGTCTTTAGAACAATCTGGACGATTGAACTGGTGGGCAGATTGTGGTACTTGCCAAAGGTAATTTTTGATTGCGAAATGTTTATTTTCCAATTATCCACAGTTGGATAATTTTTTTTATTCAACTCATGCGCGCTATTCATGTTTTATCATGCCTAAAAACCGAACCCTAAATAGCCATTTACCGACTGGTGACAAATTATTACTTGTCATAACTCAATGAAAATTCCTACTAGCTCGGCCATTGTGGAGTAATGAAAATAAACGTAACTATTTTCTGAGTCGTAACGAAATAGTAGGTAACAACAAGTCCGTTGTTACCCATTGAGGCTAAAATTGAGAGGCCGAATGTTTTCGACATGGAGTTTATTCATAACCGGTTAACCTCAAACCAAAACATTGAATCATGCTGTTTGGTGCTGTTAGTATTGACAGTTTTTTTTATAAAGAAATAAATAGATATTTACAACATCTCATTAATAACAATAAATAAAACATGAATAACGCGCAATTGTTGAATAAAATTATGGGCGTAACTTGTAGGCTAAGTCATGACCTGTCAGCGCCATGAATGACTTAGACTACTAGTTACGCCAATAACTATTTCTTCATAAAAATGTTTTTTAATCTTAGGTTGTGGCCACTTTCGACCACCGGCGATGGAAATTGCCTTTTACATGCTGCATCGTTGGCAATGTGGGGTTTCCACGATCGTCTGTTAACCCTACGAAAAGCTCTCTATGCATTTTTAAAAGAAAGCAATTGCCGAAACGCACTTTATAGAAGATGGCGCTGGCAGCAAACGCGAATTAATGCACAATCAGGATTCGTTTATTCTGAGGAAGAGTGGCAGACAGAATGGGAAACCATAGTAAATATGGCGTCGACAGAGCCTCGAAAAGTACAAAACGGGCGGAGAATATCATCCGCTTTTTTGGATTCAGACTTGAGTGTCGGTGCCACATACGAAAGTCTGGAAGAGATTCACGTACTGGCGCTGGCGCACGTATTAAAAAGACCGATTATTGTTATTGCGGATCTAATGTTGAAAGATATGAACGGAGAACCGATTGCACCTATTCCGTTCGGCGGAATATACCTTCCGTTGGAAAGTGATCCGTCTGAATGTCATCATTCGCCTCTCCTTTTGACTTATGACATGGCGCACTTTTCTGCTCTTGTCGTAATGGAAAAGGAGTCGGTTAGCGAGAAATTGATTATGCCACCGGCGGCAATTCCCTTAATCGACGTCGAAGGCTGCTTATTACCGTTACAGTTTAGCATCGATCCCGGTGAGAATTTTCTTTGGGGCAAAGAAGACTCGGATCAGCATGTTATAAATAGACTTATTCTTTCTGAAAAACAACAAATAATTTTGCTCAAAGAATATCTCGACGTTGTTGAAATATCGACAGCTGCCACTCCGTCAGAAGACGACGGCTTAGATTCAGAAGAAGAAATCGACAAACGATTCGCAGAAGTTGTCGATGTTACGGGAGACGACAATTCGGAAAGCAATATTTTCGGCAATAATAGAAGCCGTGCTGCTAAACAGTTGCAGTCGGTTGCGAAACAGTTCGGCAGTATTGGTAAATCTATGGGTAAAAAATTGAAAGGAACTATAACGAAGATGACTAAACCGACAGTTATTCAGAAGAAATCGTTAACAAGTTCCAACTTCGGTAGTAATAGTTCAAGAGGAACTCGTCTTCTGTGTTCTCAACTACACACTAAAAGACACGAATATCAAGAGCAGATGGTTCGAAATTATTTACAATGTGCTCAATCACGCTTTCTTCGTGAAATGCAGTCGAAAAATCGAAGTGAAGAATCTTTGAAACTTCACGAACAGGCGTTAGCCGAAGGGCCTTTGAAATGCATAAATCCGGATTGTGACAATTTCGGTACAGTTTTAACGAGCTACATGTGCCAGAAGTGTTTCGAAACACAGCGTAGTAAAGAAATGTCACATTCTCAGACGAATTTAAATTCTCCAAACATATCACAAGCCAGGTACGGTACTGGAAAATCGAAATTCTATCGCGATTCAGATATTGAATCGCACAACACTATTAAACGTTTGCCTTCGACTAAGCCCTGTATGATTACAGACCAGACACTCTATTTATCTAAATCGACATTTTATAATGATACAGGTCTACCTCCAATCTCCTCTTCAAGTCTTTCCGATATATCTTATTGCCATGAGACTAGTCCACCCATTGTACGTAAACATAAAATTATCACGCAGTCAGATAGCTTGAACAAGTTAACGGACGTTCCCGAATCGGTAATCAATCATTGCGATTCAAAACCAAACTTAGATGAAATTGACGGCTACCGTTTAAATGTCGGTAGGATCGTGAACAATCATAACGGAAATAGTATAAACGGCTCGAAGCAATTCGATGTTTTCTCAAACGATATGAAAAATAAATCAGCTCGGTCTACAAACGCTGCAATCACTAAAAAAGCGACCGATGCAAATGCGCGGGTAAATTCAGTAATGACTCGAAATAATTCCGGCGAAATTCGACCGTCTGATGTAAATGTTAAAAAGAAATCCATTAGCGAATTGAATTCGAGAGCAAATTCAGGATCGAGTTTTTTTGGTAGTAGTGTTGGCGATGAACTCGGGAACATATCGCCCGATTATGTTGATGCACTATCGAACTGTATCGATGATAATAAAAAAACGGGTGTTATCGATTATCACAGATCTTCCACGTTAATTGAACCAAAGACATTTCCCGCCAATCGCATTCAAAGTTACAATATAATCACTAACACCAGTACTAACGATACGCCATCAAATACTTTCAGTGGTAGTAAATTTAATTCGACCATTGCTTTAAACTCACAACAATCTTTCGACATGCCTGATATTGAAAAAGTAAACGGTTTGCGTGCTTGTAGAGAAAACGGTGCGGGTATTCCCGGTAAGTTATCACCATTCGGTTCTGCTCAACCTTGTAGAACAAATAATTGCAAATTTTTTGGGAACGTTGAAACAGATTTTTATTGTTCTAAATGTTCTAAACAAAGAAGATATACAGGTACCTTGATTTAAATTAACGATCGTTTTTTGTTTGAAAGAAACTAATGTTAGTTTCGCGCTTCGGAGTTTAACAGTTTTTTTTTTCATTTGTTTAAAACAGTCTATTTTAATATGATAGTTAAATCGACTCTAAAAATTGATATAGGGTAACATTGTGATTCTTAGAAGTGTACTGTGAAATTTGAATGAAGATTTCAGACTTCACAGTCTATTTTAACTTTTTTTGTTTTGTTTATGACTGAGTTGATTCAGGGGTGTCTTTGAAGTTTTAATATTTTCCGAAGGTAAATGAAAACTAGGTTTACATTACAAATGTATCAGGTCGCGGACCTGGAAATAATGGAAATGTCAAAATATTGGTCAGAGTCAGGAGAAAAAAAATAAAATATATTTTGTACGGGTTTACCGTGCGCTGAGCTACGTATAGAAAAACTGACAATATAAGAATTAAAAAGGTAGGGGAATAAATGCTTTTTATCTACTGGAAAACCTAGAAAATCAAGTATTTGTAGTCACCATATAAAAAATTACAGCTGTCTTTTCATTGTAACGTAATGGTTTGGCGCCGTCTGATTTTCCTTCAAATACACCTCTGTTTCGGTTTTATATATTTTATTAGTGTGACTGTGGTATATCTCGATTTTTTTTAGCAGTGCCATTTATGGTACTCATTTTTGAGTACTCGAATTATTACCATATTCATTTGTTTTTGTGGCAAGAATAATTTCCGGGCATTTAGTTATACGAAAGTTTTTAAATATTTTATTACGACTGTTTTAAATAATTGAACGTTTTTGGTTTTCTTTTTATTTAATCCTATTAACAAGTCATTATTAATTTATTTTAATGTTCTTTTTTGAACTAAGATTATTCATTATACAATTCTTTATAAAATTGCGTGGTTGATTTATAAGAAAAGTATGTTTTTCTTGAAAAAAATTACGTCGTGTGTAGACTGATAATTTGACGGATTTTAAAATTCGCGACCGAAATAAATTTTACATTGATGACTGATGTATAATAATTATTTCTAATTAACGATTCATTGATAATGTTTATAAAAAAAACAATATAGACTACTGCTATCTAGATTTAGTTCCGGTCAACAGTTCTGATTTTTGAATTAAAATATTTTTATAAAGAATTGTTTCAATTTGAGCAGTTTTAATTTCGAATACTGGCCAAAGGACGTGTGCCAGAGTCATCCAGCTTAAGAAAGGAGTTGTTTTTTTTAGTATAATAACCAAAGTAGGGATGTGTATTTTGCATGTTACAATGATCGGTGAATACTTTGTTTTTGTGGTCAGTCGTTTGCAGCGTCAGAGGAATTACCGTAACTCACAAACGATATTACTTCGCGATTTATTAAATCGAATTTTATTTATTACATTTTATATACCACATTTTTATAATTCCTTATTTTCCATACATTTCGAATATAAAATTCCCATGTTCTATTGAATAATTTTGTGAGAGGCTGTGAAAATGGGAAAGCACTTGACTGTATGCGTTTCCAAAAAAAATCACTGATCTCTGCCCTACCAATTGGGTTGATCATTCTGTGAGACGCCATTGTAGTGAAGCGCCTCGAGTGTTCGAAAATGTACTAATTACCGTGCGCTGCCATAGCAACCTCCATTATTACGGGAGCGCATGCGCATTGAGATGGCAATTAGTACCTTTTCGGTATTTCGAGGCGCTGATTGAACATTCAATTAAGAATGCTTCAGCACTCCGCAGTATTCAGCCTATAATTACCATTGGTCGAGTTAGCGTTGAGATCAGTATAAAAAAGCTACCGAAGAACGCATCTCGAAACCAAAGCTTATACTTCATCAATATCAATGTGAAACAATAATATTTTTCCACTTTTATTATTATAACATTGCGATAATATTAGATTGATTAGGTTTAGGTCGATCGAGATTTACTGTAAATAACTCACCATTACAAACCTTAGATATTGGATAATCCCTTTTATACATAAACTAGAAAGTGTACCAGTTTCCTATGTCAGGCATTATATTTTAATATTAATATTATCAATAGAAAAATATTTGAGAATGCTTTATTATAGAATTCTGATTTTATTTTATTAATGAACGAGGTACAGGAATGTTTTTGTTTCTTATTAGAAGAATTCAGGTTAGACAAATCTCAGTTGATTGTTTCGTCGCTGATGTCATTCTGCAGTACTGTGTAACGTTATATTAGAACACCGCATAGGTTAGTTGGAAACAAACATTTTTACAAATTACAACGCCAATGAATATTCGTTTTAACTCCGTGCGTGGTATCGTAGTGTTCGATTTTAAAGCACCAAGTCATATTGCGCATGCGCTAATGAGGTCGCTTATCGTGCTTGTACGAAATCACGGATTTGGGTACTTTAAACAGTTACGTGAAATTACAGATTGACGTTGCGCGGTATTGTAGAGTAATGTTCAGCAATTTCGCAGTATTACCTACGATTTGTAATTTATGTTGAGTCCGCTTCACTTATTTATATTAAAAATATTTTTTCTCTGATTACACGAATACTATTATTATTAATTTATTGAAAAGTCAGTAAATATCAGAGAAAATGATTTTGTGTGCAGCTAACCAGTTGATAAAGCGAGAAATAGTAAAACTTAAAAATAATAGTTTCTCATTCGAATCAAAACGCCAATATTGTATGCTGTCTGTGTAGTTTTATTGTTTTGGGACAGAATAACCGAGTTCATTTCTAGGCGCCATTAATCATCGTTGACAAGGAGATTTTTATTTTTTCATGTACAAAACAAGTTCGGTAATTGTATATTAGCAAAGTATAACTTTTCTAGTCAGAATGAAAGTATTTTGTATGTTTTTGTATGTCTTCAAGCTAGTTAGCTTTTATGTAAGTCTAGGATTGTTCAGGATAGTATATAATAATTTATAAGTGTCATAAATTTAGATTAAAAAAATATTTACATCACATTTAAAAAGGCAGTGCGTACATTGACAGTGTGATTAATTTTAATTAAAATAACAAAAACAAACGGTATCTAAGTTTTGGATCGTCTTTTGTTTTTTACCGCGTTGCTGTTTTCCTTAATATTTTAACCACACTGTACATGAATAAGATGTTGATCTCGATGAATTTGTCCATCGATGATAAATTTTCATACAAAAGGGTAGAAGTCATTTAATCGATTTTTGAAAGTGTAATAAGTGAAACCAAATAATATTTTTTAATCTGTCGGAACATTTTACCGCTTTTCCAAATATTTTTGTTTGTGATTGTTGAAAATTTATTTGGCAAATATGTGCTAACTATCCGCCATATTTGTTTTGGAACGACATTTTTCTTTTCATATATCATATAATTAACCAGAACTGTAATTGCATTTTAATTCTCTCAATGTTAGATCATCAGAAACCTGATAGCAAACGATAAAAAAATACATCCTGCGCATAAAGTTCATTGAGAAGAAAACCTTATCAGAAGGCATGTAAATCGTCATATTTGATTTAATTTATATTATTTTGATCGACTATCGCTTTTAAAAAAATATTAGCAAATAAGTAAATCAGTAAATGGATGTTTTGTAGAAATGTTTCGTTCTATCTACTGCGAAGTTGATGTGGCGGTTGTTGCCTTTACTTTTCGACTTTCGGGTAATATGAATGTCGCAAACACAAATATTTGTACGTTCTGAAGGAGTGGAGTATGTTATTCGTAACAGTTGATATGAGATGTGCGATCTCTGCCCTTTAATAAAATAGTTTTGAACCTCCTTGCCGTTCTTGTTCATCGTTTTCTCTGATTTTTCTAATTATGTTACTATTTGAAACTAATATTGTTTTAATATGCAGCTTTTGCATAATTTTGTTTTTGTATGTTTGTTCTTTTGAGAAATATAATATGCTTTATTACTACTTTATTATTATATTTGAATTTTAATATTTATTTTTTTTTATTTTCAGTGATAACAGTCCTTAGGTAGGAAGCAATTGTTGAAAATGTAAATATATTCGACTAAAATTAATAACAACCGAAGCAATTTTAAATATTACTTGTGCCTTGCATATATTTTAATTTTTGTAGATATTATGCATTTGTGATAAATAAACTATGTGTGTCATAGTTTTCAATGCATATTTTTATTATTTTGCGGTTCCTTTACCTTAAATCAATCTTTGGTCTAAGAAAAACATAAACAGTTTCTTTTCACGGGTCAAGTTAATTTTTTTTTATGATAACTTGATAATAAAATTTGTCAACGAATTTTTCTATTGTTCACTTCTAAAAACATCAATGTTTTTTTGATGTCATACTCGCAAACTTATACATGGTCTTTTATGATGCATCGATGTATGTTCGTATTTTAAGTGCACTGAGAAAAAAAAATGATAAAGATGAAATTTTTAAAGGAGAAAAAAATTAGATTAGAAATAAAAAAAAACATCACGGAGTAACCAGTCAGCGGCGAATAGTCTTTTTCGATACATCGCATGAAAATACATTGTTGAATGTTTTGAATGCATCGATATATATCGAATAAAGAGATCCCATATAATTGATCATATTAATAAATATATGACATTGATGCATTCAAAACATTTGATGTTCGATTGATGTAGAGATTGATGGATGGATTATGGATCAACTCTAAACTAGAGAGTTGATCCATAATCCATCCATCAATCTCACTGATCTCTATCAAATGGATGGATTATGGATCAACTCTAAACTAGAGAGAATTGATCCATAATCCATCCATTTGATAGAGATCAGTGTTAGGATCTTTATATTAAAAGGAGTATAGACGTTTTTGAACTAGAAAAATGTCTATGGATAGCTAGCGACATTTTGATCGCCATTATTGTTCGTAAAATGTAATTTATTTGGATGAAAATAGCTAGAACTTTGTTTAATCGAAGTGCAAAAGCATGAATAGTGTTGATAATATAGCATCTAGAGAATATATTCTACTTAATTAAAATGAAAGTGTGTGCTTCAAATTCCTCACAAAATGTTTGTACTTTGAGTACAGGAAAATGTATCAAGCAAGCAGTTTTGGTCTTAAAGCAGCTGCATCAGTCGCTGCACAGATAGATATTATGTTAATTGCCAAAGGGAAATTAAATTTAGATTCCAAACAAAACATGAGTGGGAAGAACGTCACAGACCAACTAACTTCAGAGTTTGAAATTAACGATGCCCCATTAAGTGCTAGAAATGTTTTGACAAAAGGGCATACACAAGATGAGATCAGTCAGTTTTCTGGCTGTGCAGTATCAACGAGGGGTCGATACATGACTTTAGCGGATAAAGCAAAGAACCCTACAGAACGACCGTTGTATTTATTTATCCAAGGACCAAATAAGCAAAGTTTGGACTGTATGTATACATATCTAGCCGTATCTGTTTGACTAAGTATAGAAATTTCATGGTTTTTTCTATTTTAGTGGCAATACAAAAGATATACGAAATAATACGAATGGAACAATTGCCGGCCTCAACAAAGTTTCGTAACGGCCCTCCGAATTTTTCAAATCCTCTTGTAACATCAGTAGAGAAAATTTATATTGGAATAGAGAATGTTGCGCCGAGTTTTGATCTACGAGGGAAAATAATTGGTACTCGCGGTGCTAATTTAAATTATATTCGTAGCGAAACGGGTGCAATTGTGACATTACGCGGAAAAGGTTCGCTTTTCATCGATCCTAATTTAGGAAGTGAATCGTCCGAACCGCTGCATTTGTATATCGAACATCCAAAATACGAGGGATTAGCAGCTGCGAAACAACTGGCACTGAATTTGATAGAAACTTTACAGCAAGAGGTAGCTCAGTGTCAACCACAAGTTATAATACAGCCTCAAGGACAGCAAATGACAATGTTTCCTCAACCGGTTCCTCCGCCAATGACATTGGTTCCTCCTCCTAATTCTGGAGTGATGACATTTAAACAAGCACCGCCAAATACGCAATTAATTCCTCCACAATTGAATGTACCTCCGCCCAGTGTTCATATTCCGCCACAGCAAGGTCCTATGATCGGTCAGCAGCCTCCTTTAACGGGTCAGCCTCCGCCTCAATTGAACGTTCCACCCGTAATGAACGTTCAATTATCGAGCCATAACTTGACCGGGAACCCCAATAACATGATCATCACCAGTTCGGGCCAGTTGCTTCCGTCTCAAACGAACCAAACTCACCAGATGGTGTTTGTGTCTCAACCGAATCTCATGCAAAATATTCAAGCTTCTATAGCGGGTCACTTGAATTTCACCCAGCCTCCAATTCAGGTGCAGAGCAAACAAAATGTTCAAACTACGACCGTATCTGTGGGTCTGCAAGGGCAGAGCCACATAGAACATCAGCCCCACATGTCACACAATACGACGGCGCCCACTCACGAATTGATACACCCTTCAAACAACCAGTTGCCAAATCCACAATTTCAGTGTCCACCTCCCCATCCGCCACCTAATCAAAATATTCAACAGATATTAAGTTTTGGTAATCCGAATTTTCCTCAACAATTCGTTCCGGCTCCGCAACTGCAAGGACCGCCTCAGGTTCAGGCGCAAATTCCACAAGTACAAATGATTCAACCCGGACAGCCTTTACATATATTGTCTTCGCAAGGATTATCACTCCAGAATCCACAGTTCATTCAACAACAAATTCCAGTCAATCAGTTGCAAGGCGGAACTCTGCAGCAACTGAATGCGCTACAAGTACCTCCGGGAACTTCTCCCGGACAAGTGACGTTTCAAGTTCCGATACAGAATCAACCCGGAGCTCACAACATTGTACAACAACCCAATTTACAAGGGCTGAATTCAGGACAAACTTCAATAGTTTTAACGCAACAAAACGTTCAATCACCACAGCAATTACAGACAATTACACAAGGTGCAAATTTTTTCCAACAGCCAACTTTCCAACCCATCGTTCAAAGCGTTCCGACGAGTCAAGCACAGTTCTTAAATCAAGGACAAATGGGTGTTTATACATCGCAAGGCTTAGTTTTGGTTCAAAGTAATCAAAATTTACAGCCTCCGCCGGTACAACAGTTGCAAAACTTAAATCAGCAAGCTCTAGCGAATCAAGCGGAAATCTTACAGTCTCAGCAAATTATTCAGCAACAAAATCAACAAATTCAGCAGATTGCAGTAAGTCAAACCGCTATTCCCGGTCAAGTTCCGAATAACATTCAACATAACATCGCGGCGGCGGAACAACAAAAAACCGAGTTGGAAGAAATACAAAAACTGCAAGAGCAATCGACGGCAAACAATATAAAGAATTCTGGAAATAATAATCCTGGACAAGTGAATACTTCACAAGCCTCACAATTAAGGCAAAATGTGCCTCAAGGAAATGAAAACATTTCACGATCGAGTCCCGCGTTACAAACACAAAATCAGACGCCTGTTAATATTATCCATCACCAATTACAACCTGTTCAACAATCACAAGAAATGCAATCTGCCGAAATACCTCCGATGAGTATTCAAACCATTCCTCCGAACATTCAAATGCAAATAAATACTCAACAACAACAGCAACAACAGGCTAATTTTCAACTGCAACAAAATCTACAAATGCAACAAAATTTGCAGTTACAACAAAATATTCAAGATCAGAGAAATGCTCAACAGAACCTAGTGCAACAAAATCTTATGCAACAACAAAACTTAATTCAGCAAAACAATATTGAGCTAAAACATTTACAACAGAATGCACAAATGCATCAGTTCGGTCAAAATGCAATGATAAATTTACAGAATAATCCGGGACAGAACTTTTTAAATCAAGGCAATGTACAAGCTTCGATGATAAATTTGTTACAACCTCCGCCGCCACCTCCCACTTCAATAACACCTCAACAAGATCAAAGACAACATCAACAGATGACAATTCAACAAGATTCCAGACAGGCGACTGTCACGCCCGGCCAAATGCAGCAAATACACGATTCGAGGCAGATTATGCAACAGACTGTCATGCAACCTCAACCGGGAATGCAGCCTCAAGATCCAAAACAACCCATGTTAACTGGACAAATGCCAGCTCAAGATCCTAAACAACATGCAATCGGGCAAATTCAGCATCAAGAACAGCAGAGACAGTTATTGTTCGGCCATGCGCAAGCACAGCATCCCAGACAAACAATTATGGGACAAATGCAACCTTCACAAGAATCTCAGATATCACAAGACAATAGGACTCAGCAAATGTTTCAGACGGCGCAGTCGCAACAACAAATGAATACTGAATTGAAGAAACGGAAGATATCAGAAACAGATGAGAATCCCAGTTCTGATGGAGTGTCTGAAACGAAGAAAGTTGGAATTGGGTAAGTTGAAATTCAGTTTTAGTTAAGATCGAATTGACGTAAATAATGAAATTATATTTGAAGTAAATCGTTTTCAGATTTTAGATTAATTGTTGCTGTATTATAATATAGCTGTTATTATATATTTATTTTTGAGTTAAATTACTTAAAGCGGGTTCTCACAGCACTGGCTTTTGTCTTCAGAAACATCGGTGCAGATAGAGTCTGTGTGCATCATTTCGTCCGCACGTACAGACAAGTCATTTGTACTTTGTAGGTTTTTGACTTGGGAAAAATTTCGTTTTAAAATTAGATTATAGTTTCGTACGTCCACACTCAATAGTGAAAATTAGCGCGGTGTGAAAAATTTTTCCTACAGCTCATACATTGAGCATTTGCAACTGTGCGTGACGCTGTAGAAACAAAATCCAGTGCTGCATGGACCCGTAACATGTCAAAACCAGTCGAATATTTATATCCTTGCATTTATTCCTATTGAAAACAATTTATTGTGTAGATTGTTAAAATTTAAAGGCTACGGATGGGTCAAAATATTTAGTATAATAAAGGGACCAACTTTCGGATACAAACATTTGAAATGATAAAAATTGGTTGTCTGTAAAGTCGGTGTACGGACGATAGTTTTACGTGATAACGTATTCCGCTCGAATATCATATTTAATAATACATAACCTAAATTTTAGTAGCTGTCAAACTATATTTTTACCGACTCTCTATCGCTTATACTGCGCTCTCGCTTGCACGCACAGGGTCAGGCGGAACGTGACACTTTTTCGTGCATGCAGCCGGTGTTTCATCAATTTATGAGACGTTATCACGTCAAAAAAAGCTAATATTACAATTTATTCAGATCTTTGATTGACGTCTGAATAGAACTATTCAAATAAATAAAATTACAATTTATTCTTAAAAGTTTATTTTTTTTTGTATTGTTTGTAATACTGACGCGTTCTCTCTTTCAAGTAGCATGTGATAAAATCCCATGCATTTTTGTAATTTAAATTTGTAATGACGTCAATTAACGTCTCAATTTTAAGTTGCGTTTTATCAGGGGTTGTTCATAATCGATTCATATCAGAGAACACTATAATTATGCATTTGTACCGGGTGAAAAGATAGAATATAAAAATCGAAACAAATAAGAACTTTTAAAAAATAAATCGGGATGCTGTGTCAAGTCGGAGCAGTTCGGCCAAATCGGTACAGTTGGTCACTTTATCATAAAATTTAAACTAAAGAAATTTATATTTCATATATGAACTCCACAAAGTTACTGCAATCTGAAAAATTTTGATTAGAAACTAATATATCGGCTATTTTTTTTCGATACCGTTTATGAAAAAAAAAAAACTAAGAAATATGCAAATAACACCTTGTGTAACATAACCTCTCTTTTTTTACCTAACTACGGTAAAGGTAAAATGGCTTTGGTTTTGGAAGTCCATTATGTATGTATGTGGATGGGTACAAATGTTCCATTCTAGAGATCAAATTAATTAACCGATTTTGATCATTGAGGGGGTGTTGGATCGGCCTCTATGTGAGAGCGATCAGGTTATAAAAAAAAATAATATAGCGCTTATTACCCGCCATATTATCTCGGATGATATAAAAATTGCTGTTTTTTTTTATTTCATCTTTTTATCTATACAAATAAAAAAAAAACGGGCCACAGTGCCAAACTCTGCCAACAATATAGTATATTTGCTAATACAGGCAATGTGGCTTTATTAGTCCGGTCCTGTAGGTCCGATTTTATTAAAATTTTAGCAGCACATTTTAATCGTTACTAAAGGGTTTTTCGGTATTTTTGAACCATAAAAATTTTTCAACTCCTAAATATCACTCTTAAAATGACCCGATTGGGCCCATTTTAAATAGACTTCGTGCGGTGATGGATTTCAACATATGTACTAAATTTCGTTTAAACGCTAACACGCGCCTTTTTAATGTAATCTACAAAAATAACCGTTTGCCCCTGTTACACAATAATTCTAATCTAAACGATAACATTGTGTTTTTTTATCAAGTGTTGAATGTTGTTATTTACATTGTTCTACAAAGCTTTTTTCTCTTCTATAATTTAAAAGTAAAACAATAGAGCTATAGATTAAGGAAATCGTTACAACAAGTTTTTCATATCATTAACTTGATGTTATGAATATGAAATAGGTGCAGATTCTGAATATTGATGTAAGAAATGCGTTTAGATATTACGGTATAAACAAACTGATACAATAGGTCATATGCATAAAACTCCAAATTGGTTAAAATTTTTATTTCGAAATATATTTTAGTTCTTGATCATAACGTAATGGTTATTTTATTAATCTAATCGCTGAAAAAAATACAAATAATAAAAAAGAAATGTCGAAAATAAGCGCTATTTTCGAATTTTCAAAACGCATCGTGACGTCAGAGTATATATCAACAACAGTTTTCATGACGACTGTGTCGTCTCACAGTAAGATTATGTCAGTATTTAGAGAAAACAACAAATAAACTTCATTTAGAACATTGAAAATTTGACATCAAGGTTGGCATGCATCGTATATCATGACGTCACATAAGCCCGCGAACATGGCCGATTGTTTAAACTGTCTATTTTTGAATGTGAAATTTAATGTTTTTTTTCTTATGATAATATTACATTTTTAAATGATTATCAATTTTTTTCCGTATTATGGTTGACTAAATAATCTATTAAAAATATAAAAAAAAATCATGCATATGACCTATTAGAAAATACTTTCCTGTACACGTTTTGAAAACTCGGTTCATTGTTTTTAATAAAAGTTGTCGCTAAAGCAAATTCATAGCAACGAATCGTTGATAACAATAATTTGTGTAACAATCATTGCTATGCATTTTTTATGTTTTTTACTACAATGAATTTATTAAAAATCTAAATCGGTCGCATTTCCCGGTTATCGCGATCTTTATAACAAGCTTGGAATTTTTCAATCTGTATTGCTATTTCTTTAAGTGTACGTATTAAATGTATTGTATAGCCCAGAAATGCTGATAGTCATTTGTTCATATAGAACATTTTTACTGTAAACACACATGCTCTAAATGCAGATCTTATTGTTTTATTTAAATATATTCTTCATATTGTACTTGAAGCTGATAATAATTGGGTTATTAAAAAGAATATTTTTGTAGTAAAAGCATTTTTTTACGTTGAGAAATTTAATTGCAAAAAGAGCCAAAGACGCGCTGAGACGACCCCAGCGCCTATCTAGTGCCAGGGGTACATATCTGCTTGCGGGCGTTTAATGGTCACGTGACTTGGTTAAATTTTTTACGAAATTAATTTTTATCTCGGTATTATCATACAATTACTTTTGTTATGTCAAAGTATGTTAAGACGGAAATATCGAAAAATATTTCTTTTAATAATCCAACAGCAGCACTCATATTATATGTGATTGATCGACCGATGTTTTTAAAACAGTTTTTTCGGGCTATTTCTAATCGTTTTTTTCAGTGTGGCTGGATATCGGAATTCTAACGGACAGTATTGGGTCCGTGTATAGTCGTGCGGCAATTGTTTCTCTCGCGGTATGAATTTATGTAATTGGGTTTGCTTTATTTTAGCATTGATCAGTCACAGAATTTTGAAAATGCAGCCACACAAGCTGCATCGATGAACCAGCAGCAACAACAAAATCTTCAGCAGCAGCAGCAGCAACAACAACAACAGCAAGTTCAAGTAGTTGTCGGAGGACCTCAGCAAGGTATTGTATATGGTAGTACGTACCTACTAGTGTTTTATTTATTCTCCTCTTGCAGGTCTGTTTCGCGGATTAGTATCTACGCACTATTATCGTAAAAATGTCTTTCGTACCTCAGTATGCAATTGTTTCTTCTTCGCATCATTATTGTATTGGTTCTTTTCTGTGTTTCCCGGTGTTTTGGGTGATTTTTTTCTTTTCACAGATTGTAACACTGCGGCGGCCATCACGTTACCGTATTTATTTTTCCTGTGCTCCTTAATTCAAAATCAGACTTTTCCGCAATTTTCTGATTTTATTTTTTTGTTTTTTTATTTTTATTTTTAGTATGCAGTTAAAAGTACATTATATCATGTGGAACCTGAGTGCTCTGACAGAAGATTATCGTTGTACTAATTCTGTTATTAATGAGATTGTTTTTAAAATATATTTTCTTGATTTGTGGGAATTTTGTCAATGATTAATTTGATATTTAAATATTGACAGCATTGGCGGTTTAGTTTGATTATTTCTTATGGTCATCAACCATGGATTTATGTAAGCCTTACCGGCTTACGATTAATTAAGAGGTCTCACCAGCTGTTGTATTTATTGTAAGCCAACCGCTAGGAGCTCTGATGGCAATATTCTGTTAGCTTTTCTCACAGTGTATTAAAAAGAGATTTAAAAGGAATTCTAAATATCTACCTTGAGTATCTATTTAATCATATTATGTTCACGTTTACATTTAACTCAATCTCAAATTTATTATAGATTAAAGACGTTTGGACAAATTAAGAATTAATTTATTCGAAGAATGCGGGATGTATCCAAAAATATAGAAAGGAACAAATTTAGTTTTAAAAATCAAGAAAATATATTTTGGCTTTTAATTTTAAACAGAATCTTTTAGTATTTTAGCATGGACATTAATGGAGTGTCGACAAATATTTTTACTGCTTTTGTATCAATTAATGATTTAATCAACTCAGATATTTTGTCAAAATTTATTTAGCGATCTTTCGTCATTAACTGGTAGCTAAAATCTTAATTAACAATAAGACGTTTTTTATATTGTAATTGAAATACATATTTATTTTTTTTTTTTTTGCAGAACAATTCTTTAAGTATATAATGTCATATTTTTTCGCGTATTAAAAAAAAGGAAAAAATTATGTATAAATTAATTGATAAATCAATTTATAGACTATATTTTGTTTATTGTTTTGCTATTGTCTTCATGATTTATGAATAGATATTAAAATTTAAACAACAGATAAATACGTAATTTGTTTTACTCTAAAATACTTAGATCATGTCAGGAAACGAATTATTAGGTATATGTCCTTGAAATGGAAGCGTTATTGGTGAATGGTTCAATAATTATTTTCCAATTTAAAATAATTGTCTAAATAAAAAAAACAAACGATTTCAACATTTTAAAAAACAGATTGATGGTTTTCATGGATGTTACAAATTTTCAAAGGGGCCAACCAGTATTTCTTGCGATGTTTTGTAATTTTTGGTTTAAAGAAAATCCAGTTATTTTATTTGTAATTTATGGGTTTTTTAAGTCCTAAATTACATTTAGAAAAACTATTACAGCAAACGTATCTTTTATCAAAAATTATTTTAATTGAATACTTTTTGAACGATTGAATAAAAATAATTAGTTTGTTTTGATAATTTTTCGTAACTACTGTATTTTTATTTAAACAAAAAAGAAAAAACTCTAAAAATGCAGCGTTAAATTACTGTGTTTCGTTATTTAGGTAATCAAGAAAGTAATCAAAATAAGGCCCAAAAGACTGAAAATCAGGAACAGCCGTGGTATCCACCTGGGAACAGTTTCTGGAACAATCAAGGACAAGGCCAGTTTAACGCCCAGAGGAATGCTGGTAAATATTTTTTATATAATATTAGGTTTTTCCCATGGCGTCGGTAACGTGAATGTCGTTTTTACCCACATACTTATTTGCATGTAATATCAGATTTAACAGAAACCGAACATAACTAAATGAAAAGTACCCGATCTTTAAAGTTTGGGTATCGATGGATAGTGAACGTTTCCAACCATTTAGCCAAAGATTCTTGAAACGCGTTGTTCCGTCTAGATATCCACAGGGAAAAAAAATACAGACAAGGGTCCGGTTTCGCACATGGAGTATTATCTCACCAAAATCCTTCACTTTCGGTTAAATCAACAAGAAATATTTCGCGAAAATTAGTCCAGTTGCTTTTTCTTGATGTCAAAATGAATAGACAAAATAATAATTTCATTTCTATAGGAATAATATGTTGATTCTTTGGTAAATTTAGATGAGAGTAAAACAGAAAGTGCCGATAAGCAGAGAAGCGATGCTAGCACCGACCCAAAAGGTAAACCGTGGACACCGAAACCGAATAGCACTGAAGATAATAGTAACGAAAACTCCACGGAAAATTCACCAAATAAAAAACAGTGGAAACCTGGTAGTGAAGGCGAAACAGGCACTCAAAAACAATTGAAGCCCGGTAATTTTGTAGAACCGAACGTTCAGATTAAACAAAATCCAGTTCCATACAGAAATATAAATCAAAGACGGGAAGGGCCTGGTTTTTACGATCAAGCCGAAGATAGATTTAATAGTTTCCGAAACAATTATCCAAATCAAAGGAATCCGGTGTTTAGAGATCGACCGCCGTACAATCAGTATCCGGGTAATATGCCTTATTACATGCAATACCAAGGACAGAATTGGTATGGACCCGGTGGAGGATATCAGGGGAATGGTGGCTACCAAGGTGGAATGATGTAAATACGCTGCGTCGTTGAATAAATGACATGTATAAATTCTTGTAAATTTATTTCCATTTAGACAATATTTTAACAATGTAGGTACATGTGTAGTAATATAGAAAACTGTTTTTGAATATTTATTATCATTAGGTTCATATTCTTCATTTGTTTTTGCTTGTTTTTTCTTTATTCATTTTAGAAATAACTAATTAAGGTGTAATACTAAGTCTTTATTATTTTTAACATTTCAAAAATGCGTCCCACTAATTGAGGTTTTTTTATTCGAAACAATTCAAATAAAGCGACGTCTGAAAAAACATTTCGTGGAAAACAGATAACTGAACAGCAAGTACATGTTTTTTGGGCTTTTGACACAAATCTTGTAGGGGAGACTGGGTGTTAGAGCAGTGCTGCCATCTGTAATTAAGTCGCTCTAATCATAACGTCAACTTTTAAAATATGGTATGCTATTTTAGGGAAGATTTTAACTACCTGTAATATATGAATAGTTTTTCCCTGATAGAATAATATTTATCTAGTTTTGCTTTTGTCAATGAAGTTTGTCTTGCGGGCGAAAAAAAAATTGTTATTGGTGATAGATAATCTTGTTATCTTGATAATTGAAAATTAATGGACGTTATAAATTATTTTGTAAACACTTTTTGTAATTTATGAATTACATGAATAAGTGTTGAATTTTTTGTACATATTGGCAAAGACTGTGTTATTTTTCATTGTGAAAATAAAGTATTTTATATAAAATCTATAAACTCTTTATTATGTTTTTTAAGAGAATCACCTCACAAAACAGTGCGTCAATTAATATTTTATGATGCGATGTGTCATTATGGTAAAACCAGCAAGTTTTAACAGTTACACAAGTCATAAAATAATCATGCACGAGAGTATAGTATTTTTTGCATGTATCTCTTATAAAATAGCTGATTTTCACATCGTAATAAGTATATATTTATATATCTGACAGTTGAGTGTCGGGTCATGTCGGATTCTATTTGGATTGTTTATGAAGATAACGCCTACTTTGTTGCCTCTGTTGTCCATATTGATTTAAATGGCAATTGGCGGAGTAATTGCTATCGGATTGATAAAATTGTATTTTTTTGGTTTTACTTTACACACTAGTGCGAAACGGATCGTTCTACTATCGCTATACAGACATGAAAAGCAGCTATTAAATATTTTATAGACAGTCGTGCAAAAAATTATTTTGTTACTGTGAAATTTCTCCAAAACTGTCTCAGAGGACGATAGGACTGCAGATGTTTTTCATTTTGCATAGGTTTATTTCTTCAACAGATGTAAGAGGAGGATTTTTTTATTCAAAGTGATATCCTATAACCAATTATTAATATCATTTTGGTAGTGTTAAATCTTGGATGAACCATTAAAAATACGAACATTTTTCTTATAAAATACAGTTTTGGTGTAGACTAGTGTTTGGTACGCTACTGATCATTGCTTCTAAACATGACCTTGTTGAAACAGTTTATTTAAAATTAGGCCATAATGATCTGCCCTATCTCAACGAACATCTTTTAGCTAAATAATTGATTACAATGTAAAAAACTGTAAGCGTAGAGGAATTTCAAAAGCTGAATATTTTTTTTAGATTTCCGTTTATATTTACAATTGATTATTTCTTAAAATATTATTTATTTATTAGAAATTGACCAACATTGGCCATTGACCCATTTTTTTGTTTTTTTTATAAACCTACTCCAATTAAATTCTTGTAAGTGATAAGAGTATAACAGAAAAGTTAACTGTTTATTATTAATCTTGGTTTTTATCATTAATGACTGTGGTTTCGAAATAAAAAGCAGAGCGGAAATGTTGTAATGATTATGGAAAATAAACTAGGTATTTAATTTGTGGTTTAGTGTTAATCTCTAAGAAATATGAGAAAGCACTTAAGTATATTTAAACAATCGATAAATTGTTTAGATTTATTCAAGACGCCTTCAGCATTTAACGTGTTTTTATAGTCCTTGACCTTACAAAAGTAAGAAAAAATAATTGAGCTTTATTGTAGCTTAGGGACATTATATTGTTTATGAATTATAAATGTGGCGTTCGTTTTTTTCTAATTTATTTACAGTATAAATACGGACACTAAAAATAAAAATCTTCAATTTTGTCGTGCGATTGTAACCGACATATTCTTAATAAAATTTTTATAATTCAAAATACAAAATAGTTCGATAAACATTCATTCTTCAAATATTTATTTTTTATATTGTATTTTATACGTGTTAAATATTTGTAGATATTTAAATTGTTATGATGTCTTCATCGGAAGTACTACAAGTGGAAATAGTTCATTTTTATCCTGTCGAAAACGCTAAACGCCACAATACTGACAAGTATGAGTTGGTTCATCAAGAATCGCCCGTACCGGTTTTGCGAAGAGGAGATATATTCAATATGGCCATCCGTTTTTCAAATCGGGTGTTCAAGGCCGATTCTGATCTGGTTCGATTGATTTTCAGCATAGGTAAGCAATAACAAACAAAAAACAGAAATTAAAAATATTTATTTTTCAGCTCGAAAATTGTAATCAGTGATTAATAAGATACTACCAATTAGTTTAATGGAGCGGCAAAGCAATGAAGCAATGTAAAGCATATCCGTTCATAGATTTATCCCAGCATAAAAACTGTGCCGCTTATATTGCATTGTGAGACTATAAGTATTAGTCACTGACTATAATTTCCAAACTGGAACTACCTATAGTAAAAAAATATTTTTATAAGGAATATGAAATTCTAAATTTTTATGTACTTGCTGCTTTAGGTCCAAACCCAAATACAGTGAAAGCAACTAAGGCTGTAGTTCGATTGACCAAAAAAAGTGTCCCAACTGATCCGAAAATGTGGGGTGTTAAAATTGTCGGCGAGACAGACAAAACTTTAATTCTTGAAGTAATTTTTTTTTACCATATTTTAGTTAAGACGCTAGTTATGAAAACAGGAAATAATAATGTAAACAAATTTTATAATAGGTACACAGTCCAGTTGATTTGCCAGTTGGTTTATGGCGGCTGGAAGTTGAAACTAACATTTTGAATTCTACATCACCATCGAAATTTTATAAATACGAGTCAGATATATTTTTCCTCTTCAATCCGTGGAACAAAGGTACAACAGATTTAAATTTAAAAAAATAGAAACAAGTTGATTTGCAGCAATAATGATTTTGTTATAATGAACATGTTAATTTTTATTGTTTAAATTTTTAGACGATATAGTTTTTATGCCAGACGAACGCTTACTCGATGAGTATATTTTAACGGATGTTGGTAAAATATGGGTAGGACCATGGGGTTCAAGTCGGGGTCGCGAATGGATATTTGGACAATTTGATGCAACTGTCTTATACGCAACAATGCTAATGTTGGATCGTGCGGCCATTCCTTGGACAAAGTAATTTAATTTAAATAGATTATTAAAATTTTGCACATGCTATGAAAAACGATTTTTGCGTAGTAAAGCTTGAATTATCTATCTATCTATATTTGATATTGATTGCATTTGTATATCATCCATTATTATTAAAATAATCATATACAGGCTTCTTGCGGGGGCAACTCAATCCCCTGCTCCCCGAATTTGGCTTATGTCTGCTCTGCATGTCAGTATTTACCAATATTCATTTTGGTCTGCTTGCAATTTTAAACTAAAAAACCATTTCTGTTATATACAACATGTTTATAGCCGAGGAGATCCAATTAAAATGACAAGAATCATATCACAAATTGTAAACAGCAACGATGACGACGGAGTTGTGACGGGTCGTTGGGATGGCGAATATGAAGATGGAACTGCTCCATCTGCTTGGACCGGATCTGTTCCAATTCTCGAGCAATTCTTGGAAACTGAACAGCCCGTAGATTACGGACAATGCTGGGTATTTGCTGGCGTTGTAACTACAAGTAAGTGGACATTTGAGATAAATTATTAATTATCATTAGATGTTTGAAAATGAATACATATAGTTCCCGTCTTTACGTTTTAATTTGTTCTCGGCGAGCTCGTAAAACGAAAACCTACGAATCTCTCTCGTCTATCTGAATAAACAAACGTGTTTACGAATTCTTCTTATTTATTTAGGAATTGTAATTATTATAATGATTCATATTTTTGATAATTAATTCTTAAGGTGAGTACCGCTTATATTTTGTTTGTCTTTATTATTACAGCATGCCGAGCATTGGGTATACCTTCTCGAGTGATTTCTAATTTGGTGTCGGCCCATGACGCTAATGCATCACTGTCTGTTGATCGATATTATAATCTCAACGATGAAGAACTCGAAACTGATCCTCATAATTTAATGGGCGAAGATTCAATTTGGAATTATCATGTATGGAACGATGTTTGGATGGCGCGTCCTGATTTGCCTAAAGGTATAGCTTATATTCTTTTTATTTGCCTCCTAACACGGACTAGAATTGAAAGGGGATTTATCACATACATGTTTGTGATGTTTTAATTATTAACTTTTTCAAACACTGTTGACAACAAACTGCAATATACACTGTAATGTAACACTAGTCACTGCTGCCATAAGCTGAGTATCGTGTATCATGTATAGCAGGGGTGGGCAAATCTTTTGATCGTCTGGCCACATTGCGATAAAAATTTGACCTTGGGCCAAACAATTTCTTTTTCTAATTTTAAGTATAGTTTTTTTGAAACAACAATTTCAAGTTTTTAAACACTATTTACTATTTTTCTTTTCTTTTTATGCGCCAATTTATATTGGCAAACAGTAATATTTTTGCTTTTAATAATCATTTATAAAATGCTTCGCGTGCCGGAGAAAATTCTACTGCGGGCCGGATCCGGTCCGCGGGCCGCCATTTGCCCAAGCCTGATGTATAGTATGTACATGATACATACCGCCGAGTCAAAGTCGTCAAAGGTGCTGACTGAATGAAATAGATTCAGTGAACACTTCTAGCATATGACAGTGATAGATGCTTATTTGTACTAATGTGCTGATGCTAAATACAGCTCAAAATCGATCTAAATAACACGCTATAACTTGTGAGTCAGGGGTTGCACGGTATGCACACTGGGGGTATCTGATGATGACGTTTCATGTGCTGCTTCGGAGCAGAGAACAGCGCCTGAATACAAAAAAGTCTGTCATGCAGAACACACACGAGTTTTGTGGTCCGCCATCCACTGTTAAACTTTAGCGCTGATTGTGTCACTATTGCACTATTTCCTAACATAAAATATTGGTTTAGTATGGAGAATATAATTCATTCTAAAATTATGAAGTACCTGATTTTGGTTGTTTAGTAGGTCTGCAGCGCTCATAGAGGAACGGCCACTTATTTTAAGTACTTGTAATAAATCAGCATGCTTTTATAAACGTAGCTTTGTATTAAAATTGGCTGACGTACAATTTCAGGGTACGGTGGATGGCAAGCAATTGACGCGACTCCGCAGGAAACAAGTAATGGGCTTTATCAGTGCGGACCTGCGTCACTGGAAGCTATAAAACAAGGAGCCGTTTGCTATAATTACGATGTAGGCTTCATGCTAGCTTCTGTGAACGCTGATTTGATGCGTTGGAAAGAAGATCCCACTTGCGATTTAGGATATTCAAAGATCTACTGCAACAAATACCAGTAAGAATTTTCTACTTTTTTATTTTGCGATAATTAAATAACCGTGAATTTGAAAACAATTGATAAATTCCAATGCGATTTTGTTTTTAATTTTAGTATTGGTAGAATGATTTTGACAAAGCAGCCGTGGATATTTGATCCAAATGGTGATAAGGATCGGCAAGATGTAACCGAACAATATAAAGCTAAAGAAGGAACGGAAGCCGAACGTTTATCTTTATACAATGCTGTACGAGGAACTGAACTTGCCAAAAGGTTATACAAAATAGATATTTTGTATTACATAATATTTTATGTTAAAGTAATTAACTGATTTCAATTTGTAGCTTTTATCGTATGCCCGATCCAGGTTTAGAGGATATGGAGTTCCGACTGGAAGAATTGGAACGGGTCAACATTGGAAGTGGTTTCAGTGTTACAGTTTTTATTAAAAATAAATCTGACGAGGTTCGCCATGTTAAAGCTGTCCTTTCAGCTGGCAGTGTTTTTTACACTGGAATTAAAGCAAACATTGTCAAAAAAGCTTCTGGAGAGTTTAAAGTCAACCCGAAATCAAGTATGTAAATAAAAATGTTTAATTTTAATAATCTGTTTTTACGGCAATTAATTGGTTTTATTTGTTTATTTTTTTCTTAGCTGAAAAACTAAAAATGGAAGTAAGGGCAAGTGATTATTTGGATAAACTAGTTGAATACTGTATAATGAAATTATACGCGATCGCAACTGTCACAGAAACTAGACAAACTTGGGCTGACGAAGATGATTTCCAAGTATTGAAGCCAACTATTGATATAAAGGTACCAAACATAAAATTTTTGAAGTAAAACTTCTTTAGACGCGACTTGAGAGAGTAACTCAGATCTTTTTTCGGACGGAAGTAACGTGTTTACGCAGTTTCTGCTATTTAAAGACAGATGGCGGCATCAAAACGCATCTGCAGGAAACATAGCTGCGGACGCCAACATAAGCATAGCCAATGTAATTTAATTTATGAGTGAATAATTCTCAAAAAGTGGGAGTGATAAAAACAAATTTAATGAAAATGTTACGCGTACTTATTTTGTTTTGTAAGATTATGTTATTAATTATTTGTTTATACATTTTCAGATTAATGATGAAGATTTGATTGTCGGCAGACCAACAACTGTAAAATTAAGTTTCACAAATCCTTTGAAAATAGAACTAACAAACTGCAAATTCAATGTAGCCGGCTCAGGACTAACAAAAAATCAAACAATTGGATTCAGAAATATCAAGCCGGGAGAATATGTATCGTGCCTCTATGAATTCGCACCAAAAAGCGCTGGTCATCAAAAAATCATTGCTACGTTTACATCAAAGCAACTGCTTGATATTACAGGCTCATTAAAAGCAGAAGTCTTCGATGAGGATTAATCATTGATGAACTTGTGTTTTCGTAATTTTTTTGTTTTTTCTATTTGTTCATTTGTTTGTTTATTATATTATATAAGGGTATTTTTTGTTGATGTTATATATTGTTTTAAATAATGTATTAAATGTACGTAAAATAATATTTTAATGACATAACCTGTACCACATTTGAATATTTATTTAAATTTTTTTCTACCATGTGGCGTTTTCAGCAGGGCAGTTCTCAATGCCGAAAAAATCTAATTTTAACCAGACATATTTTGTTTACCAGAAAGATTTTCTTTAATCAAACAAAACGAACCATTTCTACAATGACAACTTCTTCCATTCTCTTTGTTTACTATTTAAATTTTACGTAATTACTTTTAGGATGTATTTTTGTATTCTTCTTGACGTTTTTATACCAATATGGTCACTAACTAAATATATATATATATATATATATATATATATATATATATATATATATATATATATATATATATATATATATATATATCTATCTATCTATCTATCTATCTATCTATCTATCTATCTATCTATCTATCTATCTATCTATCTATCTATCTATCTATCTATCTATCTATCTATCTATCTATCTATCTATCTATCTATCTATCTATCTATCTATCTATCTATCTATCTATCTATCTATCTATCTATCTATCTATCTATCTATCTATCTATCTATCTATCTATCTATCTATCTATCTATCTATCTATCTATCTATCTATCTATCTATCTATCTATCTATCTATCTATCTATCTATCTATCTATCTATCTATCTATCTATCTATCTATCTATCTATCTATCTATCTATCTATCTATCTATCTATCTATCTATCTATCTATCTATCTATCTATCTATCTATCTATCTATCTATCTATCTATCTATCTATCTATCTATCTATCTATCTATCTATCTATCTATCTATCTATCTATCTATCTATCTATCTATCTATCTATCTATCTATCTATCTATCTATCTATCTATCTATCTATCTATCTATCTATCTATCTATCTATCTATCTATCTATCTATCTATCTATCTATCTATCTATCTATCTATCTATCTATCTATCTATCTATCTATCTATCTATCTATCTATCTATCTATCTATCTATCTATCTATCTATCTATCTATCTATTTCTGTAAGAATAATCTGAGCATTTTGTGTTCCATATCGATTGTCTGTTATGGATTTCCTCAATAAATTTTTCTGTATCGAGCTCCATAATGTAAATTGTCAGATTACAAAATACACGACTACCCAGGTAACGGTTAACCGCAAACTAAACCGCATGGTGCGTACACGAACCGTGCGGTCAGCCGTCGAAGCGGCCGCTGTGCTCCAAGCGACCGGAGCGGTTTGCGGGCAGCCGCAACGTAGTGCGTACCTACGCATTTTTTAATACCTATATACAGAATTTACAGTTTACTACTTGCGGTCAGCCGGACGGCTGGCCGCATTGCGGGTAGCCGCCTAGTGCGTATGTAGCCTGTCTTCACACTAGCCAGATGTTGGAACGATTTTTTTATTGGATGCCCTTGTTTATATGGAAGCATTGATTAACGTATTATAATACGTTAACCAATGATGGAAGTTGAATTTTAATTGTGTCAGATAAATGTGAACAATGTCATATAAACTAATACGTTCCGGCATCGGATTAGTTTGAACAGGCACTTGGATTGAAATATCCTATAAGCATAGATAAACGTATTATACTTAGGAAGATTCGTAACCTAGTTAACCAAAATGAGACCACTTTTATATAGTAAACCTCTTACGTTTCATACCCCTGGCCCACAAACTGAATGTTGTTTTGTGCTTCCACCTACATTATGGTTAAACTAAAAGTTCAGATAATCTTAAAGCTACCTCTATACTGATCCTAATTACGCGCTCAATGGTTTATAAATTGTTAAAAACCATCAATGTTTTTTTTTATTTTTGACGTAGGTATGTGATAATTTTAGTTTTCCGTGACGACAGTTCCGTTTGTTTCAAATCATAGAAACGCCGCGTAAACAACGGCACAAATTTTATTGAATTATAATTATATATTTTTGTCAATATAATTGTCTGAAAAATTGGTCGATAATTTATTATAATTTATTATTATTTATATAATAAAATTGTCAGAAAAATTGATCCCAATTACTCGCTCAATGGTTTATAAATTGTTAAAAACCATCAATTTTATTTTTTTTTTGACGTTATGTGATAAATGATAATTTACAGTTTTCCGTGACGACAGTTCCCAGTTTGTTTCAAACCATAGAAACGCCACGTAAACAACGGCACTTAAATTTCTAAATAAATGTAAAAAACCAAACATAATTCAAAATTTTTGAATTTTCAAATTTGATTTTGAATAGTCGTGGTAACGTTTTTTTTGGTCTGTTTCACAGTTTAATCAAAATCATGGATACGAATTCATTTTAATAATTTAAAAAAATTCATTATTCGTCAAAGATCTTTTCAACTTTAAGACATATTAAAGGTAATCTGTAAAAACTTAATCCCGGTGAATTTCGTCTACAATTTTTACAGTTAACGTAACTGCACGAATTACTAACACAAGCCATTATTGAAAAATTCTCGGAAATGAAATAAGAAATAATTTTTTGACACAATTTATGAACGTACCGACAGAATTTTTTCAAATCATACATAAGGCTGTTTATATTTTAAAACCATGAATACGAATTTAAAAAAAAATAGTCGAACATTCTCTTTATTATATTTCTGGACTATAGATACCAAAAAAAATATCATCTCTGAAAAATCTTTAAAAAAAAATTCAACTGTCAGGCCGTTAAATAATTAATCATATATTTTTTCACCTACGGATTTTAACAAATTTATAACATGTAATACAGGGTGCATTTTTCGTCCACTTTGGTTATGTATTCTACTCTACAACTGTGAATGACATATTATTTTGTAGCATCGAAGATCATGTCAATTATTTTATTATGGGAGAAGTACAGTGTCGGTATAAGCATCTAATTAATTAAGATAATAAAAATAATTCAAAATGAAATACATAATCTTATTTCTTGAATTTATATTTTTGTTCGGATTTTTTTGACTCAACATCAGAACTTTGTTTAAAAATAAAATTTTAATTAAAGTTATTCATTTACTTAATGTCACCGCGGGATATTGTACAATACAGTTGAATGACGGAAGAGGATCTTTGAAGAACAAATGTAGTTATGATGCTGGTCACTAGAGGACCAAATTGCCTGCACAATTCACTACGGAAAACATATGTAGTTATGATGCTAGTCACCAGACGGCCGAACCATTATCAGCACAATTCACTATGGAAACTCTACATATTCTACACTCGCAGATTAAAAAAATTTAGCTTATGATGCTCGTCAATAGGTGGCCACCTAGCGGCGAGCATCATAAGTGGTCTCATTTTGGTTAACTCGGATACTTATCTTCCTAAGTATAATACGTTTATCTATGCTATAAGTATATTTTTATCAAATAAATTATATTATTTGATGCGGACGTATGGTTTTCTCATTTGTTTTCCCTATTTATGGGTTTTTCTAGGTAAGATTTTTTTATTTTAGTTTGTATTTTGTAAAATTTTGTTTGTTTTCGTTCTGGGAGTTGGCAACATTGCTGTGCTGTCATCACTGTCAAGAATCGTAAGCGGCAGAGAAACTTCCAAGTTCTCGTAAATTGTAAATATCAAAATGGCTGTCGAAAGTCCGGTTGGAATTCAGGCCGTAGAACCTTCTAATTTAGGCAAAATAGAAAGGTAATATCTTACTTTATTTTGCACGATTGTGTAGTTGTACCCGTAACCAGTTTGCTACCACATTAATAATTAAGATAATTTGAGAATATTTATTCGCAATTTACGTAATTCGATTTCAATAGAAGCCATGAATGCAAGCCAAGCGTCAATATTGATTTTCCAGCATTATTATTGTTAGGTATTCACGACGTGGTATTATATTGTATGATTATCTAAACCATTGATTTTTTTTAGTTTTTTGAATTCGACCGAGTACCGTGAGATAATTGAAGGTTCATCGACCTACAATCACAGATTGTGTTCAGAGAGGCGTATGAGAATACCATGGCTGGACAGTCAAACAGGAGTTGCTCAAAATCATTCAGCTTTGCTGATGGCAAAACGACAAAGGATGCCTCCTCTTGCAGCTGGTCAAATATACACATACCCCAGAGCCAGATGGCGAAAGAAAAGACGTCAATACCTTATTATCAATTCGCGAATGTTATCCCGAGCCACCGATATGTTGGATGGCGAGGGAGATTTACATAGTATATCGCAACTAGAAAACCCTTCGCTTCACGATACGGATAGTAAAGACAGTCAATTGTTAAAAGATGAAAAAGTAAGTAATCGTTTATGTTTAAGGAGGTTGACCCGTTTTACGAAGATAATAAAAAAATCTGAAATAAAGTTTTTTTAATAGATTTTTTTATGACAAAATTTTTGGTAAAAAATCCAAAATCATTAGGAGATTTATAAAGTTAAAAATTAAAAAAACTTTTACATGTAGTGGAAAATATGTCAATCTAGCATGCAAACGGTACATTTTAATTTTTTACAAATAACCAAATAATGTCATCAGTTCAGAAAACTAACTATGTAAAGCATCGATGTCTTACGCATATTTTAATATTTTTTTCAAATTAATTAGAAGACTTTTAATCAATAAAAAAAATTATTAAACCTTAGCACTTTTCGATTATAGACTTTTAATCTTGACAATTTTAACTGAATTTTCAAAACTTTTTAATGATTTAATTTTAATTTTTATTACTCCTAATTTCTTTTTTTAATTATTTACTGCAAAAAATATGTAAAATACAGATATTTACATAAATTTATTTTTTTTAACCTAACTTTGTACAAAAAATTCAAAAGCTAGAAATAATTAATTAATATTAAAAAAAATATTTATTTATGCCTTTATGACAATAATTTATTGGTATCATCGACTTATAACCTTTTGTAAAAATTTATTATGGATAAGTTCCCATTTTGAATTCGACTTACTTTTGATTGGGACTGTAACGAATCAACCTCCTTAAATGATAAATTTCTAGATAATATGTTAAAACAAAAATGCCACTCACATAATTAGTAACATTTTTGTCATTTTCTATTTTTAAACCTTTAGTTTTTATAATGGCACAGTGCGAGTGAAAGAACGATTGGAAATTCTTATACAAGCAACTAACGTTTACTTTCTGTTTTTAATTTTAAGGACTGGTATTTCGATGATCAAGAAATGTTAGATATCGATGGTTACGACGAACCAGACGCAGATTCTGATTTCGATTATGAAGAAGATTATCGTAGGAGAACCAAACGACGACGAGGAGGAAAGGTAAAAAAAAATTCTAAATTTCTCACTAAATAAGTTTTGCACAAAGCGCTGTCTATCCCTCAAGTATATTTAGCGTGCACAGGCACAAAGCTTTATTCATCACAGTCTTCACAAAAAGTCTATTAAAAACTGTTCATTTGTATAAAAATACTACGTTCTTTATTCAATATGTTAATAAGAACTACACTATAAAATATGAAAGTATTTGATGAGTTATCGATGTATCATAAAAGATCGATGTGCAAGTTTTCAATGTATTACATTGAAAAAACATGAGATGTTCTTTAGAAATCAACACCGGTACTTACCAATAGCGAATCCGATAAAAAAAAATTCCAGCCAATTGGGCGACGGGACCATTCCACCTTCAAAAATGTTGACATATAATAAAGAAAATAAAATTTCTGGTATCGCTTGAGGTGACGCGGGTAATGGCTAGTATTCAATATGATATTTGCTATTCGCTGCCATGGTTACCTACAGAATATGTTCCACGTCATGTCAAAATTAATTTTGATATGACGAACTAGTGTATTTCTGACAGATCCATAAAACAAAAGAGTGGCTGATTTTTTTTTATTTTCATAATATTTCCGAAACTATAAAGTTTAAAAAAAAAAATGTTAACGAAACTTTCTTGAAAAAATAAATAGAATAATAAGCCGTTATGAAAATTATACCATTATTATATAAAAAACACCCTTATAGTATATATCTCTTCTGCGCGTGCGCCGATTTTCCCCAAAAACTATAGGGCTCTTCATATTTGCATACCAAACATCCTCCCAAAGTTTGGTTTCAATCCGCTCATCCGTTTGACCTGTATCGTGTTCACAGACTAACAGACGCACAGAGTTTTTCCAAAAATATGTTTTTTGGATTCGGGGGACCTCAAAACGGAAAGATATTGTAAAATTTTTGAAAAGTGATTTTTGACCTAAACTAGTACCATTCCCCACTTGTGGGTTGGAATGGTAATAAATGACAGCCTTTATTGCTGAGCGTCAATAATTTATAAATATATTATGTTGTTAGTCAAGTGTACAAAAGTGACTACAATTTAAAAAAAAATTGTAATTTTTATATTGTTATCAGACTCGTGGGGTGGATTCGCCTAGCACGCCAAGACGTGGCAAAGGAGGAGGACGCGGTCGAAAAAAACAAATTCACAACTTCGATCCAGTGCCCGGCGATTCAGACAAACCGTTTGCTTGTGACCGTAAGTTGTTTTGTCATCATGAGGTTTGGTTTGACTGTCTTCTATTTTCTTTTTTCAACTTTTTATTTTCATTATTTAAATAAATTTGTACTTATTTCCGTTTATCATTTAATATCACTTTGTTGCTTTTTATTTATTAATTAAAAACAAGAATATCGGAATACGTCAATAATGGTTTAGATTAAATTTAAAATTTGTAAGTTCGACGGTGCTCATCAAGCTTTTTGCTGTATCGATTGCTACCACTTCTACTGTCCGTGGTTTTTCAAATTCTTTTTTGTTTTTTTCAATTTTGAAAAGGATCATAAATTGGTAGCTTTTTAAACTAAAGCTTAGTTAAAACCGTTATTTTTAAAATACGAATGGTTAAGGTAATTGCGCCATTGCTCTTGTGGGAATCCAAAAAGCTTATGACTGCATATATCGAGCGTCTATAATCTACAGCATCTGTATTTTTTCTCTACTCGCTTGGAAAATGTGAACTGAACTGTCCTTATACAACTCAGATTAATGTTCCCGTATTAGTTACTAGGTATGTACAGCAATGTATAGTACATACTTCGTCACCCCCACAGCTTCTTTATTTTCTAGAAAGAACTATTAATGCCGTCTCATACTGAGAATTTGTCAGTTTTTTTTTGCCAATTTATACAAGGGCCACTTTTTCCGAAAACGTAAATTCACAGAAAACTTAAAATTGAATTTTTGCCCGATCGTAAAGACTTTATTTGTGTATTCTATATATGGAAAAGTAAATAAAATGCCTGAGACTCCCGCGCTAGAAGTGAAACTTGACATATGTTGACGATTTTATTATTTCAGGATTAGAAAATGGTTACGTTAAATTTGTTACAGTGGCTAGAGAAAATGTTACGTATATACACACAGGACGCACTGCGCATGCGTGTGGTGTGCGCATGACGCTTTGACAGAGAGAGATAAAGATGGCGCAATTACCTTCACTAGCCTTACGTATTTACGGTTGTCTCTTTTTGGTGATCATTCAACGAGTATTTTTTTTTTAGTACAAATTTATGTCATGTTTTTAATATCATTCATAAAATACTTTTTTTTTTTCAATGGTTTCAAGTCTTGTGTTCTCTGTTCGCTTTTTAAGCTTGTTTCTTGATGTTATGACGTACCTACCTAGAATTAAATTGCCGTACTCTTTCTACTTTCCTTTCGTTGGGAAAAAATGCTGTTTAAGAAAAAGTCAGTTGTGTTAATCAAAAGATTGTTGAGATATTTTTTTGTTTTCATTGAGAATAAATATACAGAAAATAGATTTTTCGTCAATTAAGAGAAAAAAAATAACATCAGCTTCAATATTTAAATAACTTTATGATAATAGAATAATTAACAGCATTGGAACATAAGCAAGAATGGATTTCAAAATAGTATCAGAAGGTAATAAATAACGTTTTTTTATTTATTTTGTTTTTTTAATTGGCTTTACTGTTTTTATAACATTTTTATCGATATTTTTTTGCGACCAACCTTAAAAACAAAAGAGATTTATAAGTAAATTATTTCAATTCAAAATACTTGACACAGTCATGTCAACAAATTTACTTGCATGCCAAAATATTACTCGCATCAAACCGGAATAATTTATAAGATTTTTTTTGTAAATTATACTTGCTTATGTTTTTTGTGGTGTGGGCTTGACTTAGTTTGCTGTCAATTTTATTTTTGTATGTTTTTTTAATTTGGAAGTGGGAATTTTAAGTTTTTTTTTTATCGATTCCTTACAGTAGTATCGATCTGTTTTAACAATGCCCGATGCAATTATCAAAAGTTTTGTCATCAGCTGATAATATGATTTTGGCTATGGTGCTAAAGGCATCAAAATGTTACTGACTCAAATGCACTGTCCCAGGATTGGTGCAACAAAATGCGAAAAAATCCGTTTTATTTGTGGGGGATTTTTTTCTGATTGGCAGGAATTTTGGAAATCAAAAGTTTTTATGACACCGACGTGTTTTGGGTCAAATATTAGACAGATTTTTTTTTAATTTATTAGTTTTTGTGTACAATTGCAGGAAAAACAATATCGTCCTGTAACATTTTTTTGCATCTTGTCTGAAATAAGTCTGTTTTATTCTACACAATTTTTCTTCATACCCATGTTAATTTGATTTTCAAAAAGCGAAAATATATTTTTAGATAAGCTTCAAGCCAAACAGGAATAAACTCCCAAATTTGAAATTAAAGTTAATTTTGTTTTTGTTTTCTACACTGGGCATGCACAACTTTTCTTTACTCGCGGCCTTTCAATTTATTAGTTGTCAAATATTACATGTTTAAAAGAATCACAGAATAACTACAAAGAAAAATGTGTTTAATAAAATGAAAATAAAAGCAGATATGCATTTTTATTCGCTGTTCTTTGAAAATTTGGCTGTTTTACACTTCTTGTTGTACCAGTCTTGTGACATGGTGTATTATTTTACAATTGGCGAATATACGATGGAGGGTAACCGAAATGAAATCGGTTACTTAGGTTGATCTCATTGATAATTAGCAGCACTAGCACCCGATTGTGTGTTTTTCAGTATGCAGTGCGCGTTATAAAACGAGGCCCGGTCTCACTTACCACTACACCCACTCCCATCGCGATCCTCCCAACTCCGACGAGAATTCTCGCGATTCGCCGAGCCTGAGAGTTCATACTCCCGTTCAGATTCCTTCGCCGCAGCCCGGCCAATCCGGTTCGGGCTCCTCCAATTCGGCGTCCATGCTTCCGGCAACACTTCCCACCGGACCTCAGTCTTCGACTCCCGCATCCTTCGCCGGCGCGACTCCCGCGCCCGCCTCCTTTGCCGGGAAGGGTCTCGCTCCGCAGACGACTAACGCACAAACATTCGGTGTGGCAACTCAATCAGGGGGGCTCCAGGCAGATAGTAGCGCACAACTAGCTCCGACCAACACACAATCTACTACTTCATCTGTCTACCAAGACAGCTATGTTACTTTTTTAAATCATCCGGCCGGTATTGTTCGCTATTCTATTTGACATTTTTTGGGACGGTGATGGACTTTTGATTGTATATAAGAAATATTTATCTTTGAATCGAATCATTAATTTTAAACACCACAAATATAAAAGAAAAATCATTACGAATGATCAAATTGTAATTTTAATTATCTGCTTGTTTTGTTTTTGTTTTATCGATGCGTATTTGTTTCATCGATAGTTATTTCTTTTAGTTAGTTTTGGAGTTTAACGACTCGTTGAAATTAAATTCAATGTTGATTTTTTGGTTTGTGTTTGTGGCTGTTTATTTTTTGTTATCGTCAGATTGGAAACTTTATCGATTTATTTTCAAAATGTCTGTTTTAATTAAAATTTCAATATAAAAATTAACACTTTGTAATATGTTTTTTGTTAATAAAAATACAGATTATGTTACAGATTCCCGGAACAAGAGTCTTGGACTATATACTATTCTTTTATATAATCAAAAGGTCATAGCTAATCCCAAATCTATAATTTTTTCATAGTATAATGCTTGAATTAAGTTTTAACCATTTTAGAAACACACCTAACCTAACTTCTCCTTAGTTGTTTCTATTAAAAAAATTTATTGACTTTTCTTGCACGATAACTATTTTTTTTTTATATATATAATTTGCATTTCTTGCATTATTTTTTTTATCATTATTTGTTTTGCACCTTTTTTCAATATAATTATATTTTTATTATACTTTTTATATCTTGTTTTGCATTTTTAATTTGCATTGTTTTAATTTTTACTTTTGTTTTTATTCACTTGCGCTATATTAGCTGTGACTGTAGACCTCTCACCGCTGATGTTATTTTTACTGTGTAAATATTATGTAGTCATTTCCAAAAATCCTTTTTTTTAGAAACAAGGCAAAGATCGTTAAAGTCTTTTTGAAAAAAATATAAAAACATACACAGCTGACCTAGTGCAGTGTAGATACGATTTTTGGTTGAGTGAAATATTTTTTAAACAGTTATTTAGGTTTTTTAATCAGAGTTACGTTAGGTGTGTGACATTTTTTTTTTATAATAGTAATTTTAACGATAAATTATATATATATATATATATATTTTAAACTTATGCGTTTTTAATTTTTTTAAATTTTGAAAACTGTTTGGCAAATTAACTTGAAGTTATTTTTTTGTATTCAGCGTTTAGAAATATTCAGAGCGCGTACTTGAATAAAAAAAATGGAAACATTTTTTTAAAATATACGACTTCATTTTTTGTTGCTTTCTTTAATATTTAAGTGCAGCCTCTGAATATTTATTAATTTTATTGTCATCTCGATAAATTTGTTTTCATGACATTAACTTCTCCAGGTACTCCGGGTAGACGCGGGCGTCAGCCGAATGCTCCTGGAATGCCTCAAACGCCAGGCTCCTCTACTCAAACACCACCGTCTCTGCCTCCCAATCCACCTCCTCAGTCTCAATCCGCAGCCCCTGACGATCCACCCATGCCAGTGCTGGTTCCGGAACGTAAGGTCGAAGCGGGGAGCGGCGTTACGCCGGCTGCTAGTACTTCTTCGGAAACAAAAGAAGGAAGTCCCGACGACTCGACCGCTTCCACTGAACCGGCGTCGTCTTCTGCCGTCGAAAAAGAAGGTAAGACAATGAAAATAAAAAATAAAAGGAACAACAAAGTTTTATAAAAATCGATATAGCTGTGATGCAGATAAAAATCTTGGAAATACGTTTCTCATCTAGGCATCATACAATAGTGGATTATATATCTAGTGTCGTAATGAGTTATATTACAGCGAGTTACATGAATTGTAATTAGTGATGTGCTGGATATCCATAATATCTGTATCCGCGGATATCCGAGGGAGAAGAAAAATCCGTATCTGTATCCGTTAGTTTTATGGCGGATCTTTTACCTTATTAATTTTCAATTCATAGATGAAATTTTATATATATATAGATGATTTGGTAATAATGAAAAACTGTTACAGATTATTTTTTATTTCTTAAAATCGTATTTGGCACCTTTATATTGCAAAAATGTATCGTAGTGAGTACCATACCAATAGTACATAACTCAAAGGTACTAATAAAAAACTATCTTTATAATGAGATATTGCACATTGATCTTTGGAAAGAGACAATCTGTTATAAGAGTTAACTCTTAAAAAAGTCAATAACTTTTTCCCATAACAGATAGTCTCTTTCCAAAGGTCGATGTGCAATATTTACCGCCGCGTACTCTAAGAAAGTTAAGATCCGTATCCGTATCCGCGGATCTTGAAACCAAATATCCGTATTCAGATCCGTATCCGCGGATATGCATTTTTAAGGATCCGGCACATCACTAATTGTAATACCATCACGCATGAGATTTATATATTATGTAGTATTGCTTGCACATACCTTGTATAAAATAGCTTCTTTTCACTTCATTTTAAAAATATTTGACAGTTCACTTTTAAACAAACGTTAATTATAATAGTAGGTTATATAAAAAACAACTGACAAAGTGATTTACTATGTGTAATTGGTATAGCGCGACCGGTTTTGATTTGCTTTACCGCACTAGTGCGTAACGAGTACATGCATGTAAAGCAGCTGTTTTATATGGGATAATGCAAAAAATATATTGCTATTGTTTGATCTCAGTTGGGTTTTTATCATGATGACTTCAACTGTTGAATGTCTATAATCAACCATATTCTATAAATTGGCAGAGGTCCCTACAATTGATATTTTTAGTAGTTCTCTGAATAGAATCTATCGTTTCTTTTCCACTTCGATTGTTTTAAGGTGTATCTTTTTAAAATTGTTTTATAGCAACAACAGAAACAACTTCCAAAGATAAAGCAGCTCCGAGCCCTTACTGCGATTTTTGTTTGGGCGACGCGAAAGAAAACAAGAAAACGGGAACGTCTGAGGAATTGGTTTCCTGTTCCGACTGTGGCAGATCAGGTAAGAGTCAGAAACAGTCCGAAGAACAAATAGTCAGTGATACAGTAAATTGAAAGCCATGACTAAAATATTAAATTTTTATTTCGGTTGACTTTGATAATTATTTTGATTCTAATTGTAGCGTGACTTGAAATTGTGAAAAAGTCATCGTGTATTTTATTGGCATAACTTTTTGTAGTCAGTTTTGACTATTGGTATATATTTTCGTTATTGGATTAATTATTGCTGTAGTTGTTTTTTGAACGTACTATAAATTTTATAAATGTTAAAGCGATCGATTATGTTTCTAGAGAAAAAATTTGTAATGTTTATTGCTATGTTAATGTTTTTTTTTGTCGTAAAAGAAGATTCTGTAAATTATGCTCAAAATTATCAATTATCACGGGTCAACACAAAATTTGTCCTTAACATTAGAGTATGAAATTTCGATGAATTAGATGATAGTTAAACGAAAAAAAATAATAAGGCTTAAAAAAGTTTGCTTTTGTATCCAGGAGAACGTTTAAACCATATTTTCAAAAACTTGTGATTTTTACTTTAATTTTATAAAAAAACGATACAAATATAAATGTAAATTATTTTTATTAATTTTAACTATCAAATTAGCTTACAAAAAAGTGGAAAATAAGTCAAAAATGCACAGTATTACTTTTTCTTTTATGCTCGTAAGTACTTTCTCTCAATAAACCCCAAATATAGTCTCCCATCATATTTTCATTGTATTGGCCTTGATAACGTTGTTCGAAGTTCATATCTTGATGGAAACGTTCTCCTTGTTCTTCGGAATACGCTGCCATGTTATTTTTAAATTTATCTAAATGAGCATGTAGCATATGTACTTTTAAAGACATCCTGCAACCCATGGCTTTAAAATTAATTGAAATTCCTATAAAAACTCGACAATGAGTATAATTACGACAGTTATCACAAAAGCAAACTTTAAATAGAAAGAAGGTATTTTTTTATCGTTTTTGTGGCTAATTAACCAGAAAATCATAAAATAAACTTTAGGACAAGGAATGAAAATTTTTTTGTAGAGCCGTGATTATGGAGGTAATAAGTTGGTCAACAATATTATCACGATGGCCACATATCTAGAAAAGTCAATGGGCGTGTTTGGCCGAAGTAAGTACTTACTAAACTTAGTAAGCCAGTTAGCATAAAAAAATTAAAATCTTACAAGCTGACTATAGCGCTTTTCGGCCAGGACAGACTTACTGGCTTGACATAACTCAAAACACTGGTTTGTTATATCCCGTACATAACCTCATAGACTGAATATAATTGACAGTACTAAATTTATCAATATAATTTAATTCATGTAAATAGTTGCAAATGGATAAATGACAGGTCTGTTTCTGTCTGTTTTGTTTACATCAACAATAAGCAAAATGGCGTCTTTTATTAAGCCATGCTTACTCCGTTACGGCCGAAAATTTTGTAAGTATAGTGAGTGACTTACTAAATTTAGTAAGTACTTACTTCGGCCAAACACGCCCAATGTTTAGTCAAGAAAATCGTGGAATTGCGATCAAGAATAAACCTGAGTTTTATTAATTTTTGTGTGGTAATGTGAATTTTAGCGAATGTGGGGAAAATGGTCACAAAAAAGCACGTTTTAAGTACTGAAAAAATTAAGATTTTTCCCTCCTAGATATTCATGGTCACTGATTATATTGAAATAAATTTGAGAACAAATGAAAGATCTTCAGCGTTTTATAACGTTCATGTATAATAATTTGTCACTATCAGACTGTTATTGTAATGTACCATCCATTAAACGCTCACTTCTAGGCGTGCGTGAAATGATGGGCAGGTGTTAGATAAAAATAATATTGTGACGGAATCTTCTTATTGCCATGTGAGAAACGGAATATATTATGTAGAATAATATATGTTTTTTTTTTTATTTTATCTAGTCTGTGTTTTGGAAATTGTTCGATATCGGAAACATTATTTATTATTAATTGTTATTTTGATACACTCACTGCCCTAGACTAATCTGAAAAAAAAAATGTTTTCATCTTAAAATTAATGTAAAAGTCTTCCTTTTTACAAATGTAAAATACTGACATTATCTGTCATTATTATGGACCAAGTTTGAGCATCTTGTCTTTAGTAGAACAAAACGTCGTTAAAATGGCCAGCTGTTTTATTAAGTTGTATAGAACTTATGCGTAGTTGTTTTTTTATTCGTTTGTTTTGACTACGACCCAAGTGTGTATTTTTTTTAGTTAGACACAAATAGAGAGCTGCACATGTGCTATCCTTGTGCAAAAAGCGAACGATTCCATTGGCTGGTTTTGATTCAGTGTGATGCTTTCTGTTTGAAGTACTTTACTTAAATATATCTTATTTTTTATTGACTTTTTTTATAAAACGTTTTACTTGAACAGCTTGAGCTACTACTACTACCACAAGTGTACTAGTATAGAGGGCCATTTTAAATGATTGTAACTAATTTATTTTGAAGCCAACTAACAATGTAACATCGGTATTTCTTCGGTGATATTGCAAAACTGCTAAACATCACTCTGCAATTGTTTCATTGTTAAGCGACTCGATTTGCAATTGTTTTGCAAGCTCCACAATACGTAGCGTAAATTAACAATTGTTATTTAAGTATGAATATTGCATTTTAAAAAAGTCCAGTAGTTTTATTTTTGTAAGAAAGGCTTGATAAAGCATTTTTCTGTCAAGTTGTCGATAGTGCTCACGTCGCTTTGTCAGTTCGATAGAGGATTTTTTAGAAGCAAATGTAGGTTGGTAGTTAATTGTTGAGTGATTAAATCCATTAGTCGTTAGTTTCAAAAATTCCTTGACAGAAAGCATAAATTAGTTTAGATAGCTTTGTGATTCATGTAAACACCATATTGGAAATCTCAGTAGAGGTATTAGTAGTGTTAGGTTGGCAACAGAGTATATTATAGGTACGCACTGATCTGAATAACTGATACTTATGGGAAAAAATCATAAAACATGGAACCAATTAATTAATGTGGTCAACGTCACACAACGTTGGCTTGAGAACTAAGATGAACTTTAGTACGCGTGCGTCTAGTATAAGAGGCATACATGCTGATAATTTAATTTACAGACGCGCAAGCGCAGCTAGGTACATTACAGTTCCCCGGCCAGCATTGTGTGGCGCTGATAACCAATTGTGTTCAGACAATGGATCAGATACTATTCAAATCAGTGTAGGTATGTTTGTTAGCAGTTCTGAACTACTAAAGTGTCTGATGACTATACAGAACTCTTTGGACACAACTGCGTGTTTGTTGGTCAAATTTTTAACTGTCTGAAGTTGGTTCTAGTTGCTCTGCACTCCTAGAAATCTTGACTCTCTAAGACCAGATTCGAGCGGTGCTTCCGAACAGTTCTGTGTTTTCGACACACTTTGGCAGTTTAGAATTGGTTCATGACTTCAACAACGTACAAACACATGTTTGAACTCGGTCGCAGTTAATGCAATGAAGCATGCTTTTTAAAGATATGTTTCCGTCATCATTTGCTCTGTGTTCAGCCTTAATTAAACTGAAACCTATCTAATGCGAATTCTGTACACGAGAGGACTGCTTTGTAAGTTTTTAAATGCAATTATTTAGCAAAAGTTTGATGACACTCGCGTTCCTACGGTAGTACAGAGTTTGCATTAAATAGATCATAACCTCAATGTTCAAACAAATAAGATTTCGTTGAAAATTTTTCGTTTTGTTGGATTCTGAAAAGTGCAAACTCATTATAAACGTACAGTAACAAGACTATATTTATTTATGATAAATCGTTGATACTAGAAATTGTATAAATTTTTTTATAAGATTGACAATCTTAAGAACATTCTAAACATAATAATATATTGCTAGTCTTTAGTGATTCATTAGATTGTTAAAATATTTCAAAGACTGTAAAAATTAGTTCTACTTATATCACCGGTATGTTTTATTGTTTATAATGACAAGAATGTTATTGTTTTCGATTTTTTGTCGATTTATTTGCAGAAGAAATATTTAAATTTTACATAAATGTAAATAAAAAATTATTATTTCGCATATTCGGAATTGCAATTGTGATGACTTAGAACAATCCTGATATGCTATCAATATGCGCAAACATGTTATGTCGGTATTTATACTAATGCATATTGCAATATTGCATACTATATATTTATTATATTGTTTTAATTTCTGTTTTCGAGTAATTTTTTGATTAAATTCAGTTTGGTTTGATGGGATTGTAACAATGATTAAGTTGTGCAATTTGACGGTCCGTTTTATACAAGTCATTCGAAGGTGATAGTCGTTCGATATTTAATCAGTTCAGTTCACAAACTGACTGGACTGATGAAATGCTAATGCAAATACTGCAGCACTTTTTAGTATTTAGTGCATTTTTGTATATAAATCACATACACGTGATAGCGCATGCGCGACTATGTCAGTAGAGGGGCTTAACACTCATTTTTCTATATCTGTACGGAGAATGAATTAGATCTGATCTCTTGTGCCGAACGATTGCGCCTTAAACCGATAAGTCAGCTTATACATAGATCTGATTGAATAGTAAACATTTTTGTAGGTTAAGTGATATTGGTCAGTCTTAATAATCTAACAATTTTATGAATATGTAAATACACTATTATTAAATAATGTAAATGGGGAAAAAAAGTAAATCGGTATTTTTGCTGCATCGTGTGGATACAGCATCGATGATCTGTTATACATAAAATAGTTTTTTTTTAAAGAACAGTTAGTTTCCAAGTAATAATAATTATGCAGTTTCATTATTATTGATATTTAATATATAGTATATATTATATCGTTATATTATTATATTCTAAAAAAAAGTGCAATAAATATTCATCGAGAAAAATTTGACTTGTTTTTTTCATTTTGAAAAAGCAAGTGCTGAGGACTAGTGAAAGCACTGAGTTTGTTTTTAAAATTTCGTAAAATTTTTATATATGTTCAAAAAGGACATATTTATCTTTTTGGTTTGTTAATTTAGTATACTAAAAAAATATATAATATATATTTTCTTAGAACTTGGAAATTCACTGTTCTTCGGCACATTTGTTTCCCGAGTCCCAAATTCCTCGAAATAATTTAATTTTATTCCTATTATAGAGAACAGTTAAAAGAAAGCAGCATATGATGAAATTTACGTTTTTACGTATAATTTCTGAGTTCAAATACATTTTTTTTTAGATATTTTTAGTTGCGAAGGCTTTTTAACCGTTCTTTATAACACCAACCATTAGGTAATTTACTTTTTAATTTACAGTAGTAATTTTGACTTTTGTTTTTACTGAGTCTAAATATTGATTTCAATGTCAAATATTAGTGAATAACATCAATTAATTAATTGTATACAGCTCTGTGTCTATACGCAATTATTTGTGATCGTCAAAGCAGTAACTGTATATTAATTTTGCGAAATTAATGTGATTTTATAAACATCCGTTTTTTACTTGTTTCTTATGTTTTAGGTCATCCGACATGTCTACAGTTTACTCCAAATATGATAATTTCTGTGCGTAAATATAGATGGCAGTGTATTGAGTGTAAATGTTGTTCGATATGCGGTACTTCTGATAACGATGTAAGTACATCTTTATTTTGTACCGTATCTAGAAATGAGATATTTAACGAATCAATAACGTGTTTTAGGATCAGCTGTTGTTCTGTGATGATTGCGACAGAGGTTATCATATGTATTGCCTATCGCCACCATTATCGTCTCCACCAGAAGGATTTTGGTCATGTACTTTGTGCTTAGTTGAGTTCCATAAGTAAATGAATTCTCTCTGCGCGAGTTGGAAATTATATGACTTGACATTCAGTAGTTCATATTTATTCTGTTAGAGCGCTGTTGACAGTTATTCAATTGTTGACCGAAACATCTCACTGACACAGAGTCTATTGGGATTATGATTTGGTGTCTGTGGAATTCTGTTGAATTTTGTGGTTATGAAAAGGCAGTAAATTTTATTTATACTTAGTTACAATTTTTTACTATTTACATTTTATATTATAAATTACAATAAAGACAATGCAATTTTTGTCAGATAATTTAATTAAGTTCAATGTAGTTGGTAAATGTACTTACTAACTGTATTAAAATAAGTACTTAAATAAACTTAGGTTTCTCTAATCTGTATATTGATTTGTAGTACGGGAGCCCGCTGCAATTTTAGTCCCTTATCGAGCAATAGCACACTAACCCCCTGAAAAGATGCGTGTCTTATTGGGCAATACAGCGCCGCTATTGAGAAAGTATGAATCGGTGCAGTTATTGCTCAATATAGCAACATACATCAATTTTTTACAGCTCTCGGTCCCTTACGAAGCAATACCCCAAAAGCTATTGAATGACACCAATTGGAAGCTATTGCTCGATGGGGGGGGGGTATTTAAATTAGCGCATAAAAAAATTTTGCGCCGCGCAACTGCACCGATGCAGAGTGGCGCACTTGTCAAACTGCATTTGGCTCGAGGTCCCCTACAATATTAACCAACTTTCATACTATTGCTTTGTAAAAAAGCTGTAAAAAATGGATGAATGTTGCTATATTGAGCAATAACTGCACCGATTCATACTTTCTCAATAGCGGCGCTGTATTGCACAATAGGACACGCATCTTTTCAGGGGGTTAGTGTTCTATTGCTCGATAAAATTGCAGCGGGCTCCCATACTATTGGTACATAGCCTAATTTTGTCAATTAATCGATAGTAACAAAATTCCTTCAATAACAGTTATTAATTAATTGAACCGTGATTGATAAATATGGAACAGTGGCGTAACAACTAATAATAGGGTGGCGGAATGGGCAAAATGCCAAGGGCACCCGGCCTGAGAGTGCCGTAATCACAGGAGGATCCTAACATTTATTGCAACGTTCAGGGCCCTCGTAAGGCCTCACGCCGCCCGCGTGCGGATTCATAATTGACGCCCCTTATTGGGGATAAACTCACTAGACGATATGTCAAATTGAAAAACGTTAAAAATCCTAAATAACTAATACTGTAAGTGCAATTAATAGAAACTTTGTTTCCTTGTCTTTTTGCAACTACTTCTTCATAGAATCAGACATTTTGTTTTTTTCTTCTTGCCTAATTTTCTTAAGTTGCCGAAATTGTGCACCCGAAGGTTTTTTTCTTTCATTACTTTCCTGAAATGCAACAATGCTTCACTTCACATCGTCATTACAAAACGATTTGGACAGGTAAAAATACTAATAAGATAATTAATTTTTTAAAACAAATAAAAATGTGAAAAATGTAACAGTGAAAGATACTTTACAAATGATAGGCTAAAAGTGAAAACGAGTCAAATTTTTAATCAGGACAAAAGCGGAATGAAATAATGAAATATATTCAATTAAAATGAAACACATTAAACAGTGAATTTTGAAAATTCACTCCGTACAGAGTGAACTTCAAAAATTCTCTCTTCACGCTAAAAAAATCACTCCGCGGAGTAAACTGTTCTCTACAAAAACAGTTTACTCCGTGCGATTTTTCACGGTGTTCTTCTCCTGTTGTACTTATGAATGAGAGAAAAATTTAGTTTCACCGCTGAGCTGAGAAAATTCATTAAGTCAAAATAATCATTAGTTTATCAATTAGTAAAAAGTATTTGTTGATTGAAAAATACTTTACTTCATTCTCATCTTGCAGGAATCGACAGGAAAAATCAAGATATAAACATACGCGGGAGTCTCCCGATAGGGGCGCCCTGTCTACGCGCTGATGTGAACTAACTATCGAATCGAAATTCGAAATATGCGCGCGAAATATTTCGAATTCGAATTTCATTAAAAAATAAATAACTACTCGTAAGAGTTTGTCCCGCAGGCTTGAGTATGCAAATAAAATTGATATAATATCAGTTATATATTTTTTCTATACAGCACAAAAAACATATCACAACTAGGCCATTTGCCGCCCCTTGGATGTGCCGCCCGCGTGCATCGCACGCATCGCACTATAGGGCGCGAGGGCCCTGGCAACGTTTAGTAAAATTGACCACGGTTTCAAACGATATAGTTACGCCGCTGATATGGAACACGGGTAAATTCCTTGGATTTTAGCATATACTTACTGAGCATAGGAATAAAATCGCAATGGAACTATTAGGGTGTAAACATGTACCTGTCTTTTTTTACGCCGTAAGCACTGGCGTATCCAGGAGGAAAAAACAAGCACGGGGAACCCGGCTTGAGCTAATTTGTCCTCTCCTGGGCCAAAAGCTGGGTACGCCCATGTTAACGTCATAGAAAAAGACAAAGTTTTTGAAACAGAGATTCTTTATTCAGATTGAATGCAAGTACGTCAACCAATCCTATCATCGGAGAAATCAGGGAATTACATCGAAGAAAGAGACACAGATATATTTTCGATACGCTTTGTTGCGTTCACTCACCGTACATTGAGTAGATAGGCAAATGATTCATGTTAATTAATAAAAAGGAATTGGTATATAAGTAATGGGTGAACAGTGATTGAAATAAAAATTAACTGGTCAAATTATAATCGGTTTTTTTACAAGCGTCTCCATACACTAATATTACTTCGGGTGCGATGCTTTGACATCTCTGAAACTGAAAAGCTGCGCGTCTCTGGTCAGGACTGTCAATGGACTCCGAAAGTGTGACGTCACACTCAAGGAGGATCAATATCCGCGTTCCAAACAAAAAATTTTTACATGTAATTTTAGGTAAGGCGATTTTTAAAGGCGATTGATTTATCAAAATTCGCGTTCATTTTTAATGTAAGTACATTTTATTTATTCCTTTAGTTATAAGGTATCAATTTCAATAATAATTTTTAATAGTTTGCCTACTTTTATGTGAAGAAAAAGAGTTTTAAATGAAGTGAGGTTATGTAACTATATTGTTTATGTGGAATGTTTTACTTATTTTTAGGTAAAAAAGAAATAACAACCCAAAATTATCATGGTTATGTGTTTTGCACACACCTGCAGACATTATAGTACAAGTCATGCTTGTACATTTTTTGTTTTTCCGAAGGAAAAAAGCGAATTGAAAAAGTGGACTAAATAATAAGGTAATTAGTAATAAGTAATAAGTGTCGATATTTTCCCATCAAATATTGTAGCGTATCAATACTTTGAATAAAAAGTATTGTGTCCAATATCGATACTATCTCAAAGCTGTGCATCCTTACACAGGAAGAAGACTACCGAAGCACCTGACAGCGATGCCGGACCTTCAGGTTTACAGAGACAATTAATACCAAGTGATGGAAGTAAGACTGCAATGGAACTGGATCCTGCGACACCACCTGCTGAACCAGAGGTCGAAATGAGAACTCCTGAGCCAGAAGTCGAAGTGGAAACACATGAACATTCTTAACAGTTCGTAGCTATGTCAGAGGCAGAAAACCATTTTTTAAAACAAGAAATAGAGCAGTTGAAAAATGAAACAAGGAACTTAACATTATGAACTCATGTGAAACGTGCCATAAAACTAGTGCCCAATCGAACTTTCGGTTTCGGCTGCCATCCGGCCGAAACTCTATTCGGGAGGTGTTGCGCTGAAATCAGACATGTTCGGTGCAGCTGCGAGCGACGAAGTGTCTTTTATGCCTACGCGCTTTTAATTTTGTTGTAGTTCGTTAACAAGAGTACCATACAAAGTAACCAAAGCTTAGAAGAAATAATTTTGTTCTTAAAGGTGTTTTTTTTTTTGTTTTGTCTTCCTAAACATATTTATTAGGTAAATACTTTTTACTAAAAAGTTATTCTGTTTTGTAATTTTTATTTTATTTCATAATATTAAAAAAATGTATTTTTATTTGTGATTTTTGAAATAAGGGGGGTAATAACATGATATGATAAGTTAAATATCAGAGGCTGAATGTTTAATATGATTGATGTAAAAATAAAAAAAAATAAAGACAGATTATGACAATATTTACTTTATTTTTCCCACGAAAACATACACTTCACCTTCAATAATAATATTTAAGGCATAAAATGGAAACTTTGCACGTTGGATTCCACTGCATTTTAACCTTGTGTAATCAACCTTCTCACATCCACTGCAGAGAAGAAATTTGCAATAGTACTTAATTTCAACACGTGCTTGTTCTGACTCATTGTCCCGAAGTCGAAAAAACACAAAATTTTAATTCTAAGGGCAAAAATAAAATCTTATATGAATGACACATAACCTCACTATTTTACTATCCACATTTTACTATATAAAAATAAACAATTTGTTAGTAAATTGTATTTGTATACATACCTTATAGCTATATGAACGTATAACCGTGTTAAAAACCCAAATTCCAAAGAATATTTTAACAAAAATAACGATTTTAAAATCCGCTTATGGACATTTACATGTAGAACTGGATTTGTTTGGAACGCAGACCCTAACCTGCCTTAACCTGTGACGTCACGACTTTCGGAGTCCATTGTCATGTGTGTTCAATGTTTATAACCTTACTTTATCTGTGTATTTGGCGCCGTTTTCGACATCCACTTATCGTGAAAACATCTTTAACATATTGTTTTAATTTTTTGCCTCCCACAATGATACATTGTGCTGATTGCAAAGTGAAATTTTGTAAATATTCCAATTTGAGGACCCATGTGAAAAGAAAGCATCCAGGTTTTTATACTTTATTACAATTCATCACTTACCTAGATACTTTACGAATTTACGAATGATTAACAAACTATTTATTTGTTAGAAAAAATTAATATTCTGGCACCAAAGATCAAAGGTCAGTATGGAACTTATATATGCCAAGAATGTAAGAATACTTTTGTAAACATTGGCAATTTAAGAGCGCATGTACGACATAAACATCCAGGTAAATCATACATTCCTACATACAATACTTATATCTTAATTTTTTCCAATTTATGTCATATTATGTTTATCTTAGAAAAAATTAATATTCTGGCGCCAAAGATCAAAGGTCAGTATAGAATTGGAACTTATATATGCCAAGAATGTAAGAGTACTTTTGTAAACATTCGCAATTTAAGAGTACATGACCAACATAAACATCCAGGTAAATCATACATCCCTACATACCATACTTATATCTTATTTTTTGCATTATTTATGTCATATTATGTTTATCTTTTAGAGAAGATTGCTGAATTAGTTCCCATTAAAAACAAAATATTTCACTGCCAACAATGCAACATAGACTTTGGCAGCTTAAAACAATTAACTTTGCACCAAAAAACGCACAAAAAAACTCACCGATTAAGATCTAAAGCCAAGATGTTAAAGTGCCCCTTGTGTCAACATACAGGTGAATCTTCAAAACATCTAATTAGCCATTACAGAATAGAACATTCCTTGGCAGTTGATAGCGACACACTTGAATTTGAAACATTTGATGCATTTCAAGTGTGGAAAATGAATACTGAGAAGGAAACTTTTTCCTCCTTCATAAATATGCATGGTGTTGTACAGGGGCGTAATTGCAAAAGAATACAATTTGCATGCCATAGGTCAGGTGATGTCAGAAAGATGGATAACCCTATTAGATCATTTAAAAAACAAGGGAGCAATAAAATTAATGGTTATTGCCCTGCAGAAATGAAGGTGACAATTGAAGAAACTAAATGTGTGGTGCACTTTTGTAAAACTCATGTTGGACATAGGCTAGAACAAGATATGAGGCATCTTGTTCTTTCAGCAGCAGATCGGCAAGATATAGCATCCAAAATAGCTGCAAAAATTCCAATTCAAACTATATTGGATGAAGTAAGAGACTCTGGTTCGAATGGTCATTTAGAGCGTTTTCATTTACTTACAAAAAAAGACCTGCACAACATCAAAAGAAAATTTAACTTAAATGAATCCGCTGTACGTAATTCATATGATGCCATTAGTTTAGATGCTTGGGTGGATGAACTTAAAACCGATGGCTCTATCCTGTTTTATAAACCACAAGAAAGTACATCTAATGAGTACCCTCAACTGAAACAAGAAGATTTTTTGTTAATAATAATGACAGAGGAACAAAAGGAATTGTTATTAAGGTTGTAATTTATGTTCAGCATTTATTACGTTTGCTATTCTGTTTTTATACGAATACTTTATTTTACTTACATAAGGTTCGGCAATGATTGTATTTGTGTCGATGGCACACATGACCTAAATGGATATGGTTTTGAACTTCACACAATACTTGTACTTGATGATCTTAAGGAAGGCTATCCAAGCGCATTCTTCATTTCCAATAGGAATGATGCTGAAGTATTGAAAATTTTTTTTTTATGTGTTCAAGGAAAAATTGAAAAAAAAATTAAGCCTCTTCTCTTCATGTCAGATATGGCAGAAGCATATTACAATGCTTGGGTGAAAGTTATGCATCCTGCTGAATTTAGGTAATTGGTGATTTCTTTTTACAATATGAAAATGAAATTTTAATCAAAGTTTTAAAATTTTGTAGGCTGTATTGCACATGGCACATCGATAGGGCATGGCGGAAGAATTTAGAAAAAGTTTCGAACAACGAAAATAAAGTAAACATGCCTACATATTAAAATATAGCTATAACCGAGGTTATTTAATTACCTTACATCTTAAAATATTTTTTTTAGGTTCTCATCTACCGTAAGCTTAGAATGTTGTTGTGCGAAAAAGATATAGCAACTTTTAACAACTCAATGCAAAAATTTCTGGAATTTTGCAGAGAAAGTCCGGGCTGTCTAGAATTTGCTAATTATTTTGAACAACATTACAAGAATAAAGTGGAACACTGGGCGTACTGCTTTAGGCTGTATAGTGGCCTCAATACGAACATGCATATAGAAAGGATGCATCGAACTATTAAGCACCTCTATTTAAATGGAAAATACGTCAAAAGATTGGACAAAACCATCGGTGCTATACTAAAATTTGTGCGAGACAAAATTTGTGATAGACTTAACGTAGCTTATAAGAGCAAGGTACGCACCAAATTGGCTAATTTAAAACAAAGACATAAAACCAGCGAAATGGAAAGTGTAAATAGAGTTGCTCAGAGAGATGTTGGTTGGATAGTAGCAGCAACATCAACCAAAGAGATTTACATTGTGGAAGAATTGCAATCAGAATGTACTTGCAAGCTTATATGTGATGTATGTGGTGTGTGCATTCATCGTTATACATGCACATGTCTAGACTGCAGTATTAAGTGGAACATGTGCAAACATATTCACTTAGTGTGCAGATTTATAAATCTAAATCAAACAAGTATCAGCAAAGAAGCAGGGGAAGTTTTAGCAGGTAAACATTTATTTTATTAACATTATTTAAAACTTATCTTGAATTGTTTTTTTTTTTTTAATATATGCAGATAGGAACGCCACTAATTAAAAAAAATTGTTCATGTACAAAGGTAAAAAACACTATAACTTTGGCTGTGGCAGAAATGTATTTAAATATTAATAAGAAAGTTAGATTTATTATTTATATTTATTATTTATATATATTCATAATTTAACTTGGTTTGGTGTGGTGTTACCTTTTGTCTTATTTTTTGTGTATAAATTGCAATGGTTAGGGCTGTTTTTATTAATACTATAGCGTTTTTTTTTTATAAATAAAACTAAAATTCCATTGTTTAATTTATTAGATACCAGATTGGCCAATGATATGAATCAAGTAATAAAAGTAGAAGAAACCACCAACCTTATCATGGCAGTCAGTACTAATGAGTCAAAATCCCAAAATCTTTCTGAAGAAAAACAAAAACTGGGCCAAACACTGCTGCAACATATTGCAGGTGCTCAAACATTCGAGGAAATTGAAGCAATTAAAAAAATATGTGCCCCTATACAAGCAACCTTGGAGGCAATCCGAATGAATCAAATCCATGATTCTTTTCTACCTTCTACAAGTGTCTCTTCTATAAGAAGTATTCCCCATAATGAAAAAGTAGGAACCCAGAGACGATTATTTAAAACAAATAAACAAACCTAAAAAAAGGATAAAATTTTGTCTTTCTTTGTCAAAATATTTAAAATGCTAGTAATACCATTATAAGCATCTAATTATTAAAAATAAATTAAAATGAAATACATAATCTTGTAACAGGCTTAACCATGGATTTCCGAGTCACCTGTGTACTGTGAGCACTGTGTGCTGTCTAAGCAATCACAGGTGTACCGGGTGAAATTTGATATGTCCGCCGCACGCGCTGCTTAATAGCTGACTACGCGAAGTGAATGGCCGCTGTGTACAGCTGGGATAGTCATAGATCGGGCTATTTAAATAGCGTAGCACGCGGCGCGCGGGGACAGTGGATAGTCATGGATAGTGGATAGGGGATAGTAGATAGTGAATACAGTCAGATAGTGAGTTAGTTTTTGACGGTGTGTGTGTGTGTGTCCTCGATCTTCACCCTGTGATCGGCGCAGTCATGTTTGGTAAGTCCATTTTGTAAATATTTCTTTTTTTTGTATATATTAGGGTCTTCAACCCAGTCCCATTTGGGGACTTATCTTTGTAGTGTAAATAATATTATACTATTTAAGATTATGAGTGTTTCTTTCTCAGTCCACCCATCATCCCTGAACGCCATCCCGTCGAACTCAAATTAACCCAAGCCTTCCGCTCGGGTTAAGAAATAAATAACTGGGGTAACAGTTACAATCTTATTTCTTGAATTTATATTTGTTCGGATTTTTTGCCGTGATAACGTCTTATATAAATAGATGAAACACCGGCTGCACGTACGAAAAAGTGTCACGTTCTGAAATGTGTCACGTTCCGCCTGGATATTCGAGCGGAATGCGTTATCATTAAAGCTATTCATTTATGTCAAAAGAAAAATATTCAAAAGCTCGATGTCACCGCGGGATATTGTACAATACAGTCGAATGATGTAAGAGGATCTTTGAGGACAAATGTAATTATGATGCTAGTCACTAGACGGCCAAACCGTTGCCAGCACAATTCCCTACGGAAACTACATATTCTACACCATTGAGGACCTCATTGTTCTACACTCAGATTAAAAAAATATAGCTTAATATGATACTCGTCAATAGGTGGCCATCTATCGGCGAGCATCGTAAGTGGTATCATTTTGGCTCACGGGATGTTTGTCTTTCTATACTAATATTTTAGTCAATGGTTATACTATAAAATTATACAAGTGACAGTCTATGATCGTGACACTACGCAGGCAGGGCCGGCTTAAGCTAACTATGCGCCCTAGGCAAGATTGAATTTGCGCCCCCCTTTTCAGCAATTCATATCAAAGTGAAAAGGAATATTACTAAATAATATAATTAACAGTTCAATGAATATATTTTCTATCAAAAGGTATTATTATCGTCTACAAGTATAATTCAAAAAGCAACTGACACAATACAGCCTTTCTAGCTTTCAGTTTAGAAAAAGACGCTATCATCTACATTCAAGTTTTGTGCAATTTTTATTCAATTGACAAAGTCACTAATCCTACAAGTCTATCTTGAGTCATAGTAGAGCGCAGATAGGTTTTTAGTGTTAAAATAAAACATTGGCAGTTTACAATTTTGCCGCCCCACTGAAGATGCCGCCCTAGGCAGGCGCCTAGTTCGCCTATAGCTTAAGCCGGCCCTGTACGCAGGCGCACAATTTTCCACTGGAAATTTGCTAGTACCAGAGAAGTACTTGCAGACGCTTGTAGTTGTAATGCTGTAGCTTTTATTCTGCAAAGCCTCTTGGCTTTAAACTTGACGTTTGAGAAAAAAATTGCAGAATACCGGCTTGACAGATTATATTTCTTACTATAATACGTTCTTTAAGATACTTTTAGTGCCATAGTTAACATGGAAAACGATATTTTAGATTCTTTGCTTGATATAAAGTACGTATCTTCTTTATAAAATATTTTTAGAAAAAACACGTTTTCGTTAGGTTGATGTACTTATCTATATTTAAATTAGGTATCAAGGACCTATGAACAATGCTGAAAATTTGAGAAGAGCTGTTGAAATTGGAGCAAAAAGCGTAGATTATACTCGTTTGGTCAGCTATATAGCTTCTGAATTGAAGCAACTATGCAATCTGGAAGAATCTGTAAACCCAATAAATTCTCCGGACGATTCGTCGTCATTCCTAATGGAAGTGAGCTCTTTTTTAAAAGAATTAGGTATTTATTATTACTTTCAATTTAAGACAAATACATCCGGAGTTATTTATTAAAAAAGTAACAATTTTTTTTGTAAATAGGATGTCCTTATATTGCTTTGACCACAGGCCATCTTAGTGATCGTCTCAATAAAACATCGGATAAACTGCTTCTTATTGATTTTTTGTTGAGTGAATTGATGGCTGCCAGAATGAATAAAATTAATAAACCGGACACGAATAAAATGGAAGTTGAAATTGTAAGTATATCAGTTTACACTTTACAGCGTACCTTATAGATAAACTTACAATCAGCTCTCCCTAAGCCCTGCCGCACATGCACGCACTCGTTCACGAAACTGCGCCAATGTGGCATTGTCACTGGTGGGCACGTGTGTGTCCGCAGTTGCTCACACGAATCGCACATCAGTCAGTGCCTCAAGTGGCATTCGTAGATGGGAACAGGATGGATGCGATTGATTTAAGTTCAGAATCCGACAGTGATAACGAATTTTTAAATACATTATTGTTAATAAGGAAAGCATCCGGGGAAAAAATTGGAAGAGCTCTTACATGTCCAAAAGGAAAACACATGGAGACATTCAGACGAAAAATTCAAAAACTATTTTAGAATGACTATAGGAACGATTTCAAAGAAGTACATGCAATAATTGCTTCGTTTCCAAATAGAATCTTTTAATGTTCATGTAATCTGGGTGTTTTACATCTTATAAACATTTTTTGCTACGAACAGCTGCAATTAGTTCCTCCATCTTTCAAACACTCGCGTCACTGCCACTCGAAATTAGTGTCTCGATCACCTAGCCAACATGCGCGTACACGCTCATGTACGTACCTGCGTCGACACGGAAGAGGCGGAGTTCGGTACTGTGCCATAGGTTTTAAATTTTGCCACTCGCACGTGACTCGTGACGACCAATGTGAGTGTGTGCATGTGCGGCGGGGCTAAGAAAAGGTTCATAATAAATAATTTGCTTTTATTTACTTTTCAAAGAAATATATGTAGGGAAAGTATTGTAATTCCCACTATTACACTGCGGTTCATTCTCTAACAAATCTTCAGATCTTTCCCTCCCACGCCTACTGTTTTCAATAGTTACGAACTCGTACTCCTGCACCCAAAAATGAGACTGCGCTAAGTTAGATCTCTCAGTTTGGGTTAAGAAAAGATAAAGAAAATAAGCACTCGTTTTCTGCGTTTTCGTTCTCAATAGCTTATAGACGCTGACAACAACAGAAGACTTTTATATGTGGTTTGCGGAGAATATATATCCTTAATTTGTAGATAATTATTTAATGCAGATATTTCGATAAGCACCCTTAGTCGTTAAAGAAGAATTTATTCCATCTCAAATGTTCATTCTGGAAATGGAACTATGTATTATCATAGATAAACGTATTATAGGAAGATAGGTAACGTAGGTAACTAAAATGAGACCACTTATGATGCTCGCCGCTAGGTGGCCACCTATTGACGAGCATCATAAGCTAAATTTTTTTAATCTGCGAGTGTAGAATATGTAGAGTTTTCGTAGTGAATTGTGCTGATAATGGTTCGGCCGTCTGGTGACTAGCATCATAACTACATATTATGTTTTCCGTAGTGAATTGTTCTGGCAATTTGGTCCTCTAGTGACTAGCATCATAATTACATTTGTTCTTCAAAGATCCTCTTACGTCATTCGACTGTATTGTACAATATCCCGCGGTGACATTATTATTGGGCTTTTAAATATTTTTCTTTTGACATAAGTAAATGAATAACTTTAATTAAAATTTTATTTTTAAACAAAGTTCTGATGAGTCAAAAAAATCCGAACAAAAATATAAATTCAAGAAATAAGATTACGTATTTCATTTTAAATTATTTTTATTATCTTAATTAATTAGATGCTTATAAGGACACTGTACTTCTCCCGTAATAAAATAATTGACATGATCTTCGATGCTAGAAAATAATATGTCATTCACAATTATTGTAGAGTAGAATACATAACCAAAGTGGACGAAAAATGCACCCTGTATTACATGTTATAAATTTGTTAAAATCTGTAGGTGAAAAAATATATGATTAATTATTTAACGGCCTGACAGATGAATTTTTTTTTAAAGATTTTTCAGAGATGATATTTATTTTGGTATCTATAGTCAAGAAATATAATAAAGAGAATGTTCGACTATTTTTTTTTTTAAATTCGTATTCATGGTTTTAAAATATAAACAGCCTTATGTATGATTTGAAAAAATTCTGTCGATACGTTTATAAATTGTGTCAAAAAATTATTTCTTATTTCATTTCCGAGAATTTTTCAATAATGGCTTGTATTAGTAATTCGTGCAGTTACGTTAACTGTAAAAATTGTAGACGAAATTCACCGGGATTAAGTTTTTACAGATTACCTTTAATATGTCAGTATTCTTAAAATTGAAAAGATCTTTGACGAATAATGAATTGCCTTAAATTATTAAAATGAATTCGTGTCCATGATTTTGATTAAACTGTGAAACAGACTAAAAAAAACGTTACCACGACTATTCAAAATCAAATTTGAAAATTCAAAAATTTTGAATTATATTTGGTTTTTTACATTTATTTAGAAAATTAAGTGCCGTTGTTTACGTGGCGTTTCTATGGTTTGAAAAAAACTGGGAACTCGTCACGGAAAACTGTAAATTATCATTTATCACATACGTCAAAAAAAAAATAATAAATTGATGGTTTTTAACAATTTATAAACCATTGAGCGAGTAATTGGGATCAGTTTTTCTGACAATTTTATTATATAAATTATAATTATAATAAATAATAATAATAATAATAAATTATAATAAATTATCGACCAATTTTTCAGACAATTATATTTACAAAAATATATAATTATAATTCAATAAATTTATTGAATTATAATTATATATTTTTGTCAATATAATTGTCTGAAAAATTGGTCGATAATTTATTTATTGAAGAGTACTAATCAGACGTTAATCAAAGATTCAAATATCAAAATGTTTATTACTAGCCATTATATACGTCACTGCACACGTTAGTAGAAATTTTATTTTATTTCTATTGACAAAATATGTCAGTACCTATTTGTAAAGTTGAAATGATCCTTGATGAATAATAAATTGTCTTAAATTATTAATTAAAATGAATTCGTATCCATGATTTTGATTAAAATGTGAAACAGACTAAAAAAACGTTATTACCACGACTATTCAAAATCAAATTTGAAAATTCAAAAATTTTGAATTATATTTGGTTTTTTACATTTATTTTAGAAATTTATTTGTGCCGTTGTTTACGCGGCGTTTCTATGATTTGAAACAAACGGAACTGTCGTCACGGAAAACTAAAATTATCACATACGTCAAAAATAAAAAGAAACATTGATGGTTTTTAACAATTTATAAACCATTGAGCGAGTAATTAGGATCAGTATAGAGGTAGCTTTAAGATTATCTGAACTTTTAGTTTAACCATAATGTAGGTGGAAGCACAAAACAACATTCAGTTTGTGGGCCAGGGGCATGAAACGTAAGAGGTTTACTATATAAAAGTGGTCTCATTTTGGTTAACTAGGTTACCAATCTTCCTAAGTATAATACGTTTATCTATGGTATTATGCATTTTGTTAATAATTCAGTAATTGATATGCTATCTTTATGGCCTCTGTTGTCAAGCGTCTACAATCATCAATAACTATTTATTAATTAGTGTAGCTACTGTTTCCTACAGTTGTTAAGAGACATCTATTGTTACATCCCTATATTAAAAAAAAAAATTTTTCAAACAATGTCACCGTCGGGATACGAACCTCGAATCTTTCCACTATCGCGGCGGACTAAGTTACATTTCTCCACAGTGACACAGCTCTCAGTCAATCATTCTAATATTTATAGCAATTTGTAACTGTTTTTTTTTCACATCATGCGAGAGCTAATTTCTAATATAGCGATGTAACAATGGTTGTTTCTTAACAGTTGTAGCAAATAGTAGCTACACTTTAATGTATTATAGTAGTAGGAACTACACTGACTGGCAAAAAAACGCAACACCTAAAATGATGACCAGTTTCAAATTGCAATAACTTTTGATCGTATCGCTCGATTTGAATGAGTTTTTTTTTATTTGAAAGGTCTATGCTTTGTTGATATTTCTGTACGTGCTCTGCCCATTTTGGCGCTCTTCCATTTCGGCTGTAAAGAATAACGCTAATGCGCGTTTTCTTCATACATAATAAGCTGCGTTTTCTTTTAGAGCTTCTAACTTTGGTGTTAAAAGCAATAGTAACATGAATAAAAAAAAATGCTCAGAACAGACTAGGCTATAAGTTCCTTTTGTTTAAAAAAAAATTTCTTTTGTCGGTGTACCCCACAGCAAGCTTCAAAGTGTATGAAGAAAACGCGCATTAACGTTATTCTTTACAGCCGAAATGGAAGAGCGCAAAAATGGGCAGAGCACGTACAGAAATATTGACAAAGCATAGACCTTTCAAATAAAAAAAACTCATTCAAATCGAGCGATACGTTCAAAAGTTATTGCAATTTGAAACTGGTCATCATTTTAGGTGTTGCGTTTTTTTTGCCGGTCAGTGTATACCGTAAAAGAACTCATCTAAATAACTATTTATCTCACTGTAGCACGAGAGCGAAACAGCAAAATATCTAAAAGAATTGCTGATGGCTTTACAATTTAACAAACCACCTCCGAATATCACACCTGCAATGCTTTTTCAAAAAGTCGAAGGGAAATTAAGAGATGTAGTAAACAGGGCAGGTCCAGCACTGGTTGGTCGACCGGCTTTCACAAAATCTTTAACAGAGAAGCAATGGATTGCTTTACAGGAAATGCAAAATAGCATGAACAAAGAGTATAAAATTCGGAGAGAAATGTTACTGAAACGAGTGGACGTAACGATCCAAAGTTTTCAGGTACGTGTCTAATATCAGACCGTTAGTTGAAGCATGTACTAAGGGTTTACATTTTGTTCGCAGTGGTCGGATAAGACGAAGGGCAAGGAGGAACATATTAAATCAGTTTATAATAAAAAACTTGGATCGCTCGGCGTGGAGCCCGGCATTGACTTAAGCGATGTGTTGGCAGCTCGAGATGATATTACTATAATAGAGAAAACTAGTAGTGCGACTGTTCGAAAAAATACTCAATCTTCCGTTAATAAAGTCATCATTGGTCGCGTAAGTTTAAACATGGAGCAGAAATGCTTCTAAGAGAAAAGGGTGGCCACAGATCTTGAGAAATCGGAGATTTTTTTTATCGGTCAGGGAAATTTTAGTATCAAATCTATACTAATATATAAAGCTGAAGAGTTTGTTTGTTTGTTTGAACGCGCTAATCTCAGGAACTACTGGTTCAAATTGAATAAAATTTCTTTTGTTGGATAGCCCATTTACCGAGGAAGGCTATAGGCTATATAATATTACGCTACGACCATTAGGAGCGGAGCTTTAATGAAAAATGTTGCAAAAAGTATCTCAAAAATAAGCTTCTATTCATGTGAAATGCACTAACTAGATATACTCATATTAGTGATGAAAGAACACAACCTCGGGTAGATCAATCGGTAGCGCATGCGACTGTCAATATCAGGGTCGCGGGTTCGAGCCCCACGTTGGGTGAAAATATTTTTATTTTTTACATTGCTTTCTTCTAAGGCTTATATTTAAATTTATTTTAATTTTATTTATATCATTTAAAAAAAATTATTAGTTAAAAAAAGTTTAAATACTGCTCTATCGACAAAAACTTTTGAATGGTAACTCCGATCATCATCATGAAATTTGGACACAACATTCATCTCGGTAAACTAAGATGAATGTGTGTACTCATGTCCCTTCCTTCCCCATTCATTCTTTTGCACCCGGGTGAAACCGGGTGGGACCGCTAGTATCAAAATAAATATCCTTCTAGATCTTCTCGATTTCCGGGCTTGTAGGCCGTGGTTCATTGGTATTTCTACCTGGCGTCTTGTCTGTGACTGCGGTAGACATTATCAAAGGCGAACAAAGTGTCCTAGTTGTTGACACTTCCCGTGAATCGCCTAGAAGGACACTGTCCGCTGCTACATCGCCTTTGACAATGTCTACCGCAGTTGTAGATAAAACGTTAGGCAGAAATATCAATGAACCACGGCCTAACCAAGACACCGTGAAAGTTTACATAACTATCTTTCTGATTCAAATATTCAGCAAGCTTATCGTGCGCTAACCTTTAGTGGTTGAATACAGTACTATGTATAGTTTTTTGCAAGGTATGAATAAATTAACTTTAAATTTGAGAATAAGAAAACCCAACTATTTATTATTTGATTGTTACGAGAATGAAAAAAAGTCTGGGAAAAATGGTGTTTTAGTGTACTGAAAAACTTGGAAAAGTCGTGAATTTTTTCTCAACATTTGTGGCCATTCTATTGAAAAATCACAGGACGCAGACAATGTGTTGTTGCAGTTCAGTCTCTGTTTTCTCAGAACAATAAGATTAACGTTGTATCTGTTAGATTTCTGAAAAAGCAGGAAAAAAAACTGCGAGTCGTAGATTCTCATAAAAATTGCATTTAGATTGATATTTAATTTTGTGAATATTTTGGCATAGTATAATAATAATAATAATAAATTTGGTGTGAACATTTAACGCATGTTTAGTGTAAGAAAAATATCTTTTTAGGTGCCTGATAGAGGTGGTCGACCTTCGGAACAAGCTCCACCACCACCAGAAATGCCATCGTGGCAGCAGCGTTCTGGCGGTCCTGGAGGCGGCCGAGGTGGCGGTGGACGCGGAGGCGGCAGAGGTGGAAATCAGACTCAAGGCAATAATTTCAGTGGACAGGGCAGAGGCGGATACGGCGGTCAGAATCAAACCGGATATGGCGGTCAGAATCAAACCGGATACGGTGGTCAGAATCAAACTGGATACGGTGGTCAGAGCCAGACCGGATACAGTGGACAAAATCAAAGTGGGTATAGCGGTCAGGCCCAAGGTCAGGGTAGTTACGGAGACCATGGAAAAGGTGGGTACAACGATCGTAGAGGAGACTACAATAGGGATTCGAGCGGACAAGGAAGTTACGGAGGGCCAAATCGTAATCAAGGCGGATTCGGTGGACCGAATCGAAACTCTTCTGGCGGTTCATTTGGAGGAGGTCAAAGAGGAGATTATTATGGTGGAGGAGGAGGCAGCGCAAGAGGTGGCGGTGGATATCAGTCAGGGAATCAAGGTAACCAATACACTTCTTATGCTGATCAGTACGTCCAAGACAGTTATCAGAATCAGCAGAGTGGTAGAAGAGGCGGCGGCGGCGGCGGTAATCAGAGAGGTCAGGGAAGATCTAATTATAATCGCGGGGGCTATCGATAATAATTATTGCGATAAAAAACGAGAAAAAAATGTGGGTGTCTGTCGACACTTGATATTTTTCAAATTCGAATTCATTTTTTACAGTGAATATTCATGATGAACCAAAAATGTATTTTCATGACAAATATAAGATTCTAGAACCTTTTTTGACTTGACTAACAAACCTATATATCAAAAATTAATATCTCCCTTCTTTTTCAAAAGGAAAGTAATATTAAATATTTGCCACGTATGGAGTCTGTTTTCATTTAAAGTTACAATTTGAAAATATGTAATGTAATTGGTTCATTGCGAAGTGTCTTTTCCGCTTTGTTTTGTTTTTTTTTTGTAAACGTGAGTTAACTCTATAAAAATTGGAATGCAAAGCATCATTAGTTTCAGACGAAATTCAAACAAAATAATCAATAAAAATATATTTTATAATTTAATTTTAGTTATTTACAATCATCTGTGTTAGTATTTATTGCATGTGAATTTAATGTTTTTTATAAAATCTCAAACACTAATCATAATACGCCAATTGGATTTAAATGTTTCTAAAAAAGTATCTAGTTGATCCTCTATTTGTGTAGTTATTTTGAAAAAAAAAATCACTTACTTTGTCTGAATTTATAAAAAAGACTTTAAAAATTAAATTATTTAAAATAATAATTTGTACATTAATACATTATAACAAGTAATACAACATTTTAAAATAATAATAGTTGTTATAAATCAGTAAAATTTTCAATAAAATCATTTACGTTTTTTTTATAGCAGAGTTAGGAAGGCTTAAAAAAACTTGAAATCGTTTTAATTTTTTTGTCTGCACCAGCAATAGATGTATTTTTTCTTTTAACGGATTTTTTGTTTGAATTCATGTTTTTTTTTTGTTCTTTCACCGAATTACACATATCTTTCTGACTGACACTAGCATTTATTTCTAAATGCAGTTTTTTCGCTGTATGAAAATCTAAATGTTCTAAAAAAATGTCTAGCGGAATCGACTTTTTGCATTCGCTGCACACCTCTGACAAAATTTCATTTGACGTGTCTGTCACCACACTATTAGATGAAAAATCTGTCGGCGCACTATTAGATGAAAAAAATTTCTCGAAATTTTTACTCTGAATACTTTTTAGAATGGTACTTTTTTTGGTTTCATCAACTGTTTTTGTTTGATTATTTTCATTCGATTCGTGTCGTTGATTTTTAGCAATCTGCATTGCCATATGGAAATCTTTATGTGTCGTTATTTCAGTTTTGTTTATTCTGTTTCCACATTCATCACAGATTTCATATGTTTCTGACTGTCCACTGTCTGTTTCTTGATCTTGTTTTTTATCGTGTACTGACTCGTTTTCGGTCACATCTTCCCTACTAAAATGTCTTTTAAAATATCGAGTAAAAAATGACGTGTTATCTGATATGCTTGTATTTTCTTTTTCTTCCTGTATATTTTGTGCTTCTGTATTTTTAGATTCTACATTTTCTTCTATGAAGATATTCTCCAACTTTGTTACATCTGAATTTGGCATAATATTTTCATTTGTTTTATTTTCATCGTTCAGGTTGGTTTCTAACTTAGATTTACTTTTTTGAAAAAATGTTTGTATGTCGCTAATATTCTTCTTGTCTTCAAATTTTCCAGCACTAATTCCCAAGAATGTTATAGGATATTTAAATGTATCGTTGTTTAACTCATTCGCTTTTTTAATTACATCAGATGCGTCATCCGCAATTCGTTTTATATCGTAAAGTGCCAAATTTTTTGATCTCGTGTACGATGTATTGACTTTATTTATATTCAATGTATAACTTACTACCATTTGTTTTGCTGTTCTGTGATTATCGTTACGATCTTCTGTTAATCTTTCATGTACTTCAGTAGCCAATTCGTACAGCCAATGATAAACTTCATCAATTTTTGTGAGACAGTTTTTTCCTGGGAATCTTTTACAACAGCCGATCGACTTAGAGCAGAGACGTGTAGTTACTGGCTCATTATCTATTCCACGAGCAATATTATACAACCAAGTACTGAAATAAAAAAAATTGGTTGTCTGTAAAGTCGGTTTACGGACGATAGTTTTACGTGATAATGTATTCCGTAATACATAACCTAAATTTTAGTAGCTGTCAAACTTGGGCCGAAGCATACTGCGCTCTCGCTTGCACGCACAGGGTCAGGCGGAACGTTACACTTTTTCGTGCGTGCAGCTGGTGTTTCATCAATTTATAAGACGTTATCACGTCAAAAAATCGAGTGGGTTTAGCTTTGGTTATAATCCAAGAACATAGAGAGCCTATATGTTAAAAAAATATGTTTTTATTTACCCAGTTTTTTCATCGTATTTATTTTGTAACTGTTTTTCTGAAAATTTTTCTAGCTCAGCCATTGTCGATATATTTAAATCCTCTGAAAGCGATTCTCCAAATTTTCCACCTAAACTTTTAATTTTTTTTATAGCTAAGTTTTCATACAAAGTCTTGACACTTTCATGAGGTAAAATTGTTTGCTGATTGGGTTTATGCAAACCACATGAAAGTTTTGCTAATATTTTGTTGTGAGCAATTCCAGCCGAACATTTGTAACCTGCGTAAATAATACGTAATTTTAAAGAAGTTATATTTAATTGATGCTATTTGCGTGTTTATTAAATGTAAATAATGAATTTGACTCCGGTTTGCTGTAGGCGAGAGTTTATATTGGGTGTGTTCCGAAATATAACCACGTATACTGACCAGCGCTGATGACGTCATGAATTAACGCCATATTGTTGATTCCTTCCAAAATATACCGGCCAGCGCGTTGACATTATTTTCCTCATCCACTAAAAGTAATTGTTTACTTTGTTGATCAGCCATTATTGCAAATAACAAATAATAAAATAAAAATTTCCACAAAGTCTGATGAACACAAGTTTGGTTAAATATTTATGCTACGTCATATCTGTCTCACCAGTACAATATGGTGGCATACCAGTACAATTATGGCGTCAGATTCATGACGTCATTAGCACTGGCCAGTATACTGGGTTATATTTCGGAACATACCCATTAAAAATCACAAAAAAAAATTGGTATACCTGTTTTCTCATACACAGCCGCTCGAATTTGTTCTACAATAACTCCACCGATAACTAATTTTAAATTTGCCTCATTATCTGCATCATTATTATAAATATTGTACAAGAAATCTTGTAAAACATTACCAACGACGTGAGTATTCGGTAACTCCGTTGGATCGATTTCACAGTAAAGATTTGGTAATCTCTTATTAACAATTTCAGTGATATCTAAATACGCTTCGTCTACGGACGCGCGTTCTAAGAGTGGTGTGAATTCTTGCAAAACAGCAGCGACTTCTTTTCCGGCATTTCTGTACCTACAAATCAATATGTTACGTTATTTTCTGCTTCAACTAAACGATTGAAGTAAGCATTTATACTTTGCTAAGTCTGCTTTTCCTCGTATCGAAGGCACGGCTACTAATTCTATTTCTGGACATTTTTGTTTGGCTTCGTTGCCCCTCATATGTCTAGTTACGCCCCTTTCTCTGGCAATATAATTTACTGCTATGATTCTGGAAGTAATAATCGGAGAATTAAGTATACGCAATATCTATTGTTCAAAATATTCGACATACCCTCCACCGCGCCATGCATTATATTGCACGACAGCAATCGGTTTTCCTTTTAATTTTGGATCCAGTTTTTCTTCAACCTGACAGTAAAAACAATCCATGTCCACTAAGACAACTATTCGTTCTAAATGCGATGACATTTCCGTTCACTCTAATTTTAGATAAATACAAAAAATTAAAAAAATAATTATAGTGATCCCTCCGAAATTTAAGGTAAACGCCATGTGAATGTCAACTGGCAAGCGTACCAAAACTGGAAAACTTACAAGTGCATCCCAATGCCGTCGTCGGTACCATCGACCTAGATAGAGAGATTGCTAGTCTAATTGCACAAATCAAGTTCTGGTAGCAAAAGTAAGACAACAAATGGCTTAATAGTTTCGTCTTCGTCACACCCATTAGACTCAAGTGTGCCATGTAAATGTTGAAAAACGAAATTATTTTGTTGATGAATTATTTTAAAATAATTTGGTTAGCTCTCCGTATGTACGTGTCGTTGGTAGGTACTTTACTCCTAGTGTCAAATTAACAGGGCTGCCAAGCAAAAAAATTGGGCTGTCAAGTTCAGCTGATTATTTTTGGTTAAGTGTGTATATCTGGTATAATATCTTTTCTATTTTATTATGAATTCCAAGTAAACAATGAAATGAAATATATAATTACATTTTAAGTTTTGTAATGGCATCTAATTATAGAAGATTCTTGGAACTACTAAAAAAGTGGCCGTTAGACAAAAATAAAGAAGGAAGGTAAATTTAACCTCGACATTTTTTACTTCAGCTAATTGTATAACAAATTAGTGACCCGGTCCGGCTTCGCCCGAATTTGTAGATTGCTACCGTTTTTTCGTTGTCTTGCGTTGTATAATTGGTCTCCACGAAAAGCACTTTTATTTTCACGCTAAAATATATAGCCTATGTTTATCCTGAAGGTTCATTATAAATATTGGTGAAAACATTTTTGAAATCGGATGAGTAGTTTCGGAGATCGAAGCAAATACAACATTAAATCAAGCTAAGCAATACGGTAACTGGCCAAAGACAAGAGCCAGGCCTATAACAAGTATTAAAAAAATATATATAGTTTCAGAGATTACCTCTTACATCCAAACTTTACCTATTTATAATATTATTATAGGTATATTATGTAGTAATCAGTTAGTTGATACTTTATTTGGTCCAATTTTCCCAATAATTCCAAGATTTAATTGAACAGTGGACGTAAACATAAATGTTCATATATGTTTTAGAGACTTGGGACAACATATTCGCGATAAAGTAAAAATAGCATTTGCCGAAGGAGATATTTCTCAACCAAATCAAGAAGAGTGTAATAAACAATACGACTCACTGAAGCGGCTCTCAGAGAGCCATTATGCTAATACGTATCCAAGGAAAGTAAGCTCTTCATCTACAGGATTAAACAGCGATCAGTGTACTCAGATTTTATCGAACGAATTTTTAGAACAGCTTGAACGTGAAAATCGTAGTTTTTTCTCAAAATTATTTAAGTAACAAATAATTCACAATGTCTTGTCGTGTAACTAGTAATATATGGCGCAAAAAAAACCTTCTCGGTAATTTATTTCGAAGATCGTATTCAACAGAACTAGCGCAATGCGAAGAACCCAAAACAGTTCATACGCCGGTCATGACAAAAGAAGTACTGGAAAATTTACAACCTTTCGAGAATGGAGTTTTTATCGATATGACATTCGGAGCAGGAGGACATTCTCGTAAAATATTAGAATCTTCTCCGAACATTAAATTAATTGCACTCGATCGCGATCCGCTAGCGTTCAGTTATGCAGAAAATTTATCCAAAGAATATCCGAATCAAATTATACCTTTACTAGGCCGTTTCTCAGAATTACCGGAATTGCTAAAAAGTAACTATATTAAACAAAACTCAATAGACGGTATATTGTTTGATTTTGGATGTTCTTCAATGCAATTCGATCGACCCGAACGGGGATTTTCAATTTGGAAAAACGGACCGTTAGACATGCGAATGGATGGTAATCGTTTTCCGGACGATCCTACTGCAGCGGACATATTGTATCGAGCTTCCGAAGAAGAGCTCGCCCGTATATTTAAAGTTTACGGAGAAGAGAAACAAGCGAAAAAAATAGCTCGCGCCCTTATAGAAACTCGTTACATGTGTAGAAAAATCGAAACGACCCAAGAATTAGCCGATGTTGTCAACTCAGTATGCGGGGATGTAAGATTTGACAAATTAAAAAGAAGGCAACACGTCGCTACTAAAACATTTCAAGCGTTAAGAATATTCGTTAACAACGAACTTAACGAAATCAATTACGGAATGGTGATTGCACAGAGATATTTAAAAATCGGAGGTAGAATTGTCACGATAGCATTTCATTCGCTCGAAGATACTATAGTTAAACGACACTTGACCGGAGTTGTGGCGGATAATGTCGCTACCAAATTACCTCTTAGATATTCCGATCATTTATTATGTTACAGTAGCGACTGTATTAGTAATCTGATCGAAGTGAATTGGAAATCGTTGCATAAACATGTACTCACTCCGACTTCTCAGGAAATAGAAGATAATCCAAGAAGCAGATCGGCAAAGTTAAGGGCTGCTGTGCGAATTAGTTAACATGATTTTTTTGTGTTTAGAAATGTACTTTTAGAATAAAATCAATTAATTAAAACGATGTACTCATTTTTATCAAAAAAAAAAAATCATTCCAGCTTCAAAAATATTGTCATTTGACATATAATAAAGAAAGGGTTCTTCATATTAGTGCTTCAAACATCCTTGAAATTTGATTTCAATCCGCTCATCCGTTTCTCTAAAAATAAAATAAAATTTAAAATTTTAAAAACCCACGACGAAAGTAAAAATATGTTATAATAGAAAAAGAATTAAATAAAATTCTAAAATCCCCTGACTTAACGCAGGTAAGTAACCAAAGAAATCCGTCGCGGGGCTGCCATTTGGCTGCCCTGAAATGAACTAATATATTGCAATTTATATTCTATTCTTAATTTAGGGCAGCGAATGGCAGCCCCGCGACGGATTTTGTTTGGTTACTTACCTGCGTTAAGTCGGGGGATTTTAGAATTTTATTTAATTCTTTTTCTATTATAACATATTTTTACTTTCGTCGTGAGTTTTTAAAATTTTTTATTTTATTTTATTTTAAACTTTTTATTGTAAAAGTGTGTTTTGGGTGTTTTGATCGTCTTGCCGAACTAGCGTACACAGTGTAACCATATCTGATACCCTAATTGTCGAATCGCGTTATGTGCGAGAGTGCTCATAATTGTGTTTTTAATTAAATATCTATGTGTATAGCTGTAAAAACCACTACTAACGAACGCTTGTTAGATCTGTTTGTGCGTAGCACTTTTGCTATGGTATTTTAAATGTACGTGTAATGCTGTAAAAAGCAATAGTTCCGAACGCTTGTTAGATCTGTTCGTGCGTAGCACGTTTGTAACGGTTTTTTGTGTAGTGCAGCGCCCCCTGGGGCGTAATTATCGTAATGATATCTATCTAAGAACCATCTCAGATGAATTACAAACCCTTTACAGAAAACCGCATCTGAATTGATCAAACCGTTTTCCAGATAAATGGCGACATTGATCGAGTGCACAAACGCACATACAAACAAACGAACGAACACACAATCTCTCACCCTAAACGCATATACATGCTCCGTTCCGTCGTGGGTAAATATGTTTTTTTCGGGATTCAGGGGACCTCAAAACGAAAAATATTGTAAGATTTTGAAAAGTGAATTCTGACCTAAATTAGTACCATTCCAACAGTTGTGCTGTTGTTGCTGTGTATAGCACTGTAAAATAGATAAAACTTTCGGTTCTACATTTTGAAACATTTCAACAATAAACACATTTTTAAAGATACTGTGTAAGCATTTTTTTGTCAGTAGGAATTGAAAGAATCAATATCCTGTAAACATCATACTAATTAGTAAGAATCTAGCAATACCAAAGTCCAAAATACGCAACTATAGACTCTGTGCAGAAAGACGGAGCTTACTGCAATTTAGCGAGGCTGGAATTGAACTGTCAGCGCTAGCAGTGGTAAAGCCAGTAACTAACCATTATTTGTATCGACTATTACTGCAGGATAGGACTTTACATCGGATAGGGATATTAATTTTTTTTTTCGATAATTAAATTAATAGCATTCAAGGAGTCCACAGAAATTCTTGGAAGTATTAAGAATGGAGATGATTTTATTTAAATGTAGTTGAAGTTCAGCTTGTAGGTTTTCATTTATTATTGCGATTAATTAGAATACAAAAACAAAAGATTGTTTAGAGATAATTGTTTGCTGTTATTTTTAATACAAATGAAATTTAAAATACGGAACGTTTGACTGTTATCTATCACTGGGTTTCTTTTTTACCAATTATAGGGCGATCAGCCAAAAACCACTCATGTGCTGAGAAAAATTGGGAACCCATTGGCAATTTGCTTGTACGAATGAAGCTTACGTTTTTAAGAAAACCTAACTAATATAAAATTCATTTAAAAATATTTAGTTAAAATTCACTCTGTCGCTTTGACATATCTGTTAATTTAAAAAAATTTTGCACGATATAAAAAGTTAAAAATTTCTAAAAAATAAAATCTGCATAAATCAATTATTTTTCATTTTATCACATCTCTAGCATAGTAACATACTACGCAGTCTTAAAAAATAAAATCTTTAAAATGCGATTAGCAAAATACGAAACAAATTAAAATGGAATGTTATATAAAAACCATCCACGATCCATTTTTAAAATAATCCTTCAATTTCTCCGGTTAACGTGTTCAGATCCATATCGTATATGCTAGGCCTTGTTGGTAAACCGGGCATCTTAGAAATTTCTCCAACCATCGGAACGACAAATCCTGCACCGACCGAAGCGAACATATCCGTAATTTTAAGCGTAAATCCTTCCGGCGCACCTTTTATGGACGGATCACCGGTCAATGATAACGGTGTCTTTGCCATACACAACGCAAGTTTACCAAAACCTTGAGATTCAAACTTCTCAACGATCGATTTAACTTTATCGTCCAATTCCACATTTGAAGCTCCGTACATTTCTCTCGCTATCAACGATAACTTGTCGACTATAGACAATTCCAACGGGTAGAGAAGTTTGAAATTGGTCGGTTCTGAACAAGCTGCAACAACTGCATCTGACAGTTCAACAGCGCCTTTGCCTCCATCAGCCCAGTGAGTACAGACGACAGCGTTATGTGCTCCAGCTTCGATGGATGCTTTTTTTACCAAATCGAGTTCAGATTTCTTATCCGTTCTGTCAAACAAATGAATATTCACTATGAAATCTTTTTTCCAAGTGTCAACCAAATAGAATTAGAAATAAACAAGCGCTAAGTCTACATTGATACAGCACAAAACTATTGCGCATGCGTTTCACTGATTCACTAAATAAATATCTGTTTAATGAGCTCGCGCGAGCTAAGAATAAGTTAACTCATGAAGTCGCAAACTACATGTATAAATAAAATTCAACCTCCTTGACTACTTACGAGAAAGAATTAATTGCCACAACAACAGGTACATGGAATTTCCTTCCGTTGCTAATATGTTTTCTTAAATTCGAAAGACCTTTTTCGAGTAACTCCAAATTTTCGGTTGTGTAAAGCGGCGATAGAGGAGCCCCTGATGTAACAGCAGGTCCACCACCATGCATTTTAAGAGCGCGAACTGTCGTTACCAGCACTACGCAATTGGGAGTCTCTCCCGAAGCTCTGCATTTGATGTTGAAGAATTTTTCCATACCTATAACGATCAAGAAAAATATAATAATAAAATAAAATTATGAATGAGTGCTACGCTCCGATAAGCCTAATCGTATGTGATTCATATAAATTGCTAAATTTATTTTCAAAATTACCAATATCAGATCCGAAGCCAGCTTCTGTTACAACGTAGCCATCCGGACCGACCAATCTAAGCCCTACTGAATCAGCAATGATAGACGAGCATCCGTGTGCAATGTTTGCAAATGGACCAGCATGCACCAGTACTGGTCCTCCTTCTAATGTTTGTAACAAGGTTGGCTCCACTGCATCTTTAAGCAATATCATCATAGCACCCGTCACGCCCTACAAACAAACGAAGTTAAAAAAATTGTTAAGTTCTAAAAACTTGTTTCTCATTATTATCACATTAGCATTGCTACTTGACAAAATAAATTTACCAAATCATCTGCAGTAATTGGATTTCCTTTTTTATCAAATGCAGCAACCATATTCCCGAGTCTTTCTTTCATGTCGGTTAAATCCGAAGCGAGTGCCAACACGGCCATAATTTCACTCGCAACCGATATAGCAAAACTAGTTTCGCGTATTTTGCCTTTTTCGGTAGGCGACTGTCCGATGGTGATTTTTCTTAAATATCGGTCGTTCAAATCTACTACTCTTGTCCACGTAACATTTTCCGGGTCGATGTCCAATCTAGCAAACTGTCGTTTCTCGTCGTCAGTCAATGAATCGGGATCAGTTTTTTCAATACCAAGCTTACGTAATCTACGTAACTGTATTTTACTGAAAGCGCGCTTGTCTTTTATTCTTGGCACTAGCCTGTTATAAAGAGCCTCGTCGGTCTGAGTTTCTTCATGGAATCGGCGACTGTCCAATTGAGCAGCTAGCAAATTATTTGCCGCCGAAACGGCATGGATATCACCTGTGAAATATTCATGAATTATTTGAAAATAAGTTCAAGTTATGCAAAAATATTTTTTCTTAAATAAGCTTAAAAAGCGTGGGGCGCTTTGTTCCACATTTTCGTACATCGAGCGCCCCACGCTTTTTAAGCTTATTTTAAAAAAAATATTTTTTACTTTTTAGTTCGATATAAAGCGTGTTTTTTAGTTTTTTTTAAAATATATTTATTTTCCACTTTTTAGTTCGATTTATTGTCAAAAATTTGCCGAAAAACAAACAATTTTTTTTTCGGCGTGGACGGGATTAGAACCCACGACCCGTGATGCCGAGAGTTGACGTCAGCGAAGACCCGTGCCTTAGACCGCACGGCTGCCAGTGTATTTACTGTGCTGGCATATTATACCGCTATATAAACCACTTGCTGTAGTCCCAATGAAAGTTACAAACATACATACAAACTTACAAGTGAAGTTAATATAAAGCGTGTAAAGAGACACTTCAAATAAATTATCAATTTACCTGTCAAATGTAAATTGAAATCTTCCATAGGAATTACTTGTGAGTAACCACCTCCTGCTGCACCTCCTTTAATACCAAATGTAGGTCCTTGAGACGGTTGTCTTAAACATGCAATCGCATTAAGATTCCTATGAGCCGTCATCGCTTGAACTAAACCAATTGATGTTGTGCTTTTGCCTTCTCCCAAAGGTGTTGGTGTTATACTAAAATAATCCCAATATTACATTAAAATAACATATTACATTAACATTTCAGATAATATGATAAATATCGGTCGCACTATGATATCAACAGAACTACCATAAATGGAAAACAACCATACAATGATGTGAGTGCAACAAAGTGAAACAATCTATAATCTAAACATTCTAAACTATAGTCTTACCCGGCTACAACGACATATTTGCCTTTTTGTTGATTATGTAAACGGTTAAGAACCGACAAAGATATTTTTGCCTTTTTGCTGCCATACTGTGACACTTCCGTGTTTAATAAACCGATTTCTTCGGCTAGTTGTGAAATATTCTTGGGTTCTTGCGCTCGAGCGATTTCGATGTCACTGAAAACATTAAAAAATATTTGTTGGATGATTGTTTATTTTTTTGTCGATTAAAAAAAAATGGAAATATATTTTTTCTATACGAAGTCTGTAAAAGAAAAGAGTTTGGCGATTATAGACGCTTAGCAACTAAGGGCATAAGCGTGAGCAGTACAAAAGGTACACAGAATTAAACAGATGAAAATAAATGAACGCTTGAAATTAGGAAAATATAATTTTACCTCGGTACAGGTGTTCTTAAGTTTAGTTTCAACGGAGAGATGTTCCATTTTGTATTTAAAAGTTTTTTTGCAGCCCTTTGGGCACTTATGACAGTGTTGCGCATTAACATAGCTACCGTCATGGGACCGACTCCGCCGGGGACAGGAGTGATGTAGGACGCTACTAAGCGAGCCTCTTCATATGCTACGTCACCTACCAACCGCTGTCCCGATTTCTTTGATGCATCTAAACATTACACAGAAAATATTCTATGTAAAAAAATTTTCAATAGGAAGGATTGAATAAAAAAAAATCAAATACCTAATTAATCAAAACAAAAATTAAACTTTGACCAATCAAAGAAGTAACTTACAAAATATTATCTGATATCAAATATGATAAACTGTTTTTTATTGTGTCGAACTAAATAAACATCAAAACATGTTTTGGCAAAACAATATGTTTTTATGACTTACGAAACAATTTGTTTTTATTACGATTTAAAAGAAATGAAAAGAAAACAAGTTGTTTATTTTTTTAGGTAACATTTGTAATAACAAAATTTCGAACAAATATTTGCGTGACTTAGTGGGAACCAAAAACATTTCGAAAACAAAAAAAAATATGTAAAATCTTACATACCTGGAATGGCACTTATTCCGCAATCAATAACAACTGCTCCTGGTTTGATCCAACTGCCTCGGACCATTTCTGGCTGACCGATGGCAACGACAAGAATGTCAGCTTCAGCGCACTAAAATGAAAGAGAAACCGTTTTATGTAATTTTATAAAATTGAATTTTGAGGAACGGTTTCCCACTAGGGGCCTTCGCACACATACTATTTTTTCTACCGATTACGCTACTAGCAGCTACTAGTGATATAACGAATTAGTGTCCGACCAAAATTTCGGTTTTGGTTTCGGCCAAAAAACTGGTTTTGCCTTAGTTTCAGTTTCGGCTGCCCATCCGGCCGAAACCGAAACTACATTCGGGAGGTTTCGCGCTCAAATGCGGTGCAGCTGCGAGCGACGAAGTGTCTTTTATGACTGCGCGCTCCGCTTTTTTTTTTTTTTAGTTTGAAAGAAAACTTTTTTTTTGTTTTGATACTTTCGATTGAAGTACCTTTTATTTTCATTAAAAATATTTATTTAGTTGTATTTGGTAGGTAGGTTCTTATTAATTTTAATTTTATTGTAGTTCGTTAACAAGAGTACCTTACAAAATGACCAAAGTTTAGAAGAAATAATTTTGTTCTTAAGATGAAAGAGTGTTTTTTTTTTTTGTTGTGTGTACCTAAACCTAAACATATTTATTAGATAAATACTTTTTACTAAAAAGTAATTTTGTTTTGTAGCTTTTATTTTATTTCATAATATTAAAAAAAAGTATATTTATTTGTGTTTTTGAAATCAGGGGGGTAATAATATGATATGATAAGTTAATGATTAGTTAAAATATCATAGGCTGAATGATTAATATGTGATTAATTGAAAAATTAAAAAAAAAATAATGAAGCCTGATTATGATAATGTTTACTTAATTTTTCCCACGAAAACATGAAGTTTCGGTTTCGGCCGTAAAACTAGTTTCGGTCGGACACTATAAGGAATGTCAACTTCTTAGACGTTCGCGAATGTGAATATTTGTCACGGATATTCGCGAATGCGAACGCTCAGTTTTCAAATCTGGCGCCATTTGACCAAAGTTTAAATTTGACAGCTGGTTGGCCGCGCAAGTCTCACGCACACATTGCAGTGGTTCTGGGTACTAGGTTGATTAATACTAACAAAGCTTTATTAGCTAACGTTAAAGTAAAAGCTGATAATACATATATAATTGCAAGGTTTCCTTAGCGAAAAACATATTTTTTTTAAAGATGTAAGAAAAACTTTTCTAATAATAATACAGTAGAGCCTCGATAATCCGTACTCAGGCTAATCCGAACGCCGCTGTAATCCGAACTGCCGACTGCCCCCCTCTCTCTTTTATCGTGCCCGCTGATCTTATGTTTTGTTTTTAGTTGCGAATGAGTCACCTCACGTGTTCACGTTACTCTGTGCTAAACTCGCGCGCCACGTGTTTTAGAGGTTATAAAAATGGTTCCTACACCGAAACGCAAACATAAAACTTTAACTATAGCTGAAAAGTGTGCATACTATAACATAACATACTATAATCCGAACGCCCCGCATGTCCGAACAGGGGTTGTTTTTTGGTAGTTCGGATTATCGAGGCTCTACAGTCTACTGTACTATGAAATTAATATTTTTTGTCTTATTCAGTATTATTTTCACATTAAAAAAATGATTTTTTTTTATATTAATATTCGCAAGAAGTTTGCGAATGCGAATATTCGCTACATCACTAATTGTTACATCTGCAGATTGATCTCCACGGAACTTATAGGTATTCGCTGGTCTCAATTGAACTGGAAAGTACCTATATTTTTATCAGTACAGTAGAACGCCGATTATCCGAATTAATTGGGATCGGGGTAGATTCGGATAATCGGACAAGTAGTGTCTTGAAAGCTAGAGGCAACTAGCTTTCAACCATAACAGTTGAAATATATCTGGACTCCAGCGAGTTCCAACTTCGAGGTGCTGATACCATTGTAGCGTCTACACGGCAATTGGCACTCGCATTTTTGTATTCTTGCGTCTCCACAAAACTTGTTTTTATTGAAAAATTACTTGGTTTTAATTTTCTATATAACGCTTAGGACCGATTCGGATAATTGGCGATTCGGTTAATCAGCGTTCGGATAATCGGCGTTCTACTGTACTTATAAAAACAAATGCACTACTTACAACTTTATCGATATTCTTTGTTCTTGAATGACATATTGTGACGGTAGCATGGGCCCACTTCAAAAGTTCTGAAACGGGTGTCCCAACAATTTTACTCCTGCCTAGCACGACAGCCCTCGCCCCAGATATTGGGATCCCGCTTCGTTTTATAAGTTCCAGGACACCATAAGGAGTGCAAGCCACAAAGCCTGAATTATCGTTTACTGCCACGCGACCTTCGTTTATTGTATTGAGTCCGTCAACATCTTTATCGGGAGACACTGCGTCAGTAATCAGATGCGAGTCTATTTTGTTTTCTGTGTCCAACGGCATTTGTACAATTATTCCATGGATATCTGGGTTGTCATTTAATTTATTTAATTTTGTAAGAAGCTGAAATCAAGATCAAATATTTACAAAAAAATTATATATAATTAAAAAAAAAAATTAATAAAATGAAATATTAGCTTTCATTAAATTTTCGTTTTAAGGGTTGCCCTAAGGAGATAGGCTATCGGACAACTTCTCTAATAGGTCTCTTAAACCCAAATTTTTAATACAATAAAATCATACTTTCTGTACATTTTTAATTTTTTTGGTGACCCCTTCGCTCTGACACACTTGGTGCTGGCCGAATTGCCTGCAGGCCCAGTCCGGATCTGGCTAGAAGGGTATTACTACTTCATTTCCCCATTTTTGTAAAAATTCTTAGACGTTATTTAAAATTCCGAATATTTTGAGAAAAAGGCACGCTGAATTCTATGAGCATACTGACAATATACGAATGTTTGTTTCGAAAAATCTCCCAAAGCTTCTGTGGGTAATACAGAAATCTTCAGGCACAACTGCATGCTTATTGGTCAAATTATCGGACTGTTCGAACTCGGTTCCAGTGGTTCTAGGAGCCTAGAAAACAGTCCGAAGAGTCCAAAAATGTTACCAACAAATACGCACTCGAGTCCAAAGGGTTCTGTATTGCCGACATATGTTTTGGGAGTTCAGAATCAGTTCAGAGTTTAACAACAAGCACACCTACTATCTTATAAAGCTATTATGGTATGGCGTGATAATTTAAATATAATCATTTACTTCTGATTGCGTAATTGAACGAGGAAATTTCACGTGCTGAGCCGCTATGCCGATATTTTCAGCAGCACGCATCTTCATCCGAATGTAAACATTAGAATCTTCCCGTCCTCCGACTTGTACAACAGCCAATCCCGGCCTGAAGTCCGGTAAAACCTGTCGCATCGACTGGACATCCTCTGCTAACTGACCTTGGATCTCCCTGTATCGATAAAATATTTACGAGTCAAAATTTGAAATTACAACATCTATCGATAATAATTTTCAATAAGTGGTTCTTGTATTTATTTAAAGCCAGGGTTATCTGGAACTAATGCCGATAAGTATTTTCAATTTATTAATAATTATGTAAAGATCAAGTTTACTAGCTTACAGAGGTTCCCTCGTTTCGTTGGATAGTAGTGAGGGGATGACGTCATCAGGCAGACCTGTCAACAGCTGTTGTATATAAATGGCAGTATTGAACAAATGTCAAAGAAATCAAAGAACAAAATGTTGGTATTATTTGCAATAAATTGAATTTTTAAGGTGAGAGATTTAGATAGTTCTGGTTAAATATAAATTACATTTTTTATGCTGTCATTATAAGTTGATAAAAATATTAATAGTCCGCCAGCTGATGTCATTCCCGCGCTTACGCTGATTACTCAGATGAAACGAGGCAATCTGTTATCTACTAACTTTGTGTCAAGATATGTTTTAAAGCCACCAACAGAGGGTTATTTGGGGCTAATACTACTTAATTCATATTTTCAATTTACTATTTTTTTTTATGATAAATTGATACTTTTGCCAGTTCTCGAATTAGAACCTGGGAAAAGCTTACTTAGCAATTGCTGTGCCGGACAAAATTTGTCCTCTTAATTCTGTCTCGACCATAGCTGTTTGAACTGCTGCAACACAACACAGAAACTATTATGAACACAATATCTTATAAAAATCTGGTAGATACTAAGAAAACATCAGCAAATAACAGTTATCAACAAAAGTCAAAAGTTATCAAGGGTTATTTTATAACAGTAATATTACGCGTACTTAGGTGATAACATAATATCTGACGATTGTCTAACTGATATTTATCTAATTATTTTCTAGAATGTTTTAAAATACAAAAAAAACTTTTCCATTTATAAATTATTTTTAACTGTAAATTGATAATAAAATCGAAATGTAACTAATAATAAAACTAAGAAGTAATAACTTGATGAATTTTATCTTAAAAAATAATTTCGCTTATATAATGAAAAGTAATTATTATGAACTCGCATGTACCTCTTAAAAGTAAGTAGGTACTAATCAATTTTTATTTATTTATAGCAATATAAATTGGCTTCATAACTTTAAATAATATGACCTTCAAAGAAATAACAAATCAAAACACCACGTGCTCAAAAATCGGACACCTGTTGATTCTAATGATAAGGAGTAAAGCCGATTACAAGCATAGAAAAAAATGAAATTCAAAGCGCGACATACCTATTAGTCCAGCAGCCACCGCCTGTTTTTTTCAGTGATTAATAACAGGCGAATCTTCGTAAGTTCGTTCGGTTTGACGAGACGCCCAAGTTTTTCCTCTGTGCACATTCTTAAAGAGGTAGGTAATGTAGTGCACATCGTGCACATGTCTATGTTCTCTGCACATGTCGATATTATATTCGTTCCAAGCAGCCGTGAACGGTAATAAAACCGTACACAGTCTTGTCACTGCGCAAGACTAATTTGCGCACTAGCTCAAAAATCGACTTGCGCAGTAACAAGACTGTGTACGGTTTTAACCGTTCGCGGCTGCTTGGAACGAACTTGTAGGGTGTCGAAATTGTCAGACTAACAGTAAACCATCGATTTTGTAGGACAATTGTTTTTCCGAGTTTATTATCATATTATATTAAAATTTAAATAAAAAATTTACTGTTAGTCTGACAATTTCGACACCCTACTATATCGACATGTGCACAGAGGAAAAACTTGGGCGTCTCGTCAAACCGAAGCCGAACGAACTTACGAAGATTCAGCCTGTTATTAATCACTGAAAAAAACAGGCGGTGGCTGCTGGACTATATGTATACAAAAAAATATATTATCTACCTTTTGTCAAACGTGCAGTGTGAAAACTTTTACAAATTTTTAAAAATGAAGCGAGCATTAATGTGCTTACTACTATAATACTAATGTACTAATAACTCTGTTCAGAAATTCACCCTATAAATAAATACTTAATAGCTGATAAGGAAGTATTTGAACAAAACATGACGGTGTTTTGATAGATTTTCAAAGTTCATGATGGCAAATATTTTATAAATTATGTCAGTAAACAAATTTATGTGCGTAATTGAAACGAAAATCGGAAATTTCTAATAATGGTTTTCAAACGTCATTAGCATTGTATAACGGTAAAATGTTTTATGATTAAATACAAAGAAATAATTTTCTAAGATCAAATATTAGATATGAATCATCTAACATAGGTCAGAGTAAAACGACGAACTCAGTTGCCATTATTATTGAATACGTTTTTTAACAAGTTCCAATCATCGCACGAAGGTGCAATTTTGACAGACACTTTGTATCATACTTATATAATTAATGTTCCCTCAAATATGCACCCTTTTGCGATTTTGTGGAAATATTTAGGGTCAAATCGACGTTCATGTACACAAATTTAAAACTTTTGACGTAGATCAGAGAACACATAGATGTTTAGGCCAGTAAAATGATGATTTGATCCTAAACATTTCCACAAAATCGCGAAAGGGTTTCTCGTATTCTTCGATTCTTCCAATCCATTTGCTTTCTATTTACACCTGAATAAAAAAGGATCATTTTTCAAGTCAATGGAATGTAAAATGTAGATGGAGCCACTAGTCGATGCTCATTTTATACCAGCTGCAAACCAAATCGATTTGTCAAGAAGTCGCTGGATCAAGAATTATACATTTTAATTTTATTAAAGTGTAAAAAGTATGCAGTTTTATATTTATTACGTATAAACAATTAAATAAGACGATTGTATTAATAAAATACCCAATTCGCGCGTTTTTATATGGTCATTTGTCAAACGAAAAGTAAGTGGTATTGGTTAAGTTATTATATAACATAATTTTTCAGGATACGAGAATGGCAGACAAGGCAGCAGAAGCAGTCGGACGCCCAATGAAGTATCCGTACACTTTTGCAGCGAAAATTGCACAGTTCCCTTTTAAGCACCATTTCCAAAATCAGTGGGTATTTCGTTACTACGTGATCGCACTGGTCGTTGCTTCACCCGTATTCTACAAAATTCACAAACTGGCCAATTCGGCAGGCAACAAAGCAAAATGGGCTGAAATGAAGAGGAAACAATTGGAAGAACACCATTAATTTATAAATCATTGTAGTTACATCGTCTTATATAATTTAATCTTTAAATAAAAAAATGTAATAAACTGGTTGGATACAATAAATTATCCTGTCTACTATAAGACTAGTTAGACCATACCGAATTTCAAAACACAAGTTTTTCTGTGCAACCTATGAACTGAACATTTTTTTTAGTATTCAGTTGTTCAGTGCTGATCAGTAACCAATCACTGTTCGAAAATCAATCCTCAATTTAGTTTTGATAGATGTTTTAAACTAGCGGTCCCGCCCGGTTTCATCCGGGTGTAAAAGAACGAATGGGGGGGGGGGGAGGCTCATGAGTACGCACGTTCATCTTCGTTGACAGATGAATGTTATTTCATGATGATCGGAGTTACCGTTCAAAAGTTTTTGTTGGACGTACAAATTTTGAGTTACATTTTGCAACATTTTTAATTGATACTCTGCTCCTATTGGTCGTAACGTGATATTATATACCCTTCATCGATAAATGGGCTATCCAACAAAAAAAATTTCAATTCGAACCAGTAGTTCCTGAGATTAGCGCGTTCAAGCAAACAAACTCTTCAGCTTTATATATAAGTATATGAAGACCCTCGACAATTAGGGAAATATATTGTGTCAAACTATACCAGCTCCTCATATTATATAGACTGATCAGATGATTGGTAGTGACCCCGTTTTTGAAGTGAAACTTTTTAGGCGCGCCAGGGATAAATTGACTTAGATAAGACGAAAAGTGAAACGCTTCCCCTTCTCCGACTTAAACCAACAGTTATGAAGAAAGCGCGGGAGAATCGTTTCTCCTCATTCTCTGTCAGAGTCATGCGCAGTGCTGCTTACATGTAGCGTTTTCTTTAGAAACAGTAACAAATTCCATGTAGCCATTTCATAATTCTGAAATGATTAAAATCGTCAATAAATGCTAGAACCTAAGAAGTTTCACTTCTAACGTATATTTTCTTTATGTAATAAGTTGCTACATATTGAATGGTTTTTTAACCCATTAAGTTCGAATTTAAATTTTAACAATAGATGGCTTTATAAGCATTACATATAAACAGTCGCTATGCTACAGCACCAGAGTACAGAATATAACGCTCTGCGAATATCAGTCATAATCCACTGCGCAAACATGACTCAACCGCTTTGAGCAATGCAGGGGCTTACGGGCACACTGTGTTTAGGAACCCTTTTTAATAGTCAAAGAACAGGAAAGCATCAAGCCACCAAAGGATATTGGTGTATAAATTTGTTAGGTAAGGTTCGACAGAGGGTGGATTGATAAGCAGAATAGGAAAACATGAACAATTTGAATCATAATGCTGACATTGATGGTTCATTTCAATGTTCATTGTGCGAAAACAAGATATCAGTTAAAAAAGAAAGTTTATTTGTAGACAAATACTAATGCTAATATTTCATAAATAAATGTAAATACCTAACAAATAACAATTAAAACCTACATCTATAAATTATTAACTCATCTTAATTTAATACAATGTAAATATTCAGGCTATCAAGAAAAACTAGTGTTTTAATTCAATGTCCTATGAATTATTTAGATTAAAAATTATCGCTTGCTACAACGGAATTTCGATACGAAGAAAACTATTCGATAAACTAATCATATTTCTGTATATACAAATGTATTGATTTCAAAGAAATATTGAAAAAAAAAAAAAAAAACATGAGGCTTTACTGAGGAAAGAATGTTTATGCACAACAAAAAAAAAAAAAGCATCAATTGAAACAAAAGAGAACTGCGTCAGTTGAATGGACAAGATAGTGCTGGAGTAATTAGTAACCTATTTCTGTCGGTAATAGTACTTGCTTCAACATTATGCCAGCTTTGTAAATCTATGGATGCTGGCTTATAGTGTCGATCTATCGATAACGAAGCATTTTTAACTTCATCATTAAAGCGTTGAAATGTAATTGTTATACACGAATTTAATTCTTTAAAATATGTGCAACTGACAGACATTCTATTTTAATAAATAAAATTATCGACCAATTTTTCAGACATTCTATATGATGACGCAGTGTTTTGTTGAAAGATATTTTACAAATGTTTTATCGATAAAAAAAAAATTCGTTTCCATTAATACCGATGCCTCAAATTTAAGAAATTGAACCAAAATTTGTAACTCAGATATTGGAAAAAAAAAGTGAAAATTAACGATCTTTTAGTAAAAGATAAAAAAATTTTCTACAAAATTATTCAGTGTCAGCATAATAAAATCGGGGTGTATTTATTTAGTAATTATGATTTGTATGTATATATAAAACTTACATAATCTAATATTTACAATGATATTCCGTATTTGATGGATTTTATGGATTCTGCATATTTCCCGACTGAAATGAGATTTCATTTTGTTTTTTACAAAATGTCGACAAAACTTTGCATGTAACTAAAACAGTAGATGGCAAGAAACTACAAAATATTTATTTTTAAACTGCACAAGCTGTTTTGAAACTGGTCAAATCTTCAATTGCGTTTATTATATAATTCTCCGACATATGACATAATTTACTTAGTAATAAAAAAACTGAACTAATTATCTAATCAGCTCATCGAAATAAACTGTGGTTATAAATCTGTCCATATCTTAATGCGCCTACAAACAAATTTTGTTTACATTTGAACAAAACAATCTGTTAAAAAACTAATCAAGACGCGTTCGTATTGATTTTTGCGCACGCTTCTTTCTTTGCAATTAGTTTTTTACTTTACCAACTTATAATATATTTAAGTTGTAAGGCAAATCATAAAAATCAATTAATTTTACGAGCGAATATTAAATTTAGAGAAATATGATTTGTGGAAAAATAGCAGTTAAAAAATTAAACTTGCATGGAAGGCAAATCTAGATATTTTCTTACAAAAGAAAAAAAGTATAGAAACGCGATTATTTAGATTTTGTTTAAATAGCATTTTTGTTGTCTTTTATATCAAAATATACATTTAAAAAAGAGTAGAAATATTCTAATTTTGTAAAGCTTGTATTTTTAAAAATGAGTTCAATGAAAAAAAATATTAGTTCAAGTTTTTTTTTTTAAATTTTGTCCTTTTTCCCACGGAACACATGAAACGGTGTCGACACCTGAAAGACGTGCACTTTTAAACACTATAATTTTTAACGTGAGTTGCGCGATTTCTTCAACGGCGGAGGACTCGTATCATCGTCATCCGATGATGATTCATTTGAATTTAAAGCATCTGCATCGTCGTGCAAACCGTTGTCTTCAACTTTCGGTAAGGCTATGCCCATTTCTCTGCAACGCTGTTTGAAATACTTCAGTAATTTGACTCCGGCCCTATACAAAAAAAAAATTACTTTTTTCTCTTGAAATTTACCTGATGTCCGTTATCACCGAACTTTTCGACATTTTTCTGTACCAATATGCTGGAGATAGATAACAAATCGACCCAAAGTGGCTGACGGACACAATTTTTTTTTTTTGGAATTGTTAATGGCCTGACTCTTCTTGTCTAGACACAAAATTATTGTCTTTCATGTTTCCAGTAACATTTACTTTAAGGTAGTACGAGCACCAAGGCAATTTTAAATAAAAGGCTTGATTTTTTTTTATATGAAGTTGGACTAAGTCTAAACCAAGTCTGAAAATTTTAGGGGGTTTGCCCGACTATTTAAATAAATAAATGACTTTAAATGTAGGCATATTTAACATTGGCTTTATGGTAAAACGGTAGATGGATGATATGTTTTCATTGATTTCTCCAAAACTAGTCGGTGGAAATTAAAAAAAAACTATTTAAATTAAAGTTAAACCTTAATAAAATATTCAAAACAAAAAAAAAACCGTTGTGCCTGACTAATTAAAAAAATTGGTTGTCTGTAAAGTCGGTTTACGGACGATAGTTTTACGTGATAACGTATTCCGCTCGAATATCATATTTAATAATACATAACATAAATTTTAGTAGCTGTCAAACTTGGGCCGATCGTGCTTCTCTATCGCTTATACTGCGCTCTCGCTTGCACGCACAGGGTCAGGCGGAACGTGACACTTTTCGGAACGTTACACTTTTTCGTGCGTGCAGCTGGTGTTTCATCAATTTATAAGACGTTATCACGTCAAAAGATATTTAATTCAAAAGATTAAATATCTTTTTAATTAGTCGGGCACAACGGCTTTTTTTTGTTTATTAAGGTTATAACTTTAATTTAAATAGTTTTTTTTAATTTCCACCGACTAGTTTTGAAGAAATCAATGAAAACATATCACCCATCTACCGAAATATAAAAAAAATCAAGCCTTTTGTTTAAAGTTGCCTTGGTACTCGTACTACCTTAAGTAGGCCGCGATTTGTATAATTTGTCATGTCGGATTCAAGGTCATACACATGTCACATAGAGATATTCAGAAACCAAAATCACTAACAATTAAAACTGACTTGAATTCAAGTTTCTCTTGTTATTAGGTTGGTATCAACTTACTTGTAGACTGGAGCATCTGAATCATTGTACGTGTTGCAATTATCAAAAACGAGCATCGCGTCCGCCATTAGTTCAGCATCGTATTGGTAATTACCCATGTTGAGTTTGTATTTGATCGTGCCAAAATCCATCGGATGAGAAATGACCTCGAAATAGTCAGGTACCTGAATAAACACACCGATACTAATGTATAAAGTTGTAACAAGACCTCTGCCTGCAATTTTCTTTTCTTGTGGCTATTTCGCATGACACCTGTGTTTCCCGAATTTGTAATTGCATCATCACTCGAAAAAGGCGCGACCGATTTTGATAAAGCTTTATATAGTCTCTACCAATACACAAACTTTTTTTCGAAGACCCTGTAAAATCTGACATTCAAAACAAGCCCGTGAAAAAACATGTACAGCCCGGTCCAAAGTTAAATAGTACTTCAATTTGTGGCTGCAGGATGTCAAGAATAATTTTAACGTTTAGCTATTTATACTAATTTAAAGGTCACCTAAAGTTTCCACAAATCAAAGCAGTGAATAAAAGTTATATAACAACTGACAAAATAGTAGGTTATGCAAATTTTGTTTATCTTACATCTCTCTTTTGAACTGCCTGCGAAAATGGCCAACAAGCTTTATGCTTGAGAACATCAGAAAGTATTTCTTGTAGCGCAGCGTTGTGAAGCGGTAAGTCTGCCGATTCGTTTCCACGCCGTGATCTTCTTCCGGTCGTACCTTGCGTTTCAGTTGCGGACGACGACGACGACGAGGTACTATTGCTATTTTCTTCTGCTTCACCTTCGCTGCTCGAATCTATAAAAGAAACAATTTAGCAATCTCTTTTCGAAGCATTAAAAGAAAGAAGAATAAAAAAGCGTTCTAAAAATCCATATGGTACAGAAAAAAAAAAACACACAATCTATGTGCATTAAAAAATACATGCGACATAAATGGTTAATGGAATAAAAGCTGAAGAATGAAAAATGGTAAAGGTTTCACAAAGTTTTACGCTTGGGCAAAAGACGACTGCGATTATTGTAATAAAAAAATAGTATCTTCATAGAAAATATTTCATCGACTGGTTGAAGCAATTAGTGTATTGCCAGCCTTATGCAATGCCGTCACCAGCTCTTAAGTGTTGGTAAAACAGGAAATCTTAAAAAAAAATTGAGAAACCAAAATCCAATGTTTTCGTTTTAAGTGTCTCCAATCACCATCGGGCGTGTTATATAACGGCCATCCAATAAAATGTTAATTAAAACAAATGATAAATGAACAAAAGAGCATTACATAAAACATGCGCAATGCAAAGAACTAAAAAGATCGAATGCGTGTGAGAGAAGACCGGACTGACCATGTGAGGTCCTTCGAAGAGAACGGACAAACCCGTGAATCTTATGTCTGGCTTGACGCGCACATCGCCTGCCCCATCCGCCTCCCGCAGTTCCGTCACTGTCAACTGTCGGTGAACAGCTCTCGGACGAAAATTCGGACGAGTCATGCTGTTCACGAGCTTCTGAACAATAATAATCCAGAAAATCATTACACCATGACTTTAAACAACATCGACTGGACAATAGTTTACAAAGTGGCCAACGAACGATTCGATCATTTTTATTCGGATGCATGGATCGCGACGATCCAGTTCTATTTTCTCTAATGTAACGAATAGAAACAGCGTTGCCAGTCAAATTGAGGCGTCTTTCCACTGCAGAAGTGCTGAACAGTCTTAGATGTGACTTCGCTATTGTTTCAAATAAATTTGAAATGCACATTGATGAATTAATTTTTTTTTGACGCGTCACTAGTGCGAAGGCGCCTTAAGGACGTAGTCCTATGTTCAGCCTCGTTTTCAACCGTTATTTCAGAATTTTTTTTTAATATCAAAATAATGTACGATGTTTTCAATTTTGTTACATGTTTTTACTGACATCGTAAACTAAGAAAAAAAATTTTTTTTTTGCTTAATTTTACGCCATTTTATAATTGTTTTTTTAACCTAAAGTAGACAACTTTAAATGGAGGTAGGTGGGTAGCGCGGGTGATAACGTCACTTGGAGTCAACTAAATTATAAAAATTAAATTGGTTATTGTGTCGTAGGCTTGTGGCTCTATCCCGTACTAGAAATAAACATTTTTATTGATAAATACCAAAATGGCGGGTTTAGAAAAAAAAAAACAACGAGAAAATCGTGATTTTTTCGTTGAAAATCGGTTAAAAAAAATAGAAATAATTTTTATAATTAAGTAATTCTAGTACCGGACGGAGCTATTGTTGTGTAGAATACCCTGTGCAAAACTGAAAGCAATCGGTTGTATACAATTGTTTCAATCACCCGCGCCGCTTAGAAAAACGTAGTTTTGAGAAAAACGCGTTGTTTTAATTTCAAATTTCTTACAAAAAAATAAAAATGAATATTTACACTAATCAGCTATGCCTGGTGTATAGTAAACCTTCCGTTTCTTCAAAGGCATCGTTTTCTGCTAATTTGTTTGCTCTACTCTGCGAGAGTATAAGGGTAACGTGATAACAATAAATTGAGAGGTAAGAGTCTTACCGTAAGACCGTTGCTGTTCTCGACTATATGTATAGCTTTGTAAATATTTAATATTTCGGTCTAAAATTTTTACAGTATTTTCTCAATATATTATACTTACTGAAAATGTAAAAAAAAAAATAAATTCGTTTTTTCAAAACCCGAACACCAGACTACGTCCTTAAGAAATAGTATTCTTTCCGGAGTCTATCGAACGGACATTTCGTTTGACTAAAATTCGAACGATTTGGGCGGTTGTGTGTAAGTTTTAAACTGCTCCCATTTGGCTACTTTGTAATGCCATCCGACTGACAAAAAATGCAGACAGTCGTTTTTTTCACCACAGCGAAAAATAGACCGCTCGACGATCTTGGTTCTCGCTGAAGAAACAAATGATTCGATAATATAATTACCTTTTTCGGTCCCTCTGGTATTTGCCAGTTTCGCTCTTTTGGCTTTGTTGTCTTGTTTTTCTTGTTTCTCTTTACACGAACTACAATACCACGTACCGCGTGGTATGCGCTTAAGCGGAGGCTGCAGACACTCAGGGTGGTACATAAGAGGGCAGCCGTCGCAGCACATCATTCTGCCGCCTTCTCCGCACGTCTCGCACACTTCTTTTGGTTTTGTGGTCTCTTCTTCAGACTCGTCCTCGTCCGATTCCGTACCGCTGTAGAAAATAATACATAATTAACACAATTAATTGATAGTATAAAAAGACCTATCAATCGAATAACTTTTATAAATTAATTTACATATGCGACTGATTTTATATTTTCAGGCAGCTTATTGAAAATGGTAACGTCTAGGAATGTACGGGATTTTTAGCTTGCATTTAAGTGACTGTAGGGCACTCGTAAGGTGTTTTTTTTTGACGGGTATTTATGTTGTGGATGCAGCATTTTTTATCTGATTTAGCTCAAGGTAAATGATGTTCGTATGTACAAAGTCAGTAATAAAATACATTAAAATAGTTCAAAGACTTCTTCTCTTCGATTGCTTAAATGATATTTTGCTTTCGATAAAACAAGAGGATAATTGCATGAAAAAAAATTAATTTAAATACCTATCGCCATTTTGTTGTGCAGAACCCTCATCGTTGTCTGACTGCCTATCTTGGTCTTCTTGTTCGCTACTTTCATCGTCATCATCTTCGTTTTCCTCGTCGTCTGAAGCTACTTCCGTAAATATTCGCCGAGACCTGGTTGACCTTGGAGGCAACTCTTTAGGTCTACATCTTTCGCAGAACCAATCTCCCGATGGTACACTCTATAAATTATTATTAACGCAAAAATTAATTGTTTGTGCCGGGTATAGCTAGTTTAAAAAAAAAAAAACTCTTAACATTCGAAACTCACGGTCATTTTAGGTTCGAAGCAGTAGAGATGTTGTCCTCGGTTACATCCGTCGCACAGCAACAGTTGGTCGTCGTCCGTACATCGTCTGCAGACCACGCAACGTGCGTTCAACGCACTCTTACCCCAGAGCACGCACGCGTCCAGTCCCGCATAGTGGAACAGTACTTGCGGAAGACCGACCGAGCACATCAAGGACTCTGACCATTTATCTAGCATGTCGGATTTTATTCCTGGAGTGTCTTTGCTGCCTTTCTTTTTATCGGCACTGCCTGTTGAAAACAAATGGTATTAAAACAAAAGTTACTGGAGGAAAGCACATACGCAAGAATCAATGTGTAAAGCGCATGCGCAAGAAACAAAAGAAATATTTCAGGGTTTCATGCGCTGTTATACACGCACGCCTGAAAGGAGAATGCCTATTAAATGTGAATATAACACAAACAAAGCTATATTTAAGGGAATTGTGAAACAGTTACCTAAAGGTCTCCGAAGGAATTTACGATCTATGCTATGAGCAATTGTGTAGAGAGCAGTTGTGAGGCCGATAACTGTTTGTTGCTGTTTTTCAGATAATTGTACGTCTTCTTCTTTTGTTTTCGAGCTGACCAGATACCTGCTCGGGTCAAAGCATCCGTTTACTGCACTGTTCTCCGGTGTGCTGCATCGACTTCCGTTTTGCAGTTTTTCTTAACAAAGTATTTCAAATTAGAAAAATAAATTAATAAAAAAAAAAAAACAAGTTAACAAAATTATTATTTTTTTTAAAGGTCATGACTTACCGTCATTTTTAACTTTTTCTAAGGCACCGTTACTGGGAGTAAATTTCAGACAGTCCAAATTGTAATTCCCATTTTTGAGACAGTTTCTCCATTTCAGTCTGTCCTGTACGCAGAGCACCCCGAGTCCACCAGAAAACATTTGCTGTTCCATTTCCAAAATGTAGTCCTTCAATGTCATTTCCAAAACGTAATTCACATCTGTGCCCGGTTCAAAGTTTAAGTTGGCTTTTTCGTAACGATTTTTACCACCCTTGTTTCGGCTGAGTCTGTTATTCACTACCGACTGCTCTACCTACAAACAATAAAATAATTGTTAAAACAATGTTTACATCGAAAAAACGAATTCTCATAGAGATCCACAGACTTGTTTTAATTCTACTATACTTTGCAGCCAGTCATAGAATAGAGAGAGAGAGATTGTAGATTATAGACGCTCAACAGCTGAGATCATCGGGGCTTGTGTGTGTGTTAGAGAATTTGCCAGTCAGCAATAGACGAAACGACTAGTGTGAGCTCGAGTTTCTGGGAGTGCTAATTCTCACAAAACATTGGAATGCAAGCTACACTCCAATAGTTCCCTTGGGAGGACGCCTGGATACCTTATGTCTTACAGGATCGTCAAGAAATGAAAAATATATAGTATTACATAAAAAAATGACTATTTTACTTACTTTGATATCAGATAGTTTTTCTATAGGGCAGTTAGAAATTCTATCGGCTAAATATTCCTTTGCTTGCTCCAATACTTGTTTAAGTTCTCCTTCTCTGTATCCTCTTTTGTTTAAATTGGCGATCAGCGCCTCCAAATCTTCCGATTTATAAAAAAACGACCATTTAACTTTATCTACGCTGTTCGAATGGACGATACATTCGGCCCCGTTCGCTGTGCACATATACATTTCTCTGACGATAGACAAATCGAGAGGCTCCGTTTTTATCGGAGACTTCAAAACCCCGTTCTTTTTCGGTTTCGAATCCTGTTTGTGTTCGTTTTCTTTGTCGCTTCCGTTCGTTTCATTGTACAAAGTTTTTATATATTTAACCGTATCTTCTGGTTGGGCGTCGGCTAATTCCGGATTCGGAATAACCGGTCTATCTAAACAGCGACCGGGATATTGTTCGTCGTGTTCCACAAAAAGTGCCGGTATCGCGTCAGAGTAAACGTATTTTCTATACGCTCTGTCCAGCCCCAAAATTACAAGGTTCGAGTTGGCGCTTTGAATTGTCTCTTGAAGTTTAGCGTTGTACTCTTTCTGTTTTTTTTCCTGATCTTTTTTGATCTTTTCAAGGGCCACTTCGAGTTCCATATCGATGTTTGCTTTCATTTTCGGATCTTCGTCTTTTTTCAGTTTCGCATCTCGCTTCAGTTTAAACTTTAATGCTGCAGCTTCCGATTCTCGTTTGCGATCGGCCGTCTGTAGCAGTTTGATATCGTTACGGGCCTGGCGAACTTTTTCCATGCGATCTTCTAACACATCTCGCACCGCGGCGAAAGTCAAAATTTGATTCACCAAACACACTACAATCTTTAATTTGTCAGCTGAAATAGTAAAACCAGTACATTAAAATTTCAAAAGCAACCCAGATAGACAAGTATGAGACTCATGGGTATGATGAAAATGAATTATCCAAATTTTACAGAATATTGAACGTATTTTATTTGACGAACTTAGTATATGAGAGATTTAGATCAAATTGACATCATCAGAAAAGTGTAATGTAAGCACCGAAAATGTAGAAAAGTATTGAATGAATAATGTATCAACAATGTGACAATTTTTTGTGTCATTTAATTGAGACAACATTCATAATTGAATTTGAAGCATTTATGATACATCTGATGATGGAAAAATGCAGGTAATTGTGAATGCATTAGATGCATAGTTTTTGTAAACATAATGTGACATTCGCATGAACTAAGTTGATTAGATCAACATTGTTGGTTTTGATTGCAGCAACTTTGATACATCTCATGACGACAATATGTAACTAATATTAGATACATAAAATATATTATATTTTGCATCCAATGTGTGACATTCCGTGTATTCATTTAATGTAAACAATGGGACAATGGTGTCGACTCCATTCATGATTATAAATTCAATACAAAAATATACCACTACTATTTTCTCTTACTCTTATCTTATTTTGACCAATTAAAATGCATCCCCTACCAAGAAATAAAATTTTTTTAAGAATTTCGACCAAGAAAATATATTTGAGCGTCTGTTTGCTGTAAGCTTTAACGAGTTTTGCTGTACAGAGCTCTATCATGGTGCGAGTTATTATATAATAATTATAATTATGTATGTAAGAACGTTCGTGTGATTACACCAGATGACCAGTGAATTTAAGCGAGACATAAATTAAAAATGCAGACCAAATTGTCTGAAAAAAGGAAATTTTTGGGGACAAAAATGATGAAAGTATTCATGAGTAAGTATGGCTTCTTATTTGTCGAAGAAAGATATGTTTAATAAGATTTAACAAGTTATTATGGTATTCCACTAGATTTCTTATATTTTATCTTTATTACAGGCACAGCAAAAAGAACAAATTTACATTAGCTGAATTCGCGACTGATTTCACGGAAGTATTACACACGTTTAAGCAAATGTCCCAGAATGCAAAAAGAAGAGAACGTTGATTAATCAAAGACAAGAAGAAACTTCGTATTTGTTGTCAGATGATGAGGAACATAATTAAATATAAGTTTTTCAAGCAACGATATGTTAAATACGCAGTACAATTTAATCATTATATTTTTACTGTAATTGTCTCACTTTGTATTTAATTAAAAAAATAAAATCAAACGTCAGCTGAATAAAACTTTTGTATATTTTATTATTTATCTGTGTGTATTCATCTATGATTATCATATTGTGATCATTTCATGAAGCAAACATAATTCAAATAATTTTTCATGGAAATGAGTATATTTTTAGGAATTTTGAAATTTTCTTATGTTGTCATGGTATGCTCACAATATGAAGCAAATATGAGTCAACGATATTCATCACAGAAATAAGCAAATTTGAAGTAATATTTAATCTTTTTAACACCATCATAGAATGTTCGTAATATGAAGCAAATATGAGTCAACGATATTCATCATTAAAATAAGCAAATTTGAAGTAATTTTCAATCTTTCTAACACCGTCATAGAATGTACATAATATGAAGCAAATATGAGTCAACGATATTCATCATAGGAATAAGTATATTTTGTAGGAATGTTGAATCTTTCAAATATTATCATGATCTACTGTTAATATGAAGACAACTTTTAGTTGAAGATTATTAGTATCCATTTGATTCAATATTTCTACAATATATACTCAACGAATTCTGTCATGATTTTCATTCACTATGAGCTCACTCAGGCACTCATAATAGGTCCATGGTGAGTTCATTTAATGTATCAAAAATGATCTAAATTTGCAGTAAATTTGCTGTAAACCTGTCTATCTGGGAAAGTAATACTTTATGCGGATGGTACTACAATTACACTTGCAACCAATTCAATTGGGCTTTTGAATGAAATTTTTTTTGTCATAAATGGAAAGATCGTATATAAGTTTTATAACAAAACCTATTTTTCTTTTTTTTATTTTCGTTATAATTCAAAAGTTATATCAAATTAAAAATAAATTTTTGTACCCAGTTCCGAGAACGCGCCGACATTTCCCGAACATAATGTGACGTCATAATGTTTTAGTCAATACACAATATGTAGAAGCCATTGATAGTATACTGCGTATATATGTCGCCGGGATATTGTCAAACCCGTGATATTATAATTTCACTTAGTGAAATTATAATATCACGAATCTTTGTCAATCGTGATATTGTAATTTCACTAGTGAAATTACAAAATCACGGATTTGACAATATCCCGGCGACATATTATACATTTTACCATTATGACGTCACAACTGTCAAAAACAATAATTTAGAGCGTTTGCAGTCACGTGATTTTTTTTAATATTTTATCAATTTTAAATTGCTTATAATTAATTTAAAAAAAGTTTTTTGAAAGTTTTTCGCATCGATTATCAATATTATTTATAATAAAGTTTTGAAATACAATAAACAAATCGATAATTTTTTTTTTTCAAAAGCCTAATTGCTGAAATGGAATACAAGGCAAACGATGTTTTAAAAGAATTTTCTAAATGGTGCTGGCGAAATAGCCTTGTTCTAAACGAAAAAAAGACAAGGTGCGTATATTTCAATAAAGTAAAACCAACCCCTACCTTAGACATTCAACTAAATAACAATAAAATATTAATTTCCAATGAAGCAAAGTTTCTAGGTATTGTTTGTAGATCAGTGATTCCCAAAGTGGTCTATATCGACCCCCAGGGGTCGACAACTTGCAAGGGGTCCATGTCAGCGGGAAAAAAATTGGGGGTCCATGAATTAAAATGGGGGTCAACGATAGTGAATCTCCTAACAAAAAAAGAAACAAACTGGACATCGTTAACCAAAGAGATTTAAGATTAAATCTAACTAAATTGATGCCAAATGTTGAAAATCTATTATTAAAGAATCAGGTTCATCCCTCACACTAAAAGCATTTTTTTTTTGCTTAGTTATTTTATGTAACAGAAAGTAAATTTTAATTTGATTCGTTTAATTTGAATCTAATTAATAAATGAATAAGTACTTAATAATAATAATTAATAAATGAATTTGCAAAAAATCAATATAAGATAAGCAGGGGGTCTACCCAAAACAGAAAAACATGGCAAGTGGTCTACGAGACAAAAAAGTTTGGGAGCCTCTGCTGTAGATAGTAAACTAAACTGGCATTTGCACGTGGATACAGTGTGTAAAAGACTAAATCAATCTTTTTATTTAATAAAATAACTTTCTAAATATCCAAATGAAGAGCAAATAATAAATCTATATTATGGAACGGTGTTTTGTCACTTAAACTACAATGTAGTTGCGTGGGGTCACTCTGCACATGTTGAAAGGATTTTCATTATACAAAAAAGGATACTACGTGTAATGTTCAAATTAGGAATTAGAGAAAACTGCAGGCCTGTCTTTGAGCAGAAAAAGATCTTAACGATATATGGTATCTACTTATACAAATTATTGTCATACGTTAAAACAAATATAAAAAACTACAAAACAGTGTCACAAAAACATTCTTATATCACCCGCCAGAGCAAGTTACTGTATAAACCGAATTTTTCAAAAACGTTTTGCTGTAAGTCGCCATCAATTGCAGGTGTTGATATATATAATACATTACCGGGAAGACTTAAAAATATAATAGAAATAAAACCATTTAAAAAAAGAATTAAAAAACATGCTTGTTAAAAAGCCGGTGTATAAATTGGAAGGATTTATTTTTAGTGAGTTTTAATTATTTATAGTTATTTTAGCACTTTATATTTTCTTCATTTTATTTATGACGTTTTGTATCTATATTGTATATATACCTTCACAAATAAATTGTCTATCTATCTATATATCTATCTATCTATACGATATCATAACGGAATCTGTCTATACGTTCGTTTTTTATTTTGTCTGGCGGTTTGTTTGTAGCAGCAAGAAAGGCTAGATCGAAACTTAAAATACAGGATTTAATCATCTACAATTGGGTTAAGATAAGGTCACTATCAAAATCGACACCAAAGTGTGCAAAGTCGCGAATACATAAAAAAAAATTATGAATATTAACCAAGTTCTAACTTTACATTGAGAGATTATACTTACCAATAGACAGTTGAGCAATATGTTGAACAGCCAAAGCGCGTATTACGCGGGGCTCTTCCATTCGCAGCGCCAAACCCGGATCATCCTGCGACGTATACCCGCCACGTTGTTGGTACTGCCATCTGGCAGCCGAGTCGGTCATACGACTACCGCTACCCAGCAAATGTAGCCGTAGCACCTCAGTTACAGTCAAAGAGTCGAGAGGCATGCGTGGCAAATTGACGCCTTGATGACGGCTGCACCAACTCGAAGCAGCTGTCGCCAAGTTGACTGCTTCGTCAAGACTCACTCCACCCGATCGATTGTCTTCCATTTCTATTTCTGTTGCACGAAAAAAAACATTAATTGTGTTCCACACAAAATATATCGACGGCTGATTTTAAATATTTACTTGTTGAATTGTTGTTGGACTCGGCAGCTTCTTCGTTCTGCATGTTGAATAGAGTTGTCAAAAGCAGTTGAATGAGGTCAGTGAACGGTCCTGCTACCTAAAAATACAAGAGAAAAATCCAAAGTTATGGTATTTAATAAAAAAACAAAAAAGATTCATTTTAGAACCTCTGTATTTACACATACCTCTTTCTCTAACAAAGCTCTTTCCATCAGTTCAAGTGTTAATCCACCAGGGAAAAACTTTTTGGGCGATATGACATCCGAAAAGGAATGGACAAATTCCACAACCATCAACGCATCACCGAAATATTCATCGGGAATTCTAGTCCTTACCGGAGTCGGGACCGGTAACAACTACAATGAAAAAATTGCAATGTTATTAACGCGATAAAAAAAAACACAAATATTACAAATAAACTTTTAGAACGTTATTTCGAAATTTTACATGTAGGTTACGTTCGAATTAACAATTTTCACAATTTTTGCATGTTTTAGGTTAATTTAAAAGTTACTAAACCGATTTTGATTGGACATTCACTGTAGAGTATAGAATAGGTGACAATAACGTTATAAAGTTATAAATGACCCAACCTTATGATCTTCGAGTTCCAAATCTTCTTTTTGTTTATTCCATTCCTTAATCAAGGCGTTTAGTTTCAAACTTTCCTCTTTCTTCTTTTGTTTCTCTTCTATTTTCATTTTCAGTGCGTTTTGTTTTTGCTCGGCCGTCTTTTGTTTCAACTCTTTACTGAGCCTCTTCATTTCCTCGGCGAATTTTTGTGCTTTTAATTTCTCTTCGGCAGACAGTTCCGGTTTAACCATTTTTGGTTTATTTTGTAACGTGTTTGTTTTAGTTAAGTATTTCATGAGAGTTTCTTGTTTCTTAATGAGTTTCTTTGACGTACTGAAGTCTGGTAGCGGACCGTCGAATATCTGATCGAATGTTATTTTCCTAATGCTGTATTGCTCTACAATTATATCTTTTATTTTCCATATACCTTCTTTTGTTTGTTCCACAAACTGTTTAAGAAACAACCGATTCTTCTCTCGAGTGAATTGACTTTTTTTCCTCCGGACTTGGCTGGATTCTAAAATTAATACTTGAGTAGAATCTTGTTCCTCGGAGACGACTTGTTCTACTTCGTATCGGAATAAACAAGCCGGTGGCATAAACGCATCTGGCAATTTGCTGTAATTAATAAAACATCTCATCAGTACTGATAAATAAAACGGTGAGACCTTTTTTTTACGTTTTACGGTGTTTTTTTTTATGATAGGTACCTATAGAATGGTTCCAAACTAGCTAGCGGTTGCGTCACACTTATACTTCACACTATACGCGGCACAGTTTTAATGCTTGGCATACCCGTCCCATGCGTAGAAACTGTACCGCGTATATTGTGAAGTATGAGTGTTAACGTCAATGCCAATCATTATAAATAATAAACAGTATCGGTACACACTACACATAGTAGCCTAGGATTAGAATGTTTAACTTCAACAAGATGGGAGAACGTTTCCAGAATTTTTATCTGTTTGCTGGGCTTATTCTGCGATATGTAAGGCATTTCAAAAAACATCTAGAGTTGTAAGCGTTCCCAGAATTTTTGTCTGTTTATTTTGCAGGTTATTCAGGACTTACAAGCATTTTGTATACACTTAGACGGCAGAACGTACCCAGAATGTTTGTATCTACATAACTTGGTTCGATTTTCATGAAACTTGGTACACTACCTGTCAGCTGATACTCAAACTTAAAATATAGGATACTTATCCAGTTACACATCAAGACACGATCGGGAGCTAAGTTATGGGTAAAAACTAGTATATGATTTTCAACTAATGACAACACAAAATTTTTACCTATCGGATTTGTAAGAATTTATTTGTTCATCTGTCGGAGCCAAAACTTGTAAGACACTCGATTCGACCCAATTATTTTCTGTAAAACTAGCGTCGAGTTTTTCACCGACAAAATACCGGTCCTTAGCAAAATTAAAAACATCTTCAGCCATTTCCGTGAAGTTACAGCGGCGTGTTTTTGTTGCTAAATATAAAATGGGTAATTTCATTTCTTCTGGAAAATCTCTAAGACTTCGCCGTGCATTTTCTTCTGATTGTAGGGCTTCAGCATAAGTTAAATTGTTTCTTCCGGTCATAGAACATGACCAGACCATAGAATTAACGAGTATGATACGTTCGCAAAACTCCCTGAAAAAAATATAATCATGTAAATGTATTTTCTTAAATCCAATCATTGAAATATTTTCTACTTTCGTGTGTAAACTGTTAAACAGCACGAATAACAAGAAAAAATCTTTAAGAAAGAAGAGTTATTCAATGCTGTAATAATTAACGATATGCAATTAGTGATACATGTTCCTTAAAAATGCTTCCAAAATGTCGACAATATTCATTACCCAAAAGTTCAGAACAATAGTCAGTTGTGAGGTTAAAGAAATATTTTTTCTTTTGTAAAAAAGGGGCTGATAAAAAAATTGTCAATAACCCAACTTCGTGTTAAAAATTGATGAATTAAAATATAGATAAATGACATTTAGTTTTTGAAACGCCGTTAAAATTCCAATGCTTCGTTTGGCACAAGGAAAAAAAAAATTGCCTATGGTTAATGAGAAAAAATCTAAACAAACGTCAAAAAGGACGTACTCATAGTCTCTGAATATTTCATTCGTGACCTCGCAATAGAAAACTTCTTCATCGTCGCGAAGATATTCGGGCACCTTAACTTTTTCAAACGCTTTTCTTTTAAGCAATGGCATGTTCCTTGTTCGTCGATATTCTGGCTGGCCTGACACTATTACCGAACTGGAGGGAACACACTATTATCCGTTTAGCAGGTTATTTATACACAGAGCGAACACAATTTCATTACCATTAGCCACTAAAGTGTTAATACCACTAATTATTATATATAATTAGTTTTATAAATTACATAAAACCACTAAATTTGTATATTTAAATTTTCGCATGGCTAATACAAGCTTTTCCTAATCTGACACACAAGAAAAAGCGCGTAATGTTCTTACTTCTCGGTTCGTGTTACGGCCGCTACAAGCACTACAGTCAAATCCGGAAGTGGAAAAAGCAGTTGTTTCTGACGCGGTTTTTTTAAAATATCTTTTCAAGGCTAGATCGTCCATTTGCCAACATTCATCATAGGTTGTTATAAAATTAGTTCATATCAATGAGGACTAAAAAATGAAAAATAATTTTTAGTCCACATTGCTATAAGCATTTTTTTTGTTTAATTTTAATTTCTAATTATTCAGACGTCTGGAGGCGGGTGAAAATTAAATTGAAAGAATCCATTAGATACATTACCTAGATATACAGATTGGTTTTTTAAAAACCGAACACCCTTTTATTTCTTAGAGGAAGGGTTTTCGAAATAAAAGTTTCGGACAAAAGTTACAGGGAATCAAGGGGGAAGAACAGTGATGTAGTTTTTTTTTTTCGTTTGGTGGAGGTGTCTCCAAAATATCAAGGTCACCTACACTTTCTTAAATACGACCCTGTATTTTTTATCTAGGATTATTGTTCTTTGGGTCAAAGAGATCAACTCTTGTACCAAACATTTTTGGATTTGATGCCATCGTAAACCGCTGTTTTTTTTTTTTTTTTGGATTTGATGCCATCGTGTACCGCTGTTTGATTCTCAATTCATCCCGTTTCCTATTTTAGTGGATTGTGTGAGTCGGAAAAACTTTTTCAGGGGTTTTCCCGACTCACACAATCCACTAAAATAGGAAACGGGATGAATTGAGAATCAAACAGCGGTACACGATGGCATCAAATCCAAAAAAAAAAAAAAAACAGCGGTTCACAATGGCATCAAATCCAAAAATGTTTGGTACAAGAGTTGATCTCTTTGACCCAAAGAACAATAATCCTAGATAAAAAATACAGGGTCGTATTTAAGAAAGTGTAGGTGACCTTGATATTTTGGAGACACCTCCACCAAACGAAAAAAAAAAACTACATCACTGTTCTTCCCCCTTGATTCCCTGTAACTTTTGTCCGAAACTTTTATTTCGAAAACCCTTCCTCTAAGAAATAAAAGGGTGTTCGGTTTTTAAAAAACCATACTGTATACATATATACATGCAAATAGGTGAAGTTAATGAAGGACAATGACAAACTGTTATTTCATTTCAAAATAATGTATAATATTTACTCTTTATGTTACATCTATATTACAAATAGTGACAATATTATAAACTCATCTCTTGGATAATTTTACAAATCGTACAAATAGTTACATATTATATATATATTAAAAAAAAAAAATAAAAAAATGGGAAATGCATTTCACATAATATAAATATATCATTTATAATATTATTAACCACAGGTTTCAATATTTGACTAAATATAATGCATTTTATTTCAATCAATAATTTTATGCCGAATTATTTCAAGTGCAAACAAATTGACACTTCCGATATTTTTGCATAAATGTAGTGATTCAAAAATCAGACAAGTTTTCTACATAGTATCAAACCCTGTTAGTTGTTTAAGAAAATCACACATCAATATGACTAATTAGTAGAAAAAAAATATTTAAAATCCAATCATTAATAAACGAAAACACTTATTATACAGGCGCCAATTCATAAAACAAGTTTTTAACATGTATCAAAATCCATAATCTAAACTTCGTTATTCGTTGTCGCACTCGTCGGAGTTGATTACATTTATTTATTGCTCGCAAACTCGCACTTAATACTTTGGGCAGACCCTTATTAAAGCTAAGCAATTCGATGAAAGAATGAGTCATTCGACTGGATGATTTTACGTTTATAAAACTATTATAACTAATTCAAATGCTATTATATACAAGGTTAAAATTTTATTTTTAAATTTACATCTACATTCCATTATTTTTTTGGAGTACGTATATACAGGAAACTCACAGATGACGCGGGTCAATTTCTTTCCGGATAGGTCAATGACCAATCCCGAACACCCAAAAGTTCTATCAATATCGAGACATAATTGCTTTTATTCCGCAAAAATCTTGTGTTTTTTCCGGTGTCGATACCAATCTGTATTTTTGTTTGTTGGAGATATTTGAGTATTTTTTTATTAAAAGCTACGTGAATTAAGTGAAACATGTGTATAATTAAAAACCGATGGTCATTCTGAATGCAATAATTTTTCATTTTTTAGTTCTTGATTATCCCAATTCCCCGTCTCAAAACAGTGTATTTTCACCTCAAAATTAGTGAAAATGCCACGTTTTGATTGGGTCATGCAGCAGATTACGTCTGGAGACAACAGCTATTATCATACATTTCCTTTGTTTTCAAAACAACTGAAAATCGCCTGGATAAACGAACATGCTTATCTGCGCACTATAAATAAAGATGTTCTTGTTTTATGAAAGCACCGTGAAAAAGTGACAGAAACCTCGATGTTCGTTTCTTTTTTTTTTTTACTCAAAACTAAGTAAATTTGCATTAAACCATTACCTTAAAAGAATTAATAAAATTAAGACACCACTTATATATTATAATAATTACTTTTTTAAAATCTCTATGAATTTTTGAAAAAATATATAAAATAGTTTCTTCTTGTGCAAATTTGTTTTATAACAATAATTAGGTAAACATTGTGATATTTTTTGGACCACACTTCATTTCATTTATCAGAGATCATTTTAATATTATGTACGTACATAGCGATTCTCATTTTCGTTCGTGAAAAAATCATTGAACGGAAATCAGAATCGTTTAAATTTGAGTTCTACGTTTTGTTCTTTGCGCCGTCCATCACCTTCGACAGTTTTGTTTTAAATTTTAGTATGTCAACTTTTCCTCAAGAAGCAATTGTTTATTCGATGAACGTTTTCAGAGCAGTCTATTTTTAAAAATTAATACACAACAAATTCATCTATTGGATAAGTTTTCTTGTTTTTCCTGTAAGTTGAAATTTCGCTTTGATTAAAACAATTATTATTGAGCACACAAAAATACTAGCCACAGACAACATATAATTTTTTTTATATTGGATCTGAAGAAAAATGTAATAAAAAATATGCAACGCAAAAAATACGTCTTTATAAAATTATGAACTATCACTGGGTAAGACGTTAAGCATTTATCGATATTTTTTTAATTTGAGCGCGCGATGCTTGGACAAAAAGAACAATCGTATTATTTTATATAAAATTACATCCAAATATTGATGTACAAGGTACAATTTTTTATAAGGTACATGACATTTTATAATATAATACAAAATGTATTGCACATGTAACGTCCTCAGAATATAACTGCTGTGCTAGTAATAACCTCACTTTCTATACAGAACAGCCATTACTAAACTGGAATGAGCCGCCATTTGCATTTAAGTAGTTTCAATGCTTTTACGTATCAAGAACAATAATAATAATTTTGTGTTCTACATTGCAAATGGCGAACTTATTTTGATATAACCTCTGTTGTCGAGTGTCTATAATCTAAAATACCTTGATAGTCAGCTGTTTATTGTATAGCACTGTACGGTAATCAGAAAAGTCAGTTTTTAATCACAAAATATTCTATATATGTTACTAATTAATATAAACAGCTTGTAAGTCATGTCTCCTTATCAAAATCAAGAAAGAACGTTATTACTATTTTTTTTTGTTTTTATTAGCTCAGCAGAATTTCGTTTAAACTGTTACGTGTGCGTTCAAGGAGACTTCGTTTTCGTGCATATTTACAACTGAATTTATGATCGATCATCATTATCGTCTTCCTCACCGGCTTAATTTGAATACAACAAAAAAAAGACAATGATCAAATTGCAAAAACAAAAAATCTGCAGTAATCTGAACCAGTTTCTCTGTACTTTTCTATTGGAAAATTTTATTATAAATCAGAGGTATCAATTGCGTTGATCATGGCCTATCGGTCAATCACATAATGATTTTTATTTATCGTTAAGTATATCTGTGTGTAAAATTATGAAAACTTAAAAAATCTGAAATAATGTGCCTTCACCTTTGCTTAATTTTTTTCCTCCGATCTATACATATATAGGAAAAAAATGAACGTCAAAGTTTTGTTTTGTTGTACTCACACGAACTAAGCACCATTTTTGAAATAGCATGTTAGACACCTTTATAATACATTTTTGAGCATTTGATGCTTTACAAAAATTAGTTTGTACGACTTTTTGCTTTTTCTGACAAATATGTATAAAAAATATTCCATCAGATGAGGCAGCGCCCAAAAACAGTTTTATTATCTTATAACATGTTAAAATTAGATCACAGATCGACAGTGTTAACCCTCGATATTACAACTAATTAATATTTGTTACGTTTTTATTAAAATAAAAGAAAAATTAAAAGACCAGAATAAACGCTACAATTACGCATAGTATTAAATTGACTGGACAAATATTTTCTTTAATTACAGCGATCAATTATCAACAATTATTTTTTTAGTTATTGGTATAAAAAGTGAGGAAAACAATAAGGAAAAAAATATATGTGCCTAAATCAAGATGATTTTTGATGATCAATTGTTTATCACAGTCGGTTACATCAGAATTTAGTATGTATCTGATGAAACCTATTATTTAAGTAGTTTATAATTTCATTTTTCTAAATGTGAACAGTTTTTTAATTTGTACTTTAATATAATTTCGAAATTTGGTGTTTGAGGTTAGGAACGTGAACAAGTACAATGCGTTGATTGTAATCCGTTTAAAAAAATTTAAACTTGTTGAAGTTTCATCGCGAAAACATATTGTTATTGGTTATCTTACCGATTATTTTCAGTCAATCGCCAAAAATCATCAATCAAAAATTGCTAGCAACAAGAAGACTAAATTGATGCAAAACTTGTATCGATCTGAAAAACTCAACGGACCAAACACATAAAACGGGTTTCCCATAATTTAGTCTGATTTTTGGGAGCAAATTTGAATCATAAAATTAAATAAACAAAAATATCTAGAGATGGGACAAGTGAAATAATTCGAATTGTGAAAAAAAAAAAACGGGTGGGTTTGATATCTTTTATGTGAAATGCATTAAAATGTATGCTAGTTCAATTAAAAAACTAAAAGTCAATAAACTAATTTGCAAAAAAAAAACTAAAATGTATAAATCACCCATTAATTATAAAACTACGTTAAATAAATGAAAATTGCATATCTAAATTTTCAATAGTAAGTACTTTTAGAGTCCCACCTCTAGCAATATATTTAAATTGTGCGCAACGATAATATTATATCATTCAAATTTTCGTACTCGGTGGCATTTGTCAGAATAAAATGTGTGCCGTAAAAGTCCAATGTGTGTTTCCTTTTTAAATTTTGTATGAACACTCAGACACTGTTACTACAACACTACTGATAATATTGACACTCAAAATTTTTGTTTGCACACAATTTTCCTCACACACTGACAAGCAATTAAAATTAAGAAACTGTTGGAAATATATATAACTTAACTTTAAAACGTGAAAATAAAAAAAAAAAATACAAAAAATGAAATTCGTATCATAGTGTACAAAAAAAAAAGAAATGTATACAAGCTTACAATTATGATTTAAAAAAAAAGAGATGAATTCCTAAACAGAAAAAATCACAAATATTTTGTCGTGTCAAGTTTACATGGCATAGGTACCGGCAGCAAAAGTTTAGCCCCAGCGATTTAACCCCCTACTTTCCTTACGACGTGTAATAAAGAAAAACAACTGACTGTTTGGCTCATGTGCGTTATGTGTTTTCCTGCAAAATGTAGATGCGCGCGCACAAAATCCAATCTTTCAAGCTATGCTTATACGCGAAATGAAAATGCACGGATCGTTAAATAAATCGGTTTCGTTAAATTAGAAAATATATATATAAAAAAAAAAAACTAATTTGTACAAAATTATAAACATATCACAAAAGAAAAGGGGCAGACTGGGGCAGCACACGTCTGACGTTACACGGTCAATACATTCTGAGTGTGCGTACCAGTCGCCGCTCGGCCGTAAGAAGTTTGTCGATAACTACCGTAGCTGTTGAGGGGAGCCGTCATTCCGCTGTTAGCCGCGTAAGGCGGAAGCATGCTGTACCAATTGTTTCTCCACGGTGGTCTCTGTACAGGAACGCCTCGTTGACCGCTCCGCTGATTCACATTCGAATGAACGGCTTGCTTGTTCGGGAAGTTGGTGGAAAAACTGCCTCGGTTGTAACGATTTTTTCTTTGGTTCGACTGCTTCTTAGCATCGGCATCGGACAAGAACATCGAAGATTTCGGAGGAGATCCGGTACCGCTGCTACCTCCTATGCTCTCGAAAGAGCTGTCCGACATGTTCCCGGAATCGTCGGATTGAGGAGACGCTGTCAACACTCGATCCATTTGTTCTGTCACAACCAAATGATCTCCTTTATCCGAAAAGGAAGCAAGAGTACAATATGACCCTTCTGACTCCCCGAACCTACAAAACACAAATAGATTTTATTACTGTCTTTTCGGCGATGTCTTCTCTTAAGCAAAATTATGTTGGATAAACTTTCTTACCTGCAACAAACCTCGTTCGGATCGACCCACAATGTTAATTCTATAGGCAGTCGTAAATCTTGGTACAACAGTCCGGACTGACGAGCAGCCTTTTCAAGTGTGACGTCAATCGGGTTGAGCTCATTGACTCTAATACAGCGGTAACCTTGGCCTTTTGCCGGGCACTCGGGGAACCAATGGTCTTGAAAACGTTGCGTCAATAAATCTATCAGTTGTTTCTTGAATGTTTCCAGTTTATCACGTGGGAACTTATCCGTTTTTTCGATAAAACGGACCAAGAACAACACCGCTGCTAATATTTCGTCTTTCATTGTTTGGCATACAGATTTTGCTTGAGATCAATTTAGAATTTGACATTCGTTAGAATGAACCAATGTTTATGAATTACGACGTATACAACACGCATGCATAGGTCAACTAATGGCACAAGCATCAACGGAATGCAGAAAGTTTTGCATCAAGTGATATCTGAAAAATATCAAAACAAAAGAGCGTCTTACTTTCCGAGTCGTATAAGTACTTAAAACATCTGAAAGCTAAATCTCTGACAAACATTTGTCAATTTTAACACGTGTTTAATAAAAATAAAAAAAAACACGCCATTATCACATTTTATCAATCCTTAAAAAAAAACACTTTTATTGCAAAATTTTAGATAAATCACTTACGTATTTAAATTTAAAAAAAAATATTTGCATGTGGCAGAGAATTCGAACTAAATTAGCACAATCTTAATTATACACAAAAAAAAATTGCATACATCACAAAATATTTAGTTCAAGAAGTGAAGTAACATCTATAGTTGGATTAAATTATAAAATCTATTTAGTTTACAAAACACAAAATTACGTAGATTAGCATATAATGATAAAAATATGTTTTCAAAAACCTTCTGTTAGTTGTTTACGCTTAATAATTATTTTATTATCTTTGTTTTTTTTTCTTTTTGAAAATATCTCCAATCTGGAGGCCATATACAAATAAATCAATGCATAAATTTATTACGAAATCCTCTAATTATTTAAAATTGTAAAAACATGAACACAATAAGTACTTCAATATGAGAGCAATGTACTAAATTAAGGTCACAATAATGCAGCCTTGAAATTAATTAAATCGCGAAAATTATAGATTTTACATGTTTATTCATCCCTTGTCCTTAAAAAAATTTGTATTACCTTCGCGTCAATCTTAAAATAACAATATAAAAATTAAAAATAAAACTGGAGTAAACAAAGAAAATGTGTACGTGCCAACTCACTTCATAAAGGAATACACATATGTTTTTAGACTGTGAGGCTCTTTACACACACTATTATTCATCTATGCAATTGCGTCACTATCGTAACAGTCTAGTCGTACATTGTAATTGCGGACATTATTAAGGCCAAAAATACAAAAATAAATATCACATTCACTTCAGAAAACTTACCTAGACAGATTGATAACACTTTTTTGGAGTTAAAACGAAAGAAAATAACAAAATACCACAAAATCAAAATGCTTAACAAAGACGTAACAGCAAACCCATATGACGAAATAGAAAATTCTAAAGCAACTTAGCCAACATACGAGACAATAATTTACTAAATAAATAACTAAACTTAAAGTGACGTTTCATAGTTGGAAAACTTGCATGCAATATAAGCTATTCGTTTAAAAAAATCTCTTCACATCAAAAAAATATCAACCGTAATAAACACGTTTCGTTTAACAATAAATACAATAATTGATATTGAAATGCAATTAATTTTTATACAAGATCCCGTGACGTTATTTTTAATTAGTAGTGTAAACATAAACATTAAAACAAAAGTTTACGTATGAGAAAACTTATACAAACTCCACTATATACAAACTAGTAACTTTTGTTTTGAAATAAAGAACCGAAATCTTCTGATTTCAATGACAGTGTAGTTTTCAAGTAAGTTTTGTATGTTGTTTGCTTTCTATTCAGAATATTTTAATTGGTGAAGAGGAAATAGAACAAAAATGGTATGTATTTTACTTTATTAATTTTTAAATGAAATAAAGTTACCTTGTAATTTCAAAATTACCATAAAATTCTACAAATTGAATATGAATTAAGAATAAGGTTTTTTTAAATCATATATAGGGTCAGAATCAGTCAGGGGCAGGAAGCAGTGATAAAAAAGATGACAAGGATAAGAAAAAAAAGTATGAGCCTCCAATTCCTACTCGCGTTGGCAAGAAGAAGCGAAGAACTAAAGGACCAGATACAGCTTTAAAACTTCCAGCGGTTACTCCTCATACCCGATGTCGTTTAAAGCTTTTAAAATTAGAGCGAATAAAAGATTATCTTTTGATGGAAGAAGAGTTCATTCGAAATCAGGAACGCCTAAAGCCACAAGAAGAGAAAAATGAAGAAGAACGATCTAAAGTAGATGATTTAAGAGGTACAAGAAAAATGACTTTACTATAACGATAGAAGAAAAGATGTAACAATTTAAAATTTATTTCAGGAACTCCAATGTCTGTGGGAACATTAGAGGAAATAATTGATGACAATCATGCGATCGTATCGACGTCTGTTGGCAGTGAACACTATGTAAGCATCCTTTCGTTCGTCGACAAAGACCAGCTAGAACCTGGATGCTCGGTTTTATTAAATCATAAAGTGCACGCTGTCGTTGGGGTTTTGGGTGATGATACCGATCCGATGGTGACTGTAATGAAACTAGAGAAAGCTCCTCAAGAAACTTACGCCGATATCGGTGGTTTGGATACCCAGATACAGGAAATAAAGGTATTTGGTAATATTGGATTATTTAATGATCCCCGAGCTATCATATTTTACGCATTTGATCTTTTAATAGGAATCTGTAGAGCTGCCTTTAACACACCCGGAGTATTATGAAGAAATGGGTATCAAACCTCCAAAGGGTGTAATTTTGTACGGTCCACCTGGCACTGGCAAGACATTACTTGCAAAAGCTGTCGCCAACCAGACATCTGCCACCTTCTTGCGCGTAGTCGGTTCTGAGCTAATTCAGAAATATCTGGTAAGCATTCTTCCAAATTAAAAAAAAAAAAAAATGTAAGGCTCGCTACAACCATGCATACTTAAGCGACGTACTTGTCCTAAGACATGTACATGCGCCAGGCAAAAATTGCATTTATTTTTAAATTTTTACATTCCAGGGTGATGGACCAAAACTAGTACGCGAGTTGTTTAGAGTCGCGGAAGAGCACGCGCCTTCTATTGTTTTCATTGATGAAATCGACGCAGTTGGTACAAAGCGTTACGATTCTAACAGCGGAGGCGAACGTGAAATTCAACGAACTATGTTAGAATTACTTAATCAACTCGATGGGTTTGATTCCAGGGGAGATGTCAAAGTGAGCTTCTTTTATTAAACAAAATAAGAGGAAAAAAAAACCTCTGAGACTTTAATTTGTTTTTTATTTTAAGGTCGTAATGGCGACAAATCGAATTGAAACACTAGATACTGCTTTGATAAGACCGGGACGAATCGATCGCAAAATAGAATTTCCGTTACCGGACGAAAAAACAAAACGTCGAATTTTCGGTATCCATACGGCTCGTATGACATTAGCTGAAGACGTGAATTTACAAGAACTTATTATGGCTAAAGATGACTTGTCCGGAGCTGATATCAAAGTATGTCTCCCGTTTTGCAATGTTTACTCCCCGTCAAAAATTTTTACATATACTTGGCTTCTAGTATTGGGATTAACATGAGTCATGGCGATCACAGCTATGCTTTTGTTTTCTGTCACCAGATGTCCTTTTGTTCAATGTCAAATACTGATATAAACAAATTAGCCATCCCATCTTACTTAAAGTCTTTGTTGTTTTAGGCAATCTGTACAGAAGCTGGTCTCATGGCTTTACGAGAGAGAAGAATGAAAGTAACCAATGATGATTTTAAAAAGTCGAAGGAGAGCGTTTTATATCGCAAGAAAGAAGGCACGCCAGAAGGATTATATTTATAAATTATTTTCAATTTCTTTTGCTATGTATAATTTCAGGAATTCTAGAAATAAAAGAATTCCGTCAGTAATACCAACATTTTTTTTTATACACTAACTGTTAAGTCCGTGCCCCCACACATAATGAAAACCAAATTGGAATTGATTCAACACCTTTCGAGTAGATCGAGGAACCACCATACAGCCGCTAACTGGTTATATTAGGGTTGGGTAACTCAGATCTGAGCCGGCTCCGACAGAAGATCCGTGAGAGCCGACTCACTTTTTTATGAGCAGACGGCTCAACGGATCCGCATAACTCAGTGAAACACTAGACACACAGAAGCACTGTCAGCTCAAATGACTCATGCATCATATGTCTGGCTATGGTACACACTATACGCACAGGCGGTACAGCTTATTACAATGTTTTACTTAAGTCACAACTATTTAAGGTATTGTATTGCATATTGTAATATGCTTTCTGTACCATAGCAAGTAGCAACCTGTAAAACCCCGCTTTATAATATGTGAGTCAGTCACTGGCATAATATTAGGTGATATGATTGACTTGACTCAACTAACTCAGTAGCTCAGTTGACTCGAATAACATATTCAGAACTCGGCTTTTTTTGAACCGGTTCAGGGAGCCGGCTCACATACGGGATCCAGATGCAAAGATGCAGATCACTAAAAAGACCCGTTTATTCCATCTCTAGGTTATATGTTAAAACCGTGCGTCTCTTTAATGGTTTTCTATCAGTTTTTTCATCATTCGCCAATGCAAAATAGTTTTGTTCGATTTCAGTGCCACCTTTGTCATGTGCCAAACTGCGGAAATAAGAAAGGGTTTGGCTGGTTCCTCCTCCAACACTTATTAAAAGATAATATCCATTTTCCAAGATATATTTCTTAAAATAATATTTGATGTTTTTGCCACTGACATGCGTTAAACGCAGAGATGAAATGATTGTAAAACAAATGACAAATGATTGCATCGTTTTTGTAGGACATTTTTACAAACTTCCTGAGAGAAAAAGAAAATACAAGTTAAATATATTCTAATATTGTACTGTTTACAATTAACATAATGTATATAAAATACTGTAACTTTGTATAATATGCATAATTATTCATTTCAGTCAAATTTAGGTTAGAATCCTCATTCTTTTGGTAATTTCCAATCGGCTATGTCACTATGTACAAACATCAACATTTTTAAATTCCACAACTTTCAAAAAAACTTTATAAATTGAAATTATAGTATATTCACACTCAAAAGAAATTATTATTAAATTGCACATAAAATCATTACGAATAAATAAACATTTTTACCTATTTTTTACAAGTTTTTTTTTCCTGATTGGATAAATTTTTTTATAAAGTGATCAAAAACTTACCCCATTATAGCCAATTAGAAATTCAACAATCGCCTTGGCTGCGTTCAAACATTAACTTTACAGATTACTATACACGTTTCAGGCTTTTTTTCAGAATACAACTCCAACTAGCATAATATGAAAACTTAGTTATGTATTAAAATTTCGTCTCGATGATTTTAATAAAAATAATAACAGCTTACAGTGTTATCGAGCGTCAAGAATTCGACATAACGTTTGAAACGGAGTTGTCTCCAGTAAGTTTCACCCTTTTTTTTTATTCCTTCTGTAGAGTAAATATTCTAACGTAGCCTATAAAACAACGAAACAAAAAAACACTTTTTCTATGTTGTGTTTTTTGTGGCAAATTCATGTAAAATATCACCGGCCATGTCGATGTTATTTCTTGTTATTCCCAAAGCACGAATAACCGCATCTTTAGAATAACCTTCCGATACGAGTTTCTTGATATAATCCATGTTGAGATTAGCATAAGCTACAGAACTAACCTCATTTAATGGATTCACTAAAAATTTTCTCGTTTCAATTTTTTTAGGAGGAAGTACTATTCTAATATTTTCATAGGGTGGTTCTTCAGCTATACCACTGAGCTCAAATTCATTTGTACTCGTAGTTGCTTTGAAGCTTGGTGTTGTATTTGACTTCACCGGCGTGTTATGTAATCTCGAAGTAGGTATTGTCGGACACGATCTATGTCTCGCGTGGGTTTGATTCTGAGATTCTATTTCACACTTGGCAACATCGTATCTTGTATCTATAACGCCGTAAATCGTATCCGGGCTACTTAGTTCAACGCCGCTTGTCGACGCGTCTGTATTTAAATCCAATAATTTGCTAGTAGTGGACGATTCAACTCCATTTTGAATTTTTGCGACGCTTGACGAAACGCTTTTTGAATGCAAATCTTCAGCGTTGTGTTTACTTTGTGAACTACCTGCTTCGGGCTGTTCAGAAATACTGTTTTCACCAACGGATGTCTGTTCCGTTATCCGGTTCGACGAGGCTGACTTTAGACTATTCGTACGTTCTACAGTCGGCGAACTTTTACGAGGAGGAAGGGGCGGTGGACCGGTATTAATTGATGGAGGTGTGCTGCGACGCGATAAACGTGGACTCGCACGAGGTGATATCATTGGACTCGGTACAGTCTGAAATAATTAGCGAAATAGATACGGATACACAAGCAGCAAATTTCATATTATAATTATATTAATAATGACTAGGTCAATTAAGTGACTTAATTGTGTGACACGTTTAATGTGTAGTGCCGTATTTTAAAATATATATATGTTACGGTTAATACAAGAAAGTAGTTAATTCGCGAATTAATCGGCTAATTACCCGAATTAACCAATCCTTGACGTTGGTTAATTCGGGTATTAGCCGGTTAATTCGCGAATAAACTACTTTCTTGTATTAACCGTAACATATATATTTTTTTTAAGTTCAAGGTCAAAAAAATCGCTTATAGAATTTACTTATTATTTGGTAATACCCAGTGGTACAATATGACTTAAATAATTGTATTTTAATTTTAAACAATTGCTAACGAGTGCACATTTGCAAAACGACATTACAGAAAACGTTAGAAACAAAAAAATGAACATCGATCGACAAAAATAACAATATTGAAGCATGAAACTTACAGAAAGTTCTGAACGCGGAGACAATGCCAAGGCCTGCAAACTGCTCGCAGCACAGTTCCATACTTCGCCATTATCCTAAAATAAAGTCAACATTTGAACATTTCAATTAAGGTATTTGCAAGATATGCCAGTAGTCCATTTTTTAAGTTGCATGCACTGTATAGTCCAAAGCGAAATTCTCACATCGAATACACATCTACGGTGAAAGCGTAACTTACCGTTTCTTAAATAAACATAGACAATGCTTTAAGTATACAAACAAAACAAGACATAATCACACCCTCAGTTGTGCGCATGCGTTAACTGTGCTCTCGTCATGATCTACCTTTATTGAATTTTTAAGCAAGCAACGATATTTCATAATTTTAAATTTAACAGTAAATAATTACAAAAGTTTCTGTTATAGTTATTAATAATGTATATTTTTAAATATAATTTATAAAAAAAACAATACTTAGAAATGCTTATTTCTAGATATAAAAAATACATCTGCTATCACTTAATACATTTTTGTTATCACTGAATAAATTTCGTCTATTTTTATCGAAATTTCGTATTAAATTTAAAAAATATAATCTTGATCCTTACAAAAATAGTTTAGCATCATGGAGTTTACATTTTTTTCACCGTTATTGTGATCCACATTATTTCACAGATGCTTCTATTAGATATTTGAGAGAACTTTCACTTTAAGTTATTTACGTAATATTTGACTATTGAACATTGTTGCAAACAGACAAATAAACTTTGCTTTTTAACTTCTTTATAACGACTGAATACAATTCCAATCGCCAACAAATTAGCTTTGTCTGTCAACTGTTTTGTATTAGTTTTTTTATACCCTTCATTTTCTACACATATATTTCCATAATTATTTCAGAAATTCTTTTTATACTGAAATTGTGCAAGTTCTCCCATAGCCATTTCAGTTAGTGATTCATGAACCGAAACAAAACACCACCATTCTGTCACATACAGAATGTATGTTTTTATTTCTCGTTAGATTTAGAATTTCCATCTGGTGATAAAATTTGCCACCTTAAAAAAATTAATAATTTTATCTACATCGCTTTTCAATACTTTGCCTCAAAAGACGCATCCATATAAGCCTATTGCGTATCGTTGGTGGGACCCCTATTCTGAGTTTAAAAAAAAAAAAAAACGTTTCTATGCTATACTGTGTTTACGAACATGCTTGCTGATTCTTTCGGTGAAGCGTCCCTCGGGGAAACATTGGAATGTAATTTGCATTCCTACGTTTTTTGGGAATTAGCGCTTCCAGGACCCCGAGCTCGTACCAGCCGGTTTGTGTATGCAGGCTGGTAAATTCTCTAATACTCAGTTGTTGAGCGTCTATAATTTACAATCGACACCGAAATACTGTCAATATTACTGACCGTGTGAATGCAAATACTAATGATCTATCAGTATCTTATTAATACTTTTGCGATCCTGAATGTAATTCGAGGGAGCCAAAATATCGATATAATTATTATACACTGTTCGTGTAAAGCAGTGATTCCCAAAGTGGTCTATATCGACCCCCAGAGGTCGACGACAACTTGCAAGGGGTCCATGTCAGCGGGAAAAAAAATTGGGGGTCCATGACATGAAAATGGGGGTCAACGATAGTGAATCTCCTAACAAAAAAAGAAACAAACTGGATATCGTTAACCGAAGAGATTTAAGATTAAATCTAACTAAATTGATGCCAAATGTTGAAAATTTATTATTAAAGCATTAGGTTCATCCTTCACACTAAAAGCATTTATTTTTTGCTTAGTTATTTTATGTAACAGAAAGTAAATTTTAATTTGATTCGTAATTTGAATCTAATTAATAAATGTATAAAACTTAACATTTCACTACCGTTATAAATTTAAATCGTTCAAAGTGAGTAGCACTATTACCGGTTGTCAAAAATACATTTGAAATTAATGAATTTGCAAAAAATCAATATCCGACTAGCAGGGGGTCTACCCAAAACCGAAAAACATGGCAAGTGGTCTACGAGACAAAAAAGTTTGGGAAGCTCTGGTGTAAAGTGATTCAAATTTGTTTTGTTGTATTCATAACGAAACTACCTCTACATTGGTAATTTTTAACCACAATACGTCGCTTGCGTCACCTGTAAGACTGACCGCACATAGCCGGTGGAATATTTTCAATGGAGATACCACAAATCTCTCTAGAAAATATTCCACTTACTGTTCAAAGCTTTCAGTTTCGACTGCTTGAAGCACTCCGTGTATGGCTGGCCTTTAAATAGATACGCAATACGTCTATAAAGATACAAATTAAACTGTATTTTCCACTAACTGATTTGGCACATACATTATTTATAGTGTTATAAAAACAGTAAAAAATATTTTGTGCATTCAGTCTAGATTTACACTATCTCTTTTTGATCATATTCATTAGCGATGTAACGAATGTCAATTTTTTTACTTCGCGAGCGCGAATATTCAGTTTTCAAACCTGGCGTCATTTGTCCAAAGTTAAAAATTTGACAGCTGATTGACCGCGCAAGTCGCACGCACACATTTGTAGTGGTTCTGGGTACTAGGTTGGTTATTAATACTAATTCCAAGGCTTTATTGCCTAATGTTGAAGTAAAGGCTGAGTAAGATATAATTGCAATGTTACCTTCGTGAAAAAATTACGTCATTTTTTTAAAAATAAGTAAGAAAAAAAGTTTTCTAATAACAATGCTAAAAAAGTAATATTTTTTGTCTCATTTAATATTATTTACACATTTTTTTTTAATAAATATGATTTTTTTCTGATATTAAATATTTGCAAGAATTTTGCTAATGCAAATGTCAAAAAATATGCGAATATTCGTTACATCACTAATATTAATACTTGTCAGATTAAATAAGTATCTTATCAGTGACGTCATAGTCTTTACACAATTTGTTAAATTTGTATGTCAATTCTTTTACTTTAAATTCAACATATAAAACCAAATCAATTTCGGCATCATTAATGTTTTACGATGTTTGAACTACGCCAAGAAAGCAAAGCTATTATAGTTAGCCGCTGTAAAGGTTACTTTAAGGTTAAAATATATTGCTACACAGTCACTATCATAATATTATAGGTATAATGTAAATCTAGACTACAGAGTTTATTCATGAACATCAGCATTACAAATTTATATAGTTATTAAAGAAATGAACCTATTATTCATGCATTCGAGTCTAATGCGATTTTTTAAAATTTATTATTTACAATTCGGTTTTTAAACCAATATTTTTTTGTAAGTGTCCGTTATTATATAATGGCTCGCATTTAAAATGCGTTATCTAAATATAATTATTTTTTGTAGAAAACATTCTTCCTGATTTTTTATATACTGTGATATCGATCCAACAAAATAAATACTTGACTTTCTTTAAGAAATGAAAGGGACGAAGATTAGACATAATACCTTTTTCTTCAAAACATTGAAAAAATAAATAAATAAATAAAATGTCTTCTTTGTCAAAATACTGAAACAAGTAAATCGCTTGAGAAATGATTGTTCAGTCAAAAATACCAAATTTTTTCGATGTACGTCGTTAGCATAAAAATGACACAATTGAAATGAAAAACATGCAACAAAGTAACCTAAAAAAAACCTCATGAAATGTATATTTGCACTTAAATAAATATGAAACCTGATGAAACAAAATGTGATATAAATAATACAATAGCTAACTCTTGTAATGTATGAAAATTCAAATTTGGTTTTCATAATGGCTGGAACCGAACAAAGATCTCAATCAAAATGATTTCAAAATCGAGTAGAAACATTCACGGTTTGATATACAATTTTATTCAAAAATAAAAGAAATGTCGATAATAATAAATAAGTTAATAATAATAAACGTACACACGATCAATTAACTTTAATCGATTTCGTGTTGATAAACTTCAGTCATTAAAATCTCTACACTGAAAATATTACATTCAGTTTAAAATCAATGAACAAAAAAAACAAAAAAAAAAAAATTTAAAAAAAACATCTGATAATAGTACAGTTCAATCTTTGACTATTTAATGTAGAAATGGATTGCCAACGCTAACTTCACACTTGTTGTCAAGACCTCTGGCGACACAATGTTCCAGTTGTGGCCAAGCTAAGAACTAAAACTTTTAAATATAATGGCGTTGCTAGGGGAACGCCATTAAATATCAAGTTATTGTCATTTTTTATAGACGAAGTAAATCTGATTTTAAAAAAATACTCAATTACAACAAAACAATAACCAAAATAACCAGATCTGGTATCTCACAAAGAAAAAACGGACTATACAACTATATTAGTGTTTTAAAATATAGACGTCTTATTTTTAGCCCCGTTACTTCAGAATGTTGGGTGACGCCCAATGTACCAAATAAGTCAAAAGATATTGCCGACGATCGTATTACATTGGTACTATGGGAAAAGGAGGTGCAACTAGCTGTCCAGTTCTATTAAACAGTCAAAGGGTTCAATATACTGTACACTGGTGATGGGGAAATAGCAATCTATTCGTTGAAATTTATCATTCCCGTAATAATATTTGATTTTATACATATGAAAATATAGGACAAAATGTATTGATTTTTAGTCACAAAAGTTAAGCCTCAATTTTTATTCCACCAACATTAAAAAAAGTTCCCCGACCACTGCTACAGGCGTACATCGTAACATATAAAACATAGCTTCCACTTTTTTTCTGATCCCATTTTGCAATTTGTTTTTTTATGTTAGTAGTATCAATTTCTGTTCCACACAAAACATAAGCAATTGTCTTTTTGCCGCTGATTTTCACGAAATGTTTTATAGGAAAATATTATATTGCGGATTTTTTTTACACAATACACACGTTTTTATGTTTATAGTCTCACTTTATATAATGAAAATCATAATACTTTTTTTTGAGGTCTCGATTCAACAAAAATTTCGAAAAATTTGTCCACAATCTATAATCATGACTGCTTCGATATAAAATAAACATTTTTTTACATTATTTAATCACGCGTAAGCCGTTTTCTATGTTACGTAGTACCAAACCTGACAAATTCTTTTTTCGTTGTACCAAAAAGTTTCAGACAACTTGTGGCACAATAAATATATTTGTTTATTAAAAAAAAATGTACAACTTAATATTCTGAAATATTATTTGACAAGACCACCAAAACAAGAAGAAAATTTGCAACCTTTCAAGGTCCAAATTATACACAATTTCAATAGTTACCCCACAATACCAAATCAATATTATTCTACACATTATTCACTAAATAGGTACCGTAAAAACAACAATTCTTTGTTATTAGAAATAAAAAAAAATTGATAATTTGGATTCAATAGATCCATTTTGATAAATTAAAACTAACAAATATCAACGCCAAAAGGAATGTAGAACAATTAAAATTTCACTATGCATTTCAACTAAAACCGAGTTTCAATTAAAAATTTGATTTCTAAATAGTAAGGAAAAACGCAAATTTTTAAATGCAATCTAAATTTCATGCTACTTATGTGAAAACAAACCAAACTTTAAAAATTGGTGATTGAAATTAGCTTCTACATACGTGTTCAAAAAAAAAAAAAAAAAACTACAGCCAGTTATGTAACAGTTCACTAATTTACCGCTTATTCGCAAGCGATTTTATTAACCACGCTATCTTGTGAATAAAATCAGAACTAAACAAACTGGATCAACTGTCAAAACTCGAAAGATATTGCATCTTTTATGCAAGTCTTACATTTTAAAAGATTTAATTATGTGTTATTATACTATAATAATAATAAAATAATAAAAAATCTCTCTTTCCAAAGAATATTGTTTTTCTAATTGTTCATTTATATTTTCACTGGCAATTTTGACTAGCCTTAAAATGTATAATTAGGAGAGCTGATCAAACTAGGTTAGTTCATAAGCTACAGTAGCGCCGTCAGTCCCTTTACCAATATAACCGCAGTTCCAAATTGAAATGAAGTTAGGGTGTTTTATCGAGATGCATAAGCAAACAAAATTCATTTTTATTCATACAGATTCACAACGAAAGCTTTTACCATAGATAAACGTATTATACTTAGGAAGATTCGTAACCTAGTTAACCAAAATGAGACCACTTTTATATAGTAAACCTCTTACGTTTCATACCCCTGGCCCACAAACTGAATGTTGTTTTGTGCTTCCACCTACATTATGGTTAAACTAAAAGTTCAGATAATCTTAAAGCTACCTCTGTACTGATCCTAATTACGCGCTCAATGGTTTATAAATTGTTAAAAACCATCAATGTTTTTTTTTATTTTTGACGTAGGTATGTGATAATTTTAGTTTTCCGTGACGACAGTTCCGTTTGTTTCAAATCATAGAAACGCCGCGTAAACAACGGCACAAATAAATTTCTAAAATAAATAAAAAAACCAAATGTAATTCAAATTTTTTGAATTTTCAAATTTTATTTTGATTAGTCGTGGTAACGTTTTTTTAGTCTGTTTCACATTTTAATCAAAATCATGAATACGAATTCATTTTAATTAATAATTTAAGACAATTTATTATTCATCAAGGATCATTTCAACTTTACAAATAGGTACTGACATATTTTGTCAATAGAAATAAAATAAAATTTCTACTAACGTGTGCAGTGACGTGTATAATGGCTAGTAATAAACATTTTGATATTTGAATCTTTGATTAACGTCTGATTAGTACTCTTCAATAAATAAATTATCGACCAATTTTTCAGACAATATATTAACAAATTATATAATTATAATTCAATAAATTTATTGAATTATAATTATATATTTTTGTCAATATAGGTAATTGTCTGAAAAATTGGTCGATAATTTATTATAATTATTATTTATTATAATTATAATTTATTATTATTTATATAATAAAATTGTCAGAAAAATTGATCCCAATTACTCGCTCAATGGTTTATAAATTGTTAAAAACCATCAATTTTATTTTTTTTACGTATGTGATAAATGATAATTTAGTTTTCCGTGACGACAGTTCCCAGTTTGTTTCAAACCATAGAAACGCCACGTAAACAACGGCACTTAAATTTCTAAATAAATGTAAAAAACCAAACATAATTCAAAATTTTTGAATTTTCAAATTTGATTTTGAATAGTCGTGGTAACGTTTTTTTTGGTCTGTTTCACAGTTTAATCAAAATCATGGATACGAATTCATTTTAATAATTTAAGACAATTCATTATTCGTCAAAGATCTTTTCAACTTTAAGAATACTGACATATTATATTGCCAATAAATATTCCAAAAAAAATTTCTTAAAATTTTTGAAACTTGTATTTCTGTGATTTCTCAAAATTTATTGGGCCGAATTACTCCAAATTTTCAGGAAATCTAAGTTTACGAAGGACTTTGTCTTTTAAAGGTAATCTGTAAAAACTTAATCCCGGTGAATTTCGTCTACAATTTTTACAGTTAACGTAACTGCACGAATTACTAACACAAGCCATTATTGAAAAATTCTCGGAAATGAAATAAGAAATAATTTTTTGACACAATTTATAAACGTACCGACAGAATTTTTTCAAATCATACATAAGGCTGTTTATATTTTGAAACCATGAATACGAATTTAAAAAAAAATAGTCGAACATTCTCTTTATTATATTTCTTGACTGTAGATACCAAAAAAAAAATATCATCTCTGAAAAATCTTTAAAAAAAAATTCAACTGTCAGGCCGTTAAATAATTAATCATATATTTTTTCACCTACGGATTTTAACAAATTTATAACATGTAATACAGGGTGCATTTTTCGTCCACTTTGGTTATGTATATCTACTCTACAATTGTGAATGACATATTATTTTGTAGCATCGAAGATCATGTCAATTATTTTATTATGGGAGAAGTACAGTGTCGGTATAAGCATCTAATTAATTAAGATAATAAAAATAATTTAAAATGAAATACATAATCTTATTTCTTGAATTTATATTTTTGTTCGGATTTTTTTGACTCAACATCAGAACTTTGTTTAAAAATAAAATTTTAATTAAAGTTATTCATTTACTTATGTCAAAAGAAAAATATTTAAAAGCCCAATAATAATGTCACCGCGGGATATTGTACAATACAGTCGAATGACGTAAGAGGATCTATGAAGAACAAATGTAATTATGATGCTAGTCACTAGAGGAACAAATTGCCTGCACAATTCACTACAGAAAACATATGTAGTTATGATGCTAGTCACCAGACGGCCGAACCATTATCAGCACAATTAACTACGGAAACTCTACATATTCTACACTCGCAGATTAAAAAAATTTAGCTTATGATGCTCGTCAATAGGTGGCCACCTAGCGGCGAGCATCATAAGTGGTCTCATTTTGGTTAACTAGGATACTTATCTTCCTAAGTATAATACGTTTATCTATGCTTTTACTTAATAAAAACCGCTAAAAATCTCTTGCATAACTGGCTGACAGACCGCATGGTACATATTAACAAATGTCTAGTGTTTGATTTTAGCAAATCATTCATATGTGATACTAAAAATGAGAGGTATTATAGACAAAAAAAAAAAAAAAAAAAATGAAATACACACATGTACACACACACACAAAAAGCAAGACAACATGCACTGATCAGTATTTAGTCTCTGCTAGTGCAGTGTTTCACCTCAAGGTCAAAGTCGTCATCCAAGTCCGCCATTCCGCCCATTGAGCTGTTCTGTAAGCCGTTGCTCGCCTGCAGTTTCGATTTGTTAATCGACCGTTTCGGATCGAACGGATCCACCACTATCTGTTCCGTGCCCTTAATTTCCGCTCTACAGAAAGGGCAGCCTTGGCCTTCGGAGTCCTAATTTTTCAAAAAGTTTAAATTACTTTTACAATTCTTTCGAATTTGCACATTGTTGTTAAGTACTCGTCCACACTAGACTGTTTTCAGCTCAATTAATTAAAAAATAATTACGTTACAATCAGAGTTGGCCTAAAACCGACACACGGAATCATATATAAATACGGGAAGGAAAGCTGTGATACCGATTTGAGTGTGTTAATTCGCACACATTGTGATGAAGCATACATCATTCTCTTCGTTTTAATATATGCTTCATCACGATGTTTTCGAATTAACACAGGTAAAATCGATTCAGGGGAAATCCTTATAAGAACCTCAATTACAGTCGAATTTCGACCATTAGTAAAATTAAATCACTTACTATTTGCCACGAAGTAAGACAGGGCGTACACAGCAAATGGCCGCACGGTTCAATCCGGATGTCCTTATCATTTTCTGCGCAGATTTTACACAACTGAAAGGTACTCCCCATCTCACAGTACAATTCATATTGCTCTTGCGTCACAGAAATATGATCTTCCGGACTAGGTTGCACCGCACACGATAAATCGGGATTCGCTGCACGGCCGTCCGGATACAAGTAAAAGCCTTCGCGATAGCCGTCGAGCAATGCTTGGCACAAACTTTTGTTCTGCGGTATGGTTTGGAGTATCTCGCCATCCGCAGTCACATAGCCGATCGCCCACTGTCCAAGCCTCGTACAGCTGAGGCGGAACACGTAACTGCCTGCTTTGTTGATATATTTGTGTAAGCGCGCCTTTACCTCGTCGTATGTGAGAAAGGCGACGTAACCTGGATGGGTGACGGCCAATAATTGCCAATTACGGAGCAAAGTATTCCAAGGTTGAAACAACCTAAAAATTGGATATAGATAATGAATTAATAAATGTATAAAAGCAGCTTTTCTTTTTTTTTTTTTTTTTTTTAATTTGTGTTGGCCTGACTCTTGTCTTTGGCCAGGAAAGCAGCTTAAAACAAAATATAAAGGTATCGTTCGTAAATTACATAAAACATTTTACTCTTCCGCCTTTCTTGTAGCACGTAACACTTTAATGATCTCCTTACTAAGCATATTACGTAATTTAAGGATGATTCCAAATATTGCGACAAAACTCACCTTGTGAAAACGTCGAATTCAAAATTTGATACGTAGTCATTACAGGTCAAATCTATGGTAGACTTAAGTGCCATAGCTTCCAGTCCGGAGCTAATCGGATGGACCAAATTCAACTGCTGTCGAAATAGCTTCCATGGCACAAGAGTGCTGAAACAAATAATGCAGTTTTGAAATAAGATAAGAGTTGAAGATAAAACGCTCAACAACTAAAGTAAATGACAACAATATAAAACTAAAATAAATAATAAACAGTTATTTGACTTTGAGCACGGACTCAACAAGTACGCGCTTGGGATCTCAAAAAAAAAAGCGAATTTGCTTAGATGCTAAACGGCTGGACCTATTTTGATAAATGAAGTGTTCCAAGGTTCATCTCAATCACAGGAATGATATTGGCTAAATGGACATTTAAAAAAACCAAAAGTCGGTTAAAAAATAAATGGGTTAATATAGACGAAAATTTACTATACTACCTAGTGCCAAACTATTCAAAAATGAAAAAAAAGCATCCAATTAATTAAAAAAGAATTGCAAAAGCTTAATCGAGAATTATTAAGACAGTGTTTATGATCGTTAAATTATGAATCAAATCAAGATGAACATATTTTGTATTGCCTACTAAAAATAGAAAATCTTTTTTATGCGTCATTTGAATCGTAAACAAAGTAGGTAAAATATGACATAATAGAGCACATACCGCAGTTCAGCGGTATGTGCAATATGATAAATGCTGGAAATCATTTACTTGATAAAAATATTAAGTAATGATAAATATTACTCAACTTCACATGTCTACAACATTATTGTGGAAAACTGATAAATTGTCGGCATGATAACAAAGACTTTAAATAAGATATTAATTATTTATAATCATTTGACAGAATTTATGTCAAAATTAATTTCTACACATCCCGGATGTTAAATGCAGATTATGATCATACTTCCCGTAAGTAACGTCACTACAATCATCCAAACAAGTTATCAAAAGTCTATAAATTTTATAAAACAAATTACAACTGTCATTGATTATGATTAAGTAGTACGTGAGAAAATATTTGCCCACATGTATGTTTTCACAATTCATTATAATTTTATTTCGAGGTGCATTACCTGTTTCCGAAATTGCTTTTCCAAAAATCGGCTGCATCTGATTTGGTGATTCTGAATTGATCACCGGCAAAAACACCGTTTGGAAAAATTGCTTTCAACTCACTTAACATATGACTAAACACTAAGCTTAATTTTGTCAAATTTCTTCTATAATGCGAATTTTCGTCGAACATTTTGTCTTTTCCCTCTTTAAATAATTTAATTGCTTGTTTACATTTCCGCATTAAATTGATTATGAATATATTAAAATGTTCATTAGAATGTAAAACAATCATTTTATCTTCATACTTTGAATAAATTAAACGTAATCTTTGATAAGTGTCAGGTAAAATGTCTAAAATAAAGGGTGGTGAATTTTTCAAGTTCATTTTTTGGTGTTGACACAATTTCACAACTTTATCCATTAACTTCCACGTTTTGTCGAGAGTTCTTTTATCGGTGGCATATTTTGGTGGGGCCATTGCTTCAGAAAACGCATCTTGTAATTTAGAAAAGATTGTACAGATATTCTTGTGTGGTTGATTTGGCCGACTACGATTCGCATTCGCAGCCATTACTGTTTGTAACATTTATTAACTTCTATATTTAATTTAATAACACTTGCACAAGAAATATAATCACATGTCGATATTAAAACACAATTAATACACTCTAAATAAAATCTATTCAAATCAAAACAAAATAAAATTTATGACACATCGCGAAATTAAGACATGGAAATGCAATACCTATTTCACTATGGACACATTTTAATTTTTACAGTTATAAGGGCAATAGGTCTTATTACGTGTATTTCTTATTCAAATTCACTGCTGGTGAAAAGTCACTATTAAAATAAATGTTAAAAAACTAAACACACTAAAGTTCCTGGCTAGCATAAAATAATCTTTTTATTCCTCGAACCCGATCAATATTCAAAAATATTTTAATTGTTGGTTTTCATAAGTCAATGGACAATGATTAAAATTTATTTTGCAAAAATTGAAAACCGAAACAATTTTTGTCCGATTTCTTCTTTCTCGTTTAATAAAACACAAAGAATCTATATTATTTCGTGACTTTTGTAATCAGAATTACAGACATATATACATAATTGATTGGATTTAATAGACTTCGATTAAATTTTTATTACTGAAGGTTGGGAAAGTTCATATTCATTGTCGAGAGTATTACGTAAAATAAAAATTCAGATTTATTAAAGGCCCGTATATCATATACAATTTATAGTTCAAATGAACATGAAATACCTGCAAAGGTAAAACGATTTTCTTAAAAGAAGCAGTTTAAAACGTAGTTTTGGAAAAATAACAAGATTGCGATAAGCTGTATGCTAAAAACATAGTTTATTTTTTTCAAATCGCACATTCATAGAATACATACAAAAGTACATTCAATCCTCAATTTCAACAAAAATTTCGGTAAAACAAAGTTCTTTATTTGTAAACGCATTAATTTTTTAACCGGGTTTTGTTCATACGAAAAACCTAGGTCTCGCCAACCGACCGATTAATTTTGTCACCGCTGGAATTTGAACTCCAATTCCCCGCTTCTCAGCTCCTTAATATGATAGTGTAATGAGATAAAAACCTACCTTTCCAAACATTTCCTCTATCTATTCACGAAAACCTCGTGAAAATCTGTTGAATAGTTTCCTATCGCGTTCTGACAGACGTTGCTTTTTATATATGCAGGGATTATTAACTTGTTTGATATTTCATTAAAAAGTTAATGCGTCTACATATAAAATATATTAAAAAGAATATTGTCCTAATTGCTTATTTTGGAAATGGTAATCAGTTTTGTATACGTGAAATTCTTCTAGCCTTGTTGACAATATTTGGTCGTTTATTGTCATCTATCGAACATTTCTGATAGTAGCAACATACCAAAACTGCTTATCAAAAACAAACTTGCAGGTATGCTTGATAATAATCTGTAACGCTCATCTGTTAAACAAAATAAAATGATTTTTTAATTTATAAATTTATATATGTAGGTACATTTTGTTAATTTTTTGACATCTATTTCCCACAAAAAATAAACAGGCTATTTTTCACAAAGCAACAATAGGTACACCAATATCAATAGTATAGGAATTTGAAATAAAAGCGTGGCCGAATCGCGATTCAAAATGTGGTTTCGCCATGAGGGCTCATGGTGAAACCACATTTTGCTAAACTTTCATTTTCTGCCACAAGATGGTATAGCGTTCAATGTCAAATCAACTTAATAAAATCCAACACTGACTAACAGACAACGAACAGCCTAAGCCGATGGGTCTAAACAGGGGTCGGCAAGATTTTGAGATGGAAGAGCCAAAGGTTAAAATTTACAAAATTTTCCAGTTTTTAAAGAGCCACTAAACATTTTCGTTTCAGTATTATAGTATTCGCTTATATAGGTAACGACACGTCGCGACGGCGGCGGTACGGGTGAGACGCGAGTGGAAATGGCTGAGAGATAGACATGGTACTCACGCATTGATCGATTGGACGATTTTTAAGGGTTTATATAATAAAATAATTATTTTTTGCGTATGGAACTGGAGAGCCGCAACTTTACATCAAAAGAGCCGCGGGTTGCCAACCCCTGGTCTAAGTAATTTTGCAGAGGAGTTCCTTACATAACGTAGATGACCACTAAAAAAGAATTTTTGAAAATTCATTCCTTACGGGGGTTAAATATTTAATCTATATATTAAAGAAAATGTCAGATTCGTAGTTCTTTCAAATAATTAATTTCATCACGAATGTAAAAACATCTTTTCTAATAAATGTATTTTGTGTGATCTACGAAAGTTCAGACAAATATTAATTAATTTGTACATAAGATCCATTTTTATCAGTTTTTGAATCGATCAAAAAACACTAAATTAAACAATTTCAAGCACCAACTTCAACGGATTTTTCTTTCACAATTTTAGTATCATCAAAAAAATAACTCACCGCGAGCTAATAAGACACACAGGTCATCTTCACGAAGATGTTAACTTTGTAACCAAATTGGTGATTTAATTTTAATCTGCCTCAGAATAATAATCAAATGCATGTAGTAAAGCGTATCAAATGCAACATGGTCAAATAATATAAATCAACAAATACAAACAAAATTTTCAACTTTTTCCATCTCACCGATATAAACAAAATGTTTATGGAAAATCACTACCAAAACTAACAAGCCAATACCTATATGTATCAATAACACCACTACTACCATCACCACTTTTACCAACATCGACTAAAACAAAAGCTATCTAAAAGGAATTAGGTTATAAACGAACAGATCACCACAAAGCAATATGTGCTGTGGAGTGTGCATTGAGGCAGTAAGACGAATTTATTGAGTCGAGTGAGATCGATAAATTCGAGGGTCACAGTGCCATTTATTTAAACAATTAAGCAATATATAAACAACATAAACTCTTTTTATTAAATAAAAATATAACATTTACGAGTTACCAATAAATAAGCATGAAAATAATAAATAAGCCGAAGAAGAAAGTAGAAGTACATAATACAGTATACAGAAACTTGAAAACAAAATACAACAGAAAAACAAAAAACGATAAAGCAGGTATTTATAAAGAATAACTACCTGTCATTGTCACGGATTTTTTCGATACAGCCCATCCGAGAGATCTCTGTACAGCCATTTTCCATTTGGTATATCTCGCATCCCGTTCTAAAAATAATAAGTATGCATTTTTGCACGCTGTACGAAAATATCTCACTTTTCCAATAATATACCTTCGTCTGTAGTTGTTGGCAAAAACGTATCGCTCGGTACCGATTCGTTTTGTTCAGAAATATTCCATATTTCAATTCCGTCGGCTTGGCCAGCAGCCATTGCAACTCCTAACGCCGTTATATCAGGCGTTTGTGCTCGGAATACCGGTACTCCGCTAATATCGGCTTGCAATTGCATGAGGAGATTATTATCGGTCATTTTTCCATCTACATGAAGTTTCGTCAATGGATAACCACAGTCTTTATTCATAGATTCCATAATATCACGAGTTTGGAAGCACACACTCTCGAGAGCTGCACGAATGATGTGACCTTTTGTTGTAAAAGCAGTCAGTCCACACAAAATTCTAAAAAATTGATGATTACAATTTATAATCAGAGCATATCCATTTAGCAGCTGATTGAAACATCTTGTTGATCGAAAATAAAATTAACACGATTGCGCATACTGCAGCACTATCTAGTGAAATTTCTGTAAATCATGTGGCAAGTGTTTTTAGGTTATGACGCATGACGTGCAAATTCTAAGTAAACAGCTTATTTAAATTTTCAAATACATAGGCTTGTAAACAATCCACCATATTAAAAAAATCATTGATATTAAATCTATCTCAAGATTAAGAGCCACTATAATTTTGTAACGCTATTCTTAACTTACCCTCTTGCATCTTTTCTCCAATAGGGAGCGTATAATCCTTTGAACGCCGGGACAAAATAGACATCTCCGGTTGAAAATACTTCTTTAGCGATCGATTCTGTATCTTTACTGACGTCAGAAACCAGTCCCATATTGTCGCGTAACCATTTAATAGCTGCACCCGCTACAGCTATGGAACCTACGAGCAAATTATTTTCGTTTGAAAATCACAATTATAAACCCTAAAGTGCAATTTGGTTAAATTTTAAAGCAAACCTTCGAGAGCATAAACTGCTGGTTTATTTTTTCCCATTTTATAAGCCACAGTCGTAACCAATCCATGAGACGATTGCACTTTCTAAAAAAATAAACAATTTTCATTAATCACTTTGAAAATCATTGTGATTATCATATTAGATTTAAGGTTATGTAAAAGCTATTGCCACGGTATAAAATATATCACTAACCATTGTTCCAGTATTATACAACAAAAAACAACCGCTTCTGTAAGTATTTTTGGCCTGGCCAGGTTTGAAACATCTTTGTCCAACAAGGGCCGATTGCTGGTTCCCTAATATCTAAAACAATTAAAATTACTTCACTGAGTATTTGTATATTTTTAAAACATTCTATAATTGTATCACAACTCACTCCAGATATTGGTATTCCGTTTAAGACAGACCAGTTTTTTACGTAGCCATAAATTTCAGAGCTACTATGAATCTCTGGTAACATGTCTGGATTTATATTAAACGTTCGACACAAAATCGGATCCCAATTTAAAGTTTCGATGTTCATCAAAAGTGTACGCGATGCATTCGTTACATCGGTTATATGTAATCCTCCGTTTACGCCTCCGGTTAAATTCTGTAAAAATAGCGCAACTTAACGGCATACCGTTATAGTTTTTAGTTGCAAATTACAATGGTACCAACCCATATAATCCATGTGTCTACTGTTCCAAACAAACATTTCTTTTCCCTGCAACTTTTTTTTACAGCTGGTATATTATCTTTGAGCCATCGCAACTTAAGCGCACTGAAATAGGGTGATACAGGTAATCCGGACAATGGTTTCAAATGATTTTTATTGTTTTCGGGTAATTTTGCCAAGATGTGATCTACAGTTTTATCGGTTCTTATATCGTTCCAAACTACAATAAAAAAGAAATACGTCAGCAATCTAAGCGAAAATTGATTGAAATCCAACTTATATTATTTTATACAGCTGTCATCCTCTTAGAATATGCTGAAAATCTGCCAACAGTACAAGTCCACGCGCTGTTACAAATATTTGTAAAATAGGGATGAGAGAAGTAAGGATACGATAAGCCACGCCCACTGATCAATTAAATGCGCATGTCATTTCCATAGAGGGGGGGTATTATTGGCCGGGTGCAGAGTATAGAGTGGGAGCAACCGAATCGATCGCAGCGTGAGCTGTGGACTAAATGAGCACTAAATCATACAGCGATTATAGAGTATGATTTCGTGTGGTCTTTAGATGTTGTTTTCGTTGCGCTCCCTGCCATATCGTTTATTAAGTAGCTTCGCGGTTAAAAACAATTATAACAAGGCAGTTCAATCCTGTCTATGAATGTAAGCGTCGGTTAATATACAGTATGTAAGCACGTAAGGTGCACATAGGGAAATTATCATTGGGAAAAAATACTTGAATCAGAGTTAGCCAAGACTGCATTAATTGTTATTTCTATTGAATTATCGTGGTAATCTTGAGGATTTCTATTTTATTTTGATTTATTTTTACTTTACTTGGCTTTTTTAATAATAAAAAGCTCTTATAAAACATTATTTTAATTTTTTTGTACAAAAATAAAACAAAAAAACAACTCCATCTGTTTGGAAACATTTCATTCAAAAATTGTCTGACTGGTATGACGTATGCGCGTTGGTAAATCCGTGACCCAATGTTTTTAGGTTCAACACGAATAGGCGGAGATATCTGATCTCGCACCATATTTAAGTATTTTTGAGAATTTAATGTCCCATTAATAAAAAAGTCCGATTATGTTCTAATCATTTGAATATTTTCTTCAGTAGTATACACATTCATTTTGCAAAAGAATATTATCTGTCAAATTGAAAAAAACGATTTCAAGGCTCACTCTGATCCAGTCATTTTTTCCTAATGTTAATTTCCCTATGTGCACCTTACGTGTTTACATACTGTATATATATATTTTTACATTTTTCCTAATAATACCATAGTATAAGAACATGAAAAAGTGCAGACGGTAGGCGGTGCTGCCATCACGCACTCAACGAATAGTATGGATTATACAAGCAGTTCTTGACTTTATTTTAAGTGAAAATTTGTAAAATGAGAGTCAGCGAGAAACAGTACTGTATTATAAAGCTAGGCGAATGGTTTGAAATGTTTAAGTGTATAGAATTTATTTATTGCAAGTTTTTGTTGATATATAATTGATACTTAAAAAAAATAATAACGCGCAAAACAGGAACTCGTAGCACGGTAAGTTTATGTATTTTATCAGAGCAAAGTATTTTGAAAAAATGAAAAACAAACTGAAACCCAAACAGATAGCTATTTATAACATTTTAAAATTTTAATGTTTAAATTGTTGACGCCAATCAACAAATATTTGTAACAAATAAATATTATTGTGTTTACATTTTTACAAGCAGTGTCGTAGCTACCATAAGGCAAATGATGCAATAGACCAGAGCCCCATAGCTCAAAGACCCCCGGGCATAAACAAACATTCTGTCAGACATTTTTCGCGTACTTGTTTTCAAGCAATCAACGGTAATAATAAACATGGAAGATAGAGAGAAAGGAAACTAATCTCCATGCATTCGTGTTGTCTAAAAAGCCAAGAAAATAAAGATTTCTATTCCGGCAGTAGAGGCACCTAAGCTATAAGACCCCAAGTAGAGGAGGTAACCGGGTGATTGGAATATTGATTTTTTATTTAGCAAAATATAAATAAACAAAACAATAATCGATCAGGTCAACCGACAGTAAACAATTACGTTGGCGTGAAAGGTACAACAATGCACGAGACTCGGGCCTTTATAGCAGCCGCGCCGCGCGTAAAATTTCTACAAACCCTTGTAGTGTTGGATGTGTGTCAGTTTGATCAGGTTCTTTTGTGGTAGGCATAGCCAACTGCTGTCCTCGTGTCCACTAAGATAATATATAAGAAGGTATTCCAATCCTGCAATGCATCATGGGAAATGTGTCAAGCGGTAGCGCCACCACGAGTGTGTCAGATACACTAGCCATCCAATCCTGCAATGCATCATGGGAAATGTGTCAAGCCAGTAACTAAAGTATTTTCATCCTAACTCTTGAAATAATAATAAATATTGTTTATTAATTAATTAGCGCCTAAAAAATTTTGTAGGCGCTAATTAATTAATAAACAATATTTATTATTATTTCAAGAGTTAGGATGAAAATACTTTAGTTACTGGCTTGACACATTTCCCATGATGCATTGCAGGATTGGATGGCTAGTGTATCTGACACACTCGTGGTAGCGCCACCGCTTGACACATTTCCCATGATGCATTGCAGGATTGGAATACCTTCTCATATATTATCTTAGTGTCCACTACATCACTCCCCCTTCGTATAATTGTCCATATCTTTATATATCAAAAGAACTGCAGTTATTGCATTATTAACTAACACAGCAGTATTGTTAATTGTTTCATTTAGCATACATTGCAGTTCAATTGATATACGTAATTAACTTCCTTAATGCTTACTTAAGGTATGCATCCACTACACCCTAACCACAATTGTTTTTCGGGACACGCGTTAAGCATTGCAGTCTGAGAATATCAGTCTCCTTTCTTTCTATCCCCTATTGTAATAAATACAATCATTCACGCAATAGTATTGATATTAAATAAATAAATATGTACATAAGAATGCGCCACGAAAGCGCAAGCGTTTATTGAAAATTGCAGGAAATCCCACTAAACTGGCGATATGATTTTTCAAAGATGAGTCACCTCAATAGACAAATAGTCGATAAAAATACCACACTTAATATTATAAATATGTTGTATTAATATGTCGGTTCAAGAAGAACCACCTAATCATAACCGATGATGAGCTGCCGAAATGATCGTCTGATATTTTAACATAAAAATTTTAATATATATTTTTTTAATTTGGATAATAGCCTAATTTACTAAATTATAATCCACTAAACTTGTTACTTGAGTTTTTGTGAATAGATTACACAACGGAAATAAAAAGAAGAGGGTCCAAATTATATTGCAGTGGGGTCCTCGGTCGCCTAGCTACATCACTGCGCCTACAAAGTCACAAACCATTCAATTCAGAACAACCATTCATACTATCTCCAAAACAAAAAGTAGCGATAAATACGTCACAACTCACAATACACCATTTGTTTATAAATATACTGATCAATGGACTAAACATAAAAATAAAACAGTCAATGTAAAATAGATAATCCAAAATTAAAACGATCAAAAGTAATCTACAGTTTGAAGTTCAAAATACTGCGGTAAACAATGCATTTTAATAATGACTGACAAATCCAAATCAAAAAAAATTTCCACTGTTCTTCGAAATATTTTAATTCTTAATTGGTAATAAAACTGATACCCAGTGAACCCAAAAGGTTAATGTTTCGTACTAAAACAAGTATCTTTAGATATAAAATTACATGAATGTTTTGTTTAAAGAAAAAATACAAATAATTTTGCGCGTTCATAAAAAAATTAAAATTTCCAAAATGATAAATATTACAAGTAAACTGCTGGCCCGGTCTGGTTTCGCCCAGATTTATAGATTATCTATTAAACATAGACATATTATACCGCATCGGGGACTTTTTTTATAGAATAATAGCGGAGCCGGTAGGCAAACGGTCAGTTATGAATGAAACGCTCATTATTTAATAAGTCATGAATATAAAAAATTACTGAATTAAAAAATATTGAAAGGTGCCTCATTTTTATGTCAGATTTTTAATATGTTTTTCAAAACCATAAATAACTTACCGATCGCGTTGTATAGAGGTTCTCCTGTAGTTTTATCCCATACAATAGTTGTTTCTCTTTGATTGGTAATACCTAACGTAACTATATCACTAATTTCAAAACCTGTAACACAACAAAAGTCATTGTAGTTGTAATAAAACACGTCACTTTAGAGTCCCATTTCCCGACCTTAGCGCAGAGCTGTCACTGCTAGGTGGAATCAGAATACGTCACGTTTAACGCGCGCTCTAAGTGCGCTATTATTATTGACTACTTTAAGTTACGTTTATCACAGAATAATAAATCGGCGAGCATACATAAATATATTTCAGACTGGGTATAAGTTAAAAAATGCGGATCGGTGCCATTGTGGGTTTTTCATAAATAAACAGTGTGTAGCAATGTTACGGTAAAAAAATATTATACCTAAATGTCTTAATTTTTTGTCGACGTTTTCAATACAGTGTTTAATCGCAGCCAATATTTCTTTAGGATCTTGTTCAAGCCATCCTTCTTGTGGCGTTTTTTGAGCTATGTCTATTTGATGGCTTGTCAATTCGAGTGGTTGCTGACTTTTAAATACCTAAAACGTAAAATTGCTCTATCAATCCATAATAAATAAAATCGTTAAATCTATAATTTCGTGCAGTCAGCGTCGGATTTGCCCTGAAGCCTAGTAGGCCCGGACATATGGCGGCCAGATATTAGGGGCGAACAATCGTGACAAAACACATTATGGCGTATGGCGGGCCGGTCTGCACAGACAACTTATTGAAAAAACCAATAGTTGGGCTATTGTCGAGAATTTTTTTTATAAATTTTAGTTTTATTTCACATATAACACTCTTCTAAGATGATTTTACGTCAGCTTTGTTAATAGCGCGCAACGTCTAAGTTCAAAAATGAGTTTGTGAGAGTGTATATTAAATGTATTATTTAAATGTGCAATTATTAAACCTCGGAAAATATTACAAACTAGCAGCTATTATAGTTAACTAAATTTCTGAATCAATTTTGATAAAAGTTGGCTTACAATGCTAATAGTCAGAACAAGCCATTTTCATAATTTTGTGTCTGTCAGTTAAATATCATTACGCGTCTACGGTCGACATTTACGCGGGCAAAGCCGCGGGTAACGGCTAGTTAGATATACCACAATTTATTATAATACCGTAAAACCTGCATATGACTGGTCATGAAGTAAATGTTCAAAGGCACTTCGTCCTGTTCCGTGCAAAAGTGGTCGAGTTATAAAGGTGACCAACCTAACAGATTTTACTGTATTGGTATTCAGTTTACTTACAACAAATTGTGTGGTTTTTGTTCCAGAATCAATAACTCCGATGAGTTTTTCTTTTCTATCCGAATTTCCATTTAACACTGTCATTTTAATACTGTTACTAAATTATTATTTTTTTGGCCAGTAGCCGTTGAATTATTTAACTGCAAAAAAATAGTCCTAATTAATAAAATAATTATTTACTGCCAATTATATATAATGTCGAACTTACACCTAGTGCAATCTACACACGAATAAAAGTTTGTTTTGTTTTCCTTGTACGTTTTTATCAAAGATTACTAAACATTACTGGTTTTTTTCGTATCTCTCTTTTCCGATCTATATTAATATAATATATACTTTTATATGGAAATGTAAAATACTTTTAATATGTTGACAATTACCGAAGGTCAAACTAATAATGAAATTGTGGATAGGTAATCATTTTTTTTTTAATAAAAATTCCTATCACGCGAATATTAAATTACACTTTTTTTCCTTATCGTTCTTTTTATAATAAAATCTCTGCATGTACTTACTAAGGTTATTCTTTTTACACTTTCGCAACCACACACCACACTACTAATTATTTAACATATCTCACAAAAATATTTCACTCAACAATGAAAGTTTTAAAATGTCTATCAAGATTTACTTATGCCTACGTATTTACACGTATTACCTTGATCTTTGCAAGTAAGTCAAAAACTAAATTAAGAAATCATTTCGAGACAGGTATAAATAAACTTTACACTGCTAATTACAAACGCATACTAATTATTTTTTTACATCGCAGACTGTGTACTGTTTACATGCATTAGAACTTTGGACATTGACAAAAAAACATACTTTGGAATGACGCTAAAGAAAGTGAATATCGTACTTTGAAACCAAATAATTTTATTATTTCTGTTCCCATACCACACTCCTACATGAACGATTATTATGATTGGTTGATTTTGACATAAAGAACAATACGCCCAGAATACGCCAGACAAAATAATCGTTTAATTATTGTGACGTAACAATCAATGATGAATTTTTGGCTCTATTTTTGATTCACGTTTACAATTATTTATCGAAGGTTTTCGTTTTTTAGTCCCTGATTCTAAATACTTATGTTTAAATAATTCCCATTTATTTTTTTTATTTTAACGACAATTTTAATTAATGTTCTTGAATTATTAAAAAAATGAGAACTAACCTTCTGTTTGGCAACTGTCAAATATGACACGTAACGGGCAGATGGATTTCCAAATCTGCACAATTTTTATATGGACTATAATTTTAAGGGCCCCAAACGGATCCTCATCGTGATATTGAAACTGGATACAGGAAATAACGCATATTAATATGCTTTTATTCAAAATTAATTATTGCTTATATTTTTTAATTAAACGATTTTTTACGAACGAACTAAATACGCCAACTGTCAAGACGTGCCAACTTCATTTCGTAACTAAAAAAGCATGTGCCCCTGTAATTTATAAGGTTAATTATTTTTATGGATAGATACTTATCTCTGATAGATATTTATAAAAGGGAATTAAAGGTAGGGATGATTTTAACATTTTTTATTATTACACCTATCATCGATTAGTTTTAATGAAGGTTTAGGTAATAAAAAGTAGTTTATTTTTTCGGGTCATTCTGAAGCAATATTTTTTATTCTTTTTTAGTATTTAACCGGTATTGTATAATAAAGGAAAAGTAAAGAATAAATTGTAAAAACTTACCATGAAAGATTCAACACCGATATCTGCTTTCGAAGCATATTCGAAGAACTTGAAAAGAAATTCACCAAAAGGCAAAGGAATAAAAAAGAAATTGTTTGACAATAAAAACGCTGTTTCTTATAAGCTGAAAAATAAAGTTAAAAAACACAAAAATGGAATTAAGCAAGAGAAACGTATAAAAACAGTTTCAAAGATTATTTTTAAATCAGCTAAACCGAGTACGAAAGGTAAAATAGTATCAGAAATGACATTAAATGGAAATGGGAAAATATATCAAAAACAAAAGTCGATTCCCAAGTTAAATGATAATGAGAATAAAAAGTTGAACGAGGCTTCAACGAGTACTGCAAAGAAAAACAAAAAGCGAACGAAAACTAATAAAAAAAAAATGAATGTAAAAAATGATCAGTTTAATATAGATACCGAAGAAGAAAACACAAGTCAAAATCAAGATATTTATCAGGATAGTGCAGAAAAAGGAAAGGCGTTGTTTTCATCAATCATCAGTCCCGTACCTGTCGATAAATTTTTCAAGTAAGATATAAAATAAATTAATCAACATTAATATACTATAGCTATAAATAAATTTTATTTATATTTTTAGAGACGTATGGGAACATAAACCTATTCATGTAAAACGCAATAAACCAGAATATTTCAGTCATTTGTTTTCGATGAAAGAAATGGATACCATGTTTCGCAATAACAGCTTGTTTTTTGGCAAAAACGTAGACATTACATTATACGGTCCAAATGGACGCGAAACTTTTAATCCCGAAGGTAGAGTTCATCCGGCAATTGTTTGGGATTATTATTCAAATGGATGCAGCACACGACTTCTAAATCCACAAACGTACGTTCCTAAATTGCAGTCAGTTATGTCATTCCTTCAAGAATATTTTCAGTGCCTTGTAGGAGCCAATGCATATTTAACACCCCCAAACAGTCAAGGATTCGCACCACATTACGACGATATCGAAGCTTTTATACTGCAGATAGAAGGGACGAAACACTGGAAATTATATAAACCCAGGTAATGTATATAGATTAGACTAGACATGCACCAGGCACTGCTCATATGTTCTTTATTCAGCCCCCACGTATGAAAAAAACTTTCCTAAATATATTCGGGAAAACAACGTGAAAATCAATTAAAAAGTTTCCGAGTGTGTTGCGTTCAGATATTGCCTTTTGTATAAGTAAAGATAATCGGGTGACTAAACGTATTTTGAAGTAAAACTCCTTTAGGCGCGGCTTGAGAGTAAGGCTACATACGCACTAGGCGGCTACCCGCAATGCGGCTAACCGCAGTGTGCGGTTGAAGCTGCGTTCAGCCGGACGGCTAGCCGCATTGCGGGCAGCCGCCTAGTGCGTATGTAAAGTCAGTTGAATCTGCGGTTGAATCTAATTTAAACCAGACATATTTTGTTTACCAGAAAGATTTTGTTTAACCAAACAAAACGAACCATTTGTACAATGGACGTTGAAGAAGTTGTAGCTGTTTATTATATATACGATCGCTACATAAAAAATAAAAAGAAAAAAAATACTGGATACATCCTTTCTTACAAACACGAAATGAAACTGGGCATTTTGATATATTTTTTGAAAACCTCAAAAAATACGAAGACAAGTTTTTTGGTTACATGAGAATGCGTTTAAAATCATTTGAAGAATTATTGAGTATATTAGAACATTCATAATGTAAATTGTCAGATTAAAAAATACACGACTACCCAGGTAACGGTTAACCGCAAACTAAACCGCGTAGTGCGTACACGAATCGCGCGGTCAGCCGTCGAAGCGGCCGCTGTGCTCCAAGCGACCGGAGCGGTTGGCGGGCAGCCGCAACGTAGTGCGTATGCATTTTTTTATATATACAGAATTTACGTATAGTTTACTACTTGCGGCTAGCCGCTTTGCGGGTAGCCGCCTAGTGCGTATGTAGCCTAAATCTGATCTTTTTTGGGACGAAATTGCATGTTTACGTAGTTTCCGCTCTTTAAAGACATTAGACTGATAGATCTTGAACGAAAGGTGAAACATAGCTATGGAGACAAGCCAATTTTGTGATCGGTTTCCGCTGTTTAAAGGCATTTAGACTGACATGGCGGCATTAAAACGCATCTATAGGAAACATAACTACGGACGCAAACCAATAAACATAACCAGCCTAATTTAATTTACGAATGATTTAATTTCTGAGTGAATATTTCCCAAAAAAATGAGAGTGATAAAAACAAATTAAAAGAAGTTTTACTTCAATCGTGCGTGAAGATTACTTAATACATATATGGCTTCAGTGAATATAATATTTGAATTCATTTTAGAACTGAATCAGAAGTACTACCGAGGTTTTCTAGTGGTAATTTTAAAGAAACGGATCTTCCAGACAATCCAATTATGGAAGTGATATTAACTGCCGGTGATGTATTGTATTTTCCGCGTGGCACAATTCATCAGGGCCGTACTTTGCCCGATCAACATTCTTTGCACATCACTCTTTCAGTTTATCAAAAAAATTCGTGGGGTGACTTCTTAGAAAAGGTTAGTAAAAAATACATTTTTCTACACAATTATATACCGCGACTTTGTTTTATTAATGTGACCTAAATAATTATGTAATGTTAATCAATGTCACTGACGGTATATTATTAACATTTTCAGATGCTTCCGATAGCGTTGAAAGAAGTTATAAAAAACGATGTTGAATTCCGTAAAGGACTTCCTTTAAATTATTTGTCGCACGTCGGAATAGCACATTCAAATCGAAATAACGACGTTGTACGATCCAATTTTAAAGATAAAGTGGTAAGTCTTGTATCGAAATTGGTTAACATGACGACTGTAGATTCTGCAGCAGATCAAATGGCTAAAAAATTCGTGGAGGATGCCTTGCCTCCGGTACTGAATGAAGATGAAGTTAGGTGCAGTGTATTCGGTGATGGAGACCGTGTTGGCAACAATGGAGAAATTGTCAACAAAGTCGAAATCAGTTCCGATACTAGAATAAGACTGCTTCGAAAGAATATTTTAAGGTATTTTGTACGGTCTATGAAATTGAAACAAAACTCTTATTAGTTCTTTAACGCAGTCGGTTGAGTTGTATTATTAACTAGACTTTGCTCGCTTCTTGTCAAATATGGGTTTTTTACGTACCACTCATTCCTATTTAGTATAGTTGCAATTTAATTTATTTGTATTGATTTTAATAATTAATTAATTGAATTTATTTCACCAGATTAGAATTTGGAAACTGTGGGTTTGTAATAGTTAAACCGTAATGCCACATAAGTAATAGCATCTCAATAACCTCAGCTATTCTCAAACCTTTTGTTTAATGTGTTTTAGCTGCAACGATTTCGATAAAATTGAACATTTTTTTGCAGGTTAGTTAAAGAGGTGAACGCAGCTAACGGTAATGAAGAATTATTGGTATATCATTACGTAGATAATTCGAAAGAGTATCATGGTATGGAGGAAAGTCAGTATCTTGAAATAGAAGCATGGATGTCAAGTAAAATAGAACACCTGATCGATAGCTATCCCGATTATATTTCTATTAACGATTTACTAGATGGCAGTAATAATGATTTGAAAACAGTTCAACTCATGAGCGATTTTTGGGAAAGGGGCTTGCTTCTTACTGAAGGTCCTCTTAGTAAGCTGAAATAAATAAGTTGTAACAAATTGTAATATTTCTTATTCTATTGTTTGTTGTATGACGTCATTTTGTTTTTAAAATAAATTGTCAGTTATTGATTGTTGCAAAAAGATCCTAATACATTTTTTAATATGTATGTGTTTTCTTTTGTTTTTTTTTTTTATTTACATTTACATTTTTTTTTATAAATCCATGCCAAGAGTAGACAGACAACAAACGCATCATGGAAGTACACCCATCCCCCGATTTACACGGTACTTGTTTTACACGTTTTCGCTTTTACACGGTTTTCCAAATAAGTTTTTTTTTGTTTTTATCGCACTCTACTAAATGCTACTGTGATTGAACACGTGCGCTGTGTACACATCTCACGGGGAATCCCGAGCTTATGTGCTGACTTGCTGCACACGCACACTGCGTCTGTATTTCTTCGCATAAAATTAAAGTTTTATCTACGGAAAATTGTATTTGAGTGAAAGTTTCACAGTTTCAGAACCTGTCAATGCATTTTATTTCTGTGTACACCTAAAAATATTGAGAAAAATCACAACTGTTAAATAGCAAAATTATGCATTTTCTGCAAGCTTTTCGATTTACACGGTTTTGACTTGAAAATTTTTAATTTTCGATTTACACGTTTTTCTCAGGAACGTATCTACCGTGTAAATCGGGGGATAGGTGTATATTAAAAAGAAAAAAAATTGAAAGCATTTAACAAAACTAAAGTAACATTACTGTCATGTCTTGTCAACTGATTGTTTCAACAAAAAAAAAAAAAAACATTACGGTAATATTTTATCTCCTATTACTAAAAACATCCTTTTGTTTTAAATTACGAATTTAAATTTATTTTATTATAAAATCACATGTAGGTAAACAGTATAATAAATACAAGTTTAAAATAAAGCACCTTTATATTATAAATTTTTCAAAAAGTAATCCAAATGTATAGCTGTGATAATCAAAGTCTTGATTATATGTAACCATATTATTTCAGATAATCGAGTTTTTAGTGTATTACGGAATGGTTAAGTTATAGGAATACTGCTTTTGTTTATAAATTAACAGGTTAAAAAAAACTGGTAAAATAAAGAAGTTTTAAATTTTTGTATTCATCAAACACAACTAAATTAAACCGAGAGATTTTAAAATTGAATTTAACTGTGTTCATCGACTACAAATCTCCATACATTTTTACGATATAAAATGCTAATTAGAAATAGCATTTTCAAACATCTGAATGCAACAATTATTACTAAACAATTGAATGTTACAATTCTACTAAACAGTTGAATGTTACATTTTTAAAGGCAACATTTAAAGCTCTTGATTTTTTTTTATAATTACAATTTACGACAATGATTTTTATTTGTAAATTCATAAAAAAATAAAAATTTTCTAACAGTAATACCACAGCATATAGAAATACCAAATTTCACTTTGTCAGCTACTAAAACCTTGAGCACAGCTGTGTAAAAAATTTGCTAACTGTTCTTAATTTTACTACACGACTGATATAAGTCGCAACTAGGCAGCTGTGCCTGCTAAGAACTAAGAATTAAGGTAGTACGAGCACCAAAGCAATTTTAAATAAAAGACTTGATTTTTTTTTATATGAAGTTGGACTAAGTCTAAACCAATTCTGAAAATTTTAGGGGGTTTGCCCAACTATTTAAATAAATAAATGACTTCAAAAGTAGGCATATTTAACATTGGCTTTATGGTAAAACGGTAGATGGATGATATGTTTTCATTGATTTCTCCAAAACTAGTCGGTGGAAATTAAAAAAAAAGCTATTTAAATTAAAGTTAAAACCTTAATAAATTATTGAAAACAAAAAAAAAACCCGTTGTGCCCGACTAATTAAAAAGATATTTAATCTTTTTAATTAGTCACCGACTAGTTTTGGAGAAATCAATGAAAACATATCATCCATCTACCGAAATATAAAAAAAATCAAGCCTTTTGTCTAAAGTTGCCTTGGCGCTCGTACTACCTTAAGCATACACTTCGAGTGATTCAGTTGAAGCATTTCATTAAGCTGTGGTAAATGGTAATACGAGCGGAGGGACGTCATTACGAGATAACGTACCACCGAAGCACACGAATCTAAGGTACCACCACCTTAAAAAATCTCTAGGACACTGATATTTAAAATCAGGACATCTAAAGAAATGTTTAGGAAATGAATTTTTTTTATCAACATAGTATGTTACACATAAAACAATATAATTATACAACACACCTGTTTGGTTTATAACAATATCTTACATTATTGTTGAAGATTTCCATCTGGAATGTATTTTTCTATCAAAAAGCACTTCGTTTATTGTAGTTTGATAAGTATTTTTGCACTGTGGTGGTCTAGGGAACTATATATCGCATTTTCTAAGGGATCGCCAGTAAACCAATCCAAATAAATAAAAACTTACTTAAAAAAATATTCAGTCTATAAACTTAAAACCCGTTTTAGAATACTGTATTTTTATCATAATTTGTCTTCAACAAAACTTTCATTTACGGAACCGTCTTTGTGCGTAAATTGTTTTACGAAGTTTGCATTCGTTGTATGATTATTACTGTTGCCTTCATTTGTTACGCTTGCTACACTTCCAGTCAACATATTTCGATGTTTGTAAGGAGCGTCGCTACCTAAAATACGAAATACACCCGGTTAAATATTACACAACACATTAATACGCAACTTCAACGCAACCGCGACGATAAAATGGTACCAGCATGTTACCTATAAATCAATTATCAGTTTCGTGTCTCAGTTCTGTTTATAAAGGTAGCCTAAACAATTTTTTATCGCGATGGGAGACAACTCGCGATAGCAACAAGCACGAAGTATAGATTAGAAAGACTCCAAACAACGTATTTCATGATTTTTGCGTCCATAAAAATGGGTCAACATAATAGTTCATTTTTTGGACACTAATAGCGCTGACGTTCAGGATGTACCATTTACTCCACGATTACTGGTTTGTGCAAAGTACCGCACTCTACCCACGAAAATCTATCCATCAAATCAAAGCAACTTTTTCTAACATTGCGTTCCGACTCTTATCTATACTCGCATGCGTCGAGTGTAACACGAAACATTTGTCGTAGTCGCAAGTTTCGGAAAGCTAACTAACAAGGTGTGACCTTGAAAAAATGTATCGTTGCGGTGGCGCTAGAGTCGCGTATCGATTTTGGTGACAACAGATCTGCAAAAGCTACTTTGGCAGAAATGGAAACTAGTATCTATTTTGGTTATTACAATTTACTTCAACATACATGATGAATATTACTAAAAGAAAATAATATCTATTTTTAATGGAGTTGGTTTATGAAGCGTTTTTAATTAAGATTTTTTAACTCGTTTTATAATATAACTCACCTAAATTATTGAATGATTTTTTTTCTAACACCAAATGTTGTAAAATTATTAACTGACATTTTAACATCACCTGTATTCTGATTCATTTATATCTTAATCGATAATTTTAAAAAATCACCGTATTCGATTTTAATATTTGAATACTCACCTAAGAAACTTAGTAATGCCGGAAGTAGTATCAAACCATGTACTGCACCCACTAATACAATACAAAGGTACATTCTGAAGTAGAATACTTGAAAGATTTGTGACTTTGCAAAAGCAAGTACTACGATTCCAGCAAACTTGGTAAGTGTAATACCAGACAAAACCTAGAATTGTTAAATTAATTTTTTTTAATATTTGCAGTTAATTTAAATCGGTAGAATATTGTTAAATTTGTTGTTTTATGCTCCGTTCGGGCTTACACGCGCGAACAGGCATCCTATGCAGACCTCTACTATGAATGCGAAATTTTTTCTTTATGAGAACTTCAAAAGTAATTTAATTTTGTTTATAATTATAGATTAATAAATTAATTATTAATTTATTTATTCAACACGCGTGAGTAATATGTAATTTCGGGGCCCTGCTAAATTCGGGAGAAATAATAAATTACTTCATGTTGACGCGTAGAGTGCTAATAATGAGTCGTACCGTGTGATAATGAATTTTCTGGACCAATAGAAACGCAGTAGCAAGCTCAAGCGTGCAATAATGAAAAAAAACTGCACGCAGCTTCTGGACCAAAAGGAACGTGGTAGGCGGTATTGTATATATGAAAACAGCATCGCAATTCAGCGAAAGTCATGGCCATCTTGTGTGCATCGAGGGCGCTGGGTACGTCAATCAATGAAGTGATTTATTATTTTTCCCTCTTTTATCAGGGCCCCGATTACATATTACTCGTGCTAGTTGAATAAAATATTATGTGCGACCATTGATCGAAGGAGAATATTCCACTCGCGTGCGTTTTACCGCACTCGCTACGCTCATGCGGCAAATTTCACGCTCATGGAATCTTCTCCTTCTCTCACTAGTCGCACAATATACTATTAATAATAAATAATTTGATAATTAATAGAAAAAACACTGCCGGGCTAATACGGCTATTATTCTACATGAAAGTCAGTTGCAGCATAATATGTCAATCTACAAATCCGAGTGACCATTGATAAATCACGCCATTAAGTGCACAAATATGGAAGTAGGTATACAAAACTGTCAACACAATAGAATTGAAATTAAGCTAATAATTGTTTAAATTACTTACCGAGCTGCCCATGTTAGCTAGAGCATCTGACGCTTTAGCGACGCTTCCAATTTTTTCTGACACGCGGAATGCATGCACAATATTACTGCAAAATTCCACAGCTATTCCGACAGACTAAAAAATAAACAGTTAAATTTAAAATGTGTTTATGTCTTCGAGTTTGAGTTTAACTTAATATATACTGACCATAACAAGATTGACTAACGATACGGCGTTGAGAGTGATGTTCCACCAGTACATGCACCCGGCGACGTTTACCAAAATACACACGACGACCAGAAGTACGATGAACGCCGACATTAGAGACAGGCCCGATATCACTAATGTCACAATGAACACCATCAGCAAAGACAGGCCTAATGACTTAATCGTTGTACTCCATATTGTTAAATACTGTTCATAAAATACATAGAATACACTGTAAGGAAACACTTCGACTTTTTCCGTTGAATTGAGTCCTTTATTTAATGTAATAGTGAGGTTATTGGTTATTTGACGCGCGTATCTTAGAGCTTCATAATAATCTTTTGAAGTTTTTAATATCGTATGATAAGACATTAAATAAAAGTCTAACACTTCTGCCCGTCCTTCAGAATCATTTTTAAAATTCACTGCCGGTGCGTACGCCGCATGACCCGCTTTAGCGCAATCCTCGTCCGGATTATCTTCTAAGAAGAACGATAAATATGTTTTAAACGACTCTTCATCCGGTCGAGTATTATCTTCGTTTTTAACGATCTCACAATGTTCGCATACATCGTACTCATTCTCGCCGACCTTGTGTGGACAGAATGTACCGTTATCAATAAAATAATAGCAACACGAATCCAGAGTCGACCAATCGAAGTAATCGTCAAGCCATGAAGATGCCGGTCGAGCCACGTACGTTATGTTGCTATATTTCGAAGCGAGATACAATTGCGTGTTTATAGAATCGGAATTGCATCCTTGTCCTCCGCAAACCCGATTTTGTATATCGGGTTGGCTGTAATCTAAGCCGGGCTTTACGACCCAATAAACCGGAGGTCCGATCGACAGCAGATCGTTCATGTATTTAAAGTATCTTAGAACGTGACTGTCTTCGGGCATTGAAAGTTCTTGATCAAGACCGGGTTCGATACTTGGCATCACTACTATACTTAAGCAGAGCCAAAATAGAAACACAATTGTGAAGGAAACACGCACCCAAAATCTGTAACAAATTTAAATATTAAACGTCATCGAATAAACAATACCCTCTAATTTAGTGATCCCCAAATGGCGGACCGCAGGCAAGCTCTTCACAGACCGTGACGAAATGGTGTATTTCCAGAAAATAATAAAAATAATTTTTCTTTTGTTTTAATTTTATTGAATAGACGCTTGGTCCCAGTTACCGAGCGTCAATTTCTGCCTAAAGCGTTGTCTAAGTCTCATTTTAATGAGAGTCTACTGTAATGACTATTTGTTTATTCAAAACTACTTTTACAAAACAAATAAAATATATTCTTACTTCATTATAAATGGAACATAATATTTTCCCCACAGAACAAACAGCAATCCTTTGCCTCTGGTTTCGTCATCGATTTCAGGTGCATTCTTCTTTTTGATACAGCAAAACATGTCCAACCGATCTGCCTGAAAAAGATAATGTTCACGTTGGTTTCATAAATTAAAAATTCACTTTTAAGTTTTACTTAAAAAACACTAAGTAAATATTGACTCTTGTAACGGCATGATATGGTGCACCGAACAAGATTTTAATTGCCTTAGTTATCTCAGGGTTGGTGGAGATGGACCATGTTATCCTAGTTTGCTTTGTATATGTTACGGTAAATGTAAACTCTTGGGAAATGTACATATTTACCGTAAAATGTGCCGGAGAATGTGTACATTTGCCGCAATATCTGCATTTAATGTACACATTCTCCAGCACATTTTACGGTAAATGTGTACATTTCCCAAGAGTTTACATTTACCGTAACATATACATATTATGACATGAGAGGGCCCTTTGCCAGAACTCCTAAATACAGCATTGGGCGTTTATAATATATAGTATGTCTCCGTGGAACAAAATGTACCATTGGGATTTATCCTGGAGGCGGAGCCATTTCAAAATATTCAATATGGCTGCCTTATGCGAAGCGTTTGTATTGACAGTATACGAGGTTTTGATGTTTTTTTTAAAATGTATATTTTTGAAGACGAAAATTGTCGTTGGAGTGATAGTAATTCTTCAAAACGTAATTAGGTATATTGAAGGGAAAAAATCGCTGGTACTGGTCATATCGTAAAATGTGGTAGAATCATTGATGCAAGCTGTAGTGTTAAGGTTAACTTTGTTGCTTTCTGCATGCAAACGTCAAATTTGAAAGAAAAACCGCATGAAGTCAACGGTGTATAATCAACTAGTAGCTTTCAATTTAATAATTTGATATCAACATTTATACTTGATCTACTAACACAATTAGATACTCCACAACACATTATCTTCTTCGATTTTTCAATGACATAAGGACATCCGTAATTGTAAACATAAATAATTACAAAAAATGTGTAGCCAGCAATGGTTTACTATGTGAAACGCTCCGCATAGAATAGTTCACTTTAACGCTGATAAGATGGCTTATAGTCAAAGTTAAGTCTCAATAGTACATATTTACTATTTACCTCAAAACGTTGATCATCTAGCGTAAGTAACGAAACAAACGCAGTTATTTGAAACACGAAATCTACTAGTAAAGCAACCGTTGCATACAAAGCAAATGTCCTGACTGCCGGCATATCGGAAAGAGCGCCAATAGCGAAACATCCACATTCTGATAAACTTGTCAGAAGCATTGTCGGTCCTACATTAGCTAACGTTTCACCAACATTCTCTGCACGCGACAAACCTAACCGTCTGAAACATAACCGTACTGTTAGCCAAATGAAATACTTGCTAATCCAAAATCTGGAAGATTGGCTTACGGAGGTGTTCGTTGATGAGTTTGGACCAAAATAAAAACGTTGTCGATACCAACAGCTAGAACGAGGAACGGTAACACCTCGATGGTAAGTAAAGTTGTTTGTACACCGGCATATCCAAATATTCCAAGCGAACATAGTACCGAACTTAGTTCAATGCAAATTCCTCCAGCACCGAGTGTTATTTTGCTATCTAACTATTAAAAATAGAAACAAAAAAATCATGTTTTTTTTATCGTCAGTTGTTTCAAGTGTCAATTGTTTTAGCCGTTAACTGTTTCAATTATGTCCGTTATTATTACTTGTTTTGATTGTCAGTTGTTTCCACTGTCAATTATTTTAACTGTCAGTTGTTTCCACTGTCAATTGTTTTGATAGTCAACTTACCAAAAATGTCTTGAGCGATCGAATATGACCAAGCGCCAGGGTTACGTAAACGAACATGACTGCATAACTTATAACAACTGTAATGATTTCAGCATTTGATTCTCTGGCTAATTCATCTTCTATTGATCTTTCACTGCTGAATGCAATGCTCATAAATTCAGGCATTTCATCTTTTTCCCATTGTTTCATGAACTCAATATACCTAGCGACAAAGAAATCACTGATTGTTACTTCGAAATTAAAATCAGTTCTGCGCCATCTCAAGTTAGAAAGTACAATACGCGCCATGGATCTAAAAGGTTCAGAAGTTAGTCACAAACAGCGTCGCAAAGGCACATTTTAGAGCCGTTGAGACTCCCATCACCTCCCAGCTACCTGTACGGAACGTGCGCTCGTCGGTGAATGGCCGTGATCGCTCGTTGCCTTTGTCACTTGTCGCTTTCCTGCTTTAAGTACAGTCGAGTACGCTATTGTCAAGTTGTTATTGTTATTTTAGTTTTGTTGAGTTGCGAGTTTGTAGTTTTTCAACACTGTACAAGCGCAAGCCCGCATTCGCAACTTCCGAGCTTTTTAGATTAGTGGCGCGTACCTATTATATATTACAATGGCTACTGAATCGCCTAAGAGGTGGCGACGGTTTTGCCTTAGTGTCGACGCAAATGATCATTTTGCCGTAGGCAAAGCCGTCGCCTGTCTCCGCCTAATAAAGAAATGTTAGAGAAACGAAATTAACACTATTCAAAATTTCAACTGATTGTACTTTTTTTTAGCTATGCATATTGCAGACAATAATTAATAGTTTCTGACTTATAAAAAAGGATTTGTTTTGATTTTCTCGTCACACGGATGACATCATCCCCCCACTACTATCCAACGGAATAAGGCAATCTCTGTAATCTACTAACCTTGATTATATACCTATTACTTATATATATATTTTTTGTTCTCCAAAAATCAACACCAACCTTTGTTCCCAAGTTTTAGCCGGTCCAAGCAAACTTTTATCATTATAATTGTCTACAAGGAATGTTAACACAACTCCAGTTGCGTTTACATATTGAGGGACTAACGAATCATCCAAAGGATATCCTCCAAACGCAATACCCGGTTCAATAGGACCTCCGTATGGGGCTAAACATTCTGAGGAGTACACGTTACTATAACATCAAAATTTTATCAAATGTTAGAACAATGAAGTATTTTTTAAACGAAAGAAATCAGAGCGTAACGAAAAGTGGAACACTTAGATTAGACTTAGTGCGACAGTGAGAGACAGGGAAGACGAGAATAATATTGATCGACCCGCTTCTTACGAATTAGTAAACCGCCAGTACCTAGAGTAAGACGAGCGTGTTTCAGTTTTCGTTACGTTCGTAAAGTAAGGCCTCAGTAATAAGACACTTTAACAACTTAGAAGCATATATGGAGTAGAAGCATAGTTATATTTCGTTATACCTTGCTTAGAAGTTTCATGTCCAATGCGCGTGGCGGCCACGCACGTATACTTATTATTTTTTTATGCGAGAAAGTTTGTGGATAATAGACGCTCGACAATTGATGTAATTAGCGTCAATTGTTTTATTTATCTGTGTAGTCTCGTTATTGTACATACCGTCAGAGTAAAGAGATAGAGGCGTTGTAATGACTTACGTCTCTATAGAAATTTCACTTCTATAGCGTGTAGTATGAACTACACGGTCCATTTTTTTTAATTCAAGCAATTGTTCACAAAAAAAGAAAAACTATGAAATAAAACTTACTGCAAGCATTTTTCAATTTGATTTAAATAATTTTTCGTATAATTGTTTTCATCAACTTCTTCATCTAAAAATTTCTCTAGGTTATTTTCGAAGAAACCAAAAAACGATTGGACTGTGCATTGTTCAATGGTAACATTCCCGGTAAATTGATTAGAGAGAGGTGCAAAACATATTTGTTCTAATCCATTATCGTCTTCTTGTCCTATCTGAAAAATTTTCGAAATGTTTAATGTGATTTTAGTGGCGTCAATTTTAACTCAGATAAATCATCTGCATACAGAATTTGTATTGCAAAATAATAAATGAAAATAGATCAAGACATTTTATTTTCAAAAATACTACTAGTTTGACATCTTCAAGGACGTAATAATATATTATGTTGCGAGGGCAGAAAATTTACGATTGCGAACGAGTGTGGCATTTCCGCGCCAGAACGTGGCGACAGCGGCAATCACTCGAGTCGCAATCGCTAAATCTTCTCGAGTAACAACTTTTAGAAAGTGAACTAAAAGAACAACAATAATTGTAACAAACACAACAGTTTTCTTTGATTGTCACAGGTGGTTTGCTACTATTCGCGGACGACGGTGGAACCAAAACACCGCGGAAAATTTGTAGCACACAGATAGACGTTTAATTATTTTAAAAAACAAGAAACTCGACTGCCTTCAATGAAATTAATAACTATAAAAAGGAAAACAATTCGAAACATCTCAATATGCAGAAGGTATAGAGTATAGACCTATTTGTCTCTACCTTTTGTTTTTGAATGAGTCCTCGCTCGTTGCTTGTTGAGATTTTCGGACTTGTTTTCCTCTTTTTAGTAATTTCATTTTTGTGCATTCGGGTTTCTTGTTTTTATAAATAATTAATTTTTATTTTCTTCTTTTTAGGTACCAACTTTGTCTTTTATACACAATGTCAGTTAAATGAGTACTTTACGAAATACAAGAGATTCATTCATTACACTCAACAAGAAATATGTAGAGATCCTACCTACACAACTTTCAGGTTGTGCAAAATAATCTATAGGAAACATCATCTAGATTTTGAAAGATCTGTTCAGTGATATGCCACTCATTATGATTCGATTTTTTTCGTCTCTATCGCCATTTTTATTTTACGGCCGCCATTTTGGTTTTTTAAAAACAAAAACCTAACCTATAACCATCGCACGGTTTAGACGAATCGATAGACACCTTATTAATTAAACTCCGTTGGTATGCTTCGAGGGTATAAATCAGTGATTCCCAAAGTGGTCTATATCGACCTCCAGGGGTCGACGACAACTTGCAAGGGGTCTATGTCAGCGGGAAAAAAAATTGGGGGTCTATGAAATGAAAATGGGGGTCAACGATAGTGAATCTCTGAACAAAAAAAGAAACAAACTGGACATCGTTAACCGAAGAGATTTCAGATTAAATCTACCTAAATTGATGCCAAATGTTGAAAATTTATTATTAAAGCATCAGGTTCATCCCTCACACTAAAAGCATTTACTTTTTGCTTACTTATTTTATGTAACAGAAAGTAAATTTTAATTTGAATCTAATTAATAAATGTATAAAACTAAACATTTTACACTACATTTCACTACCGTTATAAATTTAAATCGTTCAAAGTGAGTAGCACTATACCGATTGTCGAAAATACATCTGAAATTAATGAATTTGCAAAAAATCAATATCAGATAAGCAGGGGGTCTACTCAAAACCGAAAAACATGGCAAGTGGTCTACGAGACAAAAAAGTTTAGGAACCTCTGGTATAAATACATGTCGCGCAATCGGGTAAAAAAATCAATTACTTACTTCTTCTATTCTTAACTGAAGTTTAATAACTGCTTCCATAAATGTTCTATTAAAAGCCGGGCCGAACTCTAATATTCCCGATGATGTTTCGTGATAAATCTGCAAAATAATTATTATATTAAAACGACAATCATTTAGTCAATTTTTTTTTTAATTGACGACGTCATCATTACCTTCGATAGACCAACAGTTTTAATAAAAACTTGTTCTGTACGATAAAATGGTCGGAAATGTTCATCAAAATAGTCTTTTTCAAGTCGACTTCTACTTCCGGGTGCAGCCCACAGCTGTACAGGATCTGTGGTTACCTCGATATATCTTGCGCCATAGCCCAGGCAAACAATTGCCACAATGCAAACCGTGAGAGCAATGTACGGATGTTTGGCCATCGCTTTAAAAGAATATTCAATAATAAAACTATTATTTGAACAACACTTTTCTCACTTAGTGGAAAATAGTCATCAGTTAATTTATGAAGAAACGAATGTCAACAACGGGCATTGTAGTAGTGAAATCAAAAAATATTTTTAACAAAAAAATTGAACCGACTTCACACTAAAAAGTAAAAAATAATTGCGTATTGAAATGTTTTGGAGTCGGTGTCAGCCAAAATGAAATCTATTCCGAGAACTACACCGACTCCAAAACATTTCAATACGCAATTATTTTTTACTTTTTAGTGTGAAGTCGGTTCAATTTTTTTGTTAAAAATATTTTATTTTTCTCTTTTTAGTGTTAATCTAACACTAAAAATCGATGAACATATATAAAAAACATTATGCGTTTCTTTGAAATTTGAGAGTTTCCCTCGATTTCTCCGGATTCCACCATCAGATCCTGACTTGGTTCCGATGGGACCACCTCTGAGGTGCACTCTTTCGAATAAAAAAAAAAATTTGAAAATCGGTCCATAATTGACGGAGAAATCGGTGAACATACATAAAAAAAAAATATATATATATATACAGACGAACACAGAACCTCCTCCTTTTTGTTGAAGTCGGTTAAAAACTAAAATTAATTAAAGTCATGCAATATTCAAAACAGTGCGCGCATGTCGAAAAAATCGACATTTCTTCGTGTGAGTCCAGTGACTTTAACGCATGTACAGGACGGAAACCCAAACGTTTATATTACGACTAGCGGGTGTAAAAGAACGAATGGGGAAGGGAGGAACATGAGTACACACATTCATCTTAGTTTACCGAGATGAATGTTGTGTCCAAATCTCATGATGATCGGAGTTACCGTTCAAAAGTTTTTGTCGATAAAAAGCAGTCCTATTTAAACTTTTTTTAACTAATAATTTTTTTTTAATTAATTAAATAAAATTAAATGTAAGCCTTAGAAGAAAGCAATATAGAAAATAAAAATATATTCGCCCAACGTAGGGCTCGAAACCCACGACCCTGATATTGACAGTCGCATGCTCTATCGATTGTGCCACCTGAGGTTGTGTTCTTACAACGCTAATATGAGTATATCTAGTTAGTGCATTTCACATGAATAGAAGCTTATTTTTGAGATACATTTTGCAACATTTTTCATTAAAGCTCCACTCCTAATGGCAAGCGTAATATTATATAGCCTATAGCCTTCCTCGATAAATGGGCTATTCAACAAAAAAATTTGTTTTCAATTCGAACCAGTAGTTCCTGAGATGAGCGCGTTCAAATAAACAAACAAACAAACTCTTCAGCTTTATATATTAGTATAGATATAAATAAATAATATTTAAATATATTATAATCCGCATATGAATAATTCATTATGCTAGCTGCACGGTACCGATATTTAGTGCGGTTCATTTAATGGAGCGGCAAAGCAATGAAACAATGTAAAGCATACCCGTCACATAAAAACCATGCCGTCTATATTGTGAAGTAAAAGTGTATGAGTCATTCCTTAAATTTTGAATTTAGATTATACAGGGTGAGTTTTAAGTTGATGCTTTTTTTTACAGCGTGTAAAAATCAAATAGACGAGCAAATATTACAAATAGTTTTTTTATCAAAACTCAAAAATAAGAGAGAAACAGCCTTTCGAAGTTTAAATAAATTTTATTAAATTTTCTTTAATTTTGAGGTCGGTCCTGGGGTTATATTATGTCACTATGGAAATATGTTATTATTATCAAGTATTCACAGAAATTGTTCGAAGTTGTCCCCGTTTTGTTGGACACAAATATACGTGCGCTGTAGCCATGCTTCTGTACATGCTTGATAATAAGAACTTATTTCCATACTGACATAATATAACCCCAGGACCGACCTCAAAATTAAAGAAAATTTAATAAAATTTATTTAAACTTCGAAAGGCTGTTTCTCTCTTATTTTTGAGTTTTGATAAAAAAACTATTTGAAATATTTGCTCGTCTATTTGATTTTTACACGCTGTAAAAAAAAGCATCAACTTAAAACTAATCCATAACTGATCGACCAATCAGTGAACCTCACCCACATAAGATGACGGGGGAAGTGAAACTTCTTTGGAAATTATTTATAGAAAATCATAAACAGATACGTCGCTAAAGTTTCACTTCAAAACTATGAATTTTTTCCCTCAAATTTATAAAAAAAGTTAAGCGTCGCTCCAAAGACGCCGTGAATTTCAATGTTATACCTATATCTATCTTATATAGGTATAAAATTCTCCTGTCACAATTTTGGCCGCGCTAATCTCCGAAACCACTGAACAGATTTTAATGAAATTTTGTAAATGTGTCTTGCTTGCTGTAGGATAGTTTATATTAAATATTTTGTACAAAATTAGGTGTTTCCTCAAAAAAACTGTTTTTGTAACATGTAACGACATCTGATAGAATTTACTCAAAGCTATTAGAACTCAGAAGCAAACAAAAAAAAAACTGTTTTCGCACAAATTTATTAGTTCAGAAGCAAATCTGGTAGACTTTGTTCAACGCTATTAGTTCAGACGCCCGGCCGCAAACGAAATACATTTTGCAGAATTATATCTATCGCACCCGGGTGAAACCGGGACGGGCCGCTAGTTATTTAATAATTTTTCATTTATTACCTACTCCCCAATACCGGAAGAAATTCTCGATGGCGTAGTCAATTTGCCGGCCGACATATTCAAAGCAGCAGGTTTTATCTGTAGGTTCGACCGGTTGTTTAGATCGTTTGTGAAGCAAAATGGCCGCAACAAGTATAGCAACGCTTCCGCAACAAAACAGCAATACTCCAAACAGAAAAGCTCCTCCGTAAAAACCGGCGATTTCGAATGGACTGTCCGGTGGCGTTGGAGGATCACCTTGTCCGCAACTTCGCTCACAATCGACGCAACTGCATGGCTTGAACTCTTCCTAAATAAGACATTTATTTTATATACTGTAGATTACATTATTAACTAAAATCGTTAGTGTTAATTTTTTGCCACATACAAAACACCCATCAGCGGACAGCACACTAACCGCGGTTATGTCTTCAAATAATTGTATTCAGATTAAAACTCCATACTAGAAACTCAGATATGGGAGGAGTTTATCTGTGACGTAATCAATATGGCGACACGAAAGAGTTAATCGTATAATCAGTGCAATGGGAACTGTCCCCCTTTTAATGACGTAATAATAGAAAATATCTGTCAGCACTAACAAATACGTAACCTTCTTATGCCGGCACTTCACATGGCTATTTGTATTTGGCATATTTGGCAAACAATTACCAAGTGTGGAGGGTCTATTTGACAAAGTGTTGGCCTTATTTGCCTATTTGACAAATAAGGCCAATACCAAATACGCGTTACCGTGCGCTTGTCGGTTTTTCGAGGCACATCAAAGGAGTCAAATAGGCAAATACGGCAAATAAACCATCCACACAATGGCTATATTCAGAAGCGCACGCGTGAGCGAGAACTGGAACAATTACTATTGAAAATGAATTGGGACAATGAAACAGTGCTAAAATTCCTGGAATTTTGAACCTGCGTTCTGCTGCCAAATGTTTGTGTGTTTGCTATTTGACTGCCATGTGTGGATGGTCATATTTGCCTCTATTTGCATGTTTGTCTTGAACGTCATATATTTTGCCAAATACAACAAAAACCCAATAGCGAACACAAATAGCCATGTGAAGTGCCACCTTTACAGACATTTCATAGGCAACAAAACTGTGATGAGTGCGTGAGATGTTAGGTCTGTTCCAAGCTATCTGAGAACAGTAACAGAACCGTCACAGGCTTGCTACTGAGCAAGACTGTCTTGTGCAGTAGGCTAGTAGCTCAAAAATCGATATAAACAGTTTCGTTTTGGCTACTGCACAAGACGGTGACGGTTCTGGTACCGTTCTCTGACTGCTTGGAATAGACCTGTTATTTATCTGAAAAAAATTCAAAATGTTTTAATTGGATAGATTAAAAACTTCAACCAAAACGCTAAAATAATGTTCTCTGACAAATAACATGAACCATTTAAAATGTCTGACACCTCGAATATGTTCGACATTTTAAATGGTTCATGTTATTTGTCAGAGAACATTATTTTAGCGTTTTGGTTGAAGTTTTTAAGCTATCCAATTAAAAAAACAAACAGTATCTATAAATTTTTACATGTCGTCAAAACGACATCTTTCGGAAAATTTAGAGGGAAAACGCCCCAAAATCAAGAAAAGTCATAGAGGAAATAGGTGTCAGACTAGGCCTAATGAAGCCATATACAAAGTTTGGGGAGAGTATGTGTCAGTAAAATTTTTATCGACGGGCACTCTGACTATAATATCAATGTACAATTTTAAAATAATTTACACTTACACTGTATGGTTCGTTGCAAAATTTAGTAGGCAAAAATAAAGCGTTTCCGGTGTCATTTTCGACCGGAATGTAATTCATATGCATTGGAGTAAATGGATTTCCGCTGCCCATAAACTTAAACCACCTATTAAAAAAAAAAATAAGATAAGTAGATTCAAGTAAATCTACTTTATAACTACGTGCGTTGTGCATGTTTTTATAAATTCATATAAGGACAGTAGAATTTCTATAGTTGCTCGATTTTGAGGTCGTCGCAGGGAAAATATGCGACGTTCAAATATTACGTAAAGTTACTAGTTATTAGTGATGTGCCGGATATCCGTATCCGTATCCGCGGATATCCGAGGAAAAAGAAAGATCCGTATCCGTTAGTTTTTGGCGAATCTATTACGGATCTTTTACCTTATATATAGGTGATTAGGTAATAATGAAAAACTGTTAAATTCCATTCAGATTATTTTTTATTTTTTAAAATCGTATTTGGCACCTTTATATTGCAAACATTTATCATAGTGAGTACCATACCAATAGTACATAACTCAAAGGTACTAAAAAACTATCTTTATAATGAGATATTGCACATCGATCTTTGGAAAGAGACAATCTGTTATGAGAGGTAACTCTTAAAGAGGTCAATAACTTTTTCCCATAACAGATAGTCTCTTTCCAAAGGTCGATGTGCAATATTTACCGTTGCGTACTCTAAGAAAGTTAAGATCCGTATCCGTATCCGCGGATCTTGAAATCAAATATCCGTATTCAGATCCGTATCCGCGGATATACATTTTTAACGATCCGGCACATCACTACCAGCTATGAACCCGGCTTCGCTCGGATCAAGTTCTGTGCGGATACAATCTTTAGATACAATCTTGTTATATTGTGATTATATTGTCTTGTATTAATATTAATCTAATATATAAAATTCTCGTGTCACAGTTTTCGAAGTCATACTCCTCCGAAACGGCTTGACGGATTTTGATGAAATTTTTTGTGCTTATCCGGTATCTATGAGAATCGGCCAACATCTATTTTTCATCCCCCTAAATGTTAGGGGTAGTCCACCCTTAAATTTTTTTTCTTCCTTTGATTATAATTATTATTAAAGACACGATTTTTTTTTTAAATTCGTATCCATGGTTTTAAAATATAAACAGCCTTATGTATGATTTGAAAAAATTCTGTCAAAAATTAAAAAAACATTGATTTATATATAGCCCAAGATCCCAGAGGCGCCAGACATAACTTATTTTTAAATAAATGAAACCTTATGTTTTGAGTAGTGTTTTATGTACTTATAACGCTTGGCGTACCTCCATCATTGAGTCTGTGACAAATGTACAGGTACCAGGTGACAAAGGTGACAAAAAATAAGGGTAACTTTACTTAAATTTAAATGGATGATATTTATATATGTTTTGTAAAATATCACTATAAATTAGTATCCAGTATCGCCAGACACCTTCCGATGACCACAACTTGTGACAGACGCTTTAAAGCTGACAGAAAAATGAATGAACTTTACTTATTTTTAAATGCTTGATTTTTATATATGTTATTACAAAATTACATTTCGACAGCCAGACAAATTGGAATGACCAAACACCCCCCCAGACGTAAAAAATAGGTCAGCCATGTGCGCACAACGCATACTGTATTTCAGATATATTATTTCTTTTGTTGCTCATTCGCAAGGGTCTTCGATGGAGACCTTAACCCTGAATTTGCGCATTCTCCAAATTGCCCCGTCCACCGTCATCTTGGATTTTGTTTTTTTTCTTCAATTGCTCATATCTCGCGTTCTAATAATCCCACAGCAATCGTTCTGGGGTCGTTGGACTCGTTAGGATTTACTCTTTAATTGAATATCTATCAAGTAAAACTCTCCAATGTACTGGAAAAAAGTTATTAGCGTCCAAAGTTATAAGTTCTTTGCCAAAACTTCTTGCGCCCAGTTTTTCCGCGCGCATCTCTTTCCAGTGCATCTGACACCCACACCGACAGTTTACTATTTAAAGTAGACCCAATTTCCAGTATTTAAAAAAAATTCATCCCGATCGGTTGATCCCTCGCCCACCAATCCACGCTCGAAGTTGCGGTATTCATTTCGTGCTATTTTGAAGCCTCTAATACCTATTTTTTACGTCTGGGGAGATGTTTGGTCATTCCAATTTGTCTGGCTGTCGAAATGTAATTTTGTAATAGTTGTCTGAATAACATATATAAAAATCAAGCATTTAAAAATAAGTAAAGTTCATTCATTTTTCTCTGAGCTTTAAAGCGTCTGTCAGAAGTTGTGGTCAACGGAAAGTGTCTGGCGATACTGGATACTAATTTATAGTGATATTTTACAAAACATATATAAATATCAGCCATTTAAATTTAAGAAGAGTTACCCTTATTTTTAGTCATCTTTGTGGAAAGGGAATAACGTTTGAGGGTGGTTTTTGGCCGTTTTGGAGGGTTGCTTAACCCTAAACTGAAATTTTAATATCACTACCGTGTTTCGCATTCTCGATAATAGGGGGGGGGGGGGTAATCCCGTTTCGGCTCAAAATATTTACATGTTCATCCGACTCACAACACACCACTATTGATCTGAGTTATAAATTTAAATAAAAATTTATGTAAAAGGCGTTTTCTTAGCACAGATTTAACGAATATGTCATTGGTCTTAATTAATTTGCATTATATTAGTTACAAAAGCTAGAAATGCAGCGCGAAGTACGAGTATCAGAGGCTTCAAAATAGCACGAAATGAATACCGCAACTTCGAGCGTGGATTGGTGGGCGAGGGATCAACCGATCGGGATGAATTTTTTTTTAAATACTGGAAATTGGGTCTACTTTAAATAGTAAACTGTCGGTGTGGGTGTCAGATGCACTGGAAAGAGATGCGCGCGGAAAAACTGGGCGCAAGAACTTTTGGCAAAGAACTTATAACTTTGGACGCTAATAACTTTTTTCCAGTACATTGGAGAGTTTTACTTGATAGACATTCAATTAAAGAGTAAATCCTAACGAGTCCAACGACCCCAGAACGATTGCTGTGGGATTATTAGAACGCGAGATATGAGCAATTGAAGAAAAAAAACAAAATCCAAGATGGCGGTGGACGGGGCAATTTGGAGAATGCGCAAATTCAGGGTTAAGGTCTCCATCGAAGACCCTTGCGAATGAGCAACAAAAGAAAAAATATATCTGAAATACAGTATGCGTTGTGCGCACATGGCTGACCTATTTTTTACGTCTGGGGGGGTGTTTGGTCATTCCAATTTGTCTGGCTGTCGAAATGTAATTTTGTAATAGTTGTCTGAATAACATATATAAAAATCAAGCATTTAAAAATAAGTAAAGTTCATTCATTTTTCTGTCAGCTTTAAAGCGTCTGTCACAAGTTGTGGTCATCGGAAGGTGTCTGGCGATACTGGATACTAATTTATAGTGATATTTTACAAAACATATATAAATATCATCCATTTAAATTTAAGTAAAGTTACCCTTATTTTTTGTCACCTTTGTCACCTGGTACCTGTACATTTGTCACAGACTCAATGATGAAGGTACGCCAAGCGTTCTAAGTACATAAAACACTACTCAATACGTAAGGTTTCATTTATTTAAAAATAGGTTGTGTCTGGCGGCTCTGGGATCTTACTCTAATACTTTTAACATTTTTCATCATTAAATAATTTTCAAGTGATTTTATAACCTCAAAAGTACTCAACACGTGACACGAGCTTCCAATAACAACGGATTTTGTGTTGTAAGTATACTTTTTTTTATTCATATCGAAAATGTTGTTGATCTTATAAAAATTGGTCGATAATTTATTTATTGAAGAGTACTAATCAGACGTTAATCAAATATTCAAATATCCCCATTCGTTCTTTTGCACCGGGCACGACGGCGCAGCCGGAGTGTTCGACATACACACATATTATACGTCCATGTATATTTTAAAATAAATAAAATAGATAGATAGATGTTCCAATTATATAGATATATATATATAATACTGTTAGGCGGTACGAAGTTCGCCGGGTCCGCTAGTATTAATATAGATAACTAGTATTTTATGACAAAGAGAATAGTAACTTCACCGTACCGAGAGTCCGAGACATCGCCAATGAAACATTTTATAAACGGCTTAAGGCGATAAAACAGCATTCGACAGCAAACTGTTTTATTGACAGACGGGCAAGCTGTCATGGCGTGTAATAACGTGAGTAGGTATTCGAACTTTACGGAAACATGTCGATTCGAAATAAATATTTTATAAAGCTTAATTTTTTTTTATAATTCTACTGTACTCCTAAATGAAATTATTAATATAGATATATACCTAAAAGAAGTACAGGAAGGCGGACGTTTATAAAAACGTTATATGTTACGAGGGGGTTGATGGAGGTTCAAGAATAGTTATAGAAGTAGTAATTTAGGGGGGGGGGGATTTCAACTTTACTTACTATTACCAGCTGCCACTTATACATAATTTGAAAAGTGTTCATAGAAGCGAAATGGCTCAACACGACTTTCTGGAGAAATTTCACGACAAAGAAAACATGTAGATTATTGTAGATTTATCTTGTTAATTTGTACGTGAACAATCAATATTCTAGAGTGGGTCTTTTTTGCTACGTCGATGAGAATAGCGTGAAAAAAACGTTACACAATACTGGAAAGTTCCCTCATAACCAGGGTCATATTTCAGCGAAAAAGTTGCAGGGGCACCAAGTGAGTAGAACTGAAGGTTTGTAATAAATTAGCTGTTTCAGATTTTAGGTCTACTAACCTTTCAGCTGAACAGTGAACTGCTTCGTACGGAGCACAAGTTATGTCCATTACTAGACCGCCGGATTGTGGATTGACAATGCCTTTGCATGAGTCGTACGTCATTTCCATGTAATCTTTACTCAAAGAAATATTTATGCCTGTGACGTATTCCTCTGTAAAAGATACAAAAGTTTTTTTATGTGAAACATCTAATGGTGCGTTTGGTTGGGAGTAAAACCGTGCAATTGGGACGTATTGCGTTTCATTTCCTTTTACTGTGTGTGTGTGCGTTGGACAGTTGTGTGTTTATAATGCTTGTTGTGTGTTTGTGTGTGGGTGTGTCGGCGTTTGTTGATACGTCAATTTAGTTACCAGAATTTCGCTTAAATTTACGTTTTGCATCTGCCAGACGTCCCACTGCGGCTTACATTTTTTCATTCAAATGTCCCACATCACAATCATGATGCACAAAGATTCAATGACATAATGATCTCAGATCGTAATAATACATATATTTATTTATACGAAAATTTTATTCGAATCTGCCTAAAAAATACCTGATCACTTGAAGTTATATTTTTTCTATACGTGTATTTAAAGACCGCTGCACACGAGGCTAGAAATGCTGCTAGGAGTTCTGCTAGCCAGTAGGCTGGGTACGAAGCTAGAAATGACGTCACTGCGGGCTGGCCTGCTAGCTCACAAGATAGGTTTTAAAATTAAAACAGAGGATATTTTCCTTGCTAGGTCCGCTGCTAGGTATGAGCAAGAACTAATCAGGAAGCAGTATCTTCTCACGTGGGCACTTGAACAAACACAAACATGGTGTCGCATTCTGTTCAGAGTCAGACAACAGACACGTTTTGCTCTGTTTTTATATTCGAACTGTCACTGCGCGTGCACCAGATCTATCCACAAATCAAGCCTGAAAAATAGTCTCGTGTGAAGCGAGCACTTAACAGCAATCAAAAAAATCAGCGCTAGAAAACTAGTAGGCAAATCTAGCAAAAAATCTAGCAGCGTTTCTAGCCTCGTGTGCATTTTTTTTGTACAATTTCCTCTTCAAAACAGCATTTTTCTATACATTTAGATAAAGCATGATAAAAGGTTTGACGACATTAGACTGTTTCTACGTCTAAGATCTAGGATCATTGTGAAACCAAATTTCCGATTCTCAGCATCAATAATTTACAATAAAAAAAATTGCGGGAAAATATTAACACAACCCTGTAAAAATAAATTGTTCGAAAAACCTACTGCCAGAGCCATCATCGATTTTAGTTTCAAAGACGTCGATGAAACGGCTTTGATCAGGAGCACAATTTAATTCACAGATATGTCTTATGAGATTGCGAATACAAGTCGGACATCTTTGAAACACTCCCGCTGCCATTTTAATACTTTTGTCCATTGTCACTACTTCAGCTGCATCACAGCAAGTGTTAACTACTGAAGTCGAATCTGTAAATATAAGAAACGTCTGTAATTAGTTAAATGGTGCGCTCACCAGCCCCGGATCTAAGGGGGGGGGGGGGGCAAACCAGGGCACCCGCCCCGGGCGGCAGTTTCAGGGGGCGCCAAAATCATGATAGAATATGGTTGAAAACCACACCCAATCTGTCCTTTTTCCGATTTACTCAATCTGCTTGTTTTCTGACAGTTTCCCGTTCACGAAAAATGCCAACCATTATTTGTGGGGTTTTTTAAGTAATTTATCTCAAACGTTGGAGAGAGGGGGCGCCATTATCAAGTTTCTGCCCCGGTTTGAAAAAATCCTAGATCCGGGGCTGGCGCTCACTGGTTTGCGCACACATGCTGCGCAAGCGAGCGCCATGTTCTTAGCAGGCACAGCTATCAGTTCTGACTCAAAAGCGCGCTTAATAGAGTATTCAATACATTGGCTGACACACATGAAAGTGCCGACAGTCGTGAATCTGCTGATATTTCAATATGCTGTGGTATACAGAAAACTTGTTAACTTGAACGCCAATGCTGAACACTCGTCAACGACTTTCAAAAACGTATTTAATGTGAACGTTTCTATATGATTTAATAAATGATATCTTCGTTTTTTTTTTGTATACGCTTCCAACAATTTATATTTGGGTTTGTTTACGGTAATTTCCATCAAGGGCGGATCTATATTATGGCTTTTTGGACTGCACCCCAGGGCCCCGTGGATATAAAGGGTCTCCAGCCCCCATTGAAGACAATGGACACTATTGCGAATTAAAAAAAATATATTTAGACGGAACCTACTAATTTCTCTTGCAATAATGTCTTACAGTTGCTGTTTGGGTGTCTAAAGTCATATTAAATAAATAAAATATTTCATTGCTCTAATTTTTTCCTATACCGTATACATTAAGGTGTTCTCCCAAAATTTTAGCTTCCTAGATCAAACCCATTTTAACATGGGAAAAACGACGTTTCTGGTAGAATTTTTTTTTATATATTTTTGACAACAGCAATTTGGAGAGAATTGAATTTCCCACAAAAAAGTCTTTAGTACTAAATCCGTGAATTCATTATTTTCAAAGATATGCTCGTTTAAAAACATTAATTAATCAAATGAAATCCGATTTTTATGGGAGTGTTTAAACGAATATATCTTTGAAAATAATGAATTCACGGATTTTGTACTAAGGACCTTTTTCGTGGAAAATTTAATTCTTTAAAAAATGCTGCTATCAAAAATTTAAAAAAAATTACCAGCTATGTTTGACTTTGCGCCGTTCACAGGTTTGATCTAGGAAGCTGAAATTTTGGGTTAAATTTGTTTAGGTCTAATGCTAAAACATCAGGTAATGGGACCGGAAAATAAAAATAAACACTCTATAGGTAGGCCCCAAGTAGTGTTAGCCCAGGGTCCCACAAATTCACGGTCCGCCCCTGATTTCCATTAATAATAAACCCAAAAATTAATAAAACTTATTATTAATGATAAATGCACTTCATTATATTAATTAGTAATAAAATACATTTCAGAGAAATGAGACAATATATTTTTCGATAAGTTGAAAACCTCAGTAAATTGACCGATTAGGCGTTCAATATACACAAGTTTCACTGCAAATAAAAAGAATTGCTGTATTAATACATACTGTTTTCGAAAAAGTGCGGACAGTATGATCTCAGTATTTTAAGAGCATCTTCATTCTCCAGGGGTCTCGCGGGACCATTATCTACGCAGTTCTGCACTAACTGCGTCACCTCATTCTTGTGGCATTGACCATACATGACGCACGTATGTTCTCCATCCGCTGCGTGTATCGATTTTATCGTCGTTGCCAAAACGACAACTGCCAGCACTCGAAGTGCCGACGACATTTTTGACACTGAAATAAAATACATTAATTAACAGGATACGTAGATAATGATATATTCTTTTATTTGCGTAAATATAGGGCGCTGCACACGAGGCTGGTTTTGCCGCTAGCGGCTAGAATCACTGCTATAGGACTTGTGCTGGCTGCCGTACTGACTGATGCCTCCACTACACGCGTGGCCAGCACCGCCACTTACAGGCACTCACGAATGTGTAGAGGGCATGTTCGTCGGTGCGTGGACATCATCGTCTGTAATCGGCAGTAATCGGTTGATTGTCGGTACATTAAAGGAATGCGTGGCCAGCATCGTGCGCGCATACACACAATCGGCCAACATTCAGTCGCACGGCAGAAGTTGAGGGAGAATATGCGTGAAATTGTTTATTTATTTATTTGTTTTTGTGGTGTTTAGCGCGACAACAATGCCTACGCACGGACCAACACAGAGACTTTTAAATTTATAGAACTCTACCAAAAGAACCATGTATTTGGAATGCACTTCGACATCCATGTCGAACGGATGATAGTGAGTGAATGAACCGGCACGATTGTGTGGACGGCTAGGCAATCATCGCGGCGATGATAGGCACTTATTTGAGTGGCGGTGCTGGCCACGCGTGTAGTGGAGGCATGAGAGGATGGGAATGATGCGAGCTGGATTTCAAAATTAGAACCGGGGCTATTTTTGTGCTTGTTTCTATGCTGTCTTTTAGTAAGAACCAATCAGAAAACAATATCTTGTCACGTGAGCGACAAGGGCAAACCATGGACATAGTATATTCCTATGTCTATGGGGCAAACGTTATAAAAAAACATGGCGTCATAGCGTGTGTTCTGTTCAGAGAAAATAATCGTTCACTTTTGTTAAAATTCGAACTGTCATTGCGCACGCATCAAAACCATCTACAAATCCAGCTTCAAAACACGCATCGTGTGAAGCCAACGCATAAAAATCATCACGAGATTCAGCGCCGCAACACAGCGGCAAAACCAGCTTCGTGTACCTCGAGTATCGTAGACTCTTATTCGGAAAGTCCATGGAATCAAATCCTGGCGGGAGCAGATGTGGTTGCATCTTTCTCAGCAACTAGTTATCACGTGAACAACACGTGCTCTGTAAGGGATGTACAAAATATTTGTATTTTAAGCGAACAATCAGATCACACGATGCTGATCATCACGCAGTTTTTATTGCTATATCGGTTCTTGGGAAAAACTAGAGACCCTCTTCCTGCTGCCTTACGTCCGCAAAAATAATCAGTCATCTTGTTGAGCAAGGCCGTAGGCAGGGGAGGGGGGTGGGAGTTCACCCCCCTTCCCCGAAATCCTTTAGCCAATCCACCGTTTTATACATACTATTAAAATATTTTCGACTCTTTTTTCGGATCTGTGGATTCCACTTTTTTCGGCATCCATCTGAAATGTAACAATGAAAGATGAGTGACAGAAATGCTTCATCTCTTTCAGTCATCTTTCATTGTTACATTTCATATCATATGCCGCTTTGGAGTTGATCGCAAGTCAGTACAAGGCTAAATAAGTTTTTTCGTAACTAACAACTACATTTACAAATAATACGGATCCATGAAAGTGTTTGGTAAACTTGTCAAATCAAACAAGTTTTGAAGGGGAGTTATCGGTGTGGCGAGCGAAGTGGTCAAAAATAGTTGCTGCGGAATGACCCACTACACCTCTAAAAGTGCTGAACAGCCGTAACGCAGTAATGTTTCCCATGTTATTCACAAGCTACTGTCAATACTCGTGACGCTACCTGTGTCGACGGCGACACCAGAGCGTACCTTTTTCTCGTTGAGGAGGTTAAAAACATTTTTGAGAAACAGCATGGGCCATGGGACAGTCACGACTGACTGGATTAGCCTTGATGAGCGTTCATCGTGATGTCGAAATCAGTCCAGAGATCGTTGTCACCCGCCTTATTTCTGGTGACAATCCGCGTCGGTTGCCTTTTAATTAAATTTTTTATTTATGTTAAATTATACTATATAATAAACATGATATTATAATTTTACATAAATAAAGTTGTTACTTATTGTCTCTGGTTCAGAGCTCGACCCCCCCCCCCTCCCCCAAGTGAATTCTTGGCTAAGGCCTTGTTGAAGCTTTCCAATAAATCGAGATAAACATCGCGATTGTTTCTTATACAGGATGAGGCACATAAAGTGTTACAGAGCAACAGCACTCAAACTATTGATCATATCCAAAAATGTTTCAGACAAAAATTTTAGTGTTCGAGAAGGTCGTCATACTGGACCACCCTATTTTTTTATCGGTGGAGGCGCTGAAGCTATGTCAAGGTCAACTTCACTTTTTTAAACGAAACCATGTATTTTTTTTTCGATGACATTATTAGTGATTTTAAGACGAATTCAGCAACCTACAACACAATCCTAATCCTAATTTTTGTTTAGTTGATAATGATGCGAGTGGTTAAACGCATTTTTACCCGACTGCAAAAACAAATGAGGGTTATGTTTTCTTATTTTTATTATTAATGTAGGTAACAATAAATTATTATTCGAGAGTAAGTTTTCGTTCTTTAACACGGCATAATATAAAAACGCAAAATATTTCCTTGTTTTAAAATAGTTTGTATCTATTATTTTATTATTTATTCAATAAAAGCTGAGTAAATAACTACATGGGAACAAATTAATTTACCGGCAAGGTAAACCAGTCATTACGAAACCTGTGTGAAAATAATAAAACACGCATATGAACGCATTATATTCGAAATTCTTGCAGTACAGAAAATCATTCCACATAAAATGCAACACAGACCGGGCGCCCAAGGGAGGTTCGTATCCAATTTTCTGTAGTTCATTAGTGATCCCCACAATCACCATATCAACAAAACTCGCGTATATATTGCAAAAATTCGCTGAACAAATAAAATTCTTTGGTAACGTGCAGTCTTTTTCCACTGAAAACTTGAAAATTACGGAATGATTACTATGTCGGAACTCGGAAGATGAGAGGATATTTGCTTCTAATAATTACAATTTTTTATCATAAAGAAAACGGAAGGAAATAAACGCTAATTTTTTTATTCAACAAACGGTTTGTACCTGATGACGTCATTACGGTAACATGCTGTGAACGATTATGCTGTGACTGCAGTATGTCCGCATACAGTGTGTTCGATTAATATAATTTAATATATTTATTGATTTATTTTTGCAATGAGAGCCGCCAACAGTCAGGGTAATCTGGACCTAGTACAGGGCCAGTCGTAAGCATGTGCGATCGGTGCTGTCGAACAGAGCAGCCCCGAGCATAGATGGGCTCCGCGAGTTGAATTATTTCCCGTAAAAAAACAGTAATCATGCATGAAATCGTAATGGAATCTCTGCCTGTCGTTTTCTTGCTGTTTTTTTAGTATGTTTCATAATACAGTGTAAACTCTTTATAACGAAACTCAAGGGACCGAGCATTTTTTATCGTTATAGAGAGTTACCGTTATATGGAGTGAAGAAAGAAAAACAACCAAATTAACAATAATCTTCAATGTACTGTATACTCTCTTTATAACGAATTTTAAGGGACCGAACATTTTTTTCGTTATAAAGAATTTTCGTTATATGGAGGGAAGAAAGAAAAATAACCAATTTTCACGAAATTAATTTATTCCAAACACATATACAAACACATATACCTATAGTTTGGCATCATCAAGTGCTTGTTGAATAGATGGTTCAGAATGGTCCTCTTTATGTCTGTAAACATTTGCTGACGCCAAAATATGAACATATTTCTTCGTAATAGAGAATGGCTGTTGCGTTAGAAAGAGGGTATTAATGTATAGGTTTTAAGGTAAACCAACCAAATCGTAAAAATTTCGACGTTATAGGGAGTTTTTCGTTATAACGAAGGACGTTATAAAGAGTTTACACTGTACCTTTCTAGGTGTCATACAAAGCATGTTAACACGTACACTGCCACGGTATTTTTCACGATTCCGTTTTAAGGAGCCAATTTGATTTATCGCGTCATATTATTAAAAACTTTAATAATAGTATACAGGGTGAGTCAGACCACCCGTATCAGTCGTTTTTTTCGAAAACGGTTAGTCGTAGAGAGTTGTGTCAAAAATCTGTATTATAAAAGCCCTAATGAAGAATCGAATGGTGATATTTTTTCCCCCCGGAAAGGTCGGCTTCCCTGTTAGTTTGCTCCGAAATGTTCAGAGCTCCGGAATGTTAAATAGGATAGGTCGAAAGTGGTATTGTTGAAAAGATCTTTAAAAAATAAGCAAGTTTTGTAGGACATTTTTTTTTTTGTTACTGCCACCCCTGTTAAGTAATATTCGTTTGAAATTATTAAATTAACATGTAAGAATAACAAACTTAATTTTAAAAGTTGGCATTTAAAATCTAGTTACCTAATTAAACAATGTCACAAATGTTCAAACTGTCTTCAATTTACTTCTAAACACTGCAGAGCTCTTCCAGATATGTTATGAGTACCTGGAAGTATTTTCCGACAAAAAAAACAATTGCAATTATTGAAAACTTATTGTGACATTGTTTAATTAGGTAACTAGATTTTAAATGCCGACTTTTTGTTATTCTGATATGTTAATTTAATAATTTCAAACGAATATTACTTAAGAGGGGTGGCAGTAACAAAAAAAAATGTCCTACAAAACTTGCTTATTTTTTAAAGATCTTTTCAACAATACCACTTTCGACCTATCGTGCCATTTAACATTCCGGAGTTCTGAACATTCCGGAGCAAACTAACAGGGTAGCCGACCTTTCCGGGGGGAAAAAATATCACCATTCGATTCTTCATGAGGGCTTTTATAATACAGATTTTTGAGACAACTCTCTACGACTAACCGTTTTCGAAAAAAACGACTGATACGGGTGGTCTGACTCACCCTGTATAGTAATAAAAAACGTTTTTTTCTGTTCATTTAACTGAGACCATCTATTCATATTTTCACTCTAATGTTACGAATGTATAAATATGGCAAGTAATGAACGGACGAGATAACGCGTAGTTGGCAGTCAACGTGTTAAGGAAATTTTTGTGTGAAAATTTGAAGGGGATAAAATTTGTGTCGAAACCGACTGGCCCGATTTTTGTGAAACTCAAAGTATAAATTATTTTCGAATTAAGATAAACTTCCTGTCAAAGCAGACATTAACGCGGCCGGAGGGGGTTAAGTTATCTGTAATATCTAGCAGTCATTGACAGAAGTAATAATGTAGTACAGTCAATGCAAGTCGTCATTTATAGCTTGTGCTGCTTTTGATAGACATATTTTTCATCTAATTGCAGCAATGGCATCACCGATTTTTTTTTTCAATGCATCCTTTTGTATGCTACTTTCTTTAGAGCTTTCTATCGCCATTTTTTATACTGAATAGTGTATAGATACGCGCTAAAGTTTAAACAAAAGAAGAATTCGTAAATATTCTATATTTAATAATATGTTAATATATTCCACTGTGATGTATTTCAGCCTTCGCATGTTTAAAGTTCGGATTGTAATATACTTTGATTGTATATTATTATGTGAGCGAACTTGAAAATAAAAAAAAAAGATGAAAATCTTGCATTATTACTACCTGTGTTCAGATTAATTATATTATGTGGAAATAAATAAATAGTCAATACTATTCTCGATTTAGAACTGAATCCGTCGAAGATTAAAAAGAAAATATGATGTTAGGATGAAGAAATTCTTCGTAGCATAGGATCAGAAAAAAAGCAATACTATGTTAAACTGTGTCCTGACTATGCCGATCGGCAACGAATTTGCCTGATAACGAAGCCGACCACTATAGTGCAGCTTTGCCGATCGGTATTGCAATGAGTTCAGATGGACTACTAAACTGTGGCTATATCTAATAGCCTAGTAGTCGTACCGTGTTGTATGCGAGAGTTCTCATATTGTGCGGTATAAACGCACCGGCGGTCGCATTATTATTATCCGGTTTTATCCTGGAGCAGCTATACTAATTTATCATTGAAATCCGGAATGGCGAAATATCTTGAATACGCATTTTTTCAATGTTACTGACGTGGTGACTCTATATAGTGATTTTATGAATGATTAACATTTTTCATTACAAAATACAAACCAATGTCTTCAAGTATTTATATACTTTTACATTTCAACAAATAAATGAAATACCACAAAGTGATTCATTTTATACTTATACAATTTAATGTCAAAGTCATTTATTCTAAGAAATAATGGTACATTTTTCAACAGCAAAATGTGTACTGCGCTTGGCCAAAACTTTTCTAGCTAGGCACCGTATAATTTATTTAATGGAACATGGCTAGCATTTCATTCATAATTAATGAACATTAATTTTAGCCTCAAAACACAGTAACCTAGACGTATCTAAGTCTATTAAAAGACATTATATGTAATATTTTTTTAGGTGTGATTACTATACTAATTATATACCCAAAATTGTTACGGGACTTCTGTTTGAAATTTCATCATTTATTTTATTGCGTATTTTTGAGCAGGACTTTGGTATAACATCTTAAGCTGCACCTTTAGATTCGTATTTTTCCCGATTCGATTAGACCGACATCGGAAGAAAGGTAAAATCCAAGATTATAATATACCATATACTTTTATTCTATACTGAGCATATATAGATTAAGCTCCCATGACAGAAAAAGTTACCCCAAAGAACACCTCAAAATTATAAAGTGAAAATGGCTGAAAAACATGTCAGAAATATGTTACGCCCGCCAGACAAGTAAACATTTGTTAATTGTTATTTTTTATGAATTTTTTAATTTACTAAAAAACATGATTTTACTTTCCAAAACACCTGCTTGAAATTTATACAATTTGTAGTGAATAATGTACCATTTTTGAAAAAAATTGTCTGGCTGACAATTTTTGTTGATAAATTTGTCAGACTTCATTTGTTATAAATTATTTTTTTTATGAAAATACATTTCATAACACCTCCTTGAATTTTTTTCTAAATAAAGTTTAAGATCTCTTCTATCTAATACAACTTGTCTGGCTGACAATTTTTGTTAATAAATTGGTCAGACTTCATTTGTTATATTTTTTTTATGAAGTCTGTCATAGTAAAAAACATTTTTTCGCTGACAGACCAATTTTTATGCATAAAATAGATGTCATACCTTCTTTCAGAAAAAAATTTTAAGGTGGTGTTTTGACACGGCCCTTGTAAAAGCTGATTTGTTTATAAAAAAAACGCTGTCACGGCGCTTTGAATTGAATCTGGCATGGTAAAAAACAATATTTTGATGAAAAATGTATTAAAGTACCTATATAAAAGGGATCTACCGTATTAATTTAGAATAAAAAAAAAAATTTCTAGTTAGCAACGATTATACCATATTTTTCATTAAAATGCATTTAATGAAAAATATGGTACCTATAATCGTTGCTAACTAGAATTTTTTTTTTTATGGAACCCAAACCCAAAATTTAAAGTTTAATTTATATCTGGCTCTAGGGTCAGGTTAAGATTTCATTAACAATAACATTAACGCGAATCAAGTCGCGGGTAAAGGTTAGTACGAACAAAATGAATGCTCATCGGCTATAATTACGATTGTAGTTTGAAGTCCACTCTTAATATGCGCCTAATATTTATAAATTAAATTATATTTAAATATTACAACATGATATACTTATTCATACGTGCAGGTCATTAAAATTGTTTTTTACAGATTTAAAATATTTTATCGCCTTTTTGAAACTCGTATTGTACATTACAATTAAAAACCGGTTCAGCTACATCAAAAGTTCAAGGATAATCTCTCAATAGACAAAACGGAATTAAAAGTAAACAAAATGGTAAAAGGAAAAATTAAGAAAACTGTACACGTAAAGAAACAAACAAATCAAAACGTGAGACAATATGTTTTTTATCAGTGCAGGTCGGGGACCGTTCGGGAGATGAATAAAAAATTTCTGTATTCGAGTCTCTGACTATATGCTAACAACAAAACAGTTCTGTCTCACTTTTGATTTACTTGTTTTCTTCTTTACGTTGTCATTCAAAATTATCTAGAATTATGAATATTTATCGATATCGTAATTATGCATCATTATTTTTATTCCATAACATCTGAGCTTATGATCATTTCAACAGTAATGTTTGAGAATGAAAATTTTTTGATTAGAGAAATTTTTAATCTTGGGATCCACCCCCAGTTCTTGTATTTACGCCAGTGTGGTTACTAGCTCCGATGATGAAAATGAGATGATAAAAGTTCAGGAATATTGTTGTATCAATTGACATACCTATCTTAAAATTATCTGAGAATAACTCCCATTAGCCATTTATTTCATTTGTAGCAAGAAAACGTGTCTTTATAAGTGCTTTTGTTATAATTTTTTACAATTAAAACATAAATTAACATTTTTTGATAAGATTAATTAGATGATTGTAGACACCTTGCATATTTTATATTTTTAAAATTTCAGTTTATTTATTTTCATAGTATTTTTTAAGTGTAAATTAAATGATAACAATTATCACAACTTAACAAGCGAATATAGATTATAGACGCTTGACAGTTAAGGTCATTAGTTAAACAATCAGGACTAGGTAAATTTCAAACTACATATTGTCATTTAATGACGTACTGCTTTGCTGTTCATTTCTATCAATTTTTTTATCATCCCTTTTTTATTTTCATAGCAACACTACATTGTTACATGATTGTTACTACTATAAAAATCTATAAATAGTCATGGAAAATTCAAACCGTACCTAGACTGACAAACACTTTTATTATAATTAATTTTAAAAAAATTGAAAAAGACATTGTTACACGAAGCAAAATTAGTTTGTGCGCTATTAAAACAACTTACCCAACATGATCTTCGCATCAACAGGTAAATAAATCCACGGTCTGTGCCATGAACACACTAAAGTACCCAAAGGTCAGCTAAATCATAAAATAATATGCTTACAAACAATTAAAAATCACAGCACAATAATTCTACAATTAATAAACAATCGACACAGCTTTGTCAACGCTTCACTGCACAATAGTTTTAACAATAATAACAACAAATGACAATACGAAACAAAACTTGAAGAAGTCACTACAAGACTAGTCGCTCGATCTCAAGTGGTGTCCCCGATTAAGGCAGAAGTCGACTGGTATTCGGCGATCGCTGTACACTCTTTTTACCTTTATAAAAACTACTAACGTAACAGCTTTCACAGCCGAAAAGGATGGAACAAAACGTTATCATCCTGATTGTATTGGTGGCGATAAAAATTCATTGTTTTTAAACTTTTCTCGTCGATTATATTATAAATTCCTGGTCAAAATTAACTCGATTTTTTGATGTGAAACATCTATAGCCGCACGTAAAACAGATTTCTGACCGTCGCCACGCAATCGACTGTGCGATACCTATAGTGTATACTCCACAGGGTATACAGTGTTGTTTATTTAGCTAAATTTTTAGTGTTAAAGAAATAATTGGAACCAGAAGAATGTTTTGTTTTGTGAGGGAACCGGGATAGGTTTGAGGCCATCGAGTATGGCGAAGGCTTCCAGAAAGATAATGTTGCTTCCGTTATCTCTTCAGAACACCAAATGGTCGCTTAGTATTCTTGAGAGGAATTTGCTTCTACGCTTACACAGACGTTGAAGAGATAATGCAAACAGCATAACTTTCTCTTGGTCTTCGTGTTTCATCAGCAAACTAACCGGTGTAACACTAAGAATATAGCAGAAAAATCGAGTGCTTCCTCAGTTTTGACCAGCAGGATGTGTTTTCCATATGTAGGTAATAGTCGGTTTTATTATACCTACAGGAATTTATTCCTTTTCGTGTTTGACAAATACCCTACTCGATTTTAGAATTTAGCAGGCGACCTATGAAAAAGTGTACTCAAAGTTAGTAGATAATACAGATGTTGCCTCGTTCCATTTGCGCGGGAATGACGTTAGCTGGAGGACCCGTTCATATTTTTATCAACCTATAATGACAATATCAAAAATGTTATTTATATTTAACTAGTACTACCTATGTAAAACTCTTACCTTCAAAATTCAATTTATTGCAAACAATATCAATATTCTGTTTTTTGATTTCTTTGACATTTGTTAAATACTGTCTGCAAGTTTATAAACAATAGCCGTTTCCACGCAGTCAATTGACAAGTCCGCCGTATGACGTCATCCCCCATTACTATCCAACGAAACGACGCAACGTCTGCAATCTACTAACCTTGTAGTAAACTATAAATATCGAAGCTTTAAATTATTCCTGAGATCTAGCAGTGAGTAGTACAAAACTTGATTTATCAATAAATACTCTTCGTTCTTTTAAGCACGCAATGCAGCAAGATTAATTAAAATCGGTTTAGTCCTTCTCGAGTGAAGTTATACAATTACGAAAACACATTTTCACATCTAAGTGTCCTATGCAAATAGAGGTATCGACATCGTTACAATTTTACAGTATTGATAATATTATGTTCCACTCTATATAAATATCCTGTTACATAATGTTTAACTGTCGAATGTTGACACATCCCTATTGTCTACTAGTCACTTGCGATGATGATGTAGGTATACACGAGGGATATTCAATAATTGTGCATAGTCATTAGTCATAAAATATATAAAACCTATAAAATCGCGGTGATTATGTACGCTTGTACAGGTGTACGAAATCGAGTTTTTCAAAGAAAGTCAAATTATGGACATAACCAAATTTGATAAAAAATTTCCGGTATATAACCCGCTTTAATCACGAGATCTATCGCCATCAACAAGTTCTACAACAGCCACAGTATGTGTAACTATTCGTTCGTTCCCGAATGAGAGTTCATATTAAATGTACTATATCGAGTGTCTGGCGTGTTTGGGTTTTTCAATACGAAGCATTTCCGTTTAGCTTTCGAAAACGAGATCGGGTCGCAATTCGCGGACACTATAATTTCTTTCATTCAACGTTGGCAGCGCAACGAGATCGTTTCTCGAACATGTCTTCCCGCACTACAATTTCCAAGTTTGTTCCGTCTGTTTTGCGCAAGCCTAGTATATTTATGTAGAGATGAAACGGGTATAATATTTACAGAAGATATATTTAAAAAAGTTGAGGATCTACCGGCAAAAAATACGAAAATTTCGGCATAAGCGATTTTGTTTTTAAGACATGAATAGTTACAATATTATTATAATATAGCAAATAGTTTTTCTACTACATTATAAAAGTAATATGTATTGTAATTTTATAAATCTAGATATGGATCTTTAGATAATATTAGATAACATTGATTGTCGGGAATTCAACAGTCAACTGTCGACCACAATGACAATTGACAAAACAAACATTAAAAACTCATCTATGTACGTCAGTAAATACTAAATACATTAATATTTAGAATACAAATATAAATGACAATAATTTAAGTAGAAAATTGTTTATATTGCCCTTGCTTCGTTACTGTCTATTAGACTAGTTAGTTCTGGGTCCTAGTAATAAACAATTAACATATTTGTTAATTACTTTTTTAACGGCGTAATTTTTGAAGAGGTCGGTATTCTTTTGTTTTGGTTTTAAGAAATTACCGAGGACTTAGTAATAGTCATAAATATAAATGGCTGCCAACGTAGGTTACTCATGTAACCACCAGTAGAGGCGCGACAATCTAACGACGAGAATGCCATCTGCCGGTGCTTACACAACTGAAAAAAAACCAACAATTTCTTTTCTTTTCCGATCAGAATTCTTTCTCTTGCGTCCCGTTTTGGTCGCAGGGAAATATTTCCAACCTATTTATAACATCTACCGTCGAAAAGGAAGTTTGTTTCACAAGATTATTTTATTGTAAAAACATTTTTCGATTAAGAATGTATAAAAAGATAATTTGTGCTTATATCATGAATGGTTAATGATTATTACCACCTACGGTTTCCACTACAAAGACAAAATAAATATAATGAACAAATCAATAAGTATTTTTTACATGTGCTTTCAAAAAATGTATTTATAGATTTTATCATAAAGTGTTCGATGTGTAGATATTTTGATTACATTGTCTAGCGCAATACTAATTAGTAATTACTCTAAAGTCTAAAACAGATTCTATTTATGTGATTCCCATATAATTTTGTTCTATACCGAACATAGGAATAAAATCGCAACCGAACCATTAGGGTGCAAACATATATACTTCCATCTTTTTTTACGCCGTAAGCACTGGCGTATCCAGAAGGACAAAACAAGCACGGAGAACCCAGCTTAAAAAAATCAAATTTGCCCCCTTTTGGGCCAAAAACTGGGTACGCCCATGTTAACGTCATAGAAAAAGACAAAGTTTTTGAAACAGAGGTACTTTATTCGGATTGAATGCAAGTACACCAACCAATCCTATCATCGGAGAAATCAGGGAATTACATCGAAGAAAGAGACGCAGATATATTCTCGATACGCTTTGTTGCGTACAGTCACCGCACATTGAGTAGATAGGCAATGATTCATATAGGTTATTATTAAATATATGGTGATTCCCAGTTGCAACAATGGGCAACAATTGGCTGCAACGCAGGGAGTATCAAGCAGGCTACGCAAAGACCGGCGGGAACGGAAAAAATTATGACAATGGGACCGTGAGATCGTCAAAAATTAAAAAAAGTTAGATTTAAATATATAAATATTGTATTATAAAAAAATTGGGTTAATGTAAAGGACATCTCAAAGAAGTTTGCCAATAAAAATAATTGCAAAAAATTGATGACAAGCTACAATATTAAAATACCTACTGATATTAACGACGTCCGTCTATCTGTTTGTTTGAACGCACTAAACTCGAAAACTGTTCAATCGATTTTCATGCCGTTTTCAAGAATAAGTTGAAAATATATTTAGATAGGTTTAGGCTATGTCTCATTAAAATATCACAAAAGAGAGGCTTGGCAATAAACGAAATAGTAAAGCGGACAACGCAGCGCTCCGGTAAGAAACAGTTGAAATTACCACGTTGATAACTTAATAGATAGGATGGATGACGTATGATAAATTGCTGTAAAAATGTTATTTTGATATTTAAAAAGAAATTAGTCACAATTATACAAACACAATAACCACGAATATATTATATTTTCTGAACTTTGTTTATTTAATTAGAAGACGATTTTAGACTGAATTTCAGTTTTTTCGTATTAACTACATTTTTCTATTATATTTTAATTATTATGATATATGATAAGGGAACGTAATATTCGCGCTGTTACATATTACTCATATACTTTTAAATGTATGATATTACTCTACGCTTTCATACCGGGAACTGAACCCGCAGTCTTGACGTTTGTGTTACGACTTACGACCAAACAGCAGCTCGGTTACAGCAGCTAGCGTCAACCTTTTTTTGTTGTGTCGTATGACATATTAGCTCTCACATACATGACCAGAAGCATAACTCGGAGGCGATGTCTTTTAAGTCACCACCGGCGAATTCGTAACCTTGGTTTCAAGTAACAAATACCTAATTAATTTATATATATTGACGATTTTGTTTAAAAACAACGTGAGCCATCGTGAGACGCCTGGTGGATGTAAAACGTAAAAAGCGAAATTCTAGTAACTAAATTTCGCCGTCAATTAACAAAATTCTAGTAACAAAATATCGCCCTGATGTAACTAAATTTTACCCAGTAAATAAATTTTGTCCTGTCATCTAGTTGTCGCTTTTAATAAAAGCCAAGTTATAATCCAACGCATACACAAATTAAGTGTCACGCGCTGTCATCTAACGAAATACTAGTAACTAAACTAGTAACTAAATTATCTTGATGACGCCTTCACCTAAGGCCATGTTTAATCCAACGAATAGGGGCCATTCAAGTATTACGTAAGCAGAATTTTAATAATTTTTGACCCCCTTCTTCCCTTTGTCAGCAAAAGTAAGCAAAGCTCTTATGCTTACGTAAACATCGGTAAGTATACATATTTTTAAATTTGTTCAAGTTTCTTTATTGTTATAAATAAATATAAATAAGTTAAATAACCATCTAGACCCCCGACCGTCATGTCATCAAAAATAAGCTAAGCAAAGACCCCCTCCTCTTTGGTGCTTACGTAATATTTGAATGACCCCATACAAACGTATAATAGTCTGGGAGGTGGTGTCAAAATTTATCAGTGATTTATCTCCGACTCAAATGTAATTAATTGAAGAGTTTAACCATTACTCTATTCGAAATCGAAAGTCAGTCAGCGCTCCCGCGGTGGGTGTGGGCGTGGGAGGCTGTGAAACTCGTCGGAAAAAACTATGAAAAAAAGTGATAAATCTGCTGATGAAAATTTGTTAGATTGTAAATAATTGATGTTTAAACGTGAAAATACTCGTCAGTCACTTTCCCGACGGGGGAAACATCGTCAGTCAGAGGTTTGAAGCTTTTAAAAGAATATCAATTGCTCAATGTTTGAATTTAAAAGCGATATTTTCAGAACGAATAGTAGGAACTGAAACATTCTATTCCTACTATTCGTTCTGAAAATATCGATTTTAAATTCAAACACAGCAATTGATATTCTTTTAAAGGAAATCATTCATGACTGACGATGTTTCCCCCGTCGGGAAAGTGACTGAGGAGTTATTTCACGTTTAATCATCAATTATTTACAATCTAACAAATTTTCATCAGCAGATTTATCACTTTTTTCATAGTTTTTTCCGACGAGTTTCACAGCCTCCCACGCCCACACCCACCGCGGGAGCGCTGACTGACTTTCGATTTCGAATAGAGTAATGGTTAAACTCTTCAATTAATTACATTTGAGTCGGAGATAAATCACTGATAAATTTTGACACCACCTTCCGGACTATAACGTCCTCCCACAAAACGTCGTCCCATAATAGTGTAATACCAATTACACGGTTTTACTCCCAAACAAACGCGCTATTAGATTTTTCGCATCAACAAAAAGTTTAAAGGTCACGAATATGTAATCCGGACAGTGCAGTGTAAATTCCAGATTGTTTAGTTTGCATATGCGAACTTTAATTTTTACACGCCTAGTGTAGGTACGTGCATTTGTGAACCCGTTAAAGCGTCGCCGTTCATTGATTCAACACCGGTCAATCGCGTGTCCATGATAATTTTATTTTTTATGCCACAATAATAACTGGGTGTTCCCTTTTTAGATGTTAATAATTTATGTATAGGTAATGTTTCAAAATTATTTACATATCGATACACTTAAAAATTTGACGGAAGAAATGGTATAGTGGTGACCCATAGAAATAGGGGATAAAGAAAATAATCTTCGTAAGATCGATCCTAAAAATTAGACTGCATTACATACAGTGCGTAAACTCCATTTAACGTCACTCGATATAACGACAAACTCCTTAAAACGTCGAAATTACTTAACTCTAGTTGGTTTACCTTGTTGCTCATACAAATGATACACTCTAAATAACGACAACAAAATGTCATCATTAAACAATAAACAGTAGGTAGATACTTCTTTGTTATTTTGTTGCTTTGTTGTCGGCATTATGCGTACCGAAAATTCTAAGAAATTCGTTCTTTTGTTTGTTGCGTTTATCTTTCATATGTTTAGCTCAGCTGCAGCTTATCGATAACTTATCATGTTCTTAGTTGGTAAGTAATTGTAATTTTTATATATTGCTAGCGGTCCTGCCCGGTTTTACCCGAGTGCAAAAGAACGAATGGGGTGTGGGGGACATGAGTACGCACATACATCTTACTTTTACCGAGATGAATGTTGTGTCCAAATTTCATGACGATCGGAGTTACCGTTCAAAAGTTTTTGTCGGGCGGACAAATTTTGAGTTATGATGCTCGGCTCCTATTGGTCGTAGCGTGATATTTATACAGCCTATAGCCTTCCTCGATAAATGGGCTATCCAACAAAAAAACAAATTTTCAATTCGAACCCTAGTAGTTCCTGAGATTAGCGCGTTCAATCAAACAAACAAACTCTTCAGCTTTATATATATTAGTATAGATGAGTAAATACTAAATACATATTATTATAGAAAAATAATTAATGGATTACTTCTTCTTTACGTTTCACGACAATTCTCAATAACGCCACAAAGTGCACAATCGAGTGTCGCTATATAGTTTACACTGTACCTATTTGATTTATATTTTTTCACATACTAGTGTAGCTGCGCGCTTCGCACACCGGAAGTTTGGAAAACTTTTGTTTTACAGTGAGTACACTCATTACTTGTAAGTACCTTGTAAGATTGCCAGAATCTGCGGCTATTGATCGAATTGTTCGAGATCTCGGAAGCAACTTCGCGATAGAAAAGGGAATCAATCTATAGGAAAGCCACACGAAAATGGCTGCCTACATGGAGAGAAACGGCAACTTCACAACTGTGTTTTCCTTTTTCTCATTTAGATAATTTAATAATAATAGTTTTTTGTCTGCGAACTGTAGAAACCTTCCCTTAAATTGCAGTCATATTATGTTGTTAAAATGCCTATCTAAGTCAACATGTAGGTATATAGTTTTTTTTCCAGAAATCTTAATGTCACGTACAAATAGATAATAATTTAAATGCAAATTCCTTGTAACATACACGGCTAAACATTCTTTACGTGTTTATCAAAAAAGAAAAAAATGTGGAGGTGGAAAAAATATAAACTTTGATAATTAATTGGATGAAGACGATAGTTTTGATATTCGAAAACTACAAAGCTATTTATTGAAATTATTTCCTGAAAAAATACAAGAACGTATAGACAGCTATTGTAGATTATAGACGCTCGACTACTGCAGAGATCATATAACATCTAAAATAGAAGAACGTTTGTTTATGAAGCGCAGAACTTTTATACTGTTTGGAATACGAACCGATCACTAAATGCGACTATAGTGGAGGATCCAGGTGATGGGCTGAGGGGGCTGCAGTCCTCCCCCTTTATGCTCTATATAATATTTTAAGGTTCTTTTGAGGCCCTTAAAAAAGTTTTCAAGCTGCACTGTACATTTAATTTTTTTTCTGTGGGAGACCCCTCGGTCCCTCCGCTGCATAATCTATCGACCCCCCTCCCGAAGTGGAAGGCAGCCACCCCTTTGAAAATCGACTGGATCCGGCCATGAATGCGACTCATCTTCTAATATTACGCGGAATAAAATAAAATATTGATCAGTCGGGTGTGTACGGAAACAGAGTATACATATATCATAGCGCAGGAAGTGCGCCGCCCAAGCTCTCGCAAAGCACTGCTATAAAAATTACACGAATCATTTCGAGCCCTTTTCGACCCCCCTCTATCTCCGAGACTAAATACGTTACACAACTGATTTTTTTCAGGGGTGTTAACGTTACCATAAAGAAGAAGTAGTTTAGTTGGAATAGTTTCCAAGATACGAGCGTTCAAAAATCTCGATTTTGGGCATTCACTGACTGACTGACTTTCATAAAGAAGATTATTTTAGATGGTTCTGTAACCTCCTCCACCTTCAAGCAAAATTTTCAAATCTAAAATCTTATATGTTTAAAGGCTAGGGATTGGAGCTAAGGTTGAAGGTTAGGGGATGAAGCTAGGTGTTGGAGACTGAAGGACGAAGGTATAAGGAGCTGGGTCTAAAATAACTTGTTCTTTGTATCGAGCTTGGCCTTTTTTCACATTTATGTTTTTGATGGGATATAGAGTCTGTGTACTGTGCTTACACACGCTAGATACAGGGTGTACTATTTAAATGACCAATGTTTGGATTGTTGGAAAATACAAAACTAATTATTGATCTACGTTATGTAACAGTAAAAAGTTTTAGCATTGACTCAGAAAACAAAAAAAAATGTCAATAGGTATTTTTATATAATTTTTATGTCGCTAAAATTAACTATAAAGCTGCGAACACATTTCTCTGTTGTGCGTTGCGATTGTGCAATAAATATGTATATCAAATGATCACATCTTTATGATATGCTTTTTTCTAGACTGAGGGGGAGGTAGTGTCTGATAATTAATTTGTTACAAGTGGGTAAAGAGAGCTTTAAAAACGTATTACATAATTTATTGATGGCCCCTAAAATAAAAAGCGGGAAGTACAACATTTTAAAGACATTCTGTATAAGATATCTTAATGCAGGCTTACCTTTATGTTTGACCTTCTAGTCTATCTTCGTCAGGTTTTATTGATATACATTAACTGTCGTCAATGTAAAACTGCTTTAATTTATCTTCAAATATATCTAGGTCAATGATATTTTTAACAGTTCATAGTCATAGATCTTTAGGCAAATAACTGAAAAATATCAAAATTCTGCATTACAAAAAGTATTAGCCATAAGTAGGTACCTATATCATTTATCTTTACATTTTTTCAAGGTTCATACACATAAGTAGCATGGTAACAATATACATGTTTGTAATTTCGTTTCTTATGGATTTTTCTGCTTAATCTGTATGTATGATAGCTTTTCCAGATTTTTTTCTCTTGTCTTTTTTGTAGAAGCTTTACTCGAAAACGACTGAACCCATTTTAATTAACGCCTTGATATGGCATCAGCGAAACAAAAAAGAGAGAGGGGGATAAAAAAGTATTTTGTAATTATTACAATATGGGCATCAAATAAAAGCTAGTAAATAGCCAATTCCAAATATATTAAATAATATATATATAATAATATATATAATATAATAATATACAAAAAAAAGTAAAACATAAAAATGACTACCTAACTAATATAAAATAAAGAAAAGAAAAATTAATTATCAAAAAAAAAAAAAACAAGAAACTCGTCTGTACAAAAATGAAACTAATAACTAAAAAGCGGAAAACAAGTCGGAAAATCTCAATAGGCAGCGGGCAGGGACCCATTTAAAGACCCCTGCTTAAACACTTTTTTCTCCGGTTTTAACGTCGATGTATGTAATCACTAATCAGTAATGGTCTGACGGAGCTTTAAAATAATAATGAATTAATGCATTTTTCAATGATTACGACAGTTGTAAATTACTTTATAAAGGTTTAAGATAAAAAGAAAGTACAAACAACTTTCTAATTAATTTTTTGAGTTTGTTATCTTACGACTCAAGTGAAATTGATAAGGTTTCGATAAAAATAAATTAGTAATATGTGTAATTAGCACCTGTATTTGTTTGTTACTTATTTGTAAATAACAATAACTCTATAGAAATTAAAAAATATTATATCTGCAGGTTAATGTCTTTGTTCTTTATCATTATCCATATTTATGTCACAAAATATAGATACAAGCTAGAAATTCCAATGAGAATTAGAAAATATTTCACAATCGAAAAAAAGAATGTCTTCCCCAGACGCTAGGTATATCGATGTTGAATTATCCAAAATGTGATTAAGAAGGGAAACCTGAGTTGAATTCAGAAACACAATTACTTCAGAATGAAAACACTCAGATATAAAATTTCTTCTAAACATCTAAACTAAACAATTAAAAAAAAATAGAGTAGCACTATGTTTATAAGCAGTGTTATAGTGACGTCCAGAAATAATAATGGAAACTTTTTGAGGTTACAGACAGTATCGTAACTAGGGCGGTGCCCAGGCACAGGGCGCAGACCCTGCATAGACGCAGAAATGACCAGACCAGAACCACGCTTTAATCTTAGCTCGCACCAGGCGCATAAAAGGCTAGTTACGGCACTGGTCACAGCTTCGGGTTTTTCTTCGAAATTTTCTCAGGTTTAATGTTTTTCACGCAATTTTCAGATTCGCAGGAATACGACCTTTAAACTCGTCGGTAAAAAGGAAAAATGGGTAGACAAGGCATGGATTTTGTATTAAAGATTAAAATATTTTGAGAGCACCTTAGTCTCGCGTAATTTATGACTTGTGCATTTCAAACTGAAATAATGCCTCATTATATCACAAAATGAGTGTTCAACACCTGTATTAATATTTAATTGTATTTTAGTTGTGATTGCGTGATAAATTCTTTTATTATCAATAAACGTGTCAGTTACCTTACCAAGATGATTATGTTGATATTTCTTCTAGGGATTATTAAAACTATACATTTTTAAATTAGTAGGTATGCTCAAATAAATACCTATCCGATTTTAACACGATAGATAATTATTTAATTTGCTCTTCGATATTTTTCATTGTCATATTATATAATAGGTTCGTTCCAAGTAGCCAGCAAACGGTTTCGAAATCGTCACCCGCATGCGCAGTTGCTAAAACGTGTTCTAAAATCGCCACTAACAGCTTCGTTTTACCTACTGCGCATGCGGGTGCCGGTTTCGTTACTGTTTGCTGGCTGCTTGGAACGAACTTAATATCCTTCCCCCGATGTTATGTCATCTTTGACAGAATCCTGATCTTAACTCGGATAAGATTTTAGATACACAGGTAGCCTCGTTAACGAATGTCAGCTGGAGGACCGTTCATATTTTTGATGTGAAACATCTACTGGCGTGTGGATGGGCCTAAAAACGTGCAAATGCCGTGATGCACGACTCTATTGATGCCGTGACGCTCGATGCTGTTCATGCCGTGATGCTCGACTACTAGAATCTCGTATACGATGGCAGCTATAATAATTAATAGTTCGCAGATACGAATTTACTTACTGAAGGATGTTTGTAACGTGTTGCAGATGTTGGATTGAGAATAAAATTACAGTTAAGAAAAAGAAATCTTTTCTGGGATGTATTAAGGGATTACATTTTTTGCTTTGCCCAAAAGCAAAGTTCACAAAATAGAGTTGCACTGCCTAAATTAGTAAATACACTAATATTGTCGACAGGTTTTTTCACTGCGGTCTGCGACCCGAGTTTTATTAATTAATCACGTCACAAAAATGTGAAATACAAAGTTGCAATTATCTTTTACTTTCTCAAGTGGTCAATAATCATTTCTATTGTGGTCCAAATTACTAATCTCTATAATCATTTCTTTTAGACAAGCGTAAGTCAGGTGTTTTTTTTATTATTATTTTATAGGAACAAATCTATACTTTAAACACCTGTATTGGCATTATTGATAATTTATAAACAATGTGCAATATTATAGATTTACTTTTGACGTGATAACGTCTTATAAATTGATGAATCACCAATCTTATAAATTGATAAAACACCGGCTGCATGCACGAAAAAGTGTAACGTTCCTAACGCGTAACGTTCCGCCTGACCCTGTGCGTGCTTTTTGCTAATTTCTCGCTCAATTTAAATCAGATCGGTTTGAAACTAGTCTTAAACGAAAGAGGAGAACATTTTACATAGATTTCGTATAACAGAATTTGCCTAAACAGTTTTTTTATACAAATTTATATAGAAAAATAGCTGTATAAATGCAACATGAAAACGGCTGCATTTCTAATGTTTAATTCAATTTTTTGACATTAGTATTTTGTGAAATGCAATAACTAATTATTATTAGAACATAATACTTTGACAGTTGCAAACGTCACTTTTGACATTTCTTATCATTCCGACACCAAGGATAAGCGGATTGAAACCAAATTTTGGGAGGTTTAGGTTATGTATTACGGAATACGTTATCACGTAAAACTATCGTCCGTAAACCGACTTTACAGACAACCAATTTTTTATAGATATAATTATAATAGGGATGGGATAAATCAGCTGTCACAAGTGTGTTCTGTGAATTCTAAACCGTTTGTTGGCACTACAAAACTCCTCGGACGGTTTGAATTAGGTTCTAGCAGTCTAGAAAAGAATGTTATTCTATGAACTAATTGTCTCCTCTAATTAAATTTATATTTTAAAAGCGTAATGTTTTGATAACAGCAGAATTTTAAATATAACTAAAAATTCTTATTTAAAAATATCTCGGATCTTATTCAATTTCGGTAGGCTTATAGAAAATGGCACTGTATTACTGAGTTCGGCATTACACACTTCAAATGCTCACAGAACTAAAAGTTGAGCTTATTTTTTAAAGTGAAACTTTTATTCTATCGCCCCGAATTTTTCTGGCCGTCTGTTGCATGTCGCAACACAGGCGGCCGCGGAGTAGGGGTAAAGTGAAAGGCGCTCGGTAGAGCAGCCAAGGCCAATATGGCGGCGCCCATGGTTAGCATCAGCTGACCGTGTAATATGTATAACACATAGTCAGTCTGTCATGCGGGCAAGTGCAAGTGCTGTACAGTGTTTACATGTTTTTATTCGTCTATTTATGTGAATATTGTTGTTTATAATTAATCGTGATGGGTAAGTGTCTACAATCCAACGCCTACAATCCAATAAAAGTTTCACTTGCGTCGTGGTTTCTTAAAACCACACAACTGTTTTTTTTTTTTATTTAGGGTGTCTTTTCCTGTTAGTATAGGCCGTGTGGACCTAAAAAGCGAGTTTTTAGAAAATTTTGAAAATCTAAAAAAACGAGTAGATATTTTTCCTTAGATAATAAGTCTTAGTTTGTTTGTTTTTTTTTTGGACAATTTGGGAAAATCTTTCGGATCCAATTCGAATTCCGTAGGTTTATAGAAAATGACACGTTGAAGTCACAATCTGTATCACTTACCGTTTCGAAGATAGATAATCATTTAATAATCATATCAAAATGAGATCAAAATTTCAAATGAAATTTCGATATACAATCCTTTAAAAAACTCTGTTTCAGATATAAGCCATTCATATATTGCATTATTTAAAAAAAAATTTTCATGCGGGTTAAGTGGAAGAGAAGCTTAGCTGAACGCTGGGTATGATAAAGATTATTATAATTATTATTATAACTTCTCTGGTATTTACTCATTTGCTGTTATGTACATGAAGAAATACACGAAGTAAATTCGAAAATAAAAAACAGCAAGATTTTTTCTATTTTTTATTAAACAAAATTACTTGACACCATTTTTATTTTTTTACAAATTGTCATATTCTCTTTATTTCCAAAACAAATTTCCGAAATACATTATTTGTTACACCATTGTCAAACACACAATATAAATTACTAAATAAGAGGAACTAAATACACAAAATGATTAGTTTATATTTTAAAATAGCTTAGCACATTATATACAGAAAATACTGTAAAAATATTAATGATTATTTAATGGTCAATTTCAACTACACGCCTATTGTATACAAAAAATCCTTGCCTTAACAATGCCTACTGTTCAGTGTTCAGGTATTGAAAAAGTATTTTTTTTTTCAGTTTGATTATAATCGATAGATAGATTGTAGATTATAGACGCTCGACAATTAAGACCATAAACGTCTATTTGTTTATAATAATTTTAAGTATCTATTTGACGGGGCGCTAGGGGGATGAGTATGTCGTAGTCACGGATGAATTAACAATTTATTGCATATTTGATTAACACTATTATTGCGCCGTCAGTGCCGTAACTACAAGAAACAGAGTCCCGGGCTGAACTAGAAAAAGGAGCTCCGATTTAACATTTTCAAACCGCAATCGTCTCTAATCCAAAAACATTTTCTTTCGCAAAAATTGAAACCTTGAACATTTATAGTATTAGATATGAGATAAATAATAATGATCAATATTCAGAATTATAGGTAATTGTACTAAATTCATCTATCGAAGATTTGATCATACACAAAATTTCGGAGATTTCTAGCTTTGCGAGGTCTGAGGAATTATGTATGTGTCAGTAGTTATGTAACTGACGCTATCGCTTCTCTAGACGAGCAATTTCCGACTTGACGAGTTTTTAATCACGATCGTAAAACGAAAATCCGTATGACGGAATTGTTGTATTCTTAATATATTTGTAATTAGTAAAAAAAAAAAAACCTCGGGAATTCATCGAGCGAAAACATGACAAGTCATAATCAAATATAAAATAAATCAGTATAATATCCGAATCGTTACGACAAAGTTAACACACAAAATGCCTAATTTCAATGAAAAAATATTGAAACAATTGACAGTTACAATGAATTTAGAAGTCTTCCAATTTCGTTGAATTTTCAAAACAGTAATTTTTTTTCGCAACGAATACATCTAGTCAGAGATAGTGCCTTATGGAAGATTTGAATCATCAATTTTTAACAGACACTGCAGATTATAGACGCTTGACAACTAAAATTATTAGCAATTTTTGACATACTATTTTCAACATTTTACATAGTGTCCGACCGAAATTTCGGTTTCGGCCAAAAAACTGGTTTCGGCTGCCTATCCGGCCGAAACCGAAACTAAATTCGGGAGGTTTCGCGCTGAAATATGGTGCAGCTGCGAGCGACGAAGTGTCTTTTATGCCTGCGCGCTCCACGTTTTTTTTTCTTTTTTAAGTTTGAAAGAAAACTCTTTTTATTTTGAACTTTCCCTTTCGATTGAAGTATTATTTGCATTAAAAATATTTATTTAGTTGTTGTATTTGGTAGGTAGGTGTACTTATTAATTTTAATTTTATTGTAGTTCGTTAACAAGAGTACCATGCAAAATGACTAAAGTTTAAAAGAAATAATTTTGTTCTCAAAATGAAAGTGTTTTCTTTTTTTTTTGTGTGTAGTGTGTACATACCTAAACATATTTATTAGGTAAATATTTTTTACTAAAAAGTAATTTTGTTTTATAGCTTTTATTTTATTTCATATTAAATAATAAAGCCTGATTATGATAATGTTTACTTTATTTTTCACGAAAAATTCGGTTTCGGTTTCGGCCGTAAAACTCGTTTCGGTCGGACACTAATTTTACAGATTAAGTAATTACGTATATTGCCTACAGTCGAAGCTGTCAGTCCACGTATCGGTCGCTTGAATCGTTTTATGCGTCTTGTGCGCGTAAAATGCGTATTTTTTTGAGAAATTAAATCTTTTAAAATACCTTCTTCAACTTGACTGTAGTTTCACGTTCGTCGTTTATTGTTATGTATTGCATTTATATAGCGCTTTGATCGCTATGAAAGTTTAGACAACACCAATTTTGCTGCTGCAACTTCTTTGATCTGCTTCAGTACAACTTTTTACAAGTATTAAACAAAACTTAAAAGCCGTTTTTTTAGGCGTGATAGCTTTAGCTGAAGCGCTTATATACACTTTCTTTTTTATTTTCTGACGCTCTCGTACGGCACCAGCTCAATTTTCCGTTTGTTTTATTCGGACCTGCCTGATCAATCTGACAGCTTCGACTACATCGCAATTTTTTATATAACAGGTTGAAATTTCAACTTTGTTTAATGAATAAAAAAAAAAAAACCCCTTTGCACTCCGGGAGTGCCGGCAGAAGTGAAAACTTGAATATTAACGTCTTACGAATTTTCGATCAAAATGGTTTGTATCATAGATTGCATTTTTATGTACGATATTTCAACGCTAGATGTCTAACGTTGTATAAATAAAAGTTTTCGTCTTACGCATTTTCGATCAGGACACGTGACCCTGACGCGAGTTTAACATTTTTTACCCATTACAAAAAAAGTGTACAACGCCGCTAAAGAAGTTTTCACTTCAAAAAAAATGATCGTAACAATTTATTGTCAAAAACGGAAAGATTATTTCCATGTACGTGTATTCATATTTAGGCTCGAGATGCTCGACGATACGCCATTTTGCTTGTCTAATGTATCGTATCGACAATAATATAAAAATCAAATGAGTTGAATAAATAATCCAATGGATTAAGGAATATAAAGACGGAGCATAAGCGCTGTTCGTAGACAAGGTGTGCTCAGAACGTTAGAACAATTTTGATTTAAAGATTTTATTGGTTTAGGTGTGCTGCAGATTTGCAATCACGCACATGCGCCAAACAGTAACCAATTAAAAGTAAGCACAAATAAAGGTTCACCTTTCAAACGTTATATGCTCCATTCTTTTATTCTCCAGTCCTTGAAATAAACGGGCAAATCTGATTTTACATTCATCCGATGTCCCAAGCCTATTGATTTTTAAAATACATAAAAAAAGAGAGAAAAGTCTTAACGATGGCACTTAAAGTCTATGGCCAAAATATGCATCAAAAAGTTTAAACAAAAATGTGAGGTAAAAAGTTATCTCAGATTCTAGAATAGAGCTGCTTTTGTTTTTCTACCAATAAGTTCGACTATTGTTCTAAACTTTCTGAATTACAACTTTCAAGTTTAAAGCATTCTGTTTAAGCTAAGACATTTAGAAGTTGGCTTTGTTCCGGTATTGCCAATAAAAAAAAGTTGTTGTCTCGAAGTAAATATGAACAAACTAAATATATGTGAAGTATATGTAAGTGTCACTGAACCTTTAAATAAATGCCTACTAAAATATTGATCAGCAATATTTTTTTTTGTTAAAAAGAAGAAAAAACGATGAATGTCTTGTAAGTTGTGATGCATTTTCCGTTATTTAAGAATAAAACGAAATATATTTTCAAATAAATGTAATCTTTTACAAGAAAAATATATTACAATATAATAAATAATTTTCAATTGAATTTATATTGATTTAATATAAAGAAAGTAAAGATGATAGATATAAATTGTTTAGTAAAAAATATGCCGTTATCAAAAAATAGTTTTGTTTCTACTTGTTGCCAACATAAAACAATTGACGCAAATCAAGTAGCAATATACGAATAAATGCAATTCAAAATGCACTAGCACAAAACAAAAGAATGAAGCTGCAATGTAATGTTTTCTTTTGTTTTGTGTTAATAAATTTGGAATTGCATATTATTATGAATAAGAATAGGCCTAATGACTTATAAGCAAAAATAAAATATCACAATATTAAAAAAATCAGATAATACAGTCTCGTATCAAATAGCTGAAGATTGTTATAAATAAATATTTTTTTTTACGTTTAATAATGAAGATAAGTAATATCAATCTAGTAGTAGTAGTCTTTTCACAATTGTTTAACAAATAATGTTTTCCTAAAATATTTTGAAAAATACAAAAACACTTCTCACGAAATAAGTCATGGATACGCCATTTATACAATACAAAAATCTCTTCTCAGAAATGGCCACGACTCGATATTTATTAACAATAAATAATATTATCTATCGGTTTTTATACGTTTAGGATCTTTCGTCGATGCATTGATATTATCGATAAAATTGTTCATCTGCTAACGATTCGGTTAAAAATCGTAGTCAATAATTTTTTATTTTTATTAAATAGCCCGCGTAGGTAGTAGAAAATCGTCGCTGTAAATATGTTTATTAAAACTCTTTTATTAAATTCACCTTTATCTAATGGAATCTTTTAATTTAATATTCGTCGACTCCAGACGTCTGAATAATTTGAACTTTTGCACACATCTTAAGAACCCATGACAAAACAATAATTTACATAGTCATTTGAGTGTTGGTTTTTGGGTTTATAATTAATGGGTGTTTTTTTTAGAGGTATACAACTTTAAAATGAAATAAAACACGTAAAAATAAGGTTGCTGGCCACGTTGTTGGCTTTGTTTAAAATATAATTTTATGCCATTTATGTTTAAATATGATTTCGGGCATATGGGCGCCACGGCTGGCTTGAATGAAGCGCAATCGGGAAGTCCAATTTTCGATCACTTTATCGAGCATCTGGGGCCGTATATCGCCAATAGCGCGGCGAATGTTGACTTCCAAGTGATCCAACGTCTGTGGTTTATCGGCGTAGACTAGTGACTTCACGTATCCCCAAAGAAAGTAATCCATAGGTGTGAGATCAAAATTTTGCGTTGAAAAAGAGGATCAAGCTGAATATTGTTTTCGGCCTATTCACCGAACGACGGCGCGCATAATGGTCACGCGGCTTTAACTCTTGCACAAGCTGGATCTTGTAAGCTTGTAAGCCAAGATCTTTTCGCAAAATCTTCCACAACGTGGATGGGCACAGTCCCAATTGCTGTACACGACGGCGTATCGACTCATTCGGGTCCTCCTCAACACTACGCACCACAGCAGCAATGGCATGTTCTGTGCGCACTGTATGGCGTCTTTGTGGATGCGTATTATCAACTAGAGTATGCGTAGTTCGAAAACGATCCATGGTTTTCCGAATAACTTGCTCGGATGGACGATTATGTCGACCGTAAAATGGACGTAGCGCACGGTTAGTTTGGCAAACTGAACCATAATTTTCAAAATAAATTTGCACAATTTGCAAGCGTTGTACTGATGTAAGGCTATTCATGGTGAAATGGCAAAACATACTGACCACAAATCATCTGTCAACTGTCAAATTAACTGTCACTTGAAACGGTGTTGCCAATTTCAAAACCAAACCTCCAAAAAAAACACCCTTTATTATAACTAGAGTTTAAAAACAGCAAAAAAAAAAAACATTCTTTTATAGCAATGTGGACTAAAAAGTAAAAAATAATTTTTAGTCCTCATTGCTATAATTGAGTGTGTTTTAAGCTCTATTTTTTTAAATAGTAACATATATTTCTCTGTTTATTCAGACATATTTTAGAATTTTAAGATGCATTCAACTGAGTACAGACTTAACGCAGCAATAATATATCGATAATATCAAAATAAACGTGATATCGATTACTGATATTTGATTTGCAAACATCGTCCCATAGTAGTTTCAATAACCTGTTTTGAATCTACGATCTTTTTCGAAAAAATGTTAACTACAAAACGATTTTAAGATTTACGTCCTTTTTTATTTCACAAAAAAGAGATCAGCTAAAGAGAAAAAAAAATGGCACAACAATAGTAGAAGAAAAACAAATTCCGTACAAAAACAAAAGAAATCGACGCGATTTTGTTCTTGTGAGATTCAATTGTTACCACAGTCTGACATAGTAATAATTTTCAGATAACAAATATGAGTCGTGCAGGACAAGGAGGCAATTACTGTGTGTGTGTTTTATTCACTATATCAACAGATCACTCTGTCTTTTTCTACTACAATTTAGTAACACATACGTTATACTTTTACAGATAGTAGTGGGTGCGTGCTTACGGTTACAAATACATAAGTACAGGCCGTTGGCTCAACTAAATTTTCATTCAACTTATATCAGGATTGCAACCGCGAAAACTTAAAATTTTACTAAAACAATCGACTGTTTCAAAGAACGCGCGCTCGATCTCTCTCTCAGGATTGCAAGTATAGAAAGGTACAAATAACACATTCTTTATTTCTTCAGTGCTTTCTTTTTCTTTCATTAAATGTCTGAGAGTTTAGACACTGCCAATTTAGATCGGCATTTTTACTACTGGAAAATGGGGGTTTGTAATAGGTGAGCTATGGAAACATATATACAAAGGCATGCTAACGATTTGTTCGTTGCATTTTATTTATGCAGGACGAAAATTTTGAAAAAAACTCTAATATTTGAGAAATATCAAACGAATTGTTGAAGTGCGGTTGCTCTATTTAGACCACATGAAACGTTATACGTGTAACGTCAAAATAGCACAGCTAAAATAGAGTCGTTTCGTTCTGCATAATAAAAAATTCATGGTAATACCCAGGCTGCCTTTCACAATGTCAAAAGTTAGTCCGAAACAAGTCTTTGGAGCAGACGTCGGCAACCTTTTTCGGGTTTCAGGTCGAATTCAACCAAAATCTAACTATTAAGAAAACTGTTTTTATTTTAAAGTCAATTAATGAATATTAAAATCAAAACATAGAAAAACAAAATGCCCTATTATTATTTTCTCAAAATGTTCGTTTCATTTTTATGTTATATAATTATTAATTATATTTTACACTCAAGAAGTGGGTCACTTGAAATTATCAAACGGGTCACTTGGTGACCTGTGGGTCATAGGTTTCCGACGCCTGTTCTGAAATCTTAAGTGTCTCATATGAATTTATTACAAAAAACCAATATATGAATTAATCTTAACGAGCTTAATAAAATTCTGCAAGTTTTTTTTTTCTAAAACAACCTTCCGAATCATTTGTCGATTTTATTCCCAACCAGCATCTTTGAACGTACAGGTCGCAGGTTTTCCATCCTTCATTTTAATGCTACGTCGATTTCTATTACAGTATCTACTAATTTTGGATATTTACAATCACATCTTTTTTTTTTAACTAATTGCCGTCCACCTACATGCCTAAGGTCACTTCAATCTACTTAAAACCGCACGACCTGCGCTGAAAACTATAAACAAATTAATATCGTTCTCGTATTACAGGCGTTACTTCGCATCGCATTGCCTGATATAAGTTGAATGTCAATTATGCACTGTGTTCATCAAAAACACTTTTAGTTTTGCGTCAGTACTGAACAAAATTTCTAATCATTTTCTGTAATCTTTCTCAAAATTGGTTACTAAAAACAGTTCAGTGTTGATGATTAACAAACATGCGATGAAGTCACTGTACATGTTTACCAACCGTAGATTTTCTCACTTCATTCAACAGATGGTACCACTGTTTATAAAAGACGTGTATGCAAAAAAGAGCTTTCTTAATCATCATGAATCCATGTAATCAACAGGAACCCAACGATTACGGTTATGTTAAAGCTAGTAAGCTAATTTATTGAAATGAGAACTTTTCATATGATTATAAATCGTTCGCAATGAGCTGTAGATATGGAGTGCTAGTCTGGGTTGCGAGACCATAACGACGGAAAGAGATGGCGATAATTGCGGTAGCTATTCCGTCTTCATTCAAAAAATTACAAGACGGGCCAGAAAGAGACAAATATATACCCTGTTTATCGCCTTCTCTTTCCTGTCAGTTTGTATGTACAATAGTATATTAGCACTCCATATCTACAGCCCAATGTCCCATTCGCAGGGAAATTTACAGAAATGAAGTTATAAATATGATTAAGGCTATGTTCCGATATGCACTGCGACCACTGTACAGTGTGACGTCAATTTAGTATACTGTGAACACGTTCCTTTATAGATAGTTATACTGGTAACTACTTAAAACGGAACGCAATTGAAATTTTGACGCAGCGTTCAAATGAGTGTAATAAAGTTTTCTAGTTCATTAAAAAAGAACTGTTGTTGGAGTACTGTCAAATTAAAAATATCTTAATTAATATTAATTGTAAATTGAATTTATAATATAATAAAAGTAAGTAGTTTTTCAATAAAAAGAATATGTTTTAATGTCTAATAAGGTTATTTTTTGCAATTCTTCTTGTTTTAGTTATTAATTCAAACTAATTACAGAACTTTATAATTTTTGTGATTAAACTGTAGATTGTTTATAAGACGTTAGTCACTCGAGTGGTTTTGACAGATCACGTGATCAAAGTACTGCGAGTACCTTACCTCGAAAACGCCAGTGCTCACAGTAGAATATGCCGGCGATTTATGACGTCATATATTTTCCTAGGGCACTGCGGCAGTATACTGGCAGTCCATAACGGAACTAATTTTTCTACAGTGATAGCACTGTGCAGTGCTCGCAGTGCATATCGGAACATACCCTAAAAAATAATAGTTGATCCAGTACTGAGACAAATACTGTATATATATATATGACGGATGGACAGTTCACGCCACGTGTGATTTGCAATGCATGTAGCCGTTCAGGAATCGTAAAACCAATTAATGTATTATAATAATATTAAATGTTAAAACAGTCTAACACTGCATCGAGTAGTTTAACATCATTCTGATTGATTATATTACACGAATATAATGACAACACATTAAAACTGTCTCGCATCACAATCGTGTCAATGCATCTAGGAAGTATGGCAATTGCAGATGACAAAAATCCGTTCATATTCAGAATCGGTTACTCAAATACATGATAGTCGATAACTACCCAATTGTTGCTCAAAATACTAAGTTTTATATAGTGCTGCCAGGTTTAGGTAAATCATCGATTAGTTATTTTTATTTTTATCATACTGCAGTTTCAAAATAAATGGCCGTGACATCACACTTATGCTTCACAATATAAGTGGCACTGTTTCATGCACGATGCGGGCATATAAAAGCATACCGTGCGTAAAAACAGTGCCGCTTGTATTATAATGTGAAATTTAACTGTGACCTCACTGTCAACTATTTTGGAATTGCACTATAGGAGAAATTTATTGAAAATCCAAAAAATTTAATAGGCCGAGCTAAGAAAGTGAGTCTGATTGGCGTATAACCAAAACATTTTTAATATTAGAAAAAAAAATGTAGTTTTTTTATGTTAGTATTTAGAAGCATCTCATAAATTTGAATGTTTCTTCGAAAATTTGCGTGGTTCGATGGTATAAAGAAGTTGTGTCACTCTTTATTTGTACTTTGCTTCGATTTTAGTTTTGTTCGCAAAGCTATATCAAATAAAGAATTTAAAATTCTAGTATTATTTATATAAGTTTCTCTAGTTAATTACAATAAATACTTATTGATATTTAATAGACATAATTTATTGAACATTTTTAAATAGTAGCACCCCATTTATTTTCATGATGATATATACAATAGATTTACAGAGGTTGCCTCGTTCCATCGGATAGTAGTAGGGGGATGACGTCATCCGGCAGATCTGTCAATTGATTACGTTGCAACGGCTGTTGATTATAAACTTTAATGACAGTACTTAACAAATGTCAAAGGAATCAAGACAGAATACTGAAATTATTTGCAATAAAATTAATTATTAAGGTAAGAGATTTTCATAGTCCTAGTTGAACATAAATTACTTTTTTGAGACTGTCATTATAGGTTGATAAAAATATTAACGGTCCGCCAGATGACGTCATTCTCGCACTTGCGCTGATGGAACGAGGTAATCTCTGTAGTCAACTGTATGCAGTTTAAGTTTGTAACACAAAAAAATGGCACCTATTAATTATTAGTATAAGTATTTTTAACCAATATTATTTGTCAATGAATTTGTAAAATAAGAATCATCAGATAATTATCGAATAACGCTTGTTTATTGGGTTTTTATTGATAACGATAATTATCGAGTTATCGGTACTCAATCCAACTCCGTAATCAATTTCATTTCAATGGCTACTGATGCGCGTTGCTAAAAGTTGAACCGATACAAATCTTTAAACGGTTATTTTATGGCTCGGCTGTAAAATCATGGCAGTGGTTATTTTCAAAATCGATGATGCGAAAACCTCGAGACAAATATTAATAAAAAAGTACTTTCTATGGCGCTTTAATATTGACGATTCACATCGATATAAGCAATTTTTTATCAGTATTTTCTACATTGCTATTCTCTGTTCAAAATATCACAAATGTTTAAATAATTTTGTTACTGTATTAACGTTAAAATTGTAGATTTTATATGTAAACGCTTCAACCTTTTAAAAGGGTTTTATTCATATGAAAAACTCATGTTACCGCTGACAGTAATACTTTTAAAGCTTTTGGTATGTAAATAATACATAAACTGATCAACGTTAAAGAAATGTCTTCTGTATTTCATTGTAAAAATAATGAGTATTAAAATTTTGAATACACAATATTTAACAAATTTTTCGACTTGTATTTGAATCCTTTTAAAAGTTTTTAACGAACTAAGCCATAAAACTCTTTATTTTTGAAGTGTTTTTGCGTTGAAAATTTTAAAATTACGTATATTTTTCAGTAACTTTGTAAGTTCATAAATACTGAAGTTTAAAACTTGTATCGATAAAAGAGTCAACGTTTTTTGTTTGCTGGGTCCTTACAGGAGACGAGCAAATTTTTTTTTACAGTCAATGGCACGATTGTGACGGACATTGTTGTTGGTTTCTGTACAATTGTCCATATTAATTAAATTTATATATAATTTTATCTTAATATTTATATAAAATATTAATTAATAATAAAATAAAATAAATTTTATGTAGACACCTAATTCGTATTTATGTATAGAGAAAACATAATAAAAACTAAAAATAATTAATCATCATAATTTATATATATATTTATATATATTATATAATCGTTAGTTATCGATGCATTATTACTCAGTTTATACCGATGACTGATTTAGGTCCGTTTAATTATAGTATTATTACATATAATCATTTAGTATATGTACGTAAACATGAGTATTAATAATTATCAACAGGAAAGGGCAATTCTTCTTAAATTCTTATTTGAAGGACAAGTGTTTTTTTTTTTATATATATAAATAAAATAAGAATGTTCCTTTTATATGTGCATTCTCTGTTTAAATAAAATAACACTACGGAAACGTGTGTGTTTTGTTATAGATTGTTTCTTTTTTTTTTCTTTTTTTGTTTTATACACACTTCTATTTAGTCACGGGCGTGTCTTTCAATGTAGTACTCGGTAGGCCGTGCGTTCTGACATTTGCAGCGCCTACTACGGTACATCGTTCACAGGAATGTACCACACAATTAAACAATAAATCGTTTGTTCAAAAATCAACAACAGATTAGATAGAAAACGCTCACCGCATGGCGAACCACAACAACAACAACGTTGCCGAGACGGCACACGATGAAACCGAAGCAGCCGAGGCACCGCCCCGCGTCAGGCTGCTCTTCTCTATATCGTTCGGATGCTTATTATACGGCTTGACTTTCTTGGTCGGCTTCTGTGTCGTCGAGACGGGCGCAGTTTCAACGAGAGCAGTGCTCGGTCCTGCGGGCGGACCGTCTCGAATGGGCGGAACGGGCGAGGCCGTATCTTGAGGCGGCCATTTAGGCCACGGTTCGGTGGTGATCGGACCCGGCTTGCTCGTTGTCGGTTGGTCCATGTCGTGAGGATACCACACTTTGAAGACAACTTTCATGTTGTGCGTCGTACATCGGCCGCCGATTCTACGATGCAAATCGTCTCGCGACGACGTCGAAATAAAATAATAATCGTGGCCTGGCAAAAATTCTAGGCCTCCGGGTTGCGGCGTAAAAGGCCGGAACGTTATCGTGAAGTACATGAGCTTAAACGGTTTATCGCAAACCGCTATTATTCTCGGATTCGGATTTGTTATTCTGCACGTGTCGTACTCCTCCTTCGAAACGTTGTATATTATATATTTTTCAGTGTCCTCGTCCCTAGTTCCGTGTGCGTACACCGGACATATTATATTCATTTGATCGTATTCGAATCTCGAATTGCCTTTGTTTATGTCGAAAATGTGATCGGTATTGTCTATGCGGAACACCGAATTGCTCATGTTCCAATGTATGAAATACGTTTTGGGTCCGCTGCCCGATAACGAGGTGAGATGAACTGCCTGTAAGCACAGGGCCAGCGCCAATACGAACAGAACACAAGCGGGGAAACGTGACGAGCACGGCCAGCCGGGAGGGCAAAGCGCTATGCGATTGACGGCTTGCGACATGGCTGCAGGAGACAGTCAGATTAACCTCGACACCGTAAGCAGGTAGATTTGATATTTTTTACTTGCATCTGAAAACAAAACACAACGATTAATATTTAATATTTTGGTGACTTTTTCCCGATATTTTTAGATACTTTTTGAACTATATTTTCTGTAAAATTGCATAAAAACGTGTCTCTCTACTAAATTAAAATGTATTTTAGAACGCTTTTATTAACTACTAAGACTAATTAATTAAAAACATATATAAGTCAATAATCATAAACCGTATTGGTTATGAAAAAGTTTTTGAGCCTCTTCAAGATACTTAACAATTTTAATTAATGCAGTATGTAATTACAGACTTTTTTTTAAAGACTCCTTGAGAAATCAGTGAGTTTGAAATGTTCCTCTTCCAATAAGACTTATGGAAGAAAAATGGCCAGGGAGCCGATCCCATTCTTCCCACCAACTAAACAATCACTCGTAACTGAACATTTTCCCAAGTCCCAACAATATAATTTTCTTTTCATCTGTACTTAATATGTATTATAAATGCGAAAGTAACTGCCCGTTACCGTTTCGCGTCTAAGCCGCTGAACAGATTTCAATGAAAATTGGCAAGGAGATAGATTTCATCCCGAGGAAGGACACAGGCTTTCTTTTATCTAAAAAAAAAAAAAAAACACCGAGGGGGTTGAAATAGGAGATTGATAGAGATATGAAAATTCATATTTAGTGTTTAGGTAAGAAATAAATATTTGTTTCAGTGTTTTTGGAAAAAGGGGGGAAAATTGGGGGTCAAGTGACAGTTTACAGTTATCCAAAATATTACTAAATTACAAAGTAAAATCTGTCATCTGTCTGCTCGGGACCTCTGCGTTTCTATACCATTCATTTGAGTACAATGAAATTTTGGTGAGTGGTTGTGCGCGCGTCCATAAGGCTTCTGGCAAAAAAATCAATGTGTGTAAACATAGTGTTTTAAAATTTTAAAGACTCCATTACTTTTGTCACTAAAGTGTTTCATCTCAATCGCGTGCGAATCCGCGGGTAGCAGATAGTATTCTTTAAAAAAAACATGTTCATCTAATATGCTAGATTTTGTTTGTTGGCCTACTAAAGTCCATTTTGATTACGCAAAGAAAAAATGATTTTCGCGCAATTAATCTAAAAATTAAAGATGTTATCTACATTTAACATCTGGATTGCATTTATATACATACGTATTTTCTTATTTACCTGAGAGTGACAATTTTTGCAAATATCCTCTGAAGCGATTTTATTCAAAATCTACACAGATGTAAGCTAATTTCCGACATGAAATACAAAACAAATCGCATGATCCTAACCGAAGACGAAACATTTCAACACATACACACACTAAGTCGGACAAAATCAGAAAATGGTTTCAAATGATTATACTCCGAAAAAAGATTTCGGACTGAAACTTTTCTACCATAGTAGAAGCCAGAAGGTCGGAATGAATTCCTAATAAAATACCGTCATCTTTAAAAAATGCGCGGTGCGCAAAAATAATAATTGAATATTATACCGAATTAACCGTAAACAATGAAAAAACAATATAATCACTATCAGGAAACTTACTGTTGATAAAACATAAATAGGCATAATAGCTCACCAATTGTTTTTCAAAAAACAAAGAAATTGATTTATCTATAAAATAAATTAACCGATTAGTGAAACCAATCTTGTTTTTAATATCGTTATTTTGTACGTCAAAAATCAATTACTTCAAACAAACACTTCGATTTTATTACTGAGATCATAAAAAATGATTGCACAGACTTTATACAAAAAAAAAAATAGGGTAATGCCGTGATTCAACTGTTTCAGCGGACTTCAACTACAATACTTGAAAATGGCGCAATCAAAAATGTTTTTAGAAAATTATCTATCGTAAGTTAAACAAATGCTCTATTTACTTATGTAATTTTTTTGGTTTGATGAAACTTGCCCATATTTTAAAATGTCCAGTTACTGTTTGTTTAGCGAATAAAGATTTCACACCGGAAAAATCAACAATAATTGATCGTAGGATAAAAATGCACTGGACACTTTTTGCACACAGAAAAAATACCCTTGGACTATTTCGTATTCTTGAATTTTTTCAAAATATCTGTGTCTGCATCAGCATTATTCGAGAACGGCTGGACCGATTTTGATCACTATTAACAAATATGTTTCATTTATCAAACTTCAAAATAAATAACTTTCTAGGATGTAGTTTCTTTTAAAGGAAAAAAAAATAAAATAAATACCTGTTTCGGAGTTACAGAAGAAATATTTTAGCGGACACAAAAAACGAAACCAAATTGACGGAAATTCAATACGTGATTGATTTTCTTTGTTTGAAAAGATACATATCACAGTAATTTTTCTAACAGTAAACAGGATATTATCACTTATCAGGCTTATTATCAGGATCAGTTATTATCAACATATCGATTATTCCGTATCAAATGATTACTCAAGTTACTGGTAATTAGTAATCTGAGCAAAAAAAGACGTGGGCAACGGAAAGTGTTAAATATCAGCTGTTGTCTAAAAATTCCGCGGTGTACCATCAAACATAAATCAAAACAGTGACTTTAAACAGGCGGTTTCATTTACTAAACTCGTCTGAGATTTTCTTCTATTCGCTCTTGAAGTGCGCATTGATAGTCGGTCGAACTTTCTTAAGCCTCCACTACACATGTGGCCAGCACCGCCACTTACAGGCACTCACGATTGTGTAGAGGGCATATTCGTCGGTGCGTGGACATAATCGCCTGTAATCGGTTGATTGTCGGTACATCAAAGCAATGCGTGGCCAGCATCGTGCGCCCGTACACACAATCGGACCGGCACGATTGTGTGGAGGGCTAGGCAATCATCGCGGCGATGATGGGCACTTATTTGAGTGACGGTGCTGGCCACGTGTGTAGTAGAAGCATTAGGTGTATTACAAAATACAGTCAGATTTGAATCGCTAATAATTACTCGACTAATAATGCGTGAACAATGGTTGAGCCCACAGCGGATAGATCGTGTCTGTAATCTGTACGTGTTTGTCGTGTAGGATTTGTTTTGCCCGTGAGGTAATTTCTAACAAATAAACATTATAAGCATGCATCTTGTATAGTTTATCTGCTAGGGCTGTCCGTTGCATGAAACTGCAGTCAAGAGTGCGATGTTAAAAAATTCGTGCGTTTAAAAATTCGCACGTTCACGTCCACTGTGAGAGGAGCTTAAGATGTGAGAATCATAACGATGTAATGTGATATATTATTATGTTATATTATTCGATTAGACGACGGGGATACATAAATCAATCAATGTGTAGTACCGCTGACACCGGTCACATAAAACAAATAATAAATAGCACTCATTCAAATAAAATTTTTGCATCATTTCAATCGATTGTGAGTCATTTGTGCATATGTAGTGTCATAGGCGTGCAGATATTTTTTTTTTCTGATATTTTTGAAGTAAAGCTTTTTTAGGCGCGTTTTGTGAATTTGTGTTATATACGAAAATCTTGACGTTTTTGCGAGATCTAAGCCCGTTTATGCAGTATAGCATAATAGCACACCTATAGATAGATAGATAGATTTATTGGTTTTAAATTATACAGAAAGTTAAAAAACACGTCAAAAAGTACATACAAACTAAGGCAAATTATTTGCCTCTAAAAATTCTCTAACAGAATAAAAGCATTCCCTAAGTAGGTATTTATAAATAATTTTTTTAAATAATTCTAATTTCTTGTTCCTTGTTTCCATAGTTAGTTTGTTAAATAATTGAATTCCTAAGTAATTAGGGCCATATGTGGTGTTTTTATTATGGAAAAGAGGAACAAGAAAATTTTCTTTGTTCCTGGTATTATATTGGTGCAGAGACATGTGATCAATAAAGTTCCCTGAATTTTTTTTAATAAACATCAAGCATTTATTAATATACTGACACGGTAGTGTTAAAATATTTAATTGTAAGAACAACGGCTTGCAACTATCCCAAGGCTTAGCATTACACATGATTCTTATTGCTCTTTTTTGCAAAATAAATAGTTTATATGCAGATGGGGCATTGCCCCAAATTTCAAGTCTATACAATAATTGAGAATGGAAAAGGGCAAAGTAGGCTGTTCTTAGAACATATAGATCTACATTTTTTGATAGTTGTCTGAGCAAATACAGTGTTCTTGAAAGTTTACATTGTATGTTTGTTATATGATTCTTCCAAGTTATTTTACTGTCAATGGTAAGACCAAGTAAATTAATTGAACCAGTGCTAACATTACCAAAAAATCGCAACATAACGTAAACAAATAGCAATGGATTACCAAGTCCACACACTGCAAGTGATTAAGTATACAGAAGTCAGTAATTGAATAAAAACAAATAAAATCGTAACTTTATATTTTGTAATTGTACAGTTTTAAAGATTCCTAGAGAAAATTTACATTTTTCGTCTGTTTATCTGTATCTATACAGTGTCAGTATAAATACAGCTGACCGGTAATTGCTCGTATTCCTCTCGAGAGAAGAAACTGTGGCTAATTTGGAATGATTTAACCTCTATCACTTGGGAGTCGGAAATGGGTCATTTTCGAGAAAATCTACTTCGGTTTTCTTTTTACAAAAATCCGAATTTTGGGAGTTAAAAATTAAAAAAAAAATATTCTACTTTTTTGCCTGAATTTTCCCATGATCTGATCGCTTACTAATCGGCCAACCTTCCTAAAGCTAAAAACTACGAAATTTACTGTTAGATTTTATGTTGTGTGTTAAAACTTACAATAAAAAAAAATAAAATAAATTTTTTTCACAAAAGTGTCATTATCATAATAAAAAAATTAACTCATTTCCGAACCCAAGTGATAGAGGCTAAATCAACCCAAATTAGTCATAGTTTCTTCTCCCGAGAGGAATACGAGCAATTACTGGTCACCTATATAAAAAAACTGTAAACCCAATATATGTATTGTTTACATGATTTACTTCAATCGCGCGTAAAGGTTACATGCACACTTTTTGTTAATGATCATTTCGATCAGGGCCGTAGCTATAAACAAGTTTTCGGTAGGGCACAATTGTAGACGAACTTTTGAATGGCACAAAAGGCAGGTAAAAATTATGAGAGTTGGGATATTTCTGGATGATGCTTACTTTCACGGTAGGACATTATCGGTGCTGTTTTTGATTATGAATCGTTTAAAATATTTTTAGCACTAAATTTCGTACCGAAAATTGGGAACAAATATGATAAACGAATTTAATTATCCTGAAATTACCCCCGCTTTGCTAAGTTAGTAAGCCGCTGCGGAAAACTTGTGCATTGATTAGATATACACTATACAAGCTGTTACAAAGATTTTTCAAGTAATAAGTGTTAAAAAAGCGAGAGCATGTACTTATGCACGCGGCGCGTTATTTCTTTGGCGTGATTAAAAACTAATTTTCAATTTGCATGCAAACAATTTACTATAATAAAATGACTGACGTGAGATTAGCATAAAAATAAAAGCTATTAAGCGCTACGCGCATGCGAGAATGGTCTCTACCTCTATTCTAACGGTAGCCTTTTTCTGGGAGTAGCTTCGTCCTGTTAATTTTGATGTTACAGTGTGCGCGCGCATCGTTTTTACTCTCATCATCATTAACGCGCCAAAAGAATTGCATATAAATGTACGTAATGTACTGATTATTGCATTACAGATGATGTAAAAGAAAATGGCCTCTTGTTTCATCAAAGATCATACATAAGCTTGGATGGGGTATCTATTTTTGTCAGTTTTAGACCTATTGTTGGTTACAGACGCTCGGCAACTGAGTGATAAATATATTTTATATAAAATGGGAACGAAAAAATGAGTGTGGTGCCGATTTGAGTGTGTTAATTCGCACACATTGTGATGAAATATACGTGATCGTTCTCTTCGTTTTAATGAGGGGAAGTGCACAATGTTTCACCGCGATGTGTGCGAATTAATACACTCAAATTGGTACCACGATTTTTTCCTTCCCGTAATTTATATATGACAGGGCTGTACAATTTCAGGAGAAATCCATGTAAGAACCTCAATAACGTTCAAACTTAAAATTTAATGAATTACGGTAAAGTTTGACCACTAGTTATTAGAAATGTATTTTGGAAACATGTTTTCTCGTCTTGAATCTATAGTCTAGAATCTAGATATACAGAATCTGGGCCGTAACTACGCATGGGCAACAGGAGCACGTGCCCAGGGCCCAGATGAAAGAGAGGCCCCAGAAAGTTGTTCAACAACTTTTATGGAACCTGTCCGAATATAGAAGCCTACCTTTCCGCTCCCTACTTAATGTTCTAACAGCATAGTAGCTAAAAAAAGAACAAGAAAAATACACGTAAATTTAAAAATTGTTCCTACAAATCAGTGGAAACATACCTAGCTAAAAATTTATTAGCTCTGTCCAAAATTTGTTTTTCTGATTGTACTACTGCCTAAAACTATTATTTTGGGGAAATGAGTAGCTTTATTTAATTCCTAAACTTAAGGTGGGGGGGGGGGGAAGTGACGAGGTCTTGCTCAGGACCCCAAAAAGCTGGTTATGGCCCTGTACAAAATACTCGTAATGACCACAAAAAAAGACAGCAAGAAAATAAAATTGCTGACAGAGGCCCCGTTAATCTATAGTCTATACTAATATATAAAGCTGAAGAGTTTGTTTGTTTGGTTGAACGCGCTAATCTCAGGAACTACTGGTTCGAATTGAAAATTTGTTTTTTTGTTGGATAGCCCATTTATCGAGGAAGGCTACAGGCTATCAGCTAATATCACGCTACGACCAATAGAAGCGGAGCATCAATGAAAAATGTTGCAAAATGTAACTCAAAATTTGTCCGTCCGACAAAAATATTTGAACGGTAACTCCGATCATTATGAAATTTGGACACAACATTCATCTCGGTAAACTAAGATGAATGTGCGTACTCATGTCCCTCCCACCTCATTCGTTCTTTTGCACCCTTTGCGGGACCTCTAGTACTTCATATATATTAATGGACGTTATATCGACGAGTTAAACTTTTTTTTAATTTCAAAATAAGTTAAGTACCTCTTTCATCTTTTCTACACCGAAAAAACAGAAAACGAAACTTCGGTGTAGGTACGTATTTACATTGACAAACAAGCTTACAACAAATTTTAACACATTTAGAAAAGGATTTTTGTTACACTTTGTATAATTAATTAAGATATTGGCAAACAGCTCGCGGTTCAATTAAACGCTGTGAACCTCAAAGATTATGAAAATTACTATCTTCCGAGTTGACGAGGTCGTTTCAAATCAACACCAAATTTATACAAACAATTTAATTATTATTAATTACTATATTTTGATTATTTTAAATCAATTTATATCATTTTAATTACATTTTTAATAACCAATATTCTGAACTAATATTATACAGAGGAAACGTTTGTTGTTTGTCGCGGGTAATCTCAGGAGCTACTGAACCGATTTGACAAATTGTGCCACTTCTAATTCAAGTAACATAAGCTATATTTATTGTATGAACGTAAACGGAGTAAAAAATGTAAAGCAAGTCGAGGATCCAGCTCGTAATTTCTGAGCCAAATTGGTGTGAAATACGAAATGCAGTAGTGTATCATGTATGAAAAGATTGGTAGTTTTTTGATTATTTCGTTGACAAACTAGAATGTACCCGAGCGAAGTCGGACCAGAAAGCTAGTAGGTTTGCAACAAAATATTAACATCTGAAATTTACTTTTTTTTGTAAACTTCATGAGTTTCTTGGGTACCTCGAATGATACATACATGAGAAATTGTTTTCAAAATTATTGTCTGTGTGTGCTAACATTAACCACGAGTCGGTCGATTGATATTGATGAAACTGGATACACTGTCAATTATTGGTACATACGGGGTACTTTTATTATAGTGGTCCCGTCAAAACTGACAATAAGATCAAATCTGTGGGTAAAATTGATGTTCACGCAAGTGAAGCCCCAGAGAAAAGTTAGTATATGATAAATCTAAAAAAATCTCTTATTTTAGTACTTATTAGGCTCTAACAAAAATGGCCTTACTTTATAATTTGAAATATAGACAAAATTGGCGTCTACCACTTATACGAAAACGTTAGTAAAAACATCAAAAACGAATATAATTGAAAAATAAACAAAACGATTCTAACTTTTAATACCTATAAAAATAATAACTGAAGTACTATCGTAATTTAAATAGTTATATGGCCAGTAATACCCATAACTTTTTTAGGTCACATCTAAGATTATGTACTTGCAGAAATGGCTTTATACAGGAAAAGTTATAGGTTCATAATATGATTACTATTTTCAATTATGGTTTTATTATTACGCATTAAATATACAGAAAATTATCGAAACGTCTTACAAAATAAAAATAAAGGTACATGCATTCTAATAGGCAATACCTATACAATACTGAAAGAAAATAAACAAGAATAGATAATTTCACTAATGATGAGATGTCATAGGACAATAAAAATGAGGTTTCCATAGCTAATAATTGTTAATTGTCGAAAAATTAAAAGACACACCTCGATTATTGAGATTGATTACGGCTTAAGAATGTTGAGAATAAGTTTCATAGAAGGAATTATAGGTAGTTGCATATACACTATACCTGTACGTACGCCATTCTCTATCACCTGTCCATGTCAAATGCAACATAACATTTTGTTATGAATCTCTTATCACATTAATTACATAATCGATAACTTTAATTTATGTAATCACATATACACTCACTTGTTTTTATAAATGTAACATTCACATAACTTTAAAATTATTTTAAACTGATTGAAAAAAATTTTATTACTCAAAGATATATCGAATATTATCTATTGTTAACTAAATGCCTTTGTAACTGGAATTTCTAGTTTGTATTTGATATAAATGAATGGATTTACTCAATTTTAAGACTTACTATTGCAACGCAGTACCTAAAGTTTCAACAAATATTAATAAATTAACAAATAATCGTTTAATTTGTTTAAAATACATTATACAAAATAATACACTTCGATCACTATATGCCCACATTCCATTGCCATTTTGTCACTGGCATCGCTACGTTTCTTCTTATTCTTCCATTAGTAAAAAAGTGATACCAACCTGTGTTGCGTAATATACCTACTCTGCATTCTCTTTCGCGCTGTTTGAAATCCGGGTTTGTTTAAAAACACAAATATTTTACAAAATACATAAGTATTAAGTAATTGTATTATATAATCTTTAAATAAATTTTTGTTAATTTAGATTTAATTGCAAATTTTAGGTGAAAGCTAAAAAATCTTTCATAACCTTTTCGAATTCGCGGAAAACAAAACCAGGTTGGATTTCTTAACTGCATTTTGTTTTTTTACAAATCATCCAGAAAACTAACTTTGTAATTTGAAATCAAGGTAATTCAGGATTGACAGTAATTATGGAAAAAATATTTAATAGTATCAATGATATACAAACGTTTATAAAGTAGTATTTTTACAACCAATAATAAAGGTACATTATCATTTTTATTAAGAAAAAAAAAAACAAAACAATCTCTTCTTTTTACAAACAACTGATAATCAATTAGTTAATAAAGAAATTAAAATGAATACATCTTTGAAAAAGAAAATAATTCAATAATCACTATTTTTCTAGAGAAAAAATTATGCTGATTGACATATAAAACGAAAATTGCTGTCAACATTACATAATATATGGATATGGTCACATGGTGTTTGCTTAGAGCTACATAGCAAATCCAATCGAAAAAGTTTGGAGTCACACTAAATACTACATTAAGAATCCACGACTATGGAGCAATGAAAAATTATAATATGACACAATGACCTAGTGTTTGTAAACATAACGCATGAATATAGTTGCAGCTCGATTGTATCAGCAAAGTAACCATGGAAACGATAAACAATGAATGGTTTACTATAATAATGTCAATTTATTTAAAATGATTTTTTTTTTAATTAATTAAATTTATATCTTTTTAAAGCCTAATAGGACGGATTTACACACTAGTGCTATAATAGTGTAATAAACCATAATATTATAGAATGTCGATCATAAAACATAGGTGATTATTCGATTAAAGGAACGCGGATGATGGTACAGAAGTTCCGTAACTACAAACTTTTGATTCGAAATTATCCTATTTTTGATAACGAGGCGAAAGCGTTACCATTTTAATGTTAATAATCCTATGCTATGAAAAATTCACATCCGAGGAGAAAAATACTGCATTAATAATCGATACATTTGGCATAAATGCGATGAAAACAAAAGTTAAAAAATTGTCATTTTTACAAATGAGTATTTTTTATACAAATAAATTTTATACATTGTTTCTTTTCGTAAATAAAAAAAAGTTATCAAATTTCTATGAAAAAATAGACAAAAAAATGTAGACAAAGATTATAGACGCTTAAAAGCGGAAATCATCCGCGGCAATTAAAAACACGTAGTGAGGCGGCACCAATCAAATAAAAAATTTCCATATAAATGGAACTCAGTCGAAGGAACTTATTAATTATTCTTGCGCAAATATTTCAAGTTTATGAAATTATAAATGACATTTTTATATCTAACTTGGAGCCCACAACACCTACGTTAGGAGTCAATCAGCTTTAAGATTTTCTCCTTCAACATTTATACACCTAATGTTCATGGTGCAGATGTATCGTGTATTCGATAGAAACAGAAACATCAGAATTAAATAACAAAATTATTGAAAGAACTATTATAATATTATAGACAATAACTTTTTATTTGACTCGTTTCAAAACTAATAAATTATTCTTAGATGGAAAATTACGAGATTGATCATCCATTCAAGTCAAGGTTCAACGCGAATGCGTATCGAAACATTGATTAAATATGCGGAGATTATCCAGAATTATCGGACAAGGCACAAAAAATTTTAATGCCTCCGTAAAAGTTTTCTCAATTTTACTGTACTTTAAAAATAAATACAGAAATCGTTCGAAGACGCATTAGGTTTCGGTAGTAAACCAAATATTACCAAGCTTATTGCTGAGATTCAGGATCCGTGTTTTCATTAATTATATTATTATTTTATAGAAAACTTAATTGTATATTTTTGTAAACGGACTTTATACTAAATGATACGTGCATTTACAGAAAATAAATATATTCATTTTATTATTTTTTTACTTTCATTATTAAAACAATGATTTGTCTGATCGTTTCAACGATCAAAACATTCAACAAATAAAAAAGGAACTTAAGAAATACTTGTCTATGATTTTATTATATATTAGATAATTCTACGAATTTTAGTTTGCGAATCGAATTCAGCCTTGTATTTTTTTAAATACGTTTTTTCGGTCAAGGGAGACAAAAATTGACCGTTTCGATTGATCCCAGTTTTAAGTTGGAAATTTTAGAAATACTCTACTTTTTATCATTTCTGAATCGATGTTCGCAAAGAACCAAAGATAAAAAAACCTCTAAATTTATCCACAAAAAAAGAAAGAAAAAAAAAACGCTACAAATTATTTTCCTTAACAAAATCGAACCTATACGTGTTCCAATTAATATTAGCAAATTAATTCTTCAGCTGCGATAGCTTATTAACTGAATCGTCAAAACTTAACAAACAAATATCCTTTCATTTATCAAAGGTAGTCATGTATTCAAACATACAACTCACATTAAAAATATATATAAACCACCCGAACAACCATTTTAGTTGAACGCTTCTGTGATGTGTGGAAAACGGATAGAATAAATTTCATCTTCTTTTTCGATTACTTCGGCATTATAAAGCTTATTTGGCTCCAAAAGCGAACTTAAAAGTTCACTTTGACTAGCTGTTAATTCTTCTGGTAAATCTGTAAGAAAAGGAATAACAATGGAAGTGATGTTGTTAATGTCTGAGAGCTGTCAATATTGTCTCAACATAACTTATTTTCTTCATACCTCGATTGAAAGTACATACTTTCGGCATCAATTGTAAGGCAGAAAGTCTAACATTTACGCGTTGGTGGGATTACACACACTGATGCGGGAAGTACATACCTACGATCGGGCGGCAGTAATGAAAAATAATCTGTGATTTTATATCCTGGTCACTTCTTGTCACGGTATTTCTCAAAGAATAAAATTCTGAACATTTCCCATAGTAGAACGGATACATGTAAGTAGTATCAGTCCTCTGTCAGCACTTGTTTTGTCAACAATTTCTTTGACCTTAAGACAGCCAATTAAAACCGTGTTTGATATATGTGATAGTCGTCAGTTCCTTCTACTGCGAGCAGTATAATATTAGAAACATGTTTTTTTTTTAAAGCTAGCACTGTGTTGCTTTGTGTAATAGACAAGCTTATCTTAAATACGGCACTGTGCGGGCCTTGTTTGTCGTCCTTAAGTATGTAGGTAACACCAGTAATAAAACAGTATGCGCGTGCCTGATCACTCTGCAAGCTAACACAATCTGCGCAGCTCGCCTGCGCGATTTAAGTACTAATAGAGGACTAAATCTACTATATGTATTCGTTATACTATGGTTATAGGTAACCATTTTTAAGAGATCGTTAAATTTCGTTTGAAAAAAAAAAAAAAAATCCTGTCATATGTAAAACGAAATTGATACATGCGTTAAATCATCATGTAAATCAAATAATCACGATGGAGAAGTTCCACTTCTTTCAAAAAGTCAGATACCGGTCCAGTCCTGGTAAAATAGCTCAATCCCTACCCAATAAAATTGAAAATAATAAATACCTAATATATTACAAAAATTAGCTAACGCCTTCGGGACCCCAAACTGCGGCGGTATTTTTCGACACTCTTCAGGCTTTACGTTCGAAATGTTGCCGAAATCGATGAATAAAACTGATACTTCGCCATCAGCTGTAGGCTCCGATAAGCACAATGCACGATACCAAAAGCCTAAAATTAAATATATTTTTTTAATGTTAACAATGCGCATTCCCAGCGTTACTAACTGTTTTTGCCAAACAGCAGGTAAGTCCTATAAGATGCGACACTTTCAGCGATTTCTTCGATGTTTAGAGTATTTTTAATTGTTTTTAGAACTTATCTACTGCTTGGACTGATATGGATTGTGAATGATAAGTCATTGCGATTTGCTTGAGGCATTTTCAGCGTCATACCGATGCGGAACCATTGACTATTTAGCTATGGAGTAAAGCTAACTTCACACTTATTGTCAGGATCTCTGATAACTCAAACACGCTGTAGTTGTTAAGTTCCTCTCTTTCTCGGTAGATTATGTCGCTCAGACTATCTACAATCTATATAATAAAAATCAGCTACTGATTTCGCTGCACAGGATTATTACCTTCAAATTGAGCTAAGCAATATGCATCGACTTCAGGTACAAAAGACTGTTCGGAACACTTTTCGACATAATCACTAATTTGTTGTGAAAGATCTTCAGTTACTTCTTTCAATAAATCGTAGTCGTTCACACAACACATCACGAGTGTGGGAGCCTCTGGGACTGTTGATAAAAATATTATCTGTAAAACATAAAAACAAAATACGTTTAAACTGTTTATAAGAAGCCGGTGAACTATGTTATTTTTAAAATACTAGGATGGCTTGCATGCTTTGATGTCTTCCCTTGTAAGATATAATGCCAGAATATTGATCGAGATATCCTTGTATATGTCGCCGGGATATCGTCAAATCCGTGATATTGTAATTTCACTAGTGAAATTACAATATCACGATTGACAAAGAGTCGTGATATTATAATTTCACTAAGTGAAATTATAATATCACGGATTTGACAATATCCCGGCGACATATACATTGATCGAATTATTTGAGATATCACAAGCAACTTCACTTGTGTGTTCTCCTTTTTCTCTTTTAGACAATTTAAAATCTTCTTACTTTCTTGGACTTGTAGGCCGTGGTCCATTGGAATTTATACCTGACATTTCGTCTACAGCTGCGGTAGACAGATGTCAGGGAGAAATACCGATGGATCAGTCTACAAGTACGGAAAACAAGATTTGGAAAAACGCCGGCATTAAAAGCCTACACATTTAAACGTAATTTACTTAAATTATTTGATGAGCTTTTACAACTCGCGTATCGTCATTTGTTTTGTTTTTCTCAATGCTATCATAAACTTAATATTAATCGTACCTCAGTCTTTCCGAGTGGCAATTCTTGCACCTGAATATCAACTGGTTTCATTTCGGAAGACTTTTCGTTTTTAGTTTCAACGTCTGCACTTTTAACTGTTTCTTTGACAGGGGAAACTGGTTTCACAACAGGAGAAACCGGTTTCACAACAGGAGTAACCGGTTTCACAACAGGAGGTTTTGATTCTTCGACAGGAATTTTTTTTTCAACCGGCGTTCGATCAGATCTGTCCAAAGTTTCATCTGTCGACTGCTGTGAACTTTTAGACTTCGACGATGTTTTAGACAGCGATTTCAATTTTGAATTCAGCGTCTCATCCGAATTCTCAAAATAAAGCACTGTATCGGTATCAGCACCAATTTTATACTCCTAAAAACAAAAGCAAGCTGTAACTGTTTGGTTAGCGGCACCTGGAACTACACTATCTTGCGACTAAAATCAGAACTAGTCAATTTGGATCAGCTGAAAACATTTCACGCAAGCCTGTTACATACAGTTTAAATTTTAAAAGATCTGATTAAATGATTTCGAATGCGTTTTGATTATCTGTCTTACTCGCTATTTGTTTATTTTCACTGAGCAATTTTCATCACCTTGAAGAACATTTAGACATTACAAAAGAAGTGTTACACAAATTTTCACGGTGCCTCAAATACCTATCCAAAAATGTTTCATAACTCTCAGACTATGTAATCTATGCTATTATTCCAGAAGCATTCGAATATTATTGTAAATGAAAAAAAATAAAAAACAAAAAAAAAAACAAAACAAATAAAATTACCGCCATAAATTTGTGTTTCGGATTATCATAGTAAATATCTAAGAAGTCTTCTTGGTCAGATGTCAATGGCTCTTCTGGCAAGTCCGCCAAAACGACCTTGATGATGCAAATGGGACACTGACGCACAGACTCTGGTAATTCACATAAATCTTTTACGTCAACTGTTTCCACATAGCCATAATCGGCAAAGATAACTTCGACTTTCGTGTCACTAGCAGAAATAATGTTGTGAACGTATCCACGATACCACAAACCATCGGTCGAGTACTTACAAGAAACCAATTCTTTATTCTTCAATGGTAGTTTCAAAGGAGGGCCTGTTAATAATTTAATTTCATTACCATACAAAAAAAAAAAAATGAAATAAAAAAAAAAAAGATTAATGTTCATTTTATGCCGCCCGCGAGAAATGTTTTATTGAAATTTTACTCACATTTGGCCGCATGTAAGTTCATTTCTGTTCGAACAAAATCGAGATTCTTTTTCGCTTCTCTATTTCGAACATAAAAAGATCTTTGATTACGTCCCAAAGTTACCATGACTTTCTCTTTTGATTTCAAAATTAACTTTTTTGGGCTCGCCTCAAGCGTCGGACTTAGTTTGGGACCGTTTTTTTTCGGACTCGGCTCGAGTGCTGGACTACTCAACGGATTCCAAGCTGTCAAAATGGCATCACAAATTTGAGCGTCCGTATCGATGTCATTGATGGTGCAATTAACTTTGTTATCTTCTATCTCTTTCACTGTGTATTTGAACATTTTTCTTAGCTGAAAAAAAATAAAAACAACTGATTATTATACATCGTAAAGCGAGGCACTTGAAAATAATTTGGCGATATACACAAACAAACGATGGCGTATTTGTACAAAAAAATTGGTTGTCTGTAAAGTCGGTTTACGGACGATAGTTTTACGTGATAACGTCATAAAGAAACATTGAACCATACTCCTGAAGTGTTGAAAATAACTTTTTTTATTTTTCACATTATACGTATACGTTTCCAAACATTTATTTTTACATATTTAAATAGTAAAATTAGAGTTCTAACCAACTGTAGAAACGGTTTTTAAATATAATGAACCGTTTTCAAAATACACGCAGTTTTAATAAACGGACGGTCGGGTGGTGTGGATTTTTCACTCCCGGTAAGTATATATACGAGCGAACTGTGGCAGTCTATTGGAAGTTTGTGTCTTGTGATCTTTAATATATAAATTTTTGTAGCTGTCAAACTTGGGCCGATTGTGCTTCTCTATCGCTTATACTGCGCTCTCGCTTGCACGCACAGGGTCAGGCGGAACGTGACACTTTTTTGTACATGCAGCCGGTGTTTCATCAATTTATAAGACGTTATCATGTCAAAAACTGTCCAGGTTATCCGGGGCTCATATTTTCAAAATGTTATTGTTTTCAAAAATAAATTGGTTCACAAACCTTAAAAACTTCACTGAACAATTTGTGATTCACAATACTATCGGTGGGTACAAAACAAGTGCAGGCAAATTGCGGCACACTGTTGTACGGCGACGTGAGCGGTTCGATTGTTTCAATGGAGTCCAAGAATATACCCGTATCGATCAATGCGACGTCCCATTTGCCGTTATTGGCGCCTCCGACCACAAAACCGCGTTCACAAACATTGTTGTTCCAAACGCATACAATTTCGCCCTTGGTTGGCCTGTAAAGAGCAAAAATACCAGTAAGAATTGGAATATGGTTATGAAATGTAGTAAATTCAGTTGCGAGTGCAACTTTTAAAATTTAATTTCACATATATAAATTGACTTTTAAACTTCGCGAAGCCGGAGCCTATCAGAATTGGACTGCCAGCGATCGCAGTGACGAATCGGTAACTCAACATTGTAATAATTATGATGTTTGGATGAAGAAATTCTTCGTAGCATAGGATCCTATGCTACGAAGAATTTCTTCATCCAAACATAATCAACCAAGGATCATATTCATCTCTTCATTGAGATAAGTTTTTTTGTAATATTTACATCGACTTTACACGGTAAGTGCACAAATTTTTATTTTGGTGTGCCGAGCCATAACCTGAAAATGGTAAAAAGGTAAAACCATTGATTAAGGTATACCTTACTCAATGGTAAAACATCTAATGGTAATGTTTGTTGTATCGTAAACTGCAGGAACGAGTCCAAAAAAATGGAATACGTTGAATACCACTCCTTTTATGAAAAATCTCATATATTTGTGCAGAGAGAAAAGTGGATTAGTAAACCTGAATCATATGAGTAATGACATTTTTGTCTTAAAAATAAAATGTTCTTTTGACGTTATGAATCTCCCCGTCAAATGTTTGGAATTTATTAATTTGATAGCTTTATGTTTGTCGACATCCGAACATTATTTTCAAAGCTCATTTTCGGAAAGCCAGTTTCTAATATTACTTATCATTTAAGAAAGTAAGTCTGCATATACGTTATTGTAATTACATCATAAAAAATTGGTTGTCTGTAAAGTCGGTTTACGGACGATAGTTTTACGTGATAACGTATTCCGCTCGAATATCATATTTAATAATCACGCACAGGGTCAGGCGGAACGTTACACTTTTTCGTGCATGCAGCCGGTGTTTCATCTTTTTATATTGACGTGATTCATCAATTTATAAGACGTTATCACGTCAAAAACAATTGAGTATTAACATTTCGAACTGCCCTTAATCAATACTTACACATAGTTTGACGGTTTTGAGATATTGTAGCATTCAGACATTTTAGATAGGTTCGCCGCTTCTTTCTGGAATTTATCCGAAATACATCGGACTATGCCTTGACGGTTGCTGAACAGCGTTTTCATTTCTAAAACTCCGGAATGACCCGGTTTCAGCTGCTCCACAATCGATCTGTCGAAGACAACAACGTTACAAACACAATAGTTGAATCAAAATATCAACGACTAAAAAATTACTTACGGTGGAGTAATTTTACTAGACGACGGTTCGTGCGGCTTTCTTAACACAGCAAAGTCTTCACGCGGTGAACTCTTCTTTACAGCACCGTACGAACCATTTACCGTATGAACGATTGTAATATCTCCATCCTAAAAACACAAGTGTAAATACAAAATCTCGATTTAATTATAGCTAGAGCTACGAGTTTACACAATGTCGATCAATTTTTAAACACGCAAATGAATGGTTATACATACGTGTCCGACAGGTTTGATTTTTAGCTCCGTCCCCAATTCTAGTTCACAGTTGGAGCCTTCAGCTAATCGAATACGCACTCCTAACATTCCAGTACTACTCGCGATTCCGGACAATTCTCTAACCTCGTCCAATTCTTCCACATTTGTATTTCCGTAATCTATATAACGGACACTCAGTTTCGGAGAAGTTCTTTCAACAACGGCACGATACCTGAAAATCACCACAGTACCGTTAGTACAGAAGTGACACCTTTTAAAAATTAATGTTAACGGTAAAAATTTTACCAAACGCCGTCATATTTCGCAGCGCAAGGTACGCCTACAACCGGAACAGCTTTTTTGAGTTCTGTTTCGAGAAGGTACGTCATAACCTCAAGCAACAGATCCTGTTCCGAAACTAATTGCACCCAACCTTCTGTGTTGTCTGTTTTAGGTTCTATCCACTGAACTTGCACCTAAAAATAATTTTAAAAAAATTGGTTGTCTGTAAAGTCGGTTTACGGACGATAGTTTTACGTGATAACGTCATAAAGAAACATTGATGAACTCTCTGACGTCACGCGAGAAGAGAAAGAAATGCGTACAAGCCGACGCTTGGGCCGATCGTGCCTCTCTATCGCTTATACCGCGCTCTCGGTTGCACGCTCAGGCTCAGGCGGAACGTGACACTTTTTCGTGTGTGCAGCCGGTGTTTCATCAATTTATAAGACGTTATCACGTCAAAAAGATGAATTATGTATTAACAACCGATTGAAATATACAACGGTGGCGTGTTTTAGGATCTCGTTGACACTACTGCTTTCTAATAATTAATGCTGTAATGCAGTGGTCGGCAAACCGCGACTGTTTAGTAAATCATTCGGTATTATTTTGATTTCGCGTCAGAGCTTAAATCTGCGACCTTCTCGAAAGGCAGCCTACGGCGCTAACCTATAAAACACTTTACTTCGCCGGCCTCGAACGTTGGCTCGTTTGATAAAATAGGGTTCCCTCGAAACCGACATTTATGCGTTTGAGCCAGCAGGCAAAAGTGAGTAAGCGATAAACAAATACCTCTGAAAATACTCCTTCTGGCAGCTTCTTAGTCACAAGACACGGTGGTTTGGCCTGTAAATCACTAGTTTTCTTGGAAATTAGTCTTTGTGTCGATTTCTGTTTTGGAGACGTCACGTTTTCCTTATTTTCTTCGACATTTTCCACGGGACTTGGTTTTTCTCTTGCTTGTGACTGTGTTGGTTTCGGTCTTACAGATGCTAGGCTCTCTTTATTTTTTTTCACAGGGCTCACATTTCTCTCTCTGACAGCTCCTTGTTTATTATAATGGCTATCAGTAGCAGTACCTTGTTTATTATAATGACTATCGGTAGCAGTATCTTGTTTATTATACGATTTTTCTGTTTTTTGTCTGTCGTAATTGCCATTTCGGAAGTTGCTCTCTGTATTGTTTTTTTCCGACTTGTTAACCGATCTTTTATACCCATGGTCATTGCCTCTATCGTTATTTTCGTCAGATCGGTTTGCGTTACCGAATTTCCCGTTTACGTTGTCACCACTGTATCTATTGCGGTTTCCGTAACTGTTAAATCTTTCCGATCGATTACTTTCGCCGTTTCGAACAGTGCCAGCATCTTTTTGGTGATCGTAACTTCTTCTATATGAACTATCATTTCGTTGATTGTCATTTTTTACATGGGAAGTTCTACTACCAGTAGATTGGTAATTGTTATAACCTAAAAAATTAAACAAAAAAAAGATGTATAGCCTTAATAATTATCTTCTGTATTATTTATTAGATGAGATGATAATTCATAGTCTCGATCCAAAGAACTTACAAATTAAAAGTAAAATTAGAAGTTATACTTCTTTGATGTGATTAAAAACTAATATATTTTACATATACACCTATCCCCCGATTTACACGGTAGATACGTACCTGAGAAAAACGTGTAAATTGAAAATTAAAAATTTTCAAGTCAAAACCGTGTAAATCGAAAAGCTTGCAGAAAATGCATAATTTTGCTATTTAACAGTTGTGATTTTTTTCAATATTTTTAGGTGTACACAGAAATAAAAATAAAATGCATTGACAGGTTCTGAAACTGTGAAACTTTCACTCAAATACAATTTTCCGTAGATAAAACTTTAATTTTATGCGAAGAAATACAGACAGTGTGCGTGTGCAGTAAGTCAGCACATAAGCTCGGGATTCCCTGTGAGATGTGTACACAGCGCACGTGTTCAATCACAGTAGCATTTAGTAGAGTGCGATAAAAACAAAAAAAAAACTTATTTGGAAAACCGTGTAAAAGCGAAAACGTGTAAAACAAGTACCGTGTAAATCGGGGGATGGGTGTAATATGGTATGGTTGTCCGGTGTCTGTATATATAGTAACGGATTACAAAATCCACATACTGTGAGAGTTGTTTTTAAAATGAATTATACAGACGTTAGCTCAATTAATTCAAATAAATAAAATCGTAACTTAGTCTGTAATTGAACAGTTTTAAAGATTCCTAGAGCGAATTTTCAGTTTTCATAACTTTTTTCTGTTTATATTTTTTTGTACCTATCTTTTACCTATATATAAAGCTGAAGAGTTTGCTTGTTTGGTTGAACGCGCTAATCTCAGGAACTACTGGTTCAAATTAAAAAAAATTTTTTGTTGGATAGTCCATTTATCGAGGAAGGCTAGAGGCTATATAATATCACTCTACGACCATTAGGAGCGGAGCATCAATGAAAAATGTAACTTCAAAAAGAACAATCGGTACCTGTGCTGTTCTGTGATCGATTTCTATCAATCGATTTTTCCGCGTTCGAAGGGATTTCACCACTTTTTTCGGTTAATCTTCCACGGCTCCGTGATCGACTTCTGCGTTCTACGGTTTCATCGTCTCTAGAACCAAAAGTTCTGTGGCGAGAATGTGAACGCCTTACTGCCTTTTGACTTCTTAATGACCCATCACTATCCGATTCTACGAAGCTGATAATAACCAACGTATTAAAAACTAGAGACGGGAGGGGTTCGTTTTTTCGGCGTGACGTAGTAAGTGAATAGTCCCTTAGTTAATCTTTAGAAACTTCAAAGGGGCTTGCACGACTCTTTTCCGTCACACTTCCAGTAATATTTAATCATTATTAGATACACACATAGCATACAAAACCAACTACACCGTCACCCTAGCTAAGTATTAATAATAATTAAGCAGCCACGAAGTCTTTAACCAGGAGACCCAGCTTCCTATGCTTGCCGTGTTTTGAGACGGACCGTTTTCTGGCGTACGCGAGAAAGCGCTGTTGTCACTACATGAGAAAAAGTTGTTTAACTTCACAGACACTACACACATGTAAGCCATGAACGTGCGTGCATTACCCAGTAGCTGACGCCATATTGGTTTATGCGACAGATATCAGTCCACCGCTACGCTCGAGTTGGTTTTCCTGGTTATGACTTCGTGCAAACAACACAAAACTAACCTATTTACGTCAGTGTTTTTGTAGTTACCACGGAGGTAGCAAGAGCACATATAGGATTCGTTATAGTTGCGAATATCACTATCGGACGAGTTACCGCTGATATTTAATCTAAAAATAACAACCGATTATAGGAAACAATTGTTTTACCAAAACGATCAACAATGCTCTATCGCAGGTATGATCTACTTTTAGGTTTGAAAATAGTCGAGAGTGTAGCGATACGACTTTTTTGCAGGTTCGAGACCTGGTAATAGTAGATTCTATATGAAGATTGACTCTATTCAATAAATAGAGTAACTGTGATCCGTTGAAGTTAATGATGAGTATTTGGAAGGAATTTCGTGGCATAAGGATCGAAAATGAAGCAATACTGAGATTTTTTTAAACTTGCATTTAATACTAACGTTTCGATACGTTTTGTAGATGATACAAAAGATGATACAAAACGTATCAGTGGCGGATCCACGGGGGGGGGGGGGGGGGGGGGTCGGGTTCAAACCCCCCCCTTCCAAAGAATCAAAAATCCCAAATTAAAATCTTACTGCGCGATAAAAAAAAAGCTTTTCATGTTTTTCATGAATTCTCCGCAAAAGGAGTAAAAATTTTTCAAGACCCCCCCCCTTGCCGTAATCCTGGATCCGCCACTGAAACGTATAGAAACGTTAGTATTAAATGCAAGTTTAAAAAAATCTCAGTATTGCTTCATTTTCGATCCTTATGCCACGGAATTCCTTCCAAATACTCATCAGTAGATTCTATATCTAGTGGGTTATATTACGACAATACGTGACATTATGTTTAAAACGAGCGACGGATATACATAGTATGTTTTAAATAGCTAATTTTCAATAAATTTTCAAAATTGTTGACAGTTCGATTTTAAGCAAGATCATTTCTAATTATGGGCGTCGTTCAATTCTCATGCAGTTATATTATGATTTACTATGGAAATGGTAGCACGACTACATTCAGTTTAAGCAATTTTAAAGCACTAGTGTTGAAAATGTGTTATTACACGATCGCTATGCAGGCATGAAAAGTAGCTATCTTATAGACGGGTGCGCAAAAATACTTTTATCTTTCACAATCATACCGGAGGAGATTGAGTATCATTGATCTTTGTAGATTGGCGAAAATAAACGAATCATGTAGTGAAGTTATATAAGCTATTTAAGAGTATTCGTCCCTGCAAACACCCCCTGCACCTTTCATCTCAAATCTTTTCCCCTCGCCTAAAAATGGTTCGCGCTCTCCCGATGCTATTTTTAAAGCTAGAGGGTTCTAGTAAACGCCAAATGAAAGACAAAGAATCAGACTACAGATCCTTCAGGCGAATTTTTTGAAAAAAAATTCCTGAAAAAACTTACAACCTTTTGAAAAAAATAATAAGTTACGTAATATTTCACACGTAGGCGAAACTGTTTTTCAAAAAATTTGCCTGAAGGATCTGTAGTCTGATTCTTTGTCTTTCATTTGGCGTTTACCAGAGCCCTCTAGCTTTAAAAATAGCGTCGGGAGAGCGCGAACCGTTTTTAGGCGAGGGGAAAAGATTTGAGATGAAGGGTGCAGAGGGTGTTTGCAGGGACGAATACTCTTAACAGCGGGATTACAATCACTTCATTCGTTCAATCGAGTTAATATTTTAACTTACTAGTTTTTACTAGTTTACTAGTATAAATACACAAATAAATAGTTGTAGTCTGCTATAATATTATGAAACGCCCATTGTTGAAGTTGTTATGCAATATTAGAAAAGTGTTATTTTCCAAACAATGTCACTGTCGGGGTTCAAGAGTCTGGTTTGAATACCGACTGTGACATTATTTGGATAATAAAATTTTTCTAATATGGCACTGTAACTTCAAAAACGGACGTTTCATAATATGACAGCAGACTATAGCTAATCATTTGTGTCACGCGAATTCATAATTAATACGTCACTCAGTCGCTCGAATGAATCACAAAAATTGGGCTTTTGAATTAAATTTTTTTTTGTCATAAATGGAAAGATCGAATATAAGTTTTATAACAAAACTATTTTTCTTTTTTTTATTTTCGTTATAATTCAAAAGTTATATCAAATTAAAAATAAATTTTTGTACCCAGTTCCGAGAACGCGCCGACATTTCCCGAACATAATGTGACGTCATAATGGTAATTTATATTATTATAATAATACATGTAGAAGCCATTGATAGTATACTGCGTATATACATTTGAACATTATGACGTCACAACTATCAAAAACAATTTTAGTGCGTTTGCAGTCACGTGATTTTTTTAAATATTTTATCAATTTTAAATTGCTTATAATTAATTTAAAATAAAGTTTTTTGAAAGTTTTTCGCATCGATTATCAATATTATTTATAATAAAGTTTTAAAATACAATAAAAAAATCGATAATTATTTTTTTTTCAAAAGCCTAATTGTACGTTATTTTAATAGGAGAACCATCAAACATTTTTGGGTAGGTATTTGAGGCAGCGTGAAAATTTGTGTAACACTTCTTTTCTAATGTCTGAACACGAAATCAAAGACCTGGCTGACGGGTAGTGGGGCCAAGCAAAGCCTTGCGAAATTTTATTTGCAAAATAATTTACACCTTCAAATTCAGTATTTAATAAAATGAAAAATAAACAAGCCAGATCATTTAGTCAGGTCTAAATGTTTGCCAAGCAGTTTCAAAACTGTCGGTAGAAGTGTTAGAGAGAGCGTATTTAGGCGAGACTCAATCACATCGCAGCGCGTTTCAACTCGGTCGACCACCGATATATACGTTCTCTCTCACACTTCGACCTATCGATACCGCCTTAGTCGCACTCACGTATAATATTCCTGGATCACCTGGCAGGTAAAAAATTCCACCAAAATGGCCTGTCCTTTCATGAATATTTTTTTCTAGGTATAAATATTATTCTGTCTAAGCCTCAAATATATTTTTTCGATATTTATGATTTATATTTTTGAAACTGCTTGGCAAAAATTTAGACCCGATTAAATAATCTCGCTTATTTATTTTTTATTTTATTAAATACTAGCGGCCCGGTCCGGCTTCGCCCGGATTTGTGGTTTACCTACTAAACATTGACATTATTATGAGGTATCGGACTTTTTTTATACAATTATAGCGGACTCGGTAAAACAATGATAGGTACACAAAAAACTAAACACATGCGTTGTTTTTACGTCGTATTGTTTGTCTATGAAACACATGTGACGTGGAATTAATTGTAGCTATTAGATTTGCTATTAAACTAATAGCTTTGAGCAAAGTTCTAACAGATATCGCTATTTGATACTAAATAAGGAACTCTTTAATCAGGAAACCTAGCTTCCTATGCCTGCTGTGTTTCGAAATGGACCGTTTTCTGGCGTTGCTATCACTACCTGCGGTTTTTCTGTTAGATGACAGAACGATTGAGGTTTAGTGTCGATGTACAGATGTCGCTAATTGTTACTTAAACAGTTGTGTCTTTGCTTCTGTGTTTATTGTTTGTCTATGAAACACATGTGACGTAGAATTAATAATACCATTGAGCAAATTGTGATTTCTAACAGATAGATAGCGCTATGTGGCTCAAAAGCAAACAAAAAGGTTTTTTAAGAAAATACCGTAATTTTGTACAAAAAATTTAATAAAAACTATCCTATAGCCCAAGTTGCACCAAGCCAGACACATTTACAAAATTTCATTAAAATCTGTTCAGTGGTTTCGGAGATTACCGTGGCCAAAATTGTGACAACGGAATTTTAGATTAATTTGAAGATACCGAAATTTTAAAGTGCCCCAAGGTTATTTTTGGAAATAAAATTTCGCAAAGTTAAAAATTCACGGCTTGGCTAGGCCTTAAATTTTAAATTTTATGTTTGATAGCTCTTGGACTGTAACAGTTATTCAAAAATAAAATGGCCTTGTTCAAATCCATGCAGTGATAAAATCTGTGGTCAAAAGGCAAAGAGACTTATGTCAATTTTATATGTTTTTCAATATGGCCAATTTAAGATTTAAACATTAACAGAAAATCAGTCGTTAAAAATTGCTGCATAATATTTATAACGTGTGACGAACCACACAAAAGGCAACATTTTTACTGGTTTTTGTTAACCTAAGTGCAATATTGTGCAGAGAAAATTTAAAAAAGTGACTTAAGCCTGTCTTCAAATATTAAGTTACTGAAAAAAACAAACCTAACACAACATAAGTCTATTTACTAATTTGATTGTTATAATTAAAATGAATGCAAGTATATATAAGCCATTTTAGCAAAACTTTATTTGCGAAAAAAAACAACTTATTTTATAATCAACACACTTGTATAATAAAAAATTAAAAATTCTTCATAAAAAAGATAGAAATAAAAGGGAAAAAAATAAACATTTTTATATGATGCAAGTTATTAATCTTCGTCATCGGTTTCTTGTGTCAAATCAGGATGATTGTTCGGCATATTTGACGTAATTAAATTTTGATAGAACTGGTGAAATTCTTCACTAATTAATGGCAGAACTGAAATCAAGTCGCGCTTTTTTTCTGTAGATATGGGAATTGAACCAGAATAGCATTTTTTAATTTGAGTTTCTATATTTTTGTTGCTTACCCCTCGTCGTTTTAAATTTAATTTCTTAAATGGCTCATCGTCGCTAAGAGAATTTTTGTACATAATAATACCAAGATCAGCTTTAGTATAACGTAACCATTTCACCTTTTGCCATACAAACTTGTTGCCTTCTTGATCGACCTTACGGAACATAAAATGAGTTGTTAAAAGAGATGCAAAATCTAAGAAGCTATTTTGATCCATTTCAATGACCTCAAATTGCTTTTTTGTTCCGGCTGTCCTCACGAACTGGTACCAGTCTCTGGGATGATGTATTTTTATGGAGGTCTTTCTTTTTTTTCTTTCAATCACGGAATGGTCGACGTCGCACTCCATGTGGGAATGTCCGGAGACAAGAAATGTGTGATCAATGGTGTCAATATTTTCGTTTGAATACATGGATACTAAAAACATTACAGCAACGTGAGAGTTTTTGTTTTGTCCTCCGCATGTATCACTATAGAAAGTAATATGTTTTATGTCTTCAGTTAAAGTTTTTAAATGTTTAAAAAGACATGAAGCAATCTGGTTCCCGCCTCTCCCGCCAATAGCTTCATGCCACATATAGCAATATGGCTGATTGGAAACACAGTCGTGGACAGTCAAATTGAAAGTCCACAGCTGACGTTTGTAAAATGAAATTGATGTGCGGAGAAAAGGTGTCGGCAGGCACTGTTGGAGGTCGAAAGTATAAACCACAGAAGATTTATCAGAACGAGATTTTTCTTTGTCCTCATCCTTTCTTTTAAAAGCCATATCTGCTTCCCTCTGGTGCTCCTCTGTTTCCTGTTTTATTTTCTCTTTTTCATCACCTTCTGTTACTGCTAATTTTGAAGCAAAAAGATCGCACTTATAACATGTGTCAGCCTTCGGTGATTTAAATTTAAGATTTAAACTTTTAAATATTTCAGAATATTTTTTGATAGAAACAGGATTTTCATATTTTTCACGGTATAACTGATACATTGTAGATAATGTTAAATCGCTGGAAAGATATTTTTTGGATGTGTCTCTTCTTGTGTAGTGGCTTTCGTAAGATGGAAAGCTACAGATGTGTTCTTTTATTTGGGCCAGTCTTTCTTGAGATATTATGTTCGAAGGTGTATGCTTGCCTCTTTGATCAGGAGAAGTAATCCCACCAGGAGACTCAATCTTTTTTCTTATAACAGTTTTTATAAATTTATCACTCTCACCAAATGTTTTTTTAAAACATTTTTGGCATACATCAGTTTTTTGAAAATCATTTAGTTCCAAGAAATAATTGTACGTCCATTGGCGATTTCTAACGACCGTTGAACTTTTGTTCAGTCTTTGAGTTTTTTTGTCATTTACTGTAATTAAACTAGCCATGTATGCGACTCTAAGATTGTAATTGCCTAGGGCCCAATACTTATGGAAAATTTCAGATTGCTGTTCAAAACTAACCTTATTCTTGCACTGTTTTCGGCATTCTTCTAAATGCGAACAAACTCTTGGTTTTATAATTTTACCTTTCTTCGTTTTATATTCTTCACCTTGATTACGTTTTCTCTTTCTAGTTTCTCTAGTTTCCTTATTATTATCAGTTTCTATTTCCGACTCGTGATTTTCTTCAAGACGTCGTTCTATTTCTTCTGCTACCGCCTGAACATCAGATAAATCTGATTCCGATGGCTGGTAATTAGGATCAGCATCACTGTCATCAAATGGCTCGTTTTCAATTTCAATGTCAATAATATTTTCATACATATTTTTTACGGTTGTAATATGAAACATTTCAGTATTCACAAAACTGCTACCGGTTTCGTTTTTAGCGTATATTTTAAATATCTGCCCATCCACGAATTGCGTATTTACTTTTTCATTGGTGCTACCTAGAAAAATAATATAATTATTCGAAACGCGATTTAAAAAATGAAAACAAAGTTTTAAATAATTTACAGTTTATTAAGAACATTAATTTAAAAAACTCGGGTCGCAGGGCGAAACGATTGTTATTAAATTAAAGTTCTTAAGTGCAAATTATTTAAAACTAATGTAAATTGTAATTATTATTAATATTATTTATTATTACCTGAAGGTTCCGGTTCAGAGTTCCCACGATCAACCATTTCCAGCATTTTCCTGGCCCGACTCATTGTTTCACAATAATACACAAATAAGTTCAAATATATCACAAATAAACTGTAGTTATTCACAAACAGCCCTTTTCTGTTACTCGCTCACTGATTAACATAACAGATATTGCATCAGGAAAAAGGTACTAAATTCGACATTAGTACGTTAATTTAAAATGTATCGAAACAGAAAAGAGGCTTATATATGTTTTAAATACAGTCACTTCCAAAGAGAAGAATGGTAAACGGACTTATGTACACTTAAAACCGTACAATTTGTAAAGTAGAAACAGCCAACAGTATATCAGATCGACATAGGCTTCTTTGTAACTATAATTATTTCTTTAAAAAAAGAAATAGTTTAACGGACAAAACAGCCTATGTACACTTATGATCTTATTTTATTAAATTTAAATGTGACTTTAAATCTTATTTGACATAGTACCTTTTTCCAGTTGCTATTTGAATCACTTCTGACTTAAGCCTTTTGGCATACCTACATCAATTTTACAAGAAAACAGCTACACTTTAGCCCTTTTTACAGTAGAAAGAGTATCAAAAATTACATATACTAATATAAAAAAGTAAATTTCCAAAAAATCGACTTAAGCCCGTTTGCCTCTTGACCACAGAAATAATCACATGCATAAAATTTTAATTTTCATCTGTGTAAAAGCTTGTGAGATAGTTTTTGGTCTTTCCCGTAGATGGCAGCATAACATCAAAATTAAGTAACATACTCGCCAGTAACTTGCAGTTTTTTTAGTTCGAGATCAGCAAGTTGAGCCTGGATTTGAGCTTCGAAAAGCTTGGCCTGCAGTTTAGCTTGCTGTTTATTCAAGAACTCCAGTTCTCTCCGTTCTCGTTCAGTCAAATCAAAATGTTGATGGGAATCATTTGTTTCCGATTTCCGTTTCGGGTTTCGTTTAACGCTCAACATCAATGGCGGCGTTCTGTTCAATCCTTTTATGGCATTCTCCGCTTCTCTATGAATACACAAAATTTTAACGCGATTTTTATCAATATAATTTTACTATTCCAACACCACAGGTGCGGAGTGGTACTAATTTAGGTAAAAATTAATTTTTCAATATTTTTTTGGAGGTTCCTCGGATCCAAAAAAAACAAATTTTTGGGAAAAATCTGTGCGTGTTTGTCTGTGAACACGATATAGGTCAAACAGATGAGTGAATTGAAACCAAATATTGGGAGAACGTTTGATATTCAAATATGAAGAGCCCTATTGTTATTGGTCTAGGTATTGTCAATAATATTTCAAACGCGTTCTAAATTTGACGTTATTTGAGCAGCCAATGGCATCGCGTCGAAAAAGGAGATCTAAAGTAATATATAAAACTGTAACTGGACTTCTGTTAGGTTTGTACGAGCGATTCTGCTGGTAAAATTTATGTCCAAGCAAGTGAAGACGCAGCATATCACTAAAGTATCATATAATATGATGACTTACTCTTTCGAAGTAAATGTTATATTGCCCCAAGTTCCAGAGGGATCTAAATAATATTTCAGAACTTGTCCGTATTCAGAAAAATATTCCTTTATTTCAGGCTGCAAATAAATAAAATTATTATTTTCAATCCTTAAAAAAATAATACCAAAAGTACAGTAGAACGTTAATTAACCGAATCATGGGCCTATTTATATGAACATTTAATTTTGCAAATCAAATATTCGAATTCTTAATTTGCATCTAAGATAAGAGAATTTAGAAGAGTGTCTTTTGACTGAAATGTCTGGACATTCCATGAAATGTTAACCACTTCATGAAAGGTATTTTCAAAATATCTGCGACGTATCAGTTATGGGGCAGCTGAAGATGGACAATAATCAACTATTTCAAACTAAAAATACAGTTTGAAGGAAATATTATAACTTTTTTTAAATACATAAAAAAATAACTACTGTTAGCAAATTTTTGTTCACTAAAATCATAATTATTGGTTTATTTATTAAATTGTTGTATTTTGTCTTGTTCCCTATTTTTTTTTTATCTGAGACAAGTACAATTTTGGATAATCAACGCTCCACTATTTTTTTTTTTTTAAATCAAAGTATTTTATTGTTTTACCCTTGAAACGCCTTCCGGTATGTTCGACACATGTACTTGATATCCATACCTAAAAAACGAAAAAAAAAACGTAAAATTGCAAGGTTTTTACAAAGAACATTTTTTAACCGGACAACAAAATAACTTGTGGCAGATCAATAAATTAAATTTACATACCCATTTCTTCTTTGACGTGTTTGATCCATTTTCGCGTTGTAATACTGAAATCTGAAAAAAGAAAACCATAAAATAATAATAAACTTAGGGTGCTTGTTCTTAAGGTAGTTCACTCGCGACAGTCGTAGACAAAAGTATAGTGTACTGACAGTTAGATTCCCCGTGCATTTTCGTAAGAGATTGTACCCAACACATCTAGCTTTAATATAAAGATACACTTCAGTACAATAAAAATATTTTTATTTTAAATCTTTTTTTTAACAAAACGGTACAAAATCAGATTTTTTTTCAAAAAATATATAATTTTTGAATTTAGAATGCATTAGTTTTTAAGAAATATACTAAGAATCGTTATCAAGATATTCTTGAATGTACTCATTTTCTTTACACACGGTGTACCTCCAACATGTTAAATATGCACATTTTGATTGTTAATATCTCGTTTTACAGACGGTGAAATTATTTCATTTTTTTTAAATTAAATATAAAGCACTTTTAATATCTTTATACTTCGATTTTATTAAATTCCGAAGAAAAGTCGTTTCACGAGTGAACTACTTTAAGACCGATGTTTGAATTATTAACTGTAATCTTTTGCATAAATATAACGAAGCATAAGAAACTGAGGTACATATACCGCGACCTCCGCAGTGGGGAGAGCCGAGAGGTTGTCGGGGCTCTTGACTGACAATACAATCCTCGACTAATCGATTGATCGATTTACAATTAAAACCATTCGATAGTTAACAAGTAATGTTAACTTCAGTTAAATTTTCGTTATATTAACGCCATAACGATTAACAAGAAAAATTCGCAGGTTTGTGGACAATAGTTATATTTATAATTGTACGACGTTTCGTCTATAAATTTAGACTTTTGTACTTGAAAAAGTCTAAATTTATAGACGAAACGTCGCACAATTATAAATATAACTATTGTCCACAAACCTGCGAATTTTTCTTATTAACTATTATCGATGGACACGATAATCTAATATATAGCGATTAACGACGTTAACTTTACGAGTAACAGAAGAACGAATCACAAAGTTAAATTTTAAATTAACGGTGTCCATTTCTACGAATCATGCAGCCGGATCTTGAACTAATTCTATTTGTTCGAATGTTCAATGTAATTCGTAACAATAGTAATACTGCCATAAAAATATATTGACAAAGATCTTAGTCACATAGTTATTCAGTTATTTCAAATAAACAAACATCTAAAAAGGTGATAATATTCAATAATTCAATTTAGCGAAAATGGTTTGTATTTTATAATAAAATAAATTTAGATAAAATCACCGACTACTGCAAAATTACAATTTTATATTCGACAGATTCAGGAAACGAATTTGGGTCATTCGTGTGATCTCGCTAAAGAAATCGACGAGCTCGAATTATTTTATCCAGGAAACGGATGCTGTCACAAATTGTGGAGGCACTGGATTCAATTGCGAATAATTCATCGAGATCATCCATCAGTTCAAATATATTTGAAGAGCGTGGCGGCCATTCAGCGCGAGAAATATAACCATTTGCGATCCCATACGTACATGATTCATCCGTTCAGCAAATTCAGGTCATTGTATTGTGTCTATAATTATAGACTATAGACGCTAAATAGCTGAGGTCATCGTCTATTTTTCACATTTGTTTTTGGTGGGGTACAATTTTAACAGCATGAAAAATGTAACGTGCTTATGGTTTAAATTTCTCTCACCAGATGGCGTATCGTTTTATGTCAAATCCCACTAATTATATACCGTCTTAAACATTGCGGAAAGGACTGTTGAAAAATACTACACTGTACCCACGTAAAGTGTGCGACGCACATGCTCTTTTTGATCACTTCTTTTAGCGTTTTGATGTTTTAGCTCTGTTCTAACATCTCTACGAACGGTAATGTTATCGTCACCGTCAGGCGCAGTAGCTAAAACGTGTTCCTATCAAGATTACAACGGCTCTAGAGCTACGAAACAGTGCAAAGTCGACGCATGCGCACAAAACCGATACAAAACTTCTACTGCGCATGACTGCGACGATAATATTACCGTTCGCAGAGAGGTTGAAACAGAGCTTTTTATTATTTCACGAATCGTCATATTTATTGGTTTTGTATAATAAAAAAAATTCGTAAGAGTAATCCTATTATAAACCAGTGTTATGAACAACGGTACCCGGGAGTCATTAACAAAGTTGTCGTGCGTCTAAAATCTATAATCTCTCTCTCTCTCTACTGGAAGTGATGGGCTAATCACATCGTATAAAAGATCTTACGAATATATTTTTACGAACAGGCTTTGGTGGGATTTCTTCATGATACCAACTTACTCAGCCATTTTGTTATACATTCCATTCGTACTGGCATTTTACAATGAAGAATGTATCTTTGTACTCACTGTGGACGATTTTACATCGGCAAGAATTCTTTTGAAACCCACACTGATCGCCTTACACACAATTATACAAGTCGATATTATTTTGAATTTCTTCGTTGGGTACCACAATAAAAATTTAAATATCATTAAAATGACTCCAAAAGCTGCCGCTTGGTAAGCAATGATTATATTTACTTATGACCCCAGTTTCTAAAGTTCGAAATATTGTCTGCGTTGGTCAAATTCAAACATTGAAATTGGACCCATTTCCCGTTAACGGACTGCAAACATTTAGATTTAGATTCTGTTTATTTTATTTTTATTAAATACTAAATTTGAAGGTATTACAATTTAAAAATGCCTGAAGAACTTCTTTTGCAAATAAAATTTTGAGAACATAAAAATTCAAGGCTTGGCTAGGCCCCACTATCCTTCAGTCAGGTGTTCGATTTTGTATTCAGACATAGCAAAAGAAGTATTACACAAATTTTCAATGTCACAAATACCCACGCAAAAATGTTTCATAGCCGTTGGACTAAAGTTCTTCACTGCTAGCATTCCTAACTATCGATAATAATAATCGATAGTTTGGGTACTAACGATCGATGGTTCTGCACCTCTAACATGAGGTACAGTTATGATATAAAATACACACAAATGCTCGAATTTTTATGATAACCGTCTACTTTAGGGAATACATACGAGGATATTTTTTCATCGATATGATTTCATCGATTCCAATATATTCTCTATGTGAGCTGTTTATTTATGAAGGTAAAAAAGAAGACATACCGAAAGCAATTCGCATATTGGAGTTTTTACCAATGTTTAAAATATTTAGATTTGCTACAATACATAACAACTTAAATCTTTTAGAGAAGGTAATAAATCACTAACATATAAAAATCCTGGAGGCACGTCTGTAATTTAATTTTTTCGTGTTTTTTTTCGGGCGTTAATAGCGTCCTGAACTATTTCGTCTAAAAACAATATATGCAGCACTATCCACCATTAATTTTGGTCGTAACAGAATTAAATAGTTACAATTGTATGTTTACAACTAGTTTTTAACCGTGACTTAGCTCGCGTTATCGGTTTTGATTAAAATCTTATCTTAAGGTTGCTCGATCAATATTCAATAGAGCAATTGCTAAATAATACGCTGAAATTATTAACCAATAGTAGGTATATACATAAAAAAATATTTTTTGAAAGAGATCTGACGTATAGTTTTTGAGTAATTAATTTTTGAAAACTGGAACATGTAGTGAATAGGGAATCTTATGCGAGATACATATTTTTCATACAATTTAGCATAACTGCAGCGGATAGAAATATAACAAACTTGAATTTGTATTAATTAACATACGTAAATTGTGCAAAAATTACAAACAAAGCATTCTGACGTGTAGTTTTAAATATTTCAATATAAACAAGTGAAAATTCGTTAAAATATATGTTAGCCATTCGGAACCCAAAAGAATGGTGAGATCTCTGGTGAGAAATGCGCCGAACTGCCCTAAGGGGGGTTGTTTTTGACCTAGCCTCCATCATGCGTTTCTAAATCAATGTTTACCTTATGTCTCTATAGTTTACCTGTCAAAAACCCCCCTTAGGGCAGTTCGGCGCATTTCTCACCAGAGGGCTCACCATTCCTTTGGGTTCCGAATACTTAAAAATAAAGGACACATCCTACTCGTTAAACCTTGGCAACACCATGGTCAGCTTCTGTATTCAAAATGATTTTTTTCGCATTATCGCTGATATTATTTTTTCATTGTACAATACTTTTTCTAGCAAACCGTCCGTTGTACCGAAATTGAGAAATTTTTTCACTCATCATTTATATTTATATATGTTACGGTTAATACAAGAAAGTAGTTAATTCGCGAATTAATCGGCTAATACCCGAATTAACCAATCCTTGACGTTGGTTAATTCGGGTATTAGCCGGTTAATTCGCGAATAAACTACTTTCTTGTATTAACCGTAACATATATATCAGATTCAACGAAGGACGAGCAACAACTGACAGATACCTATGTCAAAAATATTCGAGTCAAACGAATTGTTTTATTATTGTTAATTAACAAATAATTGAATAAATTTAATTTAATTTACATGTTCATATTTTTCCTTCTAATAACAAAAAAAAATTGACTCACAACGTACTGATCGAATAACCTTAAGTTTGATAGAGGCCGTACAAACGTAATTTATACTGTAAGTTTTGGTAGACAGTGTACCGAGTTTCATCGAAATCGGCCCAACTCGAGTAATGCTGACAAACAGACAAAAAATCTGGAAACATCGTGAGCTCCAAAAACCCTTAAAAATAAAATTACAGACATACGTCTAGTTCCGTTCCAATTTTATACGTTAGTACTGAATCAGTCACTTGTGTGTTGCAGTATCTCCGCATAGAAATGGGATTTTACGGTGTATCGCGTACAACGGCACGTTTCTTTTTGTACGTTCATTGGTTGGCTTGCCTCATTTGTTATGCCGATATCCTTTGGTACGTGCAATTATATTTTTTTTCCATTTATACTAATAACCGGTTGGTCGGATCTAAATGTTTGTCGGGCGATTTCAGGTTGAAGTGTCTATTATACTCGAGTGCGAGTAAAACGTTACGAGTAGGTTGACGTATAGCGTATATAGGCGGTTCTGCGAGTCATTCGCACCGCAGCATGCTTTAACTCAGCGTATATACGCTCTCTCTCACACTTCAACCTACCCGTGACGTCTTACTCGCACTCACGTCTAATAGACATTTCAACCGACAGTTTTGAAAATCGCCTGGCAAACATTTAGACCTGACTAAATTATCTGGCTTATTTAGTTTTTAATTTATTAAATATTAAATTTAAAGGTATTAAACTTTCTAAATGCCTCAAGGACTTTTTTAGCAATTGAAATTTCGCAAAGTTAAAAATTCAAGGTTTGGCTAGGCCCCACCACCCTTCAGCCAGGTCTTTGATTTTGTGTTCAGACATTACAAAAGTTGGAAGATTAAAAAGGAAGAATCCTGGTGGCATAGGATCGATCCTATGCCACCAGAATTCTTCCTTTTTAATCTTCCAACATTTGAACAGGATCATGATCTCTAAATTATTAGAGTTATCTTTCACATTACAAAAGTGATACTCAAATATCTACCGAAAAATGTTTGTGTGTGGCACAGTAGGTCCAACTGTATTGCTAACAGCGCAGACGTTCTTAAGAAAAAACATTAATTAAAATCGAACACCGAACAACAATTTTTGAAATTAAAACGACATTTTTGTATTTCAGGGCGGACACCGTTGATACAGAATCGTTAAACGTAGCAGAGCATTACAATTTAAAACTTCTCGATGCGATGCTAACAATCGGAGGAGATAGTTACGTTGGCGAATCGAAATACGCTCAGTATTATATCGCTAAAATGTTCCTGATGCTGATGTCACACATTTTCATGTTCATTTTAATAGGTCTGTACTATTTATTTTTTTTTCTTGTATTGAACAGTCTGTTTTCGAGCGTCCATAATTTACAAAATCTGTTTATCAATCAAGACAAGATGCAAGGTTCTCGACTGATACGTTTCTTCAATTTCCTATTATTTTAAATACATTCGACATTTACGACACATTCATTTAATAAATGACATCTGGTGGCAGAAAATAAAAAAAGACGGGTTGCACTCCGGGAGTGCCGGAAGAAGTGAAAACTTGAATATTAACGTCTTAATTTTTTGCATTTAGAAGCATTGTTTATTTATTGGCAACACTTGTAAATAAAATGGTTTGTATCATAGATTGCATTTTTATGTACGATATTTCAACGCTAGATGTCTAACGTTGTATAAAAAATAAAATGGTTTGTATCATAGAGTGCATTTTTTATGTACGATATTTCAACGCTAGATGTCTAACGCTGTATAAAAAATATCTGGCAATTACTATCACTTAGAGAGTCTCACCCAGTTCTTACTTTTCCTGACGCGAGTTTAACATTTTTTACCCATTACAAAAAAAGTGTACAACGCCGCTAAAGAAGTTTTCACTTCAAAAAATGCGTTTTTGCGATTAGGTCACGCCTCCATGTCAATTTCCTTATGACAATGCCATATCAATGCGGTAGTTTTAAAATTTGTCCCTTTTGAGAAATATGGGAAATAGATTTCTTAAAAAAATGCAGCTCATTCTCAGAAATGTTTGTGTGTCGTTGTCATTTCAAATAGTACTTTACGAAATACAACAGATTCATTCATAACGCGCAACAAGAAATATGTAGAGAAAAACAGAACCCTGTCTTTGCTATCGCACAGTCAGTAATAAAAACTTTTTAATAAAAAAATTAAACCGCCGAAAAACTGAAAAGCAAAAAATAATAAATCTTTTTATTTAACTGAGTTCTATCTAAGTAGTTGAACGTATGTGACAGTCTAGTATATCTAAGTAATTTTGAGTCGGCGTCAACAATCTTTCGCCGGAAATCTCTGAGCGTTTACGAAGTTAATGTCAGCGACAGAGCAACCCGAACGGGCACACTGAGGGTATACGTCTTTGCGAGTGGTCGTGTGGAGAGCGCATGTTTGGAATGTTAATGTTTATCGCTGGAGATTTCACGTATCATTGTTAATTTGATTTGGTTATTTCTTTTAGTGATCTTTGTACATTGATGGTTTGACGCCGACTCAAAATTACTTAGATATACTAGACTGTCACATACGTTCAACTACTTAGATAGAACTCAGTTAAATAAAAAGATTTATTATTTTTTGCTTTTCAGTTTTTCGGCGGTTTAATTTTTTTATTAAAAAGTTTTTATTTTATAATTTTTTGTGGCTATATAATTTATAATTGTAATACACAACTCAGCATGAAAATCTGAGAGTGAACTATAAATCACCCCTATTTTCCCACCCTTAGGGTAGGAGTTTTTTTTTCCAAATTTATATGAGACGAGCCTCGAGGTATACCCTATCCAATAAAAAAATAATTATCAAAATTGGACCACTCTGTAAAAAGTTATGTGTGGTCATACATTACAATCAGTGAGTGAACAATCAATCATCCCCTGTTTTCCTACCCTTAGGGTTGGAATTTTTTTACCAAATTTATATGGGACCAACTTCGGGGTATACCCTTTCAAACAAAAAAATAATTATCAAAATCGGACTACTCTGTAAAAAGTTATGTGTGGTCATACATAAATAAAAAAAAAAAAAAATAAATAAAAAAAAAAAAATATAAGTATACGCGTCGAATTGAGAACCTCCTCCGTTTTTGTTTTTCGTCGGTTAAAAAACCTACGAATATAGATATTCACCTGACTAGTAAATGATACGAAATAAATAATTTATAACAGGTTTTGCGGTCCGATGGAGACTCTGTGAAACTTCGTCGACTTCAAAATATTATTCGATCGTAAAACAGCTGCACGATTACATGAACTACAAGCACTTACCCCGTTATATGAAGAAACGGTTATTGTTGTATTACGAGTTCCGGTACCAGAAAAGTTATTTCCAAGAAAATAAAATACTGATGTCGATCTCACAACAGCTGCAACAAGAAATACGAATGCACAGTTGCGAAAAAATGGTCCAAAACGTTACAATTTTTAAAGATCTGCCGATCGCTCTACTGATAAAAATTGTCTCCAGTTTAAAATTAGTGATATATCTTCCAAACGACGTAATTACCAAAGTCAATACGTGCGGAGATTGTATGTATTTTATCGCGTCCGGTACAGTCGCCGTTTTCACTCACAGCGGCAAAGAAGTGTGCCATCTCGAAGACGGTTTCCATTTCGGTGAAATAGCTTTGGTGATTCGAGGACAAAATCGTACGGCTTCGGTCGCTGCTGTTGAAATTTGTGAACTATACAAATTTGAGAGGAATGACTTTATCAGAGCCATCAGTCCGTTCCCGGATTTATTAAGCAATATCGAACGGATCGCTACCGAACGACGGGAGGCTTTAGATTCGATCGAAAGAAATAAAGTGATAACGTGGAAAAGGGTATCGGCTTTCAGTGCTCGTTAAAAAAAACAAACAAGTACTCTTATGGTATGTGTAAACATTTGAAATAAAACGCCTAGAACTATTGGGATTTTACTTCGACTATACGCCATCTACTAAGCATTTCAGTAAGCTATCCTATGCGAAGCACCTCATATAGCAAAGCGTTGCATGCTACGTACTTTTGTAAATATTTATTGTTTACAATAAATTGTGGAAGTTAAGGAGGTTGATCCATTACAGTCCCAATCAAAAGTAAGTTGAATTCTAAATGGGAACTTTTATAGTTTATAAGTCGATGATACCAATAAATTATTATCATAAAGGCATAAATAAATAATTTTTTTTAATATTAATTAATTATTTCAGTACTTTATTTAATGGACTTAACTTTTGGATTTTTTGTACAAAGTTAGGTTGGAAAAATAAATTTATGTAAATATCTGTATTTTACATAGTTTTTGCAGTAAATAATTAAAAAAAGAAATTAGAAGTAATAGAAATTAAAATTAAATCATTAAAAAGTTGAAAATTCAGTTAAAATTGTTAAATCTGTCAAAAATAAAAGTCCATAATCGAAAAGTGCTAAGGTTTAATAATTTTTTTTATTGATTAAAAGTCTCCTAATTAAATTGGAAAAAATATTAAAATATGCGTAAGACATCAATGCTTTACATAGATAGTTTTCGGAACTGTTGACATTATTTGGTTACATATTTGCAAAAAATTAAAATGATCAGTTTGCATGCTAGCTTGACATATTTTCCATAAGACTATATGTAAGTTTTTTTTAATTTTTAACTTTATAAATCTCCTAATGATTTTGGATTTTTTACAGAAAACTTTATTTCAGACTTTTTTCATTATCTTCGTAAAACGGCTCAACCTCCTTAAGTAAACAAGTCATTGTAAAAAGCAGCATGGTATGTGTTATGCAGTACCTGAATCGTGTTGCACAAAGTGAATGTGAAAAATTATTTTGACTTTTGACAATGATGAAAAAAGTGAATATACATTATGATTGGAATAAAAAGTGACAATTAATGTTTGGAACCTTTATTTTCAGTCATTGAAATTGTTCACAACATTTTAAAGCGGATAACTATTATTTACCGGATACGTTTATTTGAGGTTATTGTGTTCATTTTGACGTTTGCATGCAGAAAGCAACAAAGTTAACCTTTCACTTACAGCTTGCATCAATGATTCTACCACACTGTACAATTGCGATTTTTTCCACTTCAATATAACTACGTTTTGAAGGAAATATAGATTTTAAATAAAACATTAAAACCTCATACACTGTCAACGCAAACTCTTCGAATAAGGTGCTCTATTAAATATTTTGAAACGGGCTCCACCTCTAGATAAAATCCCAATAATTGAATCCCTCGCATCTTATATAAAATCTTATAGATTCATTCCAGCCAGGGTGGTATTGTACGTTTGTTTTTTTATCAAAACAAAACGGGAATGACAAATATCTCTTTCTGTTCCACCATCTAGTTAGAACACTGGCAAACTTGAAACACTTCACGATGCGTCATTTAAGTACCCATTATCCTGTAACCGTTAATCGACAAGATTCAAATTACTCCAAATACTTTTATTTGCTAGTTGAGCTGTAGGCGTTTGTTTTTTCTTTCGACATGATCTTGATATCAAAATATAGCGTCGTTGCCTCTGCAACTAATGCCAGTATCTGCCTACCTACTGACTACTCGTCGTTACAGCAATTTAGGCGCCAAAATGTACAAGATAAGTATTGGTAATAATCGTTAACGAATACAAAGTAACGATTACTCGAAGCAAAAGAAGCAATTACTGCCAATACTCAAGAGTCATGATATTTGATATCACTACAAATTAATAATACAAAATTAATAATTTCCCTAGAAACCACAATTTGTTTAACAAAAAAATAATGTACTGCAAACAATTGTTAATTTTAAAAATTATTGTTATCAATAATTTGTACTAAATAAGCAATTATTAAATAGGAAATAAACGTTGATATTAAAAACCGGACAGTAAAATTTGTAGATTTGTGTAAAATGTCAACAGCAACACGAACAAAAAAATTGGTAAGTACATTAAGTCGAATATTCCTCATTCAGAAAATAAAATATATAGCATTAAATTTTCAAAAAATAAAATGGTGATATAACAACTAAATAACGCACTGTCAGAAAATTTGGATTGACAATAAAATAAATGTGAGCATTCGTGGGACGCCTGGCAGATGTAAAACATAAATTTAAGCGAAATTCTAGTAACTAAATTTCGCCCTGTTATCTAGATATCACCTTCAACTAATGGCTACGGAGAAAATGGGTGACTCGGTGCAGAGCTGAAAATTTGCAGAATAATAGGAGATAGTACAAGTAAGTAGAGAAAAAATTGCCAGAAGGCTAGGCGGAAGATGAAGAGCCTCCAGAAGGCGCTAATGTTGCGAAAAATCAGTGCACTTCTGGCAATTTCTATACTTATTCTGTAATTCAAAACTAGATTATATATTATATATATTATACATTATATAGTTATAAGGGCATACTGAAAATTCAAACATGATAATATAATAATTACATTTGACAAATATTCAAAATTATTAATGACATTTTGGTAGAAATAAATAGAAATAAAATTAAATAAATTAATAAAATTACGTTGTTATAACAACGTAAATTTATTAATTTATTTAATTTTATTTCTATCAAAATGTCATTAATAATTTTGAATGACATTTTGATAGAAATAAAATTAAATTAATTAATAAAATTACGTTGTTATAACAACGTAAATTTATTAATTTATTTAATTTTCTATTTATTTCTACCAAAATGTCATTAATAATTTTGAATATTTGTCGAATGTAATTATTATATCATGTTTTAATTTTTAGTATGCCCTTATAACTATATAATGTATAATATATAATCTAGTTTTGAATTACAGAATCGACAAGAGTCAGGCCACAAACTATTAAAAAAAAAAAAAAAAATACAGAATAAGTATAGAAATTGCCAGAAGTGCACTAATTTTTCGCAACATTAGCGCCTTCTGGAGGCTCTTTATCTTCCGCCTAGCCTTCTGGCAATTTTTTCCCTACTTACTTGTACTATCTCCTATTATTCTGCAAATTTTCAACTCTGCACCGAGTCACCCATTTTCTCCGTAGCCAGCTCTCCATCTATAAAGCCATGTTTAATCCAACGCACACAAACGTTCCATAAAAGTGTTGCGCCAATTGCACGGTTTTACTCACAACCAAACGCGTCATTAGATGTTTCATATCAAAAGAAACGCTGAAATTTAAAAAAATAAGTATTTGTCAACGACCTCAGATGATTGTTCTTTACCAAACCAACTTTTTTGACAACCCGATCTAAATAGATTTAGATTTATTATTCACAACGTATAAAGCTGACTGTCAAACAAAATATAGAATGATCAAAAGACAATTTATACAATTAAAGTTTTATGTTGACAAAGTCACTGGTGTTATATAAACAAGCAGTTATAAAATGTTTTTAATTGATTTTTTGAAGAGTTAATAACCTAAATTTGTAATTTTTGCTGGTAGTAAATAGAACCATTGCAGCCCCTTGTATGTATCAGTCACAGCTAATTTATGTGCTGAATATCACATTAGTACTTCTGGTGTTGTAGGCATGAAAGCCTTTCAAAAAGGCATGGTTATTTATATTATTTTTTACATACTTTTAATAAATTGCAAAAAAACAAGAGATGGGAATGAGATTATTTTTAAATTATTGAACAAAGGTCTGCAATGATCTTTAAAACACACATTGCCTAAAATTCTTATGGCCTTTATAGTTATAGTATTGTTCGAATTTGATAATTTTGATGAAGCGCCTTCATTTTATCAAACAGTATGCAAAAAATGGACATTACTGTGAAATGACCGATGATTTAGATGAGTTACCGATGTTTTATCCCGGAGAATCATTTATGGGCCGTTTCAAAAGGGGTTTTGTTCGGCTACGCATGGTATCGGAATTTCATCCAAAGAGTAAACAATTTTTACGGAGCCAAGCGGCGATTAACCAAGAAAAATATCATCACTTACGATTCAACACGTATATGATACATCCTTACAGCGATTTCAGGTTTTAAAATAATATAACTTGAAGCTACTTTTTTTAGAAAAAAAAAAATTTAGACTATATTTTAACAAATAGTGGAGCTTTACCGGACAATTGACTTCAGTTTCAAAAAACCGATGTTTCGACAAGGCTGAAAGTCCGTTTAATATAAAACTTATTTGTTAACTACACATGATTTATTGGAATTTGGCACAAACGATACGACATCTAGTGTCAGAAATTTAAACCATACATACATTAAACACGCTGTCAATTAGTGTCAGTATTAAACTATATTAATGGAAAATGGCGGAATAGGCATTATATTTGACCTAAACTCCGCCCATATTTCAAATCCCAATAATATGAACTCGACTATTCGCAAACTCTGATAATTAAAAATTTTCTTTGCAGAATGTGGTGGGATTTTTTCATGATACCTATTTATATTCTAGTTTTGTTACATTTACCTCTCACAGCAGCATTCTATTACAAAGGAATAAGAGGAACTGTATATTCACTTATAAGTTTGAATGTTTTCAAGTTTGTCGACATTGTATTAAATTTCTTTACCGGCTATCGCAGCACACAAGCACACGAAATTCAAATGAAACAAAAAGACGTTGCTTTGTAAGTCTGCAATACCTTAATCTATTTCGTATTGACAATAGGTGTGTTTGTGATAAGTTTTGAACTGGTTCTGAACTCGCAAAGCGTCTGTCCAACTGTTCGGATCTACTTCTAGGCTTCTAGCAGTTTTACGAGTCTAGAACTGCTAGAATCAAGTTTGAACAGTTCGAGAATTTGACCAATAAACACGCCGCTGTGTCGAAGAGTTCTGTATTACCGACATACGCTTTGAGAGTTCAAAAACTAGTTCAGAACTTATCAAAAAACGCACCTATAATACAAAAAAATGTTTGTTTATGCGCGTTAATCTTAGAACTAAGTGAATCGATTAAAAAAATTATTAGACTGTAAAATAAATCAACTTTGAACTGTTATCGAAACGTACACACTACGAAACAGCGGATCAGCAAAGAAAATTTTCAACTCAAAAATCTAAATTAATTAGTGTTCTTTTCAGGAACTATCTTAAAGGATATTGTTTTCCCGATATCATTGCACTACTTCCTATTTATCTTCTTTCTACTGATTTTGAGCCGAATAATCATGAATTTTTCGCGATGGTATCAATAATTGAACTATTTCGTTTACGAACAGTGTTTGCTAACATGGACATGGTTGCAAAGGTAAAATATTGATTTCATTCGATATCTTCTTCTACCCTCTAGAACAGGGGCGGGCAAATCTTTTGATCGGAGAGCAAAAAAAAAAGGTTTTTCTAAAATTTATAAAATGCTTCGCGGGCCGGACAAAATTGTGCTGCGGGCCGAATCCGGCCCGCGGGCCGCCATTTGCACAGGCCTGCTCTAGAAGAAAGTAAAATAAAAGACCAAATGATTGATTTGTCTATAATGGTCGAATTCTAAATATTAAAGTTGATCTAAACGATCGATACGCATTTTTATCGATTACTCATTTTGAATTAACTGTTTGAAGGTTTTTTGTATTTTTCGGAAATCCCCTGAAACAAATATTCACGAATTCTTTAGAAATTGGAAAGGTGTCGAGATATTGCAGAAATGCTACCCGCGGTTTCAATTTTGGTGGTCTCACGGAAATACCACTATCCGGCATATGAGTTTATAAGCATTATAAGAACTAGAAAGTTAAGCTCATTTATTATATTGTTATCAAATCGTCCATGTTACATATATTATTTAAAAAAAAGCTATATGCGTATGATGAATAAATTGGTTTGGGTGTCCGGTTGAAACACTATTCGCTGCATTTCAACTTTAACTACATTTGTAGTTGAATTATATACCGAGAAAGCCTATATATATATTTATTTTTCCTATGTAGGCTTACTATTGTAGTGATTCGTATAGGCAGTACAGGATTACATTTAAAGTATAAAAGTAGCAAATTTTACTTTTCGAAACGAATCGAATGAAAACGGTTAACATTCTTCAGTATCTAAAATTTTTCTTCCTGCGCTAGTCGACCCGAAACAATAATCGACCATTTATCAAATACTGGACTTAATCCTAAATTAAAAATTAATTTGTCAATTTTTTTGTAGTATTACAACAAAGGTACCGACACTTTGAAAATAGTACGAGGAATTTGTTGTGCTCTAATGTACATTCATTGGATAACTTGCATTCTCATTTATGCTGACCATTTCAGGTATTTCTTGGCTATAATTTACAAAACAAAACAGTAAGAAAACAGTTATAGTATTTTAGACCAGAGTAATTCAGAGCTACTTCAACGTTTAATTATAGTGATTTTTTTTTATTTTCACTTAAATCTGAGGTATGTGTTGTTTCATAATTAAGACGTTTATGACATTGATTGTCGAGCGTCTATAATTTAAATATTTATATTGTTTTATAATGAAAAGATTTGTTAGCGTCCTTCATTTGTTTCAACGTCGATCACACAAATTTAGAACTAGCGAATTCAAAAATTAAGAAACAACTAATTAAAACAAGAAATGATATTTCAGATTGAATCAAGAGATTGGAAGTGGTCATTACGAAACGGTAATGGAATTAGTGTTTGATTATTGTGAGTTCTTTTTTGCTGCAACTTGCGTCATAACAGGAGCTTGTTTCGCAGTCGATCAAACCGATAACGTTTCATTTTATGTTAGCCACATGCTAATATTAATAGTTTCGAAAATATTAACCGTTGCAATGATCGGTAAGGATTCAACGGTCAGCTTAAACCGAATTCTGGCTTTACGATAGATTTTTCTACAGGTCTTTAGTCTATCGAGGACATTAGAGAGGACGAGACCGAACTTCAAGCTCTAAGTTAAGAGAAAATACGGCGATATACCAGGTGGCGCTTTGGACGTACTTGAACGTGCGCGGAAAACCATTCGAGGCAGTCTGCGCATGTCGCGAGCGTGTTTGAGCTATACACATACACGAACTGCTCAAGCAGTCACTGTTAACCGCTCGAAAAATACAATGGTATTTTTATAAATGAATCAATGAGACCTTGACACTAAAAGACAAGACGTGTCTCTCTGTTCTATGCCGCGTTGCCTAGACAACCATGCTCACGAGCAGTCAGTATATGTTTTGCTACTGCTCAACTACAATTTCGCCGTTCTGATGACTGCTCGGGCGGTCGCGTGTATGTCCGTGGAAAATTTTTTAGGGAGATTTGTAGTTCATCGAGTTGTCGACGCTTGAAGCAGCCAGTTTTGATAGCTCGAAGCTGTTCGTGTACGGCAACCCTTAAATAAAATATAAATGGCAAGTTATTGTTTTTCAAACATAAGAGATCAATAAATAACATGCTATTTTTATTTTATTTAATTGTTACCCTTATCCACTCTAAAATAATTCCTAAAATACCGTTCAATTTTGATGCGTTCAGATAGATGTGGTCCCATTTAACGTGTGCTTCCATAATTTGTTTTCAGCATGGGTGACCAGAATGCGTATAGCAGTTACATCGTCGCATTCTAAGTACCATGCGATGGTTAGACAACTCCGAGATTACATGAGCCATAAACAATTGCCTCGCGAAATACAAAAACGATTGTTGATTTATTATGAGTTCCGTTTTCAAAAAAGTTATTTCAGAGAAAATGAAATACTTCAAACGATTTCCGGGCAATTAAGACAGGAAATAATACTTCATAGTTGTCGTAAACTGGTTGAGAATGTTACGTTTTTCAATAAATTGCCAACACCTTTGCTGATAAAAATTGTATCGTGTTTAAGATCGGTGGTATTTCTACCAAATGATGTTATTACAAGAGTGGATACCACCGGTGACTGCATGTTCTTCATTGCTACGGGAACAGTAGCTGTTTATAGCAGATCCGGAAGAGAAATATGTCATTTGGAAGATGGATATCATTTTGGGGAAATTTCTTTAGTAATGCGAGCTCAAAAAAGATGTGCTTCGGTGGTAGCGGTTGAAGTATGTGAATTGTACAGATTTGATCGGAAAGATTTTATTAGAGCAATTATACCATATCCCGATTTGCTTCACAATATAGAAACGATAGCTAAACAAAGGTTAGAAATGACTAACTATCTAGATGAACAACATGTACGAATGGCATTTGAAAGAAGACGAATGGAAAAACGAATGCTAAATTAATTTTAAAAAAATGATAGCTGTAATTTATATTTTTAAATGTCTCGTAGTATTAAGTGCACATTTTCGAATACTCAATACCGTCGGCTGTAACATGATTGCACATACAATACATAGATAAATAAAACATAAGCGATTCTTGTTTAAATCGGTATTCTTACACTAACATTTTATAGCAAATATATCTTATGTACTCACCGAATATTACTGAGTTTTTAAAATAATTACTTGAAGAATATTACACAAAAATCTCCATTAAACCGCCATGCATTGTAAACTTGACAGAATCTAGAGAAAATTCTTGTGCTTTAACTGGGAGTAAAAACAAAATATTACTAACTTTTACAAAGGAGGATAACAGTTTTTATTTTTACACACACCTTTTTAAATATGAAAAACTGATGCAGGTAAAATACACAGAAATTATACTAGGCAAAGTTAATAAAAACAAAATATGGAGGTATGAAATTATCCTGTATTTTTCTGCCTGTACTATCTCCATAGCCTGTACGTTTCCCTCGAGTGCCTTGTAATTTGTAAATAACTCTATAGTACAGATTATTTCCGTATCCTTTTGTTTTCAAAAACTGGTCGTGTAAATAGGCTTGTTATAGGGAATTTTCATCAGTAATTCAGTACCAGTGCCACGCGAATCGGAAACAGTGTTCATATCCGTTACAAACTAGTAGTGAATAAAATAGTCGAGTGATGTGTCTCCTTAAGTAGGTCGCACATCCTACTATATCTTGTGGTATAATTCTTCAAAAAATTAAAAAAAATATATAAAAAAATAAAAAAACCCAAAAAAAATAGTAAAATATTATAAAATAAAATTAATATTTTAATTGTAACTGATAAAATAAGTGCTCACAATGAATCCAGGACCTCCGAACTACCCGATGGCAAGTCTGTACGTTGGCGATCTACATTCCGACATTACCGAGGCCATGCTGTTTGAGAAATTTTCAACTGCGGGACCAGTGTTATCGATTCGAGTCTGCCGAGATATGATCACGCGACGATCTTTGGGGTATGCATACGTTAATTTCCAACAACCTGCTGATGCAGAACGTGCTTTAGACACAATGAATTTTGACATGATTAAAGGCCGCCCCATCCGCATCATGTGGTCCCAACGTGACCCATCTTTACGAAAATCGGGTGTTGGGAATGTTTTCATTAAAAATTTAGACAAAAATATTGATAACAAGGCCATGTATGATACTTTCTCTGCATTTGGTAATATTCTAAGCTGTAAAGTAGCCCAAGATGAAAACGGAGCATCTAAAGGTTATGGTTTTGTACATTTTGAGACGGAAGAAGCAGCAAATAAAGCAATTGAAAAAGTAAACGGCATGTTGCTGAATGGAAAGAAAGTATTTGTCGGTAGATTTATATCACGTAAAGAACGTGAGAAGGAGTTGGGAGAAAAAGCAAAACTCTTTACGAACGTTTATGTGAAGAACTTTGGAGAAGAGCTGACCGACGACATGTTACGTGAATTGTTCGGAAAATATGGTCGAATAACAAGCCATAAAATAATGAGCAAAGATGATGGAAAATCACGTGGTTTCGGTTTCGTCGCCTTTGACGATCCAGACGCGGCAGAAGCTGCTGTGATGGAACTGAACGGTAAGGAATTAGTAGATGGAAAACCATTGTATGTCGGTCGTGCTCAGAAGAAAGCAGAACGTCAGCAAGAACTCAAAAGACGTTTCGAGCAATTGAAAATCGAACGATTGAATCGTTATCAAGGCGTTAACTTGTACGTTAAAAATTTGGATGATACGATTGATGATGAACGTTTACGTAAAGAGTTCAGTCCTTTCGGCACTATTACGTCAGCTAAAGTGATGACTGAAGAAGGTCGCAGTAAAGGTTTCGGCTTCGTATGCTTTTCGTCGCCCGAAGAAGCGACTAAGGCCGTAACTGAAATGAACGGTCGAATCGTCGGCTCGAAACCACTATATGTTGCTCTTGCCCAACGCAAAGAAGATCGCAAGGCACATCTTGCTTCGCAGTACATGCAGCGTATGGCAAATATGAGAATGCAGCAAATGGGTCAAATATTCCAATCGGGCAATGCCGGCGGCTACTTTGTGCCGACACTTCCTCAACCGCAACGCTTTTACGGTCCGGCTCAAATGGCTCAAATTCGCGCACAGCCTAGGTGGGCTCCACAACCGCAAGTTCGCGCCAATGCCGCTCAAGCTGCCAACTCGTATCCAGGAATCGCCGGAACAGGAGCTTTCAGACCGGCCGGTCCCAGAAGCGCCAGCAACCAAACAATCAATCGCAGTACCATGGCTGCCCGCCCGATCACAGGTCAACAACCGGTCGGCGGCATTCAAGGTCGCCCGATTGCACCGGGACCGGTCGTTTCTACAGCAGGACGTCCGGCAGCCAATTACAAATATACGGCGAACATGCGCAATCCGCCTCAACAACCGATGGCTATGGCTCAAGCGCCGGCAGTCCAACAAGCCGTGCACATTCAAGGTCAAGAGCCGTTGACTGCGACTATGTTGGCTGCTGCTCCGCCCCAAGAACAAAAACAGATGCTCGGCGAACGTCTGTTCCCACTCATTCAACGCATGTATCCGGATCTTGCTGGCAAAATTACCGGAATGTTGCTTGAAATTGATAATTCCGAGCTGTTGCACATGCTGGAGCATAACGAGTCGCTCAAAGCTAAGGTTGAAGAGGCCGTCGCTGTATTGCAAGCCCACCAGGCAAAACAAGCTGCGACGCAAGTAAAAAAAGAATAAATATTGTGACTGTACGAGCGGAATAATATCGAAAGATGCTTTTAACGAACTGAATCAAAATGATCTAGGAGACACGTTACTCTATACATACTTATTTTTTTTGATATTTCATTCACTAGTGTACTTAAGTTGAGGTTCACTATTGTAATGGATGGTTGTTATTTTTATTTGGAGAAAGTATATTGAAAGCATCTTTCCTATATTGAAAGTAAAGAAAACATATTGCATTTTACAACTGCTTAATTCATAGCGTTCAATATTCATCTATTAAACAATCGAGCGCGATTATTATAAAAATATCTTATTATTCCGCCAAAAAATTAAAAAGTAAAAAAAAAACGCAAAATTTCCCATATTTCAGATCATGGGGAGAATTTTACATTTAAATATAAAAAAAACGGAAAAAAGAAAAAAACTGGTATAATTATCTTATAAATTAACAAATATATATACTATATATTCGCAAAATTCAGCATTTGTTTTATGTCTAATGAGTTTGTCTTTTTTTTTTTGGTGATTATGCGTTGTGAAACTTCGATTTGTAAAAAGCAAAACTAGTTCTGCTTTTCACACACCGATCATGGCATAACTCTAATCGGTTAAGGCCACTCGTTTCGTTTTAATTTCATTCCACAAATTTCACATTTTAACCTAAATTTCAAAATACGGATTTTATCGATCTTTGGACTGGAGCATGAATTCCGTATATTATTATTTCACAACATTGTTTATATTAAAATTTATTGTAATATGGGTTTACTTGGCTTAAATAAAGGTTTCTTAGTAAAAAAAAACTCGTTTTATTTTCATGGACATCGCCTTTCACTACTAATTAAAATTGAATTATGAAGCAAGGTTGTTGTTTGTCTAGTAAATCTGATGTAATTTATTTATATAAAAACATTTACACATTGTTTTGCTTGACAAGTTAACTTCCCAGTATATTTGTATCTATCTAATGGAATCTTTCAATTTAATTTTCACCTACTTGCAGACGTCTGAATAATAAATTATAAATTTTGTACATGTATTGAGTGTTGATTTTTCAGGTTATAATTAAAATCGGAGTTTAAAAAACAAAAAAATGCTTCTTTATAGCAATGCGGACTGAAAAGTAAAAAAATATTTTTAAATAAAAGATTTTGTTTAACAGCGATAGGAAGTTTTCCAACTTGATATAATTTAATTTTTTGAATAAGCTTTATTGAGTTGGTCGACTTCCTATTGCTGTTGAACAAAATCTTTACTTATATTTAAAAATAATTTTTTACTTTTTTATTTTACTCGAATTCATTCTGAGATTTTAATTTTAATTAACGTCATCTAATATAGTGTAACATTTTTGACAGTTCCGATAATTATGACAGACATGGAATTTTTTCATATATTTATTAAAAATTCGATTTTAGCAAAACTTTTCAGAGAAAGATTAAAACAAAAATGTCAAACATTAACAGTTGGTACTGAATTCTTTAATTAAATATTTTATTAGTTCATAACGAATTTTGTTGGAAATGTCTGGTTTGAAGCAAAAACTGATTGTTATAGGGGTAATAAATAATGTCGTGGATGGCGGGAGAAAAAAATTAAGTACGTTATTTTTCCATTTCCAAAAAATATTACTTCATCTGCCCATTGAATAATGGAAGAGAATCTAGAAAATTTGTGAAAAACGAGTATACTTTCCAAATTTACTTACAATCCTCTGCTTAATTTTTTTTATAGGTTTATAAAAAAACAGTATATGTATTTTTCAATTTTTTTTATTTTTTTCAATAATCCAGAAACAATTAACTTTCTTCGATGAGTCACATCAAAAAGATACAAGCGATTTTTCTGAAATCAGCTCAAAACAAAAGAAAACTTATTGTGAATTTTTTTGTTTTATATTTTCAAACTTATTGGTGTGCAAACGAACTGTTCCTTAAACAGCTGAAATGCTGATTTACTGAAAACTTCACTCGCTCAAAGGTATTTTAATTAAATTATTTCTGGTAATACATGTCGATATTTTATTAAAAATCACCTACATTACGTCTATATAAACATTAAATGAAATTATTACTTCGATGGCATTACGAAGTTATAAATAGCTGAATAAAAACTCGAAAACTTCTAATGCCATACTGTAAACACACAGATATAATTGCCATATTATACAGGATAATATTTTTATTTTCGGGATACAGTTTTCTTTTATGAATAGGGTTACCATCGATTCAAACCACGACACAGCATTCATTCAGTTTTGGACCCTCTCATATTTCAAACGGCCGACGAGAGGTGAAATAGACTTACGTTTTCTCAAAACGAGTTAATAATTCTGTTCAAAAATTTTAAAAATCGGAAATATGAAAATACATAAATTAAATTAAACCACTTAAATTCAACTGATCGTTCTTGTTTTCATCTTAATTATTTCAAAAATATTGCACATAATTTATTGAAAAATGTATTCAAAACATGTGTCGCCAATTTTAAAACATTTTATGCTATTGATTTAATTTTATAAAATTGAGACAAATTTAACTCGGAACACGATCTTGGTTAAAACGCAAGGTCGTCGCCAGGGAAGAAGCGGGTTTGGCCGTCCTGAAACTTTCACGAAACTGTTCAAACTGCGGGCAAATGTGCCAGCACAACTGTTTATCGGTCCGCGCAATTTTTATTTCAAATACGTGTTTCGCTAACTGTCAACCAACCCTATCCCTATCTGGCTACGACCTTGCTCATATGGTAGGCCTATTCATGTTTAAAAATTAAGTTTCGTTATCTCAGAAGTAACTTACTAATTAAATACTTTGAATTTAGAATTAAAAAGTGAGTACCAAAATTGCAGCATATTATTGTTATGAATGGACTGAGTGGAAATATAGAGGGTAGGCCCGGATTGGTAAAAATATAGGTTTGAGACTTAAAAATAAATAAATAAATTGCTCAAAAGGAATCGATCGTTACTCATAATGTCTGGTCAATGTAATATCAATATTTATTACACTGCGCTGTTGTTTTGGTCATTATTCATTTTGAACAAGCATTATGTAATGACCCAATACTTCAGTTGGTTCATAACATTATCGTAGCTTGTTGCATTTAGACGTTTAGTGATGTTACGATAATTTGGAAAAGGTTTTTTGCTGTCATTTATGAATACGAAACAAGAAAGCAATTTGTAATAGTTTCTACCCATGGAAAAAAAAATATTTTCACTGTGGTTTCAACCTTTCATTGTATTCCTTTGGCAAAGTCAAGTCTAAACTACCTTATACACAAACACAAATATGAAAAGCATATCGCATACTGTTTTATTAATGAAAACAAATGCATATCTGCGTTTGTTATGCTTTCCCTTTACATTTTATATTGTTGATAATTTCGTTAATATTGAGTTTTGGACATATGTAAAGTTATTTTTGATTTGAAATTGCCTATGGAATATAGCTGTGGGACTTGCGTGGCACGACACCCTGTAAATCAAAACCTTCCACACGCAATATGCAATCGAATTGTAAAAACCGCATTCAAATCCATTCAGTAGTCTCCAGTTTTTGACGAACAACCGCCAACGGGAACTTTTTTTCATATCGTCGTTGGTTCTGTAATCGCTCTTACGTGCATAATTGGCAGATTTTATGTTTTTTAAATGAAAAGATTCAGGAAACGGAGCTCTATACACTAGTAATACCTCCAAATTAATTTTACAGTAACCAACAAGGGGAAGTAACTCTTATGTGAAAAGTTGTATCAAATAATTCCTCCCATGTGCCAATAAATCCGAAATTAACGTTAAATATTTTTTAAGAAAATACTTCGTCTTAATTAAACACGTATAGTAAAGATAAGTATGAATTAGTAATATACCTCTGAAATTACTAGTTCTTACCATCCATTGCTGAAATAACCACTTTTTGGCTTTTCCTGCAAATTTTACTTTTTGCACATAAGAGGTATTACAGAACCAACGACGATATATTAGTATTGATAATATACTGCAACTCGAGAGGAAGTAAGAGCAGGTACTATTTACTGTTGTTTATTATAATAGAGCCTGTATGTTTGTTATTTTGTTTGAATTTAACATTTGCAGCATTAAATTACATTTACAAAAACGTTTCAATAATAAAACGGAATGCTATAAAAACCCTTTGATATTTTAGATAACCAACGGTTTAGTTTGCAGTTTAAATATACAGTGTAGTCTCTCTATAACCCGAATCCATACCAAGCTGCGTTCCTCAAACATCGATAGACTAACTATTAATCGATAGTATATGCACTATCGATAGTTTTATGACAGTAGTTCAGTTAAAAGAAAAAAATACAATAAACAAGAAAACAAATATAGAAAAGTAAAATATTTTTATTTGAGATACGTATCTATCGATAGTTTTATAAAAAACTATCGATGCTATCGGAAATTCATCTATGTTTAAGGAACACTAATAAACCGTACGAACGCAAAATAATGCGGCCTTGAAACTTTCGGGTTGAGTGTTTTGTGGTTTACTGTTTTTATGAGATATCAAGAATCGCGTACAGCGTTTAGATTGAGTGTTCATGTAGTGTGTTAAAAATATTTTATTTTAAATAAATATAAACTGTATACACTTTGTATAAGAATCTATTAATTCGAATTTTAATAATGTGAACAAGCCGCGGTTTTTATTAGTTCAGATTATAGAAACTGCACTGTATTGTATAAACAAATGATGGGAAAATATCAAAACACATTTTTTTCCGATATGAAAAATATACAATTGTTCCTGACATAGCGGAACAGTGTTAATTAATCAAATTGCGCTAATAAAGAAACGCTGGTCACTTTAGTGTCCAACATTAAAATAATTAAAAAATAAATAAATTAGAAATACACCTGTTTTTCTTCGTATTTTTACCTTAAAATTTCGATGACTCGAAAAAAATAGGAAAATTGATTCGAGTATTTTAACCGAAATTTTTTTGTATCTATTTTTTTTTTACTAATTAACCGTATGTAAAAATAAAAATTGTCATTGGATGATAATACCAAAAAATTAAAAAATAATGGGGTAGCTAGTGTTGGAGTCACTACCAATGAGGTTTTTGGTGGAAAACGTCTCACCCAAGCGGTGCTGTCAGAGCATCGTATTGGTACGGTTGGTAAGCACGGCATGGTCCGGCTCAACTTGTCAACTCTGCCCCATCCCCCGCATCCGTTCTACTGCTGTCATAAGGATCTTTTTTGATATCTCATTTATTCTTCTTTCACTTTATAACCCTTCACAATACATATTTACCCTCTTTTTTTTGAAGATAATTAGACATATTTAAAATTATAGGGCATCGTTTAGGACCCATATGAAGATTGCAATATATTTTGCCACGTAAAGTCGATGCAAACATTACAACGATTAGTCACTGCAATTGCTGGCAGTCCAATTTCAGTAAGCTCCGTCTTTCTGCACGGAGTCTATACACAAAGCTTTAACGTCGACTTTCGCACAGTGCCCCGCGATATAAGACGTTTTGCGTCAAAAGAACAAGTTGTGAAGACAATGCTCAATATAAAAAAAAGAATATATTGTTTTCGCTTTAAATAAATAAAATACTTTGAAATAAAACAAAATGTTAACGTAATGAATTATGACAAAAAAAATTATTATACACCTTAAAATTTATACATTAAACTGTCAATCAAGATTGACAACTTCATTTGGATCAAACGGTCTAGCCCTAGGTGCTGGTGCTGGTCTGGTGTCTTTAGATGTCGAAGGTCTATTTGTCGCCCCCATTTGCATCCTCTTGACCATAGCAGCCCACTGAGATTCCTTCGCTTTTTGACTATACAAAAAAGAAGAAGTTTAATTTTAATTGTATTTTTACAACTCCGACTTCAACACTTTAAATTTTTAATAAATAAAATTATCGACTAATTTTTCAGACAAATATATTAACAAAAAATGTAAAAATTAATACATTAACGTTTCGGTCTGGATTTGAATCTTCTTTAGAACTGATCTAATTTTATTTATTGAAGAGTTCTAATAAACGGTGAGCTGGCTACGGAGAAAATGGGTGACTCGGTGCAGAGCTGAAAATTTGCAGAATAATAGGAGATAGTACAAGTAAGTAGGGAAAAAATTGCCAGAAGGCTAGGCGGAAGATAAAGAGCCGCCAGAAGGCGCTAATGTTGCGAAAAATCAGTGCACTTCTGGCAATTTCTATACTTTTCTGTAATTCAAAACTAGATTATATATTATAATATATATTATACATTATATAGTTATAAGGGCATACTGAAAATTCAAACATGATATAATAATTACATTCGACAAATATTCAAAATTATTAATGTCATTTTGATAGAAATAAAATTAAATAAATTAATAAAATTACGTTGTTATAACAACGTAATTTTATTAATGAAAATATATGACGATTAATTTTATTTCTTTTGAATTTTTGTCGAATGTAATTATTATATCATGTTTGAATTTTCAGTATGCCCTTATAACTATATAATGTATAATATATAATCTAGTTTAGAATTACAGAATAAGTATAGAAATAGCCAGAAGTGCACTGATTTTTCGCAAAATTAGCGCCTTCTGGCGGCTCTTTATCTTCCGCCTAGCCTTCTAGCAATTTTTGCCCTACTTGTACTATCTCCTATTATTCTGCAAATTTTCAGCTCTGCACCGAGTCACCCATTTTCTCCGTAGCCAGCTCCTAACCATAATCAGACGTTAATCAAAGATTTGGACTTTAAATTTTCCTTTCGCGTTGTTTCCACGGTTTTACGAATCAGCTAAATTTTATAACAGCGGTCACAGTTTGAAATTTAACGGCAAATAAAAACATGCCCCATTGGTTCTTGACATTTTACAATCTTAAATCATTTGTGTGCTGCAGATTAGAAATAAAAAAATCAATTCGAACTTACTTAGCAGCTATAACGGTCTGCAAAGCCGGATTCATTAGTCTAGTTTGCGCAGCCATGATTTGTTGCTGAAGTGTCACTTGATACGACATTACCCTGTTGTACAGCTGAAATAAAAAATCATTTTGATGTTAGTTACTTCTGCAGCTCCGATTATTAATATATGTGATTTTAATGCACCGAAACGAATGTAGTTCCTGTGCAAACGTTTCGTATTCATAAAAAGATACTATCGCAGGCCAAGAGCTCTTTAAGTGCCACTCTTTGGGATCGGAGAATTACTCTTGCTTCTTGAAAAGTATGTTTTATTTGTCTTTGTTCTCACCGGCTTCATACAGGCTCGGTCTATACATAAATAAGGGTTCCATCCGTTATTTAAAGACTCGTCTTTAAATAGAGAACTTTGAAGAGAATGTTTACCTAGAGAGCGTCTTCTTAGAGTTCTTTCTGTACATGAAACTGTTATTTTTTTGTGCAGATGATCGAATCTGAAGCTTATGAACTGGCGAATATAAATAATAAAAAAAGTCGTGTTTTTTATCAATTTATATGTTCAACTGTCTACACCAGGGGTGTCAAACTTATTTGAGCGGCGGAATATTTTTAACATTACATGTGAACCTCACACATCTGAAGACACTTTCTAATTGTTCAGCTAACCAACTTTATTCATAGAAATGTCTAATTTCAATATATCGACCAGGCTTTACTGTTTTGTTTTTATATCCCGCAAAAACAATTCGACACCTCTGGTCTACACAACCAAAGTACAAAAAAAAAATTTTAAAAATTACCTTCTGTGCGGCAAGAATTTTGTTTTTATCTTGAATATATGTAGCTAATCACTACAATTCTATGGAGTAAAATTTTGATACACGTTCTTTTATTTTTATGGATCCATTTGCGCATGTCAGATTTTTTTAAGGAAACTATAGTACGGTTCAAAAATAATTTCACAATATAAGCGGCGCAGTTTTTATGAATGGGGCGGGTATGTAAAGCATATCCATGCATAAAAACTGTCTACTTATCCAATCCATAGTACGATTCCAAAACAATTGGCAATGAGGTCACACTTATGCTTCATAAGATGTGTTCCAACCAGTCAGAGAACGGACACAGAACCGTCATCGTCTTGCGCAGTAGGTAAAACGAAACTACTTGTATCGGTTTTTGAGCTACTGAGCAAGACGGTGACGGTTCTGTGTCCGTTCTCTGGCTGCTTGGAACATACCTAACATAAAATAAGAGACACCATTTTTAGATACATGAACAAAAACTGTGCCATTTATATAATACTACATATCGGGTAGGCAAATTTGTATACATTCTAAATCTAAACAATTTGTAATTATAAAAAAATACAGTTTCAATACAAAAATATGTGAGATTTTTAAAGGATGAAACATAACCACAAACTATTATTTGAAAAGAGTGGCGTAATTTGCACATCAATTGACATTTCCAAAATAAAATTACATGTGTATAATAAAATAGAAGTATTACAAAAATATATAATTACAAATATAAATTTCTGCCAAGTTTTAATATAAACAGAAAAAATAATATTACTACATTTTTACTGACAAATCTGATCTAAAATTTCATTTATCACGTTCCATTGTTATTGAACAAAAAAAACAAATTTATCTAAGTCTTTCGTGTATTTAAATCGCTATATAACCGAATGTACTGAATTGTAAAAATAAGAAATTAAACAAATTAATTGCTAATAGCGTCAATTAAATTGTCGCCTTAAATAATTCTTTCAGAGAGCCGAGACAATACGACAGATGGACATTGTACACGTATCTTATAATGCTGAAGTATTTTCATAAAAACAAACAAGACGATATCCACCATTTTTTGGCAGGGCATTTATTAAGCTACAATCGTGACTAGAATAGGCGAATTGGGCGGCTGATGGTGACGTAAAAAATCAATGTTTTTGATTACTTAAAATTGCATATTTTTACATGGCGCCGGCCCTGGCTGTGAATCTTGACATCCGATATAATCATTAAGTGGAAAGAGTACAAAAATTGCGTTAAGTTTGTAAACATTATGAAAGTACAGCGTTTTGATTTTGTTTGGGGATAGACACCAGTAAACACATTCTTAAAAATGTCCTGACTTTCGGTATGCTATTTGTTTATCACAGAAATAATAGATTTATATAATCGGTTTCTGATAGAAGATTTTTAACTTTAAATGTAAATTTAAGAATGTCATTTGTTTCCAACTGGAGATCTCCATTTAATTCTTAGGTAGCGAGTATGTTTCTACATTTTATTTAACATTTTTATTATGTACTTGCAGAAACAAATATATATTTACTATATACAGGCTGTATCACAGGAAACCGTACATAGGGAAAAGTACACAGTACAAATTAGTTACGATCAGAGATTGATTTGCCCTCTATTCAAAGGTCGTTACCATGGTTTACATAATGAAATCTATTCGAGGTGGTGGCACAATCTGAATGACCTTAATTAATTCGTCGAAGTATGTTTCAATGCCACCCCTGAAATGTTAGACAAAGTGAGACAAAGTTTTTATAACTGCTTAATCAAAATAGAGGTTTATTTGAACATTTGCTTCAATTTTTTATTTTAACTGTTTGGTTTTATTATTAATTAAAAAAATATTTTCTAAATAAAAAATTGTTTCATTTTAATAGGTACTGAAGAATTTATTTTAACTGATTTTTCAAATTATTCATTATTAGCAATTATTGTTATTAAACAATGGTTAGTCAGCGTTACCATGGTTACTATTCTCATTTGCACAATGGAGTTTTCCCTATGTCCGGTTTTCTGTGATACACCCTGTATATATTATATTTACTAATTGAAAACAAATGACATTAGATTTTAAGCTGGAACCGAGTACAAAGTTATGACAGGAGTTAGTATTCTCTGAAGTTAGCAACTGTTTAGGCATACATAACCTTATTTTCTATTCTAAGAATTACAATTACTTGGAGGGTATAGGTACAGAGGGCCATCTCAATCTATGCAAATGCATTAAAGTAAGATGCCAGGGATATTCCAAAAGGACTATCAAAATTGTCTAAATAACTGTCAAAATAGTTGTCAGCCAGGTGCGAACTATATCTATCTCTCTTAGACATATTAGTTTGTCTTCAAAGGCTAAGTTTATATTATGCTCTTTTGGTTAGCTAGCGCCACGACTATTCGATGCGTTTTTCAATTCAACACCCATAAAACATGGTCCTCCTTACTTTTACCCTCCATAAGTTACTATAAAAAATTACAATAGTTTGGTGCAATAGGCACCGAGAATACCCTATTGAAGGCAGGTTAAATTTGATCGAGCTGCAAAAATACTGATGATTCAGTGACATTTTTAAATAATTGGTTTGATAAAAATGTTAGTAGCGTTTTTACTACAAATCTTTAGAAACCGCAGAGATCGATAGTGTTTGCGAAACAATGACAGATTTCAAAATAATTTCAAAAAAATAACAGATAGCATATTATACATGAAGCTAACAGGAAGTCATTTCTCAAACTAGAATTCGAAAAGCTCAACAAACCTACTGTTGAAATTAAAAAAAGTAGGTACTGACAGGTGATTTTGTGCTCGTCAGTCTCGGTGCCGATGACCAGGATTTACGTCATTACCAAACAAATAATAAATGTTATTATGCACGTAAGCTCGAAATCGCATTTTCAACATTTTGCTGTAATACACTATTAGATTCTCAAAAACAATATTAAAAAAATAAATAAACGGTTAAACTGTTCAAAAAAACTCATACAAAAATAAAAAAAACAGTCAGTTTAATTAAATGACAACGTTAAGTAGTGGCTGTTTCGCTTACCGTCCAATCGCCAGAAATGGCTTGCTGATACATTTGTTGTAAAATGGCCGGTACCATTTGGCGTATCTGAATGTCGTTCCACGACGGATGCTCATTTCTCAGCATCACTTCAAGCGCGTACGCCGCTTGTTCAGGAGTCATTGACGGTCTAATCATACTTCCCATCAGACCTGGTGAAATTCAACAAATCAATAGGGGTTTTCATCGTTTTCACGCGCAAGAGTCATCACCACGGTTATTATCAAATGAAGGGTACACGGGAAGAAGGCGGTTTGTCAAAAAATGTAAATTGTGCAGGAGAGCATTTTGAAGTGTTTACATTTACAGGCTGATGCATTTCTTTCAACGCTTATAACTTTTGACCTAGCGTATTCTTGTCTAAAATGAATACACCAACAGAAAGGTACGACTTTTGACTACAAGATGGAATAAAAAAATTAATTTCGAATTTTTAATGACAAGTCGCCTTCTTCCCGTGTACCCTTCAAATGTATTCCAAAGTTTCGGGCATTTTTTGACGCCATGGCTGACACAGTAAAGTTTTTCAATGTTAGTTTAGATCAGTTTAGATGAAAATATTATACACACTTGTACTCAATTGAGACTGTGGTTGAAGTGCCACGATCAAAAGGAAGTAAACAAAAATCTAACTGCCATAAATCGTTTATTGTCAAAAAAATTATCTTCAAAAACAGTGAAAATAATTTATGCGGCGTTATATCACTTATTTTAGATAAGATTTCTTATTTAATTAATATTTGTTTTTTTTTCAAAATCGATCACTTTTCACCTGTCAAAATGAAAAGTGCCCGAAAAATATGGCGGAAGTTGGTGCATGCGCACAAAAAAAATTCAACTATGAAAAGGTCCATTAAATTTCTTTTTTATTTCCATGGTTTTAACTTTCTAAAGAATTCGAATTATAGGAAATTAGGATAAGGCACGCGATTTTGTTAATATGGTGGGTGACTGACAATATTGATTAAATAAAAAACCGTCTCGATATCTATAACAATTTAAGGATTTCAAATGAGAAGTGCTCTCACCATGACGCCACTCACTGAGTTGCTACAGATTATATAAGAAACGTTGGTCTTTAATAATCATGATCACTCAATTGTATATTATAGAAAAGAAACGAAACGGTTGATTTATGAGTCAAATTAGTTTATTGTAGGAAGACTACGTTTCGATACCTGTTTTGGTGTCTTCCTCAGGTCTTTAATTAATTGACATTAATTGGCCATAACCTCAAAAAACGTTGGTCTTATTTACCAAGGCGTTGATAAGATTTTTAATGATTATATAATTTACCTGTTGCTGGTTTGGCAGTTTTTTCGTTTTCAAACTCATCCCAAGCCGCTCTGCGTTCATCTTCATCGAGTTCTTCCTCTTCTTTGTTTTCAAGTAAAGAGTCGTGCTCGTGATAACGATATATGAGATTCTCGTGTTCTTGCAATAATTCCGCAAACATTCTGTCTTTCGGCAGCATCGGAATTGGTCGCTCGCCCTCAGGCTCCGGTGTAAATCTGAAGAAGTTATAAAATAAAACCTCACGGCATGATTTTATTGACCAAGACACCGACTGGGTTATTTAATTAATCGATAAATCGACATCACAGAAAAAATTTATAATAAAAGTATTTTTGTTTTGATAAAAATATCGAAATTTTAACGTTTGGCCACAAACACAACTGAAGATGTATCGTCAACAAACTGTTGAAAATTCTTACTTGTAAAGTTCAGCGAGATCATTTTGATTATAATGTCTATCGATTTGTTGTTCGTCTATAACACGTTTCGAAATAGCTTGTTTTGTCACTTGTCGTTCGTATACTTTTTCCTCCATTGTTCCCTGTATCACAATTTAACATTAGAAACAATTATTCGTTTACGAAGTTCTAAAATATTTTTTAAGGACTGTCTGTACTTCATATGAAATGTTTTTATTAATTTTATTTCTTGCGAGCAAGAAACCGATCATTCAACAACTAAAATCGGAACTAATAAAATCAAGTCAGCTGTCGAACATTAGAAAATTAAAAAAACAAAACAAATGAAGTACATTAATTCCTTAAATGAACGAGAATTTATTGTTGATAAATACCATAGCTATAAACCTGTACACATAACATGGTTTTTTCTGTCCAAAACGATAAATTCTGAATATGCTCTGAACATCATGTGACGGATTCCACGAGACATCAAAGATTATTACCCGATTCGCAGCTACTAAATTAATACCCAAACCTCCGGCTTTTGTCGATATTAAAAACAATCTGTAGAAATAAAAAAATATTAGATATATGTAATATGTATACTGCCAATTATAAAAACGTTAATAAAATACCTGGCGCGAGGGTTATCTTCATCGTTGAATGACTTGCACCAGGCAGCCCTATTTTCAACGGATGACGATCCATCTAGTCTAAAGTAGTCGAGGCCAAGCGCCCAACTAGCAGAGTGTCCTGCCAATGATTCACTCGATTCTCCGTTCTGAGTTGCTTCGTCGATTTTTTCGAGGAAATACTCAATTAAATCGAGTGAATATAGAGATTGAGAGAACACGAGTCTGCAAAAAATACAGATAAATAATTATTAACTAATAAAGATAACAGAAGTTTTCTTTTGTTTATTTAAATCAGTACGTCTTTTGCTATATCGATGATTAAAAAAAAAAAAAAAAAACGATTCAATTTTATATATTATATATAGAATGCGGGTCTTTTATGAAAACTGGATTTCACATAAAAATAATTCCTCTATTTTACAGATAATATAATTTAAATTGTTTTCCGATTTTTTTATTCTACACGAAAACTTAAAAACCACTCTAAACAGGTCTATACTTACACTTTGTCTCCAATTTGCTCACATTTTTTAAGTATATCAAAAAGTAGTAATAACTTAGCACTGTATTTCAAGTTATCGAGTTCATCCTCTTTTATATGATCACACCACCATTCCGTTGGATTTGGAGGTTTAATTTCCTGAACTTCATCGCTGTCCGAACCACCATCATCGGCTTCTAAATAACAACAATAATGAATTAGTCAATTATGTATTTTTCGGATTCGCGTGCGGTCAGCCATCTGTTGGCATCAGCCGAACTACTGAGGTATGGTCTGCTGTCCGTCGCTATCAACTATTTTATTAATCGGGGGGCACGGCAGTGTCCCCGCCAAGTCGAGCGCGAAGCAAACACTGCCGTATCATCCTTTACTGGAACCATTTCGCCGCATTTTCAAGCCCCTATTTGAGAACCTCTGGATAAGACCAGAACGCAGAAATTTTCGTCATCCAGTAAGCTATAATCACATACTTAAAATCCAAAATTTCAAGTCTGTAAGTCATTTAGTTCCGAAGTTAAGCGAAAGCAAAGTTTCACATTTATGACACTCACTCATGATCATCAAAATAGAACTAGTACTTCCCATAAATTCAGAGAGCTGAAATTTGGTACAGAGTTAGAGTTTAATGGCCACATAAAGGGAAAACTATAAAAACTAGGATAATAATAATAATAATAATAATAAAAAAACTACTAAAAAGAAAAAAACTGTGTCAAATAAGAAAATCTAATAAAATAAATCAATATGCCCACGTTTCTACAAAAAGAATTGAAATCCCATCAAAAACATTCTGTAAAAAAATATAGTTTAAAAAAAACTAAAAAACACGCTTTATATCGAACTAAAAAGTAAAAAATAATTTTTTTAAAATAAGCTTAAAAAGCGTGGGGCGCTTTGTTCCACATTTTCGTACATCGAGCGCCCAACGCTTTTTAAGCTTATTTTAAAAAAATTATTTTTTACTTTTTAGTTCGATATAAAGCGTGTTTTTTAGTTTTTTTTAAACTATATTTTATTTTTCACTTTTTAGTTTGAGGATCTATAAAAGAATTTATTAATCCTGGGGGTCCTAATAAGGATAATGGGAAACTGTTATCAAATTATTGCATTGTCATCGGTCCTTGATACGTATGCAAAGTTTCAAATTAATCAGACTTCGGGAAATTGGTGAAAATTATGCTCAAAGATTCCGTTACATGCATACATACATACATAGTTAGTTACAACCCAAGCTAATATAAAGCGTTTAAAAACTAGCCAAGTCTCGATGGAGCTGCTTGTTTATCTCTAAAAAGTAATGAAATCTAGACAAAGTCTAAGGTTCCTTACTGCGATTTCTTTATTATTATAGTTAATATAATAATAAAGAAATCGCAGTAAGGAACCTTAGACTTGGCACGACTTTGTCTAGATTTCATTACTTTTTAGAGATAAACAAGCAGCTCCATCGAGACTTGGCTAGTTTTTTACAGAATGTTTTTGGTGGGATAATCTTTACTTACTTTGTGCAGCCGATGCCCTCGTCCGTCTTTTTGGCGGAGATTTCCTTTTACTTTTAAATTGCACACTGTCGTTGGATTTTTCATCCGATGTCGATACAGCCTCACTTTCCGACGATGAAGTGTCTTCATCATCGTCTATGAAATCAACGAGTGAACCTTCTTCGTCCGACAGTATTGCCTGTAAAAAAAATATAATTATAAAGATGTTGTTTCCCGTTCTATAGCTAACACCGCGTAAACAAGACAAAAACAAAAGTGTTTACCCTTTTCTCCTGATCTTTTTCATATTTTTCACTATAGGCTTTCAGCATTCTGGGATGTGTCCAAATTCTTTGCAGAGCTTGGAAATCTGCGAACAGGGCAACGGCTTTGCCTCCGGATTCGGCACGTTTAGACTGATGATCCATGTAAATTTTATACAATTTTTTTTGAATATCGGTTAAGGTCAAAAAACAAACGTATTCGTGTTTTGGCGGTAGGAACGGTGCTAATACTGAATAATCTCGTCTCTGAAAAAACAAACCACATTTCTCGATAATCGACTGATCTAAAAATTACGTTTTATTTTCCATTACTGGAGATGACAAGTCCTCGTACTCGTGCTTTTATTAAAATTAGCAATAATAATAATAACTAGCGTGACCTGTGCGAATTATTCGCACTAAATAAGTATAATAATTATCACTTTACAAAATTATTTTTTAAATATGATTGCAGGTATTCAATTCGTTTCTAATTTTGCACACTGCTTATAACGTTCCTCTTTTTGTTGTAAAAGAAATATTTTACTAAAATTGTCATATAGAGGTGCAAGTAGCAAAAGCGTTGTTCAGCGTTGCCCGTCAGATGGCAGTATTTACAATATGAAGGTCAGATGACAGATCGAAGTGTTAACGTTACGCCGTCAGATGGCAGACGTTGTTCAGAGTTTAATTAATTTACAAAAACAATAGTAATAATAAATTTTTTAGCTGTCAATGTCAGTAGAGCAAGCAATTATCTGTAAAATGATATATAATTTATGAAGAGAAATTGTTTTTTTTTTCTAAAAAGGGAGGCAAACATCTTAAACCTTAGCGTATTAATATATATGATATGATACTAGATCATACTAATTAAAAAATTACAAAAAATTATTAGTATTTAAATTATCATACGAGGCAGATGATCCTCAACTTCAATGAATAATAAATATGATGTCACCTACCTGAACGACTCCGTCGAGTAATTTATGTAAAACGTGAGATCTTCGTTTCATAATAGCAATGTCACGAGGCGTCGAATCTGTGTACTGGCCATTGGTAATAGGATTCACGAAACGATTGGTGTATTCATTATATTTACCAAGCAAGTTCGGCTTCACGAACTGAACCATACAGTAATCTAACAGTATAAAAAATATAAGTAAAAAACCTTTCATAAACAAGCTTTTATTAAAGTGTACTAAAATGAAGGAAATAACAAACTATCAAACAAATAAAATCATTTTATTATCATTGTTGACCTGATCTAAACGCGAGAAGTTTAACATATGAATGTTTTATCCCGCGACAAGCTTTTAGGTTACTCTTTCGGGCCGAAATGGCTGTATATTCATCAGAACTGTCTGCGGACCAAATTGAGCCCAAATACGGTATGTCTACCACGAGCCGTTTAAACAGCTGCATAAGCTGACCATCCTTGCTGCAGCATCGGGTCTTGGTAATCAGATTATTGAACACAATTTCAAAGTAGTAGAAATAATTCAAAATCGAATTCCAAGATTTGACAAACTGGATGACTGATTGACAAACATGTAAAGGTGAATAAAAGCTTGCAAAAAAAGCTTTACTTACACTCTTTAAGATTATTCTGGACAGGTGTACCCGTAAGGACGATTCTTCGCATTGTTTTCAAACAGTTCATCGCTTTGCTGAGTCTGGACTTTTCATTTTTTAACAAGTGCCCCTCATCGCACACCACCAAATCGGGACCTGTAAAAAATATCTCATTTATTTTTGGAATCCATTTTTCCATTTCTTTACGGAAGTTAGAAGTAAAAAAAGATAAACAAATGTACGTTGCTGCTTACCTGGATCAACAAGGCCGCTTTGCAAAGAGTCTCTGTTCTTTTTACGTATTCGTTTATTTGCATCGTTACTTAGTAGTCGAAACATTTCATAACCTAGTATCAAAACACCCCCGCATTCTTGCCATTCTTTTATCTGGTAGGCTCTCTCAAAATTCTTCTTATATCTAGGCGCGAGAACGTTTATTTTAAATATATTCATAAATCGTTCAAACATTTTTTATGCATTGTCTAAGCCCTAAAGCTAGTTTGTAAAGAACTATTCCCCGGGAATAAATAATTCGTGTATGCAGCTCAAAACCTTTTTCCGATCTATCCGCAAAAATCGGTTGTAGCTTCAGAGTTCATTGCGTTCAGACAAACCAACTGACAGATAGACGTTGCCTTTTGTACAACATGTAAGGATATACACAAATTGAAGTATTGTTCAAGAAAATAAAATTGTCAACCGATTTTTCTCAGTTTTTTGTCAATATATGGTCTGAGAAAAATTGGTCGACAATTTTATTTACTTGAAGAGTTCTATTCAGACGTTAATCAAAGATTTGAAGTATTGTTCAATCTGTCAGTATTATAGACGGAGAGCTGGCGACGATTTTTTTAAAGTATCTGCTAGGACAAAGCCATAGAAATTTTAAAAAATCCGTCACTGTCTCTGGACCAATAGGATTCCGCACTAATCTAAGGTTTCTACAGATTTAAAACTGGGTTTAGTAACCATTACGAATATGAAGGCAATCCTATGATAGTGTATACAATTCAAACCAAAAGTGAGGTTAAGACAAAATTCAAGATGGCGCCTACTAGAACTAGAGAAAATTGTATAGATTCAATAAAAAATATTTCCAGCCAAGGAAGTTTGATTTAAAAAGTAAATCACGCTAATTTAATTATTTCATTTCGTGCGCAATTTTGAATTTTTGCGTATATATAAGTCAACATCTATTTCTGTTATTCAGTAATGTTTTACCTTGAGATTTCGAAAACATTAACATCTTCGCCGTCGTTAATGGTATCGAGCCAGATTTTGAATTCATTTACCCAATTGAGAACCGTACTTAGTGGACATACCACCATTACAGTACGAACACCGGTTTTTTTATGCGTTAGAAGAGTATGAATCAGGGCTACCACCTAATAACAAAACAAAAACTGTAAAAGGCGCTGCACAAAGAACACCACAAAAAACATTCCTCGTAAATTTCAGATTCCATAATATTCTACTGTCATCGAAAAAAAAAATAAATAAACGCACCTGAAGTGTTTTCCCGAGTCCCATACAATGTGCCAAAATACAACCAGAGCCTTTATCTTTTTTCGTTTGTTCAAGAGATTCAAAACAAGCATCCCACATAAATTTAACGCCGTTTGCTTGATGAGGTTTTAACTTTTCGACAAGATCAGGATGAACTTTGATTAGTTCTTTTTTGGTGTCTGGATCAAAATCCAACACAACTTTATCGACTTTCGCTTTATTTTCTAAAGCTAGATCGTACATTTCATTATACTAAAATAAAAGACAATATTAAATATATATATAAAAAAAGACTGTATTTACGAACATAAATCATACAAACTGAAAACTCTTTTAAGTTAGAATCTGGACACTAGGTAATCATAGCGCTAGCAACGTTTTCATTATGGCACCTTATCTAATTTATGCATGTCCTTACACGATAAATGATTTTTTTAATATGTGATTGTATCCTTTGACAATTTCCTATATGCAAATTGTATTTGTCCCGGGAAAAAATAAATTTATTATTATTATTATTATTATGGCACCTAGGTCGATATTATCACATTAATTCATTAAAATCACATTAATTGTGATCGTATTAGATTGTGACATTTGCAGAAATTTTTCAGAACCTATTTTAGTAGGTTTAAAAAGATTCAGTAATATAGATTAGTGATGTAATGAATGTCAATTTTCAGGCATTCGCAAATTCGATATTCGTGAATACTAATATTCAGTTTTTAAATTTGGGCCATTTGTCCAAGGCTAAAATTTGGCAGCTGATTGGCAGCACAAATCGCACTTTAAAGACATAATTCGGAACCCAAAGGAATGATGAGACCTCTGGTGAGAAATGTGCCGAACTGTCCTTAGGATAGTTCGGCGCATTTCTCACCAGATGTCTCACCATTCCTTTGGGTTCCGAACTGCAAGGTTAGATCAGCAAAAAAAAGGGGAGTAAGATACATTTTTTTCAGATATTGCTTAAAATATAATTTTTTTCTGATATACCTACATATTCGCAAAATATTCATATGAATTTTGCGAATGTCAAAAAATATGCGAATATTCGTTACATCACTAATAAAGATCTTTAAGCGAATTTATATTTTATTGATTTGATACCAAACCACTAAAACAAAGTTGTTCATTAAATAATACATAGTTTGTTTGTGAATTTCAATTAAGTTTTACTGATGTCAAGAGTCAAGACGTTACTTTAAGATACATTATGAAACTGTCGTTTATCAAATTTGGAATGGACGAATAATTGTAGACTATAGACGCTAAACAGTTGTGGTCATCAGCGTCTATATTTAAATACAGTAAGTAAAAATGCGATTATATGAGAACTTTAAAAACATAATTATCCAGGGTATATAGTTGAAATCCCTGACTTTTCCAGGTTTGTACCAATCTTGATTATTTCAAACGTACCATTTTTTGTCGATCGGAAATACGTTTCTTGCGTTCTTGTTCTTCTTTAGCAGCATCGCGCGTTGTTTTTGATAATAAATCATCTTTTAAAACCTATAAAATTAAAAATATCTCAACTAATATCTCACTTAGACCTCGACATTGTCTGCTCTGTGGGTTACAATTTCAAATATAAATGATTATTAAGAACTAATTAACTATTTTGAAATTTAAATTTGGTGTAATTCCTTCACTTGCCTAGTCGAATGAGTTGATGCAATGAAAATACTGTACTGCAGCGCATCTTGTGAGTTTTTTGGGTACACAATATTACAGAACAGCGCACGCGTGAAAACACTTTTTGCATCACATGTTAGCGCATGCGCAAATAAATTACTAATGAAATTTCACTGGTCTTAAAAAAAGTCTTTTTTATAGGAACTAAAGTAAAACAGACGTTTTTTCTTTCTTTTCATGCGATGAATAAAATCGTTCAGGTAATCTTGAAGAGTAAAAATAATAAATAATGATAAAGATAATAACGATTATTATTAATAAAAATTGAATCGCACTACAAAAATAAAACACACGCCATAAGCTCAAATCATTTCAAACATCGTGTAAAATGGAAAAAGAATACAAATAAAATATTTTTAAAAACGCAAAATTACTGTCTACAATTGCAACACTGAAACAATTTATTGTTTAATTCTTCGAGTTCTTACCGCTCTGATTTTTTTCCGCCTTTTCCCCGATTCGCCGTCTTCATACTCGTTTTCGCTACTGTCGCTATCGTTTATTTCTTTTATGCGACGGTGTTTCTTTCTATAAAAAGAAATAGGTTACAAACTATAATTACAGCATTCAGTGTAAAAGTACTTACTTTTTGGCGACGTCCTCATCGGAATCTTCTGACGACTCGTCACTATTTTTTTTCTTATCGTTTTTTTTTATTTCAAATTCTTCATCGGATCCGTCATCGGTATGAGCTTCTGAATCGGAGCCTAACACGCGCCTGCCGCGTTTCTTTTTCTTTTGGCTGAAAAATAAAACACTTTTCCATTATTATTGAGTCAACAACCTAGAGTCCAGTAAAATCAGGTTTTATTAATCAGCATTAGGGTCAATTCTCACATAGTAACACAATATGATGCGAAAAGATGCCGATTTCAAAAATATACGCGTTTTCAAATGCATATTTTCACAAGAGCGACATGACGCGACAGCAGTCCGGCGCTACAAAATGCAATGCTTTGAAAAGAGTTGTACGTTTCTGTCGCGTCTCGTAAATATAAATATAAAATAATCAGAAATATATAACTCTATTATGAGGTGCTCGAATAACCAGACATTCTGTTCTGAAACCGTTTGGAATATTGCAAGGTTTACGGCGAATTGATTTTTACGCGTCAGGTTTAATAAGACAGTTCATTTACTTACTTTATTATGTAGGTATTTGCTTTATTTAATTTTAAAATTGCGCTTGCTATGAAAGTAAAAAATACTTTTTTAAAACAAAAACTGTAATTATATATTAATTAGGCACGCCTATGAAAAGCAAAAAAATTGCACCTTTTATTTGGAACCAAGGTCAAGCAAAGGCATCGTCTTTGAGTTAATGCTTCTGGTTTTTATTTATTCTTGTGTCATGAATTATGATCACGTGAGAATCGAGTAAATAACACTATCGCGTCATGTAACCCTGTGAAATTACTCCCCCTTATTCTAAAAAAAAAAACTACCTTTTATTCTTTTTATCTTCTTCACTATTCTCACTTTCAGACAGTTTTCCATGAAGCAACTTATCCTTCTTCCAGCTTTTCTTTTTTTGAAAATCACTATCTTCGCTGTCTTCATTCTCCTAAATAAATAGAGAAATTCATTTATTACCGACATTTTGAACTGTTAAACAAAATGGGCACCGTTGAGAGAAAAATATTATTACCTTCTTTTTATCGCTTTTCTTATCCGTTCCGTTATTTTTCTCAGCATCTGAATCACTTTTATTTTCTTTATCCGCCGATTTCTTTTTACTACCGCCTTTATTTTTTTTGTTATTTGTTTGACTATTGTTATCTGAATCACTCGGTGAATTGATGCTTTCCGGTTCGGAAAAATCATTTTTAGGAACATCGGCTTGATCTTTCAAATTCTTAAGGGGTGCATCATCGTTTGATCCACCGTCTGAATCATCATCGATTTTCTTTTTTAAATTCCCTAGCGGCATTTCTTCATCGGAATCGGATTTTCCTTTGGATTTTTTCTTCTGAGACGGTCTTTTTTTCAAACTCTGTGTTTCACTGTCGCTAGATACGCTTTCGCTAACATCACTCGAAGTTTTTTTAGCATTGCGTTTGCGTTTCTTCAGCGAAGACATATTCGAAAGCCTTAAAACATTAACGACATTCTTTCATTACTTTTATATACGTGAAATACATTAATAACGGTTAAACAACAAGAAAACATAATGGAACCGGCCAATAAAATATCACGTTTCTGATGTAAGCCAGCCATTTGGCTAAGATGCAATTCAACACGAATGACAAAGATTAGGCAGAATAAAAATTACAAATAAACATGTCGAATAGATAAGCTCTGTTTTTTTTTCGTCGAACAAAAACATGATTTAATGTTTATTTTCAAACAATGCACTATAGACATCACGACGGATATTCGAAGTTACTTAATCTAATTCGACCGGTTGTCGATAGCGGTATAACGACGTCATTATGCTAACGAACCAACGAACAATGTTGAGTAACAAACTATACTGTTGGTTAGTCTGAAACGAATTAAAGTCCAGTTCAGACTATGCCAGTATTTTAGTGAAGAGTAATTTGGTAGCCAAAGGTTTAGCTACAGTCGAGTATAGTACATTAGTAATATTCTCACCAAATCCAAACATATCCATTACTTATAGATTGCTTCGCTTGCTTATTTTTAACGTTCCAAAATAGGTACTTATGTTGCAAATATTGCATCACAAATTTTACAGTTGTAACTTCGCTCTAACGAAACGACATTTTTGCGCTAATTAATGGGCTCAACTAAAACAAGTTCGCACATCCTTATTGGCCAATTTAGTACACAGTAGTGTGGTGAGGACTGCTTCATGACAAAAAAAAAAGAGAAAACAAAATGGATTGACTTGACTAAATCATTTACTAAAGTACTCGACTAAGTTTTTGTTGTTGACAAATTTAGTTAATAAATTGCTCGCTTTTCGGGTAAAATACTAGCAAAGTTTGAACCACGACTTAGCGTGCGTTTTTAGTAGGCTATTTACTTATTAATTATTCACGTAACATTAAAATAATATAAATTATAACAATCGGAAGATTCAAAGCATCCCAGTTAGTTGAGACGACAATAATTATTTTTCTAGAACTGAAATAGTATTCCTAATAGATGACCGCAAAGTATAGTAATTATTGTTGTTTTGATGTAATACTTGTTAGATAGTGTTTTTGAAAATTCATATTTTCTATAATTTGTTTAATTTTATTACCTTTGAATACTTTTATTTTCTTTCAAATCAACATAGCGTTTTAAATAAATTTCAGGCTTGGATAAATCCGTTTTTTCAATAGCAACATAACACGGTAAATAGAATTTTGGATCAGATTTGTCAATAGATTTCAATTGTTTTTTTTGTCTGCTGTTTTGTTTCACTTCTTTAGTTAATTTAATTGAATCATCTTCTGAACTATCTGATTCGATGGAAATTCTTCGTTTTTTAAATCTTGTTTCTCGTGATTTTCTTAATTGTTTAAATTTAGAAGCGATCGCTTTAGAAGCGTCCCTTTGTCTGCGCGTTGTACTTTTTTTCGGCTCAAAATCTGACGAGTCAGATGAAATTGTAATATTTTCAATTTGTGCTCGCTTATTTTTAGATTTTTTTCCTTTATCTGAGGAGTCTGAATCTTCTACCAAAAAACTTACGGTTTTCCTTTTTTTAGATTTATCCGGTACATGTTGGGGCTCTTCAATTCTAGGAGGGGATAAAACGAAACCTACTTTGTCGACCAATTTTGAAATATCAACTAATTTGATTATACCTAATTTAGTATCAACTTTACTATCCATTTCAGTTTTTACATTAGTATTCTCATTGTTGGTTTCGCTTTTCATTTCTTCTTCTTTAGAGTCAAGACGGTCAATTAAAGGTGGATCATCTTCATCACTCGAATCAATTACTACATGAGTAGAATTTTTTCTCTCTACAATCGAATTTTCTTGATCACTTTTCTCACCTTCTTCATCTAACTCATCGATTTTAGTTTTTTCTTTCGCTAATTCAGAATCTTTCGTTTTAGTAGGTTCAGATTCTTTATTATCTTGTTTTTCAACTTCCTCTTCACAGTTCGTCTCGCTTTTATCTTTTGAATTTTCTTTCTCTTCATTTAGTTCAACACTAATTTCCGTATTATTTTTCTCATTCGTTTTTTCCTTTTTCTTTTTGTCCTCGGCAATTTTTTTCTTTTTAACTTCCTCGTCTCCATTTTTTTCAGTTTGCAACTGTTTGCTTTTGCCATTCAAAATTTTAGCAGCCTCAAATTCTTTATTTCCTTCGTTTTCCAACCTAACTTCTTCCTCAGCAGTCTTCTCGCTTTTATCTTTTGATTTTTCTTTTTCATTTAGTTCAACAGTATTTTCCATATCATTTTTCTCAATCGATTTCTTACTCCTCTTTTTATCTTTCTGTTTTTTATTCTCAACAGTTTCTTTCTTATTGCATTCTCCGTCTTCGTTTTTATCAATTTCACAATTTCGACTTTCTTTTTCAGCTTGCAACTTATTTCCTTGTTTCTCAAACTCAACTGTACCATTTTTCTCGTTTGTTATTTCTTTACTTTTACCTTTCCCGTCTCCGGTTTCATCAATTTCAGAATTCTTATTTTTGTTTTCCGTGCCATTCTTATCTTTCAAAAGTTCATTTTCGGATATCTTTTCTTTACTTTCAATTTTCTCTATACATTCAGCAATTTTATTGTATTTATCATTTTTATTACAAACTTCTGTATCTGTTTTGTCGTCTTTATTAATTCTAGACTCATCACACTCATTCTCGACGTCTTCCATTTGTAAATTTACATTTTCAATAGTTTTCCTTTGCGAATCACTTCCGTCAACTTTATTTTTCACACTGTGACGTATATTTTTAGGATTTTCCGTAACATTGGATTCATTTCTTGACTCATCGTCTTTACACTTTTCAGTAGCTTTATTGCAAACTTCATTACTTTCATTTTTGTCTTCTCCTTCATCAATTTCTTTGTTTCTATTTTCTGACTTAGCTTGTTCGTTTGAAGGATTTTTTGATTTTTTTCGCTTACTTTTTTTACTGGCATTCTCTTCAACCTTTTTTTGTTTATTCTCCTGAATTGTTTCGTCGAGACTTTCGTTTGCCTCAGTGATTTTATCTTTTAATATAATTCCCTCAGCCATATTACTACTTTCAGGTTTTTCACAATTTTTCATATTGTTTTTCACTGTGTCTCTTTGTTCATTCATATCTTTTTCGGAGTCAGAAACGTTCTCTGTTATTTGATTCGTATCGAGTACAGTATTTGATGATTCTTTTAAGTCATTCGATTTCTCTATTTTCTCAATATTTAATATAACATTTTTTAGTTGTTTACTGGAGCAATCACGTTCTGTATCCGTATCACGATCTTTTTTATGATTCGGTTCATTTGCTACCTTTTCTAAATAATTGTTAACAACTTCTTTGTCAACTTTTATGATCGGTTCAACAATTTTAACATTTATATTTTTCAATATACTATCGTCTTCCTTAACTGTACAACTTTTTTGATTAAGTTCACAGACTTCATTTTTTTCATGATCTTTCTTAATATTTGAACACAATATTTCACATGTCTTTTTATCGTATCCGTTTTCCAGCGCCCATTTTTTAAATTCTATATTTAAGGCAAAAGCAATTTCCGTTAAACTCTTGTTCACAGTATCTAATGTTTTAACAATTTTTTTATAGCATTTAATAATATGGTCATTGTCTGGCGTTTTTGTCAGTTTCTCAAAAAGAGCATTTTGTCTTTTCAATGTCCAATTTCCAACTTCCTTTAAATCTGTTAGTGAATCAGTTAAAAAGATAATTTTCTTGTCATTATCAGGTACAGGCTGACTGGAATCGTTCATTCCTATCTGTAATATAAAAAAATAATAACTGAAGTTTTAAGAGTGCATTACTTACATCACAACCCCTTCCATTGTTTTACGTTGTGAATTCTTGGGCATTATGACAGACGGAACGGGGAGGCCAAAAATTTTTATCCTGGAAGGGGTAAAAATATAAGTAGTACACTAATTATTAAATGGATTGAATTACTTTATTTGCATGCACAATGATCCGATTAAATAGTTCTGTTTGGTAAACTTGTTCCAAAGCTATCCGGATTCTTTGAACTAATCATGTAATTGTTCGAAACCAGATATAGTTTTGTCTTCGTCTCATTATTTACAGCTAGCGAATTTTGTTGTTTTAAGTGAAACCTCTACAATGAGGAGAAGAAATGACAAAGCGACACGAGAAATAGATTGACAAAGAAATAGATATAGCACAATCTCCAACTGTCGCACTATTTACGAACCACACAACGCACTAGGCTGGCATTGCCGGTAAAGTAAAGAGTTCAATAACGATTTGTTTAGACATGATATCCATTAAAACTGGCATCGACGAAGTCGATACACTCCAGCGTAATAAATTTTGTGGTACCAAACAGATCCATCGTAGATAAGAGTAGTTTGAAATCATATGGATTTTTTTTGTTTAACGAAGTAGAATCGTTCGAATTTTTGTCACACTATAAGCTGTATAAGTCAATAAATTTATAAATTTACGAGGCCACGTTTCCACCAATGTAAAATCTGGGGTTAAACGGTGGTCTGTTCCTTAACTCTGTTGTTGAAGTCATAAATGACTAAGCTTGTGTTAACTTATGATTTGTGAAACGCGTTTAAAGTTTTTCCATCGCAAATTTTGATTATTTAACACAAATTTTACGTCAACAGAAACATGGCTCAGATAAGTTTATAGTGTGGTAAACTTATGCTGTGGACTCAATAATTTAAATGTCATGATTCCAACCAACACGGGTGTTATTTTTCAAACTACTTATGGCATAAGTGCTGAGTTGCAGAAAGGGTTGTCCAAAAATCTGATTTGACAATGATCTCAGATTGTGAACATATATATTTCTCCACATGAAAAGCATAGTAGTTTTAAATCGATCCTGCTCGAAAAATAATTGATCGATTTAAACAATATTATTGTTAAGCTGTGTACACATGTATTTAGCATCGTTTTTTGTACAATTTCCAATTTGAAACTACATTTTTCTACGCACTTTCAACAAAATTTAACTTTAAATGCGTTTTTTTCTAAATAGAACAATCATTTGTTTTTGGGTGAGTACAATCCAATGTTTTACATAACAGGGACTGCTCCTGATGTATGGAAGCTGTAAATGATCACAATATAAGGTCATTGTCAAATAAAAATTTATTTTTGACAATCTTTTCTGCAACCCAGCACAGTTTTCGCATGTGAAAGCCCGGCTTTTGCACGTGAGATCTCGCGTCATAGTTTGAAAAATAACCCCCCATCTACGTTTAAACTACAAGGGATATAATAAATGGATCTAAGGTCAACTGGTACTGTGGTCTAAGGCAAATATTTAACAGGCAAATAAGAAATAGGCATAAAAACACGAACTTGCGATATTTGTATGTCTGTACGGTTTTTACTTAAATTTTGTATTGGTCAATCAGAAGCTGATTGAGATACTAAATTTAAGAAAAATATTAAAGCGCATGCAAAGAAAGACAACTATTTGGGAGTATACTTTTGATCTATTTTGTTGTTACAATATTTATCTGAATGAAATTGACAATGTACATCATTTTGATTTATTTTTTAATGGATTAATGATACACCGGTTTTGCGCAGACGCTAATTAAAAAATAGATTACAAAAATACAAATTTGACACCTTGTGTGTAATGGTTACAGAGAAAATGTTCAATACTCGATATTTTCTGGTATCTAAAGTTTGTTTTCATTTTCAAGCTGTGGTAGTTTCAATTAAAATATATGGAATTGGGGTCATTTCGAACATGTTACAAAATAAATTCTTTTTTGGTTGCAAAACTTTTGAAGAATGAGGACAAACATTACTTTTCTTTTTGATTTTTTTCTACGGTACAATAAAATACTTGAACATTTTTAAATTTTGGGTACAAATTGCGTCCGCCATTTTGAATTGTGAATTTTCACGATCAGTGCTTTACTTCAAGAATAACCTATTCACTTTTATCAAGATTATGCTTTAGAAAGCAAATAAATCTCAGTAATATAACTCAGAATGTTATTTTAGCTTTCAGAATTTGTCTATTAAAAAAAATTACCCTCCTTCTGGGGCAGTCGGGTAATAAAAAGCAGCTTAAATATTGAAAATATCTAATGGATTTTTTAAACAAAACTTAGTATGTACAAATATCTAAATGATTAATTTCGATATTGTAGATTCTTCCTCAAGAGTCCAAAATGACAGTTCTACGCTTTTTAAGAACATTTATGCTAATGCAACCAAGACGTCAAATTTTTTTTTTTTGACGTAACGTAACTATGATTAAGTATTAACGGAAATCTGTCGGAAATTAGATATTCTGCATATTTAGATACAATGTAATACCTTTTTAAAATTTACTGAGATGTATTTCGTGACAGAAATGCAAAATGCAGGTCTAAGTAAAAACAAAAAAAAAGTATTCCCGCGCATTTATTAAGCGAAAATGTCTATAGCCAATTTCTACTTTACAGAGATAATGAAAATAATATTAAATTACCTCTTTTCCTACGCGCTGTTTTAAAATTGCATGAATATTAATGAAATATATTTAATTTAAAAGAACAATGAAGCACAGTTTATACAACTCTCGCGTTAATTGTTAACTCGGCCATGTTTGCAAGTTACCAGGAAGTATCGCGAATTGTACCTTCTAAAATTTCTTATTGACTATTCTCATAGAGAAAGGACACTATTCTGAATTTTTGTCTCTTGCTTAGTTCTATGGTTTCTTGACTCGACATTTTAAGGAGTATAGTCACACTGCATGTATGGAACCCTCCATAATCACGCTGTATGGAGGGTGTACTGTGCGATCGACGAAAGAAGACCGGTGGGGAAAGGGCAAGAAGTCGCTGATGTGTTCCCAAATTATCGGAATTCATAGGCGGCGCATAGCAAGGCATGCAAACAATGTATAGCTTTAAATTTTAAGGCATTATTTTGAGCCTCTAACTCGCACATTTTAATTACATTCGCTATGACCTCCCTAGCGCCACTTCTAACTGTTTTTCCCTTTTTACTTTCCATTTTGATGATATTCAGACAACACCTTTCAACTTAGTCCGTGGACGCACGCCTATGTACTGTCTGGTCAATGATTTTTTTGTACTGTTAGCAAGTGTCGCTGTATAGCCGTACGGCTATAGCAATAGTACAATTATCGCGGTAACACAATGGACTCCGAAAGTGTGACGTCACACTCAAGGAGGATCAATATCCGCGTTCCAAACAAAAAATTTTTACATGTAATTTTAGGTAAGGCGATTTTTAAAGGCGATTGATTTATCAAAATTCGCGTTCATTTTTAATGTAAGTACATTTTATTCATTCCTTCAGTTATAAGGTATCAATTTCAATAATAATTTTTAATAGTTTGCCTACTTTTATGTGAAGAAAAAGAGTTTTAAATGAAGTGAGGTTATGTAACTATATTGTTTATGTGGAATGTTTTACTTATTTTTAGGTAAAAAAGAAATAACAACCCAAAATTATCATGGTTATGTGTTTTGCACACACCTGCAGACATTATAGTACAAGTCATGCTTGTACATTTTTTGTTTTTCCGAAGGAAAAAAGCGAATTGAAAAAGTGGACTAAATAATAAGGTAATTAGTAATAAGTAATAAGTCTCGATATTTTCCCATCAAATATTGTAGCGTATCAATACTTTGAATAAAAAGTATTGTGTCCAATATCGATACTATCTCAAAGCTGTGCATCCTTACACAGGAAGAAGACTACCGAAGCACCTGACAGCGATGCCGGACCTTCAGGTTTACAGAGACAATTAATACCAAGTGATGGAAGTAAGACTGCAATGGAACTGGATCCTGCGACACCACCTGCTGAACCAGAGGTCGAAATGAGAACTCCTGAGCCAGAAGTCGAAGTGGAAACACATGAACATTCTTAACAGTTCGTAGCTATGTCAGAGGCAGAAAACCATTTTTTAAAACAAGAAATAGAGCAGTTGAAAAATGAAACGAAGAACTTAACATTAAGAACTCATGTGAAACGTGCCATAAAACTAGTGCCCAATCGAACTTTCGGTTTCGGCTGCCATCCGGCCGAAACTCTATTCGGGAGGTGTTGCGCTGAAATCAGACATGTTCGGTGCAGCTGCGAGCGACGAAGTGTCTTTTATGCCTACGCGCTTTTAATTTTGTTGTAGTTCGTTAACAAGAGTACCATACAAAGTAACCAAAGCTTAGAAGAAATAATTTTGTTCTTAAAGGTGTTTTTTTTTTTGTTTTGTCTTCCTAAACATATTTATTAGGTAAATACTTTTTACTAAAAAGTTATTCTGTTTTGTAATTTTTATTTTATTTCATAATATTAAAAAAATGTATTTTTATTTGTGATTTTTGAAATAAGGGGGGTAATAACATGATATGATAAGTTAAATATCAGAGGCTGAATGTTTAATATGATTGATGTAAAAATAAAAAAAAATAAAGACAGATTATGACAATATTTACTTTATTTTTCCCACGAAAACATACACTTCACCTTCAATAATAATATTTAAGGCATAAAATGGAAACTTTGCACGTTGGATTCCACTGCATTTTAACCTTGTGTAATCAACCTTCTCACATCCACTGCAGAGAAGAAATTTGCAATAGTACTTAATTTCAACACGTGCTTGTTCTGACTCATTGTCCCGAAGTCGAAAAAACACAAAATTTTAATTCTAAGGGCAAAAATAAAATCTTATATGAATGACACATAACCTCACTATTTTACTATCCACATTTTACTATATAAAAATAAACAATTTGTTAGTAAATTGTATTTGTATACATACCTTATAGCTATATGAACGTATAACCGTGTTAAAAACCCAAATTCCAAAGAATATTTTAACAAAAATAACGATTTTAAAATCCGCTTATGGACATTTACATGTAGAACTGGATTTGTTTGGAACGCAGACCCTAACCTGCCTTAACCTGTGACGTCACGACTTTCGGAGTCCATTGTTAAACGTTTGGTCGACTGGACTCCCTTATTGCATAGAAGCGGTTCCAGGATCATTACCTTTTACTAATATTATGTAATATAAAATACATGTGCGCTCTTCTGCAATAAGGTCATAGGACTACATTTCATAGACCGGTCTTCTTTTAAAAATACAACAGTATGTTCTCTGATGGAGGGCTCCACCCTCCATAGCACGCTGGCAGTAGATAATAGGTTATGTTATATTGGTGACATTGGTTATGTCATATCTCCATGTGTCATATGTGTATTTGTAGTTATATTGTGTATAATGTAGTTATGCACGTGTATCGTTTATATTCTTGTTATTGTCTCTGATTTATAAATTAAGTAAATTTGAGGCTTCAGTATGAGTTACAAATTGGGCAGCATTGCTAACCTTATATCAGGCACAAGCACTGCCGAAAAAGGTAAAATAATAACAAATAATTTTGAAATACAATGTGTAGAGAAGAACCAACAAAAGGTAAATGAAACATTAGAAAATACCAATAATCCAAACGTGAATAAGAATATTGAAGAACCTACCCAAGACACATTGAATGACCAAGTAAAACAGCAAGATTTCAAAGAAATAAGCGTTGAAATTCAGAATACAAAACGAATTTCTGGAACTAAAAGAGGCGGTAAAAGAAATGGTGAAGATGCTGAATTATCTGATTCTGACAATGATAAATCGCGGAAACGTAAGAAAACTACTGATGATAAAACAAGTCAAATAAATAATGATCCTGAAATATGCGAAAGGACTATTTTTGTTGGTAATTGGCCTTTGACACGTTATGATAGAGGGAAAATTGTTTCATTTTTTGGAAAATATGGAAAAATATCTAAAGTTAGATTCCGTGGTATACCGGTTGGAGATACGAGAATACCTAAAAAGGTGGCTGCGATTACAAAAAATTTTCATGAGCAGAGAACTAGTCTTAATGCATATATTCGGTTTACAAATAAAGACAGTGCCGTGGAAGCGTTAAAAGCAAATGCAACAGTAGTAGATGACCATCATATTCGAGTTTCGATTAGTGATGAAAAACCAGATACAGATCAATCCAAGTCCATTTTTGTTGGGAATCTACCGTTCGGTAAGCCATATTACTTATCTTTTTGCTATTAAAGCTTACACATCATTTTGTATGATTGCACGCAAGTGGTCTTTTTAGGCCGTGGTTACATTCAATACAGACGCGTGAGATTTTTAATCGTACAATGTCATGCGACTGATAATCGTACGATTACGTGGTTATACTATTTGCGATTTGTTGCATGCGTTGATCGTTTGTTAGCACTCATAATGGACGACTTGTATTTACCCGAAAATATTTTTTTGAAATGCGGTATAATTGTGTACGGATAAGAATTGGGTTTACAACATTTTTTTAGAAAGGAACAAGGAAGGAGAATATGTAACCCTCTTAAGGAAGCAACCTCAAAAGTTTTTTTAGTCAGTCATTTTCCCTACATCATCCTGAGCTATTTTTACCGATAATCTGTTATAATAATCTTTTTTCAATTCCGTAACAGTCTTCTTGATTGAACGGTCATAATTAATATTTATAAGTTCATTTAAAACTAAATTGATGATATCGTTTAAATTAAAAGTCACTATTTTAATCACCAAAAAGTACATTGGCTTAAACTAAAACGTATCTCGCATAGAAAAACAAACAAGTTTAGTTCTTTACGATGGTTACACGATATCGCAAAATCCCGGATCATAACGCATCGTACACGGGAAAAAATGAATAAGTTTGTTACTGGTTGCGATGTTGTATGATTAAAAAATCGTATACATTGTAAACTCACAGTTTGATTTCTATGGATTTGTGTGCCAGTTTGTGGTTGCAAAAATTATAGCTTTGATTGTGTATAGATTTTCAATATAGTAAAATGTTCCTTTTTAGTTGTTGAAGAGGATGAACTTTGGAAAGCGTTTTCAATTTGCGGAAATATTAAATGCGTTCGAATCATTCGAGACAGTGAAACGAATGCCAGTAAAGGATTTGCGTATGTAAATTTTGAAAGTTTGGACGGTGTGGAACTTGCGTTACAGATGAAAGATGTAAAAATTCACAATCGCGTGGTAAGGATAAAACGTTCTCAAATACAGAAGAGTAAAGTTGGAAAGAAAAGGGACGCGAACGGCAATAAAATCAGGAAAAATAGACAAACTGAAAAACCTATAAACCGAAAAAATAGCATTGGACAGAATTTATCGACTAAGCAAGCTAATCAAGCATATAATTTCCAAGGAAGGAAAAACAATAGCGATGGACAGAATTTTCCAACTCAGCGATTTAATCGAGAAAATAAGTCCAGAGGGAATCTAAATAATAGCGATGGACAGAATTTTCCAACTCAGCGAGTTAATCAAGGAAATAATTTCAGAGGAAATCGAAATAATAGCGATGGACAGAATTTTCCAACTCAGCGAGTTAATCAAGGAAATAATTTCAGAGGAAATCGAAATAATAACGATGGACAGAATTTTCCAACTCAGCGAGTTAATCAAGGAAATAATTTCAGAGGAAATCGAAATAATAGCGATGGACAGAATTTTCCAACTCAGCGAGTTAAGCAAGAAAATAATTTCAGAGGAGTTGTCGCTGAGCAAAAGAAGGTACTGCACTTTTTGTAACATTTTTTAATATTTTATTCATTAGCTAGTGGTATCCCGACTTATGAAAACTAATAATAACAGTATTTAAAACGTCCATTTATAAATTTATAACAAAAATTATTGTTTCAGAAAAAGAAATTCAACAAAAATGAGTATCAGAAGAAAAAGATGATAAGGCAAATATTACCCCATAAAAATGATAATACACCTTGAGCCTGTGTTCTGTGCAAATCTTGAATTAAACTAATTCATTTCAACTTAATAACGATCAAAAAAACATAATTAAAACTGGAAAATAATTTATTTCAGGAAACATACGTCGTATTTTACACTTAATTAAAAAAAAGGATACAATCATAAAGTTATGTTTTAGCTTTTCTTATTTTCAGTTGAACTTCTACCGGAAAATGTTGTATATTACTAAAAGCACAGTTTGTACAGAAATTTTTATAATAAAATAAACTACATGCTTGTCCTTTACAAACCGGATTTTTGCACAAAGAACAGTTTCCACCAATAATTAAAAATTGCCCTTTCTTAGGTGGTAAAAATGGGTCTTTCACAACATAACAATCATCTTTAAACGAAAAATGTTTGGCATATGGAGGTTTTCTTCCTTCATAGTCATAATGTTCTTGTTGCGAACAAATCGAACATGTAAATATTCCACCGGGTTCACTTGCTTGTTTTTCAGTCTCCATTTCTCTACAAGCTGTGTTATCTAATGTTTTAATTTCCAAATTAGGAGCATTATCGCGTAAATTTTCAGTTTTTTCTTCGACTAGTTCATTACTATCCATATTCGTCTGAAACATATTATTCTTGATTGTAATATGGACGTTAAATATTTAATTATTTCAGTGTTATCAATTTGCACTTTTCTGTATAGAAGCTATATCTTTGGGTGCTTCAATAGGCCACCAATATGGTTTAGTTGCAACCCCATCAACTTCACCAATTTTCAAAGCTTTCGCTTGAAGTGCCTGTGCTATTCGGAGAATTCCAATACCCAGATTTTTTTCTACTCCTTTCAGTTTTCCAATTTTCGATTTTGGGTCATCTGTCGATCTTACAATTTCATCGTGGTTAGGCTTTTTATCGAATTCTGAATTGAATATAATAGGCATCAGCCGTTTTCTAATAACTCCAGTGTGATAACTTCTAGCAGTTAATTCTTGACCAATATAACATCCTTTATGAAAACTGACACCATGTAAATAATCACAGTTACATTCTAGTGGTAAACAAGACCCTGGAGCTAGCTCAACGATACCTTCTGCTATACCGAGTCTATAACGAAGTAGCTTGTAATTTGAATTCTCACTAGGTTCAAGATGATCGAATAAAGATAATTTAGTTTTTAATGTTTCGAGGCTAATGTCGCTTGAAGTGATTATTCTTGAGCCTAATTCGGATAACCTCGGATCATGATATACTAATAGTGTGTTGTTTTCAATAACATTAGTGATTTCTACAGAAGTTTTTGGATTTGTTTCATTTAAAAGCGAACAAGGTACAGTTTGTCCTTCGAGACTTTTTACTGAACGTTTAATATTTATGTCGTTTTCGTTAACGTTTGGATAAAAGTTAACCCAGATATTCAAATCTTTTTCTAGGCTCGTTATATCAATTTTTCTACGGACACGATACATCTTCAAATGTTTTTGTAGCGAGTCTACTACATCGGAATCGCATTCTATCAAATAAACATTTTGTTCAGATGTTCGATAGATTATTGTATCATATAAAACGCGACCTCGTACATTGAGAAACATTGTATACATGCTCCCAAAAGAATTTTCCAAATGCTTCATATCATTTGTTATTAAACCTTGCAAGAAATCGGACACTTCTGAGCCGGAAATTTTTATTAATTTTCGATTTTTTAGCTGTTCAACCACACCGGCTGGGCTCGTACTAAATTTACATAATTGTCGGAAATATTTTACTTTCAAAAATGCCGAAGCTCTTGGATATATCATTTTTCTACAAGGACAATGAAGAGGTTATGTACTATTTGCAAAAAAAAAACAATTACAAGTGGTTATTGATAACACTGAAATGAGATTTTATATTAAAAAAATGAGATGAAAGACATACCTTAATATTATAAAATAAAAAAATATGTTATTAAATTTATTTCACGATTTCATAATTTATGACAGCTCGGAAGGTACTTGCACACGAGACGGAGAATGTTAAATAATAAGTTCTTAAAACGACATTTCAGTATATAATGTTATATATTAATATTTTAATCTTGATTATAATCACACCGTTTGAAATGAACTGTTTATTTGTAAAATGTATTTTTTCTACTCGCATAAATTGTGATAAAGCATTATCTCTGTTTAAAAAATGTTTGATAGTAAATGGCCCTGTGTGTGCTCGGATCTTTAATAGGTAGGCAATAAGCTTTGCATGTGGTGGTGGCAGTCAGCAGAGAAGTCAGTGGATAACCAGCCAAGAAGAGGGTACGAGTATCGCAGTCCGAAAAACTTCGGTTAGTTTTGCGTTGTCAATCGAAGTAATGTGATAGTTTTCGCGTAAAAATAACTTTTTTTAATATCCAAGTGATAAGTTCTCATTTCTTATCTCAGACGGTTTTTATCATATCACGTTTATATTATTTAGAAATATATGGACATAGAATACAATTCAATTTATATTTAACTACCGTAATGTTAAACACATGTGATTTACCAAGAAATTGTGTTCGTCGGTAAAGCATAGTTCACAATGAAATTGTACGTGCTGTGAAAAACGTAACAAAAATTTCATCCTACTGTTAAAAGTAAATTTTGTTACAAAATGATCGCGGACGGATATTTGGTGGGCGATGGCTCATGGAATTTGCGTGTATATGTCACAGACCTGCAGATTGAAAGGATCCTTCGGGTCAAAGGTGATTTACACATTGGAGGAGTCATGCTTGGATTAGTCGAAGATTTAGGTATGTCGAATTTTTATTTTAAACAAGTTAAAATAACATTTAAATAAGTAACGTTAGGATCTTAGCCATGCCGAATCTAAGTTAATATTAAGGGTGCAATTTACAAAAAATCCTTTTTTCACGAGTCGCAAATTTTGAATTTTTAAATATGAATGCTAGGTATCTTTGAATGAATGATATTACGCGGGATTAACCGGACGTACATTATCTGATATTTTATTTTAAAATAGAAATTACATCCGAACATTAAAATAAAATATTTATAATTTATCTGCGAGAATAGTCACTGCTTTGATAATGACAAGTGGAAAATTTAATATCTTGTAGTAATAATAAATTATTCTGTAAATAACGTAATCTCTTCGTCTGTAATTTCGTTTTCTTGTGATGGGGCTTTCAAATTTTTTGCGGACAATGCATTTATAGAATGTTTATTTGTGTCGACATCACTCGAAAACGACTGGACCGATTTTAAATAGGCATGAACACGGACAAAAGCTTGTGGAGGATAATTTAATTAGAGCCTACCGAGCTATCTGAATATTAGAAAAAAATAAAAAAATCGAAGAATTTTTTAAAAGCAATAGTGTATTCTATTTTGTTACATTATTTTATTCAGTTTTTTTTTGTTCTTCACTTTGACAAATTAAAATCAATAAATTCGAAAAGTTAAAGCACAAATAAAGTTACAATTCGTTAAGTAGAATGCAAACATTTGACAATTAGATTTTTTTTTGTTTAATTCAAAACAAGTTTAATTTGGATTACACAAACAATAACGCAACCCAAGTTTAATTTTTGATTATGTTATGGTTATTGTAACGTTTTTTTTTGATCTGTTGCAAACAGTAAATCGCAAAACCATTCAAAATTTGTTAAGATGACTGTCTAGTCCCAACTATTTTTTCTGATCGTGTAATGATCCCAGATGAAGTATTGTATCCAAGATGAACTGAGCTCATGAAGTCAGGTTTTTATTGCTTCAAAGGTGTAGACGCTAAGAAATGGCCTTCTTCGTCGACCTTGGTGTGTGTATGTCATATAACCAGACAACACCGATGTTTTGATTCCGTTAAGATATAGTACATATATTGCACATTCTTCTACAGAGTGCATACGGTGGCTCGAAAAACTGCATTCATTTGTTCAGTAGTTTGTTAGTCGACACGGTTTTATTATTTCCTGGCGTCATTTGCGTGAACGTCGAATTTTGTCTGCAATCGCGCTCGCGTTTAATGCCAGTTTCTTTGACCTGAACGTGGCCGAAAGAAAATACCATATATTTTCAGTTTGGATACCATTTGATAGTGTATCAAATTTCATCAAAATCGATGTAGTTATTTTCGAGCTATTCTTGCGAAAGCATTATACAAAAAAACCCCAGATATTTTCGAAATTTTTAACCGAGCCTCTATCTATAGAGTTGGGAAAACACGTTTCTAAATTCTTAGCACTTGGCGACGACTAAACCGATTTTTACCTGTAAGCACGCGCGAGTTAAAATAAAGTTCTGTAAGCGAAGTCGTAGATAATTGACGTGCGAGCGAGTGAAGCCGCGGATAAATGCTAGTACGCAGTAAATAAAACAAAATCAGTTATCAGTCGTTCTTCAGTTTACAAAAAAAAATGTCGAGCTGCGGAACTTTTGTACTAACCTGGTCGAAATATTTCTCTTTTTTTTAATTTAACTGCTAAACGATGCAATTTTATGTACATTTTCTGATTACAAGTTATGCACGATATTCTTATTTATATGAAATGACTCATTGAATATTACGCAGAAACAAAAGACTAATAAAAAAAATGTAGTCGTCGACTTGATTACCGCAAGCGCAGACGGCGGCTTGCGTGTATTTGGTTTTATTTGTGGTTAAATCAAAGGACGTGCAACGTCGTCTATACATTCACCGTGTTCCACGGAAACCCTACAAATAAAATAAAATTAAACTGCTCTCATACGAAAATCATTACGAAAGTTAGAATGGTAATTGCCCACATAAATTATTTCGGATCGTGATACCGAAAGGAGGAGACAATGTTTTACAGATTTTGTGCATTTGAAAGCATTTTCATTCGTTGAAAACACATTTTCTGTCTTACAAGGAATAGCTACCTGCAGAACAAATCAACCGAATAAATAACTACTTCTGTTCAATTAATATGGCCCACCATTAGCGGCATATCTGTTTGATATTTTCTATGTAGGTAACGTTAAAGATGCAATGATTTGACGGCCGGGAAATATAAGAGAAACATAACACAAAATGAATAACGCATCAATGGAACGAGTTCATAGTTCTAAAGAAGTTTCAATTCCCCCTTGAGCTTACGAGAGTGAGGCTCACACGGTTTTTTTTTTTGGGATCCGTACCTCAAAAGGAAAAAAAGAAACCCTTATAAGATCACTTTGTTGTCCGTTCATCTGTCTGTCAAGTCTCTTGGGAATCAAAATCTATAGGGTATTTCCGTTGACCTAAAATCATGAAATTTGGCAAGAAGCAATGTCTTATAGCACAAGTAAAAGGAAAAATGATCGAGTTGTTTGCAAAAATCATTTCAGCCCAGCGTTCATTTGTTATAGTTGAGTAATATAAAAATTAATCAAAGCAGGCTATGAGAATCTTACAAATAAATCCAGGTTATCGAAACGTATGCCAGTCAATCATAGGACACTCTGTATATTGTTTCAGTCATAAAAAATTGCAAAAATTCGAAAGAATATACCCACGTACGATTGGTTTTGTAAAAATAATTTTCCAGATAATTGTATACCTAATTGTTTACACGTAATTGCAACAGTTCACTCGTATTTTAATTGAGGCTTTTTACAATTATTTAATTATATTGCTTTTAATTAAATATATTTAAATAATTAAATATATTGTGACAGACAGCTGTCTCGCAAACTACACAATGCTTTTAAAATAAATTTGAGTGCTGAGACCGTCCAGTTAAAACTTTTATTGTTATGACATCATCAAACAGTTTCTATGAATAACAATGCAACATATTATTAACGTATAGTGCCAAGTTGTGTACCTTTTTCTTGAGTTGAATTTCAGAATTAGGTACGCGTCCCACGTAGATTAAAGCCTGAAATCACAATTTTTTGCTTCTTCATCACACGTCCTGAAAAAAATTCATGATATGAACGTTCATTGAAAGAAGTACACCCATCCCCCGCTTTACACGGTACTTGTTTTACACGTTTTCGCTTTTACACGGTTTTCCAAATAAGTTTTTTTTTGTTTTTATCGCACTCTACTAAATGCTACTGTGATTGAACACGTGCGCTGTGTACACATCTCACGGGGAATCCCGAGCTTATGTGCTGACTTGCTGCACACGCACACTGTGTCTGTATTTCTTCGCATAAAATTAAACTTTTATCTACGGAAAATTGTATTTGAGTGAAAGTTTCACAGTTTCAGAAAGATTTAATTTTCCATATTCGTAAATTACAAGTGAGTGCATAATTTAGATTATTATAAATTAACGGCTGTGATTAAAGTAAAATTCAGAGGGAAAAAATGCGGGAAATTTTTGAGGGAAATGATGGCAATTTACCAAATAGGTTTAATTAAAATAAAAAAATTAAACATTTTAATTTGAATAAAAATTAATTATTAAACTTTTGTTAAAAATATTGAAAAAAATCACAACTGTTAAATAGCAAAATTATGCATTTTCTGCAAGCTTTTCGATTTACACGGTTTTGACTTGAAAATTTTTAATTTTCGATTTACACGTTTTTCTCAGGAACGTATCTATTGTGTAAATCGGGGGATAGGTGTACACTGAAAATCAAATAAAAACCAATGCATTTATAACTGGTTCATGCTTCACAGTTCACATGAACCGGTTATTGCCTAGTGCACTTTTTAATTTTTCCAGTTTTTTGCTTCAGTTTAGTTTGTTAGACCCTGTATGATCTTTTTGTTGTCACTTGATCTACTATCGTTTGTTTTAAAAGACCGTGCACACCTGTCAAGCATAAACCTGCGACCTGCACGGGATCGTGCACACACTTGACCAGCACAAATCAGCTAATTTTAGTGCGGGTCGGGTTGCGTAATGTACGGTAGATATTTTTCAGTTTTCAACTGGTTCTATTAATGCAATCTATTTGATGAAAACGACGCGTCGACGCACACTAGATCAGTACAGCACGACTAGACAGAAATTGCAGGGGACAGATTGACGGTCGTTGTTCGTCTAATGCCTCCACTACACACGTGGCCAGCACCGCCACTTACAGGCACTCACGATTGTGTAGAGGGCATATTCGTCGGTGCGTGGACATAATCGCCTGTAATCGGCAGTAATCGGTTGATTGTCGGTACATCAAAGGAATGCGTGGCCAGCATCGTGCGCCCGTAAACACAATCGGACCGGCACGATTGTGTGGAGGGCTAGGCAATCATTGCGGCGATGATAGGCACTTATTTGAGTGGCGGTGCTGGCCACGTGTGTAGTGGAGGCATAAAAGGTTGGGAAGTTAGTTACAAACAGCGTCGCAAAGGCACATTTTAGAGCCGTTGAGGCTTCCACCACCTCCCAGCATAACCTGCGCGGAACGTGCGCTCGTCGGTGATTGGCCGTGATCGCTCGTTGCCTTTGTCACTTGTCGCTTTCCTGCTTTAAAGTACAGTCGAGTACGCTATTGTCAAATTGTTATTGCTATTTTAGTTTTGTTGAATGCGAGTTTGTAGTTTTTCAACAAACTGTACAAGCGCAAGCCCGCATTCGCATCTAACTTCCGAGCCTTTTATATTCGTGGCGCGTATTAAACCTTCACGAACAGGCTTTTCTGCTCTGTACTGTGCTGATCGTGTGGTAGATGTGCTGCAGGCTTTGAGAATTCAAATTTGGAATTAATAAATGAGCATTTTTATTTGTTTTGGTTCAATTTGAAAAAAAAAAAAAATCCGACGCATTAGCAGTCTCTTCGTATGGGTTTAAATTATTTACGCGACTACGATGTAAAGAATAAAAACGCAATCTTTTAATGTTATATTTATTTTTATTTCCCTGGACATGTGTGGAATAGGTTTTAGTATTCAAAACAGAATTGCAGCATAAGTAATAAAAAGGGAGAAGGCAAAGGGCCGCCGTATCATAAATTCCAACTGGCTTCGATGTGGGCGTATGTAAAAGATACCTTTCCCTGCACTCTTTAGTCGATAAAGTGCCGCTTTTTGTTGTTTTATTTTTCCGAAGTCAGTGGCGCTCTAGAGTGGGTAAAATAAGCGCTTATTTCAAATTTTCAACACGCTTTTAGTAGCTTCACCCGTATGTATGAACGCAATGGAATTTTGTATGTGAAACATCTATAACGGGAGTAAAACCGTACAATTGGCGCGACGCTGTACGCGGGACGTGTTACAATTTATTTGCGTTTGCCGTGTGTATGCGTTGGACAGCTGTGAGTTAGTGCTTGTTGTGTGTGTGTGTGTTGGAGTGGCGAGCATGGTGTTTGTTGATACGTTTAATTTGATTACTAAAATTTCGTTAGGTGACAGGGCGAAATTTAGTTACTAGAATTTCGCTTAAATTTATGTTTCACATCTGCCAGACGTCCGGTGACGTCTCACTTTTTTTTAATTCAGTTTTCGCCAACTTCCGGGCAACTGAGTAAAAATATCTATAGCAGCCCCGGATCTACTATTTTTTCGAACCGAGGCAGAAATTTGATAATGGCGCCACCTCTCTCCAACGTTTGAGATAAATTACTTAAAAAAAAACTCAAAATATATAATGGTTGGCATTTTTCAACCATATTATATTATGAGTTATGACTGTGGCGTCCCCTGAAATTGCCACCTGGGGCGGGTGCTCCGGTTTGCCTAGATCCGGGCCTAACCATAGATATAAATAATTTGTATAAAATATAAGACTAAAACAAAATCTAAAAAACACGCTTTTATTTCAATATGAACTAAAAATGCAAATTTAATAAGACAACAAAATAAGCATTAATCTAGAAAAAGCTTGGGTGCACTCTACTTAAATTTTCATAATTTCTCTATTTTTACATGTGTAGCTAGTAGATAATGAAAAATTGATGACTACTGATATCAAGCACCCCACGCTTTTTACATTAAAGCTATTTTTGTTGTCAAATTATTTTGCATTTTTTAGTTCGTATTGCAATAACTTAGCGCTGCACTTTCGTAAAAGATGCTACTAACACTTTTACTAAATCATAGCGATCTCCCTTAGAGCCGAGACTCAATTAAAGCTCGTAAGATTCTAGAAGACGCGTTTTGTTAAGTGAGATTCATAAAACAAAAATTTAATGAATTTTGTTTACTAATTTATTTACAACGCACAACAAACAATTGAATAGAATAAATATATACGATGTGTGTCAACCAATCAACATCTGTTGTGCCGTTCATTCATTTGTATTCAATAAAACTATCATTATTATTATCATTATTTTATTGTAACTGACAAGTGTCTATATATATGTGTTTACAATGGCTCATAAACATTCATCAATGTGTCACGTATCTAAAATATTAATATGATGCGCTATTACCTATTATTATAATCTATATGTATATAGGCTATTTAAATTTAAGATCGACAGGCTTATTCACTTCGAAATTATTCATAATTAGAGTGTGATTTCGTTGGAGATTTCCATATATATGTAACTAGCGGTCCCGCCCGGTTTCACCCGGCTGCAAAAGAACGAATGGAGGGGGAGGGACATGAGTACGCACGTTCATCTTACTTTACCGAGATGAATGTTTTGTCCAAATTTCATGATGATCGGAGTTACCGTTCAAAACTTTTTGTCGAACGGACAAATTTTGAGTTATATTTTGCTATATTTTTCATTGATGCTCCGCTTCTATTGGTCGTAGCGTGATAATATAGCCTATAGCTTTCCTCGATAAATGGGCTATCCAACAAAAAAAAATAATATCAGTAGTTCCTGAGATTACCGCGTTCAACCAAACAAACAAACAAATTCTTCAGCTTTATATAATAGTATCGATAATTACTATATGAAGCAATAAATTTGTCTATTTACTGAATGTGCGGTGCTGTCTTCAAAATTTTTGAAGTGTAACTTTTTAGGCGCGCCAGGGATAAACTGACTTAGATCAGACGAAAAGTGAAACGTTTTCCCTTCTCCGACTTCAACTGACAATTGAAAGGAAAGAGTGGGAGAATCGTTTTTATACTCTCTCTGTCAAAGCGTCATTTACAATGCATACTGTGTGTATACGTAGCATTTTTTCTAGCCACGACAACACATTCCACATAACCATTTCCTAATCCTGAAATAATAAAATCGTCAACAAAATAATGCTAGAGGTTTAATCTCACTCGTATTTTTTTTCGTAGAATTTCTAGCACATTCCTTACAAGTGATATTTCATTTTTATTGAATACTACACTCTTTTCCCGTGGTTTCACTCGCGGTGAAAATCGATTCACTGTAGTGATTGTGTTAATCCAAAACAGACAAACAGATAAAAATGATATAAAAATAACTATTCCGGATCCTAGGTATCCTATAAATTATATTTCATTATTTATTTATTGTTGATTTAAATTTTAAATATTTGCAGATGTCGAAAGTTGGTCTAAGTATACTGATTTTATATTTTTAAATCATTCATGTTCGTTGCAGCTAAACGATTTGCATATATTTAAGTTTTTGTCAATGTTTGTCTGTTTAGTAGATATACGAATTGTTTTTTGCACTTGTCAAGGTTAACTGGATTATTTTCACGCCTTGGCGCTATTTTTGTCACACTTAAAAAGACCGTGCACACCCATCGACTACGACCAGCACAGTACCAACCAGAAAAGCTTGTTCGTGGAGGTGCCAATGTTCGGAGTAGCGCACATACTAACACCTGCAACCAGCAACGTCCTTCAGTCGGTCGCCTGCAACTTGTGTCTAGTCGTGTGCTGGACCGATTTAATGTGCTAATGATGTGTCGTTTTTGCTAATCAAAAAAAGAATACAAGAGTTAATTTGTCATTTTCACTATGTAAACAGCCATTTTCGTACGGCTTTCCGAGCTTCTGATTGGTTCCCCTTTCTATAGTGAAGTTTCTTGCCATATCTCAAGCCATTCGATCAATGTAGGTATATGTCGCCGGGATATTGTCAAACCCGTGATATTATAATTTCACTTAGTGAAATTATAATATCACGACTCTTTGTCAATCGTGATATTGTAATTTCACTAGTGAAATTACAAAATCACGGATTTGACAATATCCCGGCGACATATATATCTTACAAGGATGTCTTGAGCAATTCGATCAATATTTAGGCAATATAACTTGCACGCTTCTCATTCAAGCTATACTGGTTAATTGAAAACTGTAAAATGTCTACCACACACGAAACCTGCACTAAATGTTGCTGGTCCGAGCTGGTTTATACTGCTTGTTTAGTGCAGTGATGTCAAAGATACGGTCCGCGGGCCGCATCCAGCCCTCAAGCCATCTCAATACGGCCTGCGACCAGAATCTATCCAGTGGGATTTTGGACACCTGACATCAATGAGCTTATCAAAAATAAGAGACCTCGGGTATCTGGATCCTCAAACTTAAAATAATTTACCCTTTTTATATGAAAATTGATTTAAACTAAATAAATAAAAATTTCAATTTAGTATGTGTTTTAGTTTTTAATTTAGAGTCACTAACACACCCTAAATCTTATAAATGGCCCTTTGGAAAAATCAGTCTGACACTCCTAGAGGAGTGTACGACATCGTGCAGATTTCAGGTTTGTGCTGTGCTGGTTGAACTGGTTCATGCCTAACAAGTGTGCGCGGTATTTTAAACGACTTTTTTTTGTATAAACAGTGGACACATTTTTATACCTATAGGTATATCTGCAATTGATAAAAATTACTTACATTTCTGAGCTCTATAAATACTATGCCCACATATAAAAATTATTTTAAGTTAACTACCAGGGTTTCCCAAACTTATTTTATCAGAGAACCCCTGTATAAATATCCAACGAACTCATACCATTCAAATATGAGCAGAAAACATTGGCGAAGATAAAATTTACCTTCTTCTTTTGTCTCGCCAAACCGATGAGTCTACTTTGGGAAATATTGGAACAGATTGGGATATTTTCAGAATGATTACCATTTGCCTATGGGACAGGAGTGTCTGACTGATTTTTCTAAAGATTTTATAAGATTTAGGGTGTGATAGCGGGCCAGACTCTAAATTAAAACCTAAAACACATACTAAATAAAATCTTTATTTAGTTTAAATCAATTTTTATATAAAGATAATAAAAAGAATAAATTATCTTGAGCTGGAGGATCCAGACACTTGAGGTCTCTTGTCTTTGATAAGCTCATTGATGTGAGGTGTCTAAAATCCTCATTGGATAGATTCTGGTCGCGGGCCGTATTGAGACGGTTTGAGGGCCAGATGTGGCCCGCGGACCGTATCTTTGACATCACTGGCCTATATGACTACTTGGATCCGTATTTCTCCCGATTCGATGTTGACCGACGTCGGAAGAAAAGCAAACACGAAAATTATAATGTATAGGTGTCTACATCGGAAAGGGAAGCCCGATTTGCTTTCCAATGTAGGCACCTATAATATTTGTGTTTGTTTTATTCCGATGTCGACCGACATCGAACCGAGAGGAATACGAATCCCTACCAAGTTTGTTTAACTGTCTTAGCTAAGTAAGAATGATTAGATTATACAAAAACCAAAAACAGTTGTGTGGTTTTAAGAAACCACGACGCAAGTGAAACTTTTATTAGATTGTAGGCGTTGGATTGTAGACACTTATCCATCACGATTAATATTATAAACAACAATATTCACATGAATACACGAATAAAAACATGTAAACACTGTACAGCACTTGCCCGCATGACAGACTGACTATGTGCACGGTCAGCTGATGCTAACCATGGGCGCCGCCATATTGGCCTTGGCTGCTCTACCGAGCGCCTACTCCGAGCGCCTTTCACTTTACCCTTACTCCGCGGCCGCCTGTAATGCGACGTGCAACAGACGGCCAGAAAAATTCGGGGCGATAGAATGAAATTTTCACTTTAAAAAACTTATATTTAAGCAGTGTGGCTCTATTTTCGAAATACATATCTTGGGCTCTTTTCGTATTTGAAAATAGAGACGGCACAGCTATTGGAAAACGAGCGAAACATGGATAAAAAGGAGCGAAAGCGAGCAAAAAATGGGTAAAAAGGAGTGAAATAATTCAACGTGGAACTTACTGTTCAAAACTGTTTAGTTTGCCCTTAAACTCGTTTATACTATCAACGTTGCAGTTTGTCTGACGCATTTTCAGCGCTATCAGCGCAGTTTTGTGTACAGGCGAGGATATCCGGCGGTATTTTAGCGGTTGTGTGTGTTTGTACATTGTTACGTCACTGTGGTAAAACACATAATGAATAGTGTCCATGTTTAGTACAATTAACATGGGCGACTTCGTCGTGCATTTCATTCCGCGGAAAAGAAGATTCCGATGTGATGACGCAATGTATTGTCCACGATGTACGTAAGTAGCGCAGGCGCTTTTTCTGAGCCAAGGTCTGATCTATATAAAAAGACTTTTTGGTTAAACATTTGAAAACAAAACATTGATAATTGTCATTGATATTCGAGTGATATTATAGGAGCCGTCAATAAACCATGCTACGCTATTAAGAGGCAAGGAGGAGCGACCTCCAAAGTTTACATAGCGTTGCAAATGGAGGGCGAGGGACTGTTTAATTATATTTGTTAAGTCTAAAGTAATTACCAAAATTTGAATAAAAATATTCTCTGAATTTTCATTCATGTTTTTGATGTAAAAAGCTACCTAACACGGTGCTAATACATGGAGGGGAGGGTAAAAAGTACAAGAAAAAATGTTGCGTAGTTCATGGACTATCTCATAATCTATACTTATATTATGAAGAGTGAAAGTGTATGTTTGTCGCGGGTAATTTTAGGAACTACTAAACCGATTTGAAAAATTCTTTCACTGTTTAAAACTCTACTTCTTCCCGAGTCACATAAGATAACAAAAAGAGTATGAGCAGTGAGTGAAATTTTATAACAATTTGGGGATATTGAACCTTACGGCCGCTGGGACATAATATGCTGACCGGCCGGCAGGCTGGCTATGAGGCTTGCGATGACGTAACATCGGGCTTGCCTGCTAGCTAACAAGATGCCCTCGGCTTCGCCTCAGGAATCATGGCGCACAGAGCAAGATATCACACTTTCGGCCCTTGTGGTGTAATATACAATTTTTTTTTTTATATTTCAAGCGAGGTTATGAATGTGATTTAATTTTTTTTTATTAAAAAAATTGTGAAACCCTAAATTGTAGCTTCTCTGATCCTGCATTGTTTATTTGTTGTGAAAAAAATGTTTCTTTTGGTGTTTTTGCGTTCTTAAAAAAATGCATATGTCATTCATATTTTTAATTCATCGATAATTTCTGTTATTGATCCGAAATATTATAAACATTCAAAGGCTATCTACTTGTCAAAATAATCGCGTTAAAGATTTCAATAGCAGCTTGTCGAAACCGTGAAATTTAAATATATGTAAATACTAAATAGTCGTACTTGTACATACCTAAATTAATAAAATAATAATAATGTATGCAAATCGCTATGATTCAGATGTTATAGGAAATGAGTCGTTATAGGAAATCCTACCAAATATGTACACGCATTAAAATAATACTTATTGCGACATTTTTTTTATTTATATACCAATAAACCAAGTTGAAATATGCGTAATTTATAGAATAGCAGTGGCGTAAATGTTTCACCGCATGCATAAAAAGTGATTTTTACTCGCCTCTCTGTAAAATAGCTGCTTTTCATGCCTGTATAGCGATACTAAAAAGAGCCATTACGCACGAGTGCGTGAAGTAAAAGTTTTTTTCATTTTAACTACGGAATTTTTAAAATCTAAGTATATTTTCAGTCATCATTGTTTAGCAAGTATTGTTACATTAACTCTCTCTTTCTCTCTCTCTCTCTCTTTCTCTCTCTCTCTTTCTCTCTCTCTCTCTGTAATTACTTTAAGCCTCTACAAGGGGGTCGCGAAGCCTCGTAAACAAATATTTTTTTAAAGAAAATGTTAATTAAAGGCCATGTATTGTAGACTAACACAAATTAGCAAAATTGAAAAAAAATATTCATAAGTCACATTAACTATACTGGTTAGGAACAGCAAGGAGGGCAGGGGGTCCCAAAATATTTTTTCATACTAAAGGGGTCGCGCCATGAAAAATATTAAAAAACACTGTTATAGGGGATAGAAAAAAAAAATATTACACGATCCGCTGTCATCTAGTTGGTCAGAAAAAGTGAAAAAGTATGAGTAGATATTTCTTTGGTGTTAATACTTCAAACAGTCGGTATGCATTTATTTTGTCAACAAACAACAACAAAGTAACAAACTATAATGACATAACAATAAACAGAAAAGCTTTAAATGGCAATGCAACCGAACGCCGTGGTAAGGAGAAAGGGAAGCAGCTCGAGCGGCAGTCGTCGCCGCGAATCGGTATCCTATAAACGCCTTCGAGTCCTGGTTACCTACGCAAGATCGCGATGCCCACGTGAACTGATTAACTATTTATAATATGTGCAGGTAGAAGAAGTCTTCGGAGACACAAATGGACCTGAGCTGCCAACGCATTAATGAACAAAATAAACTAATATACGAAGCCAGGTTCATTAAGAATTACACTTTGGGTCCGAAATTGCGTTTCTTTGCGAACGTCTTTCATTTATTTTCAACTGTATGTCCCGGCCAGCTAAGCCCGGTTACATTCGGCTTCGCTCGTTCCTCGAATTTTTAATTAGTAAATTAGTAATCAATATGTAGTCAGTTATTTACACTGGATTTGCACCCAAGCCAAGTCGATCTAAGCGACAAGCATAAGCTGAAACCTTCCTCAACAAATAATCGAATGTTAAAAATCGTATTCAAACCTGTCCATTATAGCGTATTCAAGCTACATAATGGTAAAAACCACATTTAAACCCGTTAAGTAATTGTAGTGTTTTTAGCGGACACGCCGGACAAAGACAACTTTTGTAGGCAAGAGTTCAAGGGATTGCGATCTCTTTTTCGTTTATGGAGGTTTTTCACTAACCCGAGTTTCTAGCTTATAGAGGTTTCTCTCTCGAAGTTTTTGAGTATTTTGTATTTAACTTATACTAGATAGGAAACCGTTTTTCCAATATTGTATGTCCGTATTTTTGCACCAGCATCTTTTGAAAACGTCTGGATCGAAGATGATCAAACTTGGGTCATCTGTCAATTGGTACCCAAATTTATACGTCTTAAAGTATAAGGCTTTTTCGTCGGTTATACGCTCGGGTTGGAATAATTTTCGTGAGCGAACGAAACGCCTGGTAAACGCTTGTATTATATAGGTGTAGAAGTGTTTACTACGAAATCAGTAAACATTGCAAACATAAATAATAAGAAACACGCATAAAATATTGGTTATTTCAGCCCACATCGATCTGCGGAGCACTGATCTCTAATTAATGGATAGGGAACGTCGACCATTGAAACCAACCTACTTATATGATATTCGATACGTGATCTTCGAAGTGAATACTTTTTATACGTCTCCGGACGCGTTAAACGATGACATCGCGCCCCACCACTGTCCATTTAAGGTAGACGCGGGATATACCAGTATCGAGTATTCCCCCTTTCTTCTCACTCTGGCAAGATCGTCGTTCTTTCTCTTTCGCTCTTCTACGTCATTCAACTGATTTGGTGTAAGAAGTATTAATTTCAGCCATGTGTATTGACACACACATGAGGAGGAGGGTCATCGAGTGTCCAACGGAACTTTCTGTTTCGGCTTAGATTCGGTGTCGTCAGAAAATCTGCCGAAACTACGACCGAAACCGAAACTAGCTGCGTAAGCCTCCGTGCGACGTTCAGAAGCGATCGGCGTAGTGGATCGGCGGCGGAGAGTGTCGGTGTCACTGTCGGCTTCCCCTCGCGCCCGTTCTAACTGTCCACTATCAAATAATTGCTTCTATGTACAGTAGTACACAAACACATTATTTACAACAGCTAAAATTGACAGAAGCTAAAAAATTTACACTAGAATTGCCTCCGGGGTAAGTTTCGGTTTCGATTGTAAAAAAAATCTAGTTTCGGTCGGACACTAGGGTCATCCCCTAAAGATATCATCTTGCTGGCAGACTCTGGCATAGGAACTTGTCTATTCTGCAATCCATTAATTAGAGATCGTTGGATATTACATATTATTGTTGGCATTGGACTATAAGAGTGGTGGGTATTGTCGATGTCCTTATAAGGCAAGTAGGTATACTCTCTATTGCCTTATTATCGCGCCGGTAACCCGGATTGTTACCTTTTAGCACACATCTGTGTTCTGTTCACACGGATCGATTAGGGAAGTTCAAGACGCCCGGACTTTTTTTTTTACAAATCTTACATAATGACCAGTGGAGAGGAATAATTAATCCATAAGAATTTTTGATTTATTTTTTAATAACGTACAAAAGCGATAAATGCAGCGCGAAGCGCGAGTATCAGGGGCTTCAAAATATAGTACGATAATGAACAGCGTAACTTAGAGCGTGGATTGGCGGGCGAGAAATCAACAGATCGGGATGATTTTTTTTATACTAGAAATTTAGTCTAGTTTAAATAGTAAATTGTCGGTGGGGTTCTCAGATGCACTAGAAAAAGCTAAGCGCGGAAAAACCGGGCGTAAGAACTTTTGGAAAACAACTTGTAACTTTGGACGCTAATAACTTTTTTACAGTACAATGGAGAGGATAGAAATTCAATTAAAGAGTAAATCCTGACGAGTCCAACGGCCCCAGAACGATAGCTGTGGGATTATTAGAACGCGAGATATGAGCAATTGAAAAAAAAAAAAACAGAATTAAAGATGGTGGCGGACGGCGTATATAAACAAAAAAAATGAATTCTAGCCATCACCCTCGTCACCTCACGTGATATCAGAAGTTTTATTTTCTTTATTATAATGTCAGCATTTGGTCCCGTCGCCCAATTGACTGAATTTTTTTTTTCTAAACGTGCAATATTTTAAGACGATTCGTCCGTTCAACAATACATCATTGTAAATGGGCACGTCCTATAAAACAATTAGATCTATTAAACAATGATGATTTATATAGTTATATACATTATCTTTACAGCGGCACATTAAGTATTGTGACAGCATTTAACCGTTTAACAGTTATGTAGGTTGGGCTGTACAAAACGACATAATAATAGTCGTTATTTTATTATTACTGTATAATAATAACTGCGACATCACAATATAAGAACAGTTCACCGAGAGTTCGATGCGTGGGCGGAAGCGATTGTTGCACTATGTCCTCATTTGTTGTCCTATCGCTGACCTAAAATACTCCATGGGATGCAGAATTGCAACACGTTTGTTGCATTTCTGATAGGACTTTCGGTCTGGTGTTCGGGTTTGGAAAAAACGAATTTATTTTTTTTTACATTTTAAGTAAGTATATTATATTGAGAAAATACTGTAAAAATTTTAGACCGAAATATTAAATATTTACAAAGCTATAGCATATAGTCGAGAGCAGCAACGGTCTTACGGTAAGACTCTTACCTGCTCTTACCTCTCAATTTATTGTTATCACGTTACCCTTATACTCTCGCAGAGTAGAGCAAACAAATTAGCAGAAAACGATGCCTTTGAAGAAGCGGAAGGTTTACTATACACCAGGCATAACTGATTAGTGTAAATATTCATTTTTATTTTTTTGTAAGAAATCTGAAATTAAAACTTTAAACGCGTTTTTCTCAAAACTACGTTTTTCTAAGCGGCGCGGATGATTGAAACAATTGTATACAACCGATTGCTTTCAGTTTGTCACAGGGTATTCTACACAACAATAGCTCCGTCCGGTACTAGAATTACTTAATTATAAAAATTATTTCTATTTTTTTAACCGATTTTCAACGAAAAAATCACGATTTTCTCGTTGTTTTTTTTTTCTAAAACTTGCCATTTTGTTATTTATCAATAAAAATGTTTATTCAACACGCGTGAGTAATATGTAATTTCGGGGCCCTGCTAAATTCGGGAGAAATAATAAATTACTTCATGTTGACGCGTAGAGTGCTAATAATGAGCCGTACAGTGTGATAATGAATTTTCTGGACCAATAGAAACTCAGTAGCAAGCCCAAGCGTGCAATAATGAAAAAAAACTGCACGCAGCTTCTGGACCAATAGGAACGTAGTAGGCGGTATTGTATATATGAAAACAGCATCGCAATTCAGCGAAAGTCATGGCCATCTTGTATGTATCGAGGGCGCTGGGTACGTCAATCAATGAAGTGATTTATTATTTTACCCTCTTTTATCAGGGCCCCGATTACATATTACTCGTGCTAGTTGAATAAAATATTATGTGCGACCATTGATCGAAGGAGAATATTCCACTCGCGTGCGTTTTACTGCACTCGCTACGCTCGTGCGGCAAATTTCACGCTCATGGAATCTTCTCCTTCTCTCACTAGTCGCACAATATACTATTATTTCTAGTACGGGATAGAGCCACAAGCCTACGAAACAATAACCAATTTAATTTTTATAATTCAGTTGACTCCAAGTGACGTTATCACCCGCGCTACCCACCTACCTCAATTTAAAGTTGTCTACTTTAGGTTAAAAAAACAATTATAAAATGGCGTAAAATTAAGCAAAAAAAAAATGTTTTTTCTTAGTTTACGATGTCAGTAAAAACATGTAACAAAATTGAAAACATCGTACATTATTTTGATATTAAAAAAAATTCTGAAATAACGGTTGAAAACGAGCTTGAACATAGGACTACGTCCTTAAATCAACTATAGGCCGGGTGCAGAGTATAGAGCGGCGGGGACAACTGAATCGATCGCAGCGTGAGCTGTGGACTAAACGAGCAATGAATCATGCAACGGCTATAAGTATATAAACCTTAGAAGAAAGCAATGTAGGAAAAAAAAATAAAAACATGTTCGCCGACGTGGGGCTTGAACCCTAAGATCCTGGCATTAAGAGTCTTACATTCTACCGACTGAGCTATCCGGGCCTGTACCTTGACGTGCTAATATTGCAGTATTTAGTTAAGGCATTTCACCTGATAATATTTGTCGGACTAATTTTGAGACACATCTTGCAACAGTTTTCATTTATGTTCCGCTCCAATTAGTCGTAGCGTAATATTATATAGCCTATAGCCTTCCTCGATAAATGAGCTATCCACAAAAAAAAAAAAATTCAATTCGAACCAGTAGTTTCTGAGATTAGCGCGTTCAAACAAACTCTTCAGCTTTATATATTAGTATAGATAAGTTGTGTCAATTGTAACTAGCGATTCATGGAATAAAGTATTAAATTTTTTAGTTAAAAACGTTTTTCTTTTTATTTCAAGAATATTACAATAAGTAGGTATAAAGCTAGCCATTACCAGTGACTTCGTTCGTAATGTTTGTATAATGTCGGTTTTTATCCAGTGACGAGTTGATGATGTTTTCCTGAATAACTGAAAATTGATTTGCCATATATTTATTCACTAACGTTATCAACGTACTGCGAGATTACGAAACCGCCAGATTGTGTACACCGCAATGTACCGCGCCGCCCGCCTCTCTTTTCCATGTTTAACCGGCTATTTATAATCTTTAGTGTTTACATCCTCTTTTAAACAACGCGATATGCGTGTATTTTAAAATAAATCAAGTACACTGAGTATAATTATTTATGTACGCTGTTTCGTCATACAACCTCATTTACTATTGTTTTCAGAACAAATGTTTAATGGACTAAGAGATGGCTACGGAGAAAATGGGTGACTCGGTGCAGAGCTGAAAATTTGCATAATAATAGGAGATAGTACAAGTAAGTAGGGAAAAAATTGCCAGAAGACTAGGCGGAAGATAAAGAGGCGCCAGAAGGCGCTAATTTTGCGAAAAATCAGTGCACTTCTGGCAATTTCTATACTTATTCTGTAATTCAAAACTATAGAGTATACTCGTATATTATATATATTATACATTATATATAGTTATAAGGGCATATTGAATACTCAAACATGATATAATAATTAGGTACATTCGACAATTAATATTCAAAATTATTAATGTCATTTTGATAGAAATAAAATTAAATAAATTAATAAAATTACGTTGTTATAACAACGTAATTTTATTAATGAAAATATATGACGATTAATTTTATTTCTATCTATAATTTGAATATTTGTCGAATGTAATTATTATATCATGTTTGAATTTTCAGTATGCCCTTATATAATGTATAATATATATAATGTATAATATATATAATATATAATCTAGTTTTGTATTACAAAATAAGTATAGAAATTGCCAGAAGTGCACTGATTTTTCGCAACATTAGCGTCTTCTGGCGGCTCTTTATCTTCCGCCTAGCCTTCTGGCAATTTTTGCTCTACTATCTCCTATTATTCTGCAATGTTCAGCTCTGCACCGAGTCACCCATTTTCTCCTTAACTAGCTCTCCGTCTATAACGAGGCTGTCCCGCATTCTTGATGCGAAACATCTAATGGTGCGTTTGGCTGGGAGTAAAGCCGTGCAATTGGCGCGACATTTTTATAGGAGGGCGTTGAATTGAACATGACTTTAGTTGAAGGCGACGTCTAGAGAACAGGACGACATTTAGTTACAAGCAGAGACATTTAATATAAGGAGACACAACATCCCATTCATAAAACACGGTTTGTTTATAATCATACATAGTTTCACAGTTTTAAATAAGTTGGAAAGAGATGGCTTTAAAAAGGCAACGTTGTAACGCAAGCGTCTTCAACATTATCTTAACCAGGGGCGTATGGTTTTTTCGGGATTATTAAAAACAAGAATTTTTAACGTAAATTAAAAATATATTTTGTATTAATGGAATATTCATATAACATTAGAACATACCTAACAATTGTAAAGACAGGTTTTACAATATTTATTTAATAAAAGGAGCAAAATTTACTTGAATATCAGTTAGAAGTAATTAATACTGGAGAGGTTCTAGACGCAATAGAAACTGATTTTACGTTTTATTAAAATAATTTACTCTAGAAGATAAAATTTGGTATGTAATTTGGATCATAAAGATTATAACGTGATTTGTTTTATCGCATATAATCTGGTGGTCAAAGCATTTTAATTGCCAAACGTCACTGTGTAGTAAAGTGGCATTTTACTAAACGATTTTAAATGCAATAATGTGCCTTTACTAACAAATGAGAATAATAAACTGGCCAAGTGCGAGTAGAATTTGCGAGGAGAGGGTATGTACCATTTCGTTTTTTGTGAAAACTTTAATACTTAGGATTTTCGTTTTAGTTTTCCTGTAAACTATAAGAGGGGGCCCTATATTCGCTATTTTGTTCCAAATTTTAGACTCAGTAGTTTTGGAGTGAAGGATTTCGGTACATATTTATTCTTTCTTTTGTACCTGACCGCTAAGGTAGGACAATTTCCGTATCTATATATTTTTTAGTTATTTTGAGTAGGTAATAAAAGACAACATCGGATTTTTCTTATATTATTTATTACATATTATTACAAGAAATTCTTAGACAATAATCAGTCTTAAATATAATAAATATTAATGGCATAATTAAAGACGTACCTTATCTCAACAATTAAATAAAAAAAATTATCAGAGCTGCAATTTAAATAAAATTTTCTATGAATTCCGTTTTTACCCGACTGCGGCGAAACCAAAAAGGAAAGATTATAAGTATAGCAGTCTATGTAAGTTTGTGTTTACGGATGTTCCACTGTAGCGCCTAAACTATTCATCCGATTTTGATAAATAAGGTGTCAATCGATTCGTTATTATGGTCCGGGTAACATAGGCTACATTTATTTTTGAATTTTGGTCCCAGGGGTGAGCAAATTGGAAACAAATAAAAAATAATTTAAAAAAAACAATTTAAATAAAAAATAAGTTCAAAAACTAAAACCCGACTATGGTCCGGGTAACATAGGCTACATTTATTTTTGAATTTTGATCCCAGGGGTGAGCAAATTGAAAACAAATAAAAAATAATTTCAAAAACTAAAACGTGACTATTGAAAAGTATGAAACAAGAAAATATTCTGATCTGAGGATAGCCGTAGTCGTATGCCACCTACCTTAACAAAACAACACATTTTAACAATAGTAAGCGATCATAAGTTTTAGGGTAAAGTGCATCACGCTATACATCTAGAGCAGGCCTGGGCAAATGGCGGCCCGCAGTATATGATTATTAAAAGCAAAAATATTACTGTTTGCCAATATAAATTGGCGCATAAAAAGAATTTTAGAAAAATAGTAAACAGTGTTTAAAAACTTGAAATTATTGTTTCAAAAAAACTATACTTAAAATTAGAAAAAGAAATTGTTTGGCCCGCGGTAATATTTTCATCTACAATGTGGCCCGACGATCAAAAGATTTGTCCACCCCTGATAACTTAATTTTTATTTTTAATACGGAACCTTAAAAAGCACATTTTTCATAAACAGAAAATTTTATTCATTTCTAAATAATATTGCTTTTGTATTTATACTTCTGGATCTGTTGGTTTTGCTTAAATCTATTTTTTTTATTGTTTCATAATAAATTCTTATATTAAAATAAGACTTTAAAATGAATTTAGACATACAAATTGAATGTTCTGACAGTACTTCATCGTCATAAATATGGTCTCCAAATGTTTCAAATACAGAAATAGGTAAATTATTTAAGGTCTTCGTTACTAATATATTCAATAAATTTTTATTTTTGGGATTGAAAATTCCCTGTGTAGTATTAAAAAATCTAAAAAATTTTTCTCCCTCCTTACAAAGCTGTACAACAAATGTAGAAGCTTTTACAAGTCTACCATGAGTTTTTCTCATCTGTAATCGAGAAGTTGATATATCACTTTCTAAACAGTTTAAACATTTGGAACAATTAACAAATTTTTTTATACCTTTCACAACAAATCCCGATATATAAGAGACAATATCTTCTACGTAACAAGTTAGGTTCCATGCATCAGACATCAAATAATTATCCTTAATATTTTGCTCCACTGTTTTTAAATAGTTTCTATATTCATCGGTTTCTTCGATTTTTTCTCCTATTTCTGTTTTTAAAACCTTTGGCTCCGAACCATATGTTAAAATTGGAATTGATTCCAAATCTATAGCGTTTCCCGTTTTGGGAGCTCTAATTTCTGAGTGAACCAATAACCGCTTGTAAGCGGCCTCAAACTGCCTAGCTGTGGGGTTATTATTGTGTCCACCTTTACTTCTCACAGTTCCAAAAAATAATTCCAGATGATCCTGTGATAACTTATAGGTCAAAATATATTTTAATAGCTGTCTTTCTTTAACATAGTGCGTATACATACTTTGTAAACTTTCCATACAAATTAGAAAACCCAAAAACCCAGTTTTTCTTTGGGACTGTAAGATTTGCCTATTTTTGAGATTAAGTCCGATAATATACGACTTAATTGTTTTAAAGTATTCAAAAGTAGACTGTTCATTTATTGTTGATAACGGTTTTTTAAATGAGTACTTTGTCAATCTGTTACGCGAGTTAAAAATGTCAAATAAGTTATTAAAAATTAATAGAAATTTAGAAGTGCCCTCAGACTCTTCAAACTCAGGACATTTCAAATCGTCTCTAAGAAAAGTTAGAGCATCACTTACGCTCTTACTGATTGTCTGAACTGCCAGACGGACTTTCATTTTCTCCCTTTCCCATTGAAGGTGCCTCATCCTTATTTTTGTAGCAGCATGCAGCCCTTCTAAATTTTGTTTTTGAACTAATTGAGTAATGTAACTCCATTTTATAATTGTTTTGTCCTTGTCAATAATTTCTGTTTGGCTAGCTAAACAGTTTCTAACAAGTTTAATCATGTGACACGGATCAAAAAAAATAAAAATAGGATTTTTAGTTACAGGATGGTCAAATTTTGTTAGCAAATTGAGGGGGTTCGAGAAATTGGCCCCTAGCTTTTCACACATTGAGATATTTGTGGCTGCTCCATCAAAAGTTAAGGATGTTACAATTACCCCACTTTTATGCACAAATTCCAAGCATTTTTTTACCAACTCTGCTTTTTCAGTTGCGGACAAACCATTGATTAAAAAGTAGCCTACTGGAACTTTCCAAGAAGAATTAATACTAACTAGCATAAAAACCAATGCTTCCCTAGCTTCTGGTAAACTGTCGCTATCTATTCTAGTTCCCAAGTCCACATACCCTGTAAATTTAGAACCAGTCCATTCAACTTGCCTTCGTATAGACATTTCATCCATCACTAAATTGCAGAGGATTGGATGTGGAGAACATTTTCGTTTTATAATTAATGCATTTAATGCTTCTTCAGTAAATCCTGGGCTGCCATCAACAGATTGATACCATCTTGAAATGGTTCCTAAATGTGGCAAACTTCTATTGAACGTATTTCTTACAAAATTGTAGGCTTTTGGTGAATAGAACGCCAAGGTTAAAGCAAAGGATCGTAATAAAGGATTATATTTTTGTCTGGCAGATCCTTTTAACATCCTTTCAAAAATATCTTGCGCTGGTCCAGCAAGTGAAGCCTAGAAAAATGTACATGTATTATACAGAGTGGTCCATTAAGTATACAACAAATTGAAATTTTTTTATTAGTTGCAAAACCTAAACATAAATATCGTCAAGCATTGGTGATAGCCTCTGCACCTATAATTTCCAGAAAAGAGTTCAGGTTATTATATTTTCCGAACTCTTACTACTCTAAGAACAAGTACGATTGGCAGACGTTAACGAATCGTTGCAAGAAATATTACGCTGGCTTTTGGTCCATAATTAATTTGATTTTTTATGCTTTTTTATTATGAAAAACATTTTTGTGGAATTAGAACACAGATATATAACAAAAATGTCTATGTTTAAAGATTAATATTGATAGGGCTGTAAAAAAGTATTTTAATCATCCACAAAATAGATCCATACCTTTATGGTTGATTCGGAATGTTCACTTATTATGGCTTTTTCCTTTAAATAATCTATTAAGTGCTGCATTGTTGTTATTCTCATTTTAAGTCTTCTTACAGTCATTTGTAGAGTATGCACTTTTCGTCTTCGTTTTTCGTCACAACTTTTTACAAAAGCTAAATTTCTTCTTCTCTTATTCGGACTTGAAAAATCGCTACTTTCAAGATCTCCAATGTATCTTTTTCTAAAATTAAAAATAAATAAATTACCTATGCAAAAACTTACTAAGAAAAATATTATAATTTGCACCTTGCTTTACTGCTTCGCTGAGTTCCTTGGGGGTTTAAGTCTCCAACTTCTGAGACAGTAGAATAAAAGGGCTGTAGCTCCCCTGCGCTGTAAACAAATAAATATAACTAAATACGGGCTACAAATTATGTTACATTTTTTATTAAAAAGCAAACACAGTTTTGATATTTAATTTTAATAAAATGTGAATTTTTAAAGAAATTTAGTATAAAGATGTCCCAAAGCAAAGAACAAAATATGGCTTAAAAGCCGTATTTCGTTCTTTGCTTTAGGGTATCTTTATAGTAAATTTCTTTAAAAATTCACATTTTATTAAAAGTAAATATCAAAACTTTGTCATCGAATTATCGATAAGGTAGTTTTGTGAAGAAATAAAAGAAATGTTAAATATGTATATACATATATTAAAAAGCACAAACCCGTGAATTTTTATTTCTGTTTCTGAAGCAGTGTCTGTTGTTTCTGTAGCGGGCGACAAAGACTTCTTCTCATCTTGTTGGGTTTCAAGCAAACTCCTGGAAAATAATTGTTTAAATACCTATATAAAATATACGTGGCTATTTTCAACCAGAGCCACAAACTTAAAACGCACACATAAAATAAATGAAATATTTTTTTGTAACAATCTTTTATTAGTTGTTAATAAAAATGAACTAAAAAGTTTAAAATAATTTTATTCCGATTAGAAATAAGTCGTTTTATACGTACTTATCACAGTCTCAAGTTTTCAAATAAAAGCGTGTTATTCCGTCTTTTTGATCTCGCTTGTTATTAAAATGTAACACGCTTTTATCGGTACTACATGCGTATGCACAATTTTAACTCCATCGGATAACCGGAAGTGGGTCAAATTTAACTTGCAAGATTCGATTTTAGACAGACAGACACCGAGACAGCTGAAACTAAATAAAAGTTTGTAAAAATACTATACTTTCATTTACTTACACATTTGAGGGGCCAGCAATATTTTGTTCAATAGTGACTTCAGACGGATCAGGAATTTCCGGATTTTTGATCATGCTTTCAAAATCAACATCTAGAGATCTAAAAGTAAGAAAAAAATAAATATACATAATTTTTCTATATAGTGTGGTTCAGGCACGCAACGTATAATGATTTTTTTTATTATTGATTTTACTTGCATAGGTATTATTAAAAATACCATACTTTCATTTACTTACACATTTGAGGGGCCAGCAATATTTTGTTCAATAGTGACTTCAGACGGATCAGGATATTCCGGATTTTTGATCATGCTTTCAAAATCAACATCTAGAGATCTAAAAGTAAGAAAAAAATAAATATAAGTACATAATATTCATGACAACAAGAAAGTTATAAAACCCTATTAAGTTTTGTTAAAAAACATTTTTTTATATAGTGTGATTCAGGCACGCAACATATAATAACGATTTTTTTTATTATTGATTTTACTTGCATATTATTGCAAACCTCGAAGCACCACCTCCACCTGGTTTTAAAATTGAACCAAATATTTGTTATATTTTATTGCCAATCTTAAAATTAAGTATATTTATGTAAAAAGTCTGTAACAATTATAAGAAAAATCGCAGGATTGTGGACAAAAATATTAGATTTATTTAGTGTACTTATTTTTTTGAATTTTCTGCATGTAGATGAAAAAGTCTAAATCTATAGAGTATAGACGAAATGTCGTACACTAAATAAATCTAATATTTTTGTCCACAATCCTGCGATATATCTTATTATTATTATCATTATCAGGATGGACAGGATATCTAATATATGTCTTTAACAATACAAAAATATACAATAAATAAAATTATCGACCAATTTTTCAGATATTTATATTGACAAAAAATATTATTATATAGATTTACGTAAATTTATTGAATTATAATTATATTTTCTGTCAATAGGTATAAATTGTCTGAAAAATTGGTCGATAATTTTATTTATTGAAGAGTAGGTAGGTACTTATCAGATGTTAATCAAAGTTTTGAATACAAAAATATCTTAAAAATTAACTTACCTAATTACTGACTTTATTGGCCTAACAGATTTTCTTGGGGATATATCACTAATGGTGGAGTCCGAACTAAAAGAAAAAATTATTAGTATACGTACTAAATATAATATTAATAGCAATAACTTATTCTACTGCAAATAAGTTGAGTTTATTTGTTTTACCTGTAAGATAAACGATCAGTAAAAACTGTGGTATTAAATTGGGGCTCAGCATCTGGTCTTATTTGCCTTCGTCCTGTTAATTGCGTAGTCATAATATCGCTTTGATCAAAATGATCTGAACAAATTTGAGCAGACTTTTTGACATGCTGGTTTCGTAAATCCAAAATATCAATCCATCTTTGTCTGCGCTCATGATTTACAGGAAAGCTACAACAATATAAATAAACATTAAAGTATACTAAAATGTGCTGTAAAAGGTAAACGAAATGTTTACCTTCGAAAAATCTAGGTTTAGTAAATAAGTCCAACAAAATTATCTATTCAGCTTAAAGATGGGAAATCTAGCTTGGAATTTACTAACAATCATTTTTTTAATCCTCCATCAAGATATTTATTAAAGAAGTGCAGATGTAAAATTGTTTTTGCAATAATTTAATAAAAATAATTTTTAAGTAGGTACGTCTACACCACTGATTAACTTAAAAAAAAACATAATCTTACTTACCGCCGAAATATCAATCCGGGATTAGAATAGTCCATTTTTTTGCAAACTACGCACTGCCGAACCATTGTAAATTGTCAATACTAATAAAAAAAACTGAAAAATACTTGATTTTCGCAAAATGTCACACAAAGCACATAGCAACACTGCAACTTCCGTAATGACAATAAAAGGAATGCATTGAATGAAAAGTGAATCATGCGTTCATGCAGTGTTGTCACATGTATTTGCCTTGTATTTATTGTAGGAAACAATAAATCATTTTAAAGTAGAAATTACCTACACATATTATGATATTTATAATTTAGTATAATATTTATACTTCCGTACACAAAACAGATGCATTTAATATAAGTTATATACCCTTCGTCTTCAAGCCCGCCGAAGTTTGTCAACGTTGAATTCTGATAGAAACGGTGTATGATCAGGTTAAAATGTAAATAGTTGGATCTCCTTATATTAGACATCTTTGGTTACAAGCATGTCGTTAGATGACAGCGCGTGACGCTTGTTTAGTGTATGCTTTCGATTATAAATCGGCTTTTGTTAAAGGCGACAACTGGATGACAGGGCAAAATTTAGTTACAGGCGATATATTTAGGGGCCATTCATTAATTACGTAAGGGTTTCGAGGGTGGGGTTCTCAAAATCTTACCATGTTCTTATCTCGGGGAAGGGGTGGCCAAACCCAGTCTTACGTAATATTTTTTGAGTCGAAATGTGTGATTTATAACATAGAATGATGGATATTTGAGAGAAAAATTCTATTTATACATATTTTTATTTTAAAAATTACGATGTCTAAAAAACGTACTATTAATTACACAACTGATATTCCAGACTAGACAATTATCTAATAATAATATAAACATAATCTAAATCCCACAATAATATAATATAGGTAATGGTATAATCTAAAATGTAAATTATCTTTTAAAATTGAAAGAAGAAAAATTATTTGTTTGCGTCATATCATCGAGTTTTAGTGCAATTGATCCTTTTCTAAAATCTTACGTAAGAAGGGGGAGGGGGAGTCCGAGAAATCTTATGTGCCCTTAAATGGGGGTAGGGTGGTCAAAAATGGACAAAATCGTCATTACGTAATTAATGAATGGCCTCTTATAGTTACTAGAATTTCGCAGCCCACTTAGTGACGTAATTTCCATGCTCATAGCCAGCGCAAGTCTCAGCAAAGATTCCAGCGGCAAATCCAGCCTCTTGTGCAGCGGCCTTTTTAAGCTTATTGAACCGCAAACGAGAAGATTTAAACATGTGATCGCTTGGAACAGCCGCCCCTGTTAGATAACTGTTATAAATATAATTAAAAAAGTCTCTTGTTGAGGAAAAAAAGCGTCCATGATCCGCATGTAACGATGAGAGTTGAGCTCTCCAGATTCCAGATACATAATTAGTGGCAGCGCCGAGCAGGAGGTTCACTAACCTCTGTCCCAGCGCCTGGCAGACATCTTGACACTGTAGACGCTTTGTATTCTGTTATCGCGACATTTGAAATTATGCATAGAAAAATATCCGGGCGCGATATTCTAAAAAGTTTTTTTTTTCAAGCGAACCCGGACAGCAGAGGCTAAGGACCGGGGCTGTAATTTTTCCCACTAATCTGCTGTAAATAAGAATTGTATTTATTGGTTCTAAAAATGTTGTTGTATAGTATGGAGGGTAGAGGTAAAGGAGAACCATCTCTGTGTACGAAAAAGTGTTCATCAAAAAACGGTAAATTAGGGAACCACCACTGTCGCAAAAGGGTAAATTTTAAAGCAAGCGTATGGAGGGCAAAAATTATTAGAGTAGGATAGTAGAATATACGCTTTTTTATGGCGCACTTTTCGAAAGTAAAACAAAAAATTAAAAACCAATATGATATAAAACTATTTTTACACGCTTTTTATATTAACTTCACTTGTAAGTTTGTATGTATGTATGTATGTTTGTTTGTAACCTTCCTTTGGACTACAGCAAGTGGTTTATAACTGTAGTATAATATATGCCAGCTCTGTAACTACAGTGATAGCCGTGCGGTCTAAGGCACGGGTCTTCGCTGACGTCAACTCTCGGAATCATGGGTCGTGGGTTCTAATTCCGTCTACGCCGAAAAAAAAATTGTTTTTTTCGGCAAATTTTTTACAATAAATCGAACTAAAAAGTGGAAAATAAATATTGTATAAAAAAAACTAAGAAAACACGCTTTATATCGAACTAAAAAGTAAAAAATATTTTTTTAAAATAAGCTTAAAACAATAATGAAATAAAAAATACAAGTATTATTGTGAAAAAAGCGTGGAGCGCTCGATGTACGAAAATGTAGAACAAAGCGCCCCACGCTTTAATTTTTCACGATTATACTTGTATTTTTTATTCATTATTGTTTTAAGCTTATTTAAAAATAAGTATCTATTTTTTACTTTTTAGTTCGATATAAAGCGTGTTTTTTAGTTTTTTTAAAACTATATTTATTTATTAATTTTTTTTAGACTACGTAAACAGTTTAGATTGTATATAGGTACTGTAGTGTTATTAACGACTCTAATCATTAAAAATACTAAATTTTCCAACTCAACGCACTTCAATTCGTCTATAACTGCTATGGAGGGTAAACATCAGCTAAATTTATTTTATATTCGAATGCAGGGCTAGCGCCATTCCGGACAATTTTTGAACTGTTATTTACAGCATTTAGATTGACACTTTTCAACTTATCTCCCATATAAGATAGTCCTCCTTACCTCTACCCTCCATATTGTATAGGCTCTATATATTTTAAATGCGTTTTTACAAAAAATATGTAATCTAAGAAATATAATAAAGAATTAGTATCTACTTATTTTACAATAGATTATTAAGACTTAATTTTTTAAATAATTTTTGAAATTTTCAAAAATTATTTAAAAAATTGAGTCTAAATTTTATTGTAAAATAAGTAGATACTAATTCTTCTTTATATTACATATGTCTGAAGAAGATCCCAATCCGGACCAAAACGTCAATGTATTAATTTTCTAATCAGACGTTAATTAAAGATTTGATATTATATAGCAGGGCTGCCCAACCTATTAGTAGGTGCGATTTACTTTTCAATAAATAAAATTATCGACCAATTTTTCAGACAATATATTAACAAACAATATAAAATTAATACATTAATTAATTAATTTTATATTGTTTGTTAATATATTGTCTGAAAAATTGGTCGATAATTTTATTTATTGAAGAGCTCTAATCAGACGTTAATCAAAGATTTGGCGATTTACTTTTTTTTAAATAGTGTCATCGCGATCTATCAATATGTAGGAAAAAAATAAAAATCGCTTTTATAACGTTGCAAATATAGAAAGTTTATTAAACATTTAAGTGGGAACAAAAATTATACAATATCGAGTATAGTCATAATAAAAAAATAAAGAAACAAAATTAGGAATATAGTGAAGTAATTTTAATGAGATCGCTGACACTGTCCAATTTGAATAAAAATTTCACTATACTTCGAATTAGTTTGAAAATTGAATTTTTGGATGTTAGAATAAAGTATAAAGATCTACTTAAAATTACGCCGCGATCGACCGGTAGATCGCAATCGACTGGTCGGGCACCCCTGTTATAAAGCCTATACCGTTCCTCGATAAATGGGCTATCTAACAAAAAAAAAGTCAATTCGAACCAGTAGTTTCTGGGATTAGCGCGTTCAACTAAACAAACAAACTCTTCAGCTTTATATATTAGTATAGACGCGGACGAACTGTACGCGCAATGTAATCATTTCGATTTGTTTTAATTGCAGTTAATGGTCCGTTGATTGTTGTGCTGTTGACTTTCAACTCTCAATTCGTATTGTGCTTCGCGTTGACAGACAACTGATTTAGATTGATGTAAATATAAATGCTTCACAGAACAGTCGTCTAAATCTGTCAAACATGTCTACATTTAATTGTCAAATACAATTCGTCAATGGCGATTCCCCTACGAGCGCTGCAGAACAACCAAAATCGTAGATACTTCATAATTTTAGAATGAATTATATTTTCCACATTTTACCAATTAATGTTAGGAAATAGAATGATAGTTACATAATCGTACGCTGGCAGATCACACAACTTGTGTGTTCTGTGTGACAGACTGGTAGTTCTGCGCTCCGAATCAGCACATGCAACGTCATCATCAGATACCCCCGTGTACACCGTGCAACTACTCACCCACAAATTGTAACGTGTTATTTAGATCGGCTCTGAGCTGCATTTACCGTCAGCACATTAGTACCAAAAAATAAGTATCTATCACTGCCATAAGCTAGAAATGTTAACTGAATCTATCTTTATAGCAATAGTGACTAGTTTTACAGTTGTTATAGTAGTTTGTTGTCGACAGTTTTTGAAAAAAGTTAATAATTAAAACATCATGAACATGGATGTGATTCATCATTTTGAAAGTAAATATTTTTAAAATTTTTGGTTTAATGTTGGCAAATATATAACAAAACAAGTTCCGTGAGTCATGGTGTTATTTTCATGTTATAAGAGAAAATTCTGGCCACATACACACATACAGACATCAATTCAAAAGTGGTCTTTAACAATTGCCAGAATATCACAACGCGACGATTTGTTGAAATACGCGGTGATGTTCTGGAATTATTTTTTAAGAACTTGATATTTCGAATATCTAATGAATACAAATTTGCTATGCAAATCTATTTATTTAACCTCGATTAGAGAAGCTGTAAATTATTCTCCACTTGTTTGAGTATGTTTTATACATTAAATTTTTACGATCGTTTTTTAAACATAGTTGTTGCAATAATTGAAAATATGTTACAAAAATACATTTTACTGTATCTTTTAAATATATATAGTTAAATAGGAGTGTTTTCTTCTTACGCCAGATGTTTGATACACTACAAATCCAAACTTAGATATCCCAATGCGGTTTACTCGTTTGCTAATGCCCGGATCTTCTGAAAGTACCAAGTGTAATCAAAATAATTTCAGCCGTACTCGAATGATGCTAGCACAAACAGCAGGTACTATGGGCTATGTGCAGGGAGGCGGAGTTAGAAACTTTTCGACGCGAGCGTTTATAGTGAGCACTAGGGGAAACTTCGAGCTCAAATTTTCCGTATGTCAATGTTTATTAAAAGTGAAAGTAGTTATAATTTTATAAAGTTTTTTAATTACAAAGAAAACATAGGGAAACTAATCGATCTGGAAATGCTTGTTGTGTTAATCCGGGCTGTTGCGCTGATGCCGATTAATAAAATAAAGACGATTGGCGTCCTAATTTGACGTTCCGCTGTCGGTGTAAACAAATTAACATCAGTTTTCCTTATTAATTTTTTTTTGACACATCATGGCCAATAAAATTTTTTGACTTATCACCACAGAAACATGTCGCGATTTCCATAAAAAAGTGAGTTCAATAATTACCTATTACCCACTATCGGCGCTAGTAGCCTTCGTGTACACAGCCTATAGATACCTATAATGATTCGCGACGGTACCGGTGATGTTACCATAGTTACCATTAATGAAACTACGATTTATAGAGTAATTTCATTTAAAGAAGATAGTACCGTCATTTACAAACGAGTTTCGAGTTTATGTTTTCTAACAAGATGCTTAGTCGGGTCGTTCCAATGGCAGAAGCAGAACAGACACCGCTTGTATGATTCCCCCTGAATTACAAATTACTCCGCTACTAATCACAATAAGTAATGCAATTGATACTGTACCAGATTCTCTGATTAACCTTAGAAAGAGAGAGGTTCTAATAGACGAAATCACATGAAAATGACTAAATCGCCAATCGATTTTTGAACGGTCTTTGCACTGTATTTAATCGATAGGCAATTCAACACCGTTGTTTCCAATCGTTTTAGTTGATTATTTGATTCCCGTATTCCGTCTGGCGTATTGGCATCGTGCCCACTCTTCAGCTATTTATATCACAGGATGGCTGGATGACCGCATTTTTAATATTGAATGTAGGCCTCACGTTTTCGTCTGTATGCAGATATTATTGGGTTTGTTCCTGCAAGCAATCACCGATTTGTTTCAGACAAGTTTCTGACAGTTTCCATAACGCTAAATATAACGTCAAAAAACAGATAACCTCAAAATCCCGGTACAATTCTTCTGCAAAATACAAACACAGTTTGACACGATAGCAGAAATTGCATAGGGCCAACGCACACGGTAATATGCGTCCTCGAATCCCCCGACAAAATATCATCTTTACTAAATATCCTATACGGGCATAATATCCCCCGATATAATGAACCTCAATAAAATGTAATTTACGGGGTCGTGCCGATGTGATGACGTTTTTTTTGCGCAGTGAAAAGGGGAAGGCGTTTGGGAGTAGTTCTTTAAAAAACAATTACGCGGTCGTGTCAATGCGATGGCGTTTTTTTGGCGCAGTGAAAAGGGGTGGGCTTTTAGCTACTTTTTGTAACGAAAACGCGCGATTTAACACTTGCGTCGACTCCGAATAGCGAACCGATTTCTCAACTACTGGAAAGTTCTCGATCGATCGTTATATTTGTGCAACAACATGTGCTCGATCTAGCGATCAAAGTGTATTCAACCATCGCGTGCTTGCAATACACCAGTATAGTCAGTTGTGTATGTCAACGTAATCGCATAATCGTGGTACAAAAAGTAATATGTGTGCATTTGGCCCTATGTCTTTGATTAAAAGTTTGCGTACTATCCGCAAAATTAACTCATTGTCAGCAAACGATTTGCAAATCATGTTTATTAACTAAAATCAAGGATTTAAGTGAAACGGCTTTTGGAACAATAAAAATTTTATCGCACACACTCCTAACGAACCATTTTGACTTTTTGGCAGGAACGAAGCTAGTATATAATTTGTAGTTAAGGTAAGCCATAGCTAACTGCTATATATATATATGCAGGAATAACACAGTGATGATGTCAGATTCTATAAGAAATTATGATAATAGCTGTTATGCCGATTATATTTAATAGAAAGATTTATGACATGTTTGCCTGCGTCAACACAAAATGTAGGATGAAAATAAAGAATTGAATTGTTTCAAACTGGAATATTGATGGAAAAATATTTTAGATCAGTCGATTCAGACCGGTACGGCACGACCTACGGGGCAGTTGAAGCTTTAAGAAAACTTTAAAATATATCTGGTCGGTACAGAATGTAGTGCATTTAGGTTTTTTAAGTTTCGATTGTTCTGCATTCTGCCGCACTTAACTAGCCAGTGCACGTCCTCCTAAATCGTAATTTTTTTTCGTGATGTTTCCTTCATGTTCTTTTAATTTTCAAAAGAGCGGGGAATTTCCTGGGAGTTCTGTGTACATTTTAGTTGGGTATTTTTCAAAAGTCTCAGGAACTGCAGTAGTTCTTCGAAAGTCTGTGAAATTCTTCGGAAGTTTCGGTAGTTCTTTGGAAACCTCGTGAACTCTTCAGAAATCTCGGGATTACTTCTATATACTTTTTTCTATAGCGAATCAACCCACCACGAGATACTGACTTTTGTTCGTTTCGTATGTACAGTATGTAAAAACGTAAGGTGCACATAGGGAAATTAACATTGGGAAAAAATGACTGGATCAGAGTGAGCCTTGAAATCTTGTTTTTCAATTTGACAGATATAATATTCTTTTGCAAAATGGATGTGTATACTACCGATGAAAATATTCAAATGATTACAACATAATGGAATTTTTTTTATTAATGGGCCATTAAATTCCCAAAAATACTTAAATATGGTGCGAGATTAAATATCTCCGCCTATTTTTTCACTGATTTACCAACGCGCATACGTCATAACAGTCAGACAATTTTTGAATGAAATGTTTCCAAACAGATGGAGTTATTTTTTTGTTTTATTTTTGTACAAAAAAATTAAAATAATGATTTATAAGAGCTTTTTATTATTAAAAAAGCCAAGTAAAATAATAATAAATCAAAATAAAATAGAAATCATCAAGATTACCACGATAATTCAATAGAAATAACAATTAATACAGTCATGGCTAACTCTGATCCAAGTATTTTTCCCAATGTTAATTTCCCTATGTGCACCTTACGTGTTTACATACTGTAGGTATATGCATTTGTATTGGGAAATGTGTAGATATCTTGAGAGACCCAACGTTTTCGTGAATTTGTTTAGATTTTGAACTTGTATTATTATCGTTCTGTACTTATCATTGACCATCAAAATTAAGACCGCTGCACATGAGGCTGGTTTTGCCGCTAGAATCACTGCTGGGGCTTGTGCCGGCTACGAGGATGGAAGTGACGTCACTGTGGGTTCGCGTGCGAGATCGCAAGATGGATTTCAAAATTAGAACCGGGGCTATTTTTCGTGCTAGTTTTGATCTAGAACCAATCAGGAAACAGTATCTTGTCACGTGAACGACATAGACAAACGCCCACAAACAAAAATGGCGTCGTAGTGTCTGTTCTGTTCAGAGACAGTAAACGTTCACTTTTGTTCGAACTGTCACTGCGCGCGCACCAAACCCATCTACAAAGCAAGCTTCCATACACGCATCGTATGAAGCGAACACATAAAAGCCATCACGAAACCTGATGCCACAGCACGCTTGAAACCTAGCAAGGAATCTATAACGGCAAAAAGCCTCGTGTGCAGCGGCCTTTAGTCTATCGTGATCTCATTGACGCCCGAAAGCTAAAATATTAAATTGATTGCAATTATTCACGCTCGCGTTGGTCTGTAGTCTGTACTTGTTTTCTAATTTCTTGTGTTCAATTGCGATATGACTATTACATCTAAAGATGCGATTGCTTATTTAATGCACTTGGTTATTAAGTAATTATTGTGATATTACTGAACTCGACACGGAATTCAAAACCGGTATTTTTGTGCGTACAATTAATTTATACTATATTTTGATATATGAGATACAAATGGAATGATTAAGGCGACCGTTCACTCAAAATGAAAAAAAAGTGCTTTTGGAAACATGAAGATCCTCTTCGGTGATCCTTGTCATACATCGGTATGGCTCTCAATGAATTTACCATAATGACGGCAAATATTGTACGTATTTTTATTGAGATCTAGTTCTAGCATCTTCCCTAAATGACTGCTCATTCAATTAAAAGAAAAGAGACTAAACATTTTCATTGAAACAATGTCAATTTTAGGTCAGTGCGTTGACTAGAACCATCTGTAATTTGATTGGCTTAAATGAGGGATTCATATATACACCAGCTTGATGTCATGTTTATTATCATAATAATTACACAGATGGTGCAGAAATTGCTGCATTTAACTTGATTGTGTTTACACCGCAAGAAACCCTCCGACTTGCGAATTACTTATTCTGACACATACGTGTCCGCTTGTATATACAGGATTTTATATTAATAAATATGTTTGTCTGTAAGTAAATAAACATGCGCAGGAGTTGATTGGACTTTTACACGATTCGTTTCATGCAGATGAGTTTCGTGGAAAATAAATATTAATAATTATTCTGAAGATCTGTTTACGTTTCACTGACAGTCTGACCCAGCTTCGCCCGGATTTTGTAGATTGCCTATTAAAGATAGACGCACTGCATGCTGTCGCGACTTTATTGAGTATAGTCGCAGTAGCGCAGGGCGGCAGATTTTAGGGGCGGCAAATTTATGTTTACGGGATGTACATTATTGTGTAAGTAGCATCCATTACTCCGCCTTATTAATCGTACATGATTAAGCTTTGATTAGCTCAGAATCGGATTGTAAAAATAATCTACAGAAACTGACAATTGTAGAGGTAAAGGCGGCAAAACATTAAATGTTTATACTTGGGAAATGTGTAAACCCGCCACTGTACAGTCGTATTTACACTTTCACCGCACGTCGTGTGGAGTCAGAAGTCAAATGACTTCCCATTGGCTGTTTCGCGATTTACTGTTGCATAAATTACAGTCGCGGGAGAAGAGCGAATACCGGTCTGCCTTGACAACACGCTACGATTTCATATAGATGCTTGTATAGGAGTATACATGCCAAAAAATAAATTCAAAACATTATAGCTAATAGCATTACTGGAATAATGAGACTTTTCAAAAAAAAATTTCATCGAACTTTGCCAAACAGTTTTTAAGTTAAATCCTTTCAAACATACATACATTATTACATAGGTACTGTTAGCTACTATAGATAAGACACAACAATTATTAATAAATTATCATTCAATTTGTAATATATTTTATTTAATTCTTTCACACTTCTTCACATCTTTTATTACCAGCGTCATCGCTTTTGTCTATTCATCGTCTCCTGGCTACTAACTACCGCCTGTGTCCATGTCTTTCCCGTGTTGGCTGGCTCCACGCGTCCCCTCGTGTCATTGGTCAGCCGCATGTCACGTGGGAAGGCACAGCTACACTCGTGGACACAAAGAAATACCACAGCTTGTGTACACTGTACAGTATGTGCACTACGCCTTTCTTACAGTACATACATTATGCGAACAATTTTATATAATAGTAACGCAAAAAAATTGAAGTATAGGTATAAACAATGTATTTTTTTACGTGGCGTTTTTCAATATCTATTTTTATTTTATATTTCAAATGTCTCCTAAATATCACTTTAAATCTATTTTCAATTTTGAAAATCTAAGATAAAAGCCTCTGAGTCTGTTCCTATACCATTCATCCGATTACGATAATCACTTTGATGAGTTGTTGTGCGCGCGAGGCTAGACTAATACGGTGGAGCCGAAGACTCAACTACTGTTGTCGCTGCCGTGTTTCATATGAATTGCGTGCGAAGCCGCGGATAGCGACTAGTACTAAAACAAATTACATACACTTTGCGTCTTCTATATTTCAATTGCAGCGTTATAACAATTTTGCACATCTCTGATATTATGAGGCATGTTATAGTTTTGAACATAATATGTGATGTAATTGAATTACGTTCTTGAGAACCATATGTTTAGTTTGTAATGATAACTGCAGATAGCGATAAAGCACACGTTTCAGTGTTTATAATTATCCGCACGTAACGTGGTTATTTATACATAAAACTCAACCACGTGTAAAGCTATAAAATTGTGTTCATCGTCTTTTCAATTTCCTTGGTTGCATGCACGATTGTATTTGCATCTCGAAAAGATGGTGGTATAAATGCTCCATTTTCTTAAGGTCGCTGGAGCCCAGCTGGTCAACTTAGATTTTATTTCTACATGCCCCTCTGCACCCGCAAAAGCCTATGTTACGAGCATATAAATGCAAAATGCACTATGGAAGAAGATTGATTCGTACATTATCGGATAATTTGATTTCACTAATTTTATTGATACGAATATCTGCGAAGAATTTATATCTTTTGTGTTACTGTTTCGTTTGCAAACACATTATTGCAGCGGCGTAGGTATAATAATATAATAAATATAACTATTTGGGCGTTCATCTAAGCATATCAAGAGATAAAAAACATGCGAAATAAAAAGTGTCTCATACATTTTATTACATTTATCTAAATATATAAAAGGAAACCGTGACTGACTGATCTATCAACATCAAACTTGGCGCGAGCGAAGTCGCGGGCAAAAGCTAGTATAATATATATCGAAAAATGGTATTAAAAAAAGTTGTTTATAATATAATTTTAAGAGAAAATTTAAAGAAATATTCGGTTTCTAAATTAACACAAAATTCGAAAAATATCGAAAAAGTTGGTTACAATTACTTTCTGGATCGATAATATGCTAATTTAATGTTAAAATATCTAAGTCAATACATGTTCCAAATATACCTACAGACTTTTTTGACGTGATAACGTCTTATAAATTGATGAATCACGTCAAAATAAAAAGATGAAACACCGGCTGCATGCACGAAAAAGTGTAACGTTCCTAACGTTACTAAGTGAACGACTAGAATGCCTTCGGTAATTTTGAAGCAGATATCATCAACCGATTGAGATGAAAATTTGTATACACGTTTAGTTTGAATGACAATGCATGGTTAGCTGTGTGACGTCACTCTAATTCCAATATGGCAGACTTCTAAAGATGGCGGACTAATTTTATTATGCTTTCCTACAATATGGGTATCAAATGAAAGGGCTTGCTGAGAATAATTCGAAAAATAAAGTGACGTCATTCTAAATTCAATATGGCGGACTTCTAAAGATGGCGGACTAATTTTATTATGCTTTCCTACAATATGGGTATCAAATGAAAGGGCTTGCTGAGAATAACTCGAAAAATAAAGTGACGTCATTCTAAATCCAATATGGCGGACTTCTAAAGATGGCGGACTAAGTTTTTGACGTGATAACGTCTTATAAATTGATGAAACACCAGCTGCATGCACGAAAAAGTGTAACGTTCCGTAACGTTCCGCCTGACCCTGTGCGTGCAAGCGAGAGCGCAGTAATTTATTATTAAATATGATATTCCAGCGGAATACGTTATCACGTAAAACTATCGTCCGTAAACCGACTTTACAGATTACCAATTTTTTCTTTTAAGGGTTCCGGACCCGAAGGGTGCCAACGGAACACTATTACTAAGCCTCCGCTGTCCGTCCGTCCGTTTGTCAGCAAGCTGTATCTCATAAACCGTAGTAGGATAATTGAAATTTTCACAGTGTGTATTTCTATTGGCGCTCTAACAACAAATAAATCAAGATGGCAAATTTCAAAATGGCCGCCATAAACATTAAAAAAACCTCCTATAGTGTCTTTGTGCGTAATCGTTTTTGTGCTATCTCCTTGCATTCGTATTACTTCCCTGCACCACGACGGCGAATTTCGAATAGATGTAATTAAATTATACAATTACTTGCCAAATTTTTACATATTGTTATAGCACTTCTCTTGTTTCTTTTACAAAAGTGTTTTAAAAGTATGTGGAAATATTGGGTTCAAATATCCCTCTCTTAAGATATCTTATTTTAAAAGTGAAAGTTTTCTTTTCGGATAACATTTGGTAAACGCATTATCAATCCTGTAAAAGGATTTATTTTCTTTCTTAGAAGTAAAGGTAATTAATACTCGAATTACGAGTCATAAAACCTAGGTATAATTTCACCGTAGAATAGACCCAAAATATTACAAGAGGTAAAAGGACAACCATTATAAGACAGTTGTTAATAGTTAGTTCTCTCTGATCTGTGACACTATCAAGACATACTTCCAATACTCTATTTTGAATAAAAGACAATCTTCTAATAATTAAACTCTTCAATTATTTAATAAATACACCGTCACCGAATCCATAATCCCAACAAAGTACACAGTGTTTTATCTTGTACGATGGTAGGGAGCCCTTCGTGTGCGAGTTCAACTGGCACTTGACCGGTTTAATTTTAATTGCAAAGGTAAAAATATTAAAAATATTACATGTTATCTTCTAATATAAAAGCAATTCAAGCCATACCTACCTGCTTTCAAAAATAGATTAAAAAAATTGTTGATGGACATGTGTCCATATGATTCTCATATACGATTTTAGTTATATACTTTTAGTCACGCACGTTTTTCGAATTTGTAAATTGAAATTATTATATGACGTTATTATATACCTCTTGGATGTCAATAAAGATGATATTTTATTCTATTCTATAATATAATGTTTTTGATCAAAAATGATACGAGCCGCTACTGCACATCACACATTTTACGAAAAACAATTTACTTCCACTGTAAAAGTTTGTGTTGGTGGTTCCATCTATGAATCATTTTTAGTAAACATAACTCAAAAAACATCAGTTTAGAAAATCTAGAATTTCTATGGAAAATCTTTTTCAATCTTTGGTGTTAATGCTTTAAAATAAACTAGAAACATGCACCATTCTTCCCACATGACTTTTAACGAAGTTTTTACAGTTTATTTGACCTAAATAAGCGAATAAAAATCGGGTAAAAACGAGAATTTAGCATAACTTTTACACAAATTTTTGTACAGAAAAAAATTAATTTGTTAAAAATTATTGAGCAAGCCAAATTTGTCAATATTTTTGACACCAATTTGCGAAGAAAAAACTGTAAAATTTTGATTTGCCTTCCCGTAATTTGAAATCTCGTGACATACTGTAAAGAAATATTGACGAATATGCCGTTTTTTGATTAAATTCTTAGTGCAAAAAAATGTGTTTTCTTAAATTTTTAAGCAGCAATCCAAATTTTATGAACTTTAATGCTCTATCACAGCTAATAAAAACAGTAGTAAAATGAATTTTGTGGCCACAATTTGAAATTTCCCGAGTGCGTATTTTACAATCTGCGTACACAGTCACCTTAAGGTTGAAATTTGCGTTAGATATTTAAACAATATTTTTGGGAATTTTTCGGAAGTTTTTTCTACAAGAAAACAATTCCCAAAAAGTATTATTTCAGTGTTATTTTAATCATGGTATAATCGCGCTACAGAGATGGACAGCTTCATTTGATTGGCTGCCTGTAGTTGAATCTCACCAATTGGTTCCTTAGATTTTAATCATGCGGTTGAGATATGTACATCTCTTTCCATAGACATACATCTGTTTAACTTCTGCGCGTAGGTAATATGCTGGCTCTAGTACAGCATTGACGTCATCAGTTGGCGCCTAAGCTCAGCTGTTTTGAAATAAACACATGTTTTAAATTATTGTTTGCAAAGAAAGGTGATAAGACCGAAATATTTGGGTTGCATTATTTGTTTATGTTTAAAATTTGATCATTTTGAACATAGACCCAAATATTTCATTCAAAATTATCAAATTTTGATAGACGGGATGATCATATTGTAGCACAAATCAAATAGCACGTCAAATCTGGAAAAATAACACTCGGGGGATTGTTTGATTTGATTTTGACATTCCTCGCTCTCCTAATACTCGTTAGCAGGGGCGGGCAAATCTTTTGATCGCCGAGCCACATAGCTGATGAAAATTTGACCGCGGGCCGTATGGCTGATAAAAAAAGGTCCCCACATTCTATTTCCGCATTTTACTTTTTTTATAAAATTTATAAAATGCTTCGCGGGCCGGATCCGGCCCGCGGGCCGCTATTACCCAGGCCTGCTCGTTAGAGTAGTTTATGCCGACTTCATTGCATAGCGAGTAGCGACGCCCGGTGCGTAAGTTCCTTGCGCACAGTCCTGCGTCAAATGTTAACAACTAGCGGCCTGGTCCGGCTTCGCCCGAATTTGTAGATTGCCACCGGTTTTTCTTCGACTTACGTTGCAAAATTGGCCTTTACGAAAATCGCTTTTATTTTAACGCAATAATATATAGCGAATGTTCATCCTGAAGGTCCATTCTAAAATATGGGTGAAAAAAAATTTGAAATCGGATTACCTTCTACATCCAAACTTTACCTCTTTATAATAGGTTTGTTCCAAGCAGCCAGAGAACGGTAACAGAACCGTCACCGTCTTGGGCAGTAACTAAAACGAAACTGTTTATAGCGATTTTTAAGCTACTGCGCAGTAGCAAGACTGACGGTTCTGTTACCGTTCTCTGGCTGCTTGAAACATACCTAATATTAGTACATTTATTTATTTTAATACCAACAGTTACAATGAGTAACCAATTAATATGGTATTTATAGATGAAATTTCGCGGGTTGGTTTCTTATAATGACCGTCATTATCCATTAATTAAAGGTCAATGATGCAAACATAAAAATACACTTGAAGCCACTTCACTCCAAAAATACCACCAGAAGTCAAGTGAATAAAAAAAAGACTGTTTACCAGTTGCGCGACGATGAAAAATGAAACCATATCTGGACATCCGCTTGTTGTATAACAACGCAATTATTCATGTTCTCGTTTATTCGCGGTGTTATTATAATTTTGTACTTCCCATGAGACTAATATATTGGAGTTATGAATTGCCTTGTTATGCACGTATCTAGGTCAATGCTAAAATGTCAGATTTGCTAGAATTTTTATAGAACGTACGTGTATGTGTGATAGTATGGGGTCATCCATAAACGCTCTTCAGAGGGGCCACCAAAGTCTACGCGACGTTGCAAATGGAGGAGGGTGGATTGCTTATTGTTACGTCATCCACTTCCCTCTTTCAAATAGGAATTGATTTTGTCAATCTTTAGTGACACTAATTGATCGCTAGATTTGCTTACTGAAGGTGTGAAAAGTTGCGTAACCTTCGAGAAGATGAAGGGATGGTTGAGGTGAATGGTGGCGGGCTGCTGTACTTCGCAGAAAATAGCAGCAAGGCCGAAATATAGTCTTTTAAAATTTGTGCCCTGTTTTAAATTTGGATTGTGCTAAGATTTTTTTAAGTGAAACTTCTTTAAGCGTGTTAGGACAAATTGGTCTGGATCAGATGGAACATGAAACGCCTTATCCTTCTCCGACTTCAACCGGCCGTTGAGAGGAAAGAGTAGAAGAATCGTTTCTACTCGCTCTCAGCTGTCAAAGCGTCATACACACTCCACACGCACGCGCAGTGCGTACTGTGCAGTGTTGCCAGTCTAGTACAATAATGTACTAGATCTAGTACTTTTTTGTCATTTTCTGTACGCTAGTATGTTGAAGCAAAAATCTAGTACTTTTTAATACCCAATGTCCACACACCCACCACAACAAACGAAAAAAGGGAAATTACCAAAAAAAGACTTTTTTGTTGTGGAAATAAAAGGATCTTTTTTTTCGCTCTCCTACATTGTGCCCATATACTTTTTTTTTTTTGCTCTCCAATTTTGCACACAACAAAATTATTTAAGCCAGGTTGTTAAAAAAAAGATCATTTGTGGTTGGCAAATCTTAAAAAAATTCTAGTACTTTTTTCTACTTTTTTCAACCCTGCAGATCTATAGTACGCAAAACAAAAAAGTTCTGGCAACACTAGTACTGTGTGTGTATACGTAGCATTTTCTCTAACCACGGTAACAAATTCCACATATTAATTTCCTAATCCTGAAATAATACAATCGTCAACAAATGCTAGAACCTAAGAAGTTTCACTTCTAACGCGCGAGAGTCTCACGAATACTCTTTTTTAAACGCTTTATATTAGTTTGGGTTGTAATTTAACTGAATGACCTTTACTTTAAACAAGTAATTGATCAGGTTCGAGCGGAGATATATTTAGAGGGTTTAAAATTAATCATCTCAAAAAGCACGATTGTATTTTTGTTGTACGATATTTGGAACTGGTGACTTAAAAATTAAAATCAGAACTGTTAATTAAAACAGAATAATGACATTTTTGGAATAAATTTTGATCAAAAAATACTATAGTGTCCGACCGAAGCTTTGGCTTCGGCGAGACCTTCGGCTTCGGCCAAAATGGGACGAAGTTTTGACCGAAGCCGAAGGTTTCTAACAAGCGCCAAAATTGAACGAACTGTTACGAATGATCAGAGAGCGCGATGGACATGGTGACTTCTATAGATGATTAAAATTACCTTTTTATATCAATGTTAATGTTTTAAAATCATTTATATTATTAATTGTAACTTGTAGCAGTTGTAGCCAATTTAAACTGAATTTATTAGGGCTTTTAAGTCTTCGGCTTCGGCCGAAGGTTGTGGCGATAGCCGATTAATTGGCTTCGGCCAGAAACCGACCTTCGATCGGACACTAACAAAATAATACTCTTCACATTTCAATGTATATTTTTTTGAATGAAAAATTCAGTATGAAAAATAAAATTTTGTTTTATCAAATCTGACAACGGACTAAGTCAACAAACGCCGGCAATACCTTTGTATATTGTATTCGCCCAGGCGTCTCTAAGGTACTGTTGAAATGACAATTTGGACGCCGGCCAAACGTATTCCAATGCTTAAATCATCATCAGTTATTTTTGGATTCTTGTTGTTTACTTCGCCAGCACACGTTGAGTTCAGTTTTCTGTTTTACCATCATTTCAATTCAGAATAATTAATATAAAAATTAGTCTTGCCGACGATAGATGAGTTTTTCACGTTGTATATTTCGAGATGCAATCGAGATTAAGTTGTCGAGATTTGCTCGTTATCGAGACGAGAAATACATCCTCGAGAAACCAAGTCGAAACCGCATCACCAACGATAACGATTTAAATCACAGAGTAGCCGAGTTGGTAGGGATCTCGTTGTTCCAAATTTTGATTTCCGGACTTGTAGGCCGTCGTATTTCTACCAGACGTTTCGTCTACAACTGTGATGGACATCATCAAATGTGAACCACTAAAAAAGGCACTTCGTCCGCTGCCATATCGTCTTTAAAAATGTCCATCGCAGTAATGTAGACGAAACATAATGGATCACGACCTCTACAATAGGGTAATCAATAAGATTTGGAAAACCTTAAACACTTGGATATCGTTACAGGACTCGTCGTTACAAACTCATAATTTCCAGGCACGTTCAACACTAGAAAATGTTTCGGCCATTTTCCGAGGGAAGGACACGCCCTATCTTGCTCCCAGGATCTCATTCGGAAACCGGTGAAAGTAATATTGGAAACTCTTGCTGTGATAATTCTAGCAATTGATTGTCTTAGTAAAACAAAATACACGCGTTGAAAGGTGGAGAATTCAATGAGTTTCGCTTTTTCGTATTCTTTACTATAATTAATGGATGAGAGAGTAATATTTTCCTTGAACCAAGGTTAAAACGTATAACAACAGAACAGCCGGCGCTAAGTAAAACAAAACATCACTCTATAATGCGTGTATTTTGTTTATTCTGTCCTTGTCTTGTAACAGTCATCTGTTGAAATAAGGTCGAGGTCGATTCTCGTCCACCATTTAAGACGACAGTTAATTAATTTGCTGTCTACACAATTCAGTTCGAAACAACTGCAAGTTTTCGTTAATAAATATCTAAAACAGATATTTTTATTCAACGTTAGAGAGTTGTATCTATGAGATATTCGGCTGTTTCGTTTGAAACGTTCATTTTTTTCTCTCTCCACAAATGAAATATTGTTCTAGACATTTGAAATAAACATTCTCGCCAAAAATTAGCCCTTAATTTCAACTTTAAGTACTCGCTATATGATTTTGAAATTTTCCTATTAATTTAACATGTAAATCTGAAGTATTTTTTTTAATTACCTACCCTCAGCTACATTTTGAATTGCTTAAATAGGTAAAAATTATAGAGGGATAGTTTCTCCTTAAAAGTATCTAGATTCTAGAGTAGTATCTGTGTAACTTCAACTGTTTCAGCACTAAAAATTTAATTTTTGACACATTTAAATCTCAATATCTCGTAAACTATGTAACTCTACAGGTTAGACTCAGAGAGTCTTTTTGTAGCAAATTTAATTTCCTACAAAATTGTTATTAATATTTTTGGTGTAAGTCGAGCCGTTCACACGAAAAAAGCAAGTTCATAAAAATTAATTTCAAGACAGTTTACTGATGGAACAGTTCAGATGCTATTATAGACTCTTTCAAAGAGCAACTATTCCTCTATAATATTATTATTACCTATAATTAATTCAATACATTTAAGTATACGTATGAGTTAGTAATTAGCATGAAAGATATCGTGACAGCGTCGCAATTGGACAATAATTAAACGTTTCAATTTCATTGGTCACTTGTCCAAAGCAAGCGGTAGTTGTATAGTAAAAATGTTTATCTTTATTCCATGAGTGCTCTGTTGTCAAGTGAGACTTTTCAGCAATAATAATTTTTTTTCTCGTGATTTTCAACGGTGGCAATAGATAAAAATTTGAACAGAGTTTTTTAGATATGCGACGAACATATTCTAAATAAAAAATAAGAGCTCGTGCTAATTTCAGAATTTTAATTTTTTAAACGAGCTAGTAGACCGTTCTGAAATTTTGGGTAGATACTTATTGCAGATGTATTAAGAAATAGGTTGACATAAAAAGGAAGACATCGTTTTCACGCACGAACTATAGAATGGGTGGGTGCGGGGTGACATTTATTCCATTCTTTTTATGTTTGACATTTAAAATGTAATGTTCTAACTAGACTAGAATTTCTTGTATATAGGTATTAAATTTCAACTGCAAAATAATGTAACAGCATTAACAGCACAAACATGCGTATTGTAAACCAGATTGAATAATCGGTTTAGCCTGCATGCTGTATAAATGTATTTAGCAATAAAAAACAGTGCCTATCGCGCGTTTGAAGTGAAACTTCTTAGGTTCTAGCATTTGATAACAATTTTATTATTTCATGGCTAATGGTTATGTAGAATGTATTAAGTTTGTTCCAAGCAGTCAGCAAACGGTAACTAAACCGTCACCTGCATGCGCAGTAGCTAAAACGTGTTCGAAAATCGTTAAAAGCAGTTTCGTTTTAGCAACTGCACATGCGGGTGACGATTTCGTTACCGTTTGCTGGCTGCTTGGAACAAACTTGTTACCGTTACTATAGAGAAAATGGTACGTATATATACGCATGCGTATATAGTGCGTATGACGCATTGACAGAGAGAGTAGAAGCGATTATCTCACTCATTCCCTCAACTCCTGGTTGAAGTCGAAGGAGGAGAAGCGTTTTAATTTTCGTCTGATCCAGGCCAATTTACCTCTCTAAAGCGTCTAAAAAAGTTTCACTTCAAAAATGTAAAACCATATGCGTTTCAATAAAAAAAATTATCGACCAATTTTTCATTAACAATTTATATAATTACTAGCGGCCCCGCCCGGTTTCACCCGGGTGTAAAAGAACAAATCTTTGTTTACCGAGATGAATGTTGTGTCCAAATTTCATGATGATCGGAGTTATCATTCAAAAGTTTTTGTCGGACGGACACATTTTGAGGTATATTTTGCAACATTTTTCATTGATGCTCCGCTCCTATTAGTTTAGCGTGATATTACGTAGCCTACAGCCTTCCTCGATAAATGAACTATCAAAAAAAAAAAAAAATTCAATTCGAACGAGTAGTTCCTGAGATTAACGCGTTCAAACAAACAAACTCTTCAGCTTTATATATTAGTATAAGTAGAAGATAGGTACAAAAAAATATAAACAGAAAAAATTGATGAAAACTGAAAATTCGCTCTAGGAATCTTTAAAACTGTTCAATTACAGACTAAGTTACGATTTTATTTATTTGAATTAATTGAGCTAACGTCTGTATAATTTATTAAAAAAAAAAACAACTCACAGTATGTGGATTTTGTAATCCGTTAGTATATATATACAGCCACCGGACAACCATATCATATTATATGTAAAATATATATATTAGTTTATTATTATTATGGCTAAGAGTTGGCTACGGAGAAAATGGGTGACTCGGTCCAGAGCTGAAAATTTGCAGAATAATAGGAGATAGTATAAGTAAGCAGGGAAAAAATTGCCAGAAGGCTAGACGGAAGATAAAGAGCCGCCAGAAGGCGATAATGTTGCGAAAAATCAGTGCACTTCTGGCAATTTCTATACTTATTCTGTAATTCAAAACGCCTTCTGGCGGCTCTTTATCTTCCGTCTAGCCTTCTGGCAATTTTTTCCCTGCTTACTTATACTATCTTCTATTATTCTGCAAATTTTCAGCTCTGGACCGAGTCACCCATTTTCTCCGTAGACAGCTCTCCGTCTATTATTAGGTATCAAAATCAGCGAATCTAAAGACATACGAGAAAAAATGGAGTGTTCATAATTTCGTTGATCTAACAAAGAAAGTAGAGTTTTGTCGATGCTGTTGTATAAACGGACCCGCAAATGAACAACGCGTAAACGAATAAACAAACATCAATATTCTGTGACTATAATGATTTATTTTATAAACGCAAGGTGTGTAGGAATCCGCCCCCAAACGCCCCCCGTTACATCAACAGACTTGACATATTGTAATGTATAATATAAAGTGAACACATCGCGTGCTGTTCCGTTATCATCGGTATTTTTATTACATGAACGCATTCATTATGTAGGTTTTTCTCTGATTTTTGTCGTTTTTTCAAGTCATATTTTAGAATTATTATTGAGATATTTTTACTTCAAAACTATGAAATAACAACTTATAAAGAGCTTTTTGTGGAGATCGTAGATAGATAGTTTGTAGATTATATAGATTCCCAAAAGTGGTCTATATCGACCCCCAGGGGTCGACGATAACTTGCAAGGGGTCCATATCAGCGGGGAAAAAAATTGGGGGTCCATGAAATGAAAATGGGGGTCAACGATAGTGAATCTCTTAACAAAAAAAGAAACAAACTGGACATCGTTAACCGAAGAGATTAAGATTAAATCTAACTAAATTGATGCCAAATGTTGAACATTTATTATTATAGCATCAGGTTCATCCCTCACACTAAAAGCATTTATTTTTTGCTTAGTTATTTTATGTAACAGAAAGTAAATTTTAATTTGAATCTAATTAATAAATGTGTAAAACTAAACATTTCACACTACATTTCACTACCGTTATAAATTTAAATCGTTCAAAGTGAGTAGCACTATACCGGTTGTCAAAATACATTTGAAATTAATGAATTTGCAAAAAATCAATATCAGATAAGCAGGGGGTCTACCCAAAACCGAAAAACATGACAAGTGGTCTACGAAACAAGAAAGTTTGGGAACCTCTGATATAGACGCTCAACAGCCGAGGTCATTAGCGTCTATGTATTAGATAATCTGCCAGCCAAGATACACAAACCAACTGGTACGAGCTCCGGTTCCTGGGAGTGCTGATTCCCATTAAAACATTGGAATGCTAACCAAATTCCAATAAAGGGGGCCGAGATCGTAGGGATCCTACGTTCAATGATTCTCGAGATTAGTCCGAACAAGCAGACGGATAGACCCCTAACAGACTTTATTTTATGGTGTAATAAAAATAAAAATATTCCAAATTTGATTGTTTCACATGATTATAAGAAAATAACGAATGCGTACACTTTTGACGCGAACTGTACATAAAGTTCAACCCTAAAGTGTGTCATCCCTCTTAAATGGACAGTGCATCGTCTTCAGGTTGACCTATTTAAGTAAATGCAATTATATTGATCGTCCTTTCCCGTATAAACTGTTCGGCCGTGTTCTAAATTAGGTCGTTTTATCATCTCATCCCAACGTCAGTCATCATTAGTGAATTGCCCGCTACATTTCGGTACATTAAATCTATGTATATAAAAATCTCGTGTCACAGTGTTTGTTATCGAACTCCTCCGAAACGGCTTGACCGATTTTATTGAAATTTTTTGTGTATATTTGGTAGGCCTGAGAAGAGGTTGTAGGCTATTTTTTATACCCCTAGGTGATAAGGGTGGCCCTCTCCAGACATTTTTTTTTTTTGACAAACATTTTTTTTTATTTTTTTATGATTTGCCATTAAAAAATACTTATAACCCTAAATTTTCACCGTTCTACCACCAACTCCTATTTTTTAATAGCGATATTAGTACTTTTATGTTCATCCACAGATGCGCAATAGGGTTGCAAGATGAAAACAGAAACCGATTGTTATAATGTGGTCGATAGGAGGCAATTTCCGAAACTATACATCCAATTTCAAAATTTTTTCACCAGTATTTGAAATGGACCTTCAGAATTGTTACAGGCTATAATATTATCGCGTTTAAGTAAAAGCGCTTTTCGTGGAGACCAATTTTGCAAAACAAGGCGACGAAAAACGGCGACAAGCTACAAATTCGGGCGAAAAATCGGTCCATTTTTGCAAAGGAAGAAATGACAAGTATAAAATTTCTAATTGCGGAGATTTCCAGAACCACGGGTGTCGCTAAAAATGCCTTAAATCCATACCGGGACAAACATTAAAAAAAATCAGCGCATTTTTATTGTGAACGAAAAAAATTCTACAGATAGACATATAGATACATAGTACATACACACATGAGCACGGCTATCATGCGGAAAACGGCTTTTCTTTACGTTTTGACGGTAGGAGTTGGACTTTAAAAACAGCTGAAAAATGTTAATCATTAATTATTTAATTAGTTATTAAATCTGTACTAATCTCTGTGACATAGATATTATAAAATCAACCGTTATTTAAGAATACGTATTGTTATGTACATATTTCAAGTTAATCAAGAAACGTGCGCACGATGTATGGGAAGAAAACGTACAACGTTCAACTGTTCAATTAATAAGTAAACAATCAACGATCGACGCAATCAATAACGTGTCACAAGCAATGCGTGCTAAAGTTAGATTACAGCACGAACTAGAAGTCGTTCAAACAATAGATATTTTTTTATTTTTTAAATTATGACTTCAGAACCATGTTGAAAGGTTCGATAACCCTTCTTTACCAACATAAAATAAGGTTTCAATTGACACCCTACGCGATACCTTTGAAGAATTTTTTTTTTTCAATTTCTCACTTTACCCTTTGAAATTAACCCCCAGAATCAAAATTCAACTTTTTATATTTCAAGTCTGTGATTGGCCCAGCAATCTCCATCTCTGTGCACAATTTCAAAATTTTTATTCGAGTAGTTTGAGAAAAAATCGCTCGTGACGGACGGACACCGAGTGTTTCGTTTGTACGGAGCGCTAAAAAAGAATAGACTTGATGTGACAAACAATCAATCTTGGGAAATCACTTTATTTTGACGATTCTGCAGCAAATAAGAACGTGTAGAGTTTTAGAAAATTACAGTTGTTAGTCATTGTTCTGGTGAAACCGGGATAACCTGGAAACGTTCAGTGATTTGAATACTTCTCTAACGGGAGTCCTTTCACGTTATTTCTTAATATCACAGTGTCCTCACAGAGTACAGGAATGTGAACTCACGTAATGATTGAAAACAGTAAAAGACCCTGCAAGGAAAAACGATTTAACGAGGAACGACTTAAGGGAAGTTATATTTCAGTGGACAACTTTATTCTTTTTTGACGTGATAACGTCTTATAAATTGATGAAACACCGGCTGCATGCACGAAAAAGTGTCACGTTCCGCCTGACAGCTACTAAAATTTAGGTTATGTATTATTAAATATGATATTCGAGCGGAATACGTTATCACGTAAAACTATCGTCCGTAAACCGATTTTACAGACAACCATTTTGTTTTTTATTGAAATCGTCAAATAGTAGCGTTGCTTTGATCTGGCGGCAGGTCAAACTGTGGTTCGATTTTGAGTAAGGAACATCTAGGCATTAGTCTGGATTAATTGAAGAAGACCATGAACAACTAAGGCAATCGGAGACGGTGCTAGAACCTGAACCTTGCGATTAAAATCCTATAACATCTCACATTTACGCTACACTCGACGATGGAGTACCATCGTCGAGTGTAGCGTAAATTAATTAATTAATTTAGCAAAAATGCTTTCGGTACGTCCTGTATTAAGAAAGGTAAGTATGCAATGTATGCATTATCTTGTACAGTTGTTCAGGTGACCTCAACGCTGCGTACCGACAGGTGTAACGTATATGATTGCAGTATATGTGTGGAAGGAATGCATTGGGTGGTATGCATTGACTGCACGCAGCGTACCCACGGACTCAGTACCAGTAAATGCTAGTTCATGTACATCTTGATCAAAACATGCCACAATGTTATTTTAACGCGTCGATAAGAGTTGAGCTTTGTTCATGAATAAATCGAATACCACCAATATCTCTCTTAGTACCCTAATTTTGTTTCCTTGCAGGTAGTTTGTAAAACACCTTGATGAGAAAACGATTTTTTTTAATGTAGAACTTTCCTCAAGAAATAAGCTATCGGATGGTAAAAACCGCATTCACTTCCGTCCAGTAATTCTCGAGATTAGCCGGTACAGGCACCTATCAGAATTTCGTTTTAATTATTAGTGTATTTGCCATAAGGCACTTACACTATTGGCGTCGGTGGGATGGCGGGACCTAGGGGTCGGACCAAAATTTCTCGAAGTTTCATAGTCTCCTGAACACTTTGGCACCATTTTTGGAAAAGTATGATTTAAACGAAATTTGGTCCACACGTTGGAATCCATCACCGCACGAAGCCTATTTAAAATGGGCTCAGTCGGGCCATGTTAAGGGTGTTATTTAGGGGTTGAAAAAAATTTTTGGGCCCAAAAATACCGAAAAAATTCACAGAATCGTTTCAAATTTGAAATTTAACTCTTTAGTAATTATTAAAATGTGCTGCTAAAATTAAAAAAAAATCAGCCCGACAGGACCAGACTTACAAATTTTATGAAAACACAAGTTTACTGATATAGATTTACATACTGAAGACTGTATACAATTTGGTACAGATGTTGAATTGATATGTAGTATTGAAATTAAGTAAAAAAATGTTATTTTAAGGGGTGTATTAAGGGAATTTTTTTTAATTTTGTCCAAAAACAAAGTTAAGTTCATATAATAGAGTCACACTGCCTATAAAAGCAAATACACTATTTCTTCGGCAGGGTTTGGCACTGCGACCTGAGTTTTTTATTAACTCATCGACAGCTAGATGTTATTTGGATCTAACACCAATTCATGAGTTCAATTTATAGTTTTTTTAATAAGAACTTGAAAATTTATTGTTACTTCTATTAAAGTTCTTGAGAACTGTGGGTTTGTAAGAGAGGAGCCTGCAGTGAAGAAACGCGCTATAAAAAATTGTCATTGCTACGCGCTCAATTATTCCCAAATCCAACATAATTTTTATGCAATATATTGATGCAATGGGACTTGCTTATAACGAATTTGTAATAAGCTTGTTGCCATTTGTAAAATGACAGCCTTGCAATGTACATAGTATGGAATATGTCATAAAATACAAATTCTCATTGTATAATAATAATAATATTTCATTATACGCGACGTGTTTGTAATGTTGAAAGGAAGGGTGCTTTGGAAACAAATGAGATGAAAAGGAAACGAAGTTAAATTTATAAATAGAAATCGTTGCGCGGGCGACGGGCGCATAGCCAAACAGTTGGCGGGAAGTTGTCGTTCCGGCGTCCAAAGCAGACGACGCCGCCAATTGTCGTCTGGCTCAAGATTGATTGCCTTCTGTGTTTATGAGCCGCGCATATTAATTATGAACGCTCTCCGATTGCCATTTGTTTATATTTCGGTTTGTTAATCGAATCAAATCCTATTATAGACTCCATGCAGAATGACTCCAGCGTGGCCAATTTCGTGAGTATTCATCCGGTGTTTTAATCGAAGAACTGTGGTAAATAAAATATTTTTAACAAAAAAATTGAACCGACTTCAAAAAAGGCACTAAAAAGTAAAAAATAATTATTATTGAAATGTTTTGGAGTCGGTGTAGATCTCGGAATAGATTTCATTTTGGCTGACACCGACTCCAAAACATTTCAATACGCAATTATTTTTTACTTTTTAGTGCCTTTTTTGAAGTCGGTTCAATTTTTTTCTTAAAAATATTTTATTTTTCTCTTTTTAGTGTTAATCTAACACTAAAAATCGGTGAACATACATAAAAAAACATTATGCATGCCTTTGAAATTTGAGAGTTTCCCTCGATTTCTCCGGGATCCACCATCAGATCCTGACTTGGTTCCGATGGGACCACCTCGGAAGTGCACTCTTTCGAATAAAAAAAAATTTGAAAATCGGTCCATAATTGACGGAGAAATCGGTGAACATACATAAAAAAAAAAAATATACAGACGAACACAGAACCTCCTCCTTTTTGTTGAAGTCGGTTAAAAAAAAGTATCAAACGGATTTTAGCTGTGCCCGGCTACTCGTTGCTGTGGCGTAGTCTGGTTGCGTTCAGCAGGCGGCGCCTCCGTTTCCGTAAAGTATTTTGAATAGCGTGTGTTGTTTTGACGTCCAACTGATGGCGCTGTATTCAACAGGTGGCGCTTCCGGTGCGGTATAATATTTAGTATAGCGAGTGTTGCTTTAACATCAAGATGGCGCTGTTTTTCAAAGAAAGCATGTTTTCACCTGTCACAGGTGTGATGTCTTTATAATAGGTATAGGTATATGCGCGTATTCGAATGAAACGTTGTGTCAAAATTTCAAAGCAATCGGTGAAGAACTGTCGGAGATTTGCGATTTTGAATAAACGAACATTTACATTTTTATTTATATTGATAATACAATAAATATGAATTGGCGCTAGACCCAAATAACCCTAGCTGTTGGCGACCTTACAAAAATGGACTCTCGACATGACCACAGACAGAAGAGACAAGTGTAAATTCATCAAAAACAAATTTTGCACGATCAGACTTCTTTAATAGGTATACCTCGTATATGGGAAAGTAAAAAAATTGATATGTGAAGTCTGAATCAGATAATGAATATGGTAGCTACATTGAGGTGAATTTAATTTGAATAAATAATTAATATGATTTAATACATCGGGTTATATAATCACGAATTAAATATTAATTAAATTTGCATTGATTAATGATCAGTGAATACAAACTTAGCGCGTATCCATTTATGGATTTCAGATGGTCACCTCGAAATAGTTTTGTGTTTTTTTTTACCTATTAATAAAACCAATTTGACTGCCGTCTTGATTTAGAATTGTTAATTTTTATTGACCGAAAATGATATACAGTATTATACTTTATAATATACTAGCTGTCCGTCCCGGTTCACCCGAGTGCGATAGATATAATTCTGCAAAATGTATTTCGTTTGCGCTCCGGCGTCTATACTAATAGCTTTGAGTAAATTCTACCAGATTTGGTTCTGAACTAATAGCTTTGAGCGAATTCTGTCAGATGTCGCTACTTTGTACTAAAACAGTTTTTTTGTTTGCTTCTGAACTAATAGCTTTGAATAAATTCTATCAGATGTCATTGCATGTTACTAAAACAGTTTTTTCACAAAACACCGTAATTTTGTACAAAATATTTAATAAAAATTATCATATAGCGTTGTTGCACCAAGCAAGACACATTTACAAAATTTCATTAAAACCGGTTTAGTGGTTTCGAAGATTAGCGTGACCAAAATTGTGACACGAGATTTTTAAATACGAATATATATAGATTATAGATATATTTATAAGTAAATTGATTAAAAACATCGTAATACAAACAAGTCTTGTGTATATTAAATAATTATCTAGAATTAAATTATTGAAAATTGATTAAGAATCATTGAACCAATATAATAAATTAATTGATAAATTCGTTGACAAGATTTTTAATAAACTCGTACTTTAAACCTTTAAAAATTCTACTTCAAATTAATACAAAAATTAGAAGCCGAGGCTTTAGGAGAAGAAAATAGTTGGCAAAACCAAAAGTGCACATCCCGCAAGTTTTCCACTGTAGGTATGATAAAAAAAAAAACAAAATTGAAAAGATATTTTTAAAAAATTTAAAGAAATAAATAATTCAAAATTAAAAAAATATTTTTTTAAATTTGAAAAAAAAAAAATAAGAACTATGTAGGTATACATAATATAATATATAATTAATATCAAGTGGAATAAAATGGAATAGAAAAAAAAATAAAATCCAATTATTTCGGAAGGAATCGAACCCAGGACCTTACTGTTATGGGTCTGATGACATACCCATTACGTTACGAAACTTGCTAAGCATTCTACTGTTATTACGGTATACAAGTGTAGCACTTGTTTTATGGACATTTACACAGTAATTATTATATATTGTTTTTTCAAACTATTGACTGTCAAAAAATAATAAAATGGACATTTTGAGCAACGAATTCAATAAAGTGATTTCTTTTTAAATGGTTTTTAAATAAGTAGGGAATTCCTACTACTACTTATCTAAAATTTCAAATGCTCAGTTAGGATAGCGTTCCGGGTATATTATGCTCATTTTTGACTTGAAATCACCCCAGCAACACAGTCCCAGGCTTTGGCAGTCATTACGTGGGACAGCCTGTATATATAATATAATACTTATTGTACGTTAAGTTACACCAAATATTTTAAAAAATCCATCAATACTAATTCTGTAATATAATTTGTAATGTAGTAGTTAATTATATTAATAAATATATCAAATTATAACAAGGTACCTATTATTTAATTTCATTAGTAAAATAAGAAATTTTTTTTAGCAATTATGCACGGGTTTTGCTCTCAAAAATCCCGATTTTTTGAGTTTCTTGTCCTAGTTTATTGACTTTCTAGTTCATCGAAGAACGCATTTTATAGACACAATATCCCAAAACACTATTTTTCAAGAATATCCCACCGCTACACTAGCGGTATGTGCAATAGATTAAAAAAAACAATTAAAAAATTAAAATGAAAAAAATAAAATGAAAAAAAAAAATAATAAAAAAAAATATATGAGAAATATATTATATATAATATATAAATATTAAGTGGAATTAAGTGGAATAAAATGGAATATAAAAAAAAAAATCCTTATGTCAGCGGGAATCGAACCCGGCACCTTGGGATTACAGGACTTACGCTTTAACCGTTCGGCCACACCGATGCCGTACAACGCCTTTGTTATTATGGTATAGAAGTGTAGCAGTTATTTTACGTATCATACTACATTAATTGAGTATATTTATTATGTTTTTTGTTTTTTTATTTTAATTAGCTGTCAAAAATAATAAAAAAAAAAACTGTTTATAAAAATTAAACTACTGAACACATTTTAGTGAATTTAAATAGGGTTCTGGTCTGGTAGTAAACTAAGTGAATAAAATATAACCCAAGGGGATCCGACCAAAATTGCGATCTGTAGAGTCGTGACGTACGTACATACGTACGTACATACGTACGTACGTACATACGTACAGACCAACCGACAACTGCTGTTTGTGATTTTCAATTACAATTTTAATAGTATTTATGAACTCAAATTGATTTAAAAATGGTTCTGTTTTATAGATCAGAATCTCCTCTTTTCAAAAAGCTTCAATTTGAATGGATTTCGTGTGAAATTAACTTAGATATAACTTCTTATCTGAACGAAAGTCAGCTCTGATGCACAAAGCGATAATAAAGCACATACCGCTAGTTTAGCGGTATGTGCAATAGAAACTGATGAGTGTCTTTTGAAAGGACACTGTCGCAAACTTACGTGTCTGTCCTTTCAAAAGATTAGCATGAAGACGGCGAACTTGAATTGATAAAATTGAACTGAGATAGGAAAAGGTGATTAGGTTTTAATTCAGTATAGAAAAATGTTTTTTTCCACCGCTGGTTTCACAGGAATAATACCAATTGACAGACTATATAAAACTGGTGAGGATAAAATGTACAATGAAGTACCAACATCTTTTCTCGTCACGAAAAAAAACGATAAAATCTGAAGACTAGACCATTCATAATTCTTTTTTGTGTTTATTCTTGAATTCTTGGTACCAATCTATAGTCACCAATCTTTTGGAGTTCATGAGAAGATCCAAACTATTGGAGGACTAGATCCAGGACAAGGGGGAGCACAAAAATTCTTTTAGGAAGATGTGCATTAACGAACTATTAATCCATAACCTCTAACTATTTCATTTCATTTGCATCCTTGGTACGCATGTGTTTTACTTCTGGAGTCATTTAAAAATGTTTCTTGCGACATTAAATTTATAGATAATCACGGCATACAAAGACTAAGGTATAAAATATTTTTAACAAAAAAATTGTACCGACTTCAAAATATGCACTAAAAAGTAAAAAATAATAATTATTGTTATTTTTGGAGTCGGTGTCATATCGGAATTCGAAAGTAGCAATTTAAATCTTACATGTCTCTAGTTCTCGGAATAGATTTCATTTTGGCTGACACCGACTCCAAAAATAACGATAATTATATTATTATTTATTAACTTTTTAGTGCATATTTTGAAGTCGGTTCAATTTTTTTGTTAAAAATATTTTATTTTTCTCTTTTTAGATAAAGTATTGCAATGGGTAGGCCAAGTATGCGTGCCTTTGAAATTTGAGAGTTTCCCTCGATTTCTCCGGATTCCACCATCAGATCCTGTCTTGGTTCCGATGGGACCACCTCGGAAGTGCACTCTTTCGAATAAAAAAAGAATTTTGAAAATCGGTCCATAATTGACGGAGAAATCGGCGAACAAACATAAAAAAAAAAAAAAATATACAGTCGAACATAGAACCTCCTCCTTTTTTGAAGTCGGTTTAAAATAACAATGGACGAACGGAGTATGAGAACATGCGTGCCAAACCTGAAAAAATAAACATTATCTAGTTTTTAAACCAGTCAGGTGCATTTAACCAATCGATTTGAAAGTATCAATTATGATGTTCAAACAGCGAAGATAGTCTGGAGATCAACATGAGGTCGTTACAGTAGTACCATTGTTTTCTCCTCGTTTATCTCGGCCTGCGGCCCTTTAAGCAACCCAGCCGGTAGTATAACAACTGGGGTTGTGGATGGAACTAATGTGTTAATTGTTCTTCGTCATGACGCGATGATTTGTACGGCACAGCGGATGTCAAACTGTAAATTGATACGTTCGCGAAAGCAGTTAACTTTTCGATGCGGTCTATGGTGTACTTGTGTTGTTAATGATCCGATGATTTTATAACTTCACTTTTAATATTGATGATGATGCTTGTTTCTTTTCAAAATTACAAACGTGTTTCGGCATAGCCGATATCCTTGGAGCGGCGTTATCTATAAGCAGGACGTTTCCCTAATAGGCCCCACTCACGATCAAACTTCATGCCACAGTTCAGTGTTCAGTGAAGTTGGACCGATTAATCGAAAGACTGACTGGTACCACACACAGTTCATGCTAACTGCTCATTTTTTTAAATTTTTTGTGTTCAGTTTGGTTCAGTTGTTGGCATACACTCGTCGAGTATAGATACATAAAATATATACCTATTATATACATACTATAATATTATACTATAGATAATTAATAAGAACTAAATGAGTTATTTAAATGGTGAGGATTGGCTGTTCATAGCTATGGGATTGTATTTAAAACAGGGAAATAAGAAAAAAAAGAAGAATATGGGTGAAAAATTTGTTAGAAATGCGTGATTCAAGAAGTCATGTTTATTTGGTTAATGAATTACATCTTGAACCGCTTGATTGGAATAATTATTTACGAATGGATGAATTAACTTACAATTATTTACTGAAATTAGTTACCCTATTTATTAAGAACCAGGACACAAATATGCGAAAATCTATTTCTGTACAAGAAAGACTTGCAACAACATTGAGATTTTTGGCTTCTGGTTGTACAAAACAAAGAACTCCAAAAACTGTTCTTGGTAATTTAGTACGTTACTTGTGACTCCGCACGGGATTGACATTATACAATAGATATGTTCCAAGCAACCAGCAAACGGTAACGAAGCCGTCACCTGCATGCGCAGTAGCTAAAACAAAACTCTATCTGTTTTGGAACACGTTTTAACTACCTGCGCATGACGGTGATGGTTTCTTTACCATTTGCTGGCTGCTTGGAACATACTTAATGCTCCACGAGAAAAAAATTATTGCTGAAAAGTATTTTATAAAATGCGTGTTCAATCTTGACAACAGCGCACTCATTGAATATCGAGTTTATAAACATTTTTACCATAACTACCGCTTACTTTTGACAGTTAACCAATGAAAAACTGAACGATTTAATTACTGTTTAAATAAGACGTTGTTACAATATCTTCCATGCTAGTTACTCAGTCATACATGCGTATTGTCTAACAAATTGTACCGAAATAGAAGTTTTGGTATAATTTGGCGTTGTTGCTACCATCTTATAATTTACGGTTAAGGACATACTTTTGTCTGCGACATCCTTACCACGCAATTGTTTTGAAATCACTGATAACAGTTGCATTCTAGATTCTATATAATGACGTATCGATTTCCATGTCAAACTACTCTATATGAATGATTGGTATGCAGCAGTTAAGTGAGACATATCACACTTAGTTGACTCCCCCTGAGGGACAGATCGCTTTTATTGCTTTAACGAGCCGGTCGACACCCCCTCTTCTCCCCGTCGCTCGTATTGTGCGATGGAAATTGCACCAAACCTTTATACAAAAATGCTATTTTGAAACTCCCTTCAAACGGATGTTGACTTTGTGTATCCGTTGGCAGCCCAGCGGTGAAAGAATTATTATTGTTACATTTTTATAAATGGCAGCCGAACGTATACGTACAACGTTCTAGAACTTCCGTAATAGAAATGGGAAAAACGGATCCTTTTAGTGATTTGCATCTTTGCATCCGATTCTCAATAAATCGGCTCAAAAAGGTCTGAGTTCTGAATATGTTACTGCAACGGTTATAAATTAGATAATGACGGATAAATATGGCTCGCCATTTAGCAAGTTTTTTTTTGACATATTATACTGAATCTGAATAACTTTGATTTAATATTTTTCTTTTAATCTTCTTAAATATATAAAAGAAAACCGTGACTGACTGACTGACTGATCTATCAACGCACAGCTCAAACCACTGGACTGAAATTTGGCACACAGATAGTTATTATGACGTAGGCATCCGCTAAGAACAGATTTTTAAAAGTTCAACCCTTAATTAAAAAGGTGTAACGGGTTCAAAATATGTATGGAGAAATCATATAAGATAGATGTATCAATTCGAAAACGCGCATAATCCTGTCAACAAATAAATAAACACGTGTTTCATGCTTTTTCAAAAACAGCCCCTTCAGAGGATGAAAAGAGGTAAATAGTCTAAATATCAACATGGGTGTCATTTTCAAGGTTTGTCAGGGCGTTGATCACGTGAATATTGTCAATTTTGAAATTTATTAGAGGGGAGGGGTTTACTATGCCAAAAAATAAGAATGCATCCGTGTTTCGCCTCAATCGTGTGAGAAGGCGCGGGTAACGACTAGTATATTATACAAATAATAGTAACGGGAAAGCTTTTTCTGTCAAAATTAGCATTGGAATATAATTTTGTCTTCTGCAATACAGTTCGTAAAGTTTTCTGAACTGGAAGAATATAGGTGTGAGGAAAATAAATAAATTAACATATTTATCAAATTAATCACGTTTTGCCTTTTAAAAACGTTATCGATGTGGGTTTCCTGATAAATAAAGTCAACATTTGAGACTGACGCTAACATGTTTTTTAAACCATGTATTCCGCTACAGTAGATCATAATAATATACCGACTGTTTTGTAATGAATTACGTTTTAAAGAGATGCATTTCAGACAATAAGCCATGTTTATCTGGCGTCGTCCGTGTGGTGAAGCTTGCTTTTCAATTTTTTTTGGGGGGGGGGGTGTGCTAGAAACCTTTGCAGACGCGCTCACATCAACTCACCAAAGTTTCATCGTAATCGGATGAATGGTATAGAAACGCATAAGTCCCTAACAGGAGGACGACAGATGAACGAACGTTCATTTTTAGTTTTTTAACTCCCTTGCTTCCTGAAATAAATAAATAAAATAGGTTAGTTTATTTATTTTTATTGTCATCTTTCCATTGAGATAACGGTGTCTGAATCAAATTAAATGCGACGTCGTTGATCGGATTCATTGTTTATGTTTCATAGGTATAAGCGAATGTGGCCGTCTGCACACTTCAAATTCTGCCACATGCTTTACTAGATGACTGACCGTGCTGACACCATTGTTGCTACAGCGACGGACTTAAGAGTATTCGTCTCTGCAAATACCCCCTGCACCCTTCATCTGAAATCTTTTCCCCTCGCCTAAAAACGGTTTGCGCTCTCCCGACGCTATTTTTAAAGCTAGAGGGCTCTGGTAAACGCCAAATGAAAGACAAAGAATCAGACTACAGATCCTTCAGGCGAATTTTTTGAAAAACAGTTTCGCCTACGTGTGAAATATTACGTAACTTATTATTTTTTTCAAAAGGTTGTAAGTTTTTTCAGGATTTTTTTTCAAAAAATTCGCCTGAAGGATCTGTAGTCTGATTCTTTGTCTTTCATTTGGCGTTTACCAGAACCCTCTAGCTTTAAAAATAGCGTCGGGAGAGCGCGAACCGTTTTTAGGCGAGGGGAAAAGATTTTTTGATAAGGGGTGCAGGGGGTATTTGCAGGGACGAATACTCTTAAGAGACAAACGCTGCGTTTTCTCTGTTGTGATTGGATTCATGAAGAAAGCGACCAGTGATCGCCATCCTCTATCCATAATATAAAAATAGAGATCAGTGGTTGTTGTGTGCAAGAATTACGCAAGCCTTCGCGTGACGTAGAGTAGGGCGCGTGGGTGTAGTCGGTCGAGCCGATATAAACACACACTGACATAACCTAAAACCAGTTCCACTCGACTCTCTTTTTTTTTTAATGTCATGTGGGCATGTGGCGGAGAAGCGAGTGGGCTAACACAAGCCATGCCCACGTCGGTATACCATTAGATTATATAGGTAGAAAACAAATAAATACGTTACACCTAAACAAGCGAATGTATGCACTTAATAAGTCCACTCGATTATCAATGAACGAGGCTGTCAGGTGTTTATGAATGGAGGCGATTTACACGGGTCGAAAACCTCTCTATATTAAAACATGGTTGTAGAAGAAATGCCATCACTCTATATTTTTTTTTATTAGTTCATTGAGAGATTGTTATAATTGATAAACATGTTCACTAATGCCTACGTATATTTTTTTTACTTGGGGCCAAGTTCGTCTGTGCTTAAAACCAGGCCCGGTTTTGAGAAAGAGGAACGCCTTCACAATCTTCCGATTTAATTTATTACAAATTCGGTTTCATTCCGATATTGAGACAGGGACAAGATGAGAAATCCTCTTGGATGCTTGAAGGCTTGCGGCAGTTATAGTGCCAAATTAAATCTCTTATACACTCAGCAGTCATCTCCACTCTTCTTCGGAAACCACCGAAGTTACTCCGGACCCTCTGGTCACAACTCGGCTCGCTATTCCTTTGTTGTGCCTTTGATAGAGGACCCAGAGGATTCGAAAAAACGAATTTGAACGTGTAAAAAGAAGATTCTCGTACGAAATCCAGGACTTCTTGTTCAATTTATGAACACAGTAGCAAAACAGTTCCAAAGAAGGAACGAACCAGGACTGTTTCTTTTGTTGAGTGGACATGTTTCCGAAAAAAAAAATGGCTTAGGAACAATCTCATTCCACTGTTTCACTACCCGAATATATCAGATGCGGGTCCTGCCGTCTTCCACCTCGGGGATCAGGAGGTTTTTGATTATCCTCTGTGCAGCGGAGGAATCGATGGACCTCCCCAAGAATAAAATTTTAATATACACTGCTTGAAAACTTCCTTAAAATATTATTTTAAACCACACATGACCTGGGACGGTGCAACTCCCTGGATCCGACATGTGCACTCTCATTCGGGAACGAACGAATACTCTACTGTGGCCGTTGTCGTGCAAATAGCGGCAGATTTTGTGATGTAATAGTACTATATATGTCAGAATATGAAAGTGTCAGTGACGTAACAATAGGGTGGCAGAACGCCCTGACCTGAGGAGGCCCACGGCCCGAAAGGCTGTGAGGACAGGAGGAACCTAACATTTATTACAAAATTAGATAAAAAATATTAATTTTGTATTTAATCAATTTAATTTAGATATTGACTCAAGAACGTCGCATACACGAATTATACAAATATCTACTTTACTTCGTGATTTATAAAGATGAAACTACAACGTGAAGCTTTTTTATATCAAGGGAGAGCCCCGTCCGATGAATTTGTCACGGGCCTCAGGTGATATAGTTACGCCACTGGAAAGTGTTAAGATGCGTTCTAAAGAAAAATAAGAACTTCGCCGACAGAGAACGTGATTCTTGGGGCTATAAATGTCCGGAACTACAGGACTTAATAGATCCCATAAGTTAATTAATAAATAGGTTTGTTTAATTTTGTACGTGCTTACGTAAATATTATACGACATTGCGTGTCGGAACCTTATATTATGCAGGTGCTGTAGTGACGTGGCACGTGCGTGGCTTGAATTCGTCTGTAGCACGTGTAAAATGATATAAAAAATTTGTCGGTTTAATTTAGTTTTTACATAAACTTAAAATGTTTAAAGATACCTTTGGGGGATAAAAAACATGCTTTAGGACTATGACAATTTTTCGCAAAATCTCCTTTGTTAAGTAGTCTTTCTCCTAAATCTAATTCACCTGAACTAATGAGAATATACTAAATATATAAAAAGAAACCATGACTGATATATCAATGCACAGCTCAAACCACTGAACGGATTGGACTGAAATTTGGCACACAGATAGTTATTACGACGAAGGCATCCGCTAAGAACGAATTTTTGAGAATTGAACCCCTAAAAGGGTGTAACGGGGGTTCAAAATTTGCATGGAGAAATCATATAATAAAGGAGCCTCTACACAAGTGGCCAGCACCGCCACTCAAAAGAGTGCCTATCATCGCCGCAATGATTGCCTAGCCCTCCACACAATCGTGCCGGTCCGATTGTAAGTACGGGCGCACAATGCTGGCCACGCATTCCTTTGATGTACCGACAATCAACCGATTACTGCCGATTACAGGCGATTATGTCCACGCACCGACGAATATGCCCTCTACACAATCGTGAGTGCCTGTAAGTGGCGATGATGGCCACTAGTGTAGAGGAGCCTTTAGATAGATGTATCAATTCGAAAATGCGCAGGATTACTCCTGTCAACAAATAAATAAACACGTCTTCCGAGATTTTTTAAAAACAATCCCTTCAGAGGGTAAAAATAGGTAAATAGTCTAAAAATCAATATGGGTGTCATTTTCTAGGTTTTCGGGACGTTGATCAAGTGAATGTCATCAATTTTTAAATTTATTACACTTGAACAACAAAAAAAAATTCTAGTCATAATCTGTATATTATATTTATATAGAAGGAAACTGTGACTGACTGACTGATCTGTTAACATCAAACTTGGCGCGAGCGAAGCCGCGGGCAAAAGCTAGTTTTTATATAAAGTTAAAATGTTTAAAGATACCTTTGTGGGATAAAACTATAAAACTAAGATGTTAGTTAGGGAAGCATCTTCAACAATTTTCCGCATCTCCTTTGTGATGAAGTCTTTCTCCTAAATCTAATTCACCTGAGCTAATGAGAATCGTCTAAAAATGAGTTCTAGAGCCGCCAAGCCGCTACGGACGTGCTGTATATTATTAAAACAAACCGCGCGTTGGCGTCATTAACAGTTTCGTGTTAAATATAATTATATTGTTATAATAGATACAATCTAAACTTGGATACAAAATAGGGTCGCAAATTATTATATGTTTAATGATAATACGTGCTCTTTTTTTATCCTGTTTGTTCCAGCGTATTTTAACAATCTTAAAGATTTGATATGCTAGATTCTGACCCGGATTCGTCCGGGTAGATTTTGGTTTGGTAACGAAGTGAGATCAGCAGGTCTCTCATCGCTGTATTTTTTATAGTTTACTCACCGCACCTCAATTTTGCTTATAGAAGTCAGAAGCCAGACTCGTCTCTGTATAGTTCAAACGGCAGACGTAAAAATGGTTCCAATTTTATAGAGCATGTAACTTTCAGGAGAGATGGTACATACAGTAAATTTCATTTAAGACGCAATATATACATAAGTTTTATTGATATATGGAACTCATTAATGCATTACAGAAAATCGTTCTTTAAGTGGGACGATTTTCTGTAATGCATTAATGATTTCTTCCATAGCCATTGGCGAAGCAAGAGGGAGGGGCAGGGCAGAATATTAATTATCCAAGTGTGTAGGCTTTCACGGCCGGTGTTGATTCAAATCTTCTTGGTTTCTGGGCTTGTATGCCGTGATAAATTGGTATTTCTACCTGACGTTTCGTCTACAACTGCGGTAGACATTATCATAAAGGCGATGTGGTAGCGGGCGAAGTGTCCTTCTAGGCTGCTCACAGGTAAGTGTTTGCCTTTGATAATGTCTACCGCAGTTGTAGACGAAACGTCAGGTAGAAATACCAATACCATACAAGCCCGGAAACCAAGATGATTGGGAGAATATTAATTGTTCACGTACAAATAACAAGATAATTAATATACAAATAATCAACATATTTTCTTTGTCTTGAAATTTCTCCTGAAAGTCGTGTTGATCGATTTCGCTTCTATGAACTGTTTTCAAATTATGTTCAGTAAGTGGTAGCTGGTAATGGTAGGTAGAGTTGAAAATTTGGCCTCCCTACGATAAAATCGTTGCTACGCCCATGTCCAGAGCTAACATATTAGCTATAGTACAATCTAGCACAAAAATAGCCCTGGTTCTAATTTTGAAATTCATCTTGTGATCACGCACGCGAGCCCACTGTGACGCCATTTGCATCCTCGTACCCAGCGCGCCAGTCAGCACAAGTCCCAGCAGTGATTCTATAGGGACAATACCACCCTTATATACAGCGGCCTTAAAATCAGAACTAATTTTTGCGACCGCCGCTTGCACTATATGCAACTCGGGAAGATCGAAAAAATAATCCTGTAATTTTTCCGTAAAAATGTTCTGCCATACAAAGAAATGAGTCCACCCATTGATGTGACAAATAAATAAACGTTCGATCCAAGCACACGGCGCCCCGTTTTGGGTCGAAGGTGAAAAATGTTTGTATTCACTAATAATTTTTTTTCGTTTGCACGATTAAGCATAGGGATAGTATCTGTTTAATTAATCCGGAACTTCGTCATCATTTTTTATAACACAAATTCTAATGAAATGAACATCAGTTCCGCACAGTTTAGCATGTTGATGCTAAACATGCTAATTTAAGAATGAGCGAAATGTTACCTACGCACGCTACGGTTAAAGGCCGGGTTACATTTACCGAAATAAAGCATTACACAATAATAAAATTTATAGTTTCAAAAAATGTAGACAATACACTTCTTGCTCTTCTATAATGTTTTTGGAATTTTTAGGTAAAATGTCGTATTTACTTATTGATAAACTTTCTTACATAATAGGTATATGTATAGATAGCACTACTTAACCATCTTTAAATTAGGGATGTTAAAAAAGTATCGATATATCGATGTTCGATATTTTTAATTCAAAACATCGATATTTTTAGCCGTTATATTTTGATCCGATATATCGATACAAAATATCCAATATCGAAAATTGTATCAAAAACGATATATTTTTTTATTTATGTAACTAAAGTCACTAGAATCCAAAACCGTAAAGGATCATAGGAACGAACGGAAAAAAAGTAACTGTATTAGCCACTCCTATGTGTTGGTTATAGTCAGAGTGCCCGTCGGCAAAAATTTTATTGATACATACTCTCCCCAAACTTTGTATATGGTTTCATTAGGCCTAGTCTGACACCTATTTCCTCTATGACTTTTCTTGATTTTGGGGCGTTTTCTCTCTAAACTTTCCGAAAGATGTCGTTTTGACGACATGGAAAAATTTATAGGTACTGTTTGTTTTTTTAATTTGATAGCTTAAACACTTCAACCAAAACGCTAAATTAATGTTCTCTGACAAATAACATGAACCATTTAAAATGTCTGACACCTCGAATATGGTCGACATATTCTAGGTGTCAGACATTTAAAATGAATCATATTATTTGTCAGAGAACATTGTTTTAGCGTTTTGGTTGAAGTGTTTAAGCTATCAAATTAAAAAAACAAACAGTACCTATAAATTTTTACATGTCGTCAAAACGACATCTTTCGGAAAGTTTAGAGAGAAAACGCCCCAAAATCAAGAAAAGTCATAGAGGAAATAGGTGTCAGACTAGGCCTAATGAAGCTATATACAAAGTTTGGGGAGAGTATGTATCAATAAAATTTTTGCCGACGGGCACTCTGACTATTACTTCCCAATTGTCTATGCCTCAGACTATTGACTAGTATGTTTGATTGTTTGCGTTGCATGTGCTGTGTATGACTTAAAAACGCAAAATATTTTGAAAATTTGACCGATATATCGATATTTTTTCCTCGATATATCGATCACTTTGAAAAAAAAAATAATATAATAATATTCATGTGGTCTCGATAGTAATTTGGCTGCTACAAATTGAGAAATCGCAACGTTACCAAATGTCTTCCTGCTTCCATAACATTTTTAGAATACGCGGACGTAAGTAAGCGCAGAAGCCAAAAGCAATGAATATTAGAAAAAGGCCAGAAGCGTAGAATTTTTACTTTACCTGCGTATTTCATTTAATTCTTTGAGTGCCCCACGCTTCTAAACGCTACTAAAGATATCAAGACATTTATTTTCTACTTTTTAGTGAGCTGAAATAAACGTGTATTTTTTTATAGTAGTTTATGTGTGTATCTAGTACAACTTTTTTTTTAAGTCGGGTCAATTTTTTTTTATCTAGTAATTAGCAAAATAAGGTTTGTATAACAGTAACACATATTTATAGGTATAAACATGCAAACTTTTGACCTTGGAAAAAATGTATGATGTAACGTGTGGCTTATATAACGAATTTATTATGTTAATAAAACACTCGAGGCACGCCATTATATAATTACGTTTTGCCGTTGTTACCTATTGTTTGGCTTATATTTCATAGTTGCAACTAGTTCTTACGTTTCGCTCGTTTTAAAGTCGATTTTGACAGCAACTTTATTTTATAAAAAGTAATATGTACTTAAACTTTGTATACCGAGTTTTCCATTAAAACTGGTCCAGCCGTTTTTAACTGATGTTTGGTACAAGCAGATAAAAATTCTGGAAACAAGTTTTTTAGTCGTAGCGCAAAATACCCGCAAGAAACACTCGTTTATATATCTATAGGGAGGAATGGAGTATATTATCGCCAAGTTGTGGCATTATGAGAAAACGAGTGCCAGCGAGTTTTAACATTCGCAAATGGCACGAGTCATAATGTCATTGCGCTCGAGACATTACTATATTTAGCCCCAATAACGATTTTCACTTCATTTTCAGTATAATCTAAACATTTTTGTCAAGTACGCTCTTGTCAAGTTGTTATTGTTATTTTAGTTTTGTTGAGTTGCGAGTTTGTAGTTTTTCAACAGACTGTACAAGCGCAAGCCCGCATTCGCATCTAACTTCCGAGCCTTTTAGATTCGTGACGCGTATTATACCTGTGAAGGAACTACGGGGCTTTTGTTTTTGAGATTTCTAATTTTCCTCTCGTTTTGTTTCAGATATAGCAATGGATTGGTCAGACCATGCGCTATGGTGGCCGGCTAGGAACCAGTGGTTGTCTCGGACTCGATCTACGCTCGACCAGTACGGTGTACAAGCAGATGCCCTTCTACATTTTACGCCTATGCACAAAACGTTACGGGTCCAGCTGCCAGATCTACGTTATTTTGATTGCCGGCTGGACTTTTCAATTAAAACTTTCAACGCAGTCATACATTTATGCAAAGAACTCGGTGAGTACGTTTACCATATTTTTGACGTGATAACGTCTTATAAATTGATGAATCACCAATCTTATAAATTGATAAAACACCGGCTGCATGCACGAAAAAGTGTAACGTTCCGCCTGACCCTGTGCGTGCTTTTCTCGAAAACGGCCCTAACGATTTGGATGAAATTTACTGAAAAGGGATTTTGGGGGGCAAAAAATCGTTTTAGCTAGGTCTCATCTCTCGAAAAAATCGTTTTCATACAAATTTTATCATTATAAAAATCAATTTTTTGACGTATGAAAATACTTAAATATTGTAAGTAGGTTTTGGAATTTTATATAAACAATGAAATAATTGTTTTCAAAATATTATGGCAGTTAATCTTTGAGACTTAAAATAAATACGAAAGAAAGAAAGTTAAAAAAAACAATTATATTATAGGTGGTAAGTAATTTTAATAAATAAAATTAACCTAAATTTGAAGCAAAAGATGCAATATCATAGATTCGAATTATTATAATTATTATATAAATTTAGGTTATGTATTACGGAATACGTTATCACGTAAAACTATCGTTCGTAAACCGACTTTACAGACAACCAATTTTTTTTATTATGCATCTGTGTAAATATTTTCAGTTGACTGAAAAAATGAAAGGCATTTTTACAACAAATAATAATACAATTAAAAAGTATACAGTTATTTCATGGAATAAATGCCATTGGGCATTGCTGTCATCTGTATTATCTGAATAGACAATAATTAATTCTTTGTTGATTTTTACCTTGCACTAATTTACTAAAGCTCGGACTTAAACCTGGCGTGAATCATGTGTTGGCCGCTGATTATAATGGCAGCACCGGCCGAGCATTCATAGGCGTAGCAACGATTTTATCCTAGGGAAGGGGGGCGGGTAGTTTTCCAATTTACCTACCATTATCCAGCAGCGGCCTTAGGGGATGGTGAACAGGGCAATCGCCCGGGGCCTCGCGCAACAACTCAAGTAAATTTTAAAAAATATAGATTTTTTAATTATATTTTTTTATTTAAAACTTTTGAACTTTGATCCTTAATTATTTATTAAGGTTATAACATAACGGTAAATTAAAAGTTCAAGATTGTTTTGAGTTTTGGTGGACGGATAATTAGATAAATAATGATTTTTACCTCCCGTAGCCCACAGCATATTCGCAACAATTAAGTTGTGAATTATATCAGACAACACTGCGGCTGTCCTGATTGTTAGGCCCGACAGCGGCATTTGATTTTTTCTTAAATATAGCCTAACAATCAGGACAGCGGTAGTGTTGTCTGATATAATTCACAACTTAATTCAGACCTACTTTCGCATCACATAATTTTCACGAAGGACAAAGGGCCTCGCAAAGACCTGCCGCCCGGAGCCTCGCAATGGGTAAGGCCGCCTCTGCCATTATCAGCTGCCACTTATACATAATTTGAAAACTGTTCATAAAAGCGAAATCGATCAACACGACTTTCTGATGAAATTTCGCGATAAATATGTAGATTATTGTAGATTTATTTACAGAAGATGCATGATTTATAAATAAAGCTCTTGAGAGAGATGCAACGAAACAGTTTACTGTCGAATGCTGTTTTATCCACGTGAATCGATGATAAGGTGGTTCATAGACGACGCTTCGGTATTGAAATCTATAAAAAAATCACACTCTAACTGCAATTTAAAGATTGCATCCGTACATAACTTGACCAAAGCGAAGCCGCGTTCGCAAGCCAGTGATGTATAAATTAAAAATTATGTATTCATTTAAGGCATTCGACATCCCGAAGAACTGTCGTTTTGTAAACCGCTCGAACCTGCACATTTAAAACACAACTACAAGGACTTGTCGCAAAGTAAGAAGCGCTATCAAAACAGTCAACCTTCAGCGAGCGGGGAACCGTCGTTCGGAGAAGAAGGCACATTACGCCGCAACGGTCACGCACTACCTCCGGCTGACACCAACACGTTCATAGCCAATTCCAGTCCGGTCGGAAGTACGGGTAGCCTAGACAGACAACAGGCGTCGCCATTTCTGTGCGCTCCTGTCTCAAATGGCGGATCACAGCAAATGTGTGCGCCCATCACGCCTCATCGTCTCCCTCCAGAGAGCACGCCTATCGGATCGCCGATCACACCGGTAAATCAATTTTCAAAACTGTGTCACATTCTAAGTTCAGTCAGTAGGTATATATTGATATTTTAATGCACACGGGCCATATTTTAGTATTGTTATACCGGAAAAATAAAAAATACATGTTTAAAATGTGTGCGCTAGAAGAAATTCTAACCCTTCTGACGTCATAATATACCCCTGTACACTGCGCAGGCGTGCCGCGCACGGCTTAACGTTATAAAAATTAATTTTTACATTACACTAGCGACCCGGCCCGGTTTTACACATGTGCGATTGGTATAATATAATAATTCTGCTAAATGTGTCTCGTTTGCGACGGGCTAATAGCTTTGAGCAAATTCTGCTTGATTTGCTTCTGAACTTAATAGCTTTGAGCAAATTCTACCAGATGTCACTACTTGGTACTAAAAGAGTTTTTTTTTTGTTTGCTTCTCAACTAACAGCTTTGAGCAAATTCTGTCAAATGTCGCTACATGTTACTAAAACAGTTTTTTTTTTTACAAGTTTTGTACAAAATATTGAACCATCCTATAGTGTAAGCTGGACCAAGCAAGATACATTTACAAAATTTCATTAAAATCCGTTCAGTGGTATCGGAGATTAGCGTGGACGAATATTATATAAATAAAATCACAATGAAATTGAATTAAACTTACTTGCTCGAGACCTCTAACAATGACAAATGACCAGAAGAAATTCAGGCATCAATGACGTCATATACCCCCGAACAGCGCATGCGCGTGTCGTGTACAACTTAACATTTTAATCACAAATGTCAGAAATTTGAAATGCGTGAGAAAAGGAATCTGACTCACGAATTCATTGGCACGTATTTCTTTGACATTTGAGCGTTTTCAAACGTAGTTGAATTTTTGTGTAGGCATCCAACGGCTCGTGGAAACGACAGAATGGTTACAGCGAAATGAACGGAAGCTATTCGCCGAACGCTAACACAAGCTTGAGCCTGGAGATGCTTAACGGCAGTACTGATCAGTCGCTTGCTCATAGTCCAGCAACTCCGAGTCCGGAAGCGCGAAAACGGATTGTCAGGCCGAAGACGCTAGTCGAAAGAGCTCGCATGAATGTGGCGTAAGTATCAAACATTCAGCCAATGATTACTAGAGCTGTAAAAGTAACGAGAAATTGTGTACCCGTATGTATTCGTTACTTAAAGAACCAGTACCCGTTACTTTCGTATCGTTACGTTACTCGGTACTTTTCATATGACATACAATAGTGTACTTAACAGCATCAAGCAATAAGCATGTAGCTTCGCATCAAAGCGCGTAGTATACGTGATACGACATGAGTCATGACTTCGTACTTTTTGAATACTTATAAGTATAACACATTGTGTTCGTATAACCGTATCAAACGAGTCGGTCTGACATGGATACGAAACATGCGAGTAACGAAATGAATTTGTAAGTAACGATTCGTTACTTCGAGTCAGACGATGTACCCGTTACTCAGTAACGAATACATACGGTTTGTTACAGCTCTAATGATTACTGTTAACTAGGGATGGTGAAACCAGTTAATTTTTTTGAATCGGATAATTAAATTACAATGATAATTGAAAACTTATTTTAATTTGTTTTTATCACTCTCGCTTTTTAGGAAATATTCAATGACAAATTGAATCACTAGTTAATTAAATTGATTGGTTTACGTTCGTAGCTGTGTTTCCTATAGGTGCGTTTTGATACACCGCCATCTGTCATTCGATGCCTTTAAATACCAGAGACCAATCACAAAATTGGTTTGCGTCCATAGCTATGTTTCATTTTTCGTTCAAGGTGGTTTCTACGATACCGCCATGCGCTATGTGACGAATAAGAAAGTGTTTGCTTTCATTGATGATTTGAAAAACAATCGTTGATGTGATTTTTTGTTCGTAGTTGGCTGGATTCATCACTTTCTATAATGGAACAAGGAGTACGCGAGTACGACACATTATGCCTACGCTTCAAATTTTTCTCGTTCTACGATTTAAATCCCAAATATGATGCCGTGCGCATAAATCAATTGTACGAACAAGCCAAATGGCAGTTGTTGAATGAAGAGATCGATTGCACAGAAGAAGAAATGCTCATGTTCGCTGCACTTCAGGTAATTGAAACGATTTTCTTGCAACAATCTGTACAAAATTTTACGATACCAAGAATCCTCAATTAGACAATGTCTATAGATGTAAGGACCGATTTAGTTTGATTATAACTATCGATAAACGTGATTTATTACATCAATTTCATTGAAATTATCGTTAGACATGCATTATTTCTATTCTGATAGTTTTACCTATTTATTTAAAATTTGATACTGGAAAAATTCCGTTTTCTGTCTATTTAGTTTTTTTAACTCCAGTTGTTTCTTCCCCGCTTTTCCCTTAACCTGTCCTTTTTATATGTAGCGATATATGAAACTAGTAGATCAGTCTGGCTTTGCCTGAATTCATAGATTGCCACCGTTTTTTCGTCGACTTACGTTGCAAAATTAATCTCCACGAAAAGCGCTTTTATTTTAACGCGATAATATATAGCCTTTGTCATCCTGAAGATCCATTCTAAATATTGGTGACAACATTTTTGAAATCGGATGAGTAGTTTACGAGATTACCTCCTACATTCAAACTTACAAACTTTACCTCTTTATAATATTAGTATAGATATATTGATATTTTCGATACATCGATATCATCGATATTTTTTTTAATGTCACTCACCGGTAGTCAAAATATATTGAATAATTAAGTATGACCATCTTAATTTCATTTACGATCTCTTAGTGCATGATCGCGTTTATTTATCTGCGCATTAAATATTTTAGGTTCAAGTAACGCTACAGGCCGGTATACCTCAACCTAGTATGGACAATAGTAGTGTAACATCACCAGCTGATGACGATATCGATGCAGCCCTAACAGATTTACAAGTGACACTCGAAGGTTCCCACATCAGTAATAATACTAGCGATATCACGCAAGTGCCTGAACTCTTCGATTATTTACGATTTCTCAAGTAAGTGTAACCATCTTTATTTTTTTGTAATGGCATTGGCTATTTAAGTCATCAAACATTATCTGACCCGAACTGGACCACTTTGAAAACAGATAAATTCCTTATGATTTTGAAAGGGATCACCGAAATCTATATAAAAAGTATGATTTCTACAACGCGTGTTTGCATTGCGCGAATTTGTTCATACGCGTTAGCGGAAGGAATCAAACTACAAAAACGTGAAATTGTCTTAGCTCTTACGCGCTATTTGCCGAAGTGACTGTTTTACTGAGACAATTTCTGCACAGTCACCTCGTGATTTTGGTGATTTAATTGTGTTTATCAATCGCGTATGAACGAAGCCGTGCAATACAAACACGCGTTGTAGAAGAAGGTACTGTGTTTTTAATTTATCTGGTGTTAGCGCCAAGATAATTGAATTTGGTTATTTATTTCTCGTATTTATCAATCGCATATGAACAAATTCGCGCAATACAAACACGCGTTATAGCAGAATTTACTGTATTTACTTGCTGTTAGCATCGTGGTTCTGGTTATTTTATTCCCCACGCAGTTCAAACACTTGTAGCTGTACATATAAGGCCATATTTTTTTTGACGTGATAACGTCTTATAAAGCACGCACGAAAAAGAGTAACGTTCCGCAAGCGAGAGCGCGATATAAGCAATAGTCTCTCTCTTCTCGCGTGACGTCAGAGAGTAGTGTGCGTTCAACATTTTTTTTGGCTGTTCCAGCGAAAGCTACATCTGACAGATGGCCAGATAAATTATACGATTTGTTAACAAATATATAATATATATACATTCTTTTAAATGTCTTTTATAATTGCTTAAAAATATGTATTTTGCTTTGGTTGATCAAATTATTAGTCGGTAAAAATATAGTTTGACAGCTACTAAAATTTAGGTTATGTATTATTAAATATGATATTCGAGCGGAAAACGTTATCACGTAAAACTATCGTCCGTAAACCGACTTTACAGACAACCAATTTTTTTGTTTAATAATTAAATTTGCCTAATCTTTTAATATCTTTTCAGACCAAAACGTTTTACATTGAAAGCATTCAAACGTTACTGGTTTACGTGCCGTGAATTACATTTGGTGCTTTACAAGAGTCGGGAAGAAGCGATAGCTCAAGTCCGACCGGCTCATACGATAGATTTACGAGGCTGCGAAGTGACACCCGATGTCAGCTTGCAGCAGAACCGGTTTAACATCAAACTCGAAGTACCGAGCGCCGATGGCATGACCGAAATGTGGATACGTTGCGATACGGTTAGTTCTTGAAATATATTAAACAGTTGTTTGTTTTTATATCGCTTTACGCAGTGCATTTTTTCTGTTCGTAGGAAGAACAGTACGCCAAATGGTTGGCGGCTTGTCGACTAGCAGCCAAAGGCCGTTCGTTAGCCGATAGCTCGTATGAAACTGAAGTGAAGAACATTGTTGCCTTTTTACAAATGCAACATCCAGCCGAAATGCCGGCGATTAATCCGGCGTCTCTCGATATACAACCGGACGATTATGTCGCTCCGAGATTCGTTAGTAAACTCAAAGGAAAGGTAAGTAATGACGATGATAAGAACTTGAGAATAGCCGAGATTGTAAGGTTGTTGTTATAAATAGAGTATTTTGACCGGTTCTGCAATCTTTGTTAATAGCGGGCTCACCAAAGTATTCTACTCTGTTTAAGGACGTAGTCCTATGTTCAGGCTCGTTTTCAACCGTTATTTCAGAATTTTTTTTTAATATCAAAATAATGTACGATGTTTTCAATTTTGTTACATGTTTTTACTGACATCGTAAACTCAGAAAAAAAATTTTCTTTTGCTTAATTTTACGCTATTTTATAATTGTTTTGTTAACCTAAAGTAGACAACTTTAAGTGGAGGTAGGTGGGTAGCGCGGGTGATAACGTCACTTGGAGTCAACTGAATTATAAAAATTAAATTGGTAATTGTTTCGTAGGCTTGTGGCTCTATCCCGTACTAGAAATAAACATTTTTATTGATAAATAACAAAATGGCGGGTTTTAGAAAAAAAACAAAGAGAAAATCGTGATTTTTTCGTTGAAAATTGGTTAAAAAAAAATAGAAATAATTTTTATAATTAAGTAATTCTAGTACCGGACGCTCCTATTGTTGTGTAGAATACCCTGTGCAAAACTGAAAGCAATCGGTTGTATACAATTGTTTCAATCAACCGCGCCGCTTAGAAAAACGTAGTTTTGAGAAAAACGCGTTTAAAGTTTTAATTTCAGATTTCTTACAAAAAAATAAAAATGAATATTTACACTAATCAGCTATGCCTGGTGTATAGTAAACCTTCCGTTTCTTCAAAGACATCGTTTTCTGCTAATTTGTTTGCTCTACTCTGCGAGAGTATAAGGGTAACGTGATAACAATTGAGAGGTAAGAGCAGGTAAGAGTCTTACCGTAAGACCGTTGCTGCTCTCGACTATATGCTATAGCTTTGCAAATATTCAATATTTCGGTCTAAAATTTTACAGTATTTTCTCAATATATTATACTTACTAAAAATGTAAAAAAAATAAATTCGTTTTTTCAAAACCCGAACACCAGACTACGTCCTTAAATTTCAACTTTGTGCAAACAAGTAAATTTCACCCCTAATGTGCCTTTGACCTGATATGGCAGTTAGTTTTCACCAAACCGACGTTCTTTTACCAGACTGGTCATTCTTTCTTTGGAGAGATCTAAATTAGCATTCTTGCATATTTCCAGCTATGTGAAAATCGGTTTGTTCTCGACACCACTAGCTCTTGTATAATAAACAACAGCATCCCAATAAGCTCGGCTGTTGTCAAGCCCAAAAATATATCGTTAGTGTCTCGTAGCGATTAATGTATGAATGCTTCTTTTTTTTATAGCTGGTTCAGAGAATTCTCGAAGCGCATGCCAATGTTAAAGATTTACCATTGGTAGAAGCGAAACTGAGTTTTATTCGCGCATGGCAATCTCTGCCCGAGTATGGCATCTCGTTGTTTATTGTGAAATTCATGGGTCAGAAAAAAGAAGAGTTGCTAGGCGTTGCACACAATCGTATTATGAAAATGGATCCAAAAACGGGCGACCATTTGAAAACTTGGAGATATAACACAATGAAGGTATGTAGAAGAATTTTTTAGATTGATCTGGCAGTTCCCGAGATAATCTGATGATAATATAAATTGTGTCGTAATTTCGTTAAAAACTTACAGTTAAGCTGTAAAAAATAAAAACATGCCTGTTTTCTATTAGAAATCATTGCCACGAACCCAATTGCGTTTATTTGAATATGTTAAGTATTTACGGAGATGCAAGTTTTTATACCTAATTACGTCTTTACGGTCTTGCCCGGCAAAATGAGCTAGATAATGTATTAAATATATAAGCATGTAGTTAGTGAACCGTGATATTTGGCGTAAATAAACCTTTTCATAGTTGAAAATGTATCGTGCGCATGCCTCAACTTCCGCCATATTTTTCGACATATATTTAATAACTTCTATATTGCTAGTGGCCGAAGTGAAAGCGTGGCCCATGAAGTGAGAGAGCAAATGACTGTTTTTCTATCTCTTTTTTTTACTTGACCCATTGTGCCCAAGTGTCACGTCTTCAGTGGGGCAATTAGTAAGCGGAATAGAGCAAGCCACCTCCTTTTCACAGCTTAGTTCCATGTGCAAACTGACGCTGCAACTGACGTGCATCCATTCACGCACATACGCATGAAGCACAGAGTATAATAAGTGAGACAGACGTATACTTCTGCACCGTAGTGTTTAAGTCTTTCTCCCGATCTTTGTTAGCAATATTGCGGGTATTATTTTTTTTCGGGCACTTTTCATTTTGACAGGTGTAAAGTGATTTGATTTTGGAAAAAATGAATAGTAATTAAATAAGAAATATTATTTAAAGAAGTGATACAACACCACAAAAATACTTCACTATTTTTGAAGATTTAGTTTTTGGCATCTAATGACAGGTTCAACTAGTTTTCGTGTACTTCCACCAATTTTTCCGATTGAGCATAAGTATGTTCTTCTATTGTTTTATGCATTAATTTTAATAACATTTTCATTAAAATTAATATTGAAAAATGATACTCAGTTATTGCGTCAATAAGTGTCCGAAACTTTTGAATACCGTGATCTTAACCATTTTGAGTGCTAAACAAAATAACCCAATGGCGCTATTTAAGTTAGACAGAACTCCGATGATTTAATAAAAAAATGTAAGAAGCCACGATTTCATTTATTCATATTGGTACCTTATACGCTTATACCTATAAATAAATATTGAAATGTTGTAGGCATGGAATGTCAACTGGGAAGTAAAACACATGATGGTGCAGTTCGAAGAAGGAAACATAGTTTTCAGTTGTTTATCGGCCGATTGTAAAGTCATTCACGAATTTATCGGCGGATACATATTTTTGTCGATGCGATCTAAAGATGCGAATCAAACATTGAATGAAGAAATGTTTCATAAATTAACAGGCGGTTGGGTTTAAACACAAATTGTACTAAAAATTTTCTACATTGTACAGGCTGTTCTTAAATATGTAACACCGACTATTTTGAGAACATATTCTTAATGACTTTTCGAATTGAAATGATACGTTTATGGCCTCAAAAAAATCGATGTTATTTTTAAAACGCCTACACGATACAGTCGATCCTGTGATATTAACCACTCTCATGACTGGACACTAAAATTTCGTGGAACCGGTACCAAAACAGTTCTTCAGAACCGGAAGTAGTAAATGTGGACAGGGTCTGCTGTATATTATGAGATTTAGAAATGCTAACTAACTTAAAGGTTAAATTAATGATAAATTGTATTATGTGATGGAGGAAATTTTAACCGCTTGAATTAATCGATGTACCCAGGGGCTAACTTGAAACGGACACGTGTCAAATTCAGCTTAGCAAGGTGAGGATTGTATTTCTACATAATGTTATGTAATAAGAAATCTGTGTGATACTAACATTAATATTTTTGTTATTGTAAAAAATATACTTGCCATGTTTTATTTCTCTTTATAATTTTAGTTACTGCTTTTATCATTAGTCATTACAATAGACAGTGGCGGATCCAGGATTACGGCAAGGGGGGGGTCTTGAAAAATGTTTACTCCTTTTGCGGAGAATTCATGAAAAACATGAAAAGCTTTTTTTTATCGCGCAGTAAGATTTTAATTTGGGATTTTTGATTCTCTGGAAGGGGGGGGGGGTTTGAACCCGAACCCCCCCCCCCCCCCCCCGTGGATCCGCCACTGACAATAGACCTTTTCATAGTTAAACATTTTTTGTGCGCATGCCTCAACTTCCGTCATATTTTTCGGGCACTTTTCATTTTGACAAGTGAAAAGTGGTTGACTTTGAAAAAGTAACTAGTAAATAAGAAATATTATTTGAAGAAGGGATACAACACTAGAAAAATATTTCACTATTTTTGAAGAAAAACTTTTTACAGCCAACAATTAATGACAGATAGGGCTGTAACCATTCAACCAGTTTTCGTTTAATGCCACCAGTTTTTCCGACTGTGGCATTTCAATCGCCGTCTCAATTGAGCACAAGCGTGTTCTAGTGTTGTGTGCACTAATTTAGCATCGTTAATAATATTTTTTACCTAAATGAACATTGAAAAACGTTACTGGGTCAACCATTGAATCAAAAAGTGCTAGTGATGTCGATTATCGTTATTTTTAAGTATTCGGTACTTTGGTATTAAGTAATCATTTCAACTACTCGTTACTTTGATTACTTAGGTTACATACTAGTGATGTCGATTATCGTTACTTTTATGTATTCGTTACTACTATAGGTACTTGCCACTTAGGTATTAAGTAATCATTTCAACTACTGGTTACTTTGATTACTTAAATTACACACATAAAATGTAGTACGTAGTGTCTGAACCAACAAATAATTGATTATTGCGTATAAAAACGTACTGAATAAAATAAATATCGACACAAGACGATTACTGACCGCGAAATATCAACGTATCAACAATACAATAATACACAATTAATTTTGCTAAGGGCTATTGATATCGGCGGCATATTTATATTATACGTATCAGCGGCTCCTTTGTAGTGCTGCGAAATCTTAAGGTTCGCAGGAACTCAATGAATATCCTTATACTCGCTTAATAAAATAATCAATAGTAAACATTCGAGTAAAAGTAACGATTCACTTTTCAAATCGGTAATCGTTACTTCGGGTATTCTAGAGTAACGAGTAGTTTCGTATAGTATCGTTACTTTGTCGACATCTCTAAAAAGTGCTCGAAACTTCAATACTGTAATCATAACTGTAGTGACGCCACTTGCGCGTGAAAATGATGAAGAGCTCTATTAATGAACTTTTTGCAAATAATGACATTCAGGTCAGGATTGGATCAGTGGTCGACCGGCTGATTTGTCGGTAGACTGCTGACAGGGTCATCAGAAAAAAACTATAAAATATAAGAATTATGATTATTTTGTACTCATTATTGTTATCTAAAATTTGGACTGGGATCGGTCAAAGATGTGGCGCCCGTCAGAAAAATGGTGGCCAGTCCAGGCCCAATTGAACTGCGTATTTTTGAAAATGTTTTAAAGTATATTAGTAGATACCCTTTTAATTCTTTTTTTTTAATATAAATTTTAACATTCAAATTCGAAAATGCTTCTTTTTTTACATGCATTTTTTGTATTCGTTACGTGCATGACCTTGATAAAAGGATTCGTAGCGTCTGTGGTGACGAAAAGGTGAAAACATGCGTGAAAACGCGAAAGGAAAATTTTTACTGTGTGCAAAATCGTAAATAATTAAATATAAAACATCTCTTCTTTTACAATTATAGTGACTACAACGTCAAAAGTTGCCTGTGTCATTGGTACTTTCTAGTAAATCGTCTAGTGAATTGAAACGTTCAATTTTTGGTTCTAGTGAACACAGATATGTTTCTATGTCGACACCATAGAGATATTATACTAGAGTACGCGAGTGGGCCGTGAAAGTGTCTGCAATTCAGAGAGAGAAAAGTTCCTTATCTCTATGGTAACTAATGATACAAAACAATGCTGATTTGAGTAAACATATAATCAGGGCTATTCCGCTAATGTTAACCACCGTGATTACCAAGTGTTTATCAAAATAAACACTTTGTGTAATCATTTTTGTATGTATTTTTTTTTATTACTGTGGTTACCTAAGCACAGTGATTAGAACTCAAATAGCAGAATACGGCTAATTATAATGATACGGAACGTTTGCAGCGTTCTCTCTCTGAACAACAGATACTTTCACTTATGGCAAGCATACCCGCTAGCGTACTCTAGTTACTTATATCTCTATGGTCGACACACAGGAATCTATAAAAAAACGTAATACCTCACCGCATCACGGACCTACTGCTGCACATGTGGCGAATATTTCATAAAGTTTTGAAATATTAATGTAAATATAGAATTTCATAACTTAAAATATAGTACATTATATCGATAATGCCATACTGTGCCTGATTTAATGTAGATAATCAATATTTAAAACATCTATACTATTAATTCATCAGTGATTTTGCAAAATCAATAGACTCCACTCTTCAATACCGCATAACGTCGCTGAGCAATTACTGCTTGTAGCGAAATTGAGCAGACGTGGCCTATGACTTTATTTGCCTAAAACGAATTGGTGTTCGTTAGTTATAGCCAATCGGAGAGGCATTAAAATTGTACGATGGAGTTCACTCAAATATGGTTTGAGCTGTGTAAAATTTCGTTTGCGTGGTGTTTCAACTATAACGTTACGCGGTATTGCAAAGCCATGCTCAGCGGTTTCGCAGTATCACTGATGATTTTTTTTGTTAATATAAATAAACTTTCCTAAATTCTAGTGAAAAAATATAGAATGAAAATACTTGTTCTCCAATATATGGACTATTTTTCTTTTGTTTACAACTAAACTCGATTAAGAAAATTGATCGTATTGAAGGTAGGTTCAACGACAACGTAGCAATGGCTATTTTAGTGCTAAAAATGTATTGCTACTTTATTTTGTTGAACGATTAGTATCTGCAAATCTATTGTTCGGTTGATTAAATTTTAAATAATATACATATTTGTAGGTGATAATTTGCCTAGTTTTAAAATGTTTTCATTTTTAATAGTGAAACAAATATAAATTTGTAACTTGACGTACAGAGAAAAAATAAATGGAGTAAATAATGTTGCGTGTTTTCTGTTTTAATTTTATTTTGAATTATAAAATTATCAATTTGAATAATTTATTAAAACTGGTTCTGTTTTGTTAACTCAATAATTTGATTTTTGTTTCACTATAAAAATTTTGTGCCTCATTACCATATTATGGATCAATATTAATTGCGTATATATTTAAGAATATTATACGCTGATGTTGGAAAATAAATTATTTATATTTAATAACTATGTAAGATTATTATAAATAGTAAATTATACTATTTAGTTATACTTATTGTTAATATATAAAATAGTATGCTCACAAACAAAGCGTTTTTATTTTTATCAACAAATGTGCTACACCATACTTAAATGAACTTACTAAATACAAAAAAAAAAGACGGGTTGCACTCCGGGAGTGCCGGCAGAAGTGAAAACTTGAATATTAACGTCTTACGAATTTTCGATCAAAATGGTTTGTATCATAGATTGCATTTTTATGTACGATATTTCAACGCTAGATGTCTAACGTTGTATAAATAAAAGTTTTCGTCTTACGCATTTTCGATCAGGTCACGTGTCCCTGACGCGAGTTTAACATTTTTTGCCCATTATAAAAAAAGTGTACAACGCCGCTAAAGAAGTTTTCACTTCAAAAAAATTATTGTCCAAGAAATGCAACGAAAACTTGGGACTAACCAACGTTGTGGCAAAGCCATTGACGCCCAAACCATCTCAATACTTTCAGATAGGACGAACCCAAACCGAAATTCTGATGTTGAGTCTGATCGCTTATTGTAGGTTATAGACGATCATCAACTAAGTAATGTGGCTGATTCATTCCGTGGCGCATACACTACTAGCGACATCCAATGGAATTTACTGAAAACTGACAGTTCAGACCATTCTGCGCTACACTCGATTCCATTGGAATGTTGTGAATGAAGTAATTTGTTTATCAAGCTAAATGAATAAATTCAGTAGATTCCGGGTGTACTCAATTAATTTAGAACGTCATTTTCTGCCAGCATACCGAATTTGAAACGTATCCAAAAAACGTATTTATAACTCTCCAGAAAAACATTTACGGTAGCAGATATAGACCTCCGGGTGTGCTCGCTGAATTTAAAATGTCGTTTTCTGTTTGCATACCCAATATCCGATACCAGTCTAACCAGAAATACACTCCGAATGGGTTTATCTTTGAATCAGTAATTGGTACACCTCAACGGATGGATTTGGTGACTTCAGTGTGTCATTTTCCATAAGACTACCGAATTTGAATCGGATCCGAGAGGTTGTACAAAATAGTCTTAAAAAAATCACAAAATAACTAAGGCTATACTATGGGAAAAATCTCGTTTTTAGTCGATTTTCGACTTTTTCTAATAACTCACTTTTCCTGTCCACACGGCTTATACTAACGGGAAATGATACTCCAAATCAAAATGTAAGCTCATCTTTAGATCCTGTAGGCATTTATAGTGAATTTTAATGTAGAAGAAACATTCAAGTGTTTATATCTCCGAAACGGTATAAGATACAGACCTCCGGGTGCGCTCATTGAATTTAGAATGTCGTTTTCTATCAGTAACCCGAATTTGAAATGTATCCGATGCGTATTCCAGACTATCCAGAAAAACACTTCGAACGGGTCTATCTTCGAAACGGTAAGTGATTCGAAGCAACCGAGGGGCTTGGTGACTTCAGCGTGTCATTTTCCATAAGCCTACCGAATGTGAATCGGATCCGAGAGGTTGTCCAAAATTGTTTTAAAAAAATAACAAAATAACTGAGGCTATACTATGGGAAAAATCTCGTTTTTAGTCGATTTTCGACTTTTTCTAATAACTCACTTTTCCTGTCCACACGGCTTATACTAACAGGAAATGACACTCCAAATCAAAATGTAAGCTCATCTTTAGATCCTGTAGGCATTTATAGTGAATTTTAATGTAGAAGAAACATTCAAGTGTTTATATCTCCGAAACGGTATAAGATACAGACCACCGGGTGCGCTCATTGAATTTAGAATGTCGTTTTCTATCAGTAACCCGAATTTGAAATGTATCCGATGCGTATTCCAGACTATCCAGAAAAACACTTCGAACGGGTCTATCTTCAAAACGGTAAGTGATACGAAGCAACCGAGAGACTTGGTGACTTCAGCGTGTCATTTTCCATAAGCCTACCGAATTTGAATCGGATCCGAGAGGTTGTCCAAAATTGTCTTAAAAAAATCACAAAATAACTAAGGCTATACTATGGGAAAAATCTCGTTTTTAGTCGATCTTCGACTTTTTTTAAAAACTCACTTCTCGTGTCCACACGGCTTATACTAACAGGAAATAACACTCCAAATCAAAATGTAAGCTCATCTTTAGATCCTGTAGGCATTTATAGTGAATTTTAATGTAGAAGAAACATTCAAGTGTTTATATCTCCGAAACGGTATAAGATACAGACCTCCGGGTGCGCTCATTGAATTTAGAATGTCGGTTTCTATCAGTAACCCGAATTTGAAATGTATCCGATGCGTATTCCAGACTATCCAGAAAAACACTTCGAACGGGTCTATCTTCGAAACGGTAAGTGATTCGAAGCAACCGAGGGGCTTGGTGACTTCAGCGTGTCATTTTCCATAAGCCTACCGAATGTGAATCGGATCCGAGAGGTTGTCCAAAATTGTTTTAAAAAAATAACAAAATAACTAAGGCTATACTATGGGAAAAATCTCGTTTTTAGTCGATTTTCGACATTTTCTAATAACTCACTTTTCCTGTCCACACGGCTTATACTAACGGGAAATGACTCTCCAAATCAAAATGTAAGCTCATCTTTAGATCCTGTAGGCATTTATAGTGAATTTTAATGTAGAAGAAACATTCAAGTGTTTATATCTCCGAAACGGTATAAGATACAGACCTCCGGGTGCGCTCATTGAATTTAGAATGTCGTTTTCTATCAGTAACCCGAATTTGAAATGTATCCGATGCGTATTCCAGACTATCCAGAAAAACACTTCGAACGGGTCTATCTTCAAAACGGTAAGTGATACGAAGCAACCGAGAGACTTGGTGACTTCAGCGTGTCATTTTCCATAAGCCTACCGAATTTGAATCGGATCCGAGAGGTTGTCCAAAATTGTCTTAAAAAAATCACAAAATAACTAAGGCTATACTATGGGAAAAATCTCGTTTTTAGTCGATCTTCGACTTTTTTTAAAAACTCACTTCTCGTGTCCACACGGCTTATACTAACAGGAAATAACACTCCAAATCAAAAATAATCTCAATTTTTGGGTATGTGGGCATTTGAAGTGTGTTTTAACACATTCGAACGTCTCTATCTCTGAAATATTAGATACGGGTGCGTTCATTGAATTCAGCGTGTTGTTTGCTATCAGTGCCGAATTTGAAATATATCTGATGCGGATTCCAAACATAATAGAAAAATACTTGGTACGAGTCTATGTTGGAAACGGTATATCCACAGGGTTAATACTAACAAGAAATTATATAATAAATCGGAAAATAAACTCAAATGTACAGTACGCATGAAAAGGACCTTTTAAGGCATAAATTAATGACCCTCTTTTACTTCCAATAACAATTTATTAACATTTTTAATTAGTGCCATTGGATGAAATTTAAATGAATGAATGTTTTTGAGGTGAAAACTTCTTTAGCAGCGTTGTACACTTTTTTTGTAATGGGTAAAAAATGTTAAACTCGCGTCAGATCGTCAGGGTCACGTGTCCTGATCGAAAATGCGTAAGACGAAAACTTTTATTTATACAACGTTAGACATCTAGCGTTGAAATATCGTACATAAAAATGCAATCTATGATACAAACCATTTTGATCGAAAATTCGTAAGACGTTAATATTCAAGTTTTCACTTTAGCCGGCACTCCCGGAGTGCAACCTGTCTTTTTATTTCAGTAGGATCAGTGCTCTGCTATAGTTGGATAAAAATATTTAACACGTTTGTGTGCGGTAGCCATAAAAATGCTAGAATGACGGTGTCAGCCATATTTACAATGTTTATAAAATCAGTATGATCACAGCAGTGAAATATCTATACTCTATAGCGCTATGATACTGGAACACTTCCACTATTATTCCACATATCCAAATCGCATTCTACTGGCTTAATACAACATAGCTTTTATTCAGAAATACAAAACTATATACAGAGAAATAAATTTATAGTTCTTCAACGTGAACTCAAGTTAATGTTACCGCTCGAACGTGTTAAATGAAGAAAAACAAATTTAAATAAAAAGAAAGTCGAATTTTATATTTTTGGTGTTAGACAAAAATAATATACATAATATAAATAAAACAATTTTCGAGTATATATATTTTAATGTTATTACTGCTAATTACAATAATAAAAACGCATAGACAGCTGTTTATACTTACATATTACAAATTAAACATACAGTTTCAGATATTTTCATTGCAAAATCTTAGTTATTTTTTTGTTGATTTTGAAACTGCAACAAATAAAAAAAAAAGATAATGCCATGATAATTAAACATTTGACGATCTTATTCTTATTTAAATGTAAAACAGAGTACTTGCATGTTCTGTTAATATACCAAAAAAAAAAAAAAAATGCAAGTACCATCTTTTGAAAAATTATTCAGGGTTTACCTTCTTTTTGTTGCCAAAAAATTTGTTGAACTTCTGCTTATCGCCTCGATTTTTCTTGAACCCTTTGAACTTTTTTTTATTATTACCGTCATTCGTGCTATCATTGCCAGTGTTTTCTGCTGTTTCTTCACCTTCGGCATCTTCGCCTTCTTGATCTTCATCGATATTTCTCTTTTTTCCATTTTGCTGCTTTCTGACTTCATGTTTGCTTACTCTAACAAAATGGCTGTCGATGCACAATTTTCCAAGCGCCAAGGCTTTCTCAACACCTTCTTCATTTTCGAAAAATACCCTCGCATATGGCGCTAATCTGTTGCTGATAACCTTTCTTACAATTCTTATACTGGCAATGTTACCGCATTTCTCAAAAACTTCACAGAGCTCATCCTTTTCAATACCTAAAATATTAAAATGAAATGTTTAAGAAAAACAACATCACGCCAGTACAACGCTTTGAAAAAAGAACGTTTATATTAGTTTTACTTACTTGGGGGCAATCCTCCGACGAAAACGCAGTTGTTCCATTCGTTTGGTCCAAAAGGTCTGACTCGGAGTAAGTGATGTTCAATGATGGCATTATTTGCTGTCAATGCATTGGTAGCATCTTTCTTAGTTTTAAATATGACAGTTGCATTGCGACTGTATCTGTAGAACGATGTGGACTTTTTTTGATTTTTATTCACTCGCGGTGCGCGAAATATTGAAGATTCAACATCCCCAAACTTTTGGAAATATTCATTTATCGATTGATCATTTGATCGTGCTTCAGGCCAATTTCCGACAAAAATTGTTCTGGCGTCTCTTTCTGGATCACTTACAAACTTTTCAGTTTCAGTTTTGTTCAATGATTCATCGGCATCTCCGTCTGCTTCTTCATTTTGTTCTTGCTGTAAAATACAAAAATATTTAGTTTCTATTTTAAATTTGTTTGGGCGATTAAAAATAAACAAAAAAATACCTCATCTTCGTCCTGGTTGGGTTCTTCTTTGGTTTCAATAACTTCCTCCGCTGGTTCTTCTTCTTTTTTAACAACAACTTCTTCTGTTGGCTGCTCATTTTCGGTAGGCTTTTTAGTTTGCTTTCCTTTCCCCATTATAAATCACGTACAAATGGTATTGGAATAATTAAATTACTCAAAAATAACTGAAGTATAATACCGAAATGCACGTTTAAAACTTTGCTACAACGTGGCTTTTGTTAATCGTAAACTGATAACTCGAACTTTAGCTTTAAAACGTGGTTGTTAATTACACTAAAAAGTATTGTGGAATTAAAGATTACAATATACTTTCAGTCTTTTACGAATATATGCACAAAATTTACAATTAAAATGCAATGGCCGACAGGACGCTTGATATACAGTACCGGTCGAAGATGCATTTCCCGGTACGCCTAGGAGGAGTAAAACTTACTAGCGGAATAGGATCTACACAGAAATTATCGATAAATGCATTTTAAGGAGTATTCTTTTGAAATAATTTATATGACTTGGTTTACATCGTAGAAAAACTAAGGAAGTAGCTTGTATCCATGATGCGTATCATTTTCATATTTTGACACTTTGTGGTTTGTTGACATTACGATATAACTTGACATTGACAGTTGAGGTTAAAGATCCTATAAGAAAAAAAAACCGAAATATGTCTTGCAAAAAAGGTCCCAATTGGAGTGACGAGGAGACAAAAACTTTTTTAGAATTGTGTACTGAAAGAAAGATATTAACATTGATGGATGGGAAAAAACACAAGCATTTAGAAATTTTTCGATCTTTAGTGGACGGTATGGAAGAAAAAGGTTTTTGCAAGACAGCGGAACAGATGAAATTAAAATTAAAAAATCTACGTCTTGCATATTATAAGTGCAAAGATGGGAGAAACGGTTCTACAAAAAATAAATGTGTATTTTATGAAGAACTGAATACGTTATTTAGTGCGCGAGCCAGTGCACAGCTTAGCGATGCATCAGGATTCAATTCAGGCGATTCAAATGAAGATAGACGATTAAGTAAGTATTTAAAAATTCAATATACTTAACAGTGATTGTAGAAGTAAATAAAATGTATGTGATTTTAGAAACCGAATATTTAGACGATAATCAGTCAGATGACTATAGGTCTTCAACAGAAGAACAAACAGAAAGTGAAAAATCGTCCAGTGAAATGCATAGAAAGAAAAGAAAACGAACGGCGAATGTTTCAGGTATTTATAAGAATATATTATAATAATATAATGTTAGTAGTTTTTAGATTAATCAAATAATCAACATGTTTGTTCTTATTACTACAAATGCATTACAGAAAGAAGCAGTTACGAATCAGAATTAAATTTGTATACAGAAAAATTACTTACATCGCAAAATAAAATACTGAAAGACATTATAATTCAACAAAATGAAATGCAGAAAGATTTGTTAAAAAATGAAATGGAAAAACAGAGGAAATGGGAGCTAGAAATATTAGAAAAAGAACATGAATTTCAAAAAAAACAAATGGAATCATTTTTAGAAACAATGGGCGCATTTTTTAAAGATTAGATTTTGTTTTGGTTGATTTCATGACTACCAGCGATGTAATAAATAATAGATTACAAATGTTTCTCATAAGGTAGGAGCAAATATCCTCCTTATTTTTTTTATCCGACTGTGAAATAAGGAGGGTTATGATTTAAGGTTATTCAATTTCTGTCCTCTGATCAATTTTAATTGATTTTATTTTTATGTATTTTACCGTTTAAACATTGATGATTTTTGCACTGTGATGTTAGGTTATTTTATAATATAGAATTGAAAATATTTACTAATACAACTAAAAGTGCAAATGGAATCTTTAGATAAAAAAGAATTTGAAATGCGTTCCTTCAAAGAACAACATAAAAATCAATTATTATCATCAGGAGTACCAGAGTACTATTGGGAAAAACTGTATTTAAAATTAAAAAATCAAATTTTTGATGCCGGTAACGTGTTTGTGCGTTGTCAATACGAAAATCAAATAAATAATTCTGGTGCGATGTGGTCTTTACTAATCAAAGACGATACGGAAATTAATTTAAATGACCCGATGCATATTTATCTCATCGATCACGCCTGGAGTTTCAAAGTCTCTGATGCAAAAAAAGTATTGCATCAATATCCTAATTTACTAGAACGTATGTGTTCTCTAATGGGTATTGAGGATAGCGAAGATACGAATACGAAAATAGATTGTGTTTTTAATAGCATGTGGAAATATTGTCAGACATATTCCATTCGTAATGCAGAAAATGTTGAGGATCAAATGCCTGTTTGGTATATTATGGACGAAGTTGGCGCCTCTATCGAACATTCTGATGACCCAAATTTCAGAACTGTAAGTTGGACTTCCAGGGTCTAGTTAGTAAGTTACCAAGAGCTTATACAGTATGTAAACGCGTAAGGTGCACATAGGGAAATTAGCATTGGGAAAAAATACTTGGGTCAGAGTTAGCCATGACTGCATTAATTGTTATTTCTGTTGAATTATCGTGGTAATCTTGAGGATTTCGATTTTATTTTGATTTATTTTTATTTTACTTGGCTTTTTTGATAATAAAAAGCTCTTATAAATCATTATTTTAATTTTTTTGTACAAAAATAAAACAAAAAAACAACTCCATCTGTTTGGAAACATTTCATTCAAAAATTGTCTGACTGGTATGACGTATGCGCGTTGGTAAATCAGTGACCCAATGTCTTTAGGTTCAACACGAATAGGCGGAGATATTTGATCTCGCACCATATTTAAGTATTTTTGGGAATTTAATGTCCCATTAATAAAAAAAGTTCGAATATGTTGTAATCTATTAAATATTTTCTTCGGTAGTATACACATTCATTTTGCAAAAGAATATTATCTGTCAAATTGAAAAACAAGATTTCAAGGCTCACTCTGATCCAAGTATTTTTTCCCAATGCTAATTTCCCTATGTGCACCTTTATTACGTGTTTACATACTGTATATAAATCAAGACAACTCCATAAGTAAAATTCAATTCTAAAATTTTGTTGAGAATGTTTTTCTACACACTAGTACGTAAAATTTCAAAATTAGTTAGTAGGCACCTATATCCTATTTCAAAATCAGACAAATAAGTCTAGATTTCTTGAAAATTATACAAGTAGTTTTTAATCAGTAAAAACATAGCCAATAAAGTTTTACAAATTGTAAAATCTCTTGGTAACTAGATCCTCAGTCTGCCTTAAAGCAAAAAAAAATATAAAAAAAATATTTTTGTAACATTTATGCGTAAATTTCAGGTACCATTTGTTTACTTGGATGGTATGGTAACTTATACATTACTGTTTCCTGTAAAATCTGTCGAAGGAGGACAAACAGTAACAAGGAACTTCGTTGAAGGCAATTACGATCCATTTTACCGTAAAGCCTTGCTTCTTCCCTGGTCAAACGTTTCGTTTCTAGACATAGATTTTAAACAGGAAGAACCCGGACCCGAATACTTCTTGGATGGACACATTGAGGAAACATATCCTCTGAAAATAGACGATGCTAGTATTTTCGAAAAAGATAGTCAAAAGTCAAAACAACTTAAAGTTTTTACTCAAAGTAAACTAGTTTACGAAAATTTGACTGACGACTTATTTGAATTTACTGATAACGAAGAAGAAGCAGACGTGTTATGGTACATGAAACATTTTAAAAGCTACAAGGAGTTGTTTGAAAATTCACCGAATAAATTAATCAACCAGTTTCCATTCGAACATGTCATAACAATTAAAGATTTACTAAGCATAATTTGTAGACGTAAAAGTAAAGAGTCAAATTACAATCCACAAACTTTAGAGACATATCCAAAATGGCTGCCTACGACTTTTAATTTACAAACTGAATTATTGAAATTTATAAGCTATTTTCAACACCGCGAGAAACTTGATTTGGGCAACGTGTGGATATGCAAGCCTTGGAATTTAGCACGCGGACTCGACATGCACATTACAGATAATTTGAATTATATCGTCAGACTAGCGGAATCGGGTCCAAAAATCGTACAGAAATATATAGAGCGACCTGTTTTATTTCAAAGACAGATTATCGGTGCTGTCAAATTTGATATTAGATATGTATTGTTATTGAAAAGTGTTAAACCTTTAAAAGTTTACGCTTATCGTAATTTTTTTTTACGATTCGCCAACGAAGTTTTTGAATTGAAAGATTTCGATAGATACGAGAAACATTTCACGGTAATGAATTATAACGAATTAGCCGATTTATATCATTTGAAATGCGACGAATTTTTAATTAAATGGAACGAACAGTACCCAAAGTATTCATGGTCAAAAGTAGAAGACGATATTTTCAAAATGTTTCATGAAATATTTGAAGCTGCAATAGAGAGAGATGCACCTTGTGGTATTTTTGCAAATCCTCAATCGAGGGCTGTTTATGCTTCTGATATTATGTTAGAATGGAGTGTTGACGAAAAATCAAATCCGATCATTCAACCGAAAATTCTCGAAATCAATTGGATGCCCGATTGCGAACGAGCCTGTGTTTATTATCCCTCGTTTTTCAATGACATTTTTAAATTGCTGTTTGCAAACATAGAAAATAATGAAGTGTTTTGTGAATTGTAAATACATTAATCAATTGTTATATTGTAGACGTTTTTTTTTTTTGTTTTTTTTTTCATAAACCCCTGCGATTGCTAGATTTAATCGAGGATTAAAAATTTGTTACCGTGGCTAAAGAAAATGCTATGTATATGTCGCCGGGATATTGTCAAATCCGTGATTTTGTAATTTCACTAGTGAAATTACAATATCACGATTGACAAAGATTCGTGATATTATAATTTCACTAAGTGAGATTATAATATCACGGGTTTGACAATATCCCGGCGACATATACACACCGATGTCCATGATACACACAGTACGCACTGCGCATGCGTGTAGAGTGCGCATGGCGCTTTGACAGAGAGAGTAGAAACGATTCCTCACTATTTCCTCTCAACTGTCGGTTAAAGTCGGAGAAGGGGAAGCGTTTAACTTTTTGTGTGATTCATGCCAATTTACCTTCCTAGCGCGCAAAAAAAGTTTCAACTCAAAAACATTTACTCTGAAAAATTAAAGTCATGAACTGGTTATTTGAAGCGCAAAATTTATAATTTTAATAAATAAATACAAAATTATTTATATTAAATGTGAATATATTACTTATGTTTATTTTTAATTTATTTAATATAATATTTTCAATAATAAACAACAAACAATTATTTCATATAAATATTAACATCCATTATTTATCAAATTAATACTGCTTTACCCAGAGGTATACTTTATTTGCAAACAAAAAAGACTAAGATTTTACTTAACGTTTAAATAATCATTAAAATGGCGTTAAATAAAGAAAAATCATCAACATAACAACATAAATAACTAAATATATTACTCTAGTGTTTGAGATAAATTATTGTATATTTTGAAGTGACACAATAAAGAAAAAACTATTATTTAATTAAAATATTTCGGTAGACTGAAAACGAACTTTAAAATGGCTCTAAATCTTCATGGTTCCCGGGGTTGTGGGCCATGGTCCATTGGCATTTCTACCTGTCGTTTCGTCTACAACTGCGGTAGACATTATCAAAGGCGATGTGACAGGCCACAGTCAGTGTGTCGGCGACTGGTGTCAAGCGTGAGTGTGTTTTCTGCTCGGTCATAGATCGTACTTCCTAATAGAACCGAGTAAAAAACACACTCCCACTTGACACCAGTCGTCGATACACTGACTGTGACCTGTGAGCCACATCGCCTTTGATAATGTCTAACGCAGTTGTAGAATAAACGACAGGTAGAAATTCCAATGGACCACGGCCTACAAGCCCGGAAATCAAAAATAAAAAAAGCCTACACACTTGTTTAAAATAGCTGTTTAAACGATTTTGGAAATACTTATTGTTAGTAGGTATCAATACTAATTATTACGCTATTCCCCTAATACAATACTTTTATGTATATAATATATTATTATAAAACCATTATAAGTATTTTTTCTATACTTATACATAAGTGGGATATGTAAACTAGTTTTCATTTGTTTATGCTACCTTTGTACAATCATATATACAATAACAACAAATATAAATGTATCTCAATTTTAACAAAAAAAGTAACCGTTTGCATTTAAAAATTCAAATAATTAGGTATATATATTTCGACTGCTTTATATGATATTTATATTTTGTTACAAAAATAGTTCAATTTCTTTATGATTAAATTAAAGAGAAATGAAAATACTAAAATAAGTATAACTTCAATATGGTTTATTGATTACCTAACAAGAGAATGTTATTTTGATGGCGGCAATTTTTAGTCGATTATATTTTGTTTTATTTTTGAATGGCGGAAGCCGAAGTCTGGTAACAAGTGAGAGAGCAATATTTAAATATTGCAACAAAATTGGGAAATAAAATATGCTAGATCGTCAAAATTCAAATGATATTATATGCATGCTTTCTGTAGCATGAAAAAAAAGTTGAATCAGGGCTTATGAAATTGGTAAAACAACTGAAACGATTTTAATGAATATTTCTGCGTTGGCATTTGGCAGTGCGAGATTTGCTGGCAAACGTGTTTTAATTAACAGGGAATTTTCTCCTCAAAATTAATCTGCAAAAAAGTGAAAATTTGAACTGAATAGCAGTCTCCTGATATAACTGAGTCAAAATTAATTTAGGTATTTATGTAAAATTATCCAATTTCTATTTGTTAGATAGCACCGTTAATCAGTCTAAAATTATTATTATGTGGATTAATTGTTCAAATGCGTTAGTTTGGGTTTAATTTCTAATTTATCCAAATATATTAAAAAAAACAACGCCGGGGGAAACAATCGATTGATTAATCGAACGATGCTATAAAACGCGATCAATTATTCAATTATCAATATAAATTATCAGGTATGTATTTTATTATTATTGGTAAATTAACTGAGCGCGCCACCATAGTTCAGGAACTAATGTAGTCAGGTCAGCTGTCATTTATGAAATAATTTTCAAGGTTATTGTCAACAGAAACGAATAATGTAAAATAAAACTCACCTGACAGAATATAATAAGATATTTTGAGCTGTAACGAACTGCTCGACATGAAATGTGTTGTTTTTTGACGTCAGACCCGATTTGATTAGTGCCCAGTTTAGTCGCAAGATAGCGCAGCTGCATGGACCAACAATTGAGCATCGAAAATCGGGCATATTGAGGATATTCTTTAGTTTTTTTTTTTTTATTATTTCATTTTGGATTATTATTAATATACTTACATGCATTGAACCCTACAAAATTGTTTCCATTAATTTTAACGGGGGGCACAAACATACGGGTGGACAGATTTGACAGTTAACGCCATAACATGTATAAATTTTCAAAATCTTGATATTTTTAATGTATTGTTTTAAAATTAACGTTTTCGTAATTCGTTATCAAAATGATTTTTTTCTTACGAGAAGCCTGTGCATCCTTTGTTACTTTTTACGAGCCTTTCGATAAAAACAATTTCATCTGTTCCGTTTGTATACGTAACTGCCACTTTTGCACCTTCCTGCAGCGTATTGATAAACGTTTTTATGGATTCGGCTCGTTGGCCCTCTGTCGTTATTTCTAAACTATTACCTAAGAACTTATCTCTAATAACTTTACCGATAAAAGTGGCTTGATACGATGACAACTCTACGTACGATAATCCTAACCAAACCAACTTACCTAAGTTTTGAACGACATATTGTACAAATATGTGTTCTAAAGGTGTTTTTCGTACACCGTCTCTAATAACAAATCCATCTAGATTTAAAAAACTTATATTACATAATTTTAAATAACGTGATATTGTACGTATGGTTTTTTCATATTCATCTAAAACAATTTGCCAATAACTTATACGTAAATTTTTCAAATTTTTAAAACTTACCGATAAAATCTGAAAGAACGTCGTCAAATTTTTATCATCTATTATTAATGGATTAGTCATATGTGAGCTACCGTTCTTGTCTACACTTAAATCTAAATCGCAGAGATTAGAGAATCCACGCAGAAACGGGAGCAATGTCGGGCCGCGCAGTGCCATCCGATCATTAACTGTTACTTGAACTCCGCCGAGTCGCAGGAAGCATACTGAAGGACTCGAGTATTCGGGCATACAGGCTAACATTTCGCTAGCGCAGTCCTCATGTCGGCCTAATCCAGACAATTTTCCGTCATGAACTGCTAGATGAAGTCGGCAATTCGACAACACCAGGTCACGAATATTTGTTGCATGAAGAAATGATATGAACACATTCAAGGTACCGCTTTCCTGAAATTATAAAATATTAAGGTTCAGAGTTGAGTTGCCATTTTCTCATTTGGGTGCTATCGCAGTTTAGGAACTAAACCATTTATGTCAACTTTAACTTTACGCGAAAATTTTACGTTGCAGGAGATCTTGGATTTATTTTTTAGACTAGTCAATAAATATTGTCAGATTTACTTAAAAATAAAAAAAAATTGGTTGTCTGTAAAGTCGGTTTACGGACGATAGTTTTACGTGATAACGTATTCCGCTCGAATATCATATTTAATAATACATAACCTAAATTTTAGTAGCTGTCAAACTATATTTTTACCGACTTTCTATCGCTTATACTGCGCTCTCGCTTGCACGCACAGGGTCAGGCGGAACGTTACACTTTTTCGTGCGTGCAGCTGGTGTTTCATCAATTTATAAGACGTTATCACGTCAAAAATTGTTGTGAACTTACCTCTATTCTAAATGTCCAGCCATCTAAACTTAACAATGATAACGTAAAATTTTTCATTAACGATTGGCACACAAGCTGTGTTTGGTTATCTTCTAAGATTATTCTGGGAGAAGCGAGATCCAGTAAGAGTAGCGAATTGTTTTCCGATAGGCCCAAAAGAACTGGTAGCACTTCGGATAATCTCGTGCTGCCTTCCATTCTCAATGAATCAAGACAAGTCGATCTCCTAACAGTTTCTCCCAAACACATCGCATCTTCAAGACTACTCAAACATTTGCTAACATTTAAGTTTCGTAATTTACACATCGGGTTTCTGATCGCTTCGAATATTTTATGAAAACTAACTCCGGTGTGTGCCGATGGATCGCACACAGGCGACGGATGGAAATGTCGTTGCCATAATATTGAATCGGAGTTACGTTTACTTTCTGCACTCGTTACGTAAGCGTCGAGGAACTGTTCTATCGGTTGGCGTGGTAAAGTTGCCGGTCGACCCAAACTGTTGTACGGCCCCATCATTCCTCGAGGAAGCGACGAAAAATATGTCGACGATGACGTTTTTGGTGACGGATTACTCGTTACAGAATTCTGTTTGATCATGTGTGTGAACAAGCTGGCACCGCTGCTTGTACCTCCACTGCTTCCACTACCAGAACCTGAAAGAACAATAATTATCTAATCAAGACATTTTCCTTAAACAGTTATTAGGTATTTGACACTATCATATCATCATATTCATATTAATATTATAAATGCGAATGTAAGTTTGTTTGTTACGCTTTCACGCAAAAACTACTTAACCGATCATCATGAAACTTTGCACATACACTCTTGAAGGTATTAGAAGTAACATAGGATACTTTTTATTAATTTTTACGAAAAATAAGAAAGGGTTGAAAACATTTTTTGGGCCCAAAAATACCGAAAAATTTCTCCGAATCGTTTCAAAATTGAAATTTAACCCTTTAGTAATGATTAAAATGTGCTATTAAAATTTCATTAAAATCGGCCCGACAGGACCGGACTTACAAATTTTATGAAAACGAAATATTATAAATGCGAATGTAAGTTTGTTTGTTACGCTTTCACGCAAAAACTACTTAACCGATCATCATGAAACTTTGCACATACACTCTTGAAGGTATTAGAAGTAACATAGAATACTTTTTATTAAAAAAAAATAAAATTTTTTACGAAAAATAAGAAAATTGTTTCCCCTGATATGCATGTCAAAAGTCGATTTCCATCTCAATCGCGGGCGTAGCCGCGGGTAGCGGCTAGTAAAAAATAAATGATTAAATTATGTGTATACGTTAATTTATCAAATAAGAAATCAGAAATTATATCGGTTATTTCAAAAACGCTGCCCGCCATGATTGTTTGAAGCGTGACGTTAAACTTGTAGCAAACACACATATACCATTATAAACACGACACATACTCGTGAGTAAACACTAAACAAGCTTTGTGTAAACACTTTAAACGATACAGAGTCTTACTGGCATTTGTTGGTATAGGTATGTACTACAAGAATGACGTCATAGCAGGTAACAATGGCGGATCGTGTTTTTACGTCAACTTAAAAACTTTTAGTGACGTTTTATCCTATACAACGATTACACTTAAATGATATAAAAGTTCCCGTGGACTAATACCTACTACTTATGTTAAGTCAATTTAAAAATAAGAGTCAAATAGCCTATTAGAATCAATATAAATAACAAAACAAATTTTAAAGACAACGAGTGAAGACTATCAATTGTTAATTTAAAGTTTAATTCAATCAATTTGCAAAGTTTGCAACAAAAAAATATACGTACCCATACTGACACCGCTCGAAGATGGCGGATCATCTCTGACACCCCAACTGCCAGCTAAATTCAGAGAAGCTAGAGGTCTTGATTTTATAAGTCTTGCGATAGAATTCAAAGAATCTCTGTCACAGCAGAGATGTGGTAAACTTAATACAGAAATCTTTGGCACTCCTTCCAACATTTTACATAATTGTATGACTTGACTCGAACTGAGATTTAAATCAAGTGACAGTTTATAAAATGATTCACCGGTCTTGTGTTTCAAACAATGACACAATTCATCCAAAAGACCTTGAAAACGTTCTTGATTTCTTTCTTCCAAACAAGTTATAATCAATTCGAACGATTTCAATTTACCGATGCTAAGAGATATTGCTATATATTGTGTTAAACGTACAATTTCATCTTCTTCAAATTCGTGTCCAAGTAGCGACGATATTTTTATAGCTTTCAAACTTCTGTTTCTCGACAATGCGTCAAAAAATATATCCAACAGGAAGACGTAGTTCTCAGTTCTGTCCAACTGGAAGATAATTTCGATTGCATTTAGAGTGCATGATTCACTCAAAAGCACTCTCGACCATCCTTCCAGTTCTAAAGGTGTTGTATGTACTTGCGTAAAAACTGTTTTCCCCGATGCTGACGAATGAAGAACGCTCTTTGTCCAGCTGATACCGGAAACGCCGACCAATCTACAAACTGCCGATACGTTGGCCGGATGTTGTCCGGCCGCTTTTAACAATAAGAAAGCAGTTCTTGGAGGTACGTCTAACGGCGATAATTGGTTGAAAAGCATGTGTCCTTTCCTACCCAAAATGCTCATTGCAAAACGAAGGATCAAAGCAGTGCTTGCATCCCAATCTCTGTTATCATTAGATATTCCAGGTAACGCTTCTAGTTCACGCTGAAGTATATTAGAATAATGTACGATAGAACTTATATAATTAGCCGATAAATATTCGGCGAATGTCGGATGAAGTGGCGTATAAAAATATTCGGATCTTTTTCGCATCAGAGTTCGGCCAAAAACTAAACCTCGCGTTAAGAATCCCAGATCTGTAGCGTCAGCTCCGCCCCCTCGGCATTGATAACGTATTTCGCTGTCGGTATAAGTGTATCTGTTTTGTTTTAAACATTGCAGCGACAATTTTCCAAACTGTGCCAGTAGTTTCTTATAATGTCCGGGAATTTCTTCGTCGCTGTATAAATCTTTACTCATGAGACTTTTGCGTATAAGGCACTTGAATAATGACTCGTAAACTTCTAATTCACTTTCAGGAAAACTAATGCCAGTTTCTTGAAATAATAAACACAACGCTAGCCATCCTAACGGCGCACGAGCAAGAGATTTTAATGCGCACGAGTTTGAGTCGATTATGTCTAATAAAATTTTTGCTTTCGTCGATGTATTGAAATAGACGTTGACCAGTCTTTCGACTTGAGGCCAGTCTCGTCCGAGTAATTTGACACGACGGTGAACGAGTCTTGATAATTCGGTTGCACAAGTCGATGAGCTTGTCAATAATATTCGACAGTCCGGAAATAGTCTTCCTTCGAGAAGATCAATTGCGTCACCTACAATCAAAACAATAATATTTTGCAGAACCAATTATTGTGGTGTAACAATTAAAAACATATCAATCTATACTAATATATAAAGCTGAAGAGTTTGTTTGTTTGTTTGTTTGAACGCGCTAATCTCAGGAACTACTGGTTCAAATTGAATAATTTTTTTTTGTTGGATAGTCCATTTACCGAGGAAGGCTATAGGCTAATAATATTACGCTACGACCATTAGGAGCGGAGCTTTAATGAAAAATGTTGCAAAAAGTATCTCAAAAATAAGCTTCTATTCATGTGAAATGCACTAACTAGATATACTCATATTAGTGATGAAAGAAGACAACCTCAGGTAGATCAATCGGTAGCGCATGCGGCTAACAATATTAGGGTCGTGGGTTCGAGCCCCACGTTGGGTGAATATATTTCTATTTTTTTTTACTTTTTACATTGCTTTCTTCTAAGGCTTACATTTAAATTTATTTTAATTTTATTTAAATCATTTAAAAAAATTATTAGTTAAAAAATGTTTAAATATTGCTCTTTATCGACAAAAACTTTTGAACGGTAACTCCGATCATCATGAAATTTGAACGCAACATTCATCTCGGTAAACTAAGATGAATGTGTGTACTCATGTCCCTTCCTTCCCCATTCATTCTTTTGCACCCGGGTGAAACCGGGCGGGACCGCTAGTAACTAAATAAAATCTGATCGTTACATCCCTTCGTAACATTAAAATTGAGAATCATTCAAGAGCGTTTACAGCGAGGAGCAGCAAGCCCCCAGGCCCCCTCCCTAAAAGAAAAAATAAAATAGTGGGTATTTCTTATAAAGTGGTAGCGTGTATTTTGAATAATTAATAAAAAACATCTTTTCAATAGATTTGAGTAGTATTAGGTAATAAATCATGCTTCATTTCCGACCCCCTTTCGTCGAAACTTTTTTCTAGTTCAGATTCTGGGTACGTTGGAATCATTTACGAATAAGTTTGCGAATAAACAAACCATTATATTCATGGTTCGTCCATTACAAAAGTTCAATTGCTCTTCAAAAAGATTCTCCGTAGATTTTTATACCAACTATTGATTGCTACTACCATGCTGCGATAATCAAGGTTTCTAACCTAAGACATCTCTGCGCGTGTTTTTTCCGGCATCGGGTCCCGGCATTCCGACAGCTTCATCATATCCATCAAGCACGAACAACAACCTGTCTTCGAGTTGACTGAGACTCTTCCAAACGTGCATGAAGTCTCCGTAGCCGTTGTCTCCGGCCCACGGCGTAGCTTCCGTAGCTCGCGGTAACAACTCCTTGCAGATGTACGTCGCCATTGTGCCTCCTCGTAATTCCCGTAGCGGTACGAACAATGCTACGGCGATGCCTGGACCGATCCAGTTACTGTTGGTCGCCCACGAATGGAGCAGTCGTAGCGATGTTGCTGTTTTACCGCTTCCTGGTGTTCCTTCTATCAGGACACGGCGCGGTGCTTCCAATAACGTACCGTCTTTTGTCTGGAATTGAGAATTCGATTTTTGTTAATGGAATTATTCATACGCCGTAGGCTGCACTTACATTGGGTCCGTATTCCGTCGACCGACATCGGAAGAAAAACAAACACCAAGATAATGTAGATGCCTTAATTGAAAAGGCAGGCCCGATATGAAAAGAAACGAAGATGGTCGTAAATGGACCAATCAAACGTATTTGTTTCCACTTCGATTTCACATTTCGACGGCACATATTATATAGTGACGGGAAAAATTGACAGAGATGAAAGTCAAATATTTCTATGGTCAGATGGTGGTAGTCCCTGAATTTAATCCAGATAAAATAAAAAAAAAAACTTCCCTACAGATTAGTGATGTGCCGGATCGTTAAAAATGTATACCCGCGGATACGGAGCTGAATACGGATATTTGGTTTCAAGCTCCGCGGATACGGATACGGATCTTAACTTTCTTAGAGTACGCGGCGGTAAATATTGCACATCGACCTTTGGAAAGAGACTATCTGTTATGGGAAAAAGTTATTGACCTTTTTAAGAGTTAACTCTCATAACAGATTGTCTCTTTCCAAAGATCGATGTGCAATATCTCATTATAAAGATAGTTTTTTAGTACCTTTGAGTGATGTACTATTGGTTTGTTACTCACTACGATACGATAAATGTTTGCAATATAAAGGTGCCAAATACGATTTTAAAAAATAGAAAATAATCTGGATGGAATTTAACAGTCTTTCATTACTACCTAATCACCCATATATATAAAGTTTCATCTATGAATTGAAAATTAATAAGGTAAAAGATCTGCCAAAAACTAACGGATACGGATCTTTCTTCTCCCTCGGATATCCGTGGATACGGATACGGATATCCAGCACATCACTACTACAGATCTATTTTCAATAAACTTTTTTCTATGGCTCTTTTTAATGCAAACATTCTTCTCTAACAGAAGTCAATATAAAAAGGCGTCGTCAGAGTAACTCTTGATACCCTCACAACACAACTGCAACTGCTTCTCGATTGAGACCAGTGTAGACACTTACGACAGACGACATCGTAACACATAGTCGGATCGGGAGAAATACGGATTCAATGTAGGTGTAGCCTTATTTTAATATGATTCATTGTCGCTTAAACAATATGTGACGTCACTTAGCATTAAACGTGCTTTGATAAAATTATATTTTGTGAGGATCATCTTGATGCAGTATTTAAAAGTACATCAACCAAAAGAACTTATCTTGATCAAACACTTTTGACGTCAGAGCGACTAAGTGACGTCACAATATGTATAAATAACACATGCTTGCACAACGCATAGCAACTAATTTATTGCGCTTCAATGTTTCTCAGATGTAAAGGTCACTGCACACGAGGCTGGTTTTGCCGCTAGATTCCTTACTAGATTTGACTGCTAAGTTTCAAACGTGCTGTGGCGCTGGGTTTCGTGATGTGTTAGCCTCACACGATGCGTGTGTTGAAGCTGATTTTGTAGATGGGTTTGGTTCACATGGGTGAGCGTGAATTGTCTCTAAACAAAACACTCACGCAATGTTTGTTTGTGGGCGTTTGCCAATGTCGCTCACGTAACCGCAGATACTGTTTTCTGCTTGGTTCTTGCTGAAAACAAGCAGAGAAACAAATACGAAAAACGGCCCCGGCTCTAATTTTGAAATTCATCCAGCACAAGTCCCAGCAGTGATTCCAGCGGTAAAACTAGCCTCTTGTGCAGCGGCCCTTAGATATTTGTTCAAATAGATGTATATTTTTGTTCGTACCAGAGTAATGAGAATAATTTACTTTACCTTAATGGCGGCCAGAAGTTGGTCCAAAACAATAGTTTCTCTGGCGTCCGGATCTCTACCAGTAAATATTTCCAGTGCCGGTTGAAAGTGTGCAGGACACAGAGTTCCCGGCGGTAAAGTCGGAGCCCAAGCTGGAAGATTCGCTCCTTCATCGCAGGCGGCTAGTTCGCGGTATAGCGAGCGAAGATATCGGACGAGTCGAGCTTGCGGTTCGCGTTCTGGACTTAAACCGCCCGGGCCGATGCCGGTTCGTCCTCCGCTTCGGCTCTGCGCACGAAGCGATGAAATGTAATGCGCTGGCGCAGGCGGAGGCGACGGCGGAGTGCAATCCATCAGCGATGATGATTCGGAAATCGCTTCTTGTGATTGGTTAGAGTCCTGCAAAGAAAGAAATGGATATTTATTCAATGCTAATATAGCGGGATTTCACCGAGCGGGGTGGCGTAGCGGTGAGAGCACTAGACTCGCATTCTGGAGGAACCGGGTTCGAATCTCGGCGGGAGCAGATGTGGCTGGGATTTTTCTCACTGCCTCACGCCGAGAAACGGTTATTCCTGTACCGGCCATCTTGTTGAGGTTTTCCATGGTTTTCCTCAACAATTCCAGATTAATATCGCGAGATGGTTCTTTATCCAAGGCCATGGTCAATTACCTGTCAAACTACTATGTTCAAAATTTGCCTACTTTATCCTAATTTCCTAAAAATTCCTTCATTCGCCCATTGCTATTAATTAAGTTGAAGTTTAAAAATTGTAGAAAATAACGGGATATCTAAAATTTCGCTAAACATTATCTGTAGCCAAAAATCTATTGGTTTTTAGGCCCATGGACACTTTTTTCTAGTGACTTTTAAACTATAAAATATAAAACCATTTTCGATCAATTTAAGCGAGAACCAAACCCATAAGGTTTGTGCGGGGTCATTTTCACCTTATCTCAAATACATATCCAAAATTGTTTGATAGCACTCTATAAGGGCAATACGCTGGTTGAAATCAAATGCACTGTACGAATTCTTTTCATTTTTCAGTGCGGAAAACGTTGAGGAATTCTGGTCTTAAAAAACAGAACATCATCCATAGCTAGCAAGATCATCTAATCATATTGCCAACGCGCAATATTCGCACGCGTTCGCCTCCTGGCGACATTATTATAAACTAAATAGAGGCGCTTATTGTCGCCACGTACTGACAGAGAAATCGACGCTACGTGACAACTAAAGGCTCAAGATTTTTTTTCTGCTCCTCTTTACCTTCATTTTCGTATCATTCTAATTCAACTAGGTTATGGAAAAAAAAGGGAGTGTTCATATAACCACATATTTTCTGATTATTGCAAAGCTGAACCTTCTGATACGACTGGCAGTTTTTCCAGAGTTTATGGACATGTTTGAAGACTTTTTATGTAATAACATATTTCTTCATTTTTATGCAGTCGAATGTCTGGTTTCAAGTTGGTTATACGAATGTAATAGTCCAAGGGCTATCAAACATTTTTGGATAGGTATTTGATTTATGAATTAAAACAAACAGTAATAATTATTCATATTTCTATGAAAAATATCTCGAATATTTGTTTATGAAAATTTTATATGAATTTATAGAGAAAAAATAGAGATTTCGAAAATATAAAAAAAAGTAGGTATATATTGCTATTTGAAAAAAAATGCATATGTATACTCTGGTTGAGTTTGAAGTTTAAAAAAATATATCTCAGCAGTTTCCGATAGTAAATTTTGAACTGAACAAAAAACTCATATACATAGTAATTATTACTATATGAAGCATTGTCTATTTACTCAATGTGCGGTGAGTGAAGGCAACAAAGCCTATCGAAAATATATCTGTGTCCCTTTTTTCGAAGTAATTCCTTGGTTTTTCCGACAATATAATATTATGTTATATACCTATATATCAAAAGTTTTATGTCTTTATCTATGGCGTTAGCCAATCAGAACCAACGAGCTCTTACCACTTAAAAAAGGCAGAAGTAGGTATATGGATGCACCCTAATGGTTCGATTGCGATTTTATTCCTATCCTCGGTATATAACAAAATTATATGAAAAAACTATTCAAACTTTTTTTTTGTATCTAGTAGGGTACATGAATTATTATCTACTGTTACTACTATCGGTTAACACACTGTATATATAACTGTGATTGAGATATATTATTCTTTTTATACAACGACCATTTTCGGAATAGTTTTTCTTTTGTTCAATGCATGTTTTTCTCATTGTTTATTGTATACTTTGAATGCAGCATTCTTTTAGACGTTCTTTTTTATACCTAATAGTTCAGAAAATGGCAAAAAAGTGAACATCACGTACATATTTTGCATGGAAATAAAAATCGCAACACAAACTTGTATATGTATAAAAACACAAAGACTTGTTTATTTCGAGTATATTTCCCATGATAGCAACACTGAAACACTGAACTGTTTTTCAGTTGATTCAGCGCGAAGATTCCTCTGTACATATGCAAGAAAAAGAAATAGTCCCTCAGTGCATTGTAAGATCACAGTCAAAGATACGAAGACTGAATTATTGTCTTGAAAAATTAACTTAGAATGTGCCGTGTGATGTTACATTTTCTAGTAACACCAACTGCAAATATCTACATTTGAGAGATGTAACAAAGAAATAGGGACTGTCGGATATCGAACTCATAATCCCCGGAGTGCAAAGTATAACAGCTTATTTATCTATGACAATAAATCAAAAGTATATATGTCAGTTTTTTTGGTATTTTTTTCACACCTTCGTATTGGTTGATTTTACTTATAGGCAAGACGGCGAGGAGTTTTGGGTGTATTTTTCGGGCACAGGCGAGATTATTGTTGGAATCGCTTCGTTTTAGGGTGTAGTTCAACCCCCTAAGTTTGATTACAAATTGTTGGTGTGCTTGATTTTATAATTGACAATTAGTGACGAAAATAGTGCTTTTTTCTCTATTTCCTTTAATATCTCCGTTCATCTTGACTTTTCGTATAGCATATGCATTGAGAAAGTTGTTCCTTATGAAATTTCCTAAAAAATGAGCACTGACAGAGGTCGCTAAGTGCAATTGTTAACTTACAAATAGCCCCGAAAGTTAAAAAAACACGTTTTTTTCACTATTTTTTACTAAAAAATGACCGCACATAGATGGCTGAAAATTTTCAAAAATGATATCTATGTTGACCCAAACATGCATGAATAATTTTAGCGTCATCGGTGAATTACTTCTCGAGTAATTAACGATAACTTTTTTTTGTTTCCTTAATTGCAAATTGCGCCATTTTTTTCACAAACGGGTTTCGCTGCAGCGAAACCCGTTTGTGAAAAAAATTCCAACAATAATCTCGCCTGTGCCCGAATAATGCACTTTAATGTTTTTACCTCCTCGCCGTCTAGCCTATTATGTAACAGTTTATTAAGATACTATTAAAAACATCTGAAGTAAGAATACCCATAAGGATAAAATAGTTTTCTCCTCGTTTTACAAATCACCTTTCCTAGCCTACATTCAATTACGGCGTAAATAAATTACTACAATAGAGAAATAATCCCGCTGACTTCTAACGAAGGCTGTCAGACTATTTTCTATCACCTGATAGCGCTACTGGCAAGTGAGGTATACATCAATGTTATTCAAATGTTTGCGCCGGAGTAAAATTAATTTAACTGATTTGATAGTTATGGAATGATTAATTTAAATTTAATACTTTGTATAAGTTACTGAAATCATTAATATCATGAATCCGACGCCATAATTGCACTGGTGAGCCACTATATTGTACTGGTGAGAGAGGTGCGACATAACATAAATATTTAACCGGGCGCGTGTGCATCAGACTTTGTGGAATTTTTTATTTGTTATTTGTGATCATGTCTTCTCAACAAAGTAAACAATTACTTTTGGTGAACGAGTGAAATAATAATAATGAGTCAACGCGCTGGCCAGTACATTTCGAAACGAATAGTATGGTGTCGATTCACTGGCCAGTATACTGGGTTATATTTTGGAACACGCTCTTAATCTCTAAAAGTTTGACCTTGGACTAATACACATACCTTACTTGTCACTACTTAGCACTATATGATGTACTAGCGGTCCCGCCCGGTTTCACCCGGGTGTAAAAGAACGAATGGGGAAGCGAGGAACATGAGTACACACATTCATCTTAGTTTACCGAGATGAATGTTGTGTCCAAATTTCATGATGATTAGACTTACCGTTCAAAAGTTTTTGTCGTAAAAAGCAGTATTTATACTTTTTTAAACTTATAATTTTTTTTTAATTAATTAAATAAAATTAAAATAAATTTAAATGTAAGCCTTAGAAGAAAGCAATGTAGAAAATAAAAAAAAAAATAAAAATATATTCGGCCAACGTAGGGCTCGAACTCACGACCCTGATATTGACAGTCGTGTGCTCTACCGATTGAGTTAGCCGGCGCTGTATTCCGGCAACGCTAAAATGAGTATATTTAGTTAGTGCATTTCACCTGAATAGAAGCTTATTTTTGAGATAGATTTTGCAACATTTTTCATTAATGCTCCGCTCCTAATGGTCGTAGCCTGATTTTATATAGCCTATAGCCTTCCTCGATAAATGGGCTATCCAACAAAAAAAATTTTTCAATTTGAACTAGTAGTTCCTGAGATTAGCGCGTTCAACCAAACAAACAAACAAACTCTTTAGATTTATATATTAGTATAGATAAGAAAATATTAGCCCTCATTGAATGCTGGTTAGGGAAGGTGATTTTAAAACGAAGAATTTTCTCCTTTTTAGAAACATTCTGCGACTGTTTTTTTGAAGTCGGTTCAATTTTTTAAGATTACTTATATTTCACACTGTTTAGCGTTGGTGTATTTTATTTTAATCTGAATCGTATTAATTGCGACATACGCGGTTTTGCCCTGTGATCACAGATAAAGGTGTAGGTAGGTTGACGGACGACTGATATAATACCCGTCCGTAGTATCACTTTTTTCGTCAAAGTTTTCTTTCGGACTGTACATAACAGCACAGTACATTTAAACGCATGTTTTCTTTATTTTATTTTATTTTAAAAATAGTGTTTTTTCAATATAAGTTCTGTAATGCACAGAGAATGAAGCCTCGATTTAACTCGATAACTAAAACATTGTGCTAGTTTGTCTGATGAGGTCTACGAAATTTATATCGGTTAAAATCGAGATTTGCTGTTTAGAAAACAACGGTTAGACTTGCTTAGAATTCTCTGGCTGCTAGAGCCGCCATCTTATAACGTAACGCAATTGTTTATTGATAGTCGGTTCCGAAACACTGGGAATTTATTGGTAAAAAAAGAAGTAGATATTGAGCATGTTTTGAACATGTTTATAATAAAATACGTATTTCAATATTTTCAGGATTGGAACTTATATACATTTCACGATAAAATTTATTATTAAATCTTTTCAGTTATAAAATGTTCAGTTGTTTTCAACCATTTTTGTTTTTGTCTGGATAAACCATGTAGGTATATAATAATTACTGTATGAAGCATTGTCTATTTACTCAATAAGCGGTGAGCGAAGGCAACAAAGCGTATCGAAAATATATCTGCGTCTCTTTTTTCGGAGTAATTTCTTGGTTATTCCGACAATAAATATTATATATATTAGCATGGAGTATATCTCTCTTTATCAAAAGTTTTGTCTTTATCTATGGCGTTAACTAATCAGAACCAACGAGTTCTAACGACTTAAAAAAAATATATGTGAATTTTAATACGGTATAATAGTGCGTACTACTATTTAATAACTTTAAAGAATAGCTTCTGTTGCTACATTGTTGAAACACAGTCCGCCGCGATAGTGAAAAGATTGGGGTTCGTATCCCGATGGTGGCATTGTTTGTGAAATAAATTTTTCTAATATAGACATGTAACAATGGGTGTTTCAACAATGTAGCAACAGAAGCTATTCTTTAAAGTTACAGAAATATATGTTTGCGTCCTAATGGTTCGATTGCGATTTTATTCCTATGCTCGGTATATAATAAAAGTACTATATGAGATAAACATATACTGTATGGGCTATGCCAGGCCTGGGCAAATGGCGGCCCGCGGAAATAGAATGTGAGGACCTTTTTTTTTTTGCTCTCCAAGTGCGGAAATAGAATGTGAGGATCTTTTTTTTGGCCCGCGAAGAAATTTTCGTCAGCCATCCGGCCCGCGGTCAAATTTTCATCACCTATGTGGCCCGCCGATCAAAAGATTTGCCCACCCCTGGGCTATGTGCAAGCAAGTGGAGCCAAGAATTGTTTCCGAATGTCACGTTCGTGGTGGCAAAATAAGAAAACTTGTGCATGGTTCGTTACTATGGTTTTTTGCTCCGTGCTGTGCAGGTCGTGTAGGTTTAGGCTTGACAAGTATGCGCTGTCTTTAAAGCGAACAATGACTTATTTTACGGCTTTCGCTCCACAATTTAACTCAAAACTATTCGTCTATTATGCTGGGTTGCAGAAAGGATTGTCAAAAAAATTGATTTTAAAATATTAACATACATATTTCTCCATATAAAAAGCATAGTAGAGTTTAAAATCGATCCTACTCGAAAAATAATTGATCGATTGAAACGATATTTTTCTTAAACTTTGTACACAGGTATTTAGTGTCGTTTTTTGTAGTTTCCGCTTCGAAACAACTATTTTCTACGCATTTTGGTCAAAATTTACCTTGAAAAGTGGTCTTTTTTGATGTAGAACAATCATAACAATCATTTACTTTTGTGTGAGTACAATCTAATGTTCTAGAACCTAAATAACAGGATTTGAAATCCAGTGGCGGATCCACGTTGAGGGGGGGTTCGGGTTCAAACCCCCCCCCCCTTCCAGAAAATCAAAAATCCCAAATTAAAATCTTACTGCGCGATAAAAAAAAGCTTTTCATGTTTTTCATGAATTCTCCGCAACATTAATTCTGTCGGAGAATAATTGTAGGAACGAATTGTAAGTGAGTTGCCACTATCGAGAGAGAGAGAGATGATTCTGTGCTGCTTTTTGGCGGCCGCGACTTCATCGACTAACTCGTAGTGATCACTCAAAAAACTGCATATCAGTTGGAAAAACATTTTTCGCAAAAGGAGTAAAAATTTTTCAAAACCCCCCCCTTGCCGTAATTCTGGATCCGCCACTGTTGAAATCTATAATTATGATCACAACCTAAGGTCATAATGTCAAATCAAATTTTCAGACAATTCTTTCTGCAACCCAGTATTAGTGTGAATAATGGCCGCGTTGTGTCACTACAAACCTTGCACATAATATTAGATTCATTTGAAAACGTCTTTGGTTATTTAACTGTAAAACACAGTGGGAAGGGGCCAAAGCGGGTACATTTCAAATTAAAACAACCATCAAAATTTAGTATAATATTGTTAACGGAACAACGCGGGTTTTATCCGATGTAAAGCAATTTGAAAGTTTTCAGTTGGCTTGTTTGATTATCTTAACAAAAAGTGTATCGTCGCCCGAGACTCGTTTAATATTAAGACGAAGAAGAAGATTATATGACGACACAACAAATAGCAACAATAATCAGATACAAAATAGTGACGCAACAATGAGTTCATAAAGTAAACAACTTAATTCATTTTATACTATATAACAACATTTATACAGCAACAGCCAGCAAACTTCATCAAGTCATTTCGGCCCGTTTCTCGTCGAGTTATTAAAGTAATGCCGAGCAAGAAGAAAATTTCATGCCGACTGGCATGTACAGGGGATAAGTTCACACGTCAACAGTAATCTATACTAATATATAAAGCAGAAGAGTTTGTTTGTTTGTTTGAACGCGCTAATCTAAGGAACTACTGGATCGAATTGAAAAAAAAAAATTTTGTTGGATAGCCCATTTATCGAGGAAGGCTATAGGCTATATAATATCACGTTACGACTAATAGGAGCGGAAAATCAATGAAAAATGTTGCAGAATGTCGGTCAACATTTTTCACCATATAGTTATATTCAGGTGAAATACCCTAACAGAATATCCTAATATTAGCGGCGTACGTACCCGAATCTCGATTAGCTAAGTTGGTAGCGCGCTCGACTCTTAATCTCAGGGTCGTGGGTTCGAGCCCCACCTTGGACGAATAAGTATGTTTTTAATGTTTTTTTTTTATTTTCTATATTGCTTTTTCTAAGGCTATTATTTAAATTTATTTTAGTTTTATTTACAACTAATTAAAATTAAATAAATCTAAATAATAGCTCATTTGAAAACTATTACAGTAGGTACCTATATATAAAAATAATTTTCCTACAGTGTTTTCAATTAAATATTTATTATATTTTATTAATTATTGATTTAAAAGAAATAATAATTATTACTTAAAAAATATATTTTCATAAAAAATGGAGGTTTGAGTTTAAAATAAGTAATAAAGCAGGGAACTGCCGAAAACTACAAAACATTTAGACCCAACATTCATCTCGGTAAACTAAGATGAATGTGCCTACTCATGTCCCTTCCTTCCCCATTCGTTCTTTTGCACCCGGGTGAAACCGGACGGGACCGCTAGTCATATATATTTAAAATAACAGGTATTTATTATTCTCCTCAAAATTATCGGTATCCCGTCAAATCGTCGCACGACAATTTCTCGCGAGAAAAAATATTCTGTTTACTTGATTCTCTAATTTTTGTAAAACATTTTATAAAATATTTTTTCCATATATTTTTACTTTACTTGTTCATTAGCTGAGTTTTTGGTATATGTACAATTTTTTATTATAATTTTTACAATATATGTCTTTATTTGACTTGATCTTTACCTGTTTTTTATGATAAATTACCCATATTATTAAAAATTGTACCATATCATGCCATAACCTTAAATATGGGGGTTGATACCTGTTATAAAATAAATATAGTTTAAAAAAAACTAAAAAACACGCTTTATATCGAACTGAAAAGTAAAAAAAATTTTTTATAAATAAGCTTAAAACAATAATGAATAAAAAATACTAGTATTATTGTGAAAAAAGCGTGGGGCGTTTTGTTCCACATTTTCGTACATCGAGCGCCCCACGCTTTTTTCACAATAATACTAGAATTTTTTATTCATTATTGTTTTAAGCTTATTTTAAAAAAAATATTTTTTACTTTTTAGTTCGATATAAAGCGTGTTTTTTAGTTTTTTTAAACTATATTTATTTTCCACTTTTTAGTTCAATTTATTGTCAAAAATTTGCCGAAAAAAAAACAATTTTTTTTTCGGGGTGGACGGGATTAGACCCACGACCCGTGATTCCGAGAGTTGACGTCAGCGAAGACCCGTGGCTTAGACCGCACGGGTAACCACTGTAGTTAGTGTTGGCATATTATACTACAGTAATAAACCACTTGCTGTAGTCCAAACGAAGGTTACAAACAAACATACATACATACAAACTTACAAGTGAAGTTAATATAAAGCGTGTAAAAACAGTTATGGATAACAATTTCTAATAGTGATTATCGCGGATAACAGGAATTTATCGCAAAATCACTATTAGATATTGTTATCCATAACTGTTTTTACACGCTTTATATTAACTGTTGTAGCGATGCGAACTGTCGCTGCGGTGAAATGTCGGTTATGAGTTGTCATGCGATGAATATATAGTTTAATACTAAACTAAAAAAAACAATATGTTAAATCGAAAAAGATTCACAAATGCGCGAGATACGAGGTAGTAACCTTAATAAAAAAATATAGTCAGTTAAAAACAATTGAACCGATTTTTATAAAATAATTATGAGACCAACTCAGTAACATTCTAAACAAAATGACGTCGAAATTTTTTAAATCGGTCAACCCCTCGAAACGTTATGGCGGAACATTTTGAAGCCGGTTAAAAAGTAAAAATGTGCTTCGTACTAAATTGTTTATTTTGATCATTGACTGGGTTATAAAGATCATTCTATATATGAAGTGGAGGACTGTAACTTAATAAAAGAAATATCAGCGTCAATTTAAACACTGATAACATCAGCGCATCGCAGAAGAAGTGACGTAACAACTGTATACAACGAGAGTTTATTATCCAAATGAATCTTTTCAGACAAGTCATTTACTTAGGATTATTTTGTTAAAAATACCTCCTTTAAGAACAAAAAGTTCTTACTCCTGTTCAAACAAAAAGTTACAGAGTACAAAACAGGAACGTAGAAATAACAAATCTGATGTCTAAAAATGAATGTTTATTCGTTCGGCTGCTCGGGATCTATGCGCTCCTATACAATTCATCCGATTATGATGAAATTTTAGTGAGTTGTGTTTTAAAGTGTCACTATGGTAGCGCCGAAGGCTCCAATACTGTTGTCGCTGCCCTGTTTCGTCTCAATCGCGTGCGATGCTGTGGGTAGCGGCTTGTATATCATAATTTTAGAATGTCAGCATGAAAGTTTCCATTTTTGTTTGTAGACCAAGAACTCTTTTATAATTAAAAAACAAGATTTCTTACCTAAAACGAATTACTGCAGTTAATTTCATTTACGACGCAATACACGAGTTTTGTTGATGTGGTAGCTATAGAAATGATTAATGAATTACAGAAAATCGTTCCAAATAATGTGCACATAGACCGGGGCTCGTATGCATTTAATAAGGAACGATTTTCGATAATGCATTAATGACTTCCATATATCAATAAAACTCATGTATAGAGGTATATTGGGTCTTAAATGAAGTTCACTGCATATAGTGCGTATGATTTCAACCAATATAATGACTTTACATGTTAAATTTCTCCATTTAACTTACATTTAAAAACCATGGAAACGTTATTTTTTACAGTAATTAATATCAGAGAAACAGTTAATTTCTCCGATTTAACAATTTTAGCTGTTAATTTTGACCCGTCCTTCCACCATATCAACCTGCTCTTCCACCATATCCTAGAGCGAATACAAAATTATCTACATTTTAGAGAAAACCAAAACGTAACGGAAACCTGCGAACAAAAATTGGTTGGAGAAGTTGTCAGTGGTGTACGCAGAATAGATTCTGACGCACATGCGTAGGTGCTGGGGGTTCAATTAAAACCGACTTTTTCTTTAATTTAATAAATGGAGAAAAATAACAAATAATGCTGTTGAAAGAGGTAGGTATGCGAGCTGGAAAAATTATCAATACGAATTACAAGATTTTAATTTAGGGAATATTAATTATTAATTTGGAACTTTCATAACCTCAAAAATAGCATAAATGACAGCTCATCTCATTCACATCTTCACAGGTAGAATAGCCTGGTCTGAACACAGATGTCGTCTGTGCGCGTGATGACGTTTAAAGTCTTTAGTTTTCTAAGATAGCGGTAGCGTAATACGACAGTGAATGACGTAACAAAAAACGTGTCCATAGAAGTAAATGGATGTGGTTTTCCATATGTACATTTTGACGTGATAACGTCTTATAAATTGATGAATCACCAATATTATAAATTGATAAAACACCGGCTGCATGTTCGAAAAAGTGTAACGTAACGTTCCTAACGTTCCTAACGTTCCGCCTGACCCTGTGCGTGCTTTTTGCTAATTTCTCGCTCAATTTAAATCAGATCGGTTTGAAACCAGTCTTAAACGAAAGAGGAGAACATTTTACATAGATTTCGTATAACAGAATTTGCCTAAACAGTTTTTTTATACAAATTTATATAGAAAAATATTTTATACAAATTTATATAGAAAAATAGCTGTATAAATGCAATGTTGTGTAATGCATGGCGCGACGCGGTCGGTTGTCTTTGTTTGCCGTACATGGAAATTAGAAGCAAACGTATGTCTTGTCTTAACATGAAAACAGCTGCATTTCTAATGTTTAATTCAATTTTTTGACATTAGTATATTGTGAAATGCAAAGCCTGCTAAGTTAAGTATTGGAATAACTAATTATTATTAGAACATAATACTTTGTAAGTTGCAAACGTCACTTTTGACATTTCTTATCATTCCGACACCAAGGATAAGCGGATTGAAACCAAATTTTGGGAGGTTTAGGTTATGTATTACGGAATACGTTATCACGTAAAACTATCGTCCGTAAACCGACTTTACAGACAACCATTTTTTTGCTGCGTAATTCATCGTCACATTACGGAGGCGTTATCTTAGGAAACCAAGGATAAATCATAGGTTTCCTAAGATAGCGCTACAGTAGTAACTCTAGTATATCGACCATAATATGACGTAACAAAAAAAAAAAACGTTTCCACAGAAGTAAATTGATGTTGTTATCTCGGTAGCGGCAGCACTACAGTAACGTAAAAATGCCGCATCATTTGCTTCTATGCACACGTTTTTTGTTATGTCTGTAGCGCTATCTTGTGAAACCTAGGCTTTAAGCCTTTCTCTACTTGACTTTGCTATTAGTGATGTGTCCACATGACTCTTTATTGGGAGCTGGCTCCGTGCGCTCCGCTCACTAAAAAGAGTCGCTCAGAGGGAGTCGTTCAAAGGAGCGACACTAGACAGTACGGACTACACAAGAGTGCAGACGGCAGAGGTGTGAACTGTCATCATGCATGCTCAGGAGTCACTTAGCATTGTACAGCACAATACACACACTCAGCTTCTTATATTATTCGCATTTCGGATAAACTATAAAGTATAATAAAAGCTTAACAATAATAATGTTTATTGTAACGATATTATATCTTTGTCAACGACGTCAATGTGAATGGTTTAAGTCACTGTAAACAGTGTGTCATTCAACATTAAACGACTCAGCAAAGATAACTCCGTACGTGCAAAATTCACTAGTGTCTCTGTGCCCTGTGCTGTGTGCGCTCCGTAAATGTGCGAATGCAACAGTACAGAATAGCTCAGTATAGAGCAATGGCGCTTGGAGTGAGTTATTCACAAAAAAAAGATCGACTCGCTCCGCTCCGAGAAAGGAATCGTTCATTATGAACGACTCGCTCAGGAGCGACACATCACTATTTGCTATGGTTGACTAATAATTAATCGTAGATGCGGTGATCCTTGTACCTACTTGTGCTTCGAAATTACACATCTGGTGCGATATGAAAGAGTCGACTGTATTGAACTCGACTATATAATACCGTATTTGTGTTTTGTGTTAATTTGTTTTCCAATTGAAATAAGTGAGCCGTGCTCTAAAGTGATTACGCAAATACAGTATCTTATTGGGTATTATCGCATGTGACAACGTTGTGCGGCGAATGTTCAGTTTGCGTTTTGATTTGATTATATATACATTATGTATTGTGTATAATGCCATTATATCTGCTGACTGCTATGGCAGCCAGTCAGCCAGTGGCGGCGCGTGAACATTTTAAAAGGGTGTACTGCAGGATCAACCATTAGTACCGCCTAGCACGGGTTTGGATTATAAGGGGGTGATTTAAATTACGAATCACATTCATGTTTATGATGTTTTAATTAATAACTTTTTTCAAACTGCGTTGAAAACAAACTAGTATAATATATAACACTAGTCACTACTGCCATAAGCTGCGTGTCGTATATTATGTACGTACGTCGTCAAATGTGTTGACTGAATCAGATAGACTTAAATTTAGCATACGAGGGTGGATTTGCCGCTAGATTTCTTGCTAGATTTGACTATTAGTTTTCAAGCGCTGGTTTTTTTTATTGCTGTTATGTGCTCGCTTCACACGAGACGTCTTTTCAAGCTTTGATTGTTGATGGATCTGGTGCGCGCGCAGTAACAGTTCAAATATAAACACAGAGCAAAACGTGTCTGTTGTCTGACTCTGAGCTGAATGACGCCACGTTGGTTTGTAGGCGTTTGTTCATGTCGTCCACGTGACAAGATACTGATTCATGATTTGGTTCTTACTCAGAGCAAGCAGAGGATCTAGCAAGAAAAATAGACCATGTTCTAATTTTAAAATCTATCTTGTAAGCTAGCAGGCGAGTCCGCAGTCATTTCCAGCTTCGTACCTAGCTTGCCGGCCAGTGAAAATCCAAGCAGTGTTTTCAGCCTCGTGTTATATACGCTTATTTATACTAACGTGCTGACGATAAATGCAGCTCAAATAACACGCTATAACTTGTGAGTTGCACGGTGTACATCAGGACTCTCATGTGCTGCTTCGGAGCACAGAACAACGCCTGTATGCAAGAATGTCCGCCACACAGAACACACACGAGTTTTATGGACTCCGAATTGGTTTCTGTCCGCAGCTCGAATTACCCTTTGGCCGCCCCTGTCTAAAGGCAACTAGCATATTTAATTGGATAAGGATTAATACCATGTCAGTCAAAATTACTTCTCAAATAACTATTTATTTTTGATAATTTTTTGAAAGATAAAAAATGTTACTGCGTGTCACCTCTAGAAGATAGACAGATACTTTCGCGAAACTTTTCAACTTTAACTTAATATTTTTTAAAAAGTCTGTCTTAATTCTATTGTGAAATAAGTAGATACTAATTCAAATCTTTGATTAACGTCTGATTAGAACTCTTCAATAAATAAAATTATCGACCAATTATTCAGACAATATATTAACAAAAAAATATAATTAATACATTAACGTTTCAATCCGGATGTGGACCTTCTTCAGAACTGATCTAAAAAATATAAAAAATAATTAATATTTAAATTCTAATTAGCTTTTTATAAAATCTTTCAAAATTATTAATGATTATCAAAATCCGGATTGAAACGTTAATGTATTAATTATATTTTTTTGTTAATATATTGTCTGAATAATTGGTCGATAATTTTATTTATTAACATTTTTTAGTTATGAATTCCTAAGGAATAATATCTCCGGCGCTATTTCTGGGACACCCTGTGTATTCCAACTCAGTCGGTTGAAAAGCAAGCGGGTGTCGGTCTGTAAAGTTGTGTGATTTACTTCTGCGCTTACATCTTCGTGCTCGGCTACAGATAACAAACTGTTGTCATCGAGAAACGAACTCTACAGAGTCTTACGATAAGTTCAGATTTCTGGGAACAAATTTACGGCTTTCAGATTTATTTATTGCCGAGGCAACCGAAACGGTGATATGCAGTATACTCGAAAAATCAAATATCGGTCGAGTTGTTAACTAAAGACATTTTAAACGTTTAGTTAAGGAGGTTGAGTTGACATTTGTGCGGGGGTAGTGCGGGGAAAACTCTATGCTTATCCACAATCGTCCTAAGTTTATATACGGTTGGCACTTATTCAGAATTTATGTAAAACTTACATGAAATCGGGATTTTTGTATATTTTGTTTAAGAGTATTCGTCCCTGCAAATACCCCTTGCACCCTTCATCTCAAATCTTTTTCCCTCGCCTAAAAACGGTTCGCGCTCTCCCGACGCTATTTTTAAAGTTTTTAAAGCTGGAGGGTTCTGGTAAACGCCAAATAAAAGACAAAGAATCAGACTACAGATCCTTCAGGCGAATTTTTTGAAAAAAAAATTCCTGAAAAAACTTACAACCTTTTGAAAAAAATAATAAGTTACGTAATATTTCACACGTAGGCGAAACTGTTTTTCAAAAAATTCGCCTGAAGGATCTGTAGTCTGATTCTTTGTCTTTCATTTGGCGTTTACCAGAACCCTCTAGCTTTAAAAATAGCGTCGGGAGAGCGCGAACCGTTTTTAGGCGAGGGGAAAAGATTTGAGATGAAGGGTGCATGGGGTATTTGCAGGGACGAATACTCTTAAATTACTTTCTTTCTCGTTACTAGTAGATACAGGGAAAAGTTTTAGTTTTATGGAATATGATATTAGTTTCGGTCAAAATTCACTTTCTTCGTTTTGAGGTATCCCGAATCCAAAAAACATACTTTTAGAAAATTTGTGCGTCTGTTTGTCTGTGAATACGATACAGGTCAAACGGATTGAAAACAAATTTTGGGAGGATATTTTTACGCAAATATGAAGAGCCATATCGTTATTGGGGAAAATCGGCGTATGCACAAAAGAGATATATGCCATAACGTCGTTTTTTATATGCTATACTTTTCATAACGTTTTATTATTCTATTTATTTTTTCAAAAAAATTTGTAAGAAATTTTTTTCTAAACCTTATAGTTTTGGAAATATTTTGAAATAAAAAATAACTCTTATGTTTTGTAGATCTGTCAGAAAGAAATTACCAAGCATGTTTTCATTAATTTTTACACGACGGGGAATATATTATGTAGGTAACCATGCCAACGAATAGTAATTATTATATTTAAAACTAGCCATTACCCGCGTCATGAAACTTTATTTTCTTTATTATATTAGGTATATCAAATGTCAATATTTTTAGAGTTGGAATGGTCCCGTCGCCCAATTGTCATACAGCGTTGCCAGACGTCCCGATTTTGGCGGGACGTCCCGATTTTTAATCATAATTAAATGTCCCGCGCGGGACAGGCTCAGTCCCGCTTTCGGGGATAACTCGGGGATAACTTTAAAAGAAGTTAAATCTTCACAGGAATATCATGAATAAGTAATTCTTATAAATAATTATTCTCTTATTGTAAGTTGCAATTTGTAACACTCACTCCACAAACTATTGTTTGAAACGCCATATTTTTCTAATGAATAAAACTTTTTTGATTTTGATTTATGTTTTTTTTTTTTATTCTGAAGACGAATAAGACGATAAGGTAAATCTGATTTAAAATATTATATTCTTATTAAAATACATTTTCTATGGCTATTTTTGCTATCTATTGTCACGTAAACGTAATTTTAATTCAAATAAAAAGATAAATAGGTAGGTATTTGAAAACTTCTGATTATATACGTTTTTTTTCTACGTCCCGCTTTCGACGAAAGAATCCCGCTGTTTTCATTCAAAGCGTTCCAAACTCCCGACTTGGCAAAAAAAAAAACTGGCAACGCTGATTTCATAGCATAGTTATTTTTAAAATTAATCCTATATCATGTTTTATATTTGATTTTATGAGTTTTCTGTCATTTGATTGCATATATTAAAAATATATTTTGAATATTATTTTTTCAAAAATGAGACTGTTCAAAATTTGAGATATGATGCATATCACAGAGAAGAAATTTTAACAAATTTCAATAATTTTGGATTTTTGACCCAACCTTCTTAAAGAACATTAAACACGTTTATTTTCTATTTAAATTTTTTATTAAACTGTATGAAACATAAAATGTTAAATTCCAGTACCTACATAACTAAATTTCGTCCTGTCAACTAACAAAATTCTAGTAACTAAATATCGCCCTGTAACAAAATTTCACCCTGTAACTCAATTTTGCCCTGTCATCTAGTCGTCGCCTTTAACAAGAGCCAAATTATAATCCAACGCATACACAAAGCACGCTTCACGCGCTGTCATCTAACAAAATACTAGTAACTAAATTTCGCCCTGTTATCTAGATGTCCACTTCAACTAAAGTTCAAGTTTAATCAAACAAACGTAACGTCCCCCCATAAAAGTGTCGCTCCAATTGCACGGTTTTACTCCCAAACAAACGCACCATTAAAGTCTTCATATCAAAACAGTTTTAATTATGCACTCTAGCTGTTTTAATAGAGTTCAGTAGAATAAGTAGTGTTTGCAGTCAGTGTTAAAAGCGGATGTGACGTCATTTTAGATTATGTCAGAGTTGAAATTAAAGACGTAATTTAACTTTATGGCGTGCAAAGTGTTGAAAGATGAGAACACCACCGTTTCATAGTTTTATCCCTGTTTTTCCCGATCTCCTATATCCTCCAGTATTTTCCTTTTTTTTTATATCGCATTCTGCATTGTTTCTTTTCTGTTATAACAGGCTATTTTTGCAAAGAATGTAGATTTGTAATGGTGTTCATTCTTTTCGCAATTTTCGATGTGACTTCATTTTCCAAACGAATTATTAATAAGGAAACATTCGTTTTGAAAAAAATATTTTGATTTGAAATATCTAATGGCGTGTTTGATTGGGAGTAAATCCGTGCAATTGGTGCGACACTTTCATAGGACGACGTTACGTTTTTGTGCACTGGATTAAACATAGCTTTAGTTAACTGAAGGCGATATCTAGATAACAAGGCGAAATTTAATTACAAGTATTTCGTTAGATGATAGCGCGTGACGCTTCCTTTGTGTATGCGTTGAATTATAACTTGGCTTTTATTAAAGGCGACGAGTAGATGACAAGGCAAAATTTATTTAGAGGGCGATATTTAGTTACTAGAATTTCGTTAGTTGACAGGATGAATTTTAGTAGATGAGGGGGTAAAATCTAGTTACAGGGCGATATTTAGTTACTTATAGAATTTTGCTTCACATCTGGCAAGCGCTCCACGACGCGGATCACATTTTTTATAATTAGGTGAGCAATAGATGAATTCTTGTCTGTTAAAGTTTGTATATAAATGTACAAATACCTAAAAAAAGCGAGTGTGCTTTAGACCACACATAGTGAAGTAAAACTTCTTCCTGCCATAATTATTTTAAATATATTTATTAAGAATAATGCGTAAATACCTCAGATTTGCTCATGTTAAATTCATAAACGAACAATAATATGCAGTCGGTTCGTCTCAAATATAACACACAATATAACCTCACTCTGTAGCACATATCTACAAAGACGAAATGTTTAAAATATAATTTTTGATTAATTAATAGGCAAAATATGTATATATATTTATTAGCATAATTTATAATACATTTAAAAGGATTTATTAACTAACCTACATTATTTCCCGTTACAAAATGCAGCAAAATTCGATGAAATATATTTTTGATACAAAAACAATTGTTTTCATTTTAAACGTCAAATAGTTTTCAAAAAAAAAAAGAATTTCGATTAATGCTCCGTATTTGTCGCACTCACTAACTTATATCTCTCTCTCAACTTCCAATATACCAAACTTAACTCTCTCTCTCTTACTATCTTCACTAACTTATATCTCCCTCTCAACTACCGTTCGCCACGAACGATCACGTTGGCTTTGTCCGATGATGCACTTCCGTAAACGCTTTCGTCAGGCATTTACCAGCTTACTCCCCAAGTCAAGCGTGCCTAAAGAAGTTTTACTTCAAAACCCGCATAAAATAAAAGACGGAGATTCCTTTTCTATTTTATATATTGGTACTGATATCTAGTAGGCAGCGGATGAGTAAGTTAAAAATCGAGTGCCGAGTATACATCTTGCAGTTATCTTATCTCCCCTACCGAATCTCGTAACCGAAGAGTTATCGGCCGCCAGGACACAGTACATTGTACAATATGTAAACCAACCACACATAGTTGGCGGCGCTATAACCTTCCGGTTAATTAAAGTTGTGCCAACATAATACACCAAGCCCTTGTTCGAATTATCAACGACGCATCTTTGACAGTGTCGCGTTACTTTTGATATACAGACTGTCTCACGAATTGCGACTGCGACACGACAAGGAAGGGTATGGTGTTTATCAATCTATATATTATGTGACTGTGGGGGGAGGGGGTTGCTAAATTATGAATCACATCCATGTTGTAATTATTAACATTTTTCAAACACTGTTGACAACAAAACTTTGATTAACGTCTGAATAGAACTCTACAAATAAATTTATTTGAACTGTTGATAACAAACTATACACTGTAACACTAGTCACTTATACCCATAAGCCGTGTGTCGTGCATCATGTATATGTATGTACGACACACGTACGGCCGAGTCAAAGTCGTCAAAGGTGCTGAGTGAATGAGATAGATTCAGTGAACACTTCTAGCATATGACAGAGATAAATGCTTATTTGCACAAATGTGCTGACGGTAAATGCAGCTCAAAGCCGATCTTAATAACACGCTATAACTTGTGGGTCAAGAGTTGCACGGTGTGCACCGGGGGTATCTGATGATGACGTTTCATGTGCTGCTTCGGAGCGCAGAACAGCGCCTTAACGCAGAATACAAGAGTTTTTTGTGTAACCGTTGGTTGTGTAACTATTATACCATTTCGTAACGCATTAAACATTGGTTAAATATGAAAAATATAATTTGTTCTAGAATTATGAAGTACCTAAGATTTTGGCTGTTCTGCAGCTCTGCAGCGCTCATAGAGGAACCGCCACTGTCGTGTAGTAAAATTATAAGCGATGTTAGTGCGCGTATAATACAACCTTGTTCAAGGTCATGGAAATGGCTGACAAACATCAAAGAATCAAAGTTTCGACAGTCGGGTGAATGTATTTCTACACTGAAAGCGGGTCAGTAGCGTTTCCTTTTCCATATTCTCTGTAATGGGGCAGGTCTAGGTTGATTTCACACTTCGTACTAATTAACAAAAGTCCCTTTGTAATGAGATATATTACGACGTGACAAGTAACATTAGACTCTGTCCGCTCTTTTGTTTTCTGACGCTTCAATTGTTACAGTCGTATGTTTAATATGACCGCCGACGTGCCACCTAACGGCCGTAATGTAAACTACTGGATCTCAGCATTAAAACCGACATCATGCAGTTAATTATACGAACCCTTAAGAAGGATATTAATCACGTGACTTTTTCATGACCTTCTAGATTGTGGAACAACGTTCCGCTTCAGACTTAGTTTTATATATCCTTTCTGGTAAACTTTTACTTGTTTTCAAAACTTAAAAACAGTAAATCCGTGATAATTCACAATCTGTCACGGGTAATTAAATTAGAAACTAATTATTAATTATTATTTTTTTTTTATATTTTTAGATCCGTTCTGAAGAAGATCCAAATCCGGATCGAAACGTTAATCGTTTAATGTATTATTGATATTTTTTGTTAATATATTGTCTGAAAAATTGGTCGATAATTTTATTTATTGAAGAGTTCTAATCAGACGTTAATCAAAGATTTTAATTAAATTATGAATAACGTCCATGTTTTTGATGTATTAATTATTAACTTTTTTCAAACACCAAACTAAGTACACACTGTAACACTAGTCACTACTGCCATAAGCCGTGTGTCGTCAATTATGTATGTGTATGTACGACATACGTATACCGCCGAATCAAAGCCATCAAACGTGTTGACTGAATGAGATAGATTCAGATGGAAACTTCAAAATAGATTTGTACTAATGTACTAAGAGTAAATTCAGCTCAAGGCCGATCTAAATAACACATTAAATTAAATATGGCGCCCTCTAGAGTCTAGAAGACATAGTCATCAACTAAATTTTTTTTTTAATGACTCTGTGTAGGGTATCAAATGAAAGGGCTTAATTAGCACATTTCAAAAATATATACATTGTTAGCTGTTGCTCGTGGCTTTGCTTGCTGGCACCCTATAATTGGGAATAATGACGAAATTATAACCACAAAATAATTTTAATAAAAACTAAAACCCAACTATTGAAAAATCATGTTGTAAAAATATGAAACAAGAAAATAGCCGTAGTCGTATGCCACCTTATATAATTATATGGTCATATAAGTACTCTCTAGATGTATTGCGTGATGCGCTTTGCCCTAAAGCAGTGTTTTTCAATTTTTTTGATGGCGCGACCCCTTCAGTATGAAAAAAATATTTTGGGACCCCCTACCCTCCGCTGTTCCTAACCAGTAGGTATAGTGTAGTATGACTATTTTTCTGTGGCGGCTCGTGGATTTTTCATTTAAGGAGACTATAATCATATAGTGTACAGAGGCCCCAGGGACAGTATAGTATGTCGCCAGACAATAGTATATTATACCACAAGGGCCGAAAGTGTGATATTTTTGCCCCGTGGCGCGAAGGGCAAGGTATCACACTTTCGATCAATGTGGTGTATACTCTTTTTCTTCATATCTCGGTCGTAAACACGCTTATTAAATACATTAATTAACTAATTACGTAAAAACACGCACATAAATTCCAATCAAGAAGCTTTGAGGTTATACGTAAAAAACAAGAATGACAGCCGTTGGCGACTATTACCTAAAACGTAAATAGGGTTGCTATGGAAACGACATCTAAACAACAGTTGATTGGTTGTTGCACATACCGCTAAACTAGCGGTATGTGCTTTATTATCGCTTTGTGCGTCAGAGCTGACTTTCGTTCATATAAGAAGTTATATCTAAGTTAATTTCACACGAAATCCATTCAAATTGAAGCTTTTTGAAAAGAGGAGATTCTAATCTATACAATAGAACCATTTTTAAATCAATTTGAGTTCATAAATACTATTAAAATTGTAATTGAAAATCACAAACAGCAGTTGTCGGTTGGTCTGTACGTATGTACGTACGTATGTACGTCACGACTCTACAGATCGCAATTTTGGTCGGATTGCCTTGGGTTATATTTTATTCACTTTGTTTACTATCAGACCAGAACCCTATTTAAATTCACTAAAATGTGTTCAGTAGTTTAATTTTTATAAACAGTTTTATTTTTTATTATTTTTGACAGCTAAAAGTTTAAAAACAATTTGTAAATATAGTGTAATCCATAAAACAAGTGCTACACTTGTATACCGTGATAACACCACTTCTGTATTAGGCCGCCGTGGCGCAATGGTTATGCCGTTGGATCCCCAAGGGCAAGGTCCTGGGTTCGATTCCTTACGAAACCATTGATATATTTTTTTTCTTTTTTTTCTTTTTATTTTGTTTTATTTTATTCCACTTGATATTAATTATATATTATATTATGTATAGTTCTTAATTTTTTTTATTTTTGCAAACTTAAAAAAAAAATTTTTTCAATTTATTTCTTTAAATTTTTAAATCTTTTTAAATTTATTAAAAATATTTTTTAATTGTTATTTTTTTATCATACAGTGGAAAACTTGCGGGATGTGCACTTTTGGTTTTGCCAACTATTTTCGCTTTACTACCGCCCGAACGTATGAACTTCCTGTATTGTAGGGTATAATCCCACCAAGGAGTAAATGTTAGACTTTTTGCCTTAAAAAAGTATGCACTTTCGATTGAGGTATGAAGAAAAATCTTTGAATTTTTCAAGATCAAATTTAGAGAAACAAATAATAGGATCTGCTTGGTCAGTTAACAATATTTCGCTATAGACTTTCATTTCAGTAAATACTTTATACGATCGCTTACTACCGTTAAAACGTATTGTTTTATGGTACGTGGCACACGACCATAGCCATTTTCTTGTTTCATACTTTTTAGAGAGTGATTTTTCAGTAGTCGGGTTTTAGTTTTTGAACTTACTTTTTTTTAATAAGCAGTTGTGGACACACTTTTGTCTGCGACTGTATACCTCATTCATTCTTAAAACTGAAATATACTGTTTTTCAACAGAATCGTTTCCTGCAGGTTATATTTGCATTTTTCCGCCTTCTCCTCGTCGACCTCTAAATAGATGTTATTTCGATACACAAAAAAGGGAGACTGTTTTTTTTATCTTTGTATGATAACACGCACTTTCCATTTTCTCAAAGAATCCGATAATAAAATAAAAAAAGCTCAGATAATATAAACAAGAAAATCGGATGTTTTTGTTTGTTGATGTACGATCTAGAGACATACGAAAATATAACCGTATATCCACTTCATGATCTCGTGTCGTGATATCTGAACACGACTCGAGTTATTTACGGGGGACTTCTCTGACACACGCACGTATCCACCGCCCGTACGTGTATACTAGGGCCTGTCAAACAGTACACGCGCCACAGAAACATCTAAACACAATTTATGTTGCTGTTAGAGATGGGCAGGTCCGAGATTTTTGAGGATGCAGGTCCGGATATGCATCCAGCTCTTCGGATCTGCATTCTTGTTACGTGTCCGCCGGACCTACCAAGCGATGTGTATTGTATGTCGGACCTGTACAGTGTAGGGGAGAGAGGGGGAATGGCGCTCACTGGGTAATGGCGCTCACCTCTGTAACTCTGTCAAAAAGAAAGGCAGCAACACGTCCCGTCGCGTGAAGCGCGAGGGGAGGGGGCCTTTAATAGACAGCGATGCAAACGGACAGTCAGCTCGCGTCATGCGACTGTGAAGAGCGTTTCTTCGTTTGCGGCCGCACTGATCTAATTTTTAATTAGGTGTTTTTTGTCGGTAAGTCCAAAACCTTAATGCTTATTTAATTACTAATTTTACTTTTCTGCCAATAAACTATTCTATTTTGTGATATTGCGATCAATCTTCAACAATCGTGTATGATTTTTTTTAAAATTTCAAATAAATTACAAAACGACCGGTTGGGGTTATACCGCTCATCTGAGCACAATTACCCCTTAGTGACTTATTTTTTTATTGTTGTAGATAGATATGCCAAGAAATCGGCAAAGAACCACCGCTAAAGCGGCTTGGACCGAAGAAGCCCGTTTCCACCCAACAGCAAGAAACCGAAATTGCTGAACAAGTTAATTTGCTGGGCTCGCTATATTATGGACTCAATGTTGTAGATTTGCGTAAACTTGTTTATAAATTTGCTGAGCGCAACAATATCAAAAACAATTTTGATCAAAGCAGCAAAACAGCCAGATTGGATTGGGTACACTTCTTTATGAAACCCTGAGCGGCATTACCCAAAGTCAGGGGCAATGCCACTCAAACATGTTTTTTTAATAATGTTTTCCTACTACTAGTAGGTGAAAGATATATGCTTTTGTTGTTAAATTGTTGATTACTCGATAATTAAAGACTTTGTTACTCTTGTTAATTTTGATTTATAATAAATAATTTAAAAAATACACCATGTTTTCCTTAAGTGAACGCCATTCCCCCGTCCTACCCTACATGTTACGGTCAATGTCGACAATGCCCGAGCCACATCGGGCAATGTCCGAAATCGGACAAGGTTCAAAAAATAGATTTTTTATAAAAATGAAACGCTGACATTTGATTGTATCTTTATCATGATAAGTTAACATTAACGCTTTATGGAATTTTTATCACTGATGTCAACTATGGAAGAATATATTTTTCAGCTTTCTATTACAATTATTGATGATTGAAAACACGTATAATTTATTTATTTTTTATATGATATGAGCAGTAAACAATATATTATCTCAATGCATTAAATTTCAGAACTCGCATTTATTCCAGCAAAAATCAAAATCAAAACTATACGGATAATTTATTTATACACATTTTATTTATTTTAATAAATGCAAATATGCTTATTGCTAACTGATCTACTCATAATCTTCTTATTACTCAAATACAAAAACATTCCATTTATTACAAAATTCGGCTTTATAAGACGTTGGTAAGTTTTAGCGGTCATTCTTTTTAGAATTCTCGTAATAGTCGGTCGATTTTCAGTGAGTTTCAATTCTGTTTCATTCACGTGCTTATAAAATATTTTGTTCAAATTTGTGTTATTCAAGACACTATTTGAAAGCTGAAAAATATATTCTTCAATACTTGACATCAGTGATAAAAATTCCATAAAGCGTTATAACTTATCATGATAAAGATACAATCAAATGTCAGCGTTTCATGTTTATAAAAAATCTCTTTTTTGAACCTTGTCCGATTTCGGACATTGCCCGATGTGGCTCGGGTATTGTCGACATTGACCGATCAATGTCGACATTGCCCGGGCATTGTCGACATTGCCCGTATTCCGGACATTGACCGTAACATACATACTGAGTACATAATATTCAATTGTGTCTCCCTCTACAACTGTCGCTCGAATGATTTTCATACCAACTCCGGCCACAGTTCCGACTTCTGCTGTGATCTGCTCGTTTAAAACCAGGTTCATCGGTCTAACAGCCAACAGGTCCGTGTACGTAACAGTTCCAAAGGCTGCTCATCTGACTCTGAGTCGGATGTGCATCCATCCAACTCACACAGTCGATACAGGTCCGGACCTGCATCCATCCGGATCTACACATCTCTATGTCCAATAATACATTACTTGAAAAAACATCCACTTTTAAATTTCTCGGTGTAACCACTTCTGACACGCTACAATTGACCAATCATGTTTCAAACTTATGTTCCAAACTTTCTAAATCTCTATTCGCTCTGAGAAAAATTCATTACAGCTGTCACGACTCGAACCTTTGCCTCACAACTTATTATGCATACTTCTATCAGCATATTAAATACGGAATCATGTTTTGGGGTAGCAGTGCATCCGATCTCCATAGAGTATTTTTAATGCAGAAAAAAGCTATAAGAATTGTTTTCAATCTAGGCTTTCGTGACAGTTGTAAAAATTGTTTTAAGGCAAATCAAATATTAACAGTTCCATCTATTTACATTTATCACTCTCTATGTCATTTGCAGAAATTTGTTACTAAATATCCAACTCACAGTACAATACATAGCTACCAAACGCGTAATAAAAACTCAATTATTCTTCCGAAACCAAATCTTAGTCTTTATCAAAATAGCCTTCTTATAGAACTGAAGAATTTACCTTTTCTTAAATTTAAAAGGGAGCTTAAATCATTTTTAATTAAAGCTTGTCTATATTCAGTACAAGAATTTTTTTTAAATTAATTTTAATTAAGAAATTTATGACGAACTCCTGCTGTATAGCTATTATGGACAATAAATTTATCTATCTATCTATCTAGTTGCCGTATTGCTGTAGGGTCAGCGCACAAAGTAAAACTTCTTTTGGCACGGTAGGGTAAAATTGGTTTATTGAGATTGAAAATGTAACGAACGTGTCGCTATGCTAAAATCGGTTCAAAAATGCTAGAGAGATATTAGGTAACATTCAGAAATCCAGAGGTCGTTACCATGGTTACCATGGTGTACGTATACAGTAACTTAAAGACAAAATCGCCGAAGTATGGTTTCAATGTGACTCCTGAAATGTTAGACAAGGTGAGACAAAGTTTTTATAACCGATTAAGCCACTGCTTAATTCAAAATGGAGGCTTATTTGAACATTTGCAATAATTTTTTGTTTTTTATTTTAACATTATTAATGAAAAAGATATTTTTTTAATAAAAAAATATTTCATTAATAAAAATGAATTCATTTAAAATTGAAGAATTTATTTTAAGGAGGTTGAGCCGTTTTACGAACATAATGAAAAAAATCTGAAATAAAGTTTTTTTAATAGATTTTTTTATGATAAAATTTTCTATAAAAAATTCAAAATATTTTTTTTTGCAAATAACCAAATAATGCCAGCAGTTTCGAAAACTAACTTTGTAAAGCATTGATGTCTTACGCATATTTTAATATTTTTTCCAATTTAATTAGGAGACTTTTAATCAATAAAAAAAATTATTAAACCTTAGCACTTTTCGATTTTGGACTTTTATTCTTGACAGTTTTAACAATTTTAACTGAATTTTTAATTTTTTAATGATTTAATTTTAATTTTCACTAGGTACTTCTAATTTATTTTTTTAATTATTTACTGCAAAAAATATGTAAAATACAGATATTTACTTAAATTTATTTTTTTTAACCTAACTTTGTACATAAAATTCAAAAGTTAGTCCATTAAGTAAAATTCTGAAATAATTAATTATAATTAAAAAAAAAAATTTATTTATGCCTTTATGACAATGATTTATTGGTATCATCGACTTATAACCTTTTGTAAAAATTTATTATGGAAAAGTTCCCATTTAGAATTCGACTTATTTTTGATTGAGACTGTAACGGATCAACCTCCTTAACTGATTTTTCTAATTATTTATAATTATTGTTATAAAATAATGGTTAATCAATAGTCAGGGTTACCCTGGTACCCATTCTCATATGTGGCCAAAGTAATCGTTTATTCTAACTAATTTGCACAATGGAGTTTTCCGTATGTTCGGTTTTCTGTGGTACACTCTGTATAAATAATCTATTTATAAGTCCGTTAAAAACAACTGAACCTATTTAAAAAAATATTTATGGGATCAATCCGTAAACGTTCTGATCAAATTCAAAAGTTGCGACTGAACCGACATAAAAATATACATGACGAATTGATAACCTCTTTTTTCTAAGGCAGTTAGAAATAAACAGAATTTAGTGTTATTGAAACTTAATTTCAGATTACGTAAAGGCGAATTTATTCTTTATTCAAACCCGTTCTTCCACCAGATATACCCGCTCTTCCACCACATCAGTTATTTTAATAATTGGTTTATTTAAGAACATAGGTACACCGTACATGAATAGCTTTAATTACAGGCAAAAATCTAATCTGTGAGGACAATTTTAAAAATCAAATATATATATCCGTACTTTTACCATAAAAGTTAGTAATTTTTTTTTAATCTATATCTATACTAATATATAAAGCTGAAGAGTTTGTTTGTTATTTTGTTTGTTTGTTTGAACGCGCTAATCTCAGATACTACTGGTTCGAATTGAAAAATTTTTTTTTTGTTGGATAGCCCATTTATATGCTATATTATAATATTACGGTATGACCAATTGGAGCGGAACATCAATGAAAAATGTTGTGGGATCTACCTCAAAATTAGTCCGTTCGACAAATATTATCAGGTGAAATGCCTTAACTATATATAGCGCACGACGGTTGCAGGTCGAATAGCTCAGTCGGTAGAGTGCAAGATTCCTAATGCCAGGGTTTTGGGTTCAAGCCCCATGTCGGCGAATATATATTTTTATTGTTTTTATTTTCGACATTGCTTTCTTCTAAGGCTTACATTTAATTTTTTAAAATTTTATTACGACTAATAAAAATTAAATATTTATTATATGTCTTGAAAGAAATTTTATTACTTAAAAAAAAAAGTATATATAGGTATACTGCTTTTTAACGACAAAAACTTTTGAACGGTAACTCCGATCATTATATAAAGTTTGGACACAACATTCATCTCGGTAAACTAAGATTAATGTGCGTACTCATGTCCCTTTCTTCCCCATTCATTCTTTTGCACCCGGGTGAAACCGGGCGGGACCGTTAGTTTCCAATATACTACGGGCCAGCGACATAGAGAAAGTCTTCTTTAACTGATGATGTTTTTGAAAAGTGTTTCTAGAAATTCCAATAATATTAAATTTTCACATGAAGGTGTTGGATTCGAATCCCGGCGGGGTATATATCAGCAAAAAATGCACTTTCGATAAAATAGTTGGTTTCAACCAAAAACAAACCGAAAATTTCTATCACTTTTGTATTATTTTGAAGTATACTAGCTTACAAAAAATATTTTTGTTTTTGGCACATAAAAAAATGTTAATTGCTTGAAGTAAACACTAAACCTTGAACTTTAAGTGCTTTATCTTTATTTTTATACTTTATACATTATACAGCCTCTAAAAAAAGAACAAAGTTTCGATTAAAAAAATCACCGCCGGTCGAATTTCAGTTTACAGTTAGGATGCCCTTTAAAATGTTTTTACAGCAGCCATTTTGGACGTCATCCAAACTAAACGATAAAATATTTCTATAATGAAAGCAACAAAGGTATTGTTGATCTACAAACTCGATATAAATATAGATATATAATTTTAGGTTAGGTAGCGTTAGTGGAGTGTTGTTCACTTGTTCGCGTCCATGTTATGGAACCCAAGGGAGAATTCAACTGTCAAACGCCACCATTTATATAAGAGTTTTATATGTAGGTAGCTAAGACAGCAAGAAAGAATGATTTATCAAAAATGTAAGGTACACTCGTTGGTACAGTCAACTGTATCTACCAACTGCTTTTGCGTGTTTTTTTTTATGTACGTATATCATCATAATAGATTTATAACCTCACAGAAATGTATCAAGTCTTTTAGTGTACATAGTAAAATTATTAATATACAAATGATAACTGCTATTGTCTGTTATTATATTATGACCCATTGTTGACGTTATAATAGAATATTAGAAAAAAATATTATTCAAGCAATGTTCCACAGAAATTATTTCAAATTTCCCTGACAATTCCAAGTTTTTCATATATTATAATTTTCCATGATTTGAATATCTTATTTGTATGATCGAGATATTTAAAGTTTTAATTTTTTTGTACTTTTCTGTATTTTGACGAGATAACGTCTTATAAAGTGATGAAACACCGGCTGCACGCACGAAAAAGAGTAACGTTCCGCAAGCGAGAGCGCGATATAAGCGATAGTCTCTCTCTTCTCGCGTGACGTCAGAGAGTAGTGTGCGTTTAACATTTTTTTCGGCTGTTCCACCGAAAGCTACATCTGACAGATGGCCAGATAAATTATACGGCTTGTTAACAAATAAGTATATAATATATATACATTCTTTTAAATGTCTTTTATAATTGCTTAAAAATATGTATTTTGCTTTGGTTGATCAAAACAAGTTATTAGTCGGTAAAAATATAGTTTGACAGTTACTAAAATTTAGGTTATGTATTATTAAATATGATATTCGAGCGGAATACGTTATCACGTAAAACTATCGTCCGTAAACCGACTTTACAGACAACCAATTTTTTTTCAATTAGAAATTGAGCATCAAAACAATTTTTTCGTATTTTTTCAAGCATACAGAACTTTATCTCTTAAACTAATGATGGTACGGTAAACCTTTCTTTTTACTGTACGATCATTAGTTAGAGATATCGATGGTAAAAAACCAAAGGTTACTTTTTACTTAATTGCCCATATTTCAGCATAGTCGCATAGCAAACAAAAAAAAATTCCAAATTGTAGCTTGAACACCAGGCTCAATGACCAAGTATTCATGAAGCTTGGAAAAGCTTTTATTCGAGTCTGAAGGCAGCTTTAAAACTACAAAAAATTTTTAAAACTAAAAATTTTAAACTCCAAAATGTTATTTTTCCGTGATATTTTGTAAAATTCCCTGATATTTCCAGATTGCATTAAATTCCCTGATAATTCCAGGTTTTCCAGGTCTGTGGCCACCCTGTATTACCGCCGGAATACAAAACTATCACGGCTGATAAATTATCATTTATTCTAAACTGACATATCTAATAAACAATCTACTTTCACTCAACCGAGAGCTAAGACTAATAATGATTCAAAGATGATTGTGTAATGAAACTATTAATTTAAATAATTAATATTACGTATACTTCTTTTAAAACAAAAACGTACTCAATTTTTGTTTTTACAATGTTTTTGGCCTTGAGAAATACCTATATCGTGCTATTGTTTTAAGAATTTGACATTTGACGCTATGCCATCTGGTGACAGAAAATGAAAGTATAGCTACGCGCGTGGTTCAGGGTTACTCTGTGCCTTACCGTTAAATATTTAACGCAAACAGTTCAAACATCAAAACATTTCACCAAACGAAAAAACAAGCGTAGGTATGTACTGCGATTTTTCGACGGATGCTCGAAAATTGGTGTCTAAACTTTTAAGAACAATTTTTTATGGGTAGTCGGCAGTTTCGTGTCTCGGCTCTAATGTAATGTGTTTGCTCAATCACAAAGAGTGCAAAGAAAAAAGGTGAGATTTAAGACCGCACTTCTAATAATAGTTTTATCTGAGTGTATTGTTAAAAATATATAATGTTAAAAAGATTATGGGATAAAAAAAGACACGCATCGTCCTGAAGAAATTACTCCCTGAGCTCTTCATACAATGTATTTGTTGATGAAAGTAGAAGAAAGTGGCCGCATATTCGCTGGATCCTACGTGAGCTTATGTACAGGCTGTCGCAGAAAATAATTAAAAAAAAAAACAAAATTTTATAAAACGAGGAAAATCAAAGAAAAAACAAGTTATTGCATCTATTACTGTCAAATGCTAAAAGTGTTCACTGATGCTAGGTTGCAGAAAGGGTTGTCAAAAAATTTGATTTGACAATGATCTTAGATTGTGCCAACACATTTTTCCCCATATGAAAAACATAGTAGTAGTGATGTGTCCACATGACTCTTTATTGGGAGCTGGCTCCGTGCGCTCCGCTCACTAAAAAGAGCGAGTCGTTCAAAGGAGCGACACTAGACAGCACGCACTACATAAGAGTGCAGACTGCAGAGGTGTGAACTGTCATCATACATGCTCAGGAATCATGTAGCATTGCACAGCGCAATACACACTCAGCTCTGAGCTCATTTTAATACGATTCTGATCTTAATATATTATTCGCATTTTGGATAAACTTTAAAGTATAATAAAAGCTTAACAATAATATTGTTTATAGTTACAATACTATATCTTTGTCAACGACGTCAATGTGAATGGTTTAAGTCACTGTAAGCTTAGTACTATTACATTTACAGTGTGTCATTCAACATTAAATGACTCAGCAAAGATAACTCCGTACGTGCAAAGTTCACTAGTGTCTCTGTGGCCTGTGCTGTGCGTGCTCTGTAAATGTGCGAATGCAACAGTACAGAACAGCTCAGCACAGAGCAATGGCGCTCGGAGTGAGTCATTCACAAAAAAAAGAGCGACTCGCTCCGCTCCGAGAAGGGAGCGACACATCACTACAGAGTAGAGTTTTAAATCGATCCTGATCGAAAAATAATTGATCGATCAAAACGATATTTTTCTTAAACTGTGTATTCGTGTATTTAGCATTGTTTTTTGTACAGTTTCCACTTCCAAACCACGTTATTCTACGCATTTTGATCAAAATTTAGCTTAAAAAGTGGTCTTTTTCTATACAGAACAATCATTTGAAGGAGTACAATCTATTGTTCTAGAATCTAGATGACAGGGAGTTTGAATACGACATTAAACTGCTCCTGATGATGTATAGAAACTGTAATTATATGATTTTGACAATCCTTTCTGGAACCCAACATTAATCTTTCTCATTCGGTCAACATCTTTGACGACTTTGACACGGCAATACGTATGTCGTACATATACACACGGCTTATGGCAGTAGTGACTGGTGGTACAGTGTATATTGTAGTTTGTTGACAGCAGTGTTTTTAAAAAAGGTAATAATTAAACATCACAAACATGGATGTGATTTATAATTTAATTATCCCCCCCCTATTTCTAGCCCGTGTTAGGAGGTACCTTCGGTTGGCCCAGCAGAACTCCCAACACTTACGCGCGCCGCCACTGAACAAAACAAAACTTTTGATCTAACGACCACACCCTGAAGATATTCGGCGACGATCGCATTTCGGAACGCCTGTATATTTGCGCGTAAGTGTATTAGGTCAAGACGTAATATTCGTCACTGCAGAAGAACAATGTCGGCTGTTATACCGACTGGAAAGAAAAGGGCCCCGGTAAAAGAAATGAAAACAACAAAAACTAACAACTCGTCTCAAGTTCTTTTAATGTAACAAGCCATGCGATGCGATTCGGTTTTTGAATCGTTCAGTTGGTAACAGTTTCTGGGGGAATTTCACTAGAACAATAATTATTAATAAATTCAATCTAAAATTGAACTACACTTTAAAATTGAGATATTTGTGTTTGTGATGCAACATCGCCCGTTTGGACTTCATGGTCAATCTATAGTAAACGCTGCCCCAATCGTTCCAAACTGCTCAGGCGTAATGACATTAGTTGTCGAGCGTCTTTAATCTATAATCTAATCTAACCAAACAGTCGACATGGTTAATAATTTCTAGGAATATTATATTAATTAATAATAATAATAATAATAATAATAATAATAATAATAATAATAATAATAATAATGCGTTTAAAGTCCGTTTCTCGACTTTATGTCATAACAGACATTCGCACCATTACTATTTTCCATCTATCACACTTCCCGTTAATTTCTACATTTTTAAACTTCCACTTAATTAATAGCAATGGGCGAATGAAGGAATTTTTAGGAAGTTAGGATAAGGTAGGCAAATTTTGAGCGTAGGAGTTTGACATGGCCTTGAAGGAACCATCTCAATATTTATCTGGAATTATTGAGATAAACCATGAAAAACCTAAACAAAATGGCCGGTACAGGAATTACCGTTTCTCGGCGAGAGGCAGTAGGAAAAACTCCCAGCCACATCTGCCTCCACCGGGATTCGAACCCGATACCTCCCGAATGCGAGTCTAGTGCTCTTACCACTACGCTACACGGAATATTATATTATAGTAGTATTAGTACAACTGAATATGGCTTCAATTAAACAATGTTTTGCATACGTATGCAAAAAAAGTAAAATAAATCTTAAGCGTTCACGAACAAAACTTCTGGGAACACGTTTTCCGTCCAGATGTCATATAAACTAATCCACAAGAAAACTAAAATACAAGCAGAGTTTTCTTTACCATTATATTTATTAGTTGTACCCGGCCACGCGTTGCTGTGGCTGTTTGCGTATGTTGCTGTTACGTTCAAAAATGGCGCTCCCGTTACGGTAAAATATTTAGTATAGCCAATGTTGCTTTAACGTCCAACAGATGGAGCTATGTGGCGTTGTTTTACAAATAAGGCATAAAATAAACTATACTCATCAAATGAACGCAATGGTAAGCGACACGTTGCCTTAACGTATTCAATAGAATCAATAGATGACGCTCCCGATGCGGTAAAATATTTAATATTACGAGTTTTGCTTTAATGTCCAACATATGGCGCGTCCATATAATATGCTGGATGGCCCTTATCCTTCCAAGTTGACAATAAGATGGGCAATGCACCTTTTTTTTTAACTAAATTGGGTTTTTAAGCATCCGCAATTTTCATTTTTTACGATCTACTCACGAGTTACAAAAGCCTAGAAGATAAATGCACCGATTAATAATCCGACCGTATTTAATCTGGATCAGAAACTCTGAGGACAAATACTTCAATTGTCTTGTGCCACAAATAACAAATTTTAGCATGCTTACGTATGAATCGGGTTTCATCAGAACTACTCGGCACTGATCGGAGAAATAGCTTGCCCAAAAAGAATATTTACTTCTGAATTCAATAAGAATGTTTTAATTAATGATTCCATGTGTTTGATAACTTTAAGTATGGAAATAATATATTTTAAATATTTTCAAAAATTGTGCATAGGTATAGGTACCCTATTATAGAAAACGCAAGTCAGTGGAAAGTTCACAACGAAATGAACGCAATAAGCCTAAAAAGTCCAGTGCCGGGCGAATGCGAGAGCTACGGCAGCGTTGAAACAGAAATGAAAAAACCCAAACGTCTACGGATCACCTGCAGGAGATACAGGAAACTGTAATAACAAACACTTGCAATGATTTTACTGGCGTTTTCACAAAAAAATTTGAAAAGAAGTTTGACCCTGCAGGCCATCCCTGTAACTTCCCGCTATTTTCGAGTTCAAAACGCTCAAAAATATATAAAATATAGCAAGAAGTTTATTTTTTAGCTCTTTGAGCTCAAAAAAAAAACACTGTTACGAAATTTTCGTTCACGGCGATATCTCATGAACAAATGAGCCGATTTTGATGCGGTTTGCGGCGATTGACGCAGTTTTCTTAACCTAAGAAAGTAAATTATTACAAAAAATCGATTTGATAAGAATTTTACGAGTAATTTTAAAAAAATACTTTTTTACTAATTTTTCGTTCACGTTATCTCATGAACAAATGAACCAATTTTGATTTGGTTTGCGGCGATCGACGCAATTTTTTTAGCCTAAGAAAGTAATTTATTACAAAAAAATCGATCTGATTACAATTTTAAGAGCCATTTTAAAAAAACACTTTTTTACGATTTTTTCGTTCACGGTATCTCGTGAACAAACAAACCGATTTTGATGCGGTTTGCAGAAATAAACGCAGTTTGTTAAGGAGAAGAGCTGATTAGATTTTGGAATTGATCGGTTTAGTAGTTTAGAAAATATTTTACAAAAACAAATTTTTAAAAATTTTTGAAACTTGTTTTTTTAAGATTTCTCAAAATTTTTGGGCCGAATCATTTCAAATTTTCAGGAAGTCTAAGTTCATCAAGATCACGTCAGATGCCGCAAACCGCGTTTCAGTCGGACACTCCGTTCAAAAGATATAAAAGGTTTACATACATACATACATACATACACACACACATACACACACACATACAGCCCTACGGACATCATCGCCAAAATAGTTTCAATAGCTTCCTAGGATCTCAAAACGTCGAGATCTGGCGAAAACTCGATTTTCGAAAATCGGGGTGAAACCAATAACTTCCCGATTTTTGAAAAAAAAATTTTTTTTTTTTTTATAGCGGGAAGTTAAATAACGAACCGCGCCTCTCACTTTTTCTATTGTTATTGTTTTCTCATATTTACCTCGATATTGAAGAATTATCAACAAAGTAGAATTGAGAAACCCATTAATAAATCTCGAACTAAAATCTATATCGGTTAATAGTTGATTGAAACATCGGTCCCAGGGGAACAAAAAGAACCGGTCGAGTGAGTCGCTATGACGGGACGCATAGCGAGCGAGTGGGACGACGTCCTGGAGAAGAAGAAGACACGCACCAGGCAACCGAGTCGGGTTCAAGTTTTCACTGTTTTCTGCACTATAAAAACAAGACGCGTTATCTGCCATTAGGTTTATATGTGTGATGTTGTTATAGTGTTGGTATTGTAGACGAAAGTAGGGTAAATACGTCGTTTCTTTGTGTAGAGGTAAATAGGGTAATGTCGCTTCTGCCATCTCTACACCGATAGAAAAAATATATTATGATGATTTCTAGTATTCTAGTAGATATATATTGAATTACCTACTAAATAAAGAATTAGGATCATTGTCAACACTTAATTTCTTATCTTCACGACGGAATTGTCCAAATAAATTCAGAGCTCTTCAAATATACGTAACTGTGCAACTAAATACGGAACTGTCCAACTAAATACGAAACTGTCCAAATATACACGGAACTGTCCAACTAATACAGAACTGTATCCTAATTAATATGCAATTGTCCAACTATATACGGTACTGCTCAACCAAATACGGAACTGTCCAACTAAATACAGAACTGTGTCCTAATTAATATGGAACTGTACAACTAAATATTGAACTTCTCAACCAAATACGGAACTGTCCAACTAAAACGGAACTGTCCAACTAAATACAGAACTGTGTACGAATAAATATGGAACTGTCCAACTAAATACGGTACTGCTCAACTAAATACGGAACTGTTCAACTAAATACAGAACAGTGTCCTAATTAATATGGAACTGTCCAACTAAATACGGAACTGCTCAACCAAATACGGAAATGTCCAACTAAAACGGAACTGTCCAATTAAATACAGAACCGTGTCCTAATTAATATGGAACTGTCCAACTAAATACGGTACTGCTCAACTAAATACGGAACTGTTCAACTAAATACGAAGCTGTACGAAAGAGATGATCACAGTATTGTTGGTAAAATTGGTCATAAAAGACCATTAATTTATGTGGTTATTCGGCGCGTCGTCTTTTATAAAGAACGCTGAAATATTGATTCGCTTATTCTATTTTCGTCATATATTTTCGCATGTTTGAGGGATCAAAGCAAACATTATTGAAATTTGTCATGCGTGTAGAGTAAGTGCCTTTTATATGGCTTTGTTGAAATTAAAAGCGAAAATTCGTAAGCCCTTAACAAAAATCACCATGGCGGAAAAGCAATATTGGCGACAGGCGGAATGTTTGTATTACAAATATTTAAGCAATTTCGGTTGGAAGTTACAATGAAGTTAGACACAATTTTCAGCAGTTTGACACACTGCGCGTGCGGTGTTGTTGTTGTTGCAAGTTGTCACACTGCGGTCAGATGTTGGAGTAACTATATACAGCTTATTTCACACCGTTGTTTCTCTGGCCGTATAGTGCAGTGTAAAAGGCACACTAGTATTATGGTAGAATGTGCCATATTACCGATGTCGACACCAGAAGTCTCCAAACTATATCCGAAAAAAAAATGTATTTTCATCTTCAGGGCCTATGAACATGTATATATGTTTATATTTAGATCATAATATTATATCTAACAGTTACAATAAGTTTTTTTATTAGAGCTACTATATAATAGCGAAAACATCTATTACATATCTCAAGCTGGTCGAAAGGTGGTAAATTGTTAAAACAACATACATGATCATATTATTATGGGTTAAAAAATATTAATATGAACATCTTATTTTAAAAAATCATTAAAAAAAATTATAAAATTTTTATAAAAATGTCACGCAGTAAAAAATTTATTGAAATATTTGTCTGACAATATATAACCAAAAAGCACTTTCTGTGGACTGATATTTGATACTGATCAATTTGTGATTAAAACATTGTCTCTAGATGGCCGGTGCTGATTATTCATATGGCCAATAGTAATGTCACTTTTCATTAGATTATTTTTTATTTTAAACCTACTGCAATGGGTCTTCTGAAGATTTATAATCAACTGGTTTCGCTGGCAATATTGAATTTATATATTTTGTGTTAGTATATTTGTCTGAAAAATTGGTCGATAATTTTATTTATTAAAGGTCATAGGTTCGATCCTGGCGGTCGGTGCCATTTTTATTTATTTTGTGTTTTTACAATTATACCAGTTTTACTTCTATAGTGTGTAGTGTAAAATACACAGACTCTTTTTTATAACAGGTCATTGTTTGTTGAAATGAATCTGGTATAAATATCTATTCAAAAATAACACTGTTACTAGTTTAAAGGTTCTTTATAACCGGTTATTTTGTAACGGGACTTGCCTAACTGACTGTTTAGTAACCGGTTTTAAATAATCGAGTATTCATTAATTTATTGTGTCGTTGAAATCGTAAAAGCGTTTTTAAAAAATAGACCCGTCCTTCCACCGCATCACCACCGTGTGTACCGTGACTTCCACCATTAAAAAGACGAGAGCCTGGGCCAAAAAATGACTGATTTTGAGCAGATTAACGAGTGACTACAGAAAATATGTTGGGCGCCACTGAAATAAATCCACAGAAACAACACGGAAGCGCTCGAACACTCGCAGCGGTTATCACCGTGTCATTATAGAACGAGGTTACATAATGCCGAGATTGTAGATTGAACAGGTTTTGTTTTTTGTGCAAGCCATCATGCGCCTAAAAACGACACTTTCTTGTTAAAACAAAAGCCTCTATTATTGTTTTCTAAACTTTAACTTCCTGAACATTCGATCGTCTGTTGTTTGTGAACCGATACTTTTTCTTTATTAAATATGATTTACAAAAATAAGAAGAATTAGATTTAAAAAAATTGGTTGTCTGTAAAGTCAGTTTACGGACGATAGTTTTACGTGATAACGTATTCCGCTCGAATATCATATTTAATAATACATAACCTAAATTTTAGTAGCTGTCAAACTATATTTTTACCGACTAATAATTTGATCAACCAAAGCAAAATATGTACATATTTTTAAGCAATTGTAAAAGACATTTAAAAGAATGTATATATACTATATATTTGTTAACAAACCGTATAATTTATCTGGCCATATGTCAGATGTAGCTTTCGCTGGAACAGCCGAAAAAAATGTTGAACGCACACTACTCTCTGACGTCACGCGAGAAGAGAGAGACTATCGCTTATATCGCGCTCTCGCTTGCGGAACGTTACTCTTTTTCGTGCGTGCAGCCGGTGTTTCATCAATTTATAAGACGTTATCACGTCAAAAAAAAAAATTGGATTAAATGTTGCCTCACTCTTCACTATTTCAGAATCGTAGTAAAGGTAGGTCTGGCTCCAAAATCGAATTTTTTGTTTATTAAAAAATACGTTTGGTCGCCACGCTAATTTGTGTGAAAATTTTGGGTCAAGAGCAGAAAAGGCAGAAAATAATTAATTCAGAATGTTTAAAATGTATTGTCTCAGGTTATTTAAAATCCTCAAAGCACATAAACGAAACATTAATAAGTAAAAATATGAACCTTTTAAATGTCCTTAATTGAACCTTTTTTAGATAAAAAAAGAGGAGCCATCGAAGGACGGCTGGTAGATGTGAAACATAAATTTAAGCTTGCCCAATTCGACTTTGAATTACAAGCAGCGCCACTTAAATGACTATTCTAGTAACTAATAAATAAGAGTTAGATGTCGTCATTAACAAACGCCATTTTCGCAGTATGCAACTTTAAGTTACAGGCAGCGTCACTTAAATGACTGTTCTAGTAACTAATAAATGTAGATTATATGTCGCGCCATGAACAAAAGTCACGTTATAATCGAACGAATGCACACGGCAAGCGCTAACACACATTTTCGCGCTGTCATCTTACGAAATTCTGGTAGCTAATTTAAACGTTACACGTGCCGTGAACAGCGTCGAGCGTCATGGCATTTGTACGTGTTTACTCCCATCCAAACGCGCCGGTAGATGTTTCACATCAAAAACTTTAAAACTCAAACTCTTTAACGTTCCTTTGAACTTTGACTTATAGAGGTTCTACTGTAGTGGAAAAGCACTCTCTAGGAAAATAAGACGATTTTCACGGTTCGTCTCGCATATTTAACCGCAATTGGCAAGACATGCTCTGATTACAAAGATGACAAAAGGAAAAATTATCTGGAGATATTTATGTACTCATATGCACGTGATCTTTGTCTCTCTTTCTTTTTTAGTGCGGCAAAAAGAAATAGTCGACGTTGAGTCCTTCAAACTTTAGATGCTTTCGTAAATACATAAGGGTTAGATTAAACAGGATGTTATCTAGCCCTTGTTATCCAGTAAATACGTAATATTTGCGGTTACAAGGCAAATGTGCGTATGTCAAATTCATATTTTTTAGACTTCACTTTGTGATCAAGAGTGTAGATATAGGGGGTAAGGGGGGTAATTACCTTCCAGGATCATTTATTTAAAATTATCTGTATCACTGATATTTTTCTCTTTTCGTATCTATATGTTTTTTTTTCATGGTATATATAATATTTGTTTTGATTGTACTATTTTAATTTTGTTACACGTGTACTTAATGAGTTGCTCTCATAAATGGACTTTTTAGTCTGTGAGAGAAAGGCATTTAAATAAATAAATAAATAATAATAAAAAAGTTAAGCTGAAAATAATGCGAATATCTGGCTAAAAAAATAAAATTTAGAAATACCTTTTGAAAAGGAATATATAAAATTATAGTTTAGGAATTAATATTTAGCTTGACACCTTCCTTCGTGAGTATTCTTGTGTGATATTAATAAAACTTAAAAAATGATTTTATTTGAACACGCATGCTGAACATCAGCTTAATCGGTGTTTTTTTTTCTAATTTACTTGGCGGCCATTTTGAAATTCGCCACGTTGGTTTTTCATTATTTGCTGTTATAGCGGCAATAGAAATACACACTCTGAAAGTTTCAACTCTCTACCTATTACGGTTCATGTGATACAGGCCGTTCACAGACAGATAGACAGACGGACGGACAGCGGAGGCTTAGCAATAGGGTCCCGTTGGGTACGGAATCCTATAAAATAACGAATTTGACACAAGGCATGTTACTTTGTGATCGCAGATATCACGAAGTTATGTCTTTGTGTGAATTTTAGCGTGACGAGGTCCCGGTATTTCGGTTCGGGAATAATGTAAACAGCAGTGATGCCGTGAAACAGGATTGAGGCGACCGCAAAACGGGAGTTTTCTCTCACATAATGTGACCGGGTGTCGGCGTCGTCACGGGACGCCAGATGGTGTCGCCGTTGGGTTTGGCCCTGCCTTAACTGTCACAAACGATCTGCCAGTGGCGCTGCCGTGTCGTCATTCGAAACTAACCGCCAAACAACTGACAAACTATTATGTGCTGGCAACTTATAGTCATTTACTTTCTGCTTTTGTACTGACATTGACACGGACAATTAGGAAACATTAATTTTCAAGTGAGTTACACATCAACCAAATGATGTTCGCAAAGCAAAACAATTAAAATCATATATATTAATACGCTAAGGTTAAGATGTTTGCCTCCCTTTTTAGAAAAAAACATTACAATTTCTCCACATAAATTATATATCATTTTACAGATAATTGCTTGCTCTACTGACATCGACAACTAAAAAATTTATTATTGCTTTTGTTTTTGTAAATTAATTAATTATTAAACTTATATATAAAGCTATACATTAAGACACAATACAGCAACGCTGAACAACGTCTGCCATCTGACGGCTTTAATTTTGAAACAACGTCAACACTTCGATCTGTCATCTGACCTTCATATTGTAATACTACAAAAAGAAAAACGTTATAAGCTGTGTGCAAAATTAGAAACGAATTGAATACTTGTAATAAATTTTGATTCATTAAATTGAGTTGAATGATTTATTTACATAATATATACATTAAGACACAATACTGCATACTGCCATCTGACGGCTTTAATTTTGAAACAGCGAGCAACGCTGAACAATGTCACAGCAATGCCATCTGACGGCTTAGCTCAACGCTTTTGCTACTTGCGCCTCTATATGACATTTTAGTAAAATATTTCTTCGATCTTCATATTGTAATACAACAAAAAGAAGAACGTTATAAGCAGTGTGCAAAATTAGAAACGAATTGAATACCTGCAATCATATTTAAAAAATAATTTTGTAAAGCGATAATTATTATACTTATTTAGTGCGAATAATTCGCACAGGTCACTCTAGTTGTATTTATTTCGTTCTAGTTTAGCATATTAATGGGACCATTCAAGTATTACGTAAGCAAAGTTTTAGTAATTTTTGACCCCCCTCCCCTTTGTCCGCAAAAGTAAGCGGAGTTCTCTATGCTTACGTAAACATTGGTATATATTTTTTAAAAATTTCTTTATTGTTAATCATGAGCAACAGTTTTCAAAAAAATAACCGCGAGAGAGCGAGTGAACAATAATAATTATTTACCGACTTAATATCGCAAAAGTAATTGTTGTCGGCGTGAACGTTGCTCTTCGGTTTCATTACACTTAAAAATAAAAATCTTTTAAAAAAAATGTAACCTTCTTCAAAAAAGGGTCACCAAATAGGGTAAAATAACAAACTTTTGAAGTCGGCACCGGTTTGATATACTTCAATAGATACTTATTATATAAAGCGTAATAATTAAATTGACGCCGATCTCAAAATTTCGTTATTTTACCCTTTTTTGAAGGGGGTTACATTTTTTTAAAAGATTTTTTAGGAAATACCCATGCTTTTCGCTTTCGAGCATAGACAAGTAGGGTTGCCATATCATATAATCTAGGGTTCGGTAACCTTTTGAGACGGAAGAGCCAAAAGTTAAAATTTACAAAATTTCCTAGTTTTTAAAGAGCCACTAAACATTTTCGTTTCCGAGGACGACACGTCGCGACGGGGGCGGTGCGGGTGAGACGTGAGTAGAAATGGCTGAGAGATAGACATGCTGCTCAATAATGGATCGATTGGACGATTTTTAAGGGTTTAAATAATAAAATAATTATTTTTTGCGTATAGAACTGGAGAGTCGCAACTTTACATCAAAAGAGCCGCATGCGGCTCGCGAGCCGCATTATTACCGACCACTGTCATAATCCATTAAAATTTGCACAAAAATCAGAAAAAGTAAATAAATAAATATTGAGGACATACCTAATCACCATCTACCCCCCCCGTCCCCCATGTCTTTAAAAATAAGCTACGCAAAGACCCCCTCCGTTCTTTGGTGCTTACGTAATATTTAAATGGCCCCAATACCAAAATTTAGAAAATATTTTTTATTTAAATGAACTACACATCGAGCAACAGATGCGTAATTCACTAGCAAATTATTTTTTTTTTAATTTCTTTCCAAAGTACCTATATTATCGGTAAATATGAAACTACATATAGGTATCTAAAGCAGACCTATTGGTCAAATATTGATCTGGCGAATCAACTGAAACAAAAAGACGGCACGCCTCTGAAAAAACAGCTTTGATGTTCTTTATCAGTGTTGTATATGTCTAGCGAAGCATAGGATAATCTGAGGAACATCAGACTGATTCAAAAGTTTCTTGGAAAAGTGAAGAATTCTGCAAAGATATTTCGGAATTACGGTTAGGAAGCTGAAATTTAGCATGCAAATAGATATATTATGTCTCGCATATATTCTAGGAGTAGTTTCACAAAAAAGAGACTGTATTTTACACTACACACTACAGAAGTAAAACTGGTATAATTGTAAAATAAATTCAAAAAAAAAAATGGTATCGACCGCCGGAATCGAGTATGCGACCTCTCATCAACTATAGCACAACGCTGTACGACAGGTTTTTATAGCATTGCAACGTTTCGTTACACTTTAAATCTCATGAATCAATTTTACCGTGCTCCAAGCAGTCTTACTTAAAAAAATGTGTCATCTGTAACTCATATGTTAAAACAGAAAAAATATTATTTTGTAATTTTGATAATTTTTTTAAAGATAAAAGTGGTTACTGTGGGTCATCCTTAGAAGATAGAAATATGCTATCGGGGACTTTTTCGTAGGCCTTTTTGAGACCTACAAATTTCCAGTATATTAATTTGGTGTACCTCTTATGGTTTAGTCAGCGTAAGCAATGTAAGCGCCCTAAAAGCGTCTTTTTACGACTCAGCTATTTTTAAATTTAATATGAATGTATTGCGTAGAAATAACAGGTAAAAATAACAGGTAATCGTGGACCCCTAAGTGAACTAGCTAAGTAGTCGGGGACCATACCCCACAGCAAACTGGGGGGGACCGGGGGCCCTCCCCCGGGAAAATTTTCAAAATTACACTTAAATTGGCACGTTTTTAGCGTATCTGAGCATGTTTTTTGAATATTTTTTTACTATTTTATTTTTTACCGGCTAGCCGCGGACCCCTTGCAAACTGTCCGCGGACCTCTGGGGGTCCGCGGACCACCTTTTGGGAGCCACTGGCGTAGATAAATCTTCACAAAAAAATTCTCTAAATGATGGTGAAAACCGTATCAAATTCCATTGTTTAGTTTAGAAAAATTTAGCGAACAAATAAACAGACGCGGATAGTTATACTATTTAGAGAAGAGGATATTCGTCGACATCTGCGAACGAATTCTCGCCTATTACGTCCATGTTTGAAATTTCTCGTGCATTCTTTAGCCTATTTTCAATCACCCGTGTTTGTGTCTATACAGCGGTCAACTTTATATAACATGTAAAAAAGGTTTCTAGGAGATGACAAAACTTTTTATTCATGAAAACGACATACGTATGGCACACTTGTTTGTTTGTGTGTGGGTGTGTGCTTACTTACACGTGTGGATGTTTACTCAACAAACATGAAAAATTGTAAAAAATAAAAGGCAGGGCTGACGGTGTTTCGTTTATGTAGGGTTGTTGTAGCAATAGGCGCTGTAGGTATAGGATAGTTGAAGCTACAAGAAAATCGGGTTCTTAAAACGATCAGATTTACATTTACAATTTATAAGATCGAATCTTTTTTGCTTTAAAATTGTTTGGCTGAGGGTTTAAACCAGCGGAATTTTTTGGAATCATGTTGCGTATTGAATGCATGTTGTGTATTATAGATGTTCGATAACTGAGGTCATAAGCATAAAAAAACAACTTGAAATATTAAACGAAATTAACATGGTCTTACTATTCATTCCAACCCACAAGTGGGGAATGGGTGCTGGTTAAGGCAAAATTCACTTTTAAAAGTTTTACAATATTTTTTTAGTTTTGAGGTCACCCGAATCCAAACAACATATTTTTGGAAAAACTCTGTTCGTCCGTTTGTCTGTAAACGGATGAACGTATTGAAACCTTTTGGGAGAAGAGATATATGCTATAACGGTGTTTTGTATAAAATAATGGTATACTTTTCATATCGGCTCATTATTCTATTTAGTTTTTCAAGAAAGTTTCGTTAAATTTTTTTCCCTAAGCTTTATAGATTCTGAAATATTTAGAAAATAAAAAAAATCAGCTGTTCTCTTGTTTTGTAGATCTGTCAGAAATAAACTAGTTAAGCACGCTTTGATTAATTTTTACATGACGTCGAACATATTATGTAGGTAACCATGGCAACGAAAATAGCAAATATCATATATATTGAATACTAGCTATTACCCGCGTCAAATATCAGAAACTTTTCCTACGCAGCCTCAAAATTGTATTGTTTTCAAATAGAAGAAATCGATGAACACGCTGCATCCATTAGTGATGTAACGAATGTAGATTGTTAGACATTCACGAATGCGATTATTTGGCGCCAATATTCGTGAACGCGAATATTCAATTTTCAAATTTGGCGTTATTTGTCCAATTTTAAAATTTGGCAGCTGATTGGACGCGCAAGTCGCACGCACATATTTGTAGTGGTTATTTCTACTAATAGACCAAGATCCCAGACCCGCCAGACCTACGTCATTTCAGTATTGCCAAGATTTTATTAATAAATGTACAATATTTAGTTAAAAACGTATGCCAATTTGCAAGATTGAAAGCGGGGGTCTTTTAGTGATAATAGGTTCGTACATAGAACACGTTCTTACCTACGTCTGTATGGTATTATGCATGCATATGACTGAGAAAGCAATAGATGATTTTTTTGACAGCTTCATGAAGTGTACCTATAGGCTATTTATTTGTTTCCATGGAGTTTTTCTCTCTTAAACAAATGAACTACTCTCTTTGTGTGTCTGTAAACAAATTAAAAACCTACATTTTATGAAGCTGTCAAAAAAATCATCTAATGCTCTCACTCGCACTCATATGCATGCATAATACCATTGCGTACGTAGGTAAGCACGTGTTTTATATACCTTAAGATCAGGCCTGGGCAAATGGAGGCCCGCGGGCCGATTCCGGCCCGCAGTAGAATTTTATCCGGCCCGCGAAGCATTTTATAAATGAAAAATGAAAATAGTTTGCCAATATAATTTAGAAAAATAGTAAATAGCAAGAGGGCCACAACAGACGAAAAAAGACGTTTTTGTTGCGAAAATTTTTGGCCCACGGTCAACAAATTTTCATCAGCAATGTGGCCCGACGATCAAAAGATTTGCCCGCCCCCGCTTTTAAGCTAACAAATTTGAATACGTTTTTAACTAAATATTGTACACTAGCGGTCCCGTCCGGTTTCACCCGGGTGTAAAAGAACGAATGGGGAAGGGAGGAAAATGAGTACACAAATTCATCTTAGTTTACCGAGATGAATGTTGTGTCCAAATTTCATGATGATCGGAGTTACCGTTCAAAAGTTTTTGTCGATATAAAGCAGTATTTAAACTTTTCTTAACTAATAATTTTTTTTAAATTAATTAAATAAAATTAAAATAAATTTAAATGTAAGTCTTAAAAGAAAGCAATGTAGAGAAAAAAAAAATAAAAATATATTCGCCCAACGTGGGGCTTGAACCCACGACCCTGATATTGACAGTCGCATGCTCTACCGATTGAGCCACCTGAGGTTGTGTTCTCACAACGCTGATATGAGTATATCTAGTTAGTGCATTTCACATGAATAGAAGCTTATTTTTGAGATACATTTTGCAACATTTTTCATTAAAGCTCCGCTCCTAAAGGTCGTAGCGTAATATTATATAGCCTATAGCCTCCCTCGATAAATGGGCTATCCAAAAATTTTTTTTTTTCAATTTGAACCAGTAGGTCCTGAGATAAGCGCGTTCAAACAAACAAACAAACCAACTCTTCAGCTTTATATATTAGTATAGATTTACTGATAAAATCTTATAGCAGTAGGTACTGAAAGGACGTAGGTCTGGTGGGTCTGGGATCTTGGTATATAAGTCTAAAGCTTTAATACCCAATATTAAAGTAAACGCTGATACAAGATAATATATAATTGCAAGGTTCCCTTAGCGAAAACAATTAAGTTATTTTTTAAAAAAGGAATAAAAAAAACTTTTCTAACAAAAATGCTAAGGAACCAATATTTTTTTGTCTTATTTTACATTATTTTCTCATTAAAAAAAAAAAAAAAATTCAGATATTAATTATTCGCATGAATTTTGCAAAAAAGAATGCGAATGTCAAAAAATATGCGCATATTCGCTACGTCACTAATATCTATAAGTATTGTGTAAGTTATTTGTAAAATATATTTAAAGTTACGATACATAAATAGAAAATAATGGCATCTCCAGAGAAAAGGGCATCTCTTAGGTCGTCTGACGTCTGCTATAAGCCTCTACTATTCGATAGTTTTGGCAACACTGCAATATTTATACAGTACCATCTGTCAATACATGCCGTGCGCAAAATGTAAACATTGTGTGATGTAAACATAGTCACTCATTTTAACAAACAAATTATGTATAGGACACTGAATTCTGCTGGCTAAAAAATAAATAGAATAACTCAGTGTCGCCATTTTCATTTCTCAAAGATAACGCCCCATAAACATCAGAATCCCTACGGTCTCGTATATTCGCAAGCGCCGTCAACTTTTTTTTTGCAAAAACTTACAGCAAAAACAGCAAACCTTGTAAATCAATATTATAAAGCAGTATTGTCTGTAATTTAGTTTTCTTGTAGGTTCTTCGAGAATTATGACAAGATGAGAATTTCAAGAATTTTTGCTTGTCTGTCTGTCGATTTGTTCATCCCGCCATCACTCGGGAACTGTTAAACCGATTTTGATGAAACTTAGAACACTACGGTTTGGTTTCCAAAATATGTGGCGAATAAATATTTATACTCTCGAAGTAAGAGATAATAGATTTATACCTGTAGTAAACATAAATATGTTTGACGAATTGAATTATTGCTAATTATTCGGAGGAATAGGTACTTGAAGAACAAATGAACCGAATAAATAACTATTTCCGTTCAATGAAAATGGCCAATAGGTAAATATTTTTTAAATCGGAATTTGTTTATACTGTTTAGTAGGTAGACAAAGCAAGTTAAATTTTTTTGTTCTTTGTTACGAGTACAATATAATATGCAATGTTTGCGCTTTAATAGTTTCAGAAATGTAAAAGTCGTTTTACACGAAACTAACAAATAAAATTAGTTTCATTTTGTCTACGATATGAAAAACAGCCACGTACATTAATTTTGAAAGCTGCTGCGATGCTCTAATGTTATATGCGGCATTCAACTGTTTACGTGAGCTCAACGTTCCTGTTTTGTTTGTGTATAGTATGTGATGTGATGTTCAAATGTTTCTGCGTGATGTGCAGATGTTAGTGACGGTAATGCAGGGAGTGAAGCTGGGAAGCTTTACAATGTTACCCCCGTAGCTTTGGTAGTCGTTAGAATTTATTTAATGACTTGTTTATCATTTTATGTGGAAAGTTTAAGTCGTTGGTCCGTCTGTCATAAAAAAGGGTTTGTTCCAAGCGCACTTAGCTATTCAACAAGCCCCATTTTGGAGCCGCTCATAATCCCCTAACTACATTTAATGTATAATTATTTGTGCTTACTATTTTATTGCAACTAATGAAACTTGCTTAAGTGTTTGTTGGCGAAATTTAAGGACTAAGTAAAGGTTGGCTCAATACGATACTTGAAAAGCATTTTTCAATGGATTTTTTTTATAAAATAGCGAGTTCTTTGCAAATAGTAAATGATCACGCAAAATACCGCGATATATCAAGAAAAAACATCGCGACATATCACGCAAAAATAGAAATTATTCGTTGAAATGTAACCATAAATTAAAATGTATGCGTTATTTAGCCACGCTGACGTCAAAAGAGCTTTGGTAAAACTTAGATTTCTTGGTTGTGTACTTTTCAATACATCAAAGGAATGCTCATAAAAATGCCAAAGCACTTCTGACGTCAGAGTGTGTAAGTGACGTCACATGTTGTTAAACAGCACGGCGATGAAGTGGAGGCCCTTGAAAAGAATGCAATATTGTAGCTGTTTCTTTTAGTATGAAAAATAATTTTCATTGTGCACATGTATGGTGAATTTCTTATCAATTTTAAGGCACATATACCTACAAGATTTTTAATTTTACTTTCTGACATCGCCATCGAAAAATAATTCATTTAAATTTGAATCATTCAGAAGAAATTAAGAGAAAACATTTTTTTGTAAATTATTTTTTTATTTTATTTTAAAGTCATTAACATTCAAGGTTATTCGGGTCTGGCACCAATTTATATTTGAATTTATTATTCTTCCAAGATTGCGCGACAGCAATGATAGGATTATGTTTTTTACGCATATCTATAGGTATGTATATGTGGGATTCTTTATACCCTCGAAGTATCCCAGCGTCTGGATGGATTTTAATCAATGATATTATGTCTATCGATACGCCTAATCCGTGCGATAGTTATAGGTTAGGTTTCAAAATGGCAGCCGTAAAATACAAAATGTTAATAGAGACGAAAAAAAATCGCGTACCGCATTGAGGGCAAATATCACTGAATAGGTCTTTCAAAATCAAGATGATGTTTCCTATAGACTATTTTGCAGCCATAAGCCCCGTTTTCTTTATGTCTCGGTCGAAAGTACGTACTTTCGGCATTTTAAAGCAGAAAGTTTAACATTTATGCATTAGTGGGATTACACGCACGCTAGACTTTCTGCCTTAACAAGAAGAAGTTTTTATTTATCAGCAATACCCTTCATAAATAAATTATAGTTTTACATGTTTGAAATTTTAATTAGTTTAGATTGGCAAAAAAATTTAAAAAAGAACCAACTAGGTTTCTGCTTTAAAATTGATGCCAGAAGTATGTACTTTCGACTGAGGTATAAAGAAAAACAGGTACTGCTTTTCTTTATACACCACACTGGCAGAAAGTTTGAGATGCCGAGGGCATCATGATGCGCAGTGCAAGAATTTCAAACTTTCTGCCCTGGCGGTGTAATATACTATTAAGAATTACAAAACCCGAAGTTGTGTAGGTAGGAAATCTACATACTTCTTGTTGCGCGTAATGAATGAATCTATTGTAGTTCCTAAGAACTGACATTGTGTATAAAAGACAAAGTTGGTAACTAAAAGGAAGAAAATAATAATATGAAAACAAGAAACCCGTCTGACAAAATGAAATTAATAACTAAAAAGAGGATACCGAGCGGGGTGGCTTGTGGTGAGAGCAGTAGACTCGCATTCGGGAGGTACCGGGTTCGAATCCCGGCGGAGGCAGATGTGGCTGAGACTTTTTCCTGCTGCCTCTCGCCGAGAAACGGTAATTCCTATACCGGCCATCTTATTGAGGTTTTCCATGGTTTCCCTCAATAATTCCAGATAAATATCGAGATGGTTCCTTATTCCAGGCCATGACCGATTACCTGTCAAACTCTTGTGCTCAAAATTTGCCTACCTTATCCTAACTTCCTAAAAATTCCTTCATTCGCCCATTGCTATTAATTAAGTGGAAGTTTAAAAATGTAGAAATAAACGGGAACTATGATAGAAGGAAAATAGTAATGGTGCGAATGGCGTCTGTTATGACATAAAGTCGAGAAACGAATGTTAAACGCATTATTATTGTTAACTAAAAAGACGAAAACAAGTCGGAAGATCTCCACATGCAACGGATGGGGATCCATTCAAAAAAAGAAGAGACAAATAGGTCTCCACCTGCTGCATGTTGAGATTTTCCGACTTGTTTTACTCTTTTTAATTATTAATTTCATTTTTATGCAGTCGGGTTTCTTGCTTTTGTAATAGCAATGTGAAAATCCTGCAGTTGATGCTATTACCAGTTAATCTCCGCTTTTGCTCACCGGTGTTAATACATAGTTTGATCATTTTCGTACAAAGTTCGTATTTAAATGAATTTCCAATTTAAATAGACAGACATGTAATAAAGGATTGACAAAGCTGCGATAAACAAACAAACCGCACTTACAGACAGACTGAGCTTAATTAGTTCCGTTTGGGAGCTAGTTCTCTGTCAACCATGTTTGTTGCCAAAAACATTCATTCGTGACTTTTTGTTATTAAAAAATACATTTTATATATTGTGTCGAATTGATGTTATTTCTACAGCTTTTCACTGTTTGATATACACCGAAGTATAGAAATTGATATTTGAGACCAGCAACTGATAAATCTGATATCTGGGTCTAGTACCAATCTTTCCAATTTATTACTTATTTTCAGCGGGAAACATTAAAGGTTTTGATAAGTGAGTTAGTCTAAAAAAATTATTTTTTTGTGGTGTGACTACAGATTTACGATTTTCGGATTACTCGTGCTATAAGACATTGCTTCTTGCCAAAGTTCTTATTTCTAGGTCAATGGGAAGCACCCTATAGATTTTGATTCCTTTGCAAGTGTCAAAATGTGCGACATAAACGGCCGTATCTTTTGATTGCGTTGATTTAGAAGTTTGATTTTTTCACAGCTCCAAGGGATTGCAGACCTGAGGAATTGATATTAATTTCAACTTGATACCTCTACGCGTTCCTGAGAAAAAGGGTCTTGACAGACAGACAGACGGACAACGAAGTGATCCTATAAGAGTTCCTTTTTTTCTTTTGAGGTACAGAGCCCTAAAAAATTGTAAAATAAAATCGAGACGGTGTCGAACACTGGGGAAAGCCCGGTTTAATAAAACGATAAAAATATGACAAATGAAGTGATTTGAGATGGGATCCAAATACGGCAAACAAACAAGTTAATCTGCTGGAGTTGTTTCGAATCCCGGCGGAGACAGATGTGGTTGGGAGTTTTTCCTACTGCCTTTCGCTGAGAAAGAATAATTCCTGTACCGGCCAGGTTTTTCATGGTTTTTGTCAATAATTCCAGATAAATATCGAGATGGTTCCTTATTCAAGGCCATAGCCGATTATCTGTCAAACTTGCTTACTTTATCCTAATTTCCTAAAAAGTTCCTTCATTCGCCCATTGCTATTGCAAGTTGAAGTTCTAAATGTAGAAAATAACGGGAAGTGTGGTAGATGGAAAATAGTAATGGTCTCTGTTATGACTAGTGATGTGCCGGGTCGTTAAAAATGTATATCCGCGGATACGGATCTGAATACGCATTTTTGGTTTCAAGATCCGCGGATACGGATACGGATCTTAACTTTTTTAGAGTACAAGGCGGTAAACATTGCACATCGACCTTTGGAAATAGACTATCTGTTATGGGAAAAAGTTATTGACTTCTTTAAGAGTAAACTCTCATAACAGATTGTCTCTTTCCAAAGATTGATGTGCAATATCTCATTATAAAGATAGTTGATTTAGTACCTTTGAGTTATGTACTATTAGTATGGTACTCACTACGATAAATGTTTGCAATATAAAGGTGCCAAATACGATTAAAAAAAATAAAATTTTTAACTTCCCGCTTAAAAAAAAAAAAAAAATTTTTTTTTTTGTCAAAAATCGGGAAGTTATTGGTTTCACCCCGATTTTCGAAAATCGAGTTTTCGCCAGATCTCGACGTTTTGAGGTCCTAGGAAGCTATTGAAACTATTTTGGCGATGATGTCCGTAGGGCTGTATGTATGTGTGTGTGTGTGTGTGTGTGTGTGTGTGTGTGTGTGTGTGTATGTATGTATGTAAACCTTTTATATCTTTTGAACGGAGTGTCCGACTGAAACGCGGTTTGCGGCATCTGACGTGATCTTGGTGAACTTAGACTTCCTGAAAATTTGAAAAGATTCTGCCCAAAAAATTTTGAGAAATCTTAAAAAAACAAGTTTCAAAAATTTTTAAAAATTTGTTTTTGTAAAATATTTTCTAAACTACTAATCCGATCAATTCCAAAATCTAATCAGCTCTTCTCCTTAACAAACTGCGTCGATTTCCGCAAACCGCATCAAAATCGGTTCATTTGTTCACGAGATACCGTGAACGAAAAAATCGTATAAAAGTGTTTTTTTAAAATGACTCTTAAAATTGTTATCAGATCGATTTTTTTGTAATAAATTACTTTCTTAGGCTAAAAACTGCGTTGATCGCCGCAAACCAGATCAAAATTGGTTCATTTGTTCATGAGATAACGTGAACGAAAAATTAGGAAAAAAGTAATTTTTTATAATTACTCGTAAAATTCTTATCAAACCGATTTTTTTGTAATGATTTACTTTCTTAGGTTAAAAAAACTGCGTCGATCGCCGCAAACCGCATCAAAATCGGCTAATTTGTTCACGAGATATCGTGAACGAAAAATTTGTAAAAAAGTGTTTTTTTTTAAATTGCTCGTAAAATTCCTATGAGATCGATTTTTCTGTAATAAATTACTTTTTTAGGTTAAAAAATTGCATCGACTGCCGCAAATCGCATCAAAATCGGTTCATTTGTTCATGAGATATCGTGAACGAAAATTTCGTAACAGTGTTTTTTTTTGAGCTCGAAGAGCTAAAAAATAAACTTCTTGCTATATTTTATATATTTTTGAGCGTTTTGAACTCGAAAATAGCGGGAAGTTACATGGATGGCCTGCAGGGTCAAACTTCTTTTCAAATTTTTTTGAATGGAATTTAACAGGTTTTCATTATTACCTAATCACCTATATATAAAATTTCATCTATGAATTGAAAATTAATAATGTAAAAGATCCGTAAAAGATCCACCAAAAACTAACGGATACGCGGGATCTTTCTTCTCCCTCGGATATCCGCGGATACGGATACGGATATCCGGCAAATCACTAGTTATGACACAAAGTCAAGATACGGACGTTAAACGCATTATTGACGTGTTAAATGGACAAGGTCATCCTACATAGAACACTACACATGCTGCCACCTATAATTCGATTGAATTGCGTATATATGAAGGTGGAATACAATCTGGATGAGCTGTTCTATATATGTTGTGTAATAACCGCGCATAGGCATCGACCGCACCACCACGCGATTTGTAATCATGGCAATGATGGACGGCGCGGTCCGAACAACGCGTAATTGATGTACAATGAGTTGGACAATGTCCTGCGTTTAAACAGGGTAACCTGTTATGAAATACTAGACTAAAATAAATTTAAATGTAAGCCTTAGAAGAAAGTAATGTAGAAAATAAAAATATATTCGCCCAACGTGGGCCTTGACAGTCGCATGCTCTACCGATTTATCCAACTGAGGTTGTGTTCTCACATCGCTAATATGAGTATATCTAGTTAGTGCATTTCACATGAATAGAAGCTTATTTTTGAGATACATTTTGCAACATTTTTCATTAAAGCTCCGCTCCTAATGGCCGTAGCGTAATATAGCCTTCCTCGATAAATGGGCTATCCAACAAAAACATTTTTTTCAATTTGAACCAGTAGTTCCTGAGATTAGCGCGTTCAAACAAACAAATAAACTCTTCAGCTTTATATATTAAGTATAGATAATAAAGAAATAGTATATTACACCACAAAGGCCGAAAGTGTGATGTCTTGCTCTGCGCGCCATGATGCCTGAGGTCATCATGCCGCGAAGGTCAAGGATTTCAAACGTTCTGCCAGTGTGGTGTTTTTCTTCCCATGTCGTCCGATGCCGACCGACATCGGTCGGGAGAAATACGGATCCAAAGTTTTAGGAAACCTAGACTTTACCCTCACCGCTACTTATCTGTCACGCTTTTTCCTTATACGCTGTGGACCGAAATCGCTTCTGTCTATCGCGCCTAAAAGAGTTTCGCGTCGAAAATAAATCAGTGCGATGCGACAATTTGAATGTGTGACCGCTTGACGGAGAAGTGTCGTCTGTTGATATATTTTATAATTAACCGACGGATAGGCGACGCATTTAGCGATCGACGCTTTAAATATGTGACGTGCGTTATCCGCTACAGTGCTGCCATCGATGTGTTTTATATTGACTAATGTTTGATTTGTGACGCTCGGACCGACAGTGTTCCGCCGTCCCGTTGCGATGGGCGGATAATAAATTTATGACTCCACTCCATCTCCTATTATATTATGTGTGTGTGATTATTAAATGAACACCGGTATAGGTACTGAGCAATGACGGCCAGTGCAGGTTAAAATTCCAGCCGATTGGGCGCCGGGACCTTTCCAACTCCAAAAATGTTGACATTTGATTATAGTATAATAAAGAAAATAACATTTCTGATGTCACGGTTACCTATACATAATCATTTGTTCCACGTCATGTAAAAATTTATCAAAGCATGCTTAACTAATTTATTTCTGACATCTATGAAACAAAAGAACAGCTTATTTTTTTATTTTCAATATATTTCCAAAACTATAAAGTTTTGAAAAAAATTGGTTGTCTGTAAAGTCGGTTTACGGACGATAGTTTTACGTGATAACGTATTCCGTAATAAATAACCTAAACCTCCTAAAATTTGGTTTCAATCCGCTTATCCTTGGTGTCGGAATGATAGGAAATGTCAAAAGTGACGTTTGCAACTGTCAAAGTATTATGTTCTAATAATAATTAGTTATTCCAATACTTAACTTAGAAGGCGTTGCATTTGACAAAATACTAATGTCAAAAAATTGAATTAAACATTAGAAATGCAGCCGTTTTCATGTTAAGACAAGACATACGTTATATTCTAATTTCCATGTACGGCAAACAAAGACGACCGACCGCGTCGCGTCATGCATTAGACAACATTGCATTTATATTTTATACAGCTATTTTTCTATATAAATTTGTATAAAAAAACTGTTTAGGCAAATTCTATTATACGAAATCTATGTAAAATGTTCTCCTCTTTCGTTTAAGACTGGTTTCAAACCGATCTGATTTAAATTGAGCGAGAAATTAGCAAAAAGCACGCACAGGGTCAGGCGGAACGTTACGCGTTAGGAACGTTACGTTAGGAACGTTACGACCGTTAGGAACGTTACACTTTTTCGTACATGCAGCCGGTGTTTTATCAATTTATAAGATTGGTGATTCATCAATTTATAAGACGTTATCACGTCAAAAAAAATTTAACAAAACTTTCTTGAAAAAGAAATAGAATAATAAGCCGTTATGAAAAGTATACCATTATTATACAAAAAAAAACATTGTTATTACATTTATATCTCTTATGCGCAAGCGCCGATTTTCCCCAAAAACAATAGGGCTCTTCATATTTGCATACCAAACATCCTCCCATTTGGTTTCAATCCGTTTAACCAGTATCGTGCTCACAGACAAACAGACACACATCGTTTTTCCAAAAATATGTTTTTTGGATTCGGGGGACCTCAAAACGAAATGATATTGTAAAATTTTGAATAGTGATTTTTGACCTAAACTAGTACCATTCCCCACTTGTGGGTTGGAATTGTAAAAATGTATAAACATCAAATTGGGCGTGGTGGTTCACAGGTAAGTGTATCGACGACAGGTGTCTAAACGTCAGTGTGTTTTCTGCTCGGCCATAGTCCTTGCTTCTTAAAACGACCGAGTAGAAAACACACTGACGCTTTGATAATGTCTACCGCAGTTGTAGACGAAACGTCAAGTAGAAATAGCAATGGATCACGGCCTATCTAACTTTTACCATTTTTCAGTGTTATGAAAATAATTAAATCAATTTTCAAAGAATATTGAAAACAGAATATGACCTTTATTTATCCCTTTAATGCTCCTCTATAGCCTTTTTATCCAAGTTTGCCCTCGTAAATATCGGTTTTGACCAGAATGTTATTTCATATATATTAAACCAAGTGTAAAAGCCAGATAAAAAGCACTTTATACCTAGATCAACCGTAAACTGCTGTACAGAGTGTGAACGGGTGGCATTATTTATTAATGAAAAATGAAAAAAATAAAATGAGATAAATTGTACGTATACCTATACAGGAAGCGGCAAATTCAAAATTGCCTGCCTACCACCTGCTTTTAAGATTGGGCACCGATATACGAATTGATAGTTTTATCATAGTAAGAACAGGCGATCTTGATGCTGCTACATATACAGAATTTTTGGAAACACGTATCTAGTCTGAGTATTAAATAAAATAGTCCAAACACCGGTTAGAAAAAATATACATATTATAGACAAAGGTATCGTGTATACCGTTCCTGTTTTATATATTAGTATTGATTTAGAATAGTATAAGGCCTAGCACACATGAAGAGCGTTCAACGCGCGTTGGCCCAACGCGCGTTTACAATTTCTATACAATTGTATATAACTGTTTACATGATAACGCGCGTTGGTGGCGCGTTGAACGTGCGTTATCATATAAACAGTTCTATACAATTGTATAGACACTGTAAACGCGCGTTGGGCCAACGCGCGTTGAACGCCTCTCATATAAACTAGGCCTAACTGTTTACATGATAACGCACGTTCAACGCGCCACCAACGCGCGTTATCATGTAAACAGTTATATATACAATTGTATAGAAATTGCAAACGCGCGTTGGGCCAACGCGCGTTTACAGTTTCTATATAATTGTATATAACTGTACTATTGTATACAATTGTATAGAAGTTATAAACGCGCGTTGAGCCAACGCGCGTTGAACGCTCTTCATGTGTGCTAGGCCTAAGGGTTATCTCTGATAGTATGAAATACTAATTTCGTGATGAGGTGCGATTGATTGAAATCTATAAAAATTTATTAAGCATAAAAAAATATATCAGTTTCGCATCGAGAACATGTATCCCCAAAATTCGAATAGGTACTCACGCTGTTACAATCCCATCAAAAACATAAATGTGCAAAAGGGAGCCAAGTACAATATTCAATACAAAAAGAATTGAGATATAAAAAGTTGCCAAGTTTTCACTTGGCAAGTTTTCGTATTTTATATTATGATTTATACTTAAACGTCATGTTTATATGTGTGAAAACTTGGCACTTTTTTATATCTCAATTATTTTTGTAGGTATTGAATACCGAACTTGGCTCCCTTTTTCACATTTATGTTTGTGATGAGATATCATCACTTTTTGTAAAGAAATTATAATTATTCATCAATTGAAACTGATTTGTAAAATTATAATCTGTTTCCCTGTGCCTATAGTTTTCTTTTTCGAAAGGCACTAGGTGTTAATAAAAATCAATTGCTTGGAAAATATTTCAAATCTTAAAAATTCACTGTTTTCTGATTTTTTCCTTTATATATTATGTCACCGGGATATTGTCAAACCCGTGATATTATAATTTCACTTAGTGAAATTACAATATCACGACTCTTTGTCAATCGTGATATTGTAATTTCACTAGTGAAATTACAATATCACGGATTTGACAATATCCCGGTGACATATACACACAATTACCTAGCTGGACATCAAATTTCAACTTTCTAGATCATCCGGAAGTGGGTTAGGTTTATGTCAGTGAGTCAGTCAGTCAGTCATTGATAAAAATGCCGATTTCATAAAACACTTATTCCATATTAATATTAATACAAACCAATGGTCTACATATAATTATCCATGACAAACTGCAAATTAAAGATTGTATACGCATAGAAGTTGACCCGAGCGAAGCGGGGTTCTCAGGTACTGGTTTAATAATAATTTTTCAACAACGTGTCAGTTTGTATAACGATGAAATAAAATATGCAATTGAGTGCCATCTATAAAAGATTATACGTAAAGTTTCCTGTACTTCCCCTTAAATTAATATCAAGATGAAAACGTACCAACCGTTAGACTGCCCTTCCATCACTTGTCATACATCATACTGCCACCATTGAGATAAAAAATGTCCGGGAGAGAAAATCACTTCACTTTTTTAAGCTTTTATTGAACTTCACCTGTATTCTATTCCCTGAAAAATATATATAACACTAGAGTAGAAGTTCAGCAGTTTTTAAGTTAAACCGGATCAAACAAATATGCAGATAATGGCTAATTCAATCTATGTATCCCATAAAATGCACATTTCAATTAAACGTTAAAAAATAACACAAAGTTACGGATAATATCTGCAATCACTGAAATCACCGGATCACCACGTTTAAATATTTATTATTTTCTGTTTAGTAACCAATAAAGTTATTGCGTGTTTAAATTAAATTTAAGAGAAATTTTTTGCACGTTTTAAATCAAGTAGAAACAAATGCATACTAACGATTAACGAACAGAGCATGTTATGCAATTTCATAATAAAAATAGGTATTAAATAATACTAGTAAAAAACACTTTACCGTATTTCAATACAGTAGAATTTATGATACAGTAGAACTTTAATAATTACCAATATATCAAATTGCAACCGGACCTCTGTAAATTAGATTTCTTGCGAGTTTTTCGGGTGTTTTGTATAATATCTGTAAAATAAAGTACTTTTTCTGTACCTACTGCTAATTCAAGAACTCATGTAGATATTGTAGATTATAGAGCAAATATTATATATAAAATAAATTTGTTATCCGATAAACAGTTAAGTAGGATTCGTCAACAGAAGTATTTTTAATAATTATAATTAATCGAATAGTCTTCAGCTCTGTTTTAAATTTAGGAAAGGGAAGTAACTTCAAATCTTTGATTAACGTCTGATTAGAACTCTTCAATAAATAAAATTATCGGCCAATTTTTCAGACAATATATTAACAAAAAATATAATTAATACATTAACGTTTCGATCCGGATTTGGATCTTCTTCAGAACGGATCTAAAAAATATAAAAAATAATTAATAATTAATTTCTAATTCGCTTTATATAAAATTCTTTCAAAATAATTAATTAGTATCAAAATATTGATAAAATAATAATATTTTGATACTAATTAATTATTTTGAAAGAATTTTACATAAAGCGAATTAGAAATTAATTATTAATTATTTTTTATATTTTTTAGATCCGTTCTGAAGAAGATCCAAATCCGGATCGAAACGTTAATGTATTAATTATATTTTTTGTTAATATATTGTCTGAAAAATTGGTCGATAATGTAATTTATTGAGGAAGTAACTTCAGCTCAGCAGGAAGATTGTTGTGAAATTTTAAAGCTGAATATTCTGGGCTATTGTAAAGCAGACTTAGGTTCGGTTTATGGAGTAAGAGATCTCTGGTAAGAGCAAGTTGTTATAACGTGTTTGATAACTATGCAGTGTAGGTACTGTGAGTTGAATATTTATCAATATATTTCTGAATATGACAAAGTGAGTAAAACATGTATAGAGACAGAGCAGTTAAAAATTTATGTTTCATAAAATAATATTTGCATGTCACGATATTCAACATTGAAATAACTCGGATGGCTTTCTTCTAAACAGTTCAGCATTCAAATTTCCCGCAAAAATTGTCACCCAAAACTTCTCTTTCTTTTAGTACGTCCTGTTCTTTCTCAGAGGTTTCGTGCAAAATATATGACCCATATATTTAATAATTTACTATATGAATCATTGTCTATCTACTCAATGTGCGGTGAGTGAAGGCAACAAAGCGTATCGAAAATATATCTGCGTCTCTATCTTCGATGTAATTCCCTGATTTCTCCGATGATAGGATTGGTTGATGTACTTGCATTCAATCTGAATAAAGTATCTCTGTTTCAAAAACTTTTTCTATGACGTTAGCATGGGTGTATCCAGCTTTTGACCCAGGAGGGTGCAAATTAGAAATTTCTTAAGCCGGGTCCTCCGTGCTTGTTTTGCCTTCCTGGATACGCCAGTGCTTACAGCTTAAAAAAAGACAGAAGTATATGTTTGCACCCTAATTGGTTTGATTGCGATTTTATTTCTATGCTCAGTATAGAATAAAAGTATATGATATTATGACCTGACCGTTTATTCATTGCATTTCAACATTGAACGTTTAAATATGGACTGCTAATGTGCGAAAGAGAAGTACGTCTTTACCATTGACGTTGTCTTCTTGTCTCTGCTGGATACATCCTCGAGTTGCTGTTGAACGAAGACAGAATGCAATCGGACTATTATCGCTATCTTTTTCTTTGTCATTTGGTTCGAGCAGCCCCGACCAGCAGTCCGGATCTAATCGTCGATGAATTTCAGGCGTTGTGTTCTCAATGAGGTGGATGATATTCCGATTACCTTCCGAGTGAATTTAGCTCGATGGGCCATCTGCGGTGTTCACATCAAGTTGATCTCGTTCAGTTCACTCGGTCGACGCGTCCTTCCTTCCTTCCTCAGGTCTCTCTTCAGTTTTAGCAGGTATATAAAATGTAGAGACTCTTCACTTCTGCATGAGTGGACCCACTTCAAACACTTACCGTCTTGCACACACCGTCTCTCTTTCTTCTTCTTCATCATCATCGAAGAGTTCTTCAGGCTTCAGCACGCCCTTCCTCGCGTTTACTTTCGTTTCAGTATAGTTCTCAGTGTTCTCACGTTCCACGACCATACGAACACCACTGACTTATAACAGAATAGATAGTTCTTCTCAGTTTTTAGGGTTTCGTGGACAAATGGCAGAAAACGGAACTTGTATATATCACAGTTATATATCTTTGTCATATTTCCGCCGAGTCGGATGGTATTGTAACAAAACTCTTACGTTTAACAAAACTGTTAAACACACAACGAAAACGTACTTCCTTAACAAACAGTAGTAATAACGTTAACAGAAACAAAACTAATAGTTCTAAATAATAAAATAGAAAACTAGGTTACAGAAGAATATAAAGTCCTAATTATGCACACAAAATATTTACAACACACAAACACACTGAAGTTTATCTAGTAAACTTATTCGCACTTGTCTATTAACTATATTCACACGATTCTTTATAACACAGAAGCTATTTATGTAGAAGTAGATTTATATTTATAAATTAAAAAAAAAATAAGAGAGTAACACTTTATAAATACTTATGTACAACAAACACTATTTTGAACAAGATATATTAACAAGTCGTAGGAGCTGAGCTGATCTCTTACGGTATTTTTTTTATATGACTATCATATTTCTATTAATATAGCGGGGACAAGAACCACGGATATATCAACTTTAAATAAACCCGTCCTATCTCAATGGTGTACATGTCAATTATTTAGACTACTTGGTTTTGAAAGGTCGCAAAGTCATTTTATTAGTGCTAATAATGACTTATGGATACTTGACATTTTATTAACCAATAATCCACAAAACAGTATCAACATTTCGCAATGAAGCATTTCTAGGTTAGGGTATGATATTTGTCAAGCAACGATTGCGACCCATAAATACGTCATACGAACACTATATATACTATATACCCAATTGGTTTTTTCCACTAAAATTAACCTCTTTTTCCAAACTTGAGTAGTTTTTCTGATATTCTTTTTATTATAGGTACCTATAGTTCATGTAATGAATTATGACAATTCAAGTTAATCTTTGATCGATCTACATTTTTGATATCAATGAAATAAAACACACAAACGTTTATTGCTTTCTGTACGATAGTTCGATGTAGTCTTCGTTTACGTTGTGAATGGAATTGGATGTTTCAAAATCTGAAAGGGTTTTGTAAAACAGTATCTTTATGTAACTGACAAGAAATAATTTTCAAAGAATTTCAGGTTGGGGTTTAAATATTTAATTTTAAAGTAACGTTATACAATTATACAGCATTTAATAATATAATTAATCAATACCGTCGTAATTTTTATAATAATAACGCGTTGCAATGGCTCAGTCCGGTTTGCGTGTGTTGCTGTTACGTTCAACCGACGGCGCTCCCATTGCCGTAAAATATTTAGTAAAATGTGTTGTCTAGCAGATGGTGCTTTATTCAATACAAGTCGGTCCCGTTGCTGTAAAATATTTAGTGTAGCGTGTGTTGCTTTTGAGGTTCAACATAATATGGCGTTGTATTCAACACATGGCGCTCCCGCTGCCGTAAAATATTCAGTGTAGCGTACGTATTTTTTTAACGTCCAACATATGCCGTAAAACCGCGCAGTGACATATCGAATTTTAACAAAAGTGAACGTTTGTCTCTGAACAGAACACACACTATGAAGCCATGTTTGTTTGTGGGACGTGAAGAGATACTGTTTTCTGATTGGTTCTTGCTCAAAACAAGCACGCAAATAGCCCCAGTTCTAATTTTGAAATTCAACTTGTAAACACGCACGCGAGACCGCAGTGACGTCATTTCCATCCTCGTAGACAGAGAATTCAGCAACGATTTCAGCGGAAAAACCAGCCTTGTGTACAGCGGCCTTAAGATAGAATCATCAGAGAGAAATTGACACTCGTCCTACGGTAACGCCATTTTAATTTCACTCTTTTTGACGAACACTTTTCATACACGGAGATTGTTCTACTTATCCTCTACCCTCCGTACCCAGAGCAGCGTTGCCAGACGTCCCGATTTTGGCGGGACGTCCCGATTTTTAAATCAAAACTAAATGTCCCGCGCGGGACAGGCTCAGTCCCGCTTTTCGGGGATAACTTTAAAAGAAGTTAAATCTTCACAGGAATATCATGAATAAGTAATTCTTATACCTAAATAATTATTCTCTTATTGTAAGTTGCAATTTGTAACACTCACTCCACAGACTATTGTTTGAAACGCCATATTTTTCTAATGATTAAAACTTTTTTGATTTTGATTTGCTTTTTTTTTATTCTGAAAACGAATAAGACTCAACTATTTAACGATAGGGTAAATCTGATTTAAAATATTACATTTTTATTAAAATACATTTTCTATGGCTATTTTTGCTATGTATTGTCACGTAAACGTAATTTTAATTCAAATAAAAAGATAAATATGTAGGTATTTAAAAACTTCTGATTATATACATTTTTTTACTATGTCCCGCTTTCGACGAAAGAATCCCGCTGTTTTCACTCAAAGAGTTCCAAAATCCCGACTTGGCAAAAAAAACTGGCAACGCTGACCCAAAGCCAATACAAATGTATGCGTGCGACTTGCGCGGCCAATCAGTTGCCAAATTTTAATCTTGAACAAATGGCGCCAGATTTGAATATATACCTAATTAATTATTCGCGAATGTCTGAAAATTGATATTCGTTACATCACTAGTAGAGAATGCCACCTATTCACTATATTGGACTATGTAAGGACTATAATACAAGTATAAATGCACGTAATAGTATTTAAAGTAATGCTCCAACTACCGCAAACAAACATATTGTCGGTTGTATATACAAGCAATAAATAGTACCCAAAACTAGGCGTATTATTTGACTGTTTATTGCTGTTACGTAAGTATTTAAGATATTCCAGGACCGGCCCAGTGTTGCCAGATCCCGTTTTAACGGTAGAGCTATCGTTTCTTTACCATTTCTCTCCTGCTCCCCCTTTTTTTTATTAATCTGTTTTTTTTTTTAATTTCTTTTTAGATTATAGGTACATTGCTATAGCATACAGTTTTATGCTATACTAAATAGTATTTTCTTCATACCTCGATCGAAAGTGCATACTTTCGGCACCAATTGTAAAGCAAAAAGTTTAAGGCCCTTCTCACACGAAGCTACTCAAATGAAACTAAACTGATTACTAACTAAAATCACTAACCAGTTAGTAACCAAACTTTGCACACGATGCTACTCAAATCATTGTTTAATCACTTGTTTCATTTGAGCTGTCATAATGTTTTCTGAATCTGAATCAAGTGATGAGGATATTATTTTATATTATTATAATCAAAAAAGGCAACGACGAATGAAAAAACGCCAATATTGGATTCATCCTTATATAGAAAAAAAATTTAAATTGTAGGGCATTTGTTGCTGCCAAACAGCTACAGGAAAATGATGCGAAATATTTGGCATTCTATAGAATGCCCAAAGAAACATTTTTAAAGGGTCTAGCCGACTTGCCATATGGAAATTGCACTGACGTCTATGAACATAGTTTCACCTTTGAAATATTACTTTTTTGCCTAAAGTACTGATACTGTGATTTTAGATCTCTGCTTTCACTCATAAGGGAGATATGAGGGTAACAACCCCTAACGACATCTTTTTTTTTCTCAGAAACTATAACAGATATTTGAATGAATCCAACGCGAAAATATAGGTATCAATTAGTTCTATATTTGGTATTTTTTTTATATTTTTAGTCTAATTTTCAGAAGTGCAAAACGCAAAATTTATTTTTTGAGGGTGGTTTTTTATGTGAACTACTGGAGATACACCAACCAAATAAATATCATGTAATCATCTAAGAGTCTACTGTAATATATCATAAATACAAAACTTTGCGTTTGGTGGAACATAGTTAAAAAAAAAAAAACGATAGCGCATGAACTACATATTATAGATATACCAGTGCACTGTATAGCATTTTGCTATTTTACAAGTACCTAGTAAGGGCGTAGATATTTTTTTTTCTGAGGTTGGGGGGAGGGCTAAAGCGACAAAATCAATATTTTTTAAAGATTCCTAACCTCGAAAATAAAATCGAAAACCTTTTTTAGCAACCTAACTAAAATTTTATCGTGTGTCGGCACAATAGAAGAGCAAAAAAAAGGTCCTTTCATTTCCGCAACAAAAAAGTATTTTTTCGTTTGTTGTGGCTGGGATCCTGGGGGGGTAATTACCCCCTGTACCCCCCCACATCTACGCCCTTGGTTAATTGTAACTTAATTAAAAAAAAAAAATCAAATAAAGTTACTATACAGACGAAGAAATACGTAAATATCAGGCATACTGTAAAAATACAGTAAAGACTGGTTCGATATTCTGTAATAAACGCAGCTTAATAAATTAATAGTAATATACAAACATACGGTATTTTTACAGTATGTCTAATATTTACGTATTTCTTCCTCTGTAGTAACTTTGTTTACTTTTTTTTATACTTAAGTTACAATTAACACACTTCCTTTGCATTTCCCCTATCTTCATTGGACTCCATCCTTCATTAAATAACAGTTCTTAAACGAATTAAATAAAAACTAACGCACAATAGCTATTTTTAAATAATAATAATAAATAATAATAATAAATAATAATAATAATTAATAAATAATAAAAGACAGTAGCTACTTTTGCGTAGAGCGTGACCATGACGCAAGCAAGGAAACAGATTTCGATGTAACTTACTAGGTACTTGTAAAATAGCAAAATGCTATACAGTGCACTGGTATATTATCTATAATATGTAGTTCATGCGCTATCGTTTTTTTTTTTAACTATGTTCCACCAAACGCAAAGTTTTGTATTTATGATATATTACAGTAGACTCTTAGATGATTACATGATATTTATTTGGTTGGTGTATCTCCAGTAGTTCACATAAAAAACCACCCTCAAAAAATAAATTTTGCGTTTTGCACTTCTGAAAATTAAACTAAAAATATAAAAAAAATACCAAATATAGAACTAATTGATACCTATATTTTCGCGTTGGATTCATTCAAATATCTGTCATAGTTTCTGAGAAAAAAAAAGATGTCGTTAGGGGTTGTTACCCTCATATCTCCCTTATGAGTGAAAGCAGAGATCTAAAATCACAGTATCAGTACTTTAAGCAAAAAAGTAATATTTCAAAGGTGAAACTATGTTCATAAGACGTCAGTGCAATTTCCATATGGCAAGTCGGCTAGACCCGTGGAAATACTGTTTCCTTTTATTCACAAAAAGAATACTACAATGCGTGAATGTGTCAGCGCTGAGAATAATCACTTCTACCAGTTTTAAATTTTGGATTGGATCAGCCATTTTTGTTGTTTTATTGGTAACTGGTTAGTAACTAGTAGCGTGGCGACCAGCACGCCGCGTCGCTTGAAACTGATCACTAACTGGTCACAAACTGATTACTAACCGATAGCGCCGTGTGCGAACCTCCATTGAAATACTAGTGTTAGAGACTGATTTGTAACTCGAAGGGCCTAACATTTACTCTTTGGTGGGATTACAGGCTACAATACGAGAAGTTCGTACGTTCGTGCGGTAGTAAAGCAAACACAACCAATCAACTGTTGTTTCGATGTCGTTTCCATAGCAACCCTATTACATTTTAACTAATAATCGCGAACAGCTGTCATTCTTGTTTTTACGTATAACTTCAAAGCTTCTTGTTTGGAATTTATCTGTGTTTTTATGTAATTAATTAATTAATTAATGTATTTAATAAGCGTGCTTACGACCGAGGTATGAAGAAAAATAGTATACACCACACTGGCCGAAAGTGTGATACATTGCTCTTCGCGCCATGATGGCCTCGGCTTTGCCTCAGGTAGGGAAAGAATATCACATTTTCGGCCCTTGTGTTGTAGGTATATACTATTGTGTTTTTCATGCATGCGTAAATATTATTTTTTACATTGAGAAAACTAATTATCTTGCGCGAGTTTAGTAGTCAATCGACGTAATTCATTTACTGTCGATAATATTTTCCCGGACATTTATCCTGTTTTAACGTTTTAGTTTAAAAAAGATATAGTTTATTGAATTCGAATTTATCGAATTTGAGCAGAGTGATGACGGCTTTGATAGTAAGTCTGAATCAGGACCTGTCAAAATAGACTATAAGCAATGGATTTGTGCAAGCGCAGAAAGTAATTTAGATGCTTTTTATAAACTTTTTTGAATCTACCGTTTTTCTTTTCTTAATCTACCACTTTATTTAGGTAGCGCTACCGCTTTTTAAAAGACCTTTGGCAACACTGAACTGGCCCAAGGAGTTTTGGTCACGTTCTCACTGAATATAAGCGAAACGGTCATTGGCTGAGTATTTTGACGTGATAACGTCTTATAAATTGATGAAACACCAGCTGCACGCACGAAAAAGTGTAACGTTCCGCCTGACCCTAAATATGATATTCGAGCGGAATACGTTATCACGTAAAACTATCGTCCGTAAACCGACTTTACAGACAACCATTTTTTTCTGGGCGAGAAAAGACGAAACAATTTTCACCTCTAGCTACAATTACAACTCGGCTATTAGCCGATGTTAAACGAAAAGACCCGAACGTACATTGTGATATCTATAATAACGAGGGATACAAATAAAGCGAATTGTCTGTAAAATGACGTCATTAACGCCGAATGCATATATATCTATTTTATGTGCGACATTTCCTGTAATTGTATGTATGCCGCGTAAATATCATACTTTAAAATGTTATCAAAAACTTTTCTTCTCTGTACTGGCAGTACTGTGCAATAGGTACCAACATAAAATCTGTGAGTTTATGGAGTTTCATTATATGAACGTACACGTTCGCCAACTTTAAAGAAAATAATAAAACGAAACAGAAAGAGGACAGAGGTGGCTCGTTACATTGTTTCAATTGGGAAATACTAATTCAGTGTTTCTCAAATTGTGGTAGACGTACCACCAGTACCCAACGGTGGTAAGGTAGAAAGTTTAACATTTACACCTTGGTGGGATTACACGCTACAATACAGGAAGTTCATACGTTCGGGCGGTCGTAAAGCAAAAACAACCAATCAACTGTTGTTTAGATGTCGTTACCATAGCAACCCTATTATACATTTTAGCTAATAGATGCGAACCGCTGTCATCAGTGTTTTTACGTATAACCTCAAAGCTTCTTGCTTGGAATTTATCTGTGTATTTATGTAATTAATACGTAATTAATTAATTAATGTATTTAATAAGCGCGCAGTTACAACCGAGGTATGAAGAAAAATAGTATACACTACACTGGCCGAAGGTGTGATTACCTTGCCCTGCGCGCCATGATGTCTGAGGCAAATATCACACTTTCGGTCCTTGTGGTGTAATATACTATTTTACCTATTTTATTTTTAATATGCATTCACATAAATGATCATGTTAACGCTGGAAGCGAAACGCGCGTATAGATATCAAATGATTTTTTATTTGAATACAATTATCGTATTTTCTTGCTTCATTCAAAACATTGGCACAATGGTTTTTCTTTGAATATAAAAACATCGCAATCTGTAATTCGAAAATGACTACGCGTAAAATCCGCAAGAGAATCGTAAATAATAATTGGCAAAGGTTCACCGGGGTGTCATGTGACGCGAACCGTCTCTGGAGAAACAAGAGAAGCTACTCTCATCTTTCGCCGACGACGCTTTAAGGTTTTCTCTGCTACCCTCTTGCTCTCTCTCTCTTTCTCTGTTAGGCAGACGCGTTTTGTAACCGTTTCGTTTCTGATCTCTATTATGGCTCTGGGTATTCAATTTCACAGAAATTCTTCAGAATTTATGATCGACTTTCCACTGCGTCCATATATGCAGGTCAATTACATTTTTGTACGGTCAAATGGGCGCACTAGGTATGTTCAACCTTTTTTTAGACCATCAATAGCCACGATGATCAACAATAGTGTATTTTACACGATAAATAAGTTGTGAAATAATGTAATTAATACTGTACATATAGGGATACTTTTACTATATAATAGGAATAAAATCGCATTCGAACCATTCGGGTTTTCTTAAGTCGTAAGAGCTCGTTGCTTCTGATTGGTTAACGCCATAGATAAAGACATAATAATCCGAGAGCTACCAACGTTTTCGAAAAAGAATTTTAAGACGGCTGATCTTTTGATATTCCTTTTCTTATTCAAGTTTGGTGGGGATGCGGCACGTCTGGCTGCTGGGAGCGGTTGCGATTACCTGTGCGCATCCCATTTGTACAGGTTCAAATTACAGATAATTTATATGTCATTTTCTACTTATTAAGATGGCGTTGTCCTAGTAACGCAATGTTTTTTATTATGTTATTAGTTGTGTTTGCCAAAGTGGAAAGCCAAATTTCGTCGTGATAGTAACGAAAAAGAAAAATATGTTTATGTGAAGACAAAAGTGGACAAATAGTTATATTTAGTTAACCTTTCAGAAAAATTAACTTAAAGTGCCAGACAGTTTTGTCGTTGCTAACTCCGTGCCAGATACAATTTTAGTAATTAAATTCAGTTGTTTAATATGGAGCAAGACCAATTTAAAATTCAAAATCATTTACTGTCTCCAAGACTTAAATTAGTCTTGCTCCTTATTAAGCAACCTGATTTCTATCTGGCAAATTAATTTTAAGTTCTGTGTTGCAGCTATATTAAAATGCTTTTTTTCTCAATCATCTCCACTACTTTGGTAAACACAACTAATAACATTCAGTTACTAGGGCGACGCTTCTTAAAAACTAGCAAATGACATATAAATTACCTATAATTTGTACCTGTACAAATGGGATGCGCACAGGTAAACGCAACCGCTCCCAGCAGCCAGACGTGCCGCATTCCCACCAAACTTCAATAAGAAAAGGAATATCAAAAGATCAGCCGTCTTAAAATTCTTTTTTTCGCGATGTTGCTAGCTCTTATACTATAAGACTTTTAATAAAGAAAGATATACTCAGTGCTAATATATCTATAATATGCTAATATAAAAAGCTGAAGAGTTTGTTTGGTTGAACGCGCTAATCTCAGGAACTGCTGGTTCCAATTGAATTTTTTTGTTGGATAGCCCATTTATCGAGGATATATAATATCACGCTACGACCAATAGGAGCGGAGTATCAGTGAAAAATGTTGCAAAATGTAACTCAAAATTTGTCCGTCCAACAAAAACTTTTGAACGGTAACTCCGATCATCATGAAATTTGGATACAACATTCTCTGTAAACGGGTTGACTGGTTCGCTACTTGAGTTTCAAACCAGTCCAGGATGCGACTATTGTGCAATTGGTTTGCAATTGATTGAGGTTCTTTGTCAGCACATGAGCGCAATTGAATCTCAATTGCTAAAGATGGTTGCTCTTACCTTATTCCATTCGTACACGGGTCGATTGTTACCTGAGTTTCAAATCAGTAAAGGATGCAACTATTGTGCAATTGGTTTGCAATTGATTGAGGTTCTTTGTCAGCACATGAGCGCAATTGAATCTCAATTGCTAAAGATGGTTGCTCGTACCTTATTCCATTCGTACACGGGTCGATTGTTACCTGAGTTTCAAATCAGTAAAGGATGCAACTATTGTGCAATCGGTTTGCAATTGATCAAGTTTCTTTGTCCATACACGAGCGGGACTGAATTTTAATTGGTAAATATGGTTGCTCCTACCTTAGCCCCTTTGCACACGATTCGGCTGTTTCGCAACCTTAGTTTCTAACCAGTTCAGGATGCGACTATTGTGCAATCTGTTTGCAATCAATCGAGTTTCTTTGTCCATACACGAGTGCGATTGAATCTTAATTGGTAAAGATGGCCGCTCCTACCTTAGCCCCTTTGCACACGATTTGACTGTTTCGCAACCTGAGTTTCAAACCAGTTCAGGACACAACTATTGTGCAATCGTTTTGCAATCGATCGAGTTTCTTTGTCACGACCGCGACTGAATTTGAATTGGTAAAGATGACTATACTTACGGGAGAAAAATTTCGCAACATGCAACCATGCAATCGAAATTGCTTCTCGACTTAAAAACACTGTCGCGCACGACCAGTTTGAAAGTAATTACAAATCGGTTGTGTTTTGTCAATCCATGTGCGACTCCCCACTCTCTGACGTCACAAAACGATCTGATCCTGAACCGGTTTGAAACTCAAATTGCAAAACAGTCGAATCGTGTGCCGAGGGCTTTAGACCTGTAGAAGAGTTGCGCAATTAGATAATGTAAAAACTTCGTTGCTATTAGGTTGAATTACAAAATATCGATCTGTATGGAAATAGAATAACTCACTTCTTCAAAGATAACTAATAAAATAACTTGAACTTTTAATTTAACATTTAATTAAAATAATTGAACGGACGTAAATGTGTTTTATGAGAATACTTGAGGCAAAAACAAGTTCAATATGGAGTCATCTGTCTGTTTTAACAGTGTATGGATGAATGCATCTGCTTTCAAAACTGTGCCAAAACTTTTCCCGACGGCAATTCAAAGTATTGAAAAGAAAGTAAAGAAGTTTGTTTATCAATAAGATACAGCCAGCATCGCATAACAAGGAGTTTGAAGTTGCCAGAACCGTGCTAGGAATATTGCAGTCCTCGCAGAGAAAATTTAAAGGGGGAGAAGTGATGCCCCTATTCTACATTATTTCATTAGTCTTTAACCGTGGCTTTGCTTGCGTTGATACCTATTTGTGAAGCAAAATTTCTTTGGTCGAAGTTACAAATAGTTATTGCCAGTTTTTGTAGCCTTGGTAATGAACGGGTGAAAAAGTGAGCGGGAGTGAGAGAGTTTTCATTCTATCCTTATTTCTTGATGACATACTAACAAACAATATGATCTACAATTTTTTTTTGCAGCGAAACATTAATTTTTGTGAAGGCAACCGGCTTCGCACGGTTATTTCTTGCGGGTTATTTTCACAATTAAACATGGGTACACAATTTATTTTATTAAGTTTTCTAGGTTCTTTAGTCCCTAAATAATCAGAATATAGGTACCTACAATTCATACAACAAAAACAAAAGAAGTTTCGTCGGTTGTAAAGTGATATATCGACATTTAGATAAAAATTGGGTCAAGCTAACGAATAAGCAGAAAAATATAAGAAAAAAAATTCTGACAAAGGTTAATCCTTTTAACTGTACATACGTCAAATTTCTTTAAAAATTTATAATACAAAATTAGATTATAATAAATTATTGTTTTTATTTATTTGTATTAAAAAAATACTTTGGTTTTTGTACATGTTCACTTAATTCTGCATGTAATTTTCTGTAAATATACTGAATTTGCAAAAAATCTTCGAGATTTTCCAAAAAATATCAAAGAACAAAATATCTGGCTATAAATATAGCATATCGTCGTTGGTTCTGTAATATCTCTTATGTGCATAGTTGGCAGATTTTACGTTTTTTAGATGAAAAGATTCAGGAAACGGAGCTCTATACATTAGTAATACCTCCAAATTAATTTTACAGTAACCAACAAGGGGAAGTAACTCTTATGTGAAAAGTTGTATCAAATAATTCCTCCCATGTGCCAATAAATCCGAAATTAACGTTAAATATTTTTTAAGAAAATACTTCGTCTTAATTAAACATGTATAGTGGAGATAAGTATGAATTAGTAATATAATTGCTTGTTCTGACCATCGATTGCTGAAATAACCACTTTTTGGCCTTTCCTGCAAATTTTACTTTTTGCACATAAGAAGTATTATAGACCCAACGACGATATGTTGTTTCAAAGTATCTAAAAGCTCTGATAAATTTTCTTTTCCGACGAAATGCGCAAAACAATCTCAGTTTTTATTCCCACATTTAGAAAATCTTTTTGATTAATTGTGCACCCCTGCTGTAGTTGGCGCGTCCCTGGGAATGAGAAACAGCACTTATTATTTAAACGATATAATAAATTGCATTAGTTTGAGTAACAAGACGTCAGAAAAGAATAAAACAAATCAGAAAGTAATATTTAAGGTGAACTCTGCTTTTTCGCCAGTCATAAATATTGCCCTTACTTGAATAAACATAATAGTGGTTTATGTGTCTAGAACGTGTATGATACGAGTAAATTATATTGTGTTAAACGAGTCGTATCATTACGTTCGAGATACTTTTTTTAAGTACCTCCTATTTTTTATTACGGTATCATAACAGGGAGTCTAGAATATTATTGGGTTAGACTGTTAGAGGAAGCAATAACAGAAAATCTAGTTTGACAATGACCTTAAGATGTCCACGGTGGATACAGTAACTTAGATCTAGATAATGTTGAAATTCCACCACATATCACATCTAATTTTAAAAAATCATTCTCATATTTAGCCCGTAAATTATTAAATGATCTTCATATCACAGTACCTTTTCATGAAAGAAATATTAATGTGTCATCGTAAATTCAATTTTTTTATTTCATGAGCAACTAAATCATCGGCCAATCTAAGTAATTTCTTTAACTGCCATAGTATTAATTTATGTACAGTTATTTATACTACTCCCTGATTTGTTACTTCTATGCATATATTGTTGTAATAAGGGCAGATGGAAGACCATTCCAAGGATTGAATCTGGTCCTATTGCTTTGGGAATGAATATCTTATTATTATTATAAGAAAAAAATAAAGAATAAGTAGTTACTTCTTACCATAACAGTTTTATTAGTACATTTCGGGAGCTATACTCTCATCTTCAGCAAACTTAGTAACTTAGTTTAGTGTTTGCTGAAGATGAGAGTATAGCTCCCGAAATGTACTAATAAAACTGTTATGGTAAGAAGTAACTACTTATTCTTTATTTTTTATTTTTGTTTCAACCACAGTGCTCTTAATAATTGTATTATTTTTATTATCTTAAGAAAATTCAAAAAACACAAAACTCAATAATACGTATTAGGTAGGTATGTTTATTAAATCATTTTGTAAAAAGACTGTAATGAGTAAAAAAAAACTAGAATTGAGGGGTTGAGGCAGGTGGAGGACGCCCGAAATGACAATTATATTATTATCTACTGAAAATTCAAAAAAACACAAAACTCAATAATACGTATTAGGTAGGTACGTTTATTAAATAATTTTGTAAAAAAACTGTAATAAGTAAAAAAAAAAACTAGAAATGAGTGGTTGAGGCGGGTGGAGGGCGACCGGAATGACGATGAACAGGACAACGCGTCTCTACAATTGAACTTCGGCCGGAATATCGGCTTCGACAGGTTTTTGAACCGAACATTCGGTCGAAGTCGACATTTGGTAAAGGCCACATTTGGTGCATCATTAGAAAATATAATTTTGAAATTCGCGTATAAGCGAATCCAAGCCGATGCAGTGCTAGGGCAGCCCTAGCATTGAACCGAATGGGGATAATGTAATAGAAGAGCATAGCGAAGCATGGAGATAATATTTGACCTGAGCCGAATGGATAATTGCCAATAAAATTCAAATATAAGAGAGAGAAGCGGGCAGGCAGCGAACGCGGCATCGGGGAGACTCGAGCGCGTGCACTGGTTACATTTGCAACGCAACGACAGCTCCGTCGTGAGGCGACGGTCACAGTTTTTGCACTCCGAGCAACGGATCTAGGATCAAGCTATTTTGTATATTATACACTACTACGGAGCTACGGAATGCCGTACATACGATAAACAGTATTGGCCAATAGGCATGATGACAGTATAAAAGAATCCAAGAATACATGGTTTTAAAAAAAAATATATGTTGAAAGGATTCTAAAAAATTATCCAGTGATATAAACATTGAGTTTAATAAGATTTATAATAAAATGTTGACTGAAACACCGAATGACGTCACGCCTTCGTAAATAATAGAGAATATAAACACTTGAAGTAAACGATCACCGTGTCGCTTAAATTGTTGCGATCATTCACTTCTACATCATTTAATTAGTTGAGTTGTTGTTTATTCGTTTTTTTGTGATATTTTATAACGCTTATGTCATAGGTTATTTTTGAGGTTAGTTAACTTGCAGCTAAAGAAAGCCATACTGTAATTACTTTTAAGAAAATACTTAATACAAATCATATCATTCAGTAAATTTACATACCTTTCTACGAAATACCTCTGCACGACAGCTCTACACCCATAAATACAACATTTAATGACAGCTGTCGCCTGTCACTAAGGCGTGACGTCACAAAGTTTTCGTGATTGCTTCAAAATAGAAAGATAAAAAAATTGGTTGTCTGTAAAGTCGGTTTACGGACGATAGTTTTACGTGATAACGTATTCCGCTCGAATATCAAATTTAATAATACATAACCTAAATTTTAGTAGCTGTCATACTGCGCTCTCGCTTGCACGCACAGGGTCAGGCGGAACGTGACACATTTCGGAACGTGACACTTTTTCGTGCATGCAGCCGGTGTTTCATCAATTTATAAGACGTTATCACGTCAAAAATTAAATAATTTGATTTAAATTTTTTTTATTGCTGAAATAATGTTTTTTTTTCGAAAATAGTAGACGTGTACTACAATATAGAACTGGATTTCAAAATCTGTCACCATGCCTATTGTAGTATGTGAAAAATAAATAGCGGCGCAGTGCGGTCATTATTTAAACTAGTTGACAAACAAATTTTCATTTAAAATGCTGGGTTTTTGATGTCAAACATCTAATGGTGCGTTTGGTTGAGAGTAAATCTGTGCAATTGACGCGACACTTTTATGGGACGACGTTTTATGCCAGGATGACGCGTTTGCGTGCGTTGGATAACTAGATCACAGGGCAAAATTTAGTTACAGTGCGATACTTGGTTTACTTGAATTTAGTTAGTTGACAGGGCAAACATTTACTTACAGGATGGTATTTAGCTACTTGAATTTTGTTAGATGACAGGGCGAAATTTAGTTAGTAGAATTTCGCTTAAATTTATGTTTTACATCTGCCAGGCGTCCCACGACGGCTAGCATTTTTTTTTGTAAGCGTGAATTCGAATATTTGCTTTTTACAAGCAAGTTTCACCTGTCCCTTATCTGTGTGTCTGAAATCAAATCTTGCAATTTAAATTTGACCCACTTCCCGGTTTCCGATTGAGCTGAAATTTTGCATACGTATTTAGTTACGATGACAATACAATATTTTAATAACGAACTTACCAGTCCGGCTTTCGTCCGGATGCAAATCGCACTTTTAATAAAGCACACTTAAAACTTAAAATTAAATAAACGATTTTTTTAAAAAAAAGCTTTTATTAGTTGTTAACAAAAAAGAACTAAAAAGTTAAAAATAATTTTATTCCGATTGGAAATAATCTTAAGTTTTCAAGTAAAACCGTATAACATTTTAACAGCAAGAGAAAAAAAGAGAGTGTAACACGCTTTTATTTGAAAACTTAAGACTATTTCCAATCGGAATAAAATTGTTTTTAACTTTTTAGTTCTTTTTTGTTAACAACTAATAAAATCTTGTTTAAAACAATATCGCGTATTTATTTAGTATTGTAATCTAAACGTTTGAGAACTAAAACTTTATTTCACAAAAAAAAAACAAAACAACATGAGTCATTTTGTTTTGCTACCGCAGATGTACCGTTTTTGTTTGTAGTTTGTACATTAATGTTTGTAGGTTATGTACGAAGGCACGCGTCTTTTGATGATTGCCATTCTCGAGTTTTCTCTGTTGGTTGTGTCGTTTCGTGTATGATGTTATTTATATTATGTAACATTAAAAAAATTCCGCTCTAGAGACACATTATCTTTAATATTTAAGTAGTAATCGTGTTAAAAAAATTAAGACTTTATGTTGCAATACAGCAGTCGTGCACAGCTTTAAAGCTGTATTTAAAAAAATATTATTTCATTGGCTTTCCAGTTCGGTTCCGTCTCGGTGTAATTTGGTTTGAAAGTGAAATAATTCAAAAGCAACAAATTAATCCCTCAGCGTGCGTGCACTCGTGTTATAATATATTATATATAATTCTTTCTATATAATCAGTCTATGCTTATTTATACAGGTGACCGGTAATTGCTCGTATTCCTCTCGAAAGAATCAACTATGACTAATTTGGAATGATTTAACCTCTATCACTTGGGGGTCGGAAATGCGTCATTTTTGAGAAAATCGACTTCGTTTTTCTTTTCATAAAAATCAGAATTTTGGGAGTCAACAATAAAAAAAATTCTTTTTTTTGGCCTGAATTTTTCAATGATCTTACTAATTGGGCAACCACACTGATGCAGGAAGTAAACGGTACGTTCGGGTGGTAGTAAAAAAAAACAACCTATCAACTGTTGTTTAGATGTCGTTTTCATAGCAACCCTACGTTTAATAGTCGCGAACAACTGTCATTCATGTTTTTATGTATAACCTCAAAGCTTCTTGCTTGGAATTTATCTGTTTTTATGTAATTCATAAATAATTAATTAATTAATGTATTTAATACGTGTGCTTACGACCGAGGTATGAAGAAAATATGCACTACACTGGCTGAAAATTTGATATTATGACGCGCAGTGCAAGAATATCAAACTTTTGGCCCTTGTGGTGTAATATACTATGAATATATTAAGTGAAAAAATCGGCATAAGCTACTATGTTTTGTGCCTGTAGAATTATTCCCAGCACGTCTGAAACTTCGACAGTCTCCTAAACACGATTCCATTATTCATCCCCGTCGTTTTTTAAAATATTAAATTTAATTCTACTCTTTTATTATTCGACATTCATTTATTTTTGTTACGTAACAACCAATTTCGATCTCAGTTCAATTTAAAAAAAAAATAATGAGAAATGTGCAGTTTTTCTGTACGGTCTTTTTCTAGATTCCTTTTATATAGATATACAGCGTCGAATTCATTCCATTTCACGGCTGAAGAAAATTACGAGGAGAATGAACGAAACGTCAAATTTCATATTTATTATCTTGTAATAAAATTGAAATTTGAGAATTTCAATAGTTGAAGTGTCCTTCGAGTTTATCGCATTTTTATTATTTTTTATGAATAATAAATTGTATATCTACTTAGTGTTCAAAAAGTTCGATTTTAAAGAAACTTTAAAAAAAAGTAAAAATTTTTTTATTTTCAAAATACTTTACAAAACTTTCTTGAAAAAATAAATAGAATAATGGACAGTTATGAAAAGTATACCGTTATTATAAAATATAAAAAAATGTTATAATGCCTGAGCGAATTGAAACCAAATTTTTAGAGGATGTTTGATATGTAAAAAATCGGCGCATGCGCAGACGAGATATATGCTATAACGATAGGTATTTGAAAAAAATTCCGTGGCATAAGGATAGAAAATGAAGCAATACTGAATTTTTTTTAAACTTGCATTTAATGCTGACGTTTCGATACGTTTTGTATCATCTTCAGAGTTTTCTGTACAAAACGTATCGAAACGCCAGCATTAAATGCAAGTTTAAAAAAAATTCAGTATTGCTTCATTTTCGATCCTTATGCCACGGAATTTATTCCAAATACTTATCATTAACTTCAATGGATCACAGTTACTCTATTTATTGAATAGAGTCAAATTCACGTATATGCTATAATGTTTTTTATATAAAAATGGCGTAGGTACTTTTCATAACGATTTATTATTTTATTTAATTTTACAAGAAAGTTATGTAGGTAATTTTTTTTCGTCTTAACCACAGAACATATAACTGTTCTGTGGTCTTAACTTTATAGTATCGGAAATATTTTGAATTTGTATCGTGTTCACAGACAAACAGATGAACAGATTTTTTCCAAAAATATGTTTTTTGGAATCGGAAAACCTCAAAACGAAAAAATATTTGAAAAATTTTGAACAGTGAATTATCATTCGAAATAGTAAGTACCATTCCGACACTTGTGTTGAAATGGTAAATTATTAAAGTTTTAACCGCATTTCGTAATTTTTAAAATCATTGTTCTTCATACCTCGATCGAAAGTTCATACTTTCGACATCAATTGTAAGGCAGAAAGTCTAACATTTACTCCTTGGTGGGATTACACGCATCAATGCGGAAAGTCCGTACGTTCGGGCGGTATAGTAAACCGAAAACAACCAATCAACTGTTGTTTAGATGTCGTTTTCATAGCAACCCTATTATACATTTTAGCTAATAGTCGCGAACAGCTGTCATCCGTGTTTTTACGGATAACCTCAAAGTTTCTTGCTTGGAATTTATCTGTGTTTTTATGTAATTAATAAGTAATTAAATAATTAATGTATTTAATAAGCGTGCTTACAACCGAGGTATGAAGAAAAATAGTATACACTACACTGACCGAAAGTGTGATATTTTGCCGAGGGCATCATGACGCACATGGCAAGATATCACACTTTCGGCCAGTGTGGTGTAATATACTATTAACACGCCCGCGCCATTGTGAAGTAGGTAAAGGCAGATTTTTTTAAACACAGAAAATCATCTCATATTGAAGAAACTTTTGACGTGATAACGTCTTATAAATTGATGAATCACCAATCTTATAAATTGATAAAACACCGGCTGCATGCACGAAAAAGTGTAACGTTCCTAACGTAACGTTCCTAACGTTCGTAACGCGTAACGCGTAACGTTCCGCCTGACCCTGTGCGTGCTTTTCTTGAAAACGGCCCTAACGATTTGGATGAAATTTACTGAAAAGGGATTTTGGGGGGCAAAAAATCGTTTTAGCTAGGTCTCATCTCTCGAAAAAATCGTTTTCTTACAAATTTTATCATTATAAAAATCAATTTTTTGACGTATGAAAATACTTAAATATTGTAAGTAGGTTTTGGAATTTTATATTATAAACAGTGAAACAATTGTTTTATAAATATTATGACAGCTAATCTTTGAGACTTAAAATAAATACGAAAGAAAGCAAGTAAAAAAAAACAATTATATTATATGGTGAGTAATTTAAATAAATAAAATTAACCTAAATTTGAAGCGAAAGATGCAATATCATAGATTCGAATTATTATAATTATTATATAAATTTAGGTTATGTATTACGGAATACGTTATCACGTAAAACTATCGTCCGTAAACCGACTTTACAGACAACCAATTTTTTGACGTGATAACGTCTTATAAATTGATGAATCACCAATCTTATAAATTGATAAAACACCGGCTGCATGCACGAAAAAGTGTAACGTTCCGCCTGACCCTGTGTTTGCTAATTTCTCGCTCAATTTAAATCAGATCGGTTTGAAACCAGCCTTAAACGAAAGAGGAGAACATTTTACATAGATTTCGTATAACAGAATTTGCCTAAACAGTTTTGACGTGATAACGTCTTATAAATTGATGAATCACCAATCTTATAAATTGATAAAACACCGGCTGCATGCACGAAAAAGTGTAACGGTCGTAACGTTCCTACCGTTCCTAACGTTCGTAACGCGTAACGCGTAACGTTCCGCCTGACCCTGTGCGTGCTTTTTGCTAATTTCTCGCTCAATTTAAATCAGATCGGTTTGAAACCAGTCTTAAACGAAAGAGGAGAACATTTTACATAGATTTCGTATAACAGAATTTGCCTAAACAGTTTTTTTATACAAATGTATTTAGAAAAATAGCTGTATAAATGCAATGTTGTCTAATGCATTGGCGCGACGCGGTCGGTCGTCTTTGTTTGCCGTACATGGAAATTAGAAGATAACGTATGTCTTGTCTTAACATGAAAACGGCTGCATTTCTAATGTTTAATTCAATTTTTTGACATTAGTATTTTGTGAAATGCAACGCCTTCTAAGTTAAGTATTGGAATAACTAATTATTATTAGAACATAATACTTTGTAAGTTGCAAACGTCACTTTTGACATTTCTTATCATTCCGACACCAAAAATAAGCGGATTGAAACCAAATTTTGGGAGGATGTTTGATATGCAATTATAAAGTGGTCTATTGTTTTTCGGGGAACATCGGCGCATGCGCAAAAGAGTATATCTTTTATAATGTTGTTTTATATAATAATAATATAGTTTTTATAACGGCTTATTATTCTATATATTTTTACTAGAAATTTTTGTAAATTTTCTTGGTGATAATCGGCGCATGCGCAAAAGATATTATACGCTATGATGTTTTTTATATAATAATAGTATACTTTTCATAACGGTTTAATTATTCTATATGTTTTACAAGAAAGTTTTGTAATTTATTTTTCGGGAAAATCGGCGCATGCGCAACAGAGATAGGTATATTCGGAGAAAGATGTACCTACCATATAATGTTTTTGACGTGATAACGTCTTATAAATTGATGAAACACCAATCTTATAAATTGATGAAACACCGGCAGCATGTACAAAAAAGTGTTACGTTCCGAAATGTGTCCCGTTCCGAAATGTGTCACGTTCCGCCTGACTTAAATATGATATTCGAGCGGCAGATATCATCAACCGATTGAGATGACAATTTGTATACACGCTTAGTTTGAATGACAATGCTTGGCTAGCTGTGTGACGTCACTCTAAATCCAATATGGCGGACTTCTAAAGATGGCGGACTAATTTTATTATGCTTTCCTACAATATGGGTATCAAATGAAAGGGCTTGCTGAGAATAACTCGAAAAATAAAGTGACGTTAGTTTAAATTCAATATGGCGGACTTCTAAAGATGGCGGACTAAGTTTTTGACGTCATAACGTCTTATAAATTGATGAAACACCAGCTGCACGCACGAAAAAGTGTAACGTTCCGTAACGTTCCGCCTGACCCTGTGCGTGCAAGCGAGAGCGCAGTAAGCCGCTGGTCTGCAATAAACACCGTAGGTCGCATACAGCGTCACGCCATACGCCGCGTTTGTATGCTTACTATGGAAATGTATACATACGGTCTCTTTGTCGCGTTAAACGCAGCGTCCAAATGCCATCCGTCGTACCTAAATGTTGTAGGCAGCGTCTTTAGTTATTTTCGAGCATTGTAGCGTCACGGACGTTGTGAAATACGCCGCGCAATGAGTAGATTTGATAAAGAAAAGGACGAATTATTAATAGAAATGGTGAAGAACAATAGGCCAATATTTGATGCCAGTGATAAGAACTATAAAAACAATATAAAAACAATATTGCTCATGAACTGTTCCCTTGACACACGAAGATATTCCACAAACTTGATATTATTGTTATTTATGTGTTTCAGCAACATGTTAAAACACCCTTCAGTATCCCTCCTCACAAATAATTCGTGTTTTCTTCGTCCCTTTTTCGGCAGTGACATTCTTAGGAGGTCATCGTCATCCTCATCTTCCTCGAGTAAAAGAAGCATTAAAATTGTTTTAGCATCCATTTTTTAACAAAACTAGTTGAAAGATCGAACTATACTGACGACGAGCGATCTCCGCGCATGACGTTCTCTTTTTATAGTGACCACTTAAGTCGCGAGTGACGTACTAACGTTGTACGCTACTTCAGCGAACGCTGGACGCAGCGCATGGCGTAAAAATTGTAGACCAGCGGCTAATGCATTATTAAATATGATATTCGAGCGGAATACGTTATCACGTAAAACTATCGTCCGTAAACCGACTTTACAGACAACCAATTTTTTTTTTGAATACAATTTTATAACGTTAAAAGAGACTTCAAATATTCGAAAAAAAACCTATGGACCTATTGCTGACAGAATTACAGTGAACTTAATTATTTTTTTTAGGAATTTTCAATCGGTTTTCCAATATTGTGATTAAATTCCCGTATAATTATGCATGAAAATCAAATAAAAAAATACTGTGCGACGCAGGAATTTTCCCTTTTAAAATGGCGTTTAATTTTTATGATAAAATACCTGTTTACACAAGGCGGGCGGACGTAAACTTTATTAACTGAAATTTTAAATCATATATGCAAACACCAGGTAGGTATCAAAAGTGGGATAGTGTAGAATAATACACTATTCAACCAAAATGAGGCACGTTTAAAATAATATATTGACTAAACAACTACTCAATATATACAATGCAATAGTTTATTCACATAATATAAGCTATAATATTGTTTCTATGAGCTCATTCTCGTCACTCTCATAGAGTTTTAATTCTGCAAAAAAGAATGGGTAGTATTTAAACGAGTGACTGTAAATTACAATTGTGGGTGACAAAAATAATCAATTTGGGTTACTGTATTACTAAATGGGCGACTGACTGCGCGTGACGAGAAAATAATAGTTGGGTGACTAAATTACTAAGTGAGCGACTGACTGCGCGTGACGAGAAATCAGCAGAACAGCAACTTACAAACATCCATTTCAGTTACTTAAAATACAAAATGGGAAACTTCATAATATTTGAACGACCAAATATTTGTTTGAGTGTACACGTTACGTCCTGCATTTTTTTTCAAAATTTGGCAAATGAGTTATTTATTCTGAGCGGCATTTTGTTAATAGTTAATCGTTTGAATAGAACTTCGTTTTCTAAAAAATATTTATTTAATTGACTGTCAATTAAATATACATTTTTTAGAAAACGCATTTGTATTCAAACAAGTAACTATTTAATTCGCATACCCCGTTATCATTCACTCCGGAATTGTTTTTTTTAAAAACTCCACATTTGCCCCTTCCCGTTTCACTGCGAGACAATTCGCACACCCCTTTATCAAAAAAAGCGGTGGTTTTCAATCTTCATGAAAATGTGAGTTTTAAGTTGTAGTCTCAAAGTGAAAAAAAAAAATAAAAAGTAAAAACAAAAGAAGATATCTGCTTCAAAATTACCGAAGGCATTCTAGTCGCTCACTTAGTAATTTAGTCGCTCACTTAGTAATTTAGTCACCCAACTATTATTTTAATATCTCAAGTTATTAAAACAGTATGTCATCATCAGTCACCAAATTTTTTTTTATTCTACCGTTTTATAATTGCCCAAAAAGAATTATTACGATAATTTTTAATTTGGACTACAGACAGACTTGTAAAAAGAGTTTTATAAAAAATAAAATTTTAGCCGTACCGTGTGTTTATTTGTATAAATTACTGGAAGCTAGATGTTAAAAGGAATAACCACAAATACATTGCGAACTCAGATGTACACAGCTATAATATAAGGGAAGTCTAGATGCTCCGTATAAATAAATATCGATCTACTTTTTTTACATCTTCTCCTCAGTGTTCTGGGGTTATCTTTTTCAACAGGCTACCAGTGATGTTAAGAAATGAAGAAAATTTTAAAATATTTTGAAATATCCCTAAATATCTTATCTTTGTCACGCTGATGAAAACAAAACAATAATCAAATCTTTGTTAACATATGATTATATTATATACAGTGTGTCCCCGGATTGAGTTCACAATAGGTGAGATTGACCAAAAATTTTCGAATTGGAATTTCATATTTTGGGATTCCGCCCTGCCTGGTCTGAAACTTATTTTTAGTTTACTTTCGATTTTTTTAAATCAAGTAGGCCTTTACAGTTGAGCAAAACCTCTTTTCGTTTCAGGTAAAGTACCTTTTCCGCTCATAGTACGCAAAAGTGTCACTAAGAAAAGCTGTTCACAATGAAAAATTATGGCGTTATGCAAATTTTCAGAATGATTGGCCTACTTTGATAAAATCCACTTTTTTTTTTGTTGGAAAAACAATCGCGTGGAGGAAGCCAAATAGAGTAATTGGAGTTTAATTTCTTTTTTTTAATAAACTGCAAAAATTTGAATTTTAATTTGAACATTTCTAATCACCCTGTTTTCTCATCTAAGATTTATCATGTAATCGTAAATTAGAAATTCCAATTCGAAAATTTTTGGTCAATCTCACCTATTGTGAACTCAATCCGGGGACACACTGTATAAAAAATAAGATTTCTGACTAATTTTCAGATAATATTTCGTACTAACCAAATTAACATGTGATCTATGGAGGGTAGAGATTCCTCTATGATGTGATCAATAACGCAGCCATATTGAATTAACTGCCAAAAACCGAAAAGAAATAGAATAGAATATATTTCTTTCCTTGTTAAAAACTTAAGTTGTTCATGATTTTAATAAAGATTGTCTGAAAAATTAGTCCAAAATAATATTTGATCCTAAAAAAAAATGAAACTCCAAAAACATTATCCGAACTTTGTAATTATCTGGAATAATACCTAATAAACAAATTTACATGTGATCAATAACACAGCAGCTATAATGAATTAATTGCAAAAACCAAAAAGAGTTGAAACAGAATATATTTCTGTCCTTGTTAAATCGTCTAATAAATAGTTTAATAGGTGGGTCTTCTGCCTATTAAATTACTGAACGATTTAAACATCCAATAGTTACTATATATTATGTTCTTTGTGAATACCAAATCTGTCTATTAAACGGTTATTAGTACTATCTACCTGTTAAATTAGTTATTTGTTCTTTATGAATACAACACTAAATCTTTTAAATATATTCTGTTATTTTTTACCTGTTGACAATTCTTTATTTGTAAATTAATGTGCAACTTAAAAGAGGAAAAATATACTATACTACTACTAGTCTATGAAAAAGATAGGTTTCTAATCTGAGTATCAAGATAATAGATTCTCAAGATTGTAAGATACAGAGGTGGCCTCGTTCCGTTAGATAGTAGTTGGAGGATGAAGCCATCCAGCGGACTATCAATTGATAAGAATGTGAACGGTCTGTCAGCTGACGACATTCATGAACGTGGTAACCTGTGTACTTCTAACGACCTTGCATGTGTTCTAGTTGTGTAATTGGGTTTATTACGCTGACATTATGTTTAAGGCGAGTTTTAAATCACACAAGTCTTAATACCGTTACGCACGAGATATATATGAATGGATTTTTTGCACGTTCACCGTATAAAATAGCTGATTTTCACATAATTTAAAAAAGTGTTGACAGTTCAATTTTGAACAAGTTCACTTTTGATTTTGATACTTTTACTGTATGGAAATAGGAGTACGACTATGTTGGCATTTCGTTTATTTTACTTTACGTACTAGTGCGAAAGATCATTTTACTACCGCTATATATATAGGCGTGGAAAACTATTTTATAGAAGGTCGTGCAAAAAATGATTATGAAACATAGAACTCGTAATTTAAAATATTTGGTTTTTAAAAAATCGTTTAAAAATTGCTTTATGTTTTTACTGAATATATGTTATTATTTTTGAATATACTTTTATTTTTAATCCCGGTCGTTTTGTATATGATTTTCAGATTGATAATCAGAATTTACCTTTTATTTTTATGAACGATGTATAAAGATTATAAAGAAAAATAAACAGCGTTAGGTACCTATATATAAAATTAAAACACTGCAAAATTGTACTCGGTGCGTGAGCCTTCCAACAATGTTAAGTAAAGCATTTCAGATTTTAATTATTTTTCTTTTGTATTTATTTGGGTTTATTTGGAAGCGAAAAAATATTTCAGTTGTGTTGCTTTTTTTTAATATCAATTCGTGTTAAAAAAACGTTGCGTTGATTTTTCTTAACTTGGCATTGACTATGTAGTAACGATTGTAAACAGTAAGACGCAGGAGGTGAAGGGTTAAAGGCAGTGACTTAAAGAGCAAAGACTTAAAAAAAGGCTACTCTAATTCGAATTGTATACACTTTTTTTTATAAATACGATTAATAAACCAAGATATTTTTCTTATGTAAAACATCTACTGACGCGTTTGGACGGGAGTAAAAACGTGCAAATGCCGTGATGTATCTACGACGCTGTATATGACGCATGATGCTCGAATATGTTCATAAAACGTGTTAAGTTTAATTTCGTTAGATGACAGCGCGAAAATGTGTGTTAGCGCTTGCTGTGTGTGTGCGTTTGATTATAACATGACTTGTTCATGGCTACATCTAACTTACATTTATTAGATACTAGAATAGTCATTTAAGTGGCTCTGCCAGTGCCGAATTAACCTATAAGCAAAATAAGCAACTGCTTAGGGCATCACGTCTCAGGGGGCACCAAAAATCACAACTCAGAAATGAAAAGTACCTCACCAGACCGAGTCAACAAATTTTTTTCATTTTGTCATGCTCTAAAAAATTTGATCTACTGATATAAAACGTACCTATTTAGAAATATAGAAGTTAAAAATAAATAATAATTTATTTTTGAAAATGAAAACGAAATTTTTTTTAACTTTAAAGTTTTATAACTTTTTTTCTATTAACTGTATAAAAATGCCTAAGGACTGAGGTCATGAGAGCACGGATTGTAAAAATTAAAATTCTTTTTAACTTTTTTCTATCAATTTTAAGCTTATGACATTCACAATTTGGAAAGCATTTTTTTTTATAAACTTAACATGACAGACAGATAATATTAGATTTTTTTAGACTGCTATTAGAGATGAGGGCCCATAGGCGAGAAATACTTAGAGCATCAAGGAGTCATAATCCGGGACTGGGCGCTGCTTGTAACTTAAAATTGCATTAAACAAGCTTAAATCTATGTTTCACATCTGCCACGCGTCTCACGACGTCACCTTGTTTTTGGTTCAGTGAACTACGAAGTGACTTAAAAAAACCGTTTTGAATTGTTAAGAGCGTCTGCTTTAGCGGTCTATGTGGGCAAGTCGGACAGTTAGTTTAGGCATGTGAAAGGCAAGTAATATTAGCATAGTTTAGTGTCAGTTATCGGAATTATCAGCTATCGGCTCTTTCCAGAAGTGAGACAGAAGACGGCTAACACCGTTTTCTCTGTTATACGGATGTGCTGACGACATATTTTAGAAGGCGCGTTATCAAAAATGAGCAAAGCATATATGTGCATCAGTTAGTCTAAGCTCCCATGACACAAAAAGTTACCCCAAGAACACCTCAAAATTATAAAGTGAAAATGGCTGAAAAACATGTCAGAAACATGTTACGCCCACCAGACTAGTAAAAATTTGTTAATTGTTATTTTTTATGAATAAAAAAAAAACGTGATTTTACTTTCCAAAACACCTGCTTGAAATTTATACAATTTGTAGTAAATAATGTACCATTTTTGAAAAAATTTGTCTGGCTGACAATTTTTGTTAATAAATTTGTCAGACTTCATTTGTTATAAATTATTTTTTTATGAAAATACATTTCATAACACCTCCTTGATTTTTTTTTAATAAAGTTTAAGATCTCTTCTATCTAATACAACTGGTCTGGCTGACAATTTTTGTTATTAAATTAGTCAGACTTCATTTCTTATATTTTTTTTTTATGAAGTCTGTCATAGTAAAAAACATTTTTTCACTGAAAGACCAATTTTGATGCAGTAAATAGATGTCAAACCTTCTTTCAGAAAAAAATTAAGGTGGTGTTTTGACACGGCCCTTGTAAAAGCTGATTTGTTTATGAAAAAACGCTGTCACGGCGCTTAAAAATTGAATCTGGCATGGTAAAAAACAATATTTTGATGAAAAATGTATTAAAGTATATAAAAGGGATCTACTGTATTAATTTAGAATAAAAAAAAAATTTTTTTCTAGTAAGCAACGATTATACCATATTTTTTCATTAAATGCGACCACATTTTTTAATGAAAAAATATGTTATAATCGTTGCTAACTAGAAAAAAACATTTTTTTATTCTAAATTAATACGGTAGATCCCTTTTATATACTTTAATACATTTTTCATCAAAATATTGTTTTTGACCATGCCAGATTCAATTTTTAATCGCCGTGACAGCGTTTTTTCATAAACAAATCAGCTTTTACAAGGGCCGTGTCAAAACACCACCTTAATTTTTTTCTGAAAGAAAATTTGACATCTATTTACTGCATAAAAATTGGTCTTTCAGCAAAAAAATGTTTTTTACTATGACAGACTTCATAAAAAAAAAAATTATAACAAACTGACTAATTTATTAACAAAAATTGTCAGCCAGACAAATTTTTTCAAAAATGGTACATTATTTACTACAAATTGTATAAATTTCAAGCAGGTGTTTTGGAAAGTAAAATCATGTTTTTTTTTTAATTCAAAAATTCATAAAAAATAACAATTAACAAATTTTTACTAGTCTGGTGGGCGTAACATGTTTCTGACATGTTTTTCAGCCATTTTCACTTTATAATTTTGAGGTGTTCTTGGGGTAACTTTTTGTGTCATGGGAGCTTAGACTAAGTAGCGCTACTGAGCTGCAGAACAACCAAGATCTTAGGCACTTACAATTTTAGAATTAATTAGATTTTTCATATTTAACCAATATTTATATTAGGAAATCAACGCTTAACAGCCACTGGCAGACCACAAAGCTCGTGTGTGTTCTGTGTGGTTGACTTTTTTGCGTTCGGAGGCTGTTCTGCGCTCCGAAGTGGCGTCATCAGATATCCCCGGTGTACATTGTGCAAGTCCTGACCCACGAGGCAGTGAAGAATTTCGGTAGGTACTTATTTTCTCAGTCAGCAAATCGAAGTAATCGTTTCAAATTTGAAATTTAACCCTTTAGTGATTATTAAAATGTGATGCTAAAATTTTAATAAAATCGACCCGACAGAACCGGACTTACAAATTTTATGAAAACACTAAGTTTACTAGTTTACTGATATGGATTTACATACTGAAGGGTGTATATAATTTGGGATAGACGTTGAATTGATATTAATGTTGAAATTAAGTAAAAAATATGTTAATATACGGGGTGTATTGAGGGGTAATTTTTTTATTTTGTCCAAAAACAAAGTTAAGTTTATAAGTATTATAGCCACAGTGCCTATAAAAGCAAATACATTATATTGTCGGCAGGGTTTGGCACTGTGACTCGAGTTTTTTTTTTGTTTAATTGCACTGTACTATTGGTAATTAAAATAAAAACTATTCGCTGAGAATATTTCAATCTCTGTTAATTTTCAAAGCAGTCAATTACATTCAATGCAATTACAATCAGAACGCCATTTGTAAAATGCATTTAATTCAAAGTAAAAAAAAAAAAATAAATCGATAAATTTTCTTTAAGACTTCTAAGAAATTTAATTATAGATAAAGTGAGCTAGTGGAAAAATAAGACAATTGCTAGAATGACAAAAGTATGCAGTTCTGCAAGGTTGTATTTTTTTACTCTGACAAAACACTGTGCTCTGAAACAGTTGAATAGCGCAACCTTATCGTCGTTTGTTACAGAAGAACGGGTTGAGGAAGGTTTGCCTTCCAAATGGTTTCTTTCAGTTCTAAATGAGACGGCGGATCCGTTTTCCGCTATACTACTGGGACTCAAAACCAATTTGTTTTTGTGAAATGCTGTAGTTCAATTCGAAAATCGTAGACGCAGTGACTTATCCTTAAAGTTTCACAATACAAATATAAGCGGCACAGTTTTTGTGAAAAATTTAAGAAGGGGTACGATTTATACATTGTTCTATTGTTTTGCCGCTCCATTAAACTTGATAGTGCTAATACGTTCACAACGTAGTATAAGCGGCACAGTTTTTAGACATGATAAATCCAAGATGGGGTATGTTTTACATTCTTTTATTGGTTTGCCGCTCCATTTAACTTGGTAGAACTAAAACTTAGAGTTTCACAATGTATTATAAGCAGCACAGTTTTTAGGCATGATAAATCTAGGACTGGGTTTGTTTTGCATTGTTTTATTGCATTGCTGCTCCATTAAACTTATTAGTACTAAGTTTTTATTCAAACTCAATAATTATATTTAGGTAAATGTATCTATTTTTTTAACTATAGTAAGGTAGAAAAAAATACGGAGTTAGTCATCGTTATAGTATGATTCACTTGATGGAGCGGTAAATCAAAGAAACAATGTGAAGCACACTCGTCTCATGCATAAAAATCAAGCCGCTTATTACATTGTAAAAAGCATGACTCACTCCCTACATTTATTATGTACCTAACAAGGAACCAATAAAATGTGCTGGGAATCGATTGGCGTACTGATTGGTTCTTTTATATTTTTTTTCAAAAGAGTCGAAACTTCTGCCACACTTTCGAAGCTTTTATACTTATAATATAAAAGTTTTTTAAGTTTTTTATCGAATAAAAAAACTCTGGATAAGCTCACGTTATAGAACTAAGAAAGTATACAAAAATATTATTTTAGGACATAGAGCAATGTTTGCAGAAAACTTTTGTAGATTTGACAAAATATAATCCTTATTATCTTTAATTATTATTATACATTTTTCTGTTTTAACGGTTTAGAGAGTTCAAATGAAAAGATTGGATTAAGTTGTTTTTTTCTTTAAGCCGAAGCAATTTAAGATAACAACATATGCTTGGTTAACCTAGTGAAGTAATTTTAGTAGACTAGTAAAAAATGATTTTTAAATATAAATACAAACACTTCATTGAGTATTTAAATACAAAAACAGATACTTTTGCTGCATAGAGTATTTGAAATACAAATACTAATACTAATGAAGTATTTAAATACAAATACTTTTGGGTTATATTTATAAAAAATATTCTCAAGCAATTGCTTGATCTATCAGTAAGTACACAAGCCAACTAATGTATTAATTTTATATTGTTTGTTAATATATTGTCTGAAAAATTGGTCGATAATTTTATTTATTCAACACGCGTGAGTAATATGTAATTTCGGGGCCCTGCTAAACGTGGGAGAAATAATATATTACTTCACTAGTGTAATAATGAATTTTCTGGCGTGAGAGAAATAATATATTACTTCACTAGTGTAATAATGAGTTTTCTGGACCAATAGAAACTCAGTAGCAAGCCCAAGCGCTAAATAATGAAAAAAACTGCAAGCAGCTTCTGGACCGATAGGAACGTGGTAGGCGGTATTGTATACATATATGAAAACAGCATCGCAATTCAGCGAAAGTCAAGGCAATCTTGTGTTTATACACTGACGTTGGGTACGTCAATCAATGAAGTGATTTATTATTTTTCCCTCTTTTATCAGGGCCCCGATTACATATTACTCCTGCTAGTTGAATAAAGTATTATGTGCGACTATTGATCGAAGGAGAATATTCCACTCGCGTGCGTTTTACCGCACTCGCTGCGCTCGTGCGGCAAATTTCACCCTCATGGAATCATCTCCTTCTCTCACTAGTCGCACAATATACTATTATTGAACAAGCCAACTAATTACAAAATTTTTTTGAAGCAATTATATACCTGTAAAAACACAAATACTTGCTTAACTAATTGAACAATTATTCATAAGCCAGTTCTTGACAAATACATTTATTATTGTTATTATTGTTCTCTGTATAGTATATTGTTATATACTTGTAAAAAAAATTTTAAGTATTTAAATACAAGAACAAATCTTGATGTTAAGTATTTAAATACAAATTATAACCACTTTCATTAAATAGTATTTGAAATACAAATAAGTACTAGAAAAGTATTTGTACTTGTATTTTGGAATACTTTTACACAAATACTTTACAAGTCTGGTATACATATACACTAGCGGTCCCGTCCGGTTTCACCCGGGTGTAAAAGAACGAATGGGGAAGGGAGGAACATGAGTACACACATTCATCTTAGTTTACCGAGATGAATGTTGTGTCCAAATTTCAAGATGATCGGAGTTACCGTTCAAAAGTTTTTGTCGATAAAAAGCAGTATTTATACTTTTTTAAACTAATAATTTTTTTTTTAATTAATTAAATAAAATTAAAATAAATTTAAATGTAAGCCTTAGAAGAAAGCAATGTAGAAAATAAAAAAATAAAAATAAAAATATATTCGCCCAACGTAGGGCTCGAACCCACGACCCTGATATTGACAGTCGTGTGCTCTTCCGATTGAGCTAGCCGGCGTTGTATTCTGACAACGCTAATATGAGTATATTTAGTTAGTGCATTTCACCTGAATAGAAGCTTATTTTTGAGATACATTTTGCAACATTTTTCATTAATGCTCCGCTCCTAATGGTCGTAGCCTGATTTTATATAGCCTATAGCCTTCCTCGATAAATGGGCTATCCAACAAAAAAAATTGTTTTCAATTTGAACCAGTAGTTCCTGAGATTAGCGCGTTCAAACAAACAAACAAACTCTTCAGCTTTATATATTAGTATAGATATAGATTTCCGTGAGATTCAGTGCACACAAATCCATTCATTGTCGATTTTTCGAGTAGGTTCAAAAGTCTTGTTCGAAAATAACAAATAACATTATTGTGTTGTATAGGTATTCAAATCTTTGATTAACGTCTGAAATTATAATTATATTTTTTTGTTAATATATTGTCTGAAAAATTGGCGATAATTTTATTTATTGATTATTGTGTTGTATTTGAAAAAGCCGTATGTTTTGACAAAAACAGAATGTAGACGTGTGTGCTGAACGCACACAATCCACTCGTTGTCGGTTTTTCGACCCAGTTCAAAAGTCGCGTCCACTCTTTTCTGATTTGTGTTGCATTTTGATATAAGTTTTTGTGTGTGTCAACACATTTATTTGAATGTAGACGTGTCTGCCACATACCGTATACATGCATTTTCGCGATATATTGAACTCATACAATCCGTTCGGTGCCGATTTTTCGATTATTTCAAAAGCATTGCTCATATTAATAAATGTTTGACACGTGTGGTGATAAATTTATCTGACTGTGGACGGGTGCGCCGTACGCGAGTTTAAACTAGGGTGACCAATCGTCCCGGATTTTCCGGGACAGTCCCGCATTGGAGCCCTATGTCCCGCATTAATGTGTCCCGGAAAATATCCCGGATTAGAGAAAATTCCCGCATTATCACGTGATACAATATCCGATCATATATTAAAACAAACACTAGCAATGCCCAATAATCTATACTAATATATAAAGCTGAAGAGTTTGTTTGTTTGGTTGGTTGGTTGAACGCGCTAATCTCAGGAACTACTGGTTCGAATTGAATTTTAGTAGTATAGCGTATAGCCCATTTATCGAGGAAGGCTATAGGCTATATAATATCACGCTACGACCAATAGGAGCGGAGCATCAATGAAAATTGTTGTCAAAATTTGTTCGTCCGACAAAAACTTTTGAACGGTAACTCCGATCATCATGAAATTTGGACACAACATTAATCTCGGTAAACTAAGATGAATGTTCGTACTCACGTTCCTCCCCCCATCATTCGTTCTTTTGCACTCGTGTGAAACCGGGCGGAACCGCTAGTCATTTATATTTTTTAAATTTGGGCGGTAGCATAAAAAGAAACGTTTTCTGTCCCTCTGTACCGCATTGTGTTACGATAAAAATGGTCACCCTAGTTTAAGCGGTCTCTTTGACGCAGCCCTACGTTTGATAACAGCATTCAGCAACTCACGAAAAAACCGGTGACAAGGTGACGAAACATTAAGATTAATAAAAAAAATCAACGCTGTTTTGTGGCGACACTGGATACGGAAGTATAAAAACTTTTACAGCAGACATAACCTCAATGTGTTATGAAAAAGATACTCAATATTATGTCCTTGACACAAATATTGGAAACTATAAATAGTCAAGAAGTATTTCTGTCAAAATAGTCACCGCAGTATAAACCGGGTCACTGATCTCCCGACAATCTTATCACCTCAAGCCTCAGAGAAAACCCCCTCATATGATGCATCAAAGTTTGTTTGGCAACCGTCCAAAAAAGATTCATGTGGTATAGCTAATTTGTACACAAACTAAACTATTTCATACAGACGATAGACCTATGACCACAAGACAAATGAAAAATAATAATTGGGCTTTTGAATGAAATTTTTTTTTGTCATAAATGGAAAGATCGTATATAAGTTTTATAACAAAACTATTTTTCTTTTTTTTATTTTCGTTATAATTCAAAAGTTATATCAAATTAAAAATAAATTTTTGTACCCAGTTCCGAGAACGCGCCGACATTTCCAGAACATAATGTGACGTCATAATGTCTTAGTCAATACATATGTAGAAGCCATTGATAGCATACTGCGTATATACATTTTACCATTATGACGTCACAACTGTCAAAAACAATTTTAGTGTGTTTGCAGTCACGTGATTTTTTTTAATATTTTATCAATTTTAAATTGCTTATAATTCATTTAAAAAAAGTTTTTTGAAAGTTTTTCGCATCGATTATCAATATTATTTATAATAAAGTTTTACAATACAATAAAAAAATCGATAATTATTTTTTTTTCAAAAGCCTAATTCTCCGTCGTCATTCATTGGATTGATTTAAAATTCGTATGCGTCTAGTATGAAGGTCGCTGCAGACGAGCCTGGTTTTGCCGCTAAATTCCTTGCTAGATTTGCCTGCTAGATTTCAAGCGTGCCATGTCACTGGATTTCGCAATGGCTTTTATGTATTCGCTTCACACAAAGCGTGTTTTGAAGCCAAGGGCGTAAAAAAGGAAGGAGGGGTAAAGGTGGTGTAGCAAGCTTTGTTACATTAACTCTCTCTCTCTTTTTTGTAATATTGTCAAAATTATTTAAATCAGGGTATTTGTTAAGTAGTTGTAAATATGGATTAGTGAGCGAAATATTTGAAACATAGTTATTCGAAAGTGAAAGTTGTTTAGAATTGAAATTAATGGAAATGTCGAAATGTGTTAAAAAATCAAGTCCTAAGATTGGAAATTGAACTGGAGCTACAAAAAAATTCCAATATAAAGTTCTTAATTTAAAATAAATAAAACGCTTAGACTTGAATTATTAAAAATTCGTGATGATCTGTTTTCTCAGATGAAAATAATTGAATTGATTTTTTCCAAATTAATAACAACATTCATTTTTTGTGGGTAGCTAAGGAAAACTAATTTTGACAATATTACAAAAAAGAGAGAGAGAGTTAATGTAACAAAGTTTGCTACAGTGGTAATACCCCCCCCCCAGGATAATAATAATAAAAACTTAAAACTGAAAATAATACGATTACTTGGCTAAAAAATAAAATGTAGAAATAGTCCTTGAAAAAAAATTTGTAAAATTGGTTTAGGAATTAATATTTTGCTTGACACCTTCTCTCGTGAGTATTCTTGTGAGATATTAATAAAATTTTAATTGATTTTTTTGCTTTACCCTATCCAGAAAAAAAAATCTACGCCCTTGTTTGAAGCCGGATTTTCAGATAGGTTTGGAGTGCACACATGAACAGTACAAATGTTAACAAAAATGGACGTTTATTGTCTCTGAACAGAACACACACTATGACGCCGTGTTTGTTTGTGCCCACGTGAGAAGATACTGTTTTCTGATCAAAACAAGCTCGAGAAATAAACCCAGTTCTAATTTTGAAATCCGACTTGTACCCACGCACGTGAGCTCGTAATAACAATTCCTATTCTCGTACCCAGCGCAGCAGTCAGCCGTGATTCCTGCGGCAAAGCCAGCCTCGTGTGCAGCCGCCTTTATCCGTCCGAAAAATGTGTCCGATATCTGTTATCTAAAATATAGTTGGTGATTAGTGAAATCTTAGATCAAAGCCTGGCGGGTATAAGAGTGTCAACTATAGCCATTTTACTGTTATTCTTTTATATGTCGCTTTCTGCTTGGATGGTCTTCCTTTCTCTTCCTCTTTTTTGCTATGTATGTCTTTTATATCTTTTCTCTTTCAAAAGGAATGTAGTAAATTGCGTTTATATTATGTGTATTGTACTTTTAAATGATGTATAATGGAAAAAACTGAATAAGAAATAGCGTTGTTCAAGTAGTGTCTATGGGCGTGTTAAATGAATAATTGTAACAAAAGACAATCATTATTAAGACAAATTAACGTCAGTCAGTTGAAGAAAATTTTACTCCGAAAATCCAACTTCCTGTTTTTATATAAATAGTTATTTATCTTTTACGTACATATCTGTCAAGCTCGACTGTTAAAAGTGCGTATAAAAAACCGAATAATTATTGTAGCTAAAATTAAATAGGTGTTCTGCAGGGTCAACCAAAGGTAACTCCTAATACGGGCTAGGAATGAGGGAAGGAGTAATTAAATTATGAATCACATGAAGTTTTCGGTCACATTACAATGCTCGTACATTTGGTGAAATTATTATTCAGAATCTATATAAGACTAGCGGTCCCGTCCGGTTTCACCCGGGTGTAAAAGAACGAATGGGGAAGGGAGGAACATGAGTACACACATTCGTCTTAGTTTACCGAGATGAATGTTGTGTCCTCCAAATTTCATGATGATCAGAGTTACCGTTCAAAAGTTTTTGTCGATAATAAGCAGTATTTAAACTTTCTTTAACTAATAATTCTTTTTAAATTAATTAAATAAATTTAAATGTAAGCCTTAGAAGAAAGCAATGTAGAAAATAAAAAAAAAAAAAATATCTTCGCCCAACGTGGGGCTCGAATGATGTTGACAGTCGCATGCTCTACCGATTGAGTTACCTGAGGTTGTTGTTACAACGCTAATATGAGTATATCTAGTTAGTGCATTTCACATGAATAGAAGCTTTATTTGAGACACATTTTGCAACATTTTTAATGGTCGTAGCGTAATATTGTATATAATATAATATATATAGCCTTCCTCGATCAATGGGCTATCCAACAAAAAAAATTGTTTTCAATTTGAACCAGTAGTTCCTGAGATTAGCGCGTTCAAACAAACAAACTCTTCAGCTTTATATATTAGTATAGATGACCGGTAATTGCTCGTATTCCTCTCGGGAGAAAAAAATATTTATTTATTTATTTATTTAACACTATCACTTGGAGGTCGAAAATTGATCCTGTGCCATGAAGGTTTTCCTTTTTTTATAGGATTGCCTGTGATATTAAAGGACTCTTGCACGGAGTGAAATAGACTAGTGAATATACTGGAAAAAATGTTTGACTAGTAAAAAATTTCAGAAAAAATATTTCGATGTTTTTACGTTCAACGTTTTTCAACGACATCGATTTCTTAAACTGAGTGGCAGTAAACAAATTGCTCTGTATATTTATCTTTTTCTATCCTATGCGAGAAAATACAGCGACGGAAAAAATTATTAACTCCAATTGATGACGTCAATGTTTATTGCTTACGTCAGAAACGCCGTGTAAATGTGGATGCAACCTATTAAAAATAGATATCAAACTACATTCATTTTATTTATGTCAGAATTTAATTTAATAGTCTGGAAAAATTCTTTTATAACTTCTATTTTACGTGAGTTCAGGAGGAAAAATAGTTTTCCTTTTTCTTTGTAAATATCGCCTACTTTACGACAAGAAGTCTATTACTTTGGCCCCAACTCCCAAATTGAAAGTTTTTAGGTCGTTGAGATTTTTTTTAATAGACGCACAGTAACGTCGAATTTATACAGATTCGCACATGTTGAGGCTCTTAGGGGATGACATTCTAGATTTTCGATTTTCGCGCGGATTGGTTTAAAATATTTTTCATTAAAATTATTGTATATTAAAAAAAACATACCATTAAAACGCCAATATTGCTGCCATTCTGTCCCCACCACTTTAAATTACCAGAGAAATACTGGATACATACCTGGAACAAAAATATCAATTAAAATTATGAACTTATTATGTTGCAAGAAAAAAAATTCCAGCCAATTGGGCGACGGAACCATACCAACTTCAAAAATGTTGACATTTGATTATAATATAAAGAAAATAAAATTTCTGATATAGCGTGAGGTGACGCGGGTAATGGCTAGTATTCAATATGATATTAACTATTCGTTGTTCCACGTCATGTAAAAATTAATCAAAGCATGCCTAACTAGTTTATTTCTGACAGATCCATAAAACAGAAGAGCGGCTGATTTATTTTTATTTTCAAAATATTTCCGAAACTATAAATTTTAGAAAAAAAATTTTAACAAAACTTTCTTGAAAAAATAAATAGAATAATAATCCGTTATGAAAAGTATACCATTATTATATACAAAACAAAAAAACAACGTTTTAGCAGCAGCATTTTTTTATACTTTATAGTTTAGGAAATATTTTGATAAAAAAATCAGCTGTTCTTTTGTTCTGAAGATCTGTCAGAAAAAAATAGTTTAGTATGCTTTGATTAATTTTGACATGACGTGGAACATATTATGTGGGTAACCATGCCAATGAATAGCAAATATTGTACTTAATATTAGCCATTACCCGCGTCACCGTACGCGATATCATAAATTTTGTTTTCTTTATTATACTATACAGCTCAAAGCCGATCTAAATAACATACTATAACTTTCGAGTAATGAGTTGTCAGATACCCCTGATGATGATGGTTCAAAGCGAAGAACAGTGCCTGAACGCAAGAAATCTGTCGCACACTCGAGTTTTGTGATATCTGCCAGTGGCTGTTAAAAATTAGCGTTGATTGTGTAACTATTACACTATTTCCTAACATTAAATATTGATTAAACATGGAAAATATAATCCATTCTAAAATTATGAAGTAGATAAGATTTTGGTTGTTCTGCAGCTCTGCAGCGCTCATATAAGAGGAACCGCTACCGTTTGGCAGTTTGACTTGTAACTGCTTAGAAAGCTGCAACATGTTATTGTAGGAAGTTCAAATAGAAATATTTATTTGCTCCCAAGGGTCCAGTACGATTACTCGATGTGCTCGAATTTTGCCCGTTTTTTAAGTCATAAGAAACGCTAAATTTTGACGTTCTAAGAAAAAAACTTTGCGTATAATTCACATAATATATTCTCAACAATACGTAAAAAAATGGAACTACTTTTCACTGTCATTTTTTGAATCTAACCAATCAAAAACCACATAGGTATACACTGGTGTAGAATTACTGTATTACTTTCTCACTTTGTATACACGACCTCGTAATTGTCTTTTAAAGAGCTCCCCTCAAACGCTTACCCCTTTTTACTGCGCAAAAAAAACGCCATCGCATCGACACGACCCCGTCATTGTTTTTAAAAGAATACCCCCCAAACGCCTTCCCCTTTTCACTGCGCAAAAAAAAATGATAAAAATCAATTTTCTGCACTTAAAACGGCTAATAACACTGTTATATGTTATATAAAATAATAATTGTGTATTTCCAGTGGATATTTTGCACACCGAGTTATCGTACTGTAGCCTGCTCCTAATATATCGCATAAAATTCAGCATTACAATCAAAATACATAAACTACAGTTCTAAATTGAACTCGGTAAATTACATTTGACTTATTTGACGTGAACAGAAGTTATTTAATGAATACCACCAATGTTTTGAGATTGAGCGACAGATGGTCATTAACGGCGGCGCGTTGTTCTGTACTTGAAAACGGGTCACACTTCGTATATGGCGCGCAAGTAACACCTCGCAAGACACAGACGTCTACGAGAAAAGGGAGTGGGTAAGGGTTCGGTTGTAGTGTCGGTAAGTGTGTGAACTGACAGACCGACCGTCTGGCCGTAAGACCGCCCCAACCGGGGACTCGAAGCGTGGAACGGAGAATTCAATTTTGGCCGCCGACAGGCCGCTGATAATACATGTCTATCTGCGAATGGTCGAGTTCTATAACACAACCAGAACACGGCAATCGAATGTGTACTGCTGGATCTTCCATATAAATCTTGTCTTGCAATTGTGCAATTTACGTGCTTGCCGCTGATTGGCTGGCAGATTCGTAACATCAGCACATTTTTGATCTGGAAGCGACGCGAAACTTCGATCGTCAGAGTGTTAGTTTCGTTGAGGAGCAACCATGCAAAAGCCGATAAATCCATTTTTTTCGTGTTTGAGTTATATAAGCCGGGTACTCATTAGCGAGCCGTAACCGTAACATGTGTGATACAGTAACGAGGTTCTAGTGTGTACGCGTGTTACAGTTTAGGCTCACGACGTCGCCGCTTTCACCGAGCGTACTCATTTTGCGAGCTGTAACTGTAACCAAACAGATACAGTAACGAAGTTCTAGTGAGTACGAGAAGGCCAGTGACCTGACAAGCCGGATTTATCCGCAGTTCCCTCTGACCATTCACTCATGACTATAAACTCAAATATTCTATTGTTGATACAACAAACAAGTTACAACCTCTCCTCTTGACGTCCACAAGTGCGCTGCGAGCGCCCTTTGATTCGCGGCAAAAACCGACAATCGTCGGCTCGCTGCAAGCGGCACGCGTACCGCTCGCAGCAGGTTTACGAACCACGTACACACTATGTTTTTGGTAACAGTAACGGTTACAGTTACGTGCAACGTTACGGGCTCAGAAATAAGTACGTTGTAAACGTCGGCTCGTGACCATACGCTTTAAGCGGGACAGTCCCGCTTTTAAGCTAAGTGTCCCGCTGTCCCCAAAATAAGTAAAAATGTCCCGCTTTGACAAAATAAAAACGTAACAGCAAGCAAGTCTTGTCGTGCTCAATAAAGCGGTATAGAATAAGAAAAAAACGGTAGATTCAAAAATTCAAAAAGTTTACAAAAAATTATATAAATTACTTTTAACGCTTGCACCAATTCGTTGCTTATAGTCAGTTTTGACAGGTCCTGATTGGAATTTTTGTTTCGTTATCGAAATAACAGATCAAGCGCTTTTGTTATATTGTCGGTTTACAAATCTCAGCAAATATATTTTCATCTAGCACCGAGGCGTTCACATAGATCTACGAATTAGTGATCCTTTCACAGTTTCTCTTCGCTCTACAAGACTAGTCAATTACTTGTCAATCTTGTATAAAATTTTTCGAATTATCGTTGAAAAATTCAACCGGTAGATTAAGTCTAGTTGGTCAGTAAGTTATGCTTTTATCAGTTTTGCCATATTTAAAAAACTAAAAATTTCGCCAGACGATGTTGATCTCAGTTGTTGAACGTTTATAATCTACAAATTATCTTCCATCTAAAAATTCCGTTTCTGTTTATAGGTATACTGGAAAATTATACTATTTGTAGTAAAAGTACGTGTGGTGGAAGAACGGGTAGACTGTGAAAAAAACGGACAGATGGCGGGAGGGCGGGTAGATGGTGGAAGATCGAGTGCTACGCGTCCCACGACTACTCATATTTTTTAAATCAATTTTTCATACTTCAGGAAACTTGAAAACCTGTAAATTCACCAAAAACCGAAAATATTTTTTTGTAAGCTCACAAGATTTTCTCTAATCCGTATATATGGGATAATGTTATAATAATAATGTTGAGAAACGATTTTACCAGGATTTACATTCATTGTTTAAATAAAGGCTTTCATAGACCTTTAGGCGGCCCAAGTGGCGGCGGCGATAATAAAAAAAATTTGTCCTGTTATGTACTAAATTTTGCCCTGTCAACTAACGAAATTCTAGTAACTAAATTTCACCCCGTAACTAAATTTTGCGCGGTCTTCTACTTGTCGTCTTTACAAAAAAACACGTTATAATCCAACGCATACACAAAGCAAGAAATACTAGTAACTAAATTTCGCCCTGATATTTAGATGTCGCCTTCACCTAAATCCATGTTTCAATCCAACTCACACAAATGAAACGTCCTCCAAGAAAACATGGTTCCATACAAGTGTCGCGTCAATTGTACGGTTTTACTCCCAACCAAACGCGCCATTAGATGTTTCAAAATATCCCGTCGATATTGCTCAAATATCGAAATTAAAATTATTAAATAGATTAAGATATAATTCAAAAAATACACACCAAACGTATAGATAAGTTTTTATTTATTTAAAATTTTCGACATTTTTTTACATAATATTTCTCGGAACAGTATATATTATATTTTTCTTTGAGCGAATTTGACGCTACAAAGAAATAAACACGAACAATGCTTTTTCAAAAGATTTTCTAACAACTTAAAAAGTTGATAAACATGCGACGTCGTTAAATCAACATTTCATGTTATTTTGAATCCATTACTAAACTTTTTTTGTTGAAAAAAGAAAATGAGATGTAATTTTATATAATAATGTAAACAATCTAATTTAACATCCCACAGGAAGAAATGCAAAATAGGGAAAATGGAACGGTGTGGTGGAAAAATCGAGCAGGAATTTATGAGGCGTATAAAAAGAAAAATTAACGGTATTTAAAGAAAATTGTGTTAAATATAATATAAAAGAAGGCAAGAGAGGAGCGATACACTTATATATAGTGGAGCCCAGATGTTCAAGAAAAACCTTTTATTAAGAAAAAAAAATTGAGACTTTTTTACACGCTTTATATTAACTTCACTTGTAAGTTTGTATGTATGTAGTCTTCGTTTGGACTACAGCAAGTGGTTTATTACTGTAGTATAATATGCCAGCACTGTAACTACAGTGGTTAGCCGTGCGGTCTAAGGCACGGGTCTTCGCTGACGTCAACTCTCAAAATCACGGGTCGTGGGTTCTAATCCCGTCCACGCCGAAAAAAAATTGTTTTTTTTTCGGCAAATTTTTAAAAGTAAATCGAACTAAAAAGTGAAAAATAAATATAGTTTAAAAAAAAACTAAAAAACACACTTTATATCGAACTAAAAAGTAAAAAATATTTTTTTAAAATAAGCTTAAATCAATAATGAATAAAAAATCCTAGTATTATTGTGAAAAAATGGTGGGGCGCTCGATGTACGAAAATGTGGAACAAAGCGCCCCACGCTTTTTTCACAATAATACTAGTATTTTTTATTCATTATTGTTTTAAGCTTATTTTAAAAAAAATATTTTTTACTTTTTAGTTCGATATAAAGCGTGTTTTTCAGTTTTTTTTAAAGTATATTTATTACGTAGATCGTCTCGACGCGATTTCGAGTATTTAGTTTCGATCTCGTGTTGTCAAGATTTCTTTTGTTAAGTCAAATCTTTTCATTTATTACACCTAAACTATCAATACAAGGTTTCACAATTGGTGTAAAAAATGAAAGGTGCAGTTCGGGTTCGCGCCGTAAATTTTTCGAGAAAACGTCGAGTATTACTGTTTCCTGTATCACCAGCACACGTAACAATATTATGGCTCGTGTGACTGTTAAATTTCGTTGACCCAACGTTGCATAAAGTAAAATAAACGTAGTAGTGCTAGCGTTTCCACAGTAAATCATAGTCTAACCGCATGACAATACAACGCAGCCTACGATTAGAAGCGAATTTGCTTAAAATTGAACTGTTAAAAATTGTTTAATCTAAACTGATTTTCATTATTTTACACAAAAAATCCAGCCATTTGAGCGACCGCGACGGGACCATTCCAACTTCAAAAATATTAACACTTGATATAGTATAATAAAGAAATCGCGTGCAAAGACGCGGTTAACGGCTAGCATTAAATATTATGATATTTGCTATTCGTTGGCAGGGTTACCTACATATAATATGTTCCACGTCATGCAAAAATTAATCAAATCATGCTTAATTAATTTGTTTCTGACAGATCTACAAAACAAAAAACGGTTGATTTTTTATTTTCAAAATATTTTCGAAACTATAAAGTTTAGAAAAAAAATTTACAACAAAACTTTCTTGAAAAAATAAATAGAATAATAAGCCGTTATGAAAAGTAAACCATTATTATATAAAAAATTCCAGCCAATCTACTAAACAAAAGAACAGCTGATTTTTTTTATATTATAGAAAACAAACAGACTAACAGATTAACAGACGCACAGAGTTTTTCCAAAAATATGTTTTTCTAATGAACATATACCCGGAACGCTATCCTAACTGAGCTAGAAGCATTTGAAATTTTAAATAAGTAATCCCACTAAAGCAGGTATTAGGTTTGGCTATTGGTTTTGTTGTTATTAAAAAGACCAGGTGGCTGTGAATCACCGTTAGTATTTATTCGTGTTGATCCTGAGACTCTTCGCAGAGCTACCACTTCAATTCTATAAGTAGAGCTAACAGCAACTGGGTGGACAGTTTGAGCTAGTAATTCAATAAAGCGATTTATTTTTAAATGGTTTTTAAATTAGTAGGGAATTCTTACTACTACTTATCTAAAATTTCAAATGCTTCTAGCTCAGTTAGGATAGCGTTCCGGGTATATGTTCATTAGACATTTTTGACTTGAAATCACCCCAACAACACAGTCCCAGTCTATGGCAGTCATGTCGTGGGACACCCTGTATATGTGACAAATTTTCTATATCTGTGCGTTTGTTAACACTATTAAACTAGTACCATTCCTCACTTGTGGGTTGGAATAGTATTAGTATTTATATAGTAATGACTTTTCGAAGTTCGTAGATTAGTGATACGCTGGTTATATTGATTTTATTTTGTCATGAATTCCTTGTTAATCAATCTGACAACAATCAAATTTGTCTGCAATAATTTTATTCAGTAGACAGTAGTCGTGTATATTCAACAACGAGCCTTTGTTCAGCAACAAAACGAAGCGCTGCCGTATTTAAATTACATCTGAACGATGATATGGGTGAAAAGGGTTGACCAAATTACACAAGGGCACGTCCAAGTACGTGACGTGTTTTTTATCATTCCAACCCACCAGACGTGGGAAATGGTACTAATTTAGGTCAAAAACCGCTTTTCAAAATTTTACAATATTTTTCGTTTTGAGGTCACCTGAATCCAAAAAACATATTTTTGGAAGAACCCTGTGCGTCTGTTAGTCTGTAAACACGATACAGGTCAAACAGATGAACGGATTAGAAATCAAATTTTGGGAGAATGTTTGGTAAGCAAATATAAAGAGTCCTATTGCTTTTGGGGAAAATGTATGCTATAACGGTGTTTTTTTATATAATAATGGTATACCTTTCATAACGGCTTATTATTCTATTTATTTTTTGAAGAAAGTTTCGTTAAACATTTTTTTTCTGAACTTTATAGGTTCGAAAATAATTTTAAAAATAAAAAAATCAGTTGCTCTTTTGTTTTGTAGATCTGTCAGAAATAAACTAGTTAAGCATGCTTTGATTAATTTTTACATGACGTGGCACATAGGTAAGTATTATGTAGATGACCATGGCAACGAATAGCAAATATCATATTGAATACTAGCCATTACCCACGTCACCTCAAACGATATCAGAAATGTTATTTTCTTTATCTTTATTATACTGTATCAAATGTCAATATTTTTGAAGTTGGAATGTCCCGTCGCCCAATTGGCTGGATTTTTTTTTCTCAATTTAGACCCCCCTCTTTCCCTTGGTGAGATTTAGTAAAAAGTGTTGGGACCCCCTCCTCTCCGTCACGTGAGATTTACTCTATAATTTCTCAACGCTATATCCGTTAAAATAATGTATATCGCTGAAATAAAAAGTTGACGTGAGATATTTATTGATCCCTCCTTCTTTTAAATGAGATTTTGCAGGGCTTCTCTTCACAAGATACTAGTGTTAAAAAATTCCGACCTGTGTTTTTAAATTAATAGATTCTTATCTAATAGAATGCACGAATTTAATAGATTCTTGTTTTAATTAATACCTAGATGTAATTTGTGCATCCCTTGCACAATGAATGTAGAGCCAAATGAGTTCTGTTTGGTGTCGGCATGGAATAGAAACACTCCTGCCAAGAGTTCGTTTAAATTCGGAATACTACGACGTTTCGATATACATATATATAGGTATATGATTGCGTTGCTAGATTGAAAATGTAATGAAATCATGTAAGCTGTATCGTAATCATATTACAAATACTTTACAAAAAAAGAGTCCCACTCACATATAACCTTACGGGCGAAGGGAAATTTTATTCATATAAAAACATGGTATTTAATTTTAAAATAAGTATGGATTACTTACCAACGTCTAAAAACATATAATAAACACTATCATTTTCATGTATTTATACTAGCGGTTCGTCCCGGTTTCACCCGGGTGCGATAGATATAATTCTGCAAAATGTATTTCGTTTGCGGCCCGGCGTCTGAACTAATAGCTTTGAGCAAATTCTACCAGTTTTGCTTCTGAACTAAAAGTTAATAATATATTTAATAAAAACTATCCTATAGCGTAAGTTGGACCAAGCAAGATACATTTACAAAATTTCATTAAAATCGGTTCAGTGGTTTCGGATATTAGCACGGATGAACCCCGTGACATAAAGATAAATACTGGCATATACAAACAAAAGTAAATGCATATATGTATACAACATAAATAAACACTGTAAACATACATAGGTACTGACTAGCAAGTGACGTTAAATAACAAAAGCTTAAAAAAAGAACCAAGTAATATAAGTTTTAACCCAAAAGACGGTGGCTTCATATATAATATTAATAAAAAAAATGGCAACATCAACTGTCAAAAAATTCTCTTAATGATATTAGATTTTAATACATTTTGTTTTGAGAGAGATCATAAGTTATATTCTATACTACATAGCACACTGTGCAACAGACACAAACAACCGAAACAAGTTCGCGATTTATTAGGTAAAATCGAGTTTGTACAGTTTTCATTCCGTTTTTATCTACATAAAACGGTTTGGACACAATTTATTATACGAAATTTATGTAAACATTTCTCCTCTTTGGTTCAAGACAGATTTCGAATTAATATGAGTTTAATTCATCGAACTATAAGCAAACAAGTTTGGATCATTTCCCCTTCAACGACAAAGAAAATTTCGAACAGATGCGTCTCTAAAGAAGTTTTGCTTCAAAAACCTCACGAACACTGTGTCCGTCCAGTGGACGCTGTTAGATTACATACAGTCAAATCTGTATGTGTAGTCTCAAAACATTTTGATTCCAACATGTGAAGCACAATCATTATACAAACAGTTAGTATAACACTTAGAAACAATTAATTCCAATAAAACCAGCTGCTATAAGCCCGTTGCTTTATGTGCGTTTCATAATTTAGCGTGATTTCAATGTCCAATGTCAAAATAAAGTGACAGTGGTTGAATGCTAATCTAGGAGCTCATAATGAATTATATCCGATGTCGCTAGTACATAGTTTGTAGTCCAGATCTCTGATTCGTACCAGTTAACTAATAAATAATCGAGTCACTGCAACGTCGCATAAAACAAAAACGCATCAACGGTCTCGGACAGTGGCGGTTCATTTATGAGTGCTGCAGAGCTGCAGAACAACCAAAATCTTTAATACTTCATAATTTTAGAATGAATTATATTTGCCATATTTAACAATGTTTAATGTTAGGAAATTGTGTAACAGTTACACAAACAACGTTAAAGTTTAACAGCCACTGGCAGATCACAAAATCGTGTATATTGACACACAAGTCATAGCGTGTTATTTAGATCGGCTTTCTACCGTCAGCACACTAGTGCAAATAGGCATCTGTCACTGTCATATTCTAGAAGTGTTCACTGAATCTATCTCATTCAGTCAACACCTTTGACTCGGCGGTACGTATGTCGTCGTTACATATATAATGATATACGGCTTATTGCAGTAGTGACTAGTGTTATAGAGCAGTCAAAGATGCGGCCCTCAAGCCATCTCAATACGACCCGCCACCAGAATGTATCCAGTGAGGATTTCAGACGGTATTCGATTTAACTAGCACAAGATAATTTACCGTTTTTATTACCTTTATATGAAAATTGATTTAAACTAAATAATGTTTTAATTGAGGATGTGTTTCAGTTTTTAATGGGGAATTATAAAACGGCCGAATAAAAAAAAAACTCGGGTCGCAGTGCGAAACCCTGCCGACAATATAGTGTATTTGCTATTATAGGCAGTGTGGCTCCCTTATATAAACTTAACTTTATTTTTGAACAGAATAGAAAATTTAACCCCTTAATACATCCCTTAAAATAACATTTTTTCTTAATTTTAATATTACTATCAACACAACAAATTTAATTCACCCTTCACTAAATAAATCCATACCTACAATCTAACGTTTTCATAAAATTTTTAAGTCCGGTCCTGTCGGGCCGATTTTAATAAAATTTTGGTAACACATTTTAATCATTACTAAAGGGTTAAATTTCAATTTTGAAACGATTCGGAGAAATTTTTCGGTATTTTTGGGCCCAAAAACATTTTTCAACCCCTAAAACCTACCCTTAAAGTGGTCCGATTGGGCCCATTTTAAATAGGCTATATATATATATATATATATATATATATATATATATATATATATATATATATATATATATATATATATACATATATAAACATACTTTTCCAAAAATGGTGCCAAAGTGTTTAGAAGGCTATGAAACGTCGAGAAAATTTGGTCCGACCCCTAGGTCCCGCCATCCCACCGACGCCAATAGTGTAAGTGCCTTATGGCAAATACACTAAAAACTTGGTGACTGATGATGAGATACTGTTTTAATAACTTGAACGGTATGAAATAGAGTAAGCGAAAAAATAACTAAACTAGCGACAAATATTGGTTAACAATAAAATCCAGAACGGGCTTACAAACATTGGGTTGTGAATAATCCATTTGAGATATTAAAATAATAGTTGGGTGACTAAATTACTAAGTGAGCGACTAGAATGCCTTCGGTAATTTTGAAGCAGATATCCTCTTTTGTTTTTACTTTTTATTTTTTTTTTCACTTTGAGACTACAACTTAAAACTCACATTTTCATGAAGATTGAAAACCACCGCTTTTTTTGATAAAGGGGTATGCGAATTGTCTCGCAGTGAAATGCGATGGGGTAAAGGTGGAGTTTTTAAAAAAATAATTCCGGGGTGAACGATAAACGGGTATGCGAATTGTAAGTCCGGGGTGAACGATAAAGGGGTATGCGAATTGTCTCGCAGTGAAACGGGAAGGGGCAAATGTGGAGTTTTTAAAAAAACAATTCCGGAGTGCACGATAACGGAGTATGCGAATTAAATAGTTAATTGTTTGAATAGAACTGCGTTTTCTAAAAAATGTATATTTAATTGACAGTCAATTAAATATATATTTTTTAGAAAACGCAATTCTATTCAAACAATTAACTATTAACAAAATGCCGCTCAGAATAAATAAATCATTTGTCAAATTTTGAAAAAAATGTAGGACGTAATGTTGACACTCAAACAAATATTAGGTCGCTCAAATATTATGAAGCTTCCCATTTTGTATTTTAAGTAACTCAAATGGATGTTTGTAAGTTGCTGTTCTGTTGATTTCTCGTCACGCGCAGTCAGTCGCTCACTTAGTATAAGTACAGTAACCCAAATTGATTATTTTTGTCACCCAAAATTGTAATTTACAGTCACTCGCTTAAACACTACCCGTTTTTAATTAAGAGTTTGGCTCGCTAACATACCCTAAATCTTATAAATGGCCCTTTAGAAAAATCAGTCTGACACCCCTGTTATAGAGTATATTGTAGTTTGTTACCAACAGTGTTTGAAAAAAGTTAATAATTAAAACATTATAAACATGGATGTGATCCATAATTTAATTAATCACTCTCCCTCATTTTTAGCCTGTGTTAGGGGGTAACTCCGGTTGACTCTGCAGAACATCCATTTAAAATATTCACGCGCCGCCACTGGTCTCGGATATATATTTAGAATATGTGAAATGAGCAACTACAAAAAAATACTAATTAAACAAGTGAATCGTGGGCCGTCAGTTAAAAACCACTGTTCTAGAAAGAGGGCAGTTAAATCATTCACTCGTTAAATCGGCAAAGGCAATAAAAAATGCAAATGGCGCAGATGTCAGTTCGGCTGACATACATTTTAATTAATTAAATAATATGATGTTTCAGTTGTAAAACGATTTCTGACGTAAACATGTTTAATTTAAAAATATTTGGTAGGTATATGTTTTTCAGTCGGCTGCAGATGTAGTCAAAACTTGGATATATAAATTATATTGGTACTTCGAACAAACGGACAGAAGTACAAATTTATTGACGTACTAGCTGTACCCGGCCACGCGCTGCCGTGGCTATGTCTGGTTTGCATGTGTTATACTGTTACGTTCAACAGATGGCGCTCCTATGGTCGTAAAATATTCTGCATAACGTGTGTTGCTGTAACGTTCAACAAATAGCGCTCCCGTTGCCGTAAATATTTAGAATAGCGTGTGTTGCTTTAACGCGCAATAGATGGCGCTGTTTTTCAAAAAAGCACGTTTTCACCTGTCACAGGTGTGAAATCTATATAATAGATACATAAAAACATGTGCGTATTCGAATGCAAGGTTGTGTCAAAATTTCAAAGCAATCGGTGAAGAATTTTCGGAGAATTAAGATTTTCAACAAACGAACATTCACATTTTTATTTAAACACTTAGACGAATTATGTGTCACAGTTTAATGATATACAGAGTTGAAGGAGATTTATTTGGTTGAGAACAATAGAAAAATAAGCTTTAAAGCTTATTTTTATAAAATAATAAATTTCCTTCAATACATATTTTGGAACAAAACTTCTACTAATCTGATATAGAGTGTTTTCGAACTACTTGTTTTATTTTTAACCGACTTCAAAAAAATAAAGGGTTCTCAATTCGACTTGTTTTAAGGGTTACGTACCTCAAAAGGAAAAAAAGGAACTCTTATAGAAATCCGTCTGTCTGTCTATCAAGATCCTTTTTCTTGTTGATACCTCCACGCATTCCTGAGAAAAAGGATCTTGAAATTAATATCAATTATACTCAGGTCTGCAATCCCTTGGAGCTGTGAAAAAATCAAACTTCTAAGTCAACGCAATCAAAAGATACGGCCGTTTATGCCGCATATTTTGACACTCGCAAGGGAATCAAAATCTATAGGGTATTTCCCGTTGACCTAGAATCATGAAATTTTGCAAGAAGCAATGTTTTATAACACAAGTAAAGAGAAAAATCCGAAATTCGTAAATGTATAGTTACATCACAAAAACATTTTTTTTATACTGGCTCATTAATTATCAAAACCTTTAAAGTTTCCCGTTAACCTATAGAATCTTGCTTGGCGCGAAAGAAGGTTGCATAGCACAAGTAAAGAAAAAAATCCGAAAATCATAAATATCTAATTCTATAGAATATATCGAATAGATTAGAATATAATATATTTGTTCAAACCACCATTAGGTAGCATAACATCGTCTAAAACAATTAAAAAAAAATTGGTTGTCTGTAAAGTCGGTTTACGGACGATAGTTTTACGTGATAACGTATTCCGTAATACATAACCTAAACCTCCCAAAATTTGGTTTCAATCCGCTTATCCTTGGTGTCGGAATGATAAGAAATGTCAAAAGTGACGTTTGCAACTGTCAAAGTATTATGTTCTAATAATAATAATTAGTTATTCCAATACTTAACTTAGAAGGCGTTGCATTTCACAAAATACTAATGTCAAAAAATTGAATTAAACATTAGAAATGCAGCCGTTTTCATGTTGCATTTATACAGCTATTTTTCTATATAAATTTGTATAAAAAAACTGTTTAGGCAAATTCTGTTATACGAAATCTATGTAAAATGTTCTCCTCTTTCGTTTAAGACTGGTTTCAAACCGATCTGATTTAAATTGAGCGAGAAATTAGCAAAAAGCACGCACAGGGTCAGGCGGAACGTTACGCGTTAGGAACGTTACGTTACACTTTTTCGAACATGCAGCCGGTGTTTTATCAATTTATAAGATTGGTGATTCATCAATTTATAAGACGTTATCACGTCAAAAGAAAAACAAGTTTAAAACACTAGTAAAAGAAATCTTCTATATAGAAATATTACACGGCAAATTTAATTTTTATGAAATAACTCGCACGTGCCTGTTTTTTTACCAGACTTAGGCGAAGCCAAAAGGAAGGGTTATAAGTTTAGCAATCTATGTATGTTTTTATTTACGGATGTTCCACCGTAGCGCCTAAAGTATTCATCCGATTTTGATAAATAAGGTGTCAATAGATTCGTTATTATGGCCCGGATAACATAGACTACATTTATTTTTGAATTTTGGTCCCAGGGGTGAGCAAATCAAAAACAAAAGAAAAATAAGTTCAAAAAAAAAATAATTTAAATAAAAAATAAGTTCAAAAACTAAAACCTGACTACTGAAAAGTATGAAATAAGAAAATATTCTCATCTGTGGATAGCCGTGGTCGTATGCCATTCCATATAATATATGTGTGATGCACTTACCCTAGAGCTTATGATCGCTTACTATACTGTTAAAATGTAATGCTTCGTTAGCGTAGGTAGCATATGACCACGGCTATACTCAGATGAGAATATTTTCTTGTTTCATACTTTTCAGTAGTTGGGTTTTAGTTTTTGAACTTATTTTTTATTTTTTGTATATGTTTCGCGATATTTCCGCCAGTTGTGAACCGATTGTAATGATTCTTATTTTATTTAATAGAGCATATAAATTTTACTTAAATCATTTCAGTAATATTTTAATTATAATCTCAACGTTTCACGCATATCCTGTCCGAGCCCCTAGGCAATGCAATCAGGTCTTTTCAAGTTGATAAAGGGATGTGAGTAACTTCCAGATGATCGTCTTCAGGAATCCTGTTACTTCACTCTTATGTGATATTGTAACAACATGATTACTTTGACTAGATGCTGGAGCATCGCTTTACCTGACTCGTTAGCTTTATTGAATAGGTCTTAATGAATAGATTATAGATAATTGATGATCCAGGTTTTTTGATGGGTCAGGAAAGAGAAATGAGACGTGGCGTAGTTATTTTAAATTTTATCTTGTTAAGGCAATAAATTACAATAAACAACGAAAGAAAATAATATTGTTGTTGGGAAATTTCATACAAATTTTCAAATAAAATTTTCGTTCAATGAAGTTTTTTTCTTGGTGCATGCACGGGCCCCTAGTCGATGCGGCGTCCCTAGGCAGTTGCCTACTCTGCCTAATGATTAATTCGGCACTGCTGACGAATAAAAAAAACGGTAGTCTACATTCAAATATAAGTGTTCCATTTATTCCTGTTCAATGAGGAGCTATATAACCCGGTATATGTATATCTTGAACGAGTCAATTGAAATTGCAAACGAAATTACACAATCGACGCTTCGACGCTGTATCTTCATGCGAATAATTTCAATTTATATTCCCTATAAATAGCTATTTTTTGCATCTTCAATTTGACGCTTATCCGAAATTCGATCGTATCCTCAAGTTGGTAATTTTCACCTGCCTGATAATAATTATTTCTTACGTACCTACTTTTTAGGGTTCCGTACCCGAAGGGTGCTCAAACGGGACCCTATTACTAAGCCTCCGCTGTCCGTCTGTCTGTCTGTCTGTCTGTCTGTCCGTCTGTCTGTCAGCGGGCTGTATCTCAAGAACCGTAATAGGTAGAGAGTTGAAATTTTCACAGAGTGTGTATTTCTATTGCCGCTAGAACAACAAATAATTAAAAAACCCCCAAAACTCCCAAAAGAGGAGCAAACTAAGTTTTTTGCTTATAATTCGTTCAATTTAAATCAGATCGTTTCGAGACCTGTCTTAAACGAAAGAGGAGAAAATTTTACATAGATTTTGTATAACAGAATTCGTCGAAACACTTTTTTTGTACAGCTTTATATAGAAATATAATGTATAAATTCAATTTTGTCTAATCCATAGCATACACGGAGATCGTCTGTCTTCGTTTGTTGCATAGTGTACTATGGGAATTTAAATATTGCGTATGTTTTGTCTTAAAAAAAAAGATTGCATTTGTTCAAAAACGAATGTCATTTCAAATATTAGTCAGTCTTTTGACATTAGTATTTTGTGAAAGGCAACGCCTTCTGAGTTAACGATTTGAATAACTAATTTTAATTATTAGAACATATTGCTTTGACAGATGCAAACGTCATTTTTTACATTTTTTACCATTCCAACACCATGGATGAGCGGAATGAAACCAAATTTTGGGAGGATGTTTGATATGCAAATATGAAGAGGCCTATTGTTTTTCAGAGACGTCGGCGCAAGCGCAAAAGAAATATATATTATAATGTTGTTTTTATAAGATAATAGTATACTTTTCATAAAGGCGTATTATTTTGTTTTACAGGAGTTTTGTAAAATAAATTTTTGAAAAAAATCGGCGCATGCGTAGAAGAAATATATACTATAAGGCTGTTTTTTATATAATAACGGTATACTTTTCATTACGGTTTATTATTCTATCTATGTTTACAAAAGTTTTGTAATTTTTTGGGAAAAATTGGCGCATGCGCAAAAGAAATATATGCAATAATGTTGTTTTATATAATAATAGTATATATTTCATAATGGTTTATTATTCTATTTTAAAAGAAAGTTTTGTAAAAAGTTTTAGGGGGAAAGGCGGCGCATGCGCAGAAGAGATATGTGCTATAACATTGTTTTTATATAATAATGGTATACGTTTCATAATCGTTTAATATTCTAAAGTTTTGTATTTTTTTTTTTTTGGGGAAATCGGCGCATGCGCAACAGAGATATTTGCCATAACGTTGTTATTTGATATAATGGTATATTTATCAAAACCTTATATTATTTTATTCTACAAGAAATTTTTGTAAAAAAAGTGTTTATAATATAAAAACGCCGGGGTGAATTATGTAAAATTTCACGTCTTGAAATTCTTGAACTACTTGCATACTCCCACTGGTTACATATTGTTATAGCGCCTCTCTTGTTTCTTTTACAAAAGTATTTAAAAAGTACATAGTGTACGGAACCCTTCGTGTGCGAGTCCGACTCGCACTTGACCGGTTTTTATTTTAAATTTATATACCTTCGTTGCTATGACAATATCTCCTGTGTGTTGGGTTCATAACGAGGAAAAGATCTTGTGTACGATGGATAGGACCGCCATATGTTTCGGTAGTTCAGGGGTGGATCTAGGCTTTTCGGGACCTAAGGCTTATTGAATTGCGGTAGGCCCTATTTTTGAAGTGAATACTTCTTAAAAAACGAGGGTAAACTCGTTTCCCTATGTAACGAAATTGATTTCCCTATGTAACGGATTTTGTCACGAAATTAGTAACCCTATATAAACAATGATTCTTTGTAAGCATTGGTAGCTCAAAACTAGTTTTGACCAACGAATATTGCCCAAACCCGAAATCTTACATTTAAACGGGTATTGATAGAAAAACTAGTTTTGCGCATTTTCAATTGGTCAAAACTAGTTCTGTCCATTTTTGAACGGACAGTACTAGTTCTGCTTGTTTCATTCAATCAACGTCGGAACCCGAACAAAAGTAGGGCTATGTTCTTGTTTATGTACCTATCGATTGAATTGTTCTCCTGAATAAATAACAAAAAATATATAGTTAATTATATATTGGTCGATAATTTTATTTATTGAAGAGTTCTAATCAGACGTTAATCAAAGATTTGAATGTTCTCCTGAATGTTATAATTAATATTATTGTGGGATGTACTCTAACCATTGTATATTTATTGGAGAACCATTCCGTAATTATTGCGGCGTGTCGTTGAACTTCCAAAATAATCTACTTATGCTACTTAAAAATATTTCATTGCAATTTGAATTTTCTTATTAAATTTTACAATAAGAAGTTTATAAATACCGGTTTTAGAGAGAGAAAAGGAAAGGGACGGAGAGGAAAGTTAAGCCAATAACAAATATTATTATGAACCCTGCAGAACGCAGGCTGATATTATTTTCTCGATAAAAGATTCGCTGACATAAAATACCTTTTGGCATTAAGAACTTACTACGGCAGTCTACCATCCAATGCTGCCTATGTATTTTGTAATCTACATAGCATAGCTGACATTGGCAAAAATATGTCTGAAGCCTTCGTTATTCTGTTTTCTTATAATTCAGTAAAATAATAATTGGGTAAAAAAAACATTCATATTTTTTTCGTTCGACTAGAATAAAAACCCTTCTTCAAACGAAATAGGCATTTGCCCACTTTTTCAAATATTTTTTGTGAAAATAAAACCTTATTGAAATTGATAACTTTTCAGCGTATTATTTTTTTTCTGCTGTCTGCAATTTTCTTTTGAGTTTTTTTTTAAAGCAATTAAATGGGACAATTTGGTTCGATAATGTACACGATATCGCGATTGAATTGATTTTGATGCAAATTGGAGAACCTATATTAGTGCAATCGAAACCATATGAAAATTATACCTGAAAACTAACAGTCATTGTCTGAAGTTGTAAGTATCGCTGATAGATTTCAGGAATTAATATTTATATAAATAAAGTTAATTTATTTCATACGTATATATAGCAAATATAGAGGAACTAGTCATATATCGCTAGGATCATTGCAGAAAGACTTCTTTCAATTATTTGGTCAATTTTATGAAATAAGTAGATAAAAAAAAATATTCTACTACAAAATCGACGATAAAATATCGCAAGCAATGTTGAGCATTATGACGTATTAGTGATGTAACGAATGTCAATTTTTAGACATGTTTGTCGCCGAATATTCAGTCCAAGGTTAAAATTAGTAGCAGATTGGCCGCGCAAGTCGTACGCACACATGTGTATTGGTTCTGAGTACTAGGTTGATAATTTTTATTTTATAAGTATGCACCTATTAATTAAATATTAAATTTATTATTATATTAAAAAATTATTAATACTAACTCTAAAAATTTATTATGTACATAATGTTAAAGTAAAGGCTGATAAAAGATATAATCTAAGAAAAAATTTTCTAATAAAAATGTTAAGAAATTAATATTTTTTGTTTTATTTAAAATTAATTTCACATTTTTTTCTAAATGTGATTTTTTCTGATACTAATATACCAAGATCCCAGACCTAAGCTATTTCAGTACCAACTGCTAAGATTTTATCAGTAAATATATACAATATTTGGTTAAAAACATATGCCAATTTGCTAGCTTAAAAGCGGGGGCCTTTTAGAGATAACAGATTTTCTAAAGGTATTAAAACACGTGCTTACCTACGTATGTAATGGTATTATGCATGCATATGGGTGCGAGTGAGAGCATTAGATGATTTTTTTTGACAACTTCATAAAATTTTGGTTTTTTATTTGCTTACACACACACACACAGAGAGAGAGAGTAGTCCATGAGTTTAAGAGAGAAAAATTCTATGGAAACAAATAGACAACTTATATTTCACGAAACTAAAAAAATCATCTAATCAGTAATGCATAATACCATTGCATACGTAGGTAAGCACGTGGTTTATGTACTTTAAGAGCCTGTTTTCTCTAAAAAGCCCTCGCTATCAAGCTAGCAAATTGGCATACGTTATTAACTAAATATTGTATACATTTACTGATAAAATCTTAGCAATAGTTACTGAAATGATGTAGGTTTGGCGGGTCTGGGATCTTGGTCTATAATATTTGCACGAATGCAAATGTCAAAAAAAATGCAAATATTCGCGAATGCAAATATTTGTTACATCACTATTATGAACGCCCGTTTGATTTATATAATATATTTTATAGATATCATCTAACCCAGCGGTCGGCAACCTTTTGGCAAGCAAGAGCCACATAGTGGCAAATTGAAATAAAGGCGGGCCGCACTTGTTCATAATTTTAATAATAGGTATTTGTGATATTAAAATATCGAAAACATTTGATTTGAATATTATTAAAAATTTAACTGAGAACTTCCAAATAAAACTGTTCTTTTACAAAAATTAGTATGACGCTTGAGGTTGTATTTGAGTGGCTATTTATTGTATGTTAGCTTCCAGGTTTGTACTTGCAATTCGTAGAATAGCTCTCAAATGCTGATCTGTGAGACGAGAAGCATATTTATTTTTTCTGTAATTGAGAATCGAAAAGGTTTTTTCGCATAAGTAAACACTACCAAAAATTGTAATTAATTGTAGACCAAACCTTTTCAATTCGTCAAAATTAGATGGCAAACTGACATAAAAAACAAGATCTTTGATTTCAAAGAAAGAGTTTTTGAGAGTGTCATTAGATTGGAGATCAATCACGTTCATTTGTAAATGATTAGGTACATCCTCAATACCACAAGAAAAAAGGATTTGTGAAAATTAATTTAATTATTTATTTACGTAGGTAGGTATATAAGACTTTTATTTATAAAATAGTCACGGGTCGCAAGGTATAGGCTCGAGGGCCGCGGGTTGCCGACCCCTGATCTAACTGATAAAAGCTAAAGCAAATGTTGTGTTGTGATCTGTTCATAAAATATAGAAACACACTCCACGTGTCAAATTAAAAAGCAATCGTTTTTCAATCGTTTTTAGATGATCGTCATATGAGTACAAAACTTTAATTGAAATTATAGTTAAAAAACTAAAAAAAAAACATTCTTTTATAGCAACGTACACTAAAAAGTAAAAAATAATTTTTAAATATAATGATTTTTTTAGTTTAATAGAATTATATCGAGTTGGGGGACATCCTATCGCTGTTGAACAAAATCATTAAGTAGGTATTTTTAAAAATTAATTTTTACTTCTTAGTCCACATTGCTATAAGAGAGCGTATTTTTAATTTTTTTTTTTGAAGACAGATTTATAGACAGTGTATATATAGGGCTTTAAGAAGTGTTCGTAGTGTCCAGTGTCCATAGGGCTTTAGACAGTGTCCGTAAAGTATCCATATGGCTTTAGGAAGTTTTCCGTGGAGTGTTTATAGATTTTGTATGTTAAAGTTGCATTTAGCAAGCTTACATTTCAGTTTCCCATCTACCCGGCTTCCCACGATGGCTTCTAGTTTTTTTAAAAATCAGCTGTCATAAACTGAAAAGATGAATTGGAATTTGATTCCAACGTCGAACATTTTTGTTAGCGCTGCACTTTTTAATGTTTCCATATTTATAAAAAAGTGAATATCATGGCTAGTTGCTGTTCCCCCGGGAATACAGGTTCGCTAATTAAATTAAATATGCAGCGATTCAGCAGACAGATACGGTTTTTTCATTCAAAATAAATAATCATATTTTTTCTTTACAAAAAAACTCGCAGAGTTCGTAAAAATGGATTAAAGTTCGACATCAATGCGCTGCATAGGTTAAAATGTCAGCCAATTCTAAGTCCGTATAATAATCAAATCTTTGATTAACGTCTGATTAGAACTCTTCAATAAATAAAATTATCGACCAATTTTTCAGACAATATATTAACAAACAATATAAAATTAATACATTAACGTTTCGATCCGGATTTGAATCTTCTACAGAACGGATCTAAAAATATTTTTAGATCCGTTCTGAAGAAGATCCAAATCCGGATCGAAACGTTAATGTATTAATTTTATATTGTTTGTTAATATATTGTCTGAAAAATTGGTCCGTATAATAATGCCGGTACCCAAGTTAAAATGTCAGCAATTTAATATTCCGCATCAATATGGCGCTATTGGTATTTTATCTGCTAATCCCTTTCAGATATAACAAAACAATGTAATGTGGAATTGTTCCTTTTTTAATTTTAAGCGCTTTTCATGGATATGAATTTTGCAACGTAAGTCGATGAAAAAACGTCGAGCGAAGCTGGACCAGGTAGCTAGTCTATAATAATATCAGAGATCAGTGACCGATATATCAATCATAACAAACAATCTGATATAAATTTCTACTATACCTACCGACATGATTTCAGTTCTATTATTTAGACATAAAATTTCACTTCATCTATCTGGAAGCTAAATCTAAATTTCATTTTGTTACGCACATACATACATATTTTTGAACATAAATATGTACATACTGAATTTTATATTACGAGTTGTAGAGGAAACAATTTTATAAATTGTGTATATTGGAATTTGACGTGCAGTTGATAGGAAACACATGCAAAGATTCCGCATAGTCACAGTCTGAGCTCTTGTTGGATTGTACTTGCGGAACGTTGGGTGTTTAGAATGTACCGAAATTTGAGTATTTTGTTTTTGCGTTCTTTGCTATAGTTGTGTAAGTATATTTATTGCATTTTCATGTATAATATATGTACGAGCACAATTCAAAGTAGCTTATGTAAAATTTTGAAGTAAAATTTCTCTAGTCGTAGTGATTTCAAGGTAATAAAATAATATCAATAATAATGCATTTAACGTCCGTTTCTCGACTTTATGTCATAACAGAAGCCATTTGCATCATTACTATTTTCTTTCCGTTATTTTCTACATTTTTTACACGCTTTATATTAACTTCACTTGCAAGTTTGTATGTATGTATGTTTGTTTGTTTGTAACCTTCCTTTGGACTACAGCAAGTGGTTTATTACTGTAGTATAATATGCCAGCACTGTAACTACAGTGGTAGCCATGCGGTCTAAGGCACGGGTCTTCGCTGACGTCAACTCTCGGAATCACGGATCGTGGATTCTAATCCCGTCCACGTCGAAAAAAAAATTGTTTTTTTCGGCAAATTTTTGACAATAAATCGAACTAAAAAGTGGAAAATAAATATATGTAGTTTCAAAAAAACTAAAAAACACGCTTTATATCGAACTAAAAAGAAAAAAATATTTTTTTTAAAATAAGCTTAAAACAATAATGAATAAAAAATACAAGTATTATTGTGAAAAAAGCGTGGGGCGCTTTGTTCCACATTTTCGTACATCGAGCGCCCTACGCTTTTTTCACAATAATACTAGTATTTTTTATTCATTATTGTTTTAAGCTTATTTTAAAAAAATATTTTTTACTTTTTGGTTCGTTATAAAGCGTGTTTTTTAGTTTTTTTTAAACTATATTTTCAACTTGATCTTATTCATAGCAATGGGCGAAATGAAGGAATTTTAAGACATTAGGATAAGGTAGGCAAATTTTGAGCATATGAGTCTTGAATAAGGAACTCGATCGTGTACTTTTGTTTTACTTTACCATCACAATAGTGCGTAACGAGCCGCTTTACAAAACTAAACTCTGTATTAATTCAATGTAAATTTTTTGATATTTCAGTGTGCTATACTTACCTATGTGTATTTTGCACGTTAAACACAATGTAGGTATATAAAAACGAGCGTGGGTGGCTAAAATTGTATTTTTGTGGAAAATCTGATTTTAGTTCAATACATCGAGCAACCTGTCAGTCGATAAAATTGTTTTATATCTGGCGTATTTTAAAATTTAAATAAAAATATTCAGTTATTTTGTATACGAGAGACGTTGCGTATCACATTTCTGCAGTGGCGTAACAACAAAAAGCGAGGCTCCACTTCGAACTAAAAAATGAGACTCACAACCTAAAACTTTTTAACCACAAACATCAGTAACCCAAAAATTAAGTTATTAACTATTGAAGTATTGAAAAGTTCAGATGCTATAGAATAAAAATTCAAAAGTCTAACTAAACCTGGCACGTTTGGATGGGAGTAAAAACATGCAAATGCCATGACGCTCGAAAATTTGTACTCTGAAGTAACTGAGTAAATTTTTTTTTATAAAATACTCGAAAACACTACACAAAGAAAGATTTAACATTTAATGGATCCTTTTAAAAACTATTTATGGCTTCGTTTGTTTGTGCTTAAGCAAAGTGCTTAACAAATAAAGAGCAGCACGCTCGGTCGATAAAAAAGACAATATAACGCTAATCACACGCCGCTCTGGTTTCAAATGAAACGAAAGGCAAAAGGCTTAAGCGAACTGTTTAAAACAGATGAGATTGATTCAGACACGGTATACTGACTGTTCGTAATAAGTGGACCACTAACACGCTTTTATTAGTTCAACCTGCATGTAATGAAATCATTCAAATTAATTTTCACTCACTTCCAGACGTCTGAATGATTTGAAATTTTCCACACGTATTAAGAATCCATGACAATACAATAATTTATATAAATATTTATAAATATATGAATAAATTATATAAATTAATCAATTAACTTGAAACATTACTGTAAGTAGCTAACAAGCCGTACAGCGACGCTGTATTGCCTGCTACATAGTCATTTGAAATAATAATATTTTTCAATTCAAATAAATAAAATTGTCGACCAATTTTTTTCAGACTATATATTGACAAAAATAAAATTATAAATCAATATAACAAAAAATGACGTTTCGATCTGGGTTTATATCTTCTTCAGAATTATCTTATTGATTTATAATTTTATTTTTGTCAATATAATATAGTCTGAAAAATATTGGTCGACAATTTTATTTATTTGAAGAGTTCTATTCAGACGTTAATAATTTTGAATAATTTTTAATCTTATAATTAAAATTAGAGTTTAGAAAAAAAATTAAAAAATACTCTTTTATAGCAATGTGAACTAAAAAGTAAAAAAATAAATTTTTAAATATAAAGATTTTGTTCAACAGCGATAGAAAGTCCCTCAACTCTATACAATTTATTTTTTTTGAAAAAGCTTAAAATATGAGAATAAAGTAACTGATAAAAATTAACTTTAAAAAAGCGTGGGGTGCTTGATATCAATTGTTTTAAATCTTTCATCGCTAGCTATTTGTTAAGGTTGAGTTACTATAAAAAATGTAGAAAGCACCCCACGTTTTTAGGCGCGACCCAAGCTTTAGCTGGAAGCGCCTATATGTACTCGCTTTGTCTGTGAATCTGAGTCACGCTTTTTGTACCCAGCGTACAGCCCAAACGCCTTAACCGATTTTAAAAAACTTTTTTTGTTCGATTCGTCTCCGGGTAACTTAAATCCTAACGTCGCCCGATTTTTGAATTTTGGTCCCAGAGGGGAGAAAATTAAGAAAAAAAAAGTTTTTTGCTTATTTCTCGCTCAATTTAAATCAGATCGGTTTGAAACCAGTCTTAAACAGAAAAGGAGAACATTTTACATAGATTTCGTATAACAGAATTTGCCTAAACAGTTTTTTTATACAGATTTATACAGAAAAATAGCTGTATAAATTCGTCTAATGCATGGCGCGACGCGGTCGGTCGTCTTTTTTACATTAAAGTTATTTTTTTTGTCAAACACTTTATTCTCATAGTAAGCGTAATCAAATTCAATCAAGTTGAATTAAGGTTTACAAAAATGAAAATCAAACCAAATTGCAAAAACGATGAGCCTTCGGAAAATCCGCGCTTTAAAAAAAGTTCTGAACCGAGAAAAATCACATCGACCATCTTCTCTCACGTCGGGCCTGGTACCTTGCTAAATCCTTCGTGTTTTAAAGACGTGAGTTCTGTTTAAAAAGAATTTAAACATCTTGTATAATGAAATTTGCAACAAAATAAAGTCTCGACAGCGAAACGGCCGCTCGATTAAAAGTACGAATGCGAAAACGCTGGATACTGCAAGAGAGGAGTTCTGCGTAATCGTTAAATAATCGTTAATGAAAACAAACTGTTAAGTGACGTTTGAAATTAGCAACAATCCGCTTAATACCAACAGAGCAAAACGAAATTCTCCAACATCCATATAATACATATATATACAGTGTGACTGAAGTGAAGTGAAATACAGTCGATTCATTACTTTTGATTTCCAATAGACCGCGAGTGGAGTGGCCTAGACCAGGGGTCGGCATACTTCTGAGACGGAAGAGCCAAACGTTACAATTTACAACATTTCTCAGTTTTTAAAGAGCCACTAAACATTTTCGTTTCAGTATTATATAGGTATAATATATATATATTATATATACGAGGACGACACGTCGCGACGGGGGCGATGCGGGTGAGACGCGAGTGGAAATGGCTGAGAGATAGACATGGTACTCAATCATGGATCGATTGAACGATTTTTAAGGGTTTATATAATAGAATAATTATTTTTTGCGTACGGAACTGGAGAGCCGCAACTTTACATCAAAAGAGCCGCATGCGGCTCGCGAGCCGCAGGTTGCCGACCCCTGGCGTAGTGCAGTGAGAACCTGTGCATTAAATAAAATATGGAGAGTAGAAGTAAGGAGAACCATCTCTGTGTATGAAGTGTCCGTCTAAAAGAGTGAAATGTAGATGGCGCTACCGTAGGAAGAGTGTCAATTTCTCTCTGATGATTCGATAAGTTATATTATTTACTATAGTGTCCGACCGAAACTAGTTTTACGGCCGAAACCGAAACCGAATTTCGGCCTCAGTCTCAGTTTCGGCCGAAACCGAAACTTCATTTTTCGTGGGAAAAATAAAGTAATAGGCTTTATTATTTTTTTTTTATTTTAAAATTAATCACATATTAATCATTCAGCCTCTGATATTTTAACTAATTATTAACTTATCATAATATCATATTATTACCCCCCCCCTTATTTCAAAAACACAAATGAATATACTTTTTTTCTTAATATTATGAAATAAAATAAAAGCTACAAAACAAAATTACAAACAAAAAGTATTTACCTAATAAATATAAATAAAATTAAAATAGTATCTACCTACCAAATACAACAACTAAATAAATTTTTTTAATGCAAATAATACACTTCATTTGAAAGTTCAAAACAAAAAGAGTTTTCTTTCAAACTAAAAAAAAAAAAAAAACGCGGAGCGTGCAGGCATAAAAGACACTTCGTCGCTCACAGCTGCACCGTATTTCAACGCAAAACCTCCCGAATTTAGTTTCGGTTTCGGCCGTAGTTTCGGCCGGATAGGCATCCGAAACCGAAACTAAGCCGAAACCAGTTTTTTGGCCGAAACCGAAACCGAAATTTCAGTCGGACACTAATATTTACCAAATGAATATCTACTCTAGTCCCCACAAATATTAAATATTTCCTTTCAGCACATTTCACTTCATCTACAAATGCTAAGTTTACAAACCACCTTTTCTACACTAGCGCCATTCTGGTAATTTTTTGTCTTCAGATGGACACTTTTTCAGTTTTACCCCCATATAAGATGGTTCTACTTACCGTCACCCTCCATAAAATAAAATTTAAAGTAGGCAGCACTAGTGCTGTCTAGTGAGTAGTGACAGAAGTTGGTATCGTCCAGTGATTCTGCACGCGCCCATTACATGTTTCATGTCACTAATAAAATAAATAAAGAAAAATTAATATATCTGGTTTTTAAAACGAACTAAAAAGTATAAAATATTTTTTTTCTTCATACCTCGACCGAAAGTTTGATATTTACTCCCTGTTATTTCTTAAATTAAATGACAGCGGTAACCCTAGTTACGAGTATAAATACGCATGAGAAATTTTTTCCTCCCGCCGTTCTCACTGGGAGACGGGAGTAAATGTCAATCTTTCGTCTCTGCTGACGAAAGTACGTACTTTCGAGCGGACATGAAAAAAAATCGTATACACCACACGGGCCTTAAAAGTTGAAATCTCGGCCCTGCACGTCATGATGCCTTCGGCTTCGCCTCGGGTTCATGACGCGCAGGGCCGAAAATTCAACTTTCGGCCCTTGTGATGTAATATACTATTTGACTTGTAGGATTTGAATCTAAAAACGGGGGGCACATTATTTGTTTTTGTCTCATAAATAGATTTTTCATTGATAACTCTACTCTCTAAACTTCTTATATAATTGTCGCATGCGTCCCACGTTTTTCGTTTCAAAGCCTACAAGTTAAAAACCTGTTTGTACAGAAATTATTTTATACTTTTAGTTTGTTTTAAAACGTGTTAGGTAGTGTTTTAAATTTTTTTTATTTCATTTATTATTTTCTTCTTGTATTATCATCTAATTCTGAGTTATGTTAATCTCATCAGGCAGTTAGTTTAAAATCAATTACAAAGTTCCGCCTGACATAGATGAAAAGCGAGTTAATAAAAACGTGGTAAAAATCCGGAAATTTTCTATTACGCGCTTCATTGCAGGCACAACTTAAACGTACTGATTTCGCACTTATTAGGTATACTCGGTATACTACATAGAACAATGTGTAAAAGTTAGTTTTTAATTTAATTCTTCGTTATTCCTTGCTTCGTAATTATTACAGTAGAAAATGCAATTTTATCCGATAATTTCTTGATTATCAGTAAACGGGCTAATGTTACGAAGGTAACACAATAACAGACATACCTAACTATTGTATACTTTTGAAAGAAAGGTAGGTACTGAGATTTGGAGCTGTAGCTATAATACTCGCCACGAATCTAAAAGGCTCGGAAGTTAGATGCGAATGCGGGCTTGCGCTTGTACAGTCTGTTGAAAAACTACAAACTCGCAACTCAACAAAACTAAAGTAACAATAACATCTTGACAATAGCGTACTCGACTGTACTTTAAAGCAGGAAAGCGACAAGTGACAAAGGCTACGAGCGATCACGGCCAATCACCGACGAGCGCACGTTCCGTGCAGGTAGCTGAGAGGTGGTGGGAATCTTAATGGTCTAAAATGTGCCTTTGCGACCATATTTGTGACTAACTTCCGAACCTTTTAGATCCGTGGCGCGTATTATACTTAGGGTTGCTTATACGTTCGGATTATCCGATTTATGTTTACGGAATTTTTATGAATTTGATGACGAAATAAATTAAGTATCACTTTAGTCAATATGTTAATAGGAATACGAGATTACTAGACTCGCATTCGGGAGGTACCGGGTTCTAATCCCGGCGGGGGCAGATGTGGCTGGGACTTTTTCCTATACTGCCTCTCACCGAGAAACGGTAATTCCTGTACCGGCCGTCTTGTTGAGGTTTTCCATGGTTTCCCTCAATAATTCCAGATAAATATCGAGATGGTTCCTTATTGAAGGCCATGGTCGATTACCTGTCAAAATTTGCCTACCTTATCCTAATGTCCTAAAATTCCTTCATTCGCCCATTGCTATTAATTAGTTGAAGTTGAAAAAAGTTGAAAATAACGGGAAGTGTGATAGATTGAAAATAGTAATGATGCGAATGGCGTCTGTTATGAGATAAAGGAGTTAATTAAAAGCACTTAATTATTAGAGAGAAATAATAATATCGATTTCTAATTGAATGCGGGTAGAGAAGGTGATTGCAAAACAAAGGAAAAAGATATTTTATTTTTTTAGAGGCATTCTAAGTCCGTTTTTGAAGTCGGTTCAATATTTTCATGTTTTTTTAAAGAGAAACTATTTTAGGCGCAATAGGTCAAATTGGCCTGCAACTAGACGAAATGCTTCCCCCTCTCCGACTTCTATCGGCACTCTTTCTGTCAAAGCGTTAAACCATATACTTTTAATCTATATACTGAGCGTAGGAACAAAATCGCAATCGAACCATTAGGGTGCAAACATATACTTCTTTTTTACGCCGTAAGCACTGGCGTATACATGAGGGCAAAACAAGCACGGGGGACAAATTTGCCCCCTCCCGGGCCAAAAGCTGGGTACGCCCATGTTAACGTCATAGAAAAAGACAAAGTTTTTGAAACAGAGATACTTTATTCAGATTGAATACAAGTACATCAACCAATCCTATTATCGGAGAAATCAAGGAATTACATCGAAGAAAGAGACGCAGACATATTTTCGATACGTTTTAGTCACGGTAACAAGATTCACATAACCATTTCCAAATTCTGAAATAATAAAATCGTCAACAAATGCGAGAACCTAAGAAGTTTCATTCCTAACGAGCGAGAGTCTCACGCATGTTTTTTATATTGGTAAAGATTTATTTGCTTTCTTTCTGAGTAGAAATTCCGCAGTTAAGTGAAAATATTTATCAAAACATTTTGTATAGCAGAGCGGAGGCACATTTTATTTAGGAGCCTTCTTATGCAAATTAAGCCCACAAGCGAAAGCCAACTTCACCTTTAATTGATGGAGAAGCAAGATTTATTGTTTCATTTGGAAATAAACTGTCCAAAGTTAAAAAGAAGAAATTTAACTTTAACTAGGTATTTTAAAACGAATTCCACCAAAGTATCGTCGTACAGGCCGACGGGTATACTGTGCACCAACAAAAAAGCAGCATAAACATTTTTGTATTTTGTCGTTTCTAATACGTAATGCTAATAGTCCAAGAGCTACTGAATTTTTGAAGTAAAACTTCTTTAGGCACGCTTGACTTGGGGAGTAAGCTGGTAAGTGCCTGACGAAAGCGTTTACGGAAGTGCGTCATCGGACTAGGCGAACGGGGCGTGATCGTTCGAGGTGAACGGTAGTTAAGAGGGAGATATAAGTTAGTAAAGATAGTAAGAGAGAGAGGGAGAGAGAGAGTTACGTTTCGTATATTGGAAGTATCTGACGTTTAAAATGAAAACAATTGTTTTTGTATCAAAAATACATTTCATCGAATTTTGCTGCATTTTGTAACGGGAAATAATGTAGGTTAGTTAATAAATCCTTTTAAATGTTTTGTACCGGACGGCGTTTATACAAATCTTCTTGGATTCTGTCCATTAGTCCATTTGACGTTCCGTAGACATTATCAAAGGCGATGTGGCAGCGGGCGATGTGTCCTTTTAGGCATCTCTACAGCTGTTTCGATGCCTAAGCGTAAGTGTGTTTTCTGTTCGGTCGTAGTACGTGCATCCTAACACGACCGAGCAAAAAACAAACTCACGCTTAGACACCAGTCGTCGACACAATTAGTTGTGGAGCCGATTAGAAGGACACTTCGCCCGCTGCGACCCGCCTTTCACGTCAAGTAGAAATACCAATGGTCCACAGCCTACTAGCCCGGAAATCTACACACTTGGAAGTTTATACAGTTTGGCAGTCGTTGGCCGAACTGTACAGCTTTGCCCATTCACGTCAGAGATGAGTCCGCGGATCCTCTCGGATATACTTTCGGACCAAAGTTTGAGAAACCTGAACTATATGGTGTAGGTATACGGAAAAGTATGACGAATTCCAAAAAACGCACTGTACAAAAACATTAACGATTCAACAATAACAATGCACACGTACCAAATAAATTATTACCCTATTTAACTATTCAATGCAAAATAAAGTAAATGAAATTTATATTCGTTGTAAAATTGTGTGCAATATACAAGTTTAATTCGTTAACTTCGGAAAATTGCCAACATATTTAAAATTTCAACAAAATACATAGAACAAAAGCACAGGCATGTGGGATTACTAATTTATAAATGGATTCGTTTAAAGCCTTTCAAAAATATTATTAATATAGCATTGATAGTGCAGTTTAACTATAGGTACTTACAGTGCATTTTTTAAAATCATTTTCTCATAGGGATTTCCATAATACGAACTTTATCTCGTGTAAACGATTTTAGTACTGCCAAAATTATTTTTGACACATTTTTAACTTTTATAATTTTCTTTTAACTATCCTCTATAAATTAGTTGTTTTACATGCATATATACAGACATGTAAAGTGACTAATTACGCACTAGTTGTTTTTATAACCTATTCTTAGGTAATTTATTCCAAAGTGAACTGTCAAAAATTTTGAAAATGAAGTAAAAACAAGCTGTTTTATAGAAACTAAGTGCAAAAAATGCTATTACGACTCGAGTGACTGTTAAAGCTCGCTGGCGCTCATTTTAAACATAACGACACAGCTTGTTGGAATATAACCCATTGTCGTAATCTATACTAATATATAAAGCTGAACAGTTTGTTTGTTTGTTTGGTTGAACGCGCTAATCTCAGGAACTACTGGTTCGAGTTACAAAAAAAATTTTTTGTTCGACAGCCCATTTATCGAGGAAGGCTACGACCAATAGGAGCGGAGCATCAATGAAAAATGTTGCAAAATGTAATTCAAAATTTGTCTGTCCAACAAAAACTTTTGAACGATAACTCTGATCATCATGAAATTTGGACACAACATTCATCTCGGTAAACTAAGATGAATGTGCGTACTCATGTCTCCTCCCCATTCGTTCTTTTGCACCCGGGCGGGACCGCTAGTGAATTATAAAACCTACCTATTACATGTGTTTTAAAATGTAAGAAGTGAAAATGTTTATAATTAGATAGATGTTTATAGTAATATACAGACGCTCGACAGCCGAATGTTTTAAATGAAGAGGATAATAACGATATAACGTTGTATCTTAAGGAGGTTGAACCGTTACAGTCCCAATCAAAAGTAAGTCGAATTCTAAATGGGAACTTTTCCACAATAAATTTTTACAAAAGGTTATAAGTCGATGATACCAATAAATTATTGTCATAAAGGTATAAAAAAATATTATATTTTTTTAGTTATAATTAATTATTTCAGTATTTTACATGGACTAACTTTTGAATTTTATGTACCTACAAAGTAGGTTAAAAATTTTTTTATGTAAATATCTGTATTTTACATATTTTTTGCAGTAAATATTTAAAAAAAGGAATTAGAAGTAATAAAAATTAAAATTAAATCATTAAAAAGTTGAAAATTCATTTAAAGTTGTTAAAACTGTCAAGAATAAAAGTCCATAATCGAAAAGTGCTAAGGTTTAATGATTTTTTTTATTGATTAAAAGTTTCCTAATTAAATTGGAAAAAATATTAAAATATGCGTAAGACATCGATGCTTTACATAGTTAGTTTTCGGAACTGCTGACATTATTTGGTTATTTGCAAAAAAATAAAATGAACAGTTTGCATGCTAGGTTGACATATTTTCCATAAGACTACATGTAAAAGTTTTTTTTTAATTTTTAACTTTATAAATCTCCTAATGATTTTGGATTTTTTGCAGAAAATTTTGTCTTAAAAAATCTATTAAAAAAACTTTATTTCAGATTTTTTTCATTATCTTCGTAAACGGCTCAACCTCTATATAAAACATTTTTATTTCATTTTAAAAATCATCCAAACTTAGCAAAAGATGATGGCAATTAAAAATGTGCTTATAAATAATTTTGAAATTCGCAGCACCAAAACTATCAACATAAGATACGGTTTAAATAAGAACGAGGCATATAAAACAGTCATGTATACATGGCATAAATAAATATAATAAATAACAGCAGTACCGTAACTTTACACAATTGTGTATATCGTATATGACATTGAAAACATTATTTTTTTTATTATTCTTAGCACGTTTTGTTTTCTTTTTTATTTAAGATTAAGTTTTCTAATAATAACAAAGTAACAAGTTGTTTTTAATATTTTCGTATGCCAGGGCTATATCCGCGCTTAAGTTAATAAAATATTTGTGTGCATATATTATAGAGCCTTTTTTTGCCTAAAGTTTTCTCCAAACATTTATTAAAAAATATGTTTATATCTATACTTTTTGTCATCATAAATAGTTGTTACAGAAACTTTACGGGTGAGTCAAAAATAGTTTTGCTATTTTGTTCGCGTTTTTATTGCCATGCAAATTTAGTTTAAATATTAGTTAATTTTTTTTAAAGACACACTTTTATTGCAAAGTAGGTACTAAAAAGATATCTAATTGGGCGACGGGACCATTCCAACTTCAAAAATATTGCATTTGATATAGTATAATAAAGAAAATAAAACTTCTGAGATCGCGTGAGGTGACGCAGGTAATGACTAGTATTCAATATGATATTTGCTATTCGCTGCTATGCTTACCTACATATGTTCCACGTCATTTAAAAATTTATCAAGGCATTCTTAACTATAGTTTATTTCTGACAGATCTACAAAATAAAAGAACAGTTGACATTTTTTTATTTTCAAAATATTTCCGAAACTATAAAGTTTAGGTAAAAAAAATTAAGTTAACAAAAAATAAATAGAATAATAAGCCGTTATGAAAAGTATAGATACCATTATTATATAAAAAACACCGTTATAGCATATAGATCTTTTCTGTGCATGCGCCGATTTTCTCCAAAAACCATAGGGCTCGTCATATTTGCATACCAAACATCCTTCCAAAATTTTGTTTTAATCCGCTCATTATTTTGACCTGTATCGTGCTCACAGACTAACAGACGCACAGAGTTTTTCCAAAAAGATGTTTTTTGGATTCGGGGAACCTCAAAACGAAAAGATACTGAAAATTTGATTTTTGACCTAATCTAGTACCATTCTTCATTTGTGGGTTGGAATGGTAAAATAATGTAGGTTCATAATAAATTATGAAACAATCATAGAGTTTTCAACTCATGCTTTCATAATTATTATGAACCTAAATTATAAATAAATATTTTTCACTTTTCGGTGCATATCAATAGAAGTTTAGAAAGTCTTTTTTAAAATATTGTATTTTGTTCTTTTTAGTGTTTCAAAATTTTTATTTTTAAATCATTAATTTATTAAAGTTAAATATTGAATCATGTATTCACCGAGAATAATTTCGTATCGATCTTGTAACCGTGTTGCGATTTAAAAATCAGTCACATGTTTGCGATCATCTGTATGTGAATATATTATTTTGTCTAAAAGATGACATAAAAAGTTCGTCGCGACGCCAAGTACAAAACAATTCATCAAGAGGCTGGAGAAGAACAAGAAGTAGTAAAATTCGCAAGTAATGTATAATAAATCCACATTGCATACATAAGTACATAATCCGACCGCTAGATAAAGGCGGCGGTAGTGTCGAGTCTTTTATATGAACTCATTGCATCGGTCTTGACCGAAATATAGTCGCAGGAATCGCCTTTACCGTCTGATTAGATTTGTATTTATTAGTTTTTTATCCTAGCACTGACATTGCTAAGTCTGCTAGGATAAGGTTCTGAGCTGTATTTTACCAAATTTACATTCAAAAATTTTACAATATTTTTTCGTTTTGAAGTCACCTATATCAAAAAACAATATTTTTGGAAAAAGTCTGTGCGTCTGTTTGTCTGTGAACACGATACAGGTCTGATTGAAACCAAATTTTGGGAGGCTGTTTGATATACAAATATGATGAGCCCTATTGTTTTTGAGGAAAATAGGCGCATGTGCTAAAGAGATATATGCTATAACGTTGTTTTTATATGATAATGGTATAATTTTCATAATGGTTTATTATTCTATTTATTTTTACAAGAAAGTTTTGTGAACATTTTTTTTCTAAACTTTATAAGTTCAGAAATAGTTTTAAATACAAAAAATCATCTGTTTTGTAGATCTGTCAGAAAGAAAATAGTTAAGCACGCTTTGGTTAATTTTTACATGACGTGGAACATATGTAGGTAACCATGCCAACGAATAATAATGATGCCGTGTTGGGTATCAAATGAAAGGGCTTAATTAGCACATTTCAAAAATATATGTATTGTTTGCTGTTGCTCGCGGCTTTACTTGCATTCACCCGATAGTTAGGAATAATCACGAAATTATAACCCCAAAATAATTTTAATAAAAAGTAAGTTGAAAAATTAAAACCCGACTATTGAAAAAAAACACGCTCTACAAAGTATGAAACAAGAAAATAGCCGTGGTCGTATGCCACCTCATATATATGGTCATATGGTGCTATCTAGATGTATAGCATGATGAACTTTGCTCTAACGCTTATGATCGCTTACAGCTGTTAAAATGTATTGTTTTGTGAGGGTAGGTGTTTTCTAGTTTCTTACTTTACTTCTTGCTATTGAAACTTAAAAAAAAAAAAAAACGGGAAGCTATTCGTTTCGGTCAGATTTTTGAACATCGAGTTTTTATCAGATCGTGACGCTTTGAAGTTCTAAGATGCTATTTTGACTATTTCAGAGCGTGATTTTTCAGTAGTCGGGTTTTAGTTTTTGAACTTACTTTTTATATGTGTTATAGATATATTCTGAAAAAAAAAACTTTGTGAATCCCCGGTCTTCAGTCCTCTTAATAAAAGAACCAATCGAGGCTGAGCGTCGACCGATTTCTCGATGCGCTGCAAGCCGCGTCAGCTGGAGTCTGTTTTACACAACACAACTTTTCTTCATTAATTATTCATCTTGTCACGTATAAAATGATAAATGCACGACACACTTGTACATAATACCTACATTCTACAGAACATGAACAATATTATAATACCGACAGAGCGCATTCTTACCGGCTGCGAAATGGATTGTCGTAACGGGACATTCTCGATGATTTCGCAGCTTTACAGAACACATTAGAATGCTGTAATATTTGCACTTTTCGCAGATTCCGCTTTTATCGACAAGCTCATCCCTACGAAACAAGAAATTGTTTAATAGCGATATATAGGACTCATTCTTACCGGTTAAACATTTAATTTTCTCTTTTACCGACCAGCTTTTTCTCTACAGAATATGCTAAATTAATAGAGATAGGGCTAAAAGGTGAATTTTCTTAACTGGAAAGTTCCAATGAGCTTGCAACTTTATCGAATACTATTTATAACCATTCCTAAAGGTTTAAATTTGACAGCTGATTGGCCGCGCAAATCGCACGCACACATTGTAGTGGTTCTGGGTATTAGGTTGATTATTAATACTAAGTCTAAAGGTCGCTCCACACGAGGCTCGAAACACTGCTGGAATTTCTGCTGGCCGGCAGGCTGGCTACGAGGCTGGAAATGAAGTCACTGCGAGCTCACCAGATGGAAAAATTAGAACAGGGGATATTTTTCTTACTAGATCCTCTGCTTGCTTTTTGTGCAAGAAACAATCAGGAAACAGTATCTTGTCACGTGGGTGACATAAACAAACGCCCACAAACCAACATGACGTCATTCTGCTCTGACAACAGCATAACAGACACGTTTTGTTCTGTGTTTATATTTGGACTGTCACTCATGCGCGCGCACCAGATCCATCCTAAAACAAGCTTGAAAAGACGTCTCGTGTAAAGCGAGCACTTAAAAGTAACCAATGAAATCACCGCTAGAAAACTAGTAATAATCAAAATATCTAGCAAGTAATCTAGCGGCAAATCCAGCCTTGTGTGCCGCGGCCGTTAGGCTTTTTTATCTAATGTTAAAGTAAAGACTTATAAAAGAGATAATTAATTGCAATATGACATTAACGAAAAAATTAAAGTTGTTTTTTAAAAAAGGAGTAAAAAAACTTTTTTAATAATATATGATTTTTTCCTGATATTAATGTGCACAAAATATGCGTATTCGCATTCGGAAATATTCGTTACATCACTATTACGAACTTACCCTCAATACGGCCCTGTTTTGACAGGCCGACAGTAATGAATTATTTAATTTAAAATATCTACCGTAGATATAAAAGTTAAGTAGAATTTTATTAAGGCGTTAAACCTGTTCCGGGTTTTTAATTATGTTTTAATCTCTATAGTACAATAATTAATCTTACAATTTGTCTAACGAGACGAGAAGCGTTCTTTTTGGACATGGAGGGGTTTTTATAAAAAGCACGTAACTGGCATATTTCATATTCTTATTAAATAAATAAGTTTGATAAATAAATTTTGGTGTGTTTCTGTCTTGTAAATAATCTTGTGTATACAGGGTGTCCCATTAAGAATGGGACATAGAACAACCACAGATTCTCCATTTTAAAATAAAACGATTAAGCGAAATATGCTTAGATAAAATGTTACTCGTTTCCGAAATACAGGGTGTTGAAGTTGAAAACTGTCCATAATTTTTTTAATACACCGTATAATTTTACTCAAATCGGCACACTTGTTAAATATCATAAAATGCACCTAACAATAAAAAAATGTTACGCCGCTGTCTAAATTTTTTTTGACTATAATTTTGATTTTTTTTTATATTTTCTAAGTCAATAATGTACACTTGTTAGTTTGTTGTAAAGTCATTGGTTTTCGAGATATTCGCAGTTTTTTAAAGACAAAATTGTAAAAATGAATATTATTAATAATAATACAAATAAAAAGTGCGTGTCTATCTATCTTTAACTGCGAATATCTCGAAAACCAATGACTTTACAACAAAACTAACAAGTGTACATTATTGACTTAGAAAATATCAAAAAAATTAAAATTATAGTCAAAATTAAAATTTAGACAGCGGCGTAACATTTAGAAGGGGTACAAGCATTACTTACTCCTGCCGTACGCCACTGGTAGAGCGAGTAACATTTTATCTAAGCATATTTCGCTTAATCGTTTTATTTTGAATTGGGGAATCTGCGGCTGTTCTATGTCCCATTCTTAATAGTTGTAAATATTTTGTGTACATAATTAGTGACTTTATATTCTTCGTTAATTATTCTTTTATTTTATTAGTCACAATTTACTGTTTTGTTTCTGTTACGTTAAAGAAGTATTTTCGTTATTATCGTAAATAAATAATTTCCACCACAAACTAAAACAGTTTTGTTACATTAGTAAATCTTGTTCGTAGTGTCATAGAAGTTTTGTACGCTAAACGTAAACAATTGCGATTTTGATAAATTGATTATATTTACTACACGCCCGTTCCGTTTTTCTTGGTTGTTTTTGTTCTGTCATGCATGTTCGCCGATAGTCTAAATAGTGTCTTGCACGGTACGCTTCAGAAATGGTCTCTTGAGATAGAACATGGATTTTTATACAGAATGTTTAAAAAGTTCAGGTACCTCGGAATAACTCTTTTTTTTTGCTTCGAATAAAAAAAAATGCAAATCTTTTTGATTTCCGGGCTTGTATGCTGTGGTCCATTGGTATTACTACCTGTCGTTTCGTCTACAACTGCGGTAGACATTATCAAAGGCGATGTGGTAACGGGCGAAGTGTCCTTCTAGGCTGCTTGTAGGTAAGTATGTCGACAAGTGTGGTACTTCTGTCTTTTATAGTCAACGTGCACGTGTTTTCTACTCAGTCGTAGTATGCTCTTCTGTGATTGGTCGTTCCATTCAGTGGGTTGATAGTGCACAGTGCTGGTGTCCAGGTTTTACTTAGAGTCAAACCTTCATCTTTACGGTTGAAATTATTTGTGTGTTTGTGTATTTCTATGGCCTCTCTGTATATGCGTGGGTAGTTACTACTACCCACTGAATGGAACAACCAATCACAGAAGAGCATACTACGACCGAGTAGAAAACACGAGCACGTTGACTATAAAAGACGGAAGTACCACACTTGTCGACACACTTACCTGTGAGCAGCCTAGAAGGAAATTTCGCCCGCTACCACAATATCGCCTTTTATAATGTCTACCGCAGTTGTAGACGAAACGTCAGGTAGTAATACCAATGGACCACGGCATACAAGCCCGGAAACCAAGAAGATTTGGATCAACACCGGCTGTGAAAGCCAACAAAATTTAAAATAAAACATTCAAGTAAGAGGGCGTCCATTAATCACGTAAGGTGTGTTTTTTTTTTTTTAATTTGGATTGCCCCTCTTGGTGAGATTTTGTAACATGTCGCGCTCCCCCCTAAGATTTACTCACTTACATAGAAATAGAAATAGATATATTTACACAATAAGATAGTACTATACTACATATGTGACGTCAAATTTACACATTAAAATTCATAATTAAAAAATTCATTTACAGTATAAAAACAGTTTTTGGTTAGAATGCTTCTCAGTGATTTTTTAAAAGTTTCCAGTTTCAGTATTTTGTTATCATTAGGCAATTTATTGTAAAGTTTGAGGGACACATAAGTAAAACTTTTTTGAATAGTGGCTAGTCTATGTAGTGGCAACGAAAGGGAATTTTTATGCCGTGTATCATAATCATGTAATTCTGAGTTAGTCTCAAACAAATTTTGCTCTTTTTTGACATAAACTAAGCAATGATAAATGTACAAGGCTGAAAGAGTCATTATTCGATACTTAATAAAAAGAGGTCGACAGTGCTCAAGTCTTGCCACTCCTGCCAATACTCGAATCGCAGCCTTCTGTAAGGTAAAGATTCTTACAGCCGAAGGTGCACCTCCCCAGATTAGGATACCATATGCCATACAAGAATGGAAAAGATATTTGTAAACAATAAGTGCAGCTTCATCAGTAGCAGTCTCTTTTATGCGTCTTAATGCATATATTGCACTAGTTAGTTTTTTTCTTAGAGCATTAATGTGCTGATCCCACTTTAGAGATGGATCTAATTTTACACCTAAAAAGGTTGTGTTAGTAGTGCTTTGCGATCTCATATTCTCATAGGAAACATGGAATGAATTCAAATTTATAAATTAGGTATAAGATAATTTTTAGAAAAATGTATTTTAATGTCATTTTCGGATCATAATTTTTATTTATTGTTAACATAACTCTTACTAGCAATATTCAGGTCATTTTCACTTTCGGTGCCATATTTTTCGAACTATAAGACGTACCTATAATTTAGCGACGATTTATATAAAAAAATATTTTAATGTTACCGTCGGACCATAAGACGCACCCAAAATTTGAGTCCATTTTTATATGTAAAAAGGAGCGTCTTATAATCCGAAAAATACGGTATTTTCTTTGACCCGTAGAACAATAATTTGAGATAAAAAATATGGTTTCCAATTAAAAAAAAGTGGAGGTGACTTTGATATCTAGGAGGTGTCTAAACACTCTATCAACGTTCTCCCCCTTGATTTTGAGCAACTTTTGTCCGAAACTTTTTTTTCGAAAACCCTTCCTCTGCGGAAAAACGGGTGTTTTAAAAAGCCATCCTGTATAGAAATTCATGTAAAACTCTTTTTCAACTGATTTTGTACACTACTTCAAAAGTTATGCAACAAAGTTTAGAAAACCGATTGTTTCAATATAACTGAACACATTTTGAAACTGATTAAATGCTTGCTTCATAAAATTAATAATGGCAGTTCGTCAGCCAGTTCAAGCAAGTGCATTTTACATGTACGAAAGCACTTGACGGAGTTCAGTTAAAAACAAAACAACAAAGGGGTACAGCTATTTTAGCGAATTACTGTAGCTGCAGTCTTCATCCACCGTGGTTTTCATTTGTTCTCCATTTACCCATTTACGTTGTTTTGCGAAGCGTTGATTCTATCTAGGATATTTCGAAGTTATTCTATTAGCGATATTGCAAAGTTTCTATAGTGACAATACTTAAGTCATTAATACCGTGCAACAAAGGTTGCAGGTTATTATAACCTTACCTGACAACTTCTGACGGGTAATGTTGTCTTCGACACAAGAATTTCTCAAAACATGAAATAATAATAATAATAATAATAATAATAATAATAATAATGCGTTTAACTTCCGTTTCTTAACTTTATGTCATAGCAGACGCCGTTCGCACCATTACTATTTTCCATCTACATTTTTAACTTCCACTTAAATTATTAATAGCAATGGACGAATGAAGGAATTATTAGGACACTAGGATAAGGTAGGCAAAATTTGAGCATAGGAGTTTGACAGGTAATCGGCCATGGCTCTCACCACTACGTCACCCCGCTGACGGGTTTGTTGCCTTCGACACAAGATTTTTTTCAAAACATGAAATACCGCGAGTTGAATAACTAATAACTAATAGAATCAGTGGCATTATTATCGTCAAAAGTAATGCTTTTTATTCAAAATCTTAAATCTCCAAAAGTGTTTCACCGATTGCTTTGAAATTTTGACACAACGTTGCATTCAAATACGCGCGTGTTTTTATATACCTACTAGCGGTCTGTCCCGGTTTCACCCGGGTGCGATAGATATAATTCTGCAAAATGTATTTCATTTGTGGCCCGGCGTCTGAACTAATAGCTTTGAGCGAGATATATTAGATGTCGCTACTGGGTACAAAAATAGTTTTTTTTGTTTGCTTCTGACTAATAGTTTTGAGTAAATTCTATCAGATGTCGTTACATGTTACTAAAACAGTTTTTTTTTGAGAAAACACCGTATAAATTTTGTTCAATTTAATAAAAACTATCCTATAGCGTAAGTTGCACCAAGCAAGACACATTTGCAAAATTTCATTAAAATCGGTTCAGCGGTTTCAGAGATTAGCGCTAATAAAATTTTGACACGAGAATTTTATATATATAAATATACCTATTATATAGATATGCCACATCTATAGTACGTAAAATCATGCGTTTTTTGAAATCTGCAGTTGAACGTAAAAGCGACCTACGCTATGCTAAATATTTTACGGCAATGGGAGCATCATCTGTTGAATACAAATTTAAATAAATTTATTTTGTAAAAAAGTTTTACAAAAAACACTATATACAACGCTATACGTTGGCCGTCAAAACAACACACGCTATACTAAATATTTTACGGTAGCTAGGAGTGTCATCTGTTGAACGTAACAGCAACACACGCAAACCAGACTGAGCTACACCAACGCGTGGCCGGGTATAGCTCGTATTTTATAAAATAACAAAAGAAGAACTAGTGTACGTTTCTGCTTGATTTTCTATTAAGAAAGCTGCAAAATTACAAATCGAGTCCTGAATATACGCGTTTTCTAATATTATTCGACCGGATATTTTGCAAGAATTTGGCGTTTTAGGTGATGGGTATTTTATTCGTGTTACTCAAAATTATTTAACATCTGATTATTCATTCTTGGGTAGTGCAAAGGTGCATTTGAGCCCTCCTTGGTCACGTCTCTGTATACGGTATTCTCTACGTAAAAAAGTTATTAATTTTATTCAATACCTTGTAATTGAAAAATTCAAAATTAAATCATTTTTATAAGAAAGCACATTTGAAAGATTTCATTCCTTTTGAATTTGTAAGACGATGTATTAATATGCAAACGCAATGTTTTTTTATTTTCAATTTACATACCTACGTAATGGAGTTTTAGTCGATGAAAATATAAGAAAAATTAATTAAAAAACTTCTTAAAATATTAATTCTAAGAACTTACTAATACCTATATAGCCTACACCACTCGGGAAAAGGTATATTTTTAAACAAAGAAATATTTCAAATTGGTTCGGTATTTTCTGAATGTCCGGTGGCAAGAACGACGAGGATTTCCCTCGGACTAGAATTTTTAAACGGTCTATTCCTTTCTCAATTTTATTTTATTTCGATATAAAACTTTATCGAATTCGATTGAAAAAATATTTGGACCTGAATTTCTCGACAGCCCTGTGAAAAAACAAACAAAACAAAATTTGCCTCTTTATAATATTAGTAAAGATTTTCAGATATTCTTTGTCGAAACATTAAAAGCATTGTTTATTGCTTTAGTATTATATAAAAAAAACTGTAAACGAGAAATTATATATCTTCTACGTTATTTTAAGATTTTATTTTTAATAATATTTGCGAAGAAAGCATTATTAAAAGATTTTATAGTTTTAATTTTCTACTACAATGAAGTGTGGTGTGGGGTTCTGAATCCGCAAACAACAATGTACACTACCTGTCAACAAAAATAACATCTTCGGTTGCGTGCACGGCTATTCTGCTCGCAGTTCGCTCTGGTTTGTCTATAATCTACCCTTAATTCAGTCAGGGTTGTGAAAAGAAAACCCATACTCGGGAGGATTATTCCAACCAAGTTGAAAAAGTTTTACAAAAAATTACCAGTGGGAGTGTGCAAGTAATTCAAGAATTACAAGATGTGAAATTTTACATAATACATCCCGACGTTAAAGTTTGAAAAACGGTGTACCTATAACTTACATCATTTATGACACTGAGCTTAATAATATACAGTGTAAACTCTTTATAACGTCCTTCGTTATAACGAAAAACTCCCTATAACGTCGAAATTTTTACGATTTGGTTGGTTTACCTTAAAACCTATACATTAATACCCTCTTTATAACGCAACAGCCATTCTCTATTACGAAGAAATATGTTCATATTTAGGCGTCAGCAAATGTTTACAGACATAAAGAGGACCATTCTGAACCATCACCATCTATTCAACAAGCACTTGATGACGCCAAACTTATCGAAAAATTCCTATTATTTAATGAAGATTATTCCACCACATCCCAAGGCATGCATAAGATACTTAAAATACAAAACAAATATTGGCATAGCGAAAAACGTCAGGCAAATTTTACAAACTATGGGTATATGTGTTTGGAATAAATTAATTTTGTGAAAATTGGTTATTTTTCTTTCTTCCCTCCATATAACGAAAATTCTTTATAACGAAAAAATGTTCGGTCCCTGAAAATTCGTTATAAAGAGATTATACAGTACATTGAAGATTATTGTTAATTTGGTTGTTTTTCTTTCTTCACTCAATATAACGGTAACTCTCTATAACGATAAAAAATGCTCGGTCCCTTGAGTTTCGTTATAAAGAGTTTACACTGTAATTTAATTTACTCAATTTGAGAAAAAAATAGCAGTGGAAAAATTTGTAAAAGAAAAGTTCTTAAACAATGAAATAAAATATCAGCAAAAAAATATTTTTTTCTAATTATACTGAAAAAAAAATAATTTATTAATAACTAGTGGTCCGATTTTGTAGGGAGCCACCGTTTCGTTCGTCGATTTACGTTACAAAACTGGTCTCCACGAAAAACGCGATAATATACTTATATAGTCTATGTCTATCCTGAAGGTGCATTCTAAATATTGGTGAAAACTTTTTTGAAATCGGACTAATAGTTTCGAAGATATCCAAATTTACAAACTTCACCTCTTTATAATATTAGTATAGATTTAGGTTCATAATTATATAAAAGCGTGGGCTGTAAACTCTATGATCGTTTATTAGTCACAACCCATGCTTTAATAAATATGAAACTAAAATACCTATTAATAAATTATTAAAAATTATTTTTTCTTTTTAGTGCATTTCAATAAAAGCAATTGTCTTAAAAAAACGTTTTTTAATATTTTATTTCATTGTTTAAAAACTTTTATTTGATGTCAAATTGTTAGCTACCGATTTTTCAACTTTTATTTTTGCTCAACTTAAGTAAATTAAAATCTTTGATTTACGTCTGAATAGAACTCTTCAAATAAATAAAATTGTCGACCAATTTTTGTCAATATATGGTCTGAAAAAAATTGGTCGACACTTTTATTTATTTGTTAAGTAAATTAAAATCAGTTATTTAATTCCATTGTTGATCGGTAGTGTAATCTAGAGGCGTTGACAGTCACAGGGTGGGTTTGTTATGTATAATACATAGGAAAAGCAGCAGCTAGGTGGGTAGTAGTGTAGTGAAAGTATAGTAAATAGGGCCATTGCATTATACAGATGATCTCCATTTCCGTTTAATGCTCTCCATTGAGTAGAGTCATAAAAACGGTCGTGATAACCCGACTTCACCCTACATGTGACGGGTTTGCACTGTCGCCGCCCAGCTGCTGCTGCCGCTGCCGCTGCAAGGTATCGCTCTATATATCCCCCGGTTGGCTACGGTTTGCCAAGGCGCGGACCCCCTGAGAAAATGGATGCATTAGACGAGATTTGCATCTCTGTGTCTACATTAACGACAGGATCAACATGCGAATGCTTTTGGAAATCAATTTATATCAAGAAAGAAAAACCAGTTTATTATCAATAAATCTAGATACGCTTACTATATATATATATATCTATATATATAAAATTCGCGTGTCACAATTTTGGCCGTGGTAATCTCCGAAACCACTAAACAGATTTTAATGAAATTTTGTAAATGTGTCTGGCTTGGTGCAACTGGGGCTATAGGATAGTTTCTATTAATTTTTTTTACAAAATTACGGTATTTTCTCAAAAAACCTTTTTGTTTGCTTTTGAGCCACATAGTGCCATCTATCTGTTAGAACTCGCAGTTTGTTCAATGGTATTATTAATTCTACGTCACACGAGTTTCATAGACAAACAATAAACACAGAAGCAAACACACAACTGTTTAAATACCAATTAGCGACATCTGTACATCGACACTAAACCTCAATCGTTCTATCATCTAACAGAAAAACCGCAGGTAGTGATAGCAGCGTCAGAAAACGATCCATTTCGAAACACAGCAGGCATAGGAAGCTAGGTTTCCTGATTAAAGAGTTCCTGATTTAGCATCAAATAGCGATATCTGTTAGAAATTTGCTCAAAGCTATTAGTTCAATACCAAATCTAATAGCTACAATTAATTCCACGTCACATGTGTTCCATAGACAAACAATACGACGTGAAAACAACGCATGTGTTTAGTTTTTTGAGTATCATTGTTTTACCGAGTCCGCTATAATTTTATAAAAAAAGTCCGATACCCCATAATATAGGTAAACCACAAATCCGGGGGAAGCCGAACCGGGCTGCTAGTATATATATATATTTTTTTTTCAAACCGGAAAAAAATAAAACAATTAAATTACAGCAGCATTCACAGTGCCACTGTGGTTGAAAACTATAAAAAAAACCGGCCAAGTGCGAGTCAGACTCGCGCACTGAGGGTTCTGTAAAAACTTGTAGGTATGTAAATAGTTCGTCCATCACGGCTACGCCTGTAATGCAGACGCGGTAGCGCGGACATACACGCGTGAACAGACATCCTATGCGGACCTCTTCTAATAATGCAACATTTTTTCGTTATGAGAATTAACAAAGTAAATTAATTTTACTTATAAATTTTGTACGGTTGAACATTTCCTGCAAAAATATCCACGATAGAATAATAGACTTGCTAATTGTATATAGAAAAAAAAAAAACAATTTTCTGCTGCCCTTCTAACATTCCGCTATGTGTAACTCATGGATGCCTATGCTACCAGAAAATATTAATAGTTAAAAAAAAAAAACAGTAGTGTAACCGCAGAGAAGGTGGCCAAAATATTAGAGAGCGTAATTTTTTCTCAGCTGTGTCAAAATTTAAATAAATTATGAGTTTTTCTTAAATTAAGTATAAAATAGATGACTTAATACACCGCTGCAAATAACATAATTATTATAGGACAGTAACTTTTTTTTGTTAAAGGTGAACTTTTGTACGCCTTCCTTTTTGTGTAATGAGCCTTTAACACATTTCCGTGTCATGACCTATATATTATAGGTTATGTTTTCCAGTGACGACACTTGTGTGTCGTACGGTGGTGTAAACGCGGTTCAAAGTTTGCGTTCAGATCTCCAGTAGAGTGATATAGGGGAAGGTTGGGGGTCGGCGAAAATGGCTTCGTCTCTCAACTATGCCGGCCCGTCACGCGTGCGAGAGTTGGAAGAGTGTTTATACACACACGACCTCGCATACATATTGTACCATTATCTGTGTATGGTATGTACACCGATGACATATGAAATATTCTTCTATTTATTGTGTGCGCAAAATAGGGCTGCACAAAACTACATTAGAAAAAAGAACCAATAAAACGTAACATAAAATTTTTAATCATCTTCCCAATTATTTAACAGAAATAGTAACGAATTCTTTATTTCAGAAAAAATTAAAAGCTTATCTAATTTATGCATGTCCTTACACGATAAATGATTTTTTTAATATGTACCTAATTGTAACCTTTGACAATTTCCTATATGCAAATTGTATTTGTCCCGGGAAAAAATAAATTTATTATTATTATTATTATTAATCTAGACTAACCAAGCGGGGTGGCGGTGGCGTAGCGGTGAGAGCACTAGACTCGTATTCGGGAGGTAGCGTGTTCGAATCCCGGCGGGGGCAGATGTGATTAGGACTTTTTCCTACTCCCTCTCGCCGAGAAACGGTAATTTCTGTACCGGCCATCTTGTTGAGAATTTTCACGGTTTCCCTCAATAATTCCAGATAAATTTCGAGATGGTTCCTTATTCAAGGCCATGGCCGATTACCTGTCAAACTCATATGCTCAAAATTTGCCTACGTTATCCTTAATTTCATAAAAATTCCTTCATTCGCTCATTGCTATTAATTAAGTTGAAGTTTAAAAATTGTAGAAAATAATGTGAAATTGAAATTGGAGAAAATAAGGGGAAGTGTGGTAGAAAAAATTAGTAATGCGGCGAATGGCGTCTGTTATGACATAAAGTCGAGAAACGGACGTTAAACGCATTATTATTATTGTTATTAAAATCTAGACTAATATAATATTTTTAACAAAAAAATTGAACCGACTTCAAAATATGCACTAAAAAGTAAAAAAATAATAATTATTGTTATTTTTGGATATATGTTTAGTTTAGTTTAGTTTATTAATTCTCCAGAGACAATACAAACATTGTATGGATTTGTCAAATACAAAAAATCAAATATAAAAATACATCAAATTTCTAACGTAAGAATTTAAAAGTTACAATAAAAAATTATTTTGAATATTCCTGTATATTGTAAAAACATCCATCTATTAAAAACTTTTTTAAGTGTTTTTTAAAAATTTCTAAATTGTCAATACTTTTTAAGGAAAGCGGAAGATTATTGAAAAACCTAGAACCTGCGCACACAGGAGTTCTGCTATATGTTGTCGAATTAAATTTATAGTTCCTTAATTCTGCACACTGTTGAGTTCCGTAGTCATGTATGGTAGAATTAACAGCATAAAGTTGGTTTTTGAATTTAAAAACGTTTAGTAATAGTTTATATAAATATATGGATGTAAGTGTCATAATATTATATTTTTTGAAAATTTCACGACACGATTCACGGAATTTAACATTAAAAATCAAGCGCAATATTCTTTTCTGTAAAATAAATATGCGATTTACGTTAACAGACTGACCCCACAATGATACATTATAGCTAAGGTGACAGTATACTAGTGCGTAGTACATGGACACTAACTGTTCTACATTTAAAAAAGATTTAACATTTTTGATGGCAAAATAAGCACTGTTCAGTTTATTACAAATTTTGTCTATGTGTAGATGCCATGTTAATTTGTCGTCCATTACACATCCTAGAAAATTGCATGAATTTGATAGATGAATACTAACAGAATCTATTTTCAGATTTAGCTTAGGCGTAAGTCTACGTTTGTGGAAGTAAATACAATTTGTTTTGGTGACATTTAATACTAATCTGTTTTTTACACACCAAGTGTGAAAATCGCTAAGAATTGAATTCACTTTAATCTCCAGGTCTGCGATGGTAGATGCACTGACCGCTATTGAAGTATCATCTGCGAATAGAGATAACTGTCCTTCTGATATATTTGTGGGAAGGTCGTTAATAAAAATTAGAAATAATAATGGACTTAGAACAGAACCCTGAGGCACACCTAACTCGCAAGCATAGTCGATCGATCGACAATTATTAACAGATATCACAATTTTTCTGTTGGAAATGAATGACATTATCCAGTTGTTTATAACGCCGCGAATACCCAAACAATTCAGTTTTTCTTGCAAAAATGTGTGATTGACACAGTCGAAAGCTCGAGTGAGATCAAAAAAGATGCCCATTACATGTTTGTTTGAGTCCAAGTTGCTGTTCAGGAATTCAACAAAATTAAAAGCTGCTGATTCACAAGAAAAATTTGCTCGAAAACCATGTTGAAGAGGTGTGATGAGATTATATTTATTTAAAAAAGTAACTATGAATTTATAAATGACTTTTTCGAATATTTTTGAAAAGGTTGAAAGCAATGATATGGGACGGTAGTTAGCTAAATTGTCTCGATCACCTTTCTTATGTAGTGGTTTCACTAAGCAAGTTTTGAGCAAAGATGGAAAAATTCCATTTTTTATTGATAGATTTAGTAAATATGTTAGAGGGGTTAAAATAGATTCTACTGTAGCTTTTAAGATTTTTATTGGCACTTCATCAATACCATACGAGTTTTTGTTCGATAAATTTTTCAGAGCCTCTAATATGTCACTTTCCTGAGCTTCTGGGATGTAAAGAGAGTTACAGATATTATCCGACGTTGTACAGTCCGTAAATAATGAGTTAGCATATGAAGATTCAATTGTTTCAGTGCCAATATTAGAAAAGTATTTTCCAAAAATGTTTGATATTTGAGCAGAATCATTTACTTTAACACCTTCATGTGTTAACGTAATGAAATTATTGGACTTTGAATTACTTTTAGGCTTAATTGTTGAGTTTATCACAGTCCATAATTCTTTAGTACTGTTTATGGATTCACTAATTTTAGTTTGATAAAATATTTTTTTAGCCTTACTGATATTATGTTTGTGAATTTTTTAAGTGACTTGTAATAGTTAATTAAATTTATGTCTTTTGTGTTTTTAACCAACCAATAAATGTTTTTTAACTGACATGATTCATTGATAATTGAACTATTTATCCAGTTTTTATGATTGCTTTCTTTTATCTTGTGATTGCATAATTTCTTAGGAAAGCATATGTTCATATGCCATTCAAATTTACTCCAGAATAATGAGAATGCATGCTCTATATCGTCACACTCTAATACATCAGCCCAATTTTCAGTAGATAAAAGTGTTTTAAAACACTCAATATTAGTTTGATTAAACGATCTTTTAGGCTCCTTATTCCCACTTTCCTCTTCGGTAGCTGTTACCTCATTTTTATCAGTCCAGATGCAAACCTGAGCACTGTGATCTGATAAATCTAGATCATCAATATAGAACTCACAGTCAGCTGTATGAACGTTGGACACCATATAATCAATAGCACTGTTAATTCGTGTGGGTTCGTTTAGTGAACTCTGCAAATTAAAGTTAGAAAATAAATCAAACAATTGCACTTTATCATTGGTATCTTTAAGCATGTTTATATTGAAATCACCGCAGAGAAAAATTGACTTGTGATATTTGGTTACGTCATCAAGCACATAGTTTAATCTTTTAATAAAATTTTTGGTGTTAGATTTGTTATAATTGCTGCGATATACACATATCAAACACATGTCTTTAGCTGATATGACTGCACACTCAAAATCGAACTCAATGTTGTATTTTTTTAAGTGCTGTAGTTCTTTACAAACTAATCCTAATTTAACATAAACTGCCACACCACCATGAATATGTTTTGTTCTGTTATAATATGCAGCTAGATAATATCCATTTAGATGCATGCGATTTACTGAGGATTCCTGCATCCATGTTTCAGACAGGCAAAGAAAAGATGGGTTTTCATTTTGTAGGTAGATATCTAATAAATCAAGTTTGTTAGATAGACACTGGATATTAAGGTGTATAATTTTGATTTTCTTCTGATTCTGTACATCTTGATTTATAATTTTGTACTGTTGAGATTTGTTATTTTTCAAAAGTTGCCGCGGCTTGTCTGCGAAAAATATACCTCTTAATTATAGCGCCTTGAGGCCAGTTTTTACTGTCATAGAGCTCATTTAGCAAATCTTTATCTGCTCCAATTCTAAAACTTTTAAAGTTACCTTTGCTTGCTAAATCCTCTACAGTAAATTTATTGTTTTGATATTTGTTTTCCAGGTATCTGGTTATATTATCCGTGGATGTTTTTGAAGTGCACCTTCCTAAAAATATCCAGATTTTTGATTCTGCACATTGCAAATTCTCATTTGTTGGGCCGCTTCCTCTGATAATTCTTGGTTTCCGTTTTTTTCGTCTAACAGTTGTGAAGTCACCTTCAGAGCTCGTTTCTGTCTCCTCATCGTTTGGTGAGCGCTCCGTTATTAATTTCATTTCTGAAGAGCTACTAGGTTTTGGAATAATTTCCGCAGATAACTTGACGTTGTTGGATCGTTGGTTGCCTACATTTATTTTTTCGTTATCATGTCCGTTATCATTTTTGACCTTGTTTTGTTTAGAAATTAGGTTAGGTTCTTGATTCAATACTTGTGAATATTGTAATTTTTTTTCTATATTTTCCACTTTTGTTACTTCAAGTTGCTGTTTCAATGTTTGAATTACTATATCTTTTTCTTTGTTGACCTTTAAAACTTCGTCTAACCGGCTGGTTAGATCTTTGATTTCATCATTCATCTTACTCTGATTATGGAGAATAAGATTAATTTTTTCTTCCATTGTTAGCTCATTTATGCTTTCTTTACTGATATCACTGATTTTGTTAAAGTTACTCACATTTTCAGTTCTCTTTGTTCCATTTGTTTCACCTGCTAATGTTTTTAAAGAGGTTATGTTATTGTCACACTTTTCACAGTACCATTTTTTTATTTCACCACTCGTATTCATATCTGAAAATACTTCAGTTGTGATTCCAAAACAGTAAATATGATATGCATTTCCACATTTACTTGCACAACTTATAATGTCCTCATATTTATTAAATTTATTATTGCACTTAACGCACAACGTGCCTCTCGTGAGAGGCGCCATTGCATTTTTAAATGATTCATATTGATTTTCTAGATTATCGATTGTACAATAAAAGCGTTTAACTGAAAAGTTTTTGAAGTGAATACTTCTTTAAAAACGGGGATAAACTCGTTTTCCTATATAACAGAATTTGTCACGAAATTGTACTACATATTAGTAACCCTATATAAACAATGATTCTTTGTACTGTGCGATCGGCGAAAGAAGACCGGTGGGGAAAGGGCAAGAAGTCGTTGATGTGTTCCCAAATTATCGGAATTCATAGGCGGCGCATAGCAAGGCATGCAAACAATGTATAGCTTTAAATTTTAAGGCATTATTTTGAGCCTCTAACTCGCACATTTTAATTACATTCGCTATGAGCTCCCTAGCGCCACTTCTAACTGTTTTTCCCTTTTTACTTTCCATTTTGATGATATTCAGACAACACCCCTCAACTTAGTCCGTGAACGCACACCTATGTACTGTCTGGTGTATGATTTTTTTGTACTGTTAGCAAGTGTCGCTGTGTAGTCGTACAGCTATGGCAATAGTACAATTATCGCGATACGACAATTGCGACACGTTTGGTCGACTGGACTCCCTTATTGCATAGAAGCGGTTCCAGGATCATTAGCTTTTACTAATATAAAATACATGTGCGCTCTTCTGCAATAAGGTCATAGGACTACATTCCATAGACCGGTCTTCTTTTAAAAATCCTGGTAGCTCAGTGGTAGGGTGCTGGTATACTACGCAGCCGGCCCGGGTTCGATTACCGTCAGGTGCGCGCAACAATTTGTTATTATTTTTTTTATTATTTTTAAGTATACCTATTATTTATATATAAATTTTTCGACTAATTTATCAAAATAATACTTGACCTAAAAAAAATAATATTTGCAGTAAACCCGCAAAAATAAAAAAAAACAATGTTTGCAGTAAACCTGCGGAAAAATAAAAAATGTGTTACGAGAACACATTACAGAAGTGAAACTTCTAGTTGCAAATCATACGATTGCATTTGGACAAGTGGAAAAAAATGTGTTACGAGATAGTTTCACGTTCCGACTAACTTGTACAGACAAAATATCTGAACGTGAAACTATCTCGTAACACATTTTTTCCACTTGCCCAAATGCAATCGTATGATTTGCAACTAGAAGTTTCACTTTTGTAATGCGTTCTCCTAACACATTTTTTATTTTTTTACCTATTTTTATTTTCAAATTTTAAGTTTGATTTGCATCCGGACGAAATTCGGAACGGTCAGTAAGTTATTATAATATTGTATTGTTATCGGAACTACATACGTGTGTGAAATTTCAACTCAATCGGATATTTTTAAGTTTTTAGTGTGCTTTATTAAAAGTGTGATTTTCAACAGGACGACAGAACGATCAGTTAGCTACTATAATATTGTTTTGTCACTGGAACCACATACGTGTGCAAAATTTCAACTGAATCGGATAACGGGAAGTAGTTGAAAAAGCTGTCCCAAGATTTGAAACAAAGAAATATACGGAGTCAAGTTAAATAAAAACGTTCAAAAATAGAAAAAGAATCATCAAAAAGTTATATACGTCAAAAATGTATCATACTTTTAGAAAAAAATCCGATTGAAATCAATGTTTTTACTTGATACCATAAAAATAAGAACGTTTGATATAAACAATAAATATCGAGTAGTTTTAACTAGAAACTACAAACCATAGATATATAAAACTACCCCCGACTACCAACTATTTATTGCAAATCGAATTCAATTTTATGCATTCAAAACTTGAATAGCTGTTCTTCTCATCGTTGGACCGCTTCGCTGCACACATGGAAAATTGAATTTCACTTCATATTTTTCAATGCAGCTCTGAGTGCATCGACTACTTTTTAAAGAGGATCAATAGAATCGGATTTTAGTGTAGACAAAACAAGTCTGCATTAGTGATAAAACGAAATAACAGGAACAGTTATTTTAGAACTGAACAGTAACAGTTACTTTAGAACTGTTAGTGGTTCTCACAAAAGTTATTATGGGAACTGTTATTTTTCCAATAACAGTTCTCATATTTTTATACTAGCGGTCCCGTCCGGTTTCACCCAGGTATAAAAGAACGAATGGGGAAGGGAGGAACATGAGTACACACATTCATATTAGTTTACCGAGATGAATGTTGTGTCCAAATTTCATGATGATCGGAGTTATTGTTCAAAATTTTTTGTCGATAAAACGCAGTATTTATACTTTTTTTAACTAATAATATTTTTTTAATTAATTAAATAAAATTAAAATAAATTTTAATTTAAGCCAAAGAAGAAAACAATGTAGAAAATAAAAAATAAAAATGCATTCGCCCAACGTAGGGCTCGAACCCACGACCCTGGTATCGACAGTCTTGTGCTCTACCGATTGCGCTAGCCGGCGTTGGATTCGTACATCGCTAATATACTTAGTTAGTGCATTTGAACTGAATAGAAGCTTATTTTTTAGATACATTTGGAACATTTTTCATTACTGCTCCCCTCCTAATGGTCGTAGCCTGATTTTATACAGCCTATAGCCTTCCTCGACAAATGGGCTATCGAACAAAAAATTTTTTTTCAATTTGAATTAATTTGAACCAGTAGTTCCTGAGATTAGCGCGTTCAAACAAACAAACAAACAAACAAACTCTTCAGCTTTATATATTAGTATAGATATAACCAGTTCTAGAATAGTCTGAAGAAACTTGTTTTCAAAAGAACATGTTCTTAGGTTCTTCAAGGAAAAACTAGTGCGTGTAACCTTTACGCGCCATTGAAGTGAAAATTATTTGTTTTTGCCACTCTCACTTTTTGAAAAATATATACTCACAAATTAAATCACTCGTAAATTAAATTATTTTTGGCTATTGGTTTGCGTTCGTAATAATGTTTCTACAGATGCGATTTGATGCCGCCATCTGTTAGTCGATGCCTTTAAATAGCGGAAACTACGTCAACATGTTACTTCCGTTCGAAAAAAAGGTCTGAGTAACTCTCAGGCAAGGGCGTAGAAATAGGAGGGGTAAAGGGGGTAATTACCCCTCCCTCCAGTACCATAATAATAAAAGATAAGATTGAAAATATTACGAATGTCTAACTAAAACTTTCCTTCGTGAGTATTCCTGTGTGATATTAATAAAACGTAAAAAAATATTGAGTTTTTCGCTTTACCCTCCCAGAAAAAAATATATCTACGCCCTTGCTCTCAGGTCGCGCCTGAAGAAGCTTTACTTTAAAAATCTTGAAGAACAGGTACTCAATTTAATGTTTGGGTAACTCAAACAACATAGTCTCAAAGAATCTGCTCTTAAGAACAGGCTCTCCGAGTCCAGAGAATCAAGGACAGATTTTCGAAGAAACTGGTTAAAGTACTCGTTGGAAATGTGACATACGCCTCTGTTCCCCGTGTCCGTAGATATATAAAAAGCGCCATTCACCGTAACTCGATGTACTTTATTTGCATGTTCGTGATATTCAAACGCGGTTATTTTACTAGCGGTTTTTACGAACAAAATAGCCATTCGTCAAAAAAGTAATATAAAAAGGCACAGAGTTGCTTTTCAAATCTAATCAGCCTGTATTTGATCAAAGCTATTTTTACATGTATGTCGAACTGGTGCCAGTCAAAGAACGAAGACAAAAGAAAGAGACGGATGAGCAAGACATATCCATCTATATGTAGTAGTGTATAACATTTAGATTGTGTTCAGATAGTGAAATGATGCCAGTGCGTCACGCGTGACGCTCCGTCACTTACTGGGACCCTAGTGCAGGAGTGGATAAACTTTACCAGCGCGGTATACGCGGTCTCCAAAGTGTAACCGATGACGAAATAATTTAGAGAGGTTACTTGTAGTAAAGGACGTAGTCTGGTGTTCGGGTTTCGGAAAATCGAATTTATTTTTTTTACATTTTTAGTAAGTATGATATATTGAGAAAATAGTGTAAAGTAAAGCAAAAAAATTAGCAGAAAACGATGCCTTTGAAGAAACGGAAGGTTTACTATACACCAGGCATAGCTGATTAGTGTAAAGTAAATATTAATTTTTACTTTTTTGTAAGAAATCTGAAATCAAAACTTTAAACGCGTTTTTCTCAAAACTACGTTTTTGTAAGCGGCGTGGGTGATTGAAACAATTGTATACAACCGATTGCTTTCAATTTTGCATAATTATTCTACACAACAATAGCTCCGTCCGGTACTAGAATGACTTAATTAAATACATTATTTCTATTTTCTTAACCGATTTTCAACGACAAAATCACGATTTTCTCGTCGTTTTTTTTAAAAAACCCGCCATTTTGTTATTTACCAATAAAAATGTTTATTTCTAGTACGGGATAGAGCCACAAGCCTACGAAATAATAACCAATTTAATTTTTATAATTCAGATGACTCCAAGTGACGTTATCATCCGCGCTACTCACCTACCTCCATTTAAAGTTGTCTACTTTAGGTTAAAAAAACAATTATAAAATGGCGTAAAATTAAGCAAAAAAATATTTTTTTGTTAGTTTACGATGTCAGTAAAAACATGTAACAACATTGAAATAATCGTACATTATTTTGTTATTAAAAAAAAATTCTGAAATAAGGGTAGAAAACGAGCCTGAACATAGGACTACGTGATTAAGCCAAAAACTCCATTTGAAAAATGTATATACCTATAGCATAATATATTTAACGATCGGTCAAATGAGCATCTTCAAATTATCGTTAATAAAATTTCAAATTGTACCGGCACTCACCCAAAGTTCTGCTAGACCCGAAGATATATCACGAAAGTTGTATGTCGTCGAAGTGACGCCGAGTATATTCAAAAGATTTTTTGAGGTTATTCGTAGTCAGCATAGGTATTCGATTCTAAAATGTTTACACACTTCGTGAAAGAACTGGGGATGCACAGCCACCTAATCAATTACCAAAACTTTTTTTAACGCACGAACATTATTTTCCATAGATTAAGGATCAATAATATAATAATTAATGATCAAGCACAAATCCACGCACATTAGAAATGACAGAGAACTCAAAATAAGTAATTAATATTGAAGACAAATTTATGAACAAACGTTATTTCATTTTAGAACAGTAAAACAAGTCTCAACACAAACAGTTGAAATGTACTCTTGAACACGATTTTAATTCTAAGGCCGGATTATACTATCAAAGATTTGTAAAAGATCATTTATAAAATATTTTATTAAATTTTCGTTGTAATCTTCGTGTTGAACATTATACAAAAATTCAAAGCTTTCATAATATGCGTAAATTAAAGTTTTAGTGGCATCACGTATTCACGTAAACTTGGTGTCCGCCATTTTATACAGTGCTTGTCAAATCTATATCTATATATATAAAATTCCCGTATCATAATTTTGGCCGCGCTAATCTCAGAAACCACTGAACAGATTTTAATGAAATTTTGTAAATGTGTCTTGCTTGGTCCAACTTAGGCTATACGATAGTTTTTATTAAATATTTTGTACAAAATTACGGTATTTTCTCAAAAAACCTGTTTGTTTCCTTCTGAACTAATATTAGTTCAGAAGCAAACAAACAAAACTGTTTTCGTACCAAAAGCGCCATTTGCCGGGTCTGCTATAGCTTATTTAATTCATCGAGTGTCCCACGGTTTTAAACGTTATCTATACTAATATTATACAGACGTAAAGTTTGTAAATTTGGATGTAGGACGTAATCTCCGAAACAACATATCCGATTTCAAAAATTTTCCACCAATATTTAAAATGGTTCTTCAGGATGGACATAGGCTTATATATCGCGTTAAAATAAAAGCGCTTTTCGTGGAGACCAATTTTGCAACGTAAATCAACGAACACATGGTAACAATCCGCAAATTCGGGCGAAGCCGAACCGGACCGCTAGTCTTTTATAAAACTTGGTCGAACGGAGCTAATTTTGATAAAAGATATTTGATAAAAGAAATCTTTTATAAAATATAGCCCTATACATTGTAAACTTTCTTTGACAAAGATCTTTTATCAAATCTTTGATAGTGTAATACCGGCCTAAGTTACGAAAATCAGATGAAATGGATAATTATTGTCATTCATTAAAGCATTACATAAAACTATATACATTTTATTCTTTGTTAACGTTTTACTTTACTATTTAAATAAATAAAAATCTCAACTAATTTTTCAAACTTTGTTTTATTAATATTTAATTGACGTTTAAGTCCGGATTTGGACCATCTTCAGAATAATACTAAAAATAAATGACAAAAATTCTATAAATAATAATTAATAACAAATAAAAAATAAAAGAAAAATGATATAACACAGAAAAATTAATTAACGAAATAAAAAATATCTAAAAGGATATGTCGAGCGTCTACAATTTAATCTAAAACCTAAAATGATATAAAAATATATTATTATTATATTAATTGGCAAACTGACCGCGACGTTTGTCGAACAGTTTTCCACCGGCTAAGCAGGAAAAATCTTCGAGATCCGATGCCCGTGATGGACGAACTATTTACATACCTACAAGTTTGTACGTAACCCCCGGTGTGCGAGTCCTACTCGCACTTGTCCGTCGTTTTTTGAGCCCTCTATGATATTGAGACTCCAAGCACGGAAATCTTGTCTGTGCGGTGATTTTTCAATGTATCTTGAATGATTATAAAGAGTGGTTGGACACACCTATTGTAAGAAAGTGAGAAAAAAGAGACGAAGGAAGAAGACTGTAAAACACAAAAAGATCTCTGCGGCTTAAGTTTTACAGCCGCGATACAAGAGAGACATCTTACAGCTGCTGCCGCCGCCGCCGCCGTCGTCATCATCATTGTTATTCGCTTTATTGCTATGGATTTGTTTCTGGACGACAAAACACGCTCTCCTTTCTCTCTCCCACTCTATCATTCTTGCTTCGCGTCTACGTCTACCGTTCATATCGATTGCTACTGAGCTGTTTAATTAAAACACCAGAAAACGCTTTCTCAACAAATAACTAAAATTCTTAACGTCACGTGACGAGAAAATATCTAAACAAACCTTCTCCTTTCTCAATGAATTTCTAGTGTTCCATACCAAAATGGTAAAAAACAAAAGAAAAGTATAACCTTTTCCTTAATCGTCTGTAAATGATTCGTGGACGTTCGGGTTTTTCGTTCTCTTTTCGACGTTGCACCTGTATGGAGTAATACCTCTAAAACTAACTTGAAAAAGCTACAAGTTATTCAAAATAAATGCATTAGAATCAAAGGTAATTTTCCCTACTATACTAAGATCAAAACAATGCATGATATCATAAGTCTTGAATATCTGGATCAGTTCATTTTCAACATTGCAACCAATTTTTTCAATATCTAAATGTAAAAATAATAATAATCCATTTATAAATTATATAGAACTATAACATCAATAAATTACAATATAAAAAATATTCACATAAGAGAGTTAAGCATATTCTTCTTAAAAACTAAGAAATAATAAAACCCAAAAGAACCAGTTTTTTTCCCAATTTTTTTCTGGAAAAATACAAAATAGCCAAACTACTTTCCTCTATGTACATTGTACACAGAAATAAAAAATAACTCAGCTGGTTGTGATGATTATTAGCGGGTACGCTATTAAAAAACCAGTATTTTTTAAGTTTTGTACAAAGCTTTTATATGTAATAAGACAATAAAGTATTTTTATCTTTTATCTTATCTTCGATTGGCACTAGATTTTTTAGGCTTAGTGCATTCCACTCGATGCGAGCTTTCCACTGAATGCGTTTTTTATAGCTCCGAGCATATTTGCGAATTATATGAGACGATATGTTAGTAGTAGTAACAAGTTATAAAAATTTTTGCCCATCTCTGGTTTTGTCCATCTATACTAATATATAAAGCAGAAGAGTTTGTTTGTTTGAACGCGCTAACTCAGGAACTACTGGTTCGAATTGAAAATTTTTTTCTTGTTGGATAGCCCATTTATCGAGGAAGGCTATAGGCTATATAATATCACACTAATAGGGGCGGAAAATCAATGAAAAATGTTGCAAAATGTCAGTCAAAATTTTTCACAATAAACTTATATTCAGGTGAAATGCCCTAACTGAATATCCCAATATTAGCAGCACACGGATAGTAGCTCGATTAGCTCAGTCAGTAGAGCGCTCGACTCTTAAGCTCAGGGTCGTGGGCTCGAGCCCCACCTTAGACGAATATATTTTAAATGTTTTTTTTTTTTCATTTATTTTCTACATTGCTTTCTTCTAAGGCTATCATTTAAATTTATTTTAGTTTAATTTACGACTAATTAAAATTAAATAAATCTAAATATTAGCTCATTTGAAAACTATTACAGTACCTATATATAAAAATAATTTTCCTACAGTGTTTTCAATTAAATATTTACCTATTATATTTTAATAATTATACAGTAATAATTGATTTAAAAGAAATAATTATTACTTAAAAAAATATTTTCATCAAAAATAGAGGTTTGAGTTTAAAATAAGTAATAAAGCATGGAACTGCCGAAAACTGCAAAAAATTTGGACCCAACATTCATCTCGGTAAACCCCATTCGTTCTTTTGCACCCGGGTGAAACCGGGCGGGACCTCTAGTCATAAATAAGACGAAACATAAAATGTTGGTGAGTTGATACGGCCTCTATTAATAAACATAGAAGATTAATACAATTATCTCGACAATCCCATTAAGTGAGAGCGGCGCTGAGTTGTCGAGACAGTAGCCAACAACAGTAGTAGGGCAGGGTAGGGTAGGGTTGTGCTTTACAGCTGCCGTGTGTCAGCACTCAACGTCACCAGGATACTACAGTCTACAGCGGGCATTATTCATTCATAAAGCCGCAGCCCAGTTTATGTTGCACACGGGGATTTACCGGCGGACGCGTTGTGCAATTATGTGTTCCTCAGTTCTGACCAATCATGAGAGCTTCGGGAACTCACTTTTTTTTGATCGTATAAATTGGTGTTGCAGTTAAGTTGTGTTACATCGTAACGCGATTAATAATAATTTCTCCTCTCGAATAGTGGAGGATTTGCCCTAATGCCCACTAGGCCCAGGTCTAGGGCAACCAGATATTAGGGACGGCTAATCGTGACGAAACACATTATGGCGAATAAATCTCGGAAAATATTACAATTAGGGTTTGCAGTACCTGTACTGAAATCGAATTTGTATTTCCCGGTACATTTTCAAAATCTCCATTATTTTGTATACAAATTCATTACATATTCATGAAGTTACATGAGAAAATATTCGAGAAAAACATTATCAATTTATTAATTAAATACACAGTAATTTTTTTACAGCACTCGACACATGTGTAAATTATTAATGTGTGTGTATTGCTAATATAATTAGTTTATTATTAATATAATTATTACTTTGTAATAAATTAATAACGTTTATATTCTTTTATGTAATCTTATAAAAATTTTATATGATTTATAAAGAAAAAAATTGAGATATTGAAAATATAAAAAGATATACAGATTGTATCAAATCAAACGGTCCATAGAACATTCTGTGTGTAAGACAGAGACGATATTATATAAAGCACTAAAGCAGTAAGTAAGAATGAGATAAATGATCGCTAATAGTTACTGTGGTTATACAATCTGATAGTATCGTCTTTGCTTTCTACAGTAAAAATCACAATTCACTAGTGAAATTATTGATAAAATGGGTATTTATTATAATCGATTAGGATATTGTTTGGCAGAACGTGGAAGTCTTTTTGAACATTTAATAAATTAATTATTAAAAGTATTGTTAAAACTTTTGTACCAGATATAAATAATAATACGAATTAATATTACGGTTTAGTTGTTTTAATTGATAAATTGGTAAAAAGATTTACAGTGTACGTAATTATTTATTTACGTAACCACAGTAACTATTAGCGATCATTTATCTCATTCTTACTTACTGCTTTATATATCGTCTCTGTCTTACACACAGAATGTTCTATGGACCGTTTTGATTTGATACAATCTGTATGTTGTCATGTACTAGAGGTGTAACAAACCGTATGTATTCGTTACTGAGTAACGGGTACATCGTCTGACTCGAAGTAACGAATCGTTACTTACAAATTCATTTCGTTACTCGCATGTTTCGTATCCATGTCAGATCGACTCGTTTGATACGGTTATACGAACACAATGTGTTATACTTATAAGTATTCATAAGGTACAAACTCATGACTCATGTGACATGTCGTATCACTTATGCGACGCGCTTTGGTGCGAAGCTACACGCTTATTGCTTGATACTGTTAAGTACACTATTGTACGTCGTATGAAAAGTACCGAGTAACGTAACGATACGAAAGTAACGGGTACTGGTTCTTTAAGTAACGAATACATACGGGTACACAATTTCTCGTTACTTTTACAGCTCTATCATGCACACTTTTGGTTGAGTTTGAAGTACAAAAAAATATATCTCAGCAGTTTCCGATAATAAATCACGAGTTGAACAAAAAACAATTTAAACTTTTTTTTGTGTTTAGTAGGATACGCGAATTATTTACTGTTACCACTTTTGGTGGACACACTGTATATGTATATTTTAGTAGAAAGATAGATGTGTCCAATAATAAGCATTGGGGTATTGGCGTAAAAAAAACAGTTTAAAACCAAACAATCAAATCGCTTCAAATGTGAGTGCGCTTTTCAAACCAGAACTGCTCAATCTTAATAACACGGTTTAAAAAACCACTTGAATAGCTTTTTACATCGGATCAAAAGTAGGTACTGAGATTGGTTTTTAACAACGAAGTAATGTCAACTTTTTATATCATTTAGAATCGCAAATCGTTCTCCAATAAGCGAAGTTCTTCGCGTATTAGTTTTCTGTCGTCATTTGTGTCGAAAAACGTGTCGCTATTACAGCGCTTGATGTAGACCCTGCAAAGTGTGTGGTTAACCGCTCTGACGTCACAGAGGTTACCGACTACTAGCATCGTATCTTTACATTTAAACCTATTCATAATTTCATTAAAAGCTCGCAAATTCGCTCTTCCGTGCGAAAGTTTTCTCTTTATTTCATGCTTAAATTATACAGGGCGTAACTGAAAATCAAAAAGAACAATTTTTGACCTACATAAATGTTCCTGAATAGCCTGGTGGCTGAAAAGTATAAAAAACAAAATTCTTGGACCGATACTTTAGTTTTATAAATTGTGAGGGGAAATCAGGAAGCGCTCGGGGAACGGTACATCCCCCCGACGGGGAGTTGGTTGATCAGTTCGTAGGGCATTGAATGAATGGAATTGAAAGGTCGTTGTTCCAGAGTCTTGTAAATCAGGAAGCGCTCGGTCAGCGAATCGATGTCTCTCGCACGTAAGACGAATACTGGGGAACGGTGTTTCCCCCCCGGCGGCGGGGAGTAGGTTGATCTGCTCGTAGAGCATTGTATGAATGGCAATGGTCGCGGGCTCAAACATAAACCGGTCCCAGAGCGGACGTAACCGTCGCACTAACAATAAATCTGAATGTACAGGAGAAGAGAGCCTACTACGGTATTCCTCTCCGAGCTCTGCCAGGTCCTAAACTCGCTCTACAGCTGAGTCCTCTACTCCTACTGTATTACATAGGCATGGAGCGGCTTGCGATGTGAAAGCGGACAACTTCGATATCGGTTCGTGATATTTTACCACTCGCTTTCTTGTGTGTCTGTCCGGATGGACAGATACATATCATTCATTCTTACTTATTTACCGTTGAAAGGCATATAGCAGTCACTGGTTTATGGCCAGTTGGTTAGAGCGTAGTGCTAATAACGCGAAGGTCGCGGGTTCGATCCCCCATTTTTTAACGATGAATTTTTGTTTTTTTTTTACTGAAAACTATAAAAACATTAATAGGAATAAATTTTACCATTCCAACGCACAAGTGGGGAATGGTACTAGTTTAGGTCAAAAATCACTTTTCAAAAATTTTACAATATCTTTCCGTTTTGAGGTCCCCCGAATCCAAAAAACATATTTTTGAAAAATCTCTGTGCGTCTGTTTGTCTGTGAACACGATATAGGTCAAACGGATGAACGGATTGAAACCAAATTTTGGGAGGATGTTTGGTATGCAAATATGAAGAGCCCTATTGTTTTTGGGGAAAATGGGCGCATGCGCAGAAGAGATATATGCTAAAAAGGTGTTTTTTATATAATAATGGTATACTTTTCATAACGGATTATTATTCTATTTATTTTTTCAAGAAAGTTTTGTTAAAAAAATTTTTTCCTAAACTTTATAGTTTCAGAAATATTTTGAAAATAAAAAAAAATCAATCGCTCTTTTGTTTTATGGATCTGTCAGAAATAAGCAGTTCGGCATGCTTTGATTAATGTTTACATGACGTGGAACATATTATGTAGGTAACTATGGGAACGAATAGTAAATATATTGAATACTAGCGATTACCCGCGTCACCTCACACGATATCAGAAATTTTATTTTCATTATTATAATCAAATGTCAACATTTTTGAAGTTGGAATGGTCCCGTCGCCCAATTGTCTGGAATTTTTTTTTAATATACCACGTTTTTAAAGCGGATTAAAATCATTTCTTTATCGACAGATTTTTAACTTGTAGGATTTGAAACCAAAAACGTGGTGCGTTTGCGACAATTAGATAAGTGTAGGGAGTAGCTATCGCTGTTGGAACAAAATCATTATTTTTAAAAATTATTTTTTATTTTTTAGTTTATATTGACATTAAAGAGTGTTTTTAAATTTTAATTTTTTAAATAATAAATTTAAAATGTGGTTGGTTCTTTGAAACATTCTTGGTTCAGAATCTGGAGGCTTGTAATAAATTAATTATTGTATAATACCGCATACAAACAACAGGATTCTTAACAATCTCGTCTTGCCTCGAGCACTCAAGTTGTCAGTGTTCAACAAGTGAGTCAGTGTGGGATGTCCAGATATATATGTATACAATATTATGTAGTTGTATTCATGTAAATTCTATGTGCGTATATCTTATATACATACAATGTTTATATAACATACAGACTGTTCTATTATATACAAAAAATAAGTAATTAAATAAAAAGTTCTTATTGCCTAAGACCACACAGTAGAAGTGAAACTTTTATCCGCTCAACGACATGTTTTTGCGCTCACTCTCGCTAGAACAACTAGGGATTTAATTTGGTGAATACCTATATCAATTACGAGGACACCAACAAGCAAGGTTATTTGGACTGTATTTTCAAGTCGTTTCAATAAAACAAAGGCATTTTCAGTGGCGTAGCTATACCGTGGCAAATTTATCGGATAGGGCACTCCCTTAATATAAAAAACTTTGAGAAGTAAAGTATAGATGTTTGTATAATTCGTGTATGTTCTGGAGTGAATACCTAAATTGATTAAATACAAAATTAATACTTTTTACCAAATTTTGTAATAAATGTTAGGTTCCTCCTATTCTAACGGTCTCTCGGGCCGGGGGCCCCCTCAGGCCAGGGGTCCGCGGCATTTTGCCCGCTCTGCCACCCTATTGTTACGCTACTGGTAATTTTTTATATACGACGTACCTATATCGTAAAATGCATATTAGGATGAGAAAAATATGCCTTTCCCGCCTTGAAAGTATACTATGTAGTATATAATATCCAGGAGAAGAACTGTTCGTGAAGAAGTTATGGAACAAGGAACTACCTGGCTTCAAGTCAAACATATGGCTAAAGATAGGACAAGATTTAAAAATTTCGTAGAGGCCCTATGCTTTACTTAGGAGTTAAAGGAATTTATTATTTATTATATATAATATAATATAGTTATCTTTAAAAATGTTTAGCCACTGACCAATGAGGCTTGACAGTGAAGTCTTAGGGGACACACGAAAAACACAGTTTCGTGAGATTTCATTAAGTCATCAAACAAATATTTACAAAAAAAAGATCGGTACCGGTGTTATATGAATTTGTTATTTTTCCAGCGCCCTGTATCCAGAAGCAGCGAAGTGTGTACTGCGTATGCGATCACTACAATTTACGTTATTTCATGCACATGTGAGTTTGAATTAAGCTGTATACAGGTCGGCCATCGAGAAACGAAACAGGTAAAACGACGTACATCTAGACTCTGTTGTCATTTTATCTTCGGTTATAATACATTATGTAAACAGGTAAGGTGCACATTGGGAAAAAATGACTGGATCAGAGTGAGCCTTGAAATATTGTTTTTCAATTTGACAGATAATATTCTTTTGCAAAATGAATGTGTATACTACCGAAGAAAATATTCAAATTATTACAACATAATCGGACTTTTTTTATTAATGGGACATTCAATTCCCAAAAATACTTAAATATGGTGCGAGATCATATATCTCCGCCTATTCGTGTTGAACCTAAAGACATTGGGTCACTGATTTACCAACGCACATACGTCATACCAGTCAGACAATTTTTGAATGAAATGTTTCCAAACAGATGGAGTTGTTTTTTGACGTGATAACATCTTATAAATTGATGAATCACCAATCTTATAAATTGATAAAACACCGGCTGCATGCACGAAAAAGTGTAACGTTCCTAACGTTCGTAACGTTCCGCCTGACCCTGTGCGTGCTTTTCTCGAAAACGGCCCTAACGATTTGGATGAAATTTACTGAAAAGGGATTTTGGGGGGCAAAAAATCGTTTTAGCTAGGTCTCATCTCTCGAAAAAATCGTTTTCTTACAAATTTTATCATTATAAAAATCAATTTTTTGACGTATGAAAATACTTAAATATTGTAAGTAGGTTTTGGAATTTTATATAAACAGTGAAACAATTGTTTTATAAATAGTATGACAGTTAATCTTTGAGACTTAAATAAATACGAAAGAACGAAAGTTAATAAAAAAAATTATTTTTATAGGTGGTGAGTAATTTAATAAATAAAATTTACCTAAATTTGAAGCGAAAGATGCAATATCATAGATTCGAATTATTATAATTATTATATAAATTTAGCTTATGTATTACGGAATACGTTATCACGTAAAACTATCGTCCGTAAACCGACTTTACAGACAACCAATTTTTTTTTTGTTTTATTTTTGTACAAAAAAATTAAAATAATGATTTATAAGAGCTTTTTCAAGCCCCACGTTGGGCGAATATATTTTTATTTTTTTTTTTATTTTCTACATTGATTTCTTCTAAGGCTTAAATGTAAATTTATTTTAATTTTATTTAATTAATTTAAAAAAAAATTATTAGTTAAAAAAAGTATAAATACTGCTTTTTATCGACAAAAACTTTTGAGCGCAACATTCATCTCGGTGACTAAGATGAATGTGTGTACTCATGTTCCTACCTTCCCCATTCGTTCTTTTACACCCGGGTGAAACCGGACGGGACCGCTAGTAATATATAAAAAAAGTGCAGAGAGTCTTGTAATAAAACAGGTAGGTCCATACTAGGTACAATTAACGTGGGAGGAGGTAGGCATGCGCGAGTCGGGCTGGCGTAGTAGTTCGGGTAAGCGGTTGTTCGGTTGATCGACGTTCGGATAATCGACGCACCACTGTACTTCAATATTGAGGTAAAAAAAATCTAATTGTGATTCGGGCTTGATAACAAATCGTAGCGCGCATAAAGCAAGAAAGTGCTGACTTATCGAGATGATACTGTATACGCAATCATTTTTAAACAAAATTATACACTTTTTGGTTTTTATGTGAGTTTGTAATTAAAACATATGTTTCGTGAATTATAGCATAAATAAAATTCTAAACGGGACGCTTTTTATGATATTGTTGGGGACAGTATTTTAATGTGTATATATTCACAGAGATATCTCAGTGTCCGAAGCGGCGTTCTTTCGAGGCGAAGATAAGGTTGGGACCAGTTGGATACGTCAATATGCAAACGCGCCTATACAAAAGTCAAATGGGGTAAACGGCATAAGTTTGCAATTATTCGTATACAATGCACATTTTATCTATGTATAATGTGTACAGAGTGACCGGTAATTGCTCGTATTCCTCTCGGGAGAAGAAACTATGACCAAGTTGAAATGATTTACGTCTATAATTTGGGAGTCGGAAATGCGTCATTTTTTATGATAAATATACATCTATGAAAAATTTTTTGATTTTATTTATTTATTGTAAGTTTTAACATACAACATAAAATCTAACAGTAAATTTCGTGGTTTTTAGTTTTAGGAAGGTTTACCAATTAGTAAGCTATAAGATTGTGGAAAAAATCAGGCCAAAAAGTGAGATTTCTTTTTAATTTTTAACTCCCAAAAATCGGATTTTTTGTAAAAAGAAAACCGAAATAGATTTTCTCGAAAATGACGCATTTTCGACCCCCAAGTGATAGAGGTTAAATCATTTCAAATTAGTTATAGTTTCTTCTCCCGAGAGGAATACGAGCAATTATCGGTCATCCTATATAGGTATAGGCTGATGGAAAAATTGTTCCGCTAGGCGATGATAATATATTATACAGTGGCGGTTCTTCTATGAGCATTGCAGAGCAACCAAAATCTTAGGTACTTCATGTTTTGACGTGATAACGTCTTATAAATTGATGAAACACCGGCTGCACGCACGAAAAAGAGTAACGTTCTGCAAGCGAGAGCGCGATATAAGCGATAGTCTCTCTCTTCTCGCGTGACGTCAGAGAGTAGTGTGCGTTCAACATTTTTTTCGGCTGTTCCAGCGAAAGCTACATCTGACAGATGGCCAGATAAATTATACGGTTTGTTAACAAATATATAATATATATATATATATATATATATATATATATATATATATATATATATATATATATATATATATATATATATATATACATTCTTTTAAATGTCTTTTATAATTGCTTAAAAATATATATTTTGCTTTGGTTGATCAAATTATTAGTCGGTAAAAATATAGTTTGACAGCTACTAAAATTTAGGTTATGTATTATTAAATATGATATTCGAGCGGAATACGTTATCACGTAAAACTATCGTCCGTAAACCGACTTTACAGACAACCAATTTTTTTTAGAATTAATTATATTTTCCATATTTAACCAATATCTAATGTTAGGAAATAATGCAATAGTCACACAATCAACGCTAAAATTTAACAGCCACTGGCAGACCACAAAACTCGTGCTTCTTCTAACTTTCTTGCGTTCAGGCGCCGTTCTGCGCTCCGAAGCAGCACATAAACGTCATCATCATGTACCACCGGTCCACAACTCATAACTTATTATTTAGATCGATTTTGAGCTGCATTTATCGTCAGCGCATTGGTACAAATAAGCATCTATCACTGTCATATGCTAGAAGTGTTCACTGAATCTTTGACGGCTTTGACTCGACACGACATACATATTATGGCAATAGTGACTAGTGTTAGAATGTATGCTGTAGTTTGTTGTCAAAAGCGTTTGAAAAAAGTTAATAATTATAATATCATACACATACTGTTGGATTTTTAAAAGAAGACCGGTCTATGGAATGTAGTCCTATGACCTTATTGCAGAAGAGCGCACATGTATTTTATATTACATAATATTAGTAAAAGGTAATGATCCTGGAACCGCTTCTATGCAATAAGGGAGTCCAGTCGACCAAACGTTTAACAACTGTGTTACCGAGATAATTGTACTATTGCTATAGCCGTACGACTATACAGCGACACTTGCTAACAGTACAAAAAAATCATTGACCAGACAGTACATAGGCGTGCGTCCACGGACTAAGTTGAAAGGTGTTGTCTGAATATCATCAAAATGGAAAGTAAAAAGGGAAAAACAGTTAGAAGTGGCGCTAGGGAGGTCATAGCGAATGTAATTAAAATGTGCGAGTTAGAGGCTCAAAATAATGCCTTAAAATTTAAAGCTATACATTGTTTGCATGCCTTGCTATGCGCCGCCTATGAATTCCGATAATTTGGGAACACATCAGCGACTTCTTGCCCTTTCCCCACCGGTCTTCTTTCGCCGATCGCACAGTAGATGTGATTCATAATTTAATTAATCCCCTCTCGTCATATCTAGCTCGTGCTAGGAGGTACTTCCGGTTGACCTTGCAGAACCCCATAAAAATCCAAGTGTGTAGGCTTACCTGACGTTTCGTCTACAGCTGCGGTAGACATTATCAAAGGCGATGCGGTAGCGGGCGAAGTTTCCTTCTAGGCTGCTCACAGGTAAGTGTGTCGACAAGAGTGGTACTTTTATAGCCAACGTGCTCGTGTTCTCTACTCGGTCGTAGTATGCTCTTCTGTGATTGGTCGTTCCATTCAGCGCTGTGCAAGACCAACCCACTAGAAGGAAACTTCGCTCGCTACCGCATCGCCTTTGATAATGTCTACCGTAGCTGTAGACGAAACGTCAGGTAGTAATACCAATGGACCACGGCATAGAAGCCCGGAAACCAAGAAGATTTGGATCCATAAAAATGTTAACGCGCCACCACTGATTTTATACATATTAAGGGACGGTATGGATTAATGCGTATAATTATTATAATTATCTTATTTGCGCAAAAAAGAGACGGAAGATAGTCTAGTCTGTTTAGTTTAGATTTCAAGGAAGCGTGGTATACAGTGCGAGCAAATAGAATTCGCATATATATTGTTCTGTGACTTCAAGTCAAGCCAAAGTACACAAAGTTTAAATCATTTCCAGGAAGGAAAATCACAGCTGACAGTTTATTAAGTAATTACTGCAAACACGCTGTAATAAAACAAAAGCGTACAAAGTTACGGGCGTGTATATGTAGTTGTTTTTTTTTTCCAACTGCGATATCAGAGCGAAAGTTCGTTACGGTTTAGTGATTAGCGTAAAAATCAAGCTTGCGACAATTTCAATAAAATAGAATGAACATGGAATGTTTTCTTTGTTCTGGGAAACATGGCTGCGGAATTATCTCGTTCTACTGTTTCACTGGGACGTTGATGGAAAGTTAGAATTGGAATTCTACAATTTTTAATTCTTAATGTTCAAACACAAAATAAGTTTTGATTCTAAACAGGCGCTCCAAAGTCTAACAGAGACACCAACAAACATTACTAAATTTGTAAAGCGGCCGATAAAGGAGGAGGGTTAACCTGTTGTGATAGAAGTTGACAGATGTTAGAATCGGAATCAGCGACCCCAAAAGCTTATATATCTGATTTTCTGTATTTCTTTATCAACTTTTTCTCAATTCGCCCTTCCAATGACCTTGAACCTAATGTGATAGTGGTCAACGGACCTCAGATTCCGAATCAACTATCCCAAAAAACCTTAGGATACCCTGGTCAAAATTGGGTCAAAAAACTTATTAGCTCTCTTCCTTGCAATTTTGCGTAGACGGGTTTCTTGTGCTTTTAAATAATTAAACTTTTTATATAATGCGACGACTTGCTGCGTGTATCTAATGTGAATCCCATGCACTGGAAACAATATAAAACTCCATATTCACCTTGGAACCTTTAGGCTTTGTAGTTTAGTTGAAGTTAATGAGTTTTCGATATTATGCAACCTTTAAATTTGAAGATCACTTCTAACAACAAAGCGAAAAGCCTGAGGATACTGAACTTTATTTATTATCGTTTAGAGTAGAATTAGATATTATTTTATTATGCAATGTAGATTTTAAAACTGTATTTTAAAATAGATTTTAAAATTGTATTAGGGAGATATCCCTCATACAATTTTATAATCATTCAAATAGGGACTACTTTAATCAATTTCTGTGAATACTTGATAATAACATAACATATATCCATAGTGACATAACATAACGCCAGCACCGAAAGTTGGAAGTTCGTTTCTCTATCATTTTTGAGTTTTGATAAAAAAAATACATTTGTTCGTTTATTTGCTTTCTACACGCTGTTAAAAAAGAAGAAACAACTTAAAAATCATTCTGTATAAGATAGGTAAATAATGTAAAATAAACAAAAACTAAATAAAAACTCACCTGGCAGACTATATTTAGATACTTTGAAATGTAAGAAGCAGATCCGCATGACAGATGAAACCTTATCCGAAATGATTAGTCGTAAGAGAACATACCTGAAAAAAAAATAAAATTATCTGTCAATAAGAGTGATTAACTTTCTCTAAACGTTTTATTTTTTTTTTAATTAATTCTATAATAATTTGAAACTCACAACTTAATACTTTATTTTGTAAATATGTGAAAGAAGTCATTTCTTTAATTAGTCCGCAGCTTTGTAAGTCTTTCTTTGCTTTAAAGTTTCAAAGTGCTTATAAATAGAATATAAAAACAGTTCTTTATCAAATGAAAAGAAGTAACGTAATTGAATTATTAATCATGTTGAAAAAATAGCAGACCATGAATGAAATCTACTCAGCTCGGATGCTGAACAGTTAACACTTTTAAAAAATTAAAAAGAAACGGTCCAGTTCGGGTCCGCGCCGTAAATTTTTCGTGAAAACGTCGAGTATTACTGTTTCCTGTATCGCCTGTACATAATTCGTAGACGTTTGGGTTTTTACCCGACTGCAGCGAAGCCAAAAGGAAGGGTTATGAGTTTAGCAGTCTATGTATGTCTGTATTTACGGATGTTCCACCGTAACGCCTAAACTATTTTTCCGATTTTTATAAATAAAAAAATATTAAATATTAAATAAAAAATAAGTTTAAAACTAAAACCTGACTACTGAAAAGTATAAGACAAGAAAATTTTCTCATCTGAGGATAGCCGTGGTCGTATGATAATAATAATAATAATAATATTAATATTTCACCTAGCTATACTAAGTATAGATGTGAATAGTCAAAAATCAAATTAAAATCTAAGAATTTAAATATTCATTTATACTATAAAAACAATTTGTAGTGAGGTACTTTTTGAGCTCAGTTTCAAATTGTCTACTGTTAGAAATTTGGCTTATATGGCTTGGTAAATTATTAAAAAGAATAGATCCCGCATAGATTGGAGATTTTTCATAAGATGTTGTATGGTGCTTAGCTATATATATTTGTGATGACTGCCTGGAATTATAGGGATTAATATCAGAAACTGTCTTATAGCGGGATATATTCCTTTTAACATTTACCAATATCTTATATATATATATAGATATAAGTGTTAATATTTTGTAGCTTTTAAATTTTTCTCTACAAGTACCTCTGAACGGTATATTAAAGATTAAACGTACAATTCGTTTTTGTAGTATAAATGCTCTATTTATGTCAACTGATTGACCCCAAATTATTATGTTATACTGTAAATAAGGATACACTAGTGCATAATACATATTGACCAATTGATCAGTATTTAAATATGACTTAACACTTTTTATAGCGAAATATGCCGATCTGAGTTTGTTACAAACATGTTCTACGTGAAGTCTCCAAGACAGTTTCTCGTCAACATATAATCCCAGAAATTTGCATTCAGATGTAACTAAAACTTCATAGTTATTTATTTTAAATTTTAAATTTGGTTGTACTTTTCTTTTGTGGAAAAATAAACAGTTCGTTTTTTGCACATTGAATACTAATTTATTTTTAAAGCACCAGCAAGAGAACTCCTTAAGAGCAGTATTAACTTGACTTTCTAATTGCTCCACATTATCGGCTGATATCACTATAGAAACGTCATCGGCAAACAATGCTATTTGGCCAACATTGATAAATTGGGGTAAATCATTAATAAAAATTAAAAAAAGTAATGGGCCCATCACAGAACCTTGAGGTACACCAATAGAACTATCAAAGACATTTGAGTAGGTGCCACTAACGTTAACGATCATTTTGCGATTATCTAAAAAAGACCTTATCCAGTCATTTATTTTACCTCGTAAACCTAGACTACTTAATTTAGTTAAAAGAAACTTATGATCCATACAATCAAAAGCACATTTAAAATCGAAGAATATGCCTACCACATATTTATTAGAATCCAAATTGTAATTTATATACTCAATGAAATCAAAAGATGCACTTTCACATGATTTGTTCGGTCTAAAACCATGCTGTTTTATAGATAATAGATTGAAATGCTCTAAGTATTTAAAAATTCTTTTATAAACAATTTTTTCAAAAATTTTTGAAAAATTTGATAATAATGACACCGGACGATAGTTTTCAATAATTTCAGTATCACTCTTTTTGTGAATTGGTTTTACCAAAGAAGTTTTCCATACGTCTGGAAAAATGCCATGTTTAAAGGATTGATTAAATATATACGTTAAAGGCTCAACAATATACAATGAACTTTCTTTTATAAGTGTACTTGGAATTTCATCAATTCCACTAGACATTTTATTAGCTAATCTTTGTATCGCGTCAAACACTTCATTTTCTGAGATATCTTCAAAGCACATCGATTGCAGTGTGTTATCACTTGTACTGCATTCCACAGACGTCTGGTTACCGAACTGTTTATTTAAAGTTACATTTGCAATTTTAGTGAAAAAATCGCCAAATACGTTTGAAATGTCCGATGCATTGCTTACTTTGATATTATTGTGATTAATAACAATTTTCTTTTGGTCAGTTTGGTATTTATTTCTGTTTAATTGTTTATTTATGATTTTCCAAAATTCTTTTGTTTTATTTAAAGATTTGTTTATATTATTTTGGTAATACACTTTTTTAGCTAAAATAATGTTCTGTTTATGTTTACGCTTACGTTTGCTATATAATTCTATAAACTCAGGTTCTTTAGTATACTTAATTAGCATAAATAGATCTTTCAATTCTATTGATTCACGTCGTATCTCATCAGTGATCCATTGATTTCTTAAGTTATTTTGTTTTGTTTTCATTTTCGTTTTAGGGCACGTGCAATCTAAACACCACGAAAATGCTTGCCAGAATATATCTAGAGCCTCATTAACATTATTCTGTGCATATACCTCAGTCCAATTTATGTTCGATATCATTTGATTAAAATTCATTACATTATTTTGCGAATAACGTCTTTTTACTGCACAATAATCATCGTCAGTTAGGTTATAATTGCTTACATTGATTACAAATTCACACGATTGTGCACTGTGGTCTGATAGCCCGGGATCAAAAACAGATGTTTTACACCATGTCTCAGGTAAATTTGTGACAATATAATCTAGACCGTTGCTTAATCGCGTAGGCACTTTAATTAATGATGTCATTTGATGACTTGAGAATAAATCAAAGAGAACGTCTTTGTCGACGGAGTTTGTTAAAAAATTTATATTTATGTCACCACATAACATAATTATTTCATGACTCTGAGATACTTTTTCAAGAATTACATTGATTCGTTCGATGAATACCTTCACATCGCCGTAATTACTGCGATATACACAAAGAACACATAACCGCACGTTATACAGTTTACACGACAGTCCTATTATTTCAATATCTAGCTCAATATTATCTGCTTTTACATATTTTAATTCTTTACATTGAATTTCTTTTTTCGCAAAAATTGCAACTCCCCCGTGTCGTTTCACAGTTCTACAATAACACGTTATCATTTGATAGCCATTTATGTGTATGTACGGTGACGCTTCTTGACGGAGCCATGTTTCTGTCAAGCACAGAAAATCCGGATGTTCTTCAGAGACGAAAACATTTAATTGATCAATTTTATTATTAATCGATTGTATATTTAAGTGTGTGAGTTTGTAATTTCTAGTTAAGCCGATCTCTTTGGGAGTGAGGCGAATTTTCGAAAATTTTTAAAAGGTCTTATAATTGTGTTCCTAGGCCACAAATCTTCTGAGAATAATTTTTCTTCATAACTTTCCGCTACTGCTACTTTAAAAGCCGCTATATCCTTAGATTTGATTTCAATTTTCGAACATATTGAAACTGGTATATTATTATCTTTCAGATAGTTAACAACATCTTCTTCTGTTGTATTCACTGTCAATCTAGATATAAATGCCCATCTCCTGCTCTCTACGGCTGACAAAACTGTATTTAGTTTCTTTCCGGTCAATGTTTTTTTTATTCTTCTACTTACTACCTGTGTAAATCCTTCATCGTCATGTTTTTCTTCTTCCTGTACATCTTTTGTACTACTTTCCATTACAGTACCATAGTCTTTTGGCTTACCTGTATCAGGTGTATTGTTTTTTGTTTTGATGTCACTTAATGAGACAGAGTCTTGTTCACTGCTAGAATTTTTATTTACAGTAATTTTATTATCGATAAGTTTATCGTTTGATTTACTCCCTCTCTCAGGGGAAGTTGTAGTCATATCACTGTCGGTAATACATTTTTCTGTATCTTTTTTTGAACGAGTGATGGGACCATCCGTACGGTTTGTTTGTTGGGTATTTTTAATTTTAGCATTATTAAGGTTAGTTAATTTCATGACTGTCACTTTTAGGTTATTGATTTCATTATTTTGATTATCTATTTTTTTACCTTGACTGTCTATTTTTTTCGTTTGGTCTTCCATAATTTTAAAACACTCGTCAAGTTTTTCTCTAAGATCATTTATTTTTTCTAGAATCATGTCCATTGCACCATCAGTCTTTCGTTCACATTTATCACGTGTACATTTTCCACAAATCCATTTTATATTAGGATTATTGTCCATAAAATTTATTTCACTAGGTTTAAAATAACTGCATTCAATATGCAAAAACTTTTTACAAGAGTTTTCGTTACAATTCAACACTTTTACTGAATTTTTCTCTCCGTTACATTCTATACATTTCTCTATGGGCGCCATTTTTTTAAATGCCATCTCATATATATGTATAGCGTGATGCACTTTGCCCTAGAGCTTATGATCGCTTACTACTGTTAAAATGAAATGTTATGTTACGGTAGGTGGCACATGACCACGGCTATCCTCAGATGAGAATATTTTCTTGTTTCGTACTTTTCAGTAGTCGGGTTTTAGTTACTTATTTTTTTATAATATCGAATATAATAGTCAGAGTGCCCGTCGGCAAAAATTTTACTGACACATACTCTCCCCAAACTTTGTATATGGCTTCATTAGGCCTAGTCTGACACGTATTTTCTCTATGACTTTTCTTGATTTTGGGACGTTTTCCCTCTAAATTTTCCGAAAGATGTCGTTTTGACGACATGTAAAAATTTATAGATACTGTTTGTTTTTTTAATTGGATAGCTTAAAAACTTCAACCAAAACGCTAAAATAATGTTCTCTGACAAATAACATGAACCATTTAAAATGTCTGACACCTCGAATATGTGCTGACGGTAAATGCAGCTCAAGACCGATCTAAATAACACGCTATATCTTGTGAGTTAGGAGTTGGACGGTGTACACTGTATATAGGGGGTATCTGATGACGTTTCATGTGCAGAACAGCTTCTGAAATCGAGAATGTCTGTCATACAGAACAGGTTTGAGGTCTGCCAGTGGCTGATTGCGTAACTATTACACTATTTCTTAATATTAAATATTGTTTAAATAGAAATAATAAATTAGATAATATATCACGTTTTTAAAGCGGACCAAAAAGAATAAAATCATTTCTTTACATACAGATTTTTAATTTGTAGGATTTGAAACGAAAAATGTGGGGCACATGCGACAATAGGTCATATGCATGAATTTTTTTTATATTTTTAATAGATTATTTAATCAACCATAATACGGAAAAAAATTGATAATCATTTAAAAATGTAATATTATCATAAGAAAATAATATTAAATTTCACATTCAAAAATAGACAGTTTAAACAATCAGCCATGTTCACGGGCTTATGTGACGTCATGATATACGATGCATGTCAACCTTGATGTCAAATTGTCGCCATTGAAACTGTTGTTGATATATACTCTGACGTCACGCTGCGTTTTGAAAATTCGAAAATAGCGCTTATTTTCTACATTTATTTTTTATTATTTGTATTTTTTTCAGTGATTAGATTAATAAAATAACCATTACGATATGATCAAGAACTAAAATATATTTCGAAATAAAATTTTAAACCAATTTGGAGTCTCATGCATATGACCTATTATATAAGAAATGTAGAGCGAGTAACTATCAATGAAAAAAATCTATGAGATAAAAAGAACAATCTCACAAGTTAAAGTATTTTATACTTTTCAGTTCGCTTTAATTAAATACATGGTAAAATAAAAAAAAATATTTCTTTCATTATTTTATACTTAAGGTAGTACGAGCACCAAGGCAATTTTAAATAAAAGGATTTTTTTATATTTCGGTAGATGGATGATATGTTTTCATTGATTTCTCCAAAACTTGTCGGTGGAAATAAAAAAAAAACTATTTAAATTAAATTTAAAACCTTAATAAATTATTGAAAACAAAAAAAACCCGTTGTGCCCGACTAATTAAAAAGACATTTAATTAAAAAGATTAAATATCTTTTTAATTAGTCGGGCACAACGGTTTTTTTTGTTTTCAATAATTTATTAAGGTTTTAATTTAAATAGTTTTTTTTTTAATTTCAACCGACTAGTTTTGGAGAAATCAATGAAAACATATCATCCATCTACCGTCTTACCATAAAGCCAATGTTAAATATGCCTAGGTACTTTTGAAGTCATTTATTTATTTAAATAATCGGGCAACCCCCCCTAAAATTTTTTGAATTGGTTTAGACTTAGTCCAACTCATATAAATAAAATTAAGCCTTTTATTTAAAATTGCCTTGGTGCTCGTACTACCTTAAAAAAAAAAACAAAACAATAATACATCGTAAAAAATAAAAATATTATATGTCTCGTGGGGATTGATCCCGCATTATTTTCACGACGCTCTAACTAACTGAGCCATAGACCAGTAAGAATGCATTAGAATTATATGTGGCTGTCCACCCGGACAAACACAAGAAAGCGTGCAATCGATTAGTTAATAAATAACTTAATACTAATTAATTTTTATATTTTTTTTAGATATTTCTGAAGAAGATCCAAATCTGGATCGAAACGTCACCCTGTGTTATATTGATTTGTATTTTTATTATTTTTTGTCAATATATGGTCTGAGAAAAATTGGTCGACAATTTTATTCATTTGAAAACGTGGTAAAAATATAGTTCATTTTAAAATTGTGAAGTGTCTAAGATTTTGGTTGTTCTGCAGCTCTCACAGAGGAACCGCCACTGTTATATATACTGTTTTAATGTAATCAAAACAAAAGAGCTAGAATAACTACTTAGCTGCTGAAGTAGGTCTAAAGATAATAACATTTACGCAAACGGCTATTATTATGCATTAATATGTAATAAAATATTCCTAGGTTGGTAATATTGAAACAAAGTTTCAAAGCAAACAGACTATGCTGCGTTAAGGATGTGTAAGCTGAATCAGCTAAATCTAAAAAAGCGATTTGTTGTATTAAATGATAAGTACCCGTATCCCCTTGTAAACTGTATCACTTCTAAAACTGTTAAGTTTTCTTTTCATCAAAAATAAAATATGATTTTATAAAATGCTTTGTAATTTTTGTTGGCTTATTGGAAATCGACTGCCCCCTTCATTATGAGTCATATCTCCACAGAATTACACAATTTAGAAACGTTTTTTATAACCTACCAAATTATAAAATGGTTTTGGAAAACATTTTTGATTTGAAACATCTAATGGCGTGTTTGGTTGGGAGTAAACCGTGCATTTGGCGCGACATTTTTATGTGAGGACGTTACATTTATGTCCGTCGAATTAAACACGAATTCAGTTGAAGACGACATTTAGATAACAGGGCGAAATTTAGTTACTCGTATTCCGTTTGATGACAGCGCGTGACGTTTGCTTTCTGTATGCGGATTTTAACTTGGCTTTTGTTGAAGGCGACAACTAGATGATAGGGCAAAATTTAGTTACAGAGTGATATTTAGTTATTAGAATTTCGTTAGCTGACAGGGCGAAATTCAGTTACTAGAATTTCGCTTAAAATATTTCACATCTGTCAGGCGTTTTACGACGGCTCTCATTTGTTTGTTGTCCCGATCAAGAAGGTTTTGATTAGAGAGTGTATAGGTATTGTATTTATATTTTTTGCGTGCCCCCTGTTAGGACGATTATGGCTTCTGTAGAATCTTCTAGCAACAACAACAATGGAAAACGGGTAGCCAAAAATATTTGACCTTCTTAGAATCGCCTGGAGAAACCAATACATGTTACGGAAAGGATCTCGGGGCTTCCAGAACATTCGATAGGTGGGGGACGAAGCTATAAAATGCGAACGGACTGGTTGGTCAGTCAGTCAGTCGTTCGTAAGACGTTCATGTGTCTATACAGTGCCAGTGCGTTGTGACATAAATCATTGAGTGCAGTTATATAAATCTGGTTTTACATAAATAATTTTTTGTAAATAGTCGTGTGAATATAGTTAATAGACAAGTGTGCTGATAAACTTTGTTGTGTTTGTGTGTTGTACATATTTTGTGTACATAATTTAGTGACTCTATATTCTCTGTTACTTAGTCTTCTATTTTATTATTTGGATCTGTCGTTATTTTATTTCTGTTAACGTTATTATTTCTGTTAAGTTAAAGAAGTACGCTTTCGTTTGTGTGTTTTGTTAAACGTTTATTATTGTAAATAAATCATTTTCACCACTGACTAGAACAGTTTTGTTACAATACGATCCTGTATGAATCAATAATATGATAGTTGTAATGTTGATACTTGAGTCATGTAGACTATTTGGAACGAAGTATATAAATCGAGTGTAGATGTTGGTAGCACTTGTAGGATGAACACTGGAATAATATACAACCGGAGGCAGGCAAGTAGGGCAGGCAACCATCTAACTCCAGTGTGAGATCGTGGTGGGAGCGTGGCGTTGTGTTGTGTAGTGAGCAGAAAGACAACACTGCTCATTCTACCGTTATATTCTGAAAGGTGTATTCGAAAGTTATCGATACCGTTTGGGAAATATTGATTGTTGAAAGAAATGGAAATAGGTTCTGGATCGAATACTCACTTATAAAAAAAGAACTAAAAATGTGTTACGAGAACACATTACACAAGTGAAACTTCTAGTTGCAAACCATACGATTGCATTTGGACAAGTGGAAAAAATGTGTTACGAGATAGTTTCACGTTCAGATATTTCGTCTGTACAAGTTAGTCGGAACGTGAAACTATCTCGTAACACATTTTTTTCCACTTGTCCAAATGCATTCGTATGGTTTGCAACTAGAAGTTTCACTTCTGTAATGCGTTCTCGTAATACATTTTTTATTTTTTTACTGCAAATAATAAATAAGAAAACACAAGCAGACGACAAAATTTTCGTAGGTTTACTGCAAATATTGTTTTTTTAGCTCAAGTATTATTCTGATAAATTAGTCGAAAATTTTATATATGTATAATAGGTATACTTAAAAATAATAAAAAAAAACAAATTGTTGCGCGCACCTGACGGTAATCGAACCCAGGCCGGCCGCGTGGTATGCCAGTATTCTACCACTGTGCTACCAATGCTTTCAAAGAATCATTGTTTATATAGGGTTACTAATAGTACAGTTTCGTGACAAAATCCGTTACATAGGGAAATCTATTTCGTTACATAGGGAAACGAGTTTACCCTCGTTTTTAAAGAACTATTCACTTCAAAAAGACGGACAAGTGCGAGTAGAACTCGCGTCCTGAGGGTTTTGTATAAACGATCTGTATAGCAGTTCATACCAAAATTTTGAAATCAAAGTTAATAAAAAATAGGTATTAAAGATATTAAATTTGAACCAGATTTGTAAGTGGTGTTTGAAAAAGGAATGAAAGTTGCAAAAAAGTTTATAATCTCAAAAAAAAAAATTCTTTATGATGTATCTACAAAACGGTTTTCGAATTTTTCCCTTTCTTGTGCTATACTGCCGTAAAAAGGCAAAAGGCATTAAGTGACCAGCTTATGAATTTGAGTACCTAAATCAAGATTTACTAAAAATGTCTTGACCGTTCAGAATTTTAGATTATGGAAACCAAAACATGAGGGAATTATTTTTTAAAGACAATAAAATTATTGCTGCAGAACTTACTGCTGTCGTTGGCTTCAGTGTGAACTCATTTTGTCAACAAATGTCACTTACTGCCCTTTGCCTTTTTAGGGCAGTATAAGACATTGCTTCTTGCTAAATTTCATGATTCTAGATCAATGGGAAGTAAAGAAAGAATTATACGTATTAAAGAAATTTGGATTCATATTTAAAAAAAACTATTGCAAATTATATTATTAAAATATTTATTATATTATAAAATAATATCTGAAGATGACTGAATGTTAAAAGCGCTAATATTAATAAATATTTTAATAAATTAACTTGGAATAGTTTTTCTCTTAGAATTTCTATTTTAAAATCAATGGGAAGCACCCTATAGCATAGTTTCTCAACGTTTTTACATCCGCGGACCACCAAAAAATTAAAAAATGTTTTGCGGACCATCAACATTGGAATAAAATAACAAATATTTATATAATAGATTTTTTATTCAAAACAATTAATTTTGCAACACCGTATGCTGATTTAACAATATTTAAGTATATTAAAACAGACACTCACAAAAAAATATAATTTAAAAAATTGTAAAATACAACATTCCAAAAATCTTCGCGGATCACCCAAAAATCTCCGCGGACCACCAGTGGTCCGAGGACCATCGGTTGAGAAACTATGAGCTATAGGATTCTCTTGCGAGTATCAAAATATGCGGTATAAACGGCCGTATCTTTTGATTGCGGTGACAGAAACGCGATTTTTTCACGGCTCCAAGGGATTGCAAATCTGAGTACCTATTTCAACTTTATATATCATCACGCGGTTCTGAGAAAAATGGTCTTGACAGACAGATCGACAGACGGAACAAAGAGTTCCTTTTTTCCTTTTGAGGCAACGGAACCCTAAAAATACCCTGACGCCATGTGCTACTGCCCGCAGCTCTGTATCTCTTTTGGTTTAGAAGACAGAAGCATTTATATAATTTTTTCTGGAAAGAACTTTAAAATGCCATTTACAAACTTTTACGTGTGCTCATTCGATTCAGCGTGATTTTTTATATAAGACGATACCACCTCCAATCATATAATGCCCGATTATCGCGACCCCATTGTACTAATATTGATTAGTATTATGTCCAGTTATTTGGTTTTGTTTATTTTGAGCTGTTGTGAAATCACCCGAGAGATTTGAGCTGAACTTTTTGATACATCCTATACGTATATAGAGTGTTATGTTGTAACAGTGTCGAGGTATCTCTCCCACAGGATTACCAACACACAAAGTATGTTCTCTGTGAAATTTAATTACAAGTGTTTTCAATTGAACTGGATGACCTGCACGGATGACCCTATATATATTCTATTCTAGAAGTTGATAACTTATACAATATGATTTGCAAAACGCGCATCGAGGAGTTAAGTAAAGCTGTTTGTTTTTCTTTAATAATTGAAAACACGGCGCATTTTAAAAATACAGTCATACCCATGTCTGATGAAAAACATTAATTGACATTGTTTGATTTTTCATAAGAAACGATACTCATTTTTACACGCTATATATTAACTTCACTTGTAAGTTTGTATGTATGTATGTATGTTTGTTTGTAACATTCGTTTGGACTAAGCAAGTGGTTTATTACTGTTAGTATGTTATGCCATTACTGTAAGAGCAATCGTTGACCGAGCGGTCTAAGACACGGGTCTTCGCTGACGTCAACTCTCGGAATCACGGGTCGTGGGTTCTAATCCCGCCCACGCCGAAAAAAAAAATTTTGACAATAAATCGAACTAAAAAGTGGAAAATAAATATAGTTTAAAAAAACTAAAAAACACGCTTTAGGTATATCAAACTAAAAAGTGAAAAATAAATATAGTTTTAAAAAAAACTAAAAAACACGCTTTATATCGAACTAAAAAGTAAAAAATATTTTTTTAAAATAAGCTTAAAACAATAATGAATAAAAAATACAAGTATTATTGTGAAAAAAGCGTGGGGCGCTTTGTTCCACATTTTCGTACATCGAGCGCCCCACGATTTTTTTACAATAATACTTGTATTTTTTATTCATCATTGTTTTAAGCTTATTTTAAAAAAAATATTTTTTACTTTTTAGTTCGATATAAAGCGTGTTTTTTAGTTTTTTTTAAACTATATTTTTTAAAACTAAAAATACTTTCTATTAGTGATGTAACGAATTTCAATTTCAATTTCAATTTGTTGTCGATATTTGCGAATTCGAATATTCAGTTTTCAAATCTAGCGTCATTTGTCCATGATGAAAATTTGACTACATTTATAGTGGTTCTGGGTAGTGTGTTGATTACTAAGTTTAATTTACCTAATGCTAGAGTGAAACTTGATAAAAGATGTAAAGGTTACCTTAGCGAAAAAACATAAGTTATTTTAAAAAAAAGGAATTAGAAAAAGACTAATAATAATAAAAATGCTACCAAATCTTTTGTCATATTTAATATTACTTTCACATCTAAAATATATGTTTTTTCTGATATTACCTAATATTCGCACGAATTTACTACTTATATCAAACCCATACAACACACGTCCTTGGATTGATTTTACAAAAGAGAAAATAGTTTATGTATCACGTTTGTAATGAAATGTATTATCACTAGAAGTGAAATAGTGTTAACACGAGCTATTTATCATTTATAAATCGCTATATAGTATAAACCGTGAAACCGACATTTAAAATCGTTATTATATTTGTATTTTTAAATTATCATCAATTTTGTAAAATAAAATAAAAACAATAATAAAGAGACATGTTAATTAATTGTTTTCCAATATATCTATCTTAATTCACTGTCCGACACCAATAGGTAGTTATATTGTAAGCGTGGAGTGAATATGGCTGACCCTTAGTCGACCTCTTGAGACGTTTTAATGGTACGCCATAATTTATGACCGTGAGTTTAGACTAAATCGCACAACAGGTACAAACAAATTACCTATATTACACACTTGGTGCAAGTTTGAGGTTATAATACTGTGATACTCATTGACATAAGTAATGGACTACGCATTCTATAATGAGCTGAAAATGGCCGCCATTGCGTAAGCGAGATAAAAATAAACTGACTGCCAGTTTTTATTCTTATCCTTTCAGCATTGTTTTTCAGTACTTCTAACAAAGTTTTGTGTGGGTTTTTAAGAGGTACGTTTTGTACATAAATTCAATATTAAAATTTCGTTGAGATCAGACTTAGTTTTATGCTTGTTGAAAGTGGCGTTTTATTTTATTTATGTTTTGTTGACATTATCTCACTGAACATTAAAAAATAACGTTGGAAGATTAAAGGATGAATCCTGGTGGCATAGGATCGATGAACTAAGCAAATACAGAAGGTTTTTTTTATTGCATTTTATTGTATTAAAATTACTATTTTTCTTGAAAAAACGACTGATTTTTACTAAACAATACCTTCTGTATTTGCTTAGTTCATCGATCCTATGCCACCAGGATTCATCCTTTAATCTTCCAACATTTAAACAAGATCATCATCACTCTAAATTATTAGAGTTATTTTTCACAATTAAAAAATAACCACAAAACACCAAACCAATCTCATGTTTGGTTTAGGGGTTGTTCATTTATTACGTAAGACGATTTGGGGTCTTATTTTTTCTTACATGGGGGAGGGAGTGGGTCTAAATTGTTCTTACGTAAGATTACAGTTCTAATAGAATTAACAGAGATTCAGGTTCGGACTAATAGCATTGACAGGCATTCAAACTTGGGCTAATAGCACTCATAGATAATTAAACTTGAACCACTAGCATTCACGGAGATACAAACTCGGACTAATAGCGTTTACAAAGATTGAAAGCAATACTTAATTTTTGTCTCGCTCGCACAATAGTCGACATTTTCAGCATGACGCTTAAAAAGCGCAGTCCTATATCTATGTCAATGGGTAAATCTCAGCTAGCGTGTTTCACTTGTTTAGAAACAGTCGACGGGCGTTGATTAAAAATACTCAGGCGAGGTCAGCATTTAGCCATTAGATATCGTGTGTGTGCAGGAATAAATACGTTTTGTTGAAAAGTTCCTTTCAGGAATCATACAATACGTATAATGGTTGACAATAAGCGTCGTCTACATGCATTCGTTCTTTACAATGTCGAAAATGAATTGCATCCTATAGACAGCAAAGGCATATGTATCTACATAGCTATAGAGTATATAGACCATGGGGGGAAAATAAACAATTGCACGTCTTGACAACATGGCGGCCGGTTAACAGCTGATTGCTATATTTCATAACCTTACAAAACTAAACGTTTTAATAGTGATTTAGTTGAAAAGTGTTATATCTAATAATTACCCCAGTGTTTCTTAAACTATGTCGTCAAAATATTATTAACACATTTTTCCGTATTATTCACAATACGCTTTTAGATAATGGATATAAAAAATTATTTGTCACTTTTCTTATATTTAAATTTTAATAGTCATCACACGTAAAAAAATCAAAACAGTTAAAGACGATAAACAATAGGACAATTATATAATATTTGTTTAGTTCTACAGAGAGAAGGACAAAATTTGTTACTTAGAAAAGAAAACTTTACAATTTTATAATACTTTTAACATTAAAATTACAAGTTCTGAAGAAGATATAAATTATAAATTCAAATTAATAATAAATATCGCAGGATTATGGACAAAAAGTTATTTATTTAGTGTACGACGTTTCGTCTAGAGATTTAGACGTTTTCAAGTACAAATGTGAAAATTTAAAACAATAATTATGAAAATAAACATTAATTACTAACCATAGCAATTAACAAAATTTAAGGTACATAAGACAAAACATGGCAACAATAAATTCAAATCTTTGATTAACGTCTTTGTTATTTTGATTTATATTTTTATATAATTTTTGTCAATTTATTTGAAGACATAAATTATGTTGAAGCACTTGCCATTAAAGGATTAGGAAATAAATATACCTAGTTTTATTGTTTTGTCTTCTGCCTCAATATTTCTAAATTAAAAAAAAATCTTCAAACGAAACGTCTTATAAGAAAATTAATATTATTCACAAACTTAACGGAAATATATTTTAAAGCTCTTATTATACTACAATAAAGTGTTTTTATTGAATCACCCAAATCTGTTCCGTTTTTAGCTGCTGATAAAGTGTGATTTAAATGTTGCCAACCGCAATACAAATAACCAAAATTAACCGCGAACAAACACAGTACACCCGAGAGCTGCGAAGGGCTCGATGGGCGAGAAATAGATAGTTCCATTACCTATTTGCGTTTAATTAGTGAACTTGTAGTACCTACAAAAACGAGTTTGCTACATTGTGTAAATGACGATATGTACTTGTCTACTTGCCAAACATATTATTATCGTAACTTATCTTTTTGTTACATTTTCCCTTTTAAACGAACTTTTTTTGGGAGACATGAAAATATGTGGTGGAAGAAACGGAACACTTATGGTGGAAGTCACGGGACAGTTACGGAAATTTCAAACGATGGTTATACAAATACGTATACATTCTTATCAAAACAGTTATGTTTTGTCACTGGAACAGCGCATGTGTGCAAAGTTTCAAATCGATTGGACATATTGTGGAAGTGAGCGTTCAAAGATTACATTTTTTTTTTTTGGAAAATTTTAAAATCTTTAACGCCTGAATCAAAAGAGATACAGACGCGTAAGTTTTTTGAGCAGAATTAATTTCTATAAGCAGTGGTGTATCACAAATTCTGAGATTCACCAGTGGTCACAGACTTTGTGATAATTTTTCAGCAATGTAGAATCAAATATGGAGATCTAAAATTCACCAAATATGGCTGTCTAAAAACTGAGTATGATTGTGAAATTGCGGTATTTTAACGAGCCGGGTACCTGTCGTCATTATCACTTATTTATTTACAGTTTGTTATTAAATTTTAATCAAGCTTTCATCGCGAACACAATCTGCTCGTTAAAATATAATTCATGCATATAGTTTTGATATAACTTTCCGAGAAAAAAAAACCGTAAACAAACTTGCAGTAATTATTATTAGTTATAACTAGGTTTAAACATTAATAATTAAAATCTTAATTAAGCTATACAATGAGTATTACAGCGGATTTTGTTTAATCAGGTCATCGTTCAATTGATGCAGCCGTTTATTTGAGAAAAACATAATGGAACCAAAAATAAACAGGTTAAAAAATCAGAATTTATTTCGCTTATTTGATCGTTTATTTACGACAATTTCTCTATTTATCCAATAAAAATAAAAAATGAATGTTCGTTCGTCTGTCTGTTCGAAACCTATGCGTTCCTATACCATTCAACCGATTACGACAAAACTTTGGTGAGTTGTTGTCGGCGCGTTAGCAAAGGTTTCTGGTAAAAAAAAATCAAAGCCAGTAAACCAGAGGCGGGAAAATCTTTTGATCGCCGGGCCACATTGCTGATGAAAATTTGACCGTGCGCCAAAAATTTGGAGAGCAAAAAAAAGGTCCTTTCATTTTTTCGTCTTGCTATTTACTATTTTTCTAAAAAATATTTTATGCGCCAAATTATATTGGCAAACTATTTTCGCTCTTAAAAATCATTTATAAAATGCTTCGCGGGCCGGACAAATGTCTACTACGGGCCGGATCCGGCTTGCAGGCCGCCAATTGCTCAGGCCTGCTCTAAACATAGTGTTTAAAGAGGTACTGCAATAGGTTGTCGCTGGAATCTGACCCAGCTCCATGAGGCAAGATTGTAATACGGTGTCTAGTACATAATAAATGAATAAATTCATTCTACTATATCGACAGCTGGTAAGAACTATTTATCGATATTAATATCAAAGTGAGGTTATGTGTGTCTGTCTGTTCCGCTATAACTCTTAAACGCCTATTCCGATTTTAATGAAATTTTTTTACTAGTATATATAGAAGTCCTAAATTCAAAGAATAGCCTGCTTTATGTTCGGCTTCGCTCCAGTCAATGTAGGATTCTATTACAAATAATTCTAGGTTATGTTTCTAGTGAGGTGCACGTAGGGAAATTAACATTGGGAAAAAATGACTGGATCAGAGTGAGCCTTGAAATCTTGTTTTTCAATTTGACACATAATATTCTTTTGCAAAATGAATGTGTATACTACCGAAGAAAATATTAAAATGATTGCAACATAATCGGACTTTTTTTTATTAATGGGACATTAAATTCCCAAAAATACTTAAATATGGTGCTAGATCAAATATCTCCGCCTATTCGTGTTGAACTTAAAGACAATGGGTCACTGATTTACCAACGCGCATACGTCATACCAGTCAGACAATTTTAGAATGAAATGTTTCCAAACAGATGGAGTTGTTTTTTAGTTTTATTTTTGTACAAAAAAATTAAAATAATGATTTATAAGAGCTTTTTATTATTAAAAAAGCCAAGTAAAATAAAAATAAATCACAATAAAATAGAAATCCTCAAGATTACCACGATAATTCAATAGAAATAACAATTAATGCAGTCATGGCTAACTCTGATCCAAGTATTTTTTCCCAATGCTAATTTCCCTATGTGCACCTCACTAGAAACATAACCTAGAATTATTTGTAATAGTATCCTACTTTGACTGGAGCGAAGTCGAACATAAAGCAGGCTATTCTTTGAATTTAGGACAGACACACATAACCTCACGAGTTGAACGTACCCCAAGAATACGAGGACCTTCGGTTGAGAAACGCCGACTTAATGCAATAAAGAGGAATCGTAATAGATGTAACGGCAATAATCGAAAATGAAATTATAATGTACAGAAGTAGTGTATAAATAAAGAAGGAAGAGGTTTTGGCCGCACGTATAAAGGCGTACTTAATTTTGTTCACCGACCTGAAATAAAACGGAGAAGCGAAGATTCTACCTTTTTGCGAACGCAGGCTTTTGTTTTTACACTGTGCACGCTACAATTTGAAACACTAGTATATCGAGTCAATATGTTTCAAAAAATTTTAACGATCAAACGAACTAAAATATCACCACGCTCGAGATATACAGTGAAACCTCGTTTATCCGAAGTAATGTGGGGAGGAGGTATCTCGGAAAAGCGAAAACTCGGATAACACGAAGGTAATAAAGAAATAGAAAATTTTAATCATTTTTTAGGTACATACTTGAAATGGTAGAATGAAATTTTATCACAAAAGTGTATAAATAAAATTGTTGTACAAATAAGCAACAAACGTGTACGTAGTGGCTTAATTCTTTTTATCCGAGTTTTCGGTATTATCCGAGCGTACACCTTGGTTAATGCAAAGTGTTCGGATAAGTCCGTTGCCTCGGCTAACGTACAGACTTGGTCGATAGAAGGGCGCATAAACGAGGTTTCACTGTATTTTTTAAAATAATAATAATAATAAGCTTTTATTTTAAGAAACTGTAAAGTACAGTATTAAAAATGTCAGGTGAATGAACATTACAGTAAATATTCATTTAAATTATAAAAAGCGTTTTCCAGCAAATATATTTTCAGAGAATCTCTGAAATGCTTTACATCTGTAGCTAATTTTATATGTGCAGGCATATTATTAAAAATAGTTACCCCAAGATGCGCTGGGGATCTTTTGCTCAAATTTAAATGACTATAAATAACTATAAGTGCTTTTTTGGCGTGTATTGATGTGAATATCAGAACCTAATTCATATTTATCTTTATTTGTTAAAGTTGGTATATATAGCTAATTCAAAAATGTAAGATGATGTTAAAGTAAATATTTTGAATTTGTTGAAGAGTTCCCTACAGGAGGTAAAATGTGTCACCCCGCCAATGTATTTGAGTTTCTAAATTAAGAACAATAAAGACAGTTAAGGCTGCTTCACACGTTTGATTTCGCTGCTAGATCCCAAGATTAAATTAAATTAAATAATATTCATGTTACAAACTTACGTTAATAAATATGTTGAATAAAATAATAATAAACGCGGTAATATAAGCCTATGTCCATCTTTTAAATATTGGTGAACATTTTTTTGAAATCAGATTAGTAGTTTCAGAGATAACCTCTTATACATCCAAACTTACGAATTTTATGTCTTTATAAAAAATAGTATAGATGACAAAGTCGAAACTGATATTAGCATGAGAGAAGTCATAGATAAGTTTTCTAAAATTAAACGGAATTTCTTTTGGCGTCTTCTACTGTACCTGTGGTCGTATTTAGTAGCTCCTCGGGTAGAAGTTCGTTTGCAGTCCCACATACACACACAAAGTAATTTCCAACCGCAAATGCACATGAACAATTTAATAAATCCCATTAAGTTTCTTCCTTGTCCTTCTTTTTCTTTAATCCAGCATGCAGTTATGTATCCCGTTATTAAACACCTTAGCTTTCACCTTACAAATGTCTACAGAGCACACGAAAAACTGAATACTGTGTCTCCAGGCGCGGAGTGTTTTATTCGAATTTAATTATTCGTTGTCATTTTTAGATTCTAGCGTATTTTTCAAAAAATAAGGTTCTCATTTCAATGGGGATTCACAAATTAAATGGAGTTAAATAATTATTTAAGTACCTCTTTCAGTGTTTAGAAATGGACCAGCAACGCTAACTTCACATTTGTTGTCAAGACTTCTAACAACATGATGTTTCAGTTGCTGAAAGTAGACATTTTAACGAAGTAAACCCCATACTATGATTTTTGAAAATCTGAAATTTTTACATTACTTTTTAGATTGAAGTTAGGGGTGATTTTTCGGTTTTTTGTTAATATTACATTGGTAAATTAATTTTTTTATTCGAAAAAATTACAGCTTATTTAAGACATAAAGGTAAGTCTCATGAAAATTTCATTAAAAAAAACATTTTTATCGGAGAAAAAAATTAAAAACGAAGAACATGGTTTTTTCGATATTTCTCTGAATCTTTGAAGTTATGTGAAAAAATTGTATTCATAAAAGTTGTAGATCCTTTTAATACCTACAACATTGCCATATAATATTTTTCGATTGGAGGTCAACTTTCGCCGGAAATAGCGAAAAACCGCGTTTGACCCCTAAAACGCGCCCCCCGCAGCCCCCGGCCTTTTACGCATTTGAATTTTTGGTTTCTGTATTTCTGACGGCAGTTTCTTCCCTTCCTCATCATTCTAGACGCTGATGACCTGAGCTGTTGAGCGTCTATAATTTACAATCTCTCTCTCTCCTCATCATTCGTTTTCTGTTATTAATTTTTTCCTAGTCAAAAGTTAACTTCCTTAGTCTATATATTGAATTGGTAACATCAACTTCTCATGTTTTACTGAGTTTTACTAAGTTTACTTAGTTACTTAGTTTTCAATAGTGCAAAAAAGAGTTATTTTCACAACCGTTATAGACATGAAAAGCAGTTATTTTATAGGAGGTTGGGCAAAAACACCAATTTATAAGTTCGTCTTGAAAAAAAAAATAGCTTCTTTGGATATTTGTGTGACATAACTAATATTTCAAGTAACTAGTGTTGAATTATTGATTTTTATTAAGGCAGTTAATAATTAATAGAAACTTTCTCTGCTGCTTACGTCAACAAAGTACTAAGAGATTCGTTAAAATCAAACAATTTCTCAAAGAAAACAAAGTTAAATACTGTCTCATGTTTTGTTTCAGAATTACGGCGTCCAGATCTCAGATGTGCGTGCAACAAGCAAAGCAATCATTAAAGATAATCCAGATAAATTGAAAATCCGGATAAATGTATCCAGATAATCAGGATTCCACTTGTGTAGTTCGTTTTGGGATGTGTAGTTATGTATGTTTGTACAGTGTGTCCACGCACTGCTCAAGTTTAGCCTCCGATGTACAGCCGAAAAATATCAATTCTTTTTATTTGTTTTTAGTCGAAAGATTATAGATTTGAATTCTCCAAACAGTAAAATAAATGTACGGACAAAGAGAGATGAATGATTATAGACGCTCGACAATTGAAACCATTAGCCCCATTCGCACACGGGTCGATTTTTTTGTAATTTGAGTTTCAAACCCGTTCAGGAAGCGATCGTTCGGTGACCTTTCATACGTTAGAGAACGGAGAGTCGCACATGAGTCGACAGAAACACGACCGATTTGGAACTAGTTTCAAACTGGTTGTATGCGATCGTGTTTGCAGGTCGAGAAGCAATTTCATTTCCATGGTTACATGTTGTTGCGAAATGTTTCTACTGTAAGGTAGGAGCAATTGTCTTTACCAATTCAAATTCAGTCGAATTCGTGTGCGGACAAAGAACCTCAATCGGTTGCAAACTGATTGCACAATAGTCGTATTCTCTCTCGGTTTGAAACTCAAATTGCAAAACAGTCGACCAACGCGCGACGGGGCTAAGCTAGAAGCAACCCTCCTTACAAATTTAGTTTCAGTTGCACTCGTTTGCGCACAAGGAACCTCAATCGGTTGCAAACTGATTGCACAATAGTCGCACCCTCACTCGGTTTGGAACTCAAATTGCGAAACAGTCGACCAGCGCGCGAAGGGGCTAAGATAGAAGCAACGATCTTTATAAATTAAGTTGCAGTCGCGCTCGCGTGCGCACAAGAAACCTCAATCGGTTGCAAACTGATTGCACAATAGTCGCACCCCCTCTCGGTTTGAAACTTAAATTGCAAAACAGTCGACCAGCGCGCGAAGGGGCTAAGATAGAAGCAGCCATCTTTATAAATTAAGTTGCAGTTGCGCTTGCGTGCGCACAAGAAACCTCAATCGGTTGCAAACTGATTGCACAATAGTCGCATCCTCTCTCGGTTTGAAACTCAAATTACAAAACAGTCTACCAATGCGCAAAGGGGCTAAGATAGAAGCAACCATCTTTCCAAATTAAGTTTCAGTCGCGCTCGTGTGCGGAAAAAGAACCTCGATCGATTGCAAACCGATTGCACAATAGTCGCACCCTCATTCGGTTTGAAACTCAAATTGCAAAACATTCGACAAATGTGCGGTCCTGCCTACCCTTCCTTGTATACTAGTTAACAAAATCAATTGGTTTTTCAATTAGTTGAACGGCAACGATCCACCACTACTAGAATCAGAAAGTTGCAAATGAAGACCTATACGAATAAACAAAAAATCAAACATTCTTGGACATTCTGTACAACACACCTTGGTGTTGCTTCGCTTGTTATTCGTTACCGCTACTAGTACCGACCCAGAAGTATTTAAGTCCTATTTTACTTCTATTTTTCTACAGTTTATTCAAAAATAAAATAGAACGACGACCGAGTTTTATAATTATACCAGAGCTAGTTTGAAATTGTAATGCAAAAATAAGTAATTTTATAACTGCGCGCGTGATAAATAACAAAACCCAGCTTAACATTTTTTCAATTTTTTTCTTCATTTGTTACTTAGTTGCCAGTTTAAAAAACTTGTGATTCAATTTTGATCATCTTCCATATATCCGATCAACTTGAAATTTTGCACACATACATAATTCCGACGATAATATCATTTTTTTAAGAATCTAAAATCCGCTGCACACGAGGCTGGATAAACCGCTAAGTTCCATGCTAGATTTCACTACTAGTTTTCTCAATTGCTATTATGTACTCGCTTCACACGAGACGTCTTTACAAGCTTGCTCTGCAGGTAGATACGGTGCGCGCGCAGTGATTGAACGATAACAAAAGGGCATGCTTATTGTATCTGAACAGAACACACACTATAGCATAGAATTAGTTTCTGGGCGTTTGTTCAAGTCACCCACGTGACAAGATACTGCTTCCTGATTGGTTCTTGCTCATAACCTAGCAGCGGACTTAGCAAGAAAAAGAGCCCCTGTTCTAATTATAAAATCTATTTTGTGAGCTAGCAGGCGCGTCATTTCCAGCTTCGCACCCAGCCTACCGGCCAGCAGAAGTCGAAGCACTGTTTCTGGGTTCGTGTGCAGCGGTCTTAATTTACAAGTTCCTACGTCATCAAACCTGACATAACTGACCCGTCGCTCCCACCATAAATGCACCGTTTCTCACGCCATATACATTTTCGTGTGTCCGTAGGAAACATATTTTCATAAACAGAGTGTCCTGAAATAAATAGATACTAATCTTGAGAATTTATGATCTGATTACTCTATAAATAATCATTTATAAGCAAAAGGGGACTTTTTAGCGGTGAGCTGGAGTTAGAGCGTTTCTCATTATGCTGTTGGCAGCACTTTTTTTTGTACATAACGTATTTTGTATGATTAATGGCCAACGTTATATGGTCCGTCGTGCGGGATATAAAAATTTATTTTTATCTTCCAAGAAAGAAATAAAATATAAATTATTATTACTGTTTCATATTTAATAAGAAAGTACGTATATTTCTCGAATAATGTCGCATATTTACATGAAATGTAACTAGGAATATTTTGTAACCGACATAAAATAAATATAGTATAAAAAAAACTAAAAAACACGCTTTATATCGAACTAAAAAGTAAAAAATATTTTTTTAAAAATAAGGTTAAAACAATAATGAATAAAAAATACTAGTATTATTGTGAAAAAAGCGGGGGACGCTTTGTTCCACATTTTCGTACATCGAGCGCCCCACGCTTTTTTCACAATAATACTAGTATTTTTTATTCATTATTGTTTTAAGCTTATTTTAAAAAAAATATTTTTTACTTTTTAGTTCGATATAAAGCGTGTTTTTTAGTTTTTTTTAAACTATATTTATTTTCCATTTTTTAGTTCGATTTATTGTCAAAAATTTGCCGAAAAAAAAAACATTTTTTTTTCGGCGTGGACGGGATTAGAACCCACGACCCGTGATTCCGAGAGTTGACGTCAGCGAAGACCCGTGCTTTAGACCGCACGGCTAAACACTGTAGTTACATTGCTGGCATATTATACTACTGTAATAAACCACTTGCTGTAGTCCAAACGAGTTTACAAACAAACATACATACTTACATACAAACTTACAAGTGAAACTAATATAAAGCGTGTAAAAATGAGGATCAATTCGACGCGTATCTTTTGTATATATAAAAGGAAACCGTGACTGATGACTGACTGACTGATCTATCAACACACAGCTTAAACCACTGGACGGATTGGGCTGGAATTTAACACACAGATAGTCATTATGACGTAGTATCCGTCAAGAACAGATTTTTAAAAATTCAACCCCTAAAACGGTGTAAAGGGGATTCAACATTTACTTGGAGAAATCACATAAGATAGATGTATCCAATCAAAAATGCGCAACAAATAAATAAACATGTGTTTCATGCTTTTTCAAAAAGAACCCCTTCAGAGGGTGAAAAAATGTAAATGGTTTAAAAATCAACATGGGTGTCATTTTCAAGGTTTGTCAGGAGGTTAATCAAGTGAATGTCATTAATTTTGAAATTTATTAGAGGGCTCTATGTCGAGAAAGGAGTAACTATGCCAAATAATGGGAATGCATCCATGTTTCGTCTCAATCGCGTGCGAAGCCGCGAGTAACGGCTAATAATTAAGACGCCGTTATGTTCTGCAGGAAGACAATAGAACTATCCCATATTTTGATTAAAATCGGTTCCTTAGTTTCATTGATTTTTTTTTGTAGATTTTAAACCGCCATAACTTCTAAACTAAAAGTGTTTGGGCTTGAGCTTAATCGATTCAGTGTACTTTTTTCTATAATTCGCATTAATAATAATTTGAAGCTTATCACAGATATTTGTATATTTTTTAATATAGGTGACCAGTAATTGCTCGTATTCCTCTCGGGAGAAACTTCTCATTGACGGATGGAAACTATGATAAAAAAAATTTTCGCGATTCAGTAATCGTTTTTTCTTCAAATTTTCTAGCGTTTCCGAGGTTTTTTTTTCGTAGATGCGCCATTTAAAATCGATTTTTTTAATTTCCATCCGTCAATACGAAGTTTGACTCTTCTACTTTAAGAATATTTTTTTTTTTGTTCTAGGATGTTCTGGAAAGCGTTGATCGGACCCACCGTTTCTAGACTTTTTTTCATTGTCTCCTGAGATACAGACAGCTGTGCGCATGCGCGTGGAGCGCACGCGTAAAAAAATGGACATATTATGGTAGAAAATAAAAAAAAAATCAATTGTCTATCTGCCTTCCTTTTTCTTTGACACCCGTTCAAAAATGTATGATTTTTTCCGAAAATTCGAGCGAGTACACCCTTAAACTGTATCTGAACCAAATTAAAATGACTGGATTATAACAGAAACGTGAATTTTAAATTAGCGAAAGTTCGACGGTAGATACTTATATGAAGTTTGTTATGGAAGTACCAGCCCAACTGTAATGCAATAGAATCTTAACAAAGAAGTACCAACCAACTTACCTACCCTACAAATGTGACCGGCAACTTATTTAGAGTTCAAATACAAAAGAAGAAGAGAGCGTCGTGTCTGAACAGTTCAACTTAATGAAGTGTAAATCTAAATAGATAAAGTTCGTCTTCATATATGAAAAGCATGACTCGTCGACAGAGGACGAGGGACGAGAGAGACACAAGGATGACACTCCTTTTGACTTTGTAGTTGACGCGATCCGACGGGACAGAACAGAAACATGTCGAAAACATGTCATAGTAGAAGGATGAAATTCTTTATGTTTGTTTATTGAAACCGTATTTATAAAAAAATACACCTACAAAAAAAATGTGATACACATTTTGCGTTAGTACTCTGCAAGCAATGCTTTATCGCTAATAGTTCAAGGCCAAAAAATTGTAAGAATTTTATAAACATTTATTTTAAATCTTTGATTAACGTCTGAAGAGAACTCTTCAAATAAATAAAATTATCGACCTTTTTTTTCAAACTATATATCGATAAACATTATAATTTTTGTCAATATATAGTTTGAAAAAATTGGTCGATAATTTTATTTATTTCAGTAATAGGCCATATTCCACTATTTGTGTTCTGATTATTGTTCTTACGTAACCATAGTGATTACAAAATTTATAAGTACTGTTTGTAATCACTGACGTTTAATATGTTTATTTATGTAGTCACTTTGCTTAGCAGAATAAAAAACTAACAAAAGTGATGATCCCGAGTGCTATTTTGCTAAACACTTGGCAATCACCGTGGTTATCGTTAATAGAATAGGCATGATTAGCTAGTATTTAGGATGCAAATAAGATATAATAATACTAGTTAAGAAATCAGCGTCGGAGAAATAACATTTATACTTTCAAAAAATCTAAAATAAAAAAAACAGCTTATAATGTACAAAAATAAATTTCGTCTCTTCTATAAGTTTAGAAGCCTGAGACACGTTATAAAAGTAAGTGGCTAACGCTTTTAGACATGACATAAAAACATGCATATATTGTTTACTGCATCTTTTACATTTATTTGCTACTTTGTAATTTTGTGTATATTTTGTACATATAATGTATATATGGAGGCTTCTGACAAATTTTTTTCATATTAAAAAGTATTTTGAAAAAAAATTGGTTGTCTGTAAAGTCGGTTTACGGACGATAGTTTTACGTGATAACGTATTCCGTAATACATAACCTAAACCTCCCAAAATTTGGTTTCAATCCACTTATCCTTGGTGTCGGAATGATAAGAAATGTCAAAAGTGACGTTTGCAACTGTCAAAGTATTATGTTCTAATAATAATTAGTTATTCCAATACTTAACTTAGAAGGCGTTGCATTTCACAAAATACTAATGTCAAAAAATTGAATTAAACATTAGAAATGCAGCCGTTTTCATGTTAAGACAAGACATACGTTATCTTCTAATTTCCATGTACGGCAAACAAAGACGACCGACCGCGTCGCGCCATGCATTAGACAACATTGCATTTATACAGCTATTTTTCTATATAAATTTGTATAAAAAAACTGTTTAGGCAAATTCTGTTATACGAAATCTATGTAAAATGTTCTCCTCTTTTGTTTAAGACTGGTTTCAAACCGATCTGATTTAAATTGAGCGAGAAATTAGCAAAAAGCACGCACAGGGTCAGGCGGAACGTTACGCGTTACGCGTTACGAACGTTAGGATTTAGGAACGTTACACTTTTTCATGCATGCAGCCGGTGTTTTATCAATTTATAAGATTGGTGATTCATCAATTTATAAGACGTTATCACGTCAACAAACATTTTTAACCTAGATGTCATGTAATATAGTTCTCCATACAACTAATGTGACTGAAATCGACAAATTAAGTAACCATTAACAAACAAAAGCAACTTGGCGATTCGCGTAACCGATGAAGATCGTTGTTCGTCTTACTGTTGGTACAAAGAAATGTGTTAGTTTTTCATTAGTGTGAACGTAGCAGCAGTTTTTCATCATTACTACCAACTTTCCAGACAATAAATGCACAGATCTGTGTACAGTTAGAGATGTATAATAAATAAGTTTGCTTGAACATCAAGAATAGATCTATGGTTCACCAAACAGTCAAGGATTCAGTGAAAATGAGGAAAAATACCTATAGTTCATTGACATAGAGAAGAGGGACCACGTAACCGATCAGAAAACGTGTATGCAAGAAATTAGGAACTGGTCACCTTTTTTTTCTAATCAATTTTCGAACCAACAGAGCGATTAGAAAAATTCCAGCCAATTGGGCGACGGGACCATTCCAACTTCAAAAATGTTGACATTTGATTATAATAAAGAAAATACAATTTCTGATATCGCGTGAGGTGACGCGGGTAATGGCTAGTATTCAATATGATATTAACTACTCGTTGCCATGGTTACTTACATAATATGTTCCACGTCATGTAAAAATTAATCAAAGCATGCCTAACTAGTTTATTTCTGACAGATCCATAACCCAAAAGAGCGACTGATTTTTTTTTATTTTCAAAATATTTCCGAAACTATAAAGTTTAGAAAAAAAAAATTATAACGAAATTTTTTTGAAAAAATAAATAGAATAATAAAATAACGAAAAGTATCCCATTATGATATAAAAAACACCGTTATAGAATATATCTCTTCTGCGCATTCGCCGATTTTTACCTCTTTTATCTTCCATGTACACGTTCTTGAAGGCTATAGAAGCGATAACTTTACGAGAAACAAATTAATGAGAAGCTCCTTTACTGTCAACTGTATAAAATTTCGTCCCATCAGATATTTGTCTCACTGTAGACTGTCTGAGACAGACTTGCGGCTGCAATATAGCTACTGACACATGGACGTCCGCAGCCATGTTTTCCACTTCTGCGAAATGTTCTTGCATTACAATTCGCGTGTACAGTTCGTGAATTAGATTAACGGAACAATATTATCTGCTCCCGTATCCATTCCCGTTCGTTTGTTTTCCATTTCAAGCTACACTCACACATCTAACGTTGCCGAAATGTGAAAATTTATTTATTGTGGTATTCTGAATGTTTACGTAATTTAATGTCGTGTTCAAACAAATCGCAGGGTGCTTGAAAAGAATTGTGACACGGCACACTGAGACAGATTTTGCGCAATTATGTCAAAAAACAATTTACAACCTGCAGAGTGTTCCGCAATTTCAGGATTCTATAGTGATCTTGGATTTAAAAAAAAGCGAGTGGTCGCCCAGTGGTCTAAGTTCGATCGTAATTCATTAAATTTTTAAGTTAGATGGTATTGAAGTTCTTTTGTCATTATATGGATTTCTATATATAATATTGTGCACGGCCTCTCATTAAAACGAAGAGAACTATGTATGTTTCATCACAATGTGTGCAAATTAACACACTCGAATGGGTCACAAACTCTTTTCTCCTTTCTTATGACGCACGCCATCGACACTACGCGCATTGGTAGAATCAGGTAGCAAAACCCCGAACATTCTAGAAATGGTGGCATAGGATATATAATATACACCGCGCCTGCAGTTGTTAGAACACAGTTGGATAGTGTGTAACCGACACAGTTTAAGACGGTATAGTGTTAACATACAGTGTTCGTTCAGCAGAGATAAATCATTGAGTTCGGATATAAATTTCTAGAGCGCTTAGATAAACATTTCTTGTATATTTTTCGGTCTACCTAGTGACTTTGTATTATTTTTATTACTTAGAAGTTGTTGTTTTGTTTGTTACATTATTTCTATTTCATTTTCATTATATAAGAGAAGTACCTACTTTTACTTTGTGTTTATTTGTTTTTGTTACCTTACCTTTTTTGTAAATAAATATTTTCCACCACAACGAAAAAAACGAAAAAAAGTTTTGTTACGATATAAAAATATGAACAACTGGAAAGTGTAAAATAATAAAGTTTTTTAACGTCGGCGTTTAAAAACCTCTTCTTAAAAAAATTGAGAAATTGTATAAAAATAAATTCGCTTTGCTATCAAGCTAAATCGATTCTGATCATCCGCAACCCGGTCTCTCTTTTAGTTTCAGAGATACCTATAGCCGTGTTAAACTGGTGCTGAGACTTTTTTTAATATAAATTTTTCAAAATATGCAGCCTGAAAAAAGTTCATTTGAATACAAAACGGATCCGCGCCATTCAGCATATTTTTTTTACATTTTTATAAAAAAAACTGCCGGTTTTTGTCTTCAACTCTATTTCAATAACGATACTTTGCAGGAAATGGCCGATTTTGGGATTTTCTGCTTTATAAGCTATATCCTGTTTTATTGTAAAATACACCAAAGGAACATGTGTACAAGGGTTCGCTGTATTAAATCATCCTAAACTGCGAAGAACTTCATACGCAACTATCGAAAAGTCTATTTGGCATTCATTTTATTCGATAAATCTTAATAAAAAAAGTTGTACAACTTAAATTTGAAGTGTTTTTTTTTGGACTATTGTAATATCACTCTATCATATTGTAAATTTTTTAAAAAACATTTTTAACACTTTCAACAAAAATGGTTCGGATTTGTCAAAGTAGCTTTTGAAATGTTTGGACAAACAGTGCTGGATTTAAACATTTTTATGATTTTTTTATTACAGATAGCGGTTCGGCCTGATTTCGCATGAATTTGTAGATTGCCAACGTTTTTTGGTCGACTTACGTTGAAAAATTGATCTCGAAAAGCGCTTTTATTTTAACGCCTATGTACAGGTGCGGCAGCATAACTCCTTTTTTTTAAAATGCGCGCCATTCAGTCGGTTGATGTCGTAGCCGAGCGCTAGTGGCGTCGTTCGAGAGGCAGAACTATAAAGTTTTGTCCCGATACAGTTCAGTCCCCATTATGCGTTGGAACAGTGAGGAGCGTGCGTTTTCCGCTAAGGCCTATTTTTCGAACGGATGTTCTGTGATCGCAACCCAGCGCACCTTTCGGAATCGCTTTAATTTAGCCCCGTTGGCTCCTGTCCCGGACCGAAAATCAATTGTTATTTGGATCACTACGTTCAGACAAACTGCAAGTGCGACAAGACTCCCTCGTCCCATTAGATCACCTGAGAACATTGAGGCAGTGAGAGCTTCAATGTTGCGATCATCACGGCGTTCTGCGCGCAAATATGCGTCTGCCCTTGGACTTTCCGATCGTTCTTTGAGGAGATTTCTTCATGATGATCTCCATTTCGATCCATACAAGATGGCGATTGTGCAGGAACTTTCTGAACGTGACTTCAATTCTCATCTCTATTGTAGGGGCGATTTGGAGTGGCCGACCCGCTCTCCCGATTTTTTTCTATGAGATTTTTTGAAATCCCGTGTTTATGTGAACCGTCCAAGGACCCTATAAGATTTGAAGACCAACATCCAGGAAGAAATTGCCAGGATAACACCTGATATGCTGGCAAGAGTCATGACAAATGCCAGAAATCGGTTTACTCAGTTTATGGAGAACGGGGGACTTCAACTTGATCTTTAAAAATTATAAGTAAAACAAAACTTTAGGTGTGTGCCTACATTATAAAAAACAAATAAAAATTTTCGGATTCATACAATGGCTTTTTTAAGTTTTGAAAAAAGGAAGAAGGTCCATTCTAAATATTGGTGAAAAAATTTTAGAAATCGGATGAGTAGTTTCGGAGATTACCTCCTACATCCAAACTTTACTTCTTTATAATAGCATAGATCAGTGGTTCCCAACCAGTGGTCCGCAGGAGCCAAAATGTGGTCCGCGAACGGTTTCAAATTTCGGGGAAGGGAAAGCGATCGACAACGTCTACAGTCTATATAATTGTCGCTTGCACGAGCCGGTCAGTCGTACAAGGAATATACCTACCTTATTAACTACATGATAAAATTAATTCAGTAAGAATTTTATGAGCATTTGATAAAAAGTCACGTTCCACAGCAGGTTTTATGATTTTATTAATATACCCACGCGAGTTATTTATGATTGGATAGCATATCAAATAATAATAACCCAAAGTTATACACGTGTAAAGAGGGCTTTAGAACTGTTATTATCATTGGGTTTGAGATAATGTATAAACTTCGGTCTGTAGACAAAGTATTCTCTAATTATGTTCCAAGTAAAATGTTCGTATAACTCTGACACTTAAATATTTTCTCGAGTTTCATATTAAAAAAATTTTACAATTTACAAAAAAAAAATATCACACTCACTTAGACTTCTACATAGAATATTATATTAGTTTTTGTCTTATTAAGTTTAAACTTTTCTTCGGTATATTCTTTATACCTGAGCAAATCAAAATTTAAATTAGATTTCTTTTTGTGTCATTTATTGTAAGTGAAATAGAAGATTGCTTTTTTCCGTATACAAAATTAATACAATAATATTTATGATAGAATTATGATTTTCCGTTAAAATTTGAAAACAGTTTTTGAACAAAAGAAAATCAGAGGTGCACCTGTATACATTAGAATTAGCGTGATTTTTTAAAAGCCAAAAAATCCGATTATTGAATAACTAAAATTTCTTTCAGATATTTCTTAAATTTTTTATGCATATACACATTGTCCCATTTTAAAGTAGCCACTCTCATATCTCCGTTATTTTTGAAGATAGAAACAAATTCTTCAAATAAAAGTTGCTCAGTTTGATGGGGGACATAATATGCACACATGAACATCCCGATAGATGGCGCCACTTCAGTGATACGCATATCAAAATTGCTTTTTTAAGTAGAAAGCTATATTTTTTATTAGCCCATTCGATAGAGGAAAAAAAATTCCATAAAAACTGTCTGAGCCATTTTTCGGATTGCGCCGTTTTTATCGTGGTAATAATCGTTTTTTACCGCCGGCATTATCATTACCCAAGACATACCAGGGGGAGGTTGCACGGTCTGATTTATGTCTCAAATGTGTGTTTCATAAAGCAATGAAAATTGACAGTTGGGGTTATCTAACAATTGTTTTTTTTTTCTATCTTCAAAAATAACGGAGATATAAGGGTGGCTACTTTAAAATGGGACAGCCTGTATATTTTTATTCTATTTGGGAATAGTTATATTTATATTAGAAGTATTCCCAGAGTAAAACAAAAACGAAGGCTCGTGTCTTCTAAAATTTAAACCAAATACGTGTGTTCGTACATTTCTACTTAGCGTGAGTACCTACCTACAAAACAGATTATTTTCTCAAGAAGTATTATGTTTGAGTTTAAAAAAATGTATTTTTTGATGGCGCGTTTGGTTGGGAGTAAAATAGTGCAATTGGCGTAACACTTTTATGGGAGGATGCTATACGTTTTTAAAACGCTTGCTTGTGCGTTGAATTAAACATGATTTTAATTGAAGGCGACATCTAGATAACAGAGCGAATTTTACTATCGTATTTTGTTAGATGACAGCGCGTGACGCTTGCTTTGTGTATGCGTTGGATTATAACTTGGCTTTTGATAAAGGCGACTACAAGATGACGGCAAAATTTAGTTACAGGGCGACATTTAGTTACTAGAATTTCGTTAGTTGACAGGACAAAATTTAGTAGATGACAAGGCCAAATTTAGTTACAGGGCGAGATTTATTTACTAGAATTTTGTTCGTTGACAGGGCACTTAAAGAACTCCGCACATGGTTTTGGTCTAGGTATCTATAATCTCGCTAAAAATATTATGTCTAGCTAAAAATTTATTAGCTTTTAGGCTATGTATTCATGGACACTTTTTCTTAATGACCTTTAAGGACGTAGTCCTATGTTCAGGCTCGTTTTCAACCGTTATTTCAGAATGTTTTTTTAATATCAAAATAATGTACGATGTTTTCAATTTTGTTACACCAATATTATAAATTGATAAAACACCGGCTGCATGTTCGAAAAAGTGTAACGTAACGTTCCTAACGTTCCTAACGCGTAACGTTCCTAACGCGTAACGTTCCGCCTGACCCTGTGCGTGCTTTTTGCTAATTTCTCGCTCAATTTAAATCAGATCGGTTTGAAACCAGTCTTAAACGAAAGAGGAGAACATTTTACATAGATTTCGTATAACAGAATTTGCCTAAACAGTTTTTTTATACAAATTTATATAGAAAAATATTTTATACAAATTTATATAGAGAAATAGCTGTATAAATGCAATGTTGTGTAATGCATGGCACGACGCGGTCGGTTGTCTTTGTTTGCCGTACATGGAAATTAGAAGCAAACGTATGTCTTGTCTTAACATGAAAACAGCTGCATTTCTAATGTTTAATTCAATTTTTTGACATTAGTATATTGTGAAATGCAAAGCCTGCTAAGTTAAGTATTGGAATAACTAATTATTATTAGAACATAATACTTTGTAAGTTGCAAACGTCACTTTTGACATTTCTTATCATTCCGACACCAAGGATAAGCGGATTGAAACCAAATTTTGGGAGGTTTAGGTTATGTATTACGGAATACGTTATCACGTAAAACTATCGTCCGTAAACCGACTTTACAGACAACCAATTTTTTTTAAGGAAAGGGAAATCCTTTAATAATGCATGTGTTTATTATTAACAGTTTTTAGTAGGAAACATAATAAATGGTTCGAAGTGAACGTGAAGAAGAAAAAGTTAAAAGATAGTTAATTTTGTTAAGTAGTGATTAAAATGAAAAATTTAACAATTATATTATGTAGCATGATAAGCAGCGATAGCTATCTGCAGACGGTAGCTATTAAGACGATAGCACATACGTTACAGAGTCGGCAAGGTAGGGCAGTTATAACTCACTGTTCAAATTAAAATTAATCTCATTCTTTAAATAACAGTGTTTATAAAAATGTTCTCCTTTTAAAAAGCAATGTTATTGCAAGTTAAGCTTTTCAATTTCTGGGATAGACATAATAGTGCAGGCAAACTAACACATTTAGAAGATAAGAGCAATTTACGTAAAATATGCGAAAAATCCTATTTTTTAGTATTTTTTACTTTTTATTTTCAAGTTTTAATTTTTGAGCATGTTTTTGAATTGTGACTCTAAATTTTCATTATTTTAGCTATAAGTATATGTCAAAACAAGAAAAATAAGCTCAAGATAATTTAATAAGAAAATTGATTTAAACTAAATAAATAATGATGTTAATTTACTATGTGTTTTAGTTTTTAATTTAGAGTCTGGCCCGCTAACACACTCTAAGGCCTAGTTCACATGAAGAGCGTTCAACGCGCGTTGGGCCAACGCGCGTTGAACGCTCTTCATGTGAGCGTGGTCTTAATCTTATAAATGGCCTTTTAGAAAAATCAGTCTGACACCCCTCCTCTACGATGCCTATTGTGAAAATCAGCTCTTGGAGTACCTATGTGCAATACAGTTTCAAATATGCTTTATTATGAGAATGATTGGTTGTTCAGATGTGTCATTGTACGCACTAACTGATAAGTCAACCGCCGCGATAGTTTCGAGTTTACGTTCCGACATTGATATTGTTCGGAAAGTAAATTGTTCTTATAAACACTGTATAATACGCGCCACTGACCTAAAAGGTTCGGAAGTTAGTCACAAACAGCGTCGCAAAGGCACATTTTAGAGCCGTTGATACTCCCACCACCTCCCAGCTACCGGCACGGAACGTGCGCTCGTCGGTGATTGGCCGTGATCGCTCGTTGCCTTTGTCACTTTTCTGCTTTAAAGTACAGTCGAGTACGCTATTGTCAAGTTGTTAGTTTTGTTGAGTTGCGAGTTTGTTGTTCTTCAACAGACTTCACAAGCGCAAGCCCGCATTCGCATCTAACTTCCGAGCCTTTTAGATTCGTGGCTTTCACAATGACTGTGTGTTTCATACAACAACAATTTACAATAGAAAACACTGTGTTATGTTTAATAATAATTACACAATTTATATTTACCTACACTGATATTTTGAGCTTATTTTACTGATTTCGGGACATTTGGAGCATTTATTTATTTTTAAAATATAACTATTTGTTTCTTGTAAGCCGAGAAGCAGTATGTAGCAAGGATCAATATAGCTAATGGGTTTTGTAGGATTGACAGTGAAGTGGGAAGTGTGACGTAACCAAAACAGATGACTGATGAGCAGCAGTAAGTCATCCGTCGTGCTGAAGTCGGGAAGCGTCGACGGTGGCGTGTACCGATTCAGTACTACAACTTCGACGTTCGACGTCGGTATACAACTATTTCAGTGTTAACTATTAGTAACTTCTTGTTGTTAAAAGAATTCATTCAATCACATGGAATTTTTCAAAGGGGTGTCTGATGACGACGTTTCAGGTGCTGTTTCGGAGCGCAGACAGCGCTCGAACGCAAGAAACACACATCAAGGGTGTAGAGAAGAAGGAGTAAAAGGGTTATTAATTACCCCCCCCGGATCATAATAATAAAAAAATAAAACTAAAAATAATACGAATACCTGACTAAGAAATAAAATTTAGAAAGTAAAATTGGTTTGGGAATTAATATTTTGCTTGACACCTTCCTTCGTGAGTATTCTTGCGTGATATTAATAAAACTTAAAAAAATATTGATTTTTTACCCCCCCCCTCAGAAAAAAAAATATCTACGCCCTTAACACACACGAGGTTGGTTGCCAGTGGCTCTTAAACTTCAGCGTTGATTGTGTAACTATTACAATTATTTCCTAACATTGAATATTGGTCAAATATGGAAATTATGAAGTATGCAAATAATATTCAAAATAATAAGTAGTAAAGTAGTAACGGTCTAGAAGATAAATGAAGAAATGTCAGAGCGTGTCCGCTGCAGGGGCAGTTTTTCATCCAAAAGGGAATGTTGCGTCACTGATATAGGTGGGAACTTTATACAGGTGACCAGTATTGCTCGTATTCGTCTCGGGAGAAGATTTGCGATGATTTACCTTCTATCACTTGACGGTCGGAAATGCATCATTTTCGAGAAAGTCTATTTCGGTTTTCATTTTACAAATTTTGGGAGTTAAAAACTAAAAATAAGAAATATTCTCACTTTTTGGTCTGAATTTTTCCATGATCTGATACCTTAGTATTGGCCAACCTTCCTAGAGCTAAAAACCATGAAATTTAGATTTTAAATTAAGATTGTTAAATAAATAAAAAAATAAAATAAAAATTCGTCACAGAAGTGTCATTAGCATAAAAAAATGACCCATTTCCGAGCCCCCAGTATAGAGGTTAATATCATTCCAAATTAGTCATATAGTTTCTTCTCCCGAGACTCGAGAGGGATACAAGCAATTACCGGTCACCTATACTCGTATATTATATTCTTTGATATTACAAGTAGGGTGGCATGTCAGAGCGGGCCTAGGACGGCCTCACAGCTGAATCCACCCCTGACCAGTTTACATATACGATCTCACAATAAGACAACACGTTTCGTTTCGCTCAGATAGATTGAAATGCGAATTATTTTGTTTTGTGTACTAAAATTGAACATTCAGTCAAACTTGTTTTTAATGCTTTTGTTGTTTTCAACTATACAACAACGCACGTGTGTATTTTAACCCTCGTCAAAAGTAACTGTGCAGGCTTTGAAATAATAATTATTCGTAAACGGAAGTTGAAAACGCCATTAGCACTAATTGATATAGACATTCAAGTAAGTATTTACGCTTACTAAAATACATTCGCGCATGCGAGCATGTCGAAGATATGAATTACCAAGTTCGCTCCTAACGGCCATGTTATGACGCAAATTGCAATTTTAAAATTAACCGCGCGTTCTCATAAAATCAAGTTTGTTAGGAGTGGCTTGGATGCAATTGGTCACAAATTTCTGCCGCTGTTATTTCCTAGTCATTTAGCTCTAATATAACAGAACCTAAAAACGAAGCGGCAGAGTTTTTTTTAAATTTTAATCCTTTTTTACCACCTTTGACATTTTTTATTCACTCTATCTTAAAATGGGTCTAGATTCCGCCATTATATGATATACGAAAAAAATGCTCTAAATTGCTTAAATAGCTTATGTACCAAGCGGCGGAAGGTTGGGACGGCTTGGTTTTTTTGCTCATCAGTAAAATAGATGCAATCGAGTAATGTTTACCTTAAAATTTAGCGCTTATTTAATGCTATTTTGGTGCTGCATTCGCGAATTTAATGCACTTTATAGTTCTGACTAACGATAATGCTAACTTTTAATTAAGTTATCATTGCATTGATAGAATATCGTAATAAATATTAACAGATTAAGTACAATCAAAACTCTATACAAGCCAACAAAAAAAATTCAGGAGTGCCTAAGAATGCCAATGATACCAGAGACCTACTGACAACACCGGGTATTTATTGCGTTCCCTGCACATGCGGATCAGTCTATATTGGGACAACAAAACGTACCATAAAGACACGCATAACAGAACACAAGAGAAGTTTTAGATTGGGACACATGAAAAATCTGCAATAGCCGAGCACACGCAGACTCTAGACTTTTTGAAGAAACTAAAGTTATAGACAGAACATCGAGTTACTACCCGCGCATATACAGAGAGGCCATAGAAATACATACAACAAATAATTAATTTCACCCGGAAAGATGAAGGTTTGAATCTAAGTAAAACCTGGACACCAACTCTGTGCAATACCAACTCACTAAATGGAACGACCAATCACAGAAGAGCATACTACGACCGAGCAGAGAACACGAGCACGCTGACCATAAAAAAAGGAAGTACCGCACTTATCTGTGAGCAACCCAGAAGGACACTTCGCCCGCTACCAGATCGCCTTTGATAATGTCTACCGCAGTTGTAGACGACACGTCAGGCAGAAATACCAATGGACCACGGCATACAAGCCCGGAAATCAAGAAGATTTGGACTAAAACTTACTCGATTCCGTCCATTTTACACTGGTAATATTACAGACCTCTCCCTAACTAATGGCAAACGTCAGATCAACGTCAGCTGACGGAGCTGACTGGAACATAGTTTCTTCACCTATGGTATAACCAATTACCGATATGATGCATAAATGTGGGTGCGTATATATATGCTAAGCCCGAAATTTATTACAAACGATAATTTAATAATAGTTTGACATTTCCATTACGATTTCCAAATATATGACGTCAGAGAGGTAGGTTTTTGTTAACTGTTTTCAATGATCTACGAAACCAATTTCAGAAAAATGTATGTGAACTGGTGCAAGTTAAAAAGTAAATCCGAAATTTATTACGCGTATAATAATTCATTTTTAATTAAGACAACACCAAATATGTGAATTTGCACCAAACAAATTTTTATTTAACATACAGTTGTAAAACATGACAAATAAATTATCGTTACCACCCTCGGGTGTATATTTTATAACATACAGAGTGATCTATAAATAGGATAACTGTTTTTCCACTGCGGTACAATGGATAATATGAACTGATCGAGATACCTTTTCATTGTTAAAAATTTTTTATGCGCATGTCTCACATCCGCCATATTTTTCGAGCACTTTTAAACAGGTAAAAAGTGATTGACTTTGATAAAAGTAAATAGATAGTAATTTAATAAAGGCCGCTGCACACGAGGCTGATTTTGCCGCTAGAATCACTGCTGGGACGTGTGCTGGCTGTCGCGCTGCCTGCGAGGATTGAATAACGTCACTGCGAGTTCGAGTGCGTGGTCACAAGATGGATATCAAAAATAAAACCGGGGCTATTTTTTCTGCTAGTTTGTCTGCTTGATTTGAGCAACAATCAATCGGGAAACAGTATCTTGTCACGTGGGCTCATGGACAAACGCCAACAAACAAACATGGCGTCATAGTGTATGCTCTGTTCAGAGACAATAAACGTCCACTTTTGTTAACATTCGAACTCTCACTGCGCGTGCATCAAACCCATCTACAAAGCAAGTTTCAATACACGCATTGTGTGAAGCGAACACTCAAGAGCCGTCACGAAATCCAGCGCCACAGCACGCTTGAAACTTAGCAAGCAAAACCAGACTCGTGTGCAGAGTTTTTAAAGAAGTAGAAAAATATTTTACTACTTTTGAAGATAAACTTTTAACAATCAACGCAGCCCCGGATCTAAGGGGGGGCAAACCGGGGCACCCGCCCCGGGCGGCAGTTTCAGGGGGCGCCAAAATCATGATAGAATATGGTTGAAAACCACACCCAAATCTGTTCTTTTTCCAATTTACTCAATCTGCTTGTTTTCTGATGGTTTCCCGTTCACGAAAAATGCCAACCAATGTATTATATTTGTGGGTTTTTTTAAGTAATTTATCTCAAACGCTGGAGAGAGGGGGCGCCATTATCAAGTTTCTGCTCCGGTTCGAAAAAATCCTAGATCCGGGGCTGAATCGACTTACGACAGGATAGGATAGGATTGTAACCTTTCAACCAGTTTTCATTTACTTCCAGCAGTTTTTCCGATCTTGGAATTTTAACCACCGTCTCCTCTTCTACTGTTTTGTGCACTAATTTTGCATCGTCAACAATATTTTTTATTTTAATAAACACTGGTTTGTTCCGCGAACAAGATCGAATGCGTGGTCCAATTTCGACGAAATTTGGCATGGACGTTATTCTGAATCTAGAATGAGCTACGTTTCTGTTTTGAGATTAAAAAGCTCTTTCTTGGGGTTTTGGGGGATGGTTCAAAAACTCATTCATTACTTTTATGGCAATTGTTATAGAGTGGCCATTATTGACCACGCAAACAAAGCAAGATTAATACTTTTTTTTTTTTTGATTTATTGCATATTATAGACGCTCGACAACTAAAATCGTTAGCGTCTAATTAAATTAAATTAAATCACGTCACGAAGCATCTGTAAGCGGAAATGGGTCAGCTCGTTAGTCGGTATTACGAGTTGTACTTCATTTTGAGTTTGTAATTAAGTGTGTCGCTCGATTTTAATGAAATTTCGCAAGCTTATTTTTTAAAAATGTTTTGAGTGAATATCGATTCTTATTCGAAATTGTATCGTTAATCAGCCTGTATGTTTGGCAATGTATTATTTTTTATTTATTGTTTACGCTAAAAGAGAAATCTATAACGGATACGTGTAAACCATTTGCTTTTATTCAGACGAAACATCGGTTTTCGTTGCGGCATTTTACATAATTTATTGAAGTTACAAAATTCTAAAAAAATACTTGTCGTGTTAAATTCATTTCTAAAGTTTAAAATATAAATATTAATGGCCGTTCTTTCTTGTTTACGCAAACAAAAAAAAAGATTCTCTCACTTTAAATCTCTTGGGACCAAAAATTTTAATGAAACTTAGCGACTTTTTTAACATAACAATGCGACGCGACAATGCTTTCCAAAGCGTTGAATTTTGTCACGTCGTGTTGTAGTCGCTCTAGTGTGAATTATTGCATTTGAAAATATGAACATTTTTGGAACAGCATTTTTCGTTGCGTTGTGCCGCTATGTGAGAATAATTTATTTAGAAAAAATAAAATAAATATTTGTGTACCCCAAACCTTTTTTTTTCTCAAAGTAAGTAATCCTCAAAAGCTAATTTTATTTAGTTTAGTATACAATAAAAATCGAAAATAAAAATAGTAAAAAAAATCCAGCCAATTGGGCGACGGAACCATTCCAATTTTAAAAATGTTGCCATTTTTTATTATAATAAAGAAAATAAAATTTCTGATATCGCGTGAGGTGACGCGGGTAATGGCTAGTATTCAATATTATATTAACTATTCGTTGCCATGGTTACCTACATAGTATGTTCCACGTCATGTAAAAATTAATCAAAGCATGCCGAACTAGTTTGTTTCTGACAGATCCATAAAACAAAAGAGCGGATGATTTTTTTTTATATTCAAAATATTTCTGAAACTATAAAGTTTAGAAAAAAAAAATTTTAACATAACTTTCTTGAAAAAATAAATAGAATAATAAGCCGTCATGAAAAGTATAACATTATTATATAAAAAATACCGTTTTAGCATATATCTCTTCTGCGCATGCGCCGATTTTCCCCAAAAACAATAGGGCTCTTCATATTTGCATACCAAACATCCTTCCAAAATTTGGTTTCAATCCGTTCATCCGTTTGACCTGTATCGTGTTCACAGACAAACAGACTAACAGACGCACAGAGTTTTTCCAAAAATATGTTTTTTGGATTCGGGGGACCTCAAAAGATATTGTAAAATTTTTGAAAAGTGATTTTTGACCTAAACTAGTAGTACCATTCCCCACTTGTGGGTTGGAATGGTAAAAAATTAGCAGCTTGCCAAATGCAACTTTAAGTTACAAAGCCTATGTACACTCTACGAACACTGCAACTTTCAGTTACCAGCAGCGTCACTTAGTTACTATTCCAGTTACTAATAAATCTCAGTTAGATATCGCCGTCAAAAAAAGCCATGTTACAATCCAACGCATACACACCGCAAGCGTCATGCGCTGTCATCTAACGAAATACTAGTAACTAAATTTAAATGTCGCCTTTAACTAAAGCCAACGCAATGTCCTCCCATAAAAGTGTCGCGCCAATTGCACGGTTTTACTCCCAATTAAACGCGCCATTAGATGTTTTACATCAAAAAGTTTAATGGAAATGTAAGTAAAATGACATAAGCAATAAAGTACAACACATGGGGCTCCGTTTGCAGTTATTTAAGAAGCGCATATTAAGAGAAAATAACTTAATCGATTTCAATTAAACTTATATTTCGTTTGTTGTATAGTTGTATTACCTCGTATTGCCGAATTTCATGTTTCTAGGAATTAACACGTTGGCTGCCACCTGTATCTTTAGCGAAACACCCGGTGTGCTTTGTGTAGGCCGCGTGTATCGATAGAGATACACCGAGTAGGTCTCTGTTCCGAACACTGGTGTATCGTTAGCGCTCACTTTTATATTGGTTTAATAGTGGATATAGCTTCTCTTGGCCTGTACGAACATAATGACATACAGAATTTTGGCCTGAGAAAAGGGATTATAAGTAAAAACAAGGTATTTTTATGCTATACAAAGGAACGTATATAAAACAAAATAAACACTAAAACGCAATAAAAAACGTTCATTATTTATTGAATAACTGCATAAAAATGAAAAGCAAATATAAATCAAAATGTAAAATAAAGAAATGTGATTCCTAAGAAAAAACTTAATATCATAAAAATATTTACGATAAATGAAAACAGAAAAAAATAAAAAATAGTAAAATGTTAAAATACGGGGCGCTACCTCGTCATCTGTGAGATATTTTTTGGCCATTTTCACAATAAAAAAAGTTCACAAATTAGTATTATTGTCTTAGAACACTTATACGAACACTTTGGGTTTTTACTGTGCTATCTGAATCAAAAGAAAGAATTGCAAAAATTAGTGTATCTCCAGGTACACACCCAAGCCGCGTGTATCGCTAAAGATACACCGTCAAAAAAACTAAAAAAAAATGCAATAAAACACAATTACATACCATATTGATTACTTTTATAACATTTTAACAACATATTTGTCAACAAACACTCTTGGCCTGAGGTGACCAAATGTCGAAAACTGGTTGGCAGTCAACGTGTTAAAGTTTCCAAATGCAACCGAAGGACACACAAATTGCAAAAGTGCCGGTAGATTTCACTGTTATTTTAAAAGACGAGTTTATTTCGACAGTTAATTCACTGTTAATTTTATATTATGACGAGCAAATTTACTTCTTTTATAGTATAATATTCCGAAACGTCTCGAAATGTATTGACACAGCTATAAAATACAACACGTTATGGATGGAAAAATACATATAATATGCATTTTATTGGCGATGTTAAAAAACATTTATCACATAGCAAACCGGTTTACGACGAATAAACATAGAAGTATCCTTAGAATCCTTTACATTCCTCAGAGCTACCATAGCTCTGTGCAATAGAAATCGATACACATAGTCCATGTGTACATTCGTGGTTGAAGTTATTTTATTGGATCGTTGTTGCGGTGAGAAAAGATCAAAGTAGAAATAAAGTCAAATGAATGCTCTCTAAAATTCATATTCCGTTATTTAAGGTGAAAATTAGGCTTATCTTGGTCTAGAATGTAGGTACTCGGTGAGTCGATTCTGTGGAAGATTACTTTCAACATTTTTTTTGCACATTTTCCACGAAAATTTCGACAGGAGATATTGTTACGATGTAGGAAGGTTTTGGTTGAGGATCATAAATAAGCTTTACCAATGTTACGCTAGAGGCCAACGTTTCGAAAAATTTATTTTTATCTTCAAAGAACCATGCTCAAACAATAAGTTTTTTCCAAGTCTTCTTATTTTCCGGGCTTGTATGCTTTGGTTCATTGGTATTACTACCTGACGTTTCGTCTACAACTGCGGTTGAGTTTGACTCTAAGTAAAATCTGGACACCAGCACTGTGCAATACCAACCCACTAAATGGAACGTCCAATCACAGAAGAGCATACTACGACCGAGTAGACAACACGAGCACGTTGACTATAAAAGACGGAAGTACCTTACTTGTCGACACACTTACCTGTGAGCAGCCTAGAAGGATACTTCGCCCGCTACCACATCGCCTTTGATAATGTCTACCGTAGTTGTAGATGAAACTTCAGGTTGTAATACCAATGGACCACGGCATACAAGCCCGGACCCAAGAAGATTTGGATCAACACCGGCCGTGAAAGCCTACACACTTGAATAAGTTTTTTAAATAGACCTAGGTACTATATATTAGTGAAAATCCTATTACATACCTCAAGCTGGTCAAAAGGTGGTAAATTGTTCTAACAACATACATGATCATATTATTATGAGTTTAAACATCTTATTAGTGTATTTGCCATAAGGCACTTTCACTATTGGCGTCGGTCGGATGGCGGGACCTAGGGGTCGGACCAAAATTTCTCGACGTTTCATAACTTTCTAAGAAGTTTGGCACCATTTTTGGAAATGTTTATATATATATGTATATATATATATATTTATATATATATATATATATATATATATATATATATATGTGCGGGCTATAACTTTCGAAGGAGTTAATTGATTTTAACGAAATTTGGACCACATGTTGAAATCCATCACCGCACGAAGCCTATTTAAAATGGGCCCAATCGGGCCATGTTAAGGGTGGTATTTAGGGGTTGAAAAAAGTTTTCGGGCCCAAAAATACCGAAAAAAATTTCGGAACCGTTTCAAATTTGAAATTTAACCCTTCAGTAATTATTAAAATGTGCTGCTAAAATTTTAATAAAATCGGCCCGACAGTACCGGACTTACAAATTTTATGAAAACACAAGTTTCTGATATGGATTTTACATACTGAAGAGTGTATATAATTTGGTACAGATGTTGAATTGATATGTAGTATTGAAATTAAGTAAAAAAATGTTTTAAGGGTTGTATTAAGGGATAATTTTTTTTATTTTGTCCAAAAACAAAGTTAAGTTCATATAATAGAGCCACACTGCTTATAAAAGCAAATACACTATATGTCGGCAGGGTTTCGCACTGCGACCCGGAGTTTTTAGTGTATTTGCCATAAGGCACTTACACTATTGGCGTCGGTCGGATGGCGGGACCTAGGGGTCGGACCAAAATTTCTCGACGTTTCATAACTTTCTAAGAAGTTTGGCACCATTTTTGGAAATATATATGTGCGGGCTATAACTTTCGAAGGAGTTAATTAATTTTAACGAAATTTGGACCACATGTTGAAATCCATCACCGCACGAAGCCTATTTAAAATGGGCCCAATCGGGCCATGTTAAGGGTGGTATTTAGGGGTTGAAAAAAGTTTTCGGGCCCAAAAATACCGAAAAAATTTTCGGAACAGTTTCAAATTTAAAATTTAACCCTTTAGTAATTATTAAAATGTGCTGCTAAAATTTTAATAAAATCGGCCCGACAGGACCGGACTTACAAATTTTATGAAAACACAAGTTTCTGATATGGATTTTACATACTGAAGAGTGTATATAATTTGGTACAGATGTTGAATTGATATGTAGTATTGAAATTAAGTAAAAAAATGTTTTAAGGGTTGTATTAAGGGGTAATTTTTTTTATTTTGTCCAAAAACAAAGTTAAGTTCATATAATAGAGCCACACTGCTTATAAAAGCAAATACACTATATGTCGGCAGGGTTTCGCACTGCGACCCGGAGTTTTTATAAAAAAACATTGTTTGAGCAAGGTTCTTTGTACAATACAACTGTTAGATACAATATGATCTAAATTATATAAATGTTCGTAGGCCCTGAAGATGAAAATAAATTTTTCGATACGTTGGCCACTAGCGTAACATTGGTAAAATCCGAATTTTGAAAGTTAAAAATTAAAAAAATAAATATTTTCACTTTTTAGCCTGAATTTTTCCATGGTATAATAGCTTACTAATTAGTCAACCTTCCTAAAGCTAAAAACCACGAAATTTACTATTAGAGTTTATGTTGTGTGTTAAAACTTACAATAAATAAAAAAAAATAAAATAAAAATTCTTCACAGACGTATAAAAAAATGGCGCATTTCCGACCCCCAAGAGATAAGGTTAAATAATTCCCAATTAGTCATAGTTTTTTCTCCCGAGAGAAATACGAGCAATTACCGGTCACCTATATATTTTGGAACGAACATTTTAGCTTTGCATGAGATGTGTTTGTTTTAAGTTTAGTTTAATTTAACTGATTAAAAAGTTGATGGAATTATCGACATAATTAAAAGACAAATGAAGATGAGAAAGACTATGAAACCAACAGAGTCAAGAATAGACCATGTTATTAACTCCTGATTGTACATGTAATGTATGGAGGATACAAAGTTTCAATAGGTGACTTCGTATAAAGTTTTGAATTCTGGAATATTTTAACTTTACTAGTAAAATATAAAAGCTTGCACTTCGGTGTCCATTCAGCCAAAGCTAACACAAGATTCACAATCTTCGATTCAAGTTATTTCTTACCGAGTTTGCATTTCACATTATACTAAATTAATGCGAACAAATAAAATTTGAATAAGAATTGGTATTTATTTAGCACAAAATCTCTATTCATAAGATGTTTTTGATCACGCTTTTATTTAAAAAATGACACGTTCATACAACTTAGTTTTCATCATGGATATTTTACCATTCCAAGTTCCAACCCACAAGTGGGGAATGGTACTAGTTTAGGTCAAAAATCACTTTTAAAAAATTTTAGAATATCTTTCCGTTTTGAGGTCCCCCAAATCCAAAAAACATATTTTTGGAAAAATTCTGTGCGTCTCTTAGTCTGTTAAGGCCGCTGCTCACGAAGCTAGAAACGCTTCTAGGAGTTCTGCTAGCCGGTAGGCTGGGTACGAAGCTGGAAATGACGTCACTGCGGGCTGCCTTGCTAGCTCAGAAGATAGGTTTTAAAATTAGAACAGGGGCTATTTTCCCTGCTAGATTTGTTGCTAGGTATGAGCAAGAACCAATCAGGAAGCAGTATCTTCACGTGGGCACTTGAACAAACGCCCACATGGCGTCATTCTGCCAGACAAAAGACACGTTTTGCTCTGTGTTTAATGCTTATATTCGAACTGTCACTGCGCGCGCACCAGATCTGTCCACAAAACACGCTTGTAAAATAGTCTCGTGTGAAGCGAGCACTAAACAGCAATCAAGAAGCGCTAGAAAACTAGTAGGCAAATCTAGCAAGGAATCTAGCAGCGTTTCTAGCCTCGTGTGCAGCGGCCTTTAGTCTGTGAACACGATGCAGGTCAAACGGATGATCGTTATCACAGTTTTAATTTTCAAATAAAAGCGTGTTATAACCATCTTTATTCTCTCTCTTGCTATTAAAATGTTTGTTATTTGAAAATTAAGACTGTGATTAGTACATATAAAACTGCTTATTTCTAATCGGAATAAAATTATTTTTAACTTTTTAGTTTTTTTTTATTAACAATTAATAAAACCTAACAAGTTTTTAGTGTGATTTATTAAAAGTGCGATTTGCAACCGGGCGAAAGCCGGACCGGTCAGTTAGTTATTATACTATTGTATTGTCATCGGAACTACATCCGTATGCAAAATTTCAGCTCAATCGGAAACCGGGAAGTGGGTCATATTTAATTTGCAAGTTTTGATTTCAGACAGACAGACAAAGTTTGTAATGATCACAATCTTAAGGTCACTGTCAGATATTGTTTTTTTAACAACGCTTTCTGTAATCCAGCGTCAGTTTGATAACCGTTGCGTTATTATTATTATTTTCGTTCACCTACAGGCGATTTCAACCAGAACATAAACAATTAGTATATATATTTGTGGTTGCATAACAGTGGTCTGGCCAGTGCAGTTGGCCACCACTTACACTGGAATTGCTGCACTGGAAGTACTTGCACAACACTAGATCAAAACAGTGTTGACTTCAGTATTCTATTCACGTATAACAGAATCTTTGTCTGTTACACCAATTACAACAAACTGTAGCCAAACCGTACTCAGAATTGTGTTCGTTGTAATCATTATAGTTTTGTTCGAGTCGCTTTGTTCATTGAACTACTATAAATCGTTGCGTTGGCTTTAACAAATTGGTAAAATTGTAGGAATTTGAGAAACATTAAACCAATTTATATATTTTTTTAAGTAAAACTTCTTTTGGCTCGACAGGGTAGAAATATACATATACCGTATACCAGTGGTTTCCAAACTTGATGTTACTACGCCTCCCTTAAAAATATTTAATCATTTGGCGCCTCCCCTGAAGATATCATAAAATAAAAACTTTTTACTGTTATAAAATATAAAATTGATTCATACAAACTAATGGAAAACGATATTTTATTATTGTTTTTAATGAGATGTATGTGCTTGTCTATTATTTTTTACATAGAAAACTTTAGCAGTAATTTGGAAAATTGTTCACTGTGACTAATTTTCGCGGCTCCCTTTAGACCACTCCGCGCCTCCCAGTTTGGAAAACGCTGCTACTATGAAAGTCGACTACAGAAACTAAAATGGCAACGAAGTAGAACGGCTGCTTCGTAACCTAAAGGTTGTAGGTTAGATCCCTGCGGCCGGATCCATTTTTTTTTTAAACCGGCTATAGATACAAAAGTGGCGGCAAAGTAGAATGGCTGCCCCGTAACTTAAAGGCCGTAGGTTCGATTCCTGCAACCGGGGTCATATTTTTTGTGTGTGTTTTTTTTTTAATTATACCAATTTCACTTCTGGAGTGTGTATAGTGCAAAATAGACAGTTCCCTTTTTCAGTGACAAATGGCCTATACTGTCACCAATCGCCAAGGCTACTACAAAAAGGGGATCGAAAATAATAAAATGCGTTCAGGCTGGTAGTTATATCATAAATCACAATCAAGGCGATCGGTAGATGGCCGAATACGTGAGACAAACGATCTACTAATAGCTTTATTTAACGTAATTCAAAGGCAGTTTGGTTTTTCATTTTTATACTAAGAGATTGCGTTAATATATTATTAAACGAGCTTTTTCTCGGAAACGGATCTAACGCTTTGGATGAAATTAAATGAAAATAGGTCTCGGGGGGTAAAAAATTTAGATTAATAATTCCTTGAGACCCAAATGTCAGCGAGCCTGAGAGACACAAAATGATAAAAATTGATAATATTTTGATCTAAGTTTCCCTATAATCTGTAGGTACATCTAAGTCGTAATTTCGTTAAAAACTGACAATTACAAAGTTTCTTTTTATCGAGAATTAAAAAGTAACCTTGAGTAAAAATCTTTCGTACTTTGTGTTGTTATTTATGATCACCGAACACGCTGTAAAATATGGAAAACGTTTTACAAAAAAAGGTGTAAGAAGTGTAGTGTAACTACACTAGGAATACACTTGGTGTAGTTTCAACAAAGCTAGAGCTTTTTAGTGCATCGGAAGTTACACAATAGTTCATTTTAATCCCATTCTTTTTCCACGCTTCTTTCTTGAACATAATGAAATGCCAAGGGAGAGAAATTAGGAAAATTTACGATAGTCTATTAGTGCTTTCCATTTATTCGCTTTAAAAGCTTGTGGCCATACATGCATCTTTTATGAACTTGGTAAATGTTCAAAAAATTAAATTTTGAATAATGAGAGAAATTGTGCAAAAAAGTGTGGGAAACAAACAAAAGAAAGAAAGAAACAGGTCTTCACCTTTTGCATATTGAGATTTTCCGACTTGTTTTCCTCATAATAGTTACGAGCTCCTGCCCTGTACGCGGGGCTTACTTCGTCACGTGTACAATGTAAACACGTCTGTTCTTCTACTTCTCTACAATCCGCCCTGTTTTATTACAAATTGTTATGTTTTATGACTGCAAAGGTCTACATTGTACACTTTATACATTTACACATAGAACACATGTATTTCGGATACATACCAACTGTTCGACAGTTTTCGATATTATCTACCGATGATGGTACTTTGTTTTCAAAACGTGCCAGTTTTGATGTGCAAACATTTTTTACTATAAAATTATTTTTTGCTCTCCAACCTATAAAAAATGTCTGCTTTGAGTGCGTGTAGTGACCACTTGTGCGTTACTTCTCCTTGGCGACTCACAGGTAAGTGTATCGACGACTGGTGTCTAAGCCTGAGTGTGTTTTCTGCTCGGTCGTAGTTCTTACTTTCTATACGACCGAGTCGTCGATACACTAAAGTTAGCCACAGACGTCGTTCTTTTTTGGCAGTTTTAACCGCACGGGTAAAACTGTACGGGTAAACACGAACAACGACCATATCCACACACTAGGCGTTGTTCCGTTCAGTTTTTCTGAAGTCGTGGCATCATCTGCTCTACTTTGATGGATCCTACGACAACGTTAGCAGTTGCAGCCGCAGTGGCTCATCAGTCCCCGAACCAGATTTCTTTGATTGCATTGTTTTTTTTCACTCCTTTCGGAAGCAACCACGTAGAGAGTCGATTTTCTTTTTAACAGATTCTTTCGTTGCGGAATTATCTACTTTTTGTAAGTTTATTATCATGTCTTCTATCAATTCTATGAACTTAATTATAAATTCAAATCTTAGATTAACGTCTGAATAGAGCTTCAAATAATAAAATAAAAAAAAATTAAAAATTAAAAAATTCTGTCTCAATTCTATTCTAAAATAAGTAGATACTAATTCATGTTTATATATTTTTTTTAAACGGATAACGGCCCGATTTTTATGACGGGCGACGGGCCGACGCGCAGTGTTCAATAGGTTAGTGTGGGTGTTTGTTATAACGCGACGGGCATGTAACCGTTGCAACAAAACTCAACGGATACCAGCACGTCGCCCCTCGGCGCGACGGCGGCAGGGGACCACGTCATTTCATAGAAGTCTGTTGACGACGACAGATGTGCGCGCACGTTTTTACCTATTTACCTACCTACCTACCTTGTTCTGCTCATTGTGAATATGAAGTCGCCGAGGAGGACACTTCGCTCGCTGCCACATCGTCTTTGATAATGTCTACCGCAGTTATAGACGAAACGTCTGATAGAAATACTAATGCCCACGGCGTACACGTCCGGAAACTAAGAATTGGAACAATGCCGACCGTGAAAGCTTACACATTTTTATGAGATTGATTCAATTATTTGCTATCAGACAAAAAGGCGTTTTGATAAATCGAAACAGGAAGTACAATACGAAAAAAATTGACAAGAAAATATTATTATATCAGTCATATTGATTTACAGCGGAACATTCTGAGGCCACTGCTTTAATGGAATCAATCTGTTTCTTTTTGTTACAATAGTGTCCAAGTTTATAGCAAGGAAAGCAAACCGTGACGATATAAAAAGACAGAGAGAAATTTAGTAGTAATCAATTGGCTTAGACTATGAGTATCGAGTATTTTTAACACTCTTTTATTAACTACATCTGTATGTATCTATCTATATAATGGAATCTTTCAAATAAATTCCCACTCACTTCTAGACGTCTGAATAACTTTAAGTACCTATGACAATACAATAATTTATATAAATACTAACGACCCGGTTCGGCTTCGGCCGAATTTGTAGCTTGTCGCCGTTTTTTCGTCGACTTGAGTAACAAAATTGGTCTCCACGAAAAGCGCTTTTATTTAAACGCGATAATATATAGTCAGTATCCATCTTGAAGGTCCATTCTAAATATTGGTGAAAAAAATGTTGAAATCGGATGAGTAGTTTCGGAGATTGCCTCCTCCATTCAAACTTACAAACTTTACCGTCCCGTAGATTCACAGGGGTGCGATAAATATAATTATAATTATAATTATGAAAAATGATAATGATAATTATGAGGAATTTTTAAGGGACACTTTTTAAAAAATGTACTTATGTAATCTATGTTTTACTAATGTATTTTATTCTTTGACGAATCCACATGCACGCGTGCATCACGGATCGAAATAAATTTGATTTGATTTGTATTTCGATTTGCGGCCCGGCGTCTGAACTAATAGCTTTGTGCAAATTGCAATTTCTAACAGATGTCGCTATTTGGTATTAAAGCAGTTTTGTTCGTTTGCTTCTGAACTAATATTAGTTCTGATAGAATTTACTCAAAGTTATAGCTTTGAGTAAATTCTATCAGATGTCGTTACGAGTTACTAAAACAGGTATTTTGAGAAAATAGCGTAATTGTGTACAAAATATTTAATGAAAACTATCCTATAGCGTAAGTTTCACTAAGCAAGACACATTTACAAAATTTCTTTAAAATCTGTTCAGTGGTTACGGAGATAAGCGCGCCAAAATTGTGACTCGGAAATTTTATATATACATATAAATAAAAATAACTTAAATAAGAATAGTTATTTGAGTTTTGGATTTTAGGAAAAAAATGTTTTATAGTAATGTGGACCAAAAATTAAAAATTTATTTTTAAATATAAAATTTTTTGTTCAACAGCGATAGGAGGTCCCCCACAATTCCTTCCTGTCACTGTTAAATAAAATCTTTATACGCAAAAATTATTTTTTACTTTTCAGTTCACATTGCTATAAAAGTGTTTTTTTTTTAAATATATTAGTGGGAGAGTTCTCTTTGAATAATGAGTTACAATGAAATTTAAAATCATAACTTTTTTGTTTGATGGTCGATTAAAACATTTAAGTGAAATGGCGGGTAAAACAGTCAAATTCTAATTTGTCAATTATTACCTATTTATTTAAGGGGTTACATATACCTGACCGCTATGTAAAATGTATATTTTTGAAAAACGTATTTTAGCAGTAAGTAAATAAAAAATATGAAAAATTGTCGATTATAAGTCTTTATTGACTTTTATGTTTAAAAAATAAATAAACATAAAAAAACGTTTTTTCTATAGGTAATATTAACATTTTTTTCATGGGATTTAATGGGCCACTGATGGCCTATGGTCTTTTATATTTTTTATGTTACTTGAGCGCCTTCTCAAGAGGACCCAGAACTGTTCAGGACTTGGTTTAAATGTCGAGTAGACACAATGATTCCTTATAGATCTGAGTGCATCTGAATTTTTTTTGCCTCCAATTTTATCTATTTAGGTACTAGCGGTCCCGCCCGGTTTCAGCCGGATGCAAAAGAACGAATGGAGGGCGGGACATGAGTACACACATTCATCTTAGTTTACCGAGATGAATGTTGTGTCCAAACTTCATGATCATCGGAGTTACCGTTCAAAAGTTTTTGTAGGACGGACAAATTTTGAGTTAAATTTTGCAACATTTTTCATTAATGCTCCGCTTCTATTGATAATAGCGTGATATTATATAGCCTATAGCCTTCCTCGATAAATGGGCTATCCAACATTTTTCAATTCGAACCAGTAGTTCCTGAGATTAGCGCGTTTAAACAAACAAACTCTTCAGCTTTATATATTAGTATAGATTCGTTTTGTTAGACCCAGACGCCCTTGAAAATATGCCGCCCTGGTATTGATTTAAGCAAATGGTTTACAAACGGGCTGTTTTACCCGCTATTAATTTACTTATTATAAATTAAAAAAAAAACTGCATTTAGTACACATAAATGGAAAAAGATAAATGATGTAGATAAATATAGAGTTTTGCGTATAATAACTTAATTGAAGATTACATCCGGTTTGAAATAAATCGAACTCACGCTAATTACCCATATATAAATGACACCTTTTCATTTCAATTCAGTGTTCGAAAAAATAACGTCAGATATACCTACGTCGAAATGTGGTCACCTGTGATAGGAATTGTTTTTGTGGTTTGTTTAATTTTTCGATAATTTTATTTTATCATTTTTATTATATTATAAGCGCTTTCGACCTAAGTCATCATCAGATAAAATTATTTCTCACACAATGAATGTATAATTTGATACATCTTAATGTAAGTAATACAAAGGATCCAATTATTGATTTAGAATGCAGTGGAGTATATTGCCTACAATGCTCGTGTGGAGCAAAATATGTTGGTCAAACGGGAAGGAAGTTTAAAATTAGAATTAATGAACATATTAATGACATTAAAAATGTCAATAATCATAAATCAAGTTTTGCTTATCATATAACTGAGAGAGAACATTCGTATGATTGTAGTAACTTCTTCAAAATTTTACATAAAACACAAAAAGGTCTAATTCTGAATGAATTAGAAAAATTTGAAATAATTAAAAACAATATTTCTTTAAATACAGAAAATAATTTAAATTTAATTTTAGTAACATTGAAAATAACAACTTATATAAACAAATTATACAGTTCTACAATTTATGTCACTAATCTTTACTTGACTTTCCCTTACCCTTCAAAAATAGTTAGTATTTGTCTAACAATTACATTAAGATGTATCAAATTATACATTCATTGTGTGAGAAATAATTTTTATTTTATCATGTATTCTAAATATTATAATATACTATTTTTACTGAATTAGAACCGCACATGTGAGAGTTAGACCCGGCCGTCGGGGATCTGGCTCCGTGCGCTCCGCTCACTAAAAAGAGTCGCTCAAAGCGAGTCGTTCAAAGGAGTGACACTAGACAGTACGCACTACACAAGAGTGCAGACTGCAGATGTGTGAACTCTCATCATGTATGCTCAGAAGTCATGTAGCATTGCACAATGCACAGCACAATACACACACTCAGCTCTGAGCTCATTTTAATATGATTCTGATCTTATATTATTCGCATTTCGGATAAACTATAAAGTGTAATAAAAGCTTAACAATAATAATGTTTATTGTTATAAATCTTTGTCAACGACGTCAATGTGAATGTTTTAGGTCACTGTAAGCTTAGTACTATACACTTACAGTGTGTCATTCAACATTAAATGACTCAGCAAAGCTAACTCCTAAATTTTAATCGAAAATTGCGAACAGTACCTTGTGTTGTCGATTGGTCTGTACTCTGTACGTACGTACGGATATACGTCCGAGCTGTTCAGGTCGCAAACCTTGACGAATCGCCATCGTTTATTTTTTATTCGTTTTTTTCCAGGTTTTGTGCTCATTTGTGCATGCCACTCCAGATTTTATTAATGACGTTTTAAAACTTTCAAATTTTTGGCACACTTATAACATAGTGCCTGAAAGAGCAGTCTGCAAAACCTACGATAAAACAATAATTCCGGTGTATCGTTGTGTTTTTCATAAGCTGAATAGAAAAACAACTGCGCTGGACGTAAATTTCACATCAAACGTGGATTTCGATCGAAACACTAGGGTATGTAAAAAATTCCAGCCAATTGGGCGACATTTGATATAGTATAATATAATAATATAGTATAATAATAGTATAATAATATAGTATAATAATGTAGTATAATAAAGAAAAGAAAATTTCTGATATCGCGTGAGGTGACGCGGATAACGGCTAGTATTCAATATGATATTTTATTTTGCTATTATTATATAATGTTTCACGTCCGAGTAAAAACGTAGTTCTTCCCATGTTAATTAAATGGGAAACAAACTCGGTGTGCGCCGTTCACGGGTTTGATCATAGAGATATAAGTACGCTAGTTCGTATGCTTGCCATAAGTGAAAATGTCCTCAGTTGAGAGAGAGAACGCTGCAAAAAACCCAGAAAACCAGATATTTGTTTACTCAAATCAGCATTGTTTTGTATCATTAGTTACCATAGAGATAAGGAACTGTTCTCTGTCTGAATTGCAGACACTTTCACGGCTCACTCGCGTACTCTAGTCTAAAATATCTATGGGTTTGATCCAGGAAGCTGAAATTTTGGGAGAATTTTTTTTAGATCCAATGCTAAAACATTAGCTAATGGGACCGAAAAAAAAACACCCTAATATATAGTTAATTAAATTAGCGCCGTTTAAAAAATACGTGCGGTTTTTTGATTTAATTGTTATAAACTTTCGTGAAAGAAAATTTTACGTTACTGCGAGCTAAGGAGTTTCACTTCATTAAAAAAAAATGAAGAATGAGGACTGATTTTCAAATGGAGGTTTTTTTTTTAATTTAGCCAGTATGGCTACACGGGAAAAGTCCCTGGCAACAACGATTAATAAATAAAAAAACATTTTTGTTTTTCAGATCAAATCAGTAACTTACGTATTTTTAAATAATCGATACGAATCATTACCAGTTTACATGGATTTTGACACATGTAGTTGGATTGAGTTTACGAAAGCTCAAAATGTAGACATATACAAATATGTCGACAAAAGTATACCGTTGAAATGTCCTATAAAAAAAGTAAGTATTTTTGAAGTCATCATACGATTCAAAAATTACTAATATTTAGAGATGTGCCGACTATCCGGCCCCTATCATAATCGGCAACTATTCGGCAAAGAGCGCCGACTATCCGGCTTCTTACTTTGTATATATTTCTCAGTAATATGTATGTTAGGGGGAATCACCTATTACAATATTGATGTCTCTTGATCTTGAGTCTTCACGTGACCATTGTATAGCAAAACTATCTTCGATATTTAGTTGGCTTTTCTGTCATAAACTGACCTCTGATGACACTGAATTTGACGGAGTAGGCACTGTTGTAGGTAGTTCTTCTGGTTGGATTTGCGACTGGGAAGAATCATTTGTGGTCGAACACCAGAAACTAACTGAGGTATCATGTGGCCAAATTTTGACTTTTTTTTTGACGTTCCAAAAAAAAAAAACCGTTGCAAATTATTCACAAATTTCTTCAAAAATACGTAAAAACTGTTCGTCTTTCTCTGTCATTTTTTGAATCTAACCAATCAGAAATCACATATTATACCTATACACGTCATAGCAACTGGTGTAGAATTACTGTATTACTATCTCACTTTGTATACACGACCCCGTAATCCCCCAAACACCTTAGACCTTTTCACTGCGCAATAAAAAAATTATAAAAATCAAATTTCCGCACTTAAAACGGTTAATAACACAGTTATATGTTATATAAAATAATAATAATTATGTATGGGTCCAGTACGATAACACTATGCACCCAAATTTTGAAATTTTTTTTTTGTCATAGAAAACGCTAAATTTTGACGTTCAAAAAAAAAACTTTGCGGATTATTCACAAATTTCCTCAAAAATACGTGAAAAAAATGGAACTACTTTTCGTCTTTCACTGTCATTTTTTGAATCTAACCAATCAAAAATCACAAATACACGTCATAGCAACTGGTGTAGAATTATTATGTAACTATGTCACTTTGTTTGCAGCTTTCGATTGTGTTATGGAAGCAGGGTCGTATTTAGATATTTATAATATTTGTTATGCTATATTTGTTTAACTTTTCAGTATAGTTTATTCTTCGATATTCAACACTACGAAAACATCTAAACACTTCATAAAATGAGCATAGGTATTTTTCGCGAATTTTTAGACGCACAAACCCTCCATTGCTATCAGACAGTAAAAGAAATCATTTCCTTTTGAAACACATTTTTTTCACCACTTGTTTTTTCTGATTTTCGAAAAAACATATATTTAATTGACTATCAATTAAATATACATTTTTGAGAAAACGCAGTTCTATTCAAACAATTAACTATCTAATTCGCATACCCCGTTATCGTTCACCCCGGAATTGTTTTTTTTTTTAAACTCAACATTTGCCCCTTCCCGTTTCACTGCGAGACAATTCGCATACCCCTTTATCGTTCACCCCAGAATTACAATTCGCATACCCGTTTATCGTTCACCCCGGAATTGTTTTTTTAAAAACTCCACATTTGCCCCTTCCCGTTTCACTGCGAGACAATTCGCATACCCCTTTATCAAAAAAAGCGGTGGTTTTCAATCTTCATGAAAATGTGAGTTTTAAATTTAAAATTCGTTTTATAAATTAAAATTTCCAAATACGACTCTGCCCTGAACGTTCAGTTGTATTTCATTCCAACCAATTGATATTTCTATCTTTGTTTATCATAGATACAGGCATATATAACTTTCTCTTTTCTTATCACTATATAAGACAAGATAGCGATCGCTATAGTAAATAATATACTCTTATCCTATACCATATTTAATTTTTTTAAATTAATTTATAAAAATTAATTTTCCGCACTAAAAACGACCAATAACGCTGTTATATGTTATATAAAACAATAATTGTGAATTTCCAGTGGATATTTTGCATAGCAAGTTATCGTACTCTTACCATTATGTATTTCCAATGGCTATTTTGCACATCAAGTTATCGTACTTTAACCCATTTATTATTACAATATTTTGAAAAATTTACTACCGGACCCAAACGGTATAGTTACGCCACTGCGGACAGAGTAATTGAAAATAATTGAGCGAGTCATTGTAGTCGCCAATTATTTATTAATATTTACTTTTACCCGACTTTTAGAAATGAATTCGTATATAAGGAACTATAATATTGTTATTTGATTTACGTTCTAAATGTTTATTACACACTGTATTTATAAAAGCACGGCTGACACCTGTGTCTCCATCTCTTTCTCTCTCTCTCTCTCTTTAATACGCTGCAGTACATGCGCCACTGTAGGCCGCATCAAAGTATCATATTTTAGTAAATTTAATAGTGGCTTCTCTCACTTCTAAAGACGAATTATTAAGACTGTCGTATATATTGACGTAAATTAAACGATTTCAGTTGTCGGTTCAGATAAGAAACTTTACAGCAGTTGGTGTTAAGCTGCCACCAAATATACCTGAAGGACGGTACAGGAACGATAACTTCTTTTCTTATAATGGAAAAATCGTCGCGGAGAGTCAATGGTATTTGAGGTTTAAAGGTTAACTTTATTATTTAGAGTGTTTCTTAAAAAAACGCCTCAAGCTGTAGCTATTGGTAAACAAATAAAAATATAAGATATCAATCTAAAAATGTTTAATGTAAATTTAATTAATTAATGTAAATTTTTTGTTGCATCAACTTTAAAGTCAAAATTTACTCGATTTTAATTTATATTTCCATTTTTTTAAAATTTAGTCTGGTAGAGACTTTTTTTTTAATACAACGATGTATAATAAGTTGACTTTGATACATTATTTGTTCTAAAAAGAATGTGTGCTATAATATTCAAAAAAAATTCTCTACCAGAATAAATTAAAACAAAAATTATATGCAGGTATAAAAAAAAAGTTATATGTCGTTGGTTTTAGTTGATGAAAATAATTCAATTTTTTTACTGATGCTGGGTTGCAAAAAACATTGTCAAAAAAAAGGTTTGACAAAAACCTTAGATTTCGGTCCTATATAATTACAGTTTCCATACATCCGGAGCAGTATAATGTCGTATTCAAACTTCCTGTCATCTAGAACATTAGATTGTGCTCACACAAAAACAAATGATTGTAGAAAATGATCACTTTTCAAGCTAAATTTTGATCAAAATGCATAGAAAAACGTTGTTTCCAAGTGGAAACTGTACAAAAAACGATGCTAAATAAATGTACACACAAACATGATCGATTTAAACCTCTACAATGCTTTTCACATGGACAAATATGTATGTTCACAATCTAAACTCATTGTCAAATGATTTGACTTTACATATCTCCATTTGATTAACATTGGATTATATCGACTATGATGTTGGGTTGCAGAAAGGGTTGTCAAAATCTGATTTGACTCAAATCAGATTTTTGACAACCCTTTCTGCAACCCAACATCATAGTCGACATAATCCAATGTTAATCAAATGGAGATAATAATAATAATAATAATAATAATAATAATAATAATAATATCTTTATTTAGGTACAGACAATAGCCTTTGACCGGCTGACAACGTCTGCCCTTTTTCAATCTTTTACATATAAAGTTAATATGACGGTTAATATCATTAATACTATGGTGAAATGAATATAAAAAATAAGAAAATAGAGTAATTAATTGTGGCTAACAAATAATAAATGTTTATAAAACGAGGCTTTTGTTATTTATAAGCTAACATGAACTGAATACATTTACATTCTATATACCTAATTATTTAGTCAACAAGTATTGCATGTTTTAAATAAAGCTAAAATTAAATTTTACGTTTCAAGGTCATTAATAAATTGAAAAGATTCAAAGCACACCTGAAGTATCGCTCATAATAAATCTTTAAAGGTATTATAAATAGAAATGGTTGTGCGATGAAATTTTAAACAAGCATTCTGATCACAAAATAGAATAGGTAGTATAGAATCTGTTGTAAAAAACACACGTTCTAATTTCAAAATAAATTTCTTGTCAATGCGAGTACGTTTTGTATTGAAGTTAAACTTCTTTAGCGGCGTTTGAAATTTTCTATAAAAGAAACTTTATAGGTCACTGCTCACGAGATTTATTTTAGATAGAGTGTGTACGCTTCACACGAGGCGTGTATTGATAACAAAAGTGATCGTTCAATGTCTCTGAACAGAACACACACTATGACGCCATGTTTGTTTGCGGGTCAAAACTAGTTTTGGGCATTTTCAATTGGTCAAAACTAGTTCTGTCCATTTTTGAGCGAACAGTACTAGTTCTGCTTGTTTCATTTAATCAACGTCCGAACCAGAACAAAAGTAGGGTTATGTTCTTGTTTATGTACCTATCTATTGAATTGTTCTCCTGAATGTTATAATTATTATAATTGTGGGATATTCAGTGTAATAATTAAGTAAAACTGCAAGATGAATTCGAGTCTCAACTATTTCGCCTATTGGAGGCTTCTGAAACATAATTTTATGACGAAACATAATTACCTTACAACACTAAGTGAGGTTAAGGAAGCAAATTTATTGAAAGCTGAATTAAAACCTCTGTCTGCTAAAGTGACGCTAAACAATACAGAAGAATAAATCGCTTTGACATAAAAAGTATCATTGATTGGAAAAGTTAATTAAAAAACGCAAAGATGATTCCGATGCCATACTAGTACTCTCCGTTCAAAAATGAACGGAACTAGTTTTGTCGAATTGAAAACGAGCAAAACTAGTTTTTTAATGCGTAAAACTAGTTTTGCTGATTTTGTAACAGTCAATACCCGTTTAAATGTAAGATTTCGGGTTTGGTAAATATTCGTTAGTCAAAACTAGTTTTGCGCATTTATTTTGATCATTGACCGAATTCGGGTATAGACCGTAACATATGTATTGTTATAAAGAAAGAAAACTATTGATGTATTTTCACACGAAGTTTGTTGCAATGTTTGACAAGTGGAAATATTTCCCTCGATAAGTTGGTTTGAAGTGTGACGTTAACTTTATTACTATACTAGCGGTCCCGTTCGGTTTCACCCGGGTGTAAAAGAACGAATGGGGAAGAGAGGAACATGCGTACACACATTCATCTTAGTTTACCGAGATGAATGTTGTGTCCAAATTTCATGATGATCGGAGTTACCGTTCAAAAGTTTTTGTCGATAAAAAGCAGTATTTATACTTTTTTTAACTAATAATTTTTTTTTTAAATTAATTAAATAAACTTAAAATAAATTTAAATGTAAGCCTTAGAAGAAAGCAATGTAGAAAATAAAAAAAAAAAATAAAAACATATTCATCCAAAGTGGGGCTCCAACCCACGACCCTGATATTGAGAGTCGCATGCTCTACCGATTGAGCCAACTGGAGTTGCGTACTCAGAACGCTAATATGAGTATATCTAGTTAGTGCATTTCACATGAATAGAAGCTTATTTTTGAGATGCATTTTGCAACATTTTTCATTAACGCTTCGCTCCTGATGGTCGTAGCGTAATATTATATAGCCTATCCCTATAGCCTTCCTAGATAAATGGGCTATCCAACAAAAAATTTTTTTTTCAATTTGAACCAGTAGTTCCTGAGATTAGCGCGTTCAAACAAACAAACTCTTCAGCTTTATATATTAGTATAGATACGTACGCCATTACGTCAAACGACGTTGCGAACGACAGGCACTCTTAATAAACACGTTTTTCTAAGGACACTATTCATAATGGAAACCGAAAAAAAATCCCATCATACGGCTGGAAATTGGGAATCTCTATGCTTGAGGAAATATGGTAACGACATGCCCAACCATAATATACCTATCTAATAATTGGCTATATGAATATTGTCTGTCTACTCAATGTGCGGTGAGTGAAGGCAATAAAGTGTATCGAAAATATTTCTTCCCTGATTTCTCCGATGATAGGATTGGTTGATGGTACCTTGCATTCAATCTTAACAAAAATGTTGCAGTCAACAGTATCTCTGTTTCAAAAACTTTATGTATTTTTCTATAACGTTAAGCCAATCAGAGGCAACGAGTTCTTAGGAGTTAAAAAAGACAGAAATATATCTTTGCACCCTAATGATTCGATTGCGATTTTATTCCTATGCTCGGTATAGAATAAAAGTAAATATGCCCAACGTTTGCTAGAATCAATTCAAGTATTGTTCACGTTTTTTTACACTGTGCAGTCTGTATCTAATTTATTAATACCCTCTGTATTGCTATTAAGATCGGGAGAAAGACTTAAACACTACGGTGCAGACGTATATATATATTTTAAAAAAAAACTTCGGAGAAGTAAAAACTTCGTTCTGTGCTAAATTCAAAAACTTGAGGCGACTGAATCTTAAGATTATAACTTAAAAAAGAAGAATTTCGAGGCAGACAAGAAATTGAAATCAAGCTCGAAATTCTGTGCGTAAGACGTCGAAAAAAAAATGAATTTCGAGGCAGACAAGGAATTGAAATCCAACCTTGAAATTCTGTGCTTATAAAAGCTACAAGAGCAACGGCAAAAAAAATGCAAAGACGGTGTTCGCATAACTCCTTTAGTTACTACTAAAAAAACGCCGTCTGTGCACTTTTTTTTGCTGTTGCTCTTGTAGCTTTTATAAGCACAGAATTTCAAGGTTGGATTTCAATTCCTTGTCTGCCTCGAAATTCATTTTTTTTTCGACGTCTTACGCACAGAATTTCGAGCTTGATTTCAATTTCTTGTCTGCCTCGAAATTCTTCTTTTTTAAGTTATAATCTTAAGATTCAGTCGCCTCAAGTTTTTGAATTTAGCACAGAACGAAGTTTTTACTTCTCCGAAGTTTTTTTTTAAGATTTCACGTCTTTTTCCAAAGTGTGAGACATTATTGCACATACCGCTAAACTAGCGGTATGTGCTTTATTATCGCTTTGTGCGTCAGAGCTGACTTTCGTTCATATAAGAAGTTATATCTAAGTTAATTTCACACGAAATCCATTCAAATTGAAGCTTTTTGAAAAGAGGAGATTCTAATCTATAAAATAGAACCATTTTTAAATCAATTTGAGTTCATAAATACTATTAAAATTGTAATTGAAAATCACAAACAGCAGTTGTCGGTTGGTCTGTACGTATGTACGTACGTACGTATGTACGTACGTATGTACGTACGTCACGACTCTACAGATCGCAATTTTGGTCGGATTGCCTTGGGTTATATTTTATTCACTTTGTTTACTATCAGACCAGAACCCTATTTAAATTCACTCAAATGTGTTCAGTAGTTTAATTTTTATAAACAGTTTTATTTTTTATTATTTTTGACAGCTAGGTAATAGTTTAAAACAATATAATAATTGCTGGTAAATATAGTGTAATCCATAAAACAAGTGCTACACTTGTATACCGTGATAACACCACTAGACGTATTAGGCAGCCGTGGCGCAATGGTTATGCCGTCGGATCCCCAAGGGCAAGGTCCTGGGTTCGAATCCTTACGATATCATTGATTTTTTTCTTTTTTTTTTCTTTTTATTTTGTTTTATTTTATTCCACTTGATATTAATTATATATTATATTATGTATAGTTCTTAATTTTTTTTATTTTTGCAAACTTAAAAAAAAATATTTTTTCAATTTTTAATTATTTATTTCTTTAAATTTTTAAATCTTGTTAAATTTATTAAAAATATTTTTTAATTGTTATTTTTTTATCATACAGTGGAAAATTGCGGGATGTGCACTTTTGGTTTTGCCAACTATTTTTATTTTTCCTCCAAAATAAACATATGTGCATTTTTTATATTGTTGTATTTAAATGCAATAAAAGTGTTCATATTGTTGTATTTAAATGCAATGAATCTCCGAAATTAGAATATGTATTGTAAAAAACAACACGATCCTTACTCCATGCAACTGTGGTTTCGAGCGCGTCTCTCATGTATTTGTGGGCGTGACATGTAAGTTATACCGTGGCAGCACTTGATTACGCGCCAAATATAAATGCACTTTTGTAGTTTGTTAAATAAGAAGTAACAATCAAAAGTCGGTTATAGAAATTGCAATAATCGACTTTTGATTTTTACTTCTCATTTAACAAACAGTACTACAAAAGTGCATTTATATTTTGCCGCGTAGTTCAGTGCTGCCGCGGTGCAACACCTAGTGGTGCAATCGGCTCATCACACCTCCATGCGAATACCATGACATTCAATTTGTAAACAATCCATGTGAAGTCTATTAAAAATAAAAATGAGCTATAACAAGTCTATGCTCTGTGATACATGATTCTTTTTTATATTCATTTGAAATATGGATATTCTTGAAGATTCCATGAAGGCACATTTTGAAGGCATGGAAAAAAAATCAATGAACAAAGCCCACCATTAAAAATACAATTTTTTTTTAATATCATTTGTAAAATACTTATTTTGCATTAAAAAAAGAAGTTTCTCCTCGTAATCTTTTCACTTTTTAATTTTTGTTGCACTTTTTATGATAAATATGTTTTTTAATAAATTAATTTATTTAAATCTAACTTCAATCATATATTTTGTTATTTTTTAATAAAAGATTTGACGAAAGTGAATTTTTCAAAAAACAAGAAAATAATAAAAATTAAAAAAGAAATAAAAATATATGAGAAAAAATTGAGAAAATAAATTAAAACTAAAAAAACAATTAAAAACATAAAAAAAAAATTAAAAATTGAAAAACAAATTTTCCAATGATGCTGGCGGGAATCGAACTCAAGACCCTGTTATTAGTTATAACTAGCCTAACGTCGTTACCGCTAGTCCACGGGCACACTCAGACTATAAGCTGTTATTGTGGTACAGAAGAATATATGGGTGATACGAAAAATCGGTCCTATGAAAGTCACGTGGTCACAGAACTATAAAACTTGGAAACTTGCTTCATATACACGGCGTTATATGGGACAAAGGCAAAATCAATGTATAAGAATACGCTAGAGATTCGTTGGCATTTAGCACAGAAAAGAATCTCTAGCGAGATTCTTCGATACGTCTGTCTCACTTATTATACTCTGAATGGATGCGCGTTAGTTGCAGCGTTAGTTTGCACATGGAACTGAGCTGTGAAAGGTTGGTGGCTTGCTCTATTCCACTTACTAATTGCCCCACTACAGACGCGGCACTTGCGCACAACGGGTCAAGTAAAAAGAAAGAGATAGAAAACAGTCATTTGCTGTCTCACTTCATGGGCCACGCTTCCACTTAGTAATGAGTCGCTTTTGAAAATTACTGTCGGATTGGTAAGATCGCATTTTTTTTTATTTTGATTTATGCACTATAAAAAGAAGTGGGCCCTTTTACTACCGCTATACAGACATGAAAACATTTTAATGGGGGGGGGGACTAGAGGTCCTGCAGGGCAACCTAAACTTCAAACGGCAAAAACTAATTGTGACTTTGGATATAAATAGGCATTTATCTTTTGTAATTGGTTTAATAATTTCAATTAGCGCCCCGTTGAAATCCTGAACGGAATAATATTCACATGTTGCACTTGACTAGAAAAAAAGAGGAATTAACTTGAAACAATCGCAAGAGTCCAAACAAGAAATCCCAACTCAAATCAAACGCAATCTGCAGTATCATTAATTACCAGTGAATAGGGTAAGGTTGGGAGGGTTTAACTAAAACCGCATACCGTTCCCACTTGTTTCGAACGTTTCTATGTAAACACAGGACCGTACTTTTGTTTATTCTGTAAATGTACTCTCTGATAATTGGTCTGCATAATTGATATACAGAGCGGTCAAATAATTTGCCCTCTCATAACTCCTAAAACCAAAGGAGGTACAGCTCTGTTAGCGTGACTATTTGATTTCGCGTGTTCCTTCCTATATAAGAACGAGTCGTTTTAGAAACATGCTTGAGTTTGAGGTGAAAAAAACTGAAATTTTATATGCATCTTCATTTTTTAAAAATCGAGACTTTTTACCAAGAAAACAAAAATAATTAACCTTAAATGTTCGAAAATTTTCACCGATTTCTTTGAAATTTTAACGCAACGTTGCATTCGAATACGATATACAGCGTGATTTTTAAGTTTTAAAGCCCGTTGCTCTTTCATTTTTGAGTTTTGATAAAACAATTAATTGTTCGTCTATTTGATTTCTACACGCTGTTAAAAAAAAAACTCTGCTTAAAAATCAGCCTGTATATAGATGTCAAATCTGTGACAGGAGAAAACGCGTTTTTTGACGTGATAACGTCTTATAAATTGATGAAACACCAATCTTATAAATTGATGAAACACCGGCTGCATGTACGAAAAAGTATCACGTTCCGAAATCTGTCCCGTTCCGAAATGTGTCCCGTTCCGAAATCTGTACCGTTCCAAAATCTGTCCCGTTCCGAAATGTGTCCCGTTCCGAAATCTGTACCGTTCCAAAATCTGTCCCGTTCCGAAATGTGTCACGTTCCGCCTGACTTAAATATGATATTCGAGCGGCAGATATCATCAACCGATTGAGATGAAAATTTGTATACACGTTTAGTTTGAATGACAATGCATGGTTAGCTGTGTGACGTCACTCTAAATCCAATATGGCGGACTTCTAAAGATGGCGGACTAATTTTATTATGCTTTCCTACAATATGGGTATCAAATGAAAGGGCTTGCTGAGAATAACTCGAAAAATAAAGTGACTTTAGTTTAATTCCAATATGGCGGACTTCTAAAGATGGCGGACTAAGTTTTTGACGTGATAACGTCTTATAAATTGATGAAACACCAGCTGCACGCACGAAAAAGTGTAACGTTCCGCCTGACCCTGTGCGTGCAAGCGAGAGCGCAGTAATGTATTATTAAATATGATATTCGAGCGGAATATGTTATCACGTAAAACTATCGTCCGTAAACCGACTTTACAGACAACCAATTTTTTTTTGCAAAACAGCGCCATCTATAGGACGCCAAAGCAACACACGCTATACTAAATATTTTACGGCAATTGGGAGCGACATCTGTTGAATACGTCATCAAACAACACACGCTATACTAAAAATTTCACGGCGACGGGAGCGCCATCTGTTGAACGTGACAGCAACACACGTTAACAAGACTGAACCACTGCAACACATGGCCGGGAAAATGGATCTCGGTGAAATTCTTTCTAGCTGGAGGAAATGAATCAGTCATTTTTACATTATACATATATATCTCCACAGATGCCTACATATTGTACCTACGTTGTTCATTAATTGCCACAAAACAGCCGTTTTTGATAAGCTTGCAACTTTGGACACCAGAATTTCAGACCCAAGTTGTATTGGAAACTTTTTTCAGCATCAAATGACCGATTCATTCCCCCAGTTAGAAAAATTTCACCGAGATCCATTTTGTATTTGGCATTTGGGCAAATAGCAGTTTCGTCTGCATATCAATTAGATTATTCAATAAACTGCCTCTCGATGTTCAAAATCTTCCCCTAAAACAGTTCAAAAATCTTGTGCGGAGGAGCTTGATTGAGGCTGGCCATTATTCTATAGAAGATTTCTTTTATTAGTGTATTATACTTGTTTTTAGGGTTCCGTACCCGCAGGTCAAACGGGACCCTATTACTAAGCCTCCGCTGTCCGTCTGTCTGTCCGTCTGTCTGTCTGTCTGTCTGTCAGCGGGCTGTATCTCAAGAACCGTAATAGGTAGAGAGTTGAAATTTTCACAGAGTATGTATTTCTATTGCCGCTAGAACAACAAATAATTAAAAAAACCCCAAAACTCCCCAAAGAGGAGCAAATTCAGTTTTTTGCTTATAAGTCGCTCAATTTAAATCAGATCGTTTCGAGACCTGTCTTAAACGAAAGAGCAGAAAATTTTACATAGATTTTGTATAACAGAATTCGTCGAAACACTTTTTTTATACAGCTTTATATAGAAATAAAATGTATAAATTCAATTTTGTCTAATCCATAGCATACACGGGGACCGTCTGTCTTCGTTTGTTGCATACTGTACTATGGGAATTTAAAAATTGCGTATGTTTTGTCTTAAAAAAAAAGATTGCATTTGTTCAAAAACGAATGTCATTTCAAATCTTTTGACATTAGTGTTTTTTTGCAACGCCTTCTGAGTTAACGATTTGAATAACTAATTTTAATTATTAGAACATATTGCTTTGACAGATGCAAACGTCATTTTTGACATTTTTTACCATTCCAACACCATGGATGAGCGGAATGAAACCAAATTTTGGGAGGATATTTGATATGCAAATATGAAGAGGCCTATTGTTTTTGAGAGACGTCGGCGCAAGCGCAAAAGAAATATATATTATAATGTTGTTTTTATAAGATAATAGTATATACTTTTCATAACGGCTTATTATTTTGTTTTACAGGAGTTTTGTAAAATAAATTTTTGAAAAAAATCGGCGCATGCGTAGAAGAAATATATACTATAAGGCTGGTTTTTATATAATAACGGCATACTTTTCATAACGGTTTATTATTCTATCTATGTTTACAAAAGTTTTGTAAATTTTTTGGGAAAAATTGGCGCATGCGCAAAAGAAATATATGCAATAAAGTTGTTTTATATAATAATAGTATATATTTCATAATGGTTTAAAAGAAAGTTTTGTAAAAAGTTTTAGGGGGAAAGGCGACGCATGCGCAGAAGAGATATGTGCTATAACATTGTTTTTATATAATAATGGTATATTTTTCATAATGGTTTAATATTCTAAAGTTTTGTATTTTTTTTTTTTGAGAAATCGGCGTATGCGCAACAGAGATATTTGCCATAACGTTGTTATTTGATATAATGGTATATTTATCAAAACTTTATATTATTTTATTCTACAAGAAATTTTTGTAAAAAAGTGTTGATAATATAAAAACGCCGGGGTGTATTATGTAAAATTTCACGCCTTGAAATTCTTGAACTACTTGCATACTCCCACTGGTTACATATTGTTATAGCGCCTCTCTTGTTTCTTTTACAAAAGTATTTAAAAAATACATAGTGTACGGAACCCTTCGTGTGCGAGTCCGACTCACACTTGACCGGTTTTTTTTTAATTGTATTAGACGATGTTATGCCACGTAATGGTAGTATTTGAACAAATATGTTATATTCTATTCTATTTTTACAACACTACTGAAGCAAATCTGAATACATGTCTGATTCAATCTAAGATTGGTGACATATTATATTATATTCATAGTGTTATAGTTACATCTGGTGCTATAATAGGCTGAAGGAGGTGCTACAGCTGGGTTTGATTGATGCCTCTTTACGGCATCTGACGGCTGCAGTAAACGAGCGGCTAACTCACTTTGTTGAACTAATTATTTGCAACTAGTTGATACAATTAGATGTGACTGATTGTCTGTAAACGATATGTTAAAACTACCACTAAAATTGATTGTTCAAAACGTTCTGATATCTTGCTCAAATTCAATTAAAAACATTCATAAAAACTATTGCAAAACATTTCGAACTTTCACTGAAATATAAGTAACTAGCTGTCCGGTTCGGCTTTGCCTGAATTTGTAGATTGCTACCGTTTTTGTGTCGACTTACGTTGCAAAATTGGTCTCCATGAAAAGTGATTTTATTTTAACGCGATAATATAATATATTATTATTATTATAATATATTGTTTCACCAATATTTAGAATGGACCTTCAGGATGGACATAGGCTATAATATAGCCTATGTCCATCCTGAAGGTCCATTCTAAATATTGGTGAAACAATTTTTAAAATCCAATGAGTAGTTTCGGAGATTACCTCCATCATCCAAACTTACAAACCTTACCTCTTTATCTTTATATATATAAAAATCTCGTGTCACGATGTTCGTCCGCGCTAAACTCCAAAACCACTGAACCGATTATATTGAAATTTTGTATATGGTTTGCTTGGTCCAACTTTCGCTATACGATAGTTTTTTATTAAATATTTTGTACAAAATTACGGTGTTTCAGTACCTAGTAGCGACATCTGATAGAATTTACTCAAAGCTATTAGTTCAGAAGCAAACAAAGAAAACTGCTTTAGTGCCAAGTAGCTTTACTTTAACCTTACTTCTTTATAATATTAATATAGATATACCTTTTAAAAACAAGCTTTTATTAAAATGTATGCTAAAACGAAGAAAATAAACAATTAGACATATAATAATATCTTATCATTTTATGAACATATTTGGCATATTATGAACATATTAGGTCAGGTCCTCAAAGATAAAATAATTTTATTTGTTCTTTATATTTGAATCGTTTTAGTACATTTTAATAAAAGCTTGTTTTTCAAAGGTTCATTACTTATATTGTAAAATTTTGAAAAGTGAATTTTGATCTAAATTAGTACCTACCATTTCCTACTTATGGTGGTGTTGGAAAGGTTTTTTAAAGTGAAATTTCTTAAGCGACGTATGTCGGTATTATTGACTTGCGTGACTGTTAAAATTCGTTGGAGCTCGTTTTTAACATATGCCACTTACTCGTACAATAACACAATTTACGTTATATAGACACACAAACTACTATTTTAATATTACAAATCCAAGAGCAAACACAGTCGATGACGTATTAACGTCGCAAATCATGTAAAGGAGGGTCAATATAATATTACGATATTAAAATTAATCTATCAGAAACAAACATAATTTATAGCGTTGAGCATATAAATTAGTTCGGAATAAGGTTGTCGATCAGCCCGTACAGCAGGCAACCGCATGCACATAATCCAGCCACATGCTGCAATATTGCCTTGTTTACTAACGATTCTCAAGAGCGACAATGCAGCGGTACCCCAACTAGTAAATGACTACGCAATGGAAAAATGGAACATTTGATGCAGACACAGTAACCACCAAACACAAACGTTTTTATATCGACTCACGTATGGCAAACCGTTTCACCATCATCAGATTATTGTGGATACTAACCACGATAAATTGTAGATTATAGACGCTCAATATCTGAGGTTATCAGCGTCTATATGTCTATAAGAGAATCTGTTGGCCAGCATACACAAATGACTGGCAATAAGAGCATTGGAACAAAGGAATCCAAATTACATTCCAATGTTCACTGATAATGCGAGATCCGGTATTAGAAATATATAATTATTTGATGATGATAGAGATTATATGTTAGATAATATACAGTATGTAAACACGTAAGGTGCACATAGGGAAATTAACATTGGGGAAAAATGACTGGATCAGACTGAGCCTTGAAATCTTGTTTTTCAATTTGACAGATAATATTCTTTTGCAAAATGAATGTGTATACTACCGAAGAAAATATTCAAATGCATACAACAGAATCGGACTTTTTTATTATTGGGACATTAAATTCCCAAAAATACTTAAATATGGTGCGAGATCAAATATCTCCGTCTATTCGTGTCGAACCTAAAGACATTGGGTCACTGATTTACCAACGCGCATACGTCATACCAGTCAGACAATTTTTGAATGAAATGTTTCCAAACAGATGGAGTTGTTTTGTTGTTTTATTTTTGTACAAAAAAATTAAAATAATGATTTATAAAAGGTTTTTATTATTAAAAAAGCCAAGAAAAATAAAAATAAGTCAAAATAAAATAGAAATCCTCAAGATTACCATAATAATTCAAAAGAAATAACAATTAATGCAGTCATGGCTAACTCTGATCCAAGTATTTTTCCCCAATGCTAACTTCCCTATGTGCACCTTACGTGTTTACATACTGTATACATTGATAAATCGCACATTGGTTGCATATAGCTTAATACCGTACCGATGCTGTTAAATTAAATAAATTTTAATTAGCTTTTTAAAATCAACTTCCCCGATTTGTTAGTCATAAAAATCGAGTCTAAGATGAGAGAATATTACACAAATAAAATGTTAACATAACAAATAAGACTGTCCTTTATACTACACCTATTGTTGTATCTATTCATAAAACATGTATAAATGTAAAATAATACTAAAAGTTAAATTTTTATATCTTAGTTGGTAAGAATTGGTTTTTTGTACTTTTGTTATTTCGGTTCATGTATTCTGCTATTTATTTTACTTATATTGTGCATATTTCTATTATCCTTAGGTCCTGAGGATGCTAACAAACGTTAGCGAAACGTCGACGATACTATAAAAATAAAAATTCTATAACTCTAAATTGGCTTTTCACCCGTTAATTTTTTCCATAACAAATAAACTCAAAGTACTCAGAACACGACTATTTTCACGCCGGGATACGTGAAAAAAAATCAAGACGCATACGACATGGATTTTGTTTCACATATTTATTAAATTAAGTATATGCTGTTTTTTTTAACTTCCCGCTTTAAAAAAAAAAAAAAAATTTTTTTTTTTTTTCAAAAATCGGGAAGTTATTGGTTTCACCCCGATTTTCGAAAATCGAGTTTTCGCCAGATCTCGACGTTTTGAGGTCCTAGGAAGCTATTAAAACTATTTTGGCGATGATGTCCGTAGGGCTGTATGTATGTATGTGTGTGTGTGTGTGTGTGTGTGTGTATGTATGTATGTATGTAAACCCTTTATATCTTTTGAACGGAGTGTCCGACTGAAACACGGTTTGCGGCATCTGACGTGATCTTGGTGAACTTAGACTTCCTGAAAATTTGAAACGATTCGGTCCAAAAAATTTTGAGAAATCTTAAAAAAACAAGTTTCAAAAATTTTTCAAAATTTGTTTTTGTAAAATATTTTCTAAACTACTGAACCGAATAATTCCAAAATCTAATCAGCTCTTCTCCTTAACAAACTGCGTCGATTTCCGCAAACCGCATCAAAATCGGTTCATTTGTTCACGAGATACCGTGAACGAAAAAATCGTTAAAAGTGTTTTTTTAAAATGATTCTTAAAATTGTTATCAGATCGATTTTTTTGTAATAAATTACTTTCTTAGGCTAAAAAAACTGCGTCGATCGCCGCAAACCAGATCAAAATTGGTTCATTTGTTCATGAGATAACGTGAACGAAAAATTAGGAAAAAAGTAATTTTTTATAATTACTTGTAAAATTCTTATCAAATCGATTTTTTTGTAATAATTTACTTTCTTAGGTTAAAAAAACTGCGTCGATCGACGCAAACCGCATCAAAATCGTCTCATTTGTTCACGAGATATCGTGAACGAAAAATTTGTAAAAAAGTGTTTTTTTTAAATTGCTCGTAAAATTCCTATGAGATCGATTTTTCTGTAATAAATTTCTTTTTTAGGATAAAAAATTGAGTCGACTGCCGCAAATTGCATCAAAATCTTTTCATTTGTTCATGAGATATAGTGAACGAAAATTTCGTAACAAAGTGTGTTTTTTTTGAGCTCGAAGAGCTAAAAAATAAACTTCTTGCTATATTTTACATATTTTTGAGCGTTTTGAACTCGAAAATAGCGGGAAGTTACAGGGATGGCCTGCAGGGTCAAACTTCTTTTCAAATTTTTTATCCGGCAACTTTGACAATATTATTAGCTAGGCATTATTTATTTTAAAAAAATCAGGGCAACAGTTTCAGTACCGCTGTCTGGCGCATTGTACGCGGACGTGTTTAACAGTCGTATACAGGAGCCTTCGCAGCCAGTACAGAGGATGCTTGATGTGTGCTAGCCTACACAGCCAGCAGGATTAGTGCAATGCCCTCGTCCTGCTGCATTTCTCCTATATGTATTTTCCTGCAATAACAAGGCGACGTGGCCTATGTAAAATTTTTTATACATTACAATAATGAATACACACAAACACGCCATTTGGGAACAGTTGATACATTATAATCTACTTACACAGTAGTACCAACTGTATAATCATGAAATTTAAAACCGAGCCGTTGCCATTCGCCTTCCTCCAAAAATGACTGCATCATACACTGCTTTTCCACAGCTCGTTGTTCTTAACATCGGCAATACAATAACTAATAAACAAATACACGCTGGAATACGCATACACAGTACCAACTGTATAATCATGAAATTTCAAGCCGAGACGTTGCCACTCACCTTCCTCTGAAAACGACTGCATCATACAATGCTTTCTCACAGCTCAAATATTAGTTCTATGCGTTACTATGGGAGTTTCCCCGTGTCCCGCTCTTATACAGTGGAAGTCCCTTAAGACATTATTGACCTTATTTTACAAGAAATTCGACGTGAGTTATTTTGCCTTGAGACCGCAGAAGTAGTATCATTGCACACAAGAGCGTGCTGTGTTTACATGTACACATATGGTTAGAGTATTCCCACCATACTGATTGTTATACGTCGTCAATTGTTATGTGTGAGTTTCTAGTTCAGCTGTATCAAGGACTTAAGTATAAAATATAATATACAGTTTCTAAACACGTAAGGTGCACATAGGGAAATTAGCATTGGGAAAAAATACTTGGATCAGAGTTAGCCATGACTGCATTAATTGTTATTTCTATTGAATTATCGTGGCAATCTTGATGATTTCTATTTTATTTTGATTTATTTTTATTTTACTTGGCTTTTTTAATAATAAAAAGCTCTTATAAATCATTATTTAATTTGGAAACATTTCATTCAAAAATTGTCTGACTGATATGACGTATGCGCGTTGGTAAATCAGTGACCTAATGTCTTTAGGTTCAACAAGAATACGCAGAGATATGTGATCTCGCACCATATTTAAGTATTTTTGAGAATTTAATGTCCCATCAATAATAAAAGTCCGATTATGTTGTAATCATTTGAATATTTTCTTCGGTAGTATACACATTCATTTTGCAAAAGAATATTATCTGTCAAATTGAAAAACAAGATTTCAAGGCTCACTCTGATCCAGTCATTTTTTCCCAATGTTAATTTCCCTATGTGCACCTTACGTGTTTACATACTGTATATAGATATGCATTGCTTACCTATATGTTTGAAACATGATTCCCTACAGATGAAGCTATTATAATTTCTACTGATTACTAGTGCAAATAGAGGTTTATGCTCATAGATCATCCCATTTCCGTCGCAACTAAATAATGAATAGCTATTCGTTTAAATAGTGAAAGAATTTTTCAAATCGGTTTCGTGGTGAATAATTCAGATACACACTTCTTTTATTTATTATGGTTAGTACAAATGTGTGAAGTATTAGACATATTTTCTTCAAATCGGTTGAGTGAAAATTTGTGAAAGTTCAGCAATTTCATGTCAATTTTATTTCGTGAGCAACTACTTTAAGTTTCGCAAAAAATCGAGATCAGCCAATTTCAGGTGTTTTTATAAAAACTTTACCTACAAAATCGACACTGCTGCAAGTTTGTGACAATTTTGTTACACCCCGTATAAGTGTAAACTGACAGCTCAAGTCAAGGCCACCAAATGCATATTATGTGGTTATGACAGCTTATAATTAAAATGTGCCAATAGAAAATAAAAACTAGGTTTTCAGTGCCTTTGTACAACCGCCAGGTGTTAATGAGAATTATTTTCAAAGAGATTTTTTTTGCAGATTTTACAGGTTCGTTTTTCAGATAAGATGGAAACATAAAACAAAAAAAAAATAGTAACTATTTATAGATGTAAAATAAGACACATTTTTTTTTATGCGAAACATTCGTGGTTTTTTCATATGTTGTCAAACTGTCTAGTTGCTTGGTGCTTACCGCAGTAAAATAAACCCTATATATATGTCGCCGGGATATTGTCAAATCCGTGATATTGTAATTTCACTAGTGAAATTACAATATCACGATTGACAAAGATTCGTGATATTATAATTTCACTAAGTGAAATTATAATATCACGGGTTTGACAATATCCCGGCGACATATACAACACACAAATGTGACCCATTAAAAAAATTAAAAAGTACATTTTATATTTTATAAAAAAGAAAAACGTATAATTATCAAAAAAAAAATAAAAGCATGATGTTACACCAACAGCTGTTTCTGATTTGATTCAATATTTTAAAGCCATTTCTGTGGTCGTACACATAAGAAATGTCATAATTATTCACAACTGATAACAAAACAAGTCTTAAAATATAATTATTTTTCAAGAAAATTGCTTATAACAAACGGACGGGCACCGATGTGATCCCGTAAAGGCCCCCATACACCTCGTTCTTTTTTGGCAGTTTTAACCGCACGGGTAAAACTGTACGGGTAAAACGGTCGGTGTGTGGCCAAAAACCGTCCTTCATACCGGCGTTCAAAAATATCTGCTGCTGCTTGATTTAAACCGTCCGTTTTAAACGTGTCGTTCAAGTCGGCCCGTGTGTGTGACGACGCAGTTAAAAAGGACGGGTTTTGTTCGACTCTGTAACGTTGTAGGATCCATCAAAGCAGATCAGATGATGCCACGACTTCAGAAAAACTGAACAGTGAACGAAACAACGCCTAGTGTGTGGATATGGTCGTTGTTCGTGTTTACCCGTGCGGTTAAAACTGCCAAAAAAGAACGAGGTGTATGGGAGCCTTTAGTGTTCAGTCTTGCATGGAACGCTGGTAATACAAGTTTCAAGTGATTTAAGATTTATACATTTTCTCACCGGTATTAACAGATCTAGATAGATATATTAGATTGCAGACGCTCGACAGCTGAGGTCATCAGAGTTTATCAAAATGTTTTTAGCAATGAATTTTAAATAGAGGATGCTAAATATGAAATTTATTCTCTATATTTCAAATACTGTAATTTGGTTTTGAAAAATGCACTTACAATACAAAATGCAAAATAGGTATTTTTATTGTTGTTCGTTGATAGCTTTTCTATTGTCTACTGTGAAGCTATAGAGTTAAATCTGGATTTACAGATGGAAAAGTCGAATAATTTTTGAACAAATTACATATTCAATGTTCAAATATTTGATTAAAGTCTGATTATATTCTTCAATAAATACAATTTTCAGACAATATATTAAAACAAATCCAGCCAATTGGGCGACGAGACCATTTCAACTTCAAACTGCAGTTAACATTTGGTATATTATAATAAAGGAAAGAAAACTTCTGATACCGTGTGAGGTGACGCGGGTAATGGCTAGCATTCAATATGATATTTGCTATTAGTTGCCATCGTTACCTACATAATATGTACCACGTCATGTAAAAATTAATCAAAGCATGCTTAACTAGTTTATTCAAATCTTTGATTAACGTCTGAATAGAACTCTTCAAATTAGAGCTGTAAAAGTAACGATAAATTGTGTACCCGTATGTATTCGTTACTTAAAGAACCAGTACCCGTTACTTTCGTATCGTTACGTTACTCGGTACTTTTCATACGACATACAATAGTGTACTTAACAGCATCAAGCAATAAGCATGTAGCTTCGCACCAAAGCGCGTCGCATATGTGATACGACATGAGTCATGACTTCGTACTTTATGAATACTTATAACTCTATAAGTATAACACAATGTGTTCGTTATAACCGTATCAAACGAGTCGATCTGACATGGATACGAAACATGCGAGTAACGAAATGAATTTGTAAGTAACGATTCGTTACTTCGAGTCAGACGATGTACTCGTTACTCAGTAACGAATACATACGGTTTGTTACAGCTCTACTTCAAATAAATAAAATTGTCGATCAATTTTTCTCAGACCAATATATTGACAAAAAATAAAAAAATAACAAATCAATATAAGATAAGATGATTTATATTGATTTGTTATTTTTTTATTTTTTGTCAATATATTGGTCTGAGAAAAATTGATCGACAATTTTATTTATTTAACTAGTTTATATATCTGGCAGATCTACAAAACAAAAGAACAGCTGATTTTTGTTATTTTCAAAATATTTCCGAAACTATAAAGTTTAGAAAATAAAATTAACAAAACTATCATGAAAAAATGAATAGAATAATAAGCCGTTATGAAAAGTATACCATTATTATATAAAAAAACACCGTTATAGCATACATTTCATCTGTGCATGTGCCGATTTTCCCCATAAACAATAGGGCTCTTCATATTTGCATATATCAAACATCCACCCAAAATTTGGTTTCAATCCCCTCATCCGTTTGACCTGCTGGTGGTCACAGACTAACAGACGCACAGAGTTTTTCCAAAAATACAAAAGTTAAATTATAATTCAAGTAAGCGTTACGCGCTGTTATTTAAAGAAATACTAGCAACTAAACTAGTAACTAAATTTCGCTTTGTTATCTAGATGTCGCCTACAACTAAAATCATGTTAAATCCAACTCACACAAACGTAACGTCCTCCCATAAAAGTGTCCCGTCAATTATACGGTTTTACTGCCAACCAAACGCGCCACATGAAAAATAGCTTTCAAAACTATCCAAATTTATACAAATGCATAATGATATTTGGAAGAAGATATTTAACGTAGAAAATAAATTAATATATTTTTAAGAGCATCTGTGATACAATACTCTATGTGAATCAGTCTATAAATCACATTTATTTTAGACTCAGACTGTTTCTGAAAATATGATCTTGAACTTTTATTATATTAAAGTGAGGAAGGTCTGTCGTGATATTCTTCCGCTTTCTAAATATGCATCAACTGTTGTTAAAAAATAAATGACAGTCTGCCAGTTTTTGTCATAAGTAATTAAGGTCGTCTGGTAGCTATTTAAGAACCGGCGCAGAAAATTTTGACAATACAGAATGTCAAAAAAGAGATTACACTTGACCTACATTTTGATTTTTTCCAGTAAATATTTTTTTTCCTTTTTTGAATTTCGCACAATTTCTTGGGATGTTTTTTTTTTGAAATCGTCCAACATTGTTTCAATACTAGGCCAAATTGTCTAATTATTAAAATTTAAGTAATCCTTTCACCAGTTTTATTACTATAAACTGGATACGGGGGGTTTGTAATAAAGGAACCATACAGTAACCTCATAATATAACAAACAACATTTAGGGCCATATTCATAAAGATCTAATAACTAATTTAACAGGTAGATTGTACTAATTAATAGACTGATTAAAGAACATGTCAAATAATTTATAGGTATAGAAATACCCTAGTATTAAACTATTTATTGGACAGTTTTAACAAAAAAAGAAATATATTCTATTCCATTTCTTTTCGGTTTTTGACAATTAATCAAATATGGCTGCTGTGTTAATCGCATGTTAATTCGGTTAGTATTATTCGAGTAATTAAAATTTTGTGTTCGGATAATGCTTTGGAGTTTCATTTTTTTAGGATCAAATATTATTGTTTTCGACTAATTTTTTAGGCAATCTTTATTAAAATCATTAACAACGTCAATAATTATTGAGAGATTTAAAAAGTCTTTATGAATACGGCCCTTAATCGATTACGGCAATTGCCAAGTCCTGTGCTCCGCCCTTTTCTATTGTAATCATCATGACTTACGTATTCATTTATAATGAATCAATGATTGAATTGTTATGAAACATAAAAACTACAAAATCCATTTCAATATGACTTTGAGATGACACTTTTTGAACAATTTCCGTATTAATTATTTAATGTTTAAAATCGCCGTGCATAATTTTCCAAATTACCTAAACATTAAGCCTATATAGAGTTATCCGTTGGCGGTTTGAAAATTTAAAATAACAGAATTGCGATTTCATAATTTAAATGCAGGGACTCTATTTATTTCAAATTTTAGCCCACGTGTTTTCAAATAAAAATATTATCAAAATAAAAACAAATTACTAAAAACAAATTAAAAAAACTATACGTACAGGACTACTTACATTTGAATATTAACAATCGACACAAAATGTTTTAGTTCACTATTTAAATTTGACACTATCTGTTTATTACTGTATCATGTTTTCAAAACGAGGCACTATAAAATAATATATAAAATAGTGACCCCAATTCGCTCACATTTGCAATATAGAGAATCACGACACTATTTAACAAAAAATACGTTGGTTTAAAACAATCATAATTTTGGCACTATTGTTTAAACAAAATTTATTAAAAATTAGTGTATCTATACACTTTTAATTCAAATATTCACACAGAACAAACATTAATTGTACAAAACAGTATTATTTCTATATGCTTCCATGCTTTCACAGTAAATGACAAACTAACTGTATAGGAAATCGAAGTTGACGCGATCTAACACGCCATCGCGTCTTTGACTGGTATGTTACATAATTCCAAAAAGTAACCATATTTTTTGATAGACCTATTATGCACTAACGACAAAATACGGTGTAATTCAGTGGTTATCAAACTTTTTTTGGAAGAGCCAAATTTTAAACATTTATTTGTATATCAGGTGCGGATACAGGAGTTCGTTTAGAGGGGGGAGGGATTTACCTATACTATTCCAGAAAGTTCGTTCTAAACAAAAAAAATGGATACACTTTTAGTTTGTTATCCATGTAATTGTGCTTTGGTCGTGAGTCGGGCCGCGGGGCAATTGCAATCACTCCCCTGTATCCGCGCCTGTTCTATATTGAGAACCCAAACCATGATTGGTACAAAAAAGAGACTGCGAATTTTACACTACATAAGTAATACTGGTTTAATTTAAATTGGTTCAGTCGTTTTTAACTGACTTCAGAAAAGAAGGGTTTTACTATATTTTCAGCATTTTTGAACCGATTTTGACGTTTCTTTTTCTATTTATTAAGGTATACCTACCTTCAGAGTGGTCTTACATAAATGTTATTTAAATATTTTTAACAGTTAAGTCATAAAATATGTAAAAGACAGTTAATAATGTGCAACTACGTATATTACGATGTCGCTAAAAACTAAAAAAAAAACAAAAAATTGAAAAAAAATATAAAACCTTCAAAAATAACCGTAAAATAAAAAAGTATTGAGATCGGCGCCAATTTAATTAAAATACACAGATATATAAAAAGTTATCGAAATTAAATTGCCACCGATCTCAAAATCATTATTTTATGAATTTGACTCTATTCAATAAATAGAGGTAACCGTAATCTATTTAAGTTAATGATAGGTATTTGGAAAGAATTCCGTGGCATAAGGATCGAAAATAAAGCAACACTGAACTTTTCAAACTTGCATTTTTAATACTGACATTTCGACACGTTTTATATCATCTTCATTTGAAAACTCTGGAGATGATACAAAACGTGTCGAAACGTCAGTATTAAATGCAAGTTTAAAAAGTTCAGTATTGCTTTACTTTGGATCCTTATGCCAAAGAAATCTTTCCAAATACCTCTCATTTATTATTTTATTCTTTAGAGTGGCCTTTTTTCAAAGAGGTTCAACTTTTTACCACGTTTATACTTGCTTTTCGTGTATGTTGAGTGGAACTTTGTAATTGATTTTAAACTACCTTTTTGATGAGAAAGAGACTTGAAATTTTTTACATAATTCATTAAAGAGTATTTTTATGCATAGGACAACACCACAACACTAGGCACGTATTGAAATTACTTAATTTGTGGGCAACATTTGTAGATTACAGACGCTCAACAGCTAAGGTCATCGGCAAACCAAATCCCTTAGAAAAAAGGGCCCTTTACGCGTCAATAAGTACAAAATATACAACTAACATATAACAGACTATAAGGTGGACATAGAGTAAATACTATCAAGAGATTGGATCAACCGGTTTTCGAGATCAAGGCTACAGTGATGCTGTATGGATTGCATAACTACAGTCGAAGCTGTGCATTCACAGATTGTGCGTCTTAATGACTATAGTCGAAATCATTTTCAGGTGAGATAATCAGACAGGTGGGGAACTAACATTGAACAATGTGCATTATTGTAAAAACACAGGTACGACTCAAAAAAAGTAGTAGGTCGGTTCGTAGACACACGACGGAAGCCATGCTCTTCGCCCACATTATATTAATGTTTAAAATTTATGTGTATACTAGCGGTCCCGCCCGGTTTCACCCGGGTGCAAAATAACGAATGGGCGGGAGGAACATGAGTACGCACGTTCATCTTAGTTTACGAAAATGAATGTTGTGGGCAAATTTCATGATGATCGGAGTTACCGTTCAAAAGTTTTTGTCGGACGGACAGTTATATTTTGTAACATTTTTCATTGATGCTCCGCTCCTATTGGTCATAGCGTGATATTATATAGCCTATAGCCTGCCTCGATAAATGGGCTATCCAACAACCCTATTGCGCATCTGTGGATGAAAGTAAAAATACTATAAATATCGCTATATTAAAAAATAAGGGTTGGTGGTAGAACGGTGAAAATTTAGGGTTATAAGTATTTTTAGTGGCAAATCATAAAAAAGAGGGAGTTTGTTGTACATTTGCTGGAATAATGTCAGCTCGGGTATTCTGCGGCTTAAACGATTTAAAATAAACATTTGTTACCTTTTTTGTACAAACGAAAAAAGTTTAAGAGAGTAAAAAGCCCACACAAAAGCATCTATCACCGATGTAGAAACTGTACCTGCGTTAATGTCAAAGTATTCATCCGGCGCAGAAAACTATGTCGAACTAACTTTGTCAGATTTCAAGCCAGAGGAAGTAAAAATAGAAAAATATATCAGTTGTGTATGTCATCACATGAAAAATTACCCATTCTAAATACATATATATGTTTTGTTGGTTCCTTAATTTTCTTGTCAATCAGAATCTCAAAAAATCCTAAACATTTCAGAGAAAGCTTGGAGTCCACTGTAAGCGAATCTGTACAATGCGGCCGCTTACGGAGCTAGTACATTTATACCAGTGATGTCAAAAATACGGCCCGCGGGCGGCATCCGGCTCTCGAGCTATCTCAATATGGCCCGCGACCAGAACCTATCCAGTGAGGATTTTAGACGGCATTCGATGCCACTACGTATTTTTAAAATTGCTGCATCCTCAAGCTCAAGATAATTTACCCTTTTTATTATCTTTATATGAAAATTGATTAAACTAAATAAGTAAATAAAGATTTTAATTTAGTATGTGTTTTAGATTTTAATTTAGAGTCTGGCCCGCAAACACACTCTAAATCTTATAAATGTCCCTTTGGAAAAATCAGTCTGACATCCCTGATTAAAACGATGTTGTGGTAGTGGCGGCACTATACAGCTTTACACATAGTGGATCCCATTGATCTTCAACCTTACATCTTTTTTGTAACGAACCAATTTGAAAAACTCTTTAACTTCTTGAAAGCCCATATACTGGCCTAGTTTTTTCTCTAGTACACTATATTTTTACACAAAACATTTGGAGCTCTTGTCGATCCCCTTATCTAGGTTAGGCTAGGTATGTTATAGAACTGAATTTTTCCAGGGAGGTTAAGGTTACAATAAAGAAGCAGTATTCCAAATTTCATACGTCTAGATGGAATAGTTTCCAAGATACGAGTGTCCATTTTTGGTTTTCACTAAGATTTATTTTTTCAAATTTATACATAATTTGGTATTACTATATAGCAATTTTTATATTTGAAAAAATAATAAGTATATCTTAAGGGAGGCTACGTATTAGTTATACTTTTCCAAAATACCATTTAAAAGATCATCATAATTCACAAACATCTAGCCGGTGCTGGAAGCATCGACCCGAATTCATTAGCCGGCCGTCCTATGACTACTCGCGACTAGTCGGTGTGGTATCTTTATATTATACTAGCGGTCCCGCCCGGTTTCACCCGGGTGCAAAAGAACGAATGGGGAAGGAAGAAAAAAAATTTAGGGGTGGACTACCCCTAACATTTAGGGGGATGAAAAATAGATGTTGGCCGATTCTCATAGATACCGGATAAGCACAAAAAATTTCATCAAAATCGGTCAAGCCGTTTCGGAGGAGTATGGCAACGAAAACTGTGACACGAGAATTTTATATATTAGATAAAAATTACGTGTCACATGTTTGTCCGCGATGAACTCCTAAACTACTGAACCGATTTTAAATTTGATTTGCACACCGTGTGCAATTCGACCCAACTTGAAAGATAGGATAGCTTACATTTCAATTTATAGTCGCAATATTATTTTATTGCAAATTATTTGTCTATTCCTTGACAGTCATAATACAACCATATAAGATAGCCAAAGCTGTTGACTGGATTGAGTGAATATTCAATAGATGGCGCAACGAACTTAACAACCATATAAGATGGCGATACCTGTTGACTGGATTGAGTGAATATTCAATAGATGGCGCAACGAACTTAACAACCATATAAGATGGCGATACCTGTTGACTGGATTGAGTGAATATTCAATAGATGGCGCAACGAACTTAACAACCATATGCCGGAGTGCTCGAAATAGAGCAAGTGTTTTAAAGACCAGTTATCCACGAATACTTTACGCTATTTATTTTCTAGCACGACGGCGCAGCCGGAGTGCTCGACATACACACATATACGCCCATGTATATTTTAAAATAGCTAGCAATTAATAAAATAGATAGATAGATAGATGTTCCAATTAAATTGTTTTATTATTTCACTTTATACGTAGCGAAGCACGTACAGGGCCGCTTGTATAACTATACAATATTATGTGTTTAGATCAGAGGTTCCTAAACTTTTTTGTGTCGTAGACCACTTGCCATGTTTTTCAGTTTTGGGTAGACCCCCTGCTTATCTGATATTGATTTTTTGCAAATTCAATAATTTCAAATGTATTTTTGACAACCGGTATAGTGCTAGGTAGTAGGTACTCACTTTGAACGATTTAAATTTATAACGGTAGTGAAATGTAGTGTGAAATGTTTAGTTTTACACATTTATTAATTAGATTCAAATTAAACGAATCAAATTAAAATTTACTTTCTGTTACATAAAATAACTAAGCAAAAAATAAATGATTTTAGTGTGAGGGATGAACCTGATGCTTTAATAATAAATTTTCAACATTTGGCATCAATTTAGTTAGATTTAATCTTAAATCTCTTCGGTTAACGATGTCCACTTTGTTTCTTCTTTTGTTAGGAGATTCACTATCGTTGACCCCCATTTTCATTTCATGGACCCCCAATTTTTTTCCCGCTGACTTGGACCCCTTGCAAGTTGTCGTCCACCCCTGGGGGTCGATATAGACCACTTTGGGAATTACTGGTTTAGATGATATTTAATTTAAGTAAAATAAGAATATACAACCAAAAACATCAATGTGAAAAAATGGCCAAGTTCGATACAAACGACAAGTTGGTTTGCCGGCTTTGCAAAAAGAAAGAAGTGAGATCTAAGACGATGGTAAGTTTTTGCTTGGCATGTTTTTATGTTTTTAATTATATTATAAATGAATCAACAAAATATGGGAGCTAAAAATAATTTTTTAAAAATCAGCGAGGGTCAGATTCCATGTGTGATTCATTTTGTACAGCAGCAATTGTGTAAAGCAAGTATTAAGTAGTATACAATATATTATTATTAATTTTATGATACGAGATAATGTTTCTCTTTGTGGTCAGATTAATTTTACAGTAGCGGAACTAGTCACAATCAATAATAATAGGTATATTATGCAACTAAATGGCTTTTTGACCTACCCCCTATAAAATAGCCATTTTACATACATGTATACCGGCACGTAACGTAGTTCATTACGGAAATAGTAAATCACTGTTTGTCTGTCAGTTGTTTGTTATAACCTAGGTACTGTTGCTCAAAAGTGAAGTGTCAAAATTTTTGAAAATGAAATGAAAAACAGCTTTTTTATAGGAACGTGCCAAAAATATACACACAGCGTGTGATTGTTAAAAGTCACTTACTCTCGTTTTAAACATGTCAACCTCGTCGGAATATAAGCCATTACGTCACTAGGATGTACTATTAAATTCTCAGTACCTCTAATGGGGAAGTTATTGTAATGAGTTCGAAAATAGAAATGAAAATGTTTAACATATTTTTTAGGGTTTTCTCTCACAGTTCAACCTACCGATACCGTCTTACTCGCACTCACGTATAATATCCCCAGTTTTGAAACCACCTGGAAAACATTTAGGCCCCGATTATACAATCTGGATCATTTATTTTTAATTTTATTAAACGCTAAACATGAAAATTAAAAATTCACGGTTTGGCTAGGCCCCACTGCCCTTCAGCCAAGTTTTCGATTTTGTGTTCAGTTATTACAAAAGAAGTGTTACACAAATTTTCACGGTGTTTCAAATACGTACCCAGGAAAGGTTTGATAGCTTTTGGAGTATAAGAACCTAAACTACTGGAACATCTGTGTTTGAGTGTTATTTTATACAATTTATATCGCGTTAAAATATAATAATATACAGTGTAACCTCTTTATAACGTCATTCGTTATAACGAAAAACTCCCTATAACGTAGACATTTTTACAATTTGGTTGGTTTACCTTAAAGCCCATACATTAATACCCTCTTTATAGCGCAACAGCCATTCTCTATTACGAAGAAATATGTTCATATTTAGGCGTCAGCAAATATTTACAGACGTAAAGAGGACGATTCTGAACCATCAACAACATTCAACAAGCACTTGATGCCGACAAACTTATCGAAAAATTCCTATTGTTTAATGAAGATGATTCCACCACATCCCAAGTCTTGAATATGATAGTTACTAATAAAATACAAAACAAATATTGGCATAGCAAAAAATGTCAGGCAAAGTGCTTGGAATAAACGAATTAGGTGAAATTTGGTTATTTTTCTTTCTTCCCTCCATATAACGAAAACTCTTTATAACGAAAAAAATGCTCGGTCCTTTGAGATTCGTTATAAAGAGGTTACACTGTATATGACAAATACCAGGGGTTGGTGCGAAAATATAAATACTGCCCGCATGAAGTATCATAGAAGTGGGAGGTAGGTGGCATGTCACGCCACTGAACACGATGCGCCGCTATTTCACAATGAAACAAAACAGCTGACTGACGCAGAACATGGCTGCTCTCTTGTTTTATTGTTTGAAAACCAGTAGAAAATAAAGTATAGACAAAAGCATGACTTTTATGCTGTGAGCTAAATTTTATCAGTTTGCTTTTATTGGTGAATAATTTGAAAATGAACTGAGATTGTTTGAAATATTCAAAAACAGAGAGTAGATTTATTTTTATGCAAATTACATTTTGCGGTTCTATTAATATAAATTATTCATCTGAAATAATGGCTGCAACAGATAATTTATTTATAACAGTTAATTTCATTTTAGTGTTAAACTCTTTTAGTTATATCGTTAACAATTTTGGTATGTTATTTGTTTTAGTGATAAATCACGTTTCTACATAATACAGGGGTGTCAAACAGTCGATCCGCGGGACGGCTCCATGAAGAAAGCAGTAACATAATTTAAACAAGTAAAAATTTGTAGCAATTTTTATTTTACCGTGAGAATACCAGCTGATATATCAAAGTTGGGTCGTAATTGAAAATTAAAAAAACATGTGGATCATTTGCGGATCCCATGAGATACTGGACATGGTTGGGAATGGTTGGAAATTAGTTTGACATCCCTGCTTTAGCGATTCAAAATAAATTCATAATTATGTTTTTAGCGAATTATAAATATTTATATAACGATTTTTTTTTATATAATTCTTATATTAGTGCTCATTAAAATAATAAGTAATTATTGAATTTGTATTGTTTTGTATCTATTTCTTTGTGATTTTAAGGAATTTTTTCAATCTCTATCAAAAACGCCTGGATCAATTTTGACGAAACTTCATTCACTATGCCTAGATTAACAAAACATAATGTATAAAATATATTTTAATCAGCTACGCTCGGATTTCTGTCAAAACGGGCGAAGCCATGGCGCATCAATAAAAATCAGTAATGTATAAAATTATTTTTAGACAACCAAAATTGTACAATCAACGTAAGAGAAGAGCTGAATGAATTGTCTCCTATATTATTAAAATCAAAGGAAGGAATTGTATCAGATCCGGATTTAGATGACTTTGTAACACCGAATAATGCGGGCCTGATTGTCGCTAGCGTAGGAGATTCTATTCGACTAGCATGTCCCGGTAAAACAAATTATGTGACCGTAGTTCCGATCTTTCCCGAAGTCAAAGCGACCTGCGATTATACGGGTAATTTGGATTTTTTCACAATAAATTAATCCTTGACTATATTGAGAGATGCTAAAATCACTAAAGAAAATAAAATAAAATGTCGATAGGAGAAAATAGAACTTTCGAAATATTTTTATAGAAATTTTATCTGTTTGTAACATTTTTTTATATGGTTAAATTGTAACATGTAAGTAACTTATATAAGAATCATAATACTTTCGTTAACAGGTCTCTTTAGTGTTTACGAACGAGATTTTAACGTAAGTGATTTGCTGCAGTGTCAACATCACGTTACTCATGTTACTTATCAGGACGATAACGGCACCATCTACATTGGTTTCAACTTACTAAATAAAAGACAGATATCGCTTATAGAAATACATTACGATGCCAACCGACGCATCACCAACAGGTTAAATATAATATTTTTACTGATAAGAAATTGAAAATCACATTGATACTTTCACCAGTTCTCAGATTAGAACTTGGGAATTTTAAATTTTCCATTCTGCATTTAAGCAGCCCCGGATCTACGATTTTTTCGAAACGGGGCAGAAACTTGATAATGGCGCCCCCTCTCTATAGCATTTGAGATAAAATACTTAAAAAAAACTCACAAATATATAATGGTTGGTATTTTTCGTGAACGGGAAACCGTCAGAAAACAAGCAGATTGAGTAAATCGAAAAAAGGACTGATTAGATTCGGTTTTCAACCATATTATATTATGGTTTTGGCGCCCTCTAAAACTGCCGCCCGGGGCGGGTGTCCCGGTTTGCCCCCCCCCCTAGATCCGGAGCTGCATTTAAGTGAATCCGGTGTCTGTTGAGTGAGTAAATTAAAAAAAAATAGATGGATCCTGGAAATATCAGATACACAACAGTTTTCCTAATATCTCGGCTATTCTTCAATTATTATCATTTTCAATAAAAACCTGAAATTCAATTGATACTGAAGTAAAGCATGTAAACAATACCGATATTGCCGGCCCCTATTCATAGAACATAAAATAATGACCTTACCAAATATCTACATATACCATCGTTTAATATATGCTAAGGAAAACTACAATAGTCTAGAAACTAATTCCACTTTTTACACTTCCAGCACTAGGTATAAAGATTGCCTATAGCCTTGCCGCTGCACAGATTAAATACGGTACAAAATAGCTATAATTATTTAGCAATAACATTTTTTAATAAGCTTCCTAATCATATGCAAAGCTTGCCTATGGAAAAATTAAAAAAAAAATTGGTTGTCTGTAAAGTCGGTTTACGGACGATAGTTTTACGTGATAACGTATTCCGTAATACATAACCTAAATTTATATAATAATTATAATAATTCGAATCTATGATATTGCATCTTTCGCTTCAAATTTAGGTTAATTTTATTTATTTAAATTACTCACCATATAATATAATTGTTTTTTTTTAACTTTCTTTCTTTCGTATTTATTTTAAGTCTCAAAGATTAGCTGTCATAATATTTATAAAACAATTGTTTCACTGTTTATATAAAATTCCAAAACCTACTTACAATATTTAAGTATTTTCATACGTCAAAAAATTGATTTTTATAATGATAAAATTTGTAAGAAAACGATTTTTTCGAGAGATGAGACCTAGCTAAAACGATTTTTTGCCCCCCAAAATCCCTTTTCAGTAAATTTCATCCAAATCGTTAGGGCCGTTTTCGAGAAAAGCACGCACAGGGTCAGGCGGAACGTTACGACCGTTAGGAACGTTACATTTTTCGTGCATGCAGCCGGTGTTTTATCAATTTATAAGATTGGTGATTCATCAATTTATAAGACGTTATCACGTCAAAAAAACTGAAAATGTTTTTAACCTGTAATTGTTTTTATGACACTGATGAATTCTTTAAATTTGTTTTTTAAATATGACGTCACTTTTCATAATTGTTTGTAGTGCAAAATAAATCTATCTATCTATTGTTAGCGGCAATTAGTATCCATAGCCGAGATACCGAAAAAATTCACTTCGATTATTTCCAGCTCTTAGTCCGGTTGCTCTCAGACTGAAAAAAACTATACTAACGCACATGGTATATGCATATACTTAGCTTATGCTATGTGACGGCAACTCACGGAGATGCCTTAATCTCGTAATTCACAAAACGCACCCAAAGAAATTATTTTAATGCGTTTTATCATTTTTCTCTCATGTTCCCCAGTATTTTATTCAAAATATATATTTTTTTAATGTACAAACACAAATTTTTTATAAGTACAGTAGAACGCCGATTATCCGGATTAATGAGGACCGGGGTCGATTCGGATAATCGAAAATTCGGATAATCGGACATAGACTCGTAATAAAGAAAAACGAACTGTCACACATAGAATAAACTTTATTAAGTTTAACAAACACAGTTCTACAATAACGCTCACTTGTAGCGTCTACACGGCAATTGTCACTCGCATTTTTGTATTCTTGCGTCCCCACAAAACTTGTTTTTATTGAAAAATTACTTGGTTTTAATTTTTTATATTACGCGTAGGACCGATTCGGATAATTGGCGATTCGGTTAAACGGCGTTCGGATAATCGGCGTTCTACTGTATACAGAAAAATAAACAGGCAAAAATGATGATATCGGAAAATTCGTTCTAGGAATCTTTAAAACTGCAATAATACAGACTAAGTTATGATTTTATTTTTTTGTATAAGTTAACTTGTGTATATTTCATTAAAAAAATAACTCTCGTAGTACACGGATTTTGTAATCTTCAATTTCATTATGTAAGCATAGATACTATACTGCATAAAGGGATATAGGCCGCGCGAAAACGTAACACGATTTCGTGAAGGCAAATCAATCGAGTTGTCTCTTCCCTACGGAACTTTTATTTAGAAAAGAAAAAAACAACTAAAATCTAATAAGCCAACAAACACTTCGTTATTCCAAAACGAAACAAAACAACATCAATCATAATAATAACGTGATGTAATTGGTTAGGACAGTGTCATTCATCCCGTCGGCGATCAAAGAACGGCAGCCCGGTCGGGAGGCCGTCGACTTTAACGCGGCGTATTACGATCTGCCAATCAGGAAATTGTACGAGTTGGACGTCCAGAGGCAGACTCTGATACGTTTGCTTGGTGACAACAAAACCGTCAACAAATATTTGGCTGACGGTGAATGTTTGACTCGAGGTCATTTGACGGCGCATTCGGATTTCGTTTATAGCGCCCAACAAAGAGCGACGTTCTACTACGTCAATACGGCGCCCCAATGGCTTGCTTTCAACAGCGGCGATTGGAGACAAGCCGAAGAGGAACTCAGAGATTTTGCTGCGAAATGTCAACGTGGCGTCAAAATTTATACAGGTTAATTAATCAATAAATAAAATTATCGACCAATTTTTCAGACAATAATTAATGTCCAAATCTTCTTTGTTTCCGGGTTTGTATGCCGCGGTCCATTACCTGTGAGCAGCCTAGAAGGAAACTTCGCCCGCTACCACATCGCCTTTGATAATGTCTACCGCAGTTGTAGACGAAACGTCAGGTAGTAATACCAATGGACCACGGCATACAAACCCGGAAACCAAGAAGATTTGGATCAACACCGGCCTACACACTTGGACAATAATTAATGTTTTAAATACCGCGTGCATTCTAGCAAAAAAAGATCCTAACTTGGTAGACCCGTGCTAGGGCAGGATCTAACGCACGAGGCTGGTTTTGCTATTGGAATCACTGCTGAGACGTGTGCTGGCTGCTAGGATGGAAATTAGAAGCCGGGTTATTTTTAATGCTTGCTTCTCTGCCGGCATTGAGAGCGAACCAATCAGAAAACAGTATCTTTTCACATTGGCGACACAGGCAAACGTCATAAATAAACATTGTGTCATAGTGTGCGTTCAGTTCAGAGACATGAAACGTTCATTTTTGTTAACATACGAACTGTCATTACGCGCGCATCAAAACCATCTACAAATTCAGTTTCAAAACACGCATCGTGTGAAACCAACACATAAAAACCATTACAAAATTCAGCCCCATAGCTCACTTGGAACCTAGCAGCGAAATCCAGCAACGAATCTAGCGGCAAAACTAGCGTCGTGTGCAGTTGTTTTTAGATAATTTTTGTATCACACTTTTAGTAACTTGAATACCCAATTGTATATCAGATAACTTTTAATAGAAGTATTTGGTAGCCAAAATAAAAAATACTTTTCAAAAATATCTGATATTTGAGTTACATTTTTAAAAATAATTTAGAAAAACGGGTAATTCAGTGCCACATCCTAGTATCTTAGATATTTTTAAAATTTTATACAAAGCATTTAGTATCTTTTGAAGAATTGATTGTTTAGTATTTTATGCAGTTCTGTTGAGAGGTACAAAACATTTTTTTAATCCAGTCGTGAATTATTCTAGTCCATCAGTTATCACTTTATATATGCCTCAGACACGTGACATCGTAATCAAATTTAAATGTTTACACATCCCTTGAGAATTTACTGTTTTTTATTCATTTATCACCTTTCGTATAGTTTTTTATTTATTTCTTCACTAAAATTTGTCAATTGTCATTAAAACTTTAAGTGGCATTTCCTTATTCTATATTTTAGTAATTCTATGATTATTTTTAGTTTTGATGTGAAATATCTAATGGCGCGTTTGGTTGGGAGTAAAACCGTGCAAATGACGCGACAATTTTATGTCGCTTAAAGCGAAAATACTTCGGTGTAGATGAGGCATGTACGATTGAAAAACTATTTAAGTTTAGATTGTAACATTCTTTAAAATTTTATGAATTCAAAAACGCCAAATCACTGTCAAACTATTCTTACATGAAAATATGTCATATACAGTGTGTAGTAAAAAAATTTAATACATTTATATTGAATTCTCAACTCAAGATTCTAGACGCTAATATTCTCGGTTGTCCAGCGTCCATAATCTGCAATCTCTCTCTCACCTCCCTCTTTCTCTCAAATTAGGATTTATTAAATTTATGAAAACTACGATAACTTTCTAGGCTAATAGTATGTTTTACTGGGATCTCGTTTTACCTTAATGAGGCATTAAATAATAATTTACGACCTAGATACCTACTATTTTATAGAAAAAACATTATACGTCTCTAAATCTTATTATCACTTTGGGACCTTAATTTTTTAAATTGATGTTTTTGGGCTAAAGAAGATTGTTAAAAATAATTAGGACGGATTTCTTTTTCTAGTTCAACCTGAAACCCCGCGTCTTGAAGTTACGCGACTGTTTTTTGTAAACACCTCGTATAAACATTGAAGCCGTTCTCGTGCTTTCTCGGAACGCAAAATTATTTTTAAACAGTGAATTATCTTTTTATAGGTATTCAAAAAAACGACAATCCCTGTCATATGAATTTACTTAACATAAATCTCTTGACTCGGAAAAAAAGAAACGTTTCTATTTTTAAACATTCCTGAAAGTTAATTTACAGTAGACACTGACCAGGGTCCTTAAAGATGTTTCTATTTCAGATGCACCGATACTTTCTTTGTGAGTCTTTTGTTTAACTTTGGACCATTCTATTTTTATATTGTTTTTAACTTTATGAACAATAAATGTTTTTTATTAGTTTTTTTAGTCTAAAGTGACTCAAGCAAAGTGGCTTATAGGTCGTATTGTTATACATTCTTTAGTTTTCAAAATATTTTCATTCTAATTTATTTATTGTATCTGTTACGGTTTATACCCGAATTCGGTCAATGACCGCAATAAATGCGCAAAACTAGTTTTGTCCAACGAATATTGCCCAAACCCGAAATCTTACATTTAAACGGGTATTGAGTGTTATAAAATGAGCAATATTAGTTTTGCGCATTTTCGGTTGGAAAAAAGTAGTTCTGTCCATTTCTGAACGGACAATACTAGTTCTGCTTGGTTCATTCAATCAACGTCCGAACCCAAACAAAAGTAGGGTTATGTTCTTGTTTATGTACCTATCTATTGAATTGTTCTCCTGAATGTTATAATTAAGTAAAACTGCAAGATGAATTCGAGTCTCAACTAGTTCGCCTATTGGAGGCTTCTGAAACATAATTTTATGATGAAACATAATTACCTTACTACAATAAGTGAGGTTAAGAAAGCAAATTTGTTGAAAGCTGAATTAAAACCTCTGTCTGCTAAACAATACAGAAGAATAAATCACTTTGATATAATAAGTACCGTTAATGTGGAAAAATTAATTAAAAAACGCAAAGAAGATCCAATGCCATACTAGTATTGTTCGTTCAGAAATGGACAGAACTAGTTTTGTCCAATTGAAAATGTGCAAAACTAGTATTGCTCATTTAATAACACTCAATACCCGTTTAAATGTAAGATTTCGGGTTTGGGCAATATTCGTTGGTCAAAACTAGTTTTGCGCATTTATTTCGGTCAATGACCGAATTCGGGTATAGACCTTAACATATCTACTTGAAAAGTCTAGATCAAATAAAACATAATTCTGAATGTGAATCTGTAAAGATTTATGATGATCTGCTATTAAAAAACTAAACTTGTCTTTAAGATTATTATATCTTAAAAACGTTCTTGATTAAACATGAATTAGTCCATATTCTTGTCCCCCTCGAAATTTTTTCAAAGCATTTTTTCATCTGACGTGTTCAGTTTTTTAGATATTCTTGATGGAAATTTTCAAATGAACATCTGGCATATTTTTTTAGGAACAAGTGGAATAGCAACGGTACCAAATAATAACGGATCTGACACCGAATTATATTTATTCCACGATTCCTACGGGAATAAATCCGTTCCAGTCCCGAAATATTTCTGGAAGGTATTCATCGACATCGACAATACAACCAACGCGAGAGCTTATCTTGGACTGAACACACCAAAATCGATACCGCCCAAAAGTCAATGGTACAAAGGAATCTGCGATTCAGACACAACAATTGGGTCCAAAAACGACTCCAAATCTAAATTAATTAAAAAGAATATCACAGATATAAATCCAAATTTGATACTGAAATATGCTAAAAAAGGAAATTTCATAAAAATTGGAGACAAGGTTGTTTCGTGTTCCTTAGATCATTTTAATATACCAGAATTTATGAAGAATTCTTGAAATAATGTATTTTTTACATCATTAAAAAACACATAAATGTTTTAAATTTAATTAAATGTATTTTTATGATGGTTATCGTAAACTTAACGGTGCCATTAAATATTTGTCACTTTCTGAGAATCAGAATATTGCGGAAGTTAAAGTGAAACCAAAATTTACATGCGTTGTTAATTTTACGAACACTAATTAATTTGATTTAAAACGATTAAATTATACCTATTTCCCTCAAATCATAACATTTTAGCGTAATTAAAAACCGGAAAAAATATTTTTTTTTGTAATTTAAATGCGTATATAGGTATAATTATAATTTAAATAAGTATTAATTTCGCAATTCTTGTGAGCAGTTAATAAAAATTTACAAGTCAGAAACAGAAATAAATAGAATAATAATTTCAAAAATTCATTCCAACTTAAGATGAAAATAGAATATAGATTAGACGCTATCCTATTATAGGATAGCGTCTAATCTACATTCTATTTTCATGAGTTTGTGTATATTCAAGAGTTTTATTCGCTCCCAATTGTTTGGCAGTATTTTGCTTCAATATTTGATGAAACCTTTTAGCCTCAGGTTTAAACGTTAGCAAACACTATTATATTAAAAAATATATAGCGAAAAAACTTACAGTGTAAAACTTGTACACTATAATATGTAGCAAATAAATAAAAAGATGTTTTTTTTAATTTCAGGGTATTCATTTAATATTTTTATTAGTTGATTCTAATTTTTTGGTATTTTTTTCTACTCAACCAAACGACAAACTACTACATACTTAATCGTTATTATATTTGTCGAGTATTTGCAAACCGTTAATCCATACTAACATTATAATTAATATGTCTGTTAGTTTTTCACGCCTAAACCGTTGAACAGATTTCGATAAAATTTGGCAAGGAGATTAATTGCATCCTGAGGAAAGACATAGGCTAGCTTTTGTCTAAAAAAAAACTAAAGGAGATGAAATAGGGAATGAAAGTTTGTATGGGGAACCCATCATTTCTCAAGTTGGAAATATGAAAATTCATATTTATAGGTTTTCGATAAGAAATAAAGGATTACGTGTTTCAGTGTTTATGCAAAATCATCCCTGAAGGAGGTGAAATAGGGGATGAGTTCAAAATTTATAATAATATATAATGTTTTATAATATAACATAGTATGTGTCAAGTGACAATTTACTGTAGTCGCTGCCGAGTTTCAATGCAATCGTGTGCGAAGCCGCGGGTAGCGGCTAGTTATTAATAAAAAGTTTGTTTCAGAAAATTGTTGTAAATAATTAATCGAACTGCTATATTTGAAAGTAAAACAGCAGAATCACAACACCACCTGTAACCGAACGTGACCTCCGATTCGTTAATTTGACGCGTTTTATGTTACATTGTCAGAACATGCTAGACGATAAGTCTTTTTACTTTGTGACGTCACGACGGTCATTTCTTCACATAATACAATCCAGACAAAATGTTAAGGAACGGCCAATCTAATCTTCATGATCGCGACAACCCAAGGAAGCTGATGACTGTCGACAAAGATAGACGATTCTACCATTTCATTTGGTAAGATCGTCTATCCCTGTGCGCGCATCAAACCCATCTACAAAACCTAATAATATTAATCTTTATTCAATAAAAAAAGACTGCATTACAGTGTGGAATGAATCAATGAATATTAAAATATATAGTATTAGGCAAATATACAACTTTAAGAAAAATTAAAAATTAGTATTAAAAAATTAATCCATGCTGTAAAGGCCCTCGTACACCTCGTTCTTTTTTGGCAGTTTTAACCACACGGGTAAAACTGTACGGGTAAACACGAACAATGACCATATCCACACACTAGGTGTTATTTCGTTCAGTTTTTCTGAAGTCGTGGCATCATCTGATCTGCTTTGATGAATCCTACAACGTTACAGAGTCGAACAAAACCCGTCCTTTTTAACTGCGTCGTCACACACACGGGCCGACACGTTTAAAACGGACGGTTTAAATCAAGCAGCAGCAGATATTTTTGAACGCCGGTAAGAAGGACGGTTTTTGGCTACACACCGACCGTTTTACTCGTACAGTTTTACCCGTGCGGTTAAAACTGCCAAAAAAGAACGAGGTGTATGGGGGCCTTAATAGCTATATTGGTGTAGCAGTGTTACATTGCTTTTAAAAGTTTGAAGTGTGCAATCTTTGCTGGTTAAGGAGGTCGTAAACTCTTATAATTGCGTTAAGAGGACTGTTGTTAGTTACTGAGAGCTTAGACTGCATTGTTACTAACTTATTTTTATTGCGTGTGGTATACGGATGCGTGTGTAGATTATATACAAAGAGTTGACGATATTTTTTACAAAAGTCGCACATCATAAAAAAAACTTCGGGTCGCAGTGCCAAATCCTGCCGACAATATAGTGTATTTTTGCTAATACAAGTAGTGTGGTTTTATTACGTAAGATTAGGTTTGTTTTTGGACAAAATGAAAAAAATCCCCCTTAATACAACCCTTAAAATAATATTTTTTATTTAATTTCAATACTAATATCAATCCACCATCTGCATCAAATTAAATACACCGCTTCAGTATGTAAATCCATACCCACAAACTGCGTTTTCATAAAATTTGTACGTCCGGTCCTGTCACGCCGGTCTTATTAAAATTTTAGCAGGGCATTTTAAAAATTACTAAAAGGTTTACATTTGAAAGAGAGGATTCTGAGAATTTTTTCGGTATTCCATTTCAGAGCTTAGTTCCATGTGCAAACTGACGTGCATCCATTCACAGACATGCGCATTATCAGATTATAATAAGTGAGACAGACGTATATATGTCTGCACCGTAGTGTTTAAGTCTTTCTCCCGATCTATGTTAGCAATATAGAGGCTTTTAAATATGTGTTTAAATCTATTCCGTTTCATCCTTCTGTCTCAGTTCGTTCTTGAGGCCCCCATACACCTCGTTCTTTTTTGGCAGTTTTAACCTAACGGGTAAAACTGTACGGGTAAAACGGTTGGTGTGTGGCCAAAAACCGTCCTTCTTACCGGCGTTCAAAAATATCTGCTGCTGCTTGATTTAAACCGTCCGTTTTAAACGTGTCGTTCAAGGACGGGTTTTGTTCGACTCTGTAACGTTGTAGGATCCATGAAAGCAGATCAGATGATGCCACGACTTCAGAAAAACTGAACGAAACAACGCCTAGTGTGTGGATATGGTCGTAGTTCGTGTTTACCCGTACAGTTTTACCCGTGCGGTTAAAACTGCCAAAAAAGAACGAGGTGTATGGGGGCCTTTGCAGTCGTACAATTGGAAGTCTACTGTAGTGCAATGAATGCAGGCTTGTTAGCGCATGCGTAAAAGTACAGCTACGACTTCGTGAATTGTAAGAAACAATAATTTTTGTGACTAATGTACAAACAAATGAGTATAGATATTCGTGCATATTATTGTATAAAATGTTTTGTCGTATAGAAAGGTAGGGGATTGGTTTAGAAGCGTCAGTCTTGAGTCTACTCTGATCAGCAGATGTGTGGACATAATTACGGACAATATGAACGTGTTGACAAACGTGTTTTTGATCGTGTTGGCTACAGCAGTTGCTGTACAGGCACTAGGTGAGCATTAATTAATAATTAAAAATTAATTAACCAAAATGTCAATTAGAGAAACTTTAGTACACGATACTGGTTAGCGCCGGACACTGTTTTGCACATTTACCAATTAATGCATTTATTTTGTTACTAAACATAGTATTTTATCTATCTATGGAAATGTTGTACATCTATTTGACGTCATACATACAAGCGGTGTTTTTAAGAATTCGTTAATTTTATGAAAATCGACCGCAATCAAAAATTGTCTTATAATATATTTGTATGTCGTAAGAGAAGCTATATTTCTATATTCTGTAGGCAAATTGTGAGGATTATTTAAGCACATTATATAATATCTTAGTTTACCTAAACCCAGACAGCGATATATTAAACGGTGTATATTAAAATTTAACACAAATAAAGTATTTCTTCTAGACCGTGTGTGGCTTCACGAGTTAATTTAATTTGGGTAATAATTTTCCAGGCAACTAACTATTTACAACTAAAAAAATAACTTGACAGAGATTTAATAATTTGTCAACAATTTTATTAGATGAGCTTCAAACGCAAGGTATTATAACAACTAGAAAATGGCTGCTCCTTTAAGTAGGTACTATAAATAATGATGGCGGCTAATATTAACAGTGGGGTGAGAAAGATTGCATTATAACAACTAGTGAAAAGGTGAGAGCGTTTGGGGGGAGTTCTTTAAAAAACAATTACAGGATCGTGTCGATGCGATGGCGTTTTTTTTGCGCAGTGAAAAGAGGACGACGTTTGGGTGAATTCTTTCAAAAACAATTGCGGGGTCATGTTGATGCGATGGCGCGATTTTTTGCGCAGTGAAACGGGAAGGCGTTTGGTGGGAGTTTTTCAAAAAACAATTACGGGGTCGTGTCGATGCGATGGCGTTTTTATATTACGATTCTGAATGTTGTTTCTTTGTTTATTATTTGATTATAACTTTAAAGATATGACAGCATTCAGGAATGCCCATTTTATATTTTTTACCCGCCGTCAAGTTTCCGCTTAACAATAAATTTGGTAACCAAAATAAAAACTCGATGCCAATTTAAATTAAAACAAAGCTTATAACTGATTATTAAGCTGCTTCTTTTTACTTAATACTATTCTCTTCAGCAGCTGACAACCTACTATTTTTGCTACTCACTTTAATTTTTAATAATCCCTAATTCAGATTAATTTGTCCCCGCGTTAAATACTAGCCATTTACTTAATTTTCTCTTCAGACGTCGACAATATATTATGCTGCTCAATTTCTGAACTAAAATATGTCAGATACCAAACTTATTTTACTATTTGAACATTAATTGGCTGTCAATACATAGTTTAATATATTTTATAGCCGTATGATTTAGAAAAGGCAAATAATTATAAAGTGATTTATAGTTTTAAAATAAATACCTCTAATCTAATACAAACTTGTGTATATAGTTGCACACACCGTAATTTTTATAATGAAGTGATATTTTTCATTTATTATCATTAAACTTCATTAAATTAAAACATTGTTTTGTATTATTGGTTCGCTTAGTGTTTTTCCGTATGTTTGTTAAATATAACGAAACTAAATATTTATGTTATTTTTTACAGATTGTGAAATCAACGTTAAAAATGATTTGAATCATTTGGCTCCACTTCTCCTGAAGAAAAATGCGGCGGGCAAATTTGAATTCTTATATCCCGATAAAACCGACAAGGATAATATCATCAAAGTTCCAGCCAACGCAAAAATTTATTTGAAATGCACGAGTCAAAAGGCGAACGCGAATCACATAAACGAAATCAAGAATAGTGAAGCCGAAATAGTTTGTGTCGGTGGTAAAAAGTTCAAGGTCAACGGGAAAGAATACGAAATAAAGAATTTAGCTAAGTGCAAAGAAGAAAACATTGTCAACATTATCGACAAAACTGTTAGCAAAACAGAAAATATTCGTGACATCGCTATTGGTTTTCAAATAAATCATAACGAATTTTTGCCGACAATTGAATTAAAATTTGACAGGGTCAACAAAATAACGTTGTTTACTAAGCACACAGTGCTGCCAACATTGAACAAAGTTGCACAGGCTAAACGGTGTCACCAGGACGAAGGATTCGACGCCACTCTCTATGGATATAACCAGGACGTGAATGCCAATAGATGTTTCAGTTCAATGCGACAGAGAAGGATGCTGATAAGTATTGTTGGTGAAAAAGCTGCAGATAATTATTTTAAAGCAAATAAATATTTAACTAGAGGACGTTTGGCTGCCTGCAACGATTTTACGTACATATCTCATAAAAAATCCACTTTTTATTACGTTAACGTTGCGCCACAATGGGATGGTTTCGATAACGGCGAATGGAACAATCTAGAAACCAAACTCAGAACATTAGCCGAACAGTATCCTTCGGGATTTGTCGTTTATACGGGAACCAGCGATGTAATGACGTTCCCGGATGCCAGTAAAGTCGAACAGAAATATTATTTGTACAATGAAAATAAAATACAAAAAGTGCCGGTCCCAAAATATTTTTGGAAAGTGATTATCGATTTATCGACGGGTAAAGCAAGAGCGTTCCTTGGCTTGAATACACCAGTGGCGGCGCATGCTAATTGGTATAAGGGATTGTGTGATCCGGATGTTCAAATTAATGGAGTGAAAAAAGTTGTTTCGTGTCCTGTTAATAAATTGTTAGTTCCTGAATTTTCCGATGTGAAAACACTGGAGAAAATTAATGCCAATGCACCGGTCGTTCCAATCCCGAACGATTTTCTGGAATATGTTCCACCACCGCCGACCCTTCCCACTACACAAGGGAAAACCGGAACTAGTACGTTGAAACCGGCAAGTACCGGAAATAAAACAGGAAAATAACGCGAATGTGAAAACAAACAATATTTTAAAACTGACAAACGAATAACATAAAATTTCTCATTTCGTTTTTTATATTATTAATTTGAACATTTTTATTGATATTATTAAAATTAAACTTTAAAATAAATAAAATATGTGCCAATTATCTTTGTACAATTAATTTTAAAGGAAATTACACTTTGAAATAAAGAAAGTGCAATCATTAAAAATAAATAATATCATATTTTCAGTAATTTTTGTTTTTAACGAAATTTTGACTTTACAATTGTTGGAATACCTACGGACAGAATTTTTATGTCAGGCAATCTGTTTGTTTGTTCCTATACAACTAAACCGACATTCATAGTACTTTTTATAACTCAGGAAAATGAGGCGATATTATATCAACGCTCTTCTGTTAAAGTCCGCTCGTAAAGGTTATTCTAAATAAAACAGTGTCTAATATATTTTAGTTCTGGGTATATCAGAGGTACATACTGAGTTTTTTTCTTTATTATCGCCATCATACCCCGCTTTCCCCTAATCAAATATGGTGAAACTAAATTTTCCCTCAAACTGTCGTAATTAAATAAAGTAAGAATGACATTTCGAAAAAAAAAATTATATGGGTATCCAGAATTTTACACACCAGTGAACTACGAACGAAAGAAAGGTGTTTTGAACAGTTATTAAACAAAATTTCAGAAAAAAATTACTACCTGTTCGTTAATATTTATATAATATCAACAAAGGCTGCTTAATTTTTTCCATTTTTATTTATTTATAACGTTAAAAATCATGGAATATGTATTATAACATCATTGTAATAATTTTAAAAAATACAGATAAACGTTTTCTGCTCAATTGGCAATGCCAGTGGTCAAAACCGTCTTTGGGTCCGGTCGACTCAGACCTAAAGACGGCCCTGCCAGTGCTAGGGTAGGACAATTGAAAATAATATCTTTGTGACTTCTTAAACTTTACACAGAAGATTTCCGAAATTTCGTTACCTTTTAGAACTGCCTTATTTTCGTTTTGCATAATTTGCAACTCGTTTTCTGTCTAGTGAATTATTTTGAGTTGCTAATTATTATTTAAAATAAGTTTAAATGAAACTTGATAATAGGATCATATGTTATTTTATTATTAACTAATTACACTATAATGACCTAAGGGGTCGTTGGAAACAACAAATAATTTAGATTAGGAATACTAATCTAACATAAACATGTTTGTTTATATTTTCGCTGGTAAAAAAGGGAAAAAATAATAATAGAAAATTCCCAAGTGCAAACTTTTGTTTCCTATCAATTTTATTTAAAATCTATAGGAGGTCTTAAGAATACCGAACTTCTAGTTGTTTCCTCACTCCTGGGATCCGAAATAATGAAATAAAGTGTGGAAATTTATTAAGTTTACTAAAGAAACGAAATTTTTTAAGCCATTGATATTTAATTACATATTGATTAAAATGTAGTGTTGTTTTAAGATTTGTATGTGATCCATTTACGTAAAAAAATCATTCAAAAACCTATTGCGGTACACCTGGATTTCTATATTGCCCAGTGGAGTAACAATAGGGTGTCGGAACGGAAAAAATCCCACGAACCCCTGGCCTGAGGGAGCCTCGGCCAGAGAGGCCATTAGAACAGGAGGAACCTAACATTTTTTAAAAAATTTGGTAGAAACTATTAATTTTGCATTTACTCAATTTAAGTTCGGTATTAACACACACGGACTTAATACAAATATCTACTTTGCTTCGTGATTTATAAAGATGAAACTACAACGTGAAGTTTTTTTATATTAAGGGAGGGCCCCATCCGATGAATTTGGTACGGGCTTCAGGTGGTATAGCTACGCCACTGATATTGCCTCTCGAAAACCTTGCTCTCCTGACAAAATTTTGCGTACGCCCTTGAGGAGAGATTAAAAAACAGAGAGAGTATTAGGAAATCTTAAGGAAGATCTCATAAGCGCTTCCTGTAACCCAGTCCGAAGGGACGCAACAAGCATTATGCCGAGTAAATAATTGATTATTTTATGTCTATCTAGGCCGTTGGAGAAGGTAAGTCTTTCTTGTTTAGCGTTCTAAACGATTCCTCTAATATGGATATTTACTTAAGCATATATGCCGCTGGCAAAGCTTAATTATTAAAAGAGTGAATTACTTACTGAGAGCTCATCTGCTGGGTTACAGCGATTATTGTACATGTTTTACTGATAGGATAAAATAACAGCTATTTTGTATATCGTTGAAAACTTGATAAAAAACACTCGGGTCGCAGTGCCAAACCCTGCCGACAATATAGTGCATTTGCTTTTATAGGCAGTGTGGCTCTATTGTATGAACATAACTTTGATTTTGGACAAAATAAAAAAATACCCCTTAATACACCCCTTAAAACAACATTTTTTTACTTAATTTCAATACTACATATCAATTCAACATGTGTACCAAATTATATACACCGTTCAGTATGTAAATCCATATCAGTAAACCTGTGTTTTCATAAAATTTGTAAGTCCGGTCCTGTCGGGCCGATTTTTTTTAAATTTTAGCAGCACGTTTTAGTAATTACTAAAGGGTTAAATTTTAAATTTGAAACGATTCTGAACATTTTTTCTGTATTATTGGCCTAAACACTTTTTTCAACCCCTAAATACCACCCTTAAAATGGCTCGATCGGGCCCATTTTAAATAGACTTCTTGCGATAGTGAATTCCAATATGTGGACCAAATTTTGATTAAGTCTGTCAAGACCTACGACCCCTAGGTCCTGCCATCCGACCGACACCAAAAGTGTAAGTGCCTTATGGCAAATACACTAATTTATTATCAGACCACCCTGACGCTATGCGCTACCTCTAGGGTGGTCTCATATAGATTTTACTTAAATCGGTTCAACAGTTTTTTGTCTAGTTTAGTATTGAAATATTAAAAAAAGGCGATTAGTAATGTGCAAACTACGTATTACAAAGCCACTAAAAAGTAAAAAATACAAAAAATCTTACCTGCTTCAAAAAAGCCTCTAAAAAGCAAAAAAATAATCAAATTTGAATCGCCTTTTTTTGAAGTACTTAGGTTTAATTGTTTTAAAAGTTTTTTTGAAATTTCAAAATTTACTTTCATTTTTTTATTATCAGTTGGACGCGCTGATCTTATGACCCCTTCACATGATGCAGGATTTCGTGCTCGCTAGCTTGCTTGTAGTCTTGCAGGCTGCTATGCATGGTATCCTGCTTGGTGGTTGGTAGGGAGCACTGCTAGTTTCTCTTCACACGCAACTTGCTTGTTTGTTCGTTGTTTTGCTAGGTTGACACTTGACAGTTATATTTGAAATTTAAATATGGATGTAATGGTCGTGCAAGAAATAATTCGTTGTAGACGAATTGATACTATGACTTTATTAATGATTGAGAAGCTTCGGGTGAGAAGAGAAAAATCAAAGCAAACATTTATTTCCTGTCGAGTCCATTTACATTTTGATTTTACAACTTTTGGCCCCATCGCTGTTCACTTGAAAGCTTTTTCAAACAACACCATATTTAACGCATGTCAGACGATATCACGTGATAAAATACGACTCCATAATTGGTCAAATTTTCAAGCTAGCAGGCAGCGCTGCATGAAAAATAGCACTGAACCTATCACCCAAATATAGCAAGATAGCGAGCAGCGGACCAATCAGTGACGTCACATCCAACAGCGTAGCGTGCAAAGCTGCCTGCAAGACTCCAAGCAAGTTAGCAAGCAGGAAATCCTGCATCGTGTAAAAGGGTCTTTAGTTGTTGAGCGTCTGTAATCTACAGTCTATCTAATTATTATCAGTTGATTTTAACTTCAGTTATGAATTCTATAGAAACTAATTAAACACGTTCAGCAAACACACTGTAAATATAGCATAGTAGTTAATTAAAATTCAACAACTTTAGAAATAATATTAATTAAAATATTTGTAGAAGACCAGAATATAATTTTTAAGATAATTAATATGAAAACTTTCACATAATTAGGTGTTTTATTCTCATATTATGTGTCAGAACACCAAAATTATTTTATAATTAACGGGGTTAACATTTGTGATCTCCTTGAGATCAATATTAATCAATACAAATAAAAAAAATTGTAACTTTGTCTTAAACTAAGTTTTTAAAATAGCTCTGTTTCAACTCCTCTGCGAACGGTAATATAATCGTCACAGGCCTGCGCAGTAGCTCGAAATCTTGCGCAATATAGCTCAAAAACTGATACAGGTCTCGTTTTAGCTACTGCGCAAGACTGACGATAATATTACCATTGACAGAGAGGTTGGAATCTGTGAGCAGCCTAGAAGGACACTTCGCCCGCTACCACATCGCCTTTGATAATGTTTACCGCAGTTGTAGACAAAACGTCAGGTAGTAATATCAATAGACCACGGCATACAAGCCCGGAAACCAAGAAGATTTGGATCAACACCGGCCGTGAAAGCCTACACACTTGGATAGAGCTAATGAAATTTCGGACTGATGTACAGTTTGTAGAATACTTTTTCGTAGTATCTTTTGGTTAACTATTGAACCGATTTTAATCGAACTTCCACTACAGTATAATGTTTTATGTCGGGGAACAGGACTTAGCGAGGAAGAACAGTAGTCGAAAAATCGAGTTTAACGCGAATGGAAATCACGGGCAGTTAATATTTGAAAAGTATGTTTTAATTAGCTTTCCCAGTTTTCCAGGTTCCACTTACTGAGGTTCGACTGTAATTGGTAAAGGATCCCGCACAAACCTTAAAGGACTTTATTTAATCGAGAATCAATTCCCATAAGTTTTGTGCGGGATCGTTTAGGACTGTTGTATAGTTTGTAGGATCTTTTTTCTTAGTTTCTTTCGAATAACTATTGAACGAATTTTAATCGAACTTCCACTGTAGTATATGTTATACAGTATGTAAAACACGTAAGGTACACATAGGGAAATTAGCATTGGGAAAAAATACTTGGATCAGAGTTAGCCATGACTGCATTAATTGTTATTTCTATTTGAATTATCGTGGTAATATTGAGGATTTCTATTTTATTTTGATTTATTTTTATTTTACTTGGCATTTTTAATAATAAAAAGCTCTTATAAACCATTATTTTAATTTTTTTGTACAAAAATAAAACAAAAAACAACTCCATCTGTTTGGAAACATTTCATTCAAAAATTATCTGACTGGTATGACGTATGCGCATTGGTAAATCAGTGACCCAATGTTTTTAGGTTCAACACGAATAGGCGGAGATATTTGATCTCGCACCATATTTAAGTATTTTTGGGAATTTAATGTCACATTAATAAAAAAGTCCGACTATGTTGTAATCATTTGAATATTTTCTTCGGTAGTATACACATTCATTTTTCAAAAGAATATTATCTGTCAAATTGAAAAACAAGATTTCAAGGCTCACTCTGATCCAATCATTTTTTCCCAATGTTAATTTCCCTATGTATGTGCACCTTACGTGTTTACATACTGTATGTTGGGGAATAGAACAGTAGCCGAAAAATAGAGTTTAATGCGAATGGAAACCGAGGGCAGTTAATATTTGAAAAGTATGTTTCAATAAGTTCTCTCAGTTTTCCAGGTTTCACTTACCGAGGTTCGACTGTAATTGGTAAATTTTACAGAAAGGGAGAAAATGGGTGAAGAGACTGTATAGATTATAGACGTTTGACAACACTGATATAGGTAAATTTTAGAGACATCCTCTGTTGTCCGCAATACCATTAAAATAAGTCAGTTGTAACGAAGGTTTAAAAGAAAGAAAATACAATAAAAGCTTCAGCCAATAAAAAGCTCACGTATACCAAGCTGCACTGCGAGGCGGTAAGCAGGTGCTTGCTATTCGACACAACATGTCGAACATATATTTCTTTCTTTCTTCTTTCGACTTACGTAAGTTTTCAAAAAAGACATCGAACCTTTAAAATCAGAATGGTTGCACTTTTATTGCGGCTTTCAACCTCTTAAAACACATTTAAGAATCGCAGTTCCTGAACACCCGCAGAGCTGGTGAGAAAGGGAGGCCAGGAAGATAAGTCGTCAGCCAGAATAGGGACATCGTCTTTAGTTACAGGGCGATATTTAATTACTAAAATTTCGTTAGCTGACAGGGCAAATTTCGCTTAAAATGTTTCACATCTGCCAGGTGTTCCACTCACATTTTTTGTTACGTCATTCGCCGTTATTTTGCGGCCGCTATATTACGGTTTACGCTATCTTAGGAAACATGGACTTTTTTAGTCTTCTTTTGCAAAAAAAATACGTGTTCACTGGTAAGGAAAGTAAAATGAGATTATATTTTATTTTTCAAATCTCCAAACACTTTACCCCAACTCAACCCCAATCAACGTCAACCCAGTTTGACATGTGGCAGGCCTTTCACTTGTGTCGAGTACCAATATTGCCAACATTCTGTGCATAACTGCTATGTAATGTGAAACATTTGTTTCAAATGCTGTTTTGTGTATTGGCAACAGTGGGAAATAATGTACACGTTGTAACTACAGAAATCGTATTAATGTACTGGACCCGCAAAAAAATTGTTAATGATATTAATTTGAAAACACTCTGTGCGTCTGTAACTTTATTTGATACTAGCAGTTACCCGCAACTTCGTCCGTGTGGAATTTATTTTTTTTGCGCGGAACCTTAATTCTTTTTCTAAAATAAAAGTAGCGTAAGTTACTTCTTATGACATCAGCTATCTGTGAAAGTTCCGTCAAAATCGGTCCAGTCGTTTCGGAGATTAGTCGGAACAAACAGACAGACAGGCAGACAAAAATTTTAAAAATTATTTTTAAACTTCCGTATAACAACGTGGACTAAAAAGTATAAAATAATTTAAAAAAAGAGTGTTAAAAAGATTTTCTTCAACAGAGATAAAAAGTACCCCAATTCCTATCAAAACAAAATCTTTTTAACACTCTTTTTTTAAATTATTTTTTACTTTTTAGTTCACGTTGCTGTGTAAGAGTGTTTTTTTGAGTTTTTTAAAGTTATAACCCTAAAAACCAATACTCAAACGACCATGTTTACATAATTTATTTATATATTTATATAAATCATTGTATTGTCATGAGTTCTTAATACGTGTTCAAAATTTCATATTATTCAGACTAGTGATGCCACGAATAGTGATTTTGCCGAATACCGAATAGTAGCCGAATATTCGTGGCATCTCTAATTCAGACATCTGGTAGTGAGTGAAAATTAAATTGAAAGATTCCTTTACATACATATAGTGTCCGACCGAAACGAGTTTTACGGCCGAAACCGAAACCGAATTTCGGCTTCAGTCTCAGTTTCGGCCGAAACCGAAATTTCATATTTTCGTGGGAAAAATAAAGTAAACAATATCATAATCAGTCTTTTTTTTATTTTTAAATCAATCACATATTAATCATTCAGACTCTGATATTTTAACTAATGATTAACTTCTTATATCATATTATAACCCCCCTTATTTCAAAAATAAAATAAATATACTTTTTTTTAATATTATGTAATAAAATAAAAGCTACAAAACAAACTTACTTTTTGGTAAAAAGTATTTACCTAATAAATATGTTTAGGTAGGTACACAAAACAAAACAAAAAACACGCTTTCATCTTAACAAAATTATTTCTTCAAAACTTTGGTCATTTTGTTAACGAACTACAATAAAATTAACATAAATAAGTACACCTACCTACCAATTACAACAACTAAATAAATATTTTTAATGTAAGTAATACTTCAATAAAAAGTATCAAAATAAAAGGATCGAGTTTTCTCTCGAACTAAAAAAAACGCGGAGAGCGGAGGCATAAACGTCGCTCGCAGCTGCACCGAACATGTCTGGTTTCTAGGGCTTCACACGAGAGCGAGATTTTTCTCGTCTCGTCTCGTTCTCGTCTCGGAAAAGCGAGACGAGACGAGACGATACGTTTTGGTAAATATTTTGGACGATACCGAGACCACATACAGTGCAACCCGAGAGTCTCGTTTATGGTCTCGTTAAATTTTTTTTTATAAAGTTTTTATTGGAAAAATTAGAAAAGGTCGAAATAAAAAACAATATATTTTACAAAATATAAAATCTGGTGACCATCTGTGACATATTTTATAGTAAATTTAAAAAAAACTCAACAGAGTATGATTTTTTCACATTCTTACTTCAACTTGTTAACACTTCTTATTGTAACGTATCTTTTATCATAAATATTTATCCTTGCAAATTTCTATATCTTAAGTTTGAATGATTTTTTTTAATTTAAAATTAAGCGAGACGAGACGAGACATCTGGTAACGAGACGAGACCGAGACTTGAACGAGACTGCATTTTTTAGGGATTGACGAGACCGAGACGAGATTTTTGATAGTCTCGTCTACTCTCGTCTCGTGTGAAGCCCTACTGGTTTCAGCGCAAAACCTCCCGAATTGGGGTTTCGGTTTCGGCCGGATGGCAGCCGAAACCGAAACTAAGCCGAAAGTAGTTTTTTTTGTCGAAATTCGGCCGAAACCGAAACTTCGGTCGGACACTACATACATACAAGTCAAGTTAATAAAAGAGTGTTAAAAAAAATTGGTTGTCTGTAAAGTCGGTTTACGGACGATAGTTTTACGTGATAACGTATTCCGCTCGAATATCATATTTAATAATACATAACCTAAATTTTAGTAGCTGTCAAACTATATTTTTACCGACTAATAATTTGATCAACCAAAGCAAAATACATATTTTTAAGCAATTATAAAAGACATTTCAAAGAATGTGTATGTATTATATATTTGTTAACAAACCGTATAATTTATCTGGCCATCTGTCAGATGTAGCTTTCGCTGGAACAGCCGAAAAAAATGTTGAACGCAATCTACTCTCTGACGTCACGCGAGAAGAGAGAGACTATCGTTTATATCGCGCTCTCGCTTGCGGAACGTTACTTTTTTTCGTGCGTGCAGCCGGTGTTTCATCAATTTATAAGACGTTATCACGTCAAAAATGCGTATCAACTGAAACCGTTGAAAATACTGAAAAGTCGCTATTTTTAGGGTTAAGAGTTAAGACAAAAAATATAGTGTGTATCAACGACCTTGATATAGAGACATCAATTTTGCGTACCTAAAAAGTACAGTACGTGCCGCACTGTGTTTAAGATATCGCCAAGTCAAAGAACTCTTAAAACAAACGCATTAATTATGCAGTTTGAAGTAGTTATAAGTTGAGCTTATTAACCGTACATTTAGTTAGCTAAGAAGAACCTCACATAATATGCCGAGTAGCAGTTCTCTCAACTGCTTAATAGTTAGACGAGAACTTTAATGTAAGGCATGTCCATTAAATCGCGGTACATAGATTGGCTGACCATTCAACATGGGGTCAAGAGAAAGTGCTCTCGTAGTATTATTATTATTATTATTATTCAATAATATCACCTATACTTATCAGTTTAGTTTTGAGTCACAATAATTTTTTTGAGATCCCTATAGAGAATACAATCCCGGGATCCCGAATCTCGGTCCCGAAAATCCCGGGATCGTACTTGGCAAATCCCGGGATTTTCGGGATTGCCACAAACAGATCTAGCTTGCATTCCGTAATCCGTTGTGCTTTTACAATTACCTTGCCTAGATTATATTAATATTATTTATTACAAGTCATAACGACAAAAACAATCCTTAAATACGCGGTACGATACGTAAGAGTATGAAATCTCCAGATCCTGAAGTACGTACTAAATGAATCGGGGTTGACAAATAGTATTAGACGTGAAATAAGCCTGTTCGAAAATGGAGGAGTTCGTGGATATCACTTAGAAACAGTATGTAAGTTCTATTGTCTATTCCTCCAACCAGGGTAGAACCTGAGTGAGCGTTCTCAGCTGCTGCTGCTTATGTTGGCAATAAACTACGAAGCAGGCTTGTAAGTCAAACATTGGATGCTTTGATATTTCTGCGATTGTATTTTCGAAATACTACCTAAATCGTTTTTTTGTGTTGTCTTTTTGATTTCTTGCAAAAGTAAAGTTTTTTTTTGGTTTTGTCTATTTTCTTTTCTTACTATATTGTGATTTGTGTTGTGCAACGATATTAAAAACATTTTTTAAGTAATTATTCAAGTTTTTTTCATTTCAGCTCAATTAGAAACCACATAGTCTAATCCCGGGATAGCCCCGGGATTCCGGGATTACGAATCTATAATCCCGTAATTCCGGGATTGAAAAACATGCTCGGGATTGTATTCTCTAGATCCCTATCAAAATTTTGAAATATAACTTTTTTAGGCCTTGATCAGACGAAAAATGAAACGCGTCCCCTTTTCCGATTTCAATCGGCAGTTGAGAGGAAAGAGTGGGCGAATCGTTTCGCTATAGGGAGGTAAATTGGCCTCGATCAGATGAAAAGTGAATCGCTTTCCCTTCTTCGACTTCAACCGGCAACGAACAGTTTGTTTTTAGTTCGTGTCTCCGCTATATTAATAGAAATATGGCAGCCATATGATGGTTTACAAAAGACACCTGCTTGTAAAATTTCAGTCGAATCGATGGAAAGATGGCGGAGTTACATATGGTCCGACAGACAGACGGACATGAAATTATGAAAATTTCGTTTTTTGCCATTTTGCTACGCAATCCTAAAAATAAACAGTACAAAACGCTGGGGAAAGTTTAAATAGAAATTTTAATTTATTATTACAGAAAATATTAATTTTGATTATAGTGTCACCTTAGTATCTTCAATGAATTCAAAATACAGGATTTGAGATAAAAAAAACAAACATTTTTATTTGCTTACTTTATTGATCAACGTTTCGGCATCTAATTGTATCTTCTGCAGGATCTAAAATTATGAATTTATTACAAATTTAAATAAAATAAAATATCCAAAATAATCCAAACACATTAATTTGATAATAATTTATAGTGATTGACTATGTAGTATGATTATGATTGGATTATGTCACACGATGCTGAGGACACAGGATATGTACAGTGGAAGTTATACATGTTTTGAAGGAGCCGGTGTTGGCTCGAAGCTGTCCGTTTAATTTGAAACAATATTGTAGCTTTAAGGTTATGAGCGCTTGAATAGGCAGTCAGTTAATATTATGTAAATTCATGAGTATTTAAATTAATAATAATAATCATCTTTTTATTCAATTCAATTATTATTTATTTATTCATTAATCAGCTCACGAAATAGTTAATCGTACAATTCAAAATCCTGTAAAGGCACTTTTAGTTGATCATTTTTTGAAGTTAAACTTCTGTACGCACGGTAGAGTGAATTGTATTCGGAAGATTACTTGCTTTCTGTATTTAATAATTTTACCATTCCAACAACGCAACTAATTTTAGTTAAAATTTTCCTTTCAAAATTTTACAATATTTCTCGTTTTGAGGCACCCACAATCCAAAAAACAAATTTGTAACGAATTGTAACCAAATTTTTGGAGGGTGTTTGATATGCTAAATATGAAGATCCCTATTGTTTTTAAGGAAAATCGGCGCATGCGCAAAAGAGATATATGCTATAACGTTGTTTTTCGTATAATAATGGTATACTTTTCATAACGGTTTATTATTCTATTTGATTTTGACAAGAAACTTATGTAGAAATTTTTTTTCAAACTTAATATTTTCGGAAATATTTTGAAAATAAAAATGAACTGCTCTATAAGTTCTGTAGATCTGTCAAAAAGAAATTGGTTAGGGAGCTGATAAGCATGCTTCGTTTAATTTTTACATAGGTTTTATTTTAATATAGGTGACCGGTAATTGCTCGTATATTCCTCTCGGGAGAAGAAATTAAGGCTAATTGGGAATGATTTAACCTTTTCACTTGGGGGTCGGAAATGCGCCATTTTTTTATGATAATGACACTTCTGTAAAGAATTTTTTTTATTTATTGTACCTAAAGTTTTAACACAAAACATAAAATCTAACAGTAAATTTCGTGGTTTACAGCTTTTGTAAGGTTGGCCAATTAGTAAGCTATGGAAAAAGGCAGGCCAAAAAGTGAGAATTTTTTTTTTTAATTTTAACTCCCAAAACTCAGATTTTTGTAAAAAGAAAACAAAGTAGATTTTCTCGAAAATGACGCATTTCCGACCCCCAAATGACAGAGGTTAAATCATTCCAAATTAGTCATAGTTTCTTCTCCCGTGAGCAATACGAGCAATTACCGGTCATCTTATATATTATGTATGTAACCATGCACATCAAAATATTTAATACTAGCCGTCACCCGTGCCACCTCCCACGTTACTAGAAATTTATTTTCTTTATCATAATATGTCTGTCAATATTTTGGAATGGTTCCATTGCCCAATTGGCTGGAATTTTCAAATAAAAGTACACAATTTTCAGAAGTAATAAATACAACATTTCCCGGAAAGCATTACCTTGACATTTTAGATGTTTGTACGAAAACCTTGTTTTAAAAATAAATTAAATTGTTTGCAATTGCGTTTATACATTTTCCTAGAAATATTTCAAATAAAGATACGGCATAAAGCATTGAAGCCTGAAGGAAATAATGTAAAGTGAAAATTACCATTTTATAACAGTTTAATGTCGTCGTTTAATTCAGGCGCGTGGAAAGAAACATCGCTGAGACCCGGCGAGTGAAATTCTAGTAGAAGTAGCTTTATTATGTATACCTACAGATACAGATACAGGGATTCCCCGAGTTGTTCGCTTCCGATTCTATTTTTACACAAAAGATACTGACGGCCCAAACGTTCATTAAGGTAGTACGAGCACCAAGGCAATTTTAAATAAAAGGCTTGATTTTTTTTATATTAAGTTGTACTAAGCCTAAACCAATTCTGAAAATTTTAGGGGGGGTTGCCCGATTATTTAAATAAATAAGTGACTTCAAAAGTAGGCATATTTAACATTGGATTTATGGTAAAACGGTAGATGGATGATATGTTTTCATTGCTTTCTCCAAAACTAGTCTGTTGAAATAAAAAAAAAAACTATTTAAATTAAAGTTAAAACCTTAATAAATTATTGAAAACAAAAAAACCCGCTGTGCCCGACTAATTAAAAAGATATTTAATCTTTTTAATTAAATATCTTTTTTATTTAGTCGGGCACAACGGTTTTTTTTTAATTTAAATAATTTATTAAGGTTTTAACTTTAATTTAAATAGTTTCTTTTTAATTTCCACCGACTAGTTTTGGAGAAATCAATGAAAACATATCCATCTACCGAAATATAAAAAAAAATCAAGCCTTTTATTTAAAGTTGCCTTGGTGCTCGTACTACCTTAACCCAGAAAATTATGAAAAAAAAACAAGCAAATCAATGCTAAAAAAATCTAAAGGACGAAGTTTCTGTAAGTTACTTATACATTCTTTTTTGGACATTTTGTCGTTTTGAGACATTTTTTATGACACCAAGTCGTACCGGAATAATTAATGAAGGACTGAATTCAGGGGCCGACCTACATAGGGACTAATATAGGTTTTTTTATCTTTAATCCAATGTAGATCAAATTCATACATTTGCTATTCAAAATAAGTAGTTATACTGGTTGATATCAAACACACTGTATGCCTATATTACTCAGATAAATAGTAGCTTATTTGATTCGGAAAAATATTCTGAAAAAGACCTTTTTTTTATTTTTTTTTTCGCCGACAAAAGTTGAATTTGATATTAACAAAAAACGAAATAACAAAACAGCCCCTCAAATTTTTGAAAAATACTCAAAGAGTATAAACGATGCGGAAATTGAAAAAAAATTCTTAAAGAGGAGAAAATTTTCAATAATAAAGTTTCACTACCGGAACTCTATCTTTATTATTTATTTATAGGTTTAATTTAACAGAGATAGAGTTCCGGGAGAGGGATTTTATTATTGGAAATTTTCTCCTCTTTAAGAACCTTTTTTTCAATTTCTGCTATTGCTTATAGTTTTTGAGTATTTGCCAAAAATCTGACTGGCTTTTTTGAGTCTTTTGGTTTTTTTGTTAATAACAAATGCAATTATTGTCGGCGAATAAAATAAAAAAAAACGTATTTTACCAAATATTTTTCCGAATCGAATAAGCTATTGCTCATATTTTTTGGAGATTTGGATCAATTTTTTTATAAATCTGACTTCTTGACTAGAATAGAATATCATCTTTATTGAGACCCAAGAGGTATAATAGCGTCATATAAATAGCAAATACGAAAAATGAGACTAAAATTACATAATTAAAATCGTATATGAGAATCATATGGACACATGTCTATCAACATTTTTTTTAATCTATTTTTAAAAACTGGTATGGCTTGAATTGCTGTTATATCAGAAGGTAACATGTTGTAAAAATGAATTCCTTTACAAAGTGGGCTATTGCTGTATTTGGTAGTTCTGTATTTTTCAATGTAGATATGGTTATTATTGCGGGTGCTAGGCTAATAGAGATGCTTAGGAAAATACAAAGCTACTAGCATATAGTGACTTTAGCGCCATACTGTATATCTCGGCATAAAATGTGAAAGTGTGTAAAGAATGACTTTTTTATCGTTTTAATGAAAATAATGTCCAATTCTTTACGCTTCGTAAAATACCTTCATTTCATATTCATACAAATGCCTAATCGTTTTTATAGCACTCTCATTTCTTATCAGCGCCACTTTTCACGCTCGCTGTATTTTCTTTTTAATAACGTTTGAAAACATGTCATAGAAAAAGGCGCTTTGCATCGATAGTAAAATTTTAAGGTAGTTTGGTAGCCAAATGACTTAAACTTGACCCTACATTTTTTTATATTTATTCAAAAGATTATAATTAAAGACACCTACAGAAAAAGAATCAGATTTTTTTACCACACCGTTTAAGATATATAATTAACTAGCGGTCCCGTCCGGTTTCACCCGGGTGTAAAAGAACGAATGGGGAAGGGAGGAACATGAGTACACACATTCATATTAGTTTACCGAGATGAATGTTGTGTCCAAATTTCATGATGATCGGAGTTACCGTTCAAAATTTTTTGTCGATAAAAAGCAGTATTTATACTTTTTTTAATTAATTAAATACAATTAAAATAAATTTTAATGTAAGCCTTAGAAGAAAGCAATGTAGAAAATAAAAAAAAAATAAAAATGCATTCGGCCAACGTAGGGCTCGAACCCATGAACCTCGTATTGACAGTCTTGTGCTCTACCGATTGCGCTAGCCGGCGTTGTATTCTTAGATTGCTAATACGAGTATACTGAGTTAGTGCATTTCACCTGAATAGAAGCTTATTTTTTAGATACATTTGGAACATTTTTCATTAATGCTCCGCTCCTAATGGCCGTAGCCTGATTGTATATAGCCTATAGCCTTCCTCGATAAATGAGCTATCCAACAAAACAAAAATTTTTCAATTTGAACCAGTAGTTCCTGAGATTAGCGCGTTCAAACAAACAAACAAACAAACTCTTCAGCTTTATATATTAGTATAGATTAAAGTTCAATAACTTCGGAAATTGAGGGTCTGTAAAAAAACGACTTGACCCCACAAAAAAAAACTTTTTAATGGACAGAACGATGTCTGAAATACACACTGCAAAAATTTCAGAATAATTTATACCACGTACTTTTGATTTTATTAATTTTTTAATACTGACATGTGGCCTCTATCTCTGTTTTCGGAGACACTCTCTCCTCCATATTTGTGAGGGGAAAAATGACCTCTGTACCTTTTGTAATTTTAGTAATTTAGATTTTTTTACAAATCTTCCAGATAATCTTGCCCGCTTCATTTTAATTCATAAACATCAATTAAAAAAAAACTCAAAGATTTGACGATATAACATCAAGTTGACACCTTGAGGTTATGTTTACAAATGCGCGCGACCGTAGTGACAGTCACAAGTGACAGCTGAGTACTAATCAATTAATATTTTTTTAATTACATTACTATAATTATTTGATTATAATTCGCAATAAATTAAATCAAATAAATTTTTATGTTAATTTTTATTAATTATTATTATAGCATGATTTGGGCAATTATTTGAGAAAAAAAAAGTGATTTATTTGACTTGGGATTGCGGCTCCCAAACTACCTTAAATCATAAAAGTGAAGTAACGCGCTAAGAAAATATTTTATAATTTTTAGGAGCTCTTTCAGTGTTTTCAAATATTTGTAATTTGTTGCACAAACTAATGTAGACCTCGATTATACAACATACACGAGATATTATAACAACAATAAACCTTTAATCAAGGGCCAGAGACGAAGCCGTGCGGTCAAATAATTTCTCTTTTTCGACAATAAAAAGACCGCGCACACTTGTCAAGCATTACCCTGCACGACCAGCACAGCACAAACGTGCAACCTGCATAATCTTAGAATGAATTATTTGTTCCATATTGAACCAACATTTACTGATAGAAAATAGGGTAATAGTTACACAATCAACGCTAAAGTTTAACAGTCACTGGCAGACCACTAAACTCGCGTGTCATCTGTGTGGCAGACTTTTTTGCGTTCATGCGTTGTTCTGCTTTCCGAAGCAGCACATGAAACGTCATCATCATATACCCTCGGTCTACACCGTGAAAATCCTGACCCGTGCAGACTTTTTAAACTGTCTAATTTCGAAATTATAAAAAAAATATTTCCAAGTGGACATTGACTAGCTGATTTTCCTTCGTATCACTGCACCTGTGTACATGATTGTAAAAAGTCGTGTGTCGTCCAAAAAAAGTTCCGAACTAAGAAAAATAGTTTGTAATCATCATCAATTCTCCCTTTTCAAGTAACGCCACTGACTTAGTGATTTACGAGGTAGTACTAAAAAATAATTAACAACACTTGATCCATCAATAAAAATGATTTGAACACTTGACCCACTTATCAAAGAGGTTCGTCATCACTGTTATAGCGCGTTATTTAGATCGGTTTTGTGCTGCATTTACCGCCAGCACGTTAGTATAAATAAGCATCTATCACTGTCTTATGCTAGAAGTGTTCACTGAATTTATCTCATTCAATCAACATCTTTGACTCGGCGTCCATACACATACATGATGCACGACACACGGTTTATGGCAGTAGTGACTATTGTTACAGTGTATATTATTGTAGTTTGTTTTCAACAGCGTTTGAAACAAGTTAATAATTAAAACATCACAAACATGGATGTGATTCATAATTTAATTACCTTGCCCGTCTTGGAAGGTACCTTTGGTTGACCTTGCAGAACACCCATTTAAAATGTTCACGCACCGACACTGCTAGTAAACAAAATATCTCCTTTTTTAATATATTAGATTCGATGAAAAATGTAATTTTCCACTCCTTGATTTTAATTCCAGACACGCAAAAACTATTTTTTTACATTTACATAATTTTGTTTTGATGAATAAATCCGATTTAATTTAAATTGCAAAATGAAAAATAACACATTAAAAGTTTTTGAATACAGCTTCATCTGGAAGTGATGGACAAATCTTACAATCAGATCGCAAAGACTTAGATCGTCGGATAGCAGTATTTATAAATAACTAGCGGCTCGGTACGGCTTCGCCCGAATTTGTAGATTGCCACCGTTTTTTCGTCGACTTAGGCCTCTTGTTAACGACAACAGATAACGGCCTGATTTTTATGACAGGCGACGGGCCGACGCGCAGTGTTCAATGGGTTAGTGTGGGTGTTTGTTAATGCGACGGGCATGTAACCGTTGCAACTAAACTCAACGGATATCCGCACGTCGCCCCTCGGCGCGACGGCGGTCGGTCCGATGTAGTGGACCACGTAATTTCATAGAAGTCTGTTGACGACGACAGATGTGCGCGCACGTTTTCACCTTTACCTATCTACCTTGTGCTGCTCATTGTGAATATGGAGTTTAAAATTGATATTGATATGGATTTATTAATTAGCCTTGTTCATAATAGGCCAGTGTTGAGACAAGACTTTAGAAAATTACAAAAATAAACAAGCAAGACATAACCTACTTGCACTTCTTCGCCTTCAAGTATAGTACTGATATCGATGGACGCGCTCACGTATATGCGGATCGTGTACAAAGGTAACCGTTTCGCGTTGGCCCGTTACCCGTTGACTAAAACGGTAGTTAACAAGAGCCCTTAAGTTGCAAAATCGTTCTCCACGAAAAGCGCTTTTATTTTAACGCAATAATATATAGCCTATGTCCATCCTGAAAGTACATTCTAAATATTGGTGAAAAAAAATTGTAATCGGATGAGCAGTTTCGGAAATTACCTGCTACATCTAAACTTACAAACTTAACCTCTTTATAATATTCGTATAGACTAATAGTTACAGATATCTACGTGCTCATTCGATTCAGCGCGATTTTTTCTGTAGAATTTCAAACCATATCTATATACTTACCTAAATAAAAATGTACTGGACGAAAGTTCTTCACCGATTGCTTTGAAATTTTGACTCAACGTTGCATTCGAATACGCGCGTGTTTTATATACCTATTACAAAGATGTCACACCGGCGACAGGTGAAAACATGTTTTTTTTTGTAAAACAGCGCCATCTGGCGAACGTTAAAGTGATAAGCGTTATACTAAAAAAAATTACGGCAACGGGAGCTCCATATGTTGAATATAGCGGCATTTGTTGGACGTTAAAAGAAAATACTAATTTTTTTTTAACATTTGATATTAAAAATTCGATACCTAATCTAAATCTACACAATGCAAGTTAACAGAAAAAAACGCTGTTGCTATAAAATACGAACTGATGCTGAGCTTTTGTTTAAATACTGAAAACAACTATTTTTTTTAAAAACTGCAGGGGACAAATAAAATTTCTAAAATAACTTCTGCCAACTAATTAATAATGAAATTGTTTCCACAATATACAAATAAATAAAAAAAATTAATTAAAACGAAAACATTTTTTGTTATATTTTTTCATTTAGGTAAGTTATTCAATTTTGTGTAAATAAAATCGTAACCTTTTTTTGTTGTTAAAGCTTCATTTTAGAATATAAAAACGATATACTCTTTTTAGCTCTTCGTAAAATTTTGTTAATATTATTTGTCTAAAGCAGCAGTTCCTAAAATACAGTCGTGCTCATGTATTTATAGCTTTTTAACTAGCGACCTGATTCGGGTTCGTCCGGTATTTTAGATAGATATATTATCAATTTATTTATACACATATAAATAAAATTGAAGTGTCAAAAAATTACAGCTTTTTACTAAATACATATGAAAGTATATACGATACAACTTTCAAAGTTTTTGTCTGTCTGTCTGTTCCGGCTAATCTCCGAAACAACTGGACGCATTTGACGGGACTTCCACTGGCAGATAGCCGATGTTATAAGGAGTAAAAATAGGGAAGTCTTTTCGTAAATTCTGCGAAATGAACAAACATAAATTTCACGCGGACGAAGTCGCGGGTTACAGGTAGTACCTATGCAATATAGATACAAATCTAAAAACATATTTTTGGAAAAACTCTGTGCGTCTGTTAATCTGTTTGTCTCTGAGCATGATACAGGTCAAACGGATGAGCGGATTGAAACCAAATTTTGTAAGGATGTTTGGTATGCAATTATGAAGAGCCAAATTGTTTTTTGGGGAAAATCGGCGCAAGCGCAGATGAGATCCATGCTATAACGATGTTTTTTATATCATAATGGTATACTTTTCATAACGGTTTATTATTCTATTTATTTTTTCAAGAAAGTTTTGTGAAAAACATTTTTTTATAAACTTTATAGGTTCGGAAATATTTTGAAAATAAAAAAAATTAGTTGTTCTTTTAGTTTTGTAGATCTGTCTGAAATAAATTAGTCAAGTTACCGTGGGACATATTATGTAGGGAACCATGGCAACGAATAGCAAATATCATATTGAATACTAGCCATTACCCGCGTCACCTCACGCGTTATCAAAAATTTTATTTTCTTTATTATACCATATCAAATGTCAATATTTTTAAGTTGGAATGGTCCCGTCGCTCAATTGGCTGGAATTTTTCATTCTCAATGTATTCATCTACATTCTATACCAAGACCAGGGCTAAGGTAATGTTTCAATCAACAACATTACGATAGCAATGAATATGTCATAGGTTGACCTTTTGAAACCAGTGATCGACCCACGCTGTCCTCTTTAATTCGACCCTCCTTTTTCTTTTTCCCGCAGGTGACAACACTGTTTACAGTAACTGGGTTCATTTCGACGCCGTATACCCAATAAGCACGTTTCGTTATAATAGTCTTAGAGTCCAGTGAGTCCCGAAGGAAGAGGAGGAAGGCATTGTTCTATTCAGTATGCCACACCTTTTCGGTTTACACTAAAGGCCGTGGCACAATTAAGCAATGTTAACACACCGCTTAAACTTGGACGTGTACACTGGATGAGTATGGAGTATTAATCGCCGGTTGGACGTGTCTCGGCCGGTCGGCCAGCCATACGTGTGATACCATTAGAAATATGCTGACAGCTGGTTTTGATTTTTCAGTAGATGTGGTGGAGGTGCAGTGCGTATGGTGGAAGTGACGTTTCAACGAAGATGATCTGTTGTCGGCAACTAGTTTAAAATGAATTGTTAGTAGAAGTTTTGTTCCAAAAATATGCCGCTCTTTTGTTTTAAGGATCTGTCAGAAATAAACTAAGTTGGCATGCTTTGATTAATTTTTACATGACGTGGAACATATTCTGTAGGTAACCATGGCAACGAATAGCAAATATCATATTGAATACCAGCCATTACCCGCGTCACCTTACGCGATATCAGTAATTTTCTTTATCTTTATTATATTATATCAAATGTCAATATTTTGAAGTTGGAATGGTCCCTTCGCCCAATTGGCTGGAATTTTTTAATTACAACAAAATATGTACACATTTACTACACTAATACGATAGTAGGCTAATAATTTTAGGAAATTTAAAAAGAATTGCTCTAAAACTGCGATTGTGACAAAGAACTTTTGTTTTGGCTTACAAACAATGATCTGTCCGACGGTTTGCAGTCTCGGAACCGGTTTAATAAAGTGGTACAATCTGTGATTATAATCTTGGCGTTTCACGCACGGACTCCATTATAGACATTTTCAATGGACCTACACTGTCACACACTCGTGAACACGCTTTTGTTTTAAGAAAAACATTTCCATAAAACTACTTTATACAGTATGTAAACGCGTAAGGTGCACATTGACATTGGCATTGGGAAAAAATGACTGGATCAGAGTGAGCCTTGAAATCTTGTTTTTCAATTTGACAGATAATATTCTTTTGCAAAATGAATGTGTATACTACCGAAGAAAATATTCAAATGATTACAACATAATCGGACTTTTTTATTAATGGGACATTAAATTCCCAAAAATACTTAAATATGGTGCGAGATCAAATATCTCCGTCTATTCGTGTCGAACCTAAAGACATTGGGTCACTGATTTACCAACGCGCATACGTCATACCAGTCAGACAATTTTTGAATGAAATGTTTCCAAACAGATGGAGTTGTTTTGTTGTTTTATTTTTGTACAAAAAAATTAAAATAACGATTTATAAAAGGTTTTTATTATTAAAAAAGCCAAGAAAAATAAAAATAAGTTAAAATAAAATAGAAATCCTCAAGATTACTACGATAATTCAATAGAAATGCAGTCATGGCTAATTCTGATCCAAGTATTTTTTCCCAATGCTAATTTCCCTATGTGCACGTGTTTACATACTGTATAGGTATAGGTACGTATTTATGACCTTTTATCCTCTGAACTACAGTGTAAAACTCTATATAGCGACACTCAAGGGACTGTGCTTTTTGAGGCGTTATTAAGAGTTGTCGTTAAACGGAGAGAAGAAATATTCCATTAATATTTTTTTACTACTTATAATATGTACCTATTTACTCATAATATACAAAATTTACAACTGACCAATCATACTATCACAAATTACAACGCTTATTGCGTATAGTCTGTTATCTTTGTCTGACGTTTTTCGCTACTCCAGTATTTTAATTGTATTTTCTTATACAGTATGTAAACACGTAAGGCACATAGGGAAATTAGCATTGGGAAAAAATACTTGGATCAGTTAGCTATGACTGCATTAATTGTTATTTCTATTGAATTATCGTGGTAATATTGAGGATTTCTATTTTACTTTAATCTATTTTTATTTTACGTGGCTTTTTTAATAATAAAAAGCTCTTATAAATCATTATTTTAATTTTTTTGTACAAAAATAAAACAAAAAAACAACTCCATCTGTTTGGAAACATTTCATTCAAAAATTATCTGACTGCTATGACGTATGCGCGTTGGTAAATCAGTGACCCAATGTCTTTAGGTTCAACATGAATAGGCGGAGATATTTGATCTCGCACCATACTTAAGTATTTTTGGGAATTTAATGTCCCATTAATAAAAAAAGTTCAATTATGTCGTAATCATTTGAATATTTTCTTCGGTAGTAACATTCATTTCGCAAAAGAATATTATCTGTCAAATTGAAAAACAAGTTTTCAAGGCTCACTCTGATCCAGTCATTTTTTCCCAATGTTAATTTCCCTATGTGCACCTTACGTGTTTTACATACTGTATATTTTATTCATATCTTGAGATACGGTGGGATGAATTTGGTCCCAACAAACAAAAGAACAAATTTCTAACATCTTCGGTACGCACGATGCCGACAACAAAGCAACAAGATAACAAACAAATACTGTTTATTGCTTAATGATGACGTATTGAAGTGTCATTATCATAAAAAAATGACGCATTTCCGACTCCCAAGCGATAAGGTTAAATCATTCCAAATTAGTCATAGTTTCTTCTCCCGAGAGGAACCGAGCAATTACCAGTGACCTATATGAGAAGTATATCGAAAATGTTTGCAGTGATTCCAGTGGCAAAACCAGCCTCGTGTAGAACGGTCTTAAGAGACTGTACGCACAGCTGTCTCACTGTACGTTTTATAGATCCGGTGGATCTGTAGCAGATATTGTTACAGCGCGATTTTGTTGTCATAAATTATAATAAAACGTTATCCGCTGATAGTAGTTTTGTATTTTCGCTTCGTTCGCATTATATCCATGTCATAGGTATTAGTTTTTCCAACCTATTGTAAATAAAACACTTTATTGTAATGTAGACGAATTTATATATATAAACTGGATAAATCTTATCAAATAATTAATCTAGTTATATAAAGCTGAAAATTTATGTGTTCGCAGATTTTAACCCAATTCCAGAATATGATCTAGAGAACTGACATTTGAGTAATGAGAGTATTCTAATCACTAACCTAAAGGTTAAAAAACCCTTGTATTATAATATATATGTTACCGACGAATCCCGATTTCAGGACAAACTAGTTCTGCCTATATGCGACGGGATAAACTGGTATAGCCTAGGCCAAAGTGGTTTGCCCTATGCTCGACAGGACAAACCAGTTTAGCCTAGGCTGAACTAGTTTTTCCTAGTATGAATATGTACTCTCAAGGATAAACTGGTGTAGCCTATAGCTATTTTGAACTAATTTCAAGGTACCTAATATAAATAATATTGATTACTTAACTTAAAAAACTACTGAACCGATTCACATAAACAAAAATTAAATATTCTCAGCTCTGAGAAGTTATGGTTTAACAAACATAAACACAATATGTATAGATGTTGAATTGATAAGTCCTTTTTTAAATCGATTGAAAACTTACGCTTTCCTATATTTGATAACTAGCGGTCCCGTCCGGTTTCACCCGGGTGTAAATGAACGAATGGGGAAGGGAGGAACATGAGTATACACATTCATCTTAGTTTACCGAGACGAATGTTGTGTCCAAATTTCATGATGATCGGAGTTATCATTCAAAAGTTTTTGTCGATAAAAAGCAGTATTTAAACTTTTTTTAACTAATAATTTTTTTTAAATTAATTAAATAAAATTAAAATAAATTTAAATGTAAGCCTTAGAAGAAAGCAATGTAGAAAAAAAAATAAAAATATTCGCCCAACGTGCGGCTCGAACCCACGACCCTGATATTGACAGTCGCATGCTCTACCGATTGAGCCACCTAAGGTTGTGTTCTCACAACGCTAATATGATTATATCTAGTTAGTGCATTTCACATCAATAGAAGCTTATTTTTGAGATACATTTTGCAACATTTTTCTTTAAAGCTCTTTTCCTAATGGTCGTAGCGTAATATTATATAGCCTATAGCCTTCCTCGATAAATAGGCTATCCAACAAAATTTTTTTTTTCAATTTGAACCAGAACCAGAGATTAGCGCGTTCAAACAAACAAACAAACTCTTCAGCTTTATATATTAGTATAGATAGATAAATACAGACGCTCAACAATTAAGCGTTTGGAGTCGTTTCAATGTTTTTTAAACGGTATACGCGCTCAGTCTAAAATGGATGACACAATTTAAGTCATAATTTGTTATTAAAACAAAACACTGTTTATGCGTAGTTACGACATTATTTCAAGTGTGCAGCGACGATATTTCACACACAATAACTTAGGCAGTGACGGTTCGTAAAAAGTAGGCGTTAATAATAATAACTCATAGCCGTCGACTTTAAACAGCCATCGTATAGGTGTTATCTTTACAAGCTCTATATACAAGTGCGACCCTTGAGATCCACACGACCAACTACCCAGTACGATCTTAACAAATTAGACCGGAGAAATTTTTTTCAAAAAATTATCAAAATACATTGTCATCCCTATATTATTAAACGAGCTAATCTTGTATCTATGTACCTATCTATGTACCTATGTCCCTAAATATTTTCTCGAAAACGGCCCTAACGATTTGGATGAAATTTACTGAAAAGGGATTTTGGGGGGCAAAAAATCGTTTTAGCTAGGTCTCATCTCTCGAAAAAATCGTTTTCTTACAAATTTTGTCATTATAAAAATCAATTTTTTGACGTATGAAAATACTTAAATATTGTAAGTAGGTTTTGGAATTTTATACAATGAAACAATTGTTTTCAAAATATTATGACAGTTAATCTTTAATTACTATCCAAGTGAGATTTAATTAAAATAAATACGTATTTGAAAGAAAGTTATAAACAATTATTATTATTGGGCTTTGACATGCTCACTCCTGACATCTGGTGGCTAACATAAAAAATAAAATGTAAATGCATTTAGTCGATCTATCATCTGTGAACAGTATTCCATTCGTACTTTTAAATTCTTAAAAAATGAAATAAATAAAAAGTTTTGAAAATAACTACAGTTAAAAAATCAATGAAAGTTTGCTCTGCACATTTTAAAAGATGATTTGATGTTTTCAAGTAAGTACCTACTATACAACTGTAACGTTACTATTATATTATAACCTCATAGTTATAATATACAGTTTGTTTATTATTAATATTTTTATCTACAGATACTGCTAAAAAACAGCATTTGAAAGAAAATAAATGCTATAAGTACCTTCAGTCAATTTACCTGGGAAAAAAAACACAGCTACTGATGAGAACCGTAGGATACAGAGGAACAAGAGAAAAGAAGAACAAAAAATTTAATTTGGAAAATAAAGATTCAGTACATCAAACATCAATGAAAATTATAATAAATTGTAACTAAAACTAATTTTTTAGTGAAATAATTACTTTGATTGTCGTTATGATCATCATCATAAACTTCATTATTATCTTAGTTTTCAACAATAAGACTATCATCATTTTCTTTATTGCCTAATTCATACAATAATTGAATCCTATGGTTCTGATCAGTAGCTGTGTTTTTTTCCCAGACAAATTGACTGAAGGTATAGCATTTTCTTTCAAATCCTGTTTTTTAGCAGTATCTGTAGATAAAAAAATTAATTATAGACAATAAATTATTATATTAAAACTATATGAGGTTATATAGTATAATAGTAACGTTACACTTGTATACTTACTTGATAACATAAAATCATCTTTTTAAGCAAACGTTCATTGATTTTTTAAGTTCAGTTATTTTCAAAGCTTTTTATTTATTTCATTTTATAAGAATTTAAAAGTACGAATGGAGTACTGTTCACAGCTGATGATAGATCGACTAAATGCAGTCACATTTTATTTTTTATGTTAGTCACCAGATGTCAGGAGTGAGCATGTCAAAGCCCAATAGGTGAGTAATTTTAATAAATAAATTTTTAACCTAAATTTGAAGCGAAAGATGCAATATCATAGATCAAGATGGCGAATCAGTTTTACAAGTACCGGATTGCCATAAGGGCCGACAATCCTCTCCACAAAGGAGTCAAACTGTTTCAGCAATATTATCTTATTGCTCCACAAAAGGAAGCGAAGCTTCCCCAGAGAACCTACGGTTCTTATATGGAGAGCCGAAGGCTCGACTAGTGTGGTTTACAACCGAGCGGGGCGCAGCCCCGCGAGGTGAGACTGTAACAAAGGTGGAGACGTAGGCTCCACAAAGGGAAGCGACAGAGAAACCCTCAAAGTTTTGGCGATATCAGCATATCAGTATTTTATTTAACTTTCCGAGCAAAGCTCGGTCACCCAGGTACTTTTCTTTAATCAAACACACAGCTGAACCAAATTTAATAAAATTTCTTTCGGATCATAATAATACGCTTCGATTGGTACCCTAACGAAATTGGTATGTATCATAATAAATTGTTATACATGAGGCTTTGCAGTATTTTCGTTTAAACAAAAAGGAACTACTGAATCAATTTTGAAAACATTTCATTTTAGATCATATTTACGTTAATAAGCGTCGATTGGCACAAAGTAGTCCATATCAATCTTTATTCGTCAGATTTCGTACTAAACAGAGATTATATATATAAAAATCTCGTGTCACAGTGTTTGTTATCGAACTCCTCCGAAACGGCTTGACCGATTTTTATGAAATTTTTTGTGTATACTTGGTAGGTCTGAGAATAGGTCGTAGGCTATTTTGTATACCCCTAAGTGATAAGGGGGGGACAAAAATTTATTTTTTTATTTTTTTATGATTTGCCATTAAAAAATACTTACAATCCTAAATTTTCACCGTTCTATCACCAACCCCTATTTTTTAATAGCGATATTAGTATTTTTACTTTCATCAACAGATGCGCAATAGGGTTGCAAGATGGCAATATAACGGTCAATTTTTATGCGTACCTATATATGATGCCATCTGTTAGAACTTGCTCAAAGTTATTAGTTCACACGCCGGGACGCAATCGAAATACATTTTGCAGAATTATATCTATCGCACCCAGATGAAACCGGGACAGACCGCTATAATATTATAAAGAGGTGAAGTTTGTAAGTTTGGATATAGAAGGTAATCTCCGAAACTACTCATCAGATTTAAAAAAAAATTTCACCAATATTTAGAATGGACCTTCAGAATTGTTACAGGCTATATAATATTATCGCGTTTAAATAAAAGCGCTTTTCGTGGAGACCAATTTTGCAACGCAAGTCAACGGAAAAACGGCGACAAGCTACAAATTCGGGCGAAGCCGAACCGGGCCGCTAGTAGGTATATTAATTAATTAATTTAACGAAATTTTGATTTAAAGTTGTGATATAAAAAAGTTTGTATGCACGTAATTTCAAAACTCTAAAATCACTGAACCGATTTGAAAACTTTTTTTCACTGTTTAACGAGTAGCTTATAGGCTGCCTATATTTTACTACCCTACGGCGAAAGAGGGATAAGGAGTGAGCGAAAATAGCTATTTGTTACCTGGACTGTACAGAGTAGAGCTGTAAAAGTAACGAGAAATTGTGTATCCGTATGTATTCGTTATACTTAAAGAACCAATTACTCGTTACTTTCGTATTGTTACGTTACTCGTTACTTTTCATACGACATACAATCGTGTACTAACAGCATCAAGCATGTACCATCGCACCGAGGCGCGTCGCATACGTGATACGGTATGACTTCGTTCGTATAACGTATAACCGCATCAAATGAGTCGAACTGACGTAAATACGACAAATGCGCGAGTAACGAAATGAATTTGTAAGTAACGATTCGTTACTGCGAGTCAGACGATGTACCCGTTACTCAGTAACGAATACATACGGTTTGTTACAACTCTAGTACAAAGTATATCTCTCACAGTTATTCCCTTAGTTTTTCCCGTTGCCGGTTCTGCCTAATGCACCTATCCTATTCTAGTTTCGTTACAAAGATTCGACGCGACACACTGTAAAGCGGTCCGTCTCGAAATGAAATATAGCAGTTTAAACAGTTTTAGCGTCTTGAGAACAGTATAATAAATCATAGCCCTGGCATTGTACAGTGCACCTCTCTAAAGGCCGCTGCACAAGAGACTGGTTTTGTCGCTAAATTCCTTGCTACATTTGACTACCAGTTTTCTAGCACTGCTTTTCTTGATTATATTTACGTGTTCGCTTCACACGAGACGTCTTCTCAAGCTTGTTTTGCAGGTCGGTTCGGTGCGCGCGCAGTGATAGGTAACAAAACTGAATGTTTATAGTCTCTGAACAAAACACACACTATGGTACAGCGCTTGTTTGTGGGCGTTTGTTCATGTCACAAAATACTGTTTACTGATTGGTTTTTGCTCAGAGCAAGCACAGGACCTAGCAAGAAAATAGCCCCTGTTACAAGTTAGCAGGTGAGCCCGCAGTGACGTCAATTTCAGCTTCGTACCTTGCCTGCCGGCCAGCAGAAGTCCAAGCAGTGTTTCCAGCCTTGTGTGCACCCGAGGCTGGTTTTCTCTGCTAGGTTTCAAGCGTGCTGTGGATTTCGTGACGGCTTTTATTGTTCGCTTCACACGTGTATTGGAACTGGCTTTGTAGATGGGTTTGGTGCACGCGCAGTTCGAATGTTACCACGCACGCGAGCCCGCAATGACGTCATACCATCTTCGCAGCAACGATTCCAGCAGTAAAACCAGCCTCGTGTGCGGCGGTCTTTATACAGACCCGCATTTATCTCACTCTAGTTGTTCCTTTTCTATTAAAATAGCGCTCATATTAATAAGCTCGGCACTCTAATACTATACATAATATTGTATAGATTTTACAAATGTTGACAAAACTGCTTGCAACTGATTCGTTAAATGCAAGGTTAGATTGGTAGTTTACAGATGTTGCCTTAATAGTAGTGGGGGGTTTTACTTAGGTAAATATTGAATTATCAGGTTTTTGTTTTAATAATTAAATCAGGTTTGTTTTATATGTGTTTAATTCAACATTCAAAAAAGAATTGAATTCAAAATCACAAGAAAAGATTTTAACAAAATTACAACTTTCTATGTCAAGGAGAAATTGTTACATAAGCTTTATAAAATAAGATCTAAAATGTAAAGCTGATGTAACATTTCCCCCCTAAAACAAATACAACAAAAAAAATACAATTGCATTTACAAAACAAAAAGTTAAATATAATTTGGATCTAATTGTGATAAATTCGGGAAAATATTTTGTACCACTGTTAGGCCGAAACTGGCTGAATATTTTGTTTCCGGGTTAACAAAACATTTTTAAATCCCATCCTCGTCGCCACTTTTACTTAGGTAAATAATGAATTATCCGGTTTTTGTTTTAATTATTAAATCAGGTTTGTTTTATATGTATTTAATTCAACATTCAAAAAGGATTGAATTTAAAATCAAAAGAAAAGATTTTAACAAAATTACAACTTTCTATGTCAAGGAGAAATTGTTACATAAGCTTTATAAAATAAGATCTAAAATGTAAAGCTGATGTAACAGGGGGATGACGTCATCTGGCAGACCTGTCAATTGATTGCGTGGCAACGGCTGTTGTTTATAAACTTTAATGGCAGTATTTGACAAATGCCAAAATCAAGATCGAATGTTAATATTATACTTGCAATAAATTTAATTTACATAGCCCTAGTCAAAAATAAATTATATTTTTAATTTTGTCATTCCCGCGATGTCGATATAATATGACTATATAAACGAGACAACTAGTCTAGTTCACATGTCCCTTTTTGATGAATTCCAGTTCTCCTTCACCGAAAATTATGATCATGGTGTCATTCGATTCGGATTGACATCAAGAAACTTTTTGAAAAAGTTGATGTGGGGGACGAAAAAATTGCAAAAGTTAACATTTTAGTAAAAGAAAAAAGAGGGGTTTGGTTTTTTGCAAATATCTCAAAAACTGAAATCACAAAAAAGATTCTGAAAGAGCAGGTTTCCTACAATAAAGTCCCATCTCTCGAAACTCTACCACCAATATTTCTAATTTTAATTTAGAGGTAGTAGGACTTAACATTTTTTTCTTTCTATTTTTTATATAATTTTGAATAATTTCGTGACTTTTAGCTTGTAAAAAATCGTACTCGTACTCGTAAGAGAATGACGTAGTAAGCCTAAAATAATCACATTTTTTCAATTTTCCAAGCACAATAAACTGTATAAATTTCATGGCGTCAGGGTTCACCGATGGAGAGTTTTTGTGTGACGAACAGACACGATTATTTTCTATTTTATAGCTAAGGTGTATAATATAGTTGTAAACATTTTACAAGCATGCTCGCTTTTGATTGGCTGATCGATAATAAAATGAAACCCGGTTCACAATGTAACACATTTTGGCTTTAAAATTTAAATACAGTTTTCGTACCTCACTGTTTTTATTAGTTTCATTAGATTTAAAATAAATAAACTTCGTTGGTTGAGTTGTTTTGATGCTCGTGTAAAAGGTTTGTGAACAGCGGTTTCTAAGTTTTTTACCGTAGCAAAAAAAAAAACAGACAACTAAAATACGCGAATATTAGTACAATCAATCTGGCGAAAAAAAAATCATTTCGTATCAAAAACACCCAAAAAGGTGAAACTTGGTGAGTCGTTAGAGAATGATGAAAAAAAGGTTACCTGGCAATGGCCACCTGGTACCTGTTCAAATAGTCAAAAAAAACTCAAAAATATTTTGAAATGCATTTTTCTCGAAAACTATCCATTTTACAGAAAAATTTATTGAACAAAAAATGTAGAGGGCATCGTTATCTACAATTAATGTCATTGGTGCTATGTTGTACAACAAAAAATGTGCGCAGTAGGTGGCGCTAAAGTGCCAAAAAAAGTGTTTTTCCACTTTTTTACCCTGAAATTTTCATTTTTCAGTTACGATTCAAATGGAAAAATTGTTCCTTTTTATTTTATAAACAACTTTTATTTCAACATTTTTTTCATACAACTTACTTTTCATACAACTTATTTTCACTTCAACAAGCTGCAGCTCTGAAACGGTAAGTTGTATGAAAAAAATGTTGAAATAAAAGTTGTTTATAAAATAAGATGGAACAATTTTCCCATTTGAATCGTAACTGAAAAATGAAAATTTCAGGGCAAAAAAGTGGAAAAACACTTTTTTTGGCACTTAAGCGCCACCTACTGCGCACATTTTTTGTTGTACAACATAGCACCAATGACATTAATTGTAGATAACGATGCCCTCTACATTTTTGTTCATAAATTTTTCTGTAAAATGGATAGTTTTTGAGAAAAATGCATTTCAAAATATTTTTGAGTTTTTTTTTACTATTTGAACAGGTATTTGAACAGGTACCAGGTGGCCATTGCCAGGTAACCTTTTTTTCATCATTCTCTAACGACTCACCAAGTTTCACCTTTTTGGTTGGTTTTGTTGAGGTTTTTGCCAGATTGACTGTACTATATGTTATTATTTATATCAGTTAAAATTCTGTCTATATAAAGAAAATTGAGTCAGATTATTTTATTTTTAGCAATATTTTATTTTGAAAATAATTTTACGTTTTGATGTTGAGACACGTGCACTGTGCATTGTTAAAATAAATCGAGACAACACAAAAAACTAATTTTAAGTAAAATTGAGTTCCAACATATTTCTTTGACAGGAACATTTCGTTATTTGCAATTTCAGTTGGTACATGATTGTCATTACTCTAATGTTTTCCTGTGTATTTCAGACATACATATAAATAAACAAAGGATGTTGAGTTGGTTAAAATATCTGTATCACAAGGGAAAATCGCGCATGTCGAGTTCTTTTCGCATTTTTAGATAAATATTTTTTATCACTAATTTGCGTTGTATTTTTAAGCTTCATGTCAACATACGACAGAAATGGGTAAGTGGTTCACTGAGTAGGTAGTTTATTTTTTGTGTAGTATTGTCGATTGGGTCATACGGGCGTCGATTGGGATTTCGAGCGGTCGAACGTGTCTCGGCTGATCTGCCGGCCATACGCCTATCTATGAACAAACGATTGGCGACACGCGGAGGACTTCGATCATATACAGAATGATTTTTAACAGCGTGTAGAAATCAAATAGACGGAAATAGTTATTGGCGTAACTAGTAGTCTAAGTCATTCATGGCGTGTCATGACTTAGCCTACAGGCTACAAGTTACGCCCATAATTTTATTCAACAATTGGGCGTTATTCATGTTTTATTTATTGTTATTAATGAGATGTTGTAAATATCTATTTATTTCTTTATAAAAAAAACTGTCAATACTAACAGCACCAAACAGCACGATTCAATGTTTTGGTTTGAGGTTAGCCGGTTATGAATAAACTCCATGTCGAAAACATTCGGCCTCTCAATTTTAGCCTCAATGGGTAACAACGGAGTTGTTGTTACCTACTATTTCCTTACGACTCAGAAAATAGTTACGTTTATTTTCATTACTCCACAATGGCCGAGCTAGTAGGAATTTTCATTGAGTTATGACAAGAAATTGTCACCAGTAAATGGCTATTTAGGGTTCGGTTTTTAGGCATGATAAAACATGAATAACGCGCATGAGTTGAATAAAATATTTTAAGTAACTTTTTCATCAAAACACACGCGAAAAAATGATAGCATGAATCGGAAATCGATCCTAAATAATTCACGGAGGGCCCTTATCGCTACTACAAGCATGGCTACGAGGCACGCATTTTTGTGTCCAACAAAACGGGGACAACTTCGAACAATTTCTGTGAATACTTGATAATGACATAACATATTTCCATAGTGACATAACATACCGCCAGGATGATTTGATAAAATTTAATAAAACTTTGAAAGCTCGTTTCTTTTTCATTTTTGATAAAAAAGTTGCTTGAAATATTTGTTCGTGTATTTGATTTCTGCACGCTGTCAAAAAAAAAGAATTAACTTAAAAATCACCTGTATAGATTTCGCTCTTTGCTATTGAACTAAAAAGTTGGCATAAGCCAGTTTGTTATTCGACCGTAGATATTTCTTTGATATAAGCAATTTCCCTTTTCCTTCGTACCGTGTCGGTATTGTTTTATTATTGCTCTTTCAGTTAAACGCTATGTTTGGAGTGATTTATGTGTAACACCTGCTTTATTTTCCCGTCTCATATGCATATATTTTCAACGCATACGTGGGGTAAAGGCGCCGGTTACCCATCATTCACCAGTGGTCGACCATTTTTGTATTGCACATACGGCTACACTAGCGGTATATGCTCAATTATCGTTTTGCGCGTCAGAGCTGACTTTCGTTCATACTAAGTTAATTTCACACGAACTCCATTCAAATTGTAGCTTTTTGAAAAGAGGAGATTCTGTTCGATAAAACAGAACCATTTTTGGATCAATCCGAGTTCATATTTACTACTAAAATTGTAATTGAAAATCACGGACAGCAGTTGTCGGTTGGTCTGTACGTATGTACACACGCAATTTTGATTGGATCGCCTTGGTTTATATCTTATTCACTTCGCTTACTATCAGGCTAGAATTCATTTAAATTCACTGAAATGTGTTCACTAGTTTAATTTTTATAAATAATTTTATTTTTTATTTTTGTTGATATAGTTAATGTAGTAAGTTAAAAAAACAATATAATTACTAGAAGATTAAGAAGGAAGAATCCTGGTGGCACAGGATCGATGAACAAAGCAAATACTGAAGATTTTTATTGCATTTTTTATTGTCTGACGTTTCGGCACACTTTATGCCATCTTCGGAGAATCAATGCTGTCCATTTTTTCAGTATTATTGTTGTGTATAAAGTAAACATAACAATAATACTGAAAAAATGGACAGCATTGATTCTCCGAAGATGGCATAAAGTGTGTCGAAACGTCAGACAATAAAAAATGCAATAAAAATCTTCAGTATTTGCTTTGTTCATCGATCCTATGCCACCAGGATTCTTCCTTCTTAATCTTCTAACATTTGAACAGGATCATCATCTCTATAAATTATTAGAGTTTTCTTTCACAATAATATAATTACTATACTTCTATACCACGATAACAGCAGCCCTGTGGCAAGAGTGCCATGGTGTAGTGGATAAGGTCTTAGTCTAGTAGTAGAAGGTCCCGGGTTCGATCCCAACATCTAGGATTTTTGTTTTTTTTTTCTATTCCATTTTATTCCACTTGATATTTAAGTATATATTATATATATTTCTCATAAATTTCAATTTTTTTAAATTGTTTTTTTCTCTTCTATTTTCTCAATTTTTTTCATTATAATATGTACAGTGGAAAACTTGCGGGATGTGCACTTTTAGTTTTGCCAACTCTTTTTAGTTTAAAAATTAGAATCCAGCTAGCCTTTTAGCTGAAGGTATTAAGTACCAGATTGGTTTTGAATTTTGATATTATAAATTCCTCAAAATATTTAAGGAATCAAATGTTACAAGTTCAAAAATCAAACCCAATTAACTTTGCGAAAAAAAATCGCAATTTTTTTTGAAAACAGCATGTCAGTGGAAAAAGTCTCGGTGTTCCTGATGACATTTCAAGAGAACCGAGCAACAATTAAATAAAATTGTCAACTGCGAGTGTATCCATAGGCGTGCAACATTTTTTGTCAAATATTGTATCGCCACAGCGCGAAATACGAAAATCACAGCTTGCAGTCCAGCTACTTAAAGTTGCGTTGCGATTTTTTGACTCGAAGATACGCCGTAATTGACAAGGTAAACACGTGATCGAGAACTTATACCCTTACCCTATAATATATATGTTTCTAGTGAAGACAGTTATTTGGTAACATTTTACTTTACATTTTATTAGTTTTCACAAACAAATTTGTTGGCTTACATAAATAATATTATGCTATGAACTTAAATATAATAATATATCAAATCTTACGACTGTACTTTTAAAAATAATATAAGATTTTGTCACATGAAACTCTATATTGTCTATTTTATAACTAGACTCCAGATAACGGTGTCCTTAATTCCTTATTTATAGTTAAAAATGTATGAAACAAGGGTACAATCATAAATTCCTCAAAATTATTATATAAAAAGCAACGATTTACACATGAATGTAAAAAGCTTCGAAAAAAATTATTTAATTAACAAGAGCCTCAATTTTTTAAAAATAAATTTATAAAAATATTTTCAACGGAACTTTATTCTTTCAAGTGTTAAGAAGACGCCATAATTTATTCAATTTTTTAAATTGTTATTTAATACTATAGAAAATTATTTTATGTGTTGTACTCTATAAACAGGACGTTGCGCTCTAGCTGCAGTAACGGCCGCGCGGAACCCTATTTTCAACGTTAAATTAAAACTATAAATAATAGAGATGGAGTTCCAGAAGTGGGACTTTATTACTGGCAATTTTCTCCTTTTTAAGAATCTTTTTTTCAATTTCCGCTATCGCTTATAGTTTTTGAGTAATTTCCGAAAATCTGAGGGGCTTTTTTTTCTTATCCGTTTTTGTTAATAACAAATGCTATTTTTGTCAGCGCTAAAAAAAAACGTCTTTTTTGAAATATTTTTTCGAATCAAATGAGCTATTGCTTATATTTTTAGGAGACTCTCACTTCTCGACTAGGCTATTGGAATAGTTTCTATGAAACGCGATTAATACTCAAGCATATTGAAAAGATGTCCTTATAATAACACAACTATATCCACCATGGACATAACTTAGCCCACCGTGGATATAACTAGTAAACAAAAAAGATATCAACTAATATATCGGCCACGGCGGGTCCCTGCCTAACGGGATAACTCCCAAAATTCCGACGCGACGGTGACAGTATTTGAAAAATAAAATTTTCTAATATTGCAACGGGTGTTTTTCAATTATAGCAAACAATAGCTATATCTAGTGTTATTAATACTTAATAGAATTACGAACGTACATCGTATGAAAATTTACTTATGATACAAAATAATAACAATTACAGTAGTAACACCAACAATCAAATACATTTTTCAGAAAAAAACTATAGTTCTTTTACGTTGATTCCTTTTTATTGTAAATAAATATTTCTTTGAAGAATCATAAAAATATTTTTTTCTTTGTAACACGTAGTTTTTACAGTCGAAAAGTTTTAACTAAACAAAGAAAAAATATATTACACAATATTTCATGTGTTCAGTCAATTTCTTCAAAAACGCGCAGTCAAGTGTTCACAATTTTTGCTACTTTCAGTACATATAAGCGAAACAGAAAGCTTGTTCCAATATTTACTATTTCTCTCCAACAAACTAACGTACCCGACGTTTCCCATGACCCATACGATTAAGATAGGGTAGTACTTGCATGAAATTTTTAAACGCATGTTTATTCTACAGAATTAACATATACGATAACTAGCCGTTACCTGCGGTTTCGCACGCGATTGAGACAAAACACGGATGCATTCCCATCATTTGGCATAGTTACTCTTTTCTCGACGTAGACCCTCCTAATCAGTTTCAAAATTGATGACATTCACGTGATCAACGTCCTGACAAACCTTGAAAATGACACCCATGTTGATTTTTAGACTATTTACCTCTTTTCACCCTCTGAGAACGTTATTTCTGAAAAAAACACGAAATACGTGTTTATTTATTTGTTGAGAGGAGTAATCCTGCGCATTTTCGAATTGATACATCTATCTTATATAATTTCTCTATGCAAATTTTGAACACCCGTTACACCCTTTTAGGGGTTGAATTTTCAAAAATTTGTTCTTAGCGGATGCCTACGTGTGTGCCAAATTTAAGCCCAATTCGTCCAGTGGTTTGAGCTGTGCGTTGATAGATCAGTCAGTCACGGTTTCCTGTTATTATATTTAGATTTGAACAAAACTTTTAAATCTTTTAAATCGTTGAAGTGCAATAAAGATCTTGCAGGATGCAGTCTTCAATCTATAACGATATAACAAAAAGAAAAAGTTTCTTCTTACCTAATTTGACTTTGCGACAAACGTGCCACTAACGCGCGAAAAATACAGGAGAAGAGTACTCTAGAATTAAAAATATTTAACTTAGAATGCTAAAAATTTCAGAGCCGTTACAAAATGTCTCAAATAAACATACAAAATTTAGTTAGTATTGACAAATTATTTGTAAAACGTTAGATATGTGGAAATTAATGCGTATTTTGAAAAAAATGTAGATATTGCAACTTTACAACAAATACTCGAAAACGATAGATTCTACGAAAAAAGTCTGAGGACCTTTTTTGTGTAGAATTTTATAAACTACAATTTTTTTCAGAATTGTTTTCCTCGAAAAATCGATAATTTTCTAAATATTTGATAAAAACTAGAAAAAACACGGTTTTTTCAGAATATGCTCTGGACTACAAAATAAAGGTCTTCACAAAAATTCAACTTGGTCGGTATTTATTATTTGTTTAATTTTTAATTATAGGTTTATATATTATGACAAAAGTGGATGAACAGTGAGCGAAAATGTATAAACGAAATCATAACAATATATAGATACATCGTCGTAAATTTCAGGAATATGTTAGAGGGTTCAGCTATGTCCGTTCTAACGAAAATATGTTTCAAATATGAAAAAATATGATATTTTTGTAGCGGCTTTTGAACGCTATCCCATTCCAGGCATGAATAGTGTTTACGATATTCTGGCTTTTAACCGATGATATTATTACCTATACGTAAGGAAAAGTTATAGAGCATTAAATTCACAAGGATATGGCGCGATACGTTGTTATTCAAGCGGATCGCTACGATAAAAACCTACCTAGCCATGGCTGCTACATATATAGCACGACATTTTTTGAATGCACTGCAGGTTGTCAAAGAAAAAAGTTATTAAAAACATTTCTGATGATATGTAAAACAAATTAAAGTTTGATGTTGGGTCGTAATGTCAGAAAAACGAAACCAGCCTTGAATATAATAAACTAGCTTTTACCCGCGACTTCGCCCGTGTTGGAATCAGTGTGAACAATTGATATAAGTGATTAAAAAGTTCTTAAATTAAGACCTTAATTTAAGACACTGTTTTTTGTTTTGCCATCTTTTGCAAAAACACAAAGATTTTGTGGATTCGATACACGTGAGCAAGCCACATGCACCTGGTCGTGCGAAAAATATGTTTTTTTCTAAATGAATCCGATCTACCTTAAGTGTTTGCCCCTAGGCTTTGTTTATAGTTATTCCGAAAGCGGTTGCAAAACTGCATTGCGACTTAACGGGTCGTTACGACGTTTTTTCATTTTATTCGTTCTAAATTTGGGGGCCTTCACAAATCACATGAGGCGTTTGGGGAAGGGGGGGGGGTCGAGCCAAACCTCAGGCTATCTCACGTGAGGAGAGGGGGGGGTCTCGGCAAAAAATACGAATTTTTTTCCCGCAAGAAACAGTGTGAAAACACTAGTCTTAACTAGTCTTAATGATAAAAAGAATTAAGCAAATTATGTTTTTTTATATAAATCGAACGCACGTATATTAACATTAAAAATACGCATTTTGATAAATCTCATGTGATTAGAGGGGGGATCAAAATCTCATGGCATCACACCAAGGAGGGAAAGGGGGGGTCGTAAAATCGTCAAATTTGCCTAATGTAATTTGTGAATGCCCCTTTATTGCCTGCTTTTAAAGTACCAACTCCATTACCCAATATTTACATGCGTTTTTGTCAAAGGACACAATGATCGTGGTTAAGGAAGAGTAAACCAGAAACGTTTCGGTACGACTGATATAAGTTAAGTATAGTTAATTTAATAGTGGACAATAAAGATTTTTTTTATTTTTATCATTTAAGTTTATTATTTACCTCACGGATTTACCGAATACCTTTATATGGTTTCCGAGCTCAAAAGGCTATAATCTATTTCCGATACAGATTGATCGGCAGTGAAATCAATTTGATAAGGCAATATCCAATCATTTGTTTAGTCTACTGTATAACAACGCGACATAAAAAAGAGCCATTAAAGCACTGCAGTTTTATCGCGTTGGTCAGTCGGAGAACCAGCGCGTTCATCGTTTGACCTACCGTCTAGTGGTGTAACGTATATTCGCAATTGCGAAAAATCGCATATTTTTTGACTATCGAATTCACAAAAAAATGTGAAAATAACATTAAATAAGACCAAAAATGTTATTTTCTTAGCATTTTTATTAGAAAAGTTTAATTTTACTTAAAGTAGTACGAGCACCCAGGCAGTTTTAAATAAAAGACATGATTTTTTTTTATATGAAGTTGGACTAAGTCTAAACCAATTCTGAAAATTTTAGGGGGTTTGCCCGACTATTTAAATAAATAAATGACTTCAAAAGTAGGCATATTTAACATTGGCTTTATGGTAAAACGGTAGATGGATGATATGTTTTCATTGATTTCTCCAAAACTAGTCGGTAGAAGTTAAAAAAAACTATTTAAATTGAAGTTAAAACCTTAATAAATTATTGAAAACAAAAAAACCCGTTGAGCCTAACTAATTAAAAAGATATTTAATCTTTTTAATTAAATATCTTTATAATTAGTTGGGCACAACGTTTTTTTTTTGTTTTCAATAATTGATTAAGGTTTTAACTTTAATTTAAATAGTTTTTTTTTTAATTTCCACCGACTAGTTTTGGAGAAATCAATGAAAATATATCATCCATCTGCCGTTTTACCATAAAGCCAATGTTAAATATGCCTACTTTTGAAGACATTTATTTATTTAAATAATCGGGCACCCCCCCCTAAATTTTCAGAATTGGTTTAGACAGTCCAACTTCATAAAAATCAAGTGATATACCCATCTACCGAAATATAAAAAAAAATCAAGCCTTTTGTTTAAAGTTGCCTTGGTGCTCGTACTACCTTAAAAAGAATCGCTAAGGCGTAAGAATGTTCTTTGTGAATACCAAATCTGTCTATTAGTTGGCTTATTAGTACAATCTACCTGTTAAATTAGTTATTGGTTCTTTATGAATACGACCCTTATAGTATTAATAATAATAATAAACCTATCACCCAGAACCACTACAATGTGTGCGTGCGAGTTGCGCGGCCAATCAGCTGCCAAATTTTAACCTTCGACAATTGACGTCAGATTTGGAAACTGAATATTCGCATTCGAGAATATCAACGAATATTGCGAATGTCTAAAAATTGACATTCGTTACATCACTACTACCTTCCACAGATGAGATTACAGCCCCAACACATCAACTTGTTTGTTTGCCGTATTTGGAAACCATCTCAAATCACTCCATTTGTCATATTTTTATCGTCGAGTTTTATTGAACCGGTCTTTCCCCGGTGTTCGACACCGTCTCGATTTCATTTTAACCCTTCAGTGGGCGCGTGTATCAATTACAGCCAGTTTAACCATTTTTTTGACGTGATAACGTCTTATAAATTGATGAAACACCGCCAGCACACACGAAAAAGAGTAACGTTCCGCAAGCGAGAGCGCGATATAAGCGATAGAGATGTACGATCGGCCCAAGCGTGACGTCAGAGAGTAGTGTACGTTCAACATTTTTTTCGGCTGTTCCAGCGAAAGCTACATCTGACAGATGGCCTTTGTTTTATAAACCGTGTAAATTAAGACTTATAAAATCAAGATATCTAATAAAAATGTCATAAATTATCGAATTTTTAAAGCAATTTTTCAGATAATACATCGTTATTTGTCAATTGATAGTTTGTACACAAACGCAGCTACATTTTGTATCAAAAAATCTTGGGAGATATCTGCATTTCATAACAGCAGACAAATTATACGGTTTGTTAACAAATATATAATATATATATATATACATTCTTTTAAATGTCTTTTATAATTGCTTAAAAATATGTATTTTGCTTTGGTTGATCAAATTATTAGTCGGTAAAAATATAGTTTGACAGCTACTAAAATTTAGGTTATGTATTATTAAATATGATAATCGAACGGAATACGTTATCACGTAAAACTATCGTCCGTAAACCGACTTTACAGACAACCAATTAAAACTTCTCTTGGCACGGTAGGGTAGACTCGATTTATGAGATTGAAAGTGTATTGAAACGTGCCGCAATGTACCTACGTATACTGTATAGAATTAAGCTCAGCTGGCTATGAGGGAAAAAGGTCGTTGGTTCGAATCCAGCGGTCAGCGCCTATATATTTTTTACAATATTATTCCATATTCCATCTATGTTTATTTACATATTTTTTCAATTTTATCATTCCAACTCCACCTGTGGAAGAAATGGCACTGCGTACTAATTTAGGTCTAAATTCACTTTTCAAAATTTTACACAATTTTCTAGGGCTCCCAAGTCCAAAAAAAATTTTTTTTTTGAAAAAAATCTCTTCGGATGTTTTTGTGTTTGTTATAGTCAATAGGCATGATACATATCGAAACACAATTTTGCGAAAATGTTTGATATTTAAATATGAAAAGCCCTATCGACAATTGGTGCATGCGCAGAAGATATATGCGCTGCAACATTATTTTTTCTATTATAATGGTATTCTTGTCATATCTATTTATTATTCTATTGATTTTCGCAAGGTTTTATAATAAAAATAAAATAAATAAAAGACTTTTTGCAGACCGATCGTAATATGAGAGACGACCTGATACCAAAGAGCGCACTTATATAAAATAATTAAAAAAATATAAGTATATTATTTCCTACCTTTGAATTGAGTTTATTAGGAGTTCAGAAATTCTTTCACTACCTTTCGAACACTTCATTAAGTTAATTGTAAAGATTTCAAATCAATTTTTATCAACATTTTTTGTATTGGCACAAAGTATTTCACACTATCACAGCTTAGCAAAAACCAAAAACATAGATACCTATATTTTAAAAAACTACTAAAAATTTTTGATAACTGAACTAAAAATTAAACATGCTTGACTAAACACGTTGCAGCAAACATTTATAAATGACTTATAAAATGATTACATAATTACTTATTATTTTATTCAAATCGTTGTCTTGATCATTAGTTTACCAGTAGTTCTAAAACAAACTTGTACCCGGCCACTCGTTGCTGTAAGTAGTCATTCAGGTTTGCGTGTGTTGCTGTTATGGTCACATTGCCGTAAAATATTTAGTAGATATAGCGTGTATTGCTTTAACGTCCAACATAATGGCACTGTATTCAACAAATAGCGCCCCCATTGCCGTAAAATATTCAGTATAGCGTGTGTTGCTTTAACGTCCAACCGATGACGCTGTATGGCGCTGATTTAAAAAAAGTTAATATTCCGACTGAAGTTATTTTGCATTACGAAAATACAAAATTTTACGTTAATGATTTGATTTTTGTAGTCATTTCACTCACTTGTCAAAATAAAGACTCATCCGTAAAAAAACACAGGTGCTGTTTTTAATTATAATGCAATTAAAACATTTAAAACGCTAATGAAAGGCAATCTAAAAAGTAATTTGTGACTAAATACTTCGTAAAAGGGAAGCATTATATAATCACCACGAATACAAGGTGTCAAAGAAATGCTTCCTCATTTGATTCGGACCAATTCGAAGTAATTCGTATGTTTTTATAATTTCATGAAGTTTTTTAATTCCAAAGAAAAAAAGCGACCTGGAAATGCTTGTTGTGTTCCGGGCTGTTGCGCTGATGGAGAAAATAAAGACCATTGGCGCCCTAATTTGACATTCCGCTGTCAGTGTAGACAAATTGACATCAGTTTTTCTTATTACATTTTTTTTTGACACATCATGGCCAACTAAAGTTTTTGACTTATCACCTTGGAAACATGTCGAGATTTCCAGAAAAAGTGAGTTCAATAATTTTCTATTACCCACTAGCGGCGCTAGTAGGCTTCGTGCACAATCTAAGAGCGTTGTCAACATAGATTTTCTGTCAGTTCATCATAAAACGGACAAAATTCTATTGGCATCCGTTTCTGAATGATCACACTGTATTTATAATGAAAGGGCATTTTACGAACTTAACCTTATACTAATTTTGTTTACGGCTTGCAACTTGAAGTTGTTTATGTTTTTGATAAAGGCAGTAAATTTTCAACTCTCAGTCAAGTATTTGTTGCTTCTCCAGAACATTTTATAAACTTTCACTGTTTAGCACACCCTTGGGATTATAAAGAAAAACAAGAAGAAAAATCAACCATGAATATTTAACAGCTTGATGATATATCTTAAATATGTTTCCAACAAAAATAACAAATTGCCTTCTGGAAAACTGAGTACTGATTAAAAAAAAAATTAAGTTACTTCAAAAATATCCCAAAACAGGATACAATCATTTTTCTGTTCCAATAATAATTCTTTATTGTTCCAAAGACAAGATATGGGATAGGAGAAGCTAGTTAATTACAAATACAAATTACAGTCACCTTTGAGACCTACATTTAGTTTGACGTCGGCGCAACTAGCCTCTGTGACTATAGGGAAATTATTGCACCAAACTTTAATTTCTGGTAGGCAGGGAAGATAATTATTGTAAAACTAAAGGAAGCGTTATTTTTCTCTTTTCCTTTTTCTGTCAATATTAAAATGTGGAATAAAGGTCATTTTTACGACTTTCGGGTCGATCTTTCGACCAGAACCCGATGAATTCTTACTAATAACCAGTTTCATCTGTACCTTCCTCAAGGTTCGGTCTTATCCCATCGAGACGCTGAAAGGTCGTTTTGACGATAAAAAAAAAAAAACTCCAGAAGGTGACGCGTTTCGCTGAGTTTTTTTGGACGCAGTGACGAGAGGGTACCTCCGAGCAATCAGGATTTTTTCTGGAATTTTTTACACAGTCCGTCCTTTTTTCGAATCTTTGACTTTTTCTCGATAAAAACGGAGCGCCGGCAAAAACCTTTTTTTCTCCGTTTCTCGACTTTATGTCATAACAGATGCCATTCGCACCATTACTATTTTCCATCTAACACACTTCCAATTATTTTCTACATTTTTAAACTTCAACTTGATCAATAGCAACGAGCGAATGAAGGTACTTAGGACATTAAGATAAGTTAGGCAAATTTTGAGCACATGAGTTTGACAGGTAATCGGCCATGGCCTTTAATAAGGAACCATCTCGATATATTTTATCTGGAATTATTGAGGGAAACCATGGAAAACCCTCAACAAGATGGCCGGTACAAGAATTACCGTTTCTCGGTGAGAGGCAGCGCAGGAAAAAGTCCCAGTCACATCTGCCCCCGTCGAGATTCAAACCCGGCACCTTCCGAATGCGAGTCTAGTGCTGTCACCGCTACGCCACCCCGCTCGGTGAATGAATACAAATAAATAAAACCGTAACTTGATTTGTAATTTTACAGTTTTAAAAATTCTTACAGCGAATTTTCAGTAGTCATCATTTTTTGCCTGCTCGTTAAAAACGGTACGCCGAACAATATACGTATTGTTTACATGTTTTACTTCAGTCGCGCGTAAATGTTACACGCACATTTTTTGTGGACAGCCCGTATTTAACAGAAAGCGTGTTTTTATCTGCATCATTATTAATTAAAGCAATATTTGCTACAGTTTTGAGCGGTACAAATCGAGCTTAGCTCAGAGATAAAACGGTTTGCTGCAATCTCCAGAGGCTGTAGAAAAGAAACGATGAATAAATATATATATATAGATAATACTAACAGAGAGTGTTACTGGGGCTTGCTTTGAAGCCACTAATTACCCGCGTATTCTCTATAGAGCCAAGCATCTGTTCTCCCAATCATTGGCGAGCTTCGAAAGAATTCCGTGCTTTTTCAATTGAATTAAAGCCGATCCACATTTCAATCTATTCACTAAAGGCCGCTGCCATAGAGACATAAGTAACTAGAGTACGCTAGTGCGTATGCTTGTCATAAGTGAAAGTGTCCTCAGGTGAGAGAGAACTCTGCAAAAAATCAGAAATTTGTTTACTCAAGTCAACATAATTGTTTTGCATTATTAGTTACTGTAGAGATAAGGAACTGTTCTCTCTCTTAATTGCAGACACTTTCACGGCTCTCTCGCGTACTCTATTGCAATATCACTATCGTCGCTGCACATGAGGCTGGTGTTGCCGCTAGATTTGGCTGCTAGGTCTCAAGTAGAGTATTATATCTACAGTTTGATCTTGTCGATTTATTTATGTGTTGTTTATTAACCTTTTACGAAGTATGTTGTTTGTGGAAGTTTTGTGTGCAGTTGGATTAGGATAAAACATTATTATTTTGTGTTTTTTTTTGACGTTTACACTAACGCCATCGGTCGGATTTTTGGGTGTACGTCAAAATATTTAACAAAAAGGGCAAGGCGTATAGTGCAGTAGGTATATATTTTTTTCTGTAAGTAACTATTCTAACAGATATATTGCTTGGTGAATTTAAAGTAAACTTTAATGTAAGGAATAAATTTGTTCCAAAGCTAGAAACTTCTATTTTTAATAGTGTTCGGTAAATATGGGCATTAGACATACGAGTATGGTAGGCACTTTGATTTTGATGGTACGACTACCAATTGTACCGACATATCGTTCCAAGTAGCCAGCAAACGGATGCGCAATAGGTAAAACGAAGCTGTTAGTGGCGATTTTAGAACACGCTTTAGCTACTGCACATGCGGGTGACGGTTTCAAAACCGTTTGCTGGCTGCTTGGAACGAACCTATTGTTTCGTCAGAGCTATTTAAAATGATATGTGTTCTGATTTCCCATATGCCAAGCTTTTCATATCGTTTAATAGAAACTGTTATCACTATACTCCTTGAAAACTCTCTAGAAATCTGAATTGTGCAGGTTGCATTGTAATATCTTAATATTAAAACAGATAATGCTGCTTTCTGTATTATCTTCGATGTAGATCAGTGATTCCCAAAGTGGTATATATCGACCCCCAGGGGTCGACGACAACTTGCAAGGGGTCCATGTCAGGAGGAAAAAAAATTGGGGTGCCTATGAAATGAAAATGGGGGTCAACGATAGTGAATCTCCTAACAAAAAAAGAAACAAACTGGACATCGTTAACCGAAGAGATTCAAGATTAAATCTAAGTAAATTGATGCCAAATGTTGAAAATTTATTATTAAAGCATCAGGTTCATCCCTCACACTAAGAGCATTTATTTTTGCTTAGTTATTTTATGGAACAGAAATTAAATTTTAATTTGATTCGTTTTAATTTGAATCTACCTAATTAATAAATGTATAAAACTAAACATTTCACACTACATTTCACTACCGTTATAAATTTAAATCGTTCAAAGTGAGTAGCACTATACCGGTTGTCAAAAATACATTTGAAATTAATGAATTTGCAAAAAATCAATATCAGATAAGCAGGCGGTCTACCCAAAACCGAAAAACATGGCAAGTGGTCTACGAGACAAAAAAAGTTTGGGAACCTCTGATGTAGATGAACCGCGTTATTTGGGTGTGCTAAATAGTGATTCGCGTTGTAATTTGTAATTTGATTGCGTAGCGTAACAGCTCCAGAGACGTTTTTTATAAATTTCATAATAGAAATACAAAATACGATTACAGACAATCGGTATACGAGGAACTATACATGCTTTCCATGTTTCGAAGTTATAATACGCGCAACGAATCTAAAAGGCTCGGAAGTTAGACGCGAATGCGGGCTTGCGCTTGTACAGTCTGTTGAAAAAATACAAACTCGCAACTCAACAAACCTAAAATAGCCATAACAACTTGTCAATAGCGTACTCGACTGTACTTTAAAGCAGGAAAGCGACAAGTGACAAAGGCAACGAGCGATCACGGCCAATCACCGACGACCGTACGTTCCGTGCAGGTAGCTGGGAGGTGATGGGACTATCAACGGCTCTAAAATGTGCCTTTGCGACGCTGTTTGTGACTAACTTCCGAACATTTTTGATCCGTGGCGCGTATTATAACTAATTAATTCATTCACACTAGCGGCCCAGTCTGTGATCGAAATTCGACCGTAATTCACTCCGTATTTACTCCGCTAATTTTTTTACGTACGTAAACCATGAATAATTGTTTACAATGTACGAACGTATGTTTTTAACTGACTTAAAAAAGGAGGAGGTTATATGTTCGATTGTATTCTTTTTTTTGTATGTCTGTCCGTCGATATCATCGCCGACTGTGAACCGATTTCGATGATTCTTGTTTTTATTCGATAGAGTAAGGCTCAAAGCTGGTCCCATATAATTTTTTGTAAAATCGGTGCAACCATTTTTTAGAAAGTTAACAAAAACAAAGAAATATTGCAAAAGTTGTAGTTGTCGGCGTGAACGTTGCTCGTCGGTTTCATTACACATAAAAGAGATGGCCGACAAAATTATGCATCACCGACTGTCTGCAGTAAGCGCTGGGCATTTAATGTATACTTATTACTGACACGTACTTTAGCTTATGAATTATAATAGTGCAAATTCATTCACTGCGTTCTTTGTACAAAAATACCAGGCCAAGGTGAATTACATTGTAAAATTAGACAATTAAATTTGTGAAAATTACTTAAAGTTTAATTAGAGAGTTCTATTTTAAACGCGTTTCACCGACGAGCAATGAGACGAATAATATATACAGGCTGTTCAGCAATGAATAATTCAGGAGACAATTATTGTAAATACATTCAGGTTCGTTTTTTCTTTAAGTGAAAACGTTTATTCGCCCGTTATACAGTGTGTCCCCGGATTGAGTTCACAATAGATGAGATTGACCAAAAATTTTCGAATTGGAATTTCATATTTTGGGATTCCGCCCTGCTTGGTCTGAAACTTATTTTTAGTTTACTTTCGATTTTTTTTTAAATCAAGTAGGCCTTTACAGTTGAGCAAAACCTCTTTTCATTTCAGATAAAGTACCTTTTCCGTTCATAGTACGCAAAAGTGACGCTAATAAAAGTTGTTCACAATGAAAAATTATGGCGTTATGCTTTTCAGAATGATCGGCCTATTTTGATAATAGAAGTAGAAAATAGGAGAAAATATTTATTATTAACGATTACATGATAAATCTTAGATGAGAAAACAGGGTGATTAGAAATGTTCAAATTAAAATTCAAATTTTTATAGTTTATCAAACGCGATTGTTTTCCAAACAAAACAAAACTAATGCGGATTTTATCAAAGTAGGCCGATCATTCTGAAAATTTGCATAACGCCATAATTCTTCATTGTGAACAACTTTTTTTAGTGACATTTCTGCGTACTATGAACGGAAAAGGTATACTTTACCTGAAACGAAAAGAGGTTTTGCTCAACTGTAAAGGCCTACTTGATTAAAAAAAATCGAAAGTAAACTAAAAATAAGTTTCAGACCAAGCAGGGCGGAATCCCAAAATACGAAATTCCAATTCGAAAATTTTTGGTCAATATTACCTATTGTGAACTCAATCCGGGGACACACTGTATACAGGGTGACCGATAATTGCTCGTATTCCTCTCGGGAGGAGAAACCATGACTAATTTTGAATAATTTAACCTCTATCACTTGGGGGTTGGAAATGCGTCATTTTCGAGAAATTCTAATTCGGTTTTCATTTTACAAAAATCGAAATTTTGAGAGTTAAAAATAAAAAAAATATATTCTCACATTTTGGTTGAATTTTGATGTGAGAGCTTTACTAATTGGCCAACCTTCCTAAAGCTAAAAACACGAAATTTACTGTTAGATTTTATGTTGTGTGTTAAAACTTACAATAAATAAAGAAAATAAAATAAACATTCTTCATAAAAATAGACTCATTTCCGACCCCCAAGTGATAAAAGTTAAATCATACCCTTAGATTACAATCGCTAATATCTACGGGACTAATAATGTGTTAATTAAAAGTGGTTGAGCCCATAGTGGGTAGAGCATGCCTTTACGAGTTCGTCGCGCTCGATTTGCTTTGACTGTGACGTTATCGCACGAGTGTAGGCACATGCTCGTAACAGTCGCTTTCGGCGAACGCACTGTATATTTCGTATAAATATGGAAAAATAAAAACGAATAATTTTATTTTTGTGTGGGTCGCAGCTATATATGTCAGCACACACGCATTCCCTTAAGCTTTTTTTGAAATTCAGGATGAGTAGTTAATAAACAATGCTGTAAAATATAATTTGTTTATTTTTCGAATTCTCTCCTCTATTAAAATATACGCTACGTTTTAAACCAAGATTATATATTATGAAATAGTAGTTCATTTATCTAGTTTAATTTCAATTAAAAAAAAAACATAGGTGTGATTCCTAGCGTATGGTTAAAATAAAACTTCTTTTAATTTGTTTTTACCACACTCACTTTTTCGGAAACATTACTCACAAATTAAATCACTTTTAAATTAAACTACGTTGGCGTTCATAGTTATGTTTCACCTCTCGTTCAAGATGGTTTCTACAGATGCGTGTTGATGCCGCCATCTGTCAGTCAATGCCTTTAAATAGCGGAAAAATGCGTAAACAGACTAGAGACAGTAGTGGACGTTACTTCTGTCCGTAAAAAGATCTGAGCTACTCTCAAGTCGCGCCTAAAGAAGTTTTACTTCAAAAATAATTATTTATCCAAAAAAGACTGTACCCCGCATCAGTAACCCTTGAATTTACGACAAAATCAAAAGTCGTGATAGCTTTATAGGCTGTTGGGGAAATAGTTAAATGATTTATGAAGCCTACCCCTCGCTTCCCACAAGACTTACAAATATAGAAACGTATATCCATTCGTGACCCTCAGGGGGGGTAAACAGCATGTAAAAAATCAGCGGGGTAAATATCGTAAAACCATAGAGAAAATCCCTCTGTCGCCTGTCCTAATCAAAGATTTTGCATTTTGTTAAAAACAAACATTTGCAAGGAATTGTAGCTATGGTGTTTTTTGTTGCAATTTGTATACAAAACGAAATGAATAGCAGTTATGTAGTAAAGTATATTCACGACATGGCAGTAGTTGCATACCTACTTACATTTAATAAATAATAAAACGTTGTGCAACACAATATACACCGAGTGAACCAAAAAAACGTAATTAATTATGTTCAAAAGGTTGAATTACAAAGCTGAAGTTAAGGTAATACGAGCACAAAGGCAATTTTAAATAAAAGGCTTGATTTTTATGAAGTTGGACTAAGTCTAAACCAATTTTAGGGGAGGGGGGTTGCCCGACTATTTAAATAAATAAATGACTTCAAAAGTAGGCATATTTAACATTGGCTTTATGGTAAAACGGTAGATGGGTGATATGTTTTCATTGATTTCTCCAAAACTAATCGGTGGAAATTAAAAAGAAACTATTTACATTAAAGTTAAAACCTTAATAAATTATTTAAAACAAAAAAAAACCGTTGTGCCAGACTAATCAAAAAGATATTTAATCTTTTTAATTAATACCTTTTTAACAAAAATATTAGGAGCACTGTGGTTTGAATCTAATAAAAAATAGAGAATAGTTACTTCTTACCACAACAAGTTTATTAGTGGATGTACATTTCGAGAGCTATGCTCTCATCTTCAGCAATACACTGAAGATGAGAGCATAGCTCTCGAAATGTACATCCACTAATAAACTTGTTGTGGTAAGAAGTAACTATTCTCTATTTTTTATTAATACCTTTTTAATTAGTCGGACACAACGGGTATTTTTTTTGTTTTCAATAATTTATTAAGGTTTTAACTTTAATTTAATTAGTTTTTTTTTAATTTCCACCGACTAGTTTTGGAGAAATCAATGAAAACATATCATCTATCTACCGAAATATAAAAAACAAATCAAGCCTTTTATTCAGAATTGCCTTGGTGCTCGTACTACCTTAAGGTGTAATGCTGTATTGTTAAGACTGTATTTTGACCTTTCCAACTTTCGTTTCTGTCACGTAAAATTTTTTAGGGTTCCAAAGGGTAGAACTGTGTTGTTCACAACTAATCAGTCTGCCAGAGTCCTAGTTTTTAAGTTAGAAGTGCTACATAATAATGAACAGTTTAAGTTGATGGCCCAAACACAGACAAATATGACAACTAAACTATTTAATAGTATCTCCAGAGACACGCAGTCACTGTCAATGACAAAATTTAAATTAGTTATTCGAAACTACTTGCTGCAAAAAGCCTTTTATTCCACAGACGAATTTTTAACTGAATGTCAAATTTAATATCATAACCATTTTTTTTTTTTTTTGGTGTCATCGCTGTCCCTAAATAAGTATTTTAATAGTTTTTTTAAAATTTTTGATAATGAAATGCTTAATCTAATGTGTAAAAAATGAAATAAATATGTTTATTCAACACGCGTGAGTAATATATAATTTCGGGGCCCTGCTAAATTCGGGAGAAATAATAAATTACTTCATGTTGACGCGTAGAGTGCTAATAATGAGCCGAAACTGTACGATAATGTTAGTTAAAGCCAGGGCCATCTTGTGTGCATCGAGGGCGGTGGGTACGTCAATCAATGAAGTGATTTATTATTTTCCCCTCTTTTATCAGGTCCCCGAACACAAATAATTCGTGCTAGTTGAATAAAGTATTATGTGCGACCATTGATCGAAGGAGAATATTCCACTCGTGTGTTACCGCACTCGCTACGCTCGTTCGGCAAATTTCACGTTCATGGAATCGGATCCTTCTCTCACTAGTCGCACAATATACTATTATATTATTTTTAATGAAATATTTAGGGCGCATTCAAATTGTGCGTGTGAGCTGTATTAAACTAGTACGAAAATACTTTTAATTTTAGTTCAAAATTACGCCGTAGGAGTCCCGAAAAGAGCTACAGATACATTTCATGACAATCGGTCCACTGGTTTCTGAGATGCTATAGCCTAGTCAAGAACTGAGATTTTTGAGAAAAATACAGTCTCCAAAAAATATGAGCAATAGCCACTCCCCCATCTCCATCTCTATTATTTATATTTTTAATTTAACGTTAAAAATAGAGTTCCGCGCAGCCGTTACAGCTCGAGCGGAACGCCCTAATGTAAAGAGATAGTACAACACATAAAATAATTTTTTTATAGTATTAAATACCTATCAATTTATTTGAATAAATTATGGTGTAATCTTAACATTTGAAAGAATAAAGTTCCATTGAAAAAATTTTTTTTAATTAATTTTTAAAAAAGTGAGGTTATATTGTTAACTAAATATTTGCAGTTTTCGAAAAACCGTCTACATTGAAAACAACAAAAAATATTTAAATAATTAATTGGCCTATACATTTTTTGCCTCATGGAGCTCTTTTTACATATAGATTACGTTATAAAAGTTTTTGATTATTGTTTATTTTGTTTATTATAATTTTTTTAGATTAACAATAAAATTGAAAAAATGCGCATTATAACTATTGCGCCTACAATAGACGACAACTCCCCGCTCAACTTCAAGACATCCTCAGTGACAACAGAGAAAATATTGAAAAATTATTCCAGTTCCTAAAAAATACCGATCTCTTTAACAAAATCTAAGCATCAGTTAAACCTCGTTATTTACAGCAGCCTACTTCATACCTAGAGCTTGCTGCCGAAGCCTCATAATATATATTAAATAAAAAAAAACTATTGCTCATATTTTGACTTGGATCTATTTTTCTCAAGAATCATAGTTCTTGACTAGGCTGTACGTGTAAAATGACTCGGTTGAAGTAACAAAACATTTCAAATACACCCGCTTTATTCATGAATAGGAAAATTATTGTAAAATAATGCAACCTGTTTTAAATGCAAGTTTTTCTCGGTATTTTTCCTGCATCAACATAGTAGGTATCTATATGTAATATAAAATGTATTTACACTTTATTAAAGACGTCAGCAAAATTATTTATCCTCAGGGACTTTTATCTATCTTAATAAAAAGTTTTTTAATATTTTTTCCCTTTAACTCAGAATAATTTATTTACTGTATTTTTTACAGTTCATTTATAAATTTAGTTATTTTGAAGTGTTTTGTATTACTTCACTTATAACAAGATTTCCTGAAGAAGAATTATTCGTGTAGAAGTTATAGAACAACGAACTACCTTGCTTCAAGTCAAAAATATGGCAAAAGATAGGACCAGTTTAAAATTTTCGTATAGATCCGAAGCAGTATTAGAACTTAGAGGAATTTATTATAATTATTATATTACACTAGCGGCCCGGCCCGGTTTCACCCGTGAGCAAAGCTGTTCTTTTTATATTATATAATATAGATAGATACATTTTGTGTTATCGGAAAATTCTACAAAATGTATTTCATTAAAGATGTGTATGAAAACGACTACAGCGCAGAAATGTCTGAACTAATAGCTTTTAGCAAAATCTACCTAATGTCGCTGCGTGGTACGAAAATATTTTTTTTTACAAAACACCGTCATTTTGTACAAATTATATACAACTTTTCTCGTTTATCGCTCTTTCTATTAGTGAAATCCGTATGAAAACTTGTTCGGTAGTTTTTGAGTTTATCGCATTTAGACAGACAAACAGACGTAGCGAAGGGACTTTGTTTTATAGAAGATTATAGATAGATAAATAAGAAGGTTCCGTTTTGTTTTACATCTAGCAGGTGTTGGAAGCATGATCTCCGATGTTTTTCGATTCGCTGTGGTATCATACTATATCATAAAAATAGTTTTCAGATAGCTGCATGGGTACAGCATCTGCTTCATACGCCGAAAGTCGCTGGTTCTATTCCGGTCGACACGATTATTATTATTTATTTTTATAATTCCATATTCTCTTTGATAGTTATTTATAACTAGCGGTCCCGCCCGGTTTCACCCGGGTGCAAAAGAATGAATGGGGAAGGAAGGGACATGAGTACACACATTCATCTTAGTTTACCGAGAGGAATGTTGTGTCCAAATTTCATGATGATCGGAGTTACCGTTCAAAAGTTTTTGTCGATAAAGAGCAGTATTTAAACTTTTTTAACAAATAATTTTTTTTAAATGAATTAAATAAAATTAAAATAAATTTAAATGTAAGCCTTAGAAGAAAGCAATGTAAAAAATAAAAAAAAAAAAATTAAAATATATTCACCCAACGTGGGGCTCGAACCCACGATCCTGATATTGACAGTCGCATGCGCTACCGATTGATCTACTAGAGGTTGTGGTTTTTCATCACTAATATGAGTATATCTAGTTAGTGCATTTCACATGAATAGAAGCTTATTTTTGAGATACTTCTTGTAACATTTTTCATTAAAGCTCCGCTCCTAATCGTCGTAGTGTAATATTATATAGCCTATAGCCTTCCTTTGTATAAAAAAAATTTATTCAATTTGAACCAGTAGTTCTTGAGATTAGCGCGTTCAAACAAACAAACAAACAAACTCTTCAGCTTTATATATTGGTATAGATAATAATAAATATAGCCTTTATTTATAAAAAAATCGAGAGAATATAAATTGCGTCGTATAAATGGTTTTAAAAATCTTCTACATTATAAAAATTGGAATTTAATAAAATATTTTTTAGCGCTTTTTTAAAATGAGTGATGCAGGTTGACCTTTTAATGTGTTCCGGCACTTTATATATATTTACTTGATTTTTTTATACTGTTTTTATTTATTTATATTTTTTATGATACAATCAGCGGGTTATTGTTTCTCGCAGGGGCAGACTTTCTCGCAGTGAGAGAGTGACCAAACCTGTCCTAGTTTTAAGAGAGGTCCCGAAGTCCCAGTTTGTCATTTAGTCTCGGTTTTATAGGTGAAGAAACTTTACGCACCTAATAAATTAAACCTGACGTCAAATTGCACAGTATACTAGACTAACTTCCTATTTTAAAGAAGCAAAATGTTACACGAGACTATATTTTTCAAATTATTGACAAATGAAAAAAAATTGGCCAATTGGGTGACGGGACCATCCAACTGCCAAAATCTTGACATTTATTTATAATAAAAAAAATTAAATTTCTGATATCGCGTGAGGTGACGCGGGTAATGGCTAGTATTCAATATGATATTAACTATTCGTTGCCATGGTTATCTACATAGTATGTTCCACGTCATGTAAAAATTAATCAAAGCATGCCTAACTAGTTTATTTCTGACAGATCCATAAAACAAAAGAGCGATTGTTTTTTTTTATTTTCAAAATATTTCCGAAACTATAAAGTTCAGAAAAAAAAAATTTTAACAAAACTTTCTTGAAAAAATAAATAGAATAATAAGCCGTTATGAAAAGTATACCATTATTATATAAAAAATACCGTTTTAACATATATCTCTTCTGCGCATGCGCCGATTTTCCCCAAAAACAATAGGGCTCTTGATATTTGCATACCAAACATCCTCCCAAAATTTGGTTTCAATCCGCTCTTCCGTTTGACCTGTATCGTGTTCACAGACAAACAGACTAACAGACGCACAGAGATTTTCCAAAAATATGTTTTTTGGACTCGGGGGACCTCAAAACGGAAAGATATCGTAAAATTTTTGAAAAATGATTTTTGACCTAAACTAGTACCATTCCCCACTTGTGGGTTGGAATGGTAAAATCATTAATCATTAAACAAGTGTTTCGTATCGCCTTCTAATCCAAAGAAGCCTGCGAATGATACGTAGACATTTGGGTTTTTCTCGTTTCCTTTTCGACGCTGCCATATACAGTTTCTTTTTTATTTCTCGAAGCAGTCAGCGCAAGTCCCAGCAACGATTCCAGCGAAAAAACCAGCGTCTTAAGATTAAACACAACCGTATGTGTTCTTTTTATAAGCGGCTTTCAGATGTTTGCTTCGATGTTTCCTTTTCAGTGTAGGCTCACCTTTACATTGTGTGGTGTTGCGGCACCTACACCATATATACCCGTCACGTCCACCGCACCACTATGATTTAAGTGCACTATGGCCACTGCAACATTTCTGTTTATATCTTCAACTGTGTTGTATTTTAGAGAAAAATAACAAAGTTTAAGTCTCTCTCTAAATACGACTTTTAAAAAGAATCTACTTTTTCAATTATTAACGAGGTCAAAGTTTTGCTGCAAGCTGTTGCAAAAATTTTGAAAAAGTAAAAGAAATTTAAAAGTCGACCATTATGCATTGGGATATTCAGTATTAAAAATATGTCTTGGGGAAAATCTACAGCACACAAACGAGTTTTAATATTGCAAAAAAAATTCCAGCCAATTGGGCGACGGGACCATTCCAACTTCAAAAATGTTGACATTTGATTATAATAAAGAAAATAAAATTTCTGATATCGCGTGAGGCGACGCGGGTAATGGCTAGTACTCAATATGATATTTGCTATTCGTTGCCATGCTTACCTACATAATATGATCCACGTCATTTAAAAATTAATTAAAGCATGCCGAACTAGTTTATTTCTGACAGATCCATAAATCAAAAGAGCGGCTAATTTTTTTTTTATTTTAAAAATATTTCCGAAACTATAAAGTTTAGAAAAAAACATTTTTACCGAAACTTTCTTGAAAAAATAAATAGAATAATAAGTCGTTATGAATAGTATATACCATTATTATACAAAAACACCGTTATAGCATATATCTCTTCTGCGCATGCGCCGATTTTCCCCAAAAACAATAGGGCTCTTCATATTTGCATACCAACTATCCTCCCAAAATTTGGTTTCAATCCGCTCATCCGTTTGACCAGTATCGTGTTCACAGACTAATAGACAAAGAGACAAACAGGCTAACAGACTAATAGACAAACAGACGCACAGAGTTTTTCCAAAAATGTGTTTTTTTGGATACGGGGGACCCCAAAACGGAAAGATATTGTAACATTTTTGAAAAGTGATTTTTGACTTAAATTAGTGGGTTGAAATGGTAAAATATTAGATCTATATGTTACGGTTAATACAAGAAAGTAGTTTATTCGCGAATTAACCGGCTAATACCCGAATTAACCAACGTCAAGGATTGGTTAATTCGGGTAATTAGCCGATTAATTCGCGAATTAACTACTTTCTTGTATTAACCGTAACATATATACACTACAGAAACAGAAATTTAAGAAACAGCTAAAAATATGGGTTACACAGACAGACAACAATTATTTAAATATAATAACAGACTAGTATAACATTGGTTATCACACATAATAACAGTAACACGTAACACGCACACAATGATTAAAATAGTATAACATTCGAGTGAAAATCAGCTTAAAAGCCACGTAAGTATTGTTTCCCCTAGTACAAAATATTTACAAATTATATACAGAAACCTTCTTCGTTTATCGCTCTTTCTATTAGTGAAATCCGTATGAAAATCCGTTCGGTAGTTTTTGAGTGTATTGCGTCCAGACAGACAGGCAGACGCAGCAGAGGGACTTTGTTTTATGTATACGTGCAGTATATATTATATCGAATGATTTTTAAAACTCGCTTTAACACTCGTTCTACTATGACCGTCATTACGTTCTAGATACATAAACTACTAATTAAAATGTCTGACAACCAACAAAAAGTAGTGTTCTGTAATGTAACATTAATAATTTTGAATGATCGTTTTCCTTTGTTTAAAACGGACAGATATAGGTAATATATGGAATTATAAAAAGCGAATTGGTAGTTCTTTGTAACTTGTAGCTTATATAAGTTATGTCAACCAATAAAAGAAATGGACAAATATCTTGTCTCAGAAAAACACAGTTGTGTACAATTGATCATCTCATCCTTAGAAACTGCAACATAATGTGATATAAATTGCTATATCTCATGTTTATCTGGGTCAAACTAGTTACATCCGAATAAACAAATGCATGTGTGACAAAAACGAAGCGCCTATAATAATAGAGTAGTGCGTGTTTTTTCTATGTTCTTATAATGATAAACGTTACAATTATTGCATTGCTCCATTATTTGAGAAATAATCGCTTTAAAAAAGAGATGCGAGCGTTTCGTAAGTACAAATCCTGTTTGGAAAATTCTTTTTTTCATTTAAGATATTTTTCGAATCGCTAGTGGAAAATGCTTTATGTAATCGCAAAAATCAGTTCAGCATTTTTTAAGTTTATTTCGAACACACAGATAGATTGACAAACGTACAAAGGGGACTTCATATTATATAGGGTAACCGGTAAGTGCTCGTATTCCTCTCGGGAGAAGAAACTAAGACTAAATTGGAATGATTTAACCTCTATCAGTTGGGGGTCGGAAATGCGTCATTTTCGAGAAATCTACTTTGGTTTACTGTTTACAAAAATCCGAATTTTGGGAGTAAAAAATAAAAAAAAAATATTCTCACCTTTTTGGCCAGAATTTTTTTTTACGATCTGATAACTTACTAATTGGCAAACCTTTCTAAAATTAAAAATATAGTTTGAAAAAACTAAAAAACACGCTTTTACAGAACATCGAACTAAAAAGTGAAAAATAATTCTTAATATAAGCAGAAAATAATAATGAACAAGAAAAATAAATAAAAAACAAATTGTTGCACGCAACTGACGGTAATCGAACTCGGGCCGGCCGTGTGGCAGGCCGGCATTCTACCACTGAGCTACGGATGCCTACAGAGAACTGTTGTTTATACAGGGTGAGTTTTAAGTTGATGCTTATTTTTACAGCGTGTAAAAATCAAATAGACGAGCAAATATTTCAAATAGTTTTTTTATCAAAACTCAAAAATAAGAGAGAAACAGCCTTTCGAAGTTTAAATAAATTTTATTAAATTTTCTTTAATTTTGAGGTTGGTCCTGGGGTTATATTATGTCACTATGGAAATATGTTATTATTATCAAGTATTCACAAAAATAATTGAGGCACACACAATTCTCTCAAAAACAGAACAATACACATACTTGATAATAACAACTTATTTCCATAGTGACATAATATAACCCCAGGACCGACCTCAAAATTAAAGAAAATTTAATAAAATTTATTTAAACTTCGAAAGGCTGTTTCTCTGTTATTTTTAAGTTTTGATAAAAAAACTATTTGAAATATTTGCTCGTCTATTTGATTTTTACACGCTGTAAAAAAAAAGCATCAACTTAAAACTCACCCTGTATAGGGTTACTTTAGTACAACTTTGTGACACTTTCGTTACATAGGGAAGCGGGCTTACACCTGTTTTGACGTGATAACGTCTTATAAATTGATGAAACATCGGCTGCACGCACGAAAAAGTGTCACGTTCCGCCTGAGCCTGAGCGTGCAAGCGAGAGCGCGGTATAAGCGATAGAGAGGCACGATCGGCCCAAGCGTCGGCTTGTACGCATTTCTCTCTCTTCTCGCGTGACGTCAGAGAGTTCATCAATGTTTCTTTATCACGTAAAACTATCGTCCGTAAACCGACTTTACAGACAACCAATTTTTTAAAGAAGTTTTCACCTCAAAAACAGTACGATTTTTATATTATATTACTAGATATTGCATTTTTCTATACTGCGCTTGATCCTGATTTACCGTCGTCCATGAAAACATACAAAAAATAAGACACGTCATTGAAAATCACCATTTATCACTAGGTTGATATCGAGTGAGAAGAAATTAATTTTATGAAAAAACAAAAACCTTCAAAGTTTCTCTCCTGCTTTACATAGTATTAAAATTTTAATTTAAAAATTGATTTAGTTGGCAACAGAATGTTACATAAACATATGACTCGCGCAATGCAATGTGGCAAAAGTTATAATCTATCATTTTTATCGAAAATTTCTTGTGACTCGCTAAATATACTTACAAGTTCTTTTATCAACGCATTTAATGTAAAATACGAATTATTTATTTAGTTAAGGTCGCTGCACATGAGAGGCTGATTTTGCCGCTGGAATCACTGCTGGGACTTGTGCTGGCAGCAAATATGGAAATGACGTCATTGCGGGCTCGCGTGCGTGGTCACAAGCTGGATTTCAAAATTAGAACCGCAGCTATTTTTCGTGCTTGTTTGAAAAAGAATAGAAAAATAAGATGAATAAAGTTTTTCTTTTGAGTTTACTCCTTAAGAAATGATTTTGAGTTATAAGGCCCGGTAGGGAAATTGTATGAGTAGTAAAATCAATAATTGGTGAGGCGTTACGCTCCACCGCTTCAAGTGTGGCGTTACGCTCGTCCGGTTCAAAAGACACAAACATATATATCTGTAGGATTTAACGTGTGAAAGAATGAGATGGAATACATTACACAGCGTATCTAAGGAGTAAACTCCAGTCGTGCGTCGGAGCTAACACACACACACACACACACTTTTTTGTATACAAAACACTATATCCGTAAAGAAGCACCGAGAAAATATCGATCTTGCAATTTCTTGTCTATTGTAATATAAAGCTTATGCACAATGTCCGGTACATGCCAGTTGATAAATGTTTGCCAAGTATGCCACGGAAACAGGAAACAACAAATTATTGTAAATGTGTCCCATTTATTAAAATACACAGCAAGTAAAATCAGGGTGTATAGCTTCGATCGCTACGGGTCGACTGTAAAAATAGACAAATAATACCTGGGAATTTTTGACGTGATAACGTCTTATAAATTGATGAAACACCAATCTTATAAATTGATGAAACACCGGCTGCATGTACGAAAAAGTGTCACGTTCCAAAATGTGTCACGTTCCGCCTGACCCTGTGCGTGCAAGCGAGAGCGCAGTATAAGCGATAGAGAAGCACGATCGGCCCAAGTTTGACAGCTACAAAAATTTATTTATTAAAGATCACAAGACACAAACTTCCAATAGACTGCTACAGTTCGCTCGTACATATACTTACAGGGAGTGAAAAATCCACACCACCCGACCGTCCGTTTATTAAAACTGCGTGTATTTTGAAAACGGTTCATTATATTTAAAAACCGTTTCTACAGTTGGTTAGAACTCTAATTTTACTATTTAAATATGTAAAAATAAATGTTTGGAAACGTATACGTATAATGTGAAAAATAAAAAAGTTATTTTTCAACACTTTACGAGTATGGTTCAATGTTTCTTTATGACGTTATCACGTAAAACTATCGTCCGTAAACCGACTTTACAGACAACCAATTTTTTAATTGACATTTCGTAACACATATCGTTCGTCCTACCCCACATCTACCCTTGTCCGGAATGTAATTGAACTAAAAATCTTCATTTCGTCACTTGTTATACAGTAAACCTCGGTAAGTTAAAGTACAAGACAACGTTAAAAGTTTAAGTTATCGAGTTTTTAAGTTATCAAGAGTTAAAGTTAGAGAGGTTTTGGAAGTTCAATTTTTAATTTAATGAGGTTCAACTGTTCTAATAAATTGCTAATAAATTTTGTATCTATTTATTTATTCAATTAGATTCAATTACATATTTTTATCACTCGTTAATTAATGTTTCATGCGCACAGCAATACGTAAAGCGATTTAGTCAAAGACAAGTGAAAATTAATACAGTTCTTGGCAAAACCTTTTGTATGTATACTTATTCACGATGAATCACTGAAGTTATGGAGGTCACCAAAATATTATTTATTTATTATTATAGTAATCAACAGGTATAAACCCAATAACAGATTACACTATAACAAATATAAAGAAATATAAAGAAAGCCTTAAATAAGCGTAAGTATACAAAAAAGAGATAAAAAATAAAGAAAATTTGAGAATATGCAGAATTCAATAATAGTACATAATATACAAAAATGATACAGTATTACAGTGCATTCAGTTAATTTACATAATTAAGTAAGTGGACAGTTAAAACCTTTCTATATTCGCCAAATTTTATATCAAATATATTAATATTTGTCTCACTCAGCAAATTGTTCGCAGTCGAGCACATTTTGTATATAGGCGCGTTCATTTCATGATTGAACTTGGGAAACGGTAAGTAAAAAGTACGTGCATTTCTTGAAAAGTATGATGGAATTGAGAAGTTAAGATTTTGGTAAGTACACATATCATCAACTTGATTATGTATTATTCTGTATATGTAAAAACACGCAAACAATTTCCGGCGATCCTCTAAACTTAAGAGACAAAAGTGATTCAATAAGTTTATATAGGGTTCAAATCTTGGATAGAAGCCATATTGTTTCAGATATAGAAAACGAAGAAACTGCTTCTGAATTTTTTCTATATTGTTCACATGTACCTTATAAAACGGCGACCAAACGTTGGTTGCAAGTTCTAAATGACACCGGACATAAGTATTGAAAAGCTTTAATAGTACCGGAAGAGATTTAAAATCTCTGGAGTTTCTTAGAATGAAACCTAACATCTTTTTTGCCTTTTTTATGGATTCTACTACATGGTAATTAAAGGATAGTTTAGCGTCAAAGTAAATGCCCAAATCCTTTACTGTATCTTTTCTAGGAATTATGTCTTTACCAAGTTTATAATTAAAATATATAGAATGATTTTTCCTTGTATATGATAAGATGGAACATTTTTTGACATTAAATGAAAGCTTGTTATCAGTAGACCATGAATTAATTGCATTTAAGTCTTCTTGCAAGAGAAAACAGTCCTCATTGGAAGTGATTTTCCTACCTAATTTAAAGTCATCAGCAAAAAGTCGGCACTCAGAATATTTCAAAACGTCCGGAAGATCATTTATTAATATGATAAAAAGTAAAGGACCTAAATTGGAACCTTGTGGAACACCGGATTTCACATTATATTCCAATGATTTGGAATTATTATAAGTTACAAATTGCTTTCTGTTGCATAAGTAAGATGAAAACAATTTTAAAGTAGGTTCAGCAATCCCAGACAGATATAACTTCCTTAATAATATTTCATGATCTACTCGATCAAAAGCCTTGCTAAAATCTGTGTAGACAACATCATATTGAGAATTATCATTGATATGCGACGAAATATTTTGTGTGAATGAAATTAAATTAGTGGAAATTGAACGTTTCGGCATAAATCCATGTTGAGATGAAGCTATTTTAATACGGATATGATCAAAGAGATACTTATATATTATAGACTCAAAAATTTTACAGGGAACCGGAAGCAATGCAACAGGTCTATAATTTGTGACGTCCGATTTTGTGCCATCTTTAAAGATGGGGCAGATTTTGCTAATTTTCCACTTGTCAGGGAAAGTACAAGATTTTAAGATTTTATTAAATATACACTTCAGAGGTTCTACAAGAAATTCTGCACATGCTTTAAATAGATAGGGTGGTAATACATCAGGACCTACAGATTTTTTAGGTTTCAAACATTTTATTGCTGTGAATATGTCTTCAGATAATATACGTTCAATACAAAACGTGTTTGTACTATTTTTAAAGCAGTTTGTGTTATAGTTACAAATATCTGCTGAAAAAGTAGTCTGAAAGTGTTGTGCAAATGCATTACTTATTTCATGATTATTTTGTAACGATCTACCTTTATAAGTCATTTCAAGGGAACACGAAGACTCAGATTTCTTGCTGGATTTTACAAAAGACCAAAAAGTGCTGGGGTCACTACATATATTATTTTCTGTTTGTTTAACATAATTTTTGTACGCATTTTGAATATCTATTTTAATCTTAGCACGTAAGTAAACAAAATTATTTTTATCAGATAATTTCCCCCTACTTTTGTATTGCTTCCTGAATCTGGCCTTTTTCTTAATATCTTGAATAATTTTTTTATCAAACCATACAGGATATGTTCTTTTATTAAATCGAGTCTTTGGGACAGCATCATCTAGTGCTTTGTATAATTTTTCATAGAACAGATCAACTAACTGATTAACGCCATTAACATCCGGATCAATTTTCCAATCAGTATTCTTAATATTCGTATAAAGTTTTAGAAAATCTGCCCTTCTAAAATTATATTGCTCACCAGCAAAGTTATTAATTGGTACAGGATTACAGAAATTGTGCTCGACTTCACAAAGCAACGCCGGATGATGCGCATCCTCAAAAACCAAAGGATCACTTTTGGTGACTTTTAACTCAAAGCTGTTACTTAAAGCAAGGTCAAGTACCGTACTATTTGAATTTTCTATCGTGTTATACTGCTCTAAGTTCATGAAGTTAAAAAACTGAATGCACTGGAAAACTTTATTACTATATGACAAATTATTATACATATCTGGTAGATTAAAATCACCAAAAATCAAGATTTTATTCTTTACTTGCCCTAGATTTGTCTCAACGGAATCAATAAACATTTCATAATAATCAATTGAAGATCTCGGGGGAAAGTATACACAGCAAATATAAACAAACGAAAACTTATCCATAAATCCTCATTTTGAGTCTCAAAGATAGAATGCCTCTTACTTATAAAGTTTGACTTGATAGCTATTAATACACCTCCAGCATATGATGGCCTATCACGTCTGAAAATAGTGTAGTTTTCAGGAAATAATTCAGAGTTGCTAATTCCATTGTGCAAGAACGTTTCAGTCAATACTATAATATCGTAATCTTCCGAGCAGCAATTCAAGTAAAATTGATTACATTTTGTTCTCAATCCCCTAACATTTTGATAAAAAATATTTAATCGATTTCTAGTAATATTAGTATACATCTTTTAAGCAGTTTAGAATTCTAATTGCAATAATTATTTACCGTACTATAATATTTATTAGTTAAAATACAATAGAAAATAAAATACAATAAAATACAATAAAATACAATAAAATACAATATTATTTTAAGTTATCGAGGGCTAACGCTCAAAATATTTGTTTAAGTTACCGAGGTTTTGTGCTTTAAGTAACATGGGTTTTAGGCTTTGAGGGGAAGGAAATTCAAAAAAATTTTAAGTTAGAGAGGTTTCTAACTTATCGAGGTTCTACTGTACTATAAATTCAAAAGGGTATAGCCGGATAGATATGGCGAGTTGGCCCCCAAATGGCAACCTATATCGAAACTTATGTTTTAATATCTACTTGATGTACGAACTCTTTTTATATATGTGTTACCCCCGCTCTCCCCTTTGACCTTGGGATATAGAGCAAAAACCAGCCTACCTACGACTATCGTTCAAAGAGACATATCTCGAAAACTAATTGAGCTAAAGAGGTAAAACCAACGCGAGCATTTAGGTAACCTTCAAGAGCACATTTTATATTTTTTTTGAATTTTTGCGAATAATTACACACAATATTAAAAAATAAATAAAAATATAATTTTCAATTTTTCAGTGTTCTCTGTGACTTACAATCACTGAAATAATATATATTGTGGCACTTGATATGCACTACTACACATACAAATTGCGTTAGAAAAAAGTTGGTGCAACACTTCGAAAAAAAATTTTTTTGACGCGCATCACATCATATAAGGATACAAACTTGACATAGTACACACATATATAAATATTTTATTAATTAAAATTATTGTTAGAATGGATTGAATGAAAATATAAACAATTTTCAGGAAAATATTGATTTCATACGGCGCGGTGCCGGGAATTATACGAGCGACAGCGAGTTCGTACTTGTTATTGCACTGCTTGTTATTTACGTGCTTAAGAGTTAAGACTGTTTATGTGTTTACACCACCACGTCATAATTTCATTAAATTAATTAAACAAATTAGCGTCTTTGTCAGTTTTGATAACTTTTTTATAACCAGTAACCTTACGAAGAGCCTTATTTTTTACACATATTATCTGACATTATTATAGATAACAAAATAAAATAATAGCTACAAATAATAAATAATAGCTACTTCCGACAGAAAATGATGCCATGGTGGTGTAAATAAATAAAGTCTTAACTCTGAAGTACGTTAAGTTCGAACTCGATGTCGCTCGTATAATTCCCGGCACCGCGCCGTATGAAATCAATATTTTCCTGAAAATTGTTTATATTTTCATTCAATCGATACTAACAATAATTTTAATTAATAAAATATTTATATATGTGTGTACTATGTCAAGTTTGTATCCTTATATGATGTGATGCGCGTCAAAAAAATTTTTTTTCGAAGTGTTGCACCAACTTTTTTCTAACGCAATTTGTATGTGTAGTAGTGCATATCAAGTGCCACAATATATATTATTTCAGTGATTGTAAGTCACAGAGAACACTGAAAAATTGAAAATTATATTTTTATTTATTTTTTAATATTGTGTGTAATTATTCGCAAAAATTCAAAAAAAATATAAAATGTGCTCTTGAAGGTTACCTAAATGCTCGCGTTGGTTTTACCTCTTTAGCTCAATTAGTTTTCGAGATATGTCTCTTTGAACGATAGTCGTAGGTAGGCTGGTTTTTGCTCTATATCTCAAGGTCAAAGGGGAGAGCGGGGGTAACACATATATAAAAAGAGTTCGTACATCAAGTAGATATTAAAACATAAGTTTCGATATAGGTTGCCATTTGGGGGCCAACTCGCCATATCTATCCGGCTATACCCTTTAGGAAGTAAATCATCCACTTATTCACAATGTAATATAATCGTCATAGTTTTTGATATGGAACATCTAATAGTGCGTTTGATTGGAAGCAAAATTGTGCGACACTTTTATTAAACGTAACTAGTTGAAAGCGACATCTAGATAACAGGGCGAAATTTATTTACTAGTATTTCGTTAGATGACAGCATTGGCTTATAACTTGCCTTCAGTTAAAGGCAACAACTAATTGACAGGGCAAAATTTAGTTAAAGGGCGACGTTTAGCTACTAGAATTTCCTTAGTTGACAGGGCAAAATTCAGTTAGTAGAATTTCTCATACATTTTTGTTTCACACCTCCCAGGCGTCCCACGACGGCTCACATTTGGTATGCATGGGACGGGTATACATTACATTGATTTATAGCTTTTGCCACTCCATTAAGCGAGACCATGCCCCAACCTCTTTCAATTCTGCTATACCTACACTTGCCTTCTATTGTCCATAGCAACAGTTCGTAGATCACAGGTTCCGATGAAATTATAGAACTAAGAGATACTTCGAATCAGTTGGCAAATAAACAGAGAAATAATTGATACGTTGGAGATTAAACCGAGAGTGGGGTTCAGTGACGTAGAGGAAAAAAGGCACGTAGTGTGCTAATGTACAGATCGCTGCACACGAGACCGGTCTTGCCACTGAAATTGTTGCCGGGAGTTGGAAAGCCGTAAAGAGGGTATTAATGTATGGGTTTTAAGGTAAACCAACCAAATTCAACGTAATAGGGAGTTTTTCATTATAAGGAAAGACGTCATACACCGTATGGTACTTTTTACACGCTTTTATTATTAACTTCACTTGTAAGTTTGTATGTATGTATGTTTGTTTGTAACCTTCGTTTGGACTACAGCAAGTGGTTTATTACTGTAGTATAATATACCAGCACTGTAATTACAGTAGTTAGCCGTGCGGTCTAAGGCACGGGTCTTCGCTGACGTCAACTCTCGGAATCACGGATCGTGGGTTCTAATCCCGTCCACGCCGAAAAAAAAATTGTTTTTTTTTTCGGCAAATTTTTGACAATAAATCCAACTAAAAAGTGGAAAATAAATATAGTTTAAAAACAAACTAAAAAACACGCTTTATATCGAACTAAAAAGAAAAAAATATTTTTTTTAAAATAAGCTTAAAATAATAATGAATAAAAAATACAAGTATTATTGTGAAAAAAGCGTGGGGCGCTTTGTTCCACATTTTCGTGCATCGAGCGCCCCACGCTTTTTTCACAATAATACTTGTATTTTTTATTCATTATTGTTTTAAGCTGATTTTAAAAAAATATTTTTTACTTTTTAGTTCGATATAAAGCGTGTTTTTTAGTTTTTTTAAAACTATATTTATTTCTAATAAATTGAAAATCCAATTTATACTTACTTTTACCAGTTTTTAGATTTGAACGTCTGGTAACTGGATGTTTGTCCTTGGGAGACCATAAATGAACGATGGCATCGCTATACGCCTTGGCCACTATAGAGGTAATAAATCCTACTTAAAAAAAATTGTGTTGATTCTCCACTTCGACGGACGTCACTGGTTGGTAAAACGAAAAAAGAGCTGATATTTTTATTTAATCTAACTAATGGATCGTCCAGCTATAGGCTACGAGTATGTGTTAGATATACTCCCCCCTCCCTCTGCCCATTCCAGGCCACAAGATGTAGGTCTGAAACGTTTTCGATTCGATACTGAAGACGGTTCGTAGACAACAAACCTGAAACTGTAGTATAAAATAGATAGCGCATATCGTTTGTTTGTTTGACGCTAACATCTATACTTACATATTTATTTTCAATTAGCGGCCCGGTCCGGCTTCGCTCGAATTTGTAAATTGTCACCGTTTTTTCGTCAACTTGCGTTGTATTGAAGGAGATTTATTTGGTTGAGGAACAATTGAAAAATTAGAGTATTGCTTTACACAATTTACCATCTTAACTTGCATTGAGGTATGTTATAATATAATGTTTAGTTTTATCTGATCTATAATGTATATACTGTAATATAACGAATATTACTATACATGTTCATAGGCCCTGATGATGAAAATATATTTTTCGAAACGTTGGCCATAAGCGATACTCTGGTAAAGCTTATTTATCAATTGTTCCTCAACCAAATAAATCTCCTTCAATACACTTGTTTCGTTATATCTTAAAGGGATTAGGCAGCGTTTTCGATGAAACTCGACATCTTCAATAATAATCATCGTTATATTCCAACCAATTTACACAAAACATTAATGAATTATATGATATTATAAAATATAGCTGTCTTTTAAAGCTCCAATCACACGACGCTGGTTTCGCCGCTGGATTGCCTGCTGGTACTTGTGCTAGAGCCGTGTTGGCTGCGCTTGTTTAATCTCTATTTTTCCTGCACGATTAATTGCGGGATTTGAGCGAGAACAAATAAAAAAAAATGTGAGCCGTCGCGGGACGCCTGGCAGATGTGAAACATAATTTTAATTAGAATAAAATTAAAATTAATAATAAATTTAAAATATACACTATAGGTATCCGATCTCATGCACACTTTAATTATAATAGTAAACAACACTGTATACCCTGTGGAGTATACACTATAGGTATCGCATAGTCGATTGCGTGGCGACGCGTCGCCACGTCGCCACGCCAAAAATCTGTTTTACGTGCGGCTATAGATGTATCACATCAAAAACTTGTCACGTCGGCGTTATGGACATAAAACTGTCTCTGCGCATGTACCTATAGAAACCATCTGCAAATCCAGATTTGGAGCGTATGTTGCGTGAAGTCAACAAGGTTTTGCCTCTAGCAAAGAAATTAAGCGAAACCAACGTCGTGTGATGAAGCCTCAAGATGTTGACTTCGAGCAAATCGAGTAACAGTCCATCTAAGTACATTTCAGACATCTATGCGACAAATAGTCGATGGACGCGTTTTCGAATAAAACTAAACTGAATCAAACAGGTAGTGATGTGTCCACATGACTCTTTATTGGGAGCTGGCTCCGTGCGCTCCGCTCACTAAAAAGAGTCGCTCAGAACGAGTCGTTCAAAGGAACGACACTAGAGTGCAGACTGCAGAGGTGTGAACTGCCATCCATACATGCTCAGGAGTCATGTAGCATTGCACAATGCACAACACAATACACACAGTCAGCTCTGAGCTCATTTTCATATGATTCTAATCTTATATTATTCGAATTTCGGATAAACTATAAAGGATATCAAAAGCCTAACAATAATAATGTTTATTGTTACAATATTATATCTTTGTCAACGACGTCAATGTGAATGGTTAAAGTCACTGCAAGCTTAATACCATTACACTTACAGTGTGTCATTCAACATTAAATGACTCAGCAAAGAAAAAGATAACTCCACAGGGGCGGTGGTTTATATTTTTTCACGGTATGGAGTAAGATAATGATTTGGCCTACTGGTATATTCGTTCGTTCCATCACACTTCGATAGCCGCCCTGGGGTGCTCTGAATCGGGAAGGTGAACAAAAAATTTTATATATCGCAGTATATATCTCAGAAAAAAATTATATTTCAAAGTAATTGAAAGAGAACAATGCCCAGCCCTGCGTACACTGGACATATGAGCAGAATCGAATTTCGGGGACAGTACTGTTGAAAACTTTTTCCAAAAATGTTGGTATGGAATTCCATACCACTGCTAATTCAGGGTATGGAGTGCTCCATACCAACCATACCGCAAACGCCGCCCCTGTAACTCCATACGTGCAAAATTCACTAGTGCCTCTGTGGCTTGCGCTGTGTGCGCTCTGTAAATGTGCCCATGCAACAGTACAGAACAGCTCAGCACAGAGCAATGGCGCTCGGAGTGAGTCATTCACAAAAAAAGAGCGACTCGCTCCGCTCCGAGAAAGGAGTCGTTCATTATGAGCGACACATCACTACAGATAACACAATGCGTCAAAATAATAATTTCTGACACATAGTTGGGTCGTTTCAACTTAACGGAATATAAGTGGTCAGGGCTTTTTTATTTCCTACATCGATCAATAATGACGAATTTTGTAACTTAATTTAAAAAAACAAAAGACGGTAGAATTCATAAGTTTTACCTATGTATTTGTTGCCTGTTTGCCCTCGCATAACTCGAAAACGACCGAACCGATTGCAACGAAACTTTTTGTGTATTCAGGCCGCTGTACACGAGGCTGGTTTTGTCGCTAGGTTCACCTTACTGTATCTCTTATAGTTTAGCCGCAGTTACCATAGTTACAACACTAGGAACAGAGATAATATAAGCACTCCGCTTCATAAATTAGCTGCAATTCATTCCAATTTCGCCTACATTTCAATAAAACTATTTAATAGCCTTCCGGTTTCATATAAGAATCTGTCCGACGTAAAATTTAAATTTAAAATAAAGAAATTATTAACTCTCAACTGCCTGTACACAGTGGATGATTTTTTCATTGTAAATTTTTAATGTATCTGACGCTATTATATTCCATGGGAATTTTTAAACAAATAAATTTATTATTATTATTATTATTATACCGATTTAGCTCAGAAGTTTTATTTTAGCTCACTGCTCAACTCCTTATTGCCGTTGTGTAATAATGTTATTTTTTTAAATCGGTTCAGTAATTCTTAAGATTCCCAGCAACAAATAAAGAAACTCTTCCTCTCTATAATAATATTGGTATACGGATTTCCAAACCTCTATGGAAGCACTTTGGGGGTCTGTGGCAAATTAAAATTAATTCGGGGGTGCATTGGCAGCGTCAGAGGGTCCGTCGAAAAGTTTAATATGAAGTAAAAAAATGAGACCAATTTTTTTATTTTATAAAAAAATAGCTATACCCGGCCACAAGTTGCACTAGCTCAGTCTGGCTTGCGTGTGTTGCTGTTGCGTTTAAAAGATGGCGCTCCCGTTGCCGTAACATATTTAGTATAGCGTGTGTTGCTTTAAAGTTTAACAGATGTCACTGTATGGCGCTGTTTTTTTTTTAAAGCATGATTTCACCTGTCACATAGTGGTACATAAAAACACGCGCGTATTCGAATGAAACGTGTCAAAATTTCAAAGCAATCGGTGAAGAACGTTCGGATATTGAACAAGCGAACATTACATTTTTATTTATTTAGATTTATAATTTGAATAATTAATACTACTTTAAATATCAATATGTTCCGTTTATGTTTTATTTTTACGTCACAATTATTTGAGATATCAAAATTGAATTTTTAATTTTGATATATAATGCAGTTTAACAAGGTTATTTCACTTGGGGTTCCTGGTCAGGCTATGAGGAGGAGACCGTGGGCATAATACGTTTGGGAACCACTGTTATAGTTTTAAAAATAGAAAAATAACAGAATAACATGAGATATATTTTCATGTTTTTTTGCAGCTACAGAAGCAGAAAAAAAAACATTTCGGAGTCATGAACAATTGCCACTCAAACCGAATGACATTTAATATAATAGTTGAATTTAGATAACAACAGTTAAATTCGCAACACTGGAAACGTTTACGATACTAGAGTACAGGCATAACTTCATTCGGAAGTAACTACATTAGGTATGGATCTGAGTAGGATGTGGGATGTGGGGTGTATCCACTTTGATCTATTTACGACAGTCCACGTTTGGACAGAGAGTGGCTCCCGCGAGACAATGGACACTATGATACTTTATACAGGACGGTCTATTATACAATCGAGTCCTCTCAAACTGCGATAAATCAAGATCGAATATTTAATGTCAGGGCACTATAAGTGGAAATAATAGGTCGTTCTATGTATCAAAATTTTTATATCCTTCAAAACTGCACACCTCTTTTTTTTAGGCTTCGGCAGCAATGGCCGATAGCTCAAAGTATAAAATACGTTGCTGTAAATAAAGAGGTTTAATCGATGTTTAGATTTTGCTAAAAAGAACACCTCTATATTATCGGTATTGTATTAATTGATACAGGGAATGCTAGGTCCCTTTATATATTTAACGTCTTTGAAAATTCCATTGTAAAATACAAATCTTTCGGATTTTTGGAACGAAGTTCTTTATGGGACGTTATAGATATGAATGGAGAGGGCTGAAAAAAAAACAAGAAAAAATCGTAAAGAAAATCTGTAACGAAAATCGAATCTAAATATCTATTGTACCTATGGCTGTTCGTATAGACATATAAAGTTGAAATTTGGCACACTTGTAATATAGGGCATGGAATAGATCCTAAGGGAGTCGGATTTTTGAATTTTGGTCCCAGAGAGATTTTAATTTTGTTTTTTATTTTATTTTAAACTTTTTAGAGATTTCTTGCGCTAAGAACCATCGCAAATGAATTACAAACCGTTTACAGAAAATTTTACCTGAATTGATCAAGCCGTTTTCGAGATAAATGGCGACATTCGAGTGCACATACAAACAAACAAACAATCTCTGAACCTTAACGCATATACCTGCTCCGTTCCGTCGTGGGTATAAAAAGAAGAATCAACTTAAAAATCAGCCTCTATATAATTCTAAAGGAATATTTAACGAGTTTTGACATTGAGGAGCAGTCAGCAGATAAATCTCACGTTAAAATTGTGGGTATATTCAAATTTAAAATTTCGCAATTTTAGATTTTTATTTCCGTACAAATACTTACGGCAGGAATAGATGATGATGAAAAATAAGAAATATAGATTATTATCCAATAAATTGCCATTGTTGCGTCAAGTGTTGATACAATCAGTCTGTATATATATTAATACTTTCATCTCTTTTACAGTGTTCTTCTCTCTTTATTTGATTAAATTTAAGTTCTCTGTGAAGAGAAACCAACCATACCATAACATTAAACTGTGTGGATACTTTGACAGACATAGAAAAACGTTCGACATTTTTTAAAAGAGTAGAAGAAAAGTAACTTATACCACACAAAAAGATTGGATTGTTTTTTACCAAATAACATCGCCTTTACTTTGTCAAGTAAAACCAATACGTGTTAATTAAAAAAATAATTATTTTAATAGCTCATCTTACCAGAATTCAATTTCAAAGTCTAACTGTAATAATAATTAAACTAAACGTTTAATTATCGATTTAACCCCATAGTTAAGGAGATAAAAGTGTTTATGTTGTTGCACTGAACAAAAACCTATTGAGTATAATTATTATTATTTGGAAAAATGCCAAAAAAATATAAAATATTCGACGTTTACTTCCACGAAGACTACTAGCGCCGCTAGCGGGCAATAGAACGGGATTAAACTGCCTCGTTACTATTGTTTTAAACCACGAAGCTTCTCAATAAACGAAATGGCAGGAAGCGCGACGAAAACGAGATTAGAAGGCCACATGAAATCATACACTATATACCTATAACCGTTGCATGATTTGTTGCCCATTTAGTCCACTGCTTACGCTGTCCCCACTCTATACTCTTTTGCACTCGGCCAATAGAAGGAATAAATCATTACACGCTTTATATTAACTTTACTTGTAATTACACGCTTTATATTTGTATATGTATGTTTGTTTGTAACCTTCATTTGGACTACAGCAAGTGGTTTATTACTGTAGTATAATATGCCAGCACTGTAACTACAATGGTAGCCGTGCGGCCTAAGGCACGGGTCTTCGCTGACGTCAACTCTCGGAATCACGGGTCGTGGGTTCTAATCCCAGCCACGCCGAAAAAAAAAATTGATTTTTTTTTCGGCAAATTTTTGACAATAAAACGAACTAAAAAGTGGAAAATAAATATAGTTTAAAAAAAACTAAAAAACACGCTTTATATCGAACTAAAAAGTAAAAAATAATTTTTTTAAAATAAGCTTAAAACAATAATGAATAAAAAATACAAGTATTATTGTGAAAAAAGCGTGGGGCGCTTTGTTCCACATTTTCATACATCGAGCGCCCCAAGCTTTTTTCACAATAATACTTGTATTTTTTATTCATTATTGTTTTAAGCTTATTTAAAAAAAATATTTTTTACTTTTTAGTTCGATATAAAGCGTGTTTTTTAGTTTTTTTTAAACTATATTTTTTTATAACTCAATAGGAGTTTTAATGTATCGTTATAAGATAATTAATTGATTATACTTATAAATATAGTTTGCCAATTGGTACTAAATTCAGAGTGTAAATATAAAAGCGACTTACCATTAGTTGTGGCGCCGATGTGCTCGCCGAAATCCTCGCTGGTGGAAATATCCTCAAACTCGGCGGCGGCACCAGGGTAGACCTGCTGCCTCCCGGAGTCGGTTGCACATGCGGGCATACATGTTGTTGCTGTTGTTGTTGTTGTTGCCCGCGCATGCGATAATGATCCCTGAGACCCATACCGCCGTCAAGTCCAGCCGCCCAAAGACTTTCGAGCGGCAAATCTCGTCCTCCGCCAATCGGCGAGGTTTCGTCGTTACAATGACGTCGATTGCGCGGAAAGACGCGTTCGCCACCGCTATTGCCGCGCACACAACACATAACGCCGCCTGTGGCGACGTCAACGTCGTCACTTGTTGACGGCTCGTTGCCGTTCAAGGTCGACTGAAGGCACCCTATGGTGATGGCTTCTGGAAACACGAGTCAGTTGTTTGATACAATGCTTAACGACCGAGACGGTCGAAACCGGAAGGTGACCACATCATCATTTAGCAATCAATATCTTCATTCTTTTGTATGAAAAAAACGTTTTTACACTGTTTATTTTACCATTCCAACCCACAAGTTTAGGTCAAAAATCACTTTTCAAAAATTTTACAATATCTTTCCGTTTTGAGGTCTCCTAAATCCAAAAAACATATTTTTAGAAAATCTCTGTGCGTCTGTTAGTCTGTGAACACGATACAGGTCAAACGCATGAACGGATTGAAACCAAATTTTGGGAGGATGGTTGGTATGCAAATATGAAGAGCCCTATTGTTTTTGGGAAAAATCGGCGCATGCGCAGAAGAGATAATATTTGCTATAACGGTGTTTTTTATATAATAATGGTATACTTTTCATAATGGCTTATTAAGTATTTTATTTATTTTTTCAAGAAAGTTTCGTTAAAAAAATGTTTTCTAAACTTTATAGTTTCGGAAATATTTTGAAAATAAAAAAAATAAGTCGCTCTTTTGTTTTATGAATCTGTCAGAAATAAACAAGTTCGGCATGTTTTGATTAATTTTTACATGACGTGGAATATACTATGTAGGTAACCATGGCAACGAATAGTTAATATCCTATTGAATACTAGCCATTACCCGCGTCACCTCACGCGATATCAGAAATTTTATTTTCTTTATTATAATCAAATGTCAACATTTTTGAAGTTGGAATGGTCCCGTCGCCCAATTGGCTGGAATTTTTTATATATATATACTAGTGATTTTCTGTATCCAAGATACCAATGCTCATCCTATTTTTATTAGAAGTCTGTTACTTGAGAGTAATAATCAAAGTGCCCGTCGGCAAAAATTTTACTGACACATACTCTCCTCAAACTTTGTATATAGCTTCATTAGGCTTAGTCTGACACCTATTTCCTCTATGACTTTTTTTGATTTTGGGGCGTTTTCCCTCTAAATTTTCCGAAAGATGTCTCGACATATTCGAGGTGTCAGACATTTTAAATGGTTCATGTTATTTGTCAGAGAACATTATTTTAGCGTTTTGGCTGAAGTTTTTAAGCTATCCAATTAAAAAAACAAACAGTAGGTATCTATAAATTTTTACATCTTTCAGAAAATTTAGAGGGAAAACGCCCCAAAATCAAGAAAAGTCATAGAGAAAATAGGTGTCAGACAAGGCCTAATGAAGCCATATATAAAGTTTATGGAGAGTATGTGTCAGTAAAATTTTTGCCGACGGGGACTATAATGTGTCGTTCAATGCTTTTATCGGTGTTTAATTTGCGAAAATAAATATTAGATTCATTTTTAATTTGAGATAGTCTTTTGCACTGACATTAAACTATGATTCGTTTTTAAAAACGTGTTAAAGCAATTTGACGGATTTGTCACGTTAACATATAAAGCGTCATTAGATATAGATACTGTAAGTTATAATTTATGTAAACTTTATTTTATTTAATAAGGAATGTTGCATGTATTTTGTTATCGAAATTTATTACCTAGCATGAATATATAGTATATAATATATTTGAACACAACAATAAAATCTAAAGGCCGCTGCACAGGAGGTTAGAAACGCTGCTTGGAGTTCTGCTACCCGGTAGGCTGGGTACGAAGCTGGAAATGACGTCACAGCAGGCTCACTTGCTAGCTTACAAGATAGGTTTTAAAGTTAGAACAGGGGCTATTTTCCTTGCTAGGTCCGCTGCTAGGTATGAGCAAGAACCAATCAGGGAAACAGTATCTTGTCACGTGGGCGACTTGAACAAACGCCCACAAACCAACATGGCGTCATTCTGTTCAGAGTCAGACAACAGACACGTTTTGTTCTGTCACTATACACGCGCACCAGATTTATTCACAAACTAGCTTGAAAAGACGTCTCATGTGAAGCGAGCATATAACAGCGATCAAGAAAACCAGCGCTAGAAAACTAGTAGGAAAATCTAGTAGCGTTTCTAGCTTTAAGAAACAATGTAAGAGTCCTGGAAGTGCAATAATTTATTGAAAAACGTATGCATTTGAAAAGTGATCATAAGTGTGTGACGTCAAAATTCGACTTGAGGTCCATTTTAATAGAAAAATAGCTTAGATCATTTATGTGGGATCAAAATAGTACTTTTATGACGTCACGACTTGATACGAGCAAAAACGGTTTTTAACGGGCATGGATTATATGAATATTTAAAAAATCAGTTTTTAGAAATCAGAATAAAGTGATTCCATGCAAATGCCTCATTCAAAAATTATAATTAATCAATTTAAATAACTGTTAGTTTTATAATAATTTTTATTGGTCAACACTCAACAATATATTTTTTGATGCGAAAAATCTAATGACGTGTTTGATTGGGAGTAAAACCGTGCAATTAGCGAGACATTTTTATGGGACGACGTTTTATAGGAACACGTTACGTTTGTGTGTGTTGAAGGCAACATCTAGATAACAGGGGGAAATAAAGTTACAGGGCAAAATGTAATTATTAGAATTTCGTTAGTTTTAGTAGATGACAGGGCAAAATTTAGTTACAGGGTGAAATTTAGTTACTAGAATTTCGCTTAAATTTATGTTTCACATCTGCGGCGTACATTTTTTTTTGTAAATATATTTTCAGTACCGACATAATTGTTTTTTTTTAAGTTAAGAAAACTGTTTTCGTACCGCAGGTATTTTTTTATATATTTTTCATTTATTTGAAGTCGAAAGACTGAGTGAAAGATAAATACAGTTTATTATACGTGTTCAGACTTATTAAAAACAAAACACAGTCGTGTTCTAGAAACATACATATGAATGTGTATTATATACGTGTTTTGTTTACTTTGCAACGCTCTGAAACTAATATTGATGTCGATTGTGTATCTCGCGAGAGCACCTTTATATCTATAGTGTAAACAAAACAGCAGCGTCGCGTAGTATTCATTTGTTTCTAAACAAACGTTAAATATTGGAGTCCAAATGTCAATATTCTGTTAAATAAATTAACGCCGGGGTTGTAACAGAGATCTCAAATGAATTATTTGTTTTGTTTTTTCCTACATATGACCATTTGATATTTTTATGGTTCCGTAGTCACTAGGAACTCCTGTAATTTCGTAATGTCCGTCTGTCTGTCATAGATTCATAGCTCCTAAAGTTAACAACCGATTTTAAAAATTTCAGAGAGGAGCTGTCTTTTAAATTTGTTATAATAGAAGTGTTGAAAAATTGCAAAAAAAAGTATATAACACCACAAGGGACGAAATTTTGCAAAGCCTCAGGCATCATGGCGCGCCGTGCTGCAAGGATATCAAATTTTCGGCCAGTGTGGTGTATACTATTTTTATTCTTATCTCGGTCGTAAGTATGCTTATTAAATACATTAACTTATTACTTATTAATTACACAAAAACACATAAATTCCAAGCAAGCAGCTTTGAGATTATACGTCAGGCAAATGACCTTCACATGTCAAAAAATCGGTTATCAATGTATAACAAGGGTCCACTAAGTTCAAGTACCAAAACTTTTTGATAAACTGCCTTCATCGATAAAAAATATTGACAATTTTAAAAATTTTAAGTGCAATCTTCGTGACTTTTTAATGAAAAAATGTTTTTACACTATATAAACGAGTATCTTAGTTTTTAAACTGTTATGCTGACCATATTATTTATTACTATTAATTAATATTGATTGTTGTTATTCGATTTAACGAACAATTAATAAACATCTATCTATCTAAAAAGACGAATGACTATTAGCTAAAATGTAATATGGTTTCCATGGAAACGGCATCTAAACAACAGTTGATAAGTTATTTTTTCTTTACTGCCGCCCGAACGTACGTACTTCCAGCATCAGTGCGTGTAATCGCACCAATGCGTAAATGTTAGACTTTCTACCTTACAATTGATGCCGAAAGTATGTACTTTCCATTCAAGATATAAAAAATCAGGTATAACACCGAGTTATCGTTGCATAGGTTTTTCAAAATGCTATTAGCCTACTATGTAATTTGATTTTTGTGGCGTTTGTTAAAAAAATGTGAAGAAAATCAAGAATCCGGAAAATAATAATTTTTTATGGATTTTAATCAAGTCTAGCGTCACTTCGGTGAAATTATCAACATATAAGATGTGAAATAGTTGGCAACACAACACTATTATGAACCACAAGAGTAGTGGATTGCGGTGAGAAAGCATAAGTGGTTGTGTCACAGCCTGGGAGTGTTGAATGTACACATGTATTAAAATGACGAGCATAATTATTGTAAACGATGAGATAATAATTTATGTTAGTTAAACAGGGTTGAGTTAATCGCCCCCCAAAAAAAAAAAACGTTTATCGAGTAGGTACCTAAATCACGTTGGAGTCAAACTCTAGTTTTATTTTCTAATTTGGAACGAATCTATTGATTTATGGCCATATTCATCGAACACTATTAAAGATAGAAATTACTAATCTTTGAACAAACTTATGCGTTTCAAAAAAAATTTACTTTCAATTCACCAACCAAATTATCAGGTAAAATAGTTAGTTGAAGAATAAATACACACTGCACTATACTACTCGGTATTTTTGTTGAATATTGTGACGTTCACCCAAAATCCAACCGATGGCGTTAGTGTAAACGTCAAAAAAAAGTCTCATTAAAATAATAATGTTTTATACTAACCCAATTGCACACAAAATTTCCACTAACTTTAATGGTGTACAACTTACAGTTCACAAAAGGTTAATAAACAACACAAATAAATTTACAACAGCAAATGCAGATATAATACTCCACGTTTATAGGTTAGGTATTATGATCTATGTGGCGGCCATTATTATTTTCTCAGGATAATAAATATTTATACCCGAGAATTTGGACAGAATAGATTTATACCTACGGTAAACATAATTGTGTTTGGTGACATACTTTATAATATAGTTTACTCAGTGCAAAGAACTAAAATAACAATTTGCGTCACCCAAGTTCAATCAACCCCTAAATATGCACTAGTATGGTTGAAAATGTCAACTCATTTTGAAAAGGTTGAGATATTCACGGCATTTCAAATACAATTTTTCTAGACTGTATTTAAAAAGGCAGAGCAAAATTCCGTTCGAAACACCCCGGCAGACTGTTTTGAACATCCCTTATCTCATCCCTTCAAACCACTCTGACGGGGGGGGGGGGGTGTTTTTGTGTTCCGAGCGGAATTTTGTTCTATCTTTTTAAATACAGTTTAGAAAAAGTGTATTTGAAATACTGTGAAAATCTAGACTTGTCAAAATGAGTTAACGTTTTCAGCCCTAATAGTGCATTTTTTAAGGTTAATTACTCCTAAAAACGACTGGACTTGATAACGCAAAATGTAATTTTCGTTGTTTGCACTGATTAAATAAAAGTATGTAATTTCCATGTCTAAATAATTTTCCAAAAAGTTCAGTAGCTCTCGGTCTATAAACAACCCTGTACACGCGAATCCTGTAAACCTTTTTTCCCCACATCCCTTCAGTGGGACCCGTTATGAAGTCGACAGTCAGGATCAGGACGGTCGGGAGCGTTTACAGTTACTTTAAACGACATGGATCATGCACAGGCTCACCCACTCCCGGCCCGGGGCGTCGTCCCTCCCTCCCCAAAAACACCAACCCCTGCACACCGGCTGGAGCTGGCAGGTTGTGTTATAAACGGGCACAATGCGAAAGATTGATGTTCAACTAGCTCCTGAAAGGGATGGACTAAACTCAATCAAATTATATATCATTTAAATCGAATATCCGTTTAATCCTTTTATGTATATTGTTAGTACAGACATCTAGTGATAAATTATTTAAGGTCAATTTTCACTGCCTCTACATAATGGCCGCGTGAATTTTTTATCGTTCTATTTATTGTGTTTATGTACTAATGATGTAACGATTGTCAATTTTTACACATCTATCGCAGATATTCGAGAATGCGAATATTCAGTTTTCAAATCTGGTGTCATTTGTCCAAGGTTAAAATTTAACAGCTGATTGGCCGCACAAGTCGCACGCACATAATTGTAGTGGTTCTGGGTACTAGGTTGATTATTAATACTAAGTCTAAAGCTTTATTACCTAAAGATTGATAAAAGATATAATAGCAAGGTTACCTTAGTGAAAAAAATTAGGTTATTTTTTTAAAAAGGAGTAAGAAAATAATTTCTTTTATAAAAATGCTATAACAAATGAATATTTTTTGTTATTTTTAATATTATTTTCACATTTAAAAAAATATGATTTTTTTCTGATATTTATATTTGTATTAATTTTGCGATTGCGAATGTCACCTTAAAAAAAATTGAAAAAAAACACTCTTTTATAGCCTAGCGTGGACTGAAATGTAAAACATTATTTTTATCTAAGTATAAATATTTGGTTCAACAGCAATAGGAACTATATTGTTACACACTCCCCGTTGCGACGACAAAGGATTTCGTGAGACAACAATCGGCTCGTCATTCTAACAATGACACACAGATTGTTGTGGAACAGCCATCGGTTTGTTATTCTAACAATGATACACAACAATCTACTTGTTCTAACAATATGCGTATGTAAAAAGAGCTTTGTTGCCAAATTCCAGACAACAATGAATGCAAAAAAAGAAAAAACTATCCAGCGCATATAAATGCCACGGGATAGCTCAGTGGAAGGGAGTCATACATTGTGCTTCATCGAGTTAACAATCGACAAATAGTTGTGACATAAATTGACAGTCAATACCGTGTACAGTACTGAGGTAACTGCTGAGATAAATAGATAAATGAACTGTGTAAATAAACAGTGTGCGAAATAAAAAGTTTAACATAAATCATCTCTTGTATATAGTTGATAAATAAGTGTGCTAAATACATTTTGGTGTGTTCCTGTGTTGTAAATATTTCGTGTACATAAATAGTGACTTTGTATTCTTCATTACTTATTCTTTTATTTTATTAGTTAGAATTGTATTTTGTTTCTGTTGCGTTATAGTGAAGTGCTGTTAGTTTATTTGTTTTGTTAACGTTTCACTATTGTAAATAAATCTTTTCCACCACGAACTAGAACAGTTTTGTTACAATATCATATGTATGCCCGTCACGCGTTTGGCCGGTTTTTATAACGTCTAGACGCGAGAAGGCTATTCTAGAATGTTTATGAGCTTGCCTCATTTTACTGGCATTAGCCAAAAATGCAGTTGAACCGATTTTCAAGACTTAATTGGTACCCGAACATAAAGTATAAACAAGGAATCTAGAACTTCTCGGGTTCCACTAAAACCCAAAATAATCCGCACGCGAACAAAGCTACTGACAAAAGCCATTAGATGTAATATAAACACAATTTTCTGTGAATTTAAAGCGCTGCAAAACTAAATCTGATTCGAAAACGCGCAATTTACGAGCATTAAACGGTAAAAGAAAATTGTGAAATGTGTGTTTTTTTTTACTTGCGGTAAATTATTACACCGCCGCGCCGTTACGCTACATCTATTGAGGTGAAAACTGTACCAAATGAGCGCATTCATGTGTACGATATAGAACAGTGGCGTCCCTAGGATTACTTCGACCATTTCAGTGAACTATCCTATGCGAAGCGTCCTATACAGTAAACCATTGCGCGCTACGTATTTTTGTACATATTTATTGTTGAAGTGAAAACTTCTTTAAAAACGGGGGTAAATCCGTTTCCCTGTGTAACGAAATTTGTGTCACGAAATTGTACTAGCAGTAACCCTATATAAACAATAGTTCTCTGCAAGCATCCGTAGCTCAGTGGTAGAATCCCGGCCTGCCACGCGGCCGGCCCGAGTTCGACTACCGTCAGGTGCGTGCAACAATTTGTTTTTTTTTTTAGAGTTGGTAATCATACGATTAATTTTTGTTTAATACCTAATCCGATTATATACATATAAAAAAATATACGAATAATTTTTTAACCAATGCGGTTATTTATTATTTGCAGTAAACCTGCGAAAAAAATTAAAAATGTGTTACGAGAACGCATTACAGAAGTGAAACTTATATGTGGACAAGTGGAAAAAAGATAAGAAGTCCAATGGATGTGAAAAATGATTTTGACAATGTTGAAAATCATTGGAAAAAAAGCCAAATTAATTCCTTCTGTACGAAATACGTCAATTAGTATTATTTTCTGACTAAATTTTTTTGTCGAATCGACTCTGTGCACATTCTGGTTAAGAGTTTTAAAACCTTTATGATTGATTACAGATTAGAGACGCTCAACATTTGAGGTTAACAGCGTCTATAAAACCTTTAAGAAACTGTGCAACGCCAATGTTGAGGTTTGATTTGCTGACAGGTGTGTTGGATGGGACTTCATAGAGTGTTACTAGTTGGCTAAGTGGAGTTTGATAAAAAAATACCTGCAGCGACAGACTGTGCATTGACTTCTAGTAGAATTTACAGGATGCCACATAACTAACTCTCCGTCGTAGTCGTAACTAGAGAGGGACCAGATTGCCACCACTTCTCTCAGAGTATATAGCATAACGATCAATAGGAAATAATACGTTGAATTTTTGTACAAGATTAAGTATATCGGCGGTTAGTGTTCTAAAAGGCATAAGCAATAATTAATTTTTGTAAACTTGTACCTTTCGGACTTGAATTTTATATTTTTGAAACACAACATATTTTTTAGTGTTGGGCTTATTTAGGGTGTAATTAAGGTATAGTCAGTAAAAAACTAAATTTAACATTTACAAAATTTTGAAAAATCATATATCCATTGAAATAGACAAGCCAAAAAAAATTTTTTTTACGGTAATCACTAGCATAGAATGTTTAATTACTTTTTAAGTATAATTAGTAAAGTTAACATTATAAATATTCGCACAAAAAAAAAAATAGATTACATCATGAAAATGTCAAATATATACTAAATAATACATAATCAGAATGTACACTTTTACCAGTTTTGCGTGAATCCATGAGTGCGGTCAACACTTGACTCGATATTTTTATCTACCCACATTGTATTTCTTTGTTTTGTTTGGCATGAGATAAATGTTTATACAGGTGGGCCAGAAAGGCGTGCGATTTTAAAAACACTCTTGCGTTTGAACCTTATGAGAGGGGGCTGCGCGGGTGGTGGGGTTGAGAAGCTCGGTTCTCGGAAATTTAGTCGCGATGGATCGATGATATCGATATTATCGGCTGATCGCTTGCGAGTCGATAGTCCAGGACTACGTTGAACTGAAGCTCTAACTTGTTAAATTGTGTCTTCCGTTCTTGTTGACCTGAGCGTCCCGCAGGCTTCTGTTTGAGAACCGAACCAGTTGCTTCGAACTTTCTGACCCACGATCGAATCACACTTTCCTTCGGACACTGATTTAGGTCATGTAATCCAAACTCACGCCGAACAATAACGCACGAATCGCCAATTTTGTAATAATGTTTAACGCAGAATGCACGTTGCGCTCCGGTGAAGTGATCCATCGCGACTAAATTTCCGAGAACCGAACTTCTCAACCCCACCACCCGCGTAGCCCCCTCTCATAAGGTTCAAACGCAAGAGTGTTTTTAAAATCGCACGCCTTTCTGGCCCATCCTTTATTTGATATTTAATTATGCTTACTTAAATTACACGCGTTAGAATAGTATGTCCATTGAAATAAATAAAATAAATAAACTTGAAGTACCAGTTTGTAAGTTTGGATGTAGCAGAGAATGGGCCTTTAGGACGGACATAGGCTATATATTATCGCGCTAAAATAAACTCGATTTGGCAACGTAAGTTGATGAAAAAACGGTGGCAATGTATAAATTCGGGCGAAGCCGGACCGGGCCGCCATGGTTAATAAAAAACATAATTACAACAAGCAGATGTAGGACCAGCGACGCTTTTTAGCTCTCGTGTAAAATTTACTAAATGTGGCTTATGTATTTTTGAATAACCATCGATATTTCAACAGAAACTGACCAGATTCATAAATTGAGAATCGCCCCCAGCTTAAACCCTCAGTAACACCACTGTTATTATTATTATGTTCCCCGCAGACAGTGAGAATAAATTCTGCATGTGAAAATATTAAGACTTTCCAAAAAACCTACAATGATATTAACGTAATTTTGGTAATTCTGCACCCTAATCTTTTATCTGTTGGAAACTTTTATTTATTAAATTAGCACAAAAGAAAGTTTTTTTTCCAAATATTTTAAAACATCTCATTTTTGTTCGTATAATTTATTCGTCCGTTGGGGAATAAATTATGGGACAGCCTGTATATAGCACACGATTTAAGACCAGACGTTAAGCTTTGTTTACACGTTTTATTTTAGTCGTAACTATAAATTTATATACTTCTATAAACATATTTTAGTGTGTTTTACGTAAGTTGAAACAAAAATATCTCTAGGATTTACAAATCTGACAAATATTATTTTCTTCTGTTCTTACAGTGGAATTGTTCCAATCGTATTGACATGACTGATTATGTCAGAGGATGAGCTACAGGACGCTGGCACCTCATATATGGAATTTCAGTTGACCAATTATACCATTTAAAAGGTCAGAAAATGGTCATAAAAGGTCACTTAATTTCATTAATTGGTCAGTAATAGAACATTTTTTATTAGCGGTTTAAGTTTTTCAAGGTCATCCAGAAATTCTGGCACCTCATTATTAATTAAATTAAAAATAATACATGTACCTCATAGAAAATTGTGTGCTGATAATTGGTCAGCTAAAATAAATAATTGGTCAATCGATTTTCATTAAAAAATCAATAATTAAGTTGTGTAAATTATATGGTGGAGGTGTCGTGATTATTACCCGTTCCTTACCACATCTTGTCGGCATTGAATTCAAAAAAGAAAATACACTGGTTTTCAAATGACGTAACAATTAAGTAAAGTAAAATTTTCATTGTTGATTGTAACTTTTATCTCAACATAACAAAGAAAATTTTTGTTGGATAATTGCAAAAATTAATCTTTGTTTTATACATAGCAATTATAACGTGCTGCCGCTTAAAATTACAAAACATTGTTATATTATTATATTAAACATTTAATGTTTATCATATGCGTTCTGATAAAGATTTCATGGTGTTCATGTTATTCTAATGTGGGCGCACAGTGAATAAGTGTAGAAAAGCTTACACAGATGATCTTAAGTCAATCAGAAGAAATAATAAATCGAACACGTGTGCGAATTGTTAAACAGAAACAACGATAAAAAACCGTGTTTTAGCTAATTATAAGAATCCAATTCGTGTAGACAAACTTTTGAGAAATGTGGTGAAGAAAGGGTAATAATCACAGCACCTCCACCATATAATTTCAAATAAGAGTAGCGCGAACACAACTTAATTATTGATTTTTTAATGAAAATCGATTGACCAATTATTTATTTTAGCTGACCAATTATCAGAACACAATTTTCTATGAGGCACATGTATTATTTTTAATTTAATTAATAATGGGGTGCTGGAATTTCTGGATGGCCTTGAAAAACTTAAACCGCTAATAAAAAATGTTCTATTGCTGACCAATTAATGAAATTAGGTGACCTTTTATGACCATTTTCTGACCTTTTAAATGGTATAATTGGTCAACTGAAATTCCATATATAAGGTGCCAGCGTCCTGTAGCTCAGAGGATGTGGAGGCCAATAAACCATATATTTAAAAAAATCTGACAAAATCGGTTTTAAAAATTACAATTAGACCTCGATAAGTCGAAACGATCCGACACGACTTAAATTAAATTTTGCAACTCCCACAGGCTCCCTTCTTTTATTTTCTAGGACGAACTAATCATTACATTTTATACAGATTCTAAAATTCCGATTAAACAGTTAAAAAAAAAACAGTTTTTGTCATTTTTTAAGGGGCCACGTTTCGTATACATCTAAGCTAGGACCGATTTAAAATTTTCTGAACATGTAAAATTTGAGCTAAATCGATCCAGTGACTTAGGGCTCTAGGTACGACAATAAACAAACAAGTATTTTTTAAAAACAACTTTTTCAAGGAAAAATATATTAGATATCGTGTCCATCAAGATAATAATAAATAAGAAAAATCGCAGGATTGTGGACAAAAAGTTAGATTTTTATTTATTATTTTTTATTGTTTAGAAATTTATACATAAACTTGCTGCCATATTTTTGTCTTATGTACTTTAACTTTTGATAATTGATATGGTTAGTAATTAATGTTTATTTTCATAATTATTGTTTTGAATTTTCATATTGAACTTGAAAAAGTCTAAATCTATAGACGAAACGTCGTACATTAATAAATGTAACTTTTTGTCCACAATCCAACGTTTTTACTTATTTATTTTTAAAGGAACTTACCTACATGCATCAAAAAGTCAAAATCGAATATTTACCCGAACATATAATAATCTTTATTTATACGCTGTGCTGCAAAATTTTAAAAAGTGCGTCGAAACTAAATACAAATTCGATTTAAAAAAATATCAATAAAAAATATTTTTAAGTCTGTTTGAAAAAAAAAATGTGAGCCGTCGTAAGACGCCTGGCAGATGTGAACCACAAAAAGCGAAATTCTAGTATCTAAATATCGCCCTGTAACTGAATTTCATCACGTAACTAAATTTTGCCCTGCCATCTAGTTGTCACCTTTAACAAAAGCCAAGTTATAATCCAACGCATACACAAAGCAAGCGTCACGCGCTGTCACCTAACGAAATACCTTGTAACTAAATTTCGCCTTGCTATCTAGATATCGCCTTTAACTAAAGCCATGTTTAATCCAACGCATACAAACCTAACGTCATCCCATAAAACAGCGTCCCATAAAAATGTCGCGCCAATTGCACAGTTTTAATCCCAACCAAACGCGCCATTAGACGTTTCACATCATATAAACCGTCTGTTATATACAAATATTCTTGGAATTTTTTTTATGGTTTTCTTGAAGTAAAAACTTACACGAAGTAAATTGTCTATGCTACTTTTGTTAATAGATGAAAACAATCGTGCGAAAGGAATAAAATTAATTTAATTGAAACATCATTTAGCTCACGTATCTACTAATTAAATATTTAATTAACGTTTTAGTTTCTGCTGACATATTAATTAACTCACATATCTTGAGTTATGCGACTTGACACCCGCCAGCAAATGTGTTAATATTTTCCTTTGTGTTCTTATACGTATGTCAATTTGCTTGAGGATGATATACATCTACCTGTACAGTCTACAAATTTATACGGTAGTGACAAACTAGAAGTGTCAAACTAGCGTTTACAAAATGCGACCGCGACGCAAGACAACGTCAGTGAAAAAGATTAAAAAACTATACAAAAAGAAAGTTGTTTTAATTTTTATTAAGTAGCATGAAATCAATGTTTACTTAAATAGTTCGTCCTTTACCACTCCAACCCACAAGTGGGAATGGTACTAGCTTAGGTCAAAAACCGCTTTTCAAAATTTTACAATATCTTTTCGTTTTGAGCCTCCCAAATCCGAAAAACATATTTTTGGAAAAAACTCTGTGGGTCTGTCTGTGAGCACGATACAGGTCAAACGGATGAACGGATTGAAATCAAATTTTGGGAGGATATCCGGCGCATGCGTAAAAGAGATATATGCTATAACGTTGTTTTTTTTTTCATATAATAATGGTAAACTTTTCATAATGGTTTAATATTCTATTTATTTTTTCAAGAATGTTTAGCCAAATTTTTTTTTAACTTTATAGTTTCGGAATATTTGGAAAATAAAAAAAAAATCTTGTTGTTTTGTTTTGTAAATCTGTCAGAAATAAACTAGTTAAGCATGCTTTGATTAATTTTTATATGACGTAAACATATTATTAAGGTTACCATGGCGACGAATAGCAAATATTATATTGAATACTAGCCATTACCCGCGTCGCGGTAATGGAATGTAGGGTTATACGTGTTTTATGTTAATCCATGAGTATATGGTCGGAGCTATTATCTAGGTATTTAATAATTGTAGCTTACGAACTCTAGACAAGAACATGGCTAATAAAGCGGCGTTCTTTTTCTTGCCTTGTCCAAAGCCCTACAAATAAACAATTATCTCTTTTTTCGTCAATACCTATATGAAAAGAAGTGTATTCAAAGAAAAGTTTCTTAAAGTCATTATTTTTATTTCAGATTTGTTTTTTGAGATATGAGCGCACATAAATTGCGAAAACAAATTGAAACTGCCATGAAAAAGTTACCAGGAATTTTAAGCATCTTCTGTAGAAATTTCTATTCACACTTTGTCACCCAGAATTTATGTATAAGTTTGATATCTTAAAAACTAAAGACAATATTTTTTCTGTGAGGATTACAAAAAGTAAATTGATATCATTTTTTCATTTTTTTTGTTAGGCTAAGATGCATTCGAAATAAAAAACGAAACTATAAACATGGCATATTCAGAAATAATAATTTGTCTGTCAATAATAGATTTTTTTAGTATATTGTTACAATAGGTCTCATTCATGTATTTTTTTTTATATTTTTAATAGATTATTTAGTCAACAATAATACGGGAAAACATTAATAATCATTTAAAAATGTAATATTATCATAAGAAAAAAAATATTAAATTTCACATTCAAAAATAGACAGTTTAAACAATCGGCCATGTTGGCGGGCTTATGTGACGTCATGATATACGATGCATGTCAACCTTGATGCCAAATTGTCAATGTTCTAAATGAAGTTTGTTGTTTTCTCTAAATATACTGACATAATCTTACTGTCGTCATGGAAACTGTTGTTGATATATACTCTGACGTCACGCTGCGTTTTAAAACTTCGAAAATAGCGAGTATTTTCTACATTTCTTTTTTATTATTTGTATTTTTTTCAGTGATTAGATTAATAAAATAACCATTACAATATGATCAGGAACTAAAATATATTTCGAAATAAAAATTTAAACTAATTTGGAGTCTCATGCATATGACCTATTGGAAAACTTAAAAATTAGCCGATTTTAATAAGAAACCCGCACTTCCACCACATAAACCGGTACTTCCACCATATTTATTTTCTGTTTGTATTTTTGCAATTTTTATACTCAAAATGAGTTTTAGTTCTGTTTCGGTTGATACTTATCAACCGTGTCTCTTTGAGTTTCGGAAATATACCTTTAATTTTAAATTTGAGTTTAAGATTTCAGGTTTAATAATAATCGGTTTAAAACAATAATAATAATAAAACGTTGCCGTAAATTGAAAATTTCAAATTATTTTTACTCGACGATATGATAAAAATATATTAATTTTTAAAAATAAGTAAAATAAAAATGTATATTCCGTATATAAGTTGAGAGTCACTGATTTATATGATGAATAAAAAATTCAAACATCGTTTTGGAATAATTAAAAAAAAATTTAATAATTAAAATTTTTATTACGATATATAATAAAAAAACAAACAACGTTAGATATATTTTTACCTTATTCTGGGACGTTTATTAATTCATTTGCTGGAAATTTTATATAAAAATTTATGATAAAATTCAATTTATTCATTGTTTATTCGTTTGCTTTGTGTATCAGCGGTTTTCAACACCCGCTGGAATTATTGCTGGGAAAATTAATTCGTTGAACATGACTAAATAATTATACAAAGTGGACCGCAATTTATAATCACATTTAATTCTTGAAGCGGGTTTGAGTTTAAAACATAAGATTCGATTCTTATTTGCTGCAAAGTCATAAGCAACTTGTAATTAAAAAAGCATATTAATGCTTAATTATTAAGTTATAAATTTTTAAAGACCCCCAGCAATTAATTATTATTTGTGCTGTGTAACAATTTATAGTTTAAAATCTATTATTTTTTAATAATAAATCAAAAATCTAATTGATACTCTTAACAGTTTTCGAATTAAGACCTAGACCCTGTGGGCTTGTAACAACAAAATATTAATAAATAAATTTAAAATTATTTTTATTTTGTTGCATCTTACTCAAAAAGTTGAGATCAGATAAAAAAATATTATTACGGGCGAAAGTAATTTCTTTTTTTATGTTAAATATGAACTTACTAAAAAAAATTAGTTGCTATTTAAAAAACTAAAATTGATCTTGAAATTACTTTAAAAACGTTCACTAATTAAAAAACGAACAACTCCATTTTCTTTTGTTTCAGGCGTTTAGTTTTTTTAATGTTCTTGGTAGAAACTTTCAAATGAACACTCAGTATACAATGTGTTCACCGATAGTGGTAACAGTGAATTATTCTTGTATCCTACTAGCCTACTAGGTCCGAAAAAAATGTTGAATAGTTTTTTTTTAAACTCGAAAGTTACTATCGGAAACTGTTAAGGTATATTTAAAATAACCGGACGTATACATGCCTTTTTTTCCAAACGGCAACATATATACCTACTTTTTTACGTTTTATAAATCTCCATTTTTTTCTCTAAAATTCATATAAAATTTTCATAAGTTTACATAAGAAAATATTTGAGGAAAACGTTATCGATTTATTAATTAAACAAACGCGGTAATAATTATTATTTACACTGGTGTGGAGTGCCATGAAATATAATTATACTGTGTGTTTAAATAAGAAATTGATAACGTGGAAATGGCTCAGGCTTAGAGATAGACATGGTACTCAATCATGGATTGATTGGACGATTTTGAAGGATTTATATAATGAAATAATTATTTTATGCGTATGGAACTGGAGAGCCGCAACTTTACATCAAAAGAGCCGCATGCGGTTCACGAGCCGTAGGTTGCCGACCCCTGGTCTAGGTATACACTGTGCATTAAAATCGAAATTTCGTAAAAAACTTACAATTATTATTACTAATAAAGCTACGATTTCTTTTTGTACTGAAAATTGATATTCTGAACATAAGATTAGGTAAGATAAAATTTATTAGAAAAATTATACATATTATCTACAGAAAAATAAAACAATTTCTTAGGCAGCTTTCCTAAATACCTGCCGCTTGACTAAACAAAAAACAAAAAGAATATTAATACAGAACCAACATTGATTTGAATTGGGAAAAATTAAAATAAAAAACCCAAACTAGTTGATGCATGTTGACTTTTTTAAAAATAGTTATTGTCTAAATTATAAGGTTTTGATGACAAAGATTACGTAGACATGATTAATTATTTTTTCAAATCTCATGTATACTGTGATTACCAATATCACTTATGATTGGATATGCGCTGGCACAACACTTATTAAAAAACGATTCAGTTAATTTCCTAATATAATTTTTTATAGGCACCATTGCAGTCATATCATGTAGAAGTCCTATTGGAGTGTATCTGATTCTGAACAATATTAACGAGTAATTTACGTGAAAACATTGGACTTTTTTCTTGTTATTAAATTATATTCTGACGTTTCTAATTAGGACGAAGCGCCGATGCATAAATAAGCATTCTGATTATTAACTGAGTTTTAAAGGTCACAAATAGCTGGCGCTACCTAGCACATTTTCAATTCACTATTTTTTAATTATAAATTGAAAATCCATTTGAAACTGTTCCCAGTTCTCGGAGTAGAATCTGATAACTGGGGGCTTAGAATAGAATAGAATAGAATATATATAATATATTTGTTTAAATACCACCATTACGTGGCATAACATCGTCATACAAAAAACAAAAAAACAAGTATAGTACACTAATAATAGAAATCTTCTACAGAATAATGACCAGCCTCAATCAACCTCCTCCGCACAAGAAGAAGAAACGAGAAAACGCCACATAACGCTTTACAACCGATTCTATATGGGCGTGACTATCGGCAAAATTATTTTTTACGCCGAGAAACATTAATTTTTGTGAACGATTTCTAGGTTCCTTGATCCCTAAATAATCAAAAACAAAAAAAAAATCGCCGGTTGTAAATGAATAAACAACAGTAGGTATTATTATATGCTTGACATCGAAAATTTTTGTAAAATCATTAACATATAATTTCATTAAGGCGCAAGAAGGTAAGGTTTAAATATATGCACAAATTTTGATTCACTTCTAGCTCTCGGTTGAGTGAAGGTATATATATAATGTAAAGTTCTCCCAGAGGACGTGAAATAATTTTGCAAAAATACTTTAATACGTGAAAGTTGATTGTTTAGACGTGTCACTGTAGAACAAATGATGATTCAGCCGCCGCGATAGTGGAAGATTTCGGTTTGAGTCCCCAAAACTAATGTCGTTATAATAATATTTTTTTTATAATTTTTCGCATTGTAACGTCAACAACGGGTGTTTAAATAATATAATAGCAAACTATAGCTATGTATAATGTATTAATTAATAACCTTTCAATTTTAATTACACCGGCTTAGAATAATAGTTTTAATGTTAATTCATTCGCCGCGATAGTGCAAGAGTTGGGTTTGAGTCACCGATACTGATATTGTTTGAATAATATTTTTTTTCTAATATCGCATTGTAACGTCAACAACGGGTGTTTAAATAATAGGTATAATAGCAAACTATGGCTATGTGTAATGTATTAATCATTAACCTTTCAATTTTAATTACACCGGCTTAGAATAATCGTTTTAATGTTAATTCATCCGCCGCGATAGTGCAAGAGTTGGGTTTGAGTCCCCGATACTGATATTGTTTGAATAATATTTTTTTATTATATCGCATTGTAATGTCAACAACGGGTGTTTAAATAATATAATAGCAAACTATGGCTATGTATAATGTATTAATCATTAACCTTTCAATTTTAATTACACCGGCTTAGAATAGTCGTTTTAATGTTAATTCATCCGCCGCGATAGTGCAAGAGTTGGGTTTGAGTCCCCGATACTGATATTGTTTGAATAATATTTTTTTCTAATATCGCATTGTAATGTCAACAACGGATGTTTCAATAATAAAATAGCAAACTATAGCTATGTGTATGTATTAACCTTTCAATTTTAATTACACCGGCTTAGAAGTACCATTTTTAGTTTTTCAACACGAACATTTTTTTCGGATTAAAATTCGTTTAATACACAATAATTTAAATTGTCGAATCGAAATATAAAAGATCTCGCTAGAAATTTCTGTATGTACATAAAACAATTGAACGACACAAATATTAACTTTCGCGTTGTGAGATTCTTTAAACGTAAGTACACGTGTACAAAACCGGCAGGATTTTAAAACGTGCGCCTACAGGATTTATGGCAGGACAGCAGGAGCACTGAACCGCAACTGCTGTAGGTAGCGCTATCCTGGTTTGCGTTGACGGCGCTTCTTGCGTATTGTTCTGCGCATCCTTCAACAGCTGAACCCGATTCACAATTTCAACTCCTTCTAAACGAATGAGTTTACCCGCAGCTATTCGCATAACTACTGTTGCGCGCTCCCTGTTGGGACGACTATGGTTTCTGTGGAATATTCTCGCAACATCAACAATAGAAAACAGGTAGCCAAAAAAAGACGGGTTGCACTCCGGGAGTGCCGGCGGAAGTGAAAACCTAGATGTACTTAAACTAAATTTCGCTAGTAGCAATATAAGTTACATGCAGTGCAAAAAATTACAAGCTATAAGCTTTGACAAAACATTAAGAGATGTCATTATGCATCCAGGTTTCGTAAAACTACACATTTATAAAATTACATGCAGCCAGTCACTGGATGTAATTTTTTAAATTTTTAGTTTTACGAAACCTTAGTACATGGCGACATCTCTTAAGGTTTTGTTAAAGCTTATAGCTTATAATTTTTTGCACTGCATGTAACTTATATTGCTACTGACATCTAGCGAATTTTAGTATATGTACTGCCGAAGCAAGTACGGTAGACCGTCTCAACAACTCGTCAGGGTCACGTGACCCTGACGCCTGACGCGAGTTTAACATTTTTTACCCATTACAAAAAAAGTGTACAACGCCGCTAAAGAAATTTTCCCTTCAAAAACCCGACCTTCATGGAAGCCCTTCTAGAAGATTCTACAGGTGGGGATCGAAGCTATAAAATGCGAGCGGGTCGCTGGCATGTAGTCAGTTGTTCGTGAGGCGTTCATGTGTTGATACAGTACCAGTGCGTTGTAATCTGGTTCTACATAAATAACTTCTGTTTTGTAAATAATCGTGTGTACATAGTTAATAGTGTGCTAATAAACTTTGGTGTGTTCCTGTATTGTAAATATTTTGTGCACATAAATAGCTAATGACTCTATATTCTCTGTTACTTAGTCTTTCATTTCATTAGTTAGAACTGTTAACGTTATTATTACTGTTTGTTAAAGAAGTACTTTCGTTTGTGGGTTTAACGACTTTGTTAAACGTTTATTATTGTAAATAAATAATTTCTACCACGAACTAGAACAGTTTTGTTACACTATTTTTACTTATCAACCTCTATGGTAGAGAAGTTTTGGGTTTAGTCGGAATTTTAATAGATCTTCACGCTTTGACATCGAAAGAATTATTTGAGAACATTTTTTGATCTCTCTTTCTCTCTGTACATATAGTGAAAGTTTTTCTCCTTGAATGTAAGGTCATGGGGTTTATTTGGTTGTCTTTATTAGAAATTAACTTCCAACTGGTTTCTGAGATATTCAAAATAATGTTCACAAGGTCATGTATTAACAAAAATAAAAGTTGTCTCACTAAAAATTACGCTTCTTATTTTTAGAGCAGTGATGGCAAACCTATGACCCGCGTGTCAGAAACTGACCCACGCAGGCTTTTTTTAAATTACCCACGTGTTTATTTCTATAAACTCATTTTTTATGTCATAAAAAAGAGAACTGTCAATAATACTAAAAAAAGACGGACAAGTGCGAGTAGAACTCGCGCCGTGAGAGTTCCGTACCGTTATTTCATAGAAATTAAATTTGTCATGTAATAATTCTATAAAGAATCATAATTTTATGATTTACGGATTTTTTCTTTACTTGTGCTATGCAACCTTCTTTCGCGACAAACAAGATTCTACATTAACGGGAAACATTAAAAGTTTTGATGATAATAATAATAATAACGATTTATATTTGTGTTGCCATAGTGGATACAAATTGTCAATTGTGAGTCCATCAATGACACAGTCATTCATGATTTAACAGAAATTCATCTAGTTTATAGGAAGAGCTTGTTAGTAAAAATTCTTTAAAACATTTTTTAAATTTCGGTAGTTCTTCACATTTTTCAATATGTAGAGGTAAATTCTTAGACACTAATACCTAAACTATTTGGGGATTTTTTAGAAATGTTTAAATAGTTGAAAGGTACTCTAAGTTTTAATTTTGACCGAGTAGTTAGGTCATGAATGTCTGAGTTCTTGATGAACCTACTTATGTTTTGTATACATAAATGGACAATTCTTAGAATAGAAGCTAAAGTGAGTCAGTATAAAAAAAATTAATCAAGTGATTTGCAATTCCAAAAATAAAAAATATAAATCAATCAAGTTATTTGCAATTCTAAAAACAAAAAAGATAATTGCAACGCCAAGTAATCGATCACAGGGCGCCCGCGTAGCAGACGAACATTTCTACCACTGAACCACCGTCGCTCTTGAAGACTTGCTGCTTACACTGCATTACTAAGAGCTGTTACTGTTTTTCTGTAAGCTTTTTAAATTTCAAAAGTATATTACAGAATTTAATTTTTGCAATTTTTTCAAGGCATACCCTTTTAAAAAATGCGATTTTTGACGAATACAGAAATCTTTCGACACTTTGGCAAAATTAATAAGAAAAAATTCGCAGGTTTGTGGACAAAAGTTATATTTATAAATGTACGACGTTTCGTCTATAAATTTATAAAGAGTCAAATTGGAAGAAACGTAATATCAGTGAAATGTGTTTTATTAGAAAAAACAATTGTATTAATTATAGAACAGACACTCAAAATTTAAGTAGTCAGTACAACTATATTATGAATTAATTGAACTAACTTTCGAATTTTTAATTTTAATTTTTATTGTTTAAAAATGTATACTTATACCTTAACTTTATATACCTTAAACCTGCGAATTTTTTCTTATTAATTATTATCGATGGACATGATATCTAATATATACTTTGGCAAAATCATCATGCTTATAGAAAAAAACACGCTGAATCCAATGAGCACAAACAAACGTCTGTATCTCTTTTAGTTTAGAAGTTATTCGCGTTTATAGTTTTCAGAAAATCATAGAAAACCTCTGAATGGCCGTAGTTTCCAAACTAAAAGAGATACAGACGTTTGCTTACGCTCATTGCATTCAGCGTATTTTTGTCTGTACCTAAGCATTCTCAATTTTAAAAGTATATTAAAGAATTCGATTATTGCAATTTTTTCAAGGCACCCCTTTAAAATTGTAATTTTTGACGAAAACCGAAATCTGTTGGAATTTTTAGAAAATCATCATGCTAATAGAAAAAAGCATGCTGAACCCAGCATGGTCGTAAAACGTCGTGTGTTGTCCAAAAAAGTTTCGAACTAAAAAAAAAATTAGTATATAACCATCCTCCTGTCCCTTTCCAAGTAACGCCACTGACTTAGTAGCCCACGAGCTAGTACTAAAAAAAATAATTCACAAAATTTGACCCACTTCTCAAAAAGGTTCGCCATCGCTGCCCTAGAGCTTATGATCGCTTACTACCGTTAAAATGTAATGTTTTGTTAGCGTAGGTGACATATTATGACCATGGCTATCCTCAGATGAGAATATTTTCTTGTTTCATCCTTTTCTGTAGTCGGGTTTAAAGAGGTTGAGCCGTTTTACGAAGATAATGAAAAAAATCTGAAATAAAGTTTTTATAATAGATTTTTTTGTAACAAAATTTTCTGTAAAAAATCCAAAATCATTATAGTTTGATCAATGAGTGCTCATAAGGGGAATGTAGATGGAAAAGTCGAAAGCAGAACGTTTGACTTAGGAACTTTGTTTGGACTAGTTAGGAGATAAACATACTAAAAGTCCTTACCCCTCCGAGGTACGCCCGAAGGGGGGGAGCACAAAGAAGGTCCCGTTTTTTGGTTTTTTGCTTTCATCTCGAAAACGGTACGTCGTACGAAATTTTGTTGTAATACATATTGAAAGATGATAAAATTCTCTATAACTTTAGCTTTCACACTTTTTATCTATCTCCAATCTTTGCCTACCTATGAGCTCCGAAAAATTAAGTATATGAAAAACTAGTTCAATGATGATTTTTGTTTTAAACAGTTTAGGTACTTAGTATACCATTAAATTGCAGTTTTATATATTTAAATTTACCTAAACATGCTGAAATCGAAAAGCCTGATTTTCGGGCGAGAATAGAGTAGCGTCGCGCATACAAAAGCTAATAAGCAAATAGGTGTTCTAGTCAGTCATTCGAAATAAATATGTTTTTCGGTAATGAATATCGATTATCGTTTGGTGATCTGGCAGGAACTAGGGGTGCCTTCGATCGCGTGGCCCTGGGCACGTGCCCAGAGTGCCCAGTGGGAAAGAGGGCCCTGCGTGGAGGTACTCCCAGCTTATGTTATTTTTTAATAGTGTGTGGGTGTTTTTAATAGTGTGGATGAGCAATACGAAATGATTTTGACAAATTCGTATTGTTACAATGTGCTAAAGAGAATTTAACACATTTTTAAAAATTGGCCATTTTTCGGAGCTCATAGCTAGGCAAAGATTGGAGATAGATAAAAAGTGTGAAAGCTAAAGTTGTAGAGAATTTTATCAGCTTTCATTATGTATTACAACAAAATTTCGTACGACGTACCGTTTTCGAGATGAAAGCAAAAAACCAAAAAACGGGACCTTCTTTGTGCTCCCCCCCCCCTTCGGGCGTACCTCGGAGGGGTAAGGACTTTTAGTATGTTTATCTCCTAACTAGTACAAACAAAGTTCCTAAGTCAAATGTTCTGCTTTCAACTTTTCCATCTAGAAATTATTCGTTGCTTAAGCTATTATCTGTAATCGGGTTTAAGTCTTTGAACGTATTTTTTTAAACGAATCAAATAATATATACGCCGGTGATTCGACTTGCGTGGAACGATTCAGTTCAGGAGCGGCACGAAGACGAGTCCAGCGTGCAGCAGCACACTAGCCGCGCCCGCGTCACGCTCGCCGTTGCCATGACGACGCCGATGGACGCCTTGCAGCATTCGTGCTCTGCTTTTATAGATACACAGTACAGGTTATGCGAGAATGTATGTAGTTGTTACTATGTACGTTGTACAGACAGTAGCAAACACACACACGTCTGTACATACAAATGACTACCACACTAATATAGAGTACCAACACCCTAGGTTAGTGAGATATCAACCCAACGATATCACCTATCCCAATGAAAACTATCAAGATCCTTTCCGATCGCCATCATAGGGTCGTCCAAAACTTACGAAAGATATTCTAGCAGGGTTCTTTCATCGAATCTATAATCGAAACTAATACCTATATATAGTGGCCGTTCCTCTATGAGCGCTGCCGAGCTGCAGAACAACCGACATCTTAGGTAGGTACCTACTTCGTAATTGTAAAATGGATTGTATTTACCATATTTAACCAATATATATTGTTAGTAAACAGTGTAATATTTACACAATTAACGCTAAAGTTTAACAGCCACTGGCATGACCACACTCGTGTATGCACCGTGCAACTCCTGACCCACAAGTAATGGCGTGTTATATAGATCGGCTTTGAGCTGCATTTACCGTCAGCACATTGGTACAAATGAGCATATATCACTGTCATATGCCAAAAGTGTTCACTGAATCTATCTCATTCAGTCAACCACCTTTCGTACATACGCATACATGAAACGCGACACACGGCTTATGGCAGTAGTGACTAGTGTTACAGTGTGTATTGTAGTTTGTTATCAATCATGTTAAAGTTAATGATTGAATCATAAACATAAATGTTATTCATAATTTAAACAATGAGCTTGCCAAATGTCACTCTAAGTTACAAGCAGCGCCACTTAAATCACTATTACAGCAACTAATAAATTCAAGTTAGATGTTGCCAGTAACAAACGCAATGTTCGCCGTACGCAACTTTAAGTTACAAGCAGTGTCGCTTAAATGACTATTCTAGTAACTAATAAATGTAGGTTAGTTGTCGCCATTAAGAAAAGTCTATTCAACGCATACACACAGCAAGCGCTAACACACATTTTTGCGCTGTCATCTAACGAAATTCTAGTAAGCAATTGATTTTTTTAATGATAAATTGTGCAATTTTCTTAAAGTTATCGCAAAGCATTACGCAAATAAATAATGGCTTAAAATTGTAACCTTATTATTATTATTATTATTATTAAATTATTACTTATATCCAAGCAAAACTGTTTTGGTCTGACTAGAATTTAGAATTTAGTTTCTGTTATTATATTAGTCCAAGAACGATCTTCGTGAAATACCTAAAATCTCAAACGGCTAAAAATTTCAGTGATCGTTCTTGGGGTTACAAGAAACTATTCTGACTATGAAAAAGTGTGCTCCGATTTGCAGTTAGGGTAGAAACCGCCCCTTTAAATTTTGTTTTCTAATTATCTTACAAACTATGAGATATATGAAAAAAGGTTTCGACAAAAAGTTGTAGATTTTTATATTTGCTACGAAAAAGTGCTCCGCCCTCTTACCCCTATCTGCAATAGTTTACCCATAAATCGCCCCTAAAGGTAAAAAAATTGAAAATCATTATTTTTCTCAGCTGATTCGGGTTTTTTGTGACATTTTGAGAAGAAATTATTCTTGGTATTTTCTTCGAAAAACAATTATTTTAGAAATTACAAAAAAACGGATATTACCCCCTTTGCACAATAGTGTAATCTAATTGTCGTGAATTATTATAAAGAAATCGTATCCATGATTTTAAAATGTAAAACAAACTTAAAATAAACGTTACCATAACTATAATTCAAAATCAAACTTGAAAATTCAAAAAATTTGAATTATATTTTTACATTTATTTTAGAAATTTATTTGTACCGTTGTTTACGTGGCGTGTTTCTATGGTTTTTTAAACAAAATTTTTGAAATGGCCTATGAAGTCACAGAAATGCCACGCAAAAAAGACACGTTTCAATAATAATCAAAACATCTTGCCCAAAAAGTATATTTTTTTTTTAATTTCAATAAGAATGTTTTATTGAATGATTCCATGTGTTTGATAATTTTTAATATGATAATTATTGATTTTAAAATTATTTTCAAAAATTGTGCATATAATAGGTACCTATATTATGTTATGAATACTAACATTCGAATTTTTAGTATTTTTTATTTATTGTTAAAAATTTATAATCAACATAAACTTGTTACCATGTTTTTTGTCTTATTTTAATTGCTATGGTTAGTAATTAATGTTGATTTTCATAATTATTATTTTTAATTTTCTGCATGTACTTGAAAAAGTCTAAATCTATAGACGTCTATAGACTTAGAGTTTTTCAAGTACATACAGAAAATTAAAAACAATAATTATGAAAATCAACATTAAGACAAAAAACATGGTAACAAGTTTATGTTGACTATAAATTTTTAACAATAAATAATAAAAATTCGAATGTAAAAAAATATATAAAAATATTTAACAAATTCAATTTCAGAAAAATTTTTTGAGTGGATTTTTTTATGTAGGTAGATAGGTACTGACAAGCAAAATACAATATTATTATATCCTGACATAAAATTAAATGCATATGTAGGTATACATAGAAAAAAATACGAAAAACGAAAAATAATAATTATGTTGCGACATAAGTAATAATTATTTAGGATTCTTCTCTTGAAAAAATAAGATTATTTTTATGATCTTGTGACAAAAAATATAATGTAAGGGCATAATTTTATTATTTTTCTTCAGGATATTTTAAGTTAAAAAATATTTTCAAAAAAAAATTCTGAAATTGAAAGTGTTAAATATTTTTATATAAACCCCCTAACTTATATTAATTGCTATGGTTAGTAATTAATGTTGATTTTAATAATTATTGTTTTTAATTTTGACAGCTGACGATGATATAGTGGGACAAGCTCCGACAATCGCGCTATCTCTCTCACTACAGTATCGTGCAAAGGGGTATCGTTTTTTTGTAATTTCTATAATGTTCATTTTTCGAAGAAAACGCAAAGACTATTTTCTTCTTAAAACGTCACAAAAAACCCGAATCTGCCGAAAAAACAAATGATTTCCATTTTTTTCACATTTAGGGGCGGTTTACGGGCAAACTATTGTAGATAGGGGTAAGAGGGTGGAGTACTTTTTTATAGCAAATATAAAAATCTACAATTTTTTGTCGAAACCTTTTTTCATATATCTTATAGTTTGTGAGATAATTAGAAAACAAAATTTAAAGGGGCGGTTTCTACCCTAACTGCAAATCGGAGCACACTTTTTCATAGTCAGAATAGTTTCTTGTAACCCCAAGAACGATCACTGAAATTTTTAGCCGTTTGAGATTTTAGGTATTTCACGAAGATCGTTCTTGGACTATATGATTTTTTTCCTCTTTTAAGTGCATATTCTCTATATACTATATATATGTATTTTTTTTGTATTCTCTGTAAATGGGTCTTCCTGTTGAGAATAAATCTATTATTAGTGTATTTGCCATAAGGCACTTACACTATTGGCGTCGGTCGGATGGCGGGACCTAGGGGTAGGACCAAAATTTCTCGACGTTTCATAAGTTTCTAAGAACTTTGGCACCATTTTTGGAAATGTTTATATATATATGTATATATATATATTTATATATTTATATATATATATAGATATGTTTTCTATACAAGGTGAGATCATTTGGTGATAAATGCTATACAAATGGAGATCCGTTTTGACAAGCCGAGATCCAAATCGGATCTCGTTGTGTTTCTATGTGTATATCAATTTTTTTCGGTTAATATGGGTGTGGGGAATGCGCAGTTAAATTTTAGTCCGGATCTCCATTTTCCCATTTTTATCAATTTTTATACACGAGTAGTTCAACCAAACGCACTAGTGAGGTCACTGCTGTGCCAAACTTGTATATAACATTTCGTGCACAACCTGAGATCCCGTATAATCGGCAACACTGCGTCGCATATTTTCATACACACAGACGCCTTTATTTATTTTATGTTATATCATCTAAGTTTGTTTCGGAGCTCAAGCCTCAAACCGAGTGAATAAAATTCATAACTTTGGAATTTTGTAACATTGCATTTTATAATGATCATATTAATGAGTAAAACCGTCGGAATAGGTAAGCGTAAGATTAAAGGCTAGCGGTTAAATATAATTGATTTATCTACATATTATATGAATATTTGAAAAAAAAGTTGAGCATGCTATGATATTCAAATTGAAGTAAAAAAAAATAGATAATCAATATTTCTATAATAATTTCTTTTAGTTGTTCGTTTATTTATAATAAAGGAGTAATGGCTTGAGGCAGGAAGCAAACAGTGTAGTTTTTATTAAACTGAAACTGTACCTACTTATTACAATAAATAAAATTATCGACCAATTTTTCAGACAAATATATTAACAAAAAATAATAATTAATACATTGACGTTTCGGTATTAATTGAAATTTTTTGTTAATATATTTGTCTGAAAAATTAGTCGATAGTTTTATTTATTGAAGAATTCTAATCAGACATTAATCAAAGATTTATACTTATTACATATTTTTTAATTTAATACTTTTATTTATACCCAGTTCTTGTCCTTAAATAAATCTGGATATTTTTCCCGTAATTTTAGACATTCTGCTTTTTTGGGAGAGTTTTTTTTATATGAGTTTTGAAAAATTGTAACATTTTAGATTTTTGCTGTTTATTCCATGATCCAAGGCAATTTTTTTTGTCTGTGTTTACTTTACTCTTCTCCTTTTTGCGTGGTGTTTCTGTAAAAAATAAGCGTAAGAAGAATTCGAATTTTCGTATTAATAATACAAAGATTATTAATTTTATTTTAACGTGATTTAAGCTGTTCTGTCAAGTTTGCAAGTCTACAGAAATCGCATAACTTCGAGTTCGCGCAATTTGGAGTAGCGTAATTCGGGATATTACAGGGTATATAGATTTTAATGGGATTATCTTCAAAAATAAGTCATGTCTGTGACACTCTGTACCTATATCAGAATAAACTTTATGTACCTGTAAGCAATAATTATTTTTCAAAATTCTAAATTTCAACAGAGATTTATGTGGTTCATGCACTTTCGGTGATCATTCATACGCAACCTTCCTCTGATTCAGAATTAATATCGTTCTGGGTTTCATACTCGGGGACTACAACAGTATTTGAATCATCTAGTGTACCTCGTTGACTTGGGGCATCTGATAACAGACAGTCAAAAATGAGAAAAAGTGTTACGTATGTGATTTTTAATATTTTAATGTTTGAAAAATAGTTTTAATAATAATACGTGATATTAAGAGTATTCGTCCCTGCAAATACCCCCTGCACCCTTCATCTCAAATCTTTTCCTCTCGCCTAAAAACGGTTTGCGCTCTCCCGACGCTATTTTTAAAGCTAGAGGGTTCTGGTAAACGCCAAATGAAAGACAAAGAATCAGACTACAGATCCTTCAGGCGAATTTTTTTTAAAAAAATTCCTGAAAAAACTTACAACCTTTTGAAAAAAATAATAAGTTACGTAATATTTCACACGTAGGCGAGACTGTTTTTCAAAAAATTCGCCTGAAGGATCTGTAGTCTGATTCTTTGTCTTTCATTTGGCGTTTACCAGAACCCTCTAGCTTTAAAAATAGCGTCGGGAGAGCGCGAACCGTTTTTAGGCGAGGGGAAAAGATTTGAGATGAAGGGTGCAGCGGGTGTTTGCAGGGACAAATTTTCTTAATACGTTCTTTACCAATCATTAATAATAATTGTTACCATTTTCGTTTTCCTCGAAAGATTGTCTATTCCATTGTTCCAATTCGACGTCGAATTTATCACTGTCGACCCCCCTTTCCATCATTAAAAGTAACTTGGCTATTTTTGCGGTTTGGTAAACTTCCTGTGGTAATCTTAAAATAAAGTTTAAATTTATTTTTCGAATTACTTGGCGGAAGGATAAGTGAGATGCAAGAGATGTAATATGTTTAGTTTTGCGAGACAGTGAATAAATATTTAAAAAGTCGCAGGTACTTGAACAGTAAAGTGAAATAATAGTCAATGTTTCTCATTTACTAAATGCACGAGTTTTTTCGGTAAATCGCGACTTTCCCAAGTACTGTAAACAAACATTTTTACAATTATATTAAATCTAAGTACTTAATTTTAATTTTTAAGCACAACTTATTTAACCCCCACACACTCTTAATAATGTGAGATGACTTATAACAAATATTTATCTAATATACAGTGCGTTTCATAATTGAATATACTTATACATATAGGTTCGTTTTTACTTCATTTCTGATATACAAGGTGATAGAGATTTTTTTGAAAAATTGATTTAGGTATTTTAATAAACCTGAAGCTACCTAAGATTTTTATTAATTTATTATTTGTTGACAGTCAATTAAAATAACTAATTTAATTAAAAAAAAAATCTGTGTCACCCTGCGTATCAAATATGACGCAAATCGGGCCTAATGTTTATTATAAACTTTTTGTCTTAAAATCATGCACAATTAATAAACCCCCTTTAAAATTGACAGTCAATTACGAAGCAGCCTGTATTGAAAAATAATTTGTTTTAGTTGGTACTAGTGATGTGCCGGATCGTTAAAAATGCATATCCGCGGATACGGATCTGAATACGGATATTTGGTTTCAAGATCCGCGGATACGGATACGGATATTTGGTTTCAAGATCCGTGGATACGGATACGGATCTTAACTTTCTTAGAGTACGCGGCGGTAAATATTGCACATCGACCTTTGGAAAGAGACTGTTATGGGAAAAAGTTATTGACTTCTTTAAGAGTTAACTCTCCTAACAGATTCCAGAGATCGATGTGCAATATCTCATTATAAAGATAGTTTTTTATTAGTACCTTTGAGTTATGTACTATTGGTATGGTACTCACTACGATAAATTTTTGCAATATAAAGGTGCCAAATACGATTTTAAGAAATAAAAAATAATCTGAATGGAATTTAACAGTTTCTCATTATTACCTAATTACCTATATATATAAAATTTCATGTATGAATTGAAAATTAATAAGGTAAAAGATCCGTAAAAGATCCGCCATAAAACTAACGGATACGGATATTTCGTTTCAAGATCCGCGGATCTTTCTTCTCCCTCGTATATCCGCGGATACGGATACGGATATCCGGCGCATCACTAGTTGGTACACATATATAAGATATGTTTTAAAAAAATCCTAAAATATGTATTAATTAAAGCGAAAGAAAAATATTTTTTTTCCTACAATTTTTATAGTTTATTTATAAAATATCATACCTATAAAACTGTTCGTGCGTCTTCTTCGTATGACCCATAAAAGTAGCCAATTGTTCCATTTCATTATCGTTAAGGTTTAAAATTTGTAAAACAGTTGCAATTTGTTTTCTGAGACGGGAAGATGTTAAAGTACCCGGATTTTTTTCGTTTTAACGAAACAAAAGGCAATTTATGTATTACAATTTTAATTTATCAATGATGAAATTTAAAAAAAAACAATTTTATAGTCTTTCAAATTTTATTACAAAATGCTTTTAATAACAGCAAAATATTTTGCTGTACTATAAAATGGTTTTTGCATTCACAAAAAAGAGTTCTGCTTGAATGTAGCTTAAAAAAAATTAAAAAGTTAATTTAACTTACCTTCGTCTTGTATACCTACTACTAGCAGTTGTATACCTACTACTAGCAGTTGTCGTGTATTTCTTATTTATAGCTAGATTTACGAACTTTTTCCCACGTGATAACATTTTGGAGCAAATTATTTTTCGTCACTATCACAACTCGAACACTAAAAGTGCACGCGTACTGCGTCGCAACGTCACAAAAATTTGGCAATGTTGCAGGATCTCATTTTATGCTACATACATCATGATATACATTTCCGGATCTCCACTTGTTTACATTAATTCATAACAGATCTCGTTTAGTTCAAATTTTATCACGAAAAATTTAAACGCAGAAATTGTTTCCCCTCTGCGGGGTTATAGATTAAGGACAATAAAAGGAGCCTTTTTGTGAAAAAGATACTCCAAAAAACCTTTTTTTTGTGGTGGACCTCGGGTTGTCTGTAATTTAGTCGGATCTCCACTTGATACAAAAACATATATATATATATATATATATATATATATATATATATATATATATATATATATATATATATATATATATATATGATCGACCAGAAAAGGGAACGACCAGAAAATGATCGACCAGAAAATGATCGACCAGAAAAGGGAACGACCAGAAAATGATCGACCAGAAAAAAGAACGACCAGAAAATGATCGACCAGAAAAGGGAACGACCAGAAAATGATCGACCAGAAAAGGGCACGACCAGAAAATGATCGACCAGAAAAGGGAACGACCAGAAAATGATCGACCAGAAAAGGGAACGACCAGAAAATGATCGACCAGAAAAGGGAACGACCAGAAAATGATCGACCAGAAAAGGGAACGACCAGAAAATGATCGACCAGAAAAGGGAACGACCAGAAAATGATCGACCAGAAAAGGGAACGACCAGAAAATGATCGACCAGAAAAGGGAACGACCAGAAAATGATCGACCAGAAAAGGGAACGACCAGAAAATGATCGACCAGAAAAGTGAACGACCAGAAAATGATCGACCAGAAAAGACAACGACCAGAAAAAATGATCGACCAGAAAAGGGAACGACCAGAAAAAATGATCGACCAGAAAAGGGAACGACCAGAAAATGATCGACCAGAAAAGGGAACGACCAGAAAATGATCGACCAGAAAAGGGAACGACCAGAAAATGATCGACCAGAAAAGGGAACGACCAGAAAATGATCGACCAGAAAAGGGAACGACCAGAAAATGATCGACCAGAAAAGGGAACGACCAGAAAATGATCGACCAGAAAAGGAAACGACCAGAAAATGATCGACCAGAAAAGGGAACGACCAGAAAATGATCGACCAGAAAAGGGAACGACCAGAAAATGATCGACCAGAAAAGGGAACGACCAGAAAATGATCGACCAGAAAAGGGAACGACCAGAAAAGGGAACGACCAGAAATTGATCGACCAGAAAAAGGAACGGCCAGAAAATGATCGACCAGAAAAGGGAACGACCAGAAAATGATCGACCAGAAAAGGGCACGACCAGAAAATGATCGACCAGAAAAGGGAACGACCAGAAAATGATCGACCAGAAAAGGGAACGACCAGAAAATGATCGACCAGAAAAGGGAACGACCAGAAAATGATCGACCAGAAAAGGGAACGACCAGAAAATGATCGACCAGAAAAGGGAACGACCAGAAAATGATCGACCAGAAAAGGGAACGACCAGAAAATGATCGACCAGAAAAGGGAACGACCAGAAAATGATCGACCAGAAAAGTGAACGACCAGAAAATGATCGACCAGAAAAGACAACGACCAGAAAAAATGATCGACCAGAAAAGGGAACGACCAGAAAATGATCGACCAGAAAAGGGAACGACCAGAAAATGATCGACCAGAAAAGGGAACGACCAGAAAATGATCGACCAGAAAAGGGAACGACCAGAAAATGATCGACCAGAAAAGGGAACGACCAGAAAATGATCGACCAGAAAAGGGAACGACCAGAAAATGATCGACCAGAAAAGTGAACGACCAGAAAATGATCGACCAGAAAAGACAACGACCAGAAAAAATGATCGACCAGAAAAGGGAACGACCAGAAAATGATCCACCAGAAAAGGGAACGACCAGAAAATGATCGACCAGAAAAGGGAACGACCAGAAAATGATCGACCAGAAAAGGGAACGACCAGAAAATGATCGACCAGAAAAGGGAACGACCAGAAAATGATCGACCAGAAAAGGGAACGACCAGAAAATGATCGACCAGAAAAGGGAACGACCAGAAAATGATCGACCAGAAAAGGAAACGACCAGAAAATGATCGACCAGAAAAGGGAACGACCAGAAAATGATCGACCAGAAAATGATCGACCAGAAAATGATCGACCAGAAAAGGGAACGACCAGAAAATGATCGACCAGAAAAGGGAACGACCAGAAAATGATCGACCAGAAAAGGGAACGACCAGAAAATGATCGACCAGAAAAGGGAACGACCAGAAAATGATCGACCAGAAAAGGGAACGACCAGAAAATGATCGAACAGAAAAGGGAACGACCAGAATATGATCGACCAGAAAAGGGAACGACCAGAAAATGATCGACCAGAAAAGGGAACGACCAGAAAATGATCGACCAGAAAATGATCGACCAGAAAAGGGAACGACCAGAAAATGATCGACCAGAAAAGGGAACGACCAGAAAATGATCGACCAGAAAAGGGAACGACCAGAAAAGGGAACGACCAGAAAATGATCGACCAGAAAAGGGAACGACCAGAAAATGATCTACCAGAAAAGGGAACGACCAGAAAATGATCGACCAGAAAAGGGAACGACCAGAAAATGATCGACCAGAAAAGGGAACGACCAGAAAATGATCGACCAGAAAAGGGAACGACCAGAAAATGATCGACCAGAAAAGGGAACGACCAGAAAATGATCGACCAGAAAAGGGAACGACCAGAAAATGATCGACCAGAAAAGGGAACGACCAGAAAATGATGAACAGAAAAGGGAACGACCAGAAAATGATCGACCAGAAAAGGGAACGACCAGAAAATGATCGACCAGAAAAGGGAACGACCAGAAAATGATCGACCAGAAAAGTGAACGACCAGAAAATGATCGACCAGAAAAGTGAACGACCAGAAAATGATCGACCAGAAAAGGGAACGACCAGAAAATGATCGACCAGAAAAAGGAACGACCAGAAAATGATCGACCAGTAAAGGGAACGACCAGAAAATGATCGACCAGAAAAGGGAACGACCAGAAAATGATCGACCAGAAAAGGGAACGACCAGAAAATGATTGACCAGAAAAGGGAACGACCAGAAAATGATCGACCAGAAAAGGGAACGACCAGAAAATGATCGACCAGAAAAGGGAACGACCAGAAAATGATCGACCAGAAAAGGGAACGACCAGAAAATGATCGACCAGAAAAGGGAACAACCAGAAAATGATCGACCAGAAAAGGCAACGACCAGAAAATGATCGACCAGAAAAGGGAACGACCAGATAATGATCGACCAGAAAAGGGAACGACCAGAAAATGATCGACCAGAAAAGGGAACGACCAGAAAATGATCGACCAGAAAATAGAACGACCAGAAAAAATGATCGACCAGAAAAGGGAACGACCAGAAAAAATGATCGACCAGAAAAGGGAACGACCAGAAAATGATCGACCAGAAAAGGGAACAACCAGAAAATGATCGACCAGAAAAGGGAACGACCAGAAAATGATCGACCAGAAAATGATCGACCAGTAAAGGGAACGACCAGAAAATGATCGACCAGAAAAGGGAACGACCAGAAAATGATCACCCAGAAAAGGAAACGATCAGAAAATGATCGACCAGAAAAAGGAACGACCAGAAAATGATCGACCAGAAAAGGGAACGACCAGAAAATGATCGACCAGAAAAGGGAACGACCAGAAAATGATCGACCAGAAAAGGGAACGACCAGAAAATGATCGACCAGAAAAGGGAACGACCAGAAAAGGGAACGACCAGAAAATGATCGACCAGAAAAGGGAACGACCAGAAAAGGGAACGACCAGAAAATGATCGACCAGAAAAGGGAACGACCAGAAAAGGGAACGACCAGAAAATGATCGACCAGAAAAGGGAACGACCAGAAAATAATCGACCAGAAAAGGGAACGACCAGAAAATGATCGACCAGAAAAGGGAACGACCAGAAAATGATCGACCAGAAAAGGGAACGACCAGAAAATGATCGACCAGAAAAGGGAACAACCAGAAAATGATCGACCAGAAAAGGGAACGACCAGAAAATGATCGACCAGAAAAGGGTACGACCAGAAAAAATGATCGACCAGAAAAGGGAACGACCAGAAAAAATGATCGACCAGAAAAGAGAACGACCAGAAAATGATCGACCAGAAAAGGGAACGACCAGAAAATGATCGACCAGAAAAGGGAACGACCAGAAAATGATCGACCGGAAAAGGGAACGACCAGAAAATGATCGACCAGAAAAGGGAACGACCAGAAAATGATCGACCAGAAAAGGAAACGACCAGAAAATGATCGACCAGAAAAGGGAACGACCAGAAAATGATCGACCAGAAAAGGGAACGACCAGAAAATGATCGACCAGAAAAAGGAACGACCAGAAAATGATCGACCAGAAAAGGGAACGACCAGAAAATGATCGACCAGAAAAGGGAACGACCAGAAATTGATCGACCAGAAAAGGGAACGACCAGAAAATGATCGACCAGAAAAGGGAACGACCATAAAATGATCGACCAGAAAAGGGAACGACCAGAAAATGATCGACCAGAAAAGTGAACGACCAGAAAATGATCGACCAGAAAAGTGAACGACCAGAAAATGATCGACCAGAAAAGGGAACGACCAGAAAATGATCGACCAGAAAAGGGAACGACCAGAAAATGATCGACCAGAAAAGGGAACGACCAGAAAATGATCGACCAGAAAAGGGAACGACCAGAAAATGATCGACCAGAAAAGGGAACGACCAGAAAATGATCGACCAGAAAAGGGAACGACCAGAAAATGATCGACCAGAAAAGTGAACGACCAGAAAATGATCGACCAGAAAAGTGAACGACCAGAAAATGATCGACCAGTAAAGGGAACGACCAGAAAATGATCGACCAGAAAAGGGAACGACCAGAAAATGATCGACCAGAAAAGGGAACGACCAGAAAATGATCGACCAGAAAAGGGAACGACCAGAATATGATCGACCAGAAAAGGGAACGACCAGAAAATGATCGACCAGAAAAGGGAACGACCAGAAAATGATCGACCAGAAAATGATCGACCAGAAAAGTGAACGACCAGAAAATGATCGACCAGAAAAGTGAACGACCAGAAAATGTTCGACCAGAAAAGGGAACGACCAGAAAATGATCGACCAGAAAAGGGAACGACCAGAAAAGGGAACGACCAGAAAATGATCGACCAGAAAAGGGAACGACCAGAAAATGATCGACCAGAAAAGGGAACAACCAGAAAATGATCGACCAGAAAATGATCGACCAGAAAAGTGAACGACCAGAAAATGATCGACCAGAAAATTGAACGACCAGAAAATGTTCGACCAGAAAAGGGAACGACCAGAAAATGATCGACCAGAAAAGGGAACGACCAGAAAATGATCGACCAGAAAAGGGAACGACCAGAAAATGATCGACCAGAAAAGGGAACGACCAGAAAATGATCGACCAGAAAAGGGAACGACCAGAAAATGATCGAACAGAAAAGGGAACGACCAGAAAATGATCGACCAGAAAAGGGAACGACCAGAAAATGATCGACCAGAAAAGGGAACGACCAGAAAATGATCGACCAGAAAAGGGAACGACCAGAAAATGATCGGCCAGAAAAGGGAACGACCAGAAAATGATCGACCAGAAAATGATCGACAAGAAAAGGGAACGACCAGAAAATGATCGACCAGAAAAGGGAACGACCAGAAAAGGGAACGACCAGAAAATGATCGACCAGAAAAGGAAACGACCAAAAAATGAGCGACCAGAAAAGGGAACGACCAGAAAATGATCGACCAGAAAAGGGAACGACCAGAAAATGATCGACCAGAAAAGGGAACGACCAGAAAATGATCGACCAGAAAAGTGAACGACCAGAAAATGATCGACCAGAAAAGTGAACGACCAGAAAATGATCGACCAGAAAAGGGAACGACCAGAAAATGATCGACCAGAAAAGGGAACGACCAGAAAATGATCGACCAGAAAAGGGAACGACCAGAAAATGATCGACCAGAAAAGGGAACGACCAGAAAATGATCGACCAGAAAAGGGAACGACCAGAAAATGATCGACCAGAAAAGGGAACGACCAGAAAATGATCGACCAGAAAATGATCGACCAGAAAAGTGAACGACCAGAAAATGATCGACCAGAAAAGTGAACGACCAGAAAATGTTCGACCAGAAAAGGGAACGACCAGAAAAGGGAACGACCAGAAAATGATCGACCAGAAAAGGGAACGACCAGAAAATGATCGACCAGAAAAGGGAACGACCAGAAAATGATCGACCAGAAAAGGGAACGACCAGAAAATGATCGACCAGAAAATGATCGACCAGAAAAGTGAACGACCAGAAAATGATCGACCAGAAAAGTGAACGACCAGAAAATGTTCGACCAGAAAAGGGAACGACCAGAAAATGATCGACCAGAAAAGGGAACGACCAGAAAAGGTAACGACCAGAAAATGATCGACCAGAAAAGGGAACGACCAGAAAATGATCGACCAGAAAAGGGAACAACCAGAAAATGATCGACCAGAAAATGATCGACCAGAAAAGTGAACGACCAGAAAATGATCGACCAGAAAATTGAACGACCAGAAAATGTTCGACCAGAAAAGGGAACGACCAGAAAATGATCGACCAGAAAAGGGAACGACCAGAAAATGATCGACCAGAAAAGGGAACGACCAGAAAATGATCGACCAGAAAAGGGAACGACCAGAAAATGATCGACCAGAAAAGGGAACGACCAGAAAATGATCGAACAGAAAAGGGAACGACCAGAAAATGATCGACCAGAAAAGGGAACGACCAGAAAATGATCGACCAGAAAAGGGAACGACCAGAAAATGATCGACCAGAAAAGGGAACGACCAGAAAATGATCGACCAGAAAAGGGAACGACCAGAAAAAATGATCGACCAGAAAAGGGAACGACCAGAAAAAATGATCGACCAGAAAAGGGAACGACCAGAAAAAATGATCGACCAGAAAAGGGAACGACCAGAAAAAATGATCGACCAGAAAAGGGAACGACCAGAAAAAATGATCGACCAGAAAAGGGAACGACCAGAAAAAATGATCGACCAGAAAAGGGAACGACCAGAAAAAATGATCGACCAGAAAAGGGAACGACCAGAAAAAATGATCGACCAGAAAAGGGAACGACCAGAAAATGATCGACCAGAAAAGGGAACAACCAGAAAATGATCGACCAGAAAAGGGAACAACCAGAAAATGATCGACCAGAAAATGATCGACCAGAAAAGGGAACGACCAGAAAATGATCGACCAGAAAAGGGAACGACCAGAAAATGATCACCCAGAAAAGGAAACGATCAGAAAATGATCGACCAGAAAAAGGAACGACCAGAAAATGATCGACCAGAAAAGGGAACGACCAGAAAATGATCGACCAGAAAGGGGAACGACCAGAAAATGATCGACCAGAAAAGGGAACGACCAGAAAATGATCGACCAGAAAAGGGAACGACCAGAAATTGATCGACCAGAAAAGGGAACGACCAGAAAATGATCGACCAGAAAAGGGAACGACCAGAAAATGATCGACCAGAAAATGATCGACCAGAAAAGTGAACGACCAGAAAATGATCGACCAGAAAAGTGAACGACCAGAAAATGTTCGACCAGAAAAGGGAACGACCAGAAAATGATCGACCAGAAAAGGGAACGACCAGAAAAGGTAACGACCAGAAAATGATCGACCAGAAAAGGGAACGACCAGAAAATGATCGACCAGAAAAGGGAACAACCAGAAAATGATCGACCAGAAAATGATCGACCAGAAAAGTGAACGACCAGAAAATGATCGACCAGAAAATTGAACGACCAGAAAATGTTCGACCAGAAAAGGGAACGACCAGAAAATGATCGACCAGAAAAGGGAACGACCAGAAAATGATCGACCAGAAAAGGGAACGACCAGAAAATGATCGACCAGAAAAGGGAACGACCAGAAAATGATCGACCAGAAAAGGGAACGACCAGAAAATGATCGAACAGAAAAGGGAACGACCAGAAAATGATCGACCAGAAAAGGGAACGACCAGAAAATGATCGACCAGAAAAGGGAACGACCAGAAAATGATCGACCAGAAAAGGGAACGACCAGAAAATGATCGACCAGAAAAGGGAACGACCAGAAAAAATGATCGACCAGAAAAGGGAACGACCAGAAAAAATGATCGACCAGAAAAGGGAACGACCAGAAAAAATGATCGACCAGAAAAGGGAACAACCAGAAAAAATGATCGACCAGAAAAGGGAACGACCAGAAAAAATGATCGACCAGAAAAGGGAACGACCAGAAAAAATGATCGACCAGAAAAGGGAACGACCAGAAAAAATGATCGACCAGAAAAGGGAACGACCAGAAAAAATGATCGACCAGAAAAGGGAACGACCAGAAAATGATCGACCAGAAAAGGGAACGACCAGAAAATGATCGACCAGAAAATGATCGACCAGAAAAGGGAACGACCAGAAAATGATCGACCAGAAAAGGGAACGACCAGAAAATGATCACCCAGAAAAGGAAACGATCAGAAAATGATCGACCAGAAAAAGGAACGACCAGAAAATGATCGACCAGAAAAGGGAACGACCAGAAAATGATCGACCAGAAAAGGGAACGACCAGAAAATGATCGACCAGAAAAGGGAACGACCAGAAAATGATCGACCAGAAAAGGGAACGACCAGAAAAGGGAACGACCAGAAAATGATCGACCAGAAAAGGGAACGACCAGAAAATGATCGACCAGAAAAGGGAACGACCAGAAAAGGGAACGACCAGAAAATGATCGACCAGAAAAGGGAACGACCAGAAAATAATCGACCAGAAAAGGGAACGACCAGAAAATGATCGACCAGAAAAGGGAACGACCAGAAAATGATCGACCAGAAAAGGGAACGACCAGAAAATGATCGACCAGAAAAGGGAACAACCAGAAAATGATCGACCAGAAAAGGGAACGACCAGAAAATGATCGACCAGAAAAGGGAACGACCAGAAATTGATCGACCAGAAAAGGGAACGACCAGAAAATGATCGACCAGAAAAGGGAACGACCATAAAATGATCGACCAGAAAAGGGAACGACCAGAAAATGATCGACCAGAAAAGGGAACGACCAGAAAATGATCGACCAGAAAAGGGAACGACCAGAAAATGATCGACCAGAAAAGGGAACGACCAGAAAATGATCGACCAGAAAATGATCGACCAGAAAAGTGAACGACCAGAAAATGATCGACCAGAAAAGTGAACGACCAGAAAATGTTCGACCAGAAAAGGGAACGACCAGAAAATGATCGACCAGAAAAGGGAACGACCAGAAAAGGTAACGACCAGAAAATGATCGACCAGAAAAGGGAACGACCAGAAAATGATCGACCAGAAAAGGGAACAACCAGAAAATGATCGACCAGAAAATGATCGACCAGAAAAGTGAACGACCAGAAAATGATCGACCAGAAAATTGAACGACCAGAAAATGTTCGACCAGAAAAGGGAACGACCAGAAAATGATCGACCAGAAAAGGGAACGACCAGAAAATGATCGACCAGAAAAGGGAACGACCAGAAAATGATCGACCAGAAAAGGGAACGACTAGAAAATGATCGACCAGAAAAGGGAACGACCAGAAAATGATCGAACAGAAAAGGGAACGACCAGAAAATGATCGACCAGAAAAGGGAACGACCAGAAAATGATCGACCAGAAAAGGGAACGACCAGAAAATGATCGACCAGAAAAGGGAACGACCAGAAAATGATCGACCAGAAAAGGGAACGACCAGAAAAAATGATCGACCAGAAAAGGGAACGACCAGAAAAAATGATCGACCAGAAAAGGGAACGACCAGAAAAAATGATCGACCAGAAAAGGGAACAACCAGAAAAAATGATCGACCAGAAAAGGGAACGACCAGAAAAAATGATCGACCAGAAAAGGGAACGACCAGAAAAAATGATCGACCAGAAAAGGGAACGACCAGAAAAAATGATCGACCAGAAAAGGGAACGACCAGAAAAAATGATCGACCAGAAAAGGGAACGACCAGAAAATGATCGACCAGAAAAGGGAACGACCAGAAAATGATCGACCAGAAAATGATCGACCAGAAAAGGGAACGACCAGAAAATGATCGACCAGAAAAGGGAACGACCAGAAAATGATCACCCAGAAAAGGAAACGATCAGAAAATGATCGACCAGAAAAAGGAACGACCAGAAAATGATCGACCAGAAAAGGGAACGACCAGAAAATGATCGACCAGAAAAGGGAACGACCAGAAAATGATCGACCAGAAAAGGGAACGACCAGAAAATGATCGACCAGAAAAGGGAACGACCAGAAAAGGGAACGACCAGAAAATGATCGACCAGAAAAGGGAACGACCAGAAAAGGGAACGACCAGAAAATGATCGACCAGAAAAGGGAACGACCAGAAAATGATCGACCAGAAAAGGGAACGACCAGAAAATAATCGACCAGAAAAGGGAACGACCAGAAAATGATCGACCAGAAAAGGGAACGACCAGAAAATGATCGACCAGAAAAGGGAACGACCAGAAAATGATCGACCAGAAAAGGGAACAACCAGAAAATGATCGACCAGAAAAGGGAACGACCAGAAAATGATCGACCAGAAAAGGGTACGACCAGAAAAAATGATCGACCAGAAAAGGGAACGACCAGAAAAAATGATCGACCAGAAAAGAGAACGACCAGAAAATGATCGACCAGAAAATGATCGACCAGAAAAGGGAACGACCAGAAAATGATCGACCAGAAAAGGGAACGACCAGAAAATGATCGACCAGAAAAGGGAACGACCAGAAAATGATCGACCAGAAAAGGGAACGACCAGAAAATGATCGACCAGAAAAGGAAACGACCAGAAAATGATCGACCAGAAAAGGGAACGACCAGAAAATGATCGACCAGAAAAGGGAACGACCAGAAAATGATCGACCAGAAAAGGGAACGACCAGAAAATGATCGACCAGAAAAGGGAACGACCAGAAAATGATCGACCAGAATAGGGAACGACCAGAAATTGATCGACCAGAAAAGGGAACGACCAGAAAATGATCGACCAGAAAAGGGAACGACCATAAAATGATCGACCAGAAAAGGGAACGACCAGAAAATGATCGACCAGAAAAGTGAACGACCAGAAAATGATCGACCAGAAAAGTGAACGACCAGAAAATGATCGACCAGAAAAGGGAACGACCAGAAAATGATCGACCAGAAAAGGGAACGACCAGAAAATGATCGACCAAAAAAGGGAACGACCAGAAAATGATCGACCAGAAAAGGGAACGACCAGAAAATGATCGACCAGAAAAGGGAACGACCAGAAAATGATCGACCAGAAAAGGGAACGACCAGAAAATGATCGACCAGAAAAGTGAACGACCAGAAAATGATCGACCAGAAAAGTGAACGACCAGAAAATGATCGACCAGAAAAGGGAACGACCAGAAAATGATCGACCAGAAAAGGGAACGACCAGAAAATGATCGACCAGAAAAGGGAACGACCAGAAAATGATCGACCAGAAAAGGGAACGACCAGAATATGATCGACCAGAAAAGGGAACGACCAGAAAATGATCGACCAGAAAAGGGAACGACCAGAAAATGATCGACCAGAAAATGATCGACCAGAAAAGTGAACGACCAGAAAATGATCGACCAGAAAAGTGAACGACCAGAAAATGTTCGACCAGAAAAGGGAACGACCAGAAAATGATCGACCAGAAAAGGGAACGACCAGAAAAGGGAACGACCAGAAAATGATCGACCAGAAAAGGGAACGACCAGAAAATGATCGACCAGAAAAGGGAACAACCAGAAAATGATCGACCAGAAAATGATCGACCAGAAAAGTGAACGACCAGAAAATGATCGACCAGAAAATTGAACGACCAGAAAATGTTCGACCAGAAAAGGGAACGACCAGAAAATGATCGACCAGAAAAGGGAACGACCAGAAAATGATCGACCAGAAAAGGGAACGACCAGAAAATGATCGACCAGAAAAGGGAACGACCAGAAAATGATCGACCAGAAAAAGGAACGACCAGAAAATGATCGAACAGAAAAGGGAACGACCAGAAAATGATCGACCAGAAAAGGGAACGACCAGAAAATGATCGACCAGAAAAGGAAACGACCAGAAAATGAGCGACCAGAAAAGGGAACGACCAGAAAATGATCGACCAGAAAAGGGAACGACCAGAAAATGATCGACCAGAAAAGGGAACGACCAGAAAATGATCGACCAGAAAAGTGAACGACCAGAAAATGATCGACCAGAAAAGTGAACGACCAGAAAATGATCGACCAGAAAAGGGAACGACCAGAAAATGATCGACCAGAAAAGGGAACGACCAGAAAATGATCGACCAGAAAAGGGAACGACCAGAAAATGATCGACCAGAAAAGGGAACGACCAGAAAATGATCGACCAGAAAAGGGAACGACCAGAAAATGATCGACCAGAAAAGGGAACGACCAGAAAATGATCGACCAGAAAATGATCGACCAGAAAAGTGAACGACCAGAAAATGATCGACCAGAAAAGTGAACGACCAGAAAATGTTCGACCAGAAAAGGGAACGACCAGAAAATGATCGACCAGAAAAGGGAACGACCAGAAAAGGGAACGACCAGAAAATGATCGACCAGAAAAGGGAACGACCAGAAAATGATCGACCAGAAAAGGGAACAACCAGAAAATGATCGACCAGAAAATGATCGACCAGAAAAGTGAACGACCAGAAAATGATCGACCAGAAAATTGAACGACCAGAAAATGTTCGACCAGAAAAGGGAACGACCAGAAAATGATCGACCAGAAAAGGGAACGACCAGAAAATGATCGACCAGAAAAGGGAACGACCAGAAAATGATCGACCAGAAAAGGGAACGACCAGAAAATGATCGACCAGAAAAGGGAACGACCAGAAAATGATCGACCAGAAAATGATCGACCAGAAAAGTGAACGACCAGAAAATGATCGACCAGAAAAGTGAACGACCAGAAAATGTTCGACCAGAAAAGGGAACGACCAGAAAATGATCGACCAGAAAAGGGAACGACCAGAAAAGGTAACGACCAGAAAATGATCGACCAGAAAAGGGAACGACCAGAAAATGATCGACCAGAAAAGGGAACAACCAGAAAATGATCGACCAGAAAATGATCGACCAGAAAAGTGAACGACCAGAAAATGATCGACCAGAAAATTGAACGACCAGAAAATGTTCGACCAGAAAAGGGAACGACCAGAAAATGATCGACCAGAAAAGGGAACGACCAGAAAATGATCGACCAGAAAAGGGAACGACCAGAAAATGATCGACCAGAAAAGGGAACGACCAGAAAATGATCGACCAGAAAAGGGAACGACCAGAAAATGATCGAACAGAAAAGGGAACGACCAGAAAATGATCGACCAGAAAAGGGAACGACCAGAAAATGATCGACCAGAAAAGGGAACGACCAGAAAATGATCGACCAGAAAAGGGAACGACCAGAAAATGATCGACCAGAAAAGGGAACGACCAGAAAATGATCGACCAGAAAATGATCGACCAGAAAAGGGAACGACCAGAAAATGATCGACCAGAAAAGGGAACGACCAGAAAAGGGAACGACCAGAAAATGATCGACCAGAAAAGGGAACGACCAGAAAATGATCGACCAGAAAATGATCGACCAGAAAAGGGAACGACCAGAAAATGATCGACCAAAAAAGGGAACGACCAGAAAATGATCGACCAGAAAAGGGAACGACCAGAAAATGATCGACCAGAAAAGGGAACGACCAGAAAATGATCGACCAGAAAAGGGAACGACCAGAAAATGATCGACCAGAAAATGATTGACCAGAAAAGGGAACGACCAGAAAATGATCGACCAGAAAAGGGAACGACCAGAAAATGATCACCCAGAAAAGGGAACGACCAGAAAATGATCGACCAGAAAAGGGAACGACCAGAAAATGATCGACCAGAAAAGGGAACGACCAGAAAAGGGAACGACCAGAAAATGATCGACCAGAAAAGGGAACGACCAGAAAATGATCGACCAGAAAAGGGAACGACAAGAAAATGATCGACCAGAAAAGGGAACGACCAGAAATGGATCGACCAGAAAAGGGAACGACCAGAAAATGATCGACCAGAAAAGGGAACGACCAGAAAATGATCGACCAGAAAAGGGAACGACCAGAAAATGATCGACCAGAAAAGGGAACGACCAGAAAAGGGAACGACCAGAAAATGATCGACCAGAAAAGGGAGCGACCAGAAAATGATCGACCAGAAAAGGGAACGACCAGAAAATGATCGACCAGAAAAGGGAACGACCAGAAAATGATCGACCAGAAAAGGGAACGACCAGAAAATGATCGACCAGAAAAGGGAACGACCAGAAAATGATCGACCAGAAAAGGGAACGACCAGAAAATGATCGACCAGAAAAAGATCGACCAGAAAAGGGAACGACCAGAAAATGATCGACCAGAAAAGGGAACGACCAGAAAATAATCGACCAGAAAAGGGAACGACCAGAAAATGATCGACCAGAAAAGGGAACGACCAGAAAATGATCGACCAGAAAAGGGAACGACCAGAAAAGGGAACGACCAGAAAATGATCGACCAGAAAAGGGAACGACCAGAAAATGATCGACCAGAAAAGGGAACGACCAGAAAAAATGATCGACCAGAAAAGGGAACGACCAGAAAAAATGATCGACCAGAAAAGGGAACGACCAGAAAATGATCGACCAGAAAAGGGAACGACCAGAAAATGATCGACCAGAAAAGGGAACGACCAGAAAATGATCGACCAGAAAAGGGAACGACCAGAAAATGATCGACCAGAAAATGATCGACCAGAAAAGGGAACGACCAGAAAATGATCGACCAGAAAAGGGAACGACCAGAAAATAATCGACCAGAAAAGGGAACGACCAGAAAATGATCGACCAGAAAAGGGAACGACCAGAAAATGATCGACCAGAAAAGGGAACGACCAAAAATGATCGACCAGAAAAGGGAACGACCAGAAAAAGGAACGACCAGAAAAAATGATCGACCAGAAAAGGGAACGACCAGAAAAAATGATCGACCAGAAAAGGGAACGACCAGAAAATGATCGACCAGAAAAGGGAACGACCAGAAAATGATCGACCAGAAAAGGGAACGACAAGAAAATGATCGACCAGAAAAGGGAACGACCAGAAATGGATCGACCAGAAAAGGGAACGACCAGAAAATGATCGACCAGAAAAGGGAACGACCAGAAAATGATCGACCAGAAAAGGGAACGACCAGAAAATGATCGACCAGAAAAGGGAACGACCAGAAAAGGGAACGACCAGAAAATGATCGACCAGAAAAGGGAGCGACCAGAAAATGATCGACCAGAAAAGGGAACGACCAGAAAATGATCGACCAGAAAAGGGAACGACCAGAAAATGATCGACCAGAAAAGGGAACGACCAGAAAATGATCGACCAGAAAAGGGAACGACCAGAAAATGATCGACCAGAAAATGATCGACCAGAAAATGATCGACCAGAAAATGATCGACCAGAAAAGGGAACGACCAGAAAATGATCGACCAGAAAAGGGAACGACCAGAAAATAATCGACCAGAAAAGGGAACGACCAGAAAATGATCGACCAGAAAAGGGAACGACCAGAAAATGATCGACCAGAAAAGGGAACGACCAAAAATGATCGACCAGAAAAGGGAACGACCAGAAAAAGGAACGACCAGAAAAAATGATCGACCAGAAAAGGGAACGACCAGAAAAAATGATCGACCAGAAAAGGGAACGACCAGAAAAAATGATCGACCAGAAAAGGGAACGACCAGAAAAAATGATCGACCAGAAAAGGGAACGACCAGAAAATGATCGACCAGAAAAGGGAACGACCAGAAAATGATCGACCAGAAAAGGGAACGACCAGAAAATGATCGACCAGAAAAGGGAACGACCAAAAAATGATCGACCAGAAAAGGGAACGACAAGAAAATGATCGACCAGAAAAAGGAACGACCAGAAAAGGGAACGACCAGAAAATGATCGACCAGAAAAGGGAACGACCAGAAAATGATCGACCAGAAAAGGGAACGACCAGAAAAAATGATCGACCAGAAAAGGGAACGACCAGAAAAAATGATCGACCAGAAAAGGGAACGACCAGAAAATGATCGACCAGAAAAGGGAACGACCAGAAAATGATCGACTAGAAAAGGGAACGACCAGAAAATGATCGACCAGAAAATGATCGACCAGAAAAGGGAACGACCGGAAAATGATCGACCAGAAAAGGGAACGACCAGAAAATGATCACCCAGAAAAGGAAACGATCAGAAAATGATCGACCAGAAAAGGGAACGACCAGAAAATGATCGACCAGAAAATGATCGACCAGAAAAGGGAACGACCAGAAAATGATCGACCAGAAAAGGGAACGACCAGAAAATGATCGACCAGAAAAGGGAACGACCAGAAAATGATCGACCAGAAAAGGGAACGACCAGAAAATAATCGACCAGAAAAGGGAACGACCAGAAAATGATCGACCAGAAAAGGGAACGACCAGAAAATGATCGACCAGAAAAGGGAACGACCAGAAAATGATCGACCAGAAAAGGGAACGACCAGAAAATGATCGACCAGAAAAGGGAACGACCAGAAAATGATCGACCAGAAAAGGGAACGACCAGAAAATGATCGACCAGAAAAGGGAACGACCAGAAAATGATCGACCAGAAAAGGGAACGACCAGAAAATGAACGACCAGAAAAGGGAACGACCAGAAAAAATGATCGAACAGAAAAGGGAACGACCAGAAAAAATGATCGACCAGAAAAGGGAACGACCAGAAAATGATCGACCAGAAAAGGGAACGACCAGAAAATGATCGACCAGAAAAGGGAACGACCAGAAAATGATCGACCAGAAAATGATCGACCAGAAAAGGGAACGACCAGAAAATGATCGACCAGAAAAGGGAACGACCAGAAAATGATCACCCAGAAAAGGAAACGATCAGAAAATGATCGACCAGAAAAAGGAACGACCAGAAAATGATCGACCAGAAAAGGGAACGACCAGAAAATGATCGACCAGAAAAGGGAACGACCAGAAAATGATCGACCAGAAAAGGGAACGACCAGAAAATGATCGACCAGAAAAGGGAACGACCAGAAAAGGGAACGACCAGAAAATGATCGACCAGAAAAGGGAACGACCAGAAAAGGGAACGACCAGAAAATGATCGACCAGAAAAGGGAACGACCAGAAAATAATCGACCAGAAAAGGGAACGACCAGAAAATGATCGACCAGAAAAGGGAACGACCAGAAAATGATCGACCAGAAAAGGGAACGACCAGAAAATGATCGACCAGAAAAGGGAACGACCAGAAAATGATCGACCAGAAAAGGGAACGACCAGAAAATGATCGACCAGAAAAGGGAACGACCAGAAAAAATGATCGACCAGAAAAGGGAACGACCAGAAAAAATGATCGACCAGAAAAGGGAACGACCAGAAAATGATCGACCAGAAAATGATCGACCAGAAAAGGGAACGACCAGAAAATGATCGACCAGAAAAGGGAACGACCAGAAAATGATCGACCAGAAAAGGGAACGACCAGAAAATGATCGACCAGAAAAGGGAACGACCAGGAAATGATCGACCAGAAAAGGAAACGACCAGAAAATGATCGACCAGAAAAGGGAACGACCATAAAATGATCGACCAGAAAAGGGAACGACCAGAAAATGATCGACCAGAAAAGGGAACGACCAGAAAATGATCGACCAGAAAAGGGAACGACCAGAAAATGATCGACCAGAAAAGGGAACGACCAGAAATTGATCGACCAGAAAAGGGAACGACCAGAAAATGATCGACCAGAAAAGGGAACGACCATAAAATGATCGACCAGAAAAGGGAACGACCAGAAAATGATCGACCAGAAAAGTGAACGACCAGAAAATGATCGACCAGAAAAGTGAACGACCAGAAAATGATCGACCAGAAAAGGGAACGACCAGAAAATGATCGACCAGAAAAGGGAACGACCAGAAAATGATCGACCAGAAAAGGGAACGACCAGAAAATGATCGACCAGAAAAGGGAACGACCAGAAAACGATCGACCAGAAAAGGGAACGACCAGAAAATGATCGACCAGAAAAGGGAACGACCAGAAAATGATCGACCAGAAAAGTGAACGATCAGAAAATGATCGACCAGAAAAGTGAACGACCAGAAAATGATCGACCAGAAAAGGGAACGACCAGAAAATGATCGACCAGAAAAGGGAACGACCAGAAAATGATCGACCAGAAAAGGGAACGACCAGAAAATGATCGACCAGAAAAGGGAACGACCAGAAAATGATCGACCAGAAAAGGGAACGACCAGAAAATGATCGACCAGAAAAGGGAACGACCAGAAAATGATCGACCAGAAAATGATCGACCAGAAAAGTGAACGACCAGAAAATGATCGACCAGAAAAGTGAACGACCAGAAAATGTTCGACCAGAAAAGGGAACGACCAGAAAATGATCGACCAGAAAAGGGAACGACCAGAAAAGGGAACGACCAGAAAATGATCGACCAGAAAAGGGAACGACCAGAAAATGATCGACCAGAAAAGGGAACAACCAGAAAATGATCGACCAGAAAATGATCGACCAGAAAAGTGAACGACCAGAAAATGATCGACCAGAAAATTGAACGACCAGAAAATGTTCGACCAGAAAAGGGAACGACCAGAAAATGATCGACCAGAAAAGGGAACGACCAGAAAATGATCGACCAGAAAAGGGAACGACCAGAAAATGATCGACTAGAAAAGGGAACGACCAGAAAATGATCGACCAGAAAAGGGAACGACCAGAAAATGATCGAACAGAAAAGGGAACGACCAGAAAATGATCGACCAGAAAAGGGAACGACCAGAAAATGATCGACCAGAAAAGGGAACGACCAGAAAATGATCGACCAGAAAAGGGAACGACCAGAAAATGATCGACCAGAAAAGGGAACGACCAGAAAATGATCGACCAGAAAATGATCGACCAGAAAATGATCGACCAGAAAATGATCGACCAGAAAAGGGAACGACCAGAAAATGATCGACCAGAAAAGGGAACGACCAGAAAAAGGAACGACCAGAAAATGATCGACCAGAAAAGGAAACGACCAGAAAATGAGCGACCAGAAAAGGGAACGACCAGAAAATGATCGACCAGAAAAGGGAACGACCAGAAAATGATCGACCAGAAAAGGGAACGACCAGAAAATGATCAACCAGAAAAGTGAACGACTAGAAAATGATCGACCAGAAAAGTGAACGACCAGAAAATGATCGACCAGAAAAGGGAACGACCAGAAAATGATCGACCAGAAAAGGGAACGACCAGAAAATGATCGACCAGAAAAGGGAACGACCAGAAAATGATCGACCAGAAAAGGGAACGACCAGAAAATGATCGACCAGAAAAGGGAACGACCAGAAAATGATCGACCAGAAAAGGGAACGACCAGAAAATGATCGACCAGAAAAGGGAACGACCAGAAAAGGGAACGACCAGAAAATGATCGACCAGAAAAGGGAGCGACAAGAAAATGATCGACCAGAAAAGGGAACGACCAGAAAATGATCGACCAGAAAAGGGAACGACCAGAAAATGATCGACCAGAAAAGGGAACGACCAGAAAATGATCGACCAGAAAAGGGAACGACCAGAAAATGATCGACCAGAAAATGATCGACCAGAAAAGGGAACGACCAGAAAATGATCGACCAGAAAAGGGAACGACCAGAAAATAATCGACCAGAAAAGGGAACGACCAGAAAATGATCGACCAGAAAAGGGAACGACCAGAAAATGATCGACCAGAAAAGGGAACGACCAAAAATGATCGACCAGAAAAGGGAACGACCAGAAAAAGGAACGACCAGAAAAAATGATCGACCAGAAAAGGGAACGACCAGAAAATGATCGACCAGAAAAGGGAACGACAAGAAAATGATCGACCAGAAAAGGGAACGACCAGAAAAGGGAACGACCAGAAAATGATCGACCAGAAAAGGGAACGACCAGAAAATGATCGACCAGAAAAGGGAACGACCAGAAAATGATCACCCAGAAAAGGAAACGATCAGAAAATGATCGACTAGAAAAGGGAACGACCAGAAAATGATCGACCAGAAAAGGGAACGACCAGAAAATGATCGACCAGAAAAGGGAACGACCAGAAAATGATCGACCAGAAAAGGGAACGACCAGAAAATGATCGACCAGAAAAGGGAACGACCAGAAAATGATCGACCAGAAAAGGGAACGACCAGAAAATAATCGACCAGAAAAGGGAACGACCAGAAAATGATCGACCAGAAAAGGGAACGACCAGAAAATGATCGACCAGAAAAGGGAACGACCAGAAAATGATCGACCAGAAAAGGGAACGACCAGAAAATGATCGACCAGAAAAGGGAACGACCAGAAAATGATCGACCAGAAAAGGGAACGACCAGAAAAAATGATCGACCAGAAAAGGGAACGACCAGAAAAAATGATCGACCAGAAAAGGGAACGACCAGAAAATGATCGACCAGAAAATGATCGACCAGAAAAGGGAACGACCAGAAAATGATCGACCAGAAAAGGGAACGACCAGAAAATGATCGACCAGAAAAGGGAACGACCAGAAAATGATCGACCAGAAAAGGGAACGACCAGAAAATGATCGACCAGAAAAGGAAACGACCAGAAAATGATCGACCAGAAAAGGGAACGACCAGAAAATGATCGACCAGAAAAGGGAACGACCAGAAAATGATCGACCAGAAAAGGGAACGACCAGAAAATGATCGACCAGAAAAGGGAACGACCAGAAAATGATCGACCAGAAAAGGGAACGACCAGAAATTGATCGACCAGAAAAGGGAACGACCAGAAAATGATCGACCAGAAAAGGGAACGACCATAAAATGATCGACCAGAAAAGGGAACGACCAGAAAATGATCGACCAGAAAAGTGAACGAACAGAAAATGATCGACCAGAAAAGTGAACGACCAGAAAATGATCGACCAGAAAAGGAAACGACCAGAAAATGATCGACCAGAAAAGGGAACGACCAGAAAATGATCGACCAGAAAAGGGAACGACCAGAAAATGATCGACCAGAAAAGGGAACGACCAGAAAATGATCGACCAGAAAAGGGAACGACCAGAAAATGATCGACCAGAAAAGGGAACGACCAGAAAATGATCGACCAGAAAAGGGAACGACCAGAAAATGATCGACCAGAAAAGGGAACGACCAGAAAATGATCGACCAGAAAAGGGAACGACCAGAAAATGATCGACCAGAAAAGGGAACGACCAGAAAATGATCGACCAGAAAAGTGAACGACCAGAAAATGATCGACCAGAAAAGTGAACGACCAGAAAATGTTCGACCAGAAAAGGGAACGACCAGAAAATAATCGACCAGAAAAGGGAACGACCAGAAAAGGGAACGACCAGAAAATGATCGACCAGAAAAGGGAACGACCAGAAAAGGGAACAACCAGAAAATGATCGACCAGAAAAGTGAACGACCAGAAAATGATCGACCAGAAAATTGAACGACCAGAAAATGTTCGACCAGAAAAGGGAACGACCAGAAAATGATCGACCAGAAAAGGGAACGACCAGAAAATGATCGACCAGAAAAGGGAACGACCAGAAAATGATCGACTAGAAAAGGGAACGACCAGAAAATGATCGACCAGAAAAGGGAACGACCAGAAAATGATCGAACAGAAAAGGGAACGACCAGAAAAGGGAACGACCAGAAAATGATCGACCAGAAAAGGGAACGACCAGAAAATGATCGACCAGAAAAGGGAACGACCAGAAAATGATCGACCAGAAAAGGGAACGACCAGAAAATGATCGACCAGAAAATGATCGACCAGAAAATGATCGACCAGAAAAGGGAACGACCAGAAAATGATCGACCAGAAAAGGGAACGACCAGAAAAGGGAACGACCAGAAAATGATCGACCAGAAAAGGAAACGACCAGAAAATGAGCGACCAGAAAAGGGAACGACCAGAAAATGATCGACCAGAAAAGGGAACGACCAGAAAATGATCGACCAGAAAAGGGAACGACCAGAAAATGATCAACCAGAAAAGTGAACGACTAGAAAATGATCGACCAGAAAAGTGAACGACCAGAAAATGATCGACCAGAAAAGGGAACGACCAGAAAATGATCGACCAGAAAAGGGAACGACCAGAAAATGATCGACCAGAAAAGGGAACGACCAGAAAATGATCGACCAGAAAAGGGAACGACCAGAAAATGATCGACCAGAAAAGGGAACGACCAGAAAATGATCGACCAGAAAAGGGAACGACCAGAAAATGATCGACCAGAAAATGATCGACCAGAAAAGTGAACGACCAGAAAATGATCGACCAGAAAAGTGAACGACCAGAAAATGTTCGACCAGAAAAGGGAACGACCAGAAAATGATCGACCAGAAAAGGGAACGACCAGAAAAGGGAACGACCAGAAAATGATCGACCAGAAAAGGGAACGACCAGAAAATAATCGACCAGAAAAGGGAACAACCAGAAAATGATCGACCAGAAAATGATCGACCAGAAAAGTGAACGACCAGAAAATGATCGACCAAAAAATTGAACGACCAGAAAATGTTCGACCAGAAAAGGGAACGACCAGAAAATGATCGACCAGAAAAGGGAACGACCAGAAAATGATCGACCAGAAAAGGGAACGACCAGAAAATGATCGACCAGAAAAGGGAACGACCAGAAAATGATCGACCAGAAAAGGGAACGACCAGAAAATGATCGACCAGAAAAGTGAACGACCAGAAAATGATCGACCAGAAAAGTGAACGACCAGAAAATGTTCGACCAGAAAAGGGAACGACCAGAAAATGATCGACCAGAAAAGGGAACGACCAGAAAAGGGAACGACCAGAAAATGATCGACCAGAAAAGGGAACGACCAGAAAATGATCGACCAGAAAAGGGAACAACCAGAAAATGATCGACCAGAAAATGATCGACCAGAAAAGTGAACGACCAGAAAATGATCGACCAGAAAATTGAAAGACCAGAAAATGTTCGACCAGAAAAGGGAACGACCAGAAAATGATCGACCAGAAAAGGGAACGACCAGAAAATGATCGACCAGAAAAGGGATCGACCAGAAAATGATCGACCAGAAAAGGGAACGACCAGAAAATGATCGACCAGAAAAGGGAACGACCAGAAAATGATCGAACAGAAAAGGGAACGACCAGAAAATGATCGACCAGAAAAGGGAACGACCAGAAAATGATCGACCAGAAAAGGGAACGACCAGAAAATGATCGACCAGAAAAGGGAACGACCAGAAAATGATCGACCAGAAAATGATCGACCAGAAAAGGGAACGACCAGAAAATGATCGACCAGAAAAGGGAACGACCAGAAAAGGGAACGACCAGAAAATGATCGACCAGAAAAGGAAACGACCAGAAAATGAGCGACCAGAAAAGGGAACGACCAGAAAATGATCGACCAGAAAAGGGAACGACCAGAAAATGATCGACCAGAAAAGGGAACGATCAGAAAATGATCGACCAGAAAAGTGAACGACCAGAAAATGATCGACCAGAAAAGTGAACGACCAGAAAATGATCGACCAGAAAAGGGAACGACCAGAAAATGATCGACCAGAAAAGGGAACGACCAGAAAATGATCGACCAGAAAAGGGAACGACCAGAAAATGATCGACCAGAAAAGGGAACGACCAGAAAATGATCGACCAGAAAAGGGAACGACCAGAAAATGATCGACCAGAAAAGGGAACGACCAGAAAATGATCGACCAGAAAATGATCGACCAGAAAAGTGAACGACCAGAAAATGATCGACCAGAAAAGTGAACGACCAGAAAAGGGAACGACCAGAAAAGGGAACGACCAGAAAATGATCGACCAGAAAAGGGAACGACCAGAAAAGGGAACGACCAGAAAATGATCGACCAGAAAAGGGAACGACCAGAAAATGATCGACCAGAAAAGGGAACAACCAGAAAATGATCGACCAGAAAATGATCGACCAGAAAAGTGAACGACCAGAAAATGATCGACCAGAAAATTGAACGACCAGAAAATGTTCGACCAGAAAAGGGAACGACCAGAAAATGATCGACCAGAAAAGGGAACGACCAGAAAATGATCGACCAGAAAAGGGAACGACCAGAAAATGATCGACCAGAAAAGGGAACGACCAGAAAATGATCGACCAGAAAAGGGAACGACCAGAAAATGATCGAACAGAAAAGGGAACGACCAGAAAATGATCGACCAGAAAAGGGAACGACCAGAAAATGATCGACCAGAAAAGGGAACGACCAGAAAATGATCGACCAGAAAAGGGAACGACCAGAAAATGATCGACCAGAAAAGGGAACGACCAGAAAATGATCGACCAGAAAATGATCGACCAGAAAAGGGAACGACCAGAAAATGATCGACCAGAAAAGGGAACGACCAGAAAAGGGAACGACCAGAAAATGATCGACCAGAAAAGGAAACGACCAGAAAATGAGCGACCAGAAAAGGGAACGACCAGAAAAGGGAACGACCAGAAAATGATCGACCAGAAAAGGGAACGACCAGAAAATGATCGACCAGAAAAGGGTACGACCAGAAAATGATCGACCAGAAAATGATCGACCAGAAAAGGGAACGACCAGAAAATGATCGACCAGAAAAGGGAACGACCAGAAAATGATCGACCAGAAAAGGGAACGACCAGAAAATGATCGACCAGAAAAGGGAACGACCAGAAAATGATCGACCAGAAAAGGGAACGACCAGAAAAAATGATCGACCAGAAAAGGGAACGACCAGAAAAAATGATCGACCAGAAAAGGGAACGACCAGAAAAAATGATCGACCAGAAAAGGGAACAACCAGAAAAAATGATCGACCAGAAAAGGGAACGACCAGAAAAAATGATCGACCAGAAAAGGGAACGACCAGAAAAAATGATCGACCAGAAAAGGGAACGACCAGAAAAAATGATCGACCAGAAAAGGGAACGACCAGAAAAAATGATCGACCAGAAAAGGGAACGACCAGAAAATGATCGACCAGAAAAGGGAACGACCAGAAAATGATCGACCAGAAAATGATCGACCAGAAAAGGGAACGACCAGAAAATGATCGACCAGAAAAGGGAACGACCAGAAAATGATCACCCAGAAAAGGAAACGATCAGAAAATGATCGACCAGAAAAAGGAACGACCAGAAAATGATCGACCAGAAAAGGGAACGACCAGAAAATGATCGACCAGAAAAGGGAACGACCAGAAAATGATCGACCAGAAAAGGGAACGACCAGAAAATGATCGACCAGAAAAGGGAACGACCAGAAAAGGGAACGACCAGAAAATGATCGACCAGAAAAGGGAACGACCAGAAAAGGGAACGACCAGAAAATGATCGACCAGAAAAGGGAACGACCAGAAAATGATCGACCAGAAAAGGGAACGACCAGAAAATAATCGACCAGAAAAGGGAACGACCAGAAAATGATCGACCAGAAAAGGGAACGACCAGAAAATGATCGACCAGAAAAGGGAACGACCAGAAAATGATCGACCAGAAAAGGGAACAACCAGAAAATGATCGACCAGAAAAGGGAACGACCAGAAAATGATCGACCAGAAAAGGGTACGACCAGAAAAAATGATCGACCAGAAAAGGGAACGACCAGAAAAAATGATCGACCAGAAAAGAGAACGACCAGAAAATGATCGACCAGAAAATGATCGACCAGAAAAGGGAACGACCAGAAAATGATCGACCAGAAAAGGGAACGACCAGAAAATGATCGACCAGAAAAGGGAACGACCAGAAAATGATCGACCAGAAAAGGGAACGACCAGAAAATGATCGACCAGAAAAGGAAACGACCAGAAAATGATCGACCAGAAAAGGGAACGACCAGAAAATGATCGACCAGAAAAGGGAACGACCAGAAAATGATCGACCAGAAAAGGGAACGACCAGAAAATGATCGACCAGAAAAGGGAACGACCAGAAAATGATCGACCAGAATAGGGAACGACCAGAAATTGATCGACCAGAAAAGGGAACGACCAGAAAATGATCGACCAGAAAAGGGAACGACCATAAAATGATCGACCAGAAAAGGGAACGACCAGAAAATGATCGACCAGAAAAGTGAACGACCAGAAAATGATCGACCAGAAAAGTGAACGACCAGAAAATGATCGACCAGAAAAGGGAACGACCAGAAAATGATCGACCAGAAAAGGGAACGACCAGAAAATGATCGACCAGAAAAGTGAACGACCAGAAAATGATCGACCAGAAAAGTGAACGACCAGAAAATGATCGACCAGAAAAGGGAACGACCAGAAAATGATCGACCAGAAAAGGGAACGACCAGAAAATGATCGACCAGAAAAGGGAACGACCAGAAAATGATCGACCAGAAAAGGGAACGACCAGAATATGATCGACCAGAAAAGGGAACGACCAGAAAATGATCGACCAGAAAAGGGAACGACCAGAAAATGATCGACCAGAAAATGATCGACCAGAAAAGTGAACGACCAGAAAATGATCGACCAGAAAAGTGAACGACCAGAAAATGTTCGACCAGAAAAGGGAACGACCAGAAAATGATCGACCAGAAAAGGGAACGACCAGAAAAGGGAACGACCAGAAAATGATCGACCAGAAAAGGGAACGACCAGAAAATGATCGACCAGAAAAGGGAACAACCAGAAAATGATCGACCAGAAAATGATCGACCAGAAAAGTGAACGACCAGAAAATGATCGACCAGAAAATTGAACGACCAGAAAATGTTCGACCAGAAAAGGGAACGACCAGAAAATGATCGACCAGAAAAGGGAACGACCAGAAAATGATCGACCAGAAAAGGGAACGACCAGAAAATGATCGACCAGAAAAGGGAACGACCAGAAAATGATCGACCAGAAAAAGGAACGACCAGAAAATGATCGAACAGAAAAGGGAACGACCAGAAAATGATCGACCAGAAAAGGGAACGACCAGAAAATGATCGACCAGAAAAGGGAACGACCAGAAAATGATCGACCAGAAAAGGGAACGACCAGAAAATGATCGACCAGAAAAGGGAACGACCAGAAAATGATCGACCAGAAAAGGGAACGACCAGAAAATGATCGACCAGAAAAGGGAACGACCAGAAAAGGGAACGACCAGAAAATGATCGACCAGAAAAGGAAACGACCAGAAAATGAGCGACCAGAAAAGGGAACGACCAGAAAATGATCGACCAGAAAAGGGAACGACCAGAAAATGATCGACCAGAAAAGGGAACGACCAGAAAATGATCGACCAGAAAAGTGAACGACCAGAAAATGATCGACCAGAAAAGTGAACGACCAGAAAATGATCGACCAGAAAAGGGAACGACCAGAAAATGATCGACCAGAAAAGGGAACGACCAGAAAATGATCGACCAGAAAAGGGAACGACCAGAAAATGATCGACCAGAAAAGGGAACGACCAGAAAATGATCGACCAGAAAAGGGAACGACCAGAAAATGATCGACCAGAAAAGGGAACGACCAGAAAATGATCGACCAGAAAATGATCGACCAGAAAAGTGAACGACCAGAAAATGATCGACCAGAAAAGTGAACGACCAGAAAATGTTCGACCAGAAAAGGGAACGACCAGAAAATGATCGACCAGAAAAGGGAACGACCAGAAAAGGGAACGACCAGAAAATGATCGACCAGAAAAGGGAACGACCAGAAAATGATCGACCAGAAAAGGGAACAACCAGAAAATGATCGACCAGAAAATGATCGACCAGAAAAGTGAACGACCAGAAAATGATCGACCAGAAAATTGAACGACCAGAAAATGTTCGACCAGAAAAGGGAACGACCAGAAAATGATCGACCAGAAAAGGGAACGACCAGAAAATGATCGACCAGAAAAGGGAACGACCAGAAAATGATCGACCAGAAAAGGGAACGACCAGAAAATGATCGACCAGAAAAGGGAACGACCAGAAAATGATCGACCAGAAAATGATCGACCAGAAAAGTGAACGACCAGAAAATGATCGACCAGAAAAGTGAACGACCAGAAAATGTTCGACCAGAAAAGGGAACGACCAGAAAATGATCGACCAGAAAAGGGAACGACCAGAAAAGGTAACGACCAGAAAATGATCGACCAGAAAAGGGAACGACCAGAAAATGATCGACCAGAAAAGGGAACAACCAGAAAATGATCGACCAGAAAATGATCGACCAGAAAAGTGAACGACCAGAAAATGATCGACCAGAAAATTGAACGACCAGAAAATGTTCGACCAGAAAAGGGAACGACCAGAAAATGATCGACCAGAAAAGGGAACGACCAGAAAATGATCGACCAGAAAAGGGAACGACCAGAAAATGATCGACCAGAAAAGGGAACGACCAGAAAATGATCGACCAGAAAAGGGAACGACCAGAAAATGATCGAACAGAAAAGGGAACGACCAGAAAATGATCGACCAGAAAAGGGAACGACCAGAAAATGATCGACCAGAAAAGGGAACGACCAGAAAATGATCGACCAGAAAAGGGAACGACCAGAAAATGATCGACCAGAAAAGGGAACGACCAGAAAATGATCGACCAGAAAATGATCGACCAGAAAAGGGAACGACCAGAAAATGATCGACCAGAAAAGGGAACGACCAGAAAAGGGAACGACCAGAAAATGATCGACCAGAAAAGGGAACGACCAGAAAATGATCGACCAGAAAATGATCGACCAGAAAAGGGAACGACCAGAAAATGATCGACCAAAAAAGGGAACGACCAGAAAATGATCGACCAGAAAAGGGAACGACCAGAAAATGATCGACCAGAAAAGGGAACGACCAGAAAATGATCGACCAGAAAAGGGAACGACCAGAAAATGATCGACCAGAAAATGATTGACCAGAAAAGGGAACGACCAGAAAATGATCGACCAGAAAAGGGAACGACCAGAAAATGATCACCCAGAAAAGGGAACGACCAGAAAATGATCGACCAGAAAAGGGAACGACCAGAAAATGATCGACCAGAAAAGGGAACGACCAGAAAAGGGAACGACCAGAAAATGATCGACCAGAAAAGGGAACGACCAGAAAATGATCGACCAGAAAAGGGAACGACAAGAAAATGATCGACCAGAAAAGGGAACGACCAGAAATGGATCGACCAGAAAAGGGAACGACCAGAAAATGATCGACCAGAAAAGGGAACGACCAGAAAATGATCGACCAGAAAAGGGAACGACCAGAAAATGATCGACCAGAAAAGGGAACGACCAGAAAAGGGAACGACCAGAAAATGATCGACCAGAAAAGGGAGCGACCAGAAAATGATCGACCAGAAAAGGGAACGACCAGAAAATGATCGACCAGAAAAGGGAACGACCAGAAAATGATCGACCAGAAAAGGGAACGACCAGAAAATGATCGACCAGAAAAGGGAACGACCAGAAAATGATCGACCAGAAAAGGGAACGACCAGAAAATGATCGACCAGAAAAAGATCGACCAGAAAAGGGAACGACCAGAAAATGATCGACCAGAAAAGGGAACGACCAGAAAATAATCGACCAGAAAAGGGAACGACCAGAAAATGATCGACCAGAAAAGGGAACGACCAGAAAATGATCGACCAGAAAAGGGAACGACCAGAAAAGGGAACGACCAGAAAATGATCGACCAGAAAAGGGAACGACCAGAAAATGATCGACCAGAAAAGGGAACGACCAGAAAAAATGATCGACCAGAAAAGGGAACGACCAGAAAAAATGATCGACCAGAAAAGGGAACGACCAGAAAATGATCGACCAGAAAAGGGAACGACCAGAAAATGATCGACCAGAAAAGGGAACGACCAGAAAATGATCGACCAGAAAAGGGAACGACCAGAAAATGATCGACCAGAAAATGATCGACCAGAAAAGGGAACGACCAGAAAATGATCGACCAGAAAAGGGAACGACCAGAAAATAATCGACCAGAAAAGGGAACGACCAGAAAATGATCGACCAGAAAAGGGAACGACCAGAAAATGATCGACCAGAAAAGGGAACGACCAAAAATGATCGACCAGAAAAGGGAACGACCAGAAAAAGGAACGACCAGAAAAAATGATCGACCAGAAAAGGGAACGACCAGAAAAAATGATCGACCAGAAAAGGGAACGACCAGAAAATGATCGACCAGAAAAGGGAACGACCAGAAAATGATCGACCAGAAAAGGGAACGACAAGAAAATGATCGACCAGAAAAGGGAACGACCAGAAATGGATCGACCAGAAAAGGGAACGACCAGAAAATGATCGACCAGAAAAGGGAACGACCAGAAAATGATCGACCAGAAAAGGGAACGACCAGAAAATGATCGACCAGAAAAGGGAACGACCAGAAAAGGGAACGACCAGAAAATGATCGACCAGAAAAGGGAGCGACCAGAAAATGATCGACCAGAAAAGGGAACGACCAGAAAATGATCGACCAGAAAAGGGAACGACCAGAAAATGATCGACCAGAAAAGGGAACGACCAGAAAATGATCGACCAGAAAAGGGAACGACCAGAAAATGATCGACCAGAAAATGATCGACCAGAAAATGATCGACCAGAAAATGATCGACCAGAAAAGGGAACGACCAGAAAATGATCGACCAGAAAAGGGAACGACCAGAAAATAATCGACCAGAAAAGGGAACGACCAGAAAATGATCGACCAGAAAAGGGAACGACCAGAAAATGATCGACCAGAAAAGGGAACGACCAAAAATGATCGACCAGAAAAGGGAACGACCAGAAAAAGGAACGACCAGAAAAAATGATCGACCAGAAAAGGGAACGACCAGAAAAAATGATCGACCAGAAAAGGGAACGACCAGAAAAAATGATCGACCAGAAAAGGGAACGACCAGAAAAAATGATCGACCAGAAAAGGGAACGACCAGAAAATGATCGACCAGAAAAGGGAACGACCAGAAAATGATCGACCAGAAAAGGGAACGACCAGAAAATGATCGACCAGAAAAGGGAACGACCAAAAAATGATCGACCAGAAAAGGGAACGACAAGAAAATGATCGACCAGAAAAAGGAACGACCAGAAAAGGGAACGACCAGAAAATGATCGACCAGAAAAGGGAACGACCAGAAAATGATCGACCAGAAAAGGGAACGACCAGAAAAAATGATCGACCAGAAAAGGGAACGACCAGAAAAAATGATCGACCAGAAAAGGGAACGACCAGAAAATGATCGACCAGAAAAGGGAACGACCAGAAAATGATCGACTAGAAAAGGGAACGACCAGAAAATGATCGACCAGAAAAGGGAACGACCGGAAAATGATCGACCAGAAAAGGGAACGACCAGAAAATGATCACCCAGAAAAGGAAACGATCAGAAAATGATCGACCAGAAAAGGGAACGACCAGAAAATGATCGACCAGAAAATGATCGACCAGAAAAGGGAACGACCAGAAAATGATCGACCAGAAAAGGGAACGACCAGAAAATGATCGACCAGAAAAGGGAACGACCAGAAAATGATCGACCAGAAAAGGGAACGACCAGAAAATAATCGACCAGAAAAGGGAACGACCAGAAAATGATCGACCAGAAAAGGGAACGACCAGAAAATGATCGACCAGAAAAGGGAACGACCAGAAAATGATCGACCAGAAAAGGGAACGACCAGAAAATGATCGACCAGAAAAGGGAACGACCAGAAAATGATCGACCAGAAAAGGGAACGACCAGAAAATGATCGACCAGAAAAGGGAACGACCAGAAAATGATCGACCAGAAAAGGGAACGACCAGAAAATGAACGACCAGAAAAGGGAACGACCAGAAAAAATGATCGAACAGAAAAGGGAACGACCAGAAAAAATGATCGACCAGAAAAGGGAACGACCAGAAAATGATCGACCAGAAAAGGGAACGACCAGAAAATGATCGACCAGAAAAGGGAACGACCAGAAAATGATCGACCAGAAAATGATCGACCAGAAAAGGGAACGACCAGAAAATGATCGACCAGAAAAGGGAACGACCAGAAAATGATCACCCAGAAAAGGAAACGATCAGAAAATGATCGACCAGAAAAAGGAACGACCAGAAAATGATCGACCAGAAAAGGGAACGACCAGAAAATGATCGACCAGAAAAGGGAACGACCAGAAAATGATCGACCAGAAAAGGGAACGACCAGAAAATGATCGACCAGAAAAGGGAACGACCAGAAAAGGGAACGACCAGAAAATGATCGACCAGAAAAGGGAACGACCAGAAAAGGGAACGACCAGAAAATGATCGACCAGAAAAGGGAACGACCAGAAAATAATCGACCAGAAAAGGGAACGACCAGAAAATGATCGACCAGAAAAGGGAACGACCAGAAAATGATCGACCAGAAAAGGGAACGACCAGAAAATGATCGACCAGAAAAGGGAACGACCAGAAAATGATCGACCAGAAAAGGGAACGACCAGAAAATGATCGACCAGAAAAGGGAACGACCAGAAAAAATGATCGACCAGAAAAGGGAACGACCAGAAAAATGATCGACCAGAAAAGGGAACGACCAGAAAATGATCGACCAGAAAATGATCGACCAGAAAAGGGAACGACCAGAAAATGATCGACCAGAAAAGGGAACGACCAGAAAATGATCGACCAGAAAAGGGAACGACCAGAAAATGATCGACCAGAAAAGGGAACGACCAGGAAATGATCGACCAGAAAAGGAAACGACCAGAAAATGATCGACCAGAAAAGGGAACGACCATAAAATGATCGACCAGAAAAGGGAACGACCAGAAAATGATCGACCAGAAAAGGGAACGACCAGAAAATGATCGACCAGAAAAGGGAACGACCAGAAAATGATCGACCAGAAAAGGGAACGACCAGAAATTGATCGACCAGAAAAGGGAACGACCAGAAAATGATCGACCAGAAAAGGGAACGACCATAAAATGATCGACCAGAAAAGGGAACGACCAGAAAATGATCGACCAGAAAAGTGAACGACCAGAAAATGATCGACCAGAAAAGTGAACGACCAGAAAATGATCGACCAGAAAAGGGAACGACCAGAAAATGATCGACCAGAAAAGGGAACGACCAGAAAATGATCGACCAGAAAAGGGAACGACCAGAAAATGATCGACCAGAAAAGGGAACGACCAGAAAACGATCGACCAGAAAAGGGAACGACCAGAAAATGATCGACCAGAAAAGGGAACGACCAGAAAATGATCGACCAGAAAAGTGAACGATCAGAAAATGATCGACCAGAAAAGTGAACGACCAGAAAATGATCGACCAGAAAAGGGAACGACCAGAAAATGATCGACCAGAAAAGGGAACGACCAGAAAATGATCGACCAGAAAAGGGAACGACCAGAAAATGATCGACCAGAAAAGGGAACGACCAGAAAATGATCGACCAGAAAAGGGAACGACCAGAAAATGATCGACCAGAAAAGGGAACGACCAGAAAATGATCGACCAGAAAATGATCGACCAGAAAAGTGAACGACCAGAAAATGATCGACCAGAAAAGTGAACGACCAGAAAATGTTCGACCAGAAAAGGGAACGACCAGAAAATGATCGACCAGAAAAGGGAACGACCAGAAAAGGGAACGACCAGAAAATGATCGACCAGAAAAGGGAACGACCAGAAAATGATCGACCAGAAAAGGGAACAACCAGAAAATGATCGACCAGAAAATGATCGACCAGAAAAGTGAACGACCAGAAAATGATCGACCAGAAAATTGAACGACCAGAAAATGTTCGACCAGAAAAGGGAACGACCAGAAAATGATCGACCAGAAAAGGGAACGACCAGAAAATGATCGACCAGAAAAGGGAACGACCAGAAAATGATCGACTAGAAAAGGGAACGACCAGAAAATGATCGACCAGAAAAGGGAACGACCAGAAAATGATCGAACAGAAAAGGGAACGACCAGAAAATGATCGACCAGAAAAGGGAACGACCAGAAAATGATCGACCAGAAAAGGGAACGACCAGAAAATGATCGACCAGAAAAGGGAACGACCAGAAAATGATCGACCAGAAAAGGGAACGACCAGAAAATGATCGACCAGAAAATGATCGACCAGAAAATGATCGACCAGAAAATGATCGACCAGAAAAGGGAACGACCAGAAAATGATCGACCAGAAAAGGGAACGACCAGAAAAAGGAACGACCAGAAAATGATCGACCAGAAAAGGAAACGACCAGAAAATGAGCGACCAGAAAAGGGAACGACCAGAAAATGATCGACCAGAAAAGGGAACGACCAGAAAATGATCGACCAGAAAAGGGAACGACCAGAAAATGATCAACCAGAAAAGTGAACGACTAGAAAATGATCGACCAGAAAAGTGAACGACCAGAAAATGATCGACCAGAAAAGGGAACGACCAGAAAATGATCGACCAGAAAAGGGAACGACCAGAAAATGATCGACCAGAAAAGGGAACGACCAGAAAATGATCGACCAGAAAAGGGAACGACCAGAAAATGATCGACCAGAAAAGGGAACGACCAGAAAATGATCGACCAGAAAAGGGAACGACCAGAAAATGATCGACCAGAAAAGGGAACGACCAGAAAAGGGAACGACCAGAAAATGATCGACCAGAAAAGGGAGCGACAAGAAAATGATCGACCAGAAAAGGGAACGACCAGAAAATGATCGACCAGAAAAGGGAACGACCAGAAAATGATCGACCAGAAAAGGGAACGACCAGAAAATGATCGACCAGAAAAGGGAACGACCAGAAAATGATCGACCAGAAAATGATCGACCAGAAAATGATCGACCAGAAAAGGGAACGACCAGAAAATGATCGACCAGAAAAGGGAACGACCAGAAAATAATCGACCAGAAAAGGGAACGACCAGAAAATGATCGACCAGAAAAGGGAACGACCAGAAAATGATCGACCAGAAAAGGGAACGACCAAAAATGATCGACCAGAAAAGGGAACGACCAGAAAAAGGAACGACCAGAAAAAATGATCGACCAGAAAAGGGAACGACCAGAAAATGATCGACCAGAAAAGGGAACGACAAGAAAATGATCGACCAGAAAAGGGAACGACCAGAAAAGGGAACGACCAGAAAATGATCGACCAGAAAAGGGAACGACCAGAAAATGATCGACCAGAAAAGGGAACGACCAGAAAATGATCACCCAGAAAAGGAAACGATCAGAAAATGATCGACTAGAAAAGGGAACGACCAGAAAATGATCGACCAGAAAAGGGAACGACCAGAAAATGATCGACCAGAAAAGGGAACGACCAGAAAATGATCGACCAGAAAAGGGAACGACCAGAAAATGATCGACCAGAAAAGGGAACGACCAGAAAATGATCGACCAGAAAAGGGAACGACCAGAAAATAATCGACCAGAAAAGGGAACGACCAGAAAATGATCGACCAGAAAAGGGAACGACCAGAAAATGATCGACCAGAAAAGGGAACGACCAGAAAATGATCGACCAGAAAAGGGAACGACCAGAAAATGATCGACCAGAAAAGGGAACGACCAGAAAATGATCGACCAGAAAAGGGAACGACCAGAAAAAATGATCGACCAGAAAAGGGAACGACCAGAAAAAATGATCGACCAGAAAAGGGAACGACCAGAAAATGATCGACCAGAAAATGATCGACCAGAAAAGGGAACGACCAGAAAATGATCGACCAGAAAAGGGAACGACCAGAAAATGATCGACCAGAAAAGGGAACGACCAGAAAATGATCGACCAGAAAAGGGAACGACCAGAAAATGATCGACCAGAAAAGGAAACGACCAGAAAATGATCGACCAGAAAAGGGAACGACCAGAAAATGATCGACCAGAAAAGGGAACGACCAGAAAATGATCGACCAGAAAAGGGAACGACCAGAAAATGATCGACCAGAAAAGGGAACGACCAGAAAATGATCGACCAGAAAAGGGAACGACCAGAAATTGATCGACCAGAAAAGGGAACGACCAGAAAATGATCGACCAGAAAAGGGAACGACCATAAAATGATCGACCAGAAAAGGGAACGACCAGAAAATGATCGACCAGAAAAGTGAACGAACAGAAAATGATCGACCAGAAAAGTGAACGACCAGAAAATGATCGACCAGAAAAGGAAACGACCAGAAAATGATCGACCAGAAAAGGGAACGACCAGAAAATGATCGACCAGAAAAGGGAACGACCAGAAAATGATCGACCAGAAAAGGGAACGACCAGAAAATGATCGACCAGAAAAGGGAACGACCAGAAAATGATCGACCAGAAAAGGGAACGACCAGAAAATGATCGACCAGAAAAGGGAACGACCAGAAAATGATCGACCAGAAAAGGGAACGACCAGAAAATGATCGACCAGAAAAGGGAACGACCAGAAAATGATCGACCAGAAAAGGGAACGACCAGAAAATGATCGACCAGAAAAGTGAACGACCAGAAAATGATCGACCAGAAAAGTGAACGACCAGAAAATGTTCGACCAGAAAAGGGAACGACCAGAAAATAATCGACCAGAAAAGGGAACGACCAGAAAAGGGAACGACCAGAAAATGATCGACCAGAAAAGGGAACGACCAGAAAAGGGAACAACCAGAAAATGATCGACCAGAAAAGTGAACGACCAGAAAATGATCGACCAGAAAATTGAACGACCAGAAAATGTTCGACCAGAAAAGGGAACGACCAGAAAATGATCGACCAGAAAAGGGAACGACCAGAAAATGATCGACCAGAAAAGGGAACGACCAGAAAATGATCGACTAGAAAAGGGAACGACCAGAAAATGATCGACCAGAAAAGGGAACGACCAGAAAATGATCGAACAGAAAAGGGAACGACCAGAAAAGGGAACGACCAGAAAATGATCGACCAGAAAAGGGAACGACCAGAAAATGATCGACCAGAAAAGGGAACGACCAGAAAATGATCGACCAGAAAAGGGAACGACCAGAAAATGATCGACCAGAAAATGATCGACCAGAAAATGATCGACCAGAAAAGGGAACGACCAGAAAATGATCGACCAGAAAAGGGAACGACCAGAAAAGGGAACGACCAGAAAATGATCGACCAGAAAAGGAAACGACCAGAAAATGAGCGACCAGAAAAGGGAACGACCAGAAAATGATCGACCAGAAAAGGGAACGACCAGAAAATGATCGACCAGAAAAGGGAACGACCAGAAAATGATCAACCAGAAAAGTGAACGACTAGAAAATGATCGACCAGAAAAGTGAACGACCAGAAAATGATCGACCAGAAAAGGGAACGACCAGAAAATGATCGACCAGAAAAGGGAACGACCAGAAAATGATCGACCAGAAAAGGGAACGACCAGAAAATGATCGACCAGAAAAGGGAACGACCAGAAAATGATCGACCAGAAAAGGGAACGACCAGAAAATGATCGACCAGAAAAGGGAACGACCAGAAAATGATCGACCAGAAAATGATCGACCAGAAAAGTGAACGACCAGAAAATGATCGACCAGAAAAGTGAACGACCAGAAAATGTTCGACCAGAAAAGGGAACGACCAGAAAATGATCGACCAGAAAAGGGAACGACCAGAAAAGGGAACGACCAGAAAATGATCGACCAGAAAAGGGAACGACCAGAAAATAATCGACCAGAAAAGGGAACAACCAGAAAATGATCGACCAGAAAATGATCGACCAGAAAAGTGAACGACCAGAAAATGATCGACCAAAAAATTGAACGACCAGAAAATGTTCGACCAGAAAAGGGAACGACCAGAAAATGATCGACCAGAAAAGGGAACGACCAGAAAATGATCGACCAGAAAAGGGAACGACCAGAAAATGATCGACCAGAAAAGGGAACGACCAGAAAATGATCGACCAGAAAAGGGAACGACCAGAAAATGATCGACCAGAAAAGTGAACGACCAGAAAATGATCGACCAGAAAAGTGAACGACCAGAAAATGTTCGACCAGAAAAGGGAACGACCAGAAAATGATCGACCAGAAAAGGGAACGACCAGAAAAGGGAACGACCAGAAAATGATCGACCAGAAAAGGGAACGACCAGAAAATGATCGACCAGAAAAGGGAACAACCAGAAAATGATCGACCAGAAAATGATCGACCAGAAAAGTGAACGACCAGAAAATGATCGACCAGAAAATTGAAAGACCAGAAAATGTTCGACCAGAAAAGGGAACGACCAGAAAATGATCGACCAGAAAAGCGAACGACCAGAAAATGATCGACCAGAAAAGGGATCGACCAGAAAATGATCGACCAGAAAAGGGAACGACCAGAAAATGATCGACCAGAAAAGGGAACGACCAGAAAATGATCGAACAGAAAAGGGAACGACCAGAAAATGATCGACCAGAAAAGGGAACGACCAGAAAATGATCGACCAGAAAAGGGAACGACCAGAAAATGATCGACCAGAAAAGGGAACGACCAGAAAATGATCGACCAGAAAATGATCGACCAGAAAAGGGAACGACCAGAAAATGATCGACCAGAAAAGGGAACGACCAGAAAAGGGAACGACCAGAAAATGATCGACCAGAAAAGGAAACGACCAGAAAATGAGCGACCAGAAAAGGGAACGACCAGAAAATGATCGACCAGAAAAGGGAACGACCAGAAAATGATCGACCAGAAAAGGGAACGATCAGAAAATGATCGACCAGAAAAGTGAACGACCAGAAAATGATCGACCAGAAAAGTGAACGACCAGAAAATGATCGACCAGAAAAGGGAACGACCAGAAAATGATCGACCAGAAAAGGGAACGACCAGAAAATGATCGACCAGAAAAGGGAACGACCAGAAAATGATCGACCAGAAAAGGGAACGACCAGAAAATGATCGACCAGAAAAGGGAACGACCAGAAAATGATCGACCAGAAAAGGGAACGACCAGAAAATGATCGACCAGAAAATGATCGACCAGAAAAGTGAACGACCAGAAAATGATCGACCAGAAAAGTGAACGACCAGAAAAGGGAACGACCAGAAAAGGGAACGACCAGAAAATGATCGACCAGAAAAGGGAACGACCAGAAAAGGGAACGACCAGAAAATGATCGACCAGAAAAGGGAACGACCAGAAAATGATCGACCAGAAAAGGGAACAACCAGAAAATGATCGACCAGAAAATGATCGACCAGAAAAGTGAACGACCAGAAAATGATCGACCAGAAAATTGAACGACCAGAAAATGTTCGACCAGAAAAGGGAACGACCAGAAAATGATCGACCAGAAAAGGGAACGACCAGAAAATGATCGACCAGAAAAGGGAACGACCAGAAAATGATCGACCAGAAAAGGGAACGACCAGAAAATGATCGACCAGAAAAGGGAACGACCAGAAAATGATCGAACAGAAAAGGGAACGACCAGAAAATGATCGACCAGAAAAGGGAACGACCAGAAAATGATCGACCAGAAAAGGGAACGACCAGAAAATGATCGACCAGAAAAGGGAACGACCAGAAAATGATCGACCAGAAAAGGGAACGACCAGAAAATGATCGACCAGAAAATGATCGACCAGAAAAGGGAACGACCAGAAAATGATCGACCAGAAAAGGGAACGACCAGAAAAGGGAACGACCAGAAAATGATCGACCAGAAAAGGAAACGACCAGAAAATGAGCGACCAGAAAAGGGAACGACCAGAAAAGGGAACGACCAGAAAATGATCGACCAGAAAAGGGAACGACCAGAAAATGATCGACCAGAAAAGGGTACGACCAGAAAATGATCGACCAGAAAATGATCGACCAGAAAAGGGAACGACCAGAAAATGATCGACCAGAAAAGGGAACGACCAGAAAATGATCGACCAGAAAAGGGAACGACCAGAAAAGGGAACGACCAGAAAATGAGCGACCAGAAAAGGGAACGACCAGAAAATGATCGACCAGAAAAGGGAACGACCAGAAAATGATCGACCAGAAAAGGGAACGACCAGAAAATGATCGACCAGAAAAGTGAACGACCAGAAAATGATCGACCAGAAAAGTGAACGACCAGAAAGTGATCGACCAGAAAAGGGAACGACCAGAAAATGATCGACCAGAAAAGGGAACGACCAGAAAATGATCGACCAGAAAAGGGAACGACCAGAAAATGATCGACCAGAAAAGGGAACGACCAGAAAATGATCGACCTGAAAAGGGAACGACCAGAAAAGGGAACGACCAGAAAATGATCGACCAGAAAAGGGAACGACCAGAAAATGATCGACCAGAAAAGGGAACGACAAGAAAATGATCGACCAGAAAAGGGAACGACCAGAAATGGATCGACCAGAAAAGGGAACGACCAGAAAATGATCGACCAGAAAAGGGAACGACCAGAAAATGATCGACCAGAAAAGGGAACGACCAGAAAATGATCGACCAGAAAAGGGAACGACCAGAAAAGGGAACGACCAGAAAATGATCGACCAGAAAAGGGAGCGACCAGAAAATGATCGACCAGAAAAGGGAACGACCAGAAAATGATCGACCAGAAAATGATCGACCAGAAAAGGGAACGACCAGAAAATGATCGACCAGAAAAGGGAACGACCAGAAAATGATCGACCAGAAAAGGGAACGACCAGAAAATGATCGACCAGAAAAGGGAACGACCAGAAAATGATCGACCAGAAAAGGGAACGACCAAAAATGATCGACCAGAAAAGGGAACGACCAGAAAAAGGAACGACCAGAAAAAATGATCGACCAGAAAAGGGAACGACCAGAAAAAATGATCGACCAGAAAAGGGAACGACCAGAAAAAATGATCGACCAGAAAAGGGAACGACCAGAAAAAATGATCGACCAGAAAAGGGAACGACCAGAAAATGATCGACCAGAAAAGGGAACGACCAGAAAATGATCGACCAGAAAAGGGAACGACCAGAAAATGATCGACCAGAAAAGGGAACGACCAGAAAATGATCGACCAGAAAAGGGAACTACCAGAAAATGATCGACCAGAAAATGATCGACCAGAAAAGGGAACGACCAGAAAATGATCGACCAGAAAAGGGAACGACCAGAAAATGATCGACCAGAAAAGGGAACGACAAGAAAATGATCGACCAGAAAAGGGAACGACCAGAAATGGATCGACCAGAAAAGGGAACGACCAGAAAATGATCGACCAGAAAAGGGAACGACCAGAAAATGATCGACCAGAAAAGGGAACGACCAGAAAATGATCGACCAGAAAAGGGAACGACCAGAAAAGGGAACGACCAGAAAATGATCGACCAGAAAAGGGAGCGACCAGAAAATGATCGACCAGAAAAGGGAACGACCAGAAAATGATCGACCAGAAAAGGGAACGACAAGAAAATGATCGACCAGAAAAGGGAACGACCAGAAAATGATCGACCAGAAAAGGGAACGACCAGAAAATGATCGACCAGAAAAGGGAACGACCAGAAAATGATCGACCAGAAAAGGGAACGACCAGAAAATGATCGACCAGAAAAGGGAACGACCAGAAAAGGGAACGACCAGAAAATGATCGACCAGAAAAGGGAGCGACCAGAAAATGATCGACCAGAAAAGGGAACGACCAGAAAATGATCGACCAGAAAAGGGAACGACCAGAAAATGATCGACCAGAAAAGGGAACGACCAGAAAATGATCGACCAGAAAAGGGAACGACCAGAAAATGATCGACCAGAAAAGGGAACGACCAGAAAATGAACGACCAGAAAAGGGAACGACCAGAAAATGATCGACCAGAAAAGGGAACGACCAGAAAATGATCGACCAGAAAAGGGAACGACCAGAAAATGATCGACCTGAAAAGGGAACGACCAGAAAAGGGAACGACCAGAAAATGATCGACCAGAAAAGGGAACGACCAGAAAATGATCGACCAGAAAAGGGAACGACAAGAAAATGATCGACCAGAAAAGGGAACGACCAGAAATGGATCGACCAGAAAAGGGAACGACCAGAAAATGATCGACCAGAAAAGGGAACGACCAGAAAATGATCGACCAGAAAAGGGAACGACCAGAAAATGATCGTCCAGAAAAGGGAACGACCAGAAAAGGGAACGACCAGAAAATGATCGACCAGAAAAGGGAGCGACCAGAAAATGATCGACCAGAAAAGGGAACGACCAGAAAATGATCGACCAGAAAATGATCGACCAGAAAAGGGAACGACCAGAAAATGATCGACCAGAAAAGGGAACGACCAGAAAATGATCGACCAGAAAAGGGAACGACCAGAAAATGATCGACCAGAAAAGGGAACGACCAGAAAATGATCGACCAGAAAAGGGAACGACCAAAAATGATCGACCAGAAAAGGGAACGACCAGAAAAAGGAACGACCAGAAAAAATGATCGACCAGAAAAGGGAACGACCAGAAAAAATGATCGACCAGAAAAGGGAACGACCAGAAAAAATGATCGACCAGAAAAGGGAACGACCAGAAAAAATGATCGACCAGAAAAGGGAACGACCAGAAAATGATCGACCAGAAAAGGGAACGACCAGAAAATGATCGACCAGAAAAGGGAACGACCAGAAAATGATCGACCAGAAAAGGGAACGACCAGAAAATGATCGACCAGAAAAGGGAACTACCAGAAAATGATCGACCAGAAAATGATCGACCAGAAAAGGGAACGACCAGAAAATGATCGACCAGAAAAGGGAACGACCAGAAAATGATCGACCAGAAAAGGGAACGACAAGAAAATGATCGACCAGAAAAGGGAACGACCAGAAATGGATCGACCAGAAAAGGGAACGACCAGAAAATGATCGACCAGAAAAGGGAACGACCAGAAAATGATCGACCAGAAAAGGGAACGACCAGAAAATGATCGACCAGAAAAGGGAACGACCAGAAAAGGGAACGACCAGAAAATGATCGACCAGAAAAGGGAGCGACCAGAAAATGATCGACCAGAAAAGGGAACGACCAGAAAATGATCGACCAGAAAAGGGAACGACCAGAAAATGATCGACCAGAAAAGGGAACGACCAGAAAATGATCGACCAGAAAAGGGAACGACCAGAAAATAATCGACCAGAAAAGGGAACGACCAGAAAATGATCGACCAGAAAAGGGAACGACCAGAAAATGAACGACCAGAAAAGGGAACGACCAGAAAATGATCGACCAGAAAAGGGAACGACCAGAAAATGATCGACCAGAAAAGGGAACGACCAGAAAATGATCGACCAGAAAAGGGAACGACCAGAAAAAATGATCGACCAGAAAAGGGAACGACCAGAAAAAATGATCGACCAGAAAAGGGAACGACCAGAAAATGATCGACCAGAAAATGATCGACCAGAAAAGGGAACGACCAGAAAATGATCGACCAGAAAAGGGAACGACCAGAAAATGATCGACCAGAAAAGGGAACGACCAGAAAATGATCGACCAGAAAAGGGAACGACCAGAAAATGATCGACCAGAAAAGGAAACGACCAGAAAATGATCGACCAGAAAAGGGAACGACCAGAAAATGATCGACCAGAAAAGGGAACGACCAGAAAATGATCGACCAGAAAAGGGAACGACCAGAAAATGATCGACCAGAAAAGGGAACGACCAGAAAATGATCGACCAGAAAAGGGAACGACCAGAAATTGATCGACCAGAAAAGGGAACGACCAGAAAATGATCGACCAGAAAAGGGAACGACCAGAAAATGATCGACCAGAAAAGGGAACGACCAGAAAATGAACGACCAGAAAAGGGAACGACCAGAAAATGATCGACCAGAAAAGGGAACGACCAGAAAATGATCGACCAGAAAAGGGAACGACCAGAAAATGATCGACCTGAAAAGGGAACGACCAGAAAAGGGAACGACCAGAAAATGATCGACCAGAAAAGGGAACGACCAGAAAATGATCGACCAGAAAAGGGAACGACAAGAAAATGATCGACCAGAAAAGGGAACGACCAGAAATGGATCGACCAGAAAAGGGAACGACCAGAAAATGATCGACCAGAAAAGGGAACGACCAGAAAATGATCGACCAGAAAAGGGAACGACCAGAAAATGATCGACCAGAAAAGGGAACGACCAGAAAAGGGAACGACCAGAAAATGATCGACCAGAAAAGGGAGCGACCAGAAAATGATCGACCAGAAAAGGGAACGACCAGAAAATGATCGACCAGAAAAGGGAACGACCAGAAAATGATCGACCAGAAAAGGGAACGACCAGAAAATGATCGACCAGAAAAGGGAACGACCAGAAAATGATCGACCAGAAAAGGGAACGACCAGAAAATGATCGACCAGAAAAGGGAACGACCAAAAATGATCGACCAGAAAAGGGAACGACCAGAAAAAGGAACGACCAGAAAAAATGATCGACCAGAAAAGGGAACGACCAGAAAAAATGATCGACCAGAAAAGGGAACGACCAGAAAAAATGATCGACCAGAAAAGGGAACGACCAGAAAAAATGATCGACCAGAAAAGGGAACGACCAGAAAATGATCGACCAGAAAAGGGAACGACCAGAAAATGATCGACCAGAAAAGGGAACGACCAGAAAATGATCGACCAGAAAAGGGAACGACCAGAAAATGATCGACCAGAAAAGGGAACTACCAGAAAATGATCGACCAGAAAATGATCGACCAGAAAAGGGAACGACCAGAAAATGATCGACCAGAAAAGGGAACGACCAGAAAATGATCGACCAGAAAAGGGAACGACAAGAAAATGATCGACCAGAAAAGGGAACGACCAGAAATGGATCGACCAGAAAAGGGAACGACCAGAAAATGATCGACCAGAAAAGGGAACGACCAGAAAATGATCGACCAGAAAAGGGAACGACCAGAAAATGATCGACCAGAAAAGGGAACGACCAGAAAAGGGAACGACCAGAAAATGATCGACCAGAAAAGGGAGCGACCAGAAAATGATCGACCAGAAAAGGGAACGACCAGAAAATGATCGACCAGAAAAGGGAACGACCAGAAAATGATCGACCAGAAAAGGGAACGACCAGAAAATGATCGACCAGAAAAGGGAACGACCAGAAAATAATCGACCAGAAAAGGGAACGACCAGAAAATGATCGACCAGAAAAGGGAACGACCAGAAAATGAACGACCAGAAAAGGGAACGACCAGAAAATGATCGACCAGAAAAGGGAACGACCAGAAAATGATCGACCAGAAAAGGGAACGACCAGAAAATGATCGACCAGAAAAGGGAACGACCAGAAAAAATGATCGACCAGAAAAGGGAACGACCAGAAAAAATGATCGACCAGAAAAGGGAACGACCAGAAAATGATCGACCAGAAAATGATCGACCAGAAAAGGGAACGACCAGAAAATGATCGACCAGAAAAGGGAACGACCAGAAAATGATCGACCAGAAAAGGGAACGACCAGAAAATGATCGACCAGAAAAGGGAACGACCAGAAAATGATCGACCAGAAAAGGAAACGACCAGAAAATGATCGACCAGAAAAGGGAACGACCAGAAAATGATCGACCAGAAAAGGGAACGACCAGAAAATGATCGACCAGAAAAGGGAACGACCAGAAAATGATCGACCAGAAAAGGGAACGACCAGAAAATGATCGACCAGAAAAGGGAACGACCAGAAATTGATCGACCAGAAAAGGGAACGACCAGAAAATGATCGACCAGAAAAGGGAACGACCATAAAATGATCGACCAGAAAAGGGAACGACCAGAAAATGATCGACCAGAAAAGTGAACGACCAGAAAATGATCGACCAGAAAAGTGAACGACCAGAAAATGATCGACCAGAAAAGGAAACGACCAGAAAATGATCGACCAGAAAAGGGAACGACCAGAAAATGATCGACCAGAAAAGGGAACGACCAGAAAATGATCGACCAGAAAAGTGAACGACCAGAAAATGATCGACCAGAAAAAGGAACGACCAGAAAATGATCGACCAGAAAAGGGAACGACCAGAAAATGATCGACCAGAAAAGGGAACGACCAGAAAATGATCGACCAGAAAAGGGAACGACCAGAAAATGATCGACCAGAAAAGGGAACGACCAGAAAATGATCGACCAGAAAATGATCGACCAGAAAAGTGAACGACCAGAAAATGATCGACCAGAAAAGTGAACGACCAGAAAATGTTCGACCAGAAAAGGGAACGACCAGAAAATGATCGACCAGAAAAGGGAACGACCAGAAAATGATCGACCAGAAAAGGGAACGACCAGAAAATGATCGACCAGAAAAGGGAACAACCAGAAAATAATCGACCAGAAAATGATCGACCAGAAAAGTGAACGACCAGAAAATGATCGACCAGAAAATTGAACGACCAGAAAATGTTCGACCAGAAAAGGGAACGACCAGAAAATGATCGACCAGAAAAGGGAACGACCAGAAAATGATCGACCAGAAAAGGGAACGACCAGAAAATGATCGACTAGAAAAGGGAACGACCAGAAAATGATCGACCAGAAAAGGGAACGACCAGAAAATGATCGAACAGAAAAGGGAACGACCAGAAAAGGGAACGACCAGAAAATGATCGACCAGAAAAGGGAACGACCAGAAAATGATCGACCAGAAAAGGGAACGACCAGAAAATGATCGACCAGAAAATGATCGACCAGAAAATGATCGACCAGAAAAGGGAACGACCAGAAAATGATCGACCAGAAAAGGGAACGACCAGAAAAGGGAACGACCAGAAAATGATCGACCAGAAAATGATCGACCAGAAAATGATCGACCAGAAAAGGGAACGACCAGAAAATGATCAACCAGAAAAGTGAACGACTAGAAAATGATCGACCAGAAAAGTGAACGACCAGAAAATGATCGACCAGAAAAGGGAACGACCAGAAAATGATCGACCAGAAAAGGGAACGACCAGAAAATGATCGACCAGAAAAGGGAACGACCAGAAAATGATCGACCAGAAAAGGGAACGACCAGAAAATGATCGACCAGAAAAGGGAACGACCAGAAAATGATCGACCAGAAAAGGGAACGACCAGAAAATGATCGACCAGAAAATGATCGACCAGAAAAGTGAACGACCAGAAAATGATCGACCAGAAAAGTGAACGACCAGAAAATGTTTGACCAGAAAAGGGAACGACCAGAAAATGATCGACCAGAAAAGGGAACGACCAGAAAAGAGAACGACCAGAAAATGATCGACCAGAAAAGGGAACGACCAGAAAATGATCGACCAGAAAAGGGAACAACCAGAAAATGATCGACCAGAAAATGATCGACCAGAAAAGTGAACGACCAGAAAATGATCGACCAGAAAATTGAACGACCAGAAAATGTTCGACCAGAAAAGGGAACGACCAGAAAATGATCGACCAGAAAAGGGAACGACCAGAAAATGATCGACCAGAAAAGGGAACGACCAGAAAATGATCGACCAGAAAAGGGAACGACCAAAAAATGAACGACCAGAAAAGGGAACGACCAGAAAATGATCGACCAGAAAATGATCGACCAGAAAAGTGAACGACCAGAAAATGATCGACCAGAAAAGTGAACGACCAGAAAATGTTCGACCAGAAAAGGGAACGACCAGAAAATGATCGACCAGAAAAGGGAACGACCAGAAAAGGGAACGACCAGAAAATGATCGACCAGAAAAGGGAACGACCAGAAAATGATCGACCAGAAAAGGGAACAACCAGAAAATGATCGACCAGAAAATGATCGACCAGAAAAGTGAACGACCAGAAAATGATCGACCAGAAAATTGAAAGACCAGAAAATGTTCGACCAGAAAAGGGAACGACCAGAAAATGATCGACCAGAAAAGGGAACGACCAGAAAATGATCGACCAGAAAAGGGATCGACCAGAAAATGATCGACCAGAAAAGGGAACGACCAGAAAATGATCGACCAGAAAAGGGAACGACCAGAAAATGATCGAACAGAAAAGGGAACGACCAGAAAATGATCGACCAGAAAAGGGAACGACCAGAAAATGATCGACCAGAAAAGGGAACGACCAGAAAATGATCGACCAGAAAAGGGAACGACCAGAAAATGATCGACCAGAAAAGGGAACGACCAGAAAATGATCGACCAGAAAATGATCGACCAGAAAAGGGAACGACCAGAAAATGATCGACCAGAAAAGGGAACGACCAGAAAAGGGAACGACCAGAAAATGATCGACCAGAAAAGGAAACGACCAGAAAATGAGCGACCAGAAAAGGGAACGACCAGAAAATGATCGACCAGAAAAGGGAACGACCAGAAAATGATCGACCAGAAAAGGGAACGACCAGAAAATGATCGACCAGAAAAGTGAACGACCAGAAAATGATCGACCAGAAAAGTGAACGACCAGAAAATGATCGACCAGAAAAAGGAACGACCAGAAAATGATCGACCAGAAAAGGGAACGACCAGAAAATGATCGACCAGAAAAGGGAACGACCAGAAAATGATCGACCAGAAAAGGGAACGACCAGAAAATGATCGACCAGAAAAGGGAACGACCAGAAAATGATCGACCAGAAAAGGGAACGACCAGAAAATGATCGACCAGAAAAGTGAACGACCAGAAAATGATCGACCAGAAAAGTGAACGACCAGAAAAGGGAACGACCAGAAAAGGGAACGACCAGAAAATGATCGACCAGAAAAGGGAACGACCAGAAAAGGGAACGACCAGAAAATGATCGACCAGAAAAGGGAACGACCAGAAAATGATCGACCAGAAAAGGGAACAACCAGAAAATGATCGACCAGAAAATGATCGACCAGAAAAGTGAACGACCAGAAAATGATCGACCAGAAAATTGAACGACCAGAAAATGTTCGACCAGAAAAGGGAACGACCAGAAAATGATCGACCAGAAAAGGGAACGACCAGAAAATGATCGACCAGAAAAGGGAACGACCAGAAAATGATCGACCAGAAAAGGGAACGACCAGAAAATGATCGACCAGAAAAGGGAACGACCAGAAAATGATCGAACAGAAAAGGGAACGACCAGAAAATGATCGACCAGAAAAGGGAACGACCAGAAAATGATCGACCAGAAAAGGGAACGACCAGAAAATGATCGACCAGAAAAGGGAACGACCAGAAAATGATCGACCAGAAAAGGGAACGACCAGAAAATGATCGACCAGAAAATGATCGACCAGAAAAGGAAACGACCAGAAAATGATCGACCAGAAAAGGGAACGACCAGAAAAGGGAACGACCAGAAAATGATCGACCAGAAAAGGAAACGACCAGAAAATGAGCGACCAGAAAAGGGAACGACCAGAAAAGGGAACGACCAGAAAATGATCGACCAGAAAAGGGAACGACCAGAAAATGATCGACCAGAAAAGGGTACGACCAGAAAATGATCGACCAGAAAATGATCGACCAGAAAAGGGAACGACCAGAAAATGATCGACCAGAAAAGGGAACGACCAGAAAATGATCGACCAGAAAAGGGAACGACCAGAAAAGGGAACGACCAGAAAATGATCGACCAGAAAAGGGAACGACCAGAAAATGATCGACCAGAAAAGGGAACGACCAGAAAATGATCGACCAGAAAATGATTGACCAGAAAAGGGAACGACCAGAAAATGATCGACCAGAAAAGGGAACGACCAGAAAATGATCACCCAGAAAAGGGAACGACCAGAAAATGATCGACCAGAAAAGGGAACGACCAGAAAATGATCGACCTGAAAAGGGAACGACCAGAAAAGGGAACGACCAGAAAATGATCGACCAGAAAAGGGAACGACCAGAAAATGATCGACCAGAAAAGGGAACGACAAGAAAATGTTCGACCAGAAAAGGGAACGACCAGAAATGGATCGACCAGAAACGGGAACGACCAGAAAATGATCGACCAGAAAAGGGAACGACCAGAAAATGATCGACCAGAAAAGGGAACGACCAGAAAATGATCGACCAGAAAAGGGAACGACCAGAAAATGATCGACCAGAAAAGGGAGCGACCAGAAAATGATCGACCAGAAAAGGGAACGACCAGAAAATGATCGACCAGAAAAGGGAACGACCAGAAAATGATCGACCAGAAAAGGGAACGACCAGAAAATGATCGACCAGAAAAGGGAACGACCAGAAAATGATCGACCAGAAAAGGGAACGACCAGAAAATGATCGACCAGAAAATGATCGACCAGAAAAGGGAACGACCAGAAAATGATCGACCAGAAAAGGGAACGACCAGAAAATGATCGACCAGAAAAGGGAACGACCAGAAAATGATCGACCAGAAAAGGGAACGACCAGAAAATGATCGACCAGAAAAGGGAACGACCAAAAATGATCGACCAGAAAAGGGAACGACCAGAAAAAGGAACGACCAGAAAAAATGATCGACCAGAAAAGGGAACGACCAGAAAAAATGATCGACCAGAAAAGGGAACGACCAGAAAAAATGATCGACCAGAAAAGGGAACGACCAGAAAAAATGATCGACCAGAAAAGGGAACGACCAGAAAATGATCGACCAGAAAAGGGAACGACCAGAAAATGATCGACCAGAAAAGGGAACGACCAGAAAATGATCGACCAGAAAAGGGAACGACCAGAAAATGATCGACCAGAAAAGGGAACGACCAGAAAATGATCGACCAGAAAAGGGAACGACCAGAAAATGATCGACCAGAAAAGGGAACGACCAGAAAATGATCGACCAGAAAAGGGAACGACAAGAAAATGATCGACCAGAAAAGGGAACGACCAGAAATGGATCGACCAGAAAAGGGAACGACCAGAAAATGATCGACCAGAAAAGGGAACGACCAGAAAATGATCGACCAGAAAAGGGAACGACCAGAAAATGATCGACCAGAAAAGGGAACGACCAGAAAAGGGAACGACCAGAAAATGATCGACCAGAAAAGGGAGTGACCAGAAAATGATCGACCAGAAAAGGGAACGACCAGAAAATGATCGACCAGAAAAGGGAACGACCAGAAAATGATCGACCAGAAAAGGGAACGACCAGAAAATGATCGACCAGAAAAGGGAACGACCAGAAAATGATCGACCTGAAAATGATCGACCAGAAAATGATCGACCAGAAAAGGGAACGACCAGAAAATGATCGACCAGAAAAGGGAACGACCAGAAAATGATCGACCAGAAAAGGGAACGACCAGAAAATGATCGACCAGAAAAGGGAACGACCAGAAAATGATCGACCAGAAAAGGGAACGACCAAAAATGATCGACCAGAAAAGGGAACGACCAGAAAAAGGAACGACCAGAAAAAATGATCGACCAGAAAAGGGAACGACCAGAAAAAATGATCGACCAGAAAAGGGAACGACCAGAAAAAATGATCGACCAGAAAAGGGAACGACCAGAAAAAATGATCGACCAGAAAAGGGAACGACCAGAAAATGATCGACCAGAAAAGGGAACGACCAGAAAATGATCGACCAGAAAAGGGAACGACCAGAAAATGATCGACCAGAAAAGGGAACGACCAGAAAATGATCGACCAGAAAAGGGAACGACCAGAAAATGATCGACCAGAAAAGGGAACGACAAGAAAATGATCGACCAGAAAAGGGAACGACCAGAAAATGATCGACCAGAAAAGGGAACGACCAGAAAATGATCGACCAGAAAAGGGAACGACCAGAAAATGATCGACCAGAAAATGATCGACCAGAAAAGGGAACGACCAGAAAATGATCGACCAGAAAAGAGAACGACCAGAAAATGATCGACCAGAAAATGATTGACCAAAAAAGGGAACGACCAGAAAATGATCGACCAGAAAAGGGAACGACCAGAAAATGATCGACCAGAAAAGGGAACGACAAGAAAATGATCGACCAGAAAAGGGAACGACCAGAAAATTATCGACCAGAAAAGGGAACGACCAGAAAATGATCGACCAGAAAAGGGAACGACCAGAAAATGATCGACCAGAAAAGGGAACGACCAGAAAATGATCGACCAGAAAAGGGAACGACCAGAAAATGATCGACCAGAAAAGGGAACGACCAGAAAATGTTCGACCAGAAAAGGAAACGACCAGAAAATGATCGACCAGAAAAGGGAACGACCAGAAAATGATCGACCAGAAAAGGGAACGACCAGAAAAGGGAACGATCAGAAAATGATCGACCAGAAAAGGGAACGACCAGAAAATGATCGACCAGAAAAGGGAACGACCAGAAAATGATCGACCAGAAAAGGGAACGACCAGAAAATGATCGACCAGAAAAGGGAACGACCAGAAAATGATCGACCAGAAAAGGGAGCGACCAGAAAATGATCGACCAGAAAAGGGAACGACCAGAAAATGATCGACCAGAAAAGGGAACGACCAGAAAATGATCGACCAGAAAAGGGAACGACCAGAAAATGATCGACCAGAAAAGGGAACGACCAGAAAATGATCGACCAGAAAATGATCGACCAGAAAAGGGAACGACCAGAAAAGGGAACGACCAGAAAATGATCGACCAGAAAATGATCGACCAGAAAAGGGAACGACCAGAAAATGATCGACCAGAAAAGGGAACGAACAGAAAATGATCGACCAGAAAATGATCGACCAGAAAAGGGAACGACCAGAAAATGATCGACCAGAAAAGGGAACGACCAGAAAATGTTCGACCAGAAAAGGGAACGACCAGAAAATGATCGACCAGAAAAGGGAACGACCAGAAAATGATCGACCAGAAAAGGGAACGACCAGAAAATGATCGACCAGAAAAGGGAACGACCAGAAAATGATCGACCAGAAAAGGGAACGACCAGAAAATGATCGACCAGAAAAGGGAACGACCAGAAAATGATCGACCAGAAAAGCGTATGGCAATATTGTTATTGTTATTGAGTTTTGGGGGGTGGCTAAATAGGGGTAAATTTAATCGAAATCGGATGGCATTGATACACACTATTATTTGTACTTAGGACAGTATAAATTTCAAATGCCATCTGATTTGAACAATTTTTAGTGTGTTTTTTTTACTTATTGTTAAAAAAAATCGAAAAAAAAGGGTTTTTCGGCGACATTGAGGGGTTGTTTCTCCGAAACTGCCCATCAGGATCGGATGGCAATTTTTTCCCAAAGTTTGGTGGTGTCAATAAGTATGCTCACTAATTTATAAATAAACCCCCTTTAAAATTGACAGTCAATTACGAAGCAGCCTGTATTGAAAAATAATTTGTTTTAGTTGGTACACATAATAATTAATTATTATTTATTACCTATATAAGCTATGTTTAAAAAAAATCCTAAAATATGTATTTAGGTATTATTTAATTATATAAGAAGTTTTTACCCGAAATAAAGCGAAAGAAAAATAATTTTCTTCCTACAATTTTTATAGTTTATTTATAAAATATACATAAGAAGACGCACGAACAGTTTTGTTCGTGCGTCTTTTCGTATGACCCATAAAAGTAGCCAATTGTTCCATTTCATTATCATTAAGGTTTAAAATTTGTAAAACAGTTGCAATTTGTTTTCTGAGACGGGAAGATGTTAAAGTACCCCGATTTTTTTCGTTTTAACGAAACAAAAGGCAATTTATGTATTACAATTTTAATTTATCAATGATGAAATATTAAAAATAACAGTTTTATAGTCTTTCAAATTTTATTACAAAATGCTTTTAATAACAGCAAAATATTTTTCTGTACTATAAAATGGTTTTTGCATTCACAAAAAAGAGTTTTGCTTGAATGTAGCTTAAAAATTAAAAAGTTAATTTAACTTACCTTTGTCTTGTATACTAGCAGTTGTCGTGCATTTTTTATTTATAGCCAGATTTACTAACTTTTTCCCACGTGATAACATTTTGGAGCAAATTATTTTTCGTCACTATCACAATTTGAACACTTATTAACTACTAAAAGTGCACGCGTACTGCGTAGCAACGTCACAAGAATTTGGCAATGCTGCAGGATCTCATTTTATGCTACATACATCGTGATATACATTTCCGGATCTCCACTTGTATACATTTCATAACAGATCTCGTTTTGTTCAAATTTTGTCACGAAAAATTTAAACGCTAAATTGTTTCCCCTCTGCGGGGTTATAGATTAAGGACAATAAAAGGAAGCTTTTTGTGAAAAATATACTCCAGAAAACCTTTTTTTTGTGGTGGACCTCGGGTTGTCTATAATTTAGTCGGATCTCCACTTGATACAAAAACATATATATATATATATGTGTGACCACGATAACTCTCGACAGACTTAATCGATTTAAACGAAATTTGGTCCACATGTTGGAATCCATCATCGCAAGAAGCCTATTTAAAATGGGCCCGATCGGGTCATTTTAAGGGGGGTATTTAGGGGTTGAAAAATGTTTTTGGGCCCAAAAATACGGAAAAAATTTTCAGAATCACTTCAAATTTGAAATTTAACCCTTTAGTAATTATTGAAATGTGCTGCTTAAATTTAAATAAAATCGGTCCGACAGGACCGGACTTACAAATTTTATGAAAACGCAAGTTTACTGATATGGATTTACACACTGAAGGGTGTATATAATTTGGTACAGATGTTGAATTGGTATGTAGTATTGAAATTAAGTAAAAAAATGTTGTTTTAAGGGGTGTATTAGAGGGTAATTTTTTTTATTTTGTCCAAAAACAAAGTTAAGTTCATACAATAGAGCCACACTGCTTATAAAAGCAAATACACTATATTGTCGGCAGGGCTTCGCACTGCGACCCGAGTTTTTTTTATTATTATTATTATTATTAAAACGTAACAGATGTCATGAACAGCGTCGAGCGACACGGCGTTTGCACGTTTTTACTCCCAACCAAACGCGACAATAGATGTTTCTGCACATAAAAAATCGGTCACTTTTTTTATTTTGTCTGCACTTAAACCCGGCTCCTTTAATTAGTGTAAACTTTTAATAGGTACTTTTCTTTTCTTTTTCCATTTCAATTGAAAGATCGTTCGATGGTAACGAAACAAATTCACAATTGGCCATAGCATATAGCAAGATGCATTCAATAGAAATTCAAGTTTCAATCGGCTTAATTACAAATTTCTACGATTAAATGTAGAATATATTGATTTATTCCCAGAGAGGACTCCTCATACCTGTATCTCAATTATTTTCGAAAATGGCCCCATCAAGACCTATACTGGGTGTCCCATTTCAAACCAGGCGTCCTTATTATACTAATATATAAAGCAGAAGAGTTTGTTTGTTTGTTTGAACGCGTTAATCTCAGGAACTATACTGGTTCGAATTGAAAACAAATTTTTTTGTTGGATAGCTATAGGCTATATAATATTACGCTACGACTAATAGGAGCGGAAAATCAATGAAAAATGTTGCAGAATGTCAGTCAAAATTTTTCACCATATATAGTTATATTCAGGTGAAATGCCTTAACTGAATATCCCAATATTAGCGCCGCACGTACAGAAGCTCGGTTAGCTCAGTCGGTAGAGCGCGCGACTCTTAATCTCAGGGTCGTGGGTTCGAGCCCCACCTTGAACGCATATGTTTTTTTTTTTATTTTCTACGTTGCTTTCTTCTAAAGACTAAGGCTATCATTTAAATTTATTTTAGTTTTATTACGACGAATTAAAATTAAATAAATCTAAATAATAGCTCATTTGAAAACTATTATACAGTACCTATATATAAAAATAATCTTCCTACGGTGTTTTCAATTAAATATTTATTATATTTTATTAATTATACAGTAATTATTGATTTAGAAGAAATAATTATTACTAAAAAAAATATTTTCATCAAAAATTGAGGTTTGAGTTTAAAATAAGTAATAAAGCAGGGAACTGCCGAAAACTGCGAAAAATTTCGGTAAACTAAGATGAATGTGCGTACACATGTCCCTCCCTTCCCCATTCGTTCTTTTGCATCCGGGTGAAACCGGACGGGAGCGCTAGTATCTTATATATCTACTAACGGCCCGGTTCGGCTTCGCCCGAATTTGTAGATTGTTGCCGTTGATATTGTAAGATTTTTGAAAAGTGATTTTTGACCTAAACTAGTGCCATTCTCCCCACTTGTGGGTTGGAATGGTAAAAATATTAAGCTTTATTATTAAAAAAAAAATATCTCGTCTTAACTAACCCAAATACATATAGGTATCGTTGATAATAATAATTTACCGTCATTTCATAAATAAACTTCCGGCGTTGGTACGCAATCGTATGTTCAGCTTGTATATTAACATTTTCATTAAAAAGATTCGTTTGAAAGAAACTTCAGCGACTTCTGTATAGAAAATTTACAGAAGTTATTACGTGATAACTAATTGAATTCATTTCATTTAACAACTTAAACCAAATGGAAAAGCATAAATGAATATACAAAATGTTCCAATATACAGACTGATTCATTCCTGACATAGAGAGTTCTATAATGATTGAAAAAAAATTGAACTACCTCCTAAAAAATAGCTGCTGTACAATGTACATGCATGTGTACAGGCGTGTAAAGTGACCCATTACACACTAGTAATGGAGCTGTAACGAAAAATACTAAACGAATTTCATATAGCAAAACAATGCTTGTCTGTCTGCGTTATGGTTTTTACTATCAGAAATGAGCTTCACTCAAAAGTGAACTGTCAAAAATTTTGAAAATGAAGTGAAAACCAGCTATTTTATAGAAGTTACGTGCAAGAAATCTATCACGTGTTAAAACTCGCTAGCACTCGTTTTAAATATGCCACATGATGATACACCTAGTCGTATTATAATCCCTTACATTTTACACTAGAATCTATTAATTGCTATTTATTTGATTTTCCCTCGTAAATATTCAACTTTTATTCCAAAATATAATAATCATGCTGGGTTGCAGAAAAGATTGTCAAAAAAATCTGATTTGACAATGATCTTAGATTGTGAACATACATATTATGTTTCCATATGAAAAGCATTATATAGATTACTTGCGGTCCCGTCCGGTTTCACCCGGGTGTAAAAGAACGAATGGGGAAGGGAAGAACATGAGTACACACATTCATCTTAGTTTACCGAGATGAATGTTGTGTCCAAATTTCATGATGATCGAAGTTACCGTTCAAAAGCTTTTGTCGATAAAAAGCAGTATTTATACTTTTTTAAACTAATAATTTTTTGTTTAATTAATTAAATAAAATTAAAATAAATTTAAATGTAAGCCTTAGAAAAAAGCAATGTAGAAAATAAAAAAAAAACAAAAATATTTTCGCCCAACGTCGGGCTCGAACCCACGACCCTGATATTGACAGTCGCATGCTCTACCGATTGAACCAAACGACGTTGTGTAGTCACAACGCTAATATGAGTATAATTAGTTAGTGTACGAGTATTTCACCTGAATAGAAGCTTATTTTTGAGATACATTTTGCAACATTTTTCATTAATGTTCCGCTCCTAATGGTCGTAGCCTTCCTCGATAAATGGGCTATCCAACAAAAAAAAAAAATAGATAGAGTTTTAAAACGATCCTGCTCGAAAAATAAATGATCGATTGAAACGATATTTTTATTAAACTACTATATATTTAGTATTGGTTTTTGTACATTTTTTGAGCAGACTTTATTAATGGTACATCAGGGCGACCCGATTCTTTGTACCTACAATTATTTAGTGCACATTTTTACTGTCAAATCTTATATAAACCTGCCCGATTGCATTCAACAGTTTTAAAGACCTAAAAAAAATAAAACTGTGGCAATTTGGTGACTTCAAATCAATTTTATAAGCTAGCGCAAAGTAAAACTTACAGCTTTGACAACGCATTCAAAACAAAAAATGTGAACCTTAACTTTCGTTTTTAATACATCTCAGTTTTACCCAATTAAAAAAAGACATTTATATTGCACAAAATATAATGTAAATTATTAAACTACAAATAAAAATATATATAAAAAATGTATATAACTTTATCAGACGATAAAATGACATTTTCCAGCGCAGGAAGAAAGCTCAAAAAAACATTTAAGACGAAAATTACTGAAGCATTAAATGATTTTCAGTATATTAATAAATATATCAATTATCAACAGAAATAACTGGTTTACAACTAAAATCTACGCTAGCCTATGCTATCAAAGTTTTGATGTATAACATTTAAACAGTGGCTCCTAGGCAAAATAGACAATTCATCATGGCGCAAAACTTCTGCCGAGTTCTTATATTCAATTTCGAAGTCAGCCGATTCCAAAATTGTTGGTGGACTCTTCCCTACCATTTTATCACCATCCACTTTCCAATACTACAATAATTATTATGATTACTTTTAAGCTTCTATGGTTATTTAGACTTTAAATCAAACATATTTTTCATTTTATAGTTCTTAATAAAGCAGTGGCAGTTCCTCTATGAGCGCTGCAGAGCTATAGAACAACAAAAATTTAGGTAGTTCATAATTTTAGAATGAATTACATTTCCCATATTTAACCAATATACAAATCTTTGATTAACGTCTGAATAGAACTCTTCAAGTAAATAAAATTGTCGACCAATTTTTCTCAGACCGAACGATATATTGACAAAAAATGATAAAATTACAAATCAATATAACACAAGATGACGTTTCGATTTATGATATTATTTTGAAATAATATTTTGTTTTCTCAAATAATTTTTTCTTTATGGGTACTTTGATATCCATGACTACGGTTTATAAATTTTGTTTGTTATTAATTTTTCATTATTTTTTAATCTTTCAAACTTTCAATTTTACGAACAATCGATTAGTTAATAAATAACTTAATATTAATTAATTTTTATATTTTTTAGATATTTCTGAAGAAGATCCAAATCCGGATCGAAACGTCATCTTGTGTTATATTGATTTGTAATTTTATCATTTTTTGTCAATATATCGTTCGGTCTGAGAAAAATTGGTCGACAATTTTATTTAATTTAACCAATATATTTTAATGTCACGTAATAGTTATACAATCAACGTAAAAGAGCCACTGCTAAACCACAAAACTCGTGTGTGTTTTGTGTGGCTGACTTTCTCGCGTTCGGGCGCTGTTCTGCGCCCCGCAGCAGCACATGAAACGACATCATCAGATACCCTCGCTGTAACACCGTGCAACCCCTGATCTACAAATAATAGCGTGTTATTTAGATCGGTTTTGAGCTGCATTTATCGTCAGCACGTTAGTACAAATAAGTATCTATCACTGTCTCATGCGTTAGAAGTGTTCACTGAATCTATCTCATTCAATCAACACGTTTGACGGTAGACCCGGAAGAACACACATTTAAAATGTTCACGCTTGTAAGGCGACTATTTTGAAATACTTCATCTTGGTTTTTCACTATTTGTTGTTATAGCGGAAATAGAGATTCACACGCTGTGAAAATTTCAATACGTTTCATGAGATACAGCCCGTTGACAGACAGACGGACGGAACCCTAAATATGTCTGCGAAAGTAAAAAGTCTTACCTCAAAAAACGTTTTGACGTCTTATTAACATTATTATTATCAAGGTTAAATTCCGATAAAAGCAATTTATGGGTGATTAAAGCGGCCATTAGCCCTGTCGATAAACAAAAGAACAGTGACACTCACTTGTTTCAATGGGGACGGCGTCATAAACTTGTAGCCCGAATCGTGGCTGTGGAAGAAGTAGCCGCGTATGGAATATTGAACACCAGGTGGAATGTCGACGATGCCGCCGATTGGTTTCGACGTGTTATAGAACACGACACGGTTTTTCAAGAAGCGGCCCACGAGCTCTTTGGCTTCATCGCGATTCACGTCCGAATCATTGGCGAACACTGAAACGAAATTAACCGAACCGTCAAAGCATATAGCAAAATGATTTTGATAAATCAGTAAAGAGATTTGCCCTCAACATTAACAAAATTCTTTACTAAATACTACGAACAGCATCAGATGGACTAATCTAGACTTTTCTTTCAGTTGGTACCTATTCCCAAGATCAATGCAGTGATCCTACCATATTTGTATGTAGGTTATATTGAATATGGTCTGTTTAGGACTCTTGTTAACGACCGTTTTAGTCAACGGGTAACGGGTCGACGCGAAACGGTTACCTTTGTACACGATCCGCAAATATACGTGAGCGCGTCCGTTGTTGTCGATATCAGTTCTATACTTGAAGGGCGAAGAAGTGCAAGTACATTATGTCGTGCTTGTTTATTTTTGTAATTTTCTAGCCTTGTCCCAACATTGGCCTATTATGAACAAGGCTAATTAATAAATCCGTACCAATATCAATTTTAAACTCCATATTCACAGTGAGCAGAACAAGGTAGGTAGGTAGGTATAGGTAAAAACGTGCGCGCACATCTGTCGTCGTCAACAGACTTCTATGAAATGACGTGATCGAGGGGCGACGTGCGGGTATCCGTTGAGTTTTGTTGCAACGGTTACATGCCCGTCGCGTTAACAAACACCCACACTAACCTATTGAACACTGCGCGTCGGTCCGTCGCACGTTATAAAAATCGGGCCGTTATCCGTTGTCGTTAACAAGAAGTCTTAGGGTACTGATCGTGCTACTTATTTAGTGTAGGTATGGCGTTTGGCCTCGCTCTCGCCACTGAACAGAATCATCGATTGCGCTCTCCGGGGATTTCCTAGCTCCAGCTGTTAAGTGATATAGGAGCTGATGATCGCAATTGTCACTACATCTTATCGACTCATTGAGTCTATATTTTAAATGTTTATAAAGTTTCACTTACATAACGATTTGTCGCCATCTTTCTGTATCGAAACCAGAGACGGTTTGCTGATTTTAGGCGACACTGTCAGGTCCTGATTGAACTTGACGTGCGGTGGACCGGCGGTTTTCAACGCCCTCTTGTCTGGATCCCAGTCAGAAAAACAAATGCTAGCTGAACCATTTGTTTTTATCTAAAAACAAAAAAACGTACTTTATTACAGTGTATGATTTTGAAATGACGAACGGTTGTAAATTATAGACGCTCGACAGCTGACGTCTTAAGCGTCTGTTTATTAAAAGATAAGAAGCTGAAACGAAAACAACACAAATAAAAACATAAATAAAATATATCCATAAATAACAAAATTTATATAAAAAATATAAGACTAAATCATATAGATACTTTTATTTTATACTGAGCATAGGAATAAAATCGCAATCGAACTATTAGGGTGCAAACATATACTTCTATCTTTTTTTACGCCGTAAGCACTGACGTATCCAAGAGGGCAAAACAAACACGGGGGACCCGGCTTAAGGCATTTCTAATTTGCCCCTTTCTAGGCCTATGTTAACGTCATAGAAAAAGACAAAGTTTTTGAAACAGAAATACTTTATTCAGATTGAATGCAAATACATCAACCAATCCTATCATCGGAGTAATCAAGGAATTACATCGAAGAAAGAGACGCAGATATATTTTCGATACGCTTTGTTGGGTTCACTCACCGCACTTTGAGTAGATAGGCAATGATTCATATAGTTAATTAATAGATATATGGACTAAATAAACACCACCATTAACGGATTTAATGCGATCGCAAATAAAATAAATAAAAACGTACAAATGCAGTAGGTATCAAAAGCATGAATAAAAACAAAAACTTGGCAATGTGTTTCCGAGCTCCTGATTGGTTTCCTTTTTTCCGCTGTGAAGATGCTTGCGATGTCTCGATCAATTCGGTCAATATTCTAGCAGAATATCGAAGCGAGCAAGTTATACTAGTTTAATTAAATAATAAATACGAATTTTAATTACAAAACTCGGCAAAATTCTTAGAGATTACGTAACTTTTTGTGTATCTACGTTAATATTTTAAATTAATTAAATTATTTTATTTGAATTTTTTTGAATTTAACAAATATGGAATATATTTCAATAAATGATTATTTGTTTTATTTTTTATCAATGACACTGCAGACCAAAAATTTATAAACAAGTATTTCGATATAGATTTTTATGATATATCAAGTAAGTCTTTATGTAATGCATATGATTCAAATTTATTTTCCCACGTCGTAAATAAAAGATAAGAAGTGAAGTGCAAACCCGTTTTGTCAAATTAACACGTTAGCGGCCGTCTAAAATTTAGCGAGATTCTTTTATTATGCCATGTGAATGCGAATTATAAATCAGTTGGCGCTCTATACTTAGATTTTGACTTATAAGTTTATAAGGTACTAGCGGCTCGGTTCGGCTTCGCTCTAATTTGTAGATTGCTACCGTTTTTTTGTCGATTTACGTTGCAAAATTGATATCCGCAAAAAGCGCTAAACATTAAAATGGGTATTGGCTAAGAGCTGCGGCTATGGAGAAAATGGGTGACTCGGTGCAGAGTTGAAAATTTGCAGAATAATAGGAGATAGTATAAGTAAGTAAGAAAAAATTGCCGGAAGGCTAGGCGGAAGATAAAGAGCCGCCAGAAGGCGCTAATGTTGCGAAAATAAAATAAATTAATAAAATTACGTTGTTATAACAACGTATTTTATTAATTTATTTAATTTTATTTCTATCAAAATGTCATTAAGTTTTGAATTACAGAATAAGTATAGACATTGTCAGAAGTGCACTGATTTTTCGCAACATTAGCGCCTTCTGGCGGCTCTTTATCTTCCGCCTAGCCTTCTGGCATTTTTTTCCCTACCTACTTGTACTATCTCCTATTATTCTGAAAATTTTCAGCTCTGCACCGAGTCACCCATTTTCTCCGTAGCCAGCTCCTCCGTGTACACTGACGGGCAAAAAAAACGCAACACATAAAATGATGACCAGTTTCAAATTGCAATAGCTTTTGAACGTATTTCTCGATTTGAATGAGTTTTTTTTTATTTGAAAGGTCTATACTTTGTCAATCTTTCTGTATGTACTTTGCCTATTTTGGCGCTCTTTCATTTCGTCTGTAAAGAATAACGCTAATGCGCGTTTTCTTCATACACTTTGAAGCTTGCTGTGGGGTTTACCGACAAAAGAAATTAATTTCAAACAAAAGAAACTTGTAGCCTCGTCTGTTCTGAGCATTTGTTTTGTTTATTCATGTTTCTATTGCTTTTAACACCAAAGTTACCCCACAGCAAGCTTCAAAGTGTATGAAGAAAACGCGCATTAGCGTTATTCTTTACAGCCGAAATGGAAGAGCTCCAAAATGGGCAGAGTACGTACAGAAACATTGACAAAGCCTAGACCTTTCAAATAAAAAAAAAACTCATTCAAATCGAGCAATACGTTCAAAAGTTATTGCAATTTAAAACTGGTCATCATTTTAGGTGTTGCGTTTTTTTTGCCGGTCAGTGTATATAGTAATGAGCTTTATAGCATTTTTTTTTTGGCTCTCCAAATGCGGAAATAGAATGTGAGAACCTTTTTTTTTTGCTCTGCAAATTTTTGGACCGCGGTCAAATTTTCATCAGCTATGTGGTCCGGCGATCAAAAGATTTGCCCGCCCCTGGTCTAAAATCTACTGAGCTTCAGATTAAAAAGAATTCTACATGTTGAATAATTAGGCTATTATTGTTGGTCCTGAAGGAGTAACATGCCCCGAAAAAAAAATTAATTAAAAAGCATTCCCACAGGTCACTCGGATCGTAACATGTTAAGTATGTACGACTGGCCGCCACAACATTGGAGATAATATCAAAAGACGGTACCTACGTAATATATTGTTACAAGTTATATTTGTAGCGCGAGTTTTAAAAAGACCATATGTCATTGTCATTGAACTGTCAAATATTGGCAGATAGGATTTATTATCAAAAGGGCGGCCGACCCCAAAAATATAACATGATTAAAAGATGTAGATAATATTATGTTATACCGTAGTTTCTCTCTTTCTCTCTCTTTATCTGGAGGCGGTCTTTTTTGATGTGCATCTTCCTTTTTTTATAGTCTGTACTTTGTTAAAACGTCAATCATATTTTGTTCGTTTGTTGCAATGACAGTAGTTGTTAAGTATTTCAATAGGTTATTTTGAAACATAAAAGCATCATTAAAAGTTGACAGTCAATTGTTTTCAATAAAGTTACTACCTAAGACTTATACCGGTAGTCGAAGAGCTACTGAACTTTTTGGAAGCTGATTTAGGCATGGAAGATGGAAGTGATGCATACTTTATAATGTAGTTTAATCAGTTCAAATATCGAAAATGACATTTTGTGTCACCGAGTCCAATCGTTTTTAGAGGTAATCAATCCCTAAATATCAGTTTAATTTTTTTCTGGTGGCCATTGAAACGATTAGCTTTGGACTTTTTCGGATAATCTCACGTAATCGTCTCGTAATATATTTTAAACTATCTGTTCTAAGTATTGAGACAATTAAATAAATAAATTTTAATAATACAGTAATACCCCGTTTAACGCGGGGATACGTTCCAGCAAAGTAGAGCGTAATGCGAAACAGCGCTAAACGATGTAAATAATGGGGTTAGGGGAAGATGGATAGAAAATTGGTTAGGTATTAAATTTAATAATTATGTTTTTTTTAATAAAAATAAAACCAAACATTTATTTATTACAAAAATAAAAACAATATAAACCAGAATCTAATCTTCTAATCACTTGCATTTTAGTTTCCAGTGAAATGCTTTTTCTAGTTGCTTTCTTTTCTTGTTTTTCATTATCACCCATGATAAAAACTAAAGATCATAATATATTTGTCGCTGTATTATCGTTATAGTACCTATTATATAAATTTATACTTACAATAATGTCAACAAATGTTTCAAATGATAAAAATGTGTCCGTACTGCACCGCACCAAACAAGAAACACAACTACACTGTTTCGGATATGTTATGTGTACATAACGCTGCGCACAATTTCGGGGAATCCCCGGGTTGAAATAAAACAGCGCTAAACCGAAAAAAGCGCTAAACGAAACATCGTTAAGTGGGGTCTTACTGTATTAATAAACAATTTGAAATATTTGTGTTGAATGTTTTATTACAAAATTGTAGTGTACACACATAAATTTACTGATATCGTAATGTGACTTAATTAGATTGCTAATTTGAAAAATAACCAACTAAACAACACATGCAAAAAGAAATTTGGATCGGTAGATCACCAAGTACTCCAGATTCTAAAGAATTAAAGGAATTATTCCAGCACTTTTTCTCAGTTTATTTTAATACATTGACTTTCAACTTTTTCAAACCTACTGCCTTTCAGACAAAAACATTTCTTTTTTTCTTTATTTCACGGCGTCGTTCAACATGCAGAAACCAAAAATGACACGCGCCGTGACAAAACAAATAGGCAAGTACAGTACACACCCTTTTCTAATTATTACCTCTAAACTATGTATATGTTACCGTAAAAACCCGTTTCCAGTTAGAACGCGTATTTACTAGTTAAAACTAGTTTTCACTAAACGCCCTCGTTAAAACTAGAATTTACTGTTAGTAAAAATGAATATCAGTTAAAACTAGTTTCAACTAGTCAGAACGCGTTTTAACGGCACCAAGCAGTTAAAACTGATTCCACAAAGTTTAGAGGTCGCGTAATGTGATATAAACCAAGGGACGCGATGGAAAGAGGCATTATTAACAAGGATATTACAGACTGATCAACATGAAAAAAGAGAAAATCACTATAAAACTTTAATTAAAATTGTCAATATGGCTGTTTGATCTTTATAAGGAAAAATGTTCTTTTACTGTGTTATGTTACTAACTTTAAATATTAAATTTATTTGGGATGTTTCAATTCGTAAATATTGTATTAAATAATATGTTATCATATAATGTTTCTGTTTCAAATGACTAAGAGGAGTACTAATTGTATTTGTTCGCTATTAATGTCTTTGTTAAATGTGTAAGACTTTAATAAAACTTTAATAAAAGTTGCCAATATGGATCTCCATAAGGAAGAATGATATTTTTATATTACTAATTAATATCAACGTTGTTCAGATGTTACTATTCACAAATGTTCTCAATAAATAACATGTAATAATGTTTACTTTTTAATCAAGGCTTCATTCTATTAAATCAATCCTCTGAAACACAATTTTCTAGTTACTACTAGTTTTGACTAACGCTCACAGTTAAAACTAGTTTTACCTAAAAATCAATCTTCTAAATCAGTAAATTCTAGTTGTTACTAGGAAATTCTAGTTTTAACGAGAGCTTTTAGTGAAAACTAGTTTTAACTAGTAAATACGCGTTCTAACTAAAAACGGGTTTTAACGGTGACATATACAATATAATCTCAAAGTTTTGAATCGTTACACCATTTTTCTAGTGAAGTGCAGCCACCAGTCTTAGATCAAGGCGTGAATATATTTAGAACCGAACGGACTATAGAAAGAGGTATCAGTCAGAATCAGTTAGAAAACCATAAATCTTTACAAGAACATCTTTGCTATATATAGGATGCAAAAAAAAGGTTCCGAAAGTTTAGAGATGTCTGCAACTCGCGAAAATAAGTCAAAAAACTAGACCATACCTACGTTCGCAAACTATAACTCTGACGAAGATAGAGGTGATTTTTTGAAGTGAAACTTCTTATATAAAGTCCGCTGCACACGAGGCTGGATTTGCCGCTAGGTTCCTTGCTAGATTCACTATTAGTTTTCTAGCGCTCGTTTTCTTAATTGCTATTTCGCTTCACACGAGACGTCTTTACAAGCTTGCTCTGTAGGTAGATTAGGTGTGCGCGCAGTGATAGAACGGTAACAAAAGCGCATGTTTATTGTCTCTAAACAGAACACACACTATGGGCGTTAGTTCAAGTCGCCCAAGGTGACAAGATACTGCTTCCTGATTGGTCCTTGCTCATACCTAGCAACGGACCTAGCAAGAAAAATAGCCCCTGTTCTAATTTTAAAATCCATCTTGCGAGCTTATAGCAGGCGACGTCATTTCCAGCTTTGTACCCAGCCTACCGGCCAGCAGAAGTCCAAGCAGTGTTTCTAGCCTCGTGTGCAGCGGCCTTAGATGCATAGAATGAGTCATTCGTATCTTCACACTGAAAGTGATCAACGAGTTGGCGAACAGAAAATGAAAATCGAAACAGTAGGCAGGTTGATTCGTCGAACATTCTGCAGAATGCGGAGGCCATTTTGTAGACTATTGTTCACTTAGTTTTTTATATTAGTTTTGTGCATACACTGTGAAGCTCTTTTTTCAACATCCTCGATAGGTTATATGCATGTATTTTTTATATTTTTAATAGATTAGGTATTTAGTCAACCATGCATAATACGGAAAATAATTGATAATCATTTAAAAATTATCATAAGAAAAAAATATTACCTACATTTCACATTCAAAAATAAACAGTTTAAACAATCGGACATGTTGGCGGGCCTATGTGACGTCATGATATATGATGCATGTCAACCTTGATGTCAAATTGTCGCCATGGAAACTGTAATTGATATATACTCTGACGTCACGCTGCGTTTTGAAAAGTCGTAAATAGCGCGTATTTTCTACATTTCTTTTTTATTATTTGTATTTTTTTCAGCGATTAGATTAATAAAATAACCATTACGATATGATCAGGAATTAAAATATATTTCGAAATAAAAATTTAAAATAATTTGGAGTCTTATGCATATGACCTATTGACATAAATAAATTCAACATCATGCTTTTAAATTTAACTTATATCTATGGAATTTTTTTTTTCAACACTCTGTATATACAATATATTACTTATAACAGGTTAACGGAAACGCAGTAGGCAACAGGGCGAAGGGCAACTTCTCTTCGCCACGTCGGTGGTACAATATGAAAAATCGAGTTAGTCGATAAATCAGACATCTGTAACGGCACACTTTCTGCCTAACCGAATTACATTTATATGATACGCTTTTATTATAATACACATTGAAATCTGAGCAGCTTTAATTTGTGCCGCCAATATCTTCTTTTCAATGACTATTATTATAGTCATTGAAAAGAAGATATAAGACAAGCTATAGCTATATAAGATGTGACTATGATGTCTGTATCTGTACAATTACATTTCTGTTCCGTTTTTAATTTTTTTTTTTATTTTCTATACAGTGTGCTCGTCGAAAGTGGTAACTAGCAGTGAATAATTCGTATATCCTATACTTACTAACTCACTACTAGATACAACAAACAGTTTTTTGTTCAACCGGATATTTACTATCGGAAACAGCAGAGGTATAGGTATTGTTTTCTACTTCCAACTCAACCGAACGTGACATGCAATTTTTTTTCAAATGACATTTTTTTACATTTACGATATCTCCATTTTTTTCTCTATAAACTCGTATAAAATTTTCATAAGGTTACATAAGAAAATATTCGAGAAAAACGTTATCAATGTGTGAATTAAATACACTCTAAGAATTATTCTTAATGTAAATAAAATTATTTACTTGAAGAGTTCTATTCAGACGTTAATCAAAGATTTGAATTATCTATATATATAAAAATCAATGCCACTTTTCGTTGTAATTTTATAACTCAAGAACGGGCTCACCTATCCAAACCAAATTTTGAGGCTTTGTTCGGACTATTTAGTAGATGGTTTATGTGAAGTTTGCACAAAATCGTTCGAGCGGTTCTTCATTTATCTCATTTTTTGTAACAAATATCTATAAAAATCAATGCCAAGATATATAAAAAATGTGATAAATGAATAACCGCTCGACCGATTTTGTGCAAACTTCACATAAACCATCTACTAAATAGTCCGAACAAAGCCTAAAAATTTGGTTTGGATAGGTGGGCCCGTTCTTAAGTTATAAAATTACAACGAAAGTGGCATTTTTTAAAAATCAATTTTTTGACGTATGTAAATACTTAAATATTGTAAGTAGGTTTTGGAATTTTATACAAACAATGAAACAATTGTTTTCAAAATATTATGACAGTTAATCTTTAATTACTATCCAAGTGAGACTTAAAATAAATACGTATTTGAAAGAAAGTTAAAAACAATTATTATTATAGGTGAGTAATTTTAATAAATAAATTTAAACCTAAATTTGAAGCGAAAGATGCAATATCATAGATCAAGATGACGGCGAATTAGTTTTACAAGTACCGGCAAGTGTTTTAAAGACCAGTTATCCACGAATACTTTACGCTATTTTTTTTCGATCACGACGGCGCAGCCGGAGTGAACCCTCGAAATAGAGCAAGTGTTTTAAAGACCAGTTATCCAAGAATACTTTACGCTATTTTTTTTCGAGCACGACGGCGTAGCCGGAGTGAACCCTCGAAATAGAGCAAGTGTTTTAAAGACCAGTTATCCACGAATACTTTACGCTATTTTTTTTTCGAGCACGACGGCGCAGCCGGAGTGAACCCTCGAAATAGAGCAAGTGTTTTAAAGACCAGTTATCCACGAATACTTTACGCTATTTTTTTATTGACGTATGCAGTCATATATATTTCCATACACACATATACCTACGCACATGTGTATTTAGCTAGCAATTAATAAAATAGATAGATAGATGTTCCAATTGCATTTTTTTATTATTTCTCTTTATACGTAGCGAAGCACGTACAGGGCCGCTAGTTCTTAATAATTTACATGTGTGTGGAGTGCTATGAAAAATAATTATTACTGTGTATTTAATTCATAAAATGATAACGTTTTTCTCGAATATTTTATTATGTAACCTTGGGAAAATTTTATGTGAATTTGTAGATAAAAAAATGGAGACTTCGAAAATGTAAAAAAATATCTGTCGCAAATGCGAATATTCGTAACATCACTAACACGTATAAAGAAGTCAAAGTTTTTAATGACCCCTAAAAATGGCAATTTAAAATCAAGAGAGCAAACACACTAGAGCTAATCTATGAATCCAAATTTAAAACAATATGTCCCAAAATACTATTATTAGCTTTAAAACGGTATAAAACAATTCATATTTAGAAGCTCTGGTTATAAAATAACTAATTTTAATGATATTTGCCATTATTTTGAAATATTAGGTATATGTGACTTATCAATTACCTGCGACACGTACGCCGGGCTGCTTTATACGGCTGTAGTTTTTACAACCATAAGTTGCAAACCCGATCATTATGCACGACACAATTTTTAACTCCCCGCTATAAAAAAAAATTTTTTTTTCAAAAATCGGGAAGTTATTGGTTTCCCCCGATTTTCGAAAATCGAGTTTTCGCCAGATCTCGACGTTTTGAGGTCCTAGGAAGCTATTGAAACTATTTTGGCGATGATGTCCGTAGGGCTGTATGTGTGTGTGTATGTGTGTGTGTATGGGGGTGTGTTGGTGTGTGTGTATGTGTGTGTTGGTGTGTGTGTGTATGTATGTATGTAAACCTTTTATATCTTTTGAACGGAGTGTCCGACTGAAACGCGGTTTGCGGCATCTGACGTGATCTTGGTGAACTTAGACTTCCTGGAAATTTGAAATGATTCGGTCCAAAAAATTTTGAGAAATCTTAAAAAAACAAGTTTCAAAAATTTTTTAAAAATTTGTTTTTGTAAAATATTTTCTAAACTACTTAACCGATTAATTCCAAAATCTAATCAGCTCTTATCCTTAACAAACTGCGTCGATTTCCGCAAACCGCATCAAAATCGGTTCATTTGTTCACGAGATACCGTAAACGAAAAAATTTTTTAATGACTTAAAATTGTCATTAGATCGATTTTTTTGTAATAAATTACTTTTTTAGGCTAAAAAAATATTGTCTGAAGACACAAGTAATTCAAGAATTACAAGGCGCGAATTTTACATAATATACCCCAACGTTATGTTCGAAAATTGATGTATATTTTTAACGACACTTTGAGCTTAATAATATAATTTAATTAACTTAATCTAATAAAAAAATAACAGTTGAAAGTATTGAAACACAGAAAGGAAAAAATCATTTTAATAATTTATTAATAATTAATTTAGGTTCATAAATATAAAAGCGTTAGCTGTAAACTCTATGATCGTTTATTAGTCACAATTAATAATATAATTGTGACCCTAAATTATAAAAATTATATTTTCTTTTTGGTACATTTCAATAAAAACTTTCTTTTTATTAGTATTTTATTTTTCTTGTTTTTATAGTCTTTCAAAATTTTAACTATTATGACAATAAATTATAAAAATTATTTGATTATTTTATTCAAGATGGTTGAGAAGGAAAAGGTATTCCGTCATCTTGGGGCATCCGCCATATTGGATATATACATTGTCACCAGACTTGCATGTGTGTGAAATTTCAAAGCTTTAGTTAATTTAATCTAGTCGAACAAATTGCAGCAATTAGATTATGGGGCCTTTCCAACTAATAAATTATAATATTGACATTTGACATATAATAACAAAGAAAATAAAATTTCCGTTAACGCGTATAGTAACGCGTATAGTTACCACTAAACATTATAAAATTTGCTGTTCGTGTTCATGGTTTTCTATATGTTATCACGTTATGATGTTAAAAATAAACAAAGAATGCTTGTCAAATACCTAACTAACATCTACGGAACAAACTAACATTAGATTTTTTTTATTTTCAAAATATTTCTGAAACTAAGTACAAATTTAGAAAAACACATTTTTTCATGACTATCTTGTAAAAATATACAGGCTAATAAACTGTTATGACATGTAAGTATATCATAATTATAAAAAAAAAACATTGAAAGGTAGGTACTTCTTTCTCTGTTGCGCATGCGCCGATTTTCCCGAAAAATAAATTACAAAACTTTCTTGTAAAACATATAGAATAATAATCATTTATGAAAAGTTTACTATTATTATATAAAAAACATCATAGCATATAATATCTTTTGCGCATGCGCCGATTATCCCCAAAAAAAATTACAAAAATTTCTAGTAAAATATGCAGAATAATAAGCCGTTATAAAAAATTGGTTGTCTGTAAAGTCGGTTTACGGACGATAGTTTTACGTGATAACGTATTCCGCTCAATATCATATTTAATAATACATTACTGCGCTCTCGCTTGCACGCACAGGGTCAGGCGGAATGTTACGGAACGTTACACTTTTTCGTGCGTGCAGCTGGTGTTTCATCAATTTATAAGACGTTATCACGTCAAAAACTTTTTTTTTTAAACCCCTCTTGACGTCAAAAACTTAGTCCGCCATCTTTAGAAGTCCGCCATATTGGATTTAAACTAAAGTCACTTTATTTTTCGAGTTATTCTCAGCAAGCCCTTTCATTTGATACCCATATTGTAGGAAAGTATAATAAAATTAGTCCGCCATCTTTAGAAGTCCGCCATATTGGATTAAGAGTGACGTCACTTTATTTTTCGAGTTATTCTCAGAAAGCCCTTTCATTTGATACCCATATTGTAGGAAAGCATAATAAAATTAGTCCGCCATCTTTAGAATTCCGCCATATTGGATTTAGAGTGCCGTCACTTTATTTTTCGAGTTATTCTCAGCAAGCCCTTTCATTTGATACCCATATTATAGGAAAGCATAATAAAATTAGTCCGCCATCTTTAGAAGTCCGCCATATTGGAATTAGAGTGACGTCACTATATTTTTCGAGTAATTCCCAGCAAGCCCTTTCATTTGATACCCATATTGTAAGAAAGCATAATAAAATTAGTCCGCCATCTTTAGAAGTCCGCCATATTGGATTTAGTGTAACGTCACTTTATTTTTCGAGTTATTCTCAGCAAGCCCTTTCATTTGATACCCATATTGTAGGAAAGCATAATAAAATTAGTCCGCCATCTTTAAAAGTCCGCCATATTGGATTTAGAGTGACGTCACTTTATTTTTCGGGCTATTCTCAGCAAGCCCTTTCATTTGATTTCCACCGACTAGTTTTGGAGAAATCAATGAAAACATATCATCCATCTACCGTTTTACCATAAAGCCAATGTTAAATATGCCTACTTTTGAAGTCATTTATTTATATAAATAATCGGGCAACCCCCCCTAAAATTTTCAGAATTGGTTTAGACTTAGTCCAACTTAAAAAAAAATCAATCCTTTCTATTTCAAATTACCTTGGTGCTCGTATTTTAAATTGTCATGTTAAACCGTGCAACAATTAAATTGAATTCATTTCTATATAATTATGTATAAAATGAATTTATTTCTATATAAATCGGGATAAAAAAACTGTTTGGGCAAATTCTGTTACACGGAATATATGTAAAATGTTCTCCTCTTTCGTTTAAGACTGGTTTCAAACCGATCTGATTTAAATTGAGCGAGAAATTAGCAAAAAATATGCAGAATAATAAGCCGTTATAAAAAATTGGTTGTCTGTAAAGTCGGTTTACGGACGATAGTTTTACGTGATAACGTATTCCGCTCAATATCATATTTAATAATACATTACTGCGCTCTCGCTTGCACGCACAGGGTCAGGCGGAATGTTACGGAACGTTACACTTTTTCGTGCGTGCAGCTGGTGTTTCATCAATTTATAAGACGTTATCACGTCAAAAACTTTTTTTTTTAAACCCCTCTTGACGTCAAAAACTTAGTCCGCCATCTTTAGAAGTCCGCCATATTGGATTTAAACTAAAGTCACTTTATTTTTCGAGTTATTCTCAGCAAGCCCTTTCATTTGATACCCATATTGTAGGAAAGTATAATAAAATTAGTCCGCCATCTTTAGAAGTCCGCCATATTGGATTAAGAGTGACGTCACTTTATTTTTCGAGTTATTCTCAGAAAGCCCTTTCATTTGATACCCATATTGTAGGAAAGCATAATAAAATTAGTCCGCCATCTTTAGAATTCCGCCATATTGGATTTAGAGTGCCGTCACTTTATTTTTCGAGTTATTCTCAGCAAGCCCTTTCATTTGATACCCATATTATAGGAAAGCATAATAAAATTAGTCCGCCATCTTTAGAAGTCCGCCATATTGGAATTAGAGTGACGTCACTATATTTTTCGAGTTATTCCCAGCAAGCCCTTTCATTTGATACCCATATTGTAAGAAAGCATAATAAAATTAGTCCGCCATCTTTAGAAGTCCGCCATATTGGATTTAGTGTAACGTCACTTTATTTTTCGAGTTATTCTCAGCAAGCCCTTTCATTTGATACCCATATTGTAGGAAAGCATAATAAAATTAGTCCGCCATCTTTAAAAGTCCGCCATATTGGATTTAGAGTGACGTCACTTTATTTTTCGGGCTATTCTCAGCAAGCCCTTTCATTTGATACCCATATTGTAGGAAAGCATAATAAAATTAGTCCGCCATCTTTAGAAGTCCGCCATATTGGATTTAGAGTGACGTCACTATATTTTTCGAGTTATTCTCAGCAAGCCCTTTCATTTGATACCCATATTGTAGGAAAGCATAATAAAATTAGTCCGCCATCTTTAGAAGTCCGCCATATTGGATTTAGAGTGACGTCACTATATTTTTCGAGTTATTCTCAGCAAGCCCTTTCATTTGATACCCATATTGTAGGAAAGCATAATAAAATTAGTCCGCCATCTTTAGAAGTCCGCCATATTGGATTTAGAGTGACGTCACTTTATTTTTCGAGTTATTCTCAGCAAGCCCTTTCATTTGATACCCATATTGTAGGAAAGCATAATAAAATTAGTCCGCCATCTTTAGAAGTTCGCCATATTTGATTTAGAGTGACGTCACACAGCTAACAATGCATTGTCATTCAAACTAAACCTGTATACAAATTTTCATCTCAATCGGTTGATGATATCTGCTTCAAAATTACCGAAGGCATTTCCGCCATCTTTAGAAGTCCGCCATATTGGATTTAGAGTGACGTCATACAGCTAACCATGCATTGTCATTCAAACTAAACGTGTATACAAATTTTCATCTCAATCGGTTGATGATATCTGCCGCTCGAATATCATATTTAAGTCAGGCGGAACGTGACACATTTCGGAACGGGACAGATTTTGGAACGGTACAGATTTCGGAACGGGACAGATTTCGGAACGTGACACTTTTTCGTACATGCAGCCGGTGTTTTATCAGTTTATAAGATTGGTGTTTCATCAATTTATAAGACGTTATCACGTCAAAAACTATATTATTATTTTATAAAACAACATTATAAAAGATATACTCTTTTGCGCATGCGCCGATGTTCCCCAAAAAAACAATAAATCACTTTATATTTGCATATCAAACATCCTTCCAAAATTTGGTTACAATCCGATCATCCGTTGTGTCGGAATGGTAAGAAATGTTAAAATGACGTTTGCAACTGTCAAAGTTTTATGTTCTAAATTAGTTATTCAAATTGTTAACTCAGAAGGCGTTGCATTTTACCAATATTTATAATGGCATTCGTTTTTGAACAAATGCAAACTTTTTATTTTAGTACTACCAAGGCAATTTTAAATGAAAGGCTTGCCTTTTTTTAATATTTATTTATAATTAAAAAGATATTTATTTAATTAAATATCTTTTTAATTAGTCGGGCACAACGGGTTTTTTTGTTTTCAATAATTTATTAATGTTTTAATTTTAATTTAAATAGTTTTTTTTTAATTTCCACCGACTAGTTTTGGAGAAATCAATGAAAACATATCATCCATCTACCGTTTTACCATAAAGTCAATGTTAAATATGCCTACTTTTGAAGTCATTTATTTATATAAATAATCGGGCAACCCCCCCTAAAATTTTCAGAATTGGTTTAGACTTAGTCCAACTTAAAAAAAAATCAATCCTTTCTATTTCAAATTACCTTGGTGCTCGTATTTTAAATTGTCATGTTAAACCGTGCAACAATTAAATTGAATTCATTTCTATATAATTATGTATAAAATGAATTTATTTCTATATAAATCGGGATAAAAAAACTGTTTGGGCAAATTCTGTTACACGAAATATATGTAAAATGTTCTCCTCTTTCGTTTAAGACTGGTTTCAAACCGATCTGATTTAAATTGAGCGAGAAATAAGCAAAAAACTTTTTTTTTTCCTTATTTTCTCCCCTCTGGGACAAAAATTCAAAAATAGGGCGACGTTAGGATTTAAGTTACCCGGAGACGAATCGAACAAAAAAAAGTTTTTTAAAATCGGTTAAGGCGTTTGGGCTGTACGCTGGATACAAACGCGTGACTCACAGATTCACAGATTCACAGATTCACAGATTCACAGATTCACAGATTCACAGACAAAGCGAGTACATATAGGCGCTTTAGCTTACGCTATTCGCGCCTAAAAAACTGCGTCGATCGTCGCAAACCAGATCAAAATTGGTTCATTTGTTTGAGATAACGTGAACGAAAAATTAGGAAAAAAGAATTTTTTCAAAATTACTCGTAAAATTTTTATCAAATCGATTTTTTTGTAATAATTTACTTTCTTAAGTTAAAAAAACTACGTCGATCGCCGCAAACCGCATCAAAATCGGCTCATTTGTTCACGAGATATCGTGAACGAAAAATTTGTAAAAAAGTGTTTTTTTTAAATTACTCGTAAAACTCCTGACATCGATTTTTTGTAATAAATTACTTTTTTAGGTTAAAAAATTGCGTCGACTGCCGCAAATCGCATCAAAATCGGTTCATTTGTTCATGAGATACCGTAAACGAAAATTTCGTAAAAAAGTGTTTTTTTTTTTGAACTCGAAGAGCTAAAAAATAAACTTCTTGCTATATTTTTGAGCGTTTTGAACTCGAAAATAGCGGGAAGTTACAGGGATGGCCTGCAGGGTCAAATTTTTTTTTATAAAAAAGTCTTAAAACACACAGAATAACACACAAAATACGGATCGTTTGTTTGGCGCCAAACAGTTAATGACATCTCTAGTTTTTGGTCACAGGTAGAGAACCTTAGACAAAGAATTATATCTATATGGAATGTAATCTACAGAGTGTAGAGAACATTGAAGTGATCGGTATTCTCTCTCTCTTATATTTAATATCTATGATCTATCCATATTAGTGAAATCACACTATGACTAATCCATAACAGCAAAATAACAAGGACGTAACCAATGGACGTAATAAACTCAAATTGTTTACAAAAAAATATTTTCTTATTGCTGACATTAACTTTTATTCTCAAACATAAGTTGTCAATTTTTACTATACTCCTTGGTGTCAGCTGTATACACAAATCACATAACCTATATAAGCTGTCAGTCGAGTCGTGCTTTCTGTAAACAAAAAAAGTTTAATATTGTAATTGACAGTCTGTGACACTATTCGTTTATTATATGTTTTAATTTTACATTTTTAATCAGATAAAATGTCGTCGTCAAGTGATGATGAATTTAATTATGAAAATCCAGCGGAGGCGTTAACGAAAAAACTGAAACTGATGAAGAATTCTGATTCAGACGAAGAAGAAAATAAAATCAATGATCTGACCGGTGACGATTCGATCGAAATGTCAGTTGGCAGCAGCTTTAATAGAACTGAAACATCTTGCGATACGAGTGTGTTGAATGTAAGTACACCGATTAAAGTTACAAACACAGCCGCGAAGAAATCTACTCGCGCTAGTGCTAGAAAAACTAGAAACGCTGCTTCAAATGTGTGCATTGGAAGCGATTCAGAAGATGACACTCCGATAGCGCTTCGGTTAAGACGTAACAGAAGACAGACTACAAGAAGCATAACTTTGTCACAATTTACTGCTACGTTGCTGCTAAATATTTCTGATACGATATCTCCTCGTAACAGTCGCGGAAGGGGTAGAAATAGAGGTCGCGGTAAAGGCACCCGAAGGGGAAGAGGTAGAAACAGAACAAATCAAACAGAAAGTGGGGAACGAGTGTTAGACATCAGTACCGTCGAAATTCCAGATTCAGATGAAGAAGCGAAAGAAACGAAAAATCCACACGTCGACGATGACATCAACTACGAGTGTTCGGTTAAAGTTTGGTGGCGGTTCATCGATATAAAAAGGTTTACGATAAGACGTTTTCAGAAATTAACAAGTATTTTTGAATTTTATCATGAACGTGAAAATATTCCAATCGAGCAGTTAATATTTATTTTGAACGAGAAAATCGTTAAACCGTCCGATACACCTGAATCTCTCAATATAGACGCCGGTTCTATTATCGAAGGGGGCATTTTAACAAAAGAACAACTGTCTGAAAACAATTCTAGTGAAGTTAATCCAGTGAACAAAAATAGTAAGAGGACTCACAAAAAAGGTGAAATCGAATTGAAAATTCAATCGAAAGATCGTAAAAAACCGTTTTTTGTTAATTTAAATAAGAACGATTGTATGAACGTTGTGATGGCGAAAGTTTCGGAGGAATTAGAAATTGGGTTGGATAAATTGAAATTTTATTTTGACGGTGAAATTATTAAAAGTACCGACAGTCCAAAATCTCTTGATTTAGAAGGGGGAGAATGTATCGACGTCTGTATTAAAGCGTAGTTTTGATTTACATTTTTCAATTCAAATTTAAATTTTCAGCCACCTATAGTTAATTTACAAAATAGTAAATAGTGATTTATACACTTTACTTCATAATGTAATTAGTGATGTGCCAGATATCCGTATCCGCGGATATCCGAGGGAGAAGAAAGATCCGTATCCGTTAGTTTTTGGCGGATCTTTTACCTTATTAATTTTCAATTCATAGATTAAATTTTATATATATATATATAGGTGATTAGGTAATAATGAAAAACTGTTAAATTCCATTCAGATTATTTTTTATTTTTTAAAATCGTATTTGGCACCTTTATATTGCAAACATTTATCGTAGTGAGTACCATACCAATAGTACATAACTCAAAAGTACTAAAAAACTATCTTTATAATGAGATATTGCACATTGATCTTTGGAAAAGAGACAATCTGTTATGAGAGTTAACTCTTAAAGAGGTCAATAATTTTTTCCCATAACAGATAGTCTCTTTCCAAAGGTCAATGTGCAATATTTACCGCCGCGTACTCTAAGAAAGTTAAGATCTGTATCCGCGGATATACATTTTTAACGATCCAGCACATCACTAAATGTAATATAAGCGACGCATGGGACGGGTATGCATTACGTTGTTTCATTGCTTTGTCGCACTACTATTTCAGAGCCGTATTAAGTATAGGTGTGTTTAAAATTTACGATGTAACAATATTAAATTAAAAATGTACATACCTACTTTTTATTTTTTTACGGTTTTTTAAATAAATATCCAAGAACAATGTAAACTATATTTTTTGCACTACTTCCTAAAAAATAGCTGCTTTACATCTATGCAAATATATGTATGTATGATACGTAAAGTAACCCATTACACCACTATAATAGTGATGTAACGCAAAACAAAGTCACCAGTCTCAATCACCATTCACCCACCAGTTATTATTTTTTTTATAACTTGGTACTAGATGTGACGTTAGCTTAAAAGTGAACTGTCAAAAATTTTGAATATAAAGTGAATACCAGTTATTTTATAAGAGGTATGTGCAAATACTATAATCAGTAATTCTATTATGACTCGTTTTAAACTTGTAATAATAACCTATAGGACACTTGGTACACAATTATGTTAGGATTCTAAAGATTATTATATTGTTTTATGTGGTTAATTATTGACGTCAATAAAAATGTTTTTAAAATAACACTTTTTATTTGTAATAATTTTTGTAGTATGATTCAAATTGTTGGAATAGTAGAAGTGCTGAGAACTTCTCATTTACTCGTAAAGTACAAGCATATACAATATTTGCGAGAAAGATGAACGATAAAAGAATCGTATTTTGTTTGAAATTTAATTATTTTAATATACTAATTAATAATACGTTTACGTTCGTTTTTTGATATTATGCCATCCCTTGCAATAATACAGAGAAGGATTGCAGTTTATATACAGGTGAGTCAGATCACCCCTACCGTTTGTTTTTTTTTCGAAAATGGTTAGTCGTAGAGAGTTGTGTCAAAAATCTGCATTATAAAAGCCCTAATGAAGATTCGAATGGTGATATTTTTTTCCCCGGAAAGGTCGGCTTCCCTATTAGTTTGCTCCAGAATGTTCAGAACTCCGAAATATTATATGGCACCATAGGTCGAAAGTGGTAGGTATTGTTGAATAGATCTTTAAAATGTAACCAAGTTTTGAAGGACATTTTTTTATTACTGCCACCCCTGTTAAGTAATATTCGTTTGAAATTATTAAATTATCATGTTATAATAACAAATCTAGTTCCCTAATTAAACAATAATAAATGTCACAAAATTTTTTTAATAATTGCAATTGTTTTTTTTTTGTCGGAAAATACTTAGAGGTACCCATAGCATATTAGTGCAGGGCATAGTGGCGCATTCGTTTGCAAAATTCGTTTGGTTCGTAATTTTTTTTTTTTTAAATGTCCAGGAGGCTCTCCTGATTATAACAGTGTAACATGACACTCAATATCTGTTGCCGTTATTGTTTAAACAACGAAAAATTGAAAATATTGCAAAATAATTTTTTTTGCAATAAATAATTTTTTTATATATTTTTCAGACTACATATTTTGAATCGAAAAAATCCTTACACTCATTATCGTATCTTCAACCGGTGAATTTTTATGAATTTTTAAAAATTAAAAATCGTTGTAAATCGTTATTTTCTTGAATTATAAATAGTACACCTGAAAAAAAAATACCGTGATTTCTATTTTTTTATTAAATATTTAAACTTTAATAAAAAAAATGGCGTAATCAGATTTCAAATATTTTATTAATTATTATGTTTATTATTCATAATAACAATATGCAATAATTTGTCGAAGCGTACCATCTGCCTCTCTCTTACTAATGTCATACATAGGACTGGGAGTGAGATGACAATACTACTATCCTTAAAGTGCATGCGCGTAAAGAGCATATTGTTATTATGAATAATAAACATAATAATTAATAAAATATTTGAAATCTGATTACGCCATTTTTTTTATTAAAGTTTAAATATTTAATAAAAAAATAGAAATCACGGTATTTTTTTTCAGGTGTACTATTTAATTCAAGAAAATCACGATTTACAACCATTTTTAATTTTTAAAAATTCATAAAAATTCACCGGTTGAAGATACGATAATGAGTGTAAGGACTTTTTCGATTCAAAATAGTCTGAAAAATATATAAAAAAATTATTTATTGCAAAAAAAAATATTTTGCAATATTTTCAATTTTTCGTTGTTTAAACAATAACGGCAACAGATATTGAGTGTCATGTTACACTGTTATAATCAGGAGAGCCTCCTGGACATTTAAAAAAAAATTTACGAACCAAACGAATTTTGCAAACGAATGCGCCACTATGCCCTGCACTATATTATCTAGAAGAGCTCATCAGTGTTTAAGAAGTAAATGGAAAACAGTTTAAGCATTTATGGCATTGTTTAATTAGGTAACTAGATTTTAAATGCCGACTTTTAAAATTAAGTTCGTCATTATGACATGTAAATTTCAAACGAATACCTATTACTCAACAGGAGTGGCAGTAACAAAAAAAATTGGTTGTCTGTAAAGTCGGTTTACGGACGATAGTTTTACGTGATAACGTATTCCGTAATACATAACCTAAACCTCCCAAAATTTGGTTTCAATCCGCTTATCCTTGGTGTCGGAATGATAAGAAATGTCAAAAGTGACGTTTGCAACTTACAAAGTATTATGTTCTAATAATAATTAGTTATTCCAATACTTAACTTAGAAGGCGTTGCATTTCACAATATACTAATATCAAAAAATTGAATTAAACATTAGAAATGCAGCCGTTTTCATGTTAAGACAAGACATACGTTATTTTCTAATTTCCATGTACGGCAAACAAAGACAACCGACCGCGTCGCGCCATGCATTAGACAACATTGCATTTATACAGCTATTTTTCTATATAAAGTTGTATAAAATATTTTTCTATATAAATTTGTATAAAAAAACTGTTTAGGCAAATTCTGTTATACGAAATCTATGTAAAATGTTCTCCTCTTTCGTTTAAGACTGGTTTCAAACCGATCTGATTTAAATTGAGCGAGAAATTAGCAAAAAGCACGCACAGGGTCAGGCGGAACGTTACGCGTTATGCGTTATGCGTTACACTTTTTCGTACATGCAGCCGGTGTTTTATCAATTTATAATATTGGTGATTCATCAATTTATAAGACGTTATCACGTCAAAAATGTCCTACAAAACTTGCTTATTTTTTAAAGATCTTTTCAACAATACGACTTTCGACCTATCGTGCCATTTAATATTTCGGAGTTTTGAACATTCTGGAGCAAACTAATAGGGAAGCCGACCTTTCCGGGGGAAAAAAATATCACCATTCGATTCTTCATTAGGGCTTTTATAATACAGATTTTTGACACAACTCTCTACGACTAACCGTTTTCGAAAAAAACGAACGGTACGGGTGGTCTGACTCACCCTCCTCCAGGCAGGGTCGGTCTGGGACCTAAACAATTACATACCGGAAAAATTGTCAAACGCCTCTACGAGACCGTGTAATTAAGAAGAAAAAAATCCGGACCGGCCTACCGGGAAAAGTCCCGGTATTCTCTGAGGCCAGAACGACGCTGTCTCCAGGTACGACTTATCCCTTATTTCTACATTTTTAAACTGGTGAGAGAAGTATTAATACACAAATTAAACAACTTAGTAAGCACAAGAGTTCAGAATCTAATCAGCCATGACCTTGAGTAAGAAATCGTCTCGATTTTTGGGATTATTCATGGCAAATACAGTTTCATATTTGATAAATAATTTTAAGCTCAGATAAAACTAGTTGACAACCGGACTATTTGGTAAATCGACGCCTTATGGGGCCATAAAAATGAGTTCAATCTACAAAATAGTTTTGAGCTCATAATTATTATTATAAAAAAGTCAATCAGCCAATCAGAGACGTTGCCCTACCAGTATCAAAATGATTATCGAAGTAAATTATTATTTATATTTTATAATAACTTCTGAATGTACTGTGACTGGAATTTTAAATTGATTAAAGAAATATCTAGTTTATAGTTTTTGCTATTGTTGAGAGGAAATGTAATTCAGTAATAACATTTCTGTGGTCCTGAAGAGACTAAATTGTTGTAGTTTTATTTAAGATAACAGATTACAGAGGCTGCCTCGTTCCATCTGACATAAGCGTGGAAATGACGCCAGCAGGCGGACGGTTAATATTTTTATCTACCCTACAACGACAATATCAAACATGTAATTTATATTTATCTAGGACTATGTAAATCTTTTACCCTAAAAATTAAATTTATTGCAAATAATATTAATATTTTTTTTATTTTTTTAACACGTAATCAATTGAAAGGTCCGCCGGATGACGTCATCCTCTCACTGCTATTCAACGGAACGAGACAACGTCTATAATCTACTGACATTTAGTTGTAGGACGCATAAAATCTACACTATCTGTGGACACAACTTTGAAGCTTCTCTACTGTCCTTTTGACATCACTTCTTGATTTTTTCAGTTATAAAGTTACTTAGTTACTATTAGTATCTATACACTTTTTGTGAAAGTGGAACTGGTGCATATATAAATTATGAATATAAAACGTGCATCGTATGGGACACGCGGTAGGTTGATGACGAAGGAGGTGTGGGGCGTGTGGGGAGTTGTTATCGCGACCCGTAGAAATGCAACTGTCGTAAAATAAAGCAAAGCAGGACATTAATTGCATTCTGCAACGAAGGTCCATAAAGGCGCCGAAGTCACAAATTTTAGGCGTGTGACTTCAACACACGACCTGACACCAAATTTTAAATGCAATCTAATTTGTGAATAAAATAACTGAGATTACCGCTGTTAAAATTTCTGTGATTTAATCGAGTTTTCAGTTTACACTTCCTTGGAATTTTTTACTATGCCGAATGAATATCTACAGAATGTTCTTAAAATAAGTGCAAACGAGTCTATTGTTTAAAATGACACGTTCTGCAAAAAATCACCTTTGCTTTAAAATTTCAAAAAACACTTCTTTGTCCACACCCAATGTACCAAATTTTATCAAAATCTATATAACCAATCTCAAGTGGTGCTGGTACAAACAGACAGAAATTCTGGGTATAAATTATTTTAGGCGTACGTAAACATAATGACAGACATAGGTCCCGTTATTATTTTTATTAGGAATGATTTATGATAATAATTTACTTATTCAAATAAATAAAATAATATTGTCGACCAATTTTTCTCAGACCAATATATTGACAAAAAATAAAAAAATAACAAATCTTTTTTTATTTTTTATTTTCTGTCAATATATTGGTCTGAGAAAAATTGGTCGACAATTTTATTTATTTGAAGAGTTCTATTCAGACGTTAATCAAAGATTTGAATAATTTACTTACTTCCAATGATTCGCGGCTCTTTCTTAACTCGTTCAAAACAAATCTCGTGTCTTCTTCTTCTTGTGCTCGATCATTTTCATCGTAAGTTATTTTCTCCGCCGGAAAAGGTTTAGTGATAATGTTTCCAGGCTGCTGTTCAATGGGCGGTTTTTGCAAATCTTCAGTTTTATCAGCTCCGCCAAGCAGACGTTGCTGCAAGAGTTTTACAATTTTGAAACGACCCTAAAATTTCTGGGCGAGGGAGAGCTTTAGATGATTTTTTTGACAGCATCATGAAAGGTAGGTTGTTTATTTGTTTCTATTGAGTTTTTCTCTCTTAAACTCATGGACTACTCTCTCTGTGTGTGTAAACAAACAAATCCTAAATTTCATGAAGTTGTCAAAAAAAAAATCATCTAATGCTCTCACTCGCGCTCATATGCAAGCATAATAAACATTGCGTACGTAGGTAAGCACGTGTTTTAATACCTTTAGAGAATCTATTATCTCTAAAAGGCCCTGGCTTTCAAGCTAGCAAATTGGCCTACGTTTTTAACTAAATTTTGTACATTTACTGATAAAATCTTTGCAGTACTGAAATTACGTATACCTGCCGGGTCTAAAATCTTGGTATATTAGTCATGCAAGGATAGTTTGAATCTTGATTAGATAGATAGAGAGATAGTTTATTCATCATAACGTCAAATATAGTTTGAATATGACAATATACATACAAAAATGCAAGATTTAAAGCAGAAATAAAAACGTACCATAAATACAACTTATGAGTTATAAAAATCGTCTAGGGAATAAAAACATTGCTCAATTAATTTTTTTTTTTAAATAAGCTTGAAGCTGTTAAAGTCGTTGATGCGTCGGATTGATTCAGGTAATTTATTGTATGCCAGCACACACAGCACTTTTTTTATAAAAACTGAACCGGTAATTGCCTATATAAACATTATTGTTTTGACGCGTATTATAATCATGTACTTCATTATTATGAATGAAGGAAGCAATATTCTGTTTACATATTTAGCCATTTCCAAAATATAGATGCAAGGAAATGTAAGAATTTTGAATTTAATAAAGTAGAGACGACAGGATACTCTATAACCAAGTTTTAAAATTTGTCTCAGTATACGCTTCTGAAGAATAAAAATTCTTCTCCATTGAAAATTATTTCCATAAATAACGACATTAAAGCTTAGAGCTGAATAAACGAAACTGTAGTATACATTGAGCAGAGCTTTGATATTAAATGTTGAGCTAAGAGATCTGATGGAATAAAAGTGATAACAAAGTTTTTTGCACACGAAATCAACATGCTCGGACATGCTAAGATGTTGATCAATAAAAACGTCTAGTTTGGTGGACTTGGAAAACGCCAGGTTGCTATTTAAGGAACAATGGTTACTTTTAAATGAGAATCGTGAATTAATTAATTAAGCGGGACACTCCCTGTATAATGGCAGTACTTTCTGACCTTTTCGTCGGTACAGTTGCGATCACTGGTGCAATGATAAACAATCGAATGAACTGAAGTGAAGCACACGTTGTTGTCGTCGACTTCACCAGAATCGTAAGTAGCGATTGGACAACAACAACAGCACACTTGAAACAAAGTGTAGCATATCACAGCCAACGGAAACAATATAAAGAATACCACGTTCAACCAGAACTCGGCCACTCTGTAAAAAATATTTCAAACAATAGGGCTCTTCATATTTGCATACCAAACATCCTCCCAAAATTTGGTTTCAATCCTATCATCCGTTTGACCTGTATCGTATTCACAGACTAACAGACGCACAGAGTTTTTCCAAAAAAATGTTTTTTGGATTCGGGGGACCTCAAAACGGAAAGATATTGTTAAATTTTTGAAAAGTGATTTTTGACCTAAACTAGTACCACTCCCCAGCCCCACTTGTGGGTTGGAATGGTAAAAATGCTCAAAATTACTTAAATAGCTTATGTACCAAGCGACAGAAGGCTGGGACGACATAGTTTTTTTTGCGCGTTGATCATTAAACATCCAAATTTGTGAATGAATACGAACCTTGATATTGCTCTGACGGTTTTATCTAATGTGTCAGGGTGCACAGGCCATCCAGTACAGTTATAAACGACGTCGCGACACTTCAAATCATCTTCATAATATTCTGTTATGTAATGGGGATGCGGTATTAGGTACTCCAAGCCCCACATACCAACTAGAGGACAGCACCAGAATCCCAAAATTGCCTTGAACAATCCTGTATAATAAAATAACAAAAAAAAAATAGATTACGCTAGTTAACTAATTTCATATTAGCATTTTCCCACAATTTCTCTCACAGTAATATGATAGGAGCCTCATCTTTTCCGTTACTAATTTTTTTATTGTACTTTATATTTTGACGTGATAACGTCTTATAAATTGATGAAACACTAGCTGGACGCACGAAAAGGTGTAACGTTCCGCCTGTGTAACGTTCCGCCTGACCCTGTGCGTGCAAGCGAGAGCTCAGTATAAGCGATAGAAAGTCGGTAAAAATATAGTTTGACAGCTACTAAAATTTAGGTTATGTATTATTAAATATGATATTCGAGCGGAATACGTTATCACGTAAAACTATCGTCCGTAAACCGACTTTACAGACAACCAATTTTTTTTTTGATTTGAAAGATTTGTTGGACTTTAAGAATATTTTGTTTTCTGATGAAACTAGAGTAGGTAAGCTTTAAAATGTCCAGATGTTTGCGAATAAGTAAGACGGAGATTTGGAAACTTGCTACCTGCAATGCCTCTGCAACAGAACCGTTTGATTGTCTTGGAAGAAATTTGTTTCGACGACCGCACTGAGTTGCAAAAATATTGTAGGCAGTAAGCCTTTCTGCAGATTGGTTTAGTGGTTTCCGAATTATTCTCTGGATTCTCTGGCCAAACGGATTCATCTTCTTTTCTTCTGTTTGATATTAATTGACGGAATAGGAGCTGAGGTTACGCTATACGCTTAATATCAACCTTTGCAATCGCAATAACGTTTAGTATATTTGTTAAATTGCACTCACCCAACATCAATAAGAGAATCAAAATGGCGATTGGTACGTCTATAAACAAGGTCGACATGATGGATGATGTTGACGAGACGGTGTAATCAACTGGCGGCGAACCTCTATTTCCGGCCGCTTGGAATTGCCGCGACGACATGGACTCGCATCCTAAACCGGCAGCTGTTCCCAGACATGCGCACAAACAATGGAACGCGCAAATACACCGATCGTAATGGGAGATTCTGAAACGTCGCGCTGCCACGACTTCCCGTCGACTGTTAATGGCTTCCACTGGAAATGAAAGGATATTCAGAGAATACATTCTAATGATGATCTTATATGGATCAAACCGTTTATCACAATGGAACGAACCTACGAACCTGTGATTTTTTTAAGTTCATTAAAAACAGAGCCCGATTTCTGGACCGAATCAGAATGGCCTTTGGATATTTATTTCGGTTTGAAAATAATGTTACCTAATAGGCCCCACTCACGATCAAACTTCATGCCACAGTTCAGTGTTCAGTGAAGTTGGACCGATTAATCGAAAGACTGACTAGCACCACACACAGTTCATGCAAACTGCTCATTTTTTAAATTTTTTTGTGTTCAGTTTGGTTCAGTTGTTGGCATACAACTGTCGAGTATAGATACATAAGATATATTATATTATATACACACTATAATATTATACTATAGAGTATAGTTCATTAATAAGAACTAAATGAGTAATTTAAACGGTGAGGATTGGCTGTTCATAGCTATGGGATTGTATTTAAAACAGAGAAATAAGAAAAAAAAGAAGAATATGCGTGAAAAATTGGTTAGAAATGCATGATTCAAGAAGTCATGTTTATTTGATTAATGAATTACATCTTGAGCCGCTTGATTGGAATAATTATTTACGAATGGATGAATTAACTTACAATTATTTACTGGAATTAGTTACCCCATTTATTGAGAAACAGGACACAAATATGCGAAAATCTATTTCTGCACAAAAGACTTGCAGCAACATTGAGATTTTTGGCTTCTGGTTGTACAAAACACAGAACTCCAAAAACTGAACTGAAAAAAACCCACACACACAGCAGTTTACTTGAACACTGAACACTGAAGTCGTTCAAAAATCAAAATGCATTTGATGAGTTCATGCTTGACTTCAGTGTTGGTTTCAGTGTTTATTTGTCCCACACATTATCATGCTTCACTGAACTATAAGTTTGAACACTGAACTGTGGCATGAAGTTTGATCGTGAGTGGGGCCTAATAGGCCCCACTCACGATCAAACTTCATGCCACAGTTCAGTGTTCAGTGAAGTTGGACCGATTAATCGAAAGACTGACTGGCACCACACACAGTTCATGCAAACTGCTCAGTTTTTAAAATTTTTTGTGTTCAGTTTGGTTCAGTTGTTGGCATACACTCGTCGAGTATAGATATATAAAATATATATTATATACATACTATAATATTATACTATAGATAACTAATAAGAACTAAATGAGTTATTTAAATGGTGAGGATTGGCTGTTCATAGCTGTGGGATTGTATTTAAAACAGAGAAATAAGAAAAAAAAAATAAGAATATGGGTGAAAAATTGGTTAGAAATGCGTGATTCAAGAAGTCATGTTTATTTGATTAATGAATTACATCTTGAGCCGCTTGATTGGAATAATTATTTACGAATGGATAAATTAACTTACAATTATTTACTGGAATTAGCTACCCCATTTATTAAGAACCAGGATACAAATATGCGAAAATCTATTTCTACACAAGAAAGACTTGCAGCAACATTGAGATTTTTGGCTTCTGGTTGTACAAAACACAGAACTCCAAAAACTGAACTGAAAAAAACCCACACACACAGCAGTTTACTTGAACACTGAACACTGAAGTCGTTCAAAAATCAAGATGCATTTGATGAGTTCATGCTTGACTTCAGTGTTGGTTTCAGTGTTTATTTGTCCCACACATTATCATGCTTCACTGAACTCTAAGTTTGAACACTGAACTGTGGCATGAAGTTTGATCGTGAGTGGGGCCTATAAGGGTCTGCTTGTTAAAAATTATAGAGTTGAGTGTTTTTATTATCATTTATCGTAATCGTGAAAATAATATAATTGAATGAAAAAAGGATTACATAATCTCACCTTTATGAAACCTCTGTACTAACAGAAGTCACGTACAACTGCTTTTTTTATTTTTTTTTTAGAAGTAAAAAGAAATCGATGAAATTAATTGTATTTTTAACATATTTAAACTTCAATGAGCCATTTCTTGCTTTCTGATGCAGAAAGTCCAAGATATTGTTACAAAAACGAGAAATAAAATAAATACTGTCAAAAGTCTTTAATCTCAATAAAATGCAAATAACCAAGACAACCGATTCTAATATAGTTATTAACCTAGAAATAGCGCAAGGTTTGTAAAGCAAAATCAGCCGCAGGCTGTGTGCACGAAGCCTATTAGCGCCGCTAGTGGGTAATAGAGAATTATTTAACTAACTTTTTATGGAAATCGCGACATGTTTCTATGGTGATAACTCAAAAACTTTAGTTGGCCATGATGTGTCAAAAAAAATGTAATAAGGAAAACTGATGTTAATTTGTTTACACTGACAGCGGAACGTCCAGTTAGGGCGCCAATGGTCTTTATTTTATTTAAATCGCCATCAGCGCATTAGCCCCGAACACAACAAGCATTTCCAGATCGCTTAGTTTTCCTATGTTTTCTTTGTAATTGAAAAACTTCATAAAATTATAATTATTTTCACTTTTAATAAGCATTGCTCACTGACATACGGAAAATTGGAGTTCGAAGTTTCCCCTAGTGCTCACCACAAACGCTCGCATCGAAAAATTTGTAACTCCGCCTCCGTGCACATAGCCCGTAATGACCTCAGTTGAATTATCTATTTTCTAAGGCTAGTTTACACAGTGCGAGCTGCTGACCAGACAGTAGACTGCTACTCGGCTTATCTACTCGTACGCCTTTGCTGTCTACACGATACGAGTAGCTGCTGTCCAGTCTTGCGAGTTGCCACGATGTCGAGTGAACGTGTTATAAAAAAAAACACAGCACAAAATACGGGTTCCGCTCAGTAGACTATCCCGCTCGCACTGGCGAGCTACTGCCGAACGCGTCCAAACGATGCGAGCGACGGCCGAGCTGCTGTTATGTACGAGTTGCTAACGGGCGAGCATGCGAGTGAAAACAAAAAATGTTGAAGTAACTCGGGTGCGAGCTACTGTCTAACTCGCACGTGCGAGTTACTCGTAAGTGACGTCCAAACAGTGCGAGTTACTGCAGTGCAGCTACTCGGCAGGCTGACTCGTACGCTAGCTCGCACTGTGTAAACATAGCCATTAATTCGACGCAACCGCGACGATCTCTATCAAGTCAGACGATTACGAGTTTCAACATCTCTAACGGAGAAAGTTCGAAATAATATTCAGAGATCTTAAAATAGCAGTCTACGAATTTCATGTCCCCGTATCTCTGCTACGAGAAGTTCTTTTTGAAACAATATCTAAAGACCTTGAAAAGACGTAGCGTCACTGTATCGTCTTGGTCGTAGACTCGTATTTTACTGGTTGCAGTGAAGTCTAATAGTGTCAAGAATAATGAAAAATATATTTCAATTCTAACCTGTGCAATGGAATTGTTCAGTAGGCAAATCTCCATTCAATGTAAGATTGAATTTTTGGACCCGTTGCGGTGATATAACTCTGTAGCTCGACTCCACGTGACTCCAGCTAGCGGCTACATCCAAGGGACAATCCAGAATACGTGCATTGTAATATGCCGACGCTAAATCCAAGTTCAAAATGGTGGCGTACAACTTTACTTGACCTTGTACAGTGCTATCAGTTATAACCTCAACTATTGCAGCTGACGACCTTAATTTGAAAACGGTTGAGAATAAAATAGTGTAAAGCGACCAGTACGCGGAATGCGAATAAAAGATCGACTAAATATTTATTATAAATATATTGATAACATTTTTTTATTTATTTTTCTGCAGTTTTTTCTCGCAGATATGCTTTTTAAACAACTTTTTTTTCGTCAATTTATGCTTTGACATAAATTCGAACTTAATCGAGTATAGCTGGATAAAAACCTCCTTTTAACTTAAGTTTAATCGAAATCGGTTCAGTCGTTCATATCAGTATAAACATATTTATCAAACATCTAAAGTGCGTCTTCCAATTTAGGTGTCACTTTTTTTACAAAATACCCGAAAATTACAGACACGTCTTGTTGTAAGTCTATTTATATAAGAATAGGTAAAAACTTAACTGAAAATATGAATCGGTGATAGTTTTAAATAATTTTATAGGACAAGGCCAGCAACGGATTTTGAGTCATTTCAACAGTCGTGAAAATGTAGCTGATATAGAATTACATTGTTCAGCAGGCATATAAGATTGAATACCTACATTTTCACGACTGTTGAAACGACTACTCGAAATCCGTTACTGGTTCTTTCCATATTAGCTATTGATGGCCTTCAAAAATGACAATATAAATAGTAAAAACTCACCCAACCCTCACGATAGAGTTAATATCTGCATTGAGCTCTCCATTTATTAGACTTATATGTTTGCCATAGTAATTCAAGGAAATGTATCGTTTATTTCCCAGATTATCAAGCGTAACAGGTTTCTGCGGTAGTGACCCGTAAAATTTTAATAAATACTTCCCTTTCATCTGTTGCTTTTCTAGTTCCTGTAATTTCAGTATTCTTCAAATATACAACGCAAATGTAGTTTTATCTGACACTGAGCGTTTACTCACGGCTTCACTCGGTGAATGTCAGTTAACTGGATAAAAGTTAGCGATATCTTAAGTTTGGGGCATAGATTAGATGGTTTGGGGACCATTTGGATAGTGAATCAAGTTTTATCAAAATCGGTCAGTCTCAAGTAATAAATAAACATAGAGACAATTATTGACGTACACTCTTGGACATGCTCTAACGGTGTAAAAAGTGTCCTCCTCGGAAAGAGAAAGATAGAGCGATGGCTTGGCCAATCTCTGTCTTTCGAAATGGTATCTTCACCTCAATCCTGCTTGCAGAGAAAAGGATAGAGATGGCCATAACGCAACTCTATTCTACTCATTTTGCGAAAAAACAACTACAATGATATATGGTGAAGGCATGTCTAGGAGGTTACGTCGATGGTCAGAAACATGTTTTGTCGTCATAGATATTTTAGTAGATAGGTACTTGAAACAAAAGTACAGACAGAGATTTGGTTACTATTTTATACACGTAGATATTAATTATGAATTTCCTTTTCAGGTTTGAACTTTACTACATTTCTTTAATTGAAAATATCGTCTCTTTTTTGATATTTATTTTGCAAATATACTGGAATTTAAAAGATGCCTACTTTGTCATGTGTCCACAAATGAAATGGTTGACCGTGAAGACAAGACCCACAGTTTGTTGAACACTTATTTTTTTGAGTAGCAAATGCTTTATATCCGACGCCAATTTTATTGCACTCCGAGCCATCATCCGATACCATCAATTTATTGACGACCAAATATTCTTCAGGGCCACCTTTTTAAATATAATAATATTTAATTCTGTTCGTCTTCTATGAAACGACAGGTTAATTTCACGTCGGTACCTGTGCTGTTACCATTAATAAAATCGAGGTTATAAGATACAGAGGTGACCTCGTTCAGTTGGCTAGTAGTGGGGGATGGCGTCATCCCGTGGAATGTCCATTGCTATTGCGTGGTTGATAAAAATATGAATGGTCTCCCAGCTGACATCTGTCATTAACGAGGTAACCTGAGTATTTAATGATCTTGAATAAAACTTCCTCTGATAACAGCCATGATACCGTCACGAAGCTATGTACCCGTCCTTTCAGAAAACGGTTTATTATCACTATTTTTAATCGACTTCAAAAATGGAAGAGGTTATGAATTCTATCCATGTTCAGCGCTAACGCATAATTTCGATTGGTGCATTTTTCAAATTCTACTTAAATATGTAGTTAATGTTTCTTATACCTCTCAATTGAGGAATTGAAGATCTAAAATCTTTGCAACTCGATTGAGGAATTAGAAGATTCATACATCCTGGGTTTAAGGCGAATGCTTTGTCGTTTTGTACTTTGGTTCCCAGATAGGTTATCGATATTGTGGGATGAAGACGGCAATCTATGAAAAATCTGCGCGTAGCATTCAAACTGTAACATAAGATCAGAACCATGTTTCTAAATGTGGTGAGAAGTTTTAAAATCAAAGAATGATTCCATCTTCGAAATTAAATAGAATTTCATCTAGTATTTTGTCGGTTTTCGATGGATTCTCAGATAGATCCGTAAGGATATCTAGATGGATTTCTCGGAATTCTCAGGTAAGAGATCTCAATCTGTTCTTGAGGTTTCCTTGAATTACATAGGACTTGACATAAATGCGTAAACAAAATTTTCTTTATGATAAATGTTTTTCAATAGATTGTTATATTTGCCGATAGTTTTCCTTAATTTCTGATGGTTACTGCAGTGGAATTTTAACTGGGTACAAGAATGATACCTCTTTTTTGGACAGGTATTTTTGAAAGTTGGGGTGCATTTTATGCGGGAAAATATTAGCTTAATAATAACATATTTTATAAGCAAATTTAGTTCACCTAATTGTTTTTCCACCTGTGCGACCTGACCAACCGATTGAACCATCTTGGAAGGTATGTTTTTCGAACACGTTGATAAAAATTTCGTGATCGATTGTAGGAGCTGATAAATTATAAACATCATACCTGTCAGACAATCAATAAAGTTATGATAATAAATTGAAATCTTTATTTCTTTCTCAATTCCAGCAAATCATGAACGAAATTTTTTTTTCCGAAAAGGCTCATGAAAAACAGTTTTAATTTCGTGAATGGAATGATTTTCTTTATTTTTAACTAGCTATTAATCCAAAATTATTATAATTATAGAAATGTTGAATTGAACTTGATAGGATTAAATTAGATTATACATATATGCGTTTCCTATGCTCTCCTAACTTTCCATACACTACTATAATTTAGAAATGCTATTATTTTTTTATTTAATAAATCCCTGGATTCTCGATTTTGTATCAAAACAACAGCTCAGAGTCTGTTGTACGAATGATGTTTAAACTTACCATAAATTGTTGAATCTTAAACAGTGAGTACTCGTCTGTTTACAATTACGCTTATCTTTTTTAATTTTTGACGAATTATTTAATTTCGAACTTCTAATTTTTTTGCTTTTTATAGCATCGTAATCGTCTAAAAATCTATTAGAATACATTTCTTCATCCATATTATTAATGTCCTCCAAATCTAGATCTCTTTTTAAACGATGTGATTTTCCATCTGAATCAGAAAACTCATGTTGATTATTTTCTTGATTTTGGATATGTAGATGATTTGAATCTATGTCGGTTGTTTTATTTTTCAAAATGTCAATATTGTTGAACTGATTCGGTTCATTAGATTTATTTGATGTTTTAGAAGATATCTCTAAATCGTTTGAATTTTTAAAAATGTCGTCCACTCCTTTGTTGTCGTTGTTTTCTGAAACTGGCAATTTAGAAACTTTTATGTCATCAGGGGAAATTTTATTTTCGTCTAATAGCGATTTGAATTTTTTGAAACGCTTTAAGTATTCATCAAATTCACGTTTTTTATTAAAGTGCTTAAATGAATCTCGCTTTTGGCGCAAAAGGTGTATTATATTATTGATATATTGAGATAGTTGGTTGATATAATTTGTTGAAGATTGAGGCGCATTTTTATGAATAAATGCATTAAGGTTATTTAAAATTGTCTCTTCATTTTCCAATTTGGGAATTTCTGAAGTATACATTGCACCACGAAGAACTGAATCATTAGCAATTGTTTTCTCTTTAATTTCTTTTTGATCTAAAACTGTTTTTATTAGTTCATTAAGACTGTTTAAAAAGTTAAAAATTTGCTTTTTTTCTCCATAATTTTCTGTTACAAGATTTTCGGTATTAGGAGTGATATGTTCCAATAGAAATTTTAACTCTTCTAGATTTTTCAAAAGTTCTGTTTTTTCTGCATCATCATTTTTCAGCTGAGTTGATTTTTCAGTGAATTCGTTGAGTAAGGACACATTAAGTAATTTTGAATCAGCAGATTTGAATGAACCACTTTGTGCATTCTGGTCATAAAGTGCTTTCATTTCTCCAAGAGTTTCTAAAAATTGTATAAAATCATTTTCTTTTATTCCATATTTATCCAAATTAGGTAATGTATTGTTCCTTTTAAAATTATTTTGATCTAATTGTTGTCCTTTTTTATAATTTTCTAAATATTCTACCAAATCATTTAATGCTGTTATCATGTTTTCAGAAATATAGATGTTTTCTTTATCGTTAATTTTTGCATCCGAATTTAATGAATGAAAAAAAGGACAATTGCCATTTTTACAGCTTGTTTTAATTTTATCAACAAATTTCTTGATGTCACTTATTGATGAAACCTTCGGTTTTTTTAAATTAGTTACCAAATTATTAATTTGTGAATCATCTGATTGTAATGAGCTACTTGGACTTTGATCTTTGTTGTCAAATAGATCAACAAATTTAGTTATTAATGACCTTCTATAAAAATCGTCTGGGTCTGCCTTCGAAACTTCGGAAATTTCATCCTTATTTGCGTATTTTGAGTCTGTTACTGAATTTGGATACGTGTCAACAATTTGTTTATTTTTTTTATTTTCAAAGTTATTCTTCTGCTCATTTATTAAAACCAATTTATTGTTAAAATTATCATTAATATTTTTGTTTTGGTTTGCTACCAAATTTTCTTTAGTGTGTTCATTAACTGGTTTATCAAGTTTATCTATAATTTGTGACGGATACAAAATTAACTTTACATTCTTCGATGGTACGTTGCCAAGTTTATATATTTCTGAATCGATGTTTTCTCCTTTATCTTTAATCTTATAGTCTTCATGGTAACTATTCGGTGCAGATATGTCGTTGTACTCTTGATCATCATCCAACTCAAACAGTTGTCCATGTTCCACAGGGATAAAGTAATTTTTTTTTTCATTTTCATTATCCGCATATTCTTCTAAATAGTTAATGTATTTTGTGTCTTTGCCATAATCATTGGAAGGACTATTGAATAAGTTTTCATCTTCGGACGTTTCAAATTCGTTCATCGCTTCATTATCTTCGTTTTTTAAATTCAGAATGATGTCCTCATTGTTTCGTAACTTCAGTGTATCATGATGCAGATGATCGGATTTTTTTTCATCGGTTTTGGGTTTCCGAAATCGAGAAAGATGTTCCGCTGTAAGATATTAAGCGTTAAAAACAAATAAGGAGACTGTTTGAATATCGAACTGCATGTACGCCGGGAATAGGCTTTATCACTTAATTATCAGGATCATATTATATTCTCTACAAGTCTATGTCCGATTTACGACTTGTTAATGCAGTGATAAAGCGGTATCCTGGAATAATTACGTCAACAGTTTGATTTCTCAACTGATTCCACAACTTTGGGTGATTTTTTCTCAAGATGATTTTGAGTTAAAAATGTTATAGCAAAATATCCCGTTTTTTAAAGTGAAACTTTTATTCTATCGCCCCAAATTTTTCTGGCCGTCTGTCGCATGTCGCATTACAGGCGGCCGCGGAGTAGGGGTAAAGTGAAAGGCGTTCGGAGTAGGCGCTCGGTAGAGCAGCCAAGGCCAATATGGCGGCGCCCATGGTTAGCATCAGCTGACCGTGTGGTATGTATAACACATAGTCAGTCTGTCAGTGCTGTACAGTGTTTACATGTTTTTATTCGTGTATTCATGTGAATATTGTTGTTTATAATTAATCGTGATGGATAGGTATAAAGGGAGTGAGTCAGATGAACCGGTCGATGAGGGAAAAAAGAAGAACAGTGCGAAAATATCTGACCACGAATTAATCTTGCGTCGTAAAAGACAGAATGCCGAGAGAGTTCGTGCTCGTAGGGAAAAGAAAAGGCCCTTGGTGAGTTTTATTTTTATAGTGAATTTATGAAAATTATATTATGAAAATTATTTATATGTATAATTATTTATATGTATCTATGATATATTCCGGTGCGAATTGAAATAAAAATTCATAATTGGATATCTTGTCTGCTATTGATTTCCTATTGTCATTCTCCAATTATTACGTTATGTGAAAAACGCGATTGTGATACCCTATATCGAATGATTTTCCGAAAGAATTCCCAGTTGAACGTCTACAATCCAACGCCTACAATCCAATAAAAGTTTCACTTGCGTCGTGGTTTCTTAAAACCACACAATGTTTGTTTTTATTTTGTAGTATAGGTTACGTCGACAGATTGACTGACTGCAAAGGATCTGAGAGCAAAGAATCTGTAAGGATCGATTTATAAGAAAATTATATATCAACATCCACTGATTTAAATATCATCTCTTACACCTCTCATATAGCTTTATAATACGTAGGAAGAAAATATGACTTTTTTAACTCAATTTCATCGACGGATTAATGTTTCTATCAAAAGAAGAATTCTTACTAAAATATAGATTCCTATTATTAGCATCATCATATGTTTCTAAGTCTAGCTGGTTATTCAACTTTTTCTCATGGATATACTTCATTTTTTTATCATCTATTTGCCCACTTCTAGTTGGTAGAATCTTGTTCAAATTATATCCAACCTTTTCTGTAACCAAATTATCTTTATTTTCTTCAGTGTTTTCGTTTCTATTATTTTCACTGTTAAAATTTTCTTGTTGGTATAAATTGTTTTCTTTTTTTAAATATGCATTTTGTTTATTAACATTTTTATCAAGCTCCATACTTTTGAAATAGTCTTTATTTTCCTGTATTTTTTTAGCCGATGTTTTATCCTGACTGAAAATGAAGGAAATATTATTTTCGCATTGTGGCTTTTTCTCTAAGCTTTCTACTTTATTGTTGTTAAATATTTCATTTGATTTTATTAAATTGTTTTCTAATTTTGATTCTTTGTAAGGATTTTTAATATTTTCTCTGTTCAATGAAATATTTACTAAATCAGGCTCTTTCAATTTGTCGTTTTTCTCTTTTTCTTCATATAATTTTTTAGATCTTTCAGTACTTTCGGTGCCCTTTGACTCTAGCAAAGACATTTTTGGTTTACTTGTCATGTCGGACTTATCAGAATCTATTTTCTGGACTTGAGGATGTTTAATCTGTTTATTTATGTGTCTGTCCATTTGTTTCTCTTGCTTTGTTAAGCTCGGGTGTTTTTCTAAAGGGGCTTGAGACTCTCCTTTCCTTTTATTAAAACGTAAAGATTTGTTTTTTGAACATTTAGGGTGACCATATTTTAATAATCTATGCTTGGTTTTAAGTCTCTTTAATTTTTTGTTTAACTCAATTTCTTGACATTTGTTTTGTTTACAATTATGGATTCTGTGTAAGAAAAATATAATTTTAAAAATTTAGCACCCACAAAATAAAATATATTTTATGGATTTTTTGTAGACATCTGGCTGTCATTTTTAAAACGAATTACCTAATTAGTGGACAATGAATTACTTATTAAAGGATGTTGCATAATTTAGTGCAGGTGTTGGATTTATAAAATGCTTGCCGAATTTTACTTTATGTTTTATCGAATAGGTACACTATTTTGTGGAACGGATTTAACACAATGTTATCAGTATATAATATAAACTCACTCGATTTCTGGAATCGTTTCCACGCTTGAGGGATGTGCACTATTTCGCTCGGAATTCGGCGGACAACAAAATCCCTATGATAAAACGATTGCGTCAAAAAACATATTTATAGATAGATAATAGACGCTCGAATACTGTCAAAATAACACTCCAATTCATGAAATATTAAAATTTGGAGTTAGGAACAATTAAACTATTTAATTCTTTCCGAGCGGGATGGCGTAGTGACTGAAAATTTTTCCTGCTGCCTCTCGGCGAGAAACGGTAATTCCTGTATCGGTCATCTTGTTGAGGGGTTCAGTGGTTTCCCTCAATAATTCCAGATAAATATCGAGATGGTTCCTTATTAAGGCCACGGCCAAATACTATGCTCAAAATTTGCCTACCTTGTTCTAATGTCCTAAAATTTCCGTCATTCGCCCATTGCCATTAATTAGTTGAAGTCGAAAAAAAATTAGAAAACAATGAGAAGTGTTGATAGATGAAAAATAGTAATGGTGCGAATGGCGTCTGATTATCTGATACGACATAAAATAGAGAAACGGACGTTAAACGCATTATTATTATTATTATTATTTTTATTATTATTATTTAATTGTTAACGTCTTTAGTAGATATTAGTTTTATATTCCGTAATAAGATTAAAAATTTCGTCAAACTTGAAAAAAAAACCTTTTAGCTTTCCAACTAACATTTTTGACGAGTTTCATATAAACAAATAATTTTTTACTTCGGAATTTTCATTTCACTTTTTCGTTGTTTCACAATTAAAAAAAAAATATGTTGATGTTCTACAGTAATTATTTAATTCGATCGGACGGTTGAATCAAATATGAACTGTGAATCGCACCTTACTGAAAGGAACTATGTTTCCATCGTTATCCTTAATGACACCACATGTGGGATTCTCGGACTCGACATCACATCCACTATATCCAGGCGTATGCTTATTCAATATTTCTTCTTTTGGCTCATTGTTGACCGTCTAAAATAATAAATATATAAATCTATACGTCTACAGTATGTTAACCGATAGTGGTAACGCAGTGTATCCTACTAGATACAAAAAAACTTTATATAGTTTTATGTTCAACTCGAAAATTAACTATCGGAAACTATTTTTTTTAGCGCTGCAAGCATGTCCAGCTGTGCGATAGCTCTGCTTGACTGTAAAAAAAAGGCTCCACTACTGTCGACGCTGCCTGGCGGGTCGCAGCCCCACGAGGAAAGACTCCAATTAATTGGAGCCATAAGCTCATTTTTAATGTCACATTCGTAAAATTTTAGTCATCATGCGCTAGATACATAACCTATTGAAATATTATAGTCTTTACTCTTGATTTGGAACAAGAATGTTGTCTAAAACTTAATAAATCAAAATTTCTTCTTAATATTATCACGATGGACACGATATCTAATATAAACTTAATCAAAATGTTTTTTACATTGAATCGATGGTTTATGTTCGTTGACGCAAATAATTTTTCTCCTTTAATATATTTATTGGCATTTCCTGCTTTCGCTCAAACATGAGGTAATTATGACTTACGTTGATTAGAGTTAAACCGAAACGTTGTGTAGTCTGTTTTTGTTGAATCACTAGGATGTAAGGAACGAGTAATCTTGCTTGTGTTTTCGTCACAGGATCAAAAGCATGGTCGATTAATACTATCTGCTTCTCGCAAAATATCTTCAATAAATAATACAAATATTTTTAGATGATTAATTTGTTATATAAATTTATTTTTTGTATTGGAATGCTGATATATTATATTATACATAGGTTATTCCGGGAGGAATCTTCTAAACTTCAGGAGTATATTCCTTAGATTGGATCATTTTAAGCAAAAAAAGTTATATCAACATAGGTCCGATTCGGAAAGGTTACCGAGTTATGACATGTTGAAGAAAACTTTTTAAAAATTCGGACTACTTTTATGCAACATATTCCAGTAAATGAAACGAATATCTGGATATTCTATAATAATTAATCTATCTAATGGCTGGTAGAAGTATAAATCGGAGTATTGGGTTTGAGAATATTTAAAATCGTTACAATGCTGTTGTTTTTGTAGAGTTCATCAATCATCATGGATGTGTTCTGAAATATAGCCTAGTATACTGGCCAGTGCTAATGACGTCAAGAATCCGACGCCATATTGTATTGGTGTGCCACCATATTTTACTGGTGAGACACGTGGAATTTTTTAGTTTTAGCTATTTGCAATAATGTCTTATCAACGAAGTAAGCAATTACTTTTGGTAGACGAGGGAAATAATAATACGTCAATACGCTGGTCTGTATATTTCCGAACTACTCAACAGTATGGCGTCGATTGATGACGTCATTAGCACTGGCTATTATACTGAGTGATATTTCGGAACACACCCCATGTCTTGTGTATTTAAACTTTTCATTCTCTCAATTCTTTAGGTTCCATTTGATAACATTTTGATAACTGACGAAAGTATCGTGATTGTGTTTTATTATAAAAAAAAATAATACATTTTGGGAATAAAATTTGCTAAATAACCATGACAGTTGATTTTTTACGAAAAAAATTGTTTGAAACAAATATTTTGAAAATTATAACTGTTGATATAACACTTACCTTTCCAATATTGTTAAACTTTATTGAAAATAGTAATTTTCTTGCACATTTAGTAATTTTTGTATCGAGAAATAAATCGTCAGGAGCATTGTACTTCTTGGAACGCAAATTGATAGTATCATAGCATGGTTCATTGTTTGGAGGACAGTATGCTAATATAGCCTTTATTTTCATACCTGGCTCACAATTGTGGCTTCTTCGTTTTATAGATTTTTTTAATTTTCTGTTTGACATAGCGCTATCAAAAATTAATATACACAACAGCAAAGTATATACAAATTTCGTAGAAAAATCTTTCATCGTTTCAATACAGACATTGTTTCTGAATTTCCAATCATAGAAACGCAAATAAAAATGAAGTATATTTATAAAAACACATATCCCTTGGTGTATGGAATCGGGTAAATATATTTTTTATCAAAATTAGAAAAAAAAAATAACAAATGTCTTCTGACAGATTTTTTAAAATTCTATTAAAAATTATGATTAATAACTATAGCAACGTTTAAAAGGGAAAATACCTACTCAAAAATTTTAAAGTTTAAAATTTTTCCAGAAAAATTTAAAAATTGACAGCTCAAAAAAATTAAATCTAATTGTAATATTGTAACGAAATTTCGACTTTGGTAAACCGCTTATATTTATATATATATTTATATATTTATTTTTTCAAGAAAGTTTTGTGAACTATTTTTTTTCTGGCAGATTTTCAAAACAAAACAGCAGTTGGTTCTTGTCTTATTTTCAAAATATTTCCGAAATTATTAAGTTTAGAATTTTTTTTTTTCACAAAACTTTCTTGAAAAAATAATAGAATAATAAACTGTTATGAAAAGTATATCATTATTATATAAAAAACAACGTTATAGCATATATCTCTTTTGCGCATGCGCCGATTTTCCCCAAAAACAATAGAGCTTTTCATATCTGCATAGCAAACATCCTCCCAAAATTTGGTTTCAATCCGTTCATCCGTTTGACCTGTATCGTGCTCATTGCGTATATTAATAAAATATCTTCGGGGTGTTCTGCCCCTACTTTATAACCGACAAAATGTTCTGGCATTTTCATTTCTGGATTATATAAATGCTGAACTCAAAGATTATAAAAATTTCAAGTTGCCTAAAACATGTTTTTTGGGGATATTTTTTTGCAGATGTCATATGCTGCGTAGGCGCGAAATAACCGCAAACGCTCAGGCAGACTCACCATTCCAGATTCAGCCATTGATAAATTACTGTTTTTTCATTATTTCAACCTGCCTAAAATACGTACCCAAAATTGTGTCATCAGCTCTCCGGCTAATAGCAAACACTGCCACTATAAATTATATAAATAATAATATTTTAATGTTTTGCTAGCATAACATATTTCCAGAATGTAATAGAATAATTTTATATGGGTGCCTCTAAAGATCGATTTTTAAGCACTGAACTGGACTGACACCGTACCGAGATTGTTTTTCTCAAGCAGAGTTACAACGACGTTAAAAGTATCGCATGGCCTTCGGTCAAAGTTGTATTAAAAAAGAGATTGTGTATTTTACACTGCACACTACAGAAGTGAAACTGGTATAATTATAAAATAATAATAATAATGATGACACCGAACACCGGGATCAAACCTACAACCTTTAGGTTATGAGACAACTGTTCTACCTCGCCCCGACTTAGCTTAATGTCCTAAAGTAGATGAATGTAGTACACGATTTACATACATTGAGACACGTCCGTTACATTTTCAATCTTAGGAATCTGTTTTACCCTATCACGCTAAAAGAAGTTTTACTTCAGAATGATTAATTATAATAAAGCGTAGGACAATTAATAGTAATTTTAATATCTTTATTATGAACTAATGTAGGTACATTATAACAAACAATGCAGTAAAATAATTTCCTGCTCAAAACAATGTTTCTAAACTATATATACTTAGATTATTATGAAAGATTTTATTTGAGTATTTTTCGAAAGCTTTTTTAACAATAAAACAATCTCCAAAAAATACATCGATAAAGAAGTGTGACTGTCTTCTACGTCGATTAATTAAGAGGAAGGGGATATAAGAACGAAAAGGTTGGTTTACATCTTTTGACTATTTAGAAATGAACGGCTAGCTGCATCTCTTTTTCTCATCGTCGGTAACATCTTTTAACTTTTTTGATACATCGGACGTCACCCAACGTTCCAAAGAAGCAGGAGTTTTAAAGACGTATAGTCCGTTTTTTTAGTTTGATAGATTAGATCTGGTTATTTTAGTTAATCTTGTTGTAATTGAGTTTTTTTATGAAAATCAGATTTATTTTGAAATTTCTGTTAAGTTAGATTATAGTGATTGCATCTATCAAAGATTACAATAACTTGACACAATATTATCTTACATTAAAAAAACAGACTAAAATTACCAATTGATGTTTGCATGACGGTTTCATATCAACGTCGTTATATATTTAAAAGTTTTAGTTCTTAGCTTGGCCGTCACGCGACACTCGTATCGTTAGACGCCTTCACAATAAGTGTGAAGTTAGCTTTGCTAGTTCATAAAGATTTACATTATTTGTTAATGGCGACATTGTTCTCACAACTTTTGTGACTCTTCTTCAGGCATTTCTTGAATTCTTTTATACTGGGTCGCGTCGCATATTAATCGAATACGGTATATGGCATTCTTTTTGAATTTCTTTATTATGCACGGAGGCAAACTGAGCGTCCGGAAGTCAACTGCGTTCAGTTTATGCACCTCGAATATTTCCAGTGCAACTATGCTTACGACTCGTCCATTTGCTTGACTGCGAGGATATAAAATGAAGATTTCACCAAAATAGTCGCCTTCTTCTAAATGGCACAGCTCTAGACCGTTACTCGAATAAACAGCTGCGCTTCCACTGTCGATGAAATACATGCAGTCGGCTATGCGAAAAAGAAGCGGTTATCTAAATTACTGGAAACATTTAAGGGATCAAAAAAATTTCAAATTTTTAGATGATTTTCAATAGGCTGTAACTTGGAGAAAAATGATCAAACAGAAAATTTAGAAAAAAGTGTCTAGTTTTTGGATTTGAACTTCGAAATTTTATAGCGTCAACGGTTTTCGAGTAATCTTAAGAAAACCACCGACAAAAAAATCGAAATTTTTTTTATTTTTTTAGGTCTACGAACATGAAATTTTTTTTAGTTAACCATTGTATGGAACGGGTAATTTATTTATTCTGCTTCAATTTCTTTTTTTAAAGACCTCGATACGACTACTCCTCGCCGAGATATTGGCCTTTGAATGGAAAAGGATCATTTTGTCTTTGATTATTATCGATATCTCAGCCACAAATGATCGCACAGAAAGTTAAAGGTGAGTTTCGAGATCTTGAATAAATTCTCTACAGGGATTATCTATTGGTTTTTTGAAAAAAAATATTTTCCATTCTTTACATGGATTTGAAAAAGCAATGAAAAACGATTTTTTGGTGGTTTTTTGAAAAATCAAGTGCTGAATCAAAAATATCGAGAAAACCACTAACAGTGGAGTGGATTGGGAGTAAAAAGCCTTGAATAAGGTGTATCTCGAATCGAAAAATGTTTCTTACAAAAACTATAGAGTCGAGCTCCTCCGACATTTTGGTATAGTTTGTGACCGCATGTCGGAGGGGGCGGCGGGGGATATGCCGCTTTAAAGTTCCGGAAAACCCGTTTTCGCCCCATAACTCGGCCATTTTTATTGGGAGGAGGGGGGGAATGTTCCAACAAAAGTTGAGAAGAATCCGTGTAAGCTCGTTCTAGACCGGGTCTGATCAGACAACCCGTTCGCGAGATATCGCCGCTTTAGTGCGCGAAATTTGGAAAAATTGAATGCCATTTTTTAAGAAACCATTGCAGCTAGGAGCTTAATTTTATTTTTATAGCAAAGGTACCAAAGACCCCTTATTTGCACCGGAATCTGGACGCGGTGGGTAAATCAGAACCGGCAGGAGAGGGAGAAAGCGAATTTTTATGGCGTCTGGTTTAGGTCGATACGTCAATTAGAACCAAAGTTATGAGGGATTTATTTTCTTTCTCCTACCGGTTATAATTCACCCACTGCGTCCAGCTTCGGGTGTAAAGAAGGGGTCTTTAGTACCTTTGCTATAAAAAGAAAATTGAGCTCCTAACTGCAAAGACTGATATCTCGGCGAGAAGTAGTCGTATCAAAATCTTCAAAAAAAGAAATTGAACCTGAATGAACAAGTTATCCGGTCCATATGGTGGTTATGTCAAAAAAAAAAATTCCAAGCTCGTAGTCAATATTTTTAGGACTAGAGATAACAAAGATCTTGAGATCTGGATTATTTAGGAATCGGGATTTTCAATAAAAGTGGAATGTTTGTAATTAAATTGACTGTTTTTAAGTGACCATTATTTATTGTATAAAATAAAAAATCGGTAAGACGAAAATCACGTGGTCACAGAACTATAAAACTTGGAAAGTGACCTCATAACGGCGTTATATGGGAGAGAGGCAAAATCAATGTATAAGAATCTGTTAGAGATTCGTCGGCATTTAGCATAGAAGAGAATCTCTAACGAGATTCTCCGATATATTAACTTGCCAGTACGTTGGGAAGCTATTGTTACATACCTACTGATCCAACTTTGAAGACAACATCATTGGGTAAAAATATTTCGCTTTCAAACTTTTCAGCAATGGAATAAATTACTTCTTTGGGAATGCTTTTAAAAATCGTTACATTTTCAAGAAAATGCTTATAGGTATGTATAAGTATCTCTTGTCTAAGATGTTTACTTAGTGTATTCAGAATAGCACTCTCTTTAAAATAATGTTTTTGGTAATGGTTCGAATAGAACATTCTGACACGTCTTTGAATGTGATCTGGCAATTTTTTGCTGGCCATGAATTTATTTATAGTCATCATCAACCGATCATATTTATGCTGTGACAGATCGGATTCAAACAATATTTTTAACGCAAACATAATCAAATAAATATAATGAGCCGTGCAAACCATTAAATATAATGATCTTTGCAATATTTCACTTTGTATTTCTGGTGCATAATAACCAGATCCCGCTTGGAAATGTAGCATGAACGTTTCAAATAAACAACGGAAATATCGGACAGTGAATACTGATGTCTCGAAATCAATTCCGGCAATTGTAGTCCAACTTTTTGGATCGGTGCCATATAAATGCCATCTAATTTTGGGTAAAATGTAAAACATGCAAGCGGCCCAATGAATCAATATAACGTAATTGTATACAAAGCAAATTACATCGATTATAGTTCGATTGAAAGTTATTTGTTCCAATAGCATTTTCAAATAGTTTGTTATTATCTTCAAACGTAGAAGTCGACAGCCGGAGAAAAGACCAATTAATGTACAAGTATTTGAATAAGTATGTATATCAAAACTTGAAAATGCAAGTGGCATGAAATTGATAAATGCTGACAATGATACAATATCAACAAAGAAATACGTTTTTAAGTAATTTAAAACAATCTTTTTGTGATCCAGAATTATCTCCTTAGTAGCATAGATCTGAAAAAAAATAGTACCTATATTACACCACAAGGGCCGAAAGATAGAGATTCTTGCATTGCGCAGTGAATGGTGTCAAACTTTCGGCCAGTGTGGTGTATACTGTTTTTCCTCATACTTCGGTCGTAAACACGCTTATTAAATATATTAATTAATTAATTACTTATTAATTACATAAAAACACAAATATTCCAAGCAAGCAGCTTTGAGGTTATACGTAAAAACACGAATGACACCTGTCCGCGACTATTAGGTATAACGTTATAGGGTTGCTATGGAAACGACATGTAAACAACAGTTGATAGGCTATTTTTCTTTACTGCCGCCCGAACGTACGTACTTCCCGCATCAGTGCGTGTAATCCCACCAATGCGTAAATATTAGATTTTCTGCCTTACAACTGATGTCGAAAGTATGTACTTTCGATCGAGGTATGAAGAAAATATATTTTTCTTATTTGACTGCAAGTCAATGCTTAATTTATAAAACCCTAACGGGATTTCTGTCTGTTTTTTCGGGGTCTCTGTTTATTTTATATGTAGAAAAAGTATTTAGGTACCTATATTGTAAATTATATCGAGTTGGGGGACATTCTATGGCTGTTAAACAAAAGCATTACCTATATTTAAAAATGATTTTTACGTTTTAATGCACTTTGCTATAAAAGCGTTTTTTTTTAATCATAATTTTGATTATCTCACTAAAAATCACACATACGGGTAGGAAACGCAACGTACAGCACTGCACGAATTGTTAGCGTGCTTACAGTATTTAAGTAATATGAACTATTTATATATTTATATAAATTATTGTATTGTCATGGGTTTTTAATACATGTTCAAATTTTAAATTATTCAGACGTCTAGAAGTGGATGAAAATTAATTTGAAAGATTCCATAACATAGATACATACATGCGTTCAGAAAGGCTAATAAAAGCGTGTTAAAAATAAGCTCACTCACTAGTTTTCTAAGCGACTTCTCACTATCTAGAGTCATAGACTTTACCTGATAAGCTGTGCAGAAATTCATAACAATTGCGATATGGAAACAAACTTCAACTATTGCCGTTGTTGAAAACCATTTTGACCAAAAACGATGAGGTCTCAAATAGGGATCATAAAAAGCAACTTGTACTGGATGAACAAATAAAGCATATGTATGGGCCACGAGCAATATCATGGACCACCAAAATTGAAAAATGCTATATGGGTGTATTATATACCATTTGCTTACGTGCCACTAAAAAAAAAACATTTTTTATCTTATGAAAAGATCAAATTAAGAGAATAGAACAAAAAACTTGTTTAACTTGATCAATTTTTTATATTAATAATGCTGGGTTGCAGAAAGCATTGTCAAAAAACCTGTTTTGACAATGACTTTAGATTTTGACCACGCATCAATATAGAATTGCAATCCTTCTACTCGCAAAAAAAACAAACGATAAAAACGATATTTTTTTAAACTATGTATACACGTACATGTAAGTTAGTATAGTTTTTTGTACAGTTTCCACTCCGAAGCAACATTTTCAACGCATTTTGATCAAAATTTAGCTTGGAAAATAAACTTTTTCTAGGGTTTTTTGTGTGAGTACAATCTTATGTTTTAATTGACAGGTAGTTTTACAGCTATAGCAATTATATGATCTCAATTAAAATCTAAGGCCATTGTCAAAGCGTGGTAGTTTGTGGGAGGCTATTTTCCCTGAATCAAGTTCCACTTCTGCTACTCACCTGTCTACGCGTTTCAGCTAAAATAGCAGCGTTGCTTCTGAAATAAAATTTAGTTTCCGGATGTTTTTTCGACACAATAAACAAATTTTGAATTCTGTGTTGGACTCGTTTATATAATCTTGCATTTGGGGGACATCTTGGTATTCCCCGGTAAACTTTTCTTGATATTTTACATGTATGAAAATCGGTATTACAGTTAAATTGTATGCGGTGTTTTTCTTCCACTTGGAACATTGTCTGACAAACTTTCGCGAAAGAAAAAGAGTTGTTTATGTATTATTTTTGTTTAAACATGACCGCCTTGATTAACACTTAATCGCCATGGAAATATCAGAAAGTTTTACTTAAGGAGGGTCAAGACCGATTATTATGTAACTAGGGAAACTTATAAAATATCTATTGATTTTTGCAAGATGATAACTCCTTCCCACGAAATTTTCACATAAAAAATGTTGATAACTTGTTTAATTTTTGAAGTAACGCTAGGAAAGTATCTTTGACACGCGACGTTCGCACCATCTCGTGTTTGATTTTTTTCAAAAGTGGTTCACCTTAAACTTACAAACACATGGAAACCAGCGTTATTCTTGATTATAAAAAAATATTTACGCAAAATTTCAGTAAAATAACAAAACTACATAAATGATATACATTATTAATTTCTAAATTTTTTAAATCTTATTTTTGTTAACAAAATAACAATAGGTCATATGCATGAGACTCCAAATTGGTTTAAATTTTTATTTCGAAATATATTTTAGTTCCTGATTCTATCGTAATGGATATTTTATTAATCTAATCACTGAAAAAATACAAATAATAAAAAAGAAATGTAGAAAATATGCGCTCTTTTCGAATTTTCAAAACGCAGCGTGACGTCAGAGTATATATCAACAACAGTTTCCATGTCGACTGTGTCGTCTCACAGTAAGATTATGTCAGTATTCAGAGAAAACAACAAATAAACTCATGGAACTAATAAATAAACTTCATTTCAACTTGACATCAAGGTTGACATGCATCATATATCATGACGTCACATAAGCCCGCCAACATGGCCGATTGTTTAAACTAGCTAATTTTGAATGTGAAATTTAATATTTTTTTTTATGATAATATTACATTTTTAAATGATTATCAATTTTTTTCCGTATTATGGTTGACTAAATAATCTATTAAAAATATAAAAGAAATACATGCATATGACCTATTATGATGTTTTTCATGTATTTAATAATGATTACAGACGTAAAATAAAGGTTAGTTACCCTTGACGACGTACTACTGCAGTCCATTTTTTTCCTCTCTAATTCATAAGAAAATCCATGAAAACGGTGGAATTGTAATTCTGGATGTTTAGTTGGTGTATCTTTACAATCAACAACACAGCACATTTGATAGCTTTTTTCCCATTTTATTCGACAATTAATCCTTATTAAAATGCAAGTATAACGTATGACACTAAGGTGTTGACTGAACCAGATTAAAAAAAAAAACACGAGAGGGCGCAAAAGTCGCCTATCAAAAGATACTTTCCTAGCGTATAGAATCCTATATGTGATTGCTGTGTTTCGTGTTGGACCGTTTTCTGGCGTACGCAAAGAAATAGATATTACACCACAATCAGGGTCAAACATTTCATATTCTCGCACTGCGCGTCATGATGCCCTCGGCTCGGGCACCATGGCACGCAGTGTAAGAATATCAAACGTTCGGCCCTTGTGGTGCAATGTACTATTTCTTCTCAGGTAAAATTGCTTCGTAGCACGCTAGAAATTTTTTTATTAAATAGCAGAAATGCTCTTTTCGTTAGAATCATGTTTTCCAATATTTGTCATTCTTTTTCAATTAAACTGAGGCCTTCTGTCAAATTTCCAACCATAATTTAGTCTTCTAATTGAACTCCTCACGTTCACGCCTTTCAATGAACTCATCAATTGTCAGCGCCTGATTGTGTAAATCCAGAAGTTCTTGAACGTCATTATTATCTACTTCCACATTTATTTGTCTGGCAGGATCGACAACTTCTTCGTTCATATTATCAATTTCACCAAGTTCTGACGCTGATTCCGCATGAGTTTTAGTAGTAGAAAAAATGGACACAGTTTTTTTCCGACGCTCTTTAAAGTTTTTTTGAGAAATTTCATCCCAAGATTTTCCAATGATTCTTATGGTATCTAAAACACTGTATTGCCCATAAAGATATAAGTACATATCTCTATGGTATTTCTTCAAAGGCAAGACGAATAGAGGAGAAAAAATCGCGTAGGGAACTCGTGTAAATCGGGGTAATGTACGTCGGGGTATTACTGTAAGTATATGATTATTTTGTTTCTATTTGTTGGACGCCTAATTATTACCAAAATGTTATCATTATTATTAATCTGAAAATGTTAGAGAAATACTGTTTTAACGATATAAATCACTTTATTTGTTTATAATAATAAATGACATACTTTAATTTTATGTCCAAGCGCGCGACTTGTCTATATTGAAAATCAAACTTCTGTCATTTCACTTAAAGATGTATGAGTGGTATCACAATTCACAAATCACCGCGAAATGAATATTTCTTAATATATTTGCATTGTTTAAATATTTTATAATCGGTAAAATGCATAGAAAAATATAACTGAAAAAATCCGTAATTTTTAGAATAGATTAGTCACATATCTAAGGAACTTCGTTCAAAATTTTATTCATTGTCACCGTTGAAAATCACGAGAAAAAAAATATTATTTGTATCAGAGTATTTTATAAAATGCGTGTTCACATTTGACAACAGCGCACTCATGGAGTAGATATATAGTTTATAAACATTTGTAACTATGACTACTGCCTACTTAATATCTCCCATGCTATAGTTACTCACTCATATGTACACTTATACCTACATGTGTTGATGTCTAACAAATTGTACCGAAATAGAAGTTTTGGTACAATTTGACGTTGTTGCTAGCATCTTAGAATATGCTGTTAAAGGCATACTTTTGTCCTTCGACTGCACTCCTCATACATCCTTAAAATGTTTTATACATTTTTACCTACATTTTACAAATTAAATACACTCTGATTTCCAAACTTAGATCAGAACGCACGCTTTCAAAAATTGACTTTCCAATATAATTAATTAATAACAATCCACAATGTTTACTAACATTACTATCTTGGAAGAAGAATTTATATGTAATTTTGGTACTGCTATATTTTCAAAATTTTCAAATGAGTTGTAAATATCATTTGTCGAAGCAAATAACAAAACCAAAAATAGGGTACTGTAGGAAATCCACCTATTTCGAACCGCTGCATCTGCATTTTGAAACTGACCTGGTGATGACATCAAATCTCACTATTACGCAATACAATATAAATTCGTAGCTATTTTTGTAAAAGGCTATCAGAACTTATTGAAATGTGAACGTGATCGGTTATTGTAATAAATATTGTAATTGTTTAATTTGAGAATTGTGTTAATCATTTTACCTGATTTTGAAATTTCCTACAGTGCCTATATATAAGTACTTGCTTTTTACTATGCTGAACAAAAATATACGTCAATTTGGAAAAGACTCTATGATCTCTAAAATATTCGTTAAAGCGCAATAATTTATTAAAGTTACTTTTCCTTTCAAACTACACATAATATAATATAACAATAGTAATAACTATAATAATAAATATTTATAACCTCAGATAAATAAATGAAAGGGATATATCTTTGCTACATTTTTGTAGCCCGCAACTAATTACAGCCTAAACGAAATCGGTGAAAACAAATCAATATTGCCAAACTGCAAAATGAGCATTGAATTATGTAATTGATGAATCATAGATTAATAGAAATGACACATTCAAGACAGTTATAATTGATGTTATCAATGATATAGATAAAATAAAATATAATTTGAAATGAGCGGAGCTAGATTACATTATTTTGTTAACGGCTCAAATTTGGTTATCTGTAGCAGCCAAATTACTATAGAGACCACATGAATAATTACTTCACTGTAATATTTTATTCGAAAGTGACGTTTATTTTTGTGATTTCGCTGTGAATGAATAAGACTGTTTTTGGTGAATTTAGAATTGTTCGCGATTTTTAAGAATATTTAACGATGGTGCAATACTGTGTATGTAAGAAATCAACGAATACTTATTCCAGCCTGTCATTTCACCGGTAAGTAAATACATTTTCACCTTAGGTGTAGAATATGTTTTTGACATAGTTTTTATCTGTTAAATTTGATCAAACAAATCTTTAATCTCAAATATAGTGTAATCAACAATGTAAGATTTATTAACCTCATTAATTGTCGTTTTTATATCCTTCAAAACTGCAGAGGAAAAGACGAGCGCTTCTCTTTCATTTCGTTGTCATCACTACATTGTATTAACTAATATGCTAGGTCCATTTACGTCTTTGGTTATAACCAACAAAGTCAACAAAGTATTTTTACTTTATATTTTTGATTACGTTCACTACTGACGTCACATATCGTTAAATACCACAGCAACTTTAGTAAATTATAGCTACTTACGTATGGACAATGTAATGCCGGCACTTCACATGGCTATTTGTATTTGTGTATTTGGCATATTTGGCAAACAATTACCAAGTGTGGACAGTCTATTTGACAAAGTGTAGGCCTTATTTGCCTATTTACAAATAAGGCCAATACTAAATATGCGTTACCGTGCGCTTGTCGGTTTTTCGAGGCACATCAAAGGAGTCAAATAGGCAAATACGCAAATAAACCGTCCACACAATGGCCATATTCAGAAGCGCACGCGCCGTGAACCTATACGGACGTGCAGTATTTTTGTGTCTGTGCTGTGAGCGAGAACTGGAACAATTACTATTGAAAATGAATTCGGACAATGAAACAGTGCTAAAATTCCTGGAATTTTGAACCTTGCGTTCTGCTGCCAAATGTGTGTGTGTTCGTTATTTGATTGGCATGTGTGGATGGTCGTATTTGCCTCTATTTGCGTGTTTGCCTTGAACATCATATATTTTGCCAAATACAACAAACACCCAATAGCGAACATAAATAGCCATGTGAAGTGCCACCATAAGAATTTACAGTGCTGTTATATTTTTGTCACTTTTTACAAATTTACATAAGTTAACGCGAGACAGAACATTAACAGCGCTGTTAATTTTAACCTTTGCATAGGCCTAAGTACCCTTGCTTCGAAAATGATAATAAAATATTGACATGTAATGGTTTATTTTTACCATTAATAATTTTTGCAAAATTAAATTAGGTAGTTTTATGTCTGGTCTTTTCAAACTTATGAATTTTTAAGTTGGTATAAAATTAACTCAAGCCCGTTATAGTAGTTCACATCAACTAAGCTGTATTTTTCTGCCGCCAGCGAAGCTCGCAAACTTTCTAAAATGCATTAGTTTTTGATAAACGTGTTTAAACGTCTTTAAATTTTAATCATCACAACTGGCAGAATACTAAAAAATGACTATTCGTCAAGATTTTGAAAGTGTGTCATTTAAAAACCACCACCTGCCAGGTAAATTCCAGTTGGCCCTAACAGTTGGCAGTTTTAAAAAACATTTTTTATAAGATTCGAATAACTGTGACGATAATTATATTGATATAATTGCATAATGGTTTGCTGACTCTGCTATCGGCGATACAGCACAGCTTTGCTTTTAGTGGACGGTAAGCTTAATTTTTGTCATTATACCTATAAAGCTTTGCAAGTTTCAGCTGTGCGGAACGATTTTGTGAAAAGTTTTATTTAATGTTATAAAATACCATAATAAGAAAAAAATTGTGATAAAAATAATTTTTGATGTTATCAATTATCGTAACAATATAAATAAAAGAAATAAATAAAGCCATATTCCCTCTATAAAATAGCTGCTTTTAGTCCACTGAAATGTTACATTTTTTTGGGCTAAAATTACATTTGTCAGAGGACGCAATTTTATTTTTTAGATGTCAAGAAGGGGTTAGTGTAAAGTTAAATTCAAGTTTGTGGGGTCACAACCCTTGTCCCTCGGCCGCCATCTTGGAAAAAGGTGGTTTATCTCACGACCTATAGGTCTCACGAAAAAAATTTTAAACATTTTTTGTAGAAAATATAATTTCCTACAACATTGGTTCAGTAACTTTTTGTCGTAGTATTCCCAATAGGCTTAATCCACGGTCATTTTCGAAATGACATAATTACTCTGTCCTCACTTTTTTTGATGGACCAGGCTGCCGCTCAGGATCTTGTATATGAAAGCCAACATTGTATACATTTATATTGTTATTTTTGGTTCTACGACAAAAAGTTACTGTACCAAAGTAGTAGGAAATTATATTTTCTACAAAAAATGTTTAAAATTATTTTTTGTGAGACCTATAATAGTTCGTGAGATAAACCATGGAAACCACTTACACCCCTTTTTTCAAGATGGCGGCCGAGGGACAAAGATTGTGACCCCACAAACTTGAATTTAACTTTACACTAACCCCTTCTTGATATCTAAAAAGAAAATTGCGTCCTCTGACAAATGTAATTTCAAATGTAACTTTTCAATGGACTATTTTCATGCCTGAGTAAAGTAATCAAAAAGCGACCTGTTAACCGTTTAAAAGAGATAACATGCGATATAAAGTAGGGGTAATTTACTAATTTTCGTGAACGACCCAAATTAAATGCAGTATGCATATTATGTATGAAGTGAAAATCAGCTATTTTATAGAAGGTACGTGTAAAAAATGTAGTATATATCGCGAATATAATGCTTGTATGGCTCTTGTGATTGTTAAAATTAGTTGGCGGTCTTTTTTCCATAATGTCACAGCTCGCACATAGAATATTGCATTATACAATCTGGATGCTACTAGTATAATCACCACAAGGTTAAAACTTGTTAATTTTCTTGTATCATAAGAAACCAAAACAAAACTATGTTCTTAGGACATGATTACATGAATAAGGTTGAGCACAATCAATTTTCATTTATAATAGTAATTATGTAATAGATACCTACTAAAATGAAAAACGTGAAATTAAAAATATGAAATTTTTCGTTTACATTGTAAATATATATATATTTTTTTTTAATTAAAAAAGCCCGTTTGGTTTTATCTATATACATTTTTAAAAAAATCGTCTGCGCAAATATTATAAAAGGTCTTAAAATTACTAAAAATTGTTAGTGACGTGATCTAGGGCTCTTTAAGTATTTCTGTGCATCCTAGGCATACTAACATCTTTATTTCTTTATTTCAGACGCGGATACAGAATTTCGTTTAATTTTTTCGTATCTATCTTCCAGACAATTCGTTCTAAAGTAAAATTTTGATAAAATTTTAGTTTGTTATCCAATAAATAGTGCTTCGTGAGTGGGGGGGGGTGCACCCATTCCCCTCTGTATCTGCGTCTGCTTTATTTAACTTTTTAAACATTACGCATATACCAATATTATTTGTGTGGAATAGAACCTATTTTTAAATCATGTTCGGCTTTTTTGTATTTAAAAAAGGCGGTACACGCGACCTAAGTGAAACTTTTTATGCATGAACTGTTTTCTGATTGACTCTTGCTAAAAGCAAACACAGAAACAAGCACGCAAATAACCCCAGCTCTAATTATGAAATCCAGTTTGTAACTACGCACGCGAGGCAGCATTGACGTTATTTTCATCTTCGCAGTCAGGACGGCAGCCAGCACAAGTCCCAGCAGTGATCCCAGCGGCAAACTAGCCTCGTGTGCAGCGGCCTTAATATGCTACAGTCATACCCCGATTGAAACGGTTAACGCGAGTGAGAAATAGAAAAATATGAACATCAATCAATGGAGCATACCTGTAATTTTTCTGTAATCCAAAATTTAGTTATCATCAATAAGTTATAAAATATTTAATGAAGGAGATTTATTTAGTTGAGGAACAATAGAAATAAGCTTTAGGACCAAAGTATCGATTGTGGCCAACGTTTCGAAAATTATATTTTCATCCTCAGGGCCTCAATGCAAGTTGAGATGGTTGAGAGGATGAAAATATAATTTTTGAAACGTTGGCCACAAGCGATACTTTGGTAAAGCTTATTTCTATTGTTCCTCAACCAAATAAATCTTCTTCAATGCATATTTTGGAACAAAACTTCTACTAATAAAATATTTAAGTATGGCGGAATTTATTTACATTTAATATTTGAAATATAATATCATTTTAAAATTATTTTTTTTTGTAAATTGACATTACCAGAACAGATCACAATTTTGTTACTTATAATATTATTTGACCTGCAAACATTTCAAGGGAGTCACTATAATTGGCCAATTTATAATAATTTTCAAAGTGAAAATTTATTATTCTTAAATTCTATTAACTCTAATGGCGGATAAGGCTATTTAAATTAAAAATTTCATTTGTTCGTACAGTAACTATACACAGTTATAAGATAATCTAAAATGGGATATTTAAGATTTTCATACATTGTATTAAGATCAAATGGAATAAATTACATATAGAAATATCAAATAAATCCTATTTTAATAATAAAAAAAATATTGCAGAAAAATGTTGACAGTGAATTTTATTTTTTAAACATATTTTTGCCCCGGATAAACTACCAAACAGTAAAGGCCGCTGCACACGAGGCTGGTTAGGCCACTAGATTCGTTGCTAGGTTGTGATGCTGAATTTTATGAGTGTATGTGTTTTGAAGCTAGATTTGTAGATGGGCAGTGCCGGATTAACCAATAAGCAAAGTAAGCAACTGCTTAGGGCATCACGTCTCAGGGGCACTAAAAATCACAACTCAGAAACGAAAAGTACCTCACTATAGACCGTGTCATTTTTTTTTCTTTTTGTCGTGTTCTCAATTTATTTTTGAAAATGAATACAAAAAAAATTTCTTAAACTTTTTTTTATTAAATAACTGCATAAAATGCCTAAGAACCGATTTCATAGACCGTCAAATCTTCAAATTGTTTGTCAAATTTTTTACTAAAGTTCTATGTTTTTTAACTTTTTTCTATCTATTTTAAATTTGACAGTCACAATTTGGATTTTTTTATAAACTCAACAACACAGAGACAGATAATAAAATTTGCTGTTAGAGATAGGGCCCATAGGCAAGAAATGCTTAGGGCATCAATGAGTCTTAATCCGGCACTGCTGAACAGGCGTCATGTTTGTTTGTGGGCATTTGCCCATGTCGCCCACGTGACAAGATACTGTTTCCTGATTGATTCTTGCTTAAAACAAGCACGAAAAGTAGCCCCGGTTCTAATTTTTAAATGCAGTTTGGAACCACGCAAAGGAGTCCGCAGTGATTCTAGAAGCAAAACCAACCTCGTGTGCAACGGCCTTAAATCTGTGTTCCTTCGTTATAGATAATAATAATAATAATAAAAGTAATTTTATTCCACGTAAAGAAAAAATACATCACGTACAAAAAATCGATTAGAAATTTTCCAATTCTACTTGGCTATTGCCAGTGCTAGGGTTGGATTATTAAGGACGTACGCGAGATGAGTATATACTTAAAATTTCAGAAAAAAGTAAAAAAAAGAATAATATAATAATAATAATAGCAAGCAAATGATACGATTAAGGCAAGGAATTCGTTTTATTAATGTATTTGCACTTAGACTATTGGCGTCGGTCGGATTACGGGACCTAGAGGTCAGACTAAAATTTTTCGATGTTTAAAAGCCTCCTGAACACTTTGGCATCATTGGCACCAGGACAAACTTAATCGACTTAGACGAAATTTGGTCCACTTGTTGGAATCTATCATCGCAAGAAGCCTATTTAAAATGGACCCGATCAGGCCATTTTAAAGGTGGTATAGTGGTACCTCGACATACGAGTGCCCCAACATACGAGTTTTTCGAGATACGGGCCGGCGAGCGAGTGATTTTTTGCTTTGAGCGAAATTCGAGGTACGAGTTCTGTTTAGCAGGTTTAATGACACTTGCCTAACTCATTTCCGGAACATTCTGAGAGGGAGGAAGAAACAAACCTCCTTGGACATGTTTTTTTCTAAACGACCTGCAGGTGAAAGCGAGAAAAATGTAGCGAAAAAGGCAAAAACCAGAGGATATCTAATTTATTTCTTTACATTCTCTTTTTTGTTTTTGTACAATAAATATTTGTCATTTATAAATACGTTTTTATTATTCAAACTGGGGTGACATTTTGGGGGTTGGAACGGATTAATGGTAGTTCAATTGTTCTGCATGGGGAAATTTGCTTCGAGATACGAGTAATTCAAGATACGAGCAAGGTTGCGGAACGAATTAAACTCGTATGTCGAGGTACCACTGTATTTAGGGATTGAAAAATGTTTTTGGGCTCGAAAATACCGAAAAAATTCTCAAAATCGTTTAAAATTTTACATTTAAACCTTTAATAATTTTTAAAATCTACTACTAAAATTTTAATAAAATCGACCCGACAGGACCGGACTTACACATTTTATGAAAACACAAATTTATTGATATGGATTTACTTACTGAAGAGTGTAAATAATTTGGTAGAGATGTTGAATTGGTAATATTATTGAAATTAAGAAAAAAATATTGTTTTAAGGGGTGTATTAAGGGGCAACATTTTAAATTTTGTTCAAAAACAAAGTTAAGTTTATATAATGGAGCCACACTGCCTATAATAGCAAATACACTATATTGTCAGCAGGGTTTCGCACTGCGACCCAAGTTTTTTTATTTATTTTTTATTACTTATGCGGGAAAAGTGGTATGTTTACGCACGCTGTTACGGTTGAAAAGTAGCTATTTTCATTTGCGTGCGGAAACTTTATTTGTCGCACTGAAATTGTTTGCCGCACGCAAATTCAGAGTTACCATAGTTACCAATACAATAACAATTTTAACTGAATTTTCAACTTTTTTAATGATTTAATTTTAATTTTTATTACTTCTAATTTCTTTTTTAATTCGTAATAAAATTTTAATTTCAATTTAATTTAATTCGTAATAAAAAATAGTATGTGCAACTCGAGCGGCATTGTCGATTGCCGCACTAGTTGCACAATATACTATTAAACTATGGAATTTCACGTACCAATTGAATTTCACAAACAAGTCACAAAAACTGGCATTTTGATTAGGTAACTTAATATTTTAAATTGATGAACGAACATTAAAAGAATTATTTGTTTGTTCGGTTAACTTGAAACACTAGTTTGGTCAGTCCCTGAGGGGAAACTGGTATGTAGTTAGCATTACAACGTTTTTAGGGAATTGGCGCTCCTAGGAACATGAACTCGTACCACCCGTTATGTTTATGTTGGCTGGCAGATTCTCTAATATACACATAGGCGCTGACGACCTCAGCTGTTGAGCGTCTATAATTTACAATCTATCTATCTATCGTGTGGCCAGTAAAATGATAAATAAAAAATTACAATAAATAAAATAAATAAAATTCACTGTTGTACTATGTAGACAAAAAAAAAATCAATTTTATATAAACTCCTGTAGTAATAGCAATACTATGCTTTGCACTTCCTTAAATTATGGCACAATGTTTTTTTTATCACCCTGTATCCATTTTCACCCACACATACACACAAATGCACTGAAAATTCTCATCGCAATAAAATTACAACTCGGTTGTAAAAATATTATACACTTTTAGAAATTGTAATTGTTTTATTCTTTATTTAAATTATTTAAAGGTGTCATTATTATCCGACTGCGTGAAAGCAAAAGAGGGTTATGTTTCGCGACCTTCATTACCATGTTGAACACTTTCTATGTGGATTCATCGGTGATCCGAGCGGGCAATTAAATGCCTCCGAAAAACTTGGTGAGTTCATCATTATTCCGTTAACTCTGAAATAAAAAAATATACTTCAAGTACAAGTTATTTTTGTATAATTAGTCACGATGAAGGAAGGTTTGGTTGAGGATCATGAAATAAGCTTTACCAATGTTGACTCTTTATGAGAAAGGACCTAGATATTGGGGTCACAAATTTTATAATCATTTACCTGCTGACATCTATACTAATATATAAAGCTGAAGAGTTTGTTTGGTTGAACGCGCTAATCTCAGAAACTACTGGTTCGAATTGAAAAAAATGTTTTTTATTGGATAGTCCATTTATCGAGGAAGGCTATAGGCTATATAATATCACGCTACGACCAATTGGAGCGGAACATCAATGAAAAATTTTGCAAGATGTATCTCAAAATTAGTCAGTCCGACAAGGTGAAATGCCTTAACTAAATATTATTGTAATATTAGCGCCTGACTTTTACAAGCTTGGATAGCTCAGTTGGTAGAGTGTAAGACTCTTAATACCAGGGTCTTGAACATGTTTTTATTTTTTTATTTTCTACATTGCTTTCTTCTAAGGCTTACATTTCAATTTTTTTAAATTTTATTACGACTAATTAAAATTAAATAAATCTAATTAATAGCTCATTTGAAAACTGTTACAACTATAGGTACCTATATAAAAATAATTTTCCTACAGTGTTTTCAATTAAATATTTATTATATTAAAAGAAATTTATTACTTAAAAAAGTATAAATAGGTACTGCTTTTAAACGACAAAAACTTTTGAACGGTAACTCCGATCATTATGAAGTTTGGACACAACATTAATCTCGGTAAACTAAGATGAATATGCGTACTGATATGTCTCTCTTCCCCATTCGTTCTTTTTGCAGCCGGGTGAAACCGGGCGGGACCGGTAATAAAAAATATATAAGAAATCAAATGTTTAAAAAAAAAATTGCAAACAAATCTTATTAAAAAAATGTTATTGTAATTACGAGGAATTTTTAAAGGACGGTTTTTTAAAAACGTACTTATTATGTAATCTGTGTTGTACTGTATTTTGTGTTTTCGACAAATACACATGCGCGCGTGCATCACGGATCTAAATAAATTTGAATTTGAATATCCAAACCTTTCGGGTTGTGGCGAATGGAAATCGGTTTCAACGCTCACAATGTACATTTCGGGCGTCAAATAAACAGAACAGTAGAGTTGCGCAGCCGTTGTAAAAAACAGTTGCTTCGGACTGCGCGTGACTCCGGGCAATCGCGGGTCGGTCGACACGGGCATCTGTACACTGCGTCTCCACGACTGATACGCCGTCTGAAGACCGCCAATGTCGGCCATGTTTTCGTTACGCGTAATATTCCAGTCGAACTGGAAACCAAAAAATTGATTTTTGTATTCATAATTGTTATAAAAAATTTGAAAAGAAGTTTGACCCTGCAGGCCATCCCTGTAACTTCCCGCTATTTTCGAGTTCAAAACGCTCAAAAATATATAAAATATAGCAAGAAGTTTATTTTTTAGCTCTTCGAGCTCAAAAAAAAAACACTGTTACGAAATTTTCGTTCACAATATCTCATGAACAAATAAGCCGATTTTGATGCGGTTTGCGGGGATCGACGCAGTTTTTTTAACCTAAGAAAGTAAATTATTACAAAAAAATCGGTTTGATAAGAATTTTACGAGTAATTATAAAAAATTACTTTTTTCCTAATTTTTCGTTCACGTTATCTCATGAACAAATGAATCAATTTTGAGCTGGTTTGCGGCGATCGACGCAGTTTTTTTAGCCTAAGAAAGTAATTTATTACAAAAAAATCGATCTGATAACAATTTTAAGAGTCATTTAAAAAAAACACTTTTTACGATTTTTTCGTTCACGGTATCTCGTGAACAAATGAACCGATTTTGATGCGGTTTGCGGAAATCGACGCAGTTTGTTAAGGAGAAGAGCTGATTAGTTTTTGGAATTAATCGGTTTAGTAGTTTAGAAAATATTTTACAAAAACAAATTTTTAAAAATTTTTGAAACTTGTTTTTTTAAAATTTCTCAAAATGTTTTGGGCCGAATCGTTTCAAATTTTCAGGAAGTCTAAGTTCACCAAGATCACGTCAGATGACGCAAACCGCGTTTCAGTCGGACACTCCGTTCAAAAGATATAAAAGGTTTACATACACACACACACACATACAGCCCTACGGACATCATCGCCAAAATAGTTTCAATAGCTTCCTAAGATCTCAAAACGTCGAGATCTGGCGAAAACTCGATTTTCGAAAATCGGGGTGAAACCAATAACTTCCCGATTTTGAAAAAAAAAAAAAATTTTTTTTTCAAAGCGGGAAGTTAAAAAAATAGATTGGGAATGTTGTCTGGAAGCAAATTGGTTGTCAAAATCAATAATACTTATAAACACAAGAATCAATAAATAACCAGAAGCATAACTCGAAGCCGGTGAATTCGTGACATTAGTTCCAAGATGAAATTTTATTGCTTTTCCATAGGCGTGCTTAATTAATTTATTTATATACTACTTTATTAAAAAATGTTTAAATATCATAGCAAGCACACTTTTAAAATATAATAAAACAAGTACCTAGATAAAGTACCAAAATAATGTCTTATTTAATTAGGCGCGTAAGAAACAATTCGCTGTAAACCTTTCAGCACTCGAGACGGTACGGCATTGGTCGTTTCAGAATATAATCTCAGGTTAACCAAGCACCGAGTATTGTCGGTAAGAATAATTAATTATTTTTGATTCATATAAAGCAACGCACACGAGCGACTATAATGTTGAAATGACAAAATAAAATGAAGCATTGTCATTTCAACCGATTCGAGTATTGATGGCGGGATAGGTATCTCGCATTAAAAAATGTATTTTTAATTCAATAATAAATCAATTGTGTCTTGCCCCATATTATTTAGTCGGTCGTGCGCAAAGCTCTATAAGAATCAGTGATGAAATATTCTTGCCGCCAAATTGTCAATCCGTCTGTCGTGTGCAATAGGTCTTCGAGCTCAAATTAAAGTTACCTCGACATCGACCTTGGTTCCTTTGAAGGTCACTTGTCTTCTGAAAGTGTTCATGTATTGTTTGGCGACGCAATCAACCCGAGCTTCCAATCCGAGTCGAGCTTCCGGAGTCATCCATTCCCGCAAAACTCCACGTTCGTCGTACGCGACGCCAGTCAAGTCGAAAGCGTGGAGCATTTCGTGCGTGATTATGTTACCAATTGTTGCATAGGCCATATATTGAGGCACGTCTTCACGGAAGTACGGTTGAGTCAACAGTGCCAGAGGAATAACTAAAACATTACACAGGCCGGCTTTTTAAAACTCGAACACCCTTTTAAATCGTTAAAAAAAAAGTTTCGGGCAAAAGTTGCAGGCAATCAAGAGGTAAGAACATTAGTGTAGATTTTTTTTCAGTTGGTTGAGGCATATCTGAGATACTGACACCTCCACTTTTTTAAGTTGAAACACATATTTTTTTACCTGGGCTTATTGTTCTTGAGATGAAAGAAATTAATTTTTGTACCAAACATTTTTTTTATTTAATGCAATCCTGAACCGTTGGTTTGGTTCTTAATTCATTTCGTTTCCTTTTTTAGTGGATTGTGTGAGTCGGAAAAAATCCCCGAAAAATCCGACTATTGTCAGAAGCAATTAGTTTTCAAAAATACTGCACATATTCCACACACACAACAAAATGCGAAAGCTCAGCCTACGCGAGGCAGAAACAGGAAATATGGGACGAACTGAGAACCAAACAGCGGTTCAGGATTGCATGAAATCGAAAAATATTTGATACAAAAGTTTAAAAGAGTGAAAGTGACTTTGATGTCTCTGTGGCGCGTCCACCAAATGAAAAAAAAAACTACCCCAACGTTGTTCCCCCTTGATTCCCCGCAACTTTTGTGCGCAACTTTTTTTCGGAAAACCTTAATCTTCGAAATAAAAGGGGTTTCGGGTTTGAAAAAGTCCCCCGTGTAGGGCGTCATAAATGTTGAGATACCATTTTCAAATTTAATTCTTGATCATAATTATGAAATATGATGTTGACCAAATGGTTGCATCTGGTCGGCGAGTTTTTTAAATACTAAAAAGTTAAGAAATAAGTTTTAAATACGTACCAATAACATTATCTCTGGGTTCATAAAAGGCGTTGACTATGAAAGGATATGCCCACCTAAAATATAAAAAAATGCAATCAAAACATCGCCAGTTCTCAATAATGTAACCTGGGAGAGAAAAATGAGACAGTCTTCTCTATAACAGAAAGACATCCAGTATCATGATACATTATTGGTTTATATGAAATAAGAACTTGCATACAATTTCTTTATTATCTGGGATATATTTGACAGCGCTCATATCTGATGGTGGCACTTCACATGTCTACCTATTTGTGTTCGCTATTGGGTGTTTGTTCTATTTGACAAAATATATGACGTTCAAGGCAAACATGCAAATAGAGGCAAATACGACCATCCACACATAGCAGTCAAATAACAAACACACAAACATCTTGCAGCAGAACGCAAGGTTCAAAATTCCAGGAATTTTAGCACTGTTTCAGTGTCCGAATTCATTTTCAATAGTAATTGTTCCAGTTCTCGCTCACAGCACAGACACAAAAATACTGCACGTCCGTACAGGTTTACGGCGCGTGCGCTTCTGAATATGACCATTGTGTGGACGCTTTATCTGCGTGTTTGCCTATTTGACTCCATTGATGTGCCCTCGAAAAACCGACAAGCGCACGGTAACGCGTATTTGGTATTGGTCTTATTTGTCAAATAGGCAAATAAGGCCAACACTTTGTCAAATAGACTGTCCACACATGGTAATTGTTTGCCAAATATGCCAAATACACAAATACATGTGAAGTTCCGGCATGAGAACTGAGGATTTATAACAGAATAGTCATGTATACGACAGATAAACTGTTACTTACGAACACACATTCGCTTTCATAATGTTAATTAGAGGATAGTTTTTATAATACGTATATTATATTATAAAAATCTTGCGCAGGGTTTTTTCAAACTTTTCCCTACATAAAAATAAAAAGGAAGCATGGGAGCATAATATAATGTAGTATTAACATACAAAAAAATTAGCAACTGGGTAAAATAACAGGAACCAGTATTATTTTATTGTAATAAATTGTAAAATTTTTATAAAAATGACAATAAATCTTTTATCTATCTATCTATCTTACTTACGATTTGTCCGTTGACATATCTTTGAACGTTTCTGGATTGACAGTTCTCAATTGACGGAACCGAAACACTACGTTATTAAAGAAGTCTTCCCGATCGATTTCTACCTAGAACGATACAGGTCCTTAATCATTTGTGTAACTTTTCAAAATTTTAAATGTAAATGAAAAAGCGTGATCATTATTTATAAGATACCAATTAACTCATTTTTTTTAATTGATACCCCTCCCGATGCACTGAAGTATATACGACTCACATAAATTTTGTGGCGAATCCAACATTTAGAGGTCTTCAATCTCATTCTAAGACCCTAATAATGGCATATTATTTTATTTTATTTAAACAGAAAAATCTAGTCTTCCCCTTTGTATTTTTAGACTTCTGCGATACTATCCTTAAGCACAGCTTAACCGGCTAAACTATTCGAAGTATATAACCTAATTGATAATGTCTACCGCAGTTGTAGACGAAACCTTAGGTAGAAATACCAATGGATCACGGCATACAAGCCCGGAAACCAAGAAGATTTGGATCAACACCGGCCGTAAAAGCCTACACACTTTGTTATTAGGTTATTCGAACTTAGTACCAATTGATATTTTCAAGTTATTATTTTTTAATTATAAATAAACTTCACCCTGTAAAACAGATTGTGTACATTTTACGAAATAACACCCGGAATTTATATTGATATCGCTTCATTATTTTATTTATAATAGCGGTCCGGTCCGGCTTCGCCTGGATTTGTAGATTGCCAACGTTTTTTCGTCGACTTATTACGGTACAAAATTGGCCTCCACAAAAAGCGCTTTTATTTTAACGCGCTAATATATAGCCTATGTCCATCCTGAAGGCTCATTCTAAATATTGGTGATCAGGGAGTACCTCCTATACATCCAAACTTTACCTTTTTGTACTCAATGTGTGGTGAGCGAAGGCAACAAAGCGTATCGAAAATGTATCTGCGTCCCTTTTTTCGAAGTAATTCCCTGCTTATTCCGACAATATTGTTGCGCGATCCCTGTTGGGACGACTATGCTTTCTGTGGAATATTCTCGCAACAACAATAATGGAAAGCAGGTAGTCAAAACCCGACCTTCATAAAGTTGCCTGAAGAAGGCGATATATGTAAAGGAAAGATCTCGGTGCTTCTAGAACATTCGACCAGGCGGGAGACGAAGCTATAAAATGTCAGCGGAGTGGTTGGCAAGGGAGTCAGTTGGTTAGTTGCAGCGCGTATGTACAGTGGATTACAGACAACAACTGTGAAATAAATTGTTCAGTGTCGGTACAGCAAGAGCGAGGTAGCTGCTAAGATAGAAGATAAATGAGGTGTGTGAATCGTTGAGTGCAATTATATAAATCTGGTTCTACATAAATAGCTTCTGTGTTGTAAATAATCGTGTGAATATAGTTAATAGACAAGTGTGAATAAGTGTACTAGATAAACTTCGGTGTGTTTGTGTGTTGTAAATATTTTCTGTACATAATTAGGACTTTATATTCTTCTGTTACTTAGTTTTCTATTTTATTATTTAGAACTATTAGTTTTGTTTCTGTTAACGTTATTATTACTGTTTATTAAAAAAGTACGCTTTCGTTGTGTGTTTAACTGTTTTGTTAAACGTTTATTATTGTAAATAAATAATTTCCATCACGAACTAGAACAGTTTTCTTACAATATGTTATATTAGCATGGAGTATATCTCTCTTTATCAAAAGTTTTATGTCGTTATCTATGACGTTAGTCAATCAAAGTCAACGATCTCTTACGACTTAAAAAAGACAGAAGTAGGTATATATGTTTGCACCCTAATGGTTCGATTGCGATTTTATTCCTATGCTCGGTATATGTATAATAAAAGTATATGATTATAATTACCGACATCTCTGAGCATTTCTTCGACATATGTGAGATTGAATAGCAGCGGTGATGTAACGAACTGCCCTTTAAGTGCGGCAAGTTTCACTAGCGCCGCTTTTGTGGTCGGCGAATCCAACCAAGCTGCAGCTTTCATCCTCTCGGACAGTGTGCCTTTCAGAGTCCCGAGCATTCTCTGTACACGATCCGACAGACTGCGCCTGCGTAATGCATATTTTTGAATTCTATAACAGTACGATTTCCAACAAGCACCTGTATCTCTACTGGTTTAGAAATTGCATTAATTAAGTTTCTCAAAACTGAGAAAAACATTCCCATAATATCTATGCCAAAAGAGACACAGAAAGGACTCCGCACAAACATTATTGGTTCTCGGTTAAATTGATCGAAAATGGTTTTATTTTATAATTTAAAAGTCACTAATAAAAAGTGTCCATGCGCGCATAGCTTAAATCCCAATAGATTTTTAGCTACAGGTATGTTTAGCAAGATTTTAGATATAGGGATATTCATTGAATTCACAAGCGTGTTCCATGTTCAACTTTTGTGCCTTTTTTTTAAATAGGAAAATAGTTGAAAACTAGGTAATGTTGAAAGGTGTCACCCTGTATGAAATAATAATGTCATATTCGGATTCAGCGCACTCAAAAACATAATAATAATAATAATAATAATAACCTTTATTTATATAATACAATAATTGTATGTAAACAGCGTCAATGTCTTTAAAATTATTTTAAGTATCGTTCGAGATTATAATTTGATTCATCGATCAATTTATTTTTCAGTTTTTTTTTAAATTGCTTATCACATTTCAGGTGTAGTGGTATTTGGTTATCTATATATCTAGATCTTAGAATTTTTTAAAATTGTGAATTCAATGGATGTCCCTATATATCTAAAATCTCGCTAAACTGCATATCTGTCGCTAAAAATCTATTGGGTTTTAGGCTATGCGCCCATGGATACTTTTTCTTAGCGACCTTTAAACTATAAAATAAAATCATTTTCTATCAACTTAATCGAGAATCAAATCCCATAAGGTTTGTGCGGGATCCTTTACTTGTGATTATTGGAATCAGGCAATTATTTTTTTACAAAGGTGGAATAAACATAAGTAAACGTCTGTAAAATTCGCGAAAAAAGTTTTGCGGAATTTTGGCCCACCTGTAATAAGCCGGATACTGTCTGACGTAAAGCGCGCCGACGGCTCTGCTGAAAAGGCCGGTGGTGAGTCGAGTACAAAATGACGGCCAGCTGCCACCTCCTCGCGACGTCGTATTCACCAGCTCGTGTAGAGTATCACGTGCGTACAGCAAGAGCAATGCATTATGAATCACTCTGTATAAATTATTTTACATGATTGAATTTTTCAAACATTTTTAAGTTGATATAACTTCAGAATAAATTAGATTGTAGATTATAGACGTGCAATAACTAAATATAACTTCGGAGAATACTATAATATTTAATTTCAGTTTTGACGTCAATCTTATTTTAACCGAGCGTAGCTGAGTAAAAAGTTTTTAAAAATTGTTTATTTTGTTTATTATCATTTTTTAAAATTAACACAAAATTGAAAACATGGGCATTTTTTAAATGTTTTGTTAACATTAAAAAATGATAATAAACAAAATAAACAATTTTTAAAAACTTTTTAATAACGAGATCTTGTTAAGTAGATATGTAAAAATTTTTTGTTATTTTCAATTAGTGATGTGCCGGATCGTTAAAAATGTATATCCGCGGATACGGATCTGAATACGGATATTTGGTTTCAAGATCCGCGGATACGGATACGGATCTTAACTTTCTTAGAGTACGCGGCGGTAAATATTGCACATCGACCTTTGGAAAGAGACTATCTGTTATGGGAAAAAGTTATTGACCCTTTAAAGAGTTAACTCTCATAACAGATTGTCTATTTTCAAAGATCGATGTGCAATATCTCATTATAAAGATAGTTTTTTAGTACCTTTGAATTATGTACTCACTACGATAAATGTTTGCAATATAAAAGTGCCAAATACGATTTTAAAAAATAAAAAATAATCTGAATGGAATTTAACAGTTTTTCATTATTACCTAATCACCTATATATATAAAATTTCATCTATGAATTGAAAATTAATAAGGTAAAAGATCCGTAAAAGATCCGCCAAGAAACTAACGGATACGGATCTTTATTCTCCCTCGGATATCCGCGGATACGGATACGGATATCTGGCACATCACTATTTTCAATGGAAACGGTTTTTCGAAAAAAAATCGTTAATTAACCATAGACTCACTTTTTAAAAAATAAATTTAAAGGTTTTTTTTCAAAGGAACTTTTTTCTTTCAAGTGTTAAGATGACACCATGAGTTATTCAAAAATTATTTTAAATTGGTATTTAATATTACAAAAAAAAATATTTTATGTGTTGTACTCTCTTAATAGGCGGGTGCGGTCGTGCTGTAACGACCGCGTAGAACCCTATTTTCAACGTTAAATTAAAACTATAAATAATAGAGATAGAGCCCGGGAGGTGTGACTTTTTTATTGGACATTTTCTCCTCTTTAAGAATCTTTTTTTCAATGTCCGCTATCGCCTATAGTTTTTGAGTAATTGCCAAAAATTTGAGGGGCTATTTTTTCTTTTTCGTTTTTTTTATATCACAAATGAAATTTTTGTCGGCGCAAAAAAATTAAAAATAACGTTTTTTCGAAATAATTTTCCGAATCGAACAAGCTATTACTCATATTTTTGAAGACTTGGCACTATTTTTCGCAGATATCTCACTTATCGACTAGGGTATATTTACATGCAAAACATGTAATATGTGTCTTGTTCGTAATGATACGACTCGGGTGACTGCTAAAACTCGCCGGTTGCTCGTTTCAACATAATGTCACTTCCTATATAAATTACTATTACATTGAAAAAATAGTTGCGGAAATTAAAAAAAGAAAAAATATCCTCTTAAAAAAATTAACGCGGAGAATGTGTATTTTGTTAGAGATATAATAGGCTAGACGACGAGGAGGTAAAAACATTAAAAAGTGTATTATTTGGGCACAGGCGAGATTATTGTTGGAATCGCTTCGTTTTAGGGTGTAGTTCAACCTTTGCTTACAGATTGTTGTTGTGCTTGATTTTATAATTAAAATTAGTGACGAAAATAGTGCTTTTTTCTCTATTTCCTTTAATATCTCTGTTCCTCTTGACTTTTAGTATAGCAAATGCATTGAGAATGTTGTTCCTTATGAAATTTCCTAAAAAATGAGCACTGATAGAGGTCCCTAAGTGCAATTGTTAACTTGCAAATAGCCCCGAAAGTTAAAAAAACACGTTTTTTTCACTATTTTTTTACTAAAAAATGACCGCACATAGATGGCTGAAAGTTCTCAAAAATGATGTCTATGTTGACCCAAACATGCATTAATAATTTTATTATCATCGGTCAATTATTTCTCGAGTAATTAACGATCACTTTTTTTTTGTTTCCTTAATTTATTGCATTTTTTTCACAAACAAGTTTCTCTGGTCGGACCAAGCCAGAAAAATCACAAATCCATTCAACTTTAGTATCCCGTTGGAATTTTTGGAAAAAATTAATTCTAACCGATTTTATAACGACTGAATATTGGAAAAGTTTAAATATGGTTTTATACGTTTGTCTAAAATTGGTATCGTGATCGTTTTTTACTCGAGAAGTAATTGATCGATGACGTTAAAATTATTCATACATAGGTATTTGGGTCAACATAGACATCATTTTTGAGAATTTTCAGCCATCTATGTGCGGTCATTTTTTTAGTATAAAAATAGTGAAAAAACGTGCTTTTTTAACTTTCGGGGCTATTTGCAAGTTAACAATAATGCACTTAGAGACCTCTGTCAGTGCTCATTTTTTAGGAAATTTCATAATGAACAACTTTTTCAATGCATATGCTATACTAAAAATCAAGAGGAACGGATATATTAAACGAAATAGAGAAAAAACACTATTTTCGTCACTAATTGTTAATTATAAAATCAAGCACACCAACAATTTGTAAGCAAACTTAGGGGATTGAACTTCACCCTAAAACGAAGCGATTCCAACAATAATCTCGCCTGTGCCCGAAAAATACACCCAAAACTCCTCGCCGTCTCGCCTCTAATATTTTATATTAAGCTGCGAAGTAGGTATTTACCTGTTGTGGAATTTGCTTATCGTGTCGTTTAAGTTAGTGAGATAGGACGGCGACATAACGTACACCGTGTCGGATTCCGTCACGTTCACTGATAACACGTCCGAGAAAAGACGTTCCCATTTTACCTGTTCAAAATCAACAATATTTATTAAACATATTTTTTATTGAACCGTCTTCTGTTCATCTTACAATCACCTTGTCTACACAAAAAGCCGTGTAAGCTGACGTAATAAAACGTAATAAAACTTTTTAAGTGCGTTTTTCTCGTAGGTGAATATTTCCGGAGATACAAGCTCTAAAAGTTGTTAATAATATGTTCCCCTCCTCTAACTTTGTAATCTTAAAAAAATCAAGGAGTAGCACTTAATAAATTCTTTCGACTACCATTATTTTGAACAACAGAGTTCCTTGATTTCTCCTTACAGTATTTTTTTTTATTGTCGTCGTATTTCTATTAAAATAACGGAGACAAGAACCAAAGCTTTATCAGCATTCAAAAAAATGCCGTCCAATGTTACTAGTGTACATGATTTATTAAGATTATTGGGTCTATGAAATGCCCTTAAGTGATTTTAATAGTGCAAATAATAGCTCATGACTTGATTTCTTTTTAATTAGTAATGTACAAAACAATATCAACATATTTCAATGACGCATTTCTAGGTTAGGCTAGAAGTCTTCCTCCTTTTGTCGTAGTGAAGGTAATTATATAATAGCTGTCCGTCCCGGTTTCACCCCGGTGCGATAGATATAATTCTGCATTTTCATCTGTATTTCGTTTGCGGCCCGGCGTCTGACTAATAGCTTTGAGCAAATTCTACCAGATTTGCTTCTGAACTAATAGCTTTAAATAATTCTATCAGATGTCGCTAATCTCCGAAACCACTGAACCGATTTTAATGCAATTTTCTAAATATGTCTTGCTTAGTCAAACTTAGACTATAGGATAGTTTTTATAATATTTTATTACGGTCTTTTATGAAAAAAACTGTTTTAGTAACAAGACGTATTTAGAAAATTTCATTAAAATCGGTTCAGTGGTTTCGGAGATTAGCGCGGACGAACATCGTGACACGAGATAAAAATATAAACAAAATTATTCATAAATAGACTCATAAAAAACTCCATAAATTAGATAATTAATTAAAGAAATCAGCAGGTTAATTTTCGAGAAAAAGAAACGAAAAAATGTTATCAGAAAAATAATTTATACCCGCCACTGGAGAATTAGATTTTGTAGTATGCACTTGTGAAGGACTAACCAGATACAAACCTTGATTACTGATTACGTAACTGCTATAAAATTAAATAAAATACAACTTGTTTAAATCAGTTATTACCGGGCGTTCTGCCGAGATGGTCATTAAGCATTACGGCACATCTTACGAATATTGAAAAAACAGACATGGTTTAACTACGAGCAATTAGACTGCAATCGTGAGTTTGTGAACGTTTTCATTTTTGTGTTTTCATTGTGTAATAATACTCTTCTTTTAATTTCGGGTTCGTGAAATATTACAATTAAAGGTAAAAATATATCAAAATAAGTAGAAATCACAGCAACCTATTTCATAACTAGAGCTAATCGCCTTGCTGTCGAAGCCTCATAATAAAAAAAAGCTACTGAAAATATTTATATTTCGGGTTTTCAATAATAATAGTATATTGTGCGACTAGTGAGAGAAGGAGAAGATTCCATGAGCGTGAAATTTGCCGCACGAGCGTAGCGAGTGCGGTAACACGCGAGTGAAATATTCTCCTTCGATCAATGGTCGCACATAATACTTTATTCAACTAGCACGAGTAATATGTAATCGGGGCCCTGATAAAGAGGGAAAAATAATAAATCACTTCATTGATTGACGTACCCACCGCCCTCGATGCTCACAAGATGGCCCTGACTTTCGCTGAATTGCGATGCTGTTTTCATGTATACAAATCGCTACCGCGTTCCATTGGTCCAGAAAATATGCAGTAATAATTCATTACTGCACAGTTTCGGCTCGCTACCGCGTTCCTATATTGGTCCAGAAACTATGCAGTAACACATTATCGTACAGTTTCGGCTCATTATTAGCACTCTACGCGTCAAAATTAAGAAATTTATTATTTCTCCCGAATTTAGCAGGGCCCCGAAATTATATATTACTCACGCGTGTTGAATAAAATAAGTAACTCAACAATTAATTGAAGGAGATTTATTTGGTTGAGGAACAATTGAAAATAAGCTTTACCAGTGTATCGCTTGTGGCCAACGTTTCGAAAAATATATTTTCATCATCAGGGCCTCAAATATATTTTTCGAAACGTTGGCCATAAGCGATACACTGGTAAAGCTTATTTTCAATTGTTCCTCAACCAAATAAATCTCCTTCAATACATATTTTGGAACAAAACTTCTACTAACAATCAACAATTAATGTGAGTACCTACATTATTTTCTTCATAATACATTAGTTAACTATTATCTGGCGTTAAATTTTCTCACAAAATATCAGAATTATCATTTGGTCGAGGCACCTCCACTTTTTTTAATAGGATCCCATTTTTTTTATCTCGGATTATTGTTCTTTGTGTCAAAGAAAATAATTTTTTTAACAAAAATTTATAAATTCTGCTAGTCGTAAAAAAGTAAGTTTTTCTACACTGAAAGAATTTTGTAAATTGGTTCAGTAGTTTCTAAGAAATTTGCGCACGTACATACCTACTCTACATACATATACGCTGAATTAATAACCTCTATTTTCTAAATTCGGTAAAAAATGAGGCCCGAGCAAGTTCAATAATATTTCAATTCCAAATTCTATAACAATGGTTTTCCAACCGAGGTTTTCTCATCATTTTAACATTTTTTAGAAAACGTTATCAGTTTTATTGTTGCTGTCATCATTTCTGAGTTGAGTATCTTTGAAGAGAAATTTTCTTTCAAGTATTCTTAAAAGAAAAATGTTTTCATTGTCAAAAAATAAGACAGGCCAAACTTACGAAAGTGAAATCTGTCTGAAGTCTTGTCATGTTGTAAGGTTGGTATGAATCGCGGCGCTGAAACTGAAGGACCATTTCCTTGGTTCGTGGAAGCATCTGAAAGGCAAAACATAATACATAATGCAAACAGAATCATCAAACATCTACCGATATTTTAGCGAACCAAATAAACATAAGACACTGGACGCACGTGTTTTAAGGCCACGCCAGCCCCGGATCTGGGGGGGACAAACCGGGGCGCCCGCCACGGGTTGCAATTTATGGAGGCGCCAAAATCATAATATAATATGGTTGAAAACCACACCTTTTTCCGATTTACTCAATCTGCTTATTTTCCTGTTCACGAAAAATGTCAACCATTAAATTTTTTTTTTAAGTAAGTTATCTCAGACGCTGGAGAGGGGGTGTCATTATCAAGTTTCTGCCCCGGTTCGAAAAAATCGTAGATCCGGGGCTGGGTCACGCACTGGTGGTAAATAAGAATAAACGTGTGAACCCCACCCACATGAGTTCACGAAGGAAGTGAAACTTCTTTATAGTTATGAACTTGTTTCATGGGTGCGTTATCCATTTGATGCCATTACGTAAGCAGAATTTTCAATGCGTTCAGGTAGACGGGTCCCCTTAAATATCTACAATGGATTCTGGTTACCATATTATCAAAACAAAGATAAGTTCGATAGCAAAAAATATTAGCAGATTTTTTTATTAAATTGTTGTATAATATCATCGCGAAAAAGTATCGGCTTTCATTGGAATTTTTCCATATGAAAATGAAAAGTGAAGGCAAGGAAAACTGTTTTGCATTTTGAAAGTTTTCGTGTCAAAACATAATATTATGTGTGCAGTAAAATTAATGTTAATTTAGAAAAGGCATAGGGTGACGGGACAGGTTCTCGACACTTAAACCTATGGTCGATAATTAATTTTTGTTATATAAAGTTGACAGAATAGATTATTACATATGCTGTAAATAATAATCTTACTATTTTAAATCTCTATTTTCATATTTCACCGAAAATATACGTCTTTGTTTAGTGAGAAAAGAAACTAGAAAATACAATGTGTTCGCCGATAGTGGTAACAGTGGATAATAATTGTATTCTTCTAGATCAGGGGTCGGTAACCTGCGGCTCACGAGCCTCATGCGGCTCTCCAGTTCCATACGCAAAAAATAATTATTTTATTATATAAACCCTTAAAAATCGTACAATCGATCCATGATTGAGCACCATGTCTATTTCTCAGCCATTTCCACTCGCGTCTCACCCGCACGCCCCCGTCGCGACGCGTCGTCCTCGGATATATACATTATACCTATATAAGCAAATACTATTATACTGAAACGAAAATGTTTAGTGGCTCTTTAAAAACTGGGAAATTTTGTAAATTGTAACTTTTGGCTCTTCCATCTCTAAAGGTTGCCGACCCCTGTTCTAGATACAAAAAAAGTTTGAATTAATTTTTTATTCAATTCGAAATTTACTAACGGAAACTGCTGAGGTATATTTTTTTGTACTTCAAACTCAACCGGAAGTGTACATGCATTTTTTTTAAATGGGAAATTTTCGAAATTTCTTGTTTTTCTTTAAAAATTTATATAACATTTTCATAAGAAAATATTTGAGAAAAACGTTATCGATTTATTAATTAAACAAACAGTAATAATTATTGTTAACATTTACACATTTGTTGAGTGCTATGAAAAATAATAATTACTGTGTCTTTAATTAATAAATTGATAACTTTTCTCTCGAATAATTTCTTAAGTAACCTTATACAAATTTTATATAAATTTATAGGAAAAAAAATAGAGTTTTCAAAAATGTAAAAAAAAATATGTCGCTATTTGAAAAAAAATGTATAAGTACCTATACACTTCCAGTTGAGTTTGAAGTACAAAAAAAAATATATACCTCAGCAGTAATTCCGATAGTAAATTTCGAAATAGTCATTTTTAAATTTTATTTCGCACCGACAGAATACCTTAATTACTAGTAAAATACGGAACTAAATAACATGACAATATTTTTAATTAACTACCTACAATTATGTACATAATTTGTATTATTATGTAATAATTCATTGTGTCCAGTGTCAATTATAAATATAAAAGTGGCCATTCACAGGTGAGCGATCGAGAACTGACGACTTCACCTTATTTTTAAATTTAGGTATATTATGGGTAACTTGACTGTTTATATTTTATCATCTATATATTACCAAGTTCCTAAAAAAGAGTTTTATTTAAATTAATTGACGCTCTCAAATAATAGCCGTATAATTAACCTTAGAGTTTTTTACATGTTACCAACCCTGTTGAGTTTACTACTAAACAAGAGGATGCTCTGTGATTCTCGAGCTCTCTGCAAATTGTCCATTTTACTCGGCAAAAATCCCTGGAGAATCTCATCCATATGTAGCAATCTTCTCTCTTCTGCACTTGCCTGAAAACAGAGAGCACTTGTTTTACCTAGATTTTGTTTTTCAAAAACAAGACTAACAGTTGAATGTGCACGTTCAATTCACAGTTATCAAATAAGTAGTTGGTTAATTTTGAAAACTCCGCAAACGTTTCTGACTATCATAACCCAGAATTTTAAAGATATTTTAAATCCTAAAATCGGTTTAATCGCCAAAAACCTGTTTGTTTTCAAGATTTAAATCCCCGGAAACGTTTCTTACTGCTAAAAACTTGTTTTTTTTTTGACGTGATAACGTCTTATAAATTGATGAATCACCAATCTTATAAATTGATGAAACACCGGCTGCATGCACGAAAAAGTGTAACGTTCCTAACGTTTCGCCTGACCCTGTGCGTGCTTTTCTCGAAAACGGCCCTAACGATTTGGATGAAATTTACTGAAAAGGGATTTTGGGGGGCAAAAAATCATTTTAGCTAGGTCTCATCTCTCGAAAAAATCGTTTTCTTAGAAATTTTATCATTATAAAATCAATTTTTTGACGTATGAAAGTACTTAAATATTGTAAGTAGGTTTTGGAATTTTATATAAACAATGAAACAATTGTTTTCAAAATATTATGACAGTTAATCTTTGAGACTTAAAATAAATACGAAAGAAAGAAAGTTAAAAAAAACAATTATTATTATAGGTGGTGAGTAATTTTAATAAATAAAATTAACCTAAATTTGAAGCGAAAGATGCAATATCATAGATTCGAATTATTATAATTATTATATGTAGAAGATAGGAGAAATAGAACATAAATTATTGACGTGATAACGTCTTATAAATTGATGAATCACGTCAATATAAAAAGATGAAACACCGGCTGCATGCACGTTCCGCCTGACCCTGTGCGTGATTATTAAATATGATATTCGAGCGGAATACGTTATCACGTAAAACTATCATCCGTAAACCGACTTTACAGACAACCAATTTTTTTTTGTATTTTTAAACGCCGAAATTATTTCATACTACTAAAAACCAGTTTTTTAATAAATTTTTTTAAATCTTGAAATCGTTTCTAATCGTCGAAACATATTTTTTTAAACAAGGCTTTTTTGAGATAAAAATATAGTAGAACATATAAGAATTTTCAGCCTGTCAGAACTCAGAACTAATCGAGTTATGTATTTTCAACGTCTCCTTCATCCTCTTTAAAGTTAAAAGTTGTCAAACGTATTTTTTCCATTGACTGAGCTGCGTAGAAGAAGATGCGCTGTGTAAGAAGTATTTTTTAAAATATCTACGTTAGTAAAATCGATTTGAAATAAATGGTGTTGAAAATACATGAGTCCGACTGTAATTGTATTTCACAAGGCGAGAGAAATGGAGTATTTTGGATATGGAATGGGTAAATGGAGTCTAGAGAAGAGGCATTCGATGAACTTATTGAGAATATTATTGGCGTGTTTATTCAAAAGACATTAAATAATTTTCTCGGCCGTTTCCTGTAAGACAGAAAAGGGTTCACTTGCCCTAATATTTTGAAATTCGAACACACGTTACTTTTGAACATTGAACAGTTTTTGAACTTCCCCTAGTAAATATTCTAGGCTGTCATTTGTTATATATTTTATTGACGTAAATGTCAGGTCAAACCAGTATTGAAATCCTTTGATGTATATTCACTTTTGCCATTTTGCTGTCAACAAAAGAAAATCATTAAGAATTTTCTCTGTAAGCAAAGTGTGTCAAAGGAGTTGATTTAATATTGAAAGAATAAAATTAGAATCAAACTGTTTACAGAGAATATCGATTACTTACATAAATTTGATTTATTTACTTTTTTGTCAGTTTTACAGCAAAATATATCGAAATTGCCAAATTTTATCCAGTTGTGATAAAGTTCACGGGATAAGTAGACAACAATAACATTATTAACCATAAGATTTTGTATTTTGTAAATGGTTTAATATATTACTTACTTACAAAAAAAATATCAATGATTGATATAAAATCTGAATTAATACAAGCTGTCCCAGATATGAAATCCAGGCCTGTATCTCTATTATTAGTGGTTGTTAAGTGTCTCTAATTCCTTTTTTTTATTTTATATTTTACTAACGATAATCCAAACCTATAATATATTCATCACTGGAATAAAATTATCTTCAAGATGACCATAAATTACTCTCTAAACATGAATTAATGATTTTTCACTAATTATAAGTGCATATTCATTATTTGTAAATGCTATAATCGTATACCACGTAGAATTAGTGAATACTCACAATATGAATTAGTGAATATAAAAATTCACTAATTATATAAGTAAACATAAAAATTCAAAAATTATATAAGTGACATTTTCACTATTTCACTTTTAGAGAGTAAATTTATCAGCGAAAATTCACTAATTTGTTGTGAAAATCACTGCTTATCAAGTGAATACAGCTTCACTTACGCAATTAGTGAAAATTTCACTAATTCCTGTTTAGAGAGTATCAACAATATCTCTGTATAGGTTAGACGCTAATGACCTCAGCTGCTTAGCTTCAATAATAATCTACAATCTAACTCTCTATAGTCCAGAAAGTCCCGTTTAAGAGCCATGAGATGTATGAGTGTGAGTCTGGAGGTGGAGGAACTAATTGAATCGTGTTTTATGAATGTTCGACTTTTGAGAGTAGTAGTGTATAGGTATACGTAAGCTCTTCCACTCTGCTCATTGCACTTTACTTCATATAGTGTCTTAGCACTGGTTTTCAAAGTTGAGGCAGAAAGTCCTTAACCATTGTAATATTATTTATGTAACGTGATTTTGAAGGAATAAAAATTATCATAATTTCGACTGAACTTGTTCATAATGTAGTTCAACCTAATAATTCATAGATTCATTTTAAAAGTCACTTACTTATTTAAAAAATACTGGTTTCGGAAAATAAAAATGTACAAATAAAAAAAAACGATTCTTTCAATGAAGTACTTGTATTCTGTTTATATTGTTCGTATACGCCACTGGTCTCATTTTCTTGCCAAACAATTTCATCTCAAGATGCTCCGCCCAACTCCAGAACTGAGATTAAAGATATATCGAGAAAGAGTCAAATAGCATCATTTGTAGCAATTTTATAGAGATTCTCGTTCTCTTTTTACACGCTTTATATTAACTTCACTTGTAAGTTTGTATGTATGTATTAATGTATGTATGTTTGTTTGTAACCTTCCTTTGGACTACAGCAAGTGGTTTATTACTGTTAGTATGTTACGCCACTACTGTAAGAGCAATCGTTGACAGAACGGTTTAAGGCGCGGGTCTTCGCTGACGTCAACTCTCGGATTCACGGGTCGTGGGTTCTAAACCCGTCCACGCCGAAATAAAAGATTTGTTTTTTTTTCGGCAAATTTTTGACAATAAATCGAACTAAAATGTGGAAAATAAATATAGTTTCAAAAAACTAAAAAACACGCTTTATATCGAACTAAAAGTAAAAAAAAATTGGTTGTCTGTAAAGTCGGTTTACGGATGATAGTTTTACGTGATAACGTATTCCGTAATACATAATCTAAACCTCCCAAAATTTGGTTTCAATCGCTTATCCTTGGTGTCGGAATGATAAGAAATGTCAAAAGTGACGTTTGCAACTGTCAAAGTATTATGTTCTAATAATAATTAGTTATTCCAATACTTAACTTAGAAGGCGTTGCATTTCATAAAATACTAATGTCAAAAAATTGAATTAAACATTAGAAATGCAGCCGTTTTCATGTTAAGACAAGACATACGTTATTTTCTAATTTCCATGTACGGCAAACAAAGACGACCGACCGCGTCGCGCCATGCATTAGACAACATTGCATTTATACAGCTATTTTTCTATATAAATTTGTATAAAAAACTGTTTAGGCAAATTCTGTTATACGAAATCTATGTAAAATGTTCTCCTCTTTCGTTTAAGACTGGTTTCAAACCGATCTGATTTAAATTGAGCGAGAAATTAGCAAAAAGCACGCACAGGGTCAGGCGGAACGTTACGCGTTACGCGTTACGAACGTTAGGAACGTTACGTTACACTTTTTATAAGATTGGTGATTCATCAATTTATAAGACGTTATCACGTCAAAAATATTTTTTTTAAATAAGCTTAAAACAATAATGAATAAAAAATACAAGTATTATTGTGAAAAAAGCGTGGGGCGCTCGATGTGCGAAAATGTGGAACAAAGCGCCCCACGCTTTTTTCACAATAATACTTGTATTTTTTATTCATTATTGTTTTAAGCTTATTTAAAAAAAATATTTTTTACTTTTTAGTTCGATATAAAGCGTGTTTCTTTTGTTTTTTAAACTATTATTGGGCGTCGATATAAATCTGTTATTTGTGACAGGTTCTGTACTAAAATAGGTTGAACTTTCTAAACGTAATTAAATATTGTATTATGGAGATAAGTAAATCTGTAATATTTTAATTGGTTTTGACACGTTAACTTTTATTAAAGTTAGTTGAGACTAATGTATCTTCTTCTCAGTGTCTTGATTTGCAAACACAAACTAGATAATAATCTAACTTAATTTGCGTCCCAATTTAGCACTTGAAGTCGTTGTAAACATGCAGATAGATATTGCAGATAATAGACGCTCGACAGCAGACTACATAATAGTTAGACGATGGTGACAGAAATGGTCAAGGAACACTGGTTCAAAAATCAACCATTCCGTCAAGTTTCAACGTCAACTTCAATTTTATTTTATTTTTTGAAACGATTTTGAAAGTCTCTGAGGAGGTAAATTGGCAGAAAATATTTTTCCTGCAACTAGGAGATCCTCCAGGTGCTGTTCAGTCATTTTCTGCTGTCTCGTGGAGGACTTTTTAGTTTTGCCGTTTTCTTTTTAAGCGCTACAGCGGCGTACCGCAACGCGCTGAACTCCTACCCCACCAAGCGGATTTGTAGAGTGGGGCTCAGACTACACGAAAGAAAGCGTTTCTATCGCCCAGTGTTTCTTGACCATTTCTGTCGTCATCTACCTAATTATAAGCATCTATTGTAAACACTTAACGAGAATTTTTTAAACAATAATATTTAGAATTTTAAAATCGGTTCTCTTTCAGTAAACGTTGTATAATAGGTGTTACTATTGTTTCATTCCATTATAGGAACAGCAACTATCTCAGTTGGCTCGTCACTCTGCCCGCGTTCCATTGTTATTGTATTTCAGAGGGCGAGAGGCTGTCTCTCTGGTGTGAGGTTAACACAGAATTGAAAGAAGGGTGAAGTTCAGAGGTCACGCGCATCCCGTGAACTTTACAGGTGGATTATAAATAATGCACGGCCTACTGTCAAACACTCGGTTTAAAACCGGCGTCAACATTATGTCACTCCTCATTACGAGTCTTTTTACATTTTACATAATGTATAAAATCAAGTCTCATCTTATTTTTAAGGGAGTTCCACTTTAGAGCGACAGGAAGCGGGGAAAGAAGAAATGCTTATAGTAAAGCATAGGACTAACATGTCATTGTCAATCTTAAGAACAAACATTTGAGCTGTGAAAAAGCATTGTATGATGCAGTCGTTTTTACAGGAAGGTGAGTGGCAACGTCTCCGCTTGAAATTTCATGATTATACAGTTGGTACTACTGGGTAAGTGCATTCCAGTGTATCAGCTGTTCCGAAATGGCGTGTTTGTGTATATTCATTATTGCATTATTGTCATTAGTACAACTATTTTCTTGCTATTTTTTGCGAACGTTTATAATAAAATGGAAATTGAGAGACACTTTTTTCCTTGGAAATAAATCAACATAATCTAAATACGGTACATATGTATATTGATATGCTTTTCGTATACTTGCAATTGTTACTATCTATATAGCTACTGCATTTTTATACATGTCCGTTTTCGAGGAATTCTAGTCCTCTTTCACTGAAAATTATGATCATGGTGTCATTCGATCCGGAATGATATCTAGAAACTTTTTGAAAAAATTCAAATGGGGGAAGAATAAATTTCAAAAGTTATAAACATTTTAGTAAAACGAAAAGAGGGGTTTTGTCCTTTGCGAATATCTCAAAAACTTGCTCCATTTCAACCAAACTAGTGGATTCTCCGTTAATCTCGATAAGTACATATCGTACTTAGCGCATTACATATTTTTACCGCAACTCCGAATTGAGTTCGCATTTTGCACGAGCTTTCGTAAATATCTGCTTTCAATATTTAGAAAATTTTACCAAACTCTGATCTATGCGACTCGTAGAATCGACGGAGCAAAAAAAAAAGAAAAAGGCAAATTTCGACGTTTCCCAAAAGAGCTCATATATTCGCAGTAATTTAACGGTGTGTTTTTGGTTAATATTTATAACATGTATTCTGACTGATATTTATAACTGTATTCTGATCATTTTGATATATGAAGGGAACTCCCTCATGCGTCCAAGTTTTGCAGTCTTGTCTTGTCTCGACAAAGAATTCACGTCTTGTTAACGTTCTCGGGTACGCCTTTCTGGTTTCGATATCGAGATTAATACAATTAATACAATATATATGCATGTGAACTGTTTTATGGGAGTAGCGCAAAAAAAATTTGCAATCTTACAAAGCTTATTCATGATAAAATAACAAGGATTTTCGAAAACTCGCAAAAAATATGACACGTATATTTTCACAGAAATAAAAGTTTAATAAAATACAAAGCTTATAAAAATAAAATAAAATTGGATATAACATCTATAAAGCCAGGACAGTATACAGTAGACTCTCGATTATCAACAGTACACGGATAATTAAAAATTATAAAATGTAGAATAACATAGGTAATATACCCAGGGCCGTCTTTGGAACATGTGAGGTCTTGGGCCGAAAAAAGCTTGGAGGAGGCCCCCTTAAGGAATTCGTAAAGGGTCAGTAGAAGATCAATGTTCATGAATCTTTTAATAGGCTCTTTTTATCACACATTTTAATTAATTTTGATTCAATTTCGTAGTTCAAACAGTCAAAAACATGTTTCATATTGTTTTCATACTTATGTTTAATAAAATTTATTAAACATATTTTTTGATTCTTTGCTGCTTGTTACAATTATTTATTTCTCCATTCAATTTAGCATATTTTCGAGGTCTTGAGTGTTAGTGTAGGGGCACGCCTAAAGACGGCCCTGAATATATCTAACAATGGAAATAAATATTAAAATAAAATAAATAAGATCTTCTTTCTGTGTGTCCACAAATATTATGGGTGAATTTATTAGCTATCTTAAAGTAGTTTGGGAGCCGCAATCCCAAATCAAATAAATGACTTTTTTTTCCTCAAATAATTACCCAAATCATGCTATAAAATAATTAATAGAAATTCACATAAAAGTTTATTTGATTTAATTTAATGCGAATTATAATTAAATAAATATAGTAATATAATTAATAAAATATTAATTGATTAGTACTCAGCTGTCACTAGTCACTGTCACTATGGTCGCGCGCATTTGTAAACATAACCTCAAACTGTCAACTTGATGTTATATCGTCAAATCTTTGAGCTTATTTTTAAAAAAATTGATGTTTATGAATTAAAATGAAGCGGGCAAGATTTCCTGGAAGATTTGTAAAAAATCTAAATTACAAAAGGTACAGAGGCCATTTTTCCCCTAGCAAATATAGAGGAGAGAGTGTCTCCGATAAACAACAAAGATAGAGGCCACATGTCAGTATTAAAAAATTAATAAAATCAAAAGTACGTGGTAAATTATTCTGAAATTTTTGCAGTGTGTATTTCAGACATCGTTCTATTCATTAAAAGTTTTTTTTGTGGGGTCAAGTTTGTCAATTTTTTACAAACCCTCAATTTCCGGATTTATTGAACAAGGACACTCATAACGGCTCGTGTATTTTTGCATAACTTTAATTAATTATATCTCTTAAACGGTGTGGTAAAAAAATCCGATTTTTTCTGTAGGTGTCTTTAATTATAATCTTTTGAATAAATATAAAAAATGTAGGGTCAAGTTTAAGTCATTTGGCTACCAAACTACCTTAATACATTTTCGACCATACACCGCACGTCCAGTAGCAGTAGGTTAGAAGCCAATGCTTTTACTGATATGTTTCCATTAGACGAGACACGGTTTAAGTTGTCCGTAGTGTTAATTCGATTACATAAATACATGTCGGCATGGTTAACACTATCGGATAATCGACTTCTGGATAATCGAAAGTTCACTGTGTATATAGTTCACTTACTTTCATGAAGACGAATTCCTTGCTCGCTTCGGCTGCAACTTGACGTTTGTACCGGGCGTGGAGGTACACATCCTACAAGAAATGCTCTGTAAGTACATGTTAGAAAATACATATGCACTTATACACATCTATTGTGAATTTACAGTGTGTCACATGAAATGAGTAGATAGAATATAGAAAAAATGTAACGTTTTGATTAAATATATATTTTGTGACGCAAATTAGAACACACGGGGGATTTTTGGGATTATTTGGTATCTTGTACAAATTTTGGTGTATTGTCCTTTAGCTTAAGATAAACAGACATTAATAGATCTTTTTTGACAAAAATTAAAAGCGGGTAACATTACGGTCGGTTGTGAATTGTTTTTGTGTCAAAAATACATTTCATCGAATTTTAGCTGCATTTTGTAACGGGAAATAATGTAGGTTAGTTAGTAAATCCTTTTAAATGTAGGTATTATAAATATATATACATATTTCGCCTATTAATTAATCAAAAATTATATTTTAAACATTTCGTCTTTGTAGATATGTGCTACCGAGTGAGGTTATATTGTGTCTTAAATCAGGATGTCTAATCAAAATATGGTATTAGATATTATCGAATATTTTTGTATCATTATTATATATGACAGGAAGAAGTTTTACTTCAGTCGTGTGGTCTAAAAGTCAAACTATACGAAAAGCTATTTTCCATAATTAATTGGAAAATTATCTGAGAAAAATCGATATATTTAAGTATATTCTTTTAACAAATAACAGAAAGATAAAAGCAAAATATGTGCAATAAAAAAAATGAAGTTAGTTTGGCTCACGATAGCAACACGAAATAATTCTGGATATGTGCCAGAATGTTTCCCATTTGTCGGAGATGTACAGAAAATATCTATGTTTGTGTTTTTACGTGTCCGGCTTATATCTCTTATATTATATATCCGGAGTACTCCGAAGTTGGTTAAGCAGCTATAGCAGCAAACGTAGAGGTCGTTTTCGTAAAGAAAGTTAGACGTATATTATGTAAATAAACACTACAACTTCTCTAGTTTAATGAATTATTTAGATTTAAAAAAAGACTACGTCTATAATATGTAAATGAAGAAAACTACCCAACAATACAATTCAAACCGTCAGATTCTAATTGGAAAATTGGAGAAAGTATCAAATGAATTTAACATATTTTAACCTTGTTTTTTAACACTGTTTCTTTTCTTGAGAATAGTTGAGTTTGATTATATAACGTTTCGAATTTCGATGACTAGTCTAGTTCACATGTTCCATCTTGATGAATTCCAGTCCTCTTTCACCGAAAATTATGATCGGTTCGGAATGAAACTTTTTGAAAAAATTGAAAAAGTTATAAACATTTTAGTAAAAAAAAGATGGGTTTAGTTTCTTGCAAATATCTCAAAAACTATTGCAGATATCTGAAAAGATTCTGAAAGAGCAGGAAATTTCCTACAAAAAAGTCCCATCTCCTGGAACTCTACCGCCAATATTTCTAATTTTTTTTTAGAGATTAAAATATACCTACAAAGAATTTTTATATATTTTTTATATAATTTTCAATATTTTCGTGTTTTTGCTTGTCGTATAAAGAATAGAAAAAAAATTTTTGGCTCTATTTTCACCTCTAAATTAAAATTAGAAATATTGATAAAGTTCCGGGAGATATGACTTTTTTGTAGATTTCAGATATCTGCAATTGTTGAGATATTCGCGAAAAACTAACTCCCTTCTTTTTTCTTTTACTAAAATATTTATAACTTTTGCAATTTTTCGTACCTACCCCACTTTAATTTTTTCAAAAAGTTTCTAGATGTTATTCCGAATCGAATGACACCACGATTATAATTTTCGGTGAAGGAGGACATCTGTAGCGTGTAGTGTAAAATACATAGTCTTTTTTTACTAATGATAGCATCGGCTATTGAGGATCTATAATCTACAATCTATATACTGATCATGTTGACAGAGCTACCACACATTTTATATTTTTGTACATTAATTTTCTTTCTTTATATAGATCTATAAAGATTAAAAGATCTAGGTATTTATCTATCTACAAAGATTTTTTCAAATGTCAAACTTTGCCCCACCATAAAAATAGAGGAAAATATATATTTTATTTTTTGGTATATATGCGGATTAGTATACGCTTTATGGCTATGCAAAATATCAACTTGATATGTACATTAATTATTATTAAGCTCAGTGAAATTGGACTGTGCCACAAATAAATTGATCCTATTTTCCGTTCATTCCTTTTGGAGGTACGAAACCTCAAAAAAAGCGAACAACGAATAAGTCAAAATATGACTATTTGTAACATCTCTAAACACGAAAAACTTTCTCTTATACCCTTTAAGAATCAATTCGTAACGCATAGTTTGATGGCATCAAAATGGAGTCGACTTCATCCTCAGTCTACCTCAATTAATATTGACCCATACTTCCGAAGTTTCATGCGTCAGCAAGTCTAAAGTTCAATGTGAACAACTTTCATAAATTATTCCGGAATTAATCAGAGATTTTATAGCCAGTCGACATTTTAGTAAACATAGCACGTCGGATAATTTATAATTTGCTTAATATACCTAAATATTAATGTTGCGTAGTGCAAGTTTCGTTTCATTGTCAACAATATTCTGCCCTCTTTGGTCAGCTGTCAACTGAATGTCAGTATTGGGAACTGACCGTTATTTTGGTATTCGACTAATTTATATTTTAAGAAGTTAAAAATAGTTTTTCAAAAAATATGAGCAATAGATTATTCGATTCGGAAAAAAGGCATTTTTTTTATTTTTTTCGCCGACAAAAATTGCATTTGTTATTAACAAAAAACAAAGAGAAAAACAGCTCCTCAGATTTTTGGCAATTACTCAAAAACTATAAGCGATAGCGGAAATTGAAAAAATATTCTTAAAGAGGAGGAAATTTCCAATAATAAAGTCCCACTCCCGGAACTCTCTATCTATTATTTAAAGTTTGAAATTTGCTAGTTAGTTCTGGTTTGTGCAGATTTGTGCTGGTTTATGTTGGTCTAGTATGCAGCATTGTGTAAGTTGCAAGTTTGTGCTGTACAGGTCGTGCAGGTTTATGCGTGGCAAGTGTGCTCGGTCTTTTAGATCAATCAATATGTTACGTAACTTATTAGTGGACTATGATTAATGATCACAAATAACTTTGGGGTCAGTTTTATACAGTGGAACTTCGTTAACTCGACACCCGTCCTAGGTAAACGCGTTTCAACGCTAGAAAAATTTAAAACTTAATTACAAAAAGCTAATTCGTGATTATCACGCGCATGCGTCTACACTCGTGAAACACATCCTACGCGACAAATACGTACAGACATAATCTCTCCGTTGTGGGTTCAATCATTGTTCATGCATTATTAATCTCGTAGCTATTAGTAAATAGTAATTCAAATCTGGTGGTATTTTGTAACACAAGAAAGTTCGACAATAGGCGAGTAGATATTTTCACGTAAAAATATTGTATGTTATGGTCGTGTTTGTGACTAAATTTATAACAGAAAGAACCAACAATTCCGAGATTTTTCTAGAAAAAGTAGTCTTTGTTTTAGATATTGAACCTAGGTAAAATGTTAGAATTGTCGGTGTAGGTGTTCGAAATATCCAAAAAAAATATTACCCACATTGTGTTATTTAAAGGGAGTTCAAGTAGGGTTACCAGATTGGCGGGACTTGGCTGGATTGTCCAGCAATTTTACACTTTGTCCAGTGTCCCGGTTTTAGGCAAAATGTCCAGCTAAAAATAAAAAACATGCACCGCCAGAGCTAATAATTCGATTAAACTTTGAAGAAAACTGTACTAATTTTAAGTCTTTTCCAAATACAGAGAAAGGTTCTAAAATGCTAAAGGCGGCTAAGGGAAATACTAAATATATGTGGCAAAAAAGTGACTTGATAGGTACCATTGACTGTTAGATTAAGCTACCTCTGTTTTTGTACCAATTTCAGCTGTTCAGCTCAATAGTTCATATTTTCGTTTTTCTTATACCAATAATACCTAAGTAAGTACATATTACTTAATTATATGTCGTGTTTCGGTTGATTAATGCAGCTTTTTATTTTGTCCAGCCTAAAATCCTTTGATCTAGATATTTTAGAATATTGTCCAGAAATTTTGATTTCCCAATCTGGCAACCTTAAGTTCAAGGGATATGCCAAGAATTTCGAATTATTAGATTTCGAATTAACGAAGTTCCACTGTTTTCACTATCAAAACAAGCATTGTTCAGTAGGTCGATATTAATCTGTATTGTTATAACTTCGCTATTAGCGCTGTTAGTTAACTTAATCGGAACTTGAAATGACGTATCTATTGTCAGATGTTTTTATATTAAAGTTGTTACACTGTACAGTTATGTATTTGTTTTGTTGTGTTTTGTTTTGTGCCCAATAACTTCTTTTAGCCGTCACAGTAGCCAAGGGGCTTTGGCGCCTAATGCACACAGTCGCTCGTCTATGGAATGACAAATCGCGGTCATCAACTACAACCACGCGAAAAAATAAATAGCTGATCTAAACATAGAACTAGAGTCCCGAACGAAGCTTCGACTACCTTCGGTAAAACAATCGGTTTCAGTCAAAATCAGGTTGAAGGTTTTGCCGAAGCCGATTGTTGCATTTAGTGAACAATCGAGTCGTGCATTGGCCAATTTAAAAACATGGAACAATATTTTTATTGAGACTGTTCTTTGGTCATTTATATAAAAACAGTGCTTGGCAAATGAAATAAAAAAGAAACTAAAAAAAATCAAATGAATTCACAACGGTTGGTTATGTGATTACTTTAATACCGTCATTTATTCTGGAATATTGCGTATATTTTTGTTTGTTTTATCTTAACAGAATCGTTTATTTGAAAAGATGTATTTTTATTGTTTTTGTTCATTCATCCTTTGTTTTCAAATGCTTGTTTTTTCTTCAAATAAATTTAAAGGTTAAATATTTATAATGCAGCTGACACAGATATCTTTCTAACTTGAAGTAATTAAATACGAATAGCGTTTTATTTTAAAGTGCTGTCTTCTTTTCTTCCGTATATAATATAATATAATATATGAACCAGTAATTCCGCGGAACACTGGGGTTTTATGAGTCTGTATCTGAGGAAAATTTACAAAAGCTTGCGAAAAGAGAACAATTTACCACTTTTCTATGTTACTTCTCTCAACATTTAGGAAATCAACTTTTTCCTAAGTTAGAATGACCAACCGTCCCAGACTTTCTAGGACAGTCCCGCTTTAAAGACCCGTGTCCCGTATTAATATGTGTCCCGGAAAATGTCCCGCATTACTATGCGAATATTTCAGTTTAAAAAAGGTTACTCGTTTTTGCGCATGCTTCTATTTTTTAAATTTGTTACTAAAAAAAAGGACATTTGTCTTCGCACATGCTGATATTTGTTATAAGAAGTAACTTAAGCTGTGAAAAAAAAGACAGTCTTTTGTCATTGAACTCAACAAACATTTTCTGTTCCGCATTGTATTACGATAAAAATGGTCACCCTATCCTAAGTCGTATCTTCGAGTCAAAAAAATCGTAGCTGGACATTCGGTAGCAGTTGTCAATAAAAATGCCAGCCAATTGGGCGACGGGACCATTCCAACTTCAAAAATGTTGACATCATATATACTAATACGCTAAGGTTCAAGATGTTTGCCTCCCTTTTTAGAAAAAAACACACAATTTCTCCACATAAATTATATATCATTTTACAGATAATTGCTTGCTCTACTGACATCAACAACTAAAAAATTTATTATTGCTATTGTTTTTGTAAATTAATTAAACTCTGAACAACGTCTGCCATCTGACGGCGTAACGTTAACACTTCGATCTGTCATCTGACCTTCATATTGTAAATACTGCATACTGCCATCTGACGGGCAACGCTGAACAACGCTTTTGCTACTTGCGCCTGTATATGACAATTTTAGTAAAATATTTCCTTTACAACAAAAAGAAGAACGTTATAAGCAGTGTGCAAAATTAGAAACGAATTGAATACCTTCAATCATATTTAAAAAATAATTTTGTAAAGTGGTAATTATTAAACTTATTTAGTGCGAATAATTCGTACAGGTCACGCTAGTTTGATTATAATAAAAACAAGTGAACTTACTTCATGAAACTGACGATCCATCAAAAAAGCTATGAGCGACGCCCTGGGTCTGGGAACTTCAATGAAAACGGCAACCCGCTGTCTGTCCGTCGGGTCTCGATCCAAGTGAAGGTCGATCAAAGGCGCTCCGTTTACACGTAGCAATCGCGCTATCAACGGCGTAAGGTCTAGTGGACCTATTGACCCCGGCGGTAAATAGCCTCCCAGCTCCTCTAATAATGCGTACACTGTAAAAAAATATTTTTTTATAAAAAGTACTTACATGAAAGTCTATGATTTTAAAACAATATGCATAATCAATACAGATAAATAAAATTGAAATAACCAATGTTCCCTCCATCCACCGTGGATTCAGCTGTGTCCATCGTGGACATAACTGTGTCCACTGTGGACATTAGTTAGTGTAAACAACTATCTTGTTAAAATATATAGGTATCTATATCTATACTAATATATAAAGCTGAAGAGTTTGTTTGTTTGAACGCGCTAATCTCAGAAACTACTGGTTCGAATTGAAATTTTTTTTTATTGGATAGCCCATTTATCGAGGAAGGCTATCGGCTATATAATATTACGCTACGACTAATTGGAGCGGAACATAAATGAAAAATGTTGCAAGATGTGTCTCAAAATTAGTCCGTCCGACAAATATTATCAGGTGAAATGCCTTAACTAAATACTGCAATATTAGCGCGTCAAGGTACAAGCCCGGATAGCTCAGTCCGTAGACGTAGAGTCTAAGACTCTTAATGCCAGGGTCTAGGGTTCAAGCCCCACGTCAGCGGATATATTTTTATTTTTTTTTTTAATTTTCTACATTGCTTTCTTCTAAGGTTTATACATTTCAATTTTTTAAAATTGTATTAGGTACGACTAATTAAAATTAAATAAATCTAATTAATAGCTCATTTGAAAACTCAAATCTTTGATTAACGTCTGATTAGAACTCTTCAATAAATAAAATTATCGACCAATTTTTCAGACAATATATTTACAAAATATAATTAATACAAAGATTTTTTTAATATTAAAAAAATCTTTGACGAATTTCATTAAAAATAAACAGAAACTAAATAAGTATTAATTGTTTTTTATATTTTTAGATCCAATCTGAAGAAGATCCAAATCGGGATCGAAACGTTATTGTATTAATTATATTTTGTTAATATATTGTCTGAAAAATTGGTCGATAATTTTATTTATTGAAGAGTTCTAATCAGACGTTAATCAAAGATTTGAGTTTTCAAATGAGCTATTAATTAGATTTATTTAATTTTAATTAGTCGTACCTAATACAATTTTAAAAAATTTATTTAATGAAATTCGTCAAAGATTTTTTTAATATTAAAAAAATCTTTGACGAATTTTATTAAAAATAAACAGAAACTAAATAAGTATTATTTATTTTTTATATTTTTAGATCCAATCTGAAGAAGATCCAAATCGGGATCGAAACGTTATTGTATTAATTATATTTTGTTAATATATTGTCTGAAAAATTGGTCGATCATTTGAAAACTGGTACAACTATAGGCACCTATATATAAAAATAATTTTCCTACAGTTTCCGCGGGTAACGGCTAATCCTCTATATAAAATCGGAACCGTTTTTTACAGTCGTCTCTCCTACTACTAAGAAAGGATAAATAAGTTTGGGAAATTTTATTACAGTGGCGCGTAAAACAGCGTGCTAACGGTCTAACAGAAGTGAGAAATGCGAGAAAGAAAAAATGAGGAAAATTACAGAACAAATTTATTATGGATAGAGTAAATATTTGGAATAAATAAAAAGAAATTTTTTTGCGTAGAGCTTAAAATCACATTTCCCGTGCAGATATCTTAATAAATAATGAAGTTAGGCAAGCGATTTATTACGGAACACTTTCGGAAAACCGACCAGCCATGAAAACTTTTTGAATAAACACAGATTTCAGAACGTAATAAAATTTTAGTGTTTATATAAAACTCTTCCAATTTATAATAACTGTCTAGTAGGGGTGTACGAGTCATAACCGTACGCACGGTGGGTCCCCTTCAACCCACAAATGGGATGAAATGGAAGATTTTTGTTTGTTTTTTATTTAATTCTATCTATACCTACCGGAATTTGAGAAAATATTATATTTCCGAAATATCGGTCTCTTCACGCTCCGTGGCAGTCAGAAATTAAAAATTCTGCGCACGAGTGCTCCAAAAACTTTAAGTGATATCCAAACACTTTTGAAGTCAAGCAGAGATATGTGAGTAATAAAAAAATCGAGTTCCGCGAACAAATAACCTTGACCATATTATAAGCTCTCTTATGAAGCTATAGAAAAATTTAGTTGCAGTGCTGCAGTGTTTTCATTACGAAAAGAGTGCTTAGTTAATTTCTTTCTGACAGATCTACAAAACAAAAGAACAGCTGATTTTTTTTTGTTTTCAAAATATTTCCGAAACTAAAAAGTTTAGAAATTTTTTTAACGAAACTTTCTTAAAAAATAAATAGAATAATAAGCCATTATAATAATAATAATATTAATAATAATAAATTTTGAAAACTACACCATTATTATATAAAAAAACACCGTTATAGCATATATCTCTTTTGCGCATGCGCAGATTTTCCCCAAATACAATATGAGCTCTTCATATTTGCGTATCAAATATCCTCCCAAAATTTTGTTTCAATCCGTTCATCTGTTTGACAGACCAACAGACCAACAGACAAATCTGACTAACAGATGCACAGAGTTTTTCTAAAAATGTTTTTTTTGACTTTAAAACGAAAAAATATTGCAAAATTTTGTAAAGTGAATTTTGACCTAAACTAGTACCATTCCTCACTTGTAGATATAGATATTTTTTTTGAGGGGGGGGGGGTAAAGCAAAAAAAAATCAATTTTTGAAGTTTTATTAATATCACACATAAATACTCACGATGGAAAGTGCCAAGAAAAATGTTAATTCCAAAACCAATTTTACAAGTTTTTTTTTCAAAAAGTGTTTCTAAATTTTATTTTTTAACCTCGCGTCGAACTGACTACGCGTCGAAACGTTGGCGTCGAACTGACCTGTACCGATTGGGGATACCGCATTAAAAAAGCGCGCCACTTACTCTACCTCAAGGTGGTGTGGAAATGAGTTTTTTTGGCCAAAATGCGCGTTGGAGTACACTTTGCGGCGCTCGTACGCCAAAACTATTGACTTTAGGAAAAAAAGGTAGATACATGAATTGTAGTCAATTGTCTCTAGTTTCATTTTGTATATAACTGTTTTTATCGTAAAATGAGTCGGAAAGGAGAGATTGTCAAAAAACTGCTTTTAGGCGCCATTTTTCCAATATGGCAGCGCGAGCGGCAAAAATACGAGGTGGCAAAATAAAAATTCGGAAAGAGCACCTCAAAATCTATAAAATTACCAATTTTCAAAACTCCCGGAAAACTTTCCAGGTAACCACTATATTTCTCACCAAATGACTGTACTACAGGTATTCATATCATTTTTATTTTTTATTATTATGATCCTAGTGGGGTAATTACCCCTTTAGACCCCCCCTACGCCCTTGCCATTTGTGGGGGTTGGAATAGTAAAACAAGACGGCTGCATCTGATTCTTAGATGTTCGAATTTGCGCATAAACGTAAATCGTATTAATGCAGTCTATCCGTTAAAGCGGTGTAAGCTATAGGCTTAAGAACAAAGATTAATCGTAAGATCTTAATCGGATAAGTGTTATGTGGTTCAAGTGTGCGGCTAAAAAACGATATCGCCCGCGCTGTAATGGTGAAAGCGGCGAAGCTCATACAAAATAAATCACTCAACAAAATTAAGGTTCCTATTTCCGCGGATCGATAAGTTTAATTACAATATAATCCTTATCGGCTGAAACATTCGCTTTTCAGGCGTGAAGTCGAATATATTTCCTTTCCTTGAGAACATTTATGAATCAAAATTTTGAAATCTACAGCGACGTTATTAAAAGTTTGCAGTTTTTACAGTGGCGGATTTAGGTTCGATGCCGGCCTAAACCATATCCGATATGGCACCATTTTTGCTCTATATTTTCAAATACAGTGTAAGCTCCATTTAACGACAAACTTCTTAAAACGTCGAAATTACTTAACTCTAGTTGGTTTACCTTGTTGCTCATACAATGATACACTCTAAATAACAAAACACTCACTCTAAATAACGACAACAATACGTCATCATTAAACAGTACTTGTTTGTTATTTTGTTGCTTCGTTGTCGGCATCATGCGTACCGAAGATTCTAAGAAAATCGTTCTTTTGTTTGTTGGGATTATCTTTCATATGTTTAGCGCAGCTGTAATTTGTGATAGTATAACTGTTTGTTGATCAGTTGTAAATTTTATATAATATTATGAGTGCAAATACATATTATAGTAAAAAAATATGAATGGATTATTTCTTCTCTCTGTTTAACGACAACAACGCCACACAGTACACAGTCCTTTGAGTGTCGCTAAATAGAGTTTTCACTCTTTTTAAATTGCTACGTATTGCATTTTATTAATTTAAATATTATTTTCCAAAGATTAATAATAAATACATTACTTATGACATTGATTTCTAGGTTTAGTTTATGCGAGAACGTTGATTATATCTTCATAATCAATTTTTTGCACTTATTAGGCTTCAATAGACAATAATACAATACCGTCCCTAGCTTCACGAGCCTAGGCGTAAACCCATCACTGCAGTGATAGCCGATCGAACTTTCTTGTATTACCAAATGCCCTTAGATTCTAAACTCTAATAACTATGGGGCTAGGGTAACAATAGTTGAGCCCCAAACGGGGAGCATGTCTTTCTACCAAGTGTGACCACGACGGGTAGAGCTTGTTTTTCTACGTGTGTGTCGTAGAGAACTTTGAGTTGAAAGTCTTTCCTAAGAAGCGCCTTTTCTTAAAGAACTTTCTTTGTATAGCGAAAGTTTTAGATCTGTAACTTTGTGGAGCGACGTGTAAGATATATATATAGAGCAGTCTTTGCCCATAAGCATGTGCAGTTGCGCGCAAGGTCCATGGAGAGTTTGGTGGTCACGCTATCCTGTAATTAGTCTTTGAACGGCGCACACAAATCCGTCAATGGAGGTACAAACTATTGTTTTGAATAATGTGAACGAATTTTGTCGGAACTGTTCGGAGAAGTTCGAGCGCACAGCCGAACATTTACGACTCGAGTGTCATCTAACCGCTCAACGAAGCCGAAAAAAAGCTATGAATAATTGTAAAAGGAGAGTTTAGAACTGTTTCTTTCCAATAATATAAACAATAGCGGCCCGTTCCGGTTTGCGATAGATTAAATTCTACAAAATGTATTTCGTTTGCGGCCCGGCGTTTGAGCAAATTCGACCATATTTGCTTCTGAACTGATAGCTATGAGCAAATTCTATCGGATGTACCCACTAGGTACTAAAACAGTTTTATTTTGGTTTGATTCTGAACTAGTAGTTTTGAATAAATTCTATCAGTTGTCGCTACATGTTACTAAAACAGTTATTTTTTCACAAATTTTGTACAAAATATTATAAAAACTGTTCTGGAATGTAAGTTGGACCAAGGAAGACACATTTACAAAATTTCATTAAAATCGGCTCAGTGGTTTCGGAGATTAGCGCGGACAAACATCGTGACACGAAATTTTGATAAATGATAAAGCCGTCCGCACACGAATCGACTGTTTCGCAATTCGAGTGTCAAATGCGATCGTTCTGTGATCTTTCGTACGTCACAGAATAGGGGTCGACAGAAACACTACCGATTTGAAATTAGTTTTAAACTGGTCGTGTGCGACCGTGTTTGCAGATTTCAATTTGCAATTTCAGTTGCTTGGTTGCATGTTGTTGCAAATTTTATCAATTCAGTTTCTTTCGCGTTCGTGTGCGGACAAAGAATCTCGGTCGATTGCAAACCGATTACACAATAGTCGCATCCTGAACTGATTTGAAACTCAGGTTGCGAAACAGTCGACTCGTGTGTGGAGGGCTTTACAAATATATCTTTTATATCGTAGAAATTTTTCACAATATTCTCACTCGGTCGAATTTCGACAAGGTTATTTTAGTTAGAATACAATTAAGGCCGCTTTACACAGGTGTAGTAGCTAAAGCAAGTAACTAAAGCAAGTCATTAAATTTAGCTACTCGCATTGTGTGAACATTCAGTTTAGTATAGTAAAGTACTGGCGTTTAAGTAAAAGTTTTAGTCAAGTAGTTGGCTTGTCATCCTATTCACTAAAGCAAGTTGGTCCCCCACCACGCGTCGTAGCAACTAAAACGTGCACTAAATCCGTTTGGACAATTCCAGTTTAGTACAGTGTGGTTGACTTGATTAGTGATCTTTGAAGAAATTTAAAATAACAATAACAATATTAATTTAGCTACTAAAAATATTGATAATGTGTGTAGACACTAACTAAACGGTAATTCACTAAAATTTAGTTACTTGCTCAAGTTACTTGCTTTAGCTACTACACCTGTGTAAAGCCGCCTTTAATATAACAAACGCCGCTCTGTAAAACAGTTGAATCTCCATGGCTCGCGTGACCTGTACTTATTTTGCTACACTTTGACGCTTATAATATTTTTCTTCTTTCTATTTAAGGCAATTCGTTTTTACATTTACCGACAAGAATTTCGGGAGAATTTTTTAAAATTTAACTATCAATTCATATTTTCAAATATCATTTTTTTTTTTAAATCGGATCGCAGTGCCAAACGAGCCAATATAGTGTATTTTTGGCAATACAGGAATTGCGGGTTTGTTTATGAGAAATTAAATCTATTTTAGAACAAAATAAAAAATGTACCCCTGAATACATCCCTTAAAAAATATTTTTCTTTATTTAAATATTACTATCAATCCAAGATCAAATTCACTTGATAAATCCGTATTCGCAAACTAGTATTTTCATAAAATCTGTAAGTGCGATCCTAGCGAGCCGATTTTATTAAAATTTTAGCAGCATATTTTAATCTTTATAGGTACTAAAGGTTCAAATTTAAATTTTAAATGATTTTAGGGATTTTTCGAAATTTATGAACCAAAACATATTTTAAACCCTTAAAAACCACTCTTAAAATAGCACAATTAAGTCCATTTCATGTAGTGATAGATTCCAACACGTGGACCAAATTTCGTCAAAATCAATTAACACCTTCAAAAGTCTGAATAAATAAAAATAATTAAACTATTAAAAGTTTTATACATTTTTACCGGCATAACTTCTGAAAACGCTATAACTTCTAAACCAGACGTTCCCAAACTTTTTTGTCTCGAGACCACTTGTCATGTTTTTCGGTTTTGGGTAGACCCCCTGCTTATCTGATATTGATTTTTTGCAAATTCATTAATTTCAAATGTATTTTTGACAACAGGTATAGTGCTACTCACTTTGAACGATTTAAATTTATAACGGTAGTGAAATGTAGTGTGAAATGTTTATTTTTATACATTTATTAATTAGATTCAAATTTAAACGAACCAAATTAAAATTTAATATCTGTTGCATAAAATAACTAAGCAAAAAATAAATGCTCTTAGTGTGAGGGATGAACCTGATGCTTTAAAATAAATTTTCAACATTTGGCATCAATTTAGTTAGATTTAATCTTAAATCTCTTCGGTTAACGATGTCCAGTTTGTTTCTTTTTTTGTTAGGAGATTCACTATCGTTGACCCCTATTTTCATTTCATGGAGCCCCAATTTTTTCCCCCTGACATGGACCCCTTGCAAGTTGTCGTCGATCCCTGGGGGTCGATATAGACCACTTTGGGAATCACTGTTCTAAACGAAGAAACACACAGAGGTGGGAGTTACCTGAATCGATTCAGCGCACTTTTTTTCTGAGATTAATCTCTGTTGTAAGTCACATGTAAACAATATAAAACAGGTTTTTGGGTTTTAATAAAAATGGAAAAAATAATAAAATTAATAGAATCTCTGAGCTTGAGGATTATAACAGATAAGCCGTGAAAGCGTTACATAAACAACAGCAATCCACCGATCTCAACTGTTTTCAAGTTTAAATTTTATTTTTATGTTTTGTTTTATAAAGCGTTCACAGGAACTGTGATGACCTTCATACATTGTTAAGGCCGCTGCACATGAGGTTGGTTTTACTAGATTCTGGGTTTCATGATGGATTTTATGTGTTCGCTTCACACGATGCGTGTATTGAAGCTGGCTTGGTAGATAGGTTTAGTGCGCGCGCAGTGACAGTTCGAATGTTATCAAAAGTGAACGTTTGTTATCTCTGAACAGAACACACACTATGACACCATGTTTGTTTGTAGCGGTTATTCATGTAGCCCACACAAGATACTATTTCCTGATTGGTTATTACCCAAAACAAGCAGACAAACAAGCACGAAAAATAGTCCCTGTTCTTCGCAGCCAGTACAAGTCCAAGCAGTTATTCCAGCGGTGAAACTAGCATCGTGTGCAGCGGCCTTTAGGTGGGCTCAGAGTATATTGGATGCATTTAAATGGTGGCAGTACGGATTTATATGGTGGAAGTAAAAGGTTTCTGTTTATTTTTGGTAGAACAATCCGTAATCACATGAAAACTTTTATTTAGATTAAAATTGAAAACGAAGCTTCCAATATAATATACGAAGCTGCACAATACACTAACACCATATCTAATTTTCTTTTTCTAACATTTAAATCAATCATAGCTATGATACAGTATTTAAGAATTTCAAATTTTTTTATCGGATAAGTAAAATATATATTTATTAGTCAGTGGGGATCATACAGATATTAGATTAGAGTACGCGAGTGACTCGTGAAAGTGTCTGCAGTTCAGACAGAGAACAGTTCTTTATCTCTATGGTAACTAACGATACAAAACACTGCTGATTTGAGTAAACAAATATCTGGTTTTCTGAGTTTTCTGCAGCGTTTTCTTATGGCAAGCATACGAACTAGCGAACTCTAGTTACTTATATCTCTATAGTTGGGATAAAAACTCAATTTCACACGTCAACAAAAGACAGTGCGCGCGCGGTTGAAGTAAAACATGTGAACAATAATTAGCAGGCAAAAACTGACTAATACTGAAAATTCGTTTTAGGACTATCTTGCAGTATGTGAATTTTGTTTTGTGGAACCGAAATCATTTGACTTGCGGATAGTGTAGGTACCAATGCGATTGACACTCCCCTTTCTGTTTAGTGTTTACTTGATTACAAATGTTCACACATGAAGTAAAACATGTGAGCAATAATAAACAGGCAAAGAATGATCAAAACTGAAAATTCGCTTTAAGACTGACAACAATTACAAACTAAGTTACGATTTTATTTATTTGCAGTGATTTAACAAACTTCTTTATAATTTGTTAAAAAAAAACAACTCTCGCAGTATGTAGATTTTGTGATGGGAAATCGGAATCATTTGACAAAGTAGTGTAGGTACCAATGCGATCGACACGCCCATTTCTGTTTAGTGTATATTTGGTTACGAATGTTTACCCATGGAATTTCTCTTCAAGTGACAAAGGCAACGAGCGATCACGGCCAATCACCGACGAGCGCACGTTCCGTGCAGGTAGCTGGGAGGTGGTGGGAGTATCAACGGCTCTAAAATGTGCCTTTGCGACGCTGTTTGTGTCTGTGACTATCTTCCGAACCTTTTAGATCCGTGGCGCGTATTATAAACATTCAGAATTGAATAAACTGAGAGTTCAAAACATTTTGTCAGCTGATCAAGGAGAATGCGTATAGTTGCGAATGTAGTTTCGCGTCATGTTTATCGAAGGAGTATAGATGTTTACATATCAAAAATATAGTTGGCAAAACCAAAAGTGCACATCCCGCAAGTTTCCCACTGTACATATTATAGGTAATGAAAAAAATTGAGAAAATAGATTTAAAAAAAACAATTAAAAAAATAGAAAAAAAAATTAAAAACAAAATGGAATAGAAAAAAATATTACTTGTGTCGGCGGGAATCGAACCCGGCACCTTGTTATGGACCAACGCTTTTAACCGCTCGGCCATTCCGATATCGTTGCTTGTGTTGTTATTATATTATAGCAGTGTAGCAGGTATTCTACGTAATACACTACATATTTTACAATAACAGTAATAGGTATTTTTTTGTTTTTTTATTTTAACTATTAGCTGTCAAAAATAATAAAATAAAACTGTTTATAAAAATTAAACTACTGGACACATTTATGTGAATTTAAATAGGGTTCTGGTCTGATACTAAACAAAGTGAATAAAATATAACCCAAGGCAATCAGACCAAAATTGCGATCTGTAGAGTCGTGACGTACATACGTACATACGTTCATACGTACAGACCAACCGACAACTGCTGTTTGTAATTTTCAATTACAATTTTAATAGTATTTATGAAGTCGAATTGATTTAAAAATGGTTCTGTTTTATAGATCAGAATCTCCTCTTTTCAAAAAGCTTCAATTTGAATGGATTTCGTGTGAAATTAACTTAGATATAACTTCTTATATGAACGAAAGTCAGCTCTTACGCACAAAGCGACAATAAAGCACACACCGCTAGTTTAGCGGTATGTGCAATATTGGTAGCACATGTACTATCGTGGAGTTTAGAAGCCATGCAAGATTTCTATGTTATCTGAATGTTTCTTGGCATCGGTTGTGCAATTGCGTATGATAAAAAATATATGTATATAATAACATGAAGTGTCACTTACTCGGCGCCATCGAGACTGGCTGATTCTTGGCTCGCAAACAGCTGCTGTAGAACTGGCCTAGTTTCTGGAACGGACGATCGCTTGCATTTGTTGAAAGGAGATCTGTGCGATAGACAAAAAGGAAATATAAGATCTTAAATCGACCGACTGTAATTTCGTTCATTGTGCGATTGTTTGGGCTTTTTTGTGTATGTTCTAAAGCTGTTAAATAAATATGAAAACATCAGTTTGATGTAAGCGAACAAGGTTAATTTCAGAAGTAATTATGATAGACTACTTCGTGTAATTTTTTGTTACGGAAAACAAAATAAAAAATCTGAGAAACGATTCGTTGAAGCGCAATAACTTAAGGTTATTTTTAATGTCCCGTCAACACTGTTTTGGTAGAACGGTCTTCTTGGTTATGTAATATTTAATTTATTTATTCATTTAATCATTTAAAAGACTACAAAGAGTCGAATTTGTAATAAGTACTTAAAATAAAGGATAAAACACAAGTTAGATAGTGAAATCAGTTATACAAGGCCGTAGCAAGGAATTCACTTCGGGGGGAAGGGGGGCAAAATTGTATTAAAAAAAATTGGTTGTCTGTAAAGTCGGTTTACGGACGATAGTTTTACGTGATAACGTCATAAAGAAACATTAAAATGCGTAAGAGCCGACGCTTGGGCCGATCGTGCCTCTCTATCGCTTATACCGCGCTCTCGCTTGCACGCTCAGGCGCAGGTGGAACGTGACACTTTTTCGTGCGTGCAGCCGGTGTTTCATCAATTTATAAGACGTTATCACGTCAATAAAAGTTATAAATATTTTTACAAATGACAACTCTTTGGATCAAAAATATTCAGTTTTATATTGAAACTGGAATGGAGTTTAAAATAGTTTGTATCAATATTTTTGAAGAAAGAAAACTATAAAAGTGAAACAACTTTAACTTGAAATATTCATTTCGATACTTTTGACAGGTTGGATATAAATAGTTCAGACAATTGATGTAGACGAAATGTATTATTCCTTTGGACAGCTATGAGCCGAGAGAAAATCGAGCAACTGTCAATCATTCAAACTTCTCTTCTTTCTTTTCGTATTCGAATTTTTATATTCCACATTCAACTCACAGACAATTTCATATTATTGCGTTTCTCCGATACAAAAAAAAGAATGTAATCAAATAAAATCTCAATTTCATTTTTATTGTCGCTCCATTTATCAGACTGTCGTTTGTCAAATAAAAATATGGCTGAATTATATCAGCTGTGAAACTGTCAATCTATGCTAAAGTGCTTTTAACATCAAAATGATTTTAACCAAGAAAGAGTGCATATAATCTATTTTTAGGGACTTTGAAATATGATTGAAGATGATCAATTTAATGAAACTCACTTTGTATTTGCAGGTTAACGTTATTCTGCATAGTATATAGACTTAGAGCGTCGTCTGGTGCATGCGCTCTGGGCCAACCACCGCAAGCAAACTGATAGAAGTCATTGCAGGGTTGGACGCGTGGATTCATTGATGACAGGACGCGAGCAGCTGCGGCCCTGCATGCCACATCATCACAAACTGTCACTGAGCCGTCCGTATCGTATGTACATTCATCCTGAAAATAATATGACCAAAATTATTTATACCTAAATTTATTTGCAGTAGCATCAATATTCTCGTAATCTTTCACAAAGAAACTTTACAGGTCTCTGATTGCAACCTCTTTTTTGCGTGAAATTTAGCTCGGTAACATTTCTCTTTCGCCATTTTATCCAATGAACCTGCGAGATGCGAAAATGTAAGAAAGTCGCTTAGATGAAAGGCTGGTTTTGCGATAGAGTATAAAGTTTGGTTCAAATCTTTGATTAACATCTGAATAGAGCTCTTCAAATAAATAAAATTGTCGACCAATTTTTTTCAGACCATATATTGACAAAAATTATAAAAAAAAATATAAATCAAAATAATAAAGGATGACGTTTCGATCCGGATTTGGATCTTCTTCAGAAAAATCTAAAAAATATAAAAATTATTAGTGTAATAGAATGCACGATGATTGAATATTTTTGAAAGAAACGTCATTCTTTATTATTTTGATTTATATATTTTTTTTATTTTTTGTCAATATATGGTCTGAAAAAAATTGGTCGACAATTTTATTTATATAAAGTTTGGTGTCTATTTTCAATTGATCGAAATTGATGATTCCTCAACTGTAGGGTTCCCTTGTCAGTCATGATTTATTAACTAAAAAGAAAAAATAATAAAATAAATTTTAAAAAATTTAATATACCACGTTTTTAAAACGAACTAAAAAGTATAAAATATGTTTTATAACTTGTAGAGTTTGAAACGAAAAATGTGGTACGCATGCGACAGTTTTATATAAGAAGTGTAGAGAGTAGCTACTAGCTATCAATGAAAAAATCTATTTATGAGATAAAACGAATAATGCGCCCCACGTTTTTCATTTCAAATTCTACAAGTTAAAAAAAAATATTTTATACTTTTTAGTTCGTTTTAAAATTATATTAAATTTTGTTTTATGTATTTTATTATTATATATACTTTTACATAGATCTATCATATCCATAATGGATATCAGAAATAGGGGGATAAGAAAACGTGACAAATACATAATCGAGTGATGGTTAATAATGGTTTTACTGTATTAGTATTGATGACATTATCTAATATCTATATTGTGTTAGCCTTACATTATGTCAAATCAATAAGCGTGCCATGTAAATTATTGACTAAATAATCGATTTCGGTTTATATTTAACCTTATTATTCCGACTTTGACTTCATGTATTGTTCTCAAAACGATATTCTTTGTAGATTAAGTATAATGCTTTACTTAAATTACCTTCAAACACGACATACGGATAATTACATTATTAAAAATGCTTTGTGTACCTACCTTATTACGATTGCGTTTGTTATATAAAAGCTCGGTTTTACTCAGAGAAACTGATTTTACGACCTTGAATAGAGTTTTAGATTTTATCTCGTAACTAGGAATATTATAAAAATATACCTACATTAAGGCCTAGCACACATGATGAGCGTTCAATGCGCGTTGGCCCAACGCGCGTTTACAATTTCTATACAATTGTATATAACTGTTTACATGATAACGCGCGTTCAACGCGCCACCAACGCGCGTTATCATGTAAACAGTTATATACAATTGTATAGAAATTGTAAACGCGCGTTGGGCCAACGCGCGTTGAACGCCTCTCATATAAACTAGGCCTTACTGTTTTCAACCCTCACTTGTCGTAACAGGCGATTGTAGGGGATGGGGGCAGTGCGGGATAGCGGGGAATCCCTCATGCGGCTCGAATGAAACGCCGTGCAAAGTGTCAAATGAATCGCTTTGATTGGTCGTCAGTCGGCGCGTGACCTTCACGAGCGATCCACGGCATTTCGACAGCCGTTTATGCTATATACACAAAAGTCTAGAAATTAGTGTTTTTGTTAAAAAAAACATAAAAAATAACCGATTTTCACTTTATTTTCAGTATTTTAAAAAAATTTGACTGTTATTTTGCGATGTAGGTGAGGAGTATTATATGTATAGTAAGCATCACAAATATGAAGTGTGTTTAACCAGTAGGCTTTTTATAATCACTCAATACGTGGTACAAGATCTAAGGATTCGAGTCCGAGTTGGAGTAACATAAATATTGAATTTTTAAATTATTTATAATTTATAAACCACATAGTGAAACCAGATTAAAATCGGTTTTCATTTAATTTTTAATGTTTACGTTGAAAAAGTCTCGAGTTTTGAGAAATTTGAATGTAAAAAATTCAGTAGCTGCTTTTAAAATTTTATTTTTTTATGCTTCCCAGAAAAAAATGTGGACATGTCTATGTTCAAAATATTGTTATCGTGGTTAGTGCGATAAAAGCAGTCAGTGTTGCGAGCGACCATTAATACTGCAAATAAAAAAATATATTTCTATTGTTGCATGTTCAATAATGGAATAGATACATAAAAAATCCATTTGGTCCCTTCAATGTCAACATATAATGGCTATTGTTATCAAAAATACATTGTTGCATCACAAAGTCGATTTTCAAATCTATTCAGTTCCGATTTCATGCATTGAATATAAAATAAATATTAACTGTGCCTTTCGACTTGATATCAGACGCCATTTTACTTCCATTCTCGGTAAAGAAATAGGTATGTTAATTCGGTCGAAGAATTTTGTCCGAAATAAGGTCAGATTCGGATTGCAGAACCCTATCTATTAGCGTACTCAAGGAGGGGAGGGGTCCAGGAAAAAGTGTAAAAATTGGTTGAAAAAAGGATTGTCCAGCGGCAATGTGTTCAGCTGAGCACGCCTTGACGCTGTACAACCTCATGATCCTCTACGAAGAAATCCAAGAGTTAGCCGCGCATATACAGGGAGGCTATAGAAATACACAAGCATTCGCAGAACTTCAAGTGAAAAGATGAAGATCTAAATCTAAGTAAAACCCGGACACCAGTACCGAGACATACAAAACCGCTCAGCGGAACGACCAAATACGGAAGAACTAACTACGACCGAGCAGAGAACACTGACACGCTGAGCATAAATGAAGGGATATCACCAGTCGTCGACACACTTACCTATGCGGCATGCGCCGCCTAGGACACTTTGCGCGCTGCCACATCGCCTTTAACAATGTTTTGTTTTATTGGTCCCCATTTTACCTATTTAAAGCACGCCTCAGCGTGTTTAAATCGAACTTTCAACACGCGCGTTTTTTAAAGTTACCATGGCAACATCAACAACTCGAGAATTTTTTGATTATTGATTTGACAGGAGTAGTTTTCTCATTTCCATGACAACGAAAGGTATACTGATGTCACATCACGAATTCAACCATTTTACATTATTAGTTTTTATTTCCATTTTTTGGTAGTAATAATACCAGTATTTATGATTTCAAAGTGCACCAATAAAAAAAAATAGCGTAAAGTATTCGTGGATAACTGGTCTTTAAAACACTTGCTCTATTTCGAGCACTCCGGCTGCGCCGTCGTGCTCGAAAAATCACGCGTATTTTTTAAGCCTTTTTTTCCACTTATACTTTAATATACTATATCGCAGTTGTAGACGAAACGTCAGGTAGAAAACCAAGAGGATTTTGAACAACGCCGACCGTATAATAGGCTATTTGACTCTTTGTTTGTGGTCTTAAAATGTTCATATCGTAGTCCACAGGGATTTGGATTTCGCTTAAGTGTAATTGTTTTATAGGATAAATTAATACTCAAGGTTTTACATATATAAGTTGGCGCGAAAATTACGTGTCGCTATATTTACCTACGGTGACGTCATTCTTGTAGTATATAAAGAAGTGTAAAAATACTTGATATCGTTTACGCTAGAGTTTCCTAGCCTAGGGTCCGCGAACATCTGGGGCTCCGCGAGCATATCCCAAGGGGTCCGCGGAAAAAATTAAATAAAACTATACGAGCCAAAATTACGAAAACATGGCGTGGCTAGCGCTTAACGAAAAGCGTGCGTGAGGCGACTACGAGACTACTTATTGCATGAAACAGAGTATCCATGTACTGTTTTTTTTCCGTGACGATGAGCTTTAGCCTACCTAAGGGTTCGTGAAAAAAGGTTTGGGAAAGGCTGGTTTACACAAAGCTCGTTTAGTATTTACTCGCATGTGTGCGTCGTGTGATTATATAGGTGTAATATATGTGCTTACTACAAGTCTGACGTCACACTTCATATCATTATAGTTTCCAACGACTGCATAGTACAGTGAATATTTTATGTCAAAATTATTTAGTAAAATAGTAATTTAAAATTTTCTGCGACAGAATATTATGAACAACCGCGTATAATGTTAAACAAACCTCGATATTAAACAGGAAAACAAGATACACAATATTCTCTCTGTGTATTGCCGTATATGTACAGCGTGTTCGTGTTAAGTTGGCCCACCAATTCCATAGTAAATCAACTGTTTGTCGGATTTTTAATAACCAACCATTAGAAGTCACGTTTGTTCTAATGTGAACTGTCAAAAATTTTAAAATGAAGTGAAAAACAGCTATTTTACAGGAGGTACGCGCAAAAATACCATATATATCTCTTGTAAAATGGTATAACAGCTAAAAGCTGGCGTTCGTTTGAAGCATATCACTGTAACATAATCCTATTTCGATACTTATAGATATCCAATTTACTATTAGAGTTCAAGACTACACTTTTATAATTATTATTAGTGTTGGGCGATTATGAATGATATCATCGAAACATTTCGATTATGGCCGAATAATCGATCATTCGATTATGGCAATCGAGATATCATTCGCTTGAATCGATTATGAAATATGAAATGAATATTAAATCCCGACACAGTACTATTGCTATGTCCCCACTATCGATATATCATTCGGTATCTGCATCTACATGCACTGAGATGGGAAGTCTTTGCTAGCACTGGAGAGTGGGGGTGTTTCGATTGTACATACTTTGAAGTTTGTTGGATCATTCGGTTATGGCAACCGAGATATCATTCGTTTGAATCGATTATGAAATATGAAATGAATGTTAAATCCCGACACAGTACTATTGCTATGTCGACTGTCGATATTAATGTGATATATCGATATATCATTCGGTTTCTGCATCTACATGCACTGGGATGGGAAGTCTTTGCTGGCAGTGTTTTATTTAATAAACTACCAAATAGCTTAACTGAAATTCAGTGTGGTAAAGAATTTAAGTTCAAACTTAAATCAAATTCCTAAAAAATTGTTTTTCTGACATTAAGGATTTTTTAAATTTCAATTTTAATGTTTAACTCATTATGTAAATTGACGATGTATCCATCTAGGGCATAACAAATATATTTCTATTTCTATTCGATCATACCAGTGATTCCATTATTAATATTGTGTTAAGTAATATTAACAAATCGAAATTGCAAAGTTAGAACATAATTCATAATCGATATTTTTAATGATCATTCGCTTATACTGTAAAAGTAAATAAAACGAAATTAATAATTGCCAAGTTTGCGCATCATTCATAATCGATAATTCGAATGATCATTCGATTATAAAAACCGATTATTTCGATTCATTCGATTATTGAAATATATCTATTATGCCCAACACTAATTATTATAAACCTAAATTATCATTGCCTTTTCTTTAAAGTGCATTTTAATAAAGGCCTGTTTAAAATTTTTTTTAAGCACCAGAAATGTGCACAATCACATGCAACTTACGCGATCACTCGGCTGCCAAATTTTAACTCTGACTAATGGCTTTAGATTTGACAAAGGAATATCAGCGACCGATATTTGCATTCGCATTCATGAATACCCAAATGTTAACATTCCTTACATCACGTGCGTTCATTATTTATATATTGTTTTGGCTGCTTATTTTTATTACCCGACTGCGGCGAAGCCAAAAGGAAAGGTTATAAGTTTAGCAGGCTTATGTATATTTGTATTTATGAATGTTCCACCGTAGCGCTTAAGCCCTAAAATTTCATCCGATTTTGATAAATAAGGTGTCTATCGATTCGTTATTATGGCCCGGGTAACATAGGCTACATTTATTTCTGAATTTTGGTCCCAGGGGTGAGCAAATTAAAAACAAATAAAAAATTAGTAAAAAAAATTAAATATCAAATATGTTCAAAAACTAAAACCCGACTACTGAAAAGTATGAAACAAGAAAATATTCTTCAATAAGTAAAATTATCGACCAATTTTTCAGACAATATATTAACAAAAATTATTAATAATACATTAACATTTCGATCCGGATTTGGATCTTCTTCAGAACGGATCTAAAAATATAAAAAAATAATTAATAATTAGTTTCTATTTATTTTGAATGCAATTCGTGATAGATTTTTTTAAAGATCCGTTCTGAAGAAGATCCAAATCCGGATCGAAACGTTAATGTATTATTAATAATTTTTGTTAATATATTGTCTGAAAAATTGTTCGATAATTTTACTTATTGAAGAATATTTTCTTGTTTCATACTTTTCAGTAGTTGGGTTTTAGTTTTTGAACATATTTTTTATTAAGCGTGCGGACTTAACCGTCCCGAAGGTATTGGACACTCAGAAAAACTTTACGCAATGTTTGAACGATATCACATTAAAACTGTATATAAACATTAGTTGCGTGTTATTCTATTCATCCTGTATGGAACACACCATTATGCTCGGGAAGCACATCCCAAAACTGGATAATATTCACATTTTCCTGCACCATCCATATTCCATATGTATGCCAACTTTGTACATAATATGTAGTACCTACATACATTTGGCGTACAACTTCAGTGTAGAGAGGACGTGTTATACAGACGGTTCGTGTTACAATTGCCCCAATTTATGGACAGATATGTCAGGAATGTCAGTCAAATATATACATTTCTGTATTTCACATGAAAATAGTGCTACAGCAAATTTAATCGATTGAAATAATTTCACATTAAAAAAATCATTGAACAAAATTATTTTTTAGATATTGGGCAGATAAAATATTTTGATTTTATAGGGCCGCTGCACACGAGGCTGGTTTTTGCCGCTAGATTCCTTGCTAGGCCTCAAGTGTGCTTTGGCGCTGGATTTTGTGATGGCTTTTATGTTTTCGCTTCACACGATGCTTGTTTTCAAGATATATTTTTGTAGATGGGTTAACAGAAGTGAACGTTTATTGCCTCTGAACAGAACACGCACTATAACGCCATGTTTGTTTGCGTGTGGTTCACGTGAGTAGATACTGTTTCCTGATTGGTTCTAGCTCAAAACAAGTAGACAAACAAGCACGAAAAATAGCTTCGGTTTTAATTTTGAAATCCGTCTTGTGAGCTCGCAGGAGAACCCGCAGTGACATAATTTCAATCTTCACAGCTAGCGTGTCAGCCAGCACAAGTCCTAGCAGTGATTCCAGTGAAAGAACCAGTTTCGCAGCGAGTTTTACTTTCTCATGACACCCACTGTTTGTTGATATTCTTCTAGTACAAACATCACGCAAAATTAGCCGAGTTATTTTTCAGGTGTACATTCAGGTTAAAACTCTACTGAATGGATTTATAAAAATAAATCCATGAGTAAACAGTTATAACCAAGTGAACACTAAACAGAAATGGGCGTGTCGATCGAGTTTCCCTCTCAACGCATACGTATCTTCCCGCCAGCCATTTTTCCCCACTCCTGACGTTGTCGTTTTACATTTTTGCTACGCCTGTAGTACAAAATTGCTCTCCAAGCGGCTATAAAATATAACATTACTTTATTTTATTTTGACAGGGTGGTCATTTTAAGACGAGAAATCATGGAGAGGACACGGACAACGTTGGGTATAGCTGCTAGTTTTAGTTAAAACCAGTAATAATTCCGAAGTAGTAAAATTAAATACAAACACTCGGTAAATGTCGTGCGGCCGAATAAAAGCGTCGGTTTTCAGGTATATAATATAACAACTATACACAAAATTCGTTACAAGAAATTTACATTAGCCGCACAAATTATAAGCATGTATAATAATTATAACGCGTCAACTCATGCACTTTAACCAGCTGAAACAGCACTCTAAGGTCCTTTAAAAACTACATAATTTTAAATTACTAAGCTTGTTAAAATATATCAAATTATGTTTTTATCTTAATGTATAAACACGTTTATGTAGGTAAGCGCAATACGCCTAAACCACTGGACGCATCGAAGCCATATTCACACTATATATGTTCATTTGGTGCTCCGATAAGTACATTTTTACTGGGTAGGTGGTGCTGATATTTAAAAATATTTTTTTTAAATAAGCTTAAAAAGCGTGGGGCGCTTAGTTCCACATTTTCGTACATCGAGCGCCCCACGCTTTCTAAGCTTATTTAAAAAAAATTTACTTTTTAGTTCGATGTAAAGCGTGTTTTTTAGTTTTTTTTAAACTATATTTATTTTTCACTTTTTAGTTTGATATAAAGCGTGTTTTTTAGTTTTTTTTTAAACTATATTTATTTTCCACTTTTTAGTTCGATTTATTGTCAAAAATTTGTCGAAAAAAAAACTATTTTTTTTTCGGCGTGGACGGGATTAGAACCCACGACCCGTGATGCCGAGAGTTAATTGACTTCAGCGAAGACTCGTGCCTTAGACCGCACGGCTAGCCAGTGTACTTACATGTGCTGGCATATTATACTTCTATATAAACCACTTCCTGTAGTCCAAACGAGTTTACAAACATACATACTTCCATACATACATATAAACTTACAAGTGAAACTAATATAAAGCGTGTAAAAAAAGTATTTGTGATCCCATTTTATGTGTCCGTATTCAGAATATGTCTGTACAAAATATATCATGATATTGTGTTATCGGAACTACAAACAAAATTACAACTTAATCGGTTAAAGAGAAGTGGTTGACTCTTTAAAACTGCGATTCGTACTCGCACGAAGTCAGGCCGGTCAGCTAATATTCTTATAAAACGTAACATCTCTCAGTTTGTCAGGGTGTATGCATGTCTCTTTCTGACCCGTTTTTGTTGTGTTGCTGAATAAAGACGGAATAACTACCGTCTATCTCTTTTTCAGTCATATTGCTGCGCAGCCCAGAATAGCACTCCATATCGTCATTTACCACGCCAAAATGAATGCTGGAAGTTATATTTTCCCCATATACTTTATAATATATATCAAGCATATGAATAAAATCGCAATCGAACCATTAGGGTGCAAGATATATTTCTGTCTTCTTTTGTTGTAAGAGCTTGTTGGTTCTGATTGGTTAATGTTTAGATAATGACATAGAACTTTTAATAAAGAGATGTATATGTCGCCGGGATATTGTCAAACCCGTGATATTATAATTTCACTTAGTGAAATTATAATATCACGACTCTTTGTCAATCGTGATATTGTAATTTCACTAGTGAAATTACAATATCACGGATTTGACAATATCTCGGCGACATATATAATCCCATGGTAATACAGTGCCGTAATAACCAAGGAATTACTTTGAAAAAAAGCCACAAATATATTTTCGTTACGTTTTGTTGCCTTCGCTCACTGCACATTAAGTAAATAGACAATGCTTGATATAATAATTATAATATATTATATGGTTTTCCCCCTGTCGAATCAAGGTTGCCTCGGTAAATGATTAAAGTCACTATATGTACTTACTATCTTTTCTGAAAGTTTCATCCTCTATAAAATCGAAAACATTTTTTACGGTCGCCGCTTGGACTCCTGGCTAATTATTTGCTAAAGTTAGAAAAAAAAACAGTTTCGCAATCACCGATGTAGGTCACAGGGGGTTCCTCGTTGAATATATAATAGCATTAGCAATTACACCGCACAGGACAAATTCTCTAACTAAATTACCATGTCAATATTTGTATACTAAATGTTGATTGTTTTACCCGAAGTGAATTGTGGGTAAACGTTGATTCATTTCGTTTAATCGCTCTGCTATTTGATCACTAATTTGTATAAATTTTATTCTCAAAAAAAATAATTAGATTGGTTGCATGAACATACCAAAAATTCGTTAATAGATCCGTTGCTTTGTTGCACAGATTTCTTCAATTTTGATACCAAAATAGGTCAAGGGCCGCCTGTGTGCAAATTCCTTGCAAATGTTCCATTTTTTTTATGTGAAAAATCTAATGGCGCGTTTGGTTGAGTGTAAAACCGTGCAATTGGCGAGACACTTTTATGTGAGGACATTAAGTCACGAAATTGAAATCTTTGATTAACGTCAGAATAGATCTCTTCAAATAAATAAAATTGTCGACAATTTTATTTATTTGAAGACGAAATTGAGTTACTATAATATTTCGTTAGATGACAGAGCGTGACACTTGCTTTGTGTATGCGTTGGATTACAAATAATAATGGCCGCCACATAGATCATAATACCTTACCTATTAACAAGGACTATTATATCTACAGTTTGCTCTTGTGAATTTATGTATGTGTTGTTTATTAACCTCTTGTGGAGTGTATAGTTGTAAACTAAAGTTAGTGGAAGTTTTGTGTGCAATTGGGTTAGGATAGAACACTATTATTTTGTGAAACTTTTTTTGACGTTTACGCTAAAGTCATCGGTTGGATTTTTGTGTGAACATCAAAATATTCAACAAAAAGAGCAAGGAGTATAGTGCAGTGTATATTTATTCTTTAACTAACTTTTCTAACTGATAATTTGCTTGGTGAATTGACAGTAAATTTTATTCTAACGAATAAATGTATTCCAAGATTAGTAACTTCTGCCTTTAATAGTGTTCTGTGAATATGTTACTGAACCAAGTCTACAGTCTAACATATGATGACGTGACGAGTTGACGACCTATTCGACAGCCGTGTAGAACTAGACACAAAATGATTCGATTTTTTCCCTTACAGAGTTCGCGTGCCAAATGTAATAGGTTGATCGATGCGGCTTTTATTTAATGAGCTGAACTGACGATGTCGTATTTTTTAGCAATAAAAAAACACTTAAAATGATTTGGAAATGCTGTTAGTACAATAAAATCGAAATTACGTGCAACACAGTAACTTTTTATTGACGGATAAACTTTTTCTAATTTAAATTACGAGTTTTAAAAAAACGGACATCGTTGAATTACCATTATTTATATGTTAATACTTCCAATTTCCAAAGTTTACTCTGATAACTGGTGATTGGTACATTAGATTTAAATAAACATAATTGCATGTAACCTTCACGCAAGGTTGTTGTAAAACTTCTTCTGATTTGTTTTTACCACACTCATTTTTTGGAAAATATTCATTGACAAATTAAATTGCGTTGACTATGCTTATTGGTTTGCGCTTTGATGCCGCCATCTGTCAGTCGATCCTTTTAAATATCAGAAACCGATCACAAAATAGGTTTGCGTCCGTAGCTGTCTTACCTTTCTTTCCGCCATCTGTCAATCAATACCTTTAAATAGCGGAAACTGCGTAAATACGTTACTTCCGTCCGAAAAAAGATCTGAGTTACTCTCAAGCTGCGCCTAAAGTACTTTAAAAATCAATCAATTTAAAACTGGTAGCGTCGGTGACGTATTAATTATTATTATTATTATTAATTTTTAAAAAAAGTAGCGGTTTATAGATCTGTCTATAAATTAAAATTAGAGTTAAAATTAACTTAAAAACATTCTATTTATAGGGCAATGTGAACTAAAGAGTAAAAAATAATAATTTTAAATATAGAGATTTTGTTCAACAACGATAGGAAGTCTCAATCGCTGTTGAACAGAATATTTATATTTAAAAAATATTTTTTACTCTTTAGTCTACATTGCTCTATAAAGAGAGTGTTTTTTTAAGTTTTTTTAACTCTAATTTTAATTTATAGACGGTAACTTTTTTTAAAATTAATAATTAATCGCACGGGCGTAGCTATAGCTTCCGTAAGGGGGGGGTCCGACACCACGGTCGTAGCTATAGCTTCCGTAAGAGGGGGGGGGGGTCCGACACTGCACTTTATTCAGGAAAAATGTTACTACTTTACAGCAGTTATTGGAGCTGAAATGACATTGTGACGGCAGAATTGATCAAAAGCGGAATCTATGGTATTTATGAAGTAACTTGAAGACAAAAGGTATTTATTAATAAAAAAAGCAAACACAAAACTTACAAAAAATCTTCAACGGTAAAATATTACATATTATTATCTTCGTCATTATATAATTCATAATAGAGTCTTGAGATATCGTTGAATATACACTATACAGTATTCTTTGTTTTATATTTGAATCACAGATTATTATATTTAAGTTTGGCGTTGACTTTGGCATTTAGTTTGACTCTAAATCAAAAGCTAATATAATCAAAATGAGAACTTCAATTTACATTATTAAATTAAATCTTTTACGTCTTATTGCTAACTTGTCTATAACTCAGATTGAATCAACACATCACTGGATCACAAATTTCGTAACATCTGTCAATTGTCGCTAAGATCGGCAGCAGGAGGCCAACGTACTAGATGGCCATTGGCCCATTATCCAGATAACCGCGCGGGAGAGTTTTGAATTTGAATTTTGTAAACTAGAAGACGTAACGAAAAAAATTAATTTTGAAGTATTAGATTAATACATAAAAGTAATAATTGACATGAAACTCTGACATAAAGTTAAATTTCATTTGAAACTGTATTAAAACTAAAGGTATTTTGATAATTTTGTATGTGAATGTTAAAAAAGCGCGCGTCGCGTGGTTAAAAATTTTTAGCGCGGGACTTCAAGGGGGGGGGTTCGGACCCCCTAAACCCCCCCTTATATACGCCCGTGATTAATCGATCAATTACTTTTTTAGTTGCTATAAAAAAGTGTTTTTTTTTTTAGTTTTAAAACTTAATTTTAATTATAACCATAAGAACCAACTCTCAAATGAATATATACTTATATAAATTATTTATATATTTATAAATTATTGTTTTATCGTGGATTCTTAACACGTATGCAAAATTTCAAATCATTCAGACGTCCGGAAGTGGGTGAAAATTAAATTGAAAGATTCCGTTAGATAGATACCTAATACATACATACAGATGAAGTTTATAAAAGAGTGTTAAAATAGAAATAAATAGTTTTTCAGAATTATATTTATCTGTGTTATAATATTTATGTTCAGGAAAGTTAGTTTTTTACAGTTAGATGATTTTATATTCTCAACGCAGGCAAGCAATAGATTACCAAGTCCCCAACGTCCTGTCGATTCCCTGAATAAATTCCGTACTACTTCCGGTATCCCATCCCATTATTACATATATCTATGACATACAACCTACGTGTTAATTTTGAGAGGACACAAAAATATAAGCGAGCATTGACATTATTTTAAACTGTGTTAGAAATATTAAAACTACAGCCGACTCTTCCAAAGGACACGTTCGTTAAGAACGGCGTTTTCTATTTAGCTTGACTCTGTATATTTCTTTGTTTCTGTGTTTCAAATCTTGGGATAGCTTTTTCAACTGCTTCCCGGTATCCGATTAAGTTGAAATTTTGCATAGGTATGTAGTTCCGATGACAATAGAATATTATAATAACTAACTAACCGTTTCGGGTTTCGTCCGGTTGCAAATCGCACTTTTAATAATAATAATAATGTAGCTTTATTCTGGAATACTGTAAATACAGTGTAGAATGCGTCATATTAAAGTTACAATGGGTATTTATGAAAATCTATCTTAAAATAGTAATTTAAATTGTACAAAGCTTCTTCAATTAAAATGTTTTTAACATGTTTTTTAGTTCAAGTGGATCTAAATTAAATAGTTTATATGGTAATTTGTTGCAGATTTTTGTGATTATATTGTAAGTACCATTTTGTACAACAGAAAGATTACAATTAATACCTACAAAATTATTTTTATTCTTAGTATTATGATTGTGTATTGTATTTCTCTGATTAAAGATACTTTGATTATTTTTGCAAAAAATTATACATTCCAGCGACTTTTATGTCCACTAATGACAAAGATAGCAACGTCGTCTGGTTACTAGTAGGTACACCTTGTATAATATAATCATACATTTATGGTTATTTATATCTCAGAAAATAAAGCCTACAGTATTGAATGGCACGAATTTTTTATTGATGACATTTTTTTTCAATGAAAAAGAAACAAGCCTTGTAATAGAAAGCAATGAATGGAAAATACTTAAATATGTTATGGTTCTCTTTAAAACTGTAGGGATACATTTTCACTACAAAATACGCAATTCTGAAACGTTATTTAGAGCGGAAATAGTCTAAACGGCGACCTTTCTTACGCTTCGCTTTGTTAATTTGTTAGTTAAATTTTTCGCTTATATACAGCGCTGGATTTATACTAGGGGCAGTAGGGGCTAGTGCCGAGGGCGGCAAATTTTCAGGGGCAGTAAAATTTGGAACGTGAGAAAAAATGTTTCGCGTTACAGAAAATTCTTCGAAAAGTGTGATCGTGTTGAAATTATAAATATTTTTTTTCAGTCAGACGCGTTTGCCTCTGAAAATATCTCGCAATTGATGAGCAATCGTTTTGTTTCTCAATTTATGATTTTTAAGACTTTTGACATAAATGAATCATTTTATTTATTTGAAAATTGTATACCGAACCTTTACTCCATTTTATGTAGTATTTAGGTAATGGGGCGGCATTTTTCACGCTGCGGCACTTAGAGTAAAACTTAGAGTAAATCCGACCCTGCTTATATATAAATGCTACGTACTACGTAAATACATTTCTCATAAATTTAATTGACTGCTCAGTTTAGTCCCGCACGGACAATTTTCACTCACTGCTCGTTCCTCTTTTGTTTGTTCCATGTCGAGAAAGTAGACTTTTAAACAGTGAAAATCTTTCTAAGTTACACTTCTTTTTGCGCGTTATGAAGAAATTATGAGAGTAAATTTTTACGATGTAATCAATAGGATGAAGGTGCTAGCAGAAAAACGCTACCAACAGAATAGAGGCTACTAATAGAATAGAAGCAGAGTGTAATAACTATGATGTTTGATAAGAAGTCTGATAGTTAAGTTGTTTTTCGTTTCACTGAGTGCGGAGGATAGAGTATGATAGAAATCATGTTCGCATGCGCGTAACGTACAGCTGTATTTATATACTAATGTAAATCCAATCCAGAAGTATAACTTCTAACGCGCGTACAAATCAGTTCAGTGGACCTTGAGTTTTGAGGTCACGTGGATGTGAATTTGTTCTTTTATGCATTAGGAATATAAATATAGATTAATGAACACAGCCTTTCTTTTCATTTTATGTATTTTCTGTAAAGGATATTTACATTATTCTTTCAAAAAGTGAACAATAGAACCGTCTGTACACGAATTATTAATTGTAGGTAAATTATATACGCTATTTAGCCTTGGTTTATGTAATAACAAGCTGTAAAATTACGCCGAGTTTTGTAAATATGAATAAACATGAGTGTAGTTAAAAATGACACGCGATCTCCTTGGGTATTCAGGAACATATCGATTGGCCACTCGGTTAATGAAATTAATAAAACAAGGAAATGGTTTATAAATACTATTTAGATATTAAATTAAATAAAAAAAAAATTCCAGCCAATTGGGCGACGGGACCATTCCAACTTCAAAAATGTTGACATTTGATTATAATAACGAAAATAAAATTTCTGATATCGCGTGAGGTGACGCGGGTTATAATGGCTAGTATTCAATATGATATTTGCTATTCGTTGCCATGGTTACCTACATAATATATTCCACGTCATGTAAAAATTAATCAAAGCATCCCTAACTAGTTTATTTCTGACATCCATAAAAGAAAAGAGCGGCTGATTTTTTTTTTATTTTCAAAATATTTCCGAAATAATAAAGTTTAGAAAAAAAAATGTTTAAGGAAACTTTCTTGGAAAAATAAATAGAATAATAAGCCGTTATGAAAAGTATACAATCATTATATTAAAAACACCATTATAGCATATATCTCTTCTGCGCATGCCGCATACGCCGATTTTCTCCAAAAACAATAGGGCTCTTCATATTTGCATACCAACCATCCTCCCAAAATTTGGTTTCAATCCGCTCATCTGTTTGACCTGTATCGTGTTCACAGACAAACAGACTAACAGACGCACAGAGTTTTTCCAAAAATATGTTTTTTGGATTCGGGAGACCTCAAAACGGAAAAATATTGTAAAACTTTTGAAAAGTGATTTTTGTCCTAAACAGTAAACTAGTACCATTCCCCACTTCTGGGTTGGAATGGTAAAAAATGCGTCGATTCGTGGTCGCACAACGTAAGCTATTATAAGTTCCTTATTTTACTAGCGGCTTGGCCCGGTTTCACCCGGATGCGATAGATAGAATTCTACAAAATGTATTTCGTTTGCGGCCCGGCGTCTGAACTAATAACTTTGAGCAAATTCTACCAGTTTTGCCTCTGAACTAATAGCTTTGAGCGAATTCTATAAGATGTCGCTACTTGGCACTAAAACAGTTTTAAACAATAAATATATTGACGGTGGCCACTTCGCCTTTTTGTCATGCCAGAATTGGCACTTGACCTCGTTCAAACGAACTTGACAAATGGAATACGGGTTCGGCACAAAATTGTGAACAAAAACGTGTAGCTATAAGTATATGTATAAGCTTGCAAAACCGCAATCGTATCGCACATATTATGACATAACCGTTGTTGTTTGGGGGTAACCGTAAACCTAAAAGATATCACATATCCGTTCCCTGCACGATTGGAAGTGTTGGTCTTGTTGCGATTAAGGGACAACACACTCACTGAAAATATTCCGATAAGGGACAAGAATTGTTTACTATTTACTATTTACTGCTGCTACATAAGCCGGCAGCTGATGACTTAAGATAACTGCTTTGTTTTTGTAAGGTTTAATTGCTTTTGCATAATTTCTTACATTTTTTCTCACATCAGATTATTATTCTTTGCATTCACCGTAAATAGTAACAGTGAATAATGCGCGTTTTCTACTAGATACAAAAAAAAGTTTAAATATAGTTTTTTATTCAACTCATGCGCGCTATTCATGTTTTATCATGCCTAAAAACCGAACTCTAAATAGCCATTTACCGACTGGTGACAATTACTTGTCATAACTCAATGAAGATTCCTACTAGCTCGGCCATTGTGGAGTAATGAAAATAAACATAACTATTTTCTGAGTCGTAACGAAATAGTAGGTAACAACAACTCCGTTGTTACCCATTGAGGCTAAAATTGAGAGGCCGAATGTTTTCGACATGGAGTTTATTCATAACCGGCTTACCTCAAACCAAAACATTGAATCGTGCTGTTTGGTGCTGTTAGTATTGACAGTTTTTTTTATAAAGAAATAAATAGATATTTACAACATCTCATTAATAACAATAAATAAAACATGAATAACGCGCAATTGTTGAATAAAATTATGGGCGTAACTTGTAGGCTAAGTCATGACCTGTCAGCGCGATGAATGACTTTGACTACTAGTTACGCCAATAACTATTGTACAACTCGATATTTTCTATAGGAAACTGTTGAGGTATATTTTTTTGTACTTCCAGAAAAACGTTATCAATTTATTAATTAAATACACAGTAATCATTATTATTAATAATTCACACATGTGTGGAGTGCTTTTATTAGTGTATTGCCATAAGGCACTTACACTATTTGCGTCGGTCGGATGGTGAGACCTAGGGGTGGCTAGAACTTTTGAAGGAGTTAATTGATTTTAACGAAATTTGGACCACATGTTGAAATCCATCACCGAACGAAGCCTATTTAAAATGGGCTCAATCTGGCTACTTTAAGGGTGGGTTTTAAGGGTTGAAAAATATTTTTAGGCCCAAAAATACCTAACAATTTGTCCGGATCGATTCAAAATTGAAATTTAACCCTTTAGTAATGATTAAAATGTGCTACAATTTTTTTTAAATCGGCCTGACAGGACCGGACTTAAAAATTTTATGAAAACGTTAGTTTGTAGATATGAATTTATTTAATGAAGGGTGAATTTAATTTGTTGTATTGATAGTAATAATAAAAAAACTAAGAATTAAAATATTATTTTAAGGGGTGTATTAAGGGGTTAAAATTTGTATTTTGTCCAAACACAAAAGGGTTATGTTCACATAATAAAGCCACAGCCTGCAGTGTAAGGCGTAGCAAATACACTATATTGACAGCAGGGTTTGGCACTGCTACCCGAGTTTTTTAATGAATTGATAACGTTTTTCTCGAATATTTTATTATGTAACCTTATGAAAATTGTAAATGAATTTATAGAAAAAATGGAGATTTCGAAAATTAAAAAATTGGTTGTCTGTAAAGTCGGTTTACGGACGATAGTTTTACGTGATAACGTATTCCGCTCGAATATCATATTTAATAATACATTACTGCGCTCTCGCTTGAACGCACAGGGTCAGGCGGAACGTTACGGCGGAACGTTACACCTTTTCGTGCGTGCAGCTGGTGTTTCATCAATTTATAAGACGTTATCACGTCAAAAAAATATATGTTGCCGTTTAAAAAAAATGCATGTACACTTCCGGTTGAGTTTGAAGTACAAAACTAATATATACATCAGCAGTTGCCGATAGTAAATCTTGAGTTGAAAAAAATCTATTTAAACTTTTTTTTTGTATCTAGTAGGATACATGAATTATTCTCTGTTACCACTTTCGGTGAACACACTATATAACACAGTGTAAAAACATTTTATTTCTAAATAACTACAGTTTAAAACGGTTTATTAACTCCCCATTAGGTGTGTATCACCTAACAGTAATCTGTCTTTGTTGCAATAAAAAGAGATAGGAAATGTACGTTGATTAATTAATTTCATTTTGACTTTGTTAACGAAGTACCTAGTCGTCGTTCTGGCAATTCTTAAAATTAGACTTTTAACTTAAATGTGTTTTTTTCATTTTTTTCAGCGATTTTTAGTTTGTGTGTAGTTCCCTTAAACCGAAGAGTCGGGTAACGGATTCCTGTCGAAATGGTTGATGCATTTTTAAAATGGACGATCATAAAACGGCGGCCCGTCTTAAATAAACTTTGGTCTGGCGTGCGTCATGAGATTTAAAACCCTGCGGGAATAGAATAAATATTAATATTTTGTCAAGTTTTTGTAGGTCTAATTTAGAATTTCGTTTTCATACATAGTGCAAAAAATTAATAAAGAAAATGTCAACGGCTTATAGTTTTTTAACGTGTTGTTAACAGTTGTACATTTTTTAGAATCTAAATTACAAATCTATAATGGCTTCGCCGCGTCTGTCTAAACGCGATAAACTCAAAAACTACCTAACGAATTTTCATACGGTTTTCACTAATGGAAAGAGCGATAAACGAGGAAGGTTTCTGTATATAATTTGTAAATATTTTTTACAAAATGGCTGAGCTATGTAAAAGTGTTTTGTCAAAAAAAAAACTGTTTTCGTACGCTTACATGGGTAACGCTGGCCAAATCTTTAGAGATACATCAAAACAATATACTTTGATAATTCTCTGTGCAGATAGGAAGGTTAATATAATATTTTCAAAACAGTTTTGCACCCGAGTGAACCAGAACGGACCGCTAGTAGATTATAAAACTTGGTGCTTCGAGAAATTATCGGAAGGTTATTTTTGTGTAAAAATGTATATTTTTCAATGTAATAAAGCATAGGAAAGGTTGCACATATTTATAAGTTATAGAAAAACTGAAAAACGCGTACACAATTAGCATTGCAAATTATTTTGAAATAATTCATCAAACAACAAAATATAGTCTGACATATTAATTTTCACTAGAAGTAATAAACTTTCACATAAAATTTGACAGTTCCTTCGTTTTTCAAAATTTGCACTGCGCACTATAGGACCCAAGAAGGTTGTAACCAGGAGACCTAGCTTCCTATGCTTGCCGTGTTTCGAGACGCGAGGTGGCGCCGTTATCACGACCTGTTTTCATCATACCAAAGTTGTTTAACTTCAGACACTACACACATGTAAGCCATGAACGTGTGTGCGTTACCCAGTAGCTGACGCCATATTGCTTCATACGACAGGTCCACCGCTACACTCGAGCTGATTCTCCTGATTAAAGCCTTCTTGGTAAAACCCAATGAGCGTGACAGAAACGAAACATTTAAGTCGGTTGTTCCTGTCTAGCAGTCGTTGAATTTTAAACATTGAATAATGTCGCTACGGAAATGACGTAAACTATTCATTACATCAACTATCCCGCCCTCTAACCAGCTACATTAAAACCAATGACAAGCCGCAGATTGGGTTAGGTTAAGTTTACATCCGGATGTGGTTAAAATAACTAGTTCAGACCATAGAATAAAGAATTACAGTGTAACCTCTTTATAACGAATCTCAAGGGACCGAGCATTTTTTTCGTTATAAAGAGTTTTCGTTATATGGAGGGAAGAAAGAAAAATAACCAAATTTCACGTAATTAATTTATTCAAAACACATATAGTCTGTTAACTTTGGCTGACGTTTTTTACTATGCCAATATTTGTTTTGTATTTATTAAGTATCTTATGCATGTCTTGGAATGTGGTGGAATCATCTTCATTAAACAATAGGAATTTTTCGATAAGTTTGGCGGCATCAAGTGCGTGTTGAATAGTTGGTGATGGTTCAGAATCGTCCTCTTTACGTCTGTAAATATATGCTGACGCCTAAATATGTACATATTTCTTCGTAATAGAGAATGGCTGTTGCGCTATAAAGAGGGTATTAATGTACGGGTTTTAAGGTAAACCAACCAAATTGTAAAAAAATCTACGTTATAGGGAGTTTTTCGTTATAACGAAGGACGTTATAAAGAGGTTACACTGTAAATATCTAGAAAGTGCACTCTACTATCGGCATTTTGATCTTTAGTCAACAATTTCATTGACCTTGAGGCAAGCAATGTGGTGTACACGACGACTGTCAGTCCCTTTCACAAGATGTGTAATAGAGAGGGTTGCAATAAAGAAATGTTTTTAAAATGCTAAAAGAAGGTTTTTATAAAGCAATGTTTATTTTTCTCATTAAATTGTAACCTGTACATGTTTTGTCACCTTTCTACTACACCTAAAATCGATTATTTGACTTTTTAATTAATTTTATGTTCAACTATCAACATTTACTGTCACATTTTATAACATCCACCTACTTTGGTACGTCATTGTTCATTCACGTTTAAGTGTTTGACGGAGCGTTTAAAAGTTTGTAAAACTTCTTGAAGTGTACTTTAGTCGAAGCTTTGCGATATATTATTGAGAAAATACTTTTACTTTGTTCCAGTTTTTCAAATACTCACATAATAGGAACAGTGTTTCTACAAGAACTTATTTTATCAATTCTATTCTTCAAATGTTTATGTAATACGAATTGATTTAAATTATTTGTATTATTTGCTTGCTTTTTGAAGTAAAATTTCTTTAGGCGCGACTTGAAAGTAATCTTTTTTCGGACGGAAATAACGTGTTTACGCAGTTTCTACCATTTTAAGATACCGACTGACTGATAGCCGAATCAAAAAGCATCTGCTGAAACCATCTTGAACGAACAGTGAAACATACCTACGGACGTAAACCAATTTTGTGATCGGTTTCCGTTATTTAAAGGCATAGATTGACAGATGGTAGCATTTAAACGCATTGCCAACGTAATGTAATTTACGAGTGATCTAATTTGTGAGTGAATATTTCCCAAAAAGTGAAAGTAATAAAACCGAATTAAAAGAAGTTTTACTTCAACCATGCGTAAAGTTTAGACGCACTCATTTTTTTGCACCGCTCTAAAATGTAAAACAATAGACATACAGACTTAATTTTTCTTTAAACATTCTCAATTGTAAAAATCTAATTTCGGGTCTCAATAATCGAAAATATGCGTATGTGCTTAGATCTATAGGTTGTGTACACGAAACCTACTAGCGCAGCTAGTGGGTAATAGAGAATTATTGAACTCATTTTTTATGGAAATCGCGACATGTTACTAAGGTTTTATTTGGCCATGATGTGTCAAAAAAAAATGTAATAAGAAAAACTGATGTTAATTTGTTGACACTGACAGCGGAACGTCAAATTAGGGCGCCAATGGTCTTTATTTTACTTAAATCGCCATCAGCGCAACAGCCCGGAACACAAGAATTTCCAGATCGTTTAGTTTTTCTATGTTTTCTTTGTAATTAAAAAACTTCATAAAATTATAACTATTTTCACTTTTAATAAACATTGCTCACTGACATACGGAAACTTTGAGCTTGAAGTTTCCCCTAGTGCTCACTACAAACGCTCGCGTCGAAAAATTTCTAACTCCGCCTCCCTGCACATAACCCATAGCTTAGCAAAATAGTTTTGAGTGAATAAGGTTCCGTTTCAGACTAAAATTCCGCACATCCAATCAGAATTTGCAAATGAAATCATTATCAGATTATAATCTGACATATCTTGATGATTAATTATTTTGTTGTATAAATATAAAATAAACAAATTGCGTGTAGTATTTTATATTTTCCATTATACTAAACGTACATTGAAACATTATGCACAATATAAATGAGAGAATTGATTGAAATATATTACCATAAATACATACAATTTAAATTGCAAATTTTCAGTCTTATATTTTGTTCACAACTAGATGCAACTCAAAAAAAAATCGTAACGTGTTTATTGTTAACTAAGTATCAATATTTATTGGGTAAATTTTGTAACGGTTAAAATAAACAAATCCAGTCATTTTTTTTGTAAATTTTTGACAGTACAAAATATGTTTCAATTATAGAATAACGCTTATAGATAAAAACGAAGTTCCCTGTATATATAGCAACGGATTACAATGTCCACATACTGCGAGAGTTGCTTTTTTAATGAATTATAGAGAAGCTATTTCAATTAATATAAATAAATAAAATCGTAAGCTAGTCTGTAATAGTACTGTTTTAAAGATTCCTAGAGCGAATTTTCAGTTTCATCACTTTTTATCTGTACGTAGGTATACATAAAAAAATCTGCGTGTTTGTTTATGGATACTCCTTGCTGCTAACAATATATATATTGTTTACATGTTTTACTTCAACCGCGCGTGAAGATTACACGCACACTTTTCTATTATTTGCTGAATTTTACATAAACGGTGTACTTTTAAACCACCTAGTATAATTCTAATTAATTACAGTTTGATATTGGTGACAAGTTCAAAGTTTTGCAAGAAATAAGTACGAAAAGTTGAGTTCATTTTATGTAACTTTTTACGGAAAAGACGCATCTTAAAATAAAATAGAACCGGGTTACGTTGAGGAAAAGACGACCACCTGGGAGCAGCCATTAAACATAATCTATATGAACATTACAGCGCAAATTTTTCAGCGATGTTCAACTTTTTATGTTCTATAATATAGTTTTTAGTTATCCAAACATCAATAAAAACGAAAGGAAATAACAGTGTCGTCTAGTTGCTAGTATTTGATGCTATACTTAATTGTGTATTTCCAGTGGATATTTTGCACATCGAGTTATCGTACTCTAACCAAATATACCTTCTGTTCAAGAAGTCGATAGGTATTGCACATACCGCTAAACTAGCGGTATGTGCTTTATTATCGCTTTGTGCGTCAGAGCTGACTTTCGTTCATATAAGAAGTTATATCTAAGTTAATTTCACACGGAATTCATTCAAAATGAAGTTTTTTGAAAAGGGAGATTCTGATCTATAAAACAGAACCATTTTTAAATTAATCCGAGTTCATAAATACTATTAAAATATTGTAATTGAAAATTACAAACAGCAGTTGTCGGTTGGTCTGTACGTATGTACGTCACGACTCTACAGATCGAAATTTTGGTCGGATTGCCTTGGGTTCTATTTTATTCACTTTGTTCAGTATCAGATCAGAACCCTATTTAAATTCACATAAATGTGTTCAGTAGTTTAATTTTTATAAACAGTTTTATTTTATTATTTTTGACAGCTAATAGTTAAAATAAAAAAAAAAAACAAAAAAATACCCATTGCTATTACTGTTATTGTAAATGTAGTATATTACGTAGAATAACTGCTACACTTCTATACCATAATAACAGCCCAAGCTGCGATATCGGTATGGCCGAGCGGTTAAAGCGTTGGCCCAGTAATAGCAAGGTGCCGGGCTCGATTCCCGCTGACACAAGTAATTTTTTTTTCTATTCCATTTTATTTTTAATTTTTTTTTTCTATTTTTTTAATTGTTTTTTTTTTTTAATCTATTTTCTCAATTTTTTTTTATTATAATATTTACAGTGAAAAACTTTCGGGATGTGCACTTTTGGTTTTGCCAACTATTTTGATTTAGCGGAACGGCTCCATTATAATTTATAACATTAACCTCGAATAAAGCGGTATATTGATCCAGGCGACCGCTGTAAGGTCAAACAAAATAATTAAGTCAACTCACCAACGGAAAGCAGTCTTTGTTGGGCTGTTCGTTGGCTGGCACGGCGCTGATCAGAAAGAGTACCGGCGAAGCAACCAGCAGCGAGGTGACTAGCAGCGTCGCGACGGTCAAGGAGGCTTTGTGAACACTATTGTTGCGTCTCAACCAATAGCAAGGCACACAGCACAGCCATGTTCCGCTTCCGCCCAGCACACGGGGATCCTCGGTCATCTGCAGCTGTTCTTGAGTTTGTTGTTGTTGTTGGCCGCCCTCCGCCTAAACAAAACACAGTAACGTACGTCCATTAACACTCGAGGCATTAAACAACATAGAATGTTCTAGAATATTATAATTATAATAATTCCACTGTGAACCTACGTCATTTGAACCCTTGTAATTATTCTGTCAGACCTTTATGATCTATGTATTTAAAACATAAACCGTTTTACGGTTTTCCTTCTATACCTACAGTCCGTCACGCCAACCGAATAATATTTTTTTACCATTCCAACCCACAATTGGGGAATGGTACTAGTTTATTTTAAAAATCACTTTTCAAAAATCTTACAATATCTTTCCGTTTTGAGGTCCCCCGAATTCAAAGAACATATTTTTGAAAAAACTCTGTGCGTCTGTTAGTCTGTTTGTGAGCGGATTGAAACCAAATTTTGGGGGGATGTTTGGTATGCAAATATGAAGAGCCCTATTGTTTTTGGGGAAGAGATATATGTTATAACGCTGTTTTTTATATAATAATGGTATACTTTTCATAACGGTTTATTATTCTATTGATTTTTTCAAAAAAGTTTTGTTAATTTCGGAAATATTTAGAAAATAAAACCGGTCAAGTGTGAGTCGGACTCGCACACGAAGGGTTCCGTACACTATGTACTTTTTAAATACTTTTGTAAAAGAAACAAGAGAGGCGCTATAACAATATGTAACCAGTGGGAGTATGCAAGTAGTTCGAGAATTTCAAGGCGTGAAATTTTACATAATTCACCCCGGCGTTTTTATATTATAAACACTTTTTTAACAAAAATTTCTTGTAGAATAAAATAATATAAAGTTTTGATAAATACACCATTATATCAAATAACAACGTTATAGAAAATATCTCTGTTGCGCATGCGCCGATTTCCCCCCAAAAAAATACAAAACTTAAGAATAATAAACCATTTTGAAAAATACACCATTATTATATAAAAACAATGTTATAGCACATATCTTTTCTGCGCATGCGCCGCCTTTCCCCCTAAAACTTTTTACAAAACTTTCTTTTAAAATAGAATAATAAACCATTATGACATATATACTATTATTATATAAAACAACGTCATTACATATATTTCTTTTGCGCATGCGCCAATTTTTCCCAAAAAAAATTACAAAACTTTTGTAAACATAGATAGAATAATAAACCGTTATGAAAAGTATACCGTTATTATATAAAAAACAGCCTTATAGTATATATTTCTTCTACGCATGCGCCGATTTTTTTCAAAAATTTATTTTACAAAACTCCTGTAAAACAAAATAATAAGCCCTTATGAAAAGTACACTATTATCTTATAAAAACAACATTATAATATATATTTCTTTTGCGCTTGCGCCGACGTCTCTCAAAAACAATAGGCCTCTTCATATTTGCATATTAAACATCCTCCCAAAATTTGGTTTCATTCCGCTCATCCATGGTGTTGGAATGGTAAAAAATGTCAAAAATGACGTTTGCATCTGTTAAAACAATATGTTCTAATAATTAATTAATTAGTTATTCAAATCGTTAACTCAGAAGGCGTTGCATTTCACAAAATACTAATGTCAAAAGACTGACTAATATTTGAAATGACATTCGTTTTTGAACAAATGCAATCTTTTTTTTAAGACAAAACATACGCAATTTTTAAATTCCCATAGTACACTATGCAACAAACGAAGACAGACGATCCCCGTGTATGCTATGGATTAGACAAAATTGAATTTATACATTATATTTCTATATAAAGCTGTATAAAAAAAGTGTTTTGACGAATTCTGTTATACAAAATCTATGTAAAATTTTTTCCTCTTTCGTTTAAGACAGGTCTCGAAACGATCTGATTTAAATTGAGCGAATTATAAGCAAAAAACTTAGTTTGCTCCTCTTTTGGGAGTTTTGGGGTTTTTTTAATTATTTGTTGTTCTAGCGGCAATAGAAATACACACTCTGTGAAAATTTCAACTCTCTACCTATTACGGTTCTTGAGATACAGCCCGTTGACAGACAGACAGACAGACAGACAGACGGACAGCGGAGGCTTAGTAATAGGGTCCCGTTTGAGCTTCGGGTACGGAACCCTAAAAAATCATCCGCTCTTTTGTTTTATGGATCTGTCAGAAATAAACTTTGATTAATTTTTACATGACGTGGAACATATTATGTAGGTAACCATGGCAACGAATAGCAAATATCATATTGAATACTAGCCATTACCCGCGTCACCTCACGCGATATCAGAAATTTTATTATCTTTATTATAATCAAATGTCAACATTTTTGAAGTTGGAATGATCCCGTCGCCCAATTGGCAGGGATTTTTAAATGGAAATTAGAAGTTTTTTATCCGGAGGCGCGTCAACACTACATTTCTTTTTACCTCTATTTGCCATATGGCACGTACACTATTGACGTCCGTCGAACAGCGGTATCGAGACGTCAGGCCAAAAATTTCTTGACGTTTCATACCTTCCGAAACAATTTTGCACCATTTTTGAACACGTTTATATACGTTTGCACGACCGAGCGATGGATTGTAGTGGTGAGAGTACTGGCATTCGGGAGGTACTGTGTTCAAATCCCAGCGAGAGCAGATGTGACTGGGACTTTTTCCTGCTGTCTCTCGTCCAGAATTTCTGTACCTAACTTAATTTATTTTAACGGAATTTGCTCCACATGTTGGAATCTATCACCTTATGAAGTCTATTTAATTTTAAAATAGATACAATCGGACTATTTTAAGGTGGTTTTTAGGGGTTGACTAAAATGTTTTAGGTTCAAAAATATCGAAAAATCAGAATCGTTTCAAAACACAAAATTTAACCATTTAATAAGGATTAAAATGTGTTGCTAAAGTTTTAATAAAATCGTCCTGGCAGGACCGGATTTACTAATTTTATGAAAACAGTTTGTGGTTACGACTTTACTTACTGAAGGGTGTATTTAATTTGGTGTGGAGACGTTGAATTAATAATGTAATTGCGCAATTAGGTAAAAAAAGGATGTATTAATTTTTTTTATTTTGTCCAAAAACAAACTTACATAATAAAGCCACAATGCCTGTAGGAGAAAACCCAGCTACGGCATTAATCTTAATTACTGGCAGTTGTTTTTAAACAATTCGAACTTGTTTTTTTTAATATTAAAATAGTTTAGCAGATATTTCCATCAATTTAATTCTGTTGTTCAGAGATTACTGCAAAGCCCTAGGAAAATCTATACGCAGTGACGTCATAGACATCTGGCAGAATAAAGGTTACTGCACACGAAGCTTGTTTTGCCGCTAGATTCCTTGCTAGATTTCAAACGTGCTGTGGTGCTGAATTTCGTGATGGTTTTTATGTGTTCACTTTACACCCTAGTTCGAACGTCAACAAAAGTGAACTTTTATTGTCTCTAAACAGAACACACACTATGACGTCATGTTTGTATGGACGTTTGTCCATCTCGCCCAAGATAGTGTTTCCTGATTGGTTCTTGCTTAGACAAACAGGCACGAAAAATAGCCCCGGTTTTAAATTTGAAATTTTTCTCTTGATCACGCACGCGAAACCGCAGTGACGTCATTTCCATCCTCGTAGCCAGCGCGCCAGCCAGCGCAAGTCCCAGTAGTGATTCTAGCGCTAAAACCAACCTCGTGTGTAGCGGTCTTAATTCCATTGTTGTATTAACTACAGCCACAATGATGTCACAAAGACAGTACTTAGAGATGTTGTTTGACATCGCAAACTAAAGGTGCGTTCAGAACGCATTCTGCGTGCCTCATAGATACTTTTTGTACGTTATAATTAGTGTACATATTCTATTACCTGGATTTAATAAAAAAAAGTAGAGCGATTTTCAAAAGTTGTTTTTAGTCCAGTAATTTTAGACTTTTTAAACCCCAATCTGCGGAAAAATTCCTAGTGGGCTGAATTTTTTTATATACCTTTATTACGGCGTTGTAATGAAGATGTGAAAAATCGACATTGATATCGTGCCGGCTAAAAAAGTTATAAAGGTCAAAAGGTCACGTAAATCAGTTTTTCGCAAATATCTCGCGACCTATTGCTCGGAGGTCAATAGAGGTCATTATAAACATTGTGTGTCGTGAAATTATCTACAAAAAATGCCTCTTGCATTTTTCTGTAAAATTAACCGTTTTCGGAGTAGAGCACTGAGAAATATTAGTTGCAGTGTCTCGAAAGCAAATTATGGTTAAAGATTTACTTTTCGTGGTAATTACAATATTACTCCCATATCGAGCAATCAATTTTTTTATTGTTTTATCGTCTGGGAACGTAATCTTTCATCACATCTTTTAACTCAGCCAATGTGAATTGACAATCGTCATTATTTTGTTTATTGAATAATATCTAAAAAGATTGTTACCTATACCCTACTCCTTGGTTTTGTCGTACCGCGTTTAAAGCAATAATAATTTGTGGTCACAAGGCAATTTATTCGTCTAGTGCAGAGGTCCCCAAACCTTTTTGTCTCGTAGACCACTTTCCATGTTTTTCGGTTTTGGGTAGACTCCCTCCTTACCTGATATTGATTTTTTGCAAAAAAAGTTATTACCAAAATAATCCGTTTTTTTTTCTTTAAATGGCTTTTTCTCGAAACACCATTTTTCAATACAGCGGGCACTTTCCAGAGCGTAAAAAAAAAAATTTTATGCAGTTTTCGCTAAACAACTTTAAAAGAACCTTCTTCTCGTGTGAACAACTAAAATTTGGCATTTTTTTCTCGGAATTATTTTTTAAGGCGTTGTAAATGTGAAAATAACTCAATTTTTTCAACTTTCAGTTTTCTATAATCATTAAAAGTCACAAAAAAATTTTGGGACTCTCAACTGTAGTTCACACGATAGCGGCAAGTATCCTGAGTAAAAATATTCTTCATTTTTTTGTTTAAGAGCGGTCGGAGAGCAGCTAGAGTACCCGCCGTCCGACCCCTTTTTTTCGCGTAAGTTACAAGATTGTCGATACCGGGCCACTCAGTGGAGCAAATTGATTTAAAAAAAAAAGAAATTATACCTGAAACATAGCTTAATAATGACCCTTAATATGAAAACGCCCAGTTTTACATTTAAGTGACGATACATTTTCAAAAACACCCTTCATTTTGACCCCTCTACACTGTACTCCTCCGTTAATTAACAATCTACAAATCCGGGCGAAACCGGGCCGGGCCGCTAGTTTAATTATAAAAGGCAAGTTTATTTGTTAAATTCAATGCTTTGGCGTAAAATGAACCCACACGTTACGTAATTGTGGCACGAGACCGGTGATAATTGCATTAACGTGTACCACAAGCCACGGTGTGACGTCATAGAGTATAGAAGTGTGGGAGTGAGGTCATCGGCAGAAATATTGTGTCAAAGTCATATACAGATAACAGTGAACTCGACCGCTGCAGTCTAAAAAAATACTGCACGCAACCGATGCAATGATACAGTCTTCTCTTTCACATCGCACCAAGTGTGCAATTTCGGAGCAAAGATTTATTCATCATTTTTTATAACACAGGATTCTGCTAAAGTCAGTTACCCGATTTTATTATCAGTTGAGAAACATTGACAGCTTGCAAGAACGCGGTTTATTGAAAAATAAAACACAAAACTTAAAATAATGAAGCTTATGTTGTTCCGGCACCGCTTGACCACGGTAAAGCAAATTTTGCCCTGTTATATCTGACTTTTGCCGCATTCTATGCATGTTTTTTTAATCTTATTCGTCTTAGATAATTTGTGGTTTATAAACGGTCAACATCTGAGGACATCAGCGTCTATGTATGTATTACAGAATTTTCCAGTTCGCGTACACAAACCGACTGGTACGAGCTCATGTTTCTGGCAGTGCTAATATCCATGAAACATTGGAGAAGCAAAATGTTTCTTGTGAGGGGGTACATTCGTCTAAAATATAACGTTCCAAAGATCTCAATTTTAGTGTAACTATAAAAAATAAAATAGTCTCCTTTAATTCGCTTGTAGGAACTAAAAAAAGCAGGTTTGGTAATAACTTAACTTATTAGTTATTAGAGTCATCGACTTAAAATTTTGCACTTTGATGACAATAAAAGATGTTTTTATTATTTAAGTTAGCAGTTTCTTCATCACCGAAACTTGCATAACTATTCCGTAGCTTCCACCATAAATGTTCCGTTTCTTCCACCACATGGAACAATATTTTCATGTCTTACAAAAAAGCGTATTTTTTACCAAAAAATCTTGTTTTTGAGTTTCATTCAAGAAACAAATAATTTTTAATTCCTATTTCGCTTTGAACACGTGTCGTAGAACTTATTAAACCGAATTTTATTTGTTTTTTTTAATATTTTATTCCTTATGTATATATCTTTGCTTATAAAATATTAATGGCGTTAGTCTCAGAAAACACAGGCAGCAGATGATCTTAAAATGGTAGTTTATGTATCTAGAGCGTAATTGTAGTTATTATGTTATGAGTTCAAAGCTAGAGTAACACAAACTGGTTACTGTCCAATCCAGATGCCAAAGTTGTATTTCAAATTCTCTCTGCCTAGTATAGCGTTATGACAGTGCACTCATTTTTTTTTGTTAATTTTTTATTTACTGTCAAATCAGCACGTCTGTAATATTTTTGGACTCCTGCCCTAGCACTGATCACCCAAGTTGTGCAGGATATCCTTTATGTAAATACATTATATAAATTGCATATTTTTATTGAGGAAATAAATAAATAAATAAAATACATAATACCTACTGTTTTTGTCATTCCGCGTATAAAATCAAGTATAGTCTACAGTCTGTATATTAGTCAGTCTATATTTAGCGGTGTACAATCAAATGGATTATAGTCAACATTAACCCAATTCGGTCGTCGCTTGAAAGTCGATATTTCTCAAAGTCGCTTCTAATTTAATAATAAATAATCGATGCGAGTCATCGATTATTTTTATTATATTTTTTTGTGCACAATGTCATATTTCATTCCTCAATTTTACTTGTCTAGTATACCTACCCGATTTCAATAAGAAAAAAAAGCGGGTATAACGCGCGCGGTTGAAGTAAAACTTCTTTTAATTTGTTATTACCACTGTCACTTTTTGAGAAAGACGAACGCGCTTTAGATGAGGACGACGAACGAGCTTCAGTTGACGAAAACGAACGCGCTTTAGATGACGAAATTAAGTTACGTTGGCTATGCTTATTGGTTTGTGTCCGTAGCTGTGTTTCTCCTTTCGTTCAAGATAGTTTCTACAAATGCGTTTTGATGCCGCCATCTGTCAGTCGATGCCTTTAAATAACAGAAACTGCGTAAACACTTACAACTACCTCCGTCAAAAAAAAATATCAGAGTTACTCTCATGTCGCCTTTAGAGAAGTTTTACTTCAAAACATGTAGATATTTCGCAAAAAAATTTATTTATCGAGCGTCTATAATCTACAATCTATTATATAAAACAAAGTCTCTCAGTCGCGTCTGTCTGTCTGTCCGTCTGAACGCGATATAGGTACCTACTCAAAAACTACCGGATTTTCATACGGTTTTCACTAATAGAAACAGCGATAAACGGGGAAGGTTTCTGTACATAATTTGTAAATATTTTCTACAAAATGGCTGAACTATGACGGTGTTTTTTCCAAAAAAAAAAAAAAAACGCTTACATGACTAACGCTGGCCAAATATAATATTTCCAGAACAGTTTTGCACCCGGGTGCAACCGGTACGGGCCGTTAGTATAATGTAATATTGAAACACTTGAGTAAATACTTAACACTTAATTTCCAAATTAATACTTAGGTACTAATACCCATATGAAATTATTTTTTTAAATCGGTAGGTATATTTTATTATTTTACTAAATCTGAAGATAGCCCAAATCCGGACTGAAACACAAATTGATTAATGATTTTAATAAAGATTATCTGAAAAATTAGTGAGAAATCTTATTTATAATATAATATAATCAGATGTTAACAAAGATTTGATAATTGGCTTGTTTTCATCAGCGTGAAAAAGATAAAATATTTAGGGATATTTCATTTTACGTTATATCTACTTACAAATCTTAATGTATTAAGTATTAAATACAAATTTTACACTTAAGTTCACTTTTTTTAGTTTATTGGTTTCAAAATCATATTATGTAGTTACAAATGTTTATTTAGGGGTGGGAGGTGGAATGGCGCAGCTCACTGGGTAATGGCGCTCACCTCTGTAACTCTGTCAAAAAGAAACGTAGCAACACGTCACGTCGCGTGAAGCGCGAGGGGAGGGGGCTTCTAATAGACAGCGATGCAAACAGACAGTCAGCTCGCGTCATGCGACCGTGAAAAGCGTTTCTTCGTTTGCGGCCGCGCTGATCTAATTTTTAATTAGGTGCTGAACAAGTTAAGTTGCTGGGCTCGCTATACGATGGACTCAGTGTTGCAGATTTGCGTAAACTTGTTTATAAATTTGCTAAGCGCAACAATATCAAAATCCATTTTGATCAAAGCAGCAAAACAGCCGGATTGGATTGGGTACACTTCTTTATGAGACCCTGAGCGGCATTACCCAAAGTCAGGGGCAATGCCGCTCAAACATGTTTTTTTAATAATGTTTTCCTACTACTAGTAGGTGACAGATATATGCTTTTGTTGTTAAATTGTTGATTACTCGATAATTAAAGACTTTGTTACTCTTCTTAATTTTGATTTATAATAAATAATTTAAAAAATACACCATGTTTTCCTTAAGTGAACGCCATTCCCCCGTCCTACCCTAATATTAAAATATTAAAAAACAGATTACAAAAAAATTAATTAAGGAAGTTGGATCAAAAAATCAAAATAATTAAAATTTGTTAAAAATCTAGTATGAATAGTAGGATAAACTAGTTTGTCCTGAAATCGGGTTTGGCCGGTAACATATATATCATATCTCAACAAAAGAAAATTTTATTACTAATTACACCATGTGATTTTATTTTAGTTTGCGATCCAAGCTTCAGATTGTTGCTCGTTCACCCTTAAAAGTTTATAGATAGAGTTTTTCAACACTCCGTATAAAAAAATGCATTATGAACATTTTTTTAGTTTACAATAAAAAGATATTTTTTTAATAGTAAATCTTTATTTACTACATAAATCCCTGTGTGTCAGAAACTCATATGAATCGCGTTCCACATAAAAATATGACCGAATATTTTAGTTCTATTTTATATGATAACAAGCTTATTATGCAGTAATCATATATCATGTAAGAAAAGACGTTTCTACCCAAAACGTTCGTTATTTATTGCATAGCAACGGCCGCAGTAAACCGAAACCAAGATTACAGTGGCGTTGTTATAGTTTTATTGCCGGGGCACCAGATGAAGCTCAATCATCGACAACATGCGCCACGAATCTAAAAAGCTCGGAAGTTAGATGCGAATGCGGGATTGCGCTTGTACAGTCTGTTGAAAAAATACAAACTCGCAACTCAACAAAACTAAAATAACAATAACAACTTGACAAAGGCAACCAGCGATCACGGCCAATCACCGACGGGCGCACGTTCCGTGCAGGTAGCTGGAATATGGTGGGAGTCTCAACGGCTCTAAATGTGCCTTTGCAAGGCTGTTTGTGACTTACTTCCGAACCTTTTAGATCCGTGGCGCGTATTGTACATGTCTTAAACCAGAATTTCACGACTGGTGTAGATACTTGACAAATATTTATGCTCTGTGTGCTACCCTGTGCATACGGAGTTTTAGCTGCCACTAGCGCCCCGTACAATTTGATCTACTCACAACTGATTTTTACCCGGCTGCGACAAAGTCGAAAGGATATGATTTTAGCCAGTTATTCTTAAATTTATTTCTAGCATATTACGAATCTATACTGGGTTATATAAAATTCTTCGTATGTATTCGAACGAATTTAATTTAAAAATTATTTGTCAAATTTTTTATAAAAATATTTCTTATCATTCCGGAGATCCTATAGGCTGTTTTATTTCACTACTTTACCGTTAAGTTAATTTATTTAATTTATTTTTTGGCATACACTTCTATATCTACTAATGTCTATATAAAATCGTAACGCGTTGTCTAGGCAGAATGGTATTCCCTCTTTTCTCGCGACTCTGTTATAAATTATCGGTATATATGAACCGCGAAACGGCCAATCCCGTCATTCGACTACTAGCTTCACACGACGCGCATGACAACTGCACAAATCACACACTCCAGATTGACGATTTTTGAAGTAAAACTTTTATAGGCGCGACTTGAGAGTAACTCAGATTTTTTCGAACTGAAGTAACGCTTTTACGCAGTTTTACCTATTTAAAAGGCATTGACTGACAGCTAGATGCATCAAAACGCATCTGTAGAAACCACCTTGAACGAAAGGTGAAACATAGCTATAGGCGAAAACGCTAGCGTAATTTAATTTACGAGTGATTTAATTTGTGAGTGAATATTTCCCTAAAAGTGAGAGTGTTAAAAAACAAAATAAAAGACTTTTCACTTCAATTTGGAATGTTTTATAGTAAACAGTTTGTAGTAAATATAGGTAATTATTGTCAGAAGTAATGAAGGATTGTGTTCTAAATTACTATAAATCTTTTTCTTTATACCTCAGTCGAGAGTGCACACTTTTGTAAGGCAGAAAGTCTAACATTTACTCCTTGCGATGGGATTATACGTACCAATGCGGGAAGTTTGTACGTTCGTGCGGTAGTAAAGCAAAAACAACCAATCAACTGTTGTTTAGATGTCGTTTCCATAGCAACCCTATTACATTTTAGACAATAGTCGCGAACAGCTGTCATTCGTATTTTTACGTATAACCTCAAAGCGCCTTGCTTGGAATTTACCTGTGTTTTTATGTAATTAATAAGTATTTAATTAATTAATGTATTTAATAAGCATACTTACGACCGAGGTATGAGGAAAAATAGTATACACCACACTGGCCGAAAGTGTGATATCATGGCGCGCAGGGCAAGAGAATATCACACTTTCGGCCCTTGTGCTGTAACTTATGTGTAACTTGTCGATTTAAATATATTTTTTGGCTTTCCAAATATTTAAGTGCAGTTTGAATCACTTGGATAAAACTTTGGAAACCTCGGGACTGGTGAGATGACAGTCAATTAGTGACTGCAAACCGTACTTCAAAAAGGCTATTTATAAACCTTATTTTTACTCCGAGAGTGCAATTCCCGCGTGAAGTTTGACGTTAACCGATATCCAATCTGAGGCAAACACGTGACATGAATCCACCAGCGACAGCTTTTGTATTTCAATTTATTTTATTTTACGTCATTCGACGGTAAAAATTCACATCATTTGTCTTTTACGCTTTTGTTTTACATTTTCTTACACTAGGCGACCACGTTACTACGTGTATGTTTTTTTAATAAAACAGTTTTACAATGAATATAAAAAATGATGTTTGCCAAATTTTTTATAGCGAATTTATAACCGAAACCAAATTTTAATTCATTCGGTCGCTATACAATGAATTTATTTTGTTACCAAACACATCACGTTATAATACTAGGTGTACCAGCTGATGTTGACTCCGATGTAATAAATTGTAGTAAAGAAAAGAGAAGCCGTCGTGGTACGCCTGGCAGATGTAAAACATAAATTTAAGTTTGCCAAATCCAACTTTAAGTTACACGCAGCACCACTTCAATGGCAAAGTAAGCCACTCTATTGATTTGCGTTCGTAGATATGTTTCCTACAGATATGTTTTGATGCCTCCATCTGTCAGACGATGCCTTAAATAGCATAAACTGCGTAAAAACGTTACTTTCGTCCGAAAAAAGATCTGAGTTACTCTAAATTAAATCACTAGTAAATTAAATTATGTCGGCTATGCTAATTGTTTTGCGTCCGTAGCCATGTTTCCTACATATGCGTTTTGATGCCGCCATCTATCAGTCGGTGCCTTTAAATAGCGGAAGGCGATCACAAAATCGGTTTGCGGTCGTAGGTATGTTTTAGCTTTGGTTCAAGATGGTTTCTACGATGCCGCCATGTCTGTCGATGCCATTAAATAGCGGTAACTGCGTAAAAACGTAACTTCCGTCCGAAAAATAATCTGAGTACTTCAGAAAAGAAAGCGTGTTTGAACTAATTTTTTTCTTATCTCAATAATAATATTAATAATAATAATAATAATACTTCAAGTAAATAAAATTGTCGACCAATTTTTCTCAGACCGAACGATATATTGACAAAAAATGATAAAATTACAAATCAATATAACACAAGATGACGTTTCGATCCGGATTTAATAAACCAACTAGTTCTGGTAGAGTTTTAAATTTTTATTCTAATCACCCAATAAATCAAAAAATAGCTATGGTTTATAATCTTATTGATAAATCTATTTTATTATCTAAACCAAAATTCCACTTAAACAATTTTAATTTAGTACGTCAAATCCTTCTTGCTAATTCTTATCCTCTTAAATTTATTAATAAATTTTTCAAAATTAGAATTAATAAATTAACCAAAAACCATAATCCACAAAACAATATTAATAATGTCGATTGTCCTTTTATTGTGATTCCTTTTTACAGAAATATTTCTCAGAAATTTAATTCATTTCTTAAAAATTTAAATATAAAAACAGTTTATAATGTAAATAATAAACTAGACAAAATTATTAAAAAGGGAAAGGATAAACTAAACAAATTACAAAAACATAATGTTGTTTACAAAATTAGTTGTGAAGATTGTAATATGAATTATATTGGGCAAACAAAAAGAGCACTTAAAACACGTGTTAAAGAGCATCAAAACAATTATAAACTACTCCCTGATAAACATAATGTCGTAACTAAGCATAAAATTGATTACGACCATAAAATTAATTGGGATAGTGTTAAAATTTTAGATAATGAAAGTAATTATTTTAAAAGAAGTATTTCGGAAATGTTATATATAAAATCTAATAAAAACTCTCTTAATGCTCAATTAGATACGGAAAATTTAAATAATATTTATGATATTATTTTGAAATAATATTTTGTTTTTTCAAATAATTTTTTCTTTATGGGTACTTTGATATCCATGACTACGGTTTATAAATTTTGTTTGTTATTAATTTTTCATTATTTTTTAATCTTTCAAACTTTCAATTTTTCGTACAATCGATTAGTTAATAATTAATTAATTATTTTTTATATTTTTTAGATATTTCTGAAGAAGATCCAAATCCGGATCGAAACGTCATCTTGTGTTATATTGATTTGTAATTTTATCATTTTTTGTCAATATATCGTTCGGTCTGAGAAAAATTGGTCGACAATTTTATTTACTTGAAGAGTTCTATTCAGACGTTAATCAAAGATTTGAATAATAATAATAATAATAATAATAAAACTCTTTATTTGGTTTACCACAATATAGTATAAATAGCGTCATAAAATTAATTTACAGTATTCCTTTTAAAGAATAACTACTAAGTCCCAATAGGTATATTTTTAATTCCCTTTTAAATTTATTTTTATTTGGTTCATCTTGTAGATGATTTGGCATTTTATTATATATTTTAATCATGGCATTTCTGACACCTCTATACGTGACTGTCAGCGCCGAGCAATCGGTTTTCAAATTATTTTTGTCACGAGTGATGTATTTATGATTTCTATTATTTCTATTGAATAAATATAAATGATCTTTCATAAATTTGCTGCATTCATAGATGTATAGATTAGTGATGATCGTTAAAAATGTATATCCGCGGATACGGATCTGAATACGGATTTTTGGTTTCAAGATCCGTGGATACGGATACGGATCTTTACTTTCTTAGAGTATGCGGCGGTAAATATTGCACATCGACCTTTGGAAAGAGACTATCTGTTATGGTAAAAAGTTCTTGACCTCTTTAAGAGTTAACTCTATAACAGATTGTCTCTTTCCAAAGATCGATGTGCAATATCTCATTATAAAGATAGTTTTTTAGTACCTTTGAGTTATGTACTATTGGTATGGTACTCACTACGATAAATGTTTGTAATATAAAGGTCCCAAATACGATTTTAAAAAAATAAAAAATAATCTGAATGGAATTTAACAGATTTTCATTATTACCTAATCACCTATATATATATAAAATTTCATCTATGAATTGAAAATTAATAAGGTAAAAGATCCGCAATAAACTAACGGATACGGATACGGATCTTTATTCTCCCTCGGATATCCGCGGATACGGATACGGATATCCGGCACATCACTAGTATAGATCATAAACAGTATGAAAAGACAGTAAAGTAAATCATCCAGTATGAGTCCAATAAATATTACTTAACGGTAAAAGGGTAGTTTAAGAATAGAACAAAGTTATTTCAATCTCAATGGATTAGAATTGTTTTAATTCGCCGAGGCGTTCTGACGTTATATTTGAAAGAATACCTGTGAAGGATTTCAAAGCCTTATAAGACGAACAAAGACGACGCGGAAAGAAAATAAAGGCGTTGAAAAGAAAAACTCATGAACAGTTGACTGTCTCCGGCGAAACGAAAACAAAACAAAAACATATTTCATCGTGCTTTTCATCGCCTTTAGATAAACCTGCTGCCTTTAGCTTATAAAAGCTTCCAGTCGTGCTTAAAATTAGAGTTGAACGGCTTGTTAATAAAGCGTTCGAAAACAATAAATATACGTTTTTTGGATGAATTTTTTACTGATCTATATAATACTAGCTTTTACCCGCGGCTTTGATTTTACTTGATAGGTGCCTAAGTTTTAGTTTTAGCCTTTTAAATTATTAAATTATGACTTTTTAGAATTTTTTTGTTGCTCAAGTGTAATAAATTTTAAAATTGATGACATTCACGCATAGAGATATAAGTAACTAGAGTACGCTAGTTCGTATGCTTGCCATAAGTGAAAGTGTCCTCAGTTGAGAGAGAGAACGATGCAGCGGGTCCAGAAAACCAGATAGGTATTTGTTTACTCAAATCAGCATTGTTTTGTAGGTATCATTAGTTACCATAGAGATAAGGAATTGTTCTCTGTCTGAATTGCAGACTCGCTTACTCTAGTCTTATAACTCTATGCATTCACGTGATCAACGTCCCAACACACCTTGAAAATGACACCCATGTTGATTTTAAGACTATGTACCAATTTTCACCCTTTGAGGAGGTTGTTTTTGAAAAAGCACGAAACACGTGCTTATTTATTTGTTGACAGGAGTAATCCTGCGCATTTTCGAATTGATACATCTACATTTTATATGATTTCTCCATGTAAATTTGGACCCCCGTTACACCTTTTTAGTTCTTAGCGGATGCCTACGCCATAATAACTATCTATGTTCCAAACAGTTCCACCGTCTGAGCTGTTCGTTAATAGATCAGTCAGTCAGTCACAGTTTCCTTTTATATATTTAGATAAACATATTCAAAATATAATCCTTTCTGAGGTGAATTGTCAAAGAAAATTTTCTTTGTTTTTGACTAACAATACTGATGTTTTAAATTCCGTTTGTATAATCATCAGTGTAACATAAAATAATCATGCTTTTAAGGTTATTCCATTAATAAAGCAGTTTCCAAGCGAACATTTGAAACTTTTATATTATTTATGGATATTTTATAAATTCAAATATTTTTTTATTTTGCAAGTCTATTTTTTTAATAATGAATGATTAAAAATGTAACTTTAACGATAAATGAATCAAATTTAGACAAAATTTTGAAAACTAAATTATCGAAAATTAGACTCTTTTAGATAACGTAAAAGTTACAATAAAATAACTGGCCCGTGCAGTTTTGGGGAAATATTACTTGGAAATTTACGAAATAACAGTCAAATTTCTTCTCAGCCATATCTGAACTATATCTGTCTGTATACTTACTGAAATCAAATTATGCCTAATATTTAACTATTATTTTCTTAAATATTAAAACATTAAATTTGGTTTATAGGATGTAATATTTAAATAAGAAATAATGCATAATTTATAAAGTCATATTACAGTTTTTTTATTACAATAAGTACAGACCCAAGTTCTGCAAACGCGGTGGTAGGCGAGTAGCCTTAAGTCAGTTTTAATAAATATAGTTTAAAAAAAACTAAAAAACACGCTTTATATCGAACTAAAAAGTAAAAAATATTTTTTCAAATAAGCTTAAAACAATAATGAATAAAAAATACAAGTATTATTGTGAAAAAAGCGTGGGGCGCTCGATGTACGAAAATGTGGAACAAAGCGCCCCACGCTTTTTTCACAATAATACTTGTATTTTTTATTCATTTATTGTTTTAAGCTTGTTTTAAAAAAAATATTTTTTACTTTTTAGTTCGACATAAAGCGTGTTTTTAATTTTTTTTAAACTACATTTATTTTTCACTTTTTAGTTTGATATAAAGCGTGTTTTTTAGTTTTTTTTAAACTATATTTATTTTCCACTTTTTAGTTCGATTTATTGTCAAAAATTTTCCGAAAAAAAAACAATTTTTAGACCGCACGGCTTACCACTGTATAGTTACAGTGCTGGCATATTATGCTACAGTAATAAACCACTTGCTGTAGTCCAAACGAAGGTTACAAACAAACATACATACATACATACAAACTTACAAGTGAAGTTAATATAAAGCGTGTAAAAACTAAGATAAAATTCATAAACCTAAAGTTAACATTTAACGATACTTGTAGAAAAAGAAATATTCCTGCAACTTTTAATTTTTTCTATCACAGTGGTAAGTTAAGCTTTAGAAACCGGGCGTGAAGATCGAAGTTTTATTTTGGTACCTGAACATCGGTGCCGGCATGCGAGGTGGTAGTCGACGTGGTGGTGGCTGTGGCACCGCTGGTACCAGGCGCTGCGTCAGCACTGGTCGAGCCCGCACCTCCGCTACGAGCCTCGTCCATTGTCTGACCTCAGACACTGCGACCTTCCGTTCACACTGCGCTGCCACCAGAAACAGACTGCGGCCGGACACACTGCAACGAACACACATGTTTGTAAATTAACCAGTGGTGGCGCACGAACATTTTAAACGGATTTTCTGTGCAGGATCAATCGGAAGAACTGCCTGACACGTGCTAGGAATTAATTTTATTCAAACATTGTCGACAAGAAACTATACTATACATTGTAACACTAGTCACTCCTTCCATTAGCCATGCGTCTCGTGTATCATGTATGTACGACATACGTACCACCGAGTCAATGCCGCCATAAGTGTGCCTGAGTGAGATAGATTCAGTGATCACTTCTAGCATATGACAGTGATAGATGTTTATTTGCATTAATGTGCTGACGATAAATGCAAAGTCGATCTAAATAACAAACTTTAACTTGTGGGTCATGAGTTACACGGTGTGCACCGGGAGTATCTGATGATGACGTTTCATGTGCTGCCGAACAGTGCCTGAACGCAAGAAAGTCTGCCACACAGAACACACATGAGTTTTTTTTCTTGGCCCTGGGCTTAGCCTTCAGTCAGAAATCGAATTTAGGTAGAATTAGAGGTATGTAAGAGAGAAATTTATAATCGAGGAAACCAAATAGAATAAACGCATATATATATATACTTAAGAAATATCAAAGCTGGGTCTAGACGACATCACAAAATATCCATTAGCAGATGCGGGATTCGAACCCACGACAATTCGATCCAATACTGTACCGAAATAGCTTGTAGGGACTCGCTGATTAATTATTTCGACTTATAGAGGGTTGAGATTTCGAGTAATGAAGGTTTGGGGCTTGAAGGGAAGAGTACAAAACATTTTTTCGAGTTTTGGAGGTTTTTGACTTATCGAGGTTTGACTTAAAGATGTTCTACTGTATTTATATCTAAAACAAAACAATTTAAGAAGAAACAGCAGAAGATAGAAGGTAGATCAACGCAGTGTGAAATAATATTCTGGTGTTTGTTTCTTAACGAGTTAAATTGACTTAATAAATATTTACGAATAATTAGCGGATGAATCGCTGAGAGAATTAAAACGAATGATAAACAAAAATAAATTTACAGATTGAAGATATAAACCGCATGCTTGGTACGCCATTACATCTTCTAAAAAGTAAATATGGAGATTTTTTAATTAATATTCAATAAAGCTATTTTAAATTCTGTTTCGTTGTGTTCTGTACGTTTAATTATTTTCAATTAAAACATATTTTGATTACTTTTTCGACTGTCAATTCCAACTATATTTCTACAAGATAAATATTGAATTTATGTGTAACTAGTTATTAAAACTTGCGTGATTCTCATTTTAAAATTGTCAGAATCAGAATGAGCTCTAAGCTAAACTTATGATAAATTTCGTCTGGCGTTTCTAGTATTGCTAATATCGTTATTTCGCGAACTGCTTATTTCTCTTTTATGTTAACGTTGCAGATAAATAAATGAAAAGCTTTGCTTATATTCTGGCTGGATTCTAAACGAACTTCGTGAGAACAAATCTATATCAATGTTGTCAAATGGCAACTGATCATTGAATGATGTAATTGATAAATCGCAAATTAATAGAAATAACACGTTCAAATCAGTTCTAATTGATGCTATCAATGATATAGATAAAATAAAATAAAATTTGAAATGAGCAGTCAGATTGTACCCGACATTCTATTACGTTCCTTTTTCTCTGAGCCAACATTTGCTAACGTCGCAAATTTGTTTGTCTATAGCAGCCAAATTATCATGATATAATTTTTATATTTTTTCGAAAGAAACATTTTAATGCGATTTTGTTGTGATTGAAAAAGACTGTTTTTGGTAAATTTAGAATTATTTCGATTTTTAACAATATTTAAAGTTACAAGAAATCAAGAAATAATTAATCTAACCTTAACTGTAGAATATGTCTTTAACAAAGTTTTATCAGAAGTTTGATTAAACAAATAAAAAATATAAAATATATTTTTATCAACAATATAATATTTGTAATAGCTAAATAACATTTTTGACACATTTTTCAGACAAATATATTAACAAAAAATATAAAAATTAATACATTAACGTTTCGGTTAAACAGAACGTTATAACTAAACACCAATTTGAACACAACCACAAAATTAATTGGGATAGTGTAAAAATTTTAGATAATGAAACAAATTTCTTTAAAAGAAGTATTTCGGAACGTTACATATAAAATCTAATAAAAATTCTCTGAATGCTCAATTAGATACGGAAAATTTAAGTAATATTTATGATATTATTTTGAAATAATACTTTGTTTTTAGTGAATTTTTTCTTTCTTTTTAGGTACCTACTTACAATCATATCCATGACTACTTAAATAAATGACTTCAAAAGTAGGCATATTTAACATTGGCTTTATGGTAAAACGGTAGATGGATGATATGTTTTCATTGATTTCTCCAAAACTAGTCGGTGGAAATTAAAAAAAAAAAATTTAAATTAAAGTTAAAACCTTAATAAATTATTGAAAACAAAAAAAAACCCGTTGTGCCCGACTAATTAAAAAGATATTTAATAAAAAAGATTAAATATCAATGAAAAAATCAATGAAAACATATCATCCATCTACAGTTTTACCATAAAGTCAATGTTAAATATGCCTACTTTTGAAGTCATTTATTTATTTAAATAATCGGGCAACCCCCCTAAAATTTTCAGAATTGGCTTAGACATAGTCCAGCTTCATATAAAAAAAATCAAGTCTTTTATTTAAAATTGCCTTGGTGTTCATACTACCTTAATGATTTTTTTCTTTCTTTTTAGGTATCTACTTACAATCATATCCATGACTACTTATTAAAAATTGTTTGTTATTAAAGCAATTTTTTTTCAAAAACTAATTATTAATTAATTTTTATATTTTTTAGATCAGTTCTGAAAAAGATTCAAATCCGGACCGAAACATTAATGTATTAATTTTTATATTTTTTGTTAATATATTTGTCTGAAAAATTGATCGATAATTTTATTTATTGAAGAGTTATAATCAGCCGTTAATCAAAGTTTTTGAATAATATTTGTAAACTTCATTAATTGTCGTGTTTATATCCTTCAAAAGTGCACACATAGACGTTATCGGTATTTAGAAAAAGACTAGCTTCTCTCTTGTATTGGCTGTTGTCAGTACAGCATTGTATTAAGTAATGCTAGGTCCATTTATATTTGACGTCTTTGGGAATAACAGTATCATAGGGAATCTAAATTAGAACTCACATTTACCTATTCTTAACAAATTAATATACGACATCTTATTTCATGCTGGGTTGAATAAAACATTGTCCGAAAATTTGATCAATTAATGACCTTAGCTTACGACCCACATATATTTCTTCAAAAGAAAATCTACTGTGATTTTAAATTGACCGTGCTAGAATAATAACTAATCGATATAATTTTTGTATTTTAAACCGTATATACATACATATATTTAACATAGTTTTTTGTACAATTTTGACTTCGAAACAACATTTTTCTACACGTATAAAGAAAAATTTAGCTTGTAGAGCGATATTTTTCTATGCAGATCAAAACAATTGCTTTTGTGTGAGTACAATCTAATGTTCTACATGACAGGGTATTTGATAATGGCATAACTGCTCCTGAAAGTATAAAAACCAATTATATGATCACAATTTAAGATCATTGTCAAATAAATTTTTGACAATGCTTTCTGTAACCCAGCATTAGCCTCTCTTGACGTTGATTATTTTTTTATTTATATTACAAAGTAGTAACTTAATAGCCGGGGTTGTTGAACACTTTTTTATATTAAAAAAAAATATATAATCCGGCTTCACTGAAAGAGATTGAGAGGTAGCCAAAAAAACTGACATTAACTCGATTTTATCCACGGGTAAAGGCTAGTATCTCTCTAATTATTTAAACTTGTAAATTGTGTGAGATCTAATTGAGTTCCGTTAAATCTAATCTATTTACACTATGTTTATGTTTTTATCGCAATTGTTTTACATTTTTTAAAGGTTATGTTTATAACTTCATTTGTTCACTAGGCGAAAATAAATGTAATAATCAAATTTTTAAACTGTGAAATAAAACATGAAGGAAACAAAATACATTTTTGAGTTCTCAAAATTTTATAATTAAAATTTAAAAAAATTACAGCAGATTAACTAAGAATTAAATATGTTTAACACTAAATATAAACAATTTCCCGTGATATTTTTCGGAGAACGCAAGATATACTTTGAATATGAATAATTATTTGCATACTTACATAAATGTTTTGTATGTCCATATACAAGAAACGTTAGACTATTCCGCACTGCAAAGAAAAGAGCTTCTGTCTTGACAGAAAGCTCCACGCGACTGAGCTTTCGATAGCTATTGGCGCGCATCGTATCTACAAACGAACAAATATGGGCTTGTAAACTTTAGACACAATAAGCGTATTATACAGTAAATACGTTAGTACGAACACGAAAGCATTTGAGACTGTTCACATTATTGAGAATTGCACCAACATTAAGTCTGAAATTTATTCGAACGACCGGTGTATTTTTAAATAAATGTACATGGTGGAGGTGTCGTGATTAATCACTGCTCCTCCACCACATTCAATTATATCAACGTTTTTTTAACGTTCCATTCTAACGTTCATTTTTAAGATTCCGTAGCCAAATAGAAATAACACGGAACTCTTATAAAAGGCATGATGACAAATTTCGAAATCGAACACGTCTACTATTTCCGAAAAAAACATTATTTCATCAATAAATTAAATTTTAACGCAAATTATTGCATTTTTATCTTTCTATTTTGAAGTAATCGCGAAAACGCTGACGTCACGACTTAGTAACAGCTGACATTAGATGTTGCATTTATGGGCGTAGAGTTGTCCTGCAGTGGTATTTCTCAGAAAGATATGTAAATTTACTTAATGATATTATTTATATTAAGTATTTTCTTAAAAGTGAGTACTTAGTAGTAAAAATAGTATGGGTTTCTTTAGTCACAAGTTAACTAACCTCAAAAATAACCTGTTATATAAAACAACGAATAAACCAATTAAATGATGCAGAAGTGAATGATCGCAACAAAAGTTTAAGCGAGACGGTGATTATTTACTTCAAGTGATTATATTCTCTTTGATTTAAGAAGGCGTGACGTCATTCGGCGTTTCGGTCAACATGGCCGATTGCAATATTTTATACTTTTATTTTATTAAAAATATTATTAATCTCAATGTTTATATTAATACTGGATCAATTTTGAGAATCCTTTCAACATATATTTTTCTCTAAAACCATTTATTATTTGATTCTTTTTTTCTGTCATCATGCCTATTGACCAATACTGTATATCATATACACGCCAGTCCATTTGATCCTAGATCCGTTGTTTGGAGTGGAAAAACTGCCGTCGCCTCACGACGGAACTGTCGTTGCGTTGCAAATGTAACCGGTGCAAGTGCTCTAGTCTCTCCGATGCCGCGTTTCTCTCTTATATTTGAATTTTATTGGCAATTATCCATTCGGCTCAGGTCAAATATTATCTCCATAAACAGTAGCCATTGTTCGAGCAATAGACATGCTCTATTTCTCGAAGAATGGCCATTGTTTTGGCTTTCGATTGTCACGAACACATCTGTAACAAACGTTCTCTAGCTAAAGACCGCTGCACACGAGGCTATAGAAACGCTGGTGGATTCCTTGCCAGATTTACCTACTAGTTTTCTAACGCTGGTTTTCCTGGTTGCTGTTATGTGCTCGCTTCAAACGAGACTCCTTTTCAAGCTTGTTTTGTGGGTAGATCTGGTTCGAATATAAACACAGAGCAAAACGTATCTGTTGTCTGACTCTGAGCAGAATGACACCATGCTGGTTTGTGGGCGCTTGTTCAAGTCGCCCACGTGACACTTCTTGATTGGTTTTTGCTCCTGCCTAGCAGCGTACCTAGCTAGGAAAATAGCCCCTGTTTTAATTTTAAATCCTATCTTGTGAGCTAGCAGGCCTGTCGTCAGTGACGTCATTCTTCGTATACCCAGCCTACCGGCTAGTAGAACTCCTAACAACTTTTCTATAGTCTCGTTTTCAGCGGCCTTAAGAATGCATAGCGTTTACAGAACTCCGTTAATAACGGCATCCCCGACTGCGCGAACGAACTAGCCACGCTCCACAATAGACAGCGTTGCGCAGCGGGGTGAGTATAATTCTGCCGATTCTCGCACCACTCTCAAGTATTCAGAAACACCAGTATCAATTACGAACTCGACTCGAAGCGAAAAAACAGTCCGACTGCTAATCAAAACATAAAATGTAGCGCCTCTGTTTGATTAAAGAAACTAATAACAAAAATACCGAAATCGATAATGTAGAAAACTATTTCCGAGTTGACTTTTTGTAGAGGTAATAAAGTGATCATGAATGCTATAACTCTTGTGCAAACATATCATTTTTTATCAGGAGTCTAAGAACCCTGAATATTTAAAACTAGGAAAAAAGGTAATCTCTTTTTGTGATGCCTCCTCTGTCATGATGCCCTACGCTGGTGCCTAGTGTGCCTTATTATAAATCTAACATTATTATAATTATAATAATTCCACTGTGAACCCACGCCATTTGAACCCTTGTAATTATTCTGTCAGACCTTTATGATCTATATATTTAAAACATAAACCGTTTTCTTTCTATACAGTCCGTCAAGCCAACCGATTAAAAATTAGTGTATTTGCCATAAGGCAGTTACACTATTGGCGTTGGTGGGATGGCGGGACCTAGGGGTCGCACCAAAATTTCTCGACGTTTCAAAGCCTCCTAAGAAGTTTGGCATCATTTTTGAAAATTTTTATATATATAATCGAATTAAACGAAATTTGGTCCACATGTTGGAATCCATCACCGCACGAAGCCTATTTAAAATGGGTCCAATCGGGCCATGTTAAGGGTGGTATTTAGGGGTTGAAAACATTTTTCGGTCCCAAAAATACCGAAAAAATTCTCGGAATCGTTTCAAATTTGAAATTTAGTAATTATTAAAATGTGCTGCTAAAATTTAAAAAAAATCGGCCCGACAGGACCGGACTTACAAGTTTTATGAAAACACAAGTTTACTGATATAGATTTACATACTGTAGGGTGTACCTATATAATTTGGTATAGATGTTGAATTGATATGTAGTATTGAAATTAAGTAAAAAAATGTTTTAAGGGGTAATTTTTTTTATTTTGTCCAAAAACAAAGTTAAGTTCATATAATAGAGCTACACAGCCTATAAAAGCAAATACACTATATTGTCGGCAGGGTTTTGCACTGCGACCCGGAGTTTTTGTGGATTATACACGCTCAAAAGCTGTGGTCACTAGCGTCTATGTGTGCATTAGAGAATCTGCCGGTCGGCGTACACAAACCGACTGGTATGAGCTCGGGTTCCTGGGGAGCACTAATTTCCACAAAAACATTGGAATACAAACTACATGTCAATGTTTCCCCTGGGGGAAGTTTTTTTTTGTAGAAAAATTCTCTTTTGTTTGGTTTGAGACTACTGACTAAAACTTTGTTATTTTTTTATTTCATGTGAAGATAGATGTTTGGCACCGGTGTACAGACCGGATTCTAAAAAAGAATGTGTTCCGGCCAAATAACTCTCTATTGAATATTAGATTGTTTTTGCGTCACCTGTACTAAAAAGTCGTTTCAGTATTTTTAAATGTGCCTTGTAGTGCGCTTAGACGCATCCCTTATTGTAAATTTAAATTCTAAACGGAGCCATTAAGTTCAAAAATAGTGTCGGGAGAATGTAAACAGTATACGCACGTTTTTCATTTTTTTTTGCGTTATAAGCGACGAACCTTATAATTTTTATCCTTGTCGCATTTACCTCATAAAATATTATATTATACCTATTAGTCACTATATTACCATCATTTTACATGCAGAGTTAATTAAAAGGTCATCAGTGACAAAGTTCTCTTAATAATTAAGAATAAGCCACTCTGACGTTTTAAATTCAAAGATTTATTAAAGGTAAAAAAGTCAATTAATCCTTAACGCTGCTAGCCTACTATCGTATTGCACATACCGCTAAACTAGCGGTATGTGCTTTATTATCGCTTTGTGCGTCAGAGCTGACTTTCGTTCATATAAGAAGTTATATCTAAGTTAATTTCACACGAAATCCATTCAAATTGAAGCTTTTTGAAAAGAGGAGATTCTAATCTATAAAATAGAACCATTTTTAAATCAATTCGAGTTCATAAATACTATTAAAATTGTAATTGAAAATCACAAACAGCAGTTGTCGGTTGGTCTGTACGTATGTACGTACGTACGTACGTACGTATGTACGTACGTATGTACGTACGTATGTACGTACGTCACGACTCTACAGATCGCAATTTTGGTCGGATTGCCTTGGGTTATATTTTATTCACTTTGTTTACTATCAGACCAGAACCCTATTTAAATTCACTAAAATGTGTTCAGTAGTTTAATTTTTATAAACAGTTTTATTTTTTATTATTTTTGACAGCTAATAGTTTAAAAACAATATAATAATTGCTGTTTAAATATAGTGTAATCCATAAAACAAGTGCTACACTTCTATACCGTGATAACACCACTACACGTATTAGGCCGCCGTGGCGTAATGGTTATGCCGTTGGATCCCCAAGGGCAAGGTCCTGGGTTCGATTCCTTACGAAATCATTGTTTTTTTTCTTTTTTTTTCTTTTTATTTTGTTTTATTTTATTCCACTTGATATTAATTATATATTATATTATGTATAGTTCTTAATTTTTTTTATTTTTGCAAACTTAAAAAAAAATATTTTTTCAATTTTTAATTATTTATTTCTTTAAATTTTTAAATCTTTTTAAATTTATTAAAAATATTTTTTAATTGTTATTTTTTTATCATACAGTGGAAAACTTGCGGGATGTGCACTTTTGGTTTTGCCAACTATTTTAATATTTAATGGCCATAATCACCGAACGTAAGTAGTAATTTATTCGGTTCGTTTGTTCTTCAGGTAGCTATTCCTCCAAATAAATAGCGATAATTCAATTCACCAAACATAATTATGTTTGCTGCAGGCAACTGCAAGTATAAATCTATTCTGTCTTACTTCCATGGTATAAATATTTATTCGCCTGATAAAATTATTATATTAAAGTATTATATCTACGGTTGCTCTTGTGAATTTATTTATGAGTTATTTATTAACCTTTTGAAAAGCTGGTAGTTCTAAAACATGAAAGTTAGTGGATGTTTTGTGTGCAATTGGGTTGGGATAAAACATTATTATTTTCTGAAACTTTTACACTAACGCCATCGGTCGGATTTTTGGCTGAACGTCAAAATATTCAACAAAAAGAGCAAGGAGTACTGTACAGTGTATATTTATTCTCTAACTAACTTTTCTACCTGATAATTAATTGTTGAATTAAAAGTAAATTTTATTCTACCGCATAAATTTGTTCCAAGATTAGTAACTTCTATCTTTAATGGTGTTCGGTGAATATGGGCACAAATAAGTCAGTTCAAGTGACGCTAATGCGGTGCTGTTGGCAAACGAGTTACCTTAGACGAGCGAGCTACATAGCTCTGACAATCGTTGTGACTCGCCGTAAGGAAGATTCAAACCACGCGTCTACGTTCTTTGCAGGAAGGAGCATTGCTGTCTTGTTTAGCGTAATTTACAGACATCGGCGACATCGTCTTTACCTTCTCTCGCTAACACAAAGTTACATTAAGTTGACAAAGACGGATGTATAACGATATCGCGAAATTACTACGGAATTTCTGGTTGTAACACCTGGAGTTTCAAATTGAAATACGCAGCACGTGCCAAGTTTGTACACAGTTTTCGATAAGTATTTTTCTTGGTGCTGAATTTATCATAAAGTTTATTAATTGACATCAGACTATCAGAGTCACGATAAAATTTGAAAATAGTCATTATATCTATACAAATATTTATAAAGCTGAAGAGTTTGTTTGTTTGTTTCAACGCGCTAATCTCAGGAACTACTGGTTCAAATTGAAAAAAAAAAATTATTGGATAGCCCATTTATCGGGGAAGGCTATAGGCTATATAATATCACGCTACGACTATTAGGAGCGGAGCATTAATGAAAAATGTTGCAAAATGTATCTCAAAAATAAGCTTCTGTTCAGATGAAATGCACTAACTAAATATACTCATAGCGTTGTTAGTTCAATCGGTAGAGCATGCGACTGTCAATATCAGGGTCGTTGGTTCGAGCCCCACGTTGGGCGAATATATTTTTATTTTCTACATTGCTTTCTTCTAAGGCTTACATTTAAATTTATTTTAATTTTATTTAATTAATAAAAAAAAATTATTAGTTAAAAAAAGTATAAATACTGATTTTTATCGACAAAAACTTTTGAACGGTAACTCCGATCATCATGAAATTTGGACACAACATTCATCTCGGTAAACTAAGATGAATGTGTGTACTCATGTTCCTCCCTTCTCCATTCGTTCTTTTACACCCGGGTTAAACCGGACGGGACCGCTATATATTATATATATATTAACGACCCGCCGCGATTTCATCTGGGTGCAAAACAGTTCTGGAAATATTATATTGACCTCCTCATCTACACAACAGAACTATCAAAGTATACATTGTTTTGATGTATCTCTAAAGATTTGGCCAGCGTTAGCGTAAGCGTAAGAAATCAATTTCTTTTTTGACAAAACTCCGTCATAGTTCAACCATTTTGTACAAAATATTCACAAATTATATACAGAAACCTTCCTCGTTTATGAAAATTCGTTCGGTAGATTTTGAGTTTATTGCGTTCAGACAGAAAAACGCGGCAGGGGGACTGTATACTAAACTATATAAATATACCTATACTTATAACACGTTCATTATTTGTCTCCCACTAAACAAATAAATTGGTACATCTACATATATAAATAAAGATGTAAATAAATAAAATTATCGACCAATTTTTCAGACAACTGGTCGATAATTTTTTTTATGGAAGAATTCTAATCTGACGTTAAACAAAGATTAAAGATGTAAATATTCGTTTGTTCAAAGTCTTAAAACTCAGAAAGTTCTTTGCCGATTGCTTTGAAATTTTGACTTTAGATGTCACACCTATGACAGGTGAAAACATGCTTTTTTTGGAAAACAGCTCCAGCTGTTGGACGTTAAAGCAGCACTCGCTATACCAAATATTTGACCAAAACGGAAGCGTCATCTGTTGAATACAGCACCATCTGTCGGACGTTAATACAACACACTCTATACTAAATGGCAATGGGAGCACCATCTGTAGAACGTGAAAGCAGCACATGGAAACCAGACTGAGCCACAGCAACGCGTGGCCGGATACAGCTAGTAATAAATTAATTCATCCATTTGCACAGACGAATGGAAATACAAGTGGCCAATTGAATTAGTTCGTCTAAAACTCAAACATTCATATTTTATACGTAAAAAAAAACGATTTATTGACTTATTTATTCATTAAACGTGGACTCGCATTTACAAACAAATATTTTCGTCGAACAACTAGGAAAAAATAGAGAAATTGTTATAATGAGTCAAGTTTTAAGAACTGGAAAATTGTTATCGTACATCGAACAAAAAAATGGTCATCCCTGATATTGGCAGCCACAGAACTGTGTTCGGAACAAGCGCGAAATCCGACGCCTTCTTGTCGTCAGAAGACGAAAGGGATTTCTCACTTTCCCCTCGATTCCTCCGCCATCCTATGCAGTTTTTATACTAAAACATTCTTAAGTGTTTATGCATACATGCTTTTAGTTTTCCTTTTTGAACAAAGCACTTTATTTAGAGAATCTCTTTGGATCTCAGAAATATACTGTGTGTTTTAAGATCGATTTATTGAAAACAAAAACAGGGACATGGTGTTATCAATGTCGAGATAGCATTTCCAATTTAAATAATTTAAAGCTGGACAAAATTTAATCTCGTTCAAATAGAGTAAATAACAAAGTTTTGAGGTCAGCGCAAATTTAATTACTATCACATTTTATGTATTCCGAATATTTTGGCGCCAATCTCCAAACTCTGTTATTTTGCGTTTTTTAGTGACCTGTTTTAATGGAGGTTAAATTTTTTGTATTATTTTTTTGTGGCTTTGCAATGCGGAATTTGCATTTTTTAATCGTCTTCTTTCATAATGTTTTCACTAAATTAGAAAAAAGCTGCTGAACCGATTTGAGTAAATTTTATGTGAGACCACTCTGAACAGAAAAATAATTATAAAAATCGGCTAACAAATGCTGATGTGATATAATATGAGGTAACATATATAAAAAACTCCTTTTTTGAAGTCAGTTAAAAACGATTAGGCTGATTAAAAAAAAATTATACGGTACCAATCCGCAAATATTCTTAACAAAATGATCTTGAAAATGTTCAGATTGGTTAACCCCCCGAAAAGTTATGTCTGAACAAACATAAACAATATATGTGACAAATTGGTAACCAATGTTTTTAAGTATGATAAAAATTAAATAATCTTAGATAAACTCTTTTTAATAAGTATCCTTGATTTAATTCTTGAAAAAATGGCTACCTCTTTGTTTGTCATTTTATAAGATGAATTAGATTGGAAAATATGTCTTCACAATTAATTTAATTAGTTGTTTAATCTGACCCTAACTCTTTACATCAATATTTTTAAGTAGTTAACAGGTCTTGTATTAATTTCTATTTTCAATGTGTAAAGTGTAATAATTTGAACTAATAAACTTTTTTCTGTTTTCAGATCAGAACCCGAGAGCGGTCAGTTTGTAAAGACGGGCCATGGAACACAATATAAACAACAGCGTCGACCACTTGCAAGCCCTACATCGACTTTAATCACCAAATAATTAATTAATAATTAAAATAAATTTAATGATGTTTGGTATTTTCATAAAACAAATATAAAACTTTGTAATCATTTTCAGTAGCCAAATGTGATTAAAATTTTAAATGAGAATAATTTTTCTGAAAATCCTGTTATTAATATTTAGTTAATGAAATTTTAATTGCGTTAGGAAACTTTGTTGTGCTATTTTGACTATCTGGAAAATGATACTGTGGTTATTTAAAACTAATTGGTATGGTATACTGAGTATACTAATTAATTTTGAAATTTAATACCTATTCGTTATATGTATTTTAATCAGGCCTGCACTAGTCACTATTTTCCGACTGACTTTTTGGAAACTGTTATGTATTTAACCTCGTCACCTAATAATATGTTTGAAATCAAAAACTTCAGTCTTTGATAAAAATAATAATTAATAACAAATGTGAATTTTAATACGGTATAGTGCGTACTACTATTTAATAACTTTAAAAAATAGCTTCTGTTGCTACATTAATCAGATTAATAAATGAAAACACTTTCATCGTTGATTCACCCACAACTCTCACTTCTGTGAAAGTTCATAAAAATTAGCTCTCGCATGATGTGAAATATACAGTTACAAATGGCTATATATTGGAATGATGAATTGACCTTACTGTGTCACTGTGGAGTAATGTAACTCAGTCCGCCTCGATAGTGGAAAGATTCGGGGTTCGTACCCCGATGGTGACATTGTTTGAGAAATAAATTTTTCTAATATAGACATGTAACAATGGGTGTTTCAACAATGGAGCAACAGAAGCTATTCTTTAAAGTTATAATAATTAATATTTGAAATTATAATAAATTAATTAATAAGCAAAATTAGTAAAGATATGTGAAATCTGTTTTAATTAGACGGTGTGGCTCATGACTGATCGTAAAATAAATTGCATTAATTGAAAGATATCTTAGGGCCCCCGCCAGATTGCGGCGGTCGAAATATTTGAGCAGCCACTTTTAACAGCTACTGAGCGGCTAGTTGAGACCCTAGTTTCGTCGAGCGATATGGACGTGGAAGAACTTGAAATTTTGTGTGTATCTCGTAAAAAACCAAAAACTTTTTCTAGAACGGCACTCAAAAGGCTTATTTCATTCCTATTTTAAAGATGTTCGTAAATACCCAAACCGGTTTTTTAACTACATGAGAATGTCAGTGCAATCGTTTGATAACCTTTTAGAAAAAATAAGAAATTCAATCAAGGACACTGCTTGTACAACTCCAGAAGAAAAATTGGTCTGGCTGTGGACAAGTGCGCGGTGACTGACGGTACCCACATACATTCGCCTACACTAGCTCTGGCTGAGTATGTACTTTCACCTTTTTGACGTGATAACGTCTTATAAATTGATGAAACACCGGCTGTACGCACGAAAAAGTGTCACGTTCCGCCTGAGCGTGCAAGCGAGAGCGCGGTATAAGCGATAGAGAGGCACGATCGGCCCAAGCGTCGGCTTGTACGCATTTCTCTCTCTTCTCGCGTGACGTCAGAGAGTTCATCAATGTTTCTTTATGACGTTATCACGTAAAACTATCGTCCGTAAACCGACTTTACAGACAACCATTTTTTTTAATTTAACAGGAGTCGGCTTGTCACCGCGGGAACACCGCAGCCTCTTGGGCTTATTATGCTGTCTCCCAATCTCTTGATAGTACGATGTTATATTTATTTCTTGTCGGATATTGATTTCACAATGAAAAAACTGAATAGATTTCAATGAAATTTTAAAAATATACATTCTGAAATACCTCTTTCCATTATGGCGCTACCCGGCCTGGCTCCGTCCGGGCGGCGTTGTGGCGTAACAACGTTAGTACTTATCGCCGCCAGTGGATTTAGCTCACATAAAAAGATTATAAAACGTTTGTAGATTATGGACGCTCGACAACTAAGATCGTTGTAATGGTGCAGTTAATGACTTCGCAAATGTGAGAGAATTAAAATTTTATTTTGTGCCATATAAATAGAACAGCGATAGTAAAATAAAATAACAGCGTATGTACAAAAATAAACTGAAAGACAATGAAACGGAAATGAACAGAAGTCATGAAGCTTTTATCGACTCGGAATGGCGGCCGTTTAACCTTCTTTACCTGCTGGCAACGTGACGGGGATCCCCCTTCAACAGCTATTATTATTCCTTCTGTATTTCAAGCGTCTTGATAGCTCACTAACAATAAACGATCAGCCTTTATTGTCATCTCTACAGGTGTTCAACAAGTACAGTACTTCTCGAGCGACTTATAAAAGTTAAAATAAATTAGGTATATGTTGCAAAAAAATATTAACGGGTGTGCTCTATTATCGTTGGCGTGTCAGAGCTGAGAGATTTAATCTTTTTTAGCCATTTATTTGTAGTCCCTGAACCCTCACCTTTCAAACAAAATCACTAGGAATAAATGACTAAAAATAGTAAGGTCTTAAAGCACTTGGTAAAGTCTGGAGCAAAGCCCCGGAATGTACTTATGTAGATTTTGGGGATTGGTAAATGTTTATTCAATTTACGCATTGAGTCGTCATGGCGGTGGATGCGTCGTGAATTGTCTAAACACTCTAAAGGTAGGGTTGAAAATAGTCTAAGAGCTCACAACCTTTTTTCATGAAATGTTTGATACAGCTAGAAGTTTTACCTAGTGGTATCGATAGGATAGATGGGTAAGAAATAAAATGTTTGCCTGTCTTACGGCAGGACTGCACATCCAGGTAATACGACCAATTTGTGCCAAAAAAGTGTTTGAATCAGAAGCCAACAAAAACTCTTCGACATTTAAGTTGGTTTAAAATAAAAAAAACTAAATAAGGCAGACCCTTTTGGGTGAATTAAAATTTAATCTAAGTACCCCGAAGTTGCTTTTATTTAAATAAAAAAAGTGATTGATTCACACTGAAATTTGAACTACATAATATATTCATAAATCTTCGCAAAAAGTCTGACACTTAATAATTGGCAAACTGAAAATAAATGTTATACGGATTCACTATTCTCCACTATTATAAGTAGTTATTGATATATGAACTTCTGTAATTTATATTTCGATACCCATTTTATTATTTTGTTGGAAAAAGTATAGTAATAACGCAAGGCAAAATAATATATAGGTAAATAAAGATTTTAAAATTAAAAAAAGAAGAATGAACATATTTTTAATAAAAAGTTTCCCAACAAATCAATTCAAAAAAAATATATTTTAACTTTAAAACCAATCTGTATATTATATTGTGTGGGTGTATTAGAGTTACAGCTCGTTTAATTTGAAAAAGGTCACTTTACATCATTCACAAAAATCAGAGTTTTATGTCAAAACATACTTTAAAAAAAATATTATTAATTATTATTATTAATAGTGTAAAATACTATTTTAGTGCCTTGAAAGAGACTGGATCAAAGTCGAAACGTTGGCAAATAAAATGTATTAAATAAGTACACTGCATTAGATGTCTATTGTTCCCAAGAATTTTCCACATTATTATTAATGTTAAGTTAATAGAAGTCAAAGATATTTAAGGAGGCTATTGAAATACACGATGATCAAATGATTACACTCAACACGATAATTACTTACTATTTTACAGGCTTTTATTTAATTCCACTTGTAATCCATTTCTACAGGTCTGTTCGATTTGAAATTTTGCACACAATCTTAGTTCCGATAATAATAAAATATTTTTATGTTTCAGACTTGGAGAACGGGTACCTATCCGAATCTCTTGACAGCAAATAATATATATCTACAGTCACTGACTCACTATGTTCAATTTCTTTTGGCGAAGAGTTATTACATGCCTTTTTTTAATTTTAAGTACTTAATAAAATCTTGTTTAAAAAAACTACAGTCTTTTATTATATATTTAGGCTTAACTCACACGTACCACTTTCCGGCCACAAAAAGTGGTCCTAATGTGGTTGAACTCGACCACTTTCTAACAACAGTTTTGTGGTCACGCAGATGTTGGTACAACCACAAATGAACCGCACAGAACAGACAGTAAAACGATGGATTTATTAATAGAATGTATTGAGTTCATCCAATTTTTTAAGATAGAAACGAGAGTCAATTTCAACAACTTTATCATCGTTTAAGACTGTACAATGACAAATTTTTAAATTATTTTCGAATGAGCAAAAGTACTTTCAATTATTTGTACGTCTGTTCAGTCTGTGGTCGGTTTGTGGTCGACGAGTTGCACATGTGAGCGGGGTTGACCAACATCGGCCAGTTTGTTTGTGGGCGATATCACTAACACACGACGACTGTTGTTGACACCGACCACAATTTGTTGTCCGTGTGAGCGCTATCACGACATTACATACTAATGCCGTACTCTCAACGATCGACCATTTTTTTGTGGTTCTAATGTGGTGGGAAAGTGGTACGTGTGAGTTAAGCCTTAGTACTGATTCTTGCCACCATGAACGTTTACATTTTCCCGCTATAATCAAGAAGTGTTCGGATAACCATTAGAAGAGGTGGTCCCGTTCCAGCTGGCGGACGGTTTATATTTTTATCAACCTTCAACGTCATTTATATTTCACTAGGACTATGTAAATCCCCTGGTTTCTAATTTTTTTGACATCTGTTAAATACAGCTATTAAGTTTGTAAGCAACAGCCGTTGCCACGCAATCAATTGACAGAGCCATCGGATGACGTCGTCCTCTCACTACTACCCAACGGAACGAGACAACCTCTGTAATCTATTAACTCTGAGTAAACGAACAAGCAGTAATTCACATGTCTAAGCCAGATTCTGCAATGTACATATTATACAATATACATGTATACAGTAAAATACAAATAGTTATATGTCTGACGAGGAAAAAGAAGGGAGAAGGAAGGACGGAGGGGGTGTATATCTCGCACCCCTCACACCGCTAGTGGATCGAGCCCTTTGCGCGAATCGATACGTCATGAGTATAATATCTCCGACTGTGCAGCTGCTTTCCATTTTCCTTTGCAAATGGAATTAGCTATATACAAGAAAGATCATTCACATAAGGTGACTTTATGTCAAATAAAATATGATTAATAATAATTTATTCATTTTGTTCTATCAATGATTCAGCTCTCTGTTACTGCAATGGAAAGCACTGCTAATCCAATTATAACCCTACACAGTCGTCCCGATAGCGGAGTTGAACGAAATTAATTCATTAAAGTATAGATACTTCCAGTGGCGTAGCTATACTAGATGAGGCCCGCGGCAAATTAATCGGATGGGGCCCTCGCGTAATAAAAAAAAAAGGTTGACGTTATAGTTTCATCTTTATAAATCACGAAGTAAAGTAGATATTTGAATAATTCGTGCGTGTTTTTGAGTTAAATTGATTAAAATACAAAATTAATATTTTTTACCAAATTTTATAATAAATGTTAGGTGCCTCCTGTTTTAACGGCCTCTCGGGCCAGGGGCTCCTTCAGGTCAGAGGCCCGTAGCATTTTGCCCCTTCAGGCATCTTTATGTTACAACACTGGATACTCCAAATCATGAAACACCCGAGAAGCCCATGTAGGATATGGTTCGTTGAAACCAGGGTATTCCTGGTTTTAACGAGCCAACCCGTTGCTTTGAATCACTTACCGTATCAGAGATAGAACCGTTCCAAGTTTTTTTTCTGGAAAGTCTAAAAAATCTATTGGCTACATTTCAAATTTGATTTACTGACAGACACAGAAAACGACATTCAAAATTCGATTATTGCATGTAAGTATTGCCGTTTCAAAGACAATATTTTTTTTATCACAATCCTTTTATTAAAATGCATGTGACTGAATTGTCAATTCTTATTATTATCCATTTCAAAAAGAATTTGATTCACAAAACAATAATCTGTACCAGCGACATCGGACTGAATTTTTCCAAAGCTACTAGTTTAGACTATTCTGCGCTTCAGTCGTTTTTCATAGATATGTCCTAAATGAAATACGTTGTACAAATGATATTATGTAATCAAAGATAATCGTCGACATAGCTGTAATTAACGAGGTATGTATTTATTAAGGACTTGTCTATGCAAAACTCAAAAGTCTACACATATGGCGTTTTCGGTATCGAGAACTGCCCCGGGGCAGAGCAGGCTGAAACTATTGTTTAAAGAAGTTATTTAATCGATAGTTACTCATTCACCTTGCTCTACCCCGGAGCAGTTCTCGATGTCGAAAACGCCATTAGTATCACAGGAATCAAAAGGATAAAATCCTGAAATCATTGATCCTTTTCGAACTCGGTAAGCTCATTAAAAACAACACGTGGAATTCAAAATAACTCACACGTTAGTCTGCGACACTTACCGTCTCGAAGATAGACCCTTTCAAAGTGCTTCTCTAGAAAGTCTGTAATATGACTCCGACACAATTGAAATTCGGTATACTAATAGAAAATGACTCGCTGAAATAAACGAGCCCATTCGCAGGTTCATACCATTTACCGTTTGAGAGATAGATTCGTTCAAAAGTTGCTTCTGTATTTAAATACTCACAGAACTCAAAGTTAATGCGTTTATTTTTTTATTTTGAGTGGAATGTTCTGTTAGTATAAGCCGTGTGGACCTAAAAAGTGGACTAAAGACGAGAAAATTTACTAGTCTTAGGTTTCTTTTGGACAATTTTGGAAAATCTTTTGGATCCAATTCAAATTAGGTAGACTTACCGTTTTAAAGATAGACCCGTTCGACAAAAGCCAACAGCCCAACAGCCAACAGCCCGATGCGTATTCCAGACTCTTCAGAAAAGCACTTCGAACGGGTCTATCTTCGAAACGGTAAGTGATACGACTAGTGACTTCAGCGTGTCATTTTCCATAAGCCTACCGAATTTGAATCGGATCTGAGAGGTTGTCCAAAATTCTCTTAAAAAAATCACAAAATAACTAAGGCTATACTATGGGAAAAATCTCGTTTTTAGTCGATTTTCGACTTTTTCTAATAACTCACTTTTCCTGTCCACGCGGCTTATACTAACGGGAAATGACACTCCAAATCAAAATGTAAGCTCATCTTTAGGTCCTGTGGGCATTTGTGGTGAATTTTAATGTAGAAGAAACATTCAAGTGTTTATATCTCCGAAACGGTATTAGATACAGACCTCAGGGTGCGCTCATTGAATTTAGAATGTCGTTTTCTATCAGTAACCCGAATTTGAAATGTATCCGATGCGTATTCCAGACTATCCAGAAAAGCACTTCGAACGGGTCTATCTTCGAAACGGTAAGTGATACGAAGCAACCGAGGGGCTTGATGACTTCATCGTGTCATTTTCCATAAGCCTACCGAATTTGAATCGGATCCGAGAGGTTGTCCAAAATTGTCTTAAAAAAATCACAAAATAACTAAGGCTATACTATGGGAAAAATCTCGTTTTTAGTCGATTTTCGACTTTTTCTAATAACTCACTTTTCCTGTCCACGCGGCTTATACTAACGGGAAATGACACTCCAAATCAAAATGTAAGCTCATCTTTAGGTCCTGTGGGCATTTGTGGTGAATTTTAATGTAGAAGAAACATTCAAGTGTTTATATCTCCGAAACGGTATTAGATACAGACCTCCGGGTGCGCTCATTGAATTTAGAATGTCGGTTTCTATCAGTAACCCGAATTTGAAATGTATCCGATGCGTATTCCAGACTATCCAGAAAAGCACTTCGAACGGGTCTATCTTCGAAACGGTAAGTGATACGAAGCAACCGAGGGGCTTGATGACTTCATCGTGTCATTTTCCATAAGCCTACCGAATTTGAATCGGATCCGAGAGGAATGTCCAAAATTGTCTTAAAAAAATCACAAAATAACTAAGGCTTATACTATGGGAAAAATCTCGTTTTTAGTCGATTTTCGACTTTTTCTAATAACTCACTTTTCCTGTCCACGCGGCTTATACTAACGGGAAATGACACTCCAAATCAAAATGTAAGCTCATCTTTAGGTCCTGTGGGCATTTGTGGTGAATTTTATTGTAGAAGAAACATTCAAGTGTTTATATCTCCGAAACGGTATTAGATACAGACCTCCGGGTGCGCTCATTGAATTTAGAATGTCGTTTTCTATCAGTAACCCGAATTTGAAATGTATCCGATGCGTATTCCAGACTATCCAGAAAAGCACTTCGAACGGGTCTATCTTCGAAAGGGTAAGTGATACGAAGTAACCGAGTGGCTTGATGACTTCATCGTGTCATTTTCCATAAGCCTACCGAATTTGAATCGGATCCGAGAGGTTGTCCAAAATTGTCTTTAAAAAAACACAAAATAACTAATACCAACTTCAATTGAAACTAAATGCACGCGAATTGTGTCTTCTTCATGAGAAAAAAAAACTTTTTATTTTCCCTGTCGCCACCGAGACCAAGTGAATTATCTCAAATTTAAAAAAAAGACATTTATTTTGCGATAAAAATATGCTAGTTTCAATGTCATACTGATAAGTTATAGCTTTAATGTTTTTTTGGACAATTTTGTAAAATCTTTTAGATTCCATTCAAATTCGGCATGCTTATAGAAATTGACACATTGAAGTCACCAAACCCATCCGTTGTGCGGTATTACTTACCGTTTCGAAGATAAACCCGTTGGAAGTGCTTTTCTGGAACGTCTGGAATACGTATCACGACTTGCTGAATTTAACATCCGCAGGTTCGTACGATTTGCCGTTTAGGAGATTGGGACGTTCAAATGTTGTTTCCATATTTAAATACACTTCAAGATAGATAAAGAACTTTTACTGTTATTGTGTATAATGATTTTTACAGTAGTACGGGCATTTTTTAAATTTTCAAAACTCCAAAATTTAATTTAATTCTGAAGAGCCCGCACCACTGTTAAATAACTTTAAATGCGAGAGTTTTTTTAGCTAGGCTGCATGCTAACGAAACACTAAAAAGAAATTAACTTTTTTCGAAAATTGTGAATTTTTTAATTAATTATCATTTTTTTAATACTTCTCCTCGGTGGTTTGTTAACAAGCGCAAGCGTTCTACATTTTTTCTTAATACATTTTATTGATTGTGGTTAGTGCTTAGCTTGTGCAAGATTTCGAAATATTGAACTTAACACAGCATTTTTTAATTTTGATTATCTTTTTGTTGGCTTAAAATTTAAATTTACGGAACTTAGTAAGTGCCCTAGTACAATTTGGCTTGCTGCAAGTACACTTATTTTTTTTTAGTTTTCCAATTTTGCTGTGTTAAGTTCACACGTCTATAATACATTGTACAACCAGTGCTCCTCGTTTATTTACGGTGCAGAGGCTATAAGCCCAGGGGCGTTACTACCGCCGTACCAACGATACAGGGCCACGGGATGTCCATTTGGGTTTTGCCGCAGTGGGGTAGACGAGCTTCCCGACAAATTTTGATACAGGGCCCGTCTAAGACAAGCTACGCCACTGCTATAGGCTATAGGGTGCGCTGTAGCCCTAAGAGCTTAATGACAGGAGTAAATCTGAACATTAAAGGATTTTTTAATAAAAACAGCTTCATGTTAAAAATAATTTCTACATTATAGGATTTGGCTTTATTTTATAACTTAATACAGAATATGTTATTTTAAGTGCTGTTCACAATTTTGTCACACATAAAGAAATTCTGTGAATATTATACAATCTGATAGATATACCTCGAAAAATAAAATCAAAAATTATTTAGGACCAAAAAACAAATCAACAAAATAAAAATATAATACGATTTATACACCCAATAATGTTGAAATGAAAGAAAATTTTGAGATGAAAGTTTTGAAAAATTTCATATTTATAAACCTTATCGAATCATAATATACCAAGATCCCAGACCCGGCAGACCTACGTCATTTCAGAACTGCTAAGATTTTTTCAGTAAAAGTACAATATTTAGTTAAAAACGTTTGCCAATTTATAAACTTGAAAACGGGGCCCTTTTAGAGATAACAGGTTCAAAAGGTACCTAAAACACGTGCTTACCTACGTACGCAATGGTATTATGCATGTACGAGTGCGAGTGAGAGCGTTAGATGATTTTTTTTGACAGATTCATGAAATTTAGGTTTTTTATTTGTTTACACACACAGAGTAGTCCACGAGTTTAAGAAAAAAAAACTACATGGAAACAAATAAACAACCTACATTTCATGAAGCTGTCAAACAAACAAAAATCATCTAATGCTCTCGCTCGCACTCATATGCATGCATAATACCATTACGGGCGTAGGTAAGCACGTGTTTTATGTACCTTTAGAACTTTTTATCTCTAAAAAAAACCCGCTTTCAAGCTAGCAAATTGGCATACGTTCTCAACTAAATATCGTACATTTTACTGATAAAATCTTAGCAGTATTGAAATGTAGATCTGGCGGGTCTGGTATCTTGGTCTATAATTGTTTGTTTTTTCAAATAAAATTTTCGCTGTTTTGAAATAAAAATGCATAACGTTAACGACAGAATATCTTATGTGTGATTTATTATAAATAATATGTAGATATACCTATTTGTTATTTTTTATATTTGTGATCTGGAAAATAAAATATCATACAGTTATTGAGATTAATATTACGTTAATAATATATCTTTTTTTAATTTAAAATACTTATATGTATAATATAATTCTTTAATCAATTTACAATAAATAAATACTTTATTATGAATCACCTTTGCATTTATAAGTCTAGCAATTACACAGATTATGCATTTTATTTTATTTATATTTTGTATAAAATTAATAAAACCGATAAAATTATTGGATAATATAAAAATAAGGTTGGTCCAATTGCAAGAAAATGCATAGCAACATTTGAAAAGTTTGTAAAAACATCGTATATGTAAATGAAATATATCAGAAATGGCGGTACAGTAGCCTGCCTTTAAGTCGTCGCTTGTTTACTCAGCGATTCTCCATTCAAGCACGCCATATCGACATTGCGATAAGTGAACTTTCAAAGTGTGTTTGGACTAAGAAGAAACTCCCGTTAAGTCAGCGTTGTGTTCCCCAACAACTACGTAGGATTCAAAGAGAGTTTACTGTATTATGCATTTGATATACATAGTTATTGGCGCGTTTCTAATAAAATATCAAAATTGAGTTGACTCCATATTATTTTTAGACCTGCCAAAAATCAGAAGACATAACTCAATTTTGATCTTTCAATGAACTAGATAAAATGTAATTATATTTTTTAATTTAACTTTATATTGCATTTATGCCCCCCTGTATGTTCGTTCTTTGCTAATCTCATTATTAAAAAGTATTTTCTCTGCCAATTCGTGAAAACCTCATGAAACTCTGTTAATTTTTGTTTTGGATCTATTGCGTTTAGATAAACACAGAGACGTTGCCTTTTATAAGTTCAAGGAATTAAGTAGTAAGTATAAGAGACAGGTATTCGTTAAAATAAAACAATCAGGCCTCGCGCCCACCGAGCAACTGTTGCGCAACTTCGTTATCAAAAATAATAATAATAATAATAATAATAAATTTATTTCAATAAGTATAGAGCAGTTAATATTATAATTTGCTGTCTTATAATTGAAATTGATCCACTCAACTTGGCATAGCCAGTGCTAGGGTAGATTTTTAAATACATTTAAAAATTACGTTTGCGTGAGGATTGAGGTTCTTTGTCCGCACACGAGCGGGACTGATTTTGAATTAGTAAATATGGTTGCTCATAGCATACAGAAGAAAAATTTCGCAACAAAATGCAACCATGCAACTGAAGTTGCTTCATGATCGTACACGATCAGTTTGAAACTAATTTCAAAAATCGGTCGTGTTTCTGACGACCTATGTGCGGCTCTTCATTCTCTGACTTACGAAAGATCACCGAACGATCGCATCCTCAACCGGTTTGAAACTTAAATTGCGAAATAGTCACTTAGGGAGAAGTATACTTTAAAATGGTCAACGAACTTTTAAAATCGGTTCAGTGGTCTGAGCGTGGACAAACAAAACACACAAACTTTACCTCTTGCATGACATTAGTAGATAAATTTTCAAAGTATTGTTAACAATTTTCTGGCAATCCACCAATACCAATTATTCATCTTATTTTTTTTAAACTATCCTCTTTTAAAAACATAATTAACTTAATGGCTTTCTCACTAAAATTTCAACGCAAGTTTTTTTTCAAAAATAAGGAGTATTTTATTGTTTACAATTTTGCATTAACGGTTGAGGAATAGAAGCTAGATAAAGCTACGTTTTGAAACTTTTTTGGGTAATGTCAAAATGTTCTTTTTAGGTATTTTGATGATAAAATAAGATGTAACATAGATCTGACAGTACTCAAAAGATTTTCTAAACAAGCTTTCGATAGAAAATCGATGTCAATTTGAACCCCGGTTTTGATAAACGATATGCAAAAGGGCAAAACAAGTTTTTCAAAAACTGTTTACATTTTCTAGAAAGTAATCGTGTAAAACAAAATACAACTGTTTCTAAATATTTGATAATTAATTAAATTTTGGCCCCGTTTAAATTACGTTCTTGTACTATTTCCGCAAAAAAATCAAGATACAAACTGTAAATTTGTAGAAAATGTTAAAAGTATCTACGTCGTTGTTTTACTAGAAATTCTTTTACTCTGGTGATTTATATAGATTTCCAAAACAAATTGCACAGAAAAGTCTGCGAAAATTTTACAAGAGTTCCTAAGCATCCAAGAATCCTATTGTCGAAAATAATAAAAATAATTTGGATACAAGTTTTCATAAAAATATGAAGACAGGTTTGAAAAAAAAAAACAATTATAAAGTAAGTAAATTAAAATTATAAAAAAAAATCGAAATTGAGGAATTAATTGAAATTTTAGTTTCGTTACTATAAAAATACCATTATTATAAAAATTGAATTTTTCATGAAAAAAAAGTAAGCTCATTTAATTTTTTCATATTAAAATAGGGAACCGTCCACTTTACCGGTGATTGATAATTTTTTATATTCATACTTGGAAAAATAAAATATTAACCATGCAATATGAATTAAAGAATGTCATAATATTATTTTTTTTAATCTCGATTCGTATTTTACTGATAATATTTGGTCGGAGTTAAGAAAAATTAAAAATATTGATTTGCAAGTGAGTTATACATCGCCTGTTTAATATCTTTCTGTTTACATCGACATTTTTAACATAGGTACTTATCACAATTTTCTTTATTGCATCCTCTGTCAACTTTAAATGTAAATAAACTGTTAAAAGCATAATCCTCCTTGTTTAGTAGTCGCGTAAAAATTATCGACCACAGGTGTCAGTGGTCGGAAACTGGTTCCTTTAGCTTACTGTCGTTAAAAAAGATTCCTAAAAATTACTGTAAGAATTAAATTTGGAGACATTACACAAATAGGCTTAACTTTTCTAACCCAATTTACCTATGCAACTGAATAAATTAAGGACTCTATAGAGTTAGAGTTGGTCTAACTCTAACTTTAAGGACTCTAAAATAATAAATACAAATAATTAGATAAATTTTAAACACAAAAGCTATGTATGACTAGACATACTCTAGAATGTATGTAGTTTATAGGTACTATTTTATATAATATGTTTATTTGTTTTCTTATTTTTTTTTTATTTTCCTTTAAATATTTTTTTTCAGTGCTGAACTGAAAATTCTTCAAAATTATTCTAAGCTTTCTAATGTAGTGAAAATATGGTAGGTACTTAAAAAAGCATTTTAAAAACACAAGAAATAATTTTGTGTTGTAGATCTGTTCGTAATATTATGTACCTAAAAATTTAAGAATAGCTTCGTAACTGAAAAAAGATTACCATTTTTTCACTTGGTACACAGGCTGAAATATACCAAAAATTGAAACTTAGAATAATTTTCAATATTTGAATTGAAAATTCAAGCAAAATTAATATAAATTTTAACGAAATGTTTGTGCTTTAAAAATAAAAATGCATTCCGCCTCACAACTTCAAATTTTAATATTTATAAAAATAATAATTCTAAAACTTTTTCTTTCAAATTTGTGAGGCTTCATTTTTATATTAAAAAAATGTAAGTTGCATTTAAAAATATTTTTTAAAGATAAAATTAAAGTCGCTATACTTTAGTGATTAAAAAAAATGTGCAGGAAAGATCAATATTACGTAAAATATTGTCCGTATCATTTTATTTCGATGATTTATAGTGGCGAATGTTGTGCTTACACTGCGAAATAAAAAAAAAACAAAGCAATTTTATCTGCCGTCAAAAAATCCTGAATTACAAATTTTCTATCCTTATTTCCTCTTATTTTAAAATTCTTAAATTCAGATTTTTGTGCGTATTGCATTGTTCTAATACATATATAAATATCTCATTTAAGTTTTCAAATTTCTTTTCTATATATTATTTATAGTTCCGTAAAATATATCTTTCTAATTTTTTCATCCCTTAAAATCTGCTAGAAATCGTTACGGCCATTTTCTTACAGCTTATTAGGGGTAGAAAAAAAATTTATCGGCAAGTTCGAAAGACCTTCTTTCGCCTAGTTATCGAAAGTTGTGTGATACTTTGAGCCTAAATTATCAAAAATAATTGCAGCGAAACTTATCACAACGAAGCCTTTAAGACTAATGTCATTAGCGACAAAGGTTACGCTTTTAAAGTAAAAAATTTTGAAAAAATAGTTTTTTCAGCTTTCATTCTAAAATATGCAAGAATTTGTTACAAAGGTGTATGAAAATTTTTTAGAGTATAAAAATTTTCCGAAGAAATTCTCGATAATTAATATAGTCGGCTTGAAATTCTGTCAAAAATAAAGTTTTTTTTGTCGAACTAAATTGCATATAACGTGTCGCTATGTATAACGTATACCCTACGCTACTAGAAAATGGTCGTTTAACATATCTAGAGTACATTGTCTTAAATAAATTGATGTTTAACGACAAATAAAAAACAACGTATTGTAGAAAGTTTGACAGGTCCGTTAGTGTATAACTTCAAACAGTAAAAATAGCATTATGGCCATTTTCTTAATTTTTTAAAAATATATTACTTCTTACCTTCTTTTTAATTTACTACTTCCAATCAGGGACGTAGCTAAAATTTGAAGATAAAGAGCGCAGTTTTCTTTTCATTCTCTTGACCTACCTAGCTACTTCATTACATTAAGCGCATATTAAAAATCACGGTCTACTGGCCGATTTCTGATGGTCTAATTTCTTTCACCGAGTGCATACCTTTAAAAAAATCATATTTGCATTATTTAACAAAGAATCGATGTTAAAAACTCCTAGGAGATCATAAAATGTAATTTTAAATTCGTAAATGTATTTAAATCAACGCCAAGTGTGAGAAAGTGCCGTGCTATTGGATACTGGCTGGAAACATCAATAACCGATCACAACACGAACCCAACTATTGCTGTTTTTCAAAGTAGGTATCCCTAGTGTTTTGATTTCTGACACGATTTTTAATGTTATCAGTTTTCAACTCAATAGAGATATATGACATTCTTAAAACTAGATATTTTAAAGCTGCTACATATAACTCGGTGTTAGGTACTACTTTGTACCAGAAACAGATAAACATCTTTCATATTCTGATTTTATGTACGTTTGAATATTATTATTCAATCGAATTTTAACACTTAGAGACATTTTCGGGTTGCATAGGTACCCGTACGTTACATGTAACAACACGTTAGATGCAAGCGAAACCAATGGCGTAGATATTTTTTTTTCTTGGGGGGGGAGTAAAGCAAAAAAATCAATATTTTTATTAATATATCAAACAAGAATACTTACGAAAGAAGTTGTTAAGCAAAATATTAATTTCCAAACTAATTATATTACAAAATAGACTGTTGCAATCTTGTCAAAATTTTGTTTTTTAGTTGGGTATTATGGTAATGGAAGGGTAGTTCCCCCTTTACCCCCCATACCTACGACCTTGAGCGCAACAAAACCAGGAAATTAGAGACAAATTATTTTCTTGCAAAATTAACGAAAATAGATAAGGATATTCTGGATTGAAATTATAAGTTTGTCAAAAGTTAGAGTTTTTTATTGCAGACATCCGTCTAGCCTGTTACCGTATGTTTTTGTTTTTTTTTTTTAAGACCATCAACAGCTAGGGTTATTTGAGACAGGTGCCATTTCAGATTTTTAATATTTACCAGTTCTCTAATTGAGGACCTGTAAAAGAGAAATCGTCACATAAATAACTAATAGTTAAAGCAATGGTGCGTATTTCAATCGGTGGAAAGCAACCGGATGACTCTTGGTATTTGAGTTCCTGAAGCAATTTGGAAACTTTTTTGTTCAGTACCTCATAACCCCAAAATGGAAGGAATCGGAGAAAAGGGGGGGGGGGGTCAAAACGTAAAAAAAAATTGTTTAGAAACCAAATGGAAAGGCGGTAGCATTAAAGTACATGTACTCACTATTGTTTAAAAAAATTGTCATCCGAAACGTGCGGACGGTTTGCGCGAACCGATTTTTTGAAAATCGGAAAAAAAAAATTGTGTCGCAACCGGTTGCGATTTTGAGGAAAATACTTGTTTTTGTTCAGAGATGCTGTAAAAAAATTGTCATCCGTTTCCGCTGGACGGATTTTGAGGAATTAAAGGTTTGAGTGGCTAAAATTCTCGATTTTTCACTAGCTTTTTTCAAACATCATAAAAAAATTGCTAAAATTGTTAAAAACGGATGACGTTTCTTATACATGTTCTCAGAGGGTCCAACTATAATATGTATCAATGTCATCCGTTTTTATAACATTTAACCTCATTTTTCAATCCCTAAAGGGGTTGTGTACGTTATCTGTATGCCATCAGAAACGAGTCTAACCTCAATATTCTGATTAATACCGCACAAAAGTAAGGGGTTGAAAAATGGGGTTAAATGTTATAAAAACGGATGACATTGATACATATTATAGTTGGACCCTCTGAGAACATGTATAAGAAACGTCATCCGTTTTTAACAATTTTAGCAATTTTTTTATGATGTTTGAAAAAAGCTAGTGAAAAATCGGGAATTTTAGCCACTCAAACCTTTAATTCCTCAAAATCCGTCCAGCAGAAACGGATGACAATTTTTTTACAGCATCTCTGAACAAAAACAAGTATTTTCCTCAAAATCGCAACCGGTTGCGACACAATTTTTTTTTTCCGATTTTCAAAAAATCGGTTCGCGCAAACCGTCCGCACGTTTCGGATGACAATTTTTTTAAACAATAGTGAGTACATGTACTTTAATGCTACCGCCTTTCCATTTGGTTTCTAAACAATTTTTTTTTACGTTTTGACCCCCCCCCCCCCTTTTCTCCGATTCCTTCCATTTTGGGGTTATGAGGTACTGAACAAAAAAGTTTCCAAATTGCTTCAGGAACTCAAATACCAAGAGTCATCCGGTTGCTTTCCACCGATTGAAATACGCACCATTGCTTTAACTATAACCGTTACCCGCGGCTTCGCACGCGGTTGAGAAGAAACACGGATGCATTCCCATTATTTGGCATAGTTACTCCTTTCTCGGCGTAGACCCCCCATAATAAATTTCAAAATTGATGACATTCACGTTATCAACGTTCTGACAAACCTTGAAAATGACACCCCTGTTGATTTTTAGACTATTTATCTCTTTTTACCCTCTGAAGGAGTTGTTATTGAAAAAGCATGAAACACGTGTTTATTTATTTGGTGACAGGAGTAGTCCTGGGCACTTTAGAATTGATACATCTATCTTATATGATTTTTCCATGCAAATTTTGAACTCCTCTGATATTCTTTTAGGGGTTGAGTTTTCAAAAATCTGTTCTTAGCGGATGCCTACGTCATAATAACTATCTATATGCCAAATTTCAGCCTAATCCGTCCAATGGTTTAAGCTGTGCGTTGATAAATCAGTCAGTCAATCGGTCAGTTGTCAGTCAGTCACGGTTTTATTTTATATATTTAGATGACATCGCTACAAGCACGGTTATTCTCAAGTGAAACGCACAGGCAACTATGATACCAGAAAATGATCAAGAGTACTAACTACTGAAATACAGCGAATGTTTCTAGTACAGTTAATAATAATTTATATTACACCATTGAATTTAGTAATGTTTATAGTTTTATAGAGTCATTATATTGATTTCTATTTAATTTTAAAATATTGATATGTAAATTTATAGAGTCACTTTCATTCTACTCTAAGAACGATCGGAAATTCTCAAAAATTCTCTCCCCACAAAAGTAGTTTACTTTATTGTTTTTACCCTTCCTTCAACTCTGAATTATTCAAATAAATATATCTAACCCTACTCTCAAGCGATGTCAGCAATTTTAAACAGACTGTCCTTATATCTTGAATGTTGCAAGTATGAGAGAAAAAATATGAATGAAAGTTGCTTACTATTGAGGGAGAAATGTAGTGCCGGAACGCAACATGTCACAAATGACGCCACTGTCGAGATAGCAACCTCAGCTTCATTTTTTTAAATGGGAATTCACATTTTTTAGTAGCTTATTAGAAAGAAGGTAATGCTATCAATATTATTGATAGCAGTTTCTTTCCTCTTTCTAATGAGTCAATATATTTATTTGCAAATTTTTGAATTATAAAGACGGCACGTTTAAAATGGGACATCCGGTATAGCCTCAATAATTGCGGACAGCTAATCAAGGAGAGTCAAATATAGCTTTGAGTCACTTTGCGGATGTCCGCGATATACTTCAATGATATCTCACCGAGTCATTCTAGCAGAAAGGCGTCAATAAAGACAAGATGTGATGCCGAGAAGATTTGTTTCCGATCTTTTCTACACATATTTATGTTCCTACAATGTTTATATACACAGAGATATACAGCCGAAATGATGAAGAAAAATCACAATCACAGAATCAGAGGTTTGAAAATGTGAATTATTTTTTTTTTAATGTGACCTTTTATCATCGATAATGTTTTTTTTTTGTTAATAATTTTAATTTATTAATTTCATAATAAATAATTCGGCAGATAAATTTGCTTATTACAGCAATATGTAAATACGCTAATAACCAAGATTTGTTTTTGTAGTTTCTCAAAATTATTGAAACTCATAAAATATGTCGCAGTTGTTTTAAAATTACAAACAAATAATGGAAAACTACAGGACAACGAAAAGTGATTAGTTTTTAAATTACAGGTTGTTCCAAATTTGAAAATTTCAATTACATTTACAAGATTTTACCGAAATCTTCATAGTATGACACTGTGGTCAAAAAGAATAAATAACATATGGATTATAGTTATTATAGAGTCATCATCCAACGTTAAAAATGCGAGACTACCGGAAATTACCAAGTTTTTCCCATATCTGAGTTAAGCAACTTATATTTACAAGCAGGATTTATTTTCTAAAACCAGTTAACTTGCGCTCCATTGACGTTGGAAGTCCATAATTTGTGTAGTCCAATGTAAAAAATAGGTATTAACAGCATTATTAATTCAATAATGTCTTCGCATCTTTACTAGTCAGTACCTACGCGTAAAAACGGATTCCTGCTATTTACGGCAACAAATCTATAAAACAATTTTTTTAAATCCGAAAAATAATGTAGGTACTCAGTTTATTAATTTTTTAAACATGTAGTGAAGTTTTCTGTTTAGTTATTCTAAAACAAACCAAACGGATTTTATTTCATCAATGGATGTTTAACTGAATTCCCGTTCAATTATCTTCAAATTCAGTTCACACAATTTCACGTTATAAACCTGTAATCTATAAACTAAATAAAAAATTAAAACGAATCAGTTTGTGTCGTTCTCATGCCGTGCTTTTCTTTTTACATCTTGTTCCTTTCTTCGTGAGCTTTTTTGACGATAGCTAGTTTTGAGTGCGGATCTGAAACTGGCAGATCAATGTAAGGAGGGTCCCGGGTCCCATGTAACATTAGGGTCCATTCTTTGATGAAGCCGGTCTGAGGAGCTTGCGAATTGAAACTTATCTGTAAAAAAAGAGTGTGCTTTAGACCAAATATTTTCGACTCTTTTTTTGGATTTGTGAACTCCACGTTTTTCGGCATCCATCTGAAATGTAACAATGAAGGATGAGTGACAGAAATGCTCCATCTCTCTCACTCATCTTTTATTGTTACATTTCATATTATATGCCACTTTGGCGTTGATCTTAAGTCAGTACAAGGTTAAAAAAAAGTTTAAAACAAAATAAAATTAAAAATTTTAAAAACCCACGACGAAAGTAAAAAAGTAAATGTTTTAATAGAAAAAGATTTAAATAAAATTCTAAAATCCCCCGATTTAACGCAGGTAAGTAACCAAAGAAAATCCGTCGGGGGCTGCCATTTGGCTGCCTTGAAATGAACTAATATATTGCAATTTATATTCTTCTATTCTTAATTCAAGGCAGCGAATGGCAGCTCCGCGACGGATATTCTTTGGTTACTTACCTGCGTTAAGTCGGGGGATTATAGAATTTTATTTAATTCTTTTTCTATTATAACATTTACTTTTTTACTTTCGTCGTCGGTTTTTAAAATTTTTAATTTTATTTTATTTTAAACTTTTTAGAGATTTTGTAAAAGTGTGTTTTGATCGTCTTGCCGAACTAGCGTAAACAGTGTAACCATATCTGATACCCTAATTGTCGAATCGCGTTATGTGCGAGAGTGCTCATAATTGTGTTTTTAATAAATACCTATGTGTATTGCTATAAAAACCACTACTAACGAACGCTTGTTAGATCTGTTTGTGCGTAGTACTTTTGTTATGGTATTTTAAATGTACGTGTAATGCTGTAAAAAGCAGTAGTTCCGAACGCTTGTTAGATCTGTTCGTGCGTAGCACGTTTGTTACGGTTTTTTGTGCAGTGCAGCGCCCCCTGGGGCGTAATCGTCGTAATAATATCTATCTAAGAACCATCTCAGATGAATTACAAACCCTTTACAGAAAACCGCATCTGAATTGATCAAACCGTTTTCCAGATAAATGGCGACATTGATCGAGTGCACAAACCCACATACAAACAAACAAACGAACGAACACACAATCTCTCACCCTAAACGCATATACATGCCTCCGTTCCGTCGTGGGTAATAAGTTTTTTCGTAACTAACAATATATACATTTACAAATAATACGGATTCATAAAAGTGTTTGGTAAACTTATCAAATCAAACAAGTTTTGAAGGGGAGTTATCGGTGTGGCGAGCGAAGTGGTCAAAAATAGTTGCTGCGGAATGGCCCATTCACCACTAGAAGCGCTGGACAGCTGTAACGCAGTAATGTTTCCCATGATTCACAAGCTACTGTCAATACTCGTGACGCTACATGTGTCGACGGCGACACCAAAGTGTACTTTTTTCTCGTTGAGAAACAGGATGGGACAGTCACGGCTGACTGGATTAGCTTTGATGAGCGTTCGTCGAGATGTCGAGATCAGTCCAGAGATCGTTGTCATGCGCTTTATTTCTGGTGACAATCCGCGTCGGTTACCGTTTGATTAATTTTTTTATTTATGTTAAATTATACTATAATAAGCATATATTATAATTTTACATAAATAAAGTTGTTACTTATTGTCTCTGGTCCAGAGGTCGACCCCCCCCCCCCCCCCCAAGTGAATTCCTGGCTACGGCCTTGGACGCTATAATATTTAAAGTTAGTTGTAAAATTATATAAGTCGAAACATTTCCACCCTTTTATGTAACGACTGGTTTTTCTAAATAGATAAATATTAAAAATCTAAAAATTTCGATAAAAAATTGTCGGCAGCTCACACATCACTTGCAACGTAGGTAAATGAACTCGAATTAATTTTGATTTTCGAAAAAAATAAACACTTTTCGCAGTGTAAAACGCAATATTCGATTAACTTGAAAAATCATAAATAATTAATAAACAGCGGACTAAAAAACGGAGAAATAAAAAAGTTACAATTAATATTCAGTGCTAATGAGGAAAAAACGTTAATTACTCTCACAAACTGTATATGTTAGAGACATTGGACAAAATTTAATTCTCAAACCATTTTATTTGTGGTCACAAATAAACTGGCACTGGGCACAAGTGAATTTCAATAGTGATCAATTTGAAGATTTTTAGAACGGAAAGAAACAATTCCTGACGTGTTTTTTAAAACAAAATAATTCCGCAAAAAATGTTTGATCGATTTAGATTCGGTCACATTTAACGCGGGTTAATATTTTAAATTACGTTTTATTCCAAAATAATAATATAATGAGTTTAACGTCCTATTTTCAACTTTATGTCAAAACAGACGCAATTCGCACCATTACTATTTTCCATCCATCACACTTCCTGTTTATTTCTACATTTTTAAACTTCCACTTAATTAAGAGCAATGGGCGAATGAAGGAATTTTAGGACATCGCGATAAGATAAGAAAATTTGTGCATAGGAGTTTGACAGGTAATCGGCCATGGCCTTGAATAAGGAACCATCTCGATATTTATCTGGAATTATTGAGAGAACTTCAACAAGATAGCCGGTACAGGAATTACCGTTTCTCGGCGAGAGGCAGCAGGAAAAAGTCCCAGCCACATTTGCCCCCGCTGGGATTCGAAGATTTTAATTTAGTATGTGTTTTAGTGTTTAATTTAGAGTCTGGTCCGCTAACAAACCTTAAATTTAATAAATGGCCTTTTAGAAAAATAAGTCTGAGACCCCTGGTCAAGAAAAAACTAGTCGATCTTAAAATCGGGTTTGGTCGCTAACATATGGTCTAAAACCTACCTACGCATAGAAAGTTTTATATATTTTTCAAGCCACGATATTAATTATTTAGGTGGACGGTGTATGTATTCATCTCGTCAGGGCCCTCTCGGATTAATTAAGAGAATTAATGCCAGACAAACATACCATGGATTATCTATATATTTCATTTCGCGTTGCTTACCAATTTATTTAGAATCTGGGTTGAAAACAGACAAAAAAAATAGCTAAGCGAAATACGTATTGCTTCACTTAACTACTATTATATTATGTAGCGTCGAGCAGGGCCAGGGGCGCTATCAGCAACGCGATTATGATCAATATGGAGCGGAACGTAAAAATCCTTGTTGCTTTCGTTGCCGCTCGATTGAATAGTCGCATGCTACGCTATGAATATGACGTCACTGTTTTTCGATAACTACTGCCCTGTCGACTTCCAAACTGTACACTATCTTTGAAAACATTAAATTCGGGTAACCTAAAAGTTACTTCCAAGTTGAGCACCATATACATGTTTCTCTGAAAACGACATCCGAATTGGGTCAGTAGTTTTTACGTGATGCACAGGCAAACTACAGTTTTGGTGTGTTATATATTGTATAGATTTTCTGAATATAAAATGAAAAAATAATAACATTCTATAGTCCAATGTTTCCCAAATAGTCCGAGAGGTGGTGTCAAAATTTATCAGTGATTTGTCTCTGACTCAAATGTAATTGATTGAAGAGTTTAACCATTACTCTGTTCGAAATCTAAAGTCAGTCAGCGCACCCGCGGCGGGTGTGGGCGTGGGAGGCTGTGAAACTCGTCGGAAAAACTATGAAAAAAAGTGATAAATCTGCTGATGAAAATTTGTTAGATTGTAAATAATTGATGACTAAACGTGAAAATACACGACGGTCACTTTCCCGACGGGGGAAACATCGTCAGTCAGAGGTTTAAAGCCTTTAAAAGAATATCAATCGCAAGTGTTTGAATTTAAAATCGATATTTTCAGAACGAATAGTAGGAACTGAAACATTCTAATCCTACTATTCGGTCTGAAAATATCGATTTTAAATTCAAACACTTGCGATTGATATTCTTTTAAAGGCTTTAAACCTCTGACTGACGATGTTTCCCCCGTCGGGAAAGTGACCGACGTGTATTTTCACGTTTAGTCATCAATTATTTACAATCTAACAAATTTTCATCAGCAGATTTATCACTTTTTTTCATAGTTTTTCCGACGAGTTTCACAGCCTCCCACGCCCACACCCACCGCGAGTGCGCTGACTGACTTTCGATTTCGAACAGAGTAATGGTTAAACTCTTCAATCAATTACATTTGAGTCAGAGACAAATCACTGATAAATTTTGACACCACCTGCCGGACTAAAACTGTGGGTCTCCACTGATGGGTCGCGAATCGATTTTTGCTGGGTCGCGATAAATATCTTGAATGTATATTTTTGGAAAAAATGAGTGCTGTCCGTAGCGGTGCCGTTAAAATAAATGTAAAGTAAATTAAATAAAAAAATAAGATTTTTTTTTGTTGAGATATCTTTTCCGGCCAGTCAAGTAATTCTGAGAATTTCAGTGCGCCGGGAAAGAACTAGGTCGGTGTAAATAGAGTTTTTAAAAAGTGGGTCGCAATTATTAAAAGTTTGAGAACCTCTGCTATAGTCCATATGATTTGAGATCAGCGGGTAATGTACGTTTAATAATATTTTGAAACTGTAATTTTTACTTCCTCTCTGGTGTATCGTGCCACTGGCGAAGGTATGTATATTATGTTTTTAATGAAGACGCGTAATTAGTAATTTTGAAAGACAACTTAATTAACGCTTACCTCAAGCAGCCATGTTCCCTGCGGATATTCACCCCACGTGTGCGTCGTCATGAACGGCCATTTTGTAAATCCGTCGCGTTGATCGTCATCGTTTTTCCGTCGGCTTAATATCATTGACCTGGAATTAAATTCATTAGCTCAAAACAAGGTTAAACATAATCAATAAATAAAAAAGTGCGCGTGTATATTTCAAATTCTTTCAAAAATATCTTAGATACTTTTAAAGTATTTTAGATATAGACCAGTGCAGTTAGCTTTTGACAAGGACATTGCCAAATTTGAACAATATTCAAATTCAATTTTGGCAATTATATATGAAAATGTACAGTTAAAATCATTCATAAAAGGGGAATTCAATGTTACATTAACAAATGTAATGCACCATCTGAAAGTAGAAATTTAACGAAGAAAACCCCATACTACGATTTTTGAAAATCTGAAATTTTTACATTACTTTTTTAGGTTGAAGTTAGGGGTAATTTTTCGGTTTTTTGTTAATATTGCATTAGCAAATTAATTTTTTTATTCGAAAAACTTACAGCTTATTAAGGACATAGAAAGGCAAGTCTCCTGAAAATTTCATGAAAAAAAAATCATTTTTGCAGGAGAAAAAAATTAACGAAAAACACGGTTTTTTCGATATTTCTCTGAATCTTTAAGGTTATGTGAAAAAATTATAATCATAAAAGTTGTAGATCCTTTTAATACCTACAACATTGCCATACAACATTTTTAGATTGGAGGTCAACTTTCGCCGAAAATAACGAAAAACCGCGTTTGACCTCTAAAACGCGCCCCCCACAGCCCTCCGGCCTTTTACGCATTTGAATTTTTGATTTCTGTATTTCTGACGGCAGTTTCTTCCCTTCCTCATCATTCGTTTTCTGTTATTAATTTTGTCCCCTTTTCACTTGATTTTGGGCTAACTGTACTGGTCTAATACAAAATACTTTGAAGAAGTATTTTATTTTTTGGGTATCTACAATAAAAAAAATATTTAAAACCTATAGTGGAGTGGATTGGGATTTTCAAATCGGTATGTCTCGAATCAAAAAATGTTTCTTACAAAAACTGTAGAGTCAAGCTCCCCCGACATTTAGTATAATTTGTGACCGCATGTCGAAGCGGGCCGCGGGGTCATAAGCTGCTTTAAAGTTCCGGAAAACCCGTTTTTGCCCCATAACTCGGTCATTATTATCGGGGGAAAAGAATGTTCAAACAAAAGTTGTAGAGAAAAAGAATCCGCGTAAGCTCGAGTCTGATCAGACAACCCGTTCGCGAGATATCGCCATTTTAGTGCGCGAAATTTTGAAAAATTGAATGTCATTTTTTAAAAAAACATTGCAGCTAGGAGCTTAATTTTCTTTTTTTATAGCAAAGGTACCTACTAAAGACATCTTCTTTGCACCGGAAGCTGGATGCGGTGGGTTTTTGTAGGAAACATTTTTCGATTAGAAAAACACCGGATTCAAGGCTTTTTTTCCAAATCCACTCCACTACTACGATACAAAGAAGTATTTTAGATACAATACACTTTTCACTTCTGGTTAATATTACAGTAAGTACTTGATAAAAAAAATAAGTCATGTACTCATGTGTGTTATAGTTATGTAATGGTAGGTTAAGTTGTAAAACTTATGCCTTTTGGTCTTTTAACCAATAAATATTATTATTATTATACTTAACAGTACTAAGTTTGCATTAAAAAAATATGCGTGAGACTCTCTCACGTGTTAGAAGTGAAATTTCTCAGATTCTAGCATTTGTTGACGATATCATTCGCTTGAATCGATTATGAAATATGAAATGAATATTAAATCCCGACACAGTACTATTGCTATGTCCACTGTGATATATCGATATATCATTCGGTTTCCGCATCTACATGCACTGGGAAGGGAAGTCTTTGCTAGCACTGGAGAGTGGGGGTGTTTCGATTGTACATACTTTGTGGTTTGTTGTACTTAGTGTTGACTTAATCGATCATTCGATTATGGCAACCGAGATATCATTCGTTTGAATCGATTATGAAATATGAAATGAATATTCAATCCCGACACAGTACTATTGCTATGTCCACTGTCGATATTAATGTGATATATCGATATATCACTCGGTTTCTGCATTAAATCAAATTCCTAAAAAATCGTTTTTATGACATTAAGGATTTTTTAAATTTTAATGTTTAACTCATTATGTAAATTGACGATGTATCCATCTAGGGCATAACAAATATATATTTTCTATTTCTATTCGATCATACCAGCGATTCCATTATTAATATTGCGTTAAGTAATATTAACAAATCGAAATTGCAAAGTTTAAACATAATTCATAATCGATATTTTGAATGATCATTCGCTTATACTGTAAAAGTAAATAAAACGAAATTAATAATTTCCAAGTTTGCGCATCATTCATAATCGATAATTCGAATGATCATTCGAATCATTCATAATCGATAATTCGAATGATCATTCGATTATAAAAACCGATTATTTCGATTCATTCGATTATTGAAATATATCGATTATGCCCAACACTAGTAGAAACACTAGAAACTATTCTTCCACTCTTCCCTCTCGAATGTCGGTTGAAGTCGGAGAAAGGGAAACTTTCGCTTTTCGTCTGATCCACGAGAATTTGCCCTTTCGTGCCGAAAGAAATTTCACTTCCAAAATTTATTTCATTATGGAAATCAGTCAGTCAGTTTTATTCATAAATGATTCAGTCATATTAAATTAAATATTGCTATGAGTCAATGATATATAATAATATATGCATTCGGTGCCAAATAACTGCTGCAAAAAAGATAAACTATAAAATATATACACAAGTCTGTAGTAATATAAACTGAATGAGTTATAATCTAATAATAAATCAATTTACTTAGACGTCTATGATGTAATCAAGTTGCTAATCCCACAGTGAAGCTGGTAGACTTGGCTTGCGTGCCCTGACCTACTTAAATACATGTCCACTGTAATTACAGAAGGCCTTACAAGGCGTCTTGGTTTTGTTCGATTCGACCCCTTATTCGTCCGGGTTAAGTTTGGTTTGGTAGCGTAATTTTAATGTCAGCAAGATTGGAGTATCTAACAACTATACCGGGTGAGTTTTTTAACCTGGCACATCCAAATATCTCGAAAAGTAATCACTCTGGGGAAAAATATCTCCGCACCGGAACATCTAGCAAGCTTCGTGGCGTAATGGTTATGGCATTAGATCCACAAAGGCAAGGTCCTGGGTTCGATTCCGTCCGAAATAATTGATTTTTATTTATTTATTTATTTTTCTATTCCATTTTATTCCACTTGATATTTATATTTTATATTATGTATAATTCTTAAATTTTTTTTATTTTTTCAAACCTAAAAAAATATTTTTTCAGTTTTTAATTATTTATTTCTTTAATTTTTTAAATCTTTTTAACTTTTTAAAAATATTTTTTATTGTTTTTTTATCATACAGTGGAAAACTTGCGGGATGTCCACTTTCGGTTTTGTTTTTGCTTTACGACCCGCCCGAAAGCACGAACTTTCGGCATTTGGGCGTGTAATCCCACCAAGGAGTAAATGTTAGAGTCTCTGCCGGAAGTAGGCACTTTCGATCGAGGTGTGAAGAAAAGTAAATTTGCTGATGAAGTCGCAATAACAGAGCGATAAAACGTCCAATTTATTCGATTAACTTTCCTGCGAGCCTGATTAGATAGTAACTCATTTTATCTCATAAATAGAATTTTTCATTAGTAGCTACTCTCTACACCTCTTATATAACTTACTGTCTCATGCACCCCACGTTTTTCGTTAATTCAAATCCTACAAGCTAAAACTTATTTTATACTTTTTAGTTCGCTTTAAATCGTGGTTCATTAAACTTTTTTTTTATTTCTTTTATTATTTTTATACTGTTTAGTAAAAAAATAAAACAAAAATACATCGTAAACAATAAAAATATTATAATATATCCCATCAGAGATCGAACCCGCGACCTTGGCGCTATTAGCACGACGTTCTAACCAACTAAGCCATAGGTCAGATTTGATATGTGCATTATACAACGGTAAACAAGTAAGAATGAATTATAAGTATCTGTCCACCCGGACAGACACACAAGAAAGCGACTTAAATAAGACATGATAAAAAAGACACATTCCAGAAAGAACTGAGGACAGCGATCGGAAATTCAAGACGAGACGAGACTGCAACAGTAGTTAAACTAGTTGTCAAACTAAAATAACTAAATTTATCTCGTGTTTAGTTTGTTCTCTAATTATATTTGCGGTAATTAGTTAATTTAGAAACAATAATGGAAGTGGTGTAATGAGGCTCCCCAATAACATTGTTATACAACTTATGGTAGTCCTGTAATTGCTAATTAATATAATTAGGAAGCCCAATAGCCTCTTGCCAGCAAATATGTATATGTGTTACGGTCAATGTCCGGAATCCGGGCAATGTCGGCAATGCTCGGGCAATGTCGACATTGATCGGTCAATGTCGACAATGCACGAGCCATATCGGGCAATGTCCGAAATCGGACAAGGTTCAAAAAATATATTTTTTATAAACATGAAACGCTGACATTTAATTGTATCTTTATCATGATAAGTTATCACTAACGATTTATGGAATTTATATCACTGATATCAACTATTGAAGAAAATATTTTTCAGCTTTCTATTACAATTATTGATGACTTAAAACACGTTTAATTTATTTATATGATATGAGTAATAAACAATATATCTCAATGCATTGAATTTCAGAACTTTGATTTTTATTTTTATTGCTGGAATAAATGTGAGTTCCGAAATTAAATGCATTAAGATATATTATTTATTGCTCATATCATATAAAAATAGTATATTGTGCGACTAGTGAGAGAAGGAGAAGATTCCATGAGCGTGAAATTTGCCGCACGAGCGCAGCGAGTGCGGTAAAACGCACGCGAGTGGAATATTCTCCTTCGATCAATAGTCGCACATAATACTTTATTCAACTAGCAGGAGTAATATGTAATCGGGGCCCTGATAAAAGAGGGAAAAATAATAAATCACTTCATTGATTGACGTACCACCGTCAGTGTATACACAAGATTGCCATGATTTCGCTGAATTGCGATGCTGTTTTCATATAAGTATACAATACCGCCTACCACGTTCCTATTGGTCCAGAAGCTACTTGCAGTTTTTTTCATTATTTAGCGCTTGGGCTTGCTACTGAGTTTCTATTGGTCCAGAAAATTCATTATTACACTAGTGAAGTAATATATTATTTCTCCCACGCCAGAAAATTCATTATTACACTAGTGAAGTAATATATTATTTCTCCCACGTTTAGCAGGGCCCCGAAATTACATATTACTCACGCGTGTTGAATAAATATAATTATTTATATTAGTAATGCTTTTTTGTATTTTTTTTATACATTAAAATAAATAAAATGTGTGGAAATAAATTATACGTGGTTTCAATCAGCAATAATTGTAATAGCTGAAAAACATTTTCTTCAATAGTTGAATCAGCAATAAAAATTCCATAAAGGGTTAATGATAACTTATCATGATAATGATACAATCAAATGTCAGAGTTTCATGTTTATGAAAAATCTATTTATTGAACCTTATCCGATTTCGGACATTGCCCGATGTGGCTCGGGCGTTGTCGACATTGCCCGGATTCCGGACATTGACCGTAACATATGCTTAGTACTTCTACTTATTGGGCGAATTTTCTTCCAAATTAAATTGATCTCGAACGGCAAAGGTTGGGTAGATAATGCTATTATCCGAATAAGGCAGTCTACTTTAGAGTCTAATCTGACATTGATGAGCTCAGCTGTTGAACGTCTATAATCTCCAATCTATCTATCGTCATGTTCCAAAGTAAAGTTGCTCCCTCGGTACGCGACTGACTTAATATCCAGCTAAATTCCCTGACATTTCCCTGATTATCAAAATAATTCCCTGACTTCACTAGATTTCCCAGAAGTTGCCACCATGAAAGAAGATAGAATAATAATAATAATGCGTTTTAATGTCCGTTTCTCAGATGACATCGCACCATTAATATTTTTTTTAAACTTCAACCATTAATAGGAATTAGCAAATGAAGGAATCATAGGTGGCCACGGTTTTGGAATTACCATTTCCGACACGAGAAATACTAGGAAAAAGTCCTAACTATAATTTGCCCCTGCCGGGATTAGAACCCAGTGCCTCCCGAATGTAAGTCTAGTGCTCTGACCACTATGCTACACCGCTCGTTTTTTAAAATGAGATATTTACCATATACAGTCAAAGTGTTGGTTGGAATTAAGCGTCCTGTATACTATCTATCCTCTTTATTGATTACTATAACAACATCTAATATCAGTAGTAATTAGGCGAGTACTAACCTCGTTCCCATCGGCGAGGTGAGAAACAATTCAAGGTCACCGCGTCGGGTAGCGTTCACCGTAATTACGGCTTGTACGTGTTCCAAGTAGTTCACCTCTGTGTCTTGACCTTGACATGCGTTGGTACGAATCTTCAACAGTACTGATCTACTCGACGGTATTTGCCTGAAACAAAAATATCTTACATTCGGATCGAATAGAAGGAGATAGTACCTGGAAGAACTATCAGGTTGCAAAATTTTAAACCATCAAGACCTCAAACGATAAAGGACACTTGAAAGTATCGAAATAAAAGATACAAGATACTTTAACGAAGAAGATTCTTTCTATCGACAAAAACGGACGATGCCGCCACCCGCGGAATGCTGGAGTGTAGTATCCTCGGAAGTAATTGGGTAGCATTGAATAAAAATTAAGAGAGAATTAAAGCATAAAGAATCAAAAAGAACATTTTGAAAAATGTGTTTTATCTCTTGTGTACAACAAAGCTAAATTCATAGTGATACTTTATCTTCCAAAATAAACACACAAAATATGAATTAAATGTCTAGGTATTTTATTTAGAACAACGCCTTTCTTTACTCTGTTCCAAAGATAGAAATATAGATGCACAAAACAAATTTGCCACTGCATCTTTCTGTTTTTTCGATTATTATGGGGCGTCGGGTAGGTCAAATAAGTTTAGAGATCTCCGCCTTAAAGTAAAATATCAAAGATAATATATTTGGGGCCTTGTTTCTGAAGAATTTGAAATTATACTTACTGAGTTTCTATAACAGAACCAGCCTCGCAATGGAACCTTGGCGGAACAGTTTTCCATTGTTTAGCCAAAGCAACCATTGCACCGGCATCGAGAACACCAAATCCAAAAAGATGATTGAACTCCAATCCGACACCATTCATGGTCCAATGGAATCGTCCTTTGGCGTCGAAGAGCGAATTGCGTTTTGATGTTAGAACTGTCAAATGTTGAATATCTCGCCAAGTCAAGCCAGTACTGTTGATCAAATAAATTATCCATTGAATTCAAACCTACCATTATACGCAGGGGCGAAGTCAAAATTAAAAATCCGGGAGCGATTTTTTCATTTCTTTTTTGTTATAGTTTAATCTATATGTCACCGTAAAATTGTAAATATCGTTAGGTTGTAATCTGTCTCGCGAGATTGTGAACTGTCGAAAGATTGTGAACCTCAACGTACTGCTTACAATTTAATGTATTATTATTACGTTGAGGTTCACAATCTTTCGACAGTTCACAATCTCGCGAGACAGATTACAACCTAACGGTATTTACAATTTTACGGTGACATATATACAGTATGGTTTTTTAAAAACCGAACACCCTTTTATTTCTTAGAGGAAGGGTTTTCGAAAAAAAAGTTTCCGACAAAAGTTACAGGGAATCAAGGGGGAAGAACAGTGATGTAGTTTTTTTTCGTTTGGGGGAGGTGTCTCCAAAATACCAAGGTCACCTACACTTTCTTAAATACGATCCTGTATTTTTTATGTAGGATTATTGTTCTTTGGGTCAAAGAGATCAACTCTTGTACCAAACATTTTTGGATTTGATGCCATCGTGAACCGCTGTTTGATTCTCAATTCATCCCGTTTCCTATTTTAGTGGATTGTGTGAGTCGGAAAAACCCCTGAAAAAGTTTTTCCGACTCACACAATACATTAAAATAGGACACGGGATGAATTTTAGTGTATTGTGTGAGTCGGAAAAACTTTTTCAGGGGTTTTTCCGACTCACACAATCCACTAAAATAGGAAACGGGATGAATTGAGAATCAAACAGCGGTTCACGATGGCATCAAATCCAAAAATGTTTGGTACAAGAGTTGATCTCTTTGACCCAAAGAACAATAATCCGAGATAAAAAATACAGGGTCGTATTTAAGAAAGTGTAGGTGACCTTGATATTTTAGAGACACCTCCCCCAAACGAAAAAAAAACTACATCACTGTTCTTCCCCCTTGATTCCCTGTAACTTTTTTTCGAAAACCCTTCCTCTAAGAAATAAAAGGCTGTTCGGTTTTTTTTAAAAACCATACTGTATATAAAATTCTCGTGTCACATTTTTGGCCGCGCTAATCTCCGAAGCCACAGAACCGATTTTAATGAAATTTTGTAAATGTGTCTTGCTTGGTGCAACTTACGCTATAGGATAATTTTCAATAAATATTTTGCACTAAATTACAGTGTTTTCTCAAAAAAAAACTGTTTTATTAACATGTAGCGACATCTGGTAGAATTTACTCATATCTATTAGTTCAGAAGCAAACAAAAAAAACTGTTTAGTACCAAGTAGTGACATCTGTCAGAATTTGCTCAAAGCTATTCGCTTAGAAGCAAACCTGGTAGAATTTGCTCAAAGCTATTAGTTGAAACGCCGGGCCGCAAACGTAACACATTTTGCAGAATTATATCTATCGCGCCCGGGTGAAACCGGGCCGAACCGCTAGAATACTATATATTTATAAATATATTTTTGGAGGGTGCATCTTCGTAAGATAGTTTAAAAATGCGTCTTATTTTGTCGGTTGTTGAACAATAAATTAAGAGAATTAATTTATGATAGGTATTTGGAAAAAATCCGTGGCATAAGGATCGAAAATGAAGCAATACCTACCTACATTTTTAAACTTGCATTTAATACTGAAGTTTCGATACGTTTTGTATGATCTGTAGATGGTTCATTGGATCACAGTTACTCTATTTATTAAATAGAGGCAAATTCAAGAATTAATTTATATAAATTGAAAATTTCGTCATTTATTTATGACTTATTTTGTAATTAAATTGTTAATACTTCCATAAATAAATTGTAACTTCAATTTTTCTTCTCTTTAATTTCGTTATGATGTTTTTAGATTTTTATGATTATGCGCAGTGGAGATGATATTTTAGCAATTAGTACGAGAAGAATTTGTTAGTTACCTTTTATTAAATTAAATATTGTAAGTTTATAGGTTGACTTGACCTTATTGCTTACAGTGGTGAAAAAATTTAAATTTTAAAAATTCCGTCTTGCCGGCTCGTAGCTTGAACGACTTAACAATTTTTGTTACAATTGCGTATCGTATTGAATAATTTACGGTTATTAAACGATCTTCAATATTGCACTGCGATATTACCGCTGCTGACGCCAGTTAAAAATTATCTGATTTTTAGAAATTATTATCTTTCAAAATTTAAAGCAAGAATGCAAATCAATTTAGTTATAATAGACGTAACATAAAGTCAATTCAACCTATAAACTTACGTAATTAATAATTGGTATAAACGTACACTATTTGACAAATTTTTAAATTAAATTAAAATAAAACATACATAAAAAATAATAATTAAATCTTAAGGATAAATATTATCGTTACAAAATGAAGAAAAGTTCAATTATCTTATTTCACTATCCAACTTCCTACAATCCAAATTATGTATAAGCAAACAGTGAAATATTTAAAAATGTAAATCTTTCGCACTTCAACATGTCAGGCTAACACGCTAATAAATCAACGCGTTGGCAGTCAGTGTTACGTTTTAATGTACCTATAGCATACGGTTAAGAAATAAAAATATTTATTCAACACGCGTGAGTAATATATAATTTAGGGGCCCTGCTAAATTCGGGAGAAATAATAAATTACTTCATGTTGACGCGTAGAGTGCTAATAATGAGCCGTACTGTACGATAATAAATTTTCTGAACCAATAGGAACGCAGTAGCGAGCGGAAGCGTACAATAATGAATAATAACTGCATAGTTTCTGGACCAATAGGAACGCGGTAGCGATTTGTATATATAAAAACAGCATCGCAATTCAGCGAAAGTCAGGGCCATCTTGTGTGCATCGAGGGCGGTGGGTACGTCAATCAGTGAAGTGATTTCTTTTATCAGGGCCCCGATTACATATTACTCGTGCTAGTTGAATAAAATATTATGTGCGACCATTGATCGAAGGAGAATATTCCACTCGCGTGTTACCGCACTCGCTAAGCTCGTCCGGCAAATTTCACGCTCATGGAATCTTCTCCTTTTCTCACTAGTCGCACAATATACTATATAAGGGACGCATTAAGAGGTCGAATTTTTTATTTTGTCCAAAAACAAACTAAGTTTACATAATAAGGCATAATATTAGCAAATACCTACTTTATAAAATACATTACAAAGGAAAATGCTGGCAAAATTTAGCGTTCTTTTAGTTTCAATAAAAAAATTCCAGCCAATTGGGCGACGGGACCATTCTAACAAAATGTTGACATTTGATTATAATAAAGAAAATAAAATTTCTGATATCGCGTGAGGTGACGCGGGAAATGGCTAGTATTCAATTTGATATTTGCTATTCGTTGCCATGGTAACCTACATAATATGTTCCACGTCATGTAAAAATTAATCAAAGCATGCCGAACTAGTTTATTTCTGACATCCATAAAGCAAAAGAACGAGTTTTTTTTTTATTTTCAAAATATTTCCAAAACTATAAATTTTAGAAAAAAAATTTTTAACGTAACTTTCTTGAAAAAATATATAGAATAATAATCCGTTATGAAAAGTATACCATTATTATATAAAAAACACCGTTATAGCATATATCTCTTCTTCGCATGCGCCGATTTTCCCCAAAAACAATAGGGCTCTTCATATTTGCATACCAAACATCCTCCCAAAATTTGGTTTCAATTCGCTCATCTGTTTGACCTGTATCGTGTTCACAGACTAACAGACGCACAGAGTTTTCCCAAAAATCGGTTTTTTGGATTCGGGGGACCTCAAAACGGAAAGATATTGTAAAATTTTTGAAAAGTGATTTTTGACCTAAACTAGCACTATACCCCACTTGTGGGTTAGAATGGTACAATTGTCGAAATCAACAAACGATCAGTTATAGTTTCTCCTGTTAAACGGATCACCTGTATGTTTAAAACAAAACAACATCGTGGACCATTACGTCATACGAATGTATGTGAAAAGTGATCACATTTCCAGTTGGGTAAATTCAAACTCCGATATAACGCCGACTGAAGCCGAGTAGGTTTTGTATAAAGCAGATATCTCCTTTTATCTTGTTCAAAGCTTGAAACCTCATTATATATTCTTGATGATAAAACATTCTATACTTGAACAAACGAACTAGAAACATCATCGTTTTTACACCGCAAATGACAATAACGTATGAAAATTAAATTTAAATGTACTATATATTAGATATCGTGTCTATCGAGATAATAATCAATTAATAAGAAAAATCGCAGGATAGTGGACAAATTAAATGTACTGTCGCATTTTCTTTTGCTATCGAGTATCAACTAGTGGGCGGCAGTTCACATTCAGGTCGCAGACACGTTTTTAGGGACCTCGACGAAATAGCAATAAACATAGATAGATAGATACATATTTATAATACGCGCCACGGATCTAAAAGGTTCGGAAGTTAGTCACAAACAGCGTCGCAAAGGCACATTTTAGAGCCGTTGTGACTCCCATCACCTCCCAGCTACCTGCACGGAACGTGCGCTCGTCGGTGATTGGCCGTGATCGCTCGTTGCCTTTGTCACTTGTCGCTCTTTCCTGCTTTAAAGTAAGTCGAGTACGCTATTGTCAAGTTGTTATTGGTAATTTATTTTTGTTGAATTGCAAGTTTGTAGTTTTTCAACAGACTGTACAAGCGCAAGTCCGCATTCGCGTCTAGCTTCCGAACCTTTTAGATTCGTGGCGCGTAATTAAATTACTGCATTTTGCTATACTTTCTTTTTCTACCACCAGATGTCGAAGCGTTAAGTGTCAAACCCGAAAATTTAACTGTTTCTACTAGAGTGCTAGAAAAATAAAATATTTACTTAGCCTCCAGTGCGAGAGCAAAAACTCCGGCTGCTTCCGGTGCGGCGGCAGATGTTCCTGAGTGCGTGGTCGTACATTTCCCGTACAGATCGGTTGTCGCCTACGGGAACAATTTTTTACATAAATCTTATTCCAAACACAATTGACTCTCTTGGGTTACATACAATCGTCAACGGATGATATTTAATCTTGAAACATCGAGGAGTGGTAAAAAAATTAAAAGAATTTTCTATTCCTATGAAATAGCAGTTTATCTAGGACGTAATGATGTATTGTACGATTTAGAACTTGGTAAACAACTTTCTACAAAAATGCTCATATTGAAGTCTGGAACACCGACTATTCAGGGATCTCCACATCCCTAAATCTGATACCAAAGCGGGAGTTGTAAAATGGTATGTTGAAAGTGTTTGTTGAACATAACTAATTATTTTTAAATCGATTCTGACATGCTATTTGACACTTACAACGCCGGTGTTAGGATCCTTAGCACCGTTGCTGAACGTGGAGGCTAGGGTCGAGGAACAACTCTCGTCGTAGTGTGCGTTTTGTCCGTCATTGATGGCGCTGTTGATGGATACTGTCCACATGCTGGCGGCGTATCCGTCGCAGTTGCAATCGTCGTCTTCGCCGCCATCGCCGCTCGCCCAGACGTAGATGTTGCCGAGACCGTTGCGTCCCTAAACAGTTTCTCGTTAATAGATGTAAATAAAATAGTTAAGGGGCTACACTACCCAGGCCAGGCGCGGTCCGAAGGGGGGGGGGGTCACAGGGGACATGACCCCCCCAAAATCTAAGGTCAAATTGAAAAATCTCAAAAAATTGCCAAATAATAAAAGGAAATTTTTAGCTATCCCCTAACAACGATAAATTTATAGTTTCCATTTGTTTTATAGGTAATGTATAAAACAAAATACTGTCTTGTGCAATAATGTTTATTTTATTCCAGATACCTATTTTTTATTAGTGTAGTGAGTGACCCCCTCCAAAATTTCAGGCTGCAACCGCGCCTGACCCAGGCGCGTCAAAAGTATAAGCTTTTTTTGTGATTTGTTTTTACAAGTTCTAGGTGGCGGATCAAAAAAAAATTTAGGGCTTTTTTACGCATATATTAAAGTTCTCAAAAATATATGACAAAATATTTAGACATTAATAAAATTATATCGAATAGACAGTACGGATTTAGACAGGGACTATCAACGACGAATGCCATTTTACAGCTGACAAACAAAATAGTTAACGACGTAGACAATAATAAAATGAATTTGGCAATTTTCCTTGATCTGGCCAAGGCCTTCGACACAGTATCCCATAAGATCCTAATTCAAAAACTATCCAATATTGGAATTAGAGGTGTGGTTCTGAGATGGTTTGTAAGTTACCTTTCAAACAGGAAACAGGTTGCATCTGTGAATGGTAAGTGCAGTGAAGAACAAATAATCAGTTACGATGTACCGCAAGGTACCGTCCTAGGCCCTATACTATTTTTAATATACATGAATGATATGTATAACATATTCATAGAAGGATTCGTAGTATCATTTGCTGATGACACTGTGCTGCTATTTTCCGATGTAACGTGGGGGAAGGTCATGGCAAAGGCAGAAGCCGGCATGGATATAAATGGCTAAACAACAACTTACTGACGCTTAACGTGACTAAAACTAAATATATGACTTTTAGTGCCTTTATAGCTCGACAACCTGACATGACAAAAATTAGACTTCATACATGTGACGGCAATTATGACAAATGTTTATGTACGACAATAGACAGGGTGCAAAAATTAAAATATTTAGGCGTAACTATTGACTGTAATCTGACATGGAAGGACCACATACAAGACCTAAATAAAAAACTGAGGAAACTAATACACATATTTATATCAACAAGAAAAATACTGACAGACAAAACAACTATTAAAACAGTGTACTACGCCCTCTGCCAGTCACTTCTTAGATATGGACTTGCTGTCTGGGGAGGTGCTTACAAGTCATCTTTGATTCCACTCATCAATACCCAAAAAATACTTTTACGGATTATTCTTCGTAAACCCTTTCTTTATCCTTCCGTTGACTTATTTAGAGATTTTGGGGTTCTGAATATACACCAATTGTATGCCAAAACCATTCTTATATATATTCATCGACGTCCAGAACTTCTAAATCCAGTCATCCATTACCATCAAACCCGAGCCCAATCCCTAAATCTCCTCCAAGTTCCAAAAATGTCGAAGACTTTTGGCCAGAAATACATTACATTCCTTGCTCCCAAGCTATCTCTTACCTATGGAGTAGGTATAAAAAAGTCTCAAACGTAAAAATATTTAGCAGGTTAATCACACGCTGGCTAATACAGGATGATAGCGCACAGATCGCTATATGTAACATAATTTGCTGACCCCAAAAAAGGAAAAAGAGGGAAATAAAAAAAAAATAAAAAAATAATAATAATAATAATTAAAAGAAGTAAATTTATATTCTCTAAGATTATAACATTAATATTTTTGTTTTATTTTTTGTGTTTTATTATGTCCGATGAAGTGGTTGAGGTCCCATCCTAGCACTGGCTTGCCAAGTTGGGTGGGAAAATTCTTAACGTTTTTTGTAAATGGATAAAATGTAAATATATTTAAAGGAATAAAGAATAAATAAATAAAATAAATATATATAACAAAATGGCGTCGTGCTAATATAAAAAACAAAAACAAATTTTTTTTAGGTGAAAAATGGTGTACACTCAGTAGCAGTCCTGGTGTACCATCTGGAACAAAAAAGACATTTTTTTCTTTATTTACAATCGTTTTTCCATAGAAGTACCGAAGATTTTAAATTTTGTTTTGTTTTGTTTTTTGTATGAGTTAAAATTTTTTTTTTCATTTTTTAGCAACAACTCTAGCTTAAATTGTTAACTGCAAACGTCATCATTTTTCAATCATAAAAATCGTTTGTACTTCTATGAAAAAACGATTGTAAATAAAGAAAAAAAATTTTTTGTTCCAGATGGTACACCAGGACTGCTACAGTGTACACCGTTTTTCACCTTAAAAAATATTGTTTCTGTTTTTTATACTAACACGACGCCATTTTGTTATATATAAATTTAATTGATTTCTAACTGCTCTTGAGAAAACATCAACTTTCGAATTATTTTTAATTCATACAGAGTTTTATTTTTTCAAAGTAAGAACTTAATAGTGCTTACAATATAAATAACAAATATTTTTGAGAACTTTAACATATGCGTAAAAAAGTCCTAAATTTTTTTTTTGATCCGCCACCTAGAACCCGTAAAAAATTCACAAAAAAAGCTATTTTTTTTGACGCGCCTGGGTAGTGTAACCCCTTAAAGGAGGTATTGAATATAGCCGAGGTCGTAGAGATGTCGTGGCGTTCACAATCTAAGAATTCATGAAAGTATCAAGTGGATTTTTAATTTATTAAAGACGGCGTACACTACAACAGGACGTTCAACACAGCACAAATCTGCAGCCTGCATGATTTTTCACACTATAACTGCATGGACCAGCAACTTTTAGTGCAGGTTCTGTGTGCGGCAGACATTTTACAGTTTTCAAGTGTAGTTCGGCGGAAGAATTGTTTTAATGCTGTTGTGTAAACAGAAGATAGAGGTAGGAAGCCAGTAAAATAAGAAAGTTTTGGGTTCACCACAACAATGAAAACGATACATCAGTAACACACTATCGCGACTAGACAGAAATTTCAGGCGACCGACCGACGGCCGTCGCTGCCTGCAAGTACTGATTCAATGATTGCTACTCCGTTAAATAACATGGGTATCTTCACGAACAAACTTTTGTGGTCCAGAGTGTGCTGGTCGTTCTGGCACAGTGTGCGCGGTTTTTTAGAGTTCCGTGACTGTAAATAAAAAGAAAACCTTTACGGAATCTGTAGTTTTTTCGTCCGTCCCTATAGGTCTGTCACAGTTGAATTTCTCTGGACAAAATAAAGATATTGAGCTAAAATTTGGGATGATTATTCCAATAGTCAGAACCTAAAAATATTTTTTTCGGAAAAGTGGCGAGAGCAGAGCTAGTCATTGAGATAAAAACTGAAAATTAATGTAAAAAATAATAGGAAATTGAAAATACGGATTGGTTCTAAGCTAGAGTTATGGGTTTTCCGGAAAATTTTCTAAGCCACTAAATTAATAAGGTATTGTAAAATGAAATTCTCGTTCACTAGAGACTACAGGTAAACAAAACGAGTATTTTCATCAGCTCTGGATGTGATGTCCTTTTGAGTTTTCCTCTTTCAACAAAAAAAAATAATCTAGTGTTGTTTACATGAGGGAAATCCCCTTTATAACTGCAGCAGGCAGTACAGTGGTGCCATCTTCTGACCTTTGACACTACCTCATTACTTTGTTTATGAATTAACAAGTGAAATGAGTAATTTATTTTCTGAGTGCTCTTTTATTATGAAATAAAATGAATTGATTTGTTATGAGTTGCAAATTAAACAATATGACAAATCTTTAGTAAAACACAATCACATTTAGTTTTATTCATGCGGATAACAAAATTAGAATTATATTTACTAAAAAGTTGCCTTTTTGACATGGAGAATTTTCCAGAAAAACAGTGGAAAGTTTTCCTCCCCACATCACTATTTTAAGCTCCGATATATACCTGCCAGTTGGTGACCTACAGTTTCATTTTATACAAATAGGTACTTAAATTACATAAATTTTATAAATTATTACGATGAGTTGAAGCATAAATCACGAGAAGATTAAAGCTTTAATCCAGAACTTAACAACAAAATACACGCGTTATTTCAGCCAATTTAAATTTATGGATTTTAGAACAACACAAAGAAGAATATTAAATATTTAAACAGCGATATGACAACATGAAAACTCTTGTGAAATTGATCCACTCTGATCTGCATCTCCGTTTGAAATAAGCGTTGTTATTTTTCAATCAAATCGTAAACAATATTGTGAAAGCTTTATATCAACATTTAACAGACATATAAAAACTGCAATTGAGTAAATATACAAAATATAATCAACAATTCTGCACTTCGAAATAGAAAACATTGTGGCACAATCACTAAACTCTAATACATGGATTGAGAAGGGCTATTTATATCAACTTGCAGAAAGTCACATCAGAAAGTCATTTATAATTTATTTATAGTTTTATTTTTTATTTAAACGGTAAAAATGTACTGTCGTCAACTTTTAAATACGTTGAACATTTTAGTGAGTTCACTGAAAAAAACAAGTGACAAAATGCCTAAAAAAGTGTTTTTTGTAATGGAAATTGTACGAAAAAATATATTAAATATTTGCATATATGTATAGTTTAAAAACCTTGACGCGCGGATGAAGTAAAACATGTAAACAATACATATAGTTCAATTTTTTTTATATACATACTCTATAGTTATTTTTGTGAACTGTAATACTGTATATCTGATGAAGCTGCTGTGACAGCGAAACATATGTAATATTTTGATAATTAAAGTGAAAATCTTTTTTAACTTAATTGTTTTATTTATTTTATTTTTTAAATGGATTTTCATCAAGTAAAGGCAGAAACTATTAGATTTATAGATATACAGATAAACAGGCAAAAAAAGACGAAAATTGCAATTTGAGTGTCGCATCAATCGCCTTGAAATCACACTAAAATTGTCACCCAAAATCCCTCTAGCCCTCAGCGCGTCCTGCCATCACTCTATCGCTTCTACAAGCCTTCAGACGCTGTAAAAAAACTGGCAACAATCCATTAATTAGAGTTCAGTGAGTGCAACTAAACCGACATTCTTTTCTACCCGGTACTTCCACCGTTTAAACCCGTTCTTCCACCATAATATGGATGTTTCACGCTATCTAATTGTTTGTATATGCGACTGAAGCCACGCCCTATATTATACTACTCTAGAAGACATAAAATCCGTTTGAAATACGTGCTTTTGGGGCACACGTGTATAAAATCGGAATCCTTCTGTGTCGTGATGTTTCATTTTACGTAAAAGCGTCAATATATTCCGAGAAACGAACAAATTTACTATTGTGCAGATTACATATTTACTGTATATATGAATAGATAATAACGACCTACTCGAACGAACGCTGCAGGCCTATTGTTTGTAATTTCCTGAAACTATACAGGCGATTTTTATATCAGTTAAAAATATGGTTCATAAGTTTTTGCTATGGTCTGTCAGCAACAATGTTCCCTCTATTTTTTTCGTTGACTGGCGCTGTACAAAAGTATGTGGAAGCAAAAATGTTCAAAACGTATGTAAAAGTGTACAAGTGGGGGAGGGGAGGTCTTATGCCTGCGTTTAAACTCAATTTTTTTTATTTTTTTGACCCTCTAAATATTTTTTTTGTGAAGTTTGGATTTCTGCTATTTTAAGATACAATTCTTTTATAAAATGAAATTTAAAAAATGGTGAACACAATCATTGTGCGCAGAATACAAAAACGGCTGAGCAACTTTCGAAAAAGTAGTGCGCGGCTGCGCATCTGCGCAGCTTAGAGGAAACATTGATCACTAGCAGAAAAAAATTTGTTATATCTAATTTTTAATGATTTTTTTAATCAGACGAACTATAAAATTAAGAAATCTAGAACTTTCCAAAATCACTAATTACAACAAGTCGTGAAGTGGGTCGTGTATTAAGACTCTGTAAGAGCGACTCTTGAAGTTCACAGGAGCAACTTTCCAGTATAATCAAAATTGAATATTATAGGTGTTAAAGTGTGAATCAGGCTTTATTTAGAATTGCATAAGCTATCTATTATTATGTAACAAAATATTTGTACATTTCGAATCTGAGTAATATTGTAACTGGCAATTAATAAAATTATATGCAAAAATAAACGTTATTTTTTGACAAGATATAACAATAGGTAAATTATTTGTTAACGTCTGATTCTATTTAAAAAATTAATAAAAATGCTCAACTAATTTTTCAGACCGAGCTATGACAAATAATTATTACTGTGTATTTAATAAATTGGTAACGTTTCCCTAGACAATGTTCTTATGTAACCCTATAAAAGTTTTATATGAATTTATACAGAAAAAAATAGAGATTTTGAAAATGTAAAAAAGTAGATGTTGCCATTTGAAAAAAATGCATGTACACTTCCGGTTGAGTTTGAAGTACAAAAAAATGTACCCCAGCAGTTTCTGATTCTCGAGTTGAACAAAAAATTGGTTGTCTGTAAAGTCGGTTTACGGACGATAGTTTTACGTGATAACGTATTCCGCTCGAATATCATATTTAATAATACATAACCTAAATTTTAGTAACTGTCAAACTTGGGCCGATCGTGCTTCTCTATCGCTTATACTGCGCTCTCGCTTGTACGCACAGGGTCAGGCGGAATGTTACGGCGTTACACTTTTTCGTGCGTGCAGCTGGTGTTTCATCAATTTATAAGACGTTATCACGTCAAAAACTATTGAAACTTTTTTGAAACTAGTAGGATACACGAATTTTTCACTGCTATCACTTTTGGTGAACGCACTGTATATAAAAACAGGGACTCTAAGTGCATATCGCTAGAATACGGAACACAGATTTCAATCCCACTTACATACGCCTTATTTCTTATAACATAATAAACAACAACGTGTTCTGAATATTTATGAACTGATTTATTTATTATAGGTACATTTTTTTCTTTAAAATTTCTCATACCAAAGAAAAATAAGCTCTCTAAAAATTATAATAGTATATACGAAATAGTATGCGAAGAACTGACATTTGCCTAATTTCCTGTTCTTTTACTATTAATTATTTGACAAAAAAGTTTTATTATATCTACCGCGAGTAGACAATCGTTTTTTTTTTGCCACGTGTACATCAGAAAAGTATTTTTTATTGATTAGTAATTAGTTTTTAAAGTACCCACTTCGTTATACAGAGTGTTTCAAAAGTCTCGAAACGGCTTAATATTTCTTATCGGGTAAGCCGGATTAAAAATGTTAAAATGGTTTTTTTAATAATTTGTTTTGTCTATCGAATAGCAAAATTAGATTTTGGCCTCGAGGACCTTTAGGAGGTCCTGTATAGTCCAACTTTGAAATTTTATATGGGAACTATCCTTTATTTCATATTCGAATTCTTCGGAAAATTTTACATACGAATACATCTTAGAATTTTATTTAACCCTCGGGTCTTTTGTAGAGCCCCTAAGAAAGACCTAAAAATAGGCCCTGTACAATAAATATCCGAACTGTTTTTTCACTTACTTTTATTTTTACCTAAAATATTCGTCTTGAAAAATTTCACTAATCAAGATTTCATAGGTCCCTAAAACTCTATTTTGAACCTTAAGGCCCCTTTGTAGAGCCCCTAAAAACGTTAAAAGGGTTCACAGTTGAATAAATCTGAATTTTAATTCAGTTACTTAATATTATCTTAAATACTTTTTTCGAGATGAAATTTTATAAAGTTCTAAGTTGGTCCTAGAACTCTATGAAGTACTAATTTGGAAAAATTTCATCCCGAAAAAAGTATTTAAAATAATATTAAGTAACCGAATTTAAATTAAGAAGATTTTTACATATAGCTGCGTCAGAATAATGGTAATATTTTCATCTTTATTTTTATTTATAGTATATTCCCTACAAATATCTATAAAAAATCATATCTTGTTGTCAAGGCAGACCAGTATTTCCCCTTCTTTCACGGCTGTGATATAATATATTATATAACTGTCAATTGACTTCTAACTTCACACGACATGCAGTGTACAGGAGTTCCTAAGCGGAGACTTTTTTTGACTTTCGTGAATATCGATATTTGGGATGATTTCATTATGCTATCAGAACAGGGGGCTGTTATTTACGGGCAATTCCGGGTAATTACGGCTACAATCAAGAAAATAAATCACAGTTGCATAATATGTCTATCTTTAACAGGTAATCTACAAATCCGGATAAAGCCGGGGCGGGCTGCTATTTTACCTATTTAAAAAATGATAAACAAAACAAACCTCATTAACTCCTCGTACTATAGCTCTCATAGTTGCGTTCCGCGGGCCATCAACTGTTTTTCCATCATCTGTGGGCCCCCAAGAAGCGCTGTAGATGTCGATTAAGTTTGGTTCGTGGCCCATCGAGTTGGCTTCTATCAGATCTGTCATGTAAGGCTGATCTAGCATACGAATTCCTTAAAAAAATAAAAAAGAACATTATTCTCACGTTTTTAATTTTAACTCATTCGGCCGCGATAGTGGACAAATTCGGGTTTGAGTTCCGACGGAGACAGTGTTAGAAAATATTTTTTAACACTCTATTATTAGTTCACTTTCAGAACGTTTGAATAATTTATATAAACATATAAATAATAAATAAAATATAAATATAAAAAAAAAATTGGTTGTCTGTAAAGTCGGTTTACGGACGATAGTTTTACGTGATAACGTATTCCGTAATACATAACCTAAATTTATATAATAATTATAATAATTCGAATCTATGATATTGCATCTTTCGCTTCAAATTTAGGTAAATTTTATTAAGTAGAATAATAAAACACTATAAAAAGTACACTATTATTATATAAAAAACAACTATGGCATGTATCTCTTTTGCGCATGCGCCGATTTTCCCAAAAAAATTTACAAAAATTTCTAGTAAAAATAGATAGAGTAAAAACCGTTTTAAAAACTATATTATTATTATATAAAACATCATTATAAGAGATATATTCTTTTACGCATGCGCCGATGTTCCCCAAAAACAATAGGCCACTTCATATTTGCATATCAAACATCCTCCCAAAATTTGGTTTCAATCCGCTTATCCTTGGTGTCGGAATGATAAGAAATGTCAAAAGTGACGTTTGCAACTGTCAAAGTACTATGTTCTAATAATAATTAGTTATTCCAATAGTTAACTTAGAAGGCGTTGCATTTCACAAAATACTAATGTCAAAAAATTGAATTAAACATTAGAAATGCAGCCGTTTTCATGTTAAGACAAGACATACGTTATTTTCTAATTTCCATGTACGGCAAACAAAGACGACCGACCGCGTCGCGCCATGCATTAGACAACATTGCATTTATACAGCTATTTTTCTATATAAATTTGTATAAAAAAACTGTTTAGGCAAATTCTGTTATACGTAATTTATGTAAAATGTTCTCCTCTTTCGTTTAAGACTGGTTTCAAACCGATCTGATTTAAATTGAGCGAGAAATTAGCAAAAAGCACGCACAGGGTCAGGCGGAACATTACGCGTTACGCGTTACGAACGTTAGGAACGTTACGTTACACTTTTTCGTGCATGCAGTCGGTGTTTTATCAATTTATAAGATTGGTGATTCATCAATTTATAAGACGTTATCACGTCAAAAAAAAAATATATACAGACGAACACAGAACCCCCTCCTTTTTGTTGAAGTCGGTTAAAAATAATTTATATAAACATTGTCATTTGAGTGTTGGTTTTTAAAGTGATAATAAAAATTAGAGTTTAAAAACACTCTTTTACAGCACTGTGCACTGTGCAATTTTTAAAAATAAGGCGACAAAAAGTCCTCCTACTTGATAAAATTAATTTTTTTGAATAAGCTATTTTCATTTTCAGCTTATTCAAAAAATTAAATTATTTGGGGTGATATCCTATCGCTGTTAAACAAAGTTTTTATATTCAAAAATTATTTTTTACTTTTTAGTGCACATTGCTCTAAATGAGTGTTTCTTTGAGTTTTTTTAAGCACTAATTTTAATTCAATATTGCATTGTAACAATGGGTGTTTCTTAACAATTATAGCAAACTGTAGCTATCCTACTGTTATTAATTTAGTCTTACAAACATTTACTAATATTATTTCTAAGATGATTTTCCAAATACCCTCGCATCGTTCAATTTCGACGGAGTCAGCCTACTAATATTTTACGGAAATACTCGAAGAATCAAATCTTTATATAAAAAAAATTGGTTGTCTGTAAAGTCGGTTTACGGACGATAGTTTTACGTGATAACGTCATAAAGAAACATTGAACCATACTCGTAAAGTGTTGAAAAATAACTTTTTTGATTTTTCACATTATACGTATACGTTTCCAAACATTTATTTTTACATATTTAAATAGTAAAATTAGAGTTCTAACCAACTGTAGAAACGGTTTATAAATATAATGAACCGTTTTCAAAATACACGCAGTTTTAATAAACGGACGGTCGGGTGGTGTGGATTTTTCACTCCCTGTAAGTAATAAGTATATATACGAGCGAACTGTGGCAGTTTATTGGAAGTTTGTGTCTTGTGATCTTTAATAAATAAATTTTTGTAGCTATCAAACTTGGGCCGATCGTGCTTCTCTATCGCTTATACTGCGCTCTCGCTTGCATGCACAGGGTCAGGCGGAACGTGACACATTTCGGAACGTGACACTTTTTCGTACATGCAGCCGGTGTTTCATCAATTTATAAGATTGGTGTTTCATCAATTTATAAGACGTTATCACGTCAAAATGTGTTTTTTGGTGGTATACGATAGATGAACAGACGGTACGTTTAAACAAAATGGCAAAGAAACACGAAAATCACGAATGCTATGTATAACAAATCGATACAATATTTAGACAGATCGAACAAAATAATATTACGCAACACGCAACATTACGAACTCAGGCGCAATAACGCATCCAATAATTAACAACCGTTGGCGAAAAATGTTTCAAAATAAACGGAAAAAATATATCCATCTATATATGCTAGGAAATTATCTTTTGACAGGCGACTTTTGCGCCCTCTCGTGTTTTTTTTTTTAAATCTGGTTCAGTCAAAACCTTAGTGCCATATTATGTTATACGTGCATTTTATTAAGGATTAATTGTCGAATAAAATAGGGACAAAGCTATCAAATCGGAAGTACTGTATTGTTGAATCTTGCTATCCAGTAACCTTTTGTGTTCTAAATAAACACAACAAAGCGAATATTGTCTTAGCTTATTGCATATGTAGGAAGACAGCAATGTCGACATCTATCAATCAACAACAACATAATATGTTCTCTGAAAACGTACTATTTCTCCTGTGTAATAAATCTAACCGTCATTTCAAAATGTAATTTATTATTATGGGGCGAAACTTAATTAAAGCTGTTACAAAAAAATCATTAAAAAACTCAATATTTCGTTTTATGAGGGATAAAAAAATAAAAAACTCAATTAAAATGGCTTCTTAAACTGTTTAAAATCCATAAAGGCCGCTGAACACGAGGCTGGATTTGACTACTACTTTTCTAGCGCTGGTTTTCTTAATTGCTTTAATGTGCTCGCTTCACACGAGACGTTTTTTAAGCTTATTTTGTAAATAGATCTGGTGCGAGCGCAGCGATAGTAAATATAAACACAGAAGATTGACTCTATTCAATAAATAGAGTAACTGTGATCCATTGAAGTTAATGATGAGTATTTGGAAAGAATTCCGTGGCATAAGGATCGAAAATGAAGCAATACTGAGATTTTTTTAAACTTGCATTTAATACTAACGTTTCGATAGGAATTGTATCATATTCAGCATTTGAACACTCTAAAAATGATACAAAACGTATCGAAACGTTAGTATTAAATGCAAGTTTAAAAAAATCTCAGTATTGCTTCATTTTCGATCCTTATGCCACGGAATTCTTTCCAAATACTCATTATAAACACAGAGCAAAACGTGTCTGTTGTCTGACTGTGAGCAGAATGACACCAATTTGGTTTGTAGGCGTTTGTTTATGCCGTCCCGGTGACAAGAAACTGTTTCCTGATTAGTTCTTGCTCAGAGCAAGCAGAGGACATAGCAAGAAAAATAGACCCAGTTCAAATTCTAAAATCTATCTTGTGAGCTAGCAAGCGAGCCCGCAGTAACGTCATTTTCAACCTTGTACCCATCCTACCGGCCAGCAGAAATCCAAGAGTTGTTTCTAGCCTCGTGTTCAGCGGACTTACGCTTCAAAGATGTCAGTTCATAAATTCCCTCTCGAGATGGCAGTACAGAGACTCGTTATGCATTTTTTTTTTCAAATATACAGCTGAAATTTCCGCAGCTGTATTGCACATACCGCTAAACTAGCGGTATGTGCTTTATTATCGCTTTGTGCGTCAGAGCTGACTTTCGTTCATATAAGAAGTTATATCTAAGTTAATTTCACACGAAATCCATTCAAATTGAAGCTTTTTGAAAAAAGGAGATTCTAATCTATAAAACAGAACCATTTTTAAATCAATTCGAGTTCATAAATACTATTAAAATTGTAATTGAAAATCTCAAACAGCAGTTGTCGGTTGGTCTGTACGTATGTACGTACGTACGTATGTACGTACGTCACGACTCTACAGATCGCAATTTTGGTCGGATTGCCTTGGGTTATATTTTTTTTGGTTTAATATTTACAAATAAACTTTCACAACATATTTCTCAACTGAAAGATTTAAATTTTAAAAAAACTGTAAGCAAATTTCTAATAAAAAAGGCTTTTTACTCCATTCAAGAATTTTTAAATGATCAATGTTCATTAGCTGATTTTAATGTGTAAATTTTAATCTATGTATATCATGACTTGTTTCATATACTGGTAAGTATAACGAAATTAATAAATTACGATTTACGATTTATTCACAGAACCCTATTTAAATTCACTAAAATGTGTTCAGTAGTTTAATTTTTATAAACAGTTTTATTTTATTATTTTTGACAGCTAATAGTTTTAAAAAACAATATAATAGTTGCTGTGTAAATATAGTGTAATCCATAAAACAAGTGCTACACTTCTATACCGTGATAACACCACTACACGTATTAGGCCGCCGTGGTGTAATGGTTATGCCGTTGGATCCCCAAAGGCAAGGTCCTGGGTTCGATTCCTTACGAAATCATTGATTTCTTTTTCTTTTTTTTTCTTTTTATTTTGTTTTATTTTATTCCAGTTGATATTAATTATATATTATATTATGTATAGTTCTTAATTTTTTTTATTTTTGCAAACTTAAAAAAATATTTTTTCAATTTTTAATTATTTATTTCTTTAAATTTTTAAATCTTTTTAAATTTATAAAAAATATTTTTTAATTGTTATTTTTTTATCATACAATGGAAAACTAGCGGGATGTGCACTTTTGGTTTTGCCAACTATCGAATTTTTGTTTACTTTTAACAAATCTCAGGAACTGTCAACGCAAATGTCAAATAATGACATTATTATAATAAACTTGGAAGAATTGATTCATAATATTAATTGTTGGATCTGTGAGATCTATATTTATAACGAATGTCGAAGTTTTCATCGAGAAAAACTTCTTCGTAAGACATATTTAGAAATTTACAAGAACTTAATAGTACGTATATGAATTTTTAAAAAGGAAAAAGTTTTCAAGAGAGAATTTTTCCCTATACCCACTGACTTGATCTTTAAAACTTTTCCTAACGGAATTGACAAACTTCGCTGCACATATGATTTTATTTTAAATGCAAATAAAACCGATGACTTCATTTTATATTCCAATAAGTCACGTTTTTATATACCAAGAGTTAGTTTTTAATTTAAGAAAAAAACAAAATTGAAAGAACTTCAATTTTCAGAACGATTAAAAAACTAATCAGTAAAGAAAAAAAATAATATTTGCCACTATTTTACTTTTCCTGCCTGTATTAAATTAAAAGTCGCAAAAATCTATTTTTAGTTTGGTAGGAAGGAGCACTGCAAAAAGAATGAGCAAATTATTTTATCCTTTTTAGAGGCATTCCAATTCCTTTTTTGAAGTATACGATTTTTAAAAATTATTTTTATTTCGTACTTTTTAGTGTCCTTGGGTTGCATCAAACAAACTAAATAATAAAATATGTAAATTTAAAATTCACTATGGAAGTAGAAGATATCGTACTTACCGGCTATCTTGGAGTCATAAGCGACACCGACGCCACAAACGCCATTATCCCGAGCGGCTGCCACTTCACCAGCGCATCTGGTCCCATGACTGTAATAATACATAAGTATTATTAACCTTAAACTCTATTAGGTAATTATTGCCAATTAAATGTCTGTGTCTCGAATTTTCAACGAACATACATGATACTTGCATAAGCTCTCCATTTCTCTGCACGAGGCGTTCCGGTTTTTTAGAACGTAGGTACTGTTAAGAACTGGTTCTTTTTCTTTTATAAACTGTTCTTTAGGCAGTTGTTTTACAAGTCTATTTTTAGGAAACTTATGAAACTATTCTTTCGGAGTCTGTTCCTAAGAACGGGTCGTAGAAAAAATCTCAGAATCGTTTCAAATTAGAAATCTAATCGTTTAGTAAAGATTAAAATGTGCTGCTAAAATTTAAATAAAGTCGACCCGACAGGGCTGGACTTTTAGAAAAAACACTAGTTGGCGGAATGATTTTACTTACTGAAGGGTGTATACGCTAGGAAAGTATCTTTTGACAGGCGACTTTTGCGCCTTCTCGTGGTTTTTTTCTTAAATCTGGTTCAGTCAACACCTTAGAGTCATATGTTATAGGTGCATTTTAATAAGGATTAATTGTCGAATAAAATGGGTAAAAAGCTATCAAATCGGAAGTGCTGTGTTGTTTATTGTAAAGATACACCAACTAAACATCCAGAATTACAATTCCACCGTTTTCCTGGATTTTCTTATGAATTAGAGAGGGAAAAAATGGACTGCAGCAGTACGTAGTCAAGTGTAATTAAATTTTATTTTACGTCTGTAGTCATTATTAAATACATGAATAATATCATAATTTTATTGTTATTTTGTTAACAAAAATAAGATTTAAAAAATTTAGAAAGTGAAAATGTATATCATTTATGTAGTTTTTTTACTGACATTTTGCGTAAATATTTTTTTATAATTACGAATAACGCTGGTTTCCATGGGTTTGTAAGTTTCGGGTGAACCACTTTTGGAAAAAATCAAACACGAGATGATGCGAAGGTCGCGTGTCAAAGATACTTTCCTAGCGTATTAAATTTGGTGCAGATATTGGATTGATATTACCTAATATTGAAACGAATATTATTTTAAGGGGTGTGTTAAGGGGTTAATTTTTTTATTTTGCTCAAAAACAAAGTTAAATTCAAATAATAAAGCCACACTGTCTATATTAGCAAATACATTATATTGTTGGCAGGGTTTGGCACTGCGACTCGAGTTTTTTTCGATTACTTGTACCTACTACGAGGCCTTTCTTTAAGTGAAATTTCAAGATTTTATGTTAACGGTAAGTACACTTATCACGTCACAAAATATTCGTTTTTTGAGTTTTTTTTTTGAGTTTAGAAGCTTGCATTGTTTACAGCAGTGATGTCAAAGATACGGCCCGCGGGCCGCATCCGGTCCCCAAGCCATCTCAATTCGCCATGGGAACTGATTCTAGTGCTCCCTAGTGGCAGAAAAAAAAGCTGTATATGCTTTAATCAGTTTTAAAGTAAGCTTTACATAATTTATTTATAACGGATAATCAATTCGAAATAAATATTAGTGATGTTATTAAGTATTTGGGTAATTCTAAAAGACATCTAGTAGAAGGAGAACAAGTTTAAAACGAATCGCATTATAGTCAGGAGCAAGTACATTTTTGGAACTTTGATTTTTCTTCATCCGTTAGTTCTTTTCTTTTCTGTTTATATACCTACGTCAATTTATTTTTTCTTTTTTTTCATTAAATAAAAAAGTTGTTTATCCATATTCCATAATGATGAAAATTTATTAACTGTCATTATGAAATCCTTTTTAACCTAACTAAATCTTAAATTTCTATCCTTTTTTTTAATTTATTTGTAGCAATGATATAAATACATTAGAAACCATAACACGTACAGATTCCCAGACAAGAATAAATTCTTTTTTTTTAGTTCACTCATTACAATAAACTAACTGTCAAATGAAATACTTAAATGTGATTAAAGCATATACAGCTTTCATTTTCTGTCGATCCTCAAGCTCAAGATAATTTACACTATTTATTAAATTAAATTAAAATTGATTTATACTAAATAAATAAAGATTTTAATATAGTATATGTTTTAGTTTTTAATTTAGAGTCTGGCCCGCTAACACAATCTAAATTTTATAAATGGTCCTTCAGAAAAATCAGTCCGACACCCCTGGTTTACCGGACTAAGAGATTCAACTTGATGCGGCATCAAGTTAAATCTCTTAGTGATGCCCCTATCAGTTCCTGAGAATAAAAGGTCCTGACAAACCGGCAACAAAGTGACCCTATAAGGGTTCCATTTTTTTCTCATTCTGAAATACGTAACCCTAGAAAATATATATCATGTCTAGAAAAAGTATAACGAAGTTAGAATTCAATTAGTGCCGTGCAGATACGAGTATTATGTAACCAGCTATAATATAATATGGCACGACTCTAATGCAGGAGTGTTATTTTATGTAATGTTTGTTTCCTTTTTGTTTTAACACATAACAAGCTTATAGTGTCCCAGTTTCTAGAAATATACGAAATGACATAATAATATGGATTTCATTTAACGAATAGGTATTATATATCAATAATGTTGCGCGAAAGACGAGACACAAGTCAAGATAAAGTGAGAAAATGTTCAGAGGGTCGTCGAACATGAAATCCCACAGTTTTTTCAATCTTCATTATAAAGTTATAATGAAAAATAATCTATTGAAATCTATTTGCTATGATAGAAAAAGTATTCGTGAGACTCTCAAGCGTTAAACGTGAAACTTCTTATAGCCTAGTCAAGAAGTGAGATTCATGAAAAAATAGATCCAAGTCTACAAAAAATATAAGTAATAGTTTATTCGATTCGAAAAATATTCCAAATTGGCGTTTGTTTTATTTTTTTCGCCGTCAAAAATTGCATTTGCTATTAACGGAAATACAAAAAATCTTCTTCAGTTTTTTAGCAATTAATCAAAAACCAGGCTTGTAAAAAATGCTTTTTAAAAGTATTTGAAATACAAATATAAATACTAGAAAAGTATTTGTATTTTTAAATTTTGTATAGGGATGTACGATGCAGAAGGGAAATTATCAGAACATTTTGGCATCAATTCTGAAATAAAACAGGGCTGCATACTTTCACCACTATTTACGTTGGTAATTAATTATATAATGGAAAAGGTTATTAGTACACCAAGAGGAATTAGGTGGACATTAACTAGAATGCTGGAAGACCTAGACTATGCAGATGATGTCTGCCTTTAGGCAAACAATAGCGCGGATATGCAAGCAAAAATAGATCTCCTCGTGGAACAGGCAGAAATCGCAGGTCTTCTTATCAATATAGATAAAACAGTCGCTATGAAAATCGGTAAGGTGAGTCGGCAACAGCTGGTAATAAAAGATATACCTGTTAAAGAAGTGGAAGAATTTTGTTATATGGGCAGTATAATCAGCAATGATGGAAGGGCAGAAGTGGATATAGACAGCAGAATCAAAAAAGCATCCCAAGCGTTCGGAAGTTTAAATCGTATTTGGCATTCAAGCATTTCTTTGAAAAAACGAAATTACGTACTTTTAACTCGAATGTAAAATCGGTTCTTCTATCTGAAACCTGGAAAGTGACGAAAGCCATAACAACTAAACTGCAAATCTTCATAAACATATGTCTCAGAGCAATCCTCAAGATGCAATGGTACGAACACGTCTCGAATAATGAACATTGGAAACGTACATGTCTTGAACAAATCTGTATAACTATAAAACGTAATAAATGGAATTAAATAGGACACACGCTACGAAAGATAGATGACGACATAGCGAAGAGAACCTTGGATTGGAACCCACAGTGATACCGAAAAAGAGGAAGACCAAAAATATCCTGGAGAAGAACTGTTCGTGAAGAAGTTATGGAACAAGAAACTACCTGGCTTCAAGTCAAAAATATGGCAAACGATAGGAATAGATTCAAAATTTTCGTAGAGGCCCTATGCTCCATAGTTAAAGGAACTTATTATTATTATTATTTTGAAATACTTTTACTCAAATACCTTACAAGTTTGTCAAAAGCTATATAATTGAAAGCAGAAATTGAAAAAAAAGATTCTTAAAGAAGAGAAAATGTCCAATAATAAAATCCCACTCCCAAAACTCTCTATCATTTATAGTTTAAATTTAACGTTGAAAGGATTTAACGGTTAAAATATGGTTCCACGCGCTCGAGCTGTGTCTGCTGTAAAGACATCGCGGAACCCTATTTTAAACGTTAGATCCTGAAATGGTTCGTGTATGAAATTCACAAACGCGACTTATTTTGAAAAATACGATAATGTTATTGTTTCGTTTGCTTTCATTTGATTTCTGCTTTATTTGTTCTAGAAAATCTCTCACACTTTCAGTTAAATTTTATATACGAAAATCAAATTAACGCCTGAGACTATCAAAGATAATTGAATTTTCATCTCTAAAAAAATAATTACTGCCACTTTGTTAATTAGAAAAGAGACATTCGCAAGAGAGTGCAATACAGAGAAAATTAAATAAACGTTGAAGATAATACAAACAATAGAGATTTCAAAGAAAATGTATACAAGAAATAAAAAATGATAATTTAATCTCAGTTTTGTGCTCACAGAATTTAAAATTGCAAAAAAATATACAGCTTTCAAATACACATTACAATTTGAATTGTAATAATCTGGATATAGAAATAAATGTTTCAAGAAAATACTTTCCAAGCCGGATTCCAAAAAAGATAATTGAAATTTTACACCACCTGTTAAATTAATTTTCATTTATAAAAAAATATAAGACGTATTAATAGCTTTTCAAAAATGCCACAAAGAATATTTTTTTTTTGAATTGTATAAGTAATATGAATTCTAAAATTAGTATATTCATTTCAAGCCAAGTAGTTTGGTCAATGAGTGCTCATAAGGGGCATCTAGATGGAAAAGTCGAAAGCAGAACATTTGACTTAGGAACTTTGTTTGGACTAGTTAGGAGATAAACATACTAAAAGTCCTTGCCCCTCCGAGGTACGCCCGAAGGGGGGGAGCACAAAGAAGGTCCCGTTTTTTGGTTTTTTGCTTTCATCTCGAAAACGGTACGTCGTACGAAATTTTGTTGTAATACATAATGAAAGCTGATAAAATTCTCTACAACTTTAGCTTTTACACTTTTTATCTATCTCCAATCTTTGCCTAGCTATGAGCTCCGAAAAATGGTCGATTTTAAAAAATGTGTTAAATTCTCTGTAGCACATTGTAACAATACGAATTTATCAAAATCATTTCGTATCGCTCATCCACACTATTAAAAACACCCACACACTATTAAAAAATAACATAAGCTTTAACCTGTTGAAGGCCCTGGGCACATTAGGATTATGGGGTCCCTATGACCTTAACAGAGCACTATTTTGTTAGAATAGACAAAGAAAATAGATAAACAAGGTTCTAGATTCTAAGTCGAGGAATGTGATATAAAATGCATATATTTAAAAGGATCACGTTCCCAATTTTAACATAAAGGACACAAAAAAAATAAGTATATGAAAAATAGTTCACTAATGATTTTTGTTTAAAACAGTTTAGGTACTTAGTATACCATTAAACTAGGGGGTCCCTATCGATCGCGGGGCCCTGGGCACGTGCCAGAGTGCCCAGTGGGAAAGAGGGCCCTGCGTGGAGGTACTCCCAGCTTATGTTATTTTTTAATAGTGTGGATGAGCGATGCGAAATGATTTTGACAAATTCGTATTGTTACAATGTGCTACAGAGAATTTAACACATTTTTGAAAATCGACCATTTTTCGGAGCTCATAGCTAGGCAAAGATTGGAGATAGATAAAAAGTGTGAAAGCTAAAGTTGTAGAGAATTTTATCAGCTTTCATTATGTATTACAACAAAATTTCGTACGACGTACCGTTTTCGAGATGAAAGCAAAAAACCAAAAAACGGGACCTTCTTTGTGCTCCCCCCCTTCGGGCGTACCTCGGAGGGGTAAGGACTTTTAGTATGTTTATCTCCTAACTAGTCCAAACAAAGTTCTTAAGTCAAATGTTCTGCTTTCGACTTTTCCATCTAGAATTATTCGTTGCTTAAGCTAAAGTCTAATAAAAGAAAACTGTACATGCAGAAAAACGTGTTTCATGTGTTTTAATAAATGCTATGAAAACATTAAATTAATATTTATCAAATACTGGACCCGACTTTTTTTAATAATAATTTTATAACTTTATTTGGAAATTTAAATATTTGGTTGGTACTCCGACGATGACATTGTTCGAGAAATAAATTTTTCAAATATATAAATGTAACAATAAGTATTTCTTAACAATGTAGCAAATATACTATGTAGCAAATATACTATAAGTTTAAATATTTCTTTCTACTCAAAATTCTAGTAATTATAATAATAATAATGCGTTTAAAGTCCGTTTCTTGACTTTGTGTCATAACAGACGTCATTTGAACCATAACTATTTTTCATCTATTATTATGCTTCATCCCGTTATTTTCTAAATTTTTCCACTTCAACACGTTAATAGCAATAGGCGAATGAAGGAATTTTAGGACATCAGGATAAGGTAGGCAAATTTTGAACATAGAAGTTTGACAGGTAATCGGCCAGGGCCTTGAATAAGGAACCATCTCGATATTTATCTGGGATTATTAAGGGAAACCATGGAAAACCTGAACAAGATGGCCGGTACAGGAATGACCGTCTCGGCGAGAGGCAGCAGGAAAAAATACAACTGCCCCGCCAGGTTCGAACCCGGTACCTACCGTATGCGAGTTTAGTGCTCTCACGTCTACGAAATTCTAGTAATTACGATTTTATTTTTACAGTTCGACCAATAAAATAGTAGTGGAATCAATTATATTACACGAGTATGTGACAATTGACATTATGTTAAAACGAGCACCGGCGAGTTTATCACACGTGTGAAAATATCATTCCTTTCGAGATAATATATTATAATTTTATTAAAGTAGAAAAACATTTTTTTCATTCAAAAAAATATTTTACAGCATTTCATTAGTTTGCCTACAAACGTACATAAACGAGAAATTCAAGGATTCAAGTATTTTACTTTTTCATTATTTCGAAAATCATTCTACTAAATATCAGTTTTCCAATTTAAACAAGAAAAATCTTGAGAACAACAAAACAGACACCGTAGGTCGCTCTGCTAATAATAAAAAAAAAAAACCTCTTCATTTAACGCCCCGGGACGATGATGACACTTCTACGCGTTCCACTGTTCCATGAAAAGAAAAATAAAACAAATGAAGCATTCTTTCAGCTTGTTGTTTATCTGTCTCTCGGCAGCTGTTGCCAAGGTTAGTGGAATTACAGAGGTTGCCTCGTTCCATCTGACCAATCAGTGTATACGCACGAGAATGACGTCAGCAAGCGGACCGTTCAAATGAAGTACAAAGTAGATAGAAAAACAGACGTTAAAAAAGAAAATTTTTGATTTTATTCCAAAATTTAGAATAATACCCACTGTATAAACAAACAAAAAATTAAATATAGCTCAAGAACATCGTTAACTATTAAAAAAATTACATATTTTTCTGCCTTTTGTTTCAGACGGCTTTTTTGCACTGCTTTCTTTTATTTTCCAGTTATTTAATACGGAGTACGGACGGATATACTTTGTCCGCAAAATTATTTAAATATACTTATAATTATTGACCGCAAATAGTAGCAATATTCTGTTTTGTTTTCTTTGACTTTTATCAAAAGCTGCCATTAAAGTGTGTAAACAACAGCCGTTGCCTCGCAACTACTTGAGAGGCTCGCCGAATGACGTCATCTCCCCACTACTATTCAACGAAATGTAGCAACCTCTACTCTACTAACCTTGGTTGGCACCAAACCCAATGATGAGACGCGCATTTCTTTCATTTTTCTTTTGTTTAGAAACTGTTTTGTTTTTTCTTTTCTTTTAGTCTTTGACTCTTGACATATTTATTATTTACATTAAAATGTTTATTTTTTAATGTCATCGAATGTAAAGGTTATGGAGATTCAAGATCACCGCTTCTGAGAAAGCAGTCGTTCATTATGAACGACTCGCTCAGGAGCGACACACCACTACAGTTCTCGAATGAAAACCTTGAAAGTATTCTGAAACACAATCGACTGTTCTCAATTCTTAAATAGAAATAACAAATTCAATTACCTGTTAAACCAGTCGTCTGTGTACCTAGGATAAGGGAATGGATCATTGCTGCTGAAGTCATAGCTAGCTTTGGCATTCTGAAACAAAAGGAAATTCTTCATTGCAAAAAAAAACGTGTTAATTCACTGAAAAAATTGGTAAATTTTTTTTAGTTAAACGGTTTCAATCGATGATGTACTAAACATTTAAAAATAATTATTAGTCACCATAGCGGGCTTTGATTAAACTAAAATAAAATCGTAGGGGGCATTCATAGTTACATTATGGTCGAAGAAAACAGTTGAAAGCTAAATAAGATGTGCACCTTTACGCCCGGTTGAAGTAAAACATGTAAACAATACATATATCGTTATCATAAAGAGATACCGAAAAGATTCATTTCAGCCATTTCCGGCTCTTAGACTGAAAATACTATACTGCAATATATTTAGCTTAGACGATATTGTATGTGACGGCAACTCACGGAGCTGCCCCTTCACGAAATTCGCTAAATGTGCTCTAAGAAGTTTTACTACAAGACAAAAATGGTCTTAATCCATTCTAAAACTTATCCTTCATCACTCTAAATATTTTCATTCTAATATATTTTCAATGTGCAAATACGCAAAGTTTGCAGTTCTTTATAAGTATAGATACAGAAAAATAAACAAGTAAAAAATGATGAAAAAAGAAAATTTGTTCCGGGAATCTTTAAAACTGTACAATCACAGACAAATTACGATTTTATTTATTTGTATTAATTCAATTAACTTCTGTAGACATTCATTGAAAAAACAGTCTCGCAGTATGAGGATTTTGTAACAAGGGAATACTATCTATGCTAATATATAAAGTTGAAGAGTTTGTTTGTTTGGTTGAACGCGCTAATCTCAGAAACTACTGGTTCGAACTGAAAACTTTTTTTTGTTGAATAGTCCATTTATCGAGGAAAGCTATAGGCTATATAATATTATGCTACGACCAATTGGAGCGGAATATCAATGAAAAATGTTGCAAGGTGTATCTCAAAATTAGTCCGTCCGACAAATATTATCAGGTAAAATGCCTTAACTAATTATTGCAATATTAGCGCGGCAAGTTTACAAGTCCGAATAGCTCAGTCGACAGAGCGTAAAACTCTTAATGCCAGGTCTAGGGTTCAAGCCCCGCGTCGGCGAACATATTTTTTTTTAAATTATTTTCTACATTATTTAATTTTAATTAGTCGTAATAAAATTTACAAAAATTGAAATGTAAGCCTTAGAAGCTTACATTTCTTATTTTGAAAATTTTATTACGACTAATTAAAATTAAATAAATCTAAATAATAGCTCATTTGAAAACTGTTACAACTATAGGCACCTATATAAAAATAATTTTCCTACAGTGTATTCAATTAAATATTTATTATATTAAAAGAAATTTATTATTTAAAAAAAGTATAAGTACTGCTTTTTAACGACAATAACTTTTGAACGGTAACGCCGATCATTATGAAGTTTGGACAAAATATTCATCTCGGTAAACTAAGACGAACGTGCGTACTCATGTCCCTTCCTTCGTTCTTTTGCACCCAGGTGAAACCGCGGGCGGGACCGCTAGTATTGTATAAGCCGCGCGAAAACGTCACATTTGTTCGTAACGGCAAAGAGCCAAGTTGCTCTTTCGTGAAATACACAAAACGCGCATAAAGAAGTTTTACCTCAAATAATTTATATAGCTATCTATACTATATGATATAAGTTTGTAAGTTTTGATGTAGGGAGGGGCTAATCTTTAAAACTACTCATCGGATTTCAATTTTTTTAGAATGGACTATCAGGATGGACGTGGGCTATATATATTATCGCGTTAAAATAAAAGCGCTTTTTGTAGAGAGCAATTTTGCAACGTATGTCGACGAAAAAACGGTGGCAGTCTACAAATTCGGGCGAAGCCAGACCGGGCGGCTGGGTATTATTAATAATTGCTTTGCTGCCTGCGAGCTTTATTGTAATTTAATAGTGGCCCGGGGACTAACTCTCCCACTGGACAGACCTGATAATATAGAAGCATAGGGATTTGGGATCAGTTTTCAAAAAAAAAACATTTTTCATGTGAAACATGTCGATAAGGTCGCAAGTCAAGCGTTTGTCAGCTTTTTGTACGGTGGGTGTTGTCAGGCGGTTATTTGAACCTTTCAACGATGAATATTTATGCGAGGGTATTGTCGACCTGGAAACGTTCTCGTTCCCATAGCTGAGGATAAAAAGAAGATATTCCTTTACATTAGGGCTCAATTATTTACACGCAATTTGCATTTAGAGTTGGAATTTTAAACAGGCACGTTCAAAAATCTCTACAAGGTACAATTTCGTCGATATTTAATTCATGGAGGTTGAATAACCGCAATGGCGTGTTACGCGGCTATGCCTTCAATTGTTTAATGAATTTAAATTCATACAGTAGACTCTCGTTAGTGTCATATTAGTCTAAGATCCGGTATTAGAAATATATACCCTCACCTGTTATTTGATGATGACAAAGATTATATGTTAGATAATATATACACAGGGTTGCCTAGCTAAATCGCGTACCGATGCTGTTAAATCAAATAAATTCTAATTAACTTTTTTGGATCGACTTTCCCGACTTGTTAATCATAAAAATCGGGCCTAAGATGAGAAAATATGACACAAGGAATTGAAAAAGTATAGGTTGCCTACTTTCCCCGCAGCCCACGAACGCCACTGGAAGTTCTGGAAGTATCGAGAGATATTATGTAACATAATCTTTAATTATTCTAATACCGGATCTCGTACTATACCTATACTAAAGAATTTCGCGAACGTATTTTTGTAAATATTTAATGTTACACAAGACATTCAAAAATTAAAGAAGAAGCATGAGATGTGTTGTGAAGTACCTAATTTTATTATCAGATCAAGTGTAAATCTTGATATCAAATTATTAAATATAAAATACATCGTTAATTTCATGCGGTTTGTTTTTAAAATTTGACCTTTGCAAAAACGTAACTTAGCTTGCATCGATAATTCTGCTACATTTTACGATGCGACCAGTACTCTATATTTTTTTCCCTTCAATATAATTACGTTTTGAAGGATTCACATCACACCAACGACAAATTTCTTCCTCAGAAATATACATTTTTAATAAAATTTCGCATAGGTCGCCCGTATTGAACATTTTGAAATAGGCTCCGCTTCCAGGTAAAATCCAAATAGGGCTGATTTCAAACAACGGTGGACGTCCGCAATCCATTATATTCAGATCAGTGGTCCGTGCTCGTATATTAAAACTTTGTTTGCATACAAAATATGGAACATGTAGCTACTTTTTTAATGGAATTTTTTTGGTTAAAGAGAAAAATGTAAACAATTTTTCATTTATATACCATCACACGTCTTTTGTACATAGTTTTCTTTTGTACGTGCCGTTATTATAAAATGCTTACACAGTCGCAAATTTAATATAGAAAAAACTACTATTTGATTAATATTTATTATATTATTAAAAGAAGTTCATAAGCTGAACTTTTTTCATATTATTTGTATGATACATATAGTGACAGTGAACGATTGAGGTTTAGTGCCGGTGTACAGATGTCGCTATTTTTCATATGTAAATTAGCTCGGAAGCAAACAAACGGGTTTTTTGAGAAAATACCGTAATTTTGTACAAAATTTTAATAAAAGCTATCCTATAGCCCAAGTTGCACCAAGCAAGACATATATTTACAAAATTTCATTAAAATCTGTTCAGTGTTTTCGGAGATTAGCGCGGCCAAAATTGGGACACGGGAATTTTATATACAGTATGTAAACACGTAAGGTGCACATAGGGAAATTAACATTGGGAAAAAATGACTGGATGAGAGTGAGCCTTGAAATCTTGTTTTTCAATTTGACAGATAATATTCTTTTGCAAAATGAATGAGTATACTACCGAAGAAAATATTCAAATGATTACAACATAATCGGACTTTTTTTTAAATTGGACATTAAATTCCCGAAAATACTTAAATATGGTGCGAGATCAAATATCTCCGCCTATTCGTGTTGAACCTAAATACATTGGGTCACTGATTTACCAACGCGCATACGTCATACCAGTCAGACAATTTTTGAATGAAATGTTTCCAAACAGATGGAGTTGTTTTCTTGTTTTATTTTTGTACAAAAAAATTAAAATAATGATTTATAAGAGCTTTTTGTTATTAAAAAAGTCAAGTAAAATAAAAATAAATCAAAATAAAATAGAAATCGTCAAGATTACCACGATAATTCAATAGAAATAACAATTAATGCCGTCATGGCTAATCCATGGCTCTGATCCAAGTATTTTTTCCCAATGCTAATTTTCCTATGTGCACCTTACGTGTTTACATACTGTATATAGATATCTAGTTATAATAATAGACCCAGAGCGAGTGACTAACATATAATAATTATAAATTCGAGAAAATCATCCTTCGCGGACGAAGCCAGGCATGGACATCCATTTCATAATATGTCATTTTCAGTAAAGACTCCCATTCAGAAATTCATTGAGATCCTTTACTGTATTGTTTTTATATCTCTTTGCAACGGATTCTATACGGGCGCGACTATCGACAATTTTATAGCCGCGAAATAATTTTTGTGAACGCAACCAGCTTCGCACGGTAATTTACACAGTTAAGCAGGTGTACACAATTTTTTTTTATTAATTTTTTAGGGTCTTCTTAAATAATCAAAAACAAAAAAATCGCCGTTTGTAAAGGGTTATGTGGTTACTTAAAAAACAGGCGCGGCTGGCTGAAGGGACATTTTCCCAACATTGAGTACCACTGCTTTAAAACAAGACTTCGTAGAGAAGGACGACTATTGCGTTATAGTAAAAAAAGCGTGGGGCGCTTTGTTCCACATTTTCGTACATCAAGCGCCCCACGCTTTTTTCACAATAATACTAGACATTTTATTCATTATTGTTTTAAGTTTATTTAAAAAAAAATATTTTTTACTTTTTAGTTCGATATAAAGCGTGTTTTTTATTTTTTTTTTAAACCATATTTATTTTCCACTTTTTAGTTCGATTTATTGTCAAAAAATTGCCGGAAAAATAACAATTTTTTTTTCGGCGTGGACGGGATTAGAACCCACGACCCGTGATTCCAAGATTTGACGTTAACGAAGACCCGTGCCTCAGACCGCACGGCTAACCACTGTAGCTACCGTGCTGGCATATTATACTACAGTAATAAACCACTTGCTGTAGTCCAAACGAAGGTTACAAACAAACATGCATACATACACACATGCATGCATGCATGCATGCACACATACATACATACATACATACATACATACATACATACATACATACATACATACATACATACATACTAGGGATGTTACGGAGCTTCGACTCCGACTCCGATATGTCGGAACTTCCGATTGATCTTACACCTCCGGTTCCGACTTCGGTTCCGATTCGATTGATCATACACCTCCGGTTCCGATTTCGGTTCCGATACTTTTAAATCGGAGACTTTAATCAGAGGTTGAAGCTTGCGGCTGCGGTCAACGTGTATGAAGTTATGAACAGGTTTATTCATGTGCTGTTCCCACATGCACATTGCACGCGTTCTGTCATCGATTAATAATAATAATAATTAATAATCTTCTGCCACCATCTCCGACTCCGGTTCCGAATCCGATTCCGGTTCCAACTCCGATTCCGGTTCCGACTCCGAAAAACCAAATTTAAAAACTCCGACTCCGACTTCGGTTCCGATAAAACCACCTCCGTAACATCCCTAATACATACATACATACATACATCATACAAACTTACAAGTGAAGTTATTATAAAGCGTGTAAATATGTTTCCCTTAGTACCTACAACAGCCATTTTGAATAATACTAAAAATAAACAGTAAAGTCTTATGAAAACAGTAACCCAGAAAAGTCATTCGTATTGATCCTAAATTACTTTCTGTAAATCCTTTAAATACTTCCTACAGTCGTATATAAGTAGGATTTCCGCCGATGGAGTTTGATAAAGAAGGCAGAAAATTTGAAGAAGAAAGATTCTACCAGATAACGATGTAAATGACAGAGAACAACAGTTGACTATATGAATGCGTTATAAGAGAGAGATAGAAGACGAGAGGGCATTGAAATAAATTGTGACCACAAAGTCAAATCACGTACGTCAAAACTTTTTGGTATTTTATTACATCAGATCTATTACCTCACATAAAATTCAGTACCTGGGTGACCGAGCTTTGCTCGGAAAGTTAAATAAAATACTGATATGCTGATATCGCCAAAACTTTGAGAACCGTAGGTTCTCTGTCGCTTCCCTTTGTGGAGCCTACGTCTCCACCTTTGTTACAGTCTTACCTCGCGGGGCTGCGCCCCGCTCGGTTGTAAACAACACTAGTCGAGCCTTCGGCTCTCCATATAAGAACCGTAGGTTCTCTGGGGAAGCTTCGCTTCCTTTTGTGGAGCAATAAGATAATATTGCTGAAACAGTTTGACTCTTTTGTGGAGAGGATTGTCGGCCCTTATGGCAATCCGGTACTTGTAAAACTGATTCGCCGTCATCTTGATCTATGATATTGCATCCTTCGCTTCAAATTTAGGTTAAAAATTTATTTATTAAAATTACTCACCTATTGGGCTTTGACATGCTCACTCCTGACATCTGGTGGCTAACATAAAAAATAAAATGTGACTGCATTTAGTCGATCTATCATCTGTGAACAGTACTCCATTCGTACTTTTAAATTCTTATAAAATGAAATAAATAAAAAGCTTTGAAAATAACTGAATTTAAAAAATCAATGAACGTTTGCTTAAAAAGATGCTTTTATGTTATTAAGTAAGTATACAAGTGTAACGTTACTATTATACTATATAGCCTCATATAGTTTTAATATAATAATTTATTGTCTATAATTAATTTTTTTATCTACAGATATAGCTAAAAAAACAGGATTTGAAAGAAAATGCTATACCTTCAGTCAATTTGTCTGGGAAAAAAACACAGCTACTGATCAGAACCATAGGATTCAATTATTGTATGAATTAGGCAATAAAGAAAATGATGATAAGTAGTCTTATTGTTGAAAACTAAGATAATAATGAAGTTTATGATGATGATCATAACGACAATCAAAGTAATTATTTCACTAAAAAATTAGTTTTAGTTACAATTTATTATAATTTTCATTGATGTTTGATGTACTGAATCTTTATTTTCCAAATTAAATTTTTTGTTCTTCTTTTCTCTTGTTCCTCTGTATCCTACGGTTCTCATCAGTAGCTGTGTTTTTTTTCCCAGGTAAATTGACTGAAGGTACTTATAGCATTTATTTTCTTTCAAATGCTGTTTTTTAGCAGTATCTGTAGATAAAAATATTAATAATAAACAAACTGTACATTATAACTATGAGGTTATAATATAATAGTAACGTTACAGTTGTATAGTACTTACTTGAAAACATCAAATCATCTTTTAAAATGTGCAGAGCAAACTTTCATTGATTTTTTAACTGCAGTTATTTTCAAAACTTTTCATTTATTTCATTTTTTAAGAATTTAAAAGTACGAATGGAGTACTGTTCACAGATGATAAATCGACTAAATGCATTCACATTTTATTTTTTATGTTAGCCACCAGATGTCAGGAGTGAGCATGTCAAAGCCCAATAATAATAATTGTTTATAACTTTCTTTCAAATACGTATTTATTTTAATTAAGTCTCACTTGGATAGTAATTAAAGATTAACTGTCATAATATTTTGAAAACAATTGTTTCATTGTATAAAATTCCAAAACCTACTTACAATATTTAAGTATTTTCATACGTCAAAAAATTGATTTTTATAATGACAAAATTTGTAAGAAAACGATTTTTTCGAGAGATGAGACCTAGCTAAAACGATTTTTTGCCCCCCAAAATCCCTTTTCAGTAAATTTCATCCAAATCGTTAGGGCCGTTTTCGAGAAAATATTTAGGGACATAGGTACATAGATACATAGGTACATAGGTAGATACAAGATTAGCTCGTTTAATAATATAGGGATACCAAATTTCAAAACAGCTTTTCAACCTTTCAGTGAGTGCCAGTGTGCACGAAGCCTACTAGCGCCGCTAGTGGGTAATAGAGAATCATTGAACTCACTTTTTATGGAAATCGCGACATGTTTTTATGGTGATAAGTCAAAAACTTTAGTTGGCCATGATGTGTCAAAAAAAAAGTAACAAGGAAAACGTTTTTATCTATACTAATATATAAAGCTGAAGAGTTTGTTTGTTGGAACGCGCTAATCTCAGGAACTACTGGTTCAAATTGAAAAATGTTTTTTTTTGTTGGATAGCCCATTTATCGAGGAAGGCTATAGGCCATGACGTGTCAAGAAAATGTAACAAGGAAAACTTTTTTATCTAAACTAATATATAAAGCTGAAAAGTTTGTTTGTTTGTTTGAACGCACTAATCTCAGGAACTACTGGTTCAAATTGAAAAAAAAAATTTTGTTCGATAGCCCATTTAACGAGGAAGGCTATAGGCCATATAATATCACACTACGACCATCAGGAGCGGAGCATTAATGAAAAATGTTGCAAAATGTATCTCAAAAATAAGCTTCTATTCAGGTGAAATGCACTAACTAAGTATACTCATATTAGCGCTGTGAGTAAACAACCCCATCTAGCGCAATCGGTATAGCATGCGACTGTCAATATCAGGGTTGAACGGTAGCTCCGATCATCATGAAATTTGGACACAACATTCATCTCGGTAAACTAAGATGAATGTGCGTACTCATGTCTCTCCCTTCCCCATTCGTTCTTTTGCAGCCGGGTGAAACCGGGCGGGACCGCTAGTATATCATAAAATTTGGATTGTAAACCATTATAAATAGCATAACATAAAATGTACAAGAGAATTATTTATTTTTCAATTATGACGTATAATATATAAATGATTAATTTGTTTACACTGACAGCGTAACGTCAAATTATGGCGCCAACGATCTTTATTTTACCTAAATCGTCATAAGTGCAACAGCAGCCCGGTACACAACACGCATTTCCAAATCGCCTAGTTTTGCCCATGATTTATTTGTAATTAAAAACTTTATAAAATTATACTACTTTCACTTTTAATAAACAATCAATAAATAAAACAATTCAATAGATTAACGTTTCGATCCGGATTTTAATCTTCTTCAGAAATGTTTTCAATATTTCGATATTATACAAAAAAACCAAGCAAATTTTACTATGAGCTAATTATTAATTAATTTTTATATTTTTTAGATCCGGACCGAAACGTTAATGTATTAATTTTATATATTTTTTGTTAATATATTTGTCTGAAAAATTGGTCGATAATTTTATTTATTGAAGATTTCTATAATCAGACGTTAATCAAATATTTTAACAAACATTGTTCACTGACATGCGGAAAATTTGAGTTTAAAGGTTCCCCGAGTGCTCACCACAAACGCTCGCATCGATAAATTTGTAACTCAGCTTCCTTACACATAGCCCATATTACAGTTCGAAAATTGTAGGCAATTACTAATATCTAAAGTTTCACAGTTTTCATCCACGAAAAATTCTATTCTCTACATTATTTTATCGCTCCATTAAACTAGTCACTACAATTTCCGAACTGAACCATTTTGCCTTGCGGCAATTTATTCACCAAAGAAACAATTTGTACGGAAAAAAGGCAAAGAAAAAAGAAGATATCGGCATTACTTACATAATTATATTTAAGGTCAGGGTGCATGTAGTCAACACCTGTAACAAAAAAATAAAAGTTAGAAATTCGAATAATTATGAAATTTTTAGAGAGAGAGAGAGAGAGATTGTGAATTATAGACGCTCAACAGCTGAGGTCATCAGCGTCACGAAATTTTTAGAAAGGTCAAGATATAATGGCCGCTGCACACGAGGCCGGTTTTGCCGCTAGAATCACTGCTGGGACTTGTGATGAATTATTTTCCGAGCAGGATCGATCTAAAAATTCTATTTTTATTTCTTATGGAGAAATATTGGAAATTAAATTTTCTGAAAGTGCTTCTACAATCGAGCATTAGATATACAGAAGTGATATATATTAAAATTAATTATTTTCACTATCTATAGGTATATATAAAATTGTCGTGTCATAATTTGGGCCGCGCTAATCTCCGAAACCACCGAATCGATTGTAATGAAATTTTGAAAACGTGTCTTGCTTGATGCAACTTACGCTATATAGGATAGTTTTTATTAAATATTTTGTACAAAATTACGGTGTTTTCTCAAAAAAAAACTGTTTTAGTAACATGTAACGACATCTGATAGAATTTACTCAAAACTGGGTCGCAAATGAAATACATTTTGCAGAATTATATCTATCGCACCCGGGTTGGAACTGACCGCTAGTACCTATATATATAATATAAGGGCATCTCTACTCAACAAAAAATTATTCACGACTAAAAAAGTTCGTTAAATTTCTCTCTTTTAAACCGTCCGTTAATTTTTTCTCTATACAATTCTCTAAATTAAATGAGTCAATGAGAAATATTTGTTTTGTTGCTGCGAAGTCATCAGAGATTTGAGAAAAACTCGTTATAAGAAAAATTTTACTCGTTACACGTGAAAGGAAAGAGGCTTTTTTAGTTATAGTCAAAATCTCGTTTTATCCGGATCTCGTTATAGCGGCATCTACTTATTGATCTATTTCAACACGTCAGGTTATTGAATAAAATAATGACATCAATCTTAATTGTGGTAACACAAAAAAAAAATGTTTTACCGTCATCCATAATGGCCGTGGTAACATTCTTTCCGGTGACTCCTTGGGCCCACGCAGCTTCGACATTCAAGTCTAGTTTCGGCTTTCCTCCGTTCTGTCCGGTGTTTTTCAGATACCACTGGAACGGAAAATAGGGATCCGTCGGGTCTTGGTGAGGTCTGATTGTATGACCCGGCACCAGGTTTTCTACCCGAAGAGGTTTGTAACCGCGCTTCACGCGTTTGAAACCTGTTTGCTGTATTGCTGTGTGTATCTGAAAATAAAATTATTTATCAAAACCACGCGATAAATTCATATAGAACGGAATTTATTATAAGCTCTTAGCATCGCATTCAACCGCTGCTTCCAAGGAGTTACAAATAAATTAGTTACCTACTATATGACAATAATTGTCAGTGATAGCAGAGAATAGACACTGTATAGAAGTTCAATCCTGTTATATTTGGCGATCATTTCAAATTCCCACCCCAATTGTCAAGACGGCGATGCGGAGCACTCAAGCTTCGGAACCGCAACGCCAGGTGGCGATAATTAATAATCTCAGCTTCACACCTTAATCATTGCATTTTTCATAATTTTTTATTAAAAATATCGACAGAAATTGTTGAATTTCTTATATTTATTTCTAGATAAACGGTCAAATTTACGTCTGAAGATGAGAGATGGAAATATACGTCCCCCATGTTTGTACACTGACACTAAACCTTGATCGTTCTGTCATCTAACGGAAACAAGACAAACTAAAATTTCTGGCTACACTGTTCCATTAGAAATAAACTTCTATACAGTCTCTCTTCTCTAGGTGGCATTTCACATGGCTATTTGTGTTCGCTATTGGGTGTTTGTTGTATTTGGCAAAATATATGACGTTCAAGACAGGCATGCAAATAGAGGCAAATACGACCATCCACATACGCAGTCAAATAGCAAACACACAAACATTTGGCAGCAGAACGCAAGGTTCAAAATTCCAGGAATTTTAGCACTGTTTCATTGTCCCAATTCATTTTCAATAGTAATTGTTCCAGTTCTCGCTCACAGCACAGACACAAAAATACTGCACGTCCATACAGGTTCACGGCGCGTGCGCTTCTAAATATAGCCATTGTGTGGACGGTTTATTTGCCTATTTGACTCCTTTGATGTGCCTCGAAAAACCGACAAGCGCACGGTAACGCGTATTTGGTAGTGGCCTTATTTGTCAAATAGGCAAATAAGGCCAACACTTTGTCAAATAGACCCTCCACACTTGGTAATTGTTTGCCAAATATGCCAAATACACAAACACAAATAGCCATGTGAAGTGCCGGCAACTGGTGATAGTCATAAATAATTATGTAACTTGGTTGAACGAATCAAGTGAATAGGATTCCGTAATTAGACAAATTTTTAAAAAGAAGTCTTCAGTTATGTAATATACATAATTATCAAAAGTATTAATGTATTTCACAAAATACTTTTTTAATGAAAAGAATCTCAAAACACAAAGAAGTTTTTAAATAATTTTTACACAATGAACACTCGAACTTCGTAGGTACATTTTTTCCTCGCGAATAAAAAGTTTGCAACGATTCAAACTTAACTATCAACAATAAAAAAAATCTTCAATCTAATCTCAAGCCGCCGCGACTATTTTAAAAAGTATATAAAATGTCGCGCAGCATTTTACCTCAACGACATTTTCTACTACGCTAAATGAAATTAAACACCTCTGCTTCGCAACCATTTTGTAAAATACGAAAGAAAACTCAAGATAACAAATGAAAAACTTTATTCTTCTTTTTATCATTTTGTTCCAGTTTGGCGACAATATTATTTGTTAAGAGTTACACTTTTTTATAAAACAGGATTTTTCTTACAAATTCATTCAGATATAATCACTTTTCATACGCGCATTTCAATTGTTAACAGTTTTTACTTCAAAATGGCGTCGAATCCAATTTTTCGTGTAGGCGTACAGATAATTGTTCTGTTTAATCTCGAGATTTTGTTTTGTAGATAGCTTTTATAATCATTTTTTTTACTTCAAAATACATTCACGCATCGATAATCCTAATTAATCTAATATACAGAATGATTCTTAAGTTAATTCTTTTTTTTAACAGCGTACGTAGAAATCAAATAGATGAACAAATATTTCAAGTAACTTTTTTAGCAAAACTCAAAAATGAAAGAGAAACGGTCTTTATTAAATATCAATTTTTGGCGGTATCTTATATGTCACAATGGAAATATTATGTTATGTCATTATTAAGTATTCACAGAAATTGTTCGAAGTTTTCTTCGTGTGTGTTAACCGGGCTTTTGAATTAATTAAATAATATTTATTTAATAATACTTTGAAAAGTGATTCTCTCTTATTTTTGAGTTTTGACGAAAAAGTTATCTAAAATATTTGTTCGTCTATTATTCACAGCACAATATCAGAAAGGTTACTTCATTTGTTTTAATTTTGTAACAATAATTTTAAATTTAAAAGAAACTAACAATTTTAAAAAATCTATCATTAACCAGATGACAGATCCTTTAACAACAATATAAAAAATAACAATAACAATTAACAAGTTGAGTGACACCATGTTCACAATCCATCAACAACAGTGTACTGATAACATGTGACAACATTTGAAAACTCTGAAGATGATACAAAATGTATCGAAACGTCAGCATTAAATGCAAGTTTAAAAAATTTCAGTATTGCTTCATTTTCGACTCTTATGCCACGGAATTGACGGAATTTCTTCCAAATACCTATCGTTTTTTATTAACCTTTTATGAAGTGTGTAGAGTTGTAAGACATCAAAGTTAGTGGACGTTGTGTATGCAATTGGGTTAGGATAAAACATTATTATTTAGTGAAGCTTTTTTTGAGACGTCTACACTAACGCCATCGGTCGGATTTTTGGGTGAACCTCAAAATATTCAACAAGAACAGCAAGGAGTATAGTGCAGTGTATATTTATTCTTTAACTAACTTTTCTACGTGATATTGTGCTTGGTGAATTGAAAATAAATTTTATTCTAATGAAAAAATTTGTTCCAAGATTAGTAATTTCTATTTTTAATAGTGTTCGGAGAATATTGGCGTTAATGTAATGTATTTGAAACACATTAATAAATTTTATCTTTCTGCACTCCTCCATATGAAGTTTAACTCCTCGCACAACGTATTTAATAAGGGGTGTACAGTTTTTTCTTCACGTATTAATATATAGATATCATTGGCGAATAAATTAAAATTGATCAACTAAAAACTTTTGTTAACCGTAACTAATGACAGTGATACATTTGACTACGACGTTATGTTTGCAATTTTCAACTAAAAATTAAAAGAAAACAACATAAGTATATAAAGCTAGTTTATTCCTTCAGTCATTATCATGTGATATTTTCATCATCTTCTTCTAATTAAGAAACTGTCCGTAATGAAAATTCCAGATGTCTAAAAAGATCTCTTTCTGTATAATATAGCACAATCCTTATTACCATATAAATTATATTTTATACAACGCGAATGTTAATAATTTCTTCTATACTTCAGAAGTCTAAAAATATACTGACATACAAAGAATAAATAAATACTTCTCAACATAGTCTTGGAAAATTTTATGTAAGGGGATATTTTCAACACAATTGTGTATACATAATTAAATTTTTGTTGCGTTTATTTTTTATATTTTACATAATATACAATCGTACTTTTCATAACAGATGAAGCCGATTGATTTTATTTTTAAATACCCAAAAATACAATAAACTTCTCTTGAATCTTAGTTGGCGGCTTAAAGACAAAACTGCTCATTCGAATTTTTACTAGAATATATTTAATAGTCGTCGAATTATCAAATTCATTTAAAAGAGACTGCATTGTCATCTAAACACAACATGAAATTATCTACAGTCTTTGAAATAGATTGTTTATTTATTTATTTTGTGTATGTTTATATATTTATTGAGCACATCTTTCGATATAAAAAAGTATCCGTCAAAAATAGTGCAATAAATAAAATATCTAATATTTTTCTATAATTTAAAAACATGATTAAACTCAGCTAGGGGCGTATTTTCTTTCTTACTGTCAATAAATCTCTCACAGTGGGGTAAAATTGTATATATAAAAAATCGTGTATACAAAAATGTTTTGCAGATAAATCTGTAGATTGTCGATTATAGACGCTCAACAGCTGAGGTCATCAGCGTCTATGTGTGTATTAAAGAATCTGCCAGCCAACACAGTACACAAACCCAGTGGTACGAGCTCGGATTCCTGGGAGAGTGCTGATTCCTATATACCTGACATTGGAATGCTGACTACATTAAATGTTTTCCCCTGAAGGCATAAAAATCTGTTTAATAACATCGACTTTAATAAGAACATGCTCAGTAAACAAGGTCAGTACATTTCAGAGGTTGCCTTGTTCCGTTGTGTAGTAGTGAGGTCTTGACGTCATGTAGTGGATTTGTCAATTGATTACGTGGCAACGGCTGTTTATAAACTTTATGGCAGTATTTAACAGTATGTCAAGGACGTAAAAGACAGTGATATTTTGAATAAATTGATTTTTTAAGGTAAGGTATTTACGTAGTTCTAGTAAATATAAATGACATTTTTTGGTATTGTCATTATGGATTGATGAAAATAGAAACTATCTGCCAGTTAACGTCATTCCCAAACTTACGCTGATTGGTCAGATAGAACGAGACAACCGCTGTAAACTATGGAGGGGGTATGGAAACGCTATACAGGGTGACCGGTAATTGCTCGTATTCCTCTTCGGGAGAACAACTATGACTAATTTAGAATCATTTAGCCTCTAAACTTGCGTCATATTTTTATGATAATGACACTTCTGTGATGATTTTTTTTTATTTATTGTAATTTTAAACACACAACAGAAAATCTAATAGTAAATAACGTGGTTTTAAGCTTTGAAAAGGTTGGCCAATTAGTAAGCTATCAGATCATGGAAAAATTCAGGTAAAAAAGTGAGAATATTTTTTTTTTATTTTCAATTCCCAAAATTCGAATGTTTGTAAAAAGACAACCGAAGTAGATTTTCTCGTAAATTACGTATTTCCGACCCCCAAGTGATAGAGGTGAAATCATTCCAAATATGTCATAGTTTCTTCTCCCGAGAAGAATAAGAGCAATTACCGGTATCTACTTATACAAATTATTATCATATGTTAAAACAAATATAAAAAAACTACGAAACAGTGTCACAAAAACATTCTTATATCACCCGCCAGAGCAAGTTACTTTATAAACCGAATTTTTCAAAAACGTTTTGCTGTAAGTCCCCATCAATTGCAGGTGTTGATATATATTATATACTATAATACATTGCAGGAAAGACTTAAAAATATAACAGAAATAAAATCATTTAAAAAAGAATTAAAAAAACATGCTTGTTAAAAAACCGGTGTATAAATTGCAAGGATATATTTTTAGTGAGTTTTAATTATTTATAGTTATTTTAGCACTTTATATTTTATTCATTGAATATGACGTTTTGTATCTATATTGTATATATAGCTTCACAAATAAATTGTCTATCTATCTATCTATCTATCTATCTATACACGCTCGGATATTTTAAAACGCATGTATTCAGAGTTTTTAAATTAAAAGCACACAGATTTAATAAATGTAGCTTTTGCACATTCAAACACTCCAAATAGATTAGCAGAGTTTTCGTGTCTTTGCGTTTTTTTAAATGGAATTGAAACTATCTTCAGCAGAGTATGATAGAGGAAAAAATATTGCTTACACATGTTTAATACTCGCAAAAAATTCGAGTTACTGGATGAATAGATTTTTATGTAAAAATATATTCTAAGTTATTCATTGCGATGCGAAAGAAATAAGCTGTCAAGTTAACGGTTTGTTCAAATGAGAACATCATCAGCCGTCGGGACGTCAAAAACAGGCGCATGTTCATTTATTCATAAATATTATCTATGGTTGCGTTTTATCAGATGCTGTCAGCTAGAACATTTTCTTACGGAGTTCTCTTTTACGTCATTTTACACCGTCATCTGTTCTACAGCCACTCAAACTTCTCAATTTTAAATAAGATTTTAAAATATTATTCTTTCATAACAATACCTAGTTTTAACTGCTTCATTTGATTTTGACGGAATGTGAGAACTAGCGTTGCCAGACGTCCCGATTTTGGCGGGACGTCCCGATTTTTAAATCAAAATTAAATGTCCCGCGCGGGACAGGCTCAGTCCCGCTTTTCGGGGATAACTCGGGGATAACTTTAAAAGAAGTTAAATATTCACAGAAATATCATTAATATATAATTCTTATAAATAATTATTATTCTCTTATTATAAGTTGCAATTTGTATAACACTCACTCCACGGACTATTGTTTGAAACGCCATATTTTTCTAATGAATAAAACTTCTTTGATTTTGAATTCTGAAGACGAATAAGACTCAAGTATTTAACGATAGGGTAAATCTGAAAATATTATATTCTTATTAAAATACATTTTCTATGACTATTTTTGCTATCTATTGTCACGTAAACGTAATTTAATTCAAATAAAAAGATAAATAGGTAGGTGTTCGAAAACTTCTGATTATATACGTTTTTTTACTATGTCCCGCTTTCGACGAAAGAATCCCTCTGTTTTCACTCAAAGAGTTCCAAAATCCCGACTTGGCAAAAAAAAAACTGGCAACGCTGGTGAGAACCATATCTATGTTAACCTATACTCTACAGTGGCGGCGCGTGAACATTTTAAATGGGTGTTCTGCAAGGTCAACCGGAGGTATTTCCCAACAAGGACATGGAATGAAGGTGGTAATTCAATTACGAATCACATTCATGATTATGATTCAATTAATAACTTTTTTCAAAACACGATTGCCAAACTACAATTTACACTGTAACACTAGTCACTACTGCCATGAGCCGTGTATCATGTATGTATGACATTCATACCGCGTTAAAGTCGTCAAAGGAGTTGACTGAATGAGATAGATTCAGTGAACACTTCGAGCATACGACAGTGGTAGACGCTTATTTGTACTAATGCGCTGACGGCAAATGCAACTCAAAGCAGATCTAAAAAATAACACGCTATAACTTGTGGATCAAGAGTTGCACAGTGCACACCGGAATTATCGATGATGACGTTTCGTGTGCTGCTTCGGAGCGAAGAACAGCGCCTGAAGGCAAGAAAGTCTGCCACACAGAATACACACGAGTGAAAATAGGAATATTTCTATTTTTATACGACAAGCTATAGACGCGAAAATATTGAAAATTATATAAAATAAATTTTAAAAAATTTTTAGGTCAATTTTTACATCTAAATTAAAATTAGAAATATTGGTGGTAAAGTTCCGAGAGATGGGGCTTTTTTGTAGGAAATTTACTGATCTTTCAGAATCTTCTTTGTGATTTCAGATATCTGCAAAAGTTTTTGAGATATTCTCAAAAAATCAAAGCTCTCTTTTTTCTTTTAGTGAAATGTTTCAACTTTTACAATTTTTTCGTCCCCCACTTCATTTTTTTCAAAAAGTTTCTAGATGTCATTCCGAATCGAATTACACCATGATCATAATTTTCGGTGAAGGGGACTTGAATGAAAAAGAGCATGTGAACTGGACAACGTGTGCAGCGGTCTTTAGCTTGCTCGACGAGTTTTATTGTATTTTGCTGTTTTAAGAAAACGAATCTGAATGTTGTCAACGTTGTCAACATTGTGTAAACAACAAGTTTTCATTAACTGTTCTTGACTTTATTACGCCAGTATCTTCGGAAACACGTTTAAAACTGTCAACAAGTTACTAATAGCAATCAAAACAAGTTACGCAGTACGTCCTCTCTGTGTGTATATATAAGTTAATGCGTGGGTGATGTAAATAATTAACCAACGCATATTATATTATCTCCACCAGAACACGTTGTAATTATATTTAAAGCTCGTCTCTACCAACTCTGATAACAAAGCTAAAACTGTTATCTATTTTCCATTCAAGAAAACATAACCGGATTCTGCGCGTTATCTATACTAATATATAAAGCTGAAGAGTTTGTTTGTTTGTTTGTTTGGTTGGTTGAACGCGATAATCTCAGAAACTACTGGTTCGAATTGAAAAAACATTTTTTTGTTGGATAGCCCATTTATCGAGGAAGGCTGTAGGCTATATAATATCACGCTACGACCAATTGGAGCGAAGCATCAATGAAAAATGTTGCAAGATGTATCTCAAAATTTGTCCATCCGACAAATATTATCAAGTGAAATGCGCTAACTAAATATTGCAATATTAGCGCCTGACATATACAAGCTCGGGTAGAGAGTCGGTAGAGCATGAGACTCTTAATGTCAGGGTCGTGGGTTCAAGCCCCACGTCGGCGGATATATTTTAATTTTTTGACGTGATAACGTCTTATAAATTGATGAATCACCAATCTTATAAATTGATAAAACACCGGCTGCATGCACGAAAAAGTGTAACGTTCCTAACGTTCGTAACGCGTAACGTTCCGCCTGACCCTGTGCGTGCTTTTTGCTAATTTCTCGCTCAATTTAAATCAGAACGGTTTGAAACCAGTCTTAAACGAAAGAGGAGAACATTTTACAAAGATTTCGTATAACAGAATTTGCCTAAACAGTTTTTTTATACAAATTTATATAGAAAAATAGCTGTATAAATGCAATGTTGTCTAATGCATGGCGCGACGCGGTCGGTCGTCTTTGTTTGCCGTACATGGAAATTAGAAAATAACGTATGTCTTGTCTTAACATGAAAACGGCTGCATTTCTAATGTTTAATTCAATTTTTTGACATTAGTATTTTGTGAAATGCAACGCCTTCTAAGTTAAGTATTGGAATAACTAATTATTATTAGAACATAATACTTTGACAGTTGCAAACGTCACTTTTGACATTTCTTATCATTCCGACACCAAGGATAAGCGGATTGAAACCAAATTTTGGGAGGTTTAGGTTATGTATTACGGAATACGTTATCACGTAAAACTATCGTCCGTAAACCGACTTTACAGACAACCAATTTTTTTTTTATTTTCTACATGCTTTTTTCTAAGGCTTAGATTTCAATTTTTCAAAAATTTTATTAATTAAGTATTTATTATATTTTATTAATTACAGTAAATTTTGATTGACAGAAACTTTTGAACGGTAACTTCGATCATCATGAAATTTGGACATAATATGTACCACGTCATGTAAAAATTAATCAAAGCATGCCGAACTAGTTTATTTCTGTCAGATCCATGAAACAAAAGAGCGGCTGATTTTTTTTATTTTCAAAATATTTCCGAAACTATAAATTTTAGAAAAACAATTTTTTAACGAAATTTTCTTGAAAAAATAAATAGAATAATAAGCCGTTATGAAAAGTATACCATTATATATAAAAAAACACCGTTATAGCATATATCTCTTCTGCGTATGCGTCGATTTTCCCCAAAAATAATAGGGCTCTTCATATTTGCATACCAAACATCCTCCCAAAATTTGGTTTCGATTCGCTCATCCGTTTGACCTGTACCGTGCTCACAGACTAACAGACTAAAAGACGCACAGAGTTTTCCAAAAATATGCTTTTTGAATTCGGGGTACCTCAAAACGGAAAGATATTGTAAAATTTTTGAAAAGTGGTTTTTAATCTAAACTAGTTCCATTCCCCACTTGTGGGTTGGAATGGTAAAATTTTAATTGAATATTCCTTACCAATGGGTCCACTTTGAGTCGACGTGTGTGTGGAAGACTTCGCTTTGACCTCGCTGGCGCTAAAGCGGGATGCAAGAAATGATATTCCTTGGCGGAACCCAACACCTGCAACAAAAAATTCTAATTAAAACGATATTTCAAATTTTTTACAACAAATACCTAATGGCATTATATTAAAATTTAATACTAAGATTAACTTTTATTAGCCAAATGTAAAAACACAGTGTTTATACGTCAGATACAGAAATTGCGTTAAATAGTCGTTTACAGCAGTGATTCTCAACCTTTTTTTGTCACGACACACTTTTAACGATTTCAAAATTTGCCAGCACAATTAATTTTTTTAAATACCTATTTCTGTTAAAATAATTTGTACATTTTCGTTTTAAATTATATTATTTAACAATTTTAACATATTCATATACCTATAAGTACCTACTTTTCTTTAAATAAAATCATCGATCAATTTTTCAGACAAACATATTAACAAAAAATATATAAATTCAATACATTAACGTTTCGGTCGGGATTTGGTTCTTCTTTACATTTGATCTAAAAAAATATAAAAAATATATTTGACTACTTTTCTTTAATTTAAACTTTACCTGTAATTAAAGAAAAATTTGGCGGCACACTTTAATAATTTCGCGCCACAGTGGTTGTGAATCGCTGGCTTACAACATAAAACTTTCCACCTGCAAACATTGTGTAATATTTTTAAATGAAACTTCTTTTAGTGCGTTTTGTAAAGTTCGCGAAGACAAACATTTAGACCCAACTAAATGATCTGGCATATTTATTTTTCATTTTATTTAATACTATATTTGAAACAAAGCACGTTAGCTCAAATACCTATCCAAAAATGTTTGACGGCTCTCGTACTATTCTTCAGTGGCTAATAAATAGACGCAACTATCTTTAGACATGTCACTTTAGAAATTCTTAATACAAGACGATGTTTAGCGAACCGGCAAAAATAAGAGAGTGTCACCTCTCACTTTTCATACTGTAAACATATGACGGCATGTCCGATGACCCAGTTCAGAGGACCGTATGCTCCAATTCCGTCATAAGGACGTAGATTCAGCGGGATGCTGTGTTAGCCGCGTCATCTACTCTACGGATGGGGTAAATAAGGTCCACCGTCTATGCCTCAGACGTTTAATTATTCCCTTATTAATTGATAGAGTCTGGACTTGCGTCACTGCAGAGGAACTGGATAAAACAGATGAAACGTGTGGTTTCGGGGTTGAGTCTCGACTGTGACATGTTGAAAGAGATTGCCAATTTTTCTTATATACAGTGAATTCCATTTAAAGCGTAAAACATACACGAGTTTCGTTGATAGATAGATAGATAGATAGATTTATTGGTTTAAGTTATACATAGTAATGTTAAAAACACGTCAAAAGAGAAAAAACAAAGATATATACAATGTTAGGGTGCATTTTCCATCTCCAAAAATTCTTCGTACTTATAGAAGCACTCCTTAATCAAATATTTATAAATAGTTTTTTTAAACATCTTAAGAGCCATGCTTCTAGTGGCCAAAGACAGTTTGTTAAAAAATTGTAAACCTAAATATCCTGTATTGTACTGGTGCAATGTAAATGTTTTTTAACAAAAATCAAACAGTTATAAATATACTGGACTGGTAAGGTTAAAATATTTAAATGAATAAACAATGGCTTACAACTGTCGCGTGTCTTTGCGTTGCAAATAATTCTTATTGCCTTTTTTTGTATAGAGTAAATAACTTGTATGTAGACGCGGCATTGCCCCAAATTTCAAGACCATATAGAATTTTTGAATGAAATAGCGCAAAATAAGCTATTTTTAAAACATTCCGATCCATATTTATAGACAGTTTTCTCATGAGGTAAAGTGTCTTAGAGGGTTTATTTTGTAGATTTTCTATATGATTTCTCCATAAACATTTACTGTCGATAGTTAAACCAAGTAGATTAATAGGTACATGGAGTGGCATTTTCATTTTGTGTTTTTTGCGCATTTATTGTTAGCTTATTGTAACGAGACGCTATTGGATGCAGAGACAGTGCATTGTTGTCAGAGCCATGTAGACAACAATGCACGAATTGTTACACTCATTGTCATCGGGACCGAAGAAGCATGCCGAAGCTTGTAGAGCGTAGTGGAATGTTCCACAATGTGGCTGAAGAACTTATATAAACAGCGCTTTCCTGGAAGTTAGGTAGTCAGTCAGAAGTCAGTGTCAGTGACAATGAACAGTGCGCGACATAAATAAATGTTCTAAATAAATATAGAGATAAATAGACATCTGTGAGAAATAAATATTCTGTGTAGGTACATAGTAGTTTATTGTTATTATTATGTTGTTCTAGAATACGTTTGTTTTTCGTTATATATTTTATTATTTCATTTTTGGATTATTATAAAGAAATACCTACATTTTAGTTTGTTTTTGTTAACGTTTTTTTTTGTAACAAATAGCAGTTTTGTCACAATATGGTAGCTATGGAAATTACTAATGCATTACAGAAAATCGTTCCACATAAAATGCATACGAAACTCACTTGGATGTTTGGACAACGATTTTCTGTAATGCATTAGTTATTTCCATAGCTACCATATTGTAACAAAACTAACAAAACTGTTGTTTATTAGTGATTAAAATATTTATTTACAAAAAGAAACGTTAACAAAAACAAACTAAAATGTACCTACTTCTTTATAATAATGAAATAATAAAATTAATAACGAAAAACAAACGAATTCTTATCATACATTAATGGAATTTAAGAAAAAAAATGAGTGCGTGTAACTTTTAAGCTCAGTTGAGGTAAAACATTTAATTTGAATTAATATTAATGTTTATTTCTGTTATATATCGTTTTAATGCCGTCATCTGTCAATTGATGCCTTTAAATAGCGAAAAGCGATCACAAAATTGGTTTGCGTCCGTAGCTATGTTTCACCTTTCAGTCATGCGTTTTGTAGCCGCCATCTGTCAGTTGATGTAAGTAGTATAAACTGCGTAAACACGTTACCTCAGTCCAATAATAAGATCTAAGTTACTCTCATGTCGCGCCTAAAGAAAGTTTACTTAAAAAAAAAACATTATTATAATTCGAAGTGTAGATCTTTAAAAGCTAGTCTTAAAAAACTCGAAACGTTTTTAAGAAAATAGACATTGTACATCCCTCGGGCGACTGTATACAAAACAAAGCCAACGTGTATTTATCGCCCACCTATTCTATGCAAATGGAGATTGATTGGTTAAGGATTAAACCAACTTGATCCGTCTTGCGTAGGTTAGTGGGAGAAGGTGCCGCAGCCATTAATACGTCTGTTTTGTTCAACACCTCGACAATGACATTCACATTTAGATTTAACATATTGTTGTCAATTACCTCATTGCGCAGAAGGATTTTTATTAGCTCCTATTTACTGCAACATATTTTAACTTTGAATGCCTTCAGTCTCTATGATTTAGTTGAAGTTGAAAAAATGTAGAAAATAACGGGAAGTGCAACAGATAGAAAATAGTAATGGTGTGAATAGCGTCTGTTATGACATAAAGTCAAGAAACGGACATAAAACGCATTTCTATATATTTAAAACACAAGCCCTAAGTTTCTAGACAATCCGCCAGCCATCTCTACTAAACCGTTTGACACAATTTTTTTTTTAAACTGAAGCCTTTAGTTTACAGATATGTTATCGCTATTTTTTTTTTGGTTAAATTTCTTTAAAAGGGGTGATTTCAAGCGATAATAGTAAAAAGACGAAGGGGTAGCGGGGTGAAGAGGAACGTAAAGAGAGAAAATCCTTCGATGTTCACGAGAAATGCAAATATGTACGTATGTCTGAAATTTTACAAACAGTTTGACAAGTCGACTTGACAATTGAAGTGTATATTTTTAGTTCGTTTTTTAGAGCAAATATTCCAAATATTAATACACAAATAAATTTTATTTTATTTTCCAAATAATTTAAGAACGTGTAAGTTTATGTTAATTTAATGCCAAAATAGAGTTTTTAAATATTACATGGACTGTACCAAGTCTAAAATTTGGTCTCAGATCAGAAAAAAAGTGAAAATCGTAAATGTATCAAATGAGGTTAGATTTTCTAAAAATGAATTGTGACAGCTCTTGCGGGGTAACCATGACAACGATGAACAGATCTCATACATTTTTTTTGAATTTATAACCAATTTATTTAAAAATAGGTTGTGTCTGGCGGCTCTGGGATCTTACTCTAATAGAGACAACTTGATGGATCAAGCTAAATCAAAAGAAAAATAACTGTAAATGGAAACTAATGAGGAATAAAATTATTGTCGTAGATCTGTATCAAAATATCGTTTTTTGAAAACAATATGAAAATACATGCAAAAGGTTTTGCACGGGTACACTAGTTATTATTATAATAAAAAAAATCGCAGGATTGTGAACAAAAATATTAGATTATTTAATGTACGACGTTTCGTCTACAGATTTAGACTTTTTCAAGTACGTACAGAAAATTAAAAACAATAATTAAGACATAAGACAAAAAAGATGGTAACAAGTTTATGTTGACTATAAATTGTTTATAATAAACAATAAAAATTCGAATGTTAGCTCAATTTCATAACATAATTGTACAGACTACTTAAATTTTGAGAGAATTGTTTTTTCTAATAAAACACATTTCACTGATATAGCGTTTCTTCTAATTTGACTCTTTAGCTAATATTTCAGCTTCATTGAATAGAAATTTATGTCCACAATCCTGCGATTTTTCTTATTATTATAGAATAGAATAGAATAGAATATTTTCATTATCCGAAACAGCTGTACGCAGGATTCTTCAATTACATAGGTACATCAGATAAAAATAATTTACAAAATTTAAAGAAGGCTTAACATAACAACATTCATAGTCTACAAACATTTTAAAAAGTTATTTTTACAAAGTCTTTAGTGTCGTAAAGGCATTCATTTATTAAAAGATTTTTAATTTTATTACGAAATTGTTTATAATTTTATAATCACGATGGACACGATATCTAATATATTATTATTATTATTATTATTGTAATTTTGAATGCAAATAATTTTGTTCCAATTAATATTCAACGTTGAGAAACAATTTAAAAAAAAGGTTTGCGGCCAATGTTTTGAAATATTCATCATCAAGGTGGTAAATTGTATTAATCTTAAATATTGATCATCTTATCATCCCCCAACTAGCCTGCGGCCCCAAAAATGAGTGTAATTTTTTCGAAACGTTGGCCACAAGGTAAAGCTTTATTCCAAATTGTTCCTCAGACAAACTTTCCTTCGACGTTTAATTCTGAAGTAAAAAAATCTTTAGTCGCAGTGATTTCAACCGTATATATAGAGTGAGCGGTAATTGCTCGTATTCCTTTCGGGAGAAGATACTATGACTAATTTGGAATAATTTAACCATATCACTTGGGGTCAGAAATGCGTCATTTTTTCATGATAATGACACTTCTTCTTTGAAGAAATTTTATTTTATTCATTGTAAGTTTTAACACACAACATAAAATCTAACACTAAATTTCGAGGTTGGCCAATTAATAAGCCATCAGATCGTGGAAAAATTCAGGCCGAAAAGTGAGAATATTTTTTTTACTTTTAACTCCCAAATTCAGATGTTTGTAAGAAGAAAACCGCGGTAAATTTTCTCGAAAATGACGCATTTCCTACCCCCAAGTGATAGCTAGGTCAGATCATTCTAAATTAGTCATATTTTCTTCTCCCGAGAGGATACAAGCAATTACCGGTCACCTGTTTAGATAAAACGTAACGAAAGTAGTCGTGTCTATTGTTAGCCATCATGTATATTATATTATGTGTATCATTTTTGTTACTAATGTTTTGAATAAACGAACATTTACATTTTTATTTAAATAGATTTAACCCAGCCCTAAATATATAACAAAATATTATTACGTTGTTCTGATTTTCTAGAGAGAATACCTATAATGTTGGACGTAAAAATCCAATTTGTCTTTTATACTTTCAAGTTGTCAGCTTGAATTTAACGGCTATCCCTTTTATGACGATCTTTTATAAATTCAATATTTTATAAGTCAAAGTACTCGCATTACATCAAAAGAAAGTACAAATGTATTTTTAAATATTAAAGTTGCGAGAGCACTAAAGTTCTTTTCAAAGTTCTAGTCAGCAATATAAAAATAAACTAGTATTGACGTCATTTACATAAATATAAAAATAGGAATGTTCGTTTGTTCGAAATTTTAAATCTACGAAAGTTCATCGATTGCTTTGAAATTTTTACACAATCATTCAAACACGCGTGTGTGTTTATATACGTATTATATAGATGTCACACCTGTGACAGGTGAAAACATACTTTTTCCAAACCAGTGCGGCAGTGCCATATGTTCAACGTTAAAGCAATACACGCTATACTAAATATTTTGCGGCCACGGAAGCGTTATCTGTTGAACATAACAGCAACACGCGCAAACCAGACTGAGTCACAGGTACAGCCAAGAGCGTAGCTGTGGGGGGTATAGGGGGTAATTACCCCCCTCCTGATCATCATAATAAGGAAATAAAACTGAAAATAATACAAATATCTGCCTAGAAAATAAAAGAAATACTTTTTGTTGTAAAATTAGTTTGGGAATTAATATTTTGCTTCGTGAGTAATCTTGTGTGATATTAATAAAACTTTAAAAAAAATATATTTTTTGCCTAACCCCACCCCAGAAAAAAAAATTATCTACGCTCTTGGGTACAGCTAGTGTTTTATAAATTTGCAAGATATATGGCGGAAGTGCAGGTATTAGAGCGGTATAAATATGGTGGAGGAACGTGTCTTATTAATGATAACCATTTTCGTTTTTTATTTGTTAGTAAGACAGAATATTATTGAAGATTAATTATAGACGCTTGATAAGTGAGGTCGCAATCAATTAATTAAAATAAAACAATAATATATAAGAAACATCAGATAAGGTTAAGAGCGGCTACTTTTAAAATTTTTCTAAGTTGTAAAAGTACCCAAAATTGAACAAGTAAAATCAAATAAACTATTCCAGACCAGTTTGCTTTAAAAATATTGTCAGAATTATTTTCTAAAACAACCGACAGGCGACAGCTATTATCTGACAATCCGATTTGCTTCCGGGAGTCCCTAAATATTTGAACAGACTCTTTTTTGCACGTGTGCTAAGTACCAAAATTATTTTCAATGTTTTATATTGCTACATTTTTATGATATTTTAATCAACGGATAAAGTATTTCCATTGTTCTAACATTCGCTCCATGTGGTGGAAGTGCGGGTATTAATATGGTGGAAGTGTGGGTTTCAATAATTTTTTATATTTTTGTTTTTAGCTGAAGTACAGTTTCCTGAAAATATTATATGATATGTCATTCAAATTATTGCGAATAGTTCACAAATTTCAAATGAAATAGATTCATACTTTTGTAGAATGGTTTCCAATTATATAAATTTAAATAATAACAAACATGTCATTAATAGTACATTGTGCGACTAGTGAGAGAAGGAGAAGATTCCATGAGCGTGAAATTTGCCGCACGAGCGCAGCGGGGTCCTGATAAAAGAGGGAAAAATAATAAATCACTTCATTGATTGACGTACCCAACGTCAGTATATAAACACAAGATTGCCTTGACTTTCGCTGAATTGCGATGCTGTTTTCATATATACAATACCGCCTACCACGTTCCTATTGGTCCAGAAGCTGCTTGCAGTTTTTTTCATTATTTAGCGCTTGGGCTTGCTACTGAGTTTCTATTGGTCCAGAAAATTCATTATTACACTAGTGAAGTAATATATTATTTCTCCCACGCCAGAAAATTCATTATTACACTAGTGAAGTAATATATTATTTCTCCCACGTTTAGCAGGGCCCCGAAATTACATATTACTCACGCGTGTTGAATAAAATATATTTTTAAAAAGTGCGTTTATTAAGATATCAGGAGGTAAAATGAAAAAATGTAAATAATAAAAAATCAAAAATCAATTTTCTAATAAACAGTGATATTGTGTCGTAAGTGTATTTTTAGAAACTGGTGTTTTATAAGTTCATATAAAAATCAGCGTTGTTTGTATTATGTTGTATTGATGTACACAAAACCAAATTCAAAAAAGAAATATGAACCCAAGCGCGTGTGTTGGCCACGTGGGAAATAACAAAGATCAATCACGGGCAGTGAATTGTTTAAACACGAAAATGTAACCCTATTGGTTTGTTATCCAATTCCGTTGAAATTAAATTAGAATTTTTTGACGGCCAATCATTCATTTTTATTCGTTTTTACTTTTTTTTATAGAAACGTACAACTGATTAAAAAAAGCGTTTCAAAATTATTAAATAATTATATGCTTAAAGTCCATTTATCGAAATAGGGCATGTTTTTTTTATAATTTTACTTACAGCACTTGATTTGAAATTTATTTGATTTATGCCCATATTCACCGAACACTATATAGAAGTTACTAGCCTTGGAACAAATTTATTCTTTAGAATAAAATTTACTTTCAATTCATCAAGCAATATATCTGTTAGAATAGTTACTTGTAGAATAAATATATACTGCACTATACGCCTTGCACTTTTTGTACTATACAACTATAAACTTCATAAAAGGGTAATAAACAACACATAAATAAATTATAGGTTAGGTATTATGATCTATGTGGCAGCTATTATTATTTTATCAGGCGAATAAATATTTATATGCTGGCTAAAGGACAGAATAAATTTATACCTGCAGTAAACATAATTATGCTTGGTGTATTGAGCTATCGCTATTTATTCGGAGGAATAGCTACCTGAAGAACAAATGGTGAAAATATTATCTAAGTGAAATCTAAATCTAAAAGTGAAAAGCTATATTATAGGAGGTGCGAGCAAAAAATGTAGTATGTATCTCGAATGTAACGCTTTGTTACTCGTGTGACTGGAGTTAAAACTCGCTGAAGCTCGTTTTTCACAACTCGCACATAAAATATTGCATTACAACCTGGATACATAAACAAATGAACCTATTGTTCAATGTTTCTAAGATTTTAAAGTTTTATTCAGTTAGGTTGATTTTATTCGTCGTTCTAATTACAAACTTGTTGAAAGTTGATTCAATAATCCATCAATGAAATTATACGTTAAAAGTTAGTGAATTAATCTTTAATTATGTTTTATTAACAAGTAAATGTTCAAAACGCGTGTGATTAAAATTGACAGCGTCTAGACTAATTAAGTCTCGTACAGGATGTTCCAAAAAATAATAGTCATACGCCAACCATGCAGAAAGAATTCAGTGCTGAGTAAAATATATTTAAATTAATAAGCTATAGTTTATTAATTCTTATTCAATTACCGTTTTTTGCAAAAATCCGATAAGAATTCTGTTCAAAATTATGAAAATTAATAATAATATAAGCCTAGTATAGTTTCAAATGCTGCGCCTCTTGGTTTAACCTATCTATAAATAACGAAATAACAAAATAGTTGTGAAAACCAAAAGTGCATAAACCGCAAGTTTTCCACTGTACATATTATAATGAAAAAAAATTGAGAAAATAGATTTAAAAAAAAAAAACAATTAAAAAAATAGAAAAAAATTAAAAATAAAATGGAATAGAAAAAAAAATATTACTTGTGTCAGCGGGAATCGAACCCGGCACCTTGCTATTACAGGACTTATGCTTTAACCGCTCGGCCATACCGATATCGCAGCTTGTGTTGTTATTGTGGTATAGAAGTGTAGTAGTTATTCTACGTAATACACTACATTTACAATAATGGTAATAGGTATTTTTTTGTTTTTATTTTAACTATTAGCTGTCAAAAATAATAAAATAAAACTGTTTATAAAAATTAAACTACTGAACACAATTATGTGAATTTAAATAGGGTTCTGGTTTGATACTAAACAAAGTGAATAAAATATAACCCAAGGCAATCCGACCAAAATTGCGATCTGTAGAGTCGTGACGTGCATACGTACAGACCAACCGACAACTGCTGTTTGTAATTTTCAATTACCTACAATTTTAATAGTATTTATGAACTCGAATTGATTTAAAAATGGTTCTGTTTTATAGATCAGAATCTTCTCTTTTCAAAAAGTTTCAATTTGAATGGATTTCGTGTGAAATTAACTTAGATATAACTTCTTATATGAACGAAAGTCAGCTCTGACGCATACAAAGCGATAATAAAGCACATACCGCTAGTTTAGCGGTATGTGCAAAAGCTCCGTTAAGAGCCCGTTTGCCGATCACAGAGGGGAAGCTGTATTTTGCGGCGTGTGGTGAGGAAACATTTTGAAACATTCCATTCATAATAGTACATCTAATTATTGTGGTCTATGAGAATTGAATGCTCTCTCTCTATCTTTCACACATGTGAGAAGGATTGACAAAGAGAACCGAATTATTATATGCCTCGTTATAGTGATATACATACAATTACATGTGTTAGTATACTAACACAGACACGTATAGACTGCAGATATCAAATAGGGATGTGCTATATTCATTTTATATCCAGAATTACAAAACTTTACAACATATAATTTATCTGCAAAGAAATAGTTTACAAAAAATAGAATTATGTTAAATGTCACAAAAATATGGAAAAAAAATGTATTGTATATTCATAATAATAACTATAATACAGTACTGTTTGCTACAATTAGGGTTGCCACCTTTTTTTCGAAAAAAAAAGTATTTTTTTAAAGTTGCAAAAATATAGGACTTTCATTATTTGTTTTATATATTATTTATTTAATTATTTAATTTATGACTGAGTTTCTTTACTCCACAGTGACACAACTATTAGCCAACTTATGAGCTAACGAATGAGCTATGGAATCTAATACAGTTGCATAAATAAAAATTTGAAAAGAAGTTTGAACCTGCAGGCCATCCCTGTAACTTCCCGCTATTTTCAAGTTCAAAACGCTCAAAAATATAAAAAATATAGCAAGAAGTTTATTTTTTAGCTCTTCGAGCCCAAAAAAAAAACACTTTGTTACGAAATTTTCGTTCACGATATCTCATGAACAAATGAACCGATTTTGATACGATTTGCGGTAGTCGACGCAATTTTTTAACCTAAAAAAGTAATTTATTACAGAAAAATCGATCTCATAGGAATTTTACGAGCAATTTAAAAAAAAAACACTTTTTTACAAATTTTTCGTTCATGATATCTCGTGAACAAATGAGCCGATTTTGATGCGGTTTGCGGCGATCGACGCAGTTATTTTAACCTAAGAAAGTAAATTATTACAAAAAAAACGAATTGATAAGAATTTCACGAGTAATTATAAAAAATTACTTTTTTCCTAATTTTTCGTTCACGTTATCTCATGAACAAATGAACCAATTTTGATCTGGTTTGCGGCGATCGACGCAGTTTTTTTAGCCTAAGAAAGTAATTTAGTACAAAAAAATCGATCTGATAACAATTTTAAGTCATTTTAAAAAACACTTTTTTACGATTTTTTCGTTCACGGTATCTCGTGAACAAATGAACCGATTTTGATGCGGTTTGCGGAAATCGACGCAGTTTGTTAAGGAGAAGAGCTGATTAGATTTTGGAATTAATCGGTTTAGTAGTTTAGAAAATATTTTACAAAAACAAATTTTAAAAAATTTTTGAAACTTGTTTTTTTAAGATTTCTCAAAAATTTTTGGGCCGAATCATTTCAAATTTTCAGGAAGTCTAAGTTCACCAAGTTCACGTCAGATCCCGCAAACCGCGTTTCAGTCGGACACTCCATTCAAAAGATATAAAAGGTTTACATACATACATACACACACACACACATACAGCCCTGAGAACATCATCGCCAAAATAGTTTCAATAGCTTCCTAGGACCTCAAAACGTCGATATCTGGCGAAAACTCGATTTTCAAAAATCGAGGTGAAACCAATAACTTCCCGATTTTTGAAAAAAAAAATTTTTTTTTTTTTAAGCGGGAAGTTAATAATAAATCAGTTAATTTACTAGAAATCAATTAAAAAAATGAATGCACACTTTTTATTTTTTTGGTTTTTTAATTCTGAATTTTTATTATGTACATAATTTTATTACAATTCATTCTTATTTTATTATGTCCACTCATGCGCCTAGGCACAGGTTTTTTGACATTAGCGCGTTATAACTTTAAAAATATTAATTTTAGAAAAAAAGTTTGAATTTAAAGCTGTAGAAAATTTGTAGATTTAAAACTTAAGTCATTAGCATTTTATTGTTTAAACAATTATTAGAAGAGATATGGATCCAAAAGTCAATAAACAAATCGTAATAGTTGAATAAGTCGTAAACGGTAAGTGATACAAAAAAAAAGTATTGAACAAAAAAGATAGTAAATTTATTTATCTACAATAAAGGTTATTACCTTTTTTCGCCTCAAGTGCACGGTTAGGGAGATATAGGCTGAAACGGTTTTTGTCAAAATGGCGGCACTTCCGCCCTCCTAATTTGTAAGGATTTTGTGCATTTAGGGTCAGTACGTGATACTGAACCTATTTAAGAAAAAAAAAAAAGTTGTAGGATAATGCAGAAAAAAATTCTCTATTACCTGTACTAGTGCCATAGTAATTAAAACAGTTTTATTATTTACATCATTTTAATTCAAAATTCTTCTTTTGTCATTAATTCTGAATTTTTATTATGTAGGTACATAATTTTATTTGAATTCATATTTATTTTATTATCTCTTCATAATTAAAATTCTCAATATATTCTATGTGTATAGATATAAAATTAATCTCTTCCATTTTAATTATGCTGTGACAAAATTTTTTTTCTGTTTTGACTTTTCAGATAATTTTTCTTCTACTATTAAATACAATAACTTCCTATTGGAAGTTAAATATCAATATAAATCAATAAAATAAGTATTATAGATAAAATATTTACCTATTATATTTGGCAATGTTACATTTTTTCTTACGTTCTGTTGACAAAGGTAATCTTGTTTATTTTCCACGGTGATAATCCATGTTGAAACGCTGGACTTCTGTTGGTACAAATCTGGAAATGAAGTCACTGTGGGCTCGCCTGCTAGCTCACAAAATTACAATAAGAACAGGGGCTATTGTTCTTTCAAGGTCATCTGCTGGCTCTGAGCAAGAACCAATCTAGAAACGGTATCTTGTAACGTGGGCGACATGAACAAAGGCCCACAAACAAACATTATGACATAGTGTGTGTTTGTAAAGATGTCTCGTGTGATGACAAGGTGACCTCTTAAATGACAAGGAATGATTTTAATACCAACTGTGTAAAATGGTGTGTGTATCGTAGCTGCCCTGGGAATGGTGTTGTCACAACAAGCACGTTTCCAACAAAATGGTTGATGTTTAAAATACATTTCCTCTTATAATTGTAATTTTGTAAGAATTGAACAGTTTTTTATCCTTTTTTATTAAATAATATTGTTCATAACATAAGTAGACAATTTTGAAACTCCCGCTTTGATGCGCTTTGGTGAGCTGGCGCCATTTCAGCGATGCCAATGACTGAAAAAAGTTCGTCAAAAGTACATTTTCATTAATTTTCATGCTATCATGTTGGCATTAAAATTATTCCTTCAGACAAATAAGAGAAGCTCGAATAGCATTGAGTTTCATACCCCTGGTCAGTCCTGCATTAAAGTTCCGTGTCCCGTATTATAGGAAATGTCCCGCATTATTACGTGAATTTTACGAGACCCGTGTGGCTATATGAAAAAGACTTTTTTTTGGCTCTTCAAATTCTACCCAAAATAAAGTTTTTTAGTTTAGTCGTTTGGTTTTGGTGTTCCTCTTAATAAAACTTAAAAATATTGATTTCTTTAGCTTTATACCCCGCCCCCCAGAAAAAAAAATATCTACGCCCTTGTGTGAAGTGAGCACATAATAGCAATTAAGAAAACTAGTAGTGAAATCTAGCGGCAAATCCAGCCTCGTATGCAGCGAACTTTAAATTAAAATCGTTGCAACGAATATATCAAACCACTATATAGTATACAACCCAGCCCTAAATTTTAACGGCACATGCCAGCACAGAGGATAATTTCAAAAACACCCGTTCTTTCCGTAGTTACAGCACCAGTCAATTCAACATATTACGATATTTTTTCATTGCAGAGCTACGGCTTCCTGTATAAACTGGGTCGTAATTTTGGAAAACAGGCTACGGCATATTTTTTTCTAGTTATATTAAGGATCAATCTATGTCCGTATTGTAACAAATTTTTCATTTTTTACTTTGTTAATTAATGGCGAATGCTTTTAAAAGACACTTTTTACGGTTTTTAAAATTTTTATAAAAATTTTTCTGCTAAAAAAATTAAAAAAATGGTACAATAGGGACATAGATTGATCCTTAATCTCCATAAAAATAATTTTTCATAATTTTATCTCTCGTTTTACGATCAGATTTATACGGGACCGCAGACCACTGTATTGCATTGAGAAAACCAGGGGAAACGGGCTCTTAAAAAGAATATGGAAAGTGTTTCGTCATAGTAAAAGTTTGGGAGACGCTGTTCTAAGCTCTAACAAATGTCACAAGTCTAATAAACGTTATTTTTTACTTGTACAGAATTCTCTACCTATGGTTGATGTACATAGCGGTTTATTTTCTAGAAACAATCTGTATGTCGATCACCGTAATGATTTAAAACAACGTCAGCACAAGTTAAATTTTTACCTACTTCATGTCGTTGTTCGTTAAATCATGGAAAAGTTATTCCTGGAGAATGTATTTTCGCAACGGCTTTTATGTATCTAAAAGATCCCGCACAAATCTTAAGGGATTGGGTTCTCGGTTAAATTGATCGAAAATGGTCTGATTTTATAGTTTAAAGGTCATTAAGAAAAAGTGTCAATGCGCGCATAGCCTAAAAGCCGATAGATTTTTAGCTACAGATATGTTTAGCGAGATTTTAGATATAGGGAATAGGGATATCCATTGAATTCACAGTCTTAAAAAATCCACAGCTCTAGAAATATGTTTTCGAGTGCGCTGAAGCCGAATATGACATTACTATTTTATACAGGGTGACACCTTCCAACATTACCTACTTTTCCACTATTTTTCTATTTCTAAAAAGAGCACAAAAGTTGAACATGGAACATGTTTATGAATTCGCAGGCATGGACACTTTTTCTTAGTGACCTTTAAACAATAAAATAAAACTATTTTCGATCAATTTAACCGAGAACCAAATCCCATAAGGTTTGTGCGGGGTCCTTTGTGGCCAAAGCACAAAACCGCTCACGTAAAACTATTACTGGCAAATGCGTGTCATTCACAGTCTATTTTTACCACCAATGAAAAGATACAGCAATTAGTGTACCTTCTAATCATTAGAGTTGAACTAAATTGCTTCATCAACATGCATTTCAAATTTTAACAAATTCGAAACAGTGATATCCTCTAAGGATAGTCTCGTTGTTTTTCGCGAATTTATTTAGTACTAGCGGCCCGGTCCGGCTTCGCCCGAATTTGTAAATTGACATATTAACGATTGACATATTATTATGCCGCATCGTACTTTCTTATAGAATAATAGCCGTATCTGTCATTAATAGCACGCGATGGAAATGAAATACAACAGCGACAGCAGTGACCATCGTACTATAGTCTTGCCTCACGGGGTTGCGCCCTGCTCGACAATGAAAACAATAGTGAAGCCTTTGACTTCAGCGTATTGCTGTCGTGCCTCACGGAGCTGCGCCCCGCTCGGCAACGACAACAGTAGTAAAGCCTTCGATTCCACCATATTCTGGGCAACCTATCCAATTTTTTTTTTTCCCTAAAAACCTTATTCAGACTATCATGAACAATTAAAAAAAAATACCCGTTCTCGATCAATCAATCAAATTTATTAACCATAAGCTGGATACACCAGGTGTCGTCACAGTAATAAAATTAATATTAAAAATCATCAACAGAGTACAAGCAAAGTTCAGAAAGGTACTGTTTTAGTTTGCATTTAAATTTTATAAAAGGCAACATGGCAATATCATCGGGTAATTTGTTAAATAGTCGCAAAGCATACTATTATAGTAAAGCGACAAGTTGATTTTTGGTTGTAGAAGTTTATTATTATTCCGTGTGTTGTAATTATGCTGTGAATTTAAAGAATCATATTTGTTAATGTGTCTTTTTATATAGCAGAGCAAATGAAAAATGTATATGGCGGGAACTGTAAGAATTTTGTTTTTTTTAAAGGTATCTTTGCAGCTGTCACGTTGACCAAGATTATATATAACACGTATCTGCTTAACAACGAACAGTATTACAGTTTCATTTATATAGATAGATCAAAACGTATCTTGATAAAACAAATGCCAATTCTCTCTCTCTCCCTATCTCTCCCTCCCCCTCTTTCCCTCTCTCTTTCTGTCTGTGTGTGTGAGTGTGTCTGACTTCGATAGATAATTTTAAAATAGAATGTCAAATATTTGTATAGGAATTGTTGTTTGGAAGTTATTTGATTACATGCTGCGTTTTTATTTTTCATTGTTAGCTGTATTTCAATAAGGGTATTGATGTGTTTTCCGTGTTTTATATAGATTGTTTTATAGGTTAATATGTGGTGTAATAAATGACGGTACTCGTTAACTTTAAGTACTAAATACCCGGTTACTCCATAAATTATTGTATTTGTGAGAAACGATGCAAATAAAATTTAAGTTATACTATATGAATAGTTTAATAATAAAGACATTTTTTGACACCATAGTTGCAATGTTCCCTCGGTATAAAAGGTTCAAAAAGTATGTGTTTGACTTTGAAGTCTATTTTTTTTAAATAAATACCATTGAAAATAACATTTTAAAGTATTTGACACACAACAACTGTGTTCACCATGGATACAACTATATCCACCCTGGACACAAATGTGTCACCGTGGACATAAGGGTCGACACTTGCAATGTTCCCTTTAATTTTTTCGCTGACTGCGCGGTACAGAAGTATATGGGAGCAAAAATGTTCAAAACGTGTGTAAAAATGCGCCAGTGGGGAGGGGAGGTCGTTTTGTTACCTTGCTCTTTATCACTCTGCTCTTTTTCACTCTGACCTTTTTCATCCTGCCTTTTTTACTTTGTAACAATAATTAAATAAAACATTTGGTGGATTCTAAATCAGTGAACTGTATCCAAGCAGCCAGCGAACGTTTTCGAAACCGTCATCCGCATGCGCAGTAGGTAAAGCAAAGCTGTTAGTGGCGATTTTAGAACACGTTTTAGCTACTACGCGTGCGGGTGACGGTTTCGAAACCGTTCGCTGGCTGCTTGGAACGAACCTAATATTATGTACCCGAAATAATATTTTAGGCCGGGTGTCTATGTATCGTCATATTGGCGCAGAATGAATGCTTTTATATATTAAATGTTTCATATATTTGACCCATTGTGTGGCGTTCGGTCGATTCTACTGAATGCCCTATCGGCAATTCCTGATGAATTTGTAGATCGCAATATCCGGTTGCGTTTATTTTTGTCACATTACATTTTATGGTGTTGAGTATTCATTAAAACTGGCCGTTTTAGTTTTGTTAAAACTGTTTATATACAAGGATACCACTAGTTCAATGTAGTTACATACTAATGTTTTTATAATGAAACTATGTTTTTATGAATAAAACTACTACTTAAAAACTTTTTAACAAAAAAATTAAACCGCCGAAAAACTGAAAAGCAAAAAATAATAAATCTTTTTATTTAACTAAGTTCTATTTAAGTAGTTGAACGTATGTGACAATCTAGTATATCTAAGTAATTTTGAGTCGGCGTCAACAATCCTTCGCCGGAAATCTCTGAGAGTTCACGAGAGTTCTCTAATTTGATTTGGTTATTTCTTTTAGTGATCTTTGTTCATTGGTTGTTTGACGCCGACTCAAAATTACTTAGATATACTAGATTGTCACATACGTTCAACTACTTAAATAGAACTTAGTTAAATAAAAAGATTTATTATTTTTTGCTTTTCAGTTTTTCGGCGGTTTAATTTTTTTGTTAAAAAGTTTTTATTTTATAATTTTTTGTGGCTATATAATTTATAATTGTAATACACAACTCAGCATGAAAATCTGTGAGTGAACAATAAATCACCCCTATTTTCCCACCCTTAGGGTAGGAATTTTTTTCCAAATTTATATGAGACCAACCTCGAGGTATACCCTATCCAATAAAAAAATAATTATCAAAATCGGACTACTCTGTAAAAAGTTATGTGTGGTCATACATTACAATCAGTGAGTATACAATCAATCATCCCCTGTTTTCCTACCCTTAGGGTTGGAATTTTTTTACCAAATTTATATGGGACCAACTTCGGGGTATACCCTTTCAAACAGAAAAATAATTATCAAAATCGGACTACTCTGTAAAAAGTTATGTGTGGTCATACATTACAATCAGTGAGTGAACAATCAATCATCCCCTGTTTTCCTACCCTTAGGGTTGGAATTTTTTTACCAAATTTATATGGGACCAGCTTCGGGGTATACCCTTTCAAACAAAAAAATATTTATCAAAATCGGACTACTCTGTAAAAAGTTATGCGTGGTCATACATAAAAAAAAAAAAAAAAATATACGCGTCGACTTGAGAAACTCCTCCGTTTTTGTTTTTCATCGGTTAAAAATGGATTTACACGCATTTAAAAAAAAAATATTTATCAAAATCGGACTACTCTGTAAAAAGTTATGCGTGATCATACATAAAAAAAAAAAAAAAAAATATACGCGTCGACTTGAGAAACTCCTCCGTTTTTGTTTTTCGTCGGTTAAAAATGGATTTACACGCATTTTAATAATTTCACTTGTTTTTTCGTAAGTTAATTAATTTGGGTCAAGAAAAAAGTAACAAATAAAAAAAATTGAATTTCGTTCAAAAAAGGCCACTAAAAAGCGTAAAATACCAGTTTAAATTTTAGATTAAATACAGTGTAACCTCTTTATAACGTCCTCCGTTATAACGAAAAACTCTCTTTAACTTAGAAACTTTTACAATTTGGTTGGTTTACCTTAAAACCCGTATATTAATACCCTCTTTATAGCGCAACAGGCGTTCTCTATTACGAAGAAATATGTTCATATTTAGACGTCATCAAATAATTACAGACGTAAAAAGGACGATTCTGAACCATTACTTGATGCTGCCAAACTTAGCGAAAAATTCCTATTGTTTAATGAAGATGATTTCACCACATCCCAAAACATGCATAAGATAGGTACTTAATAAAATACAAAACAAATGTAAGCATAGCAAAAAACGTCAGGCAAAGTTAACAGAATATATGTGTTTGGAATAAATTAATTATGTGAAATTTAGTTATTTTTCTTTCTTCCCTCCATATAACGAAAACTCTTTATAACGAAAAAAAATGGTCGGTCCTTTGAGATTCGTTATAAAGAGGTCACACTGTATTATAGTCTAAAAAATTGGTGCCGACCTTAAACCCGTGTTTGCGCTGTTTAGAGGCCTCTTTTAAAGGAGGTGCGATTTTTTTACACAGGAATCACGCTAAAAATCATAAGTTACGCAGTTAATGATAAAAACTATCAATTTTTATTTAATTAACAACGGCTTTAAAATTTCTTTTAGGTGGTTGAACAAAATGGGAACTTGATTAAAAACTGTATAATATGATAATGAAACTTCTTTTGTTTTAAAAACAGATGCGAGTCATTAACAAGTTTCAATTAAAACTTCCAACACATTGAAAGCTCTGCAAAGAATACCAACTTGCTAACGAAACAGTAACAGTCTGAAAACCATTTTGTTCAGAAAAATGTAGGTAGTTGTTTAAAATGATATTTTAGTACACGCTTTGAACAATTAAAACAAAGGGTCTTCATGCGGTTTTCACGAATATGTAGAGAAAATATTTAGCAACATTTTAGGTTCCCTAGTTTCTAGATTTTATTCTGTAAACTGGTAAACTGTAAATTAAATTTTTTACTGCTACAAAAACAATAAATCAAAAATACGAATTCGTGCTTGGCCCAAATAGTCCCGGCCAGCACCGGATTTACTTTAGTGCCGCCCCATTACCGAAATTTTACAAAAAATGAATAAAGCTTCCATATACAATTTTCAAATAAATAAAATGACTCATTCATAACAGAAAATTTATTTCAAATAGTTTAATTACATAAAAAAAATGTTTTTGTACTAAGGATTATGATTCCTCATAAATTGCAATATAATGTTCATATTTTCAAAGGCAAACGCGTCTGACTCTTTGATTTGCAAATTGGTCAATTAAATCTTCATAGATTGTGAAGATTTAATTGACCAATTTGCAAATCAAAAAGTTTGAAGTACTAATTATCACTGAAGCTTTTTCAGAATTTTGTGGATGAAACTGCAATATTTATAATTTTTCATATATCTTATAGTTTGTGAGATAATTAGAAAACAAAATTTAAAGGGGCGGTTCCTACCCTAACTGCAAATCGGAGCACACTTTTTCATAGTCAGAATAGTTTCTTGTAACCCCAAGAACGATCACTCAAATTTTTGGCCGTTTGAAAAGTATTTTATTTATTATAATTTGAAGATAACGCGGAGAAATTTTTTTTCTCACCCTCCTAATTTTTCTGCCCCTGAAAATTTGCCGCCCTGGGCACTAGCCCCTAGTGCCCCTAGTAAAAAATGGACGGACTTAGCTCTGATTTTATTGAAGTGCTTTCCGTAAGATTGTTTTTTGAAAATATATATTTTAAACATGTACACGGAAATTTGTATGTTTTATCTTAAAATAAATTCACGGTATAACGGTAATCGGTATAACAAACGCACAATAACTAATCGTGCCATTATTGGTTCTTGAATGTCACCTCGAGCATCGTTATATCTCTTTTTCCGGTACCCAAAAAAGCGTTCCTTGAGTGAGTGACAAGTTGAGCCAATCGATATATTACGTGTAAAATTACGTAGAATAAAAACATTTTGTTAGTGGATTTTTTTATGATTCATAACGATCGCGCTGGTGTCCCTGGTCAAGAATCCACTGAAATATATTAAAAAAGGAATTGAGACAATTTGGCACTTTACGAATTGAAAGCGGTTTTTTCAGGATATCTCGTCCCCGCTTGATTTCCTGTTAAAAATTGTTATTATCAGCTTTGTAGAAAAAATAGTTATCTACAACTTTTTTTAATGCAATGAATAACTTACGAGTCACGCCCGCGTAAAAAATGCTATTTTAGGGAACTCGTTCAAATATGTATTTCTGTAGAAAAATAGACGTCTTAAAAAAGGAGGGCCAAATTAATGAACGATCGGACAACGCCAGGTAGGTAAATACGCCACGTGTATATGCTCGATAAATATAATATTCAAGACGTTATGCTTTTGAAATACATTATTTATTATCAATACTGGGATAAACTCAATATGTGTGAACTTGACACGTGTAAGTTGTCCATTAACATTGAAGATGAATTCTACAAAATGTGTTCAGAATTTATTCAATTGAATTTTTAGAATTCAAAGCATCGCTATGAAAGATATCTACTAAGTATTCTTTGAAAATAAACATTTATTCTTTAAGGCTTACATACAGCTTTTCTGCAAATGTCTCAGGTAGAAATGTTTATAAAATATTTGAACATTTCATGAAATAATTATTATTTGGTAAAACTGACTAACGTACACTTTACAGTGTAAATTTCACAGTTATCTATACTACACTAAATAAAAGCCGCTGCACACGAGTCTGTATTAGCCGCTATATTTGACTACTAGTTTTCTAGCGCTGGTTTTCGTGATTGCTTTTGTGTGCTCGCAACACGAGACGTCTTTCCAAGCTTGTTTTGTGGTTGGATCTAGTGCGCGCACAGTGAAAGTTCAATTAATATAAACACAGAGCAAGACGCGTCTGTTGTCTGAGCGTTGGTTTGTGGGCGTTTGTTCATGTCGCCCACGTGACAAGATACTGCTTTCTGATTGGTTCTTTCTCAAAGCAAGCAGAGAACCTAGCAAAAAAAAATAGTCCCTGTTCTAATTTTGAAATCCATCTTGTGAGCTGGCAGGCGAAACTGCAGTGACGTCATTTCAAGCCTCGGCCAGCAGAAATCCCAGCAGTGTTTCTAGCGACAAAACCAATATACCAAACACACATATAATAGGGTATTTGACACTATAAATAATGAAAGATTACAATATGTCAATATGATAATTTATCGAATAAGAAATTAGAAATTATCGGTTTGTATTCACAAAAACACAAGTTCGATTTATAATTTTAATTTTAAAATTGCAATTTTTAACAAGTTAAAATACGCTGCCCGGTATGAAGTATGACGTCAGACTTGTAGTAAACATACATATACCTATCTAAACACACGACACGCACACCTGAGTAGCTACAGAGTCTCATGTAAACGACACCGATCTTTATTTGCAACCATTTGTTTACTACAAGATTGACGTCACCGTACGTAAACATGACAGCTCATGTTTTCGCGGAAACTTAAATATTTAGAATTTTAAGTGCTATTTTGTTCTAACGATTAAATATAGGCAAAATAATAATTCCTACGACATGAACAATTTAAAAATGATAGTCAACTAGCCCAATTGCAAAAGTCACTTATTTACATAAAATGTTTCCGTACTTTATAATAGCACGATATTTATTTGAATTCTATTTGGTAGGTATGTTATTAGTTCTATTTCTTTTGACGTGATAACGTCTTATAAATTGATGAATCACGTCAATATAAAAAGATGAAACACCGGCTGCATGCACGAAAAAGTGTAACGTTCCGCCTGACCCTGTGCGTCATTATTAAATATGATATTCGAGCGAAATACGTTATCACGTAAAACTATCGTCCGTAAACCGACTTTACAGACAACCAATTTTTTTTACAATGATCGACTTCTTCTAGGAAACAGCCCCTCATATCTAACTCGAGATATTATTTTCTTTTAAGAAACTTCTCAAAAATTATTTTTAACTTTAGAGTGCCACAATATTCTTGATTAAGTTTACGCTCAATATGTCAGCACTATCGTCACAAATCAGCTACTCTAGTGATTTTAATTAATTCCCATTTTGGCCGCCATCTTTTCTAAGCAAAATTTGTCCTTCATGGTGTAGTAATCAAATAAACAATTCCAATATGATTTTAGTTCGAATTTTTGACGTGATAACGTCTTATAAATTGATGAATCACCAATCTTATAAATTGATAAAACACCGGCTGCATGCACGAAAAAGTGTAACGTTCCTAACGTTCCTAGCGTTCCTAACGTTCCGCCTGACCCTGTACGTGCTTTTCTCGAAAACGGCCCTAACGATTTGGATGAAATTTACTGAAAAGGGATTTTGGGGGGCAAAAAATCGTTTTAGCTAGGTCTCATCTCTCGAAAAAATCGTTTTCATACAAATTTTATCATTATAAAAGTCAATTTTTTGACGTATGAAAATACTTAAATATTGTAAGTAGGTTTAGGAATTTTATATAAACAGTGAAACAATTGTTATCAAAATATTATGACAATTGATCTTTGAGACTTAAAATAAATACGAAAGAAAGAAAGTTAAAAAAAAACAATTATATTATAGGTGGTCAGTTATTTTAATAAATAAAATTAACCTAAATTTGAAGCAAAAGATGCAATATCATAGATTCGAATTATTATAATTATTATATAAATTTAGGTTATGTATTACGGAATACGTTATCACGTAAAACTATCGTCCGTAAACCGACTTTACAGACAACCAATTTTGTAGAGGGAATTAAGAAAGCAGACTTCGCCTACAGCCTTGTAGACAAATATTTATGTTTTGTTTTTTTGTCAGACATACATACTTTTTTTTGTTGCGTTGTTAAAATACCCTTGCAATATCCAAACCCACTATTAAAAGAAAAAAAGAAAACACGGCGTTCAGTTGAACCTAAATCGTACTACACGTGTTTAACAATCGAAAGCTGCAAAAATAAACAAACAAACAAATGAGTTGTTTGGAATAACAGAGTGTGTTTATATAACGTTATAAACAAAAAATAAAACGTGTAGCCAGGTTTGGTATCAGATAAAACCGGGTTACGTGTTATTGGAAAGAGTTATGTGAAAAAAAAAGAGTGCAGGTAACATTTAAGCGCTTTTCAAGGTAAAACTTTTAACATCGTCGTTCGGGAAATACCCGTTACGTAAACATCTGTATGGTTCATCTGTATGGTAAACATCTGTATAGCTATGCTTAAAATGTGTTTAGCCTTTCGTTCAAGATGGTTTCTACAGATGCGTTTTGATGCCGCCATCTGTCAGTCAACGATTTTGAATAGCGGAAAACGAACATAAAATTGGTTTGCGCCCGTAGCTATCTTTCAGCTTTCGTTCAAGATCGTTTCTGCAGATGCGTTCTGATGCCGCCATCTTTGAGGTATCCTTACTACTATGGGAGCGGAAACTGCGCAAACAGCTTTGCTGAACGTTACTTCCGTCCGACTAAAAGATCTGAGTTACTCTCAAGTCACGCCTAAAGAAGTTTTACTTGAAAAATGAATATTCTGTTATGTACTGAGATAGACAAACGAAGATCAGAAAAAAGCCAAAGTTCGACTTTGGTCCAACGCTACTTTCAACCTTGTTCGGCGGTGATTAGGTAGTTTTTAATTTATTTTTTTTTAGTTTCTTACACAATTTCTTGATATGATCCTTAAAAGACGCGCTCGATCCGAGTTCTCCTTATATGTAAGCAATGTATGTTAGTGTCGTAAAAGAATCTTTTAAAAGATAAAAGGAAAGACATTTTGCAAAAATAAAACCACAAACAACAACAAAAAAAATGATACAGAAAAACAAAGTCTGTCAAAGATCGGAGACTGTTGTATATATATATTTGCACATATCATGTTCTCATACAAAGCTTTATTATATTGATATGATATGATTTATTAGCATGTTTCAAGCTGCAATGTTTTCAGATAAGAATTGTCAAGACATCAGACCATTCATTGAAAAAACAAATATGTACAAAGCAATAATCATTAAACGTCATTCGCATTGTTAAATCGTTGATCTATTAAAAAGATTTCAGTTGCTTCCCCTTTTCTCCAACCGCCTGATAGCCGGTTAAAAGATAGTCCCAGAACCAGTGAAAAATACTAGCCAATCGGGCAACGGGACCATTCCAACTTCAAAAATATTGACATTTTTGTCAATATATAATCTGAAAAACTTGGTCGATAATTTTATTTATTTAAAGAGTTCTATTCAGACGTTAATTAAAGATTTGATATAGTATAATGAAGAAAACAAAATTTCTGATATAGCGTGAGGTGACGCGGGTAATGGCTAGTATTTATACCTACATAATATGTTCCACTTCATATAAAAATTAACCAAAGCATTCAAATATTTGATTAACGTATGATTAGAACTCTTCAATAAATAAAATTATCGACCAATTTTTCAGACAATATATTAACAAAAAAATATATAATTAAATACATTAACGTTTCGATCCGGATTTGGACCTCCTTCAGAACTGATCTAAAAAATATAAAAAATATTTAATATTTAGTTTCTAATTCGCTTTTTATAAAATTCCTTCAAAATTATTAATTAATATCAAATATTGAAAAAATAAAGTCCAAATCCGGATCGAAACGTTAATGTATTAATTATTTATTTTTTTGTTAATATATTGTCTGGAAAATTGGTAGATACTATAGTTTATTTCTGACAGATCTACAAAACAAAGAACAGCGGATTTTTTTTTCAAAAAATTTCAGAAACTTTAAAGTTTACCTATAAAAAAAAATTCAACGAAACTTTCTTGAAAAAATAAATGGAATAATAAGAAAAGTATATCATTATTATAAAAAACACCATTAAACAATAGGATATTTGCGTATCAAACATCTTCCCAAAATTTGGTTTCAATCCGTTTTTTGGATTCGGGGATCTCAAAACAAAAAAAATATTATAAAATTTTGAAATGCGAATTTTGACCTAAACTAGTACAATTCCCCACTTGTGGGTTGGAATGGTAATAGCCCCAGAACCAGGAAAAAAGATATAAAACATACTTAATGTTCTTTCTCTAACCGCTACAGATAAAAGGAAGTTACCTATATGTATATTAACAGAAATGAATACAATATGTTATCTTTTGTTCCATCTTCTTTTGTATTAATCACATCGATTTGTACTTAACTTTAATAAATTACAAACGATAAAAGGATATTTAATCATGCTTCAACTGTCCATTTATTGTATTTGAAATAACCAGTAAATTATAGCTCTGTTCCAAGCTGTCTGAGAACGGCAACAGAACCGTCACTATCTTGCACAGGAGCTAAAACGAAACTGTATCGATTCTTGAGCTATTGCGCAAGACTGTGACGGTTCTGTTACCGTTCTCAGACAGCTTGGAACTGAGCTTTTATATAACAAAACCGGTTCCTCTATGAGCGCTGAAGAGCTGCAGAACAACTAAATTCTCAGGTACTTCTTAATTTCAGAATGAATTATATTTTCCACGTTTAACTAATAAATTTAATGTTAATAAATAGTGTAATAGTTATATAAAGTTCGTTCCAAGCAGCCGCGAACGGTAATAAAACCGTAGGTACACAGTCTTGTTACTGCGCAAGACTCTCTTGCGCAGTATCGATTTTTGAGGTAGTGCGCAAATTAGTCTTGCGCAGTGACAAGACTGTGTACGATTTTATTACCGTTCACGGCTGCTTGGAACGAACTTATTATCAACGTTAAAGTTTAACAGCCACTGGCAGACCACAAAACTTGTATGTGTTCTGTGTGGCAGACTTTATTCCGTTCAGGCGCTGTCCTGCGCTGCGAAATAGCACATGAAACGTCATCATCAGATACCCCCTCTATGTACAGTGTACACTGTACACCGTACAACTCTTGACCCAATACTTATAGCATGTTATTTAGATCGACTTTGAGCTGCATTTGTCGTCAGCACATTAGTACAAATAAGCATCTATCTCCCTGTCATATGCGCGAAGTTTACCGTGAATCTTTCTCAGCCTGTCAACACCTTTTACGGCTTTGGCTCGGATACACGGCTTATGGCAGTAGTGACAAGTGTTACAGTGTACATTGTAGTTTGTTGTCAACATTGTTTGAAAAAAAAAGTTAATAATTAAAGCATCATAAACATAGATGCGAATCATAATTATTACCACCTCCCATTGCCAGCCCATGTAAGAAGGTTCCTGCGGTTGATCCTGCATAACAGCCATTTAAATTTTTCACACGCCGCCACTGTTTCATCGCATTATGTGAAGATATTTAATTCAAATTTTATAACACTATATATCACACGTCGTTATGTTCATTAATGTTGACCTTACGTTTCACAAACGAATTTCAATGCTAGTATGCAAGAGAAGAAACATAAAATCGAGGATCGTAAAACAAAAGAAATGATGAAACAGTGGATGAACGCTTATACGACGTAATAAAATCGTATGATAATAATAATTAAATGTTAAGGTCAAATACGATAAACTTTATTAAAGAGGAACTGTTTGAACAAATATATTTACATCCACGGAAGATTCTAATCATTTTTAACATCTGCATCCGCCAGTCGTTTAGCGGGTAAAGACGCGATGCAAGTCATGACAAGGTTGTTGGGAGCGGACTTGGCACTTGCATGGTCGAGTTCTTTGACTACTTGGCCAATAGCAATTATATATATTACCAACCTTCGCGAAATCGTCTTAATCCTGAATAAGCTATTATTCTTGAAATATTCCAATTTCTGAAGATTGCTTAATGCAACCGATGCTTTTCTTCAGTAAAATCATAATAAAATTACAATTTCGTTTACTTAGTTTCAGTAAAATTTAATATTCACCAATGACAAGTCGCATTAATGGATAAAAATCTTATTATTCTTACATAGGTGACCGATAATTGCTCGTGTTCCTCTCGAGAGAAGAATCTATAACTAATTTGGAATGATTTAACCTCTATACATGGGAGTTGGAAATGCGTCATGACAATTACTGTGAAGAATTTTTATTTTAATTTTTTAATTTATTGTAAGCTTTAACACACAACATAAAATCGAACAGTATTTTTTTTTTTTTGGTTTTTAGCTTTAGGAAGGTTGGCTAATCAAAAAGCTATCGGATCATGGAAAAATTCAGACCAAAAAGTAAGAATATTTTTTTTTTATTTTCAACTCACAAATTCGGATTTTTGTAAAAAGAAAACCGAAATAGATTTTCTCGAAAATGACGCATTTCCGACCCCCAAGTGTGATAGAGGTTAAATCATTCCAAATTAGTCATAGTTTCTTCTCCCAAGAGGAATACGAGCAATTACCGCTCATCTGTATAAACTTGTATTATATATTTTTGTTTGAGGAAATAAATAAATAAATTATTTCGACATCTACATCGGCAGATATAGAACATATCTGCAGATATCATTATAGAATCCACATCTGTAACATCCCTGTCTTGTACCTAGATAGTTTTTTCAAATATCTTCGCTGACTACCAAAGTTTTTTAACTTCCCGCTTTAAAAAAAAAAAAAAAATTTTTTTTTTTCAAAAATCGGGAAGTTATTGGTTTCACCCCGATTTTCGAAAATCGAGTTTTCGCCAGATCTCGACGTTTTGAGGTCCTAGGAAGCTATTGAAACTATTTTGGCGATGATGTCCGTAGGGCTGTATGTATGTGTGTGTGCGTGTGTGTGTGTGTGTGTGTGTGTGTGTATGTATGTATGTAAACCTTTTATATCTTTTGAACGGAGTGTCCGAATGAAACGCGGTTTGCGGCATCTGACGTGATCTTGGTGAACTTAGATTTCCTGAAAATTTGAAACGATTCGGCCCAAAAAATTTTGAGAAATCTTAAAAAAACAAGTTTCAAAAATTTTTAAAAATTTGTTTTTGTAAAAAATTTTCTAAACTACTAAACCGATTAATTCCAAAAACTAATCAGCTCTTCTCCTTAACAAACTGCGTCGATTTCCGCAAACCGCATCAAAATCGGTTCATTTGTTCACGAGAAACCGTGAACGAAAAAATCGTAAAAAAGTGTTTTTTTAAAATGACTCTTAAAATTGTTATCAGATTGATTTTTTTGTAATAAATTACTTTCTTAAGCTAAAAAAACTGCGTCGATCGCCGCAAACCATATCAAAATCGGTTCATTTGTTCATGAGATAACGTGAACGAAAAATTAGGAAAAAAGTATTTTTTTAAAATTACTCATAAAATTCTTATCAAATCGATTTTTTTGTAATAATTTACTTTTTTAGGTTAAAAAAACTGCGTCGATTGCAGCAAACCGCATCAAAATCGGCTCATTTGTTCATGAGATATCGTGAACGAAAATTTCGTAACAAAGTGTTTTTTTTTTTTTGAGCTCGAAGAGCTAAAAAATAAACTTCTTGCTATATTTGATATATTTTTGAGCGTTTTGAACTCGAAAATAGCGGGAAGTTACAGGGATGGCCTGCAGGGTCAAACTACTTTTCAAATTTTTTTTAATACTCTACGTTATTTGAACTTCAAAGTTATAAATTTGAAATTTTACCGAACTCTACTTCACAAACTTCAGTTCCTCGAATTCGCTGCGCACTTGAAAGTACGTGCTTAAAAGTTAAAAGCCCCTATTCTCCAGGGACAACCTATTCTACTAAAGCCAGATTTTTTTATAATTGTAAAAATTGAAATTGTCTTCTTATATGTCTCCTTATTCGCTTCCGTACTATATGTAAATAATTCAGATCGTAGGAATATGACTTCTTCAGAAACTAATAAAACAAATAACTATGTAAATATGGCCCGAGGATAATCTATGTCCTCTATCCTAATATCCGTGTATTCCATCCCTCATGTGTCCCTGATATATAGTTGTTGCTTCATATTGCGTCGCTTATGTTTTCTATTGTTCAAACCTCACTTCAATTCAGTCTAATATAAAAATTCCAGCCAATTGGACGACGGGACAATTCCAACTTCAAAAATGTTGACATTTGATTATAATAAAGAAAATAAAATTTCTGATATCGTGTGAGGTGACGCGGATAATGGCTAGTATTCAATATAATATTTGCTATTCGTTGCCATGGTTACCTACATAATATGTTCCACGCCATGTAAAAATTAATCAAAGCATGCCGAACTAGTTTATTTCTGACAGATTCATAAAACAAAAGAGCTGCTGATGATATCATGATGATGATATCAAGTGGCCCCCGACGAAGTCGCAATCAGAAAGTTGTACGTTCCAAAAATCACGTCGGGTTCACCAGATGTGGTGACATGTGATTGAATGTTGAACGGACAGCAATTAAGTGTTGACCATGATCATCGCGTAGACAATGATAATTTCTTTATTTGGTAATTTAATATATACAATTTCATTTACATTACTGCTGACACTATGTAAAATATAAGGATGTGTGTCAGCGTCTAATGAAAATGATGTGTAACTAAACATGCAGTTAAGGTGCGCTATGTACTCTTAAGGGGACTCGCCACAAGTTGATTCTTTTTTTTAACATCGTGTAAAAATCAAATAGACGAACTAATATTTTATGAAATTTTTTTATCAAAACTCCAAAAATAAGAGAGAAACAGCTGTTCAAAGTATAATAAAAAAAATTTAATTTTAGTTAATTAACTCAAAAGCCCCGTTAACACACGCGAAGAAATCATAGCACGAATGCATTCGAAATAATTCGCGGAAGACTCTTATCGCTACTACAAGCATGGCTACGACGCACGAATCTCTGTGTCCACAAGAAAACGGGGATTACTTCGAACAATTTCTGTGAATACTTGATAATGACATGACATATTTCCATAGTGATATAACATAACGCCAGGACCGACCTCAAAATTAGATAAAATTTAATGAAACTTTGAAAGCCCGTTTATCTTATTATTATATTTATTACGAAACCTCTATGCTTGGGGTATAAGTCCTTACTCCGCCACTGCTCACACCTGCCACGAATTCAGCCTCGTGAACACAAAACACGTGCCTATATACGGCCAAAGACATTGAACAGACGTGCGGGCCGAACGCGTCTAAACACCCACGGACGTGGATTGAAATACTAAATATGATATCCCACATCTAAATTCAACAATACGGAGTTATTTAACAGAAACAAAAGATACAATATCATGCAATTGTGTTTTTCATGTAGAGGTTATATATTATACTGGGTGTCCCATTTTAAAATTATACATCTGGTGACAGAAATTTAAACCACAAGCACATTATGCACTAGCACAGTGATGGCGATCCTTTTTCAGAAGTGGGTCAAATTTTTTTTAGTACTAGCTAATATGGATTCCAAATGTAACTGTAGCCGTGACATATATATTTTAATGTAAAGACATTTCGAAGCAACGCTGATGGTATACGTGGCGTGGTAATGAGAAGAGACCTTTGTTGTTATAACCTTGGACATGCGTAGTGTTTTTATAATACTTTATAAAACGTAACGTGTATCGGTTGAAGCAGTGGTTAAGCAATAAATAGAGTAAGTGTTCATAAAGGAAAGCTGGCACATAGGTATTATAGAACGGACATCGGTTATCCCAGCGCTGGGACGCGTGAGGAATTATCGTTCGTAACAAAGGTCGGGTGCAAAAGAAGAACTTATATTACTGGAAGAGTAAACGTCAACACTGTAACGAAACTGACAAAATTGTTCTTTGTCGGTGGTAAAAATATTTATTTACAAAAATGAATGTTAACAAAACAAACTAAAAAGTACTTCTATACAATAATGAAAATGAAATCACAGGACACACCAAAATTTATATAGCACACTTATCTATTACTTATTTACACAATTCTCAATTTATTTACCGTCTATTTATTTATGTCGTTGGCGCACTGTTTACTTCTTGACTGACACTGACTTCCTGCCCGTCACTGCTCCATTTATATAGCCGTTCAGTTGCATTCTGAAATATTCTCGCAGCGTCAGCATTCTTCTACGCGGATTCGACAACAGTGTGCGCATTGTTTCGTTACAATATCTTCCCAGATCCGAAGCCTAACTACCGACAAGCTGAACATGCCTGATTCTTCGGGCCAAGCGAAATAGTTACTCCGCACTGCACATTCGAGACCTAGGTAAACGAGTCAGACTTATTGATGCTGACTTTTTAAGCTTGAGCAACCCGATTCACATTCCAATGATTCAAAGTTTTATGAACGTACTGGGTTTCTATAGAGTGTCCAGATACGCCTCTTACGTTTATGACTTTATCTCTTTCTCACCTTCTCTGTCGCGCTCTACATTTATCTCTTTGAAACCCGACACGGTAGATTATCTCTGATATCAAGCGGCTACCATACTCAGCGACAATAATGAGCTTATATAGCTTTTGACGGACTGATGTATTTCCAAGTATAATACGTCATTTTATATAAAAGCACTTTGAGCCAGAAATATAAATACATGTCCTAAAATGTGAAATGTTTTAACTGAATCATCAACACGGGAACAATATTCAAATACAAAAGCATGGAGAATAAATGTAAAGGAGATGCAGCTGTGTCTTTCACTATTTCATATAGAAATGGACCGGCAACGCTAACGCCACATTTGTTGTCAAGACCTCTGGCGACACGGTGTTCCAAGTTGCGGCCAAGCTAAGAACTAAGATTTTTAAATATAATGGCGTTGCTATAGAAATATCTGTCGTATAAACAGCGGTTGGTAATAACAGTATAATTTTTTTAATGTAAGAGAATATTTGGTATGTCAAATTGAAAAAATGAGCTGATTCCAGTGAGCGTTTTTATCTTTTTTGCACAAACATTAGAATATGTTTTGTTATTTTTAAAGAACTTACATTCATTATGTTCGAATATTCAAAGTAAAAATCAAAGACAACGTTAAATTTCTTGGTAAATTTATCGACCAAAACCTAAACTGGAAAAAGCATGTAGAATTTATCAGCACTAAAATAAAAAAAAGCTATATTTATGTTAAGAACTCTAAAACACTCAGTAAACAGAGAACTATTGCTAAGCGTTTACTTTGCCTATGTTTTCTCAATAATAAAATTTGAAATAATTTTCTGGGGTAACTCAGTACACTGGAATAAAATTTTTAAATTACAAAAATTGTGCATACGTATCATTGCAGGTGCTGCACCTCGAGCACATTGTCGACAATTATTTAAGAAATTTGATTTGTTAACGGTAACCGATATCTATATTTTAGAGTGTACAACTTTCGTAAAGACAAATTTCGATCTTTTTAAAATTAACAACTTACATGGTCACAATACACGTTACTGTAACAAATTGATTTTAAACAAAAATTCATTAGAAGTTGCGCATCTATAAGATGCACGCAATGCAATGATACGTATATACGGGTGGGCCAGAAAGATTTGCGAATTTGAAAAAATAATAATAAAAAAACTAAATACAATTCGAATACAAATTTTTATTTCAATTAAAATAGACATCTGGGAAATTCATTTCTTAAAAATAACATCATCCAGATGTGCACCATCGCGCTGCGAACATTCCTCGAATCTAAACCTCAAATTGGTAAAAACTCGCTGGCACATTGCGCGGGGAATAGCTGCCATTTCTTCTCGGATATTGGTCTTCAACTGGTTAATCGTGGCTGGGTTATTGGAGTAGACTCTACTTTTCAGGTATCCCCACATAAAAAAGTCCGGTGGCGTTAGATCCGGACTTCTAGGCGGCCATTAGATGTATGGCATGTCGCGCCATCTTGTGCAAACCATATCGCACGATTATGGGCTTCAAATTGTTGCAGTTGCGGAAAGAAAAAATCCCTTAACATGGCTATGTATCGCTCAGAATTTACAGTGACAGATTGCGCTTATTGATTTTCAAAGAAATAGGGTCCGATAATTCCGTGCGCTGATATGGCCGCTCAAACGGTTACTTTTGGCGAATGCAGAGGCTTTTGATGTTTTGCACGTGGGTTCTCTGCGGCCCAGTAACGGCAATTCTGTCTATTGACATGCCCATTTAAGTGAAAATGGGCTTCGTCGGAGAACAGAATATTGTTGAAACTCCGAAAGCGTTCCAACATTGTTTCAACAAAAGCTCGTCGTAAAATTGGATCATTTGGCTGTAATTCTTGCACAACTTGAATTTTGTACGGGTGCAATTTCAGATCTTTCAACAAAATGCGACGCAAATATGTTCTGGATACTACAAGTTCGACTGATCGCTTGCGAGTCGATAGTCCAGGATTACGTTGAACTGAAGCTCTAACTTGTTCAATTGTGTCTTCCGTTCTTGTTGACCTTGAGCGTCCCGCAGGCTTCTGATTGAGTACCGAACCAGTTGCTTCGAACTTTCTTACTCACGATCGAATCATACTTTCCTTCGGACACTGATTTAGGTCATGTAATCCAAACTCACGCCGAAATAAACGCCGAACAATGACGCACGAATCGCCATTTTTGTAATAATGTTTAACGCAGAATGCAAGTTGCGCTCCGGTGAAGTGATCCATCGCGACTAAATCGTACCTACGCCTTTCTGGACCATCCGTTACAATAAGCTACCATTGGAAATTACAAACACCGATAACATACAAATATTTAGAGTTAAGCTCAAAAACTTTCTCAAGAAGAGAACACATTATAATATGGAAGAGTTTTTTATATAATCTACTATGATATTATTGTGACACTATTTATATATTCCCAGAAATATCATCAAATTAAGACATTTATTTATTTATTTATTTAATGTTACGCTCCACAGCATAATTCGCGTGTCAACTAGACGCAAATATTTGTTTTGAACAGCTTGTATTATTTTATGGTTTGTGTCGCAGGCAGATCCATGCTTAGTTTTATATTAAAACAAGTATTAATCTCAGATGACAGTAAATTTCTAAGCTTTGTGCTTTAATCAACGTTGTGTAATATGTTCAAATAAAATATATATTTTACGTCACTAATCATAGTGACATTAGTATCAAGCTAATTTCTATTGATAATTATTACCTTTAAGCTCAAATCAACTGTAACAAATAATACGTTATCAAGCTTTGCACAGTTTATTGCTGTTAATTGCTTAATTATTAGATTCATTTGACATAATTGCGAAAACGAACTTAAACAGTTTTCAATATGATATATAATATGGAAAGGATTGTTAGTAACCAGTATTTAATAATGTACTAGGTTTTGATAGATAAAACTGGTGCTTGTGGGACCAAGCTTGAAATTGAAGGGAGCACCTTCTCTTTTCTCTCTATTAGACAAGAGAAGAGTCATCTATCGCCTCACGAGATTTCCTCCGCCAATAGCGAAGCAAGGAACGAGAGAGAGGGAGTAAAAACAAATTTTTCCTCGGAAAAAGTAAAAAACGAGTGTGTACACCTTCGAACCCTTAAAAAGTAGGCAACTAAAAGGGGCCCCTTTTTGTCGGGGGCCCCAAGACACCGCCCCGCTTGACTCATTGTCGGTAGGGCGCTGGAAACACCTTAATCGATCTGATTTCCTAACACCTTGTATATTACATGCTACATGTTAAATTTCCATATTAAATTTTGGTTCATTCGTTCAATCCATTGAACGATGTAATTTCAGAATAAATGAAGCATGTAGAATTCCCGACGCGTTTTGTTCCCAGTTCTCGTCCGGCCCCACAGAGGGTTGTCAAGCGAAATTTTACAACGAATTAAACAAATCAATTGCATTAAATCTAGACGTGAACAATTTAATGCATCATTCAATTTCATGTTTTGTCGACATATCGCAAAACTAACACGGCGCTAAAAATGTCACGCGTGACGCGACTTCTCGCATGTTTTTGACTCGATTTTCACGAAACTTGTTAATTCTAGGACAATATGTAACGTCAATATTCAGACAGTATTAAATTTTTTTTAATTGATAAATGTGTTTATAAAACGAATGATATTTTAAACTAATTGTGTTATATTCTATTGCATTGACGTATTCTAAACTGTTTCCAGTATTACACAAAAAAAAATTCTATCTATCTATAGGTATTGTAACAAAACTGTTCTAGTCCGTGGTAGAAATTATTTATTTATAATAATAAATGTTTAACAAAACAGTAAAACACACAAACGAAAGCACACTTCTTCAACTTAATAGAAATAATAACGTTAACAAAAATAAAATAACGACAGTTCCAAATAATAAAATAAAAGACTAATAACAGAGAATATAGTCACTAAATTATGTACACAAAATATTTACAACACAGGAACACAACACAAAGTTTATCAGCACACTTGTCTATTAACTATAAGTCATTTATGTAAAATCAGATTTATATAATTGCACTCACTAAAGTTTATTTATCTTCACAGTATAACTGAATAATTTATGTCGTAATTCCAGAGCACTTGTATCAACACATGAACAACACGAATAACTGACTAACTGATTGACCACTCCGCTCGCATTTTATATCTTCGTCCCCCACCTATCGAATGTTCTGAACGCATCGAGATTTCTTCCTTTACATGTATTGGTCTCTCCAGGCTATTCTAAAAAGGTCGGGTTTTACCTGCTTTCGATTGTTATTGTTGTCGTGATCTGGAACATTGTATGGAGTCCATAGTCGTCCCAACAGGGGCGCGCAACAATATATTAGCATGGGTATGTTTTAGGCAATAAATATCATCACGTGAAGTCAAGGAGGTACGAACAACGCTTCTCACTTAATTACGTGACCAAATCGATCGGTCTATAATCTCAAAATGACTTATGATATAGGTACTGCTTTTAAGAAACCTTGTATATTTAGAAATGTATTAGCTATAACTTTTACAAAAATTGCCATAAACAAGAATTTTATATTTTAAACAGCTCATAAATCAACCAGTACGATGTGGATATAAAAAAATCCCCAAATAGTCATGAATTCAATTTTTTATTATACCTCTTTTTGGTGAGCTATTCCCTTGACAGAATACCGGCAAGCCGGGGACAGTAGATAACCGACATTTTATTTGTAAGTAAATTGCCTGATAAGAAAAAGTCCACTATTTTTGCAAAAAAAAACGCTCGAAATAACTTTACTATTCTTCGTAAAAACACATAGACACAATGAGGATTAAAAAGTTAATTGCACATACCGCTACACTAGCGGTGTGGATTCTATTATCGATTTGCGCTTCAGAGCTGAGTTTCGTTCATATACGAAGTTATATCTAGGTTAATTTTGCACGAAATCCATCCAAATTGTAGCTTATTGAAAAAGGAGACATTTTGTTTTATAAAACGAAACTATTTTATCGATTAATTCGAGGTCATATTACTCCTAAAATTGTAATTGAAAATGTCGAACAGCAGTTGTCGGTTGGTCTGTACGTACGTACGTCCGAGCTGTACAGATCGAAATTTTGGTTGCATCGCCTAGGTTTATATTTTATTCACTTTGTTTACATCAGACTAGAACCTAATTTAAATTCACTGAAATGCGTTCAGTAGTTTAATTTTTATAAATAGTTTTCGTTCATTATTTTTGACAGCCAATAGTTAAAAAAAAAGAGGGGTTGCACTCCGGGAGTGCCGGCAGAAGTGAAAACTTGAATATTAACGTCTTACGAATTGTCGATCAGGTCACGTGTCCTGACGCAAGTTTAACATTTTTTACCCATTACAAAAAAAGTGTACAAAAGTTTTCGTCTTACGAATTTTCGATCAGGTCTTACGAATTTTCGATCTAACGCGAGTTTAACATTTTTTACCCATTACAAAAAAAGTGTACAAAAGTTTTCGTGTTACGAATTTTTGATCAGGTCTTACGCATTTTTGATCAGGTCTTACGAATTTTCGATCTGACGCGAGTTTAACATTTTTTACCCATTACAAAAAAAGTGTACAACGCCGCTAAAGAAGTTTTCACTTCAACAACATAAATTACCGTAGAAATGTGTGCTACACTTCTCCACCATGAAAATAACGAGACAGGCGTTTGAATTCCGTGACGTAATGAATAAGGACTTAGCATAGTAGGGACAAGATTCCGGGTTCGATCCCTGCCGGCATCATAGATTTTTATTTTTCCGGTGTTTTGAGCCTAAATACTTTTTCAACCTTTAAATACCACTTTTAAAATGGCCCGACTCATTTTAAATAAGCTTCGTGTGGTGATGAGTTCCAACATGTGGACCAAGTTTCATTTAAATCGAAAAAGACATATTATGTATATAAATGTTTTCAAAAATGGTGCCAACATGTTCAGAAGGCGATGATACGTCGAGAAATTTTGATCCGACCCCTAGGCCCCGCCATCCAACCGACGCCAATAGTGTATGTGCCATATGGCAAATACACGAACACTAATAACCAGTATTTTTAGGAATTATCTCCTTTCCCTGCAATTTTACAGTCAGAAGGCTTAATACTAATGTTGGAAGATTAAAAAGGAAGAATCCAGGTGGCATAGGATCGATGAACAAAGCAAATACTGAAAGTTTTTATTGCATTTTATTATCGAACGTTTCGGCAATCTTTATGCCATCTTCGGAGAACCAGATAATAAAATGCAATAAAAACCTTCAGTATTTGCTTTGTTCATCGATCCTATGCCACCTGGATTCTTCCTTTTTAATCTTCCAACATTTGAACAGGATCATCATCTCTCTAAATTATTAGAGTTATCTTTCACAATATTAATACTAATATAAAACAAAATTAATTTCTCTATAAAAAAGTTCCTAACCACTTTTTTCCTACTATGGAAGGTTTGGAAGCTATATTGACGAGAAACGTAGTACATCTACACAACAACGAGTTACTCTTTTGCTATCTACATCTCGTAATATTTTAAGTGAATGTCAAATGTATGTCTTGAAAATATATGAGATCTTTGAATTCAATATTTTAATGCAAAAAAAAAACTAGAATTCGAATAATGGCCGATTATAGAGCAACGCTTGTGTATATCAAACATCTACCGAAAGAATTATGGTATAGAATAAATCGCTTGTAATGGCCGAATTATACTCCAGAATCTATCCCTGATGACCGATAGTCGTTCGCAAGTTCCGGCAGTTGACTTCATTCTTCATTATATAATCATAAACGTTCAGTCGTAAACTTAAGCTGGATTTATGCGGAAACGTTACGAGTTGAAAATGGATATCGCAACGTTTCCATAATTATACAGGGTGTACCAAATTAGGACTAAAAATGCAAAGTGTTTGATACAATAATTCTTGATAAATTAAAAAAATCCCTTGGAAACTTTTCAGAGATACAGATGTCTTCTCCCAATTTATCTATCCTTAAAATGGGCTATTCTTTAAACATTTTTGAGTAAGTTTTTAACTTCCCGCTATAAAAAAAAATCATGTTTTCAAAAAAATGAGGAAGTTGTTGTTTTCACCCCGATTTTCGAAAATTCTGACTATTTTGACGATGATGTTCGTAGGTCTGTATGTATGTATGTGTGTGTCTATATATGTGTATGTATAATTGTAAACCTCTTATTACTTTTGAACGCAGTATCCGATTGAAACGCGGTTTGCGGCATCTGACGTTACTTTGCTGAACTTAGATTTCCTGAAAATTTAGAATGATTCGGCCAAATAAATTTCGATAAATCTCAAAAATACAGGTTTCAAAAATGTTTATAAATTTGTTTTTTTGAAATATTTTGTAAATTACTAAACCTATTACTTCCAAAATTTAATCAGCTTGAAAAACTACGTCGATTTCCGCAAACCGCATCAAAATCGGTTTATTTGTTTAAGTGATATCGTGAGCGAGAAATTCGTAAAAAAGTGTTTTTGTAAAATTACTCCTAAAATTCTTATCAGATCGATTTTTTTGTAATAAATTACTTTCTTAGGTTAAAAAACTGGGTCCATTGCCGCAAACCGCATCAAAATCGGGTCATTTGTTCCTGAGATATCGTAAACGAAAAATTCCTAAGAATGTGTTTTTTTTTGAAGAGCTAAAAAATAAACTTCTTGCTATATTTTATATATTTTTGAGCGAAAATAGCGGGAAGTTTCAGGGATGGCCTGCAGGGTCAAACTTCTTTTCAATTCTTTTTTGCAAGAGATATACTTATTGAGTATTGACATAAATAAAATTGTACATATCAATATCGAAAGGTAAAATCACAATATTATTACAGCATGTGTACATACATTTTTGCATCTGAAGTTTAAAATTGCCTACGCAGTGATATTGAATGTATTTGTCAGGATTTTATTTCTATTGGTTTTCTGTCAAGTGTTATCACATTCGCACGATGTGACGTAATATATATTATACAGACTAATTGAGATCCATTAATGAAACCAGTTATATATTTAGATAAAATGCCAAAGGCAACGCGTCATTGTTGTATTGGATACTATCGGCCCGGATTTGTGCTTTGTCTATAAAAAATAGACATATTATGTTGTAGCGGACTTTCTTACAGAACCGTTTTGCCCGGCGTTGTTCTTTATTCATTATTAATTAGTTATCAATTATTTAAATTAATGTATTACTAATTTATTAATAAATTATTATAAATAAAACTAAATAAAAATTCTCTTACAGAAATTCATAGAAGAGGTCCGCATAGGATGCCCGTTCGCGGCTGTATGCCCGCGCGATCGCGTCTACATTACAGGCTCAGCTCCGCTTCTCCCACTTATTACAATACCCCTACCGGCCAACAACTTTGATACCGAATTTACAACGTTTTTTTTCGTTTTTCTCAAGCCCAGGGCCCGGACCATCACTTTGAGTCCTTTTTTTAAAAAACAGCTTCGACTGTAATACGTTGTTCGGCAGACAGTCTGTATAGGCAGCCATTATGCAACGGAAAACACTTCAAAGAGAAACTCTAGTGGCCATAATAAAATGCGAGAATGAGGGTTTTATTCGATGGTATGCACTTACTGTATATAGACTGGAAGTTTAAAGAGCTTTGTTTGACTAGTGCAAAAGCAAATTCGCATTTTAATGAAATGTGTTTTTTACTAAACGACTACATTAAACTGATCGAGATTAAATTACTTCATTGAAACGTACCTATTGAAATTTTACGATTTTAATTTATTTAAGGCCACCAACTGCTGCAGTTATCTCAGCCTAGTAACAATTCATATTTCCAGTTTATTATTAATTGTTGTACTGTGTGACATTGTTTAATTAGGTAACTAGATTTTAAAATTAAGTTTGTTATTCTGACATGTTAATTTAATAATTTCAAACGAATATTAGGGTAGGACGGGGGAATGGCGTTCACTTAAGGAAAACATGGTGTATTTTTTAAATTATTTATTATAAATCAAAATTAACAAGAGTAACAAAGTCTTTAATTATCGAGTAATCAACAATTTAACAACAAAAGCATATATCTTTCACCTACTAGTAGTAGGAAAACATTATTATTAAAAAAACATGTTTGAGCGGCATTGCCCCTGACTTTGGGTAATGCCGCTCAGGGTCTCATAAAGAAGTGTACCCAATCCAATCTGGCTGTTTTGCTGCTTTGATCAAAATTGTTTTTGATATTGTTGCGCTCAGCAAATTTATAAACAAGTTTACGCAAATCTGCAACATTGAGTCCATAATATAGCGAGCCCAGCAAATTAACTTGTTCAGCAATTTCAGTTTCTTGCTGTTGGGTGGAAACGGGCTTCTTCGGTCCAAGCCGCTTTAGCGGTGGTTCTTTGACGATTTCTTGGTATATCTATCTACAACAATAAAAAAATAAGTCACTAAGTGGTAATGGCGCTCAGATGAGCGGTATAACCCCAACCGGTTGTTTTGTAATTAATTTGAAATTTAAAAAAAATCATACACGATTGTTGAAAATTGATTGCAATATCACAAAATAGAATTGTTTATTGGCAGAAAAGTAAAATTAGTAATTAAATAAGCATTAAGGTTTTGGACTTACCGACAAAAAACACCTAATTAAAAATTAGATCAGTGCGGCCGCAAACGAAGAAACGCTCTTCACGGTCGCATGACGCGAGCTGACTGTCCGTTTGCATCGCTGTCTATTAGAGGCCCCCTCCCCTCGCGCTTCACGCGACGTGACGTGTTGCTACCTTTCTTTTTGACAGAGTTACAGAGGTGAGCGCCATTACCCAGTGAGTGCCATTCCCCCTCCCTCCCCTACTTAACAGGGGTGGCAGTAACAAAAAAAAATGTCCTACAAAACTTGCTTATTTTTTAAAGATCTTTTCAACAATACCACTTTCGACCTATCGTGCCATTTAACATTCCGGAGTTCTGAACATTCCGGAGCAAACTAACAGGGAAGCCGACCTTTCTGGCGGGAAAAAATATCACCATTCGATTCTTCATTAGGGCTTTTATAATACAGATTTTTGACACAATTCTCTACGACTAACCGTTTTCGAAAAGAACGACCGATACGGGTGGTCTGACTCACCCTGTATAGCATATAATAATTATTAGCCGTTTTTAGAGCCTGCGTATTTTTATAAATTTCGGTAAATCTAATCAATTCGTATTTTATCATTTATCGAATTTGTTATCACTAAACTAACGATTAACGTCAGCAAACGTTTCTCGGAAACATAAAAAATATCAAATATACACTGATTCTATGAAATACAAATTAAAGAAAAATGAGTGCGTATAACTTTAATGCGCTGCAGTTGAATTTTTTTTTTAATTTGTTTATTACCACTTTCACTCTTTGGGCAATATTCACTCACAAATTAAATCACTCGTAAAATAAATTACGTTGGCTACGCTTATTGGTTTGTGTCCGTAGCTGTGTTTCTCCTTTCGTTCAAGATAGTTTCTATAGATGCGTTTTTATGTCGCCATTTATCAGTCAATGTGTTTAAATAGCAGACACACGTCCGAATACTTCCGTACAAAAAACGATCTGAATTAGGTCGCGCCTAAAGATGTTTTACTTAACTATCATCTCTAATTTTTTCGTTCGTCCACCTTATGACGACACATTTTCTGCAGCCGTCTCTTGGACTAATATATTTCCAAGGTTATGTAACAGTCTGTTCTTTCAACTACAAATACATTACGGTCTACCACAAGTGAGTGAATCTGGTGCTTTCATCCTAGTTTACACCTGCAAGCTCAAAATGGCAATTTTATGGAAGAACTCGAGTTTAGCGTCATAATATTCCATTTTATTGATAGATAAAATGTGCGTCCCGCAGTGATAATTGCCTTTAAAAAATAAGATTAAAAATGTGTCGGCAAATGGAAATATCTTGTTGAGTAGCGTGCTATGAAAAGAACGTAGGCGTCGGCTGAATTATATAATGAAAACAATCTCCACGTGTCTATAATTTACTTCAGACTTCCATTTTAAAAACAAAATACGTTTGTTTCGTTTTTCACAAAGTAACAAACCATGACCGAAAAAAGTTTCATTCCACGTTTCGCACGAGACTATCCCTGCAGTGCTTTTTAACCGCGTGTAACCCAAAATAGTTCAATATTCCACCGAACAAATGTCTACTGGATGGAAACATTTTATTAGTGATAATATGCAATTAAAAGATGAAAATAAATTTTTGTTCAACAGCGATAGGAAGTCCCCCAACTCGGTATAATTTATTTTTTAACTTCCCGCTTAAAAAAAAAAAATCAAGAAGTTATTGGTTTCACCCCGATTTTCGAAAATCGAGTTTTCGCCAGATCTCAACGTTTTGAAGTCCTAGGAAGCTATTGAAACTATTTTGGCGATGATGTCCGTAGGGCTGTATGTGTGTGTTGGTGTGTGGGGGTGTGTATGTATGTGTGTAAACCTTTTATATCTTTTGAACGGAGTGTCCGACTGAAACGCGATTTGCGGCATCTGACGTGATCTTGGTGAACTTAGACTTCCCGAAAATTTGAAACGATTCGGCCCAAAAAATTTTGAGAAATCTTAAAAAAACAAGTTTCAAAAATTTTTTTTATTTGTTTTTGTAAAATATTTTCTAAACTACTAAGCCGATTAATTCCAAAATCTAATAAGCTCTTCTCCTTAACAAACTGCGTCGATTTCCGCAAACCGCATCAAAATCTGTTCATTTTTTCACGAGATACCGTGAACGAAAAAATCGTAAAAAAGTGTTTTTTTAAAATGACTTAAAATTGTTATCAGATCGATTTTTTTGTAATAAATTACTTTCTTAGGCTAAAAAAACTGCGTCGATCACCGCAAATCAGATCAAAATTGGTTCATTTGTTCATGAGATAACGTGAACGAAAAATTAGGAAAAAAGTAATGTGTTATAATTACTCGTAAAATTCTTATCAAATCGATTTTTTTGTAATAATTTACTTTCTTAGGTTAAAAAAACTGCGACGATCGCCGCAAATCGCATCAAAATCGGCTCATTTGTTCACGAGATATCGTGAACGAAAAATTTGTAAAATAGTGTTTTTTTTAAATTGCTCGTAAAATTGCTATGAGATCGATTTTTCTGTAATAAATTACTTTTTTAGGTTAAAAAATTGCGTCGACTGCCGCAAATCGCATCAAAATCGGTTCATTTGTTCATGAGATATCGTGAACGAAAATTTCGTAACAAAGTGTTTTTTTTTTGAACTCGAAGAGCTAAAAAATAAACTTCTTGCTATATTTTATATATTTTTGAGCGTTTTGAACTCGAAAATAGCGGGAAGTTACAGGGATGGCCTGCAGGGTCAAACTTCTTTTCAAATTTTTTTAATAAGTTTATTCAAAAAATTTAATTAGGAACATCGAGTTGGAGAGCTTCCCACCGGCGCCGTTGAACAAAATCTTTATATTTAAAAACTATTTTTTACTCTTTAGTCCACACTGCCATAAAAGAGTGTTTTTTTTGGGTTTTTTTTTAAACTGTTTTATTTAGTTTTGTTGTTGGTGACTCTTATACTCGTAATATAAAATAAAATCGCTTTGTGCGCTATTGTAACTTTTTAACGAAATTTCACCTTAGATGTCGGTTTATTCATGCACTGTACGAAACAATCGACACTTTTAGAAAACACAAGAACAAATGAACGCGTGTGGATTGTAATTATCAAATTGTGCCGAAACGATTCGATGTTGTACGCGGATATTTTTCTGAAAGTGTCGATTGTTCCGTCTCGTGCTGTGCTGAAGAGAGTTTATTCACAACACTTCCGACGTAATATGCTTTTATTTTTTTATCGTACGAATGAACAGAAGAAAAAACTGATGAAACACGTTTTCGCTTCTGTTAAACCAGCGTACGTTCAAGTGCTATGTTTTCATTGGTCCTTACCAAAAAAACAAAAACTTATCTGAAAACAGAAGAAGAGTTGTATTCAATTAAGTGGCGTTGTTTAACAGCAAACCAACAATACGAACATTTCCTTTATTGTTTTAATTAACAAACATTGTTAAAGTTTATATTGCATCGCAATATAGTATATTATTGACTCTTGATAACTGAATAATGTTTAATATTAATCAAATGTTAAAACTTGAGCGATGGCAGACCTAAAAGTGTCAGCTAAAAAGTTCGCCAACTCAAAGTTATGAAGAATTGCGATGTCGGCTTTTCAATATATAAATACCTACATTTTTATATGAATTTTTAATTAAATAATTTTTCACTAAAACAACAGACTTTAAATATTTCATTTCGCTTTGAAGATGAGAACAATTTTTAGAAACGTTGTCATATATCGTAAACTTTGATTTTAATTTACTTAGTTTAAAATCAAATTTTTATAAAAATTACAAAATAACATTAGTACCTATATAATATATTCAGGGTGAAATTAAATATATTACTAAGGAGTGTGACGTTATGTGATCCAGTGAGTTTTAACAGTCACACGAGTCATAATAACATTCCGCACGAGGTATATATATTTCAACATTTTGGACAATTCATTTGTGTGACAAACTCATAATACCCCTGGCAAATACACTCACTCAATAGGTTAAGTACTATATAGTTACCATACCATAAAAAAACTAATTTCGTTTCTCATTACAGCACTAGTGTGTAATAGACTCACGTCAATACTTTTTTAATTTGTGAGATAAGGATTTTATTTTTATAAAGCTTTACGTAAACACTCGTTACTTCTAAACTAAAAAACATAAGTATATTAGTATAGTTTATTTTTCTACAAATACAAATAAATTGAGAAATATATGCAATATTTTCGGCGGTGCAGTGGAATAGGGGTGTAGTGTTTCGTTACACATTGAGCCGCATGAAGGCCGCTGCTAACGAGGCTGTTTTGCCGCTGGAATCACTGCTGGGGCTCGTGTTGGCTGTGAAGATGGAAATGAACTAATCAGGAAACGTGGACAACATGAGCAAACGCCTACAAACAAACATGACGTCATAGTGTGTGTTCTGTTCAAAGACAATAAACGTTCACTTTTGTTAACATTCGAACTGTCACTGCGCGCGCACGAAACCCATCTACAAAGCCACCTTCAAAGCAAACATTGTGCGAAGCGAACGCATAAAAGCCATCACGAAACCCAGCAGCCAAATCTAGCGGCAAAACCAGCCTCGTGTGCAGCGGCCTTAATATACTCTACCTTGTGTAAAGAAATTTGAAATTAAAAACGCCCCAAATAGCCTCGAAAAGTTGGAAGTTAGAAGTCTTCAGGAGGTAAAGGTGAAACCGACGTGTCGATTCAAAACTTAAATGTAGGTATTAATAAATATATAAACAGGAAAAAGCTTTATGAAAGCGCCAAAACGGGCTATAAACTTGTCACTGCGCATGACAAAAGGGCGTAGGTACACATTGTCAAGGTCGCCCAAGTTCATTTTAAGTATCTACACTACATTGTTGAAATACATCTCTTTCCCTCTTTTTTCTGAAAAGGAGAGAGAAAGACGATTTATTGTTTTACCAAATACTTTATTATGTGTACCTACCTAGCACTCACATTCAATCATAAAAGCATACAGGGTGTACCACTGCACTTCTTAAATTATCAAATGTCACGATTCTATAATAATTTACATACGAGGTTCTGGGAACTGTAATATCACAACATGATAGTTTTTATTTCAGTTACAAAATATAAACTATACCTAAAGTTTAGAAAAACTGTTACTTAAAAAAACTTTCTTGTAAAAATATTATATTGAATATAATAAGTAAACCGATACGAAAAATATTTACCATTATAAAAAAAACAACGTTCTAATGCATATCTCTTCTGTGCATACTCCGATCTTCTCCAAAAATGTATTTACACATCAAACATCTCACCAAAATTCGATAGCTATAGAATTAATCATATATATTAATACGCGAAGGTTAAAGATGTTTGCCTCCCTTTTTAGAAAAAACCTCACAATTTCTCCACATAAATTATATATCATTTTACAGATAATTGCTTGCTCTACTGACATCGACAACTAAAAAATTTATTATTGCTTTTGTTTTTGTAAATTAATTAAAATACAGCACAGACACAATACTGCATACTTCCATCTAACGGCTTTAATTTTGAAACAGCGAGCAACGCTGAACAACGTCACAGCAATGCTGCATGATGCCATCTGACAGCTTAGCTCAACGCTTTTGCTACTTGCGCCTCTATATGACAATTTTAGTAAAATATTTCTTCCATCTGTCATCTAAGTTTCATATTGTAATACAACAAAAAGAAGAACGTTATATAAGCAGTGTGCAAAATTAGAAACGAATTGAATACCTGCAATCATATTTAAAAAATAATTTTGTAAAGTGATAATTATTATACTTATTTAGTGCGAATAATTCGCACAGATCCCACTAGTCATTAATATATTTTATTTATTTATCAAGTAGGTACCTACATTCTTTTTCGGTGTGTGTTGCATTTTAAGTGAAACGATTTTCCGTAATGCATTAGCAAATAAATATCTGTCTTTCTGTATGTTTGCTTGTAACTATTACATCATTTGTACTATGAAACATTTTAATTCGAGCATTTACTATAGCCAAAAATCGTCACCAGCTGTTGTGGAAAAAAATGAACAGCGACATAAAACCCACATTTTACGGAGATAAAGAATGGCATAAAATTTGTTATACAAGTTTCGACATAAATCTCAAAATGGCCCGCTGGGAAAAATAAATGTGCGTTATAATAATATATAAGTCTATACTCGTACTTAATGCTGCCACCACATGTATTGAAAAAAATCACTTTCCTTCAAATGATATTAAACATAATTATGTAAATAAAATTACAGTTTAATAAAACTCAAAAAAACACTCTCTTATAACAATGTGGACCAAAAAGTAAAAAATAATTTTTAAATATAAAGATTTTATACAAGTGTGTAGGCTTTCACGGCAGGTTTTGATCCAAATCTTCTTGGTTTCCGGGCGTGTATGCCGTTGTCCATTGGTATTTCTACCTGACGTTTCGTCTAGAACTGCGGTAGACGTTGTTGTAGGCGAAACGTCAGGTAGATATGGCAATGGACCACGGCATACAAACCCGGAAACCAAGAAGATATAAATACTTTGTTCAACAGCGATAGTAAGTCTCCCAATTCCATATTATAGAGGCTATTTTATATTTTTAATTTAGACTCTAATTTTTATGATAACCCTAAAACCAACACTCAAATGACTATGTTTATATAAATTATTTATATATTTATAAATATTTATATAAATTATTGTATTGTCATGATAGATAGATAGAATGTTTTATTTCTGATTTGCACAAGTGCATAGAAAATTGTCATACAAAAAATTACAATTTACAAAGTCTTTGATATTATAATGACACTGATCACACAGCGTGTTCTTTAGTCTTTTTTTAAATGTACTGAGCGGTAGATCTTTTATTTCTCCTGGAATATTGTTGTAAATTTTTATTATTGAGTGCATTACTCCTTTCTGAACTACAGTTAGACTGGATTGCAGTTGTTTCAAGTTCTGTTTATGTCTCGTATTGTGAGGATGGTTAAAATGATTCATTTTAAATAATTCCGGATTTCCTTTAGCAAAAAGTGCACATTCATAAATGTATAGGTCAGCGAGCGTTAATAATTTTAAGCTTTTAAATAGTTCTCTACAGCTGTCTCGGTAGCCTGCTTTGCAGATGATACGTATACATCTTTTCTGAATTTTAAAAAGGTCATCTGCATTTACCGATGCTCCCCAGAAAATTACACCAAATCTTAAATGTGATTCAACAAATGCCGAGTACACACTAAGTAATATGTCTATTGGCATTACTTCTCTTAGAACTCTTAAGATGTAAAGAGATTTTGATATTTTAGACGTAATATGTTTTATATGTTGTTTCCATTTAAGATTTTTATCTATTTTTATGCCTAAAAATGTGATATCTTTCTGTAATTTTATATAATTTATTTCATCAAGTTTTAAGTTGTCCTGAATTTCACCATAGTCTCCAAATTTGATGGCTTGGGTTTTATTTATATTTAAACAAAGTGAATTCGATTCAAACCAGGTTTGCAACGTTTTTATGGATTCTATAATACCCTTTTGTAGAGAAGTGAAACATTGATGCACATATATTACAGATGTATCATCAGCAAAGAGAGAAATAGGCTCGTTAATTTTACTGGGGAGATCGTTAATGTAAATTATAAAAAGCAACGCGCCTAATATTGATTCCTGAGGTACACCTTTGCTTTGCAATTTCCACGAAGAAGTTACAGTTTCTTTATTGGTCTTAACATTGACACACTGGTAACGTTGTGACATATATGAGTCTATTAATTCGAGCGGTTTTCCTCTGACACCATAATAATGAAGCTTGCGGCAAAGGATGTCCTTATCGACGCAGTCAAAAGCTTTTGAGAGATCGAAGAACATACCGATGACGCAGTCTCCATTATTCCAACTGTCTAATATTATTGACAGCGATTTGAAAATAGCCTGATTTATATTTTTACCCTTCACAAAGCCATGCTGCTCACTTGCAATGAGATTGTGATTATTAAAAAAATCATATAATTTATGAGCTATTACACTTTCTATAATTTTTGAAAAAGAAGGTAACAATGAAATGGGTCCTTAAACACGTGTGCAAAATATTAAATTATTCGGATGTCTGAATTGAGTAAAAATTAAATTGAAAGATTCTATTAGATATATAGATACATACACATACAGTTAAAAATAATAAAGGAGTGTTAAAAAACTGTATGCTTCAAAGATATTTGAAGAATAATAGCCGATAGAACCAACGCCTTAATAAAAATAGGCGGACGTTTTTACTTTTAAGAAAATCCGTGTTGATTCACTGAAGCAATTACACCCGAAACTCAATTCATTGTCCGGGCTCTTGGCGGATAATCAAGATTTTACTTAATGTTCAGAGAGAGAGAGAGAGAGAGACATTGTAGATTATAGACGCTCAACAGCTGAGATCATCAGCGTCTATGTGAGCATTAGAGAATCTGCCGGCCAGCATACACAAACCGAGTACGATCTCAGGTTACTGGAAGCGCTAATTCCCAAAAAAACATTGGAATGCAAAGTACATTCCAATGTTTCCCCTGAGGGGATATTTATAGATGTCAACCAATAAATTTTAGTTTAGAGCTCAGGGACCGAATAACTAATTCAACTTTCGTAAAAATTAAAATATTGTTTTGTCAGTATTGGAGCCACGTGCGTGGATATGGGGGGTAATTACGCCCCCGAGTATCATAATAATAAAAAAATTAAACTAAAAATAATACGAATTCCTAACGAAAAAATAAAATTTAGGAAAGCTTAAAAATATTGATTTTATTGCTTCACTCCCCCCCCCCCCAGAAAAAAATATCTACGCCTTTGATTGGAGCGTCTTCAAAATTAACGTCGGGAACTTTATGAAAGCTTTGGACCTGTATTTCCTGTCACCTCTCCTTAAATTCGGCCCTGTAAGTGCTAGCAGCCATAAATCAATTTTTAGTATTTATTGTTCAACTGAGCTTTAGTTTATATATTATGCTTTATAGAGCTCTGATTGCATCACTGAAAATTTAAATGTTCCGTGATAAGAACAGGTTGGAAGGTGGAGCAAGTAGCCTTTTTATATTTTTTTTTGCACTACCCCTATATAAAATAAAATGGCTGTTTTACATGCATGTATATCAGGCATGTTAGGTGACTCTTAAGGCACTAGTGCAGAAAAATAGAACAAACCAATTAAACAGTAATTGCCCATTAGAAGTGTATGTAAAACAACAGTAGTCGCTGTTTTTGTACAAAATATTTACAAAACCTTCGTCTTTTATCACTATTTCAATTACTGAAAACCGTATGAAAATCCGTTCGGTAGTTTTTGAGTTTATCGCATTCAGACAGACAGACGTTACGGAGGAACTTTGCTTTAAATATATAGACTAGCGATCCCGGCCGGTTTCACTCGGGTGCAAAAGAACGAATGAGGGAGGGGGACATGAGTACGCATCTTAGTTTACCGAGATGAATGTTGTGTCGAAATTTCATGATGATCGGAGTTACCGTTCAAAAGTGTTTGTCAGACAGACAAATTTTAAGATACATTTTGCAACATTTTTTATTGATGCTCTGCTCCTATTTGTCGTAGCGTGATATTATATAGCCTATAGCCTTCCTCGATAAATGGGCTATCCAACAAAAAAAAATTCAATTCGAACCAGTAGTTCCTGAAATTAGCGTTCAACCAAACAAACTCTTCAGCTTTATATATTAATATAGAATATAGATTACTAGCAGCCCGGTTCGGAAACTTTACCTCTTTAAATAATAATTTCGCAGCGCATGCGATGTAAGGAGTTTTATGTGTAAATTTTGTACACTTTGGGTTACATTGAGTTTTCGTATAGGGATCCCCAATTTTACAATAAATAAAATTATCGACCAATTTTTCAGACAATATATTAACAAAAAATTTGAAAAGAAGTTTGACCCTGCAGGCCATCCCTGTAACTTCCCGCTATTTTCGAGTTCAAAACGCTCAAAAATATATAAAATATAGCAAGAAGTTTATTTTTTAGCTCTTCGAGCTCAAAAAAAAAAAACACTTTGTTACGAAATTTTCGTTCACTATATCTTATGAACAAATGAGCCGATTTTGATGCGGTTTGCGTCGATCGACGCAGTTTTTTTCACCTAAGAAAGTAAATTATTACAAAAAAATCGATTTGATAAGAATTTTACGAGTAATTATAAAAAATTTCTTTTTTCCTAATTTTTCGTTCACGTTATCTCATGAACAAATGAACCAATTTTGATCTGGTTTGCGGCGATCGACGCAGTTTTTTTAACCTAAGAAAGTAAATTATTACAAAAAAATCGATTTGATAAGAATTTTACGAGTAATTATAAAAAATTAGTTTTCTCTTAATTTTTCGTTCACGTTATCTCATGAACAAATGAACCAATTTTGATCTGGTTTGCGGCGATCGACGCAGTTTTTTTAGCCTAAGAAAGTAATTTATTACAAAAAAATCGATCTGATAAAAATTTTAAGAATCATTTTAAAAAAACACTTTTTTACGATTTTTTCGTTCACGGTATCTCGTGAACAAATGAACCGATTTTGATGCGGTTTGCGGAAATCGACGCAGTTTGTTAAGGAGAAGAGCTGATTAGATTTTGGAATTAATCGATTTAGTAGTTTAGAAAATATTTTACAAAAACAAATTTTAAAAAATTTTTGAAACTTGTTTTTTTAAGATTTCTCAAAATTTTTTGGGCCGAATCGTTTCAAATTTTCAGGAAGTCTAAGTTCACCCAGATCACGTCAGATGTCGCAAACCGCGTTTCAGTCGGACACTCCGTTCAAAAGATATAAAAGGTTTACATACATACATACACACACACACACACACACACATACATACAGCCCTACGGACATCATCGCCAAAATAGTTTTAATAGCTTCCTAGGACCTCAAAACGTCGAGATCTGGCGAAAACTCGATTTTCGAAAATCGGGGTGAAACCAATAACTTCCCGATTTTTGAAAAAAAAATTTTTTTTTTTTTTTTAAAGCGGGAAGTTAAAAATATAATTAATACATTAACGTTTCGATCCGGATTTGAACGGATCTAAAAAATATAAAAAAAAAAAATTGGTTGTCTGTAAAGTCGGTTTACGGACGATAGTTTTACGTGATAGCGTATTCCGTAATACATAACCTAAATTTTAGTAGCTGTCAAACTTGGGTCGAAGCCTACTGCGCTCTCGCTTGCACGCACAGGGTCAGGCGGAACGTTAGGAACGTTACACTTTTTTGTGCGTGCATCTGGTGTTTCATCAATTTATAAGACGTTATCACGTCAATAATTAATATCTAATTTCTAATTCGCTTTATATAAAATTCTTTTAAAATAATTAATTATATTTTTTGTTAATATATTGTCTGAAAAATTGATCGATAATTTTATTTATTGAAGAGTTCTAATCAGACGTTAATCAAAGATTTGGATCCCCAATTTAATCCGATTAAATTCTATTAGTGAAAGAATTTCTAAAATCGGTCCAATTTTTGAGTTTATTCACTACAAACAAAAATACAAATCTTTCCTCTTTCTAATATTAGTATAGATTACCTTATACGTTCTGTTTCCCTAATTGAAATTTGATATAAAAAGTTGATTTAACGATTTTCAAAATTGTATGTTTTTGAATACATACATTTCGAATAGATAAGCTCTTTTTTTGAAGTCGGTTAAAAATAGTCCAATTACTTTAAAAATAACGATTGTGAGGTTAAACAGGAAAAAATAAATCGTTTCTTAGACAGCTTAAAGTGCAAATCAGTTAGACTTGAGTTTTTCTAAGACCCTCTAATTGGCAACTTGAAACTTCTTCAACTCTGATGTAACGTTTTGTATTTCATACCATCTCAAAGGTATCTCCAGTGCTTTTTTCTTTTTTAAAGAAAATTATTAAATCTTCAACTTCAAGGCGAATCACTTATAATATAAATGTTTAGTATTCAGATAATTTTGTTTAAATCATTAAATCTTTATAGAGATGACATTTTCATATCTATATACCAGCATTTCAAAACGATTTTTTAACAATCAAGCAATTATTAACCGACTTCGACTTTTTTCTACTGCCTCTCACCGAGAAACGGTAATTTCTGTACCGGCCATCTTGTTGAGGTTTTCCATGGTTTCCCTCAATAATTCCAGATAAATATTAAGATGGTTCCTTATTCAAGGCCATGGCCGATTACCTTACAAACTCCTATGCCTAAAATTTGCCTACCTTATCCTAATTTCCTAAAAATTCCTTCATTCGCCCATTGGTATTAATTAAGTTGAAAATTAAAAATTGTAGAAAATAACGGGAAGTGTGATAGAAAAAAAATAGTAATGGTGCAAATGGCGTCTGTTATGACATAAAGTCGAGAAACGGACGTTCAAGGCATTATTATTATTATTATTATTAGCCGACTTAAAAAAGGAGGTCGTCTATTCAATTGTTTTTTTTATGTCTCTCCGTCGAAATCTTCGCCGGCTGTGAACCGATTTCGATGTTTCTTTTTTTATTCGATAGAGCATGTCTCAAAGTTGGTTCCATATAAATTTTATCAAAATCGGTTAAGCAAATTTTTAGAAAATTAACAAAAATATTGCAAAAGTTGTAGTTGTCAACGTGAACGTTTCTCTTCGGTTTCATTGACACTAAAAGTTAAAAATATATTTTTTTTTTAATTGAATCTTCTTCAAAAAAGTCACTAAAAACTAAAAAGCGTAAAATAACAAAGTTTTCAGGTCGGCGCCTTAGCCTATTATTACTATCACGTTTTATGTACTTAGGTATATTAAATTGGCGTCGACCAACTTTGTTATTTCACGTTTTTAGTGACCCTGTTTTAAAGGAGGTTTAATGTTTTTTTTAAGTTTTTACACCTGATCGTCGTATTTCACTTTCAAAGTAAAACAGATGTCAAATGTTTGTTTATTTGAATATTTGCAGTCATTCTGTTTACTTACTATCTTTTTTGCGCGATTTCATCCGCGTTACCATCATTTTTTACAAGTACTTTATCTTACCATATTCATAGTGATATAAAAAAACTTTTAAAACGTTACTTTTCGTCAGCTGATAAACGGAACGTGCATTCCAAATAAAACCCATACGGTATAAAGTTATCAACTGGTCTACAATCCGGTTAATAACCAGTTTAACTATACCGGGTACATAAAGTCAATATTATGAATGATTTTATTTCGTCAATGGCGCATTACATTTTCTACGCACTTTTTTTTCCTGTAAACAGTTAATATTTACGCGTTCTTAGTATGATCAAATATGTACAGGCGAGACAATAGTTTTGACACTTATTTTTAAATTGTCTTAAAATATTCACAGGAATTTTAATTTCCCTTAAACATAATAATTTTATGGGATAAAAGAGCATTCAAAATTTGAAATATACAAGTTGGCGTGAAAACACGAACCGCCGTGTTTATCTATAAAACAAACCCGCTAACAAAATTATGTTACAGTTTGTATATTTTCAGCGGTTGGCAGGTGTGTGGATTTGCTGCGGGCTGATTTAATTAGTTCTAACATATCAGTATTCACAACCAAATTATAGAAAACGATATTCGAATTACAGTGTAACCTCCTTATAGCGTCCTTCGTTATAACGAAAAACTTTTTTTACAATTTGGTTGGTTTACCTCAAAACCCATACATTAATCCTTTCTTTATAGCGCAACATCCATTCTCTATTACGAAGAAATATGTTCATATTTAGGCGTCAGCAAATATTTACAGACGTAAAGAGAACGATTCTGAACCATCACCAACTATTCAACAAGTACTTGATCGAAAAATTACCATTGTTTAATGAAGATGATTCCACCATATGCCAAGTCATGCATAAGATACTTAATAAAATACAAAACAAATACTTATTTGGCATAGCAAAAAGCTTCAGGCAAAGTTAGCAGACTATACGTGTTGGAATAAATTAATTAATTGAAATTTGGTTATTTTTCTCTCTTCCCTCCATATAACGAAATCTATAACGAAAAAAAAAATGCTTGGTCCCTTGAGATTCGTTGTAAAGAAACACTGTAACTACATTAAAAGAGCTGTAACGTAGATATTTTTTTTATCAAAAACGTTGCAGAAAATTCAAGCTGGTATCTAACGGCCTTATTTTTAAGAACAACGGCTGCCAAACTTACTTGGATCTAGTACTAAGTCACATTCTAAATCATAATTATGTCATTTTTATTATGAATTTTAATAACAAATTGAAAATTCTATATTGATTCTTTCATTACTTCTCAAATTTGAGCCTGGAAACTGAGGACTTGCAATTTATAAGTTTCCACTTGACAAAAATACTGATGATGATAGCGTTACACAAGGTCGTAACTGGCTTCTTTAGGATCCTGGGCTGCACCTCATCACTGGGTCCTCCTACACTAAGTTACCTATTTCCCCAAAATAATAGATTTAACCAATAGTAGGTATAACCAGAAAAACAAATTTTGGAGGAAGATAAAAACTATTTAGCTAGGTATGTGTCCACTAGTTTTTATGAACAATTTTTAAATTTTCGTGTATTTTTCTTGTTCTTTTTTTAGTTACTATTTTATTAGGACAGTAGAAGGTAGATGGGAGGTGGGCTAATGATTTCGGACAAGTTCCCAAAGACGTACAATTTTTTGGAGTTTACTTCTTAAGAAACGATTTTGAGTTATAAGGCCCGGTACGTGAGTTTTATGAGTAGTATAATCAATTGGTGAGTCGTTACGCTCCACCGCTTCAAGTGTGGCGTTACGCTCGTCCTCTTCAAAAGAGACTGTAATATTTAACGTACGAAAGAATGTGATGGAATACATAACACTTGTGCGATGCTTATAGACTAATCTTGTATATATGTATAGAGAGTAAAGACATACATATTCTGTAGGATTTAACGTGCGAAAGAATGATACATTACACAGCGTATCTAAAGAGTAAACTCCAGTCGTGCGTCGGAGCTGACACACACGACTTTTTTCGATTATTCTGAAGCCTATCTAGGGCCTCCTTTCCCTCTGGGTCCTGAGCACGTGCCCCTCTTGCTCCTGCCTAGCTACGGCTCTGGTGTTACATTATGATAAAAATGGAAACTTTAAAAATTCTGTACGAATTCTTTCGATATCTTTATTGATCGACGTCTGGTCGGCCATTATGGCGTAGCGAGGTACAAATGTCATATATTAGTAATGATAAGTAATAATAGTAGTAATTTATTTAATTGTGACTTTAAAATATATGTCAAACTTCGTAATCGACTTTACATTAATTTTCATAGCTATGCAATCGTTCATGACTTGCTATATTATTAGTTACTATACAAATGACACTTGCCCCGTCTGACGTCCGTCGCACTGAGAATTACACAAAGCGGAGAATTACACAGCAATTACAAAGATTTTGCGGATCTAGTGGCTAACTAATTCGTCTTTTGAATTCAGCATTAATTTAACAATTTTAAAATCCGTATCTGAATTCAAAGGATATTAATTGCCATATAAACAGCGACATTTCAACAATCTCGGCAATTCTATCAAGTTGTACGAACTATTTTTATACCTGTTTTTCGTCAAATAGAATTAATTTTATCATTAAAGGCATCGTTGCGCAGCAGCTGTTTTTTGATTTTTACTCTTTGAATATTTTTATGACGCATTTGAATTTTGAAGTGACCAATCAGATTAAGATATTATTCAGATTCAGAGTTAAGAAAATTATATAAACCAGTGGTCGTCCAGTGGTCTAAATTCGACTGTAAATCATTAAATTTTGAACGTTATTGCGGTTCTTTTGTCATTATATGGATTTCTCTTGAATCAATTTTGTCTGTGTTAATTCGTACACATCGTGATGAAAACATATATTGTGCACTTCCCCTCATTAAAACGAAGAAAACGATGTATGTTTCATCACAATATGTGCGAATTAACATACTTAAATCACTACCACACTCTTTTCCTTCCCGTATTTATATATATGTCGTAGTCACATAGTGTACTAGCAGTTGTAGAAGATTTTTTATTAATTTATTTTTTGGCAATATTTTTAAGACATCTGGTAATTTGTTGTAAATTTTGATTATTGAGCTGTGGGGCCCTTTCATTATCACTGATAAGGTAGTCGCAGTTAGTTTTAATAGTTTTTGTGTCTGGTATTATGTTCATGATAAGTTCTGTTTGTGTTGAGTAAGTCATAGTTACTATGTGCAAATAGGCAGCATTCTAAAATATATAAATCATAAATGGTCAATATTTTTAGTTCCTTGAATAGTGACCGGCATGGAGCGGTGGTACCTTACATAGTGTTCTTACAATTCTTTTTTGTACTTTGAAAATTTTGTGAATGAATGATGAGTTACCCCAGAAAATTATTCCGAATTGGAGATTGGATTGAATATAAGAATAGTAAACAGTTAGAAGTGTTGGCAGCGTGATGACCGGTCTGAGCATTCTTAACAAATAGATATATTTGCTTATTTTCTTAATCAAATTATCAATGTGAACTTTCCAATTCAGAGACTTGTCCAGATAAATACCAAGAAATTTAACTTTTTCTTCAAATGTGACGCTACCTATGTCAGGGAGTATTATTAGAATCGTGGTTGCCGTAGTTATCAAATTTTATTAGTTGGGTTTTATTCACATTTAATTTCAGGCTATTTGCTTCAAACCAGTTTTTGATTGTTATTATTGAGTCGTTGATATGGGAAATAATGTTCTCGTGGCCAATTATATTATAGATAACTGCAGTATCATCAGCATATAAAATTGATTTGTCAGTTATTGAATGTGGAAAATCGTTAATATATAATAAAAATAGAGTCGGCCCCAATATAGACCCTTGCGGTACACCCCTGCTTAGGATTTTGCTGCCTGAGAACACAACTGTTGATACATTATTTTTAGTTGGACAACTTGAGATCGATTTGTAAGATACGATTTAAACAAATCGAGGGCAGTGCCCCTTATGCCATAACACTGCATTTTATCGAATAGTAAATCATTCATTATCTAACATTTTTTATCACAGATTTGGTATTATTTGTTATAACAATATCATATTTTTTTAGCAAATAATATTCTCGACGAGTTTTAGTTTTATCCTGTTTGCTCTCAACCCATTTAGTAATTATGAAATATCTCGGTTTTTCACAATCTGACGGACTCCACTATATGACTTATACGACATATAGATGTGCCGTTTCATCTTCAGACTGCACTTTCTGATGCTACGTCTAGAATATCCACATTGATATCATTTGTGGAGCGTCTAATCTAATCTAATCTAGAATATTACCACAGTAGCGGCTTGTTAATAATTCGCAATTTTCTTGTATTAGCATAAACATATGTTCGTTACGACAATATACATGAGTTTTGTCGATATGGTTGCTATGGAAATCATTTATGCATTACCGAATAGCGTTCCACATAAAATGCAACGTAGACCGAGCGCCCAACATAGACGTAGCAATGAATTTATCCTAGGTGGGGGGGGGCAAATTTTCAACTTTACCTACCATTACCAGCTGCCACTTACACATAATTTGAAAACTGTTCATAGAAGCGAAATCGCTCAACACGACTTTCTGGAGAAATTTCACGACAAAGAAAATATTATGTAGATTTATCTTGTTATTTGTACATGAACAATTAATATTCTATAGGGTAGGCCAGCCCTCCCCCCCCTCTTGCTGCACTAATGACGTCCAAGGGAGATTCGTATGTATTTTCTGTAGTGCATTAATGATTCCCATAGCTACCATATCAACAAAACTCATGTATATATTGCATTTTAAATGAAATTCACTGTATAAGTGGCACGATAACCTGTCGATGCAACCGCTAAGTGAGTACCTATAATAATAAGTAAATATTCCGTTAAAAACTCGAAAAATAAATACCTCATGATTTAAAATATTACTGATATAGTTTAGTTCAGAAATTGTAGACAGTGAATACTTCACAATGCATAAGCGGTACATGCATGAGAAAATCTATAGGAACGAGTATGCTTTCCAATGTTTTATTTCTTCGCCGCTTCACTTAGCTTGTTAGTAACTAAAGCAGCCCCTAGGCGATCAATATATTGCACAATATATTGCACAATAATCGATATTGTACAATAATATTGAACGTCTGTAGATCATATTGAAAGATTGCGCATTATATTGAGTCAATCAAAAAGAGTTTGATTTTTATTGTGCAATCTAGTAAATATTGCATCGTCTGCGGGCAATATTGTGCAATACTGGTTCAGTTGTGTGTTAACAGTGATAAAGGTAACATCTATAATGGCTACAAAGGGAAAAGATCTCGCATTATAGTATCTCTTTTTTGAATTTCAAGCGTAACCATTCTCAAGAGTTCATCAAATAATGTACTATCTAGTCGCAAAAAGTTTTGAAAATCACTTGGTTCACTAATTCTCAGTTCACTTAACAGATTTTCATGAGTGTACTTATTTCTTTCTTTAAACCATTCCTTCATCCACCTACGCTTCCTTTTCTCTCTTTTTTTTTTGCAGCTATAACTAATGCAATGGCCACACAACTTGCTGTCTTCTTTTTATTCCACATGTTGACTGCACAAGTATCAGCCGTGAACTAATTTATTGTGCAATAATATTGCATCGTGTGGGTTGGCCAACTTATTCTATTGCACAAAATATTGTACAATATATTGACGTAAATATTGATCGTCTAGGGGCACCTTAAGTATTTAGTCACTTTTCTAAACTGAGCTATAGGTACCTACATTATATGGGTCAAAACAACTGTTTAGGCGCCCTGCTCATAATTCTATTTTTTTTAAACATATTAGATTAAAAATTTCAAAATAAGTAACTTGATGGAATACATTAAAGACGAACGCTACCTATATATGTATTCAAATGCTCACTTTTCAGCTGTTCAATATACACATTGTCTATTTTGCAGCTACCTATCGCAGACATCTTCACCCGACGTCTGAAGAAACCTGCCGTAAGATGGACGAAACATTGAAAAGAAACACAAAAAAATCTATATGTCTATATTAAAATACTAATTTTCCAGGTGTTCAATTTTCATGAAATTAGTTATTGCAGATTTCTTCAGCTCGCTTCTGAAGAAACTTGCGATAAATAGATGAAACATCACACAGTATTGCTCTAGATCAGTGATGTCAAAGATATGGCCCGCGGGCCGCATCCGGACCTCAGTCATCTCAATACGGTCCGCGATCAGAATCTATCCAGTGAGGATTTTTTGACACCTGACATCAATGAGCTTAATCTTATCAAAAACAAGAGACCTCAGGTGTCTGGATCCTCAAGCTCAAGATAATTTACCCTTTTTATTACCTTTATATGAAAATTGATTTAAACTAAATAAATAAAGATTTTAATTTAGTATGTATTTTAGGTTTTAATTTAGAGTCTGACCCGCTAAGACACCCTTAAATCTTATAAACCCCTGACACCCCTGCTCTAGATGAATCGGTTATCTTACAAAATTTTAGTTCCGCAATTTATTAAGGTAAGTGCAAATAAACTCACCGATCCTAAGTTGACAAATCCATTTCTGGCAGCAACTTGATGTGCAATTTTTTCGTTAACGTCACGCCTGAATCTGACAAGAAAGCTGTTGGTGAACAGGTCATTTCCACGCGTAACCGTCTGACCGTTGCATTGACAGTCCGATATCGAACCCAGGACAATACTTAATACAAACGCAATCAAATATAAATTAGCTACAGCATACCTCAGCGTCGAAACCGAATTACGAACAAGCATATTGTTACGGAAAATTGAGGTTATATTTAATTTAACAAAACAAAAACACGTCGCGACCGAATATATTGTTTGTCGTTAAATAGCAAATGGATAGACAGTCGTCGACGAAAACACTAAATTGTAAGATTTTTGTAATTAAATTGTATCATATTGAGTTCTTTAATGACTTGAGACTCGGCTACTAATGTCCACGTCCCGTACAAATGCACAGTGTTGAACTGATGTGGCGGGTATAAAGTAAAGCTTACGATAACGATAATAAAGCTTCTATATATGACGTCACACGACATTGATTTTATACTCGTGAATGTTGTCGTAAACTCGAAGCGCATGTGCACAAAGACAAATGAACGTTTGCTGGCGTTATTATATTTCTGTCGCACGCACAACGGCTGCCATTGTTGGACGTTGAAAGGAGATGGTTGTAGATCGAAAGAGCGTTGTTATTTTGATATTAATCCGGGGTCACACCGGAGCAATAGGCAACTAGCAAAACATAACGAAACAATATTTCAATTGTTGCTAAATTAGGTTGCGGAACACACTGGAAGTTTAAATACCGGATTTTTCAAAAAAAGTATTGGTATTTAAAATAGAACTCAAACAAAAAAAAACTTTTTAATATATATTTTTTTACAATTAATTAACCTGTTTATATGTTTGATCTCTTGAAACAGCATTCAAAAAGTCTTTTTTGTCGGAACTTTGCCCCCTATCGTAATTTTAAATTAAAAAAAGAACTAATATGTCTTAGTCTAGCTATATGCTATACAGTCAATAATATACGTAATATTCGAATTGAAAAAAAAAAATTTTTGTTGGATAGCCCATTTATCAAGGAAGGCTTATAGGCTAATATCACGCTACGACTAATAGAAGTGGAAAATGTTGTAAAATATAACTCAAAATTTGTCCGTACGACACAAACTTTTGAACGATAACTCCGATCATCATGAAATTTGAACACAACATTCATCTCGGTAAACGGAAATAAACGTGCATACTCATGTCACTCCTCCTTCATTCGTTCTTTTGCATCCGGGTGAAACCGGGCGGAACCGCTAGTACTATAATAGGATATATAATTATAAAATCATCAAAAGTGGATAACAAAATTTAATGTATACAAAAAAGTTTTTTTTTTTCGTTTTTAAGTCGAAATCCGTGGTACAAAATGAATGTTTCCATTAAAAAAATCGACTTACGGTCTAAAAACACCACTTCCGGTCTAGATCGGAAGTCGTAATATGGACCTTTCAATGGTCCACTCGGTGCCTTACAATTTTTGTCTGAAACTTTTTTCTGGATAATCAAGTTCAATATTATTTTGTCTCAAGATAAAGCCCCACCCGTATATATTATATTCAATTTTGTAATCCACTTTTCGATGTATATCCAGCTATAGTATAGTTTGTATATCTAATTACGTAATCATATTAATATTATAAATGCGAATGTAAGTTTGTTTGTTACGCTTTCACGCAAAAACTACTTAACCGATCATCATGAAACTTTGCACATACACTCTTGAAGGTATTAGAAGTAACATAGGATACTTTTTATTAAAAAAAAATAAAAATTTTTTACGAAAAATAAGAAATTAATCATATTAATATTATAAATGCGAATGTAAGTTTGTTTGTTACGCTTTCACGCAAAAACTACTTAACCGATCATCATGAAACTTTGCACATACACTCTTGAAGGTATTAGAAGTCACATAGGATACTTTTTATTAAAAAAAAATAAAATTTTTTTACGAAAAATAAGAAAATTGTTTGTCAAAATATGTGCAATACCTCAACCCCTGATATGCATGTCAAAAGTCGATTTCCATCTCAATCGCGGGCGTAGCCGCGGGTAGCGGCTAGTGGTATATATTATTCTGTCGAATTTTTTTTAAATTAAAAAAAATTATGAAAAATACAATGATTAGGGTGTGAAGCTGAAATTATTAATTATCGCCAGTTCCGAAACTTGAGTGCGCCGCATCGCCATCTGAAAATTGGGGTGGGAATTACACTTTGGGGTAATCGGCAATATAAATATTATAATCAAATCTTTGATTAACGTCTGATTAGAACTCTTCAATAAATAAAATTATCGACCAATTTTTCAGACAATATATTAACAAAAAATATAAAATTAATGCATTAACGTTTCAATCCGGATTTGGATATTCTTCAGAATTGATCTAAAAAATATAAAAATAATTAATATTTAAAATCTAATTCGCTTTTTTATAGAATATTTCAAAATTATTTATGAATATAAAAATAATGAAAAAATAATAAATAAATGTTATTATTTCTTCATTATTTTGATATTCATAAATAATTTTGAAATATTCTATAAAAAGCGAAAGAGATTTTAAATATTAATTATTTTTATATTTTTTAGATCAATTCTGAAGAAGATCCAAATCCGGATTGAAATCTTAATGTATTAATTTTATATTTTTTGTTAATATATTGTCTCAAAAAATTGGTCGATAATTTTATTTATTGAATAAAATATAATATAAACTCAGAATTGAACTTCTATACAGTCTCTCTTCTCTGCTCTAGGGTTACGCAAAATAAACGTTTTACAGTTACCTACTTATCGCTTCGATGTGACATCAGCCATAATAAAAAGCTAGAAACACAATAGTAAAGACGCTGTAGGTATTATTTAAACTAAATCAAACGTATATATAAGTTACATCAAATAAATTTAACTTTATGTCTATCTATCTATACATCTAATACAAGAATAATTTTCTCGTCCAATAAAGACTTTAAGAATATTTTAAAAAGTTTCTTTCGAATCGCTGGAAAGATGGCGAAGTTATATAGACAGACAGACGGAAGAACGGGCATTACAAAATAATAAGAATTTCGTTTTATTGTCATTTGGTTACGGAACTCTAAAATCTGAAATTGACAGTTTGGTTGACATATTTTTAAAAAACGAAATTTGATTCTCGAGAAAGAATAATAGGATCGTCCCACGTATGAAAATGTAATAATTTTGAACATATTACTCCTCATACATAAATAATAACTAACTTGTTCGTTCTTATATCATTCTTCTTACAAGAATTACTGAAAAATACAGATTTTAAACGTTGAGCATAAGCACATAAGCCGCCATAGAAGCAAGGGCGTATAGATATTTTTTCTCTAGGGAGGGGGGCTAAATCAAAAGAATATATATATAAATATATATGGATTTAAAGGTAAGAGTACGATAACTTGCTATGCAAAATATCCACTGGAAATTCACAATTATTGTTTTATATAACATATAACAGCGTTATTGGTCGTTTTAAGTGCGGAAAATTAATTTTTAAAAATTAATTTAAAAAAATTAAATAATTATGGTATAGTAAGTTGAGAGTATATTATTTACTATAGCGATCGCTATCTTGTCTCATAATATAGTGATAAGAAAAGAGAAAGTTATATATACCTGTATCTATGATAACCAAAGATAGAAATATCAATTGGTTGGAATGAAATACAATTGAACGTTCAGGGCAGAGTCGTATTTGGAAATTTTAATTTATAAAACGAATTTTAAATTTAAAACTCACATTTTCATGAAGATTGAAAACCACCGCTTTTTTTGATAAAGGGGTATGCGAATTGTCTCGCAGTGAAACGGAAAGGGGCAAATGTGGAGTTTTTAAAAAAACAATTCCGGGGTGAACGATAAACGGGTATGCGAATTGTAATTCTGGGGTGAACGATAAAGGGGTATGCGAATTGTCTCGCAGTGAAACGGGAAGGGTCAAATGTGGAGTTTTTAAAAAAACAATTCCGGGGTGAACGATAAACGGGTATGCGAATTGTAATTCTGGGGTGAACGATAAAGGGGTATGCGAATTGTCTCGCAGTGAAACGGGAAGGGGCAAATGTTGAGTTTTTAAAAAAACAAATCCGGGGTGAACGATAAACGGGTATGCTAATCTAAGTACGACCCTGCTTCCATAACACAATCGAAAGCTGCATACAAAGTGAGATAGTTATACAATAATTCTACACCAGCTGCTATGACGTGTATTTGTGATTTTTGATTGGTTACATTCAAAAAATGACAGTGAAAGACGAAAAGTAGTTCCATTTTTTCACGTATTTTTGAGGAAATTTGTGAATAATCCGCAAAGTTTTTTTTTTGAACGTCAAAATTTAGCGTTTTCTATGACTTAAAAAAAAAATTTCAAAATTTGGGTGCATAGTGTTATCGTACTGGACCCGGATTTAAATGGTAACTGACAGAGATATAACATAATCCACGTTGTTTTCCCGTCCAATAATATCAATCTTTTTTTTTACGGGAATATGTAATTACACGTAGCAATTACACAATAGTTTAACTTGTTTAATATTGTCCACATTCCCGTAAAAAAAAGATATAAAATAATATCGGATAAGTAAATTCGCATTACTTTTGTTTTACTTCGAAATTCACTTTTCTGTCTTATCATTAAGTACTTCATACTTGTACTCATAATACTCATATTCAATATTCATCAAACTGGGAAGTTGGCTGTAAACCTTAGGGTTGCTTGTTAGTACAAATAAGTAGTCGGTTTTATTTCTTAGAGTTGGCGACATCGATTAAAATAGAAAATCTCTATTTTATGGGCAGAAACGCGTAGGGGCCGTCAACTGTCGAATAAACGGAACGAGGTGTCCTTTCGCATTAAACAAGACGCGTCGCGACGCCTGCCAACTGTGTTTACCGCTACAACACCAACGCGAACAGAACGCCTTGGAAATTTACAGGTCCGGAACTACCGAGGTAGGAAAGGAGGGCAATTTCTCTTTCTGAAATAATACTTGAAGATATCAACCAAGGTTATTAGATACAGAGGTGATCTCATTCAGCTGGATAGTAGTGGGGTGATGACGTCATCCAGTGGACTCAATTGATATTGTGATTGATAAAAATATTAATAATCTTGGACCAGCTGTCTATCTAATGGCCTCATGTTTCAACTCGATAAATATACAAGATCATGACGCTTGCCAATAAATTATATTCTGTATTAAAAAAATAAAATAAGACACCTTGGTATTATGGCACCTATGATAAAATTATACGGGTAACAAGGCTAAAATATATTGGCGTGATAACGTCTTATAAATTGATGAAACACCAATCTTATAAATTGATGAAACACCGGCTGCATGTACGAAAAAGTGTCACGTTCCGCCTCACTTAAATATGATTGAGATGAAAATTTGTATACACGTTTAGTTTGAATGACAATGCATGGTTAGCTGTGTGACGTCACTCTAAATCCAATATGGCGGACTTTTAAAGATGGCGGACTAATTTTATTTTTTTTATTCACTAGAACATTATTTATTGGTCAATGTTTCGGCAATATTTCTTGCACCTTAAAAATTTTTAGTGACTTTTCACTAAAGATTTTTAAGGTCCTGAAGAAGCCAAGAAATATTGCCGAAACGTTGACCAATAAATAATGTTCTAGTGAATAAAAATTGTTTTAATATTTTAACTTTGTATCCCGTATAATTTTATCATTAAAAAAATAGCCTTACCTTAATTTTTCTGGATGTCCGTGTTCAAAATGATGACGAAAATGTGTTTTATTTTATTATTTTTTTTTTCAAAATAAAACAAGTTTTCACGGCACGTGTATTAATCACTTTTTATAGACGCGGCTGATTTGAGTTGTCGAACGTCCTAACTCACAAGATCTAATTACGTTTTCAACTGTTTATTTAATCACTACACACGCTAATTAATTTACCTATAAAAATCTGTATAATTCAAAAATTACAATTCACTTCAACGGTGCACAAAAAACGACTAATCATCGACTATAAAACAAGCTGCGACTTCCTTATGACATTCAAATGATAGTAATTGTAATTAAGTTACGTAATTTTTTGTTTCACACGGATATAACTTTTTACAGAATCTGCGGTTCCCAAACAGTTTTTGTTTCAGAATATGCTTTTCAACCTTACCGTCATACTTCAATTTCCTTACAAAACATGTCAGCAAAAAAATGTAAATCTTCAGCTGCCGCAAATGAAAAAAAAGATACAGAGCTAGAATATTCCATAAACACAACAGAAGAAATACCAAAAAACATTACAATTTCACAGTTTGTAAATCGCGTTTATTTAATTGCACGGGACTATACAGGGGGTGTCCTTATACATGACTCCCCAGCCTGTATCTCGTAGTACAGGCCTGATGACTATCTGGGACAGCCTGTATATGGTCACAAAATTTAATCACATATTTTTAAAAAACAATTTGAGTGTTACAGTGTAAAAAATCTATTCCTTTCTAAACATTTTCGTCACGCTCGCTAAAAGAAAAAACAATGCCAGACTAGAAAAACGCTCTTTACAAATAATTACAATTTTTTGTAATAAGTGCATTGTAGTGCATCATTACATACTTGTTTTCGGGAACGAAAGTTGACTTTTGCATGCCAATGATACAAAATAAAAGACGCGTCTGCGCAGATCAAAAGTAAAGCGCTTTCGTCGTTTCGGGTCAAACTCAAAAGTAAGCGAAAGTGGCGCGATCCTACGCGTTGAGTGCAAACTATATCTGACAGTTCGCCTAACCTAAAATATTTATTTACGGAGTTTTTACAAATATTTACATGTTGTTCGTTCAATGCACTTATTACAAAATGTCATACGTGTCATTTGGGCGAAATTGGCGATCGCGACTCGGACAAAAGTCATCCTCGGTCGCAATTGTCTTTTTCTGCCCTTTAAAAGTATTAATTTTAAAAATACAACCATTTCGAAACTTTTGCACGTACTTAATTTTTTAATTTAGTAGCAAATGAATGAACATACTATCTAAATCATAAATGACAAATAGTGAGAATTTTTACAGAAAAAAAGACATATTTGATACAGAAAGAATGTTTGCAAAATCTATTAGTTTTCGTTTTATTTACAACATTAAAAATGGCGCATTCTATTCTGGCAGTGTAATCAACATATCGAAATAAAAAAAACATATATTATTTATATCTGTAGATAAATGCATGAGCGCTTGCGCTAGTAAATGATACAGCGGTACGCATTTGTCCGCAAATAGAAATAGAACATGTATCTCTGTCTCATATTGTTGGTTACAGATTCAGTGTAATGAGCCACATAAGAAACATTACATGGTTTTATTTCACAGAATTCCCGCGGTTAATTTTACAGTTTATTTTCCCACATATTTACAAGCGATCTGTAGTTCTCATAATTTATTTGTTCAATAATAACAGCTTGAAAAGTATTTTTTTAAATATTCTTATTATAATAATTCTAGGCCCGATTATTAAACAGATTTTTGCACACCCACCTATAATAGCTGTTTTTCATCCCTGTATAGCGATCGTAAAGTGACTCATTTAGCACTAGTGCGTAAAGTACAACAAACAAAACGATCTAATCAATTCAACCATAATTTCCATAAACGACTGGTTAGTCATCATCTACACATAATAGGTGTAATTTTCATAAGCAACCAAATATATGTGAAGTTCGAACTGTCAAAAGTGTCGAAAACTGAAAATGTACGTAAAAACTAGCTATTTTATACAGGGTGCGTGCAAAAAATGTAATATCTCGAACGTAATGCTATTGTGACTCGTGTGACATAATGTCACAACTTGTACAAAAAACTGCATTTTCGTTCTAGATACAGAAGTTTACTATTTGATATCATCTATACATAAAAATTATAAATCAGATTGTAAGGCACGAAAAATAAATTTACACATCATGACTGGAATAAAATTACGTTTCCTTGCGATTTCTTTTCTCCTCCATCTTGTTTTCTTCTTTAATTTTTGTGTCAATTTATGACCGAGAAATAAATATGATAACTTTAAAGCTACAATGAATTGGCATCAATTTTGTGAAACCATATAAATTTCTATAATTACAGAACGTTATTTTCATAATATGTAAAAGACTAAATATCTATATCCGTCTGCAGACAATGCAAAATGCGCTTGCGCTAGTAATGATACATTGATACGAATTTGTCCGCAAATAGGAACAGAACAACCTAGTACCCAGAACCACTACAAATGTGTTCGTGCGACTTGCGCGGCCAATTAGCTGTCAAATTTCAACCTTGGACAAATCACGCCTGATTTGAAAACTGAATATTCGTATTCGCGAATATCGACTACAAATACTCACATTAACATTCATTGCATCACTAATACAGAATTCCTCAGAGTTCAGACTGTTAGAACTGCGTGTTGGGTTTAAATTCTCAGACACTTTGCAGTTTGCGCTTCGTTCTAGCAGTTCCTTGTACTCTCAGGACAAATTCTACCCTCCACAACTAAATGCAATGTTTTGACAGCGGCACAGAGCGCAATAATTTTAGTAATCGTTGAAACCGGCCAACTAACAAGGTTCTACAATTGCCCGGAGTTCTTGACCAACAAACTGTATCGAATGGGAATGAGCTACACATGTATTTTCAACAGCATCTATTTTCAGCCGACTTTACGCGCATATTTTCAAGTTTTTAGACCCCATTTCTCACGCAGTGTCTGTTCCGATGCTGCTCAGCCAATGGGAAAATAGTTTGACATTTAACCTCAAAATAATCAACGTTTTTTTCCTTATTGGTCTATGGCTGCCATGAAGTGAGGATAAAGAAGTTGAAAATACTTGTTGATTAGTTCTGACAGGTTGAAAACACATGAGTTCTAATAAACGTTATAGATATGTGAAATCAGCTTGTTCAACTCCATATTGATGAGGGACTTTAGTGATGACGCAATTAGAATCGGTCATTTCGTGGAAGACAACGCTTACATCAAAATACATTGTTAACACAAAAAAGGATAGCCCTGAAATTCATAATCGCTTCACAAACCTCCTTCATTTAGTTATTATTTTTTATTTGTCCTGAAACTTAGTCTATACAAATATAAAGCAGATTGTTTTGTTGTTTTTGCATTTTTGTGGTGGTAAGGCAAAACCGTCATTTCGTAATTTTTTTATTAAATAATACAATTATTTTATGGCTAAGAATTTAAGAGCCATTTTCTGGGCATAGATGTCTGTGCTTTTGTTTAGTTCTAGATAAAGCAACGGAACATATCGACAATTTTATAGCAGTAATGTATCAAATTTACTACAAAAAAGTTTCATGTTTTCACATGAATAGCCTAAAGTTCGTCAAAATGTTTTTCTTTTCACCACTATACTCAAGATCACGCACATAGTAAATATTGTGCCGCCAGGAGCTTATGCTAACAGAAAACGGTCATAATTCCATCACTGTTTCACCTCGTTATAACAAATTTAATATTGAGTCTTTTTATCCCGAGATTGACACGATTAGACAATTCCAAAAAATCTTATCTCGTGCGATTTTTTGGAATGTTTTTAGTATTTATTTTTAAAGCAGCAGCTTGCTGGTTTAATTTTATTATTTCTCTTTCAGTTATTAAATCATCGATAAGTCTCTTATCAATAGCTGCGAATTTATTAGATTCAACCGGATCTTTATCTTTATAATGTTTTATTAATTCGTCTAAAATATGTTTGTAATATTTACGTTTCTTTTTGTCCAATTTTACTGTCGAATCATAAAAGTCATTGTAAGTTCTTTCAAAAGTGTTTATCAATTCACTGTAATTATTTCTATAACACGGTGAAAAAATATATTCAAAAGATGTTTTAATCGACGAACAAAGATCTGCAGGAATCTTCGAAATGTTACGTTTATCCAAATCGTTCAAACTATCGATATAGTACTCCAACGACATTAAATGCTTATGACCCTCACCCAGCATACCCTTACCAAACAAAACACTACTTAAGACAATTCTAAACCGACGCAATTGATGAAGAAAGAAATCTCTTGTCTTATTACTAGATATATTTCGAAATTTTAAATTATATTCAATATCTTTCATTCTTTCAAATAATTCCTGAGGTCTATAGTTTGGTAAATTGTTAAATTTCTCTAAATATCCGTAAAGAAATTTTGCCATGCCTCTAGTTTGCTTTGGAAACCCGAAAGGTTTGCTAATTACACTTTCAGAAATTCCGAGGCAATTTGATAAATATTTTTTAATTATATCATAGACCTTTACTCGACGTTCCTTTTTCCCTGTTAATAGCAATAAAGCCCTATTGTTCTGAAATGCGACTCGACATTTCATCCCAAAACGTTTCTCAATATATTTAAGCAGTTCTTTGCCTTCAATCGATGATATTTTTTGCATTTCATCGTCGTTAAGATTTAAAAATTGATTACAATCATCTACCACAATACTTTCTGCTTGAGTTTCGGACGTCTGAGATGATATGCTTTGTGTCGAGGTAAGAGGAACATTAACAGAATCGAGACATTCACTGTTTTCAGCTGTTTCATCTTCATCGCTCAAATCAATTTCGATGATATCTTCTCCAAATGTTATTTCAACAATATCATCATCGCTACTGCTTTCCAGTGAAATTGCCTCAACCTGTTTCTCAGAAGAACCCATATTTTCATCATTAACCTCATCGCTTAAATTATTGTCTCGTATTCTACCGGCATTTGTTTTATTGTTTTCTTCAGTATTATCCGTCGCATGTATCTTCTCAGCAGGGTCGATGATTTTTGAATCTGTCGTTTTTTCTGTTACACCATCGCCGAAATTCATTTGCATTCCCTCAATATCTGACGGCTCTTCAGATGTGAAGACGGGTTCGGTTTTACATATTTTCGAAGATATTTTTTCATCGTTCAAAACTTGCTCCGTAACTTCATTCGAAGCGTATTTAATAACATCTATGTCGTCTTCTTTCCGTAGTTCAAACGTAGCATTGCCATCGATTATATAATTTTCAGCCTTAGTATCATAATCTATATTGTGGATCGACCACGTATTCCTCGTATTGTAAACGGCTTTAAACCGTTTATTACTAGGTTCGTCCTTATACGTATTCTTGTAATTTACGATGTTTGGGAAATTTGGTGGAAATTCCAGATTTGTCGGAGCTCTCAAGCATTCCGAGGCCGTATGCCAACGTCCAGCACAAACGGAACACCACCGTTCTTTATTATTTTTTAAAATATTTCCCATATTTTCCGGAGCGCTGCACTTATCCACCGATACCTAAAAACATTTTTAAATTCAAAAACAAAAATAAAAATAATATTTCTTCGAATACTTACGGTTTTGTGATATCTTCGCCAAAAATCTGGACACATGTTTCGAGTATGTCCCATCTGTTTGCACTCTGTACACCGAGGTTTATTGAAACATTTACAACAAGATGTGATAAATGCCCCTTTTTGAATTTTCGCGCCACACTAAAAAATAATTAAAATTGATAAAAACGAATGCAAATATTATTTTTAACATTTTAATTTTTACGCTTAAAATCAAGTACAAAGCGTTCCACCAAGCCCAGGTGAGACTGGCAAGCAACCCGGCAAGCCTTATAAAGCCAATTAAAAAAGGCTGGTATTAAAAGTATTAAAAATATGTATTTGTATATCAATCAGTTGCAAAATTTGACCATAATTTATAAAACAAGTTATTCAATACAAAAATGGTTGCTAGTTCGGACATGTGCCACTCTTCTTTACGGGTCTTATTCCGAAATTGGCTTTTACTTCATTTGTTTTGACATTTGATTATACAAGCTCGACAACAGAGTTCATAAGCGTCTTATACTGACTTTTGTAGTAATCGTCTTTAGTGTAATGCTCACGAATCTTTTTAAAGTGAAACTTTTATTCTATCGCCCCGAATTTTTCTGGCATGTCGCATTACAGGCGGCCGCGGAGTAGGGGTAAAGTGAAAGGCGTTCGGAGTAGGCGCTCGGTAGAGCAGCCAAGGCCAATATGGCGGCGCCCATGGTTAGCATCAGCTGACCGTGTAGTATGTATAACACATAGTCAGTCTGTCATGCGGGCAAGTGCTGTACAGTGTTTACATGTTTTTATTTGTGTATTAATGTGAATATTGTTGTTTATAATTAATCGTGATGGATAAGTGTCTACAATCCAATAAAAGTTTCACTTGCGTCGTGGTTTCTTAAAACCACACAACTGTTTTTTATTCAACTCATGCGCGTTATTCATGTTTTATCATGCCTAAAAACCGAACCCTTATTTAGCCATTTACCGACTGGTGACAATTACTTGTCATAACTCAATGAAGATTCCTACTAGCTCGGCCATTGTGGAGTAATGAAAATAAACGTAACTATTTTCTGAGTCGTAACGAAATAGTCGGTAACAACAACTCCGTTGTTACCCATTGAGGCTAAAATTGAGAGGCCGAATGTTTTCGACATGGAGTTTATTCATAACCGGCTAACCTCAAACCAAAACATTGAATTGTGCTGTTTGGTGCTGTTAGTATTGACAGTTTTTTTTATAAAGAAATAAATAGATATTTACATCTCATTATAATTAAAACATGAATAACGCGCAATTGTTGAATAAAATTATGGGCGTAACTTGTAGGCTAAGTCATGAACTGTCAGCGCGATGAATGACTTAGACTACTAGTTACGCCAATAACTATTTTTAAACACCACAACCCAACAGAGAGTTTTAATTCCAATAGCACTTATACACGATGTTCAAAGAAAGATCATACTAAATTTCATTAAAATTGATATTGTCAAACAAAATGGGATTTCAATCGCTTTACTCGCGCGAACAGTTAATTCAATAAGTAACACTTACATTAAGACAGCACCCTTCAGGACACTTCATAACTGCGTGACCGAAAGAACTGCACATCCAACAATGGTGATACGGTTTTTTGCACTGCCAACGCATGTGTCCTAGCTGGCGACAGTTCGTACAATGCGGCGTACGTTTCCCGTAGGAGTGGCTGTGATCGCTTTGCAAAACACTCCATTCTTTGTAGGGCACTAAAACAAACATTTTATGATTGTTTAAATTAGAAACAGCAAATAAAATGATCTATGGTCGATAAAAAAATCCCGTACAACAAAAAAATCTGATAGCCTCACCTAATAATCAAATTTAACTTACTTTTCCTCATTTCTTCCAGTTCTTTTTTCAAATCGTACGACAAGCTTCCCCAAGAAGTATTGTAAAATTTTTGCAAATCGGCGGTCCAATAGGTTTTCAGTCTCATTCTTGCATCCAAAGCACGATCTTCATTACTAACTACATTAGAGACATCGTTGTTTCTGTTGGAACCAAATACAAACACACTGTCCGTTCTACTCTGAACAGAACTCGATCTTATTTGCTGACTTCCATCGAAAGGAAAACCGACCTCGGAATGCAACCTAAAATCACCTAGTGATTCGTTCGTATTATACAAAACATCTGAAAGAGGACCATGAGATGCGACTTCATCTAAATTTTTACTGGAAATCGAAGCATCCGTTAACGAATCTCTGTGTTTCCGTTTACGATTTAATTTCGAAACTGTTAACAAACCAGTGCTAACGCCGCTTGCCGAAGCTACATTTTTATTTTGTAATTTATCAGTCGACGATACAGAATTATTATTTTCTTGTTCAATTATATTTTCAGTATTTTCACACACATCTGATGATTTTTCTTTTCTTTTCTTGTGTTTCCTTTTCTTACCCTTTTTATCCACATCTGAATTTTCTATTTCCGATATGCAAATCGAATCATCGCATTCACTGTTTAAAACCGAATTTTCAGATAAACTCCGTCTTTTATTTGCTTTCTTTTTATTTTTCTCACTTTTGCTATCACTTTGACACAATTCGTTAGTTTCTGACGTCACTGATTGATCCTTACTGCTTTTGTTTTTACTTCCTTTCGATTCCTCGACTTCAGTTGAAGAAACATTCTGTTTTGGTTTTCTCTTTTTCGTTCTACTTTCATCTTCAAGTTCTTGCGGCACCTCTTGAGCTTTTGTTTTATCTTTCTTTTTTTTCTTTTGTTTCTGGCTGTTACTTGTATCGGCTAGGTCTTCGCTTTGGCTATTCTTGTGCTTGCGTTTCTTCTTTTTCAAAATCGTTTCATCACAGCTATCTTCGCTTTGAACTGAGCTAACGTTTTTATTTTTTCTCTTTTTTCTTTCGGGCGCCAGCTCTGAACCAGGATTAGATTCATTTTCACCACTTTTTTTTTCAGACTGTTTTAATTTTTTTTCTGCAACATCATCATCAACTTCATTTTCATTGGTCAAAGAAAAAGAAGTATTTCTTTTTTTTTCTTTCTTTTTTTTACCAGCCCGCTCTAATGATTTATCAACAGTTACATTTTCACTAGCCAAAGATGACTCTGACGACACCGAAGTATCAGAATTTGTTCTCCTCATATTTACACCTTTTGTTTTGACAGGCGTAAAATCGATACAAGTTTCGAACATCATCGATACAGATGGATCGGACGTATTCGCTTCAGTCTGAATAAAATTATTTTCAGAATTTTTATTTTCCGAATTAACTTTTTTCTGATTACTTGTTTTTTTCACGGGTGAAATTAATTTCTCAAAACCACGGATATCCATTTCATCACACTGTTTATTCACTCTTGAAGATTGAGAATTTTCAGTTACTGCAGGATTTGAAACCTGCGCTAAACTTTCACACGACGTGTTCAAGCAAGACTCAAAAATTTCTGAACATGTACTTTCAGTATCGTACACATCCATCACAGAGAAATTTGAAGTTTTAGATTTTTTATGTGATTTTTTCTTGGAACATTTTTTCGTCGATTTACTCTTCGAGTGCTGTCTTTCTGAATTTAATTGATCGATAGTCGACAAATCATTTTGTATAAAATCATCCGAATCTGACGGGCTTGGACACTGTTTTGACGACTGTTTTTTAGGAGTAGAAGCAGGTAACGTAAACAACTGACGATCGACTTCATCTAAATTTTGTTCATTATTTTCAACCAATGGCGACTTAGAAGGGCCGACGTCTTTTTCTTGAGGCAAAGCGATTTCACTGTCGGCTTGTCCTCTTTCATCATTTGTTTTTTCACTGTCATCTTCATCGTCAGATATTACAATTAAGGGCGCTGGTTCCATCGGAACTTCATATACTGACGAATCTGTATCGGAATCCAAACATAATACAACCGGAGCGCTTGTGGAAACTTGATTCTCGACCACTGTTTCTTCATCAGATGATGAATAAGTCTCCACAAACTCCTCCACATTATAAAGATTCAAATTTTCACTAGTAGATACGTTTAAGACTATATCTGACTTTTTTGGCTTATTTAAATTTCTTTTATTTACTTCTAACTCCACGCGTTCCTTGATTTTCTGCATATCGAAAACAACTGGTTGATCGTTGTTTTTGTACGCAGGATTTCTCCATGATTTCGATTTATTTTGAGGCGGTTTATAAATATTCAACTGTCTATGATCTGTGTTCCAATATCTTGCTGGTTGATACGTTTTAATCGGCGATATATCTTCAGGTCTTTCAGAAAACTTTACAGGTGATTCCGGAAGCGGGTCGTTAAAAATAAAAATGTTTTGTTGATCACCTACGTTATCAATTAAAAATAATGATTCACTTTCTCGCTCTAAAACAGGTTCTGTTTCATTATAATTTGTTTGGTTTTCCGTTTTATCAACAGATGGAAATATTTTAGTATCTGTCACTTCAAATTTTCCTTCCATGAAATTTTCAACATAGGCATTATATTCAACATCCTTTGCGACGTTATTTTGATCTGCTGACGAACTACTCGGTTGTAAATTCTCATTTTTTATTTCCGTTGAATTTTGATCATTTCTTGAATTATCTGTTGTAGCGGCACCAGTATTTTCTGATACTTCCCTATTTTCAGCTCCGGTATCCTGTATTTTATTTCCATTATCACCCTTATCTCCCAGACTTCCTTGTATTTCTTCAGATGAATTTCTTTCCATATTTGTATTATCCAGATTCAAATCCTGATTTACTGTGGTTTGAATTTTTATACCAACCGAAGCGTTTTTATCATCTGCATACTGTTCAGAATTATTTTCAATCGGTAAATTTTCAAACTGCATTTGGTAATTATTATAAATTTGTAATTCGTAGCCTGGTATAGATTTCCCCACAAGCAATGGGTTACCATCACTAACACTACTACTTGCATTAACATCAGACCCTTGAGGTTTAATATACGGTAAATCTAGTAAACTTGGAATTACATCTGGCTTTGAAATGTTATGTGGCTGAAAAATAAAAATCGAATCGATAATAATGTACGTAAAAAATACAAACATTCAAAACACACGATTTGATAAAAACCACTCATAAATAATGTCCGGAAAATATTCGCGAAAAAAAAAATCACCCGAAATATGCTTGCTTAGCGGATCTTCCAGTGGCCTCGTCGCGTTAATGTCGGCTTTGACAGAAACCTTATCTTAACACGAACCGTTAAAAAGTGCATAATATATGATTTAGTACCAGTAATAGTGAGAAATGTCTATTAAAATTTCAACAATAAAAAAAAAAAAACAATTTATGTAAGGCCGGCCGCCAGTTAAGTCGAAAGATCACGTGAATGACTGATTCGCGATTTTATTCATTTGCTGCTGTTGTCAAAAATAGGAATAATTAACTTGCAATTGTAAAATCAGATCGACTCGATTGTTTCACCGATAGCAATTGTTCCGATCGCTAAAACATCTCATAATCGCGTATACATAACCGGTAGACAGTGTACCAGGTTTTGTCGAATTCGACTTAACCGTTCTTGAGTGATACTGGAAATGTCTTTCTTTCTAGGTGTCAAAAAAGAGAGAAAAAACCGAAAGAAAACGAAATTAAAGATGCCCCGTTGCTATTTTTATAAACTAATATTGATGGTACACCACGAAACAAAAACAATAAAATTCACTAAAATCACTACTTAGTAAATGTCTTAAAGCAGTGGCGCGTGCGCATCAAAGCCAGGGGCGCCCCCAAGTCTCTTGAGGAAAAGGATAAATTAAGTGGAAATAAATAATAAAATATTTATTGCCATCCCACAATATTATTGGTAAAAATTAACAACAATAAATGAAAAATAATTGTAAATACAGAGGATCAAGACCGATGCAAAATAGCAGGGCGCTTACAGTAATCTCCGGGGTAGGGGGGAGGCACATACTCTTACTTACGCCACTGTCTTAAAGATAAGAAAAATTAAAATACTGCGTCCTTACCTGATTAAAGTTTATGTAGCAGTTGACAATCTGTCGATGTTGATTACCAAACAAGCCATTATTATTCTGTGATTGTGACATATTATAAAAATATCCACTTTCGCCAGGGTCATAGTGATAGTTCAGTGGCATGAAATCCCCAGGGAAATTATATTCTTTAATTGATTGATAAGAATTTTCATGACAACCATAATACGAATTATCATTGAATTCTTTACGTCTTATGTCACTACTCTGTTTTATATATTGGAAGCTTCTACTTTTCTCATTATACTGATCTTTCTTAAATAACTTTTGTCGCAGTATTTTCAATTTTAATTTTCCATCTTTCTTTTTACGTCCTTTCACTGCTTTTTGTTTCTGTATTGCGCTATCGTTAGGATTTTGTTTATGTATTTTATTATAATTTTGTTTATTTGAAGTTTCGCTGGTATTTTGTTTCTTTGAAGTTTTGCTATTGTTTTGCTTACTTGAGTTTTGTTTGTTCTTCTTTTTCTTAGCTGACTTTTTGGTGATTTTCTTTTGAATCTCATTTGTTGACTGCTTATTCGGAGGCTGACGTTTACTAGCTTTTTTTTTATTAGAATATTTTCTTACTTGGTACGATGGACGCTGGGGATTTGACTTCTTGCGTTTCTTTTTATTCTTAGAACTATTCGACATTGAGGAATGGTTCAACTGCTCTTGACGAAAATTGTAATGCTGACCGGGTGATTCGTTTTGTGTAAAATTCATTACAATATTATGTGTCGGTCCTGACATGTTAGGCATTGCCATTTTTTACTATCTGTAAGGAAAAAACTTATTTTTTTTCGAAAACAATATATAATCCCAGAAAAACAAACAAAATTATTCAGTACAAAAAATATAAATAAAATAAATCGTAATTGTAGTAAAACGTGTTACTGAAAACTGATTACTTTTAAAAGGTATGCTATGAAAATATTAAACCCTTTATTAAAAAATCAAATACAAACCTCATTTTTAATCACATATAGCAACTATTTATTAAATTTTACAGTTTTATTTATCTTAAGTCAAACTTAACTACTAGGTATAAATACTTTTAGGTTACGTATGCACTACAAGAGGTTAGGAACGAATGCACGAACTTCGTGAGGTTAGGTTACACATACCTATCTATGAGTTACACTAACCTCTATTCTCCATAGGACTTATGCAGATTGCATTGTTCCCAACACACGATCTAAAAGTTCTCTGGGTTCCTAGCTGCGCCTGTTAGCTAGTTGACGTGCGTTTATAATTTAACATTTTTGCAGGGTTTTGAAAAAATATATCCATAAATATTAAATACAAACACATGAAATAGAATATATATTTAGTGCCGATTTACTTGCAATAATCAATGAAAACACAGAATTTTTTTTTTCAAAAATAATTATTCAGTTAAGTCAACAATAAATATTACAACATTAAATTTTGTCTCATGAAATAAAGATGCTACAATTATATTTAATTCCATAATACTAAAGTTTCATCAAAATCATCGTTAACATCATAATCTTTAAATTTCTCTTCTAAAATCCACCATTTTCCAACAAAACCGACATCAATCACTCTATCAGAAAATGTTAAATATTTTGGTTTTAAGTAAGTGCAAGTACATTTATAAAGTTTACAAGCTTCATCATAATTATCAACCCAAATAAGAGATATAAATCCTAAGCTAAGCCGCCGTAAAATTCCTCCATTATAACAACTCTCAATAAATTTAAAATGTTCCGCCGTTCTTGGATTTTGCGATTTTTGCGATAATAATATTAATTCATTATTATAATTAATTAATGTGTCTCTAAAACTCATTTCATCTGGATTTGTTCTAGCACAATATGTTAACCCAGAAATAATTGAAAACAAAACCAAATTTTTGCCAGGCCTCGTTTTTATGTCTTCGATAACATCTTTGCCAACTTCTCGATAGTCAATATACAAATTTTTCCAATATTTTAACCATTTTTCTTTTAGTTTTTCCTTCACTGGTTCTGCACTACTTTCAGTTGCTGTAGAACTAGTTATATTTGTATTACTTCTTAAATTATTTTGCAATATATTTTTACGCACCGTTAACAATCCATTAAAAAACTTATTTCGAAACATTCTTTCAAATGACCGATATTTTTCAGTTCTTGAAACACAGACTCCTTCTAACCTATAAAAATAATCAAAAAACTCAAGCAATAATTCAACCTATAAACATTACTAAACGTATTTATTTCATAAACTTACCCACCAAATTATTTCGCACTTTATTTTTTTTTTGTCTACTGATTTATTGTAATTTTACGGTTATTTGGCGTAAGCATAGCATTCAACATGACATTCCAGTCCCAAAAATTTGTATAATAGTGATAATAGTGGAAATTTGATTTATGAAAAATTAAACTTTGATTCTTGTTAATTAATTGTTATTATTTATTTACGAAATGAGGGAAAAACTTTTAAAAACAAGCTCAGCTACATAAAAAATTTAGACAAGCTTATAACCTATCTTAAAAACTTAAAAAACAGGTTCATAACCTAACTTTTAACATTACAATTTTATTTTACAATTAGGTGGACAAATTAACCAGTGATTTTTATTTTCTCGTCCACCGTGAAAACAAAACACTGCAGCAAATTGTATAATATTCGTAAATCGATTTTACATAGGGTACTTATATGTTTTATTCGAAATACGTTTATTTTAATTCTAATAGAAGATAATGCACTACAAATTCTCTAGTGAACAATAATAAATTTGTTAATGACTGCGTTTAGAATTCAGAAACAGTAATCGTGGGGACTGTCTTCTTGCTTGCATGGGAGTAACACATTGCAAACCATGTATAGCTTTGATCGGCGTTTTGCTGATGTTGGTTTTCGTATTTTGAGGCGTTGCTTTGTATCGTGGAGACTTATCGATTAAATGCTTTTTAATATGTGGTGTCGTTGAAAATGCACAAACAGGAGAAATTTTCTCAATTCTATTCAAGTCTTTCAATGGACTATTTGATTTTCTAATTATTTTATCCATCTTTACCATTTCGCGATTTTTTGTTACAAGTTTTGATATAGTATTTTCTTTTTCCGATATCAGTCTTGACTTTGCATTATTTGTTATTTTACTTGGTCCCAAATATAACTCTGATGTTTTTTTAGCTGTTCGGTTCAGCGGAATACGGCTGGGTTTTAAGTCAGTCTTGTCAATGTCTTTAACCTTCGTGACATTGGGTTTGATGTTTCTTTTCATACTATTTTTACTGTCTTTTCTTTTAAGTGAAGGCACTCTTTTCTCAGTAATTACTTTTTCCGGTATTTTACTCGGAGATTTTCTATTCGATGTTTTAGTTTGATTTGTAATCAAAGCATTGTCGAACAATTTTGCTCTTTCTAAAACCATCCCGATATTTTGATTACGCAATTTAGCAAGACTAGCTCGTCTCGGCTGATCGTCAACATTGAAAGGACTCCGCAGTGCTGTGCTCTCGCTTAAACGTTTTGATTTATTTATATTATCGGTTAACTGACTTGAAACGTTCGTAAGAGAAGTATATTGATTAGACATCTGACTGCGTAAGCCTTTACGAGGACTCGGAAGACCTGTGTAAACCGTATTGGGTCGTCCCCGCCGTAATGCTGATCGCCATGTAGCATTTTCGATTAAATTTTCCGGAGTAATTTGTTCATTTTTTTGGATTGAATTATACGAATCGTTCAACGATTCATGTCGACTTAACTGTATTAACTCAGTCTTGGGTGATGTTTTATTGCATTTCGCTCTTTCAGTACTGGAAGTTCTATTATTCAAACTTCTTTGCGAATCGTTTCGGCTCAGTTTGCGTTCGAGTTCACGCGATCTACGTCTTATCGTACCGATTTTACGGGCACTCGGTGATCTAATAACTTTAGTTCCGGCACTTCGTCTGATTTTCAACTCACGACTTAATCGTTTGGCCAATCTATCTGTCGATGTATCGTTTAACGGCTCCGATTCTTCTAAAGCTTTTTCGTATTCGATCTGAACGTTTTCAATTGGATTCATACTGATGTCTGATGCTGAAAAAATTGCATATTAAATGAATTTCATCGAAAAATGATCTTGCAATAGCTTTATAAAAATATAAAACGTCAAAAATGCATAATGTCTCTCTTCATGAATTCTGCTTGTTTTGTGCAAACCTAGAATTCAAGATATTCTACCAAAGCACCCGATCATTTTTCTATAACATTTGGAACCTTATTATATTAGACACGAGACTTGTATAATTGATAAACACAGTGGCGGACTTACACATTTCCTAAGTATAGGCTTTTAAATTTTTGCCGCCCTTAACTCTATAATATTGTCAGTTCCTAGATTATTTTTACAATCCAACAATTTGGTTGAAATTGAACAAGAAATAGTTTTTGGGTATATTTGCTAATCAAAGCTTAAACATGTCGGACTAATAAGGCGGGGTAATGTATGCTACTTACACAATAATGTACATTCGGTAAGCGTAATCAAATAATCTTTATTTGCCGCCCCTAAAATTAGCCGCCCTGGGCTCAAGCCTACTCAGCCTGCTGGTAAATCTGCCACTGGATAAACAAATAAAAAAATCGTTATAAAAATACAAACTTACCTGTTCCGATGTTCGTAAATTCTTGCGAAATTCTATTTTCGATTGCAGAAACTCTATTTTTAATTTCTTCATATTCGCTTTTTGGTATTTTAACGAATTCGAGCGAATCATTGCAAGCTGCATCATCGCTACTCAAAATGACATTATTGGTGTCGAAAACTTCATTATCGACGCTCGAAATGTAGTCATTGTTATTATTCTTTGATCTACTCAAATGACAACGTTTTCTCCAACTAGCCGCAGCAGCATTACTGACGAGACTCCATCTGCGCTCTAATCTCTTTAGCGCCGACTTCTGTTGTTCAGTCTCATTTATCTCTAGAAGATTTCTCTTCGCTTTTCCGCCTCCATTACTTTCTCGAGTCCTGGAAATAGATCTTTCATGTACTTTACATAAATTAAGTTTATGACAATTAAGCGGAATTTACATTTGTCAAGTTTCTTGATTCAAGCAGACCTGACTCAAATTAATTACAGTGGACCCCCGGTAATCCGACAAACATTTTGCAGGGCAGTGTCAGACTATCGAATTTGTCGGATTATAGAGTACTGCCTAAGAATATAACATTTTTCTTTAATTGTCAGTGTTTTGTGCTTTCGCTTCTGAGCTTGTGACGACATTACTAGGTACGGATACGTAATACACAATGAATAAACAGTAAACAATGAACACACGCTAGACCGCACCGCTATCTTCTTCAAACTTCAAATTCAAACTAAGCAATCAGAGTCAAAACAATACCCTACGCGTCGAGCACAATAGTGTTGGTGCGTACAAGTTATAACTTGTTCAATCATGCATTAGCGAGGATTGTCAAAAAAATATTCAATAATAAATAATAGACCATTTCGGAGTTGCCGGATTAGACAGGGGCAGGATTACCGGGGGTCCACTGTAATAAGAAAACTTAATAAATGTGAATTCTTCTTTGTAGCTTTTCATGCTTATGGTATAGTGTTAAGAGTTAATTTGTTATTAAAAGCTGAAAATAAAAGTTAGCTGAAATAAAAATTATTTTGTTAGTGGTGTTAATTTTGTTTGAAAGTGCAAGAAACTTACAGCATTGTTTTATTTGGTTTAGAAATAGAAAACCATCGTTGAATACAAGGATGAAGACTGTGTCTACGTGTTGAATGAGAACTAAAATAACTACATTAATTAATAATTTAATAAAACAAAAACAACTATATATCTAATGTAGATTTCTTACATTCAAAAGAGAGCTGACTAACGACCTGATCTACAATTTTCAAACGAGAACTATTGAAAAGTTTACGAATCCGTGACAAAAAATGGAAATAATCATTCATTCATTTGCAAACACTTATCGATATTTAAAATTTTAAAAATAGCGAGTTGTTTTGTCTTTAACGAGGGACATTAAGATTAGATAGAAATAAACAAAAGAGAGTCAAGTATTGTGTAACAGTTATAGAAAGTGCGCAGCAATTCAAATATGGAGACGACATAATTTATGTCGACTTACGTTTTTTTTGCACCAGTGGGTGTAAAATATATCGTTTCCATTGGATCGGTGATACCTGGAGTTGAATGCAAATGAAGATCTTTACGTCTATAAGTAATAACAAACCATTTTATCAAACCCAATGAAACCAAATAAGATTTAACTGTAAAAATTAATCCGTTCGAATATTATTATTTAATTTGCAGTAGCAGGATGATAGACAATTTAGAAGGGTTCGCATTTGGACAGTTCCGGTACATATAAGTTCACTAAAATATACTAAGCGTAAATATCAATGTGAACTTGATCACAAAATTAGTTTCTAATAGATGTTTATACGTTTACGTTTCCATAAAAATCTAGCGAAAGTTTACTTTTTTTTTTATTGTAAGGCCAACTGTCAAAATTACCAGTAGAAATCAACTAGCAATTACCCGCGGCATGTTGTTAATTTTTGTCTGCTGTTCATCTCCCATTTAGTAGAAGCGCGATGGTATAGAGTCGATCGTATTTCTTGATGAATAACAAATAATCAAAACCAAAATTCTTAGTTAATTGGGAATAAACAAACTGACAAAAATACTGAAAATGGCTAAATTCAGTCTAATAATCCAAATCAAACCACCGCTGGCAGCAGCACATATGGCGCTGGAATACGTTTAAAACAAAACTTTCTTTGATCTGCCGCTATTTGAACATACTAAGCATAGAGATATTACACTAGAGTACGCGAGAAAGCAGTGAAAGTGTCTGCAATTAAGAGAGAGAACAATTCCATATCTTTATGGCAACTAATGACGCAAAACAATAGACCTAATATCGGAGATTTAGTCGCGATGGGTCTCCGGTTTGTCATCAAACGAAACACTGAAACTCAAAGCTACTTTTTCTATCTACAGTTACCAACTGATGAATAAACGGGCACTACTTTCTCTACTGTCGGTTATCATCCCTCTACTTACAAATAAAAAAAATCTGTATTCTACAAACAAAAGTCAACAACAAACAAATTGTTGTTTTTTTAACAAAAAAGAAAAACAATATTACTTGTGAAATATACTGTATACACAAAATAAAATAGTACAAATAATTATCAAAAAAATAACAACAAATGCATACTTTCTCTTGCTGTGCGTATTGGTGGCATAAGAGAGTCCACTAGTTGACTCGGACGTGCCTTTTCTTTTTCTTCTATACTGTTCCGGACTTGGCGTAGATGTACCGGTCGTCGTCGATGGCAAAAGTCGTCCCGTTTCTGGATCTTCATCTGATAGTCTTCCACTCACAATCTTCTTTAACCCGTTTATGACACCTTAAAGAAACAAGACTTCGTTTATCACTTAAAAAAAAAAAAACAATGAACAAAAACAAAAAAGAATCTTACGTGTTAATGAATCACTGCGTCTTTTTTTCGATTTCAAGGCTGCTTTATCTTTTTGATCAAGTTTGCCCTTTGAAGATTGCATCGCATTTAATTTTTCTATGATGTCTTCAGGAATATATCCAATTTCAGAGTAATTAACGATTAAAATCTAGAAAATTATACAACATATAGATACTTAAATCGTGAAGATTATGTAATAAATAAATCAGATAGGTACAGTCTATATGCATACCTCGACAACGTCTACATGCGCTGCCATTCGTTCACTGGCTGTCAATTTCAAATCTTCAATTGGCATAATATTTGGGGCAAACATCAAAGCTAAATTATGAGCAGTCATCCTGTTTGTGTCAGCTAAACTCGCTGTGTCGTGTAGCAGCCATGCTATGTATATTAACAGGTTCAAGTTTCTTATCGGCAATAGTAAACAAGCTAACTGGATTGCCTTAAGTCTTTTAGTAGCGGGCTGTAACCGCAAGCAGTGCAAAAAGAGGTCATGACTCGTGTATGGCAACAACGGTTCTGGTAATTCACGAAAAAACTGTTTCAAAACATTAGCAACTTCGATGGCGCCGTCACTGTCTGTAAAGGGCTCACCGATGTCAAGACGTTTCTGAAAAATACTTTAATCAGTACTAGAAATTCTGTCTACAATCTCGCTTTTCTACATGCATTTTTTAGAGAATTTGAGTGTTTTCAATTTTATTTGACACATTAAATCAGAATGGTTAGATCTATTTTGACGAAACTTAGTACAATGTCAACCGATACAGAAAACTTAAAGCACAAAGCTAGTCAGCTTAAGATATGGTTTCCGTTCAAACTAATATTAACATGAGTAAAAGTTAGTCAGTAAATAAAGGACCGTTAGATTTAAAAATACCTTTAATTCTTTTTGTCGTAAATTAGAACCCGTCAAGCGAAATATGCCCTCAGTTTCCAAGCTAGATCTTATAATATTGCAAGCTTCTGGTATGAACGCTGGGACCATCAAAAGACTTCCGTCAGGTCCTTCAACTGTTACAGTCGGCAATGCTGTCAAAGGAGTCTTAAATAATTTGTCAAAAGACTCACTTTCTTTTAGACTCTGCTTAAAAAAATAATTTCATCATTAAAACACCATTTTACTAAACAAAAATTAATAGCATTTTTTTCATTTGGTACCTTATTAACTTTACGTGAAGCCTTTTTACCACGATATTTAACCCCTAGTTTCTTTAAGTCTTGTAAAATAAAATCATGAACACTATCTTGGTCTGCCAAATCATTTATAAACATTGTATTTCCTACTATATAAGTTTAAATAAACAGATGTAAATAAATCACAGTTTAATAAATATTTAAAAATATAGGTTAAATAAGAAATCACAGAATTTAATTTTGATTGGTCGCCTCGGAAATGCTACTTGTACATTGAACCAATTAAAACGAAGATGTAATAACGGTTGTACTAAAACACAAACTTTACAAATCAAAACATAATCTTTAATCTTTATCTGTACAATTATTTATTAAAGTTCAATATATGCCAAATTTTTGTATTCATTGCATAAAATAGAATGTTCTTATAACTTTTAATCAATTTTTTAACATTTCCATTTCTGTAACTGCTTTTATTCACTTGGCGTTCTTTTACTACTCTGACGCAAGCTTGGTTGAGGTTGACAACAAATTCGACACCTTAACAAAAATAAAAGTAAACTGTCATCTGTCAGATAAAAATATAACCTAATATCTATATAAAACAAAAAAAAATGTTTTACATCATTGGTTTAGGTTTAGGTGACGCTAAAGACATTACAGTGAAGGGATTAGAAATAGTAAAAAAATGCGATCGTGTCTATTTGGAAGCTTACACGTCTATTTTGACTGTCGGTGTCGATATTTTAGTAAGTAAAAATATTCTAACCTCATTATACAAACTTAATCATTACTCATGTTTCCTCTGTAAATATAGGAAGAATTTTACGGCTGTAAAATAATCATTGCCGACAGAGATTTAGTAGAACAAGGAGCGAGCGAAATATTAAGTGAAGCAAGCAATTGTGATGTGGCGTTATTGGTTGTTGGAGACCCTTTTGGAGCTACAACTCACACTGATTTAATTTTGAGGGCACGCGAGGAAGGGATTCCGTACCAGGTAAGATTGTCACCATTATATTATTTTTTTGGTGTATCTAATCGATTCAATTGGTTATTTTCAGATAGTGCACAATGCTTCGATAATGAATGCAATCGGATGTTGCGGTTTGCAATTATATAGTTTTGGTGAGACAGTGTCAATTCCTTTTTGGTCAGAAAGCTGGCAGCCGGATAGTTTCTATGATAAAATACTTACCAATTATAGCAGAGGTTTGCATACTCTTTGCTTACTAGGTAAATATTTAATATTTTCTTTATCGTATCAAAACATGTTGATTTCTCGTAGTCTGTGTAATTCATTGTTATTTTTAGATATAAAAGTAAAAGAACCGACTTTAGAAAGTCTTACAAAAAAGAAAAAAGAATACATGCCACCTCGATTCATGTCCGTCAAAGAAGCAGCTGATCAATTATTACAAATAATCGATCGAAGAAATACTTCACAAAAAGATTGTCCAGGTATTACAATTAAATTATTTTTTATTAAATTATTTACGCTCATCTGTAGATAATGTTGATGTCTATCGTACATTGTTTTCACCATATTTTTTGTTAGTTAAACAAATAAAATATATGTAATTTATCAAGTGAAATCAATCGTAATAATCTATACTTCTATACTAATATATAAAGCTGAAGAGTTTGTTTGTTTTTTTGAACACGCTAATCTCAGGAACTACTGGTTCAAATTGAATAAATTTTTTTTGTTGGATAGCCCATTTACCGAGGAAGGCTATAGGCTATATAATATTACGCTACGACCATTAGGAGCGGAGCTTTAATGAAAAATGTTGCAAAAAGTATCTCATTCTATTCATGTGAAATGCACTAACTAGATATACTCATATTAGTGATGAAAGAACACAGCCTCAGGTAGATCAATCGGTAGCGCATGCGACTGTCAATATCAGGGTCGTGGGTTCGAGCCCCACGCTGGGTGAATATATTTTTATTTTTTTTTTTATTTTTTACATTGCTTTCTTCTAAGGCTTACATTTAAGTTTATTTAAATTTTATTTAATTCATTTAAAAAAAAATTATTAGTTAAAAAAAGTTTAAATACTACTCTTTATCGACAAAAACTTTTGAACGGTAACTCCGATCATCATGAAATTTGGACACAACATTCATCTCGGTAAACTAAAATGAATGTGTGTACTCATGTCCCTTCCTTCCCCATTCATTCTTTTGCACCCGGGTGAAACCGGGCGGGACCGCTAGTAACAAATAAAATAGTAATGTTATTTTCTTGCAGAGTTTCTGGGTATTTTGCATAACCGTTAGACAGGAAAACGTATTTCCAGAATTTTTATCCGTCTGGTTGTACCGGCGTCACTCGAAACCGATTTTAAATAATACTAGTAAACTAACATATTGCTTTTGTTTTTCTTAACAGGATTAACAAATGAGAGTTTGTGCGTAGGCCTAGCAAGGATTGGCTCGTCGGAGCAGAAAATTTTTGCATGTACATTAAAACAAATGCAAGAGACTGATTTGGGCCCGCCATTGCATTCTCTTGTTATTCCAGGACCTACTTTGCATCCACTTGAAACTGATTATCTTGAACAATTCAAAACTGACGTATGATGTACTGTACTTACATAAAATGTAAATACATTTTTTATAATTTTTAATAAATATAATTTTATGAAAAAAAGTTTTTTCTTGTAAAAGCTCACGGAAGGATAATCAATTGTTTTATTCCTTATGGTCAAAGTCAACGTGTTTTTAAAAAATTTGGAAAATCTCTTAGATATATTTTTTTTTATTTGACATGTCTAGAAAATATGTGCTTAGTTTATTGAGCACACAAATTATACCTATAACATACACTCAGTTACATAAAAAGTGGATCACCTAAAAGTAGGATGTAATTTCGATTCGTAGTATTTTCAAAATTAATAAGCCGATTTTAAAAATTCTTTTTTTGTTTGATAGAGCTGAGTTTTAGGAACATTTTTATGTATGAATTTTGAATTTCAATCAAGGCTTAATTACAGTGGAGACGGAAGAATAAGACAATGTTTTTTTAGTCAAGTTTGAAGAATCCTACGGAAAGTAGCAGCAGCAGTAGAATTTTTTCATTAATTGCATCTTATTCCTTGGCCTTTTTTGTATCGGTTCGTTTTTGTTTTCAGTAATTATCTCAATTAGCACCTGAGTTATAAAGAAAAATTTTAAAAACTGCATTTATTCTTTATTTGACGTGGCCATAAGTAGGCTGGGAATGGATCGGTGTTCAGGAACAAAACAAATAATTTATTCACATAAATGAAAAACTTAACAATAAACAATAATAACCATCAATAAATTCGGACTGTCAAAGAAATTATTCATTTGTTTTGTTCCTAAATACCGATACATTCCCAGCCTACTTATGGTCACGACATTAATAAAGAATAAATGCAGTTTTTTGAATTTTTCTTTATAAATCGGGTGTTATTTGAGATAATTACTGAAAACAAAAACGAACCGATACAAAAAAGGCCAAGGAATAAGATGCAATTAAGGAAACAATTCTACTGCTGCTGCTACTTTCCGTAGGATTCTTCAAACTTGACTAAGAAAACGTTGTCTTATTCTTCCGTCTCCACTGTAATGAAGCCTTAATTGAAATTCAAAATTCATACATAAAAATATTCCTAAAACTCAGCTCTATCAAACAAAAAAAGAATTTTCAAAATCGGCTCATTAATTTTGAAAATACAACGAATCGAAATTACATAATATACTTTTAGGTGATCCACTTTTTATGTAACTGAGTGTAGATGCCACACCTGTGACAGGTGAAAACAGCGCCATCTATTGGACGTCAAAGCAACACACGCCATACTAAATATTTTATGGCAATAGAAGCATCGTCTATATTTAATACAGCACCATTATGTTGGACGTTAAAGCAACACACGCTATACTATATATTTTACGACAATGGGAGCGCCATCTGTTGAACGTAAACCAGACTGTGTCACATCATTTTGTGGGCGGGTACAGCTAGTTGCTAAAACATCTGCACTAGTTCCTTAGATGTAATAAAATGATTTTAACTGCGCCACTGGTTCATTTTTAGGTAAGTAGATAATTAGACAAAAAACATATCAAGACCTTTGGCTTGCTTTGTTTGAGCAAAAAACTGCTAGCACGCCCTTAAAATCAGAAATTAATGATGTCAACATTGAAAACAGCTTGACAATGGCAAAGGCTCTCACTTAGCTCTGATAGTTTTGATCAACGAAGCACGATCAGACCATCTGCTGCAGAATAGATAGAAGAGAACGTTGATGGGCGGATGACCTGTTTTCATTTTAATTGTTCTTTTCTTGCGTTGACTCTAAAAACGCAACATACCGAAACATCAACAGTGCATCGTTTTCACCAGGACCGGGTTAGCTCATCGCGCAATAATTAAAATTCACTATAATATTTCAAACATCTGAAGGATAGGCCACGAATCGGGCGAGGATACAGGAGGGAGGGGATCAATGGGTAAAATTTTCGTTGCGGTGATACTAGTCCTCATAGACGTATCAACGATTTTTTCAGTGACAAGTGTAACTTCCATAATTATAAGCAATAAATATTTACAAAGATACATAGAGTGCAATTCTTTACTATACAGGGTGTCCCATTAAGAATGGGACATAGAACAACCGCAGATTCTCCAATTCAAAATAAAACGATTAAGCGAAATATGCTGAGATAAAATGTTACTCGTTTCCGAAATACACGTTGAAGTTGAAAACTGAAAAATTATTAATGTCCATAATTTTTTTAATACACCGTATAATTTTACTCAAATCGGCACACTTGTTAAATATCATAAAATGCACCTAACAATAAAAAAATTAGTTCAGTACGCTCTACCAGTAGCGTACGGCAGGAGTAAGTAATGCTTATAGCCCTTCTAAATGTTACGCCGCTGTCTAAATTTTAATTTTGACTATAATTTTAATTTTTTTGATATTTTCTAAGTCAATAATGTACACTTGTTAGTTTGTTGTAAAGTCATTGGTTTTCGAGATATTCGCAGTTTTTAAGACAAAATTGTAAAAATGAATATTATTAATAAGAGCGAGTAACGTTTTATCTAAGCATATTTCGCTTAATCGTTTTATTTTGAATTGGAAAATCTGCGGTTGTTCTATGTCCCATTCTTAATGGGACACCCTGTATATGGGACTTTCACATAGGATAGTTCACTGAAATGCTTGGTAGATGGCACATGCTTGAAGAAAAATCCCAATAGCGAACGAAAAAATTGTTTTATTTAAAGTCGAATAATACTACCAAAAGGGACAAATGTTTGTCTTGAGAAGACTGTGCAAGCCGTCATACTGAGTAATTTCTCAAAATTTTTGAGTACCAATATACAGGTGTTCTACAAGCTCTATGACAAACTTTGACACTTGATTTTAAACATATTTTTTTTAATAAACATGGGTCCGATTCGTTTTTGTTTATAAGTTACAAGCATTTAAAGAATCAAAAACGTAGGCTGATAAATAGAAATATCGGTTGTTATGACAATAATTATTGTTATATTCTTCGAGTGACCGAATCTTTAGTTCGTCGATGTGAGGCTTGCTTTCAAGCTGAGGGTGAACATTTCGAACAATTTTTATAGTCTTAAGTTTTGTGATTATCATTTAAATTAAATTTTTATTGTTAATTGTTGATAAATGTTAAATGCTTGTAACTTCTAAACAAAAACGAATCGGACACATGTTTATTAAAAAAAATATGTTTAAAATCAAACAGCATACCATCTATCAAAGTTTGTCATAGAGCTTGTAGAACGCCCTGTATAGTATAAACGCTTTTCTATCGGCGACCAATCGAAAATTAACTATTCAAAATCGTGAATCTTACATTTAAAACGTAATTGAAATAGTAATTAATTTTTTTTTAAATAAAATATCAGTGCCGGTTCTGTTAGTGACCGATTCGATCTATTTTTATTTTCCAGCACCTACACAATACGAATATATATGATATACAATGTGCTGGTCAATAGGGGAGCACGGGGTATCAGTTTAGAAAACTATAAATCGATAGCTTCGATCCGATCCGATTATGTGTTTCAATGTCGTCCGTCCTGAGTGCCCATACGCTGATCCGGATCGGGGAGCAGTTGCCGTTGTGTTGTGGGGGTACTATGAGTGACTCTGATGGTTTTTGGTATTGGCTTCTACTAGATAAGAACGTCTCAGTCCTAAAAACACTCCGGGAGTGCCGGCAAAAGTGAAAACTTGAATATTAACGTCTTACGAATTTTCGATCAAAATGGTTTGTATCAGAGATTGCATTTTTATGTACGATATTTCAACGCTAGATGTCTAACGTTGTACTTATAAATAAAAGTTTTCGTCTTACGCATTTTCGATCAGGACACGTGACCCTGACGCGAGTTTAACATTTTTTACCCATTACAAAAAAAGTGTACAACGCCGCTAAAGAAGTTTTCACTTCAAAAATGTGAAACATAAATTTAAGCAAAATTTTCATAGCTAAAGGACCCCGCACAAACCTTATGGGATTTGGATCTCGGTTAAATTGATCGAAAATGGTTTTATTTTATAGTTTAAAGGTTACTAAGAAAAAGTGTCCATTGGCGCATAGCTTAAACACTAATATCCATTGATTTCACAAACATGTTCCATTTTCAACTTTTGTGCTTTATTAGAAATAGAAAAATAGTTAAAAACTAGGTAATGTTGGAAGGTGTCACTCTGTACAAAATAATAATGCCATATTCGGATTCAGCGCAGTAGAAAACATATTTCTAGAGCTTAGGATTTTTTTAAGATTGTGTATTCAATGGATATCCCTATATGTAAAATCTCGCTAAACATATCTGTAGCTAAAAATCTATTGGATACTTTTTCTTAGTGACCTTTAAACTATAAAATAAGACCATTTTCGATCAATTTAACCCAGAACAAAATCCCATAAGGTTTGTGCGGGGTCCTTTCGCCCTGACGACTAACGAAGTTCTGTAACTAAACGCCCTGTCATCTAACGAAATTCTAGTAACTAAATTTATCAACAAACTCCATGTTCGTCACTCCAGCACACACACGCAACAAGCACTAACGCACAGTTGTCCAACGCATACATACAGCAAGGAAATGAAACGTAATACGTTCCGTGAACAGCGTCGCGCCAATTGCACAGTTTTACTCCCAACCAACCGCACCATTAGATGTTTCACATCAAGAAGACGCATAGGTACATCAGTTTAATGAAAATCTGAGTTTTGTAAAACCGCCAACCTACCCGGATAAATTCAAGGACTACCCGTCGTGTGACTATTCCTCATAAGATGAATCAACAACTCTGCCATTGTTTGGCGTCGGAATGAGATATCGGACTGAAAACAAATCGGTCAATCGGCCAATCCGTCGGTTCGATTATATTTTCGTATCTCCGTTTCTAATGTAGGAACCTACGTCATAATCTTTTATTCCGACGTCGTCCGATCTTGGCCGACATCGGGTCGGGAGAAATACGGATCCAAAGTACAGTTTTACACGATCAGAAGCATGAATCCAATTCACTCTAGCACGCGTAAAAAAGTTTCATTTCAAAAAAATTATTTTAAAACGAGTTTTTAACTCGAGATTTTGTAATTTGGCCCGCGGGGTCCCTACAACAGGCAGACACGAGATGATTATTAAGATGCACAGTCACCACAGTGAAAAAGCGGAACCAACAATACAAGGCCAGTGTTATACCAGTGAAGCATGCAAGAAATAAAACCAATGCACATTACTTATGAACCGTTGTGAACTTGACCTCGGTTCAGAACAATATAAAATGTTGTATTGTAGATCATTGTCAGTTGAAATGTTTGACTCTGAACTTTTTCAGTTTTTTTTTTATATTTTTATTTGTACCTATGACCCCTTGACGCGCTTCCACTATTTTCGACCGCCTAATTCAGAAGTGTCAAACTCATTTGAGGGGAGGGTCATTTCTTGTATTAGCGCGTAACTCATGCGGGCTGATGTGGCACACAGCAGAAGACCATTACAATAGGGTTGCGTCCTGTTAAACCAGGACATACTCCCGTTTAGAGCTTCGGGTCCCGGAATCAGGTGTCCCGGATTCCAACTTAAACATTTTTGATTATAAAAAATATAATTTCGTTTTCGATATTAGGATTAGGTAACTGCAGTGTTTCTATACTATAGCTAATTCAAAAGGTCTGTAACCAGGAAGCCTAGTTTCCTATGCTTGCCGTGTTTCGAGACAGACCGTTTTCTGCCGCACGCGAGATGGGGCTGTTATCACTACCTGGAAAAACTTTCTTTCCACCCGTTTTCGCCATAGTTACCAAAGTTGTTTAACTTCACAGACCCTACACAAATGTAAGTCATGAACGTGTGTGCGTTACCCAGTAGTCGACGCCATATTGGTTCACGCTCGAGCTGGGTCTTCTGGTTACAGACTTCATGAACTAATCAAAAAGGTCTTAAAATCTAGTTGTCATGATTTAATTTTAATTATTGGTGTGAAACATCTAATAGCGCGTTTGCTTGGGAGTAAAATCGTGCATTTGGCGCGACGCTGTTTGCGGGACGTGTTACGTTTCATTTGCGCTTGCTGTGTGTATGCGTTGGACAGTTGTATGTTAGTGCTTCTTGTGTGTTGGATTGGTGAATATGGCGTTTGTTCTATAGTTTCTAGAATTTCTTTAGATGATCGGGCGAAATTTAGTTACTAAATTTCGTTAGATGTCAGGGCGAGATTTAGCTACTAGAATTTCGCTTAAATTTATGTTTCACATCTGCGAGACGTCCCACAACGAATCACAATTTTTTTTTATTAATTAGTCACTAAATAAGACTTAGCAATGTAACATTAGAATCTGAGGTCGATTTTTTCTATTTTTAACATTATTGATTTTTAACCAAATGTGATTTTAATAAAAACAAAAATATTAGAGCATGATCGATTTGTACCTAATGTAAGATAAGCAATTATATGAATAATGTTGACTTTTTCATTTTATCCCATCTCATACATTTGTATATATACCTATATATAATTTTAAAATTATGGCCATAAAATGTTTCATAAAGTAGGTATTATACCTAATGAATGATTAACCGTGTATTTTCAGTTATACAATTAACGATTTCTGTTAAACGCTTCTATAAAAGCGATGTTAAATTGAAGAGAGGCAATTACGTGTAATTTATAACTTTAACAAAAATCAAAATTTAGTCTAATAAGCGATTTTTGTTATGTGTGGAGATTTAACTTAAAAACAAAAATTATTTTCATATTAAACAGCACGACTTTCACTAGCACATGACATTTAATTTGTAAAAATAGATTTTTTTAAAATTAATAAGCCATATAATTACTACAAAAAGCCGTGTATAAATTTAAAAGTTATAATAAATAATTTACATATTTTGAGCGAAAAAGAACATGTTTAAAAAGTGAAACCATTTTAATGATCCTAAAATTTTGCGATGCGTAACTGTTTTTAACCGCGTAATTGTAGCGATAGTCAGATGCGAAACAAATGCGTCACACTACAATAATAATAAGTAAACATCAATTGTTTTTAATGCGCTCGCGCGTAAGAAAGTTTTACAGATTAATTATTTCTCTGGATAGAAAAAGACAGTGTACTTATCTCTCGTGTGAAATGGGTTAATAACATCAAAGTCATCAATGTCAACATAGAAATGCAACCTTTCGTAAAATGTCGTGTATTTTCGGCTGCGAGTATGCGTTCTCACTGACTGTTGAAGTCTCCATGAAGTTTTTGTTTATTTTTACTGAAATCGAGATGTCTTTTACATTTTTAAGTCTTTAAACGTGTTCTCCTTGCACTACGGGACAAAAGAACATTTTGTTTTTTAGCGAATACTGGATTCGAAAAGAAAAATCTATTAAAGTATATACAATAAGAAAGTCAATTAAAGGTATTAAATTATTTCAGAATGTATTATTTTTATACTCTTCCACTTCCAGTCTGAACTGTAAAAATGTTTCGAAATCTTGAATCTTCTTCAAAAAAGTCAATGAAAAGCATAAAATAATAAAGCTTTCAGATCGGCACTAATTTAACTATATTATAACTTTTTATGTGCCCATATACTTTCATTAAATTGGCGCCGAAGTCAGAGCTTTATTATTTTACGTTTTTTAGTAATTTTTTAAAATGAGGTTCAATTTTTAAATTTTTTTTTATTCTTTACTGTTTTGCCATACGTCGTTTGCACGTTATTAACCGCCTGCTGCCTTAATATCCTAGCACTAAACCAGGAAAGAAATTGCTGAGCCGATTTAGTTAAAATTTATGTCAGACTACCGCGAAAGTACCTATGTCCTTTTTAATAGAAAAAGAATCAACAATACTGGAGATAAAAAACCTACTTTTATATAAAATAAGTACGACTAAGTCGATTTAAAAAAAATATAAGGTACCAATCCGTACACAATCTGAACAAAATGGCGAGTCTCTTGAAAAGTAATGACTGAAAAAAACTTTTTAACAAAAAAATTAAACCGCCGAAAAACTGAAAAGCAAAAAATAATAAATCTTTTTATTTAACTAAGTTCTATTTAAGTAGTTGAACGTATGTGACAATCTAGTATATCTAAGTAATTTTGAGTCGGCGTCAACAATCCTTCGCCGGAAATCTCTGAGAGTTCACGAGAGTTCTCTAATTTGATTTGGTTATTTCTTTTAGTGATCTTTGTTCATTGGTTGTTTGACGCCGACTCAAAATTACTTAGATATACTAGATTGTCACATACGTTCAACTACTTAAATAGAACTTAGTTAAATAAAAAGATTTATTATTTTTTGCTTTTCAGTTTTTCGGCGGTTTAATTTTTTTGTTAAAAAGTTTTTATTTTATAATTTTTTGTGGCTATATAATTTATAATTGTAATACACAACTCAGCATGAAAATCTGTGAGTGAACAATAAATCACCCCTATTTTAGCACCCTTAGGGTAGGAATTTTTTTTCCAAATTTATATGAGACCAACCTCGAGGTATACCCTATCCAATAAAAAAATAATTATCATAATCGGACTACTCTGTAAAAGGTTATGTGTGGTCATACATTACAATCAGTGAGTAAACAATCAATCATCCCCTGTTTTCCTACCCTTAGGGTTGGAATTTTTTTACCAAATTTATATGGGACCAACTTCGGGGTATACCCTTTCAAACAGAAAAATAATTATCAAAATCGGATTTCTCTGTAAAAAGTTATGTGTGGTCATACATTACAATCAGTGAGTAAACAATCAATCATCCCCTGTTTTCCTACCCTTAGGGTTGGAATTTTTTTACCAAATTTATATGGGACCAACTTCGGGGTATACCCTTTCAAACAGAAAAATAATTATCAAAATCGGATTACTCTGTAAAAAGTTATGTGTGGTCATACATTACAATCAGTGAGTAAACAATCAATCATCCCCTGTTTTCCTACCCTTAGGGTTGGAATTTTTTTACCAAATTTATATGGGACCAACTTCGGGGTATACCCTTTCAAACAGAAAAATAATTATCAAAATCGGATTACTCTGTAAAAAGTTATGTGTGGTCATACATTACAATCAGTGAGTGAACAATCAATCATCCCCTGTTTTCCTACCCTTAGGGTTGGAATTTTTTTACCAAATTTATATGGGACCAACTTCGGGGTATACCCTTTCAAACAAAAAAATATTTATCAAAATCGGACTACTCTGTAAAAAGTTATGCGTGGTCATACATAAAAAAAAAAAAAAATAAAAAAAAAAAAAAAAAATATACGCGTCGACTTGAGAACCTCCTCCGTTTTTGTTTTTCGTCGGTTAAAAACATTAAAAAAAATATGTGTCGAATTGATAATCTCTTTTTTTTAAGTCGGTTAAAAATACTCGTGTTTTAAAATTGTTGCATTCTGAATTAAAAATCTTGGAAATTACACATCCTGCTCGAATGATGTATAATCTGACAGTTTCAACTTTAAAAATGTCACTAGTAAAATCTTATCATTCCGCAAAACGCGTGAATTAATAATAATTACAATCGCCGAGCGTGAAACGCGGACTGTCTGAGAGTTGGACATTGAGGTTACCGAAGCTATGCACGGCCCACATAAATACGAGTACTCGTCTGTTGGTGCACCTCAGTGGCTATATCAAGCGCTTACGTTCGGACGCTTCAACACTCAAAAGTCGAGCGTCTGCCTTACAACAATCATGTTTACACTGTACAGAATGTAACAATGAAAACAAATTTTAACCGTTAATTTTCGGTGTGAAAATAATTTTAAGAAAATGTGTTTGTAAACAGTTACAAGCTATTTTTTAATGTGTTAGTAATTCAAATATGTGAAGTGATCGTAAACTGTATAAAATATGGCGTGTAATTATTTTCAAATTTTTATAATAACAGTTGTAAGTGCAAGGATTACAGTTGGCTATGAAAGAACAGCAACGAAAACGTACGAAGTTCAAGTGCCCGGTTCGTCGCCAATTCGAATAATTGAAGCGGATCCAATGTGGCATCGGGACGGGTATTTTTATTCCCCGTCACCTCCACCGGATGTCGAACACAGGTCGTTGAGTACGGAGAAAATTTGGAAAACTCAAAATGATAAAAAGAAGAACGGTTTCACGACTCAACAAACGAAAACTACATTGAATGAACCGTTCAGTGGAGTGAATGAAATGTCAGTGGCTTCGACGACGTTGCATAATCCTGTAACGAATTTGAACGAACCAATCACGAACAAGCCGAAATGTTATGGCAGTTTGTGTGATGATGAAAATAAAAACGTTGAAACGTCGGTCGATGAAGAACAGTTTAAAAATATTTTAAAACAGTACGCTGAAAATATAAAAAGACCGGTTGACAATATGTCTAAAAATGAAAATGAGAAACGAGACTTTTCTTCATCGTCTGAAAACTTCGAAAAATTTTTGAAAATGTTTGTGGAAAAGAGCCAAACGAGTAACGATTTGCAAAGAAAAAACAGCGAACAAGACTCGAGATATTTTGATAAAATGTTGAAAGTATATACTGAACAATTTGAAAAGCCGAATGATAACGGATTTCAAAGAAAAAAAATGGATTTGCTATCGCCTGATCACGACTTGAATGATCGTCAAGCAAATCTCGATAAGTTTTTAAAACAATTCACCGAAACCATTAACAACAATGAAAATGACGATTTCCATGAAAAAAAACTCGAACGCGTGGAATTGTTTACGCGCGAAAAACATCACAATAAAGACGACGAAGAGGACGAAAAACATAAGAAAACTATATTGCGCATTGAACTTTTACAAAAAGAAGACGAAACGAAGAAGGACCGAGAAACAACAGACAAGGATGGTAAAAGTGTTTGGAATTTAATGGATACCAAATATCACAAGCATCCATACGACGATCGTGATGGATGGGTGACTTTGGATGCGGTGCCATGGTCATCAAGTAAAATATCCAAATGGCAAAGTAATGCGAAACCGCATTGGTCAAACGAGGATGGTTCTTACAAGCCAAGCAGGCCCAGTTACGAGTCTAATCGACCCGGCGGTTACGATTCATACAAACCGACTGGCTTTGTAACGGTCAGACCTAGCTATGACTTCAATAGACCCAATTTTGAATCGAACAAACCGATGTACGAGAATAATAGACCAAATTATGAGGCTGTTAGACCTGCTGGAGGATACAACGATCGATATGGTGACGAAAGACCTTGGCCAGTCGAGACGCCTCAGAAAAGACCTCCGTGGATTAAAGATCCGTATGAGGATAACAGACATGGAACACTGAGTCAGAATTATCAACAAGAGATAATCACAGATGGTTTGCCAGGGAATTTCCCGGCTGCTTCATATAACAATTACAATATTGGTAAGCAATTACAGCATTTTAATGGAAACACAAGCATTTTCTTCTGGGGATAAATGTGTATCTTGTGTAGTGCGCCTATATTTATTTAATGGAAGTTCGAAGTATCCTAGACGGCTCGTTTCAGGGGCGGAAAACTAAAAAAGAAATGACTCTTTGACATCTAAACTTATTGGAACTATTGCTTATGATTTTCAAAATAATTAGGTGCAAAAATTAGTCCGGTAGACAAAAATTACTTAGATAAAGAAGGCATTCGCATAAAACTTAGTCGAGTTATAATTCAAAATACTCCCTTGGATAGAATAACCCTCCCATACGGTATACAAAATGTATAAATTATAATTAATAAATAAATAATGACGATGATAGAAATATTTTTTTTTGAAATTTCAGAAACTTTGAACGGAAACGCCAATCACAAACCGACGTCTGTTGTATATGCAGATATCTCTACAGGTCGTCCTTTTACGCATCCGGAAAATGGCGACGGAGAATGGGTCCTTCTATCTACCACCAAAGGGTACCAATATCCAAGAAACCGTCAAAGGGCTTTAAAGGTATTACGGAATTTCGATTATATTTTTATCTAAACGTACACGAAGAGAAATAATGTTTTTTTTTTTTTTAATCGAGTTGAACTAAGTTTTACAAAAATTAAAAAATAAGATATTCATTTGTAAAAACAATAGGCTGTCAGACATTTCAGGTCCTCCAAAAAATCCAGGCCCGGGTGAAACTATTCCACCCCTCCCTCTGTTCGTCTGGCCTGTTCCGAGATTGTACGGATCCCGCATGCAGTTGTTTATATGGCGTTTTCTCGGTTCCTATTCTGTTACGAAGTAATGGAAGTATCAACTCGAGTTTTAATTGGCTTTCGAGTCCGACTTTGAAACTAGTTGATCTAACAACGAAATAACTAAGAGCAACAAATCTATCATTCAAATCTTTGATTAACGTCTGAATAGAACTCTTCAAATAAATAAAATTGTCGACCAATTTTTTTCAGACTATATTATACTCGTATTGACAAAAATAAAATTATAAATCAATAATATAAAATATGACGTTTCGATCTGGTTTTAGATCTTCTTCAGAAATATCTAAAAATATAATTTCTGAAGAAGATCTAAATCCAGATCGAAACGTCATATTTTATATTATTGATTTATAATTTTATTTTGGTCAATAATATATAGTCTGAAAAAAATTGGTCGACAATTTTATTTATTTGAAAAAATTTATAATTCAGTGTAAAAAGTGTTAACACTTTTGACATTATTGCCTGTGTCATAAAAAAATATAAGACACATTGACCTATTTGGTATTCCAGTCGACTAAAAGTGGAAATACTATTTGACCGACTCTTGAGCAGGGGCACGCAAACACACATTGTGTTGGGTCCAAAAAGAAAAAAATTACAGAAGAGCCAGAAAATGTCATACGGTCCTATATTCGAGATTTGCTTGTTGTGACATTATTATGCTCCTTACCCATAATGTTATTATGGAAGCTTCACCCTTTTAGTACAAAACTGTCATCCAACAATTTGTCGCTTAGGCAGTTTTTTCAAAAGCTATAGCAATTTACAACGTCATCCGATTGTCGTTTTACCAGATCGTATCGAAACTGATGAAAATAATAATTCAAGCATATACATAATTTTACAAAAACTGTCGCTTATACCTTTTTGCACATTAACTCTCGTTATCGTGTTGTTAAGAGTTTGCATGCGGTACATTTTCACTCACTAATCATCCCTCTTCTTGTCGGACCATTAAATTAAATTCGGGAAGGCAAGTTCTGAGATTTTACTTTACCATGAATAGTTAAATAATTATAAACTGAAAAAGAATTGCTACTAGACCCAGATAATCTTAAAGATTAGTAGACAATACTTCTAACATAAAAACATTACTCACCATAAATAGTTTACTAACCGGGATAAAAAATACAGGAATAAGTAGGTAAAGCGAATTAAATTTTTGGTGTCCCCGATTATAACCAAAAAGAAAAAAACACAAAATAAGTATAACGTGCCATATCTATAAAAACATAACATTCTAAATTGACTTTTTTCATAACTGGATAGTTTTTGTTTGATTTTTTTGTAGTTCAAACAATAATAGTTTTTTTTTTTAAGTTCGGTAACCTTATCACACGCCAAATAATACAATTGAAGAAAGAATAACAGGAAGTTGTTTTTATTTACAATGGGCTAAACAATGGAAATGTTTTAACGCGTTTTTTAGTTTCCTTACGGAATCATTTGTTAAGTTCATGGGTTTATTTTTCTTGTGTATATAAATAGTTTATTGCCTTTTTAGTTATTCTTTACTTCGAAATTATTCCTATTTCTTACTTTGTTTATGGTTTATGCTATCGTTTCATGTAATAATATATCATGTTATATCGTTCTTATTTATTATAATAATTATTTTTTTAAAAGTAGTTCTAGTAATTATATATTTCATGTACATAGGGTAAAGACACCAGTTCTCGATACTGCAGTCGACTAGTTTGATATTTATATCTATACTAATATATAAAGCTGAAGAGTTTGTTTGTTTGGTTGAACGCGCTAATCTCAGGAACTACTGGTTTGAATTGAATTTTTTTTGTTGGACAGTTCGTTTGTCGAGGAAGGGTATAGGCTATAATATAATATCACGCTACGACTAATAGGAATGGAGCATCAATGAAAAATGTTGCAAAATATAACTCAAAAGTTCGTCCCACAAAAACTTTTGAACGGTAACTCCGATCATCATGAAATTTGGACACAACATTCATCTCGGTAAACGAAGATGAACGTGCGTAATCGTGTTCTCTGCTCGGTCGTAGTATGATCTTCTGTGATTGGTCGTTCTATTCAGTGGGTTGGTATATTGCACAGTGCTGGTGTCCCGGTTTTACTTAGATTCAAACCTTCATCTTTCTGGTTAGCATTACACTGTTCCTGTATGTATAAAAACTCTAATTATATGATCACAGTCTAAGGTCATGGTCAAATTAAATTGTTTGACAATGCTTTCTGCTATATCAAGAAGGAGTTTCGCATCATATTTGAGATGAGAAAAGTTCTGTTTGAAAAAAAATCTGGAGAATTCGAAACCTAGCAGTGGTGTCATACTTAGTAATTTATTATTGACAGATTAGATCTCAACTTTGTTTTTAAATCTCTTTTACAAATAAACAATTACAAAACTAAAATTGCAGATCAGACCTGACGCGCTGACGTCACGAAGAAGTATAAGACTGACTGTACTTCCGGGTGATCCAAGCAACACGACAACATCTCACGGAGGTCTTTTGGAGGTCGAATCGACTTTCGAAACTGTCGACGAAGCGCGCAGTCAGTATGTCAGAAATCAAAACAGAAACAGAACTACAAAGCCATTCAGGCCTCAAAGACCCAACAAGGCAATGAGATTACCGAACACGACGGCTCGGCCACCATCGGCCCATTCCGATCCTACGGCGGTACTGGCAGCTGTTGGTGCCGGTATGGTACCGGCTACCATGGCCATGTTGGTGCCATTGGCGCTTGGAAGGCGCAGAAGAAGTACATCGGATTCCAAGGACACTGTAAGGACTTATGTCCTGCACAGACATCCTCCAATGTGATAATATTTATAATATCCAAAGGCCGCTGCACACGAGGCTGGTTTTGCTACCGAACCAATCAGAAAACAGTATCTTGTCACGTGTCCGACAAATATGGCGTCATAGAGTCTGCTCTGTTCAGAGACAATAAAAGTTAACTTTTGTTAGCATTCGAACTGTCACTGCGCGCGTACCAAAGTCCAAAATTATCTTCAAATCCAGCTTTAAAACGCGCATCGTGTGCAGTCAATACAGCTAGAAACCTAGCATCGAAATCAAGAAACGAATCTAGCGACAAAACCAGCATCGTGTGAAGCGGCTTTAAGTACCTACAACAAATGTCCAAGTAAAGTATTGACGAATTTATAGTTCCATTTTTAAATAAATTGTTATCTTTAAATAATGATCTCCAAAAACAAAACGTAAAGGATCTCTAAGAGCGAAAAGATGTTCTTACAGGATTTAACATAATTTTCAATCACAAAATGACATATTTTTAAAATTTTGGGGGACGCGCTCTTCTACTGCAAGTCTTCAGTTTTCAGAGTTTGATCTAAAATAGAATTTTCAATTCAATATTAAAAATCTGGATTACTTACCAATAACGTTGCTATTGTTGACCTTAAAAATAATTTTTAGTTTAAATGGTACCCCCATTTTAAAATACCCTTGAAACTTTTAAAACAATAAAAATTATTGCACTTACTTAACCGATTACAAAATCAACAGTTGATTATGTTGGCTCCTGTTTGTTATGTTTCTGCTTTGAAACTTTATTATTGAACTTATTTATTAATTAAATATACGATTATTTAACTATTTTTTAGCATTACATTTTTTGTTATATAGATTATTGTTAATTTATTTTCTTTCTCCAATTTGCTTATATTTTTATAGTTATTTATAATGAGAATAAAAACAGAACTACGTGATGTGCATTTTATTATTTTTTTTTTAATACTGTGTACAATAATTTAACAAATTCTCTTGGAATCATCTGAGTTATCAAACGTCCACTAATCTATAATCTATTATCATTCAGTGGTGTAATAATAGGGTAGCAAGAGGAGGCCTCCGGCCCGATAGGCTGTAAGCAGAGGAGGATCCTAGCTATGATTATTATTACAACAATTAGTAAAATTTACCATGGGCTTCAAACGGTTCATAATACTTTTTTAAAATTATATTATAATAGTTGACTAGCGATATTTTTTTTATTTATTCATCGATATTTTTTAATAACGTTACGAATGAAAAAGCTGTACGCAATACCTGTAAATAAATTATTACTTTTTAGATACAATTTCAAATAATCATTAAATATTTTTACCAAAAAAATGTGATTGTTTCTGAATCTCTGACACTAATGCTGGGTTGCAAAAAGGGTTGCCAAAAATCTGATTTGACAATCACCCTAGATTGTGGACACACATATTTCTTCATATAAAAAGCATAATAGAGTTTAAAATCGATCCTGCTCGAAAAATAATTGATCGATTGAAACGATATTTTTTAAACTGTGTAGGTACACATGTATTTTGTATCGTTTTTTGTAGTTTCGACTTCGAAACAACGTTTTTCTTTGCATTTTGGTCAAAAGCAATCTTTTTCTATATAGAACAATCATTTGTTTTTGTGTGAGTACGGTCTAATGTTCTAGATCAGGGGTGTCAGACTGATTTTTTTAAAGGGCCATTTATAAGATTTAGGGTGTCTTAGCGGACCAGACTCTAAATTAAAAACTAAAACACATCGTCGTTGGTTCTGTAATACCTTTTATGTGCAAAAATTAAAATTTGCGGGAAAGGCCAAAAAGTGGTTATTTCAGCAATGGTAAGAACATAGCAATTTCAGAGGTATATTACTAATTCATACTTATCTTCACTATAGTACATGTTTAATTAAGACGAAGTATTTTCGTAAAAAATATTTAACGTTAATTTCGGATTCATTGGCACATGGGAGGAATTATTTGATACAACTTTTCACATAAGAGTTACTTCCCCTTGTTGGTTACTGTAAATTAATAATTATTACTAGTGTATAGAGCTCCGTTTCCTGAATCTTTTCATTTAAAAAACGTAAAATCTGCCAATTATGCACATAAGAGCTATTACAGAACCAACGACGACATACTAAATTAAAATCTTTATTTAGTTCAAATCAAATTTCATATAAAGGTAAAAAAAATGGTAAATTATCTTGAGCTTGAGGATCCAGACACCTGAGGTCTCTTGTTTTTGATAAGCTCTTTGATGTCAGGTGTCAAAATCCTCAGTGGATAAATTCTGGTCGCGGGCCGTATATTTGACATTAGAACTGTAACAAACCGTATGTATTGAATACTGAGTAACGGGTACATCGTGTGACTCGAAGTAACGAATCGTTACTTACAAATTCATTTCGTTACTCGCATCTGTCGTATCCATGTCAGTTCGACTCGTTTGATGCGGTTATACGTTATACGAACGAAGTCATATCGTATCACGTATGCGACGCGCCTCGATGCGATGGTACATGCTTGTTGATGTTAGTACACGATTGTATGTCCTATGAAAAGTAACGAGTAACGTAACGATACGAAAGTAACGGGTACTGGTTCTTTAAGTAACGAATACATACGAGTACACAATTTCTTGTTACTTTTACAGCTCTATTTGACATTACTGTCTATAGATTACAGGGAGTTTGAAAACAACATTAGACTGCTCCTGATTTATGGCCACAATCTAAGGCCATTGTAAAATCAAATTTTTTGACACTTTTTGCAACCCATCATAATTCATAAGTGTCTGAATTTAGCTGCCTTATCGACTAATTATTAATATTATTGTTTATGCAGATAGATTTACCATTATAAGTGTTGCGTTATTGAGTTCAATGAAGCCCAAAGCTTTGAAGCTTTGCGGACGTTGGGAGCGCATGATCATAAAAGAGAGCGATCGCTTGAAGCTGGGGCTGGAGTGCCACCAGCCGTTTTCATAAGCTGCATCCGCAACCGTAATCGTCTACAATTAAATTTAATAAACGAATTATTGTGGAGCCCGTAAAGGCCGCTGCACACGAGGCTGGCTTCGCCGCCAGATTTATTGCTATAGATTTCGTATTAGATTTCAAGCGTGCTGTGGTGTTGGATTTCGTAATGCCTTTTATGTGTTCGCTTCACAAGATGCATGTGTTGAAGCTTGGCTTGGTGCGCGCGCAGTGACACGTTGAATGTTAACAAAACTGAACGTTTATATGTCTCTGAACAGAAAACACACTATGACGCCATGTTTGTTGCTGGGCTCGTCACTGCGGACTCACAAGATTGATTTCAAAATTATAAATAGGGATATTTTTTAAGCCAGTTTGTCTGCTTGTTTTGAACAGTAAACAATATTTTGTCATGTGGGCGATATGGACAAACGCCTGCAAACAAACATAGCGTCATAGTGTGTGTTCTGTTCAGAGACAATAAACGTTCACATTTGTTAACATTGGAACTGTCACTGCGCGCGCACCAAACCCATCTACAAAGCCATGCTTCATAAGACACGTCGTGTGAAGCTAACACATAAATGTCATCACGAAATCGAGTGCCATAGCACGTTTGAAACCTAGCAGCCAAATCTATATCAAGGAAAAACCAGCGTCGAGTGCAGCGGCCTTTAGTTATGGTAGGCGATAATGATTTTGTCGAGCAGCAATAATCTGCAAAAGTATTATTATAGTTACTAAGTGTCGGTATCTTACTAACTTCTTGTTTCAGCTCGCTTCCTTGAATACAGTAAAGTGATAACTGAATCATCATACAGACCATAAAACCAAATAATTTGAACAGTTTTTCAAGATCTTCTTCCTGAAAACGAATCAATAATAACCAAAAATACCTATACAGAATTTGCCTGAAAAAGAACTAGTTTATTGTTTGAAAAAAGTTCCAGCCAATTGGGCGACGGGACCGTTTCAACCTTAAGAATATTGACATTTGACATATAAAATAAAATAAAATTAATGGATAAATATGAAGAGCCTTATTGTTTTTGGGTAGATCAACGCATGCGCAGAAGAAATATGTGCTTAAACTTATATTTTTCTGTTATATAATAGTATATATTCTATTTGTTTTTTCAAGAAAGCTTTGTAAAAAAATTCTTCTAAACATTATTTCGGAAATATTTAGTAAATTAAATTGTAAGTACTTATGTTCTGAAGATCTGTCAAAAAGAACAGAGCTGATTTTTTATGTTACGCACTGTGCGTAATAGAAAGATAGTGTCGTCTTCCAGGAATCCATAACACATAGTTTTATGTACATGGTGTAAATACATAAAAATAAACTTACAATTGTTGCTAAGAAACCTAACACACAAAAAATCAATCCACTTGACAACAATTGAATACCAATTTGTACTCCGTAAACAATCTCAATGTCGTCACAGAATCTGTTAACAGACAGAGTGAATATGAATGAATAATACCTTTATAAATCAAAATACCTTTATAATGCCAGGAAAACAAAAAAAAAAAAAATTAAAAAAATTGAACCTCATTCAAAACGCGTCACTAAATAAAATAATAAATTTTTGAGGTCGGCGCCTATTTAACAATTGATTAAGGTTTATAGGAGGATAAAGATCCAGTGAACCAAAATGATACCACTTTTTCTGAGCGTCAGTAGATGACGTAGCGCAAGCCATCTATTGACAAGCATCTTAAGGTATATTGTTTTAATCAGTGAATATAGAATATGTAGAGTTTCCGGAGCGAATTGTGCTTACAAATGACGTAAGGTGGGCTTTGAAGGATGAAAATAATTATGATGCTAGTCACTAGATGGCCAAACAGTTGCCAGCACAATTCACTCCGGAATCTCTACATATTCTATATGTAGAGATTAAAACAATATAGCTTAAGATGCTTGTCAATAGATGGCTTGCGCCACGCCATCTACTGACGCGCAGAAAAAGTGGTATCATTTTGGTTTCCTGGGATCTTCATAAAAACGTAATCAATGGTTTTATGTACTTATGTATTATATTGAATTGGTGCCGACCTCAAAACTTGTTATTTTACGCTTTTTAGTGACCTATTTTGAAGGAGGTTAAATTATTTTAAAAAAAGATTTTTGAACTATTCTAATATACAGGATATTTTATATTTATTTGTATTTCTTAATAATTTTATGAAAAACTAATTCGACATAACTACTGCACGCGATGTTACCTCAACAACCGATTATGATGGTCTATACACAATCTTAGCTTGGCTTTTTCGCTGTCATTTTCATAGCCGTCGTTGATCTCATTGTTGATCGTGCTCAACACAAACTTCAACACTTTGAATTGAGCGATGAGCTGCTGCATGAAGAACGTGAATAATGAGTCGAATCCGACAACTACGAGGACCATGTAGAAGCACATAAAATAAATAAAGACGTAAGCCAATTCGTGTTGAGGACTCACGTTGACATCAAATGGATACCTTAAAAACAATTTTCAGTATCAGGATTTTATTATTACGGTAGATCCCAAACTTTCAATTGTTAGGTTTTCCTGGTTAATGCTGTCATCGAGACGCAATGAACAATTTTTTTCATCTCAAAATTCGAAACGAGATCGAGATCGACCACAAACGAATCGAGTTCAATAAGAGCGTCACGATGTACAGTTTACAAAGCAGTAATGATGAAATAAAATAAGTACTTTTTTCACGCGTGTGAACCGAGTCCAAAATGGTTGATTTCAGGTCGGTGATGATCGAGTTTGCAGAATTTTCAGTCGGGCAGACAAGAAATTTGTCAAAAACATATTCTACAAGGTAAAATGTTGAAGGGGAGGGAGGGGGAATGGCGCTCACCTCTGTAACTCTGACAAAAAAGAACGTAGCAACACGTCACGTGGCGTGAAGCGCGAGGGGAGAGGCCCCCTCCCCTCGCGCTTCACGCGATGCAAACGGACAGTCAGCTCGCGTCATGCGACCGTGAATAACGTTTCTTCGTTTGCGGCCGCGCTGATCTAATTTTTAATTAGGTGCTGAACAAGTTAAGTTGCTGGGCTCGCTATACTATGGACTCAGTGTTATTTGCGTAAACTTGTTTATAACTCTGCTGAGCGCTACAATATCAAAAACAATTTTGATCAAAGCAGCAAAACAGCCGGATTGGATTGGGTACACTTCTTTATGAGACCCTGAGCGGCATTACCCAAAGTCAGGGGCAATGCCGCTCAAACATGTTTTTTTAATAATGTTTTCCTACTACTAGTAGGTGAAAGATATATGCTTTTTTTGTTAAATTGTTGATTACTCGATAATTAAAGACTTTGTTACTCTTGTTAATTTGGATTCATAATAAATAATTTAAAAAATACACCATGTTTTCCTTAAGTGAACGCCATTCCCCCGTCCTACCCTACTCATGATGTAGTAATTTGGCTGCTGCAGATAGACACATTTGCGACATTAGCAAATGTCGGCACAGAGAAAAAGGAAAGTATAATACGCGTCACGGATCTAAAAGGTTCGGAATTTAGTCACAAACAGCGTCGCAAAGGCACATTTTAGAGCCGTTGAGACTCCCACCACCTCCCAGCTACCTGCACGGAACGTGCGCTCGTCGATGATTGGCCGTGATCGCTCGTTGCCTTTGTCACTTGTCGCTTTCCTGCTTTAAAGTACAGTCGAGTACGCTATTGTCAAGTTGTTATTGTTATTTTAGTTTTGTTGAGTTGCGAGTTTGTAGTTTTTCAACAGACTGTACAAGCGCAAGCCCGCATTCGCATCTAGCTTCCTAACCTTTTAGATTCGTGGCGCGTATTATAATAGTGTCGGATGTAAACTGGTTCTGCTCATTTTCCATTTTATTTTATTTTATCTATATTACTGACTAGCGGTCCCGTCCGGTTTCACCCGGATGTAAAAGAACGAATGGGGAAGGGAGGAACATGAGTACACACATTCATCTTAGTTTACCGAGATGAATATTGTGTCCAAATTTCATGATGATCGGAGTTACCGTTCAAAAGCTTTTGTCCGTAAAAAGCAATATTTACCTATACATTTTTAAACTAATAAATTTGTTTTTTAATTAATTAAATAAAATTAAAATAAATTCAAATGTAAGCCTTAGAAGAAAGCAATGTAGAAAATAAAAAAAATAAAAATATTTTCGCCCAACGTGGGGCTTGAACCCACAACCCTGATATCGACAGTCGCATGCTCTACCGATTGAGCCATCCGACGTTGTGTACGCATAGCACTAATATGAGTATATTTTAGTTAGTGCATTTCACCTGAATAGAAGCTTATATTTGAGATACATTTTGCAACATTTTTCATTAATGCTCCGCTCCTAATTGTCGTAGCGTGATATTATATAGCCTATAGCCTTCCTCGATAAATGGGCTATCCAACAAAAACATTTTTTTTTTCAATTTGAACCAGTAGTTTCTGAGATTAGCGCGTTCAAACAAACAAACAAACTCTTCAGCTTTATAATATATTAGTATAGATAACATCAATTACAACTGACTGGAACATTAGCTTAAGCAACGAATAATTCTAGATGGAAAAGTCGAAAGCAGAACATTTGACTTAGGAAGTTTGTTTGGACTAGTTAGGAGATAAACATACTAAAAGTCCTTACCCCTCCGAGGTACGCCCGAAGGGGGGGAGCACAAAGAAGGTCCCGTTTTTTGGTATTTTGCTTTCATCTCGAAAACGGTACGTCGTACGAAATTTTCTTGGAATACATAATGAAAGCTGATAAAATTCTCTACAACTTTAGCTTTCACACTTTTTATCTATCTCCAATCTTTGCCTAGCTATGAGCTCCGAAAAATGGTCGATTTTCAAAAATGTGTTAAATTCTCTGTAGCACATTGTAACAATACGAATTTGTCAAAATCATTTCGTATCGCTCATCCACACTATTAAAAACACCCACACACTATTAAAAAATACATAAGCTGGGAGTACCTCCACGCAGGGCCCTCTTTCCCACTGGGCACTCTGGCACGTGCCCAGGGCCCCGCGATCGATAGGGACCCCCTAGTTTAATGGTATACTAAGTACCTAAACTGTTTTAAACAAAAATCATCAGTGAACTATTTTTCATATACTTATTTTTTTGTGTCCTTCATGTTAAAATTGGGAACGTGATCCTTTTAAATATATGCATTTTATATCACATTCCTCGACTTAGAATCTAGAACCTTGTTTATCTATTTTTTTTGTCTATTCTAACAAAATAGTGCTCTGTTAAGGTCATAGGGGCCCCATAATCCTAATGTGCCCAGGGCCTTCAATAGGTTAAAGCTTATGTTATTTTTTAATAGTGTGTGAGTGTTTTTAATAGTGTGGATGAGCGATACGAAATTATTTTGACAAATTCGTATTGTTACAATGTGCTACAGAGAATTTAACACATTTTTGAAAATCGACCATTTTTCGGAGCTCATAGCTAGGCAAAGATTGGAGATAGATAAAAAGTGTGAAAGCTAAAGTTGTAGAGAATTTTATCAGCTTTCATTATGTATTCCAACAAAATTTCGTACGACGTACCGTTTTCGAGATGAAAGCAAAAAACCAAAAAACGGGACCTTCTTTGTGCTCCCCCCCTTCGGGCGTACCTCAGAGGGGCAAGGACTTTTAGTATGTTTATCTCCTAACTAGTCCAAACAAAGTTCCTAAGTCAAATGTTCTGCTTTCGACTTTTCCATCTAGATGCCCCTTATGAGCACTCATTGACTAAACTACATGTCATTTCTATTAATCTGCGATTTATCAATTACATCATTAAATGATCATTTGCAGTTTGACAACATTGATATAGATTTGTTTTCACCGAGTTCATTTAGAATGTGATTAGTTGTAAGCAAAGTTATATCCTTCTCATTTATTTATCTGAGGTTTTAAGCTATAGGTATGTCTCATTATGCTACCATAACAGAGGAATGTTATTTTCGGAAAATCCTGCAGGTAAATACGATTTTGTTCTATTAAAAAAAAAGTCCGCGACAGCATAAAATGTCTATCTTTTAATAGACAATCTACAAATTAGGGAGAAGGCGGTCCGGGCAGCTATAGTTATAATCTAAAAATAGTCTTACCAACTTAAAATAGGCATTTGTCTTTGTCCGGGTAAAGCTTTTACGTACGGATTTATCATCCAAATTTGAGACACGATAAAACACGATGAGAAATAATTGTAAAGAGTCAATTGCGCGTAATGCATGTATTTCACAATCGACTCATAGTTTTCAGCCTGCTCTAAGGGCCAAAATTCGTCTTTCACAACTTTCAGCATTCTTGCGGCCCGTTTCTTGTGGTATCGAAGAATAATTGATTTGTAAAACAGCTGTAATCAGTAATCAGTTTTTAACCAACAGTTTCTACTAATCGAACAATAAAATTACTAAAATAATTTTAAATCTAAAGCGTGATTTTTTTGTAAACTAAAATTCTTTAGCAACGTCTGTTTGACATATAGTGCAGGGCATAGTGGCGCATTCGTTTGCAAAATTCGTTTGGTTCGTAATTTTTTTTTTTAAATGTCCAGGAGGCTCTCCTGATTATAACAGTGTAACATGACACTCAATATCTGTTGCCGTTATTGTTTAAACATCGAAAAATTGAAAATATTGCAAAATAAGTTTTTTTGCAATAAATAATTTTTTTATATATTTTTCAGACTATTTTGAATCGAAAAAGTCCTTACACTCATTATCGTATCTTCAACCGGTGAATTTTTATGAATTTTTAAAAATTAAAAATCGTTGTAAATCGTGATTTTCTTGAATTAAATAGTACACCTGAAAAAAAAAATACCGTGATTTCTATTTTTTTATTAAATATTTAAACTTTAATAAAAAAAATGGCGTAATCAGATTTCAAATATTTTATTAATTATTATGTTTATTATTCATAATAACAATATGCTCTTTACGCGCATGCACTTTAAGGATAGTAGTATTGTCATCTCACTCCCAGTCCTATGTATGACATTAGTAAGAGAGAGGCAGATGGTACGCTTCGACAAATTATTGCATATTGATATTATGAATAATAAACATAATAATTAATAAAATATTTGAAATCTGATTACGCCATTTTTTTTTATTAAAGTTTAAATATTTAATAAAAAAATAGAAATCACGGTATTTTTTTTTTCAGGTGTACTATTTAATTTAAGAAAATCACGATTTACAACGATTTTTAATTTTTAAAAATTCATAAAAATTCACCGGTTGAAGATACGATAATGAGTGTAAGGACTTTTTCGATTCAAAATAGTCTGAAAAATATATAAAAAAATTATTTATTGCAAAAAAACTTATTTTGCAATATTTTCAATTTTTCGTTGTTTAAACAATAACGGCAACAGATATTGAGTGTCATGTTACACTGTTATAATCAGGAGAGCCTCCTGGACATTTAAAAAAAAAATTACGAACCAAACGAATTTTGCAAACGAATGCGCCACTATGCCCTGCACTAATACCAGTGAAGGGGAAATCTGTAACCTTGTTTGCTTATAAAGTGCGCTCAATTAAAATCGAAACCTGCTCTAAACGAAAGAGGAGACATATTTTTACATACATTTCGAATAATAAAATGTTTCTAATATTTTATTAACACAGTTAAAAACACGATTTCACCTAATAAATCGCGAATTTGTTTCGGTTGTCTTTGTCTGTTGCACAGTGTGCTGTGTGGTGTGGAAGATAACGTATGGTCTCTCTTAAAACAAAATGTGTTACATTTAATATCATTATTTGTTGACAGATGATGACGTAATTTTTTTTATTGTTTTTTATATGTTTAAAGTCACGGCCTTCTGGGTTAAAACTTACATAACTTAATTCTTTTTATAATATTTCATTTAACTTCACTTGTTAGTCAGTAGGAATTTTTAGTGTTTACATATATGTAATAATAATGTTATAATATAACACAGTACCTACCTGCACCATCATTGACATAGTGGAAATCGTACCAATAAGCAGTTCCATATCTTTCCAATTAAAGTACAAAAAAACCAATTGGAAACCAATGTTAATCGAGGTAGCAAACAGCATAAACAACCATAAACAGTCGATGAAGAATGACTTTGCCCCCGGCCACAAAAATGCACACTTGAGTGCCACGCGACAAGGTTTATTATATTTCTCTAGGAGATTTAGAAACGAATCTGAAACAATAAACCAGTCGCCAATAAGGGGCAGGAATCATAATGGACCGCGCACACTTATACAGCACGGACCTGCAACATGCACGATTTCGGGCTCTAAACCAGTACGGATCAGCAACGTTTAGTGCATGATCCGTGTGCGGCAGACATTTTGCAGTTTTCAAGTAGTGAGTGTGCTACATGGACGTGTGTAGTTCGACGGAAGAATTTTTTTATATTTTTGACGATGTTAAAACAAAACTTTAATTAATAGTATATTGTGCGACAAATGAGAGAAGGAGACGATTCCATGAGCGTGAAATTTGCCGAACGAGCGTAGCGAGTGCGGTAACACGCGAGTGGAATATTCTCCTTCGATCAATGGTCGAACATAAGACTTTATTCAACTAGCACGAATAATATATAATCGGGGCCCTGATAAAAGAGGGAAAAATAATAAATCACTTCATTGATTGACGTACCCACCGCCCTCGATGCACGCAAGATGGCCCTGACTTTCGCTAAATTGCGATGCTGTTTTCATATATACAAATCGCTACCGCGTTCCTATTGGTCCAGAAACTATGCAGTTATTATTCATTATCGTACAGTTTCGGCTCGCTAGCGCGTTCCTATTGGTCAGAAACTATGCAGTGATACATTATCGTACAGTTTCGGCTCATTATTAGCACTCTACGCGTCAACAAGAAGTAATTTATTATTTCTCCCGAATTTAGCAGGGCCCCGAAATTATATATTACTCACGCGTGTTGAATAAAAATACTAACTGAGCAATAGAATTAAGAAATAAAAAAAATAGTGTTTGAGCTTTAAATTAGTTAAATAAAGCCTAGTCACTATACCTCTATCACTACATTACTGACTCAGTTCTTGTATTTTAATTATACTAACCTCTATTATTCATTTTTTTCCTTAGATATTGTTGCTCGAGGAGTACTCAAAAGAAAAATATAAACTAAATACGAAAATTCCGGACGGTGTGGTGTCTTTTGTAATAATTTTAAATTACAATCTAATTATTTTATTATATGTTGTCAGTTAATTGACGTAGTGTATGTTGATCAAAAAATGGTTCAACAAACTACATAATATTCAATATCTCATAAATACTACCTGTAGTGAATAGTCAAAACTCAATTTAAAAAAAACAGTGAAGTGTGTTTTCCGTGGGATTTTTGTTTAGGTTTTTCTGTCAACTATCAAAGAAGACTTATATTCCCTATATTTTTTCAAAATTTTAGGCTCAGAAGTTTCGGAGATGGGGGAGGAGGCTCTTGATTGTCATATAATTTCTTACCATCTTTTTAAACTATGCATTTCGAAATTATAAAAATATATTTATTTGTATTTCTCATAACGAGCCCTGTAATTTGATACGTCACAAGATGCACTTGAAAAATAATTTTCTAATTCTCCTCAACGCTCCTCCCCAAATAATCCCCAATATCGGAATTCGCTTATTTACGCTATACGTCGGACGGTCGGTGATTGAGTCATCTAACAAACACCGAGAGATCCTATCTATAAGGGTTCCATTTTTTCATCGGATGTACGGAACCATAAAAAGCAGAGTCATCTCTGGGCTCTGGTTGCCAACAAATTGCTACATTATTTCGCTCTTTCCCTAATAGAATAAAATAGAATAGAATTTATTACTGTAAAAAGAGACCATAGGTCTAATTACAAAGTCAAACAAGTAAAACATTAAAAATAGACAGCGTACTGAATTCATTCAGAGAATGAATACAAAGGTGCAGTGAGTAGATATCTTTTTAATTGCGTTTTAAACTGATTAACTGATTTTTATAGATATTGGAATCAGATTATAAAAGTGTGACCCTATATAAAGAGGTGATCTTTGGTAAAATGCACCATTGTGCTTGTCCTGACGTATTATGTCTGCCTCTAGTATTATGGCTGTGAAAATCGCTATTGGAGTTAAGATTATTTTGTATTTTATATATATGAGTAAGGAGATTGAGAAGATAAATCTGTGTAAGTGTTAAAATATTGTTGTCCTTAAATAAACTTCTGCAAGATTCCAAGTATCGTAAGTTAAAAATCACTCTAAGTATTCTCTTTTGAATTCTAAATACTCTTTCTGCTTCCGATGCATGACCCCAACAACTAATGCAATAGTTTAAATATTGTCAAAATTAGTTTTCCATAACTACGCGAATCAGTTGAAAAGGTCTAAAAAAATCAATCTGGGCTAGTGATACTTGCCAATTTTAGGCCAGAGCTGCACATACTATAAAGACACTCTGAACTGAAAATTGATGACAATGTCTGTGAAATATAAAATTCTTCGACTGAATCGACTTCAATCATTGAACTAAATTAACAAAGCATTTTTGTTTAAAATTGAATTCTTGAATTCACGTTATGTTTCTACAGTGGCGGTTCCTCTATGAGTGATGCAGAACGACCAAAATTTTAGAATTAATTATATTTTCCATATTTAATAAATATTTAATGTTAGGAACTAGGGTAATACTTACACAATCAACGCTAAAGTTTGCTAGCCGCATCGGCAGACCATAACTCCATAACTGTGTTCCGAAGCAACACATGAAACGTCATCCATCAGATACCTATGGTGTACATCGTGCAGCTCCTGAATCACAAGTCATGGTTTTTTATTTAAATTGACTTTGAGCTGCGTTTAACGTCAGCTCGTTAGTACAAATAAGTATCTATCACTGTCATATGCTAGAAGTGTTCACTAAATCTATTTCATTCAGCTAACATCTATGACGGGTTTGACTCGTTGGTACATACACAATCCACATGCATGATGCACGATACACGGTTTATGGCAGTGGTGATTAGTGTTGGAGTGTATATTGTAGTTTGTTGTCAACAGTGTTTGAAAAAAGTTAATAATTAAATCATCATAAACATGGATGTGATTTATAATTTAATTATCCCTCCCCCTATACCTAGTCAGTGTTAGAAGGAATCTATTTAAAATGTTTACGCGCCGCCACTGTGTTTCTATCTTTGACAGTTCTACAACTGGTAATATGAATCGACATAACGAAGTTTTCCATTTGCGAACATATTGTAAAAATTCTTGCATTGGAACAATAAAATATTCATAATATTTTAAAAGTTTTTTCTCGCATAATTATTAGTATACTTATAATTTTTATAACTTAATATTAATTAAATATTTATAAAATGCTATGAAAAGTTTTTTATAACTTCGAAACAAAAATACAAAAATCTAGCTTTCCAGTCTGGCTTCGTCCGAGTAGAATAATGTAGAGTAGTGTCGTTCAGAGAAGATAGTATCTATCGAGGTGAGAAATCCTCGCAGTAGGAAGAATGGGAAAAAAGATCAGTAGCTGTGTGATTTGTAATTTTAGGGGCAATCATAGGTGGTAGACAGGCCCCCATTTTCCACTGAGCACTCTGCGATCGATAGTTCCTGCCAGATCTCCAAGCGATAACCGATATTTATTACCAAAAAACTTATTTATTTCGAAAAAATCAAACGATAATGACTGACTACAATACCTCCTTGCTTATTAGCTTTTGCATGCGCGGAGCTACTCTACTCTCGCTCGGAAATCAGGCTTTCCGATTTCAGCATGTTTAGGTAAATTTAAATATATAAAAGTACAATTTAAGTATCTACAATGCTTCAAGAGAGGTTAACCAGATTGTCGCTGATGTCCATAGAATGTGATATGCTCAAAAACATAGATTTTAAAGAAGTTTGCCCATCTCAAATTTAGAAGGGTACCTCTTCAACCAACATAGATTTTTAAGAGTATTCGTCCCAGCAAACACCCCCTGCACCCTTCATCACAAATCTTTTCCCCTCGCCTAAAAACGGTTCGCGCTCTCCCGACGCTATTTTTAAAGCTAGAGGGTTCTGGTAAACGCCAAATGAAAGACAAAGAATCAGACTACAGATCCTTCAGGCGAATTTTTTGAAAAAAAATTCCTGAAAAAACTTACAACCTTTTGAAAAAAATAATAAGTTACGTAATATTTCACACGTAGGCGAAACTGTTTTTCAAAAAATTCGCCTGAAGGATCTGTAGTCTGATTCTTTGTCTTTCATTTGGCGTTTACCAGAGCCCTCTAGCTTTAAAAATAGCGTCGGGAGAGCGCAAACCGTTTTTAGGCGAGGGGAAAAGATTTGAGATGAAGGGTGCAGGGGGCATTTGCAGGGACGAATACTCTTAAGCATTAACCTATGAACTCTAAAAGAGTTACTATTGTGGATTATATTATATTATCTATATATTTATTTAATGTGACTAGAGAAATAAAACTAAATTTATTCTTTGTTTATTTTAACAAATAGTGCTCTGTCAGGGTCATAGGGGCCCCATTATCCTAATGTGCCCTGTAGGGCCTCCAATAAGTTAAAGACGGCCCTGGTGGTAGGCTTAATCATGAGGGGTCTCGCCTGAATAATAATTTGTAAAAAATAACCGCAGTTGAGTTTTTTTATTAGCAAAACTTGAGCTCGAATGATTCTCTTTGTTTGGTTTTGCTCGAACTGTACACATTTACAACAAAACAACAAAAAATCGCCTCTAGACACGGCCGATATACACATACATGTATATCTCTATGATTTTATATTATATATTTCCACTTCTATTTTATCGTTTTGAATATTTCTTCCGGCATTTCTATGTGGGAAAAGCGAATTCTGCCGGAGTAGGTATCTATTTACATATATAAGAGTTCAAGGACCTAAGCGCTACATCACAATCTGAGGCACTGCCTATATACAGCAAATATAATAAATTAGTAACGGGTTTTTGAGTAGCGGAGGTCAGGATTGGTCTGGGACCTAAAAAGTTGCCGGAAAAACTGTCAAGCGCATCTACGTGACCGTGTAACTAAGAAGAAAAAGATCCAGACCGACTCCCGGAGAAGCGGCGGCCCACCGGGAAAAAGCCCGGTATTCCCTGAGGCCAGAACGACCTTGGCGGAGGTCGTAGGAATATCACTGCTTAAATTACTTTTCCACAGCTTACAAACATGAACCCCAGAATCTGATTTGAAATCGGGTGAAAGATAAATAATAAATTTAAAATTGCTACTAGGTCCAGATAATTCTCGCGGTTGATTACTTTAAAACAAAAAAAATGTGAGCCGTCGTGGGACGTCTGGCAGATGTGAAACATAAATTCTACTAACTAAATTTTGCCCTGACATCTAACGAATTCGTGTAAAAATTCGCCCCATTATCTCACGAAATTGTATTATCTAAATTTCGCCCTGTCTATACTAACGAATTCGTGTAACTAAATCTTGCCCCGTCATCTAACGAAACTCTTATAGTATCTAAATTTTGTCCTGTCATCTAACAAAATTCTAGTCTCTAAATTTCCTCCTGTGACTGAACTTCGACCTGTCATCTAACGAAATTCTAGTAAATAAATTTCGCCCTGTTATCTAACGAAATTCTAGTAACTAAATTTCGTCATGTCATTGAACTAAATTCTAATAACTAAATTTCACCCTGACATCTTACAAAATTCTAGTAACTAAATTTCGCCGTCATTTAACGAAATTCTAATAACTAAATTAAACGTATCCCTAAAAACTTCCGTCCGAAAAAAGATTCGAGCTACTTTGAAGTCGCGCCTAAAGAAGTTTTACTTCAAAAAATAAAACAGATCTGTTTTTTTTTTCTTCTGTGCCGATTTCGAATAAAAATTTCGACTCTTGTGGCTCCAGTTCGACGTGCCATCACTGACGATAAGCGCAGGATCTGAAAGCTATTTCAACACAGACATTTATTTTAAGAATTCTCTACTTAGAGTTGTTTTATACTGGGTATTGCTAGTGAAATGATACAAATATACGTACGTATAAAATATATAGTATAATATCAGCTATCGTCTACTGTTTCTCTATAATCTATTACCTTTATCAAATCGATTTTTATTGTTTCAATAAAATCAATTTATTATTTGAATATTACTTCGTGCATTTTTATTGAAACATAAACTGAATATTATATGAGTTTGAATTTAATGATGCATTGTTTCTGAATGTTTGTAGGGGAGCAAGATCCATAAAGAGGCTAACAAACTTAAAAAAAAATCCAGCCATTTGGGCGACGGAACCATTCCAACATCAAAAGTATTGAAATTTGACATAGTATACACAATATACATATATAATAAAGAAAATAAAATTTCTGTAAACGCGTGCGGTGACGCGGGTAACGGCTAGTATTAAATATTATGATATGCATGGTTATCACATAATATGTTATTACGTCATGTAAAAATTGACCGAAACATGCCTGTCAGCTTTCTTGGTAATTTCTTTTTGACAGGTCTACAGACAAAAGAACAGCTGATTTTTTTTTTATTTTGAAAAAATTTACGAAATTATAAAGTTTGGAAAAAAAGTTTAAACTTTCTTGTAAAAATAAATAGAATAATAAACCGTTGTGAAAAGTATACCATTGTTATATAAAAAGCAACGTTATAGCACATATTTATTCTGCGAAGGCGCCGATTTTCTTCAAAAATGATAGAGCTCTGCATATTTGCGTATCAAACAACCTCTCAAAATTTTGTTTCAATCCGTTCATCCGTTTGACATGTATCGTGTATACAGACAAACAGATTAACAGGCTTTTCCCAAAAATATTTTTGGGTTCGGGCGACTTCAAAACGAAAAAATATTGTCAAATTTTGAAAAGTGAATTTTAACCTAAATTAGTACCATTCCTCAGTTATGGTGTTGGAATGTTAAAATAATATTTTCCACTTTTCTACTCTGCAGGTTCGGTTGGGTAACTCAGTTCTGAACCGGTTCAAAGATCGAACTACGGGAGAAGATCCGTGAAAACCGACTTCCTTTTTTCTTATCTAACAGCTCAATGGATCAGTTAAATATTTAACATAATATTTACCATTCGCACTTCTGACACATGACACTTCTGTAGCAGAATCAGAACAGCCCTGTTCTGTTCTGAAGTGCCAGTCCTTGCTTTATAGCATCTTTATCTTTCTCTCTCTATAGTAAGCAGCAAGACGTATCGTACTAATAAAATACAAATTCGTAAGAGAGACAACATAAAATACTTGACAGCTTGATTTATAATTGAAAATATAATTTTTTCAAACGTCAATCTCCTTCTTTAAAAAAATGCATAATATTTCAAAAATAAATTCTGTCAGTTTCGGTTGATATCATGAATATTTACAGGAAGAATTACACCAACTCACGAATACAGATGATAATATACAGAGTGACCGATAATTGCTCGTATTCCTCTCGGCAGAAGAAACTATGACTAATTTGGAATGATTTAACCTCTATCACTTGGGGGTCGGAAATTCTTCACGAAAATCTACTTTTTTTTAACAAAAATCCGAAAGTTGGGAGTTAGAAATTTAAAAAAAAAATATTTTCACTTTTTGGTCCGAATTTTTCCATGATCTGATAGCTTATCAATAAATAAAATTATCGACCAATTTTTCAGACAATATATTAACAAACAATATAAAATTAATACATTAACGTTTCAATCCGGATTTTATATTGTTTGTTAATATATTGTCTGAAAAATTGGTCGATAATTTTATTTATTGAAGAGTTCTAATCAGACGTTAATCAAAGATTTGAATCTGATAGCTTACTAATTGGCCAACCTTTCTAAAGCTAAAAACCACGAAATTTACTGTTAGATTTTATGTTGTGTGTTAAAACTTACAATGAATTTAAAAAATAGATAAAATAAAAATTCTTCACAGAAGTGTCATTATCATAAAAAATGACGAATTTCCCACCCGCAAGTGATAAGGTTGAACCATTTCAAATTAGTCATAGTTTCTTCTCCCGAGAGCAATACGAGTAATTACCGATTACCCTATATAATAATAATTTATTATAATTAATATCTTCGACCAATAATTTCACAAGAAGCGAATTATTCTTTATTCAACTAACTTCAATATATATAAATGATACATTGTAGTAGTCAAGTGGAACCATTGATAAAAAGTTTTAGAACTTGGTTTCGTCTGCGTTGAACAGGAAACTTTGTTGTAGATAATCTGATAAATTGTTCTCATAATTGGATGAGTCCTTTCGCCTACAAAACTTATTACAATGCCTATTTTATCCTTAAATTATGTCAGAATTATTATACTTTCGCAGCGACACACGCAGCCACGCATATTTTTGTTACGCAAAAATTAATTTATTAGTTTTCTAATTCATATTCGATATCATTTAGATTGTGGATTCATACGCTCAGTATTTAGAGATCCTTGAATAACAGAATGGACTTTTGATTTTTCGGCCATTAATATTCCTGCGATTGGCTGTATGAAATTAATAAATAAAAAATTGGTTGTCTGTAAAGTCGGTTTACGGACGATAGTTTTACGTGATAACGTATTCCGTAATACATAACCTAAATTTATATAATAATTATAATAATTCGAATCTATGATATTGCATCTTTCGCTTCAAATTTAGGTAAATTTTATTAAGTAGAATAATAAAACACTATAAAAAGTACACTATTATTATATAAAAAACAACTATGGCATGTATCTCTTTTGCGCATGCGCCGATTTTCCCCAAAAAATTTACAAAAATTTCTAGTAAAAATAGATAGAGTAAAAACCGTTTTAAAAACTACTTATATTATTATTATATAAAACATCATTATAAGAGATATATTCTTTTACGCATGCGCCGATGTTCCCCAAAAACAATAGGCCACTTCATATTTGCATATCAAACATCCTCCCAAAATTTGGTTTCAATCCGCTCATCCTTGGTGTCGGAATGATAAGAAATGTCAAAAGTGACGTTTGCAACTGTCAAAGTATTATGTTCTAATAATAATTAGTTATTCCAATACTTAACTTAGAAGGCGTTGCATTTCACAAAATACTAATGTCAAAAAATTGAATTAAACATTAGAAATGCAGCCGTTTTCATGTTAAGACAAGACATACGTTATTTTCTAATTTCCATGTACGGCAAACAAAGACGACCGACCGCGTCGCGCCATGCATTAGACAATATTGCATTTATACAACTATTTTTCTATATAAATTTGTATAAAAAAACTGTTTAGGCAAATTCTGTTATACGAAATCTATGTAAAATGTTCTCCTCTTTCGTTTAAGACTGGTTTCAAACCGATCTGATTTAAATTGAGCGAGAAATTAGCAAAAAGCACGCACAGGGTCAGGCGGAACGTTACGCGTTAGGAACGTTACGCGTTAGGAACGTTACGACCGTTAGGAAGGTTACACTTTTTCGTGCATGCAGCCGGTATTTATCAATTTATAAGATTGGTGATTCATCAAATTATTTATAAGACGTTATCACGTCAAAAATCTTTCTATGTTTCTTATTTCCTAAAAAATGATTTAGCTATTAGATTAAACACTGCACAAGAATGTTCTTCCAATAAGTGTAGATATAATAAATAATACAAAAAATAATGGCAAAATAAAGTAGCCAGTATACATTAATTTAATAAAAATAAAGATTTTTAGTTAGAAACCTCCGCAGGCGCGCGCACAACAATTCACCAAAGTTTCATCGTAATCGGATGAATGGTACCTATATAGGAACGCATAGGAGATGAACAAACAAACATTCCTATTTATATAACTAGCCGTCACCCGCGGTTTTTCCATATACATATGATAATTTAAAGTCTGCTAGTATATTATGTTTCATAATATAAATATTAATAGCTGTCATTTTTGTGTACTTAAAAACTTTACGTTCGGCTTTCGTAATGAAACTATTAAATTATAAAGAGTATTCGATTGTTCAACTATTGAAAGGACGTTATTTTACACATAGTTTTGTTGTCGAAGAGGAACAACGCATCTAACATGCAGAACCTGTTTCACTCTTTATCCTATTTCGGCAGGCAATAAAAAAATGTCGTGTAAATCTGCGACATTATTATTCACCTCATATGCGACAACGAAATCAAGGCGGCCTTGCTCGGGAAGAAAACAAACATTGATAAAAAGACAAAAATACGAAAACTCAATAAAGAGAACCTCTATGTCGCTAGTTTTTATCCTTTTTTTTAGTTTTTAGTATTCAAAGCTTGTGAATATATATAGATCTTCATTTGCTTCTACTGTGTGTGGGCTATATACAGAGTGCTTATAAAGTTATATAAAAAAAGCAGTGGCGCTTCCTCTATGAGCGCTGCAAAGCTGCAGAACAACCAAAATCTTATCTACTTCATAATTTTAGAATGAATTATATTTTCCATGTTTAACCAATATTTAATGTTAAGAAATAATATAATAGTTCCACAATCAACGCCCACACCACAAAATTTGCGTGTGTTCTGTGTGGCCGTTCAGGCGCTGTTCTGCGCTCCGAAGCAGCACATGAAACGTCATCATCAGATACCTTCGGTTTACACCGTGCAACTCCTGATCTACAAGTTATAGCGTGTTATTTAGATCGCGTTGAGCATATAGCTACAAATAAGCATCTATCACTGTCATATTATGCTAGAAGTGTTCACTGAATCTATCTCAGTCAGTCAACACCTTTAATGGCTATCACTCGGCGCCTTACATACACATAAATGATACACAACACACGGCTTATGGCAGTAGTGACTAGTGTTACAGTGTATATTGAAGTTTGTTGTTTAGAGTTTGTTGCAACCATATGCATATAACAATTGAAACTTTTTGAAGTATTATATATTATGCTTTGTGTTTTTTTCTATGCATTTTGCCCCTGTAGGTCAGAAACTGAATTATCTCGCCATTTCGAGTTGAAATATTCGTAGTCCTACACAATTTAAATTTAAATGATGTAATCTTTTAAACATTTTTGACGTGATAACGTCTTATAAATTGATGAATCACCAATCTTAAAAATTGATAAAACACCGGCTGCATGCACGAAAAAGTGTAACGTTCCTAACGTTCCTAGCGTTCCTAGCGTTCCTAACGTTCCACCGACACTGTGCGTGCTTTTCTCGAAAACGATTTGGATGAAATTTACTGAAAAGGGATTTTGGGGGGCAAAAAATCGTTTTAGCTAGGTCTCATCTCTCGAAAAAATCGTTTTCATACAAATTTTATCATTATAAAAATCAATTTTTTGACGTATGAAAATACTTAAATATTGTAAGTAGGTTTTGGAATTTTATATAATAAACAATGAAACAATTGTTTTCAAAATATTATTATGACAGTTAATCTTTGAGACTTAAAATAAATACGAAAGAAAGAAAGTTAAAAACAATTATATTATGGTGGTGAGTAATTTTAATAAATAAAATTAACCTAAATTTGAAGCAAAAGATGCAATATCATAGATTCGAATTATTATAATTATTATATAAATTTAGGTTATGTATTACGGAATACGTTATCACGTAAAACTATCGTCCGTAAACCGACTTTACAGACAACCAATTTTTTAAAACTAATTCTCTTGGTGAACGGTTGTTAAAAAGATCAGAATGAATCGTGTATATGCTGCAGCCTTACCGAAATCTTTAATTAAATTCCTAAAGAAATGTATAACTAAATTTTCAAACACTTTTTTTTAAATACAATCTTATTTTATACAGGGTGTATCATAGGAATTTACCGTACATAGAGAGAAAGTACACAGTACAATTTAGCTAAGATCAAAGATAGCTTTGCCCTATATTCAGAGGACGTTACCATGGTTACCATGGTGTACGTATACAGTAACAATAGTATATTGTGCGACTAGTGAGAAAAGGAGAAGATTCCATGAGCGTAAAACGCACGCGAGTGGAATATTCTCCTTCGATCAATGGTCGCACATAATACTTTATTCAACTAGCACGAGTAATATGTAATCGGGGCCCTGATAAAAGAGGGAAAAATAATAAATCACTTCATTGATTGACGTACCCACAATAAGATTGCCATGACTTTCGCTGAATTGCGATGCTGTTTTCATATATACAATACCGCCTACCACGTTCCTATTGGTCCAGAAGCTGCGTGCAGTTTTTTTTCATTATTTCGCGCTTGGGCTTGCTACTGAGTTTCTATCGGTCCAGAAAATTCATTATTACACTCTACGCGTCAACCTGAAGTAATTTATTATTTCTCCCGAGTTTAGCAGGGCCCCGAAATTACATATTACTCACGCGTGTTGAATAAATGCATATTTCTGTTCATTTGACAGTTTAGTAATATTAGACAAAGTGATAGAAAGTTTTTATAACCGATTAAGCCACTGGACAATTAAAAATTGAGGTTTATTTGAACAATTGCTTTATTTTTTTAATATTAATTGTTTGTTTCATTTAATTGTTGACTAAAAAAATATTCTCTCAATAAAAATTTTTTTATTTAATATTAAAGAATTATTTTAACAGATTTTTCTAATTATTCGTTATTAGCTATTATTTGTTATTAAATAATGGTTAGTCAGCGCTATCATGATACCCATTCTCGTATGTGGCCAAAGTAATCGCTGATCCTAACTAATTTGCACAATGGAGCTTTCCCTATGTACGGTTTTCTGTGATACACCCTGTATATATTTTATTGTATCCAAATTTATCTAGAAGTAATTTTATATCTGTGGACATTTATGTAATTATATTGTTTCTTTTTGTTGTTCGTTTTTTATTTAAATATACTTACTTTTTGAGTTAATTTATATCTTTTTTTGTGTTCGAGAATTGTAATAGTTTTCCTTTGATCGAGCAACATTATTTTTTTATGCTCTTCCCCTCATTCCTAGCCCGTGTTAGAAGGTACCTCCGGTTGACCCATTTAAAATGTTCACGAGCCGCTACTGCCAAAAAGTAAATCAGTTTTATAAAGAAACGAGTCGTTTATTTCACGATCAGTGTAACGTTTCTTTGACCTTGAAATACTCAGTACTTTTAAATGGGTAATCTGTCTTGCACCCCAAACGGAGGGGGTCTGGCAGGGCTCTAGCTAATAAAAATAAGAGGAAAATAAATGTTAGCATAATTGGTTACAAACATGTTCGTGATTCAGCACAAGTGTATGTTGTAGAAGGCTGGGGAAAGGATTAGAATATGTACGGATTAACACGGTTCTATTGTATTTTAATATCTTTGACAATATAGCAATTATAATTGGTTGTTCACAAATTCTGAATATTTGTCGTAAGCTGCGTATAATGGATTAGTGACCTGTTTGAATGTCTCGCGATTTAATGCCAATAGAAACTGACAGCTGACCGTTAAGGATTAATGAAGTTCAAATCCACAGTATTTGGACAGCTGTGCCAAAGTCCACGTAAAGTTGAAAGGACTGTTTAATATAAGTTTGACGTGTTTAATTCGTTGTAACATCGTAACGGTATTATAGAGTTAATCGAACGTGTTTAACGAATAACAATAATTATAAGGACACGGTTTAGAGTCTGTCCGAGACATGACTGCCCAGACCTAATGGCATCTCAATTATCCCATCAAATACTATAAATATATTAGTTGTAACAATGTAATAAAGACCTCCGTTCTGACCATTCACTTGTCACCGACCACTTTTTAGAGTATTTGCCATAAAACACTTACACTATTGACGTCGCCAAGTACACTAATTTGTGGCAGAAACTCCAATGGCAGAAATCGACAGCAGGTTCTATATAATACTTAGATACTAAAGTTGAGTAGTAGTTAAAGCAATGGTGCGTATTTCAATCGGTGGAAAGCAACCGGATGACTCTTGGTATTTGAGTTCCTGAAGCAATTTGGAAACTTTTTTGTTCAGTACCTCATAACCCCAAAATGGAAGGAATCGGAGAAAAGGGGGGGGGGGTCAAAACGTAAAAAAAAATTGTTTAGAAACCAAATGGAAAGGCGGTAGCATTAAAGTACATGTACTCACTATTGTTTAAAAAAATTGTCATCCGAAACGTGCGGACGGTTTTCGCGAACCGATTTTTTGAAAATCGGAAAAAAAAAATTGTGTCGCAACCGGTTGCGATTTTGAGGAAAATTCTTGTTTTTGTTCAGAGATGCTGTAAAAAAATTGTCATCCGTTTCTGCTGGACGGATTTTGAGGAATTAAAGGTTTGAGTGGCTAAAATTCTCGATTTTTCACTAGCTTTTTTCAAACATCATAAAAAAATTGCTAAAATTGTTAAAAACGGATGACGTTTCTTATACATGTTCTCAGAGGGTCCAACTATAATATGTATCAATGTCATCCGTTTTTATAACATTTAACATCATTTTTCAACCCCTAAAGGGGTTGTGTACGTTATCTGTATGCCATCAGAAACGAGTCTAACCTCAATATTCTGATTAATATCGCACAAAAGTAAGGGGTTGAAAAATGGGGTTAAATGTTATAAAAACGGATGACATTGATACATATTATAGTTGGACCCTCTGAGAACATGTATAAGAAACGTCATCCGTTTTTAACAATTTTAGCAATTTTTTTATGATGTTTGAAAAAAGCTAGTGAAAAATCGAGAATTTTAGCCACTCAAACCTTTAATTCCTCAAAATCCGTCCAGCAGAAACGGATGACAATTTTTTTACAGCATCTCTGAACAAAAACAAGAATTTTCCTCAAAATCGCAACCGGTTGCGACACAATTTTTTTTTTTCCGATTTTCAAAAAATCGGTTCGCGCAAACCGTCCGCACGTTTCGGATGACAATTTTTTTAAACAATAGTGAGTACATGTACTTTAATGCTACCGCCTTTCCATTTGGTTTCTAAACAATTTTTTTCTACGTTTTGACCCCCCCCCTTTTCTCCGATTCCTTCCATTTTGGGGTTATGAGGTACTGAACAAAAAAGTTTCCAAATTGCTTCAGGAACTCAAATACCAAGAGTCATCCGGTTGCTTTCCACCGATTGAAATACGCACCATTGCCTTAACTATAGTGCGTGTACTCGCTATCACCAAGCGTCGAGCGCAGATCATTCAGTGATCCGGTTTAGACCAGTTTATGTTGGCTATACGAGCGGAATGAAATTTGGCTATTACTTTGTGCTAACAGTGCACCTCAGTGTTATTATATAAAAAATTGATTTTAGCATGGAGTGTTTAGTGTTTACCCTCAGGTTGGTCTTTTGTTTCTTAATTATTATTACGGTTTACCAAAATAAATATGTTAATTGAACTTGTTATTTGAATCTATATATATATGATTTTACTTGTCATTAGGGCAGATCATGTTTCTAATTCTAACTCTGAATCAGTCTTTGTAACTTGTATTTGTAGAATCACGAACAAAATGTTGCGCATATATGCGCCTTTTAAAGAAAATTTCAGTGAAAAATGAGACTACGGTAGTTGTCATTTTTACTGATATTTCTTTTTTCTCTTTTAAGGATCTGGTTCCATGGACACTAAAGGCACCAAATGTCAGTATTTTGAAGAAATAGATAGCAACGAATCATTAAGTGATAATGATTCCGACGTTTCCCTATAAAGTTGCTGCATAAATCCAAAACATGTAATAATTTTTTTAGCAATGTTATCATAGCATAAAAATATTAAATATATTTATAATGTTCGTTATAAATGTTTTATTTACCTAGAAAAACACAAAAAAATATTAAGATAATTTCTGCCAACAATTTATATATTTGGCCCCAGTGTGCGTCGGTCGGATGGCAGGACCAAAATTACTCGACGTTTCATAGTCTTCTAAGAAGTTTGGCACCATTTTTGGAAATGTATAATTAACTCTCGGCAGACTTAATCGATTTAAACGAAATTTAGTGCACATGTTGGAATCCACTACCGCACAAAGTATATTTAAAATGGGCCCAATCGGGCCATAAGCCTTTAACTTTCATATAATGCAATAATTAAGATACTTTAAAGGTAAACGTTATGTTTTTTTTAATTAATAAAAAAAATCCTTAATGGAACACCCTATATTTATACAGGGTATATCTATTATTCATAATTATTTATGCAAAAAGTCGATTTGTAGTTTTTTGTGAACTTAACGTTTTTAAAATCATCTGAGCACTTAAAACAGTCGTTTGGTTTTTTGTCTGTCTGTCTGTGGTCGCATGTAGAGTCCAGTGTTTCTTAAATGTTGTAATATATTTTCGATACAAAATGCGACGAACAATATGAATTCACGATTGTACATTTTTTTTAATCATACTAAATAATCCGATCTTAGTATATTGTTGAGTACCACTGCGATAGATTATATATTGCAGCTAAAAAAAGGTAAAAAGCTAGTAAAAAAAGGAATAATAAAGCAAGGATTGGTTGCGGATGCAGAGCTTTTTCAATAAAAGTGGTTTAATTAGATAGTGTGGATGAGCAGGTTGGCTGGCAAAAAACGCGATTAAATGCATTCAATTATAGTTTCATTAATGTATAATCGAAACCCGATTTACTTTTATAGAAAAAGTGCAGCAGCATGTTATCCAAACATTACATCCGACGCTCTCATATATGTTCAGGTAATTGAATTTATTATGATAACCTTTTATTTTTAGGAAAATCTCATTTCACTTTGTAATATTTTACACGTAACAGTAGTTTAATTTTCAAATTTAATTTTCGCTAATCCAAATTTATTGTTAACCTAATAGTCCAAGAGCTACCAAACATTTTTGGGTAGGTATTTGAGGCACCTTGAAAATTTGTGTAACACTTCTTTTGTAATCCAAATCTTTGATTAACGTCTGATTAGAACTCTTCAATAAATTGGTCGATAATTTTATTTATTGAAGACTTCTTTTGTAATGTCTGAATGGTAGTGGGGCCTATAGAAAGTCTTGAATTTTATTTGCAAAAAAACTCTTGTTGACAATTTCGTTCAATTAAGGGGAAAAAAACCGATTTTCTTTTTATTGGTATAAAAAAATCTCCTGTGTTTCCCGGACAAAATGCGAGCACTCCAAGTAGTGTACTCAAAATATTCCCGCCGCTACAGGCATTTGTTTGCGCGCTCGTGTCGTCCGAAAAGGGGCGTTTTTTTCTCTGTTGTGTCAGTCAGTTGACTTGTGCTCTTGCTATCTCCTCCTATTGATTCAGATTGGAAAGAATTTTTTTTAAGAGTTATTACCAAAATAATCCATTTTTTTCTCTTTAAACGGCTTTTTCTCGAAACGCCATTTTTCAATATGGCGTACACACTTCAGAGAGATATTTTTATACGGTTTTCGTCAAACGACTTTCAAAGAGCCTAGTTCTCGTGTGAACCACTAAAATTTGTTATTTTTTTAGGGGTTATAAAGGTGAAAAAAACTAAATTTTTTCAACTTTTAGTTTTCTAAAGTTTTTAAGTCACAAAAAAGTTTTGGAACCCTCATACTGTGGTTCACACGATAGCGGCAAGTACCCTGAGTAAAAATATTCCTCATTTTTTTGTTTAAGAGCCGTTGGAGAGCAACTATAGTGCCCGCCGTCCGACCCCTTTTTGACGTGATAACGTCTTATAAATTGATGAATCACCAATCTTATAAATTGATAAAACACCGGCTGCATGCACGAAAAAGTGTAACGTTCCTAACGTTCCTAGCGTTCCTAACGTTCCGCCTGACCCTGTGCGTGCTTTTCTCGAAAACGGCCCTAACGATTTGAATGAAATTTACTGAAAAGGGATTTTGGGGGGCAAAAAATCGTTTTAGCTAGGTCTCATCTCTCGAAAAAATCGTTTTCATACAAATTTTATCATTATAAAAATCAATTTTTTGACGTATGAAAATACTTAAATATTGTAAGTAGGTTTTGGAATTTTATATAAACAATGAAACAATTGTTTTCAAAATATTATGACAGTTAATCTTTGAGACTTAAAATAAATACGAAAGAAAGAAAGTTAAAAAAAACAATTATATTATAGGTGGTGAGTAATTTTAATAAATAAAATTAACCTAAATTTGAAGCGAAAGATGCAATATCATAGATTCGAATTATTATAATTATTATATAAATTTAGGTTATGTATTACGGAATACGTTATCACGTAAAACTATCGTCCCTAAACCGACTTTACAGACAACCAATTTTTATTTTTACAAGATTGCCGATACCGGGCCTCTCAGTGGAGCAAATCGATTTTTTCAACAAAGGAATTGTAGCGGAAACATAGCTTAATAATAACCCTTAATATGAAAATGCTCAGTTTTATATTTAATTTTCAAAAGCACCCTTCATTTTGACCCCTCTAAACTATACTCGTCCCTTAATTATATTTTCAAAAAAAGTTCTTGACAATTTTGTTCAATTAATTTTATTCTTTTTTTATTCTTGACAACTTGATATCAGCTATTTTTATCGTTCAGTTTGCTCTCACGAACTTTAAGTTTCACATTGTAAATGTTTTTTTTTGTGGATAACAATAAATCACATTAAACTTTCAAAATAAACAGTAAACAAAAAACCTGAAATTTCGTTTTACTTTTGCATCGACACCGAAGTTTTATGTAAGTTTATAAAGCAAGTGTAATGTAATATCGACTTATTGAAGCCAGAGTGAGATAGATTGATAAGAGAGGGATGGGGGCGTGGAGGTGGGAAGAATTCGACAGAACGTAACCATGTTTACTTTGAAAATAAAACTAGAGCACTGCGGGAGAACACGTGGAGGAAGCACGTTCATTAAGTTGTATTAGCCAGTAATGGACTTTTCTGTCCGCGTCGTCTGGCCACGGACTGGACTGAGGGTGAACGGTGAATCCCCCGCTGCGGAGACCTCTCGAGCTTATAAAATGCATAGATTGCCTCAGCACTTTATGATTGTAAAGACGTTTCAAGTTTCTGAGATTTGGAGAACATAAGACTATAAATTGAAATGAATTGAGACCGAAAAATGTCACTTAAATAAAAAAAAAACTCGAGTGCGTGTAATTTCTATGCTCGTCTGAAGTAAAACTTCTTCAATATTAAATTTAATATTTTCAATAAATAAAATTATTATTATTTATTGAAGAGTTCTAATCAGACGTTAATCAAAGATTTAAATATTAATATTTATTTCTATTATAAATTTAATTTTATTGTTATTTAATTATTATTTTTGATTTATTAATATTTTTTTACTTACCTACTATATAATAAACATTAATGTATTATTTAATTTAATTATTCGTTTCGACCGATCACAAAATTAGTTATCGTCCGTAGCTATGTTGTACCTTTCGTTCAAGATGGTTTCTACAGATGCATTTTGATGCCACCATCTGTGAGATATCCTTATTATTACGGTGGCGGAAACTGCGGCAACAGACCATAGACTTTACTGAACGTTATTTCCGTCCGAAAAAATATGAGTTACTCTCAAGGCGTGCCTAAAAGGAGTTTTACTTCAAAAAAAGGTGCATCGATTCGTGAACACACGACGGAAGTTATGCTCCTTACGCATTTTATATTAACGTTTAAAATTCACGTAATAAAACAAAATTATTAAATTTTATTTTTTTATTGATTATAAAGAATAATGATCAAATATATTGACAGCTCAATTTTTTTTCATGTTATAATCGGGTTGTCTAGGCAAGTGATTGAAATCACTATATGTACTATAAAAAAATTGAAGTGTCTGTTTGTAATGTCAAAATAACAGCTTTTTATATACGGTACTTAAAGTTTGTGTCTGTCTGTTTGTTTGTTCCGGCTTATCTCCGAAACGAGTAGACAGATTTTGACGGGACTTTCATTGGCCGATAATTATAAGGAGTAACTTAGGCTAAAAGTAAAAAAAAAGATAGGGAATTCTTTTCGTAAACTCTGCGAACTGAACAAAAATTTTGTCGTGTTTGATCTCAATCGTGGGCGGAGCCGTGGGCAGCAGCTAATCCTCTATAAAATCGGAACCATTTTTTCTTCGGTTCTATGACTCTATATCCTCGGACAAAATATCCTGGACAAAATATCCCGGACAAAATATCCCGGACAAAATATCCTCAGACAAAATATCCTCAAGACAAAAAATCCTTCGGACATAATATCCTCGGACGGAAAATCCTCGGACAAAATGTCCAAAATTTCACATTTGCCCCTTCCCGTTTCACTGCGAGACAATTCGCATACCCCTTTATCGTTCACCCCGGAATTACAATTCGCATACCCGTTTATCGTTCACCCCGGAATTGTTTTTTTAAAAACTCCACATTTGCCCCTTCCCGTTTCACTGCGAGACAATTCGCATACCCCTTTATCGTTCACCCCGGAATTACAATTCGCATACCCGTTTATCGTTCACCCCGGAATTGTTTTTTTAAAAACTCCACATTTGCCCCTTCCCGTTTCACTGCGAGACAATTCGCATACCCCTTTATCGTTCACCCCGGAATTACAATTCGCATACCCGTTTATCGTTCACCCCGGAATTGTTTTTTTAAAAACTCCACATTTGCCCCTTCCCGTTTCACTGCGAGACAATTCGCATACCCCTTTATCGTTCACTCCGGAATTACAATTCGCATACCCGTTTATCGTTCACCCCGGAATTGTTTTTTTAAAAACTCCACATTTGCCCCTTCCCGTTTCACTGCGAGACAATTCGCATACCCCTTTATCGTTCACCCCGGAATTACAATTCGCATACCCGTTTATCGTTCACCCCGGAATTGTTTTTTTAAAAACTCCACATTTGCCCCTTCCCGTTTCACTGCGAGACAATTCGCATACCCCTTTATCGTTCACCCCGGAATTACAATTCGCATACCCGTTTATCGTTCACCCCGGAATTGTTTTTTTAAAAACTCCACATTTGCCCCTTCCCGTTTCACTGCGAGACAATTCGCATACCCCTTTATCGTTCACCCCGGAATTACAATTCGCATACCCGTTTATCGTTCACCCCGGAATTGTTTTTTTAAAAACTCCACATTTGCCCCTTCCCGTTTCACTGCGAGACAATTCGCATACCCCTTTATCGTTCACCCCGGAATTACAATTCGCATACCCGTTTATCGTTCACCCCGGAATTGTTTTTTTAAAAACTCCACATTTGCCCCTTCCCGTTTCACTGCGAGACAATTCGCATACCCCTTTATCGTTCACCCCGGAATTACAATTCGCATACCCGTTTATCGTTCACCCCGGAATTGTTTTTTTAAAAACTCCACATTTGCCCCTTCCCGTTTCACTGCGAGACAATTCGCATACCCCTTTATCGTTCACCCCGGAATTACAATTCGCATACCCGTTTATCGTTCACCCCGGAATTGTTTTTTTAAAAACTCCACATTTGCCCCTTCCCGTTTCACTGCGAGACAATTCGCATACCCCTTTATCGTTCACTCCGGAATTACAATTCGCATACCCGTTTATCGTTCACCCCGGAATTGTTTTTTTAAAAACTCCACATTTGCCCCTTCCCGTTTCACTGCGAGACAATTCGCATACCCCTTTATCGTTCACCCCGGAATTACAATTCGCATACCCGTTTATCGTTCACCCCGGAATTGTTTTTTTAAAAACTCCACATTTGCCCCTTCCCGTTTCACTGCGAGACAATTCGCATACCCCTTTATCGTTCACCCCGGAATTACAATTCGCATACCCGTTTATCGTTCACCCCGGAATTGTTTTTTTAAAAACTCCACATTTGCCCCTTCCCGTTTCACTGCGAGACAATTCGCATACCCCTTTATCGTTCACCCCGGAATTACAATTCGCATACCCGTTTATCGTTCACCCCGGAATTGTTTTTTTAAAAACTCCACATTTGCCCCTTCCCGTTTCACTGCGAGACAATTCGCATACCCCTTTATCGTTCACCCCGGAATTACAATTCGCATACCCGTTTATCGTTCACCCCGGAATTGTTTTTTTAAAAACTCCACATTTGCCCCTTCCCGTTTCACTGCGAGACAATTCGCATACCCCTTTATCGTTCACCCCGGAATTACAATTCGCATACCCGTTTATCGTTCACCCCGGAATTGTTTTTTTAAAAACTCCACATTTGCCCCTTCCCGTTTCACTGCGAGACAATTCGCATACCCCTTTATCGTTCACCCCGGAATTACAATTCGCATACCCGTTTATCGTTCACCCCGGAATTGTTTTTTTAAAAACTCCACATTTGCCCCTTCCCGTTTCACTGCGAGACAATTCGCATACCCCTTTATCGTTCACTCCGGAATTACAATTCGCATACCCGTTTATCGTTCACCCCGGAATTGTTTTTTTAAAAACTCCACATTTGCCCCTTCCCGTTTCACTGCGAGACAATTCGCATACCCCTTTATCATTCACCCCGGAATTACAATTCGCATACCCGTTTATCGTTCACCCCGGAATTGTTTTTTTAAAAACTCCACATTTGCCCCTTCCCGTTTCACTGCGAGACAATTCGCATACCCCTTTATCGTTCACTCCGGAATTACAATTCGCATACCCGTTTATCGTTCACCCCGGAATTGACGTCAGAAACAGTTATAAAGAATTATATGTAGAAAGTCAATTTTTTTTTGGATTTTTTGTCCACGGATATTCTGACAAAGGACATTTTGTCTCATGGATATTTTGTCTCAAGGATATTTTGTCCAAGGATATTTTAACAAGGATATTTTGTCGGGGATATTTTGTCCGCGGATATGGAGTCCGGTTACCTTTTTCTTCATACCTCGATCGAAAATAATTCATACTTTCGGCATCAGTTTTAAGACACATTTTAAGACGCATTGGTGGGATTACTGCACGCTTTGCTGGAAGTACGTACGTTCGGGCGGCAGTAAAGAAAATAATGTTTAGATGTCGTTTCCATAGCAAGCCTATTACATTTTAGCTAATAGTCGCGACCAGCTGTCATTCGTGTTTTTAACCTCGAAGCTGTTCGCTTGGAATTTATCTGAGTTTTTATGTAATTAATAAGTAATTAATCAATTCACGTATTTAATAATCATACTGTTACGAGCGTGGTATGAAGCAAAAATTAGGATACAACACACTGGCCGAAAGTTTGATATCCTTGCACTGCGCCTCATGATGCCCTCGGCCAAGAATATCAAACTTTCGGCCCTTGTGGTATAATATACTATTTTACGTTCATCGCTTTGACTATAAGCGCGAACATTTCTAAGAAAAATCGACGTTCACGGGCGAAAGGTAGTAGGTTAGATTAAAGAGAAGAGACGGATTGGTTGATAAACAAATCTTTATCGGCTGTAATTTTAAGCCTTCAGCGTATCTATTAAAATGCCAAGTGGTGTCCGTTTTCCAGTTTTCATATACAATCAGTTGAAGGCGATATAGTCGATTAAGTCTAAACAATTCACTTCTGTATCAGATTGAATGGCGGGCGGCTTCACACAATCTACTGGATACGCGTTTAAACGCTAGCGATAATTGTCACTGATAAGGGCACACCTATACAACCGTTCTTTAAGCTTTGGAAGTGGTACCGTACCGAATTACATCACGTCTGAACTATTACGAGTGTAAAGTCGCTGTGAGAAGCTAGGACCCCGCGCAAATCTTATATGATTTGATTCTCGGTTAAGTTGATCGAAAATGATTTTATTTTGTAGTGTAAAGGTCACTAAGAAAAAGTGTCCATAGGCGCATAGCCTAAAAACCAATACATTTTTAGCTACAGTTATGTTTAGCGAGATTTTAGATAGGGGGATATCCATTGAATTCGAGTGCGCTGAATCCGAATATGACATTATTGAAGTAAAACTTCTTTACGCACGCTTGACTTGGCGAGTAAGCTGGTGAATGGGTTCCATGATAGTTGATCCTCCGACAATAAATCCCTGACAAAATATACCCGACAAAATATCCCTGGACAAAATATCCCCGGACAAAATATCCCCGGACATATCGCCCCAGTGACAAAACATCCCCGACAATTGATACCAAATAAACATTAATTTACAAATAAAATCAAATATTATGAAGCTTCCCATTTTGTATTTTAAGTAACTCAAATGGATGTTTGTAAGTTGCTGTTCTGTTGATTTCTCATCACGCGCAGTCAGTCGCTCACTTAGTAATACAGTAACCCAAATTGATTATTTTTGTCACCCAAAATTGTAATTTACAGTCACTCGTTTAAATACTACCCACCCCGTCATCGTTGACCCCGGAATTGTTTTTTCAAAAACTCCACATTTGCCCCTTCCCGTTTCACTTCGAGACAATTCGCATACCCGTTTATCGTTCTCCTCGGAATTGTTTTTTTAAAAACTCCACATTTGCCTCTTCCCGTTTCAGTGCGAGACAATTCGCATACCCCTTTATCGTTCTCCCCGGAATTGTTTTTTTAAAAACTCCACAATTGCCCCTTCCCGTTTCACTGCGAGACAATTCGCATACCCGTTTATCATTCTCCACGGAATTGTTTTTTTAAAAACTCCACATTTGCCCCTTCCCGTTTCACGGCGAGACAATTCGCATACCCGTTTATCGTTCTCCTCGAAAGTGTTTTTTTAAAACTCCACATTTGCCCCTTCCCGTTTCACTGCGAGACAATTCGCATACCCCTTTATCGTTCTCCCCGGAATTGTTTTTTTAAAAACTCCACATTTGCCCCTTCCCGTTTCACTGCGAGACAATTCGCATACCCGTTTATCGTTCTCCTCGGAATTGTTTTTTTAAAAAATCCACATTTGCCCCTTCCCGTTTCACTGCGAGACAATTCGCATACCCCCTTATCGTTCTCCCCGGAATTGTTTTTTTAAAAACTCCACATTTGCCCCTTCCCGTTTCACTGCGAGACAATTCGCATACCCGTTTATCGTTCTCCTCGGAATTGTTTTTTTAAAAACTCCACATTTGCCCCTTCGCGTTTCACTGCGAGACAAATCGCATACCCGTTTATCGTTCTCCTCGGAAGTGTTATTTTAAAACTCCACATTTCCCCCTTCCCGTTTCACTGCGAGACAATTCGCATACCCCTTTATCGTTCTCCTCGGAATTTTTTTTTTAAAAAATCCACATTTGCCCCTTCCCGTTTCACTGCGAGACAATTCGCATACCCGTTTATCGTTCTCCTCGGAATTGTTTTTTTAAAAAATCCACATTTGCCCCTTCCCGTTTCACTGCGAGACAATTCGTATACCCCTTTATCGTTCTCCCCGGAATTGTTTTTTTTTTTTTTTAAACTCCACATTTGCCCCTTCCCGTTTCACTGCGAGACAATTCGCATACCCGTTTATCGTTCTCCTCGGAATTGTTTTTTTAAAAACTCCACATTTGCCCCTTCGAGTTTCACTGCGAGACAATTCGCATACTCGTTTATCGTTCTCCTCGGAAGTGTTTTTTAAAACTCCACATTTCCCCCTTCCCGTTTCACTGCGAGACAATTCGCATACCCCTTTATCGTTCTCCTCGGAATTGTTTTTTTAAAAAATCCACATTTGCCCCTTCCCGTTTCACTGCGAGACAATTCGCATACCCGTTTATCGTTTTCTTAGGAATTGTTTTTTTAAGAAATCCACATTTGCCCATTCCCGTTTCACTGCGAGACAATTCGCATACCCCTTTATCGTTCTCCCCGGAATTGTTTTTTTAAAAACTCCACATTTGCCCCTTCCCGTTTCACTGCGAGACAATTCGCATACCCGTTTATCGTTCTCCTCAGAATTGTTTTTTTAAAAACTCCACATTTGCCCCTTCCCGTTTCACTGCGAGACAATTCGCATACCCCTTTATCGTTCTCCCCGGAATTGTTTTTTTAAAAACTCCACATTTGCCCCTTCCCGTTTCACTGGGAGACAATTCGCATACCCGTTTATCGTTCTCCTCGAAAGTGTTTTTTTAAAACTCCACATTTACCCCTCCCCGTTTCACTGCGAGACAATTCGCATACCCCTTTATCGTTCTCCCCGGAATTGTTTTTTTTAAAACTCCACATTTGCCCCTTCCCGTTTCACTGCGAGACAATTCGCATACCCGTTTATCGTTCTCCTCGGAATTGTTTTTTTAAAAAATCCACATTTGCCCCTTCACGTTTCACTACGAGACAATTCGCATACCCGTTTATCATTCTCCACGGAATTGTTTTTTTAAAAACTCCACATTTGCCCCTTCCCGTTTCACTGCGAGACAATTCGCATACCCGTTTATCGTTCTCCTCGAAAGTGTTTTTTTAAAACTCCACATTTGCCCCTTCCCGTTTCACTGCGAGACAATTCGCATACCCCTTTATCGTTCTCCCCGGAATTGTTTTTTTAAAAACTCCACATTTGCCCCTTCCCGTTTCACTGCGAGACAATTCGCATACCCGTTTATCGTTCTCCTCGGAATTGTTTTTTTAAAAAATCCACATTTGCCCCTTCCCGTTTCACTGCGAGACAATTCGCATACCCCCTTATCGTTCTCCCCGGAATTGTTTTTTTAAAAACTCCACATTTGCCCCTTCCCGTTTCACTGCGAGACAATTCGCATACCCCTTTATCGTTCTCCCCGGAATTGTTTTTTTAAAAACTCCACATTTGCCCCTTTCCGTTTCACTGCGAGACAATTCGCATACGAGGATAAATTGTCGGGGATCTTTTGTCACGAGGGCATTTTGTCCGGGGATATTTTTTTTTGGGAATATTTTGTCCAGGCATATTTTGTCGGGGATATTTTGTCGGGGATTTTTTGTCGGAGGATCAAGAAGCCTGATACGGGTGAATGCGTGATGAGAGATTTACGGAAAGTGTGATCGGGTGAGGCGAACGGAAGTTGAGAGGGAGATATAAGTTAGCGAAGATAGAAAGAGGATTACAAATACTTCACTGGTATTGATATTCAGCCATTAGAATATATGTAGGCTGTATATCCTACAATATGAATTTGTGTTATAGCGATGTGGTGGAAGTACGGGTATAAGTGGTGTGAGAGACGTTACATAACAAAGCAGTAACTGAAAAATAAACAGATTTAATTCACTTGTGTTAACAAGTTAATTATTAAGTTTACAGTTCAGTTTAGGCGTAGAATAGTACAAAATCGGATCTGTGACGTGTTCACCCGAGGAGCTATAGAAGCTATAGTATAAATACTCGTTAAAGTGTTAATTTCATTTTCTGCTCCAAACAACTTTAATTTCTATCGTATAAGATTATGTGATTTTCCAAATCAACATTGAATTATGCCAAATAATTAAAATGTATATTATAAGTTACTTACTATAAAATCTTTTTACTATCCCATGTACCGAGTATCTAATTATTAAAGGGAATCTTTCTTGTGTAAAAAAACTATTTTGAATTCTTCCACGATTTTATACGTTATAAAGTCCCCTAAATCCAAACAGTCGGTTTTTTTTTAAATACCTACTGTAGTCCCACCCAGGGTCCAAATTACTGGCTTGAATTTGTTCAAATTTTTCGTGTTTGGACCCCGGTAAACAACATAAAAATAGTGAAATTAAATATCAGATATTTTTTTCCAAAGGCATAAGTGTTAATTATAATATATAGCGGTTTCACCCGGGTGCAAAAGAACGAATGGGGAAGGAAGGGACATGAGTACGTACATTCATTTTAGTTTACCGAGATGAATGTTGTCTCCAAACTTCATAATGATCGACGTTGCCGTTCAAAAGTTTTTGTCCTTAAAAAGCAGTATTTATACTTTTTTTAAGTAATAAATTTCTTTTAATATAATAAATATTTAATTGAAAACACTGTAGGAAAATTATTTTTATATAGGTGCGGCAGGTGCCTATATTTGTAACAGTTTTCAAATGAGCTATTAATTAAATTATTTAATTTTAATTAGTCGTAATAAAATTTAAAAAAATTGAAATGTAAGCCTTAGAAGAAAGCAATGTAGAAAATAAAAAAAAATAAAAATATATTCGCCGACGTGGGGCTTGACCCTGGCATTAAGAGTCTTACGCTCTACCAACTGAGCTATCCGGGCTTGTAAACTTCACGCGCGAATATTGCAATATTTAGTTAATAAGGCATTTCACTTGATAATATATTTTGTAGGACAGACTAATTTTGAGATACATCTTGCAACATGTTTCATTAATGTTCCGCTCCAATTGGTTCCGCTCCAATATTATATAGCCTATAGCCTTCCTCGGTAAATGGGCTATCCAACAAAATAATGTTTTTTTGCAATTCAAACCAGTAGTTTCTGAGATTAGCGCGTTCAACCAAACAAACAAACAAACTCTTCAGCTTTATATATTAGTATAGAGTATAGATTTGTTGCCCACCACCCTATAAAATAGTTGTTTTTCCTGTTCGTATAACGGTAGTAAAATGATCCATTTAATGCTAGTGCTGTAAAATAAAACAAATAATTATACCATCTAACTAATCCAACAGTAATTTCCAAAAGCGAACTGCCAGTTACCATTTAACAGTATATGAAGAAAAAAGGCAGAAAAGTAGTAGTTTTCGTAAACAACTCAAATAGATTGCAAATGCACAAGCGTAGAGCTGTCAAAAATATTAAAAATATACTGTAACACCACGTCTTAAAAAGCCACGTCGCCACTCGTGTACCCTGGTGGTCATGTACAGACTCAGAAGCAAGATGGCAGCGGACCATGTACACTCGAAAGTAGTGTTCTTGTGATAAAACTTAAAATTAATAGATATATTGAAATAATTAATATTCATGTCATAAACTTACGTTAATAAGTATAATAAATTAGATAATATTCATGTACAAACTTACGTTTAATAAATATATTAAATTAAATGATAATTAATAATTGTTACAAATTATAATAGTTTGTTACAATACTTATTATATGATTGTGAATATCAGCTAAAATCGTAAGAAGGTACGTGTAAAAAATGTCAAATGTATTTCGAACGTAATGATATTATGACTCGTGTGACTGTTAAAACTCGCAGACACTCGTTATAACATAATGTCAGAGCTTGTACATAATAAATACATAAACAATAATTTTTGATAACAAATATAGCGTACAGTAGAACCTCTTTAAGTCCAATCTCGATAAGTCGAAAACCTACAAAACTCGGAAAAATGTTTTGTTACCTTCCCTTCAAGCACCAGAACCTCCATTACTCGAAGCCTCGACCCTCTATAAGTCGAAATAATCAGTGAGTCTCTACAACCCATTTTCGTACATATTTTCTCTCCATAACTCTGTATCTCGAACATAGCAATGTTTGATTTTGCAATCTTTTCCTAAAGTTAGTTACAATGAATTTTAACCTGGAATATATCCTTACAAAATCCGCCGAAATCAGAAACCCTATATAGCTCGAATTTTTTGTCTCTCCTTTGAAGTTCGACTTAGAGAGGTTCTACTTCAGTGATGTGAAAGATACGGCCCGTGGGCCGCATCCGGCCTTCAAGCCATCTCAATACGGCCCGCGACCAGAATCTATCCAAAGTGAATTTTAGATACCTGACATCAATGAGCTTTTCAAAAACAAGAGACCTCAGGTGTCTGGATCCTCTGCAAGCTTAAGATAATTTACTCCTATTCAAATCTTTGATTAACGTCTAAAAATTGGTCGATAATTTTATTTATTGAATAATTTACTCCTTTTATTACCTTTATATTAAAATTGATTTAAAATGAATAAATAAAGATTTTAATTTAGTATGTGTTTTAGTTTTTAATTTAGAGTCTGGCCCGCTAACACACCATAAATCTTATAAAATATAAATGGTCCTTTAGAAAAATCAGTCTTACACCCCTGTTTTGCTGTATATTGTTGATCATTTGACAATGGAAGTCACAAGCGACTATTAAATATTAGAGGGACAAGATTCAAGGTTCGTGAGCTAACCTCGGGACTATCGTTAAAAGGGTTCAATGTGACACAAATGATGTATATAAAGTATTAAGTTCACAGAACATGAAATGCGTGTTAGAAACACAATATACAGTTGATCCTCTTTAACGTCACTCAGATTGGCAGCGAGATGTTTTAATTCCTTAAAAAATCCAAGTTGATATCCAGAAAACGTCGTCATATTCATTCTTGAATTTATTCTGCTGTATTTTGACGTGAAAAACCGAGCAGTGTAGCGCAGTGGTGAGAGCACTAGACTCGCATTCGAGAGGTACCGGGTTCGAATCCCGATGGGGGCAGATGTGGCTGGGACTTTTTCTTGCTGCCTCTCGTCGAGAAACGGTAATTATACTGTACCGGCCATTTGTTGAGGTTTTCCATGGTTTCCCTCAATAATTCCAGATAAATATCGAGATGGTTCCTTATTCAAGGCCATGGCCGATTACTCCTATGTTCAAAATTGGCCTATCTTATCCTAATGTCCTAAATTTACTTCATTCGCCCATTGCTATTAATATTAGTTGAAGTTGAAAAAAAATGTAAAAAATAACGGGAAGTGTAATAGATGGAAAATAGTAATGGTGCGAATGGCGTCTGTTATGACATAAGGTCGAGAAACGGACATTAAACGCATTATTATTAATATTTTGACGTGAAAACGTCTGTTCGCTCGTTGTCGAAGTTTCTTGTGTTACAAAATATTGTCAGATTTGAATCGTTAATAACTAGGAGACTAATAACACGTCAACAATGGTCGAGCCCAAAACGGATAGATCATGTCTGTCGCGAAGAGCTACTAGGACCAAAACTGAGACAATAAAAATAGTCGCCGGAATATAAGTGAAAATTGGTATTGAATTGAAAATTACAACTTAGTTAAACATGTCGTCTATGTTGCGTGGAAACGCGCATAGTTAAGACGTTGATTCGGGTGTCGCTGTGAAGATCTCGCGAAGAACTACTAGGACCAAAAGTGAAAAATAGTTGCCGGAATATAAGTGAAAATCGGTATTGAATGAGCCTTTTTCCTGAAGTACGAAAAATCACTCACTAGTAGCGCTAGTAGTTCGGTAGGGACAAACACTGTCAAATCCCCATATAAACACACATTAAACTGTACTTGAAAAAAAATGTTTTTAACAGAAGATGATGTTCCTGGAGCAAAACTAAAATTTGCAACTGTAAAAGATAACAATGTAGTAACATTAAAACGTTGGCTTGCGTGTCGTAATTTAAAAGTATCTGGAAAAAAAATGAATTAATAGACAGGTTAGTATGCAGACTCTAGTAAAATATTAGCGATAAATTCAAACTGTAATAAGAGAAATTGAAAATAATTATGAATTTCAGATTTATTTCCAAATGAAATATGAATCAAAAATATATGGTAATAAAATAAATTTAATTAAATATAATAAATGAATATAATTTAATAAAAGATTGAGGTTATATCTCATTCTAATCAATGGTAATAAACTGTCAAAAATTTACTATTCATTTTTTATTCATTTAATTAATTTTAAAAATAATTTCGATAACATATGTAAATGATGACTCTCAGTGATAAGTTTATCAGTTCAAAATTTTTTTTATTTCAGATTTATATTTTTAAATAATAAAATAATATCACGTAAATAACATTGGTTGGCATGTAAATATTTTATGTTTGTCCCTACTACTAGTGCTGCCTCTCGTGACACTTTCGCTGCACTATTCTCAGGAAAAAGGCTCATTGAAAATTACAACTTAGTTAAACATGTCGTCTCATATGATTCGCAAATATGCTCGGAATTACCGAAAACGTAAGTCAGCGGAAAGCTCGCATCGAAAGGAATCCACTAAGCGTAAAGGGTCCAGCGCCGTGCTACGGCAGCGTCCAAAAAGAAACGAAAAAATCCAAACGTCTATGGATCACATGCAGTAATACTCGACGTTTTCACGACAAATTTACGGCACGTATCCAAATTGCGTCTTTCTGCTTTTTTTTACCGATAACTATGTAACCGATATAAAAGCAGAGATACGGAACTATTAGACCGTCTGTTCTTGGGATTGGTCGGGCGACGCGAGGCGTCGCGACGGGACGGTCAGTGACACCTGATGGATGTAGTTACTTAGTGCCAACACGGGTAGGGAGGGTACGTGCTATAACACCAGACGTCCCACAGAATGGGGCCATTACATCTCAATCTACTATATCCCTTCTCTAACAAACATGTTTTACTATACGTTTTATCAGCGAGACTAGTAGAACAGATGTTCTCAAACGATGGCACGCGTCTGTTAGTTGTGTCATCATAAGTAAAATTTTGATTTTTCGTTCGATTGTTTTTTTTGTCTAATCTTACTTAAATGCTTAAATTAATAAATAGATATTGTGATTATAAACGCTCAACAACAGAGGCTATATGCCTCTTTAAAAATTATTTAATTTTATTCGTAAAATTATTGAGTAGAGCAGGAAATTTTACATTGTGTGTAATTTTATATTGTTTGTAATTTTATATTGGTTGTAATTTTACATTATAGAGAAAAAAAATAGAGATTTCGAAAATGTGAAAAAAGTACTTATGTTGCCATTTGAAAAAAAAATACTTGTACATTTCCTGTTGAGTCTGAAGTACAAAAAAATATACCATAGCAGTTTCCGATAGTAAATTTCGGATGGAATAAAAAACTATTCGAACTTTGTTTTGTATCTAGTAGAATTATTCACTGTTACCTCTATCGGCGAACACACTGTATATAAGTTTTGTGTGTAATATTGTGATGTAATTATTGTTACACATTTCTTGAGAGAATCGGAGAAGTACTGTTTTGTGCTTATTCAAGCATGCCTATATAATAATATTTTCTCTATGGTTGGATAAGTACATTAATTTTAATTCTACATGAATTTTACTTAAAAGTAAAATACGATAATTATATTTACGTACGTTGTTATTTTAGCATTAACAAAACACGATGTACTCTAGCACGTATGAGAGGATTTGTTATTTAATTTATTTTTCATTTGGCACATACACTATCGGCGTCGGTCGGATGGCGAGACCTAGTGGACGAATTTTCATATCCTTCTGAACAATTTGGCACCATTTTAAAAAGCGACAACTAATTTTATAAAAATTTGGTTTACGTGTTGGAAATCATCACCGCAAGAAGCTCATTTAAAATTAGCACAATCGAGCCTAATTTACTTACTGAAGGGTGTATTTGTTTTGGTGCAGATGTTGGAGAGTTAATAACATTGTTAATGAGGAAAAAAATATTATTTTAATGGGCTATTTTTTTTTTCTATAAACAAACAATAAATCCACAAATCACAATGCCTGCAGTATTAGCAAATACATTGTATAATAATTGTCGGCAGGGTTTCGCATTGCGACCTGAGTTTTATTAGTGTATTTGCCATAAGGTACTTACACTATTAGCGTTGGTGGGATGGCGGGATCTAGGGGTCGTACCAAAATTCCTTTCATAGCCTCCTAAGAAGTTTGGCACCATTTTTGGAAAAGTCTGTTTATATATGTGTGTATTATATAAGAAGTTAATTTATTTTAACGAAATTTGGTCCACATGTTGGAATCCATCACCGCACGAAGCCTATTTAAAATGAGCCCAATCGGGCCACTTTATAGGTGTGTTTTAGGGGTTGAAAAATATTTTTAGGCCCAAAAATAGCAAAATATTTCTCAGAATCGTTTCAAAATTGAAATTTGGCCCATTGGTAAATATAAAAATGTGCTGCAAAAATTGTATTAAAATCGGCCCGACAAGACCGGACTTAAAATTTTTATGAAAACGTTAGTTTGTAGATATGGATTTACTTAATGAAGGGTTAATTTAATTTGGTAAATTGATAATAATATTGATATTAGGAAAAAAATATATTTAAGGGATGTATTAAGAAGTAAAATTTTATTTTGCCTAAAAACAAAAAAGTTTAATTCACATAATAAAGCCACACTGTCTGTGTTAGCAAATACATTGTATATTGTCGGCAGGGTTTGGCACTGTGACCCGAGTTTTTTTATAATGTCGATATGATGTGAAAATATAATAATATGTAATATATTGCGCAACCTTTTTCCTCTTTTAATTTCCATTTCACATAAAAAGAGAAAGAAACTGAGATATTTTAACTTGAAAAGTGCTACTTGTAAACATATTAATCCAAATTTAATATATTATGACGTCGAAAAAATTCCAATTATTTAATTAAAGTAAAAAATGACAAACGGAGACTCTTTTTACAAATATATATAAATAAAAAGACAAACAAATGCGAGTAGAACTCCGTACCGTTATTTCATAAGAATTAGTTTTGTCATGTAATAATTCTAGATAGTATATAGAATCAGAAATTTATGATTTTCGGATTCTTTTCTTTACTTGTGCCATGCCCATGCAACCTTCTTTCGCGCCAAACAAGATTTCAGGTTAATGGGAACATTAAAATAAATGAGTCAGTACCTATAAAAAAATATTTTTTTTGTGATTGGTTTTCGAATTTTTCCGTTTACTTGTGCTATAAAACATTGCTTCTTGTCAATTTAAGGTCAACGGAAAGTACCCTATAGGTTTAGATTCCCTTGCGAATGTCAAAATATGCGGCATGAACTGCAGTATCTTTTGATTGCGTTGACTTAGAAGTTTGATTTTTACACAGTTCCAAGGGATTACAGACCTGAGTATTTGATACCTCCTCGCGTTCCTGGGAAAAAGCGTCTTGACAGACAGAACGAAGTGATCCTATAAATATTCCTTTTTTCCTTTTGAAGTACGGACCCCTAATAATACTAAACATAACCGATACTGCCCGCACAATATTGCCACCATCAGCGCCTAGCGGTTGGCTCACTGTAGACAGAACAATTACTTCTAATATTAATAACTAGCCGTTTCCCACAGCTTCGCACGCGATTGAGATGTAACACGGATGTATTCTCATTATTTACTCTATTCTAATAAATTTCAAAATTGATGACATTCATGTGATCAACGTCTTGACAAATCTTAAAAATGACACCCATATTGATTTTAAGACTATTTACCTCTTTTCACCTTCTGAAGGGGTTGTTTTTGAAAAAGCATGAAACACGTGTTTATTTATTTGTATTGACAGTCCAGTAATCTTGCGCATTTTCGAATTGATACACCTATCTTATATATGACTAGCGGTCCCATCCGGTTTCACCCGGGTGTAAAAGAACGAATGCGGAAGAGAGGAACATGAGTACACACATTCATCTTAGTTTACCGAGATGAATGTTGTGTCCAAATTTTATGATGATCGGAGTTGCCGTTCAAAAGTTTTTGTTGATAAAAAGCAGTATTTAAACTTTTTTTAACTAATAATTTGTTTTAAATTAATTATTAAATAAAATTAAAATAAATTTAAATGTAAGCCTTAGAAGAAAGCAATGTAGAAAATAAAAAAAAAATAAAAATAAAAATATATTCGCCCAACGTGGGGCTTGAACCCACGACCCTGATATTGACAGTCGCATGCTCTACCGATTGTTCCACCTGAGGCTGTGTTCTCACAACGCTAATATGAGTATATCTAGTTAGTGCATTTCACATGAATAGAAGATTATTTTTGAGATACATTTTGCAACATTTTTCATTAAAGCTCCGCTCCAACAAAAATTTTTTTTTCAATTTGAACCAGTAGTTCCTGAGATTATCGCGTTCAAATAAACAAACAAACAAACTCTTCAGTTTTATATATTAGTATAGATTTCTCCATGCAACTTTTGAATCCCCGTTACACCCTTTTAGAGGTTGAATTTTCAAAAATCCGTTGTCAGCTTATGCCTACGTCATAAGTATCTGTGTGCCAAATTTCAACCCAATTCGTCCAGTGCTTTGAGCTGTGCGTTGATAGAGCAGTCAATCTGTAAGTCACGGTTTCCTATACCTATATATTTTGATTAGGTACTAGTATGATATTGCTAAAGTTGGTTTACGTTTAATTCAATTGAGCACGCAGCTTTAGTATTAAGTTATTCTGTCTAAAACAAGGGGCAAACAAAGATGATAAAAACGAGGTAAGGTGACAGCTCACCAGCTGGATCCCTCCCTCCAGGGTTTATGTGATACGCCTTTTGCGAGTTGCGATCACAGTTTCAAATTTGCCGAGAGCATTTTTTTTTACAATCTGAGTGAACCTTAATGTTACTTTTTAATGGCAGGTAATTGAAGATGAATTCTGAGTGACAATTTGTAGGTTGAAATATATATACATATTATATCTATATATAGAGAGAGAAACAATTGGCGCCATTCTCATTATACAGAGCTGTGACGTGTTCACTTGGAAGCGGAAATAAATTCCGACAGAGTTATAGTTACGCAATTTAAGTATAGATGTCGCCAATGATGCGTAATCCGATTTGCATTTTAAAATGAAGCTTAAAAAGAGATAAATTTGCATTTAGATTCCCTGATAGGACGGAGCGAGTGTATTTTCCGCAGAAGTTTTTAAACTGTTGAACGTAAATCCACTCTTAATGTTAGCCATCTCACTTTTACTTATGACAACGGGTATCTTATCACGCTTGTCATACTAGGGGCAGTCATAGCCAAAGCTTTTTTCTGCGACTTCGCTTCCGTGAATGTCCGTAGAACGCTCGCAAAAAATATCGAGAATAGCACCTAAACTTTAATTGGTGTATTTGCCGTATGGCATATTATAACTAGTGGTATCGGTCGGATTACGGAATCTAGGGGTCGGTCCAAAATTTCTTGACGTTTTAATTTGTCACCATTTTTAGAAATGTTTAGTGTGTGTGTGTGTTAGCACGATAACTCTCGACAGACTTAATCGATTTGAACGAAATTTGAACCACATATTAGAGTTCACTACCGCATGAAACTTATTTAAAATGGACTTAATCAAACCATTCTAAAGGAGGTATTCAGGGGTTCAAAAAAGTTTTTGGACCCAAAAATATGGAAAAAATTACAGAATTGTTTCAAATTTGCAATTTAATCGTTTAGTAAAGGTGAAAATATGCTACTAAGATTTAAATTAAATCGGCCCGACAGGACTGGATTTACCAATTTTATGAAAACACTAGTTCAAGGGATACGTGTTTACTTACTGAAGGGTGTTTTTAATGTTGTGCAGATGTTGGATTGATAATAATATTGAAATTAAGAAAAAAAATATTATTTTAAGGGATATATTAAGGGGTTGAATTTTTCATTTTGACCAAAAAGTTTACATAATAAAGCCACACTGCCTGTATTAGTAAATACACTATATATTTGTCGGCAGGGTTAGATACTGCAACCCGTCGAGTTTTATTATTAATAATGTTCCTTGAAAATTTTTTTAAACGTACTTAGTAAAACAGTTTTAAAGTGATATTTTCATGAAGCATAAAGTCCACCAAGCCCGTTTTATAACGTAAATATAATACGTATGCATTATGTAAGCGGCACGCGAAACAAAAACTTATATGAGTTCATTAAAAGTTTGCCGATTTTAGTAATCAGGAAGAAGAAAACGTGAGCCGAGCCGAATTTTACACTCTTAAAGTCTTTAGGTTAACGGTGTACGGACACTCTGAAATTAATAAGAGTTCATTCAAACATAAAGTAGACCGCATTCTCTTCGTGTTTTTAAGTTAAAGAATTTCGTAGAACTAAATGCCTATTTTCTGGTAGCATAGTTACTTGTGCGTTACACTTACAGAGCGGCATGCCATAGGTTATGCATAAATAGTCGGAGAACATTTTTGGGTACGTATTTGAAACACCTAGTCCAAGCTCCTGTGACAAAAAAAAGTTACCCCATCGAACACCTCAAAATTATAAAGTGAAAATGGCTGAAAAACATGTCAGAAACATGTTACGCCCGCCAGACTAGTAAACATTTGTTAATTGTTATTTTTTATGAATTTTTGAATTTAAATAAAAACATAATTTTTTTTCCAAAACACCTGCTTGAAATTTATACAATTTGTAGTAAATAATGTAGCATTTTTGAAAATATTTGTCTGGCTGACAATTTTTGTTAATTTTGTCAAACTTCATTTGTTATAAATTTTTTTTTTATGAAGTCTGTCATTGTAAAAAACATTATTTCACTGACAGACCAATTTTTATGCAGAAAATAGATGTCAAACCTACTTTCAGAAAAAAATAAAGGTGGTGTTTTGACACGGCCCTTGTAAACGCTGATTTGTTTATGAAAAAAACGCTGTCACAGCGCTTAAAAATTGAATCTGACATGGTAAAAAACATTTTTTTAATGAGAGGCATATTTTTATGCATAGAGGACATCTTAAACTTCAGTTGTTTTTTTTTTTTTTAACGAGGTGTTCTTAAATGCCAGTGATTGATCTTGATGCATTGATGCTGTGCATTCAAAATGAAGTCTGACAAATTTATTAACAAAAATTGTCAGCCAGACAAGTTGTATTAGATAGAAGAGATCTTAAATTTTATTTTTTTAAAAATTCAACATGGTGCTATGAAGTGCATTTTCATAAAAAAAATTGGTTGTCTGTAAAGTCGGTTTACGGACGATAGTTTTACATGATAACGTCATAAAGAAACATTGATGAACTCTCAGACGTCACGCGAGAAGAGAGAGAAATGCGTACAAGCCTACGCTTGGGCCGATCGTGCCTCTCTATCGCTTATACCGCGCTCTCGCTTGCACGCTCAGGCTCAGGCGGAACGTGACACTTTTTCGTGCGTGCAGCCGGTGTTTCATCAATTTATAAGACGTTATCACGTCAAAAAATAATTTATAACAAATGAAGTCTGACAAATTTATTAACAAAAATTGATAGCCAGACAAATTTTTTCAAAAATGGTACATTATTTACTACAAATTAATTAAATTTCAAGCAGGTGTTTTGGAAAAAAAATCATGTTTTTATTTTTAAATTCAAAAATCCATAAAAAATAATAATTAACAAATTTTTACTAGCCTGGCGGGCGTAACATGTTTCTTACATGTTTTTCAGCCATTTTCACTTTAAATTTTGAGGTGTTCGATGGGGTAACGTTTTCTGTGATGGGAGCTTGTACTAACCGTGAAAAAGTGTGTGACACTTCTTTTGTGATGTCTGAACACGAAATCGAAGACCTTGGTGAAGGGTAGTGGGGCATAGCTAAGCCATAAATTTTTTACTTTGTGTAATATTATTTGCTAAGTAAATTCTTGAAGAATTTTGAAATTATCGTAACTTCAAATTTAGTATTAAATAAAATAAAAAATAAATAATCCAGATCATTTGGTCGGGCCTAAATGTCTACATGCCTACCCGTAGCGTCTTACCCACACTCATATATAATAGACAGTTTTGTAACCAGCTGGTAGACATCTAGATCCGACTAAATGATCTGGCTTATTTATTTTACCATTCTAATCCACAAGTGGGGAATTGTTTAGGTCATAAATCACTATTCCAAATTTTACAATATATTTTCGATTTGAGGTCCCCCGAAATAAAAAAAAAATTTTTTGGAAAAAGTCTGTTTGTCTGTGACACGAAACAGGTCAAACCGATGAGCGGATTGAAACCAAATTGTGGGAGGGTGTTTGGTATGCAAATATGAAGAGCCCTATTGTTTTTGAGAAAAATCGGCGCATGCGTCGACTAAATATATGCTATAACGGTGTTTTTTATATAATAATGGTATTCTTTTCACAATGGCTTATTATTCTATTTATTCTTTCAAGAAAGTTTCGTTAACAATTTTTTTTCGGAAATAATTTGAAAATAAAAAAAAATCAGCTGTTCTTTCGTTTTGTAGATCTGTTACAAATAAACTTGTTAAGCATGCTTTGATTAATTTTTACATGTAGGTAACCATGGTAACGAATAGCAAAATATATCATATTGAATACTAGTCATTACCCGCGTCACCTCACCCAATATCAGAAATTCAATCAAATGCCAATATTTTTGAAGTCGGAATGGTCCCGTCGCCCAATTGGTTGGAATTTTTTATTTTATTAAATACTAAATTTGAAGTTATGAAAATTTCAAAATTCCTCAAGGACTTACTTTGCAAATAAAATTTCGCGACGTTAAAAATTTAGGGCTTGACTAGGCTCCACCACCCTTCAGCCAGGTCTTCGACTTTGTGTTCAATATATTGTTCAGACAGTGAATGTACATTCCATTTTCTATGGCAATAGAATCCAGCAATTATTGTTTTGTGAATAGAGTTTCGAAACCGCTCATATCATTATTGTATATTATTTATAATACTGAACTTGTATACGCGAGTGTAAGAGCCTTCGCTTGACACAGCTCTAATTTCTAAATACCACAAATGAAGTTACATGAAGTTATAACATGCACCTGGTACGCTGCAACCAGTCCAACACGTGTTTCTGTGCAACAACATTGCATCTCATTACGGGAAATATTTGCATATATGTTGTGTTTTAATTATACAAGTAACAAGTGTTGTGTCTCAGGATTTGTATTTCAATTCACCCGTCGTACTCAATGTGGCATAATCACAACAGAAATTTTGTAATACCTATCTTACAGATAGACGATAGTGATGAGCAAAATCGGTCTTGGTCTTGCTTTTTCGCAAGACCAAGACCTTGCTTAAGATTAAGACCAAGACCACTGAATTATAACTACCAAGACTGAATAAGCAAGACCAAGACCAAGACCGATACCAAGACTGTGTCAATCCTATCAATATTAATTGTAAATAATTTATAATTTATACCTATAAAAAACCTTGATTTGATAGTATTTTGAAAAATTATTAAAAAGACGTAAAGTACCAGGTTAAATGAGCAGGATCAAGACTGAATACACAAGACCAAGATCGAGACTTAATAAGCAAGACCAAGACCAGAAGTATTTGAGCAAGAACAAGATCAAGATCGAATAATCAAGACCAAGACTGTCTCAGCCTTGGTTTTGCTTTGTTCATCACTACTTACAGACAATGAAATATCTTCAGGCGCCCAGATTTGTCAGCAGTGAGCGCTGCAGAACAACCAAAATCTTAGGCACGTCATAATTTTAGAATGAATTATATTTTCCATATTTAACCAATATTTAATGTTTGGAAATAGTGTAATAGTTACACAATTAACGCTAAAGCTAAACAGCTAACTGGAAGAACAAAATGCCCTATGAATGTGTGGGTAACCGGCGTCTATATCCTCGGACAAAATAGCCGCGATTAAATATTTTCGGCCAGAATATCCTTGAGACAAAATATCCCTGGATGAAATATTCTTGGACGAAATATCCCCATGAAATGTTCAAACAATATGATTTAATATGTTCAGGCATTAGGTCTGGAATGTAGGATGTTCATATTTCTACAAAAATAATAACGGGATGGTGTCGATGCAAAGACGTTTTTTTGCGTAACTAAAAGGGGAGGGGAAAAGGGAGAGAGTTTCCTAAAAAACGATAACGGGTTAGTGTCGATGCAAAGACGATTTTTTTACACAGTCAAAAGGGGAGAGTTCCCTAAAAAAACGATAATGGGGTAGTGCCGTTGCGAAGACGAATTTTTTGCACAGTCAAAAGAGGAGGGGAAAGGGGAGAGTTCCCTAAAAAACGATAACAGGGTAGTGTCGATGCGAGGACGTTTTTTATCCGGGATATTTTGTGCAGGGATTTTTTATCCTGCACGGATATTTTGTCCCGGATTTTTTGTCGAGGATATATTGTCCACTGTGTGGCAGACTTTTTTGCGCTCATGCCCTATTCTACACTTCAAGCGGAACATGAAACGTCATCATCAGATACCCCCAGCGTACACCGTGCAACTCATGACCCACAAGTTATAGCGTGTTGTTTAGATCAGCTTTGAGCTGCATTTACAGTCAGCACATTGATTCAAATAAACATCTATCATTGTCATATGCTGACACTATGACGCATGTTTATTTGCCGGCATTTGTCCACGTGACAAGATACTGTTTCCTGATAGGTTCTTGCTCAAAACAGGTACACAAACAAGCACGAAAAATAGTCCGGATTCTAATTTTGAAATTCATCTTGTGACCGCGCACGCGAGTCCGCAGTGACGTCATTTCCGTCTTCGCAGCCAACGCATCAGCCAGAACAAGTCCCAGCAGTGATTCCAGGGAGCAAAACCAACCTTTAAGGTTAACTACTGGTTTTCTAGCGCTGGTTTTCTTAATGGCTTTTATGTGCTCGCTTCACACGAGACGTGTTTTCAAGCTTGTTTTGTGGATAGATCAGGTGCGCGCGCAGTGAAGTTTAAATATAAACACAGAGCAAAATGTGTATGTTGTCTGATTTCGAGTAGAATGACGCCATGTTAGTTCGTGGGTGTTTGTTCATGTCGCCCACGTGACAAGAAACTGTTTCCTGATTGGTTCTTGTTCAGAGCAAGCAGAGGATCTAGCAAGAAAAATAGTCCCTGTTCTAATTTTAAATTCTATCTTGTGATCTAGTAAGCGAGCCTGCAATGACGTCATTTCCAGCCTCGTATCCAGCCTGCCGGCCAGCAGAAGTCCAAACAGTGTTTCCAGCCTCGTACCCAGCCTGCTGGCCAGCAGAAGCCCAAGCAGTGTTTCCAGCCTCGTGTGCAGCGACCTTTACTTCTGATAGGGCGGTAACGATAATTTGGCTCTCAGTCGACACGCAATACCACTACTGCCGCGGTAGCCGGGTAGGGATGCAAATTGACGTGAAATGGATGAAAATAACTGGAAACATCGTTATTAAATCACCATCGAAATGTAATCCCTGTAATTGCCAATCTGCCTATTCACAGGTGCGCAGGGATGTTAGCGATTAGTTATTGATTTTTCAAACAATCACATTATTTGCGTATTTTCAAAATGGTGGAGATTATTCAATCGAACCGAAGTCTTTACCGGTTTAGGTATATGCAGGCAGTGACGAAATTCTAAATAGGCTAGCTATAAGCGGTAAATTTTCGTAGGCGACAATTTTGTAAGAAATAACGCATATACATTCAGAAAAAAAATTAGACGTTGTGGAACGCCTGGCATATAACCGAATGGCGAATGATTTATTGACATGTTAAAAATGAGCGCCAGAGCGTTTCAACAGTCACATGAGTCATAATCTATACTAATATATAAAGCTGAAGAGTTTGTTTGTTTGTTTGAACGCGCTAATCTCAGGAACTACTGGTTCAAATTGAAAAAAAAAATTTTTGTTGGATAGCCCATTTATCGAGGAAGGCTATAGGCTATATAAAATCAGGCTACGACCATTAGGAGCGGAGCAGTAATGAACAATGTTCCAAATGTATCTAAAAAATAAGCTTCTATTCAGGTGAAATGCACTAACTAAGTATACTCATATTAGCGATGTAAGAATACAACGCCGGGTAGCGCAATCGGTAGAGCACAAGGCTGTCAATACTAGGGTCGTGGGTTTAAGCCCTACGTTGGGCGAATGAATTTTTATTTTTTTTTTATTTTCTACATTGCTTTCTTCTAAGGCTTACATTAAAATTTATTTTAATTTTATTTAATTAATTAAAAAAAAATATTAGTTAAAAAAAGTATAAATACTGCTTTTTATCGACAAAAAATTTTGAACGGTAACTCCGATCATCATGAAATTTGGACACAACATTCATCTCGGTAAACTAATATGAATGTGTGTACTCATGTTCCTCCCTTCCCCATTCGTTCTTTTACACCCGGGTGAAACCGGACGGAACCGCTAGTATATTATAAAATAACTGTTTTTTACATAATTTTCATTAAATACATAAATAGGCGTCGATTTTAAATTTTATTATTTTTCCCTTCTCAGTGTTTTTTTGAAGGATGTTCATTTTTTTTGAGTACTTCTACTATCAAAATCGCTGTAACAAACGAAAATAACCTAGGCTGTCGAGCGTCTATAATTTGCAATCTATTAAAGTCTGTACATGGTATTTATTTATTGAAGACAATTTTCAAAACTTTTCATAACAGTACATAAAAATAAAGGGAATATAGTTGGCAAAACCAAAAGTGCACATCCCGCAAGTTTTCCACTGTATGATAAAAAAATAACAATTAAAAAATATTTTTAATAAATTTAAAAAGATTTAAAAATTTAAAGAAATAAATAATTAAAAATTGAAAAAATATTTTTTTTTAAGTTTGCAAAAATAAAAAAAATTAAGAACTATACATAATATAATATATAATTAATATCAAGTGGAATAAAATAAAACAAAATAAAAAGAAAAAAAAGAAAAAAGTCAATGATACCGTAAGGAATCGAACCCAGGACCTGCCCTTGGGAATCCAACGGCATAACCATTACGCCACGGCTGCCTAATACGTCTAGTGGTGTTATCACGGTATACAAGTGTAGCACTTGTTTTATGGATTACACTATATTTTCACAGCGATTATTATATTGTTTTTAAACTATATTAGCTGTCAAAAATAATAAAAAATAAAACTGTTTATAAAAATTAAACTACTGAACACATTTTAGTGAATTTAAATAGGGTTCTGGTCTGATAGTAAACAAAGTGAATAAAATATAACCCAAGGCAATCCGACCAAAATTGCGATCTGTAGAGTCGTGACGTACGTACGTACATACGTACGTACGTACGTACGTACATACGTACAGACCAACCGACAACTGCTGTTTGTGATTTTCAATTACAATTTTAATAGTATTTATGAACTCAAATTGATTTAAAAATAGTTCTATTTTATAGATTAGAATCTCCTCTTTTCAAAAAGCTTCAATTTGAATGGATTTCGTGTGAAATTAACTTAAATATAACTTCTTATATGAACGAAAGTCAGCTCTGACGCACAAAGCGATAATAAAGCACATACCGCTAGTTTAGCGGTATGTGCAATATTGTTACGCGCTCCCCGTTGGAACGACAAAGAATTTCGTGAGACAAATATCGGCTTGTCATTCTAACAATGACACACGGATTGTTGGTGAACAACAATCGGCTTGATAGTTCAAAGAATAACAATATGCGTAGGTAAAAAGGATTTGTTGCCAAATTCCAGACAACAATTAATGCAAGAAAAAAAAGAACTATCCCGTGCATATATTATATACCACGCGACAGCTCAGTGACAGACAGTCATACATTGCATTTCATCAAGTTAATAATCGACAAATAGTTGTGACATAAAATGACAGTCAGAACCGTAAACAGTACTGAGGTAACTGCTGATATAAATAGATAAATGAACTGTATATAGTTAATAAATAAGTGTGTTAAATAAATTTTGTTGTGTTCTTGTATACATAAATAGTGATTTTGTATTCTTCATTACTTATTCCTTTATTTTATTAGTTAGAATTGTTATTTTGTTTCTGTTACGTTATAAAGGAGTAGGTACGTTTCGTTTGTTTGTTTATTTGTTTTGTTAAAGTTTCACTATTGTAAATAAATATTTTCCACCGCGAACTAGAACAGTTTTGTTACAATATAATCAAAATTCTTGTGTTTTAGCAAATGTTATCACTAATTACACTTATCTAAAGTAATTAAAAAGTGTAAACAAATCTCAATATATAATAGTCGGGGCGTCGGAAATAGCGGTAATTAATTTCTTCTCGAATCACAGCAAACTTTGATGTTAAACGTTATGAAAAATTATGCAAACAAAAAAGTATTCTGCGCGTCTGCCACGAATTATATTGTTTACTTCACAATGGCCTGAAAAAGGGTTTTAAAAAAGCGTGCACGCATTCAAATTAACAGATTATGCAGTGGCGTAGTTTAAAGTGTTACAAACTTGTAATTTATTTAAGCGTTAGCATTGGCGCGGCCAAGAGAGAGAGAGAGGAATGAGTTGAAATATATAAAATTTTAGATTTTAGAAGCTCGACAGCTGAGGTCATCAGCGTCTATGTGTGTACTGGAGAATTCGCCAGCCAACATACCCAAACCGACAGGCACGATTTCGGGTTCCTGGAAGCGCTAATTCCCATAAACCATTGAAATGCAAACTATAGAATATTGAGTTCCGGGAGATGGGGCTTTTTTGTAGGATATTTCCTGCTCTTTCAGAATCTTTTTTGTGATTTCAGATATCTGCAATCATTTTTAAGATATTCGCAAAAAAACAAATCCCTCTTTTTTTAACTAAAATGTTTATAACTTTAGCAATTTTTTCATCCCCCACTTCAATTTTTATTTAAAAGTTTCTAGATGTCATTCCGAATCGAATGTCACCATGATAATAATTTTTGGTGAAGAACTGGAATTAATCAAAAAGAGACATCTGAACTAGACTAAACCCGACAGAAGTTGTTATATTCCTTATGCATTTTATATTAAGGTAGTACCTACTGTACAGTTTATACAAGTATCAAATGTGTGCTCAGACATATTTGACTTACGTAGTATTTAGATTTGACAACGCCACGTAAAAGTAAAGGAGGTAGAGGTATACTGACAGTAAATCTGTTTTACTCAAAATAAGTATTAAAAATTGCGTATAAAGTTATAGTTACACGTTTTATACTTGTGTTTTTAAAATGTCAAAGTTGCCACATGTAATAAATAACGAGATAAAAAATATATTTGTGCTCATTACTCTTATCACATGCTCTGAACCTCAATTTTTAAAATATCAAAATGTTTGAAAAACATTTTTCTTCCTGTTGATACAAAATTCATTAAAATCTGAACGGTAATTTTTGTGAAATTTAATAAAATCTGTGATTTCTCATAAGTTTCAATGTTAAAGGCAAAAAACGTTTACCTACCTAATATTAATTACTTTTTTTTGGTTCACTGTAGCTTTTTGAAATTTTAGGTGGTTCATTAATTATCTTATTAAAATCTACCAATATGCCAAATTTAATTCTGAACAGTAACTCTCTAACCCAGTGGCTACCAAACTTGATGTTACTATGCCTCCCTTAAAAATATTTAATCATTTGGCGCCCCCCCCTGAAGATTTCATAAAATAAAAACACAAACATTTTTACTCTTATAAAATTTATTCATACAAACTAATGGAAAACGATATTTTATTATTGCTTTTAATGAGATGGATGTGCTTGTCTATTTGCACAAAGTTTATCAAATCTTGGTGTTTGTGACGATATAGCTACTCGTAGCTCTTTTTCTACAACTAAACGATTTGGAAAATTGTTCACTGTGACTAATTTTCGCGGCTCCCTTTAGACTACTCCGCGCCTCCCTAGGGAGGCGCGCCTTCCAGTTTGGAAAACGCATCTCTAACCGACAGCACTGCATTAATGTTCAAATATAAAAAAAAATATTAAGGAGGTCGAGCCGTTTTACGAAGATAATGAAAAAATCTGAAATAAAATTTTTACATAAATTTATTTTTTTTAATCTAACTTTGCACAAAAAATTCAAAAGTTAGAAACAATTAATTGATATTAAAAAAAATATTTATTTATGTCTTTATGACAATAATTTATTGGTATCATCGACTTATAACCTTTAATAAAAATTTATTATGGAGAAGGTCCCATTTAGAATTCGACTTACTTTTGATTGGGACTGTAACGGATCAACCTCTTTAAGTTTTTTTTACTTATTTTGTACCCTATTGCTAGTTGAATACAGTACGGCACTGGTGTATAATCAATGGCGGCGGTACTCTGTCGGTCATATACGAATATACTGTCGGGCCATTATGGCCGACTCGGAAACCAGCAGATTTGTTTAGAAACAATGTGTGTACCCCTGTCTTGTGTTATATGTTCAACATTTACCACCGAAAGACTTTTAGACAAGAGCACTAAAAACTTTTAAGGTTGAACGAAAAAGTTTTTATGAGTGAAGGAATGGGTGTTGTTTGTTGTTAGCTATTTTCAGCTGCAATTCGTTTTAATAAACGGCAACAGGTAGTTCATGTCTTCATTTATGTTACATAACACAACGAATGAGGTGGCCTCAATGTCAAACACAATTTTTATTGGCTGTTAAGCTTGTCACAAGAAACACGTAAAATTAAAAAGAAAATGTTTAAAAAATCGAAGAGTCAGAGTGCCCGTCGGCAAAAACTTTATTGACACATACTCTCCCAAACTTTTTATATGGCTTCATTAGGCCTAGTCTGACACCTATTTCCTCTATGACTTTTCTTGATTTTGGGGCGTTTTCCCTCTAAAGATGTTGTTTTGACGACATGTAAAAATTTATAGATACTGTTTGTTTTTTTAATTGGATAGCTTAAAAACTTCAACCAAAACGCTAAAATAATGTTCTCTGACAAATAACATGAACCATTTAAAATGTCCGACGGGCACTCTGACTAGAGTACGTTCTGTTGGGGACACAAACCGCACTTTTAACGTAATTCCCCGATCTTGAGATCCATTTTTTATAAAGTTCTCGTCAGCGTCGATCTGGCCTTAGGGAATACCGGGACTTTTCCCGGTGAGCCGCCGATTCTCTATGTGGACCGGTCCGAATTTTTTTTTCACCTTAGTTACACGGTCTCTTAGAGGCGTTTCGCAATTTTCCCGGTATTTTTTTAGGTCCCAGACCGTCTCTGGTTCTCGTCGTTTACAATTATTATTACCTTTGGTATGACATCACTTTCATGGTTCCTAAAAGATCGCGCACACTATATCCGCAAGCACCAGGACACAGCACGAACCTGCGATACTATAGGTATATCTGCACGGACCAGCAGTTTTTAATGCAGATTCCGTGTGCGGCAGACAGCTTGCAGTTTTCAAGTAATGAGTGATAAACATGGATGTGGGTATATTTATTTTAATGATGTTCTGTGAAGAGGAGGAAGAAGACAGGAAAAAATACGGTGCTAGCTTCACCTCTATCAATGAAAAGTGGAAGCAATATGGTGAATTTCAGCATTTATTTCCTGAATTATGAAGAGAAACCAAACATTCCTTCAATATTTTCGAATGTCACAACACAAATTCTATCATTTCTTCCCACTTACAGTACCAAAACACAAGATTGAGTCGGTCCAGCACGGCCACACATAGAAATTGCAGGTCAGAATTGTGCTCTGACTACCACGATTGGCTCTGACGGTCGTTGCTGGTTAGATATGCTAGTCTAATGTGGGCAACTCCGTTAAATAACATGGGTCTTCCCGACGCAATCCAAGTTAAACTGAATATTTCGAAAAAAATATGAAATTTCACCAGTTCGACGCTATATTATAACCTAAAGATTGTTTAAATTACGGAAGTTTTAAAGGTTAATATTTTTAGTGAGTGAGGTTCCATGTATGCGCTTTTGAGATTTGAGTTACACAAATTTTAATGCAAAAATTGCATATAGAGCACTAGCGGTCCCGCCCGGTTTCACCCGGGTGCAAAAGAACGAATGGGGAAGGGAGGGACATGAGTACGCAGTACGCACATTCATCTTATTTTACTGAGATGAATGTTGTATCCAAATTTCATGATGATCGGAGTTACCGTTCAAAAGTTTTTGTCAGAGGGACAAATTTTGAATTACATTTTGCGACATTTTTCATTTATGCTCCGCCCCTATTGGTCGCAGCGTGATATTATATAGCCTCTAGCCTTCCTCGATAAATGGGCTATCCAACAAAAAAAAAACTTTAAATTCGAACCAGTAGTTCCTGAGATTAGCGCGTTCAACCAACTAAACAAACAAACAAACTCTTCAGCTTTATATATTGTATAGGTCGAATGCTCAATTTTAGCCTGTAAATATTTCATATTATAAGTAAAGAAGTTTTTTAAGCCCGAAGGAAAAGGAACAAATTTAATTAATTTATAAGCGTTTTTATGTCACCGTTGTTTGACTTGTCAAGGTTCTACTGTACATAGAATTTACATTACATTACATTTTTTAGATATCTTTAAAGAATTTTCTCTTCCAGAAACAGTTCTTTCAATCTTACAAACCTTTTATCCTATATAGAAGCGAAACAATAATCAAGGTTTATTAAACGATTGTGTTTTTAGTAAATTCGTTTAATATTTGTGGAAACCTTTTAGATTGGGACGTGACAATAGCTGTCTCTCTTCAGCAAGGCCTAGCTCTGTTTCTTCCATACGGAATCTCATGGTCTGCTGATTCTTCAGCAGTTTCTAACGCGCTGTGCTGTCAAAAGAGTGTCGCAATAAAGTCGTCGCTTCTGAAGTTATACACACTTAGGCTAGGCGCGCACTACGATTTATTGTCGCGCGACAATCGCGTCGTCATTAAAATAGGACCGATTCTATATTTAGTCGCCGCGATTATTTCGTCGCCCAGTGCGTGTATATTCATTAAAATGTTAATGTTTCAGTTTTGCGACTAAACAATCGCGCGACAATAAATCGTAGTGCGCGCCTAGCCTTACCTAAATCGTTTTTTTTTTTCAACATGCTTGCCATCTACACGTTGCATTATGGTACCGCTGCTCTCTGCATACTACAATTATTCAAGTGAAACTTCTTAGCTCGCGGTACCGAGGAATTGTTCAGGAAAATCATGAGATGGCTAAATAATCACACCTAACGAGAATTTTAAAAATTACTCCATCGTTCTTATAGTGTTGAATAATTTATTGAAATATTATAATGTTAATGGTTTGTTTAAATATATATGCATAACTCACCACCTTTTGTAAGACGTTAGATCTTAATTAAGTACCATAACGTTTTATCTCTAATTTAAATCTATTTATTTTATAACATTTTATTACATATTTTATTGCTATATTTCAGCAATAATGTTATGTCTGATAAGCCTTTATTTTTAACTGAGAAATTGCTACTTTGCGGTTTTTCTTGAAACAAAAATAAAAATTTTGTTTGCTACTTGACGTTAAAATTATTATTTTAGAAAGTTGTCCCAATGAAAATTTATTTACCTATATCAAATATAACTGTCTTCCTTACTTTTCTTTTATTGTTTTTTTTTATTCTTATCAGTTTTCCAAATTATTTTTCAAACCATTCCATTTTACGTACGTATTTTATTTTAAAGATTTAATGCCATACGACGAGGCCGACTTAATTTCAGTTGCTTGAATCATTCGTTGAGAGAAAGACAAAACGAGAACTAAAAAAAACGGGTCAACATTTGAGTTCACAACAATTAAAAAATAACACCCAAAAAAAACATGTTTAAATACTTACCTATAAAGCCAACACCAAATGCAAAAAGAGAATAAAACGAATTTCCCTTGTTTAATAAACAAAAGAGGCTGTACGTCATTATAATACAGGTAACGGCGAACCAAAAGATGAAATTAATTACCGGATACAATCTTCGAGTTAAACGAACACCTTCGATGCGTTCTACTCCAGAGATTTCGAAGAAATCGTCAGTCTTCACGAAACTTTCCATTAATTTATCCTGGTTATAACATTTCAAAAAAATAATAACATGTTTATCTAGTAATAAAACACATCCAGAATTATTTAACATATTTTGTTACTCCCTCTAGGCTGCTTTTGCCACTAGATTCCTTGCTAAATTTTACTGCTGATTTCGCGATGGCTTGAGTGTTTTTAATTCACACGATGCTTGCTTTAAAGCTGCTTTTGTAGATGGGTTTGGTGCGCGCGCAGTGACAGAATGTTAAACAAAAGTGAACATTTATTGTCTCCGAACAGAACATACACTATGACGCCGTGTTTTTTTGTGGGCATATACCCACGTGACAAGATACTGTTTTCTGATTGGTTCTTGCTCAAAACAAGCAGACAAACAAGCACGAAAAACAACTCCGGTCCTAATATTGAAATCCATCTTGTGACCAACGCACGCGAGCCCGCAGTGACGAAATTACCAGCCAGCACAAGTCGCAGCAGGGACTCCAAAGGCAAAACCAGCCTCGTGTGCAGCGGCTTTCGATTTCGTTCGCCTACCTTTTCATGATACAACTGATGCAAGAAGTGTTTCGCTTTTCTAGCGTCTTCAGGAATTTGTTCTAACGGTATTCTTTTTATGTACAAGTGTGCTGTGACTTTAGTACCGTTTAGAATACTTGCCAAATTTATTTTCTCCTTAAATGTAAATAGTTTACGTATAGACAATTATCTTGAATTAACGTATGAACAGCGTGTTTTATTTAAGGACGTATGAGGTATACACTCGCAGACAAAAGTATGTTCAAGATGATAGCAACAACGTCAAATTGTACCAAAGCTTCTATTTCGTTACAATTTGTTAGACAGCAATAAGTGAACGTATGAGTGAGTAACTAGCATGGAAGATATCGAGACAGCATCGCAGTTCAGCGGTATTTAAACCTTTCAATTTCATTAGTTATTTGACAAAAGTAAGCAGTAGTAATGGTAAAAATATTTATATACTCGATATCCCATGAGTGTCAAGTGTGAAAATATTCTTTTTGTTTGATACTTTTCAGCAAGCATTATAGTTTTCAACAGTGACAACAGATAAAATTTTGAACAGAGTTTCTAAGATATGTGACTAAAATATTCTTAAATTGCACATACCGCTAAACTAGCGGTATGTGCTTTATTATCGCTTTGTGCGTCAGAGCTGACTTTCGTTCATATAAGAAGTTATATCTAAGTTAATTTCACACGAAATCCATTCAAATTGAAGCTTTTTGAAAAGAGGAGATTCTAATCTATAAAATAGAACCATTTTTAAATCAATTTGAGTTCATAAATACTATTAAAATTGTAATTGAAAATCACAAACAGCAGTTGTCGGTTGGTCTGTACGTATGTACGTACGTACGTATGTACGTACGTCACGACTCTACAGATCGCAATTTTGGTCGGATTGCCTTGGGTTATATTTTATTCACTTTGTTTACTATCAGACCAGAACCCTATTTAAATTCACTAAAATGTGTTCAGTAGTTTAATTTTTATAAACAGTTTTATTTTTTATTATTTTTGACAGCTAATTAATAGTTTAAAAACAATATAATAATTGCTGGCTAAACATAGTGTAATCCATAAAACAAGTGCTACACTTGTATACCGTGATAACACCACTATACGTATTAGGCAGCCGTGGCGTAATGGTTATGCCGTCGGATCGCCAAGGGCAAGGTCCTGGGTTCGATTCCTTACGATATCATTGATTTTTTTCTTTTTTTTTCTTTTTATTTTGTTTTATTTTATTCCACTTGATATTAATTATATATTATATTATGTATAGTACTTAATTTTTTTTATTTTTGCAAACTTAAAAAAAAATATTTTTTCAATTTTTAATTATTTATTTCTTTAAATTTTTAAATCTTTTTAAATTTATTAAAAATATTTTTTAATTGTTATTTTTTTATCATACAGTGGAAAACTTGCGGGATGTGCACTTTTGGTTTTGCCAACTATTTATGACTTTTTCTCGATATGTGTCTTACTGGTATTAAACTATTTTTCTTCATACCTCGATCGAAAGTGCATACTTTCGGCACCAATTGTGAAGCAGAAAGTCTAACATTTACTCCTTGGTGGGATTACACGCTACAATACGGGAAGTTCATACTTTCGTGCGGTAGTAAAGCAAACACAACCAATCAACTGTTATTTAGATGTCGTTTCCATAGCAACCCTAGCTGATAGTCCCGAACAGCTGTCATTATTGTTTTTGCGTATAACCTCAAAGCTTTTTTCTTGGAATTTATCTGTGTTTTTATGTAATTAATGTATTTAATTAGCGTGCTTACGACTGAGGTATGAAGAAAAATAGTATACACCACACTGGCCGAAAATGTGATATCCTTGCCCCTCAGGTATCATGGCGCACAGGGAAAAAATTTCACACTTTCGGCCCTTGTAGTGTAACATACTATTCCTCTAAAAACTCATGTTAATTTCATAATTATATACATTTTTTAAACGAGTTAACAGACTGTTCTGAAATTTTGAATACTTATTGCAGATATATAAAGAAGTAAGCTGACAAAATTTCATACATTTCTAGGTGATTTGAGATACCTCTCATACACTGTCGGTATGCCTCTTATGAATTTTAATACTTTACCGAATCGCTGGTCTTAAAAGCGAGGGTTGAATCGTATATCACGGGAAATTTTCCCCTCTTATTGGACACAGTTTCAACGAAACCATTTGTTCTGGGCGTTAAATGGTACTTCAATTCAGGCAGTTTCCTGTCTTTTGCGAACTGTTGTGAAAATTTGTGTTTTTCAGGTGTAAATCTAGTACCTTCAGGGAACAAAAGTACCTAGAAATGTTTTAAAATTAAATTTTACTTATACTTTTTTTTTGTATTATTGCAATGAACTGTATATTTTTTAACAAATAGTAAAACCAAAAAACTCGGGTCGCATTGCCAAACCCTGCCGACAATATAGTGTATTTGCTTTTATAGCAGTAAAGCTCTATTGTATGAACTGAACTTTGTTTTTGGACAAAATAAAAAAAATTACCCCTTAAAACAACATTTTTTTACTTAATTTCAATACTACATATCAATTCAACATCTGTACCAAATTATATACACTCTTCAGTATGTAAATCCATATCAGTAAACTTGTGTTTTCAATTTTCATAAAATTTATAAGTCCTGTCCTGTCAAGCCGATTTTATTAAAATTTTAGCAGCACATTTTAATAATTACTAAACGTTTAAATTTCAAAATTGAAACGGTTCCAAGAATTTTTTCGGTATTTTTGGGCCCAAAAACTTTTCAACCCCTAAATACCACCCATAACATGGCTTGATTAGGCTTATTTTAAATAGGCTTTGTGCGGTGATGGATTCCAACATGTGAACAAAATTTCGTTAAAATCAATTAACTCCTCCGAAAGTTATTGCCCACACACTATGAAACGTCGAGAAATTTTGGTCCGACCCCTAGGTCCCGCCATCCGACCGACGCCAATAGTGTAAGTGCCTTATGGCAAATACACTAAAAACACTTGAAAATTCTACAAAATATTTTCTCTTCTCAACGATCGTTTCAGACATTCAGTCCATCATCATGAGACATATAATAGGTGTAAGACATATTATAATATGACACATAATATGTCTGTACCAAAGATATTTAATATAAGGAGATCCAACTGTTTACATTTTAACCTGATCATACACCGTTTCTATCAGAATTCAACGTTGACAAACTTCGGCGAGCTTGAAGACGAAGGGTATATAACTTATATTAAATGCATCTGTTTTGTGTACGGAAGTATAAATATTATACTAAATTATAAATATCATAATATGTGTAGGTAATTTCTACTTTAAAATGATTTATTGTTTCCTACAATAAATATATGTGACAACGCTGCATGAACGTATGATTCACTTTTCATTCAATGCATTCCTTTTATTGTCATTACGGAAGTTGCAGTGTTGCTATGTGCTTTGTGTGACATTTTGCGAAAATCAAGTATTTTTCATTTTTTTTTATTAGTATTGACAATTTACAATGGTTCGGCAGTGCGTAGTTTGCAAAAAAATGGACTATTCTAATCCCGGATTGATATTTCGCGGTAAGTAAGATTATGTTTTTTTTAAGTTAAGCAGTGGTGTAGACGTAGTTAAAAATTATTTTTATTAAATTATTGCAAAAACAATTTTACATCTGCACTTCTTTAAAAAATATCTTGATGGAGGATTAAAAAAATGATTGTTAAATTCTAAGCTAGATTTCCCATCTTTAAGCTGAATAGATAATTTTGTTGGACTTATTTACTAAACCTAGATTTTTCGAAGGTAAACATTTCGTTTACCTTTTACAGCACATTTTAGTATACATTAATGTTTATTTATATTGTTGTAGCTTTCCTGTAAATCATGAGCGCAGACAAAGATGGATTGATATTTTGGATTTACGAAACCAGCATGTCAAAAAGTTTGCTCAAATTTGTTCAGATTATTTTGATCGGAGCGATATTATGACTACTCAACTAACTGGACGAAGGCAAATAAGACCAGATGCTGATCCCCAATTTAATACCACAGTTTTTCCTGATCGTTTATCTTAAAGGTAAAACAAATAAACTCAACTTATTTGCAGTAATCTTTAATTATGCCATTAATAATTATTATATTTAAGACTGATTATTATCTAAGAATTTTTTGCAATAATATGTAATAAATAATATAAGAAAAATCCGATGTTGTCTTTTATTACCTACTCAAAATAACTAAAAAATATATAGATACGGAAATTGCCCTACCTTAGCGGTCAGGTACAAAAGAAAGAATAAATATTTAATATGTACCGAAATCCTTCACTCCAAAACTACTAAAATTTGGAAAAAATAGTGAATATAGGGCCCCCTCTTATAGTTTACAGGAAAACTAAAACGAAAATCCTAAGTATTAAAGTTTTCACAAAAAACGGAATGGTACATACCCTCTCCTCGCAAGTTCTACTCGCACGTGGCCAGTTTATTATTCTCATTTGTTAGTAAAGGCACATTATTGCATTTAAAATCGTTTAGTAATTAAAATGCTTTGACCACCAGATTATATGCGATAAAACAAATCACGTTAAAATCTTTATGATCCAAATTACATACCAAATTTTATCTTCTAGAGTAAATTATTTTAATAAAACGTAAAATCAGTTTCTATTGCGTCTAGAACCTCTCCAGTATTAATTACTTCTAACTGATATTCAAGTAAATTTTGCTCCTTTTATTAAATAAATATTGTAAAACCTGGCTTTACAATTGTTAGGTATGTTCTAATGTTATATGAATATTCCATTAACACAAAATATATTTTTAATTTACGTTAAAAATTCTTGTTTTTAATAATCCCGAAAAAACCATACGCCCCTGGTAAAGATAATGCTGAAGACGCTTCCGTTACAACGTTGCCTTTTTAAAGCCATCTCTTTCCAACTTATTTAAAACTGTGAAACTATGTATGATTATAAACAAATCGTGTTTTATGAATGGGATGTTGTATCTCCTTATATTAAAAATCTCTGGTCTGTACTCCTGATGGACTGAATGTCCGAAACGATCGTTGAGAAGATAAAATATTTTGTAGTAGAATTTTCACGTGTTTTTTTGTTTTTACTATTTGTTATTAATCATGTTCTACCAAGTGCCGAGCGAAAAATCAGTGCAAATTAAATTATGTATATTTTTTAAACATTAAAAACTAAATTAAAATAGTTTACCCAAACGAGGTCGGTATATTCGCGTAATTTCGAAAATTGCCGTTCGATGATTTGTCTATCTTTTTCAAATATTCTATCAAGAACAATATATTCATTAAGTGTTGCAATCCAACCAATTACTGGTAGATATTTTAAAGTGTTTTTTAAAAACAATTTATCATTCTAGGAAAAACAAAATATGTAGTTAATTAAGACAGTATAGCTTTGTAAATCTAAATACCTAAAATTTTTGAGAACTGACCCCCAACACTTTGTATTTTTCACTTGTTATCCATGCAACCAACCAGTCGAGTTCATAAGTATGATTCATAGTGCACAATGCCGATTCTGTTCCAAGCTTTTCACGGTGATCTTTGTCCATGTAGATTATTACGTCAAAATTAGCCCACCATTCTGCTGCAAAGACCAATTCTAAAAATTGATAAAAAAATATTAGCACGAAACTTCTTAAAAATAAGTTTTTGTTGGAATAAACTAAAAAGTAAAAATGAATTTTTGATAATTTAGGTTCAAAATTATAAAAGCGTGGCTTGTAAACTCTATGAAAGGTCATTAATATCACGATCCAACCTTTCATAATTTTGAATATTAATTATCAAACATTATTTTTCCCTTTTTAGCTTACTTTTAAAAGCTTTTTACTAATATTATATTTTGTTCTCTTTTATCTTTCAATATTTTTGCAAATTAAAGAAGAAAATACTTTCGACCAAACTCAGGATCCTACGATTATGAGTCTCATTCTTTACCAATTGAGCACAATATTATGATTTTAGTACCTACTATTAATAGGATTGATAGATAAATTGAAGATTATAGACGATCAACAGCTGAGCTCATCAGCGTCTATGTGTGTATTATAGAATCTGCCAGCCGGCACCCACAAACCGGCTGGTAGGAGCTCGGGTTCCCGGGAATGCTAATTCTCATAAAAACATTGGAATGCTACCAACATTCTATAATGTTTCCCCAGAGTGGAACAAGAAATTGATTTCTAAAATCAAACTAAATATGAGTTATAAAAGATAAACAAATTATATTATCGCTTAATAAGCATTCATAATGGTTAATGAGCTTGTTGAATGCTTTTTAAGCAATATAATGCCGGCAATTGCTTAATAAGCATAGAACGTATCTTTAAGTGTTTGTGTTTTAAGGATATTTAACCGTTTTACGTGCATAAAACATTTTCACAAGCACACGAGGTTGGTTTTGCCACTGGAATCACTGCTGCGACTAATTGTGATGGCTGACGCACTGGCTTCGAAAATGGAAATGACGTCACTACGGACTCGCGTGCGTAGTTGCAAAATAGATTTCAAAATTAGAACCGGGACTATTATTCGTGCTTGTTTGTCGGCCTGTTTTGAGTAAGAACCAATCAGGAAACGGTATCTTGTCAAGTGGGCGACAAAACCTCCTCAAAAAACATGGCGTCATAGTGTGTGTTCAGAGACAATAAACGTTCACTTTTGTTAACATTCGAACTGTCACTGCGCGCCCATCAAAATCGTCTACAAAGGAAGCATCAAGACAAGCATCGTGTAAAGCAAAAACATAAAGTCAACCACAAAACCGAGCGCCACAGCACGCTCGAACCCCAGCAGCCAAATCTAACGGTAAAACCAGTCTTGTGTGTTTAAGTTCTCAGTATTGTTTAGCTCTGACGGATTGTGAAGTCAAACAAAAGCCTATCAAAAATGAACTTGAGTCTGTAATATTTGTAAATATCGTTCAGCAATTAAAATAAAAGACTTACGTGAGTGATAGGAATAATTCAAATACCAATTGATTTTTCTGTACAAATTTCTATTGAGTTGGTACAGTGTTAAAAACAAAATGCACTGTGTTAAATTGATTATTAAACCGCTAATAATAAATGTTACGACGAAACAAAACCAAAACAAAATTCCGGTATTCATCGTTCAAAATCTGATTGGAAGTGACAAACATTTATTTGTGTCACTCTAAATTTTCAGTCTAAAACCGACAATGTCACAAGCTTAAATATCAATTCAGCGCGAGAAAATTTTACACCGTAGACACAGACAACCTTGAATTATTTAAAAAAAAAATTGTTATTGCAGTCTGCCAAAAAGAAACATTCAGCAATTAGTCACGAAAGTAAAAAATTTGCACGATGTGCATCCAAGACGCATCCGTATAATTTTATAATTAAGCAATAATTTGTTTAATGATTTTAAAGAAACTGTCATGTCGTAATATTCAATTTAACTTTGTTCCTTCCTGCGTTTTATAGAACAAAACTTTATTTATTTAATATTGACAAGTAAAAAAAATGCCATTCAAAAGAGAACAAAAAATATCGCTGTGATGTATTCAGCTGTTTCTCGACCATCATTTGTCCTGCAATGTAACGCAAACAAACGAAGACAAATAAAAATTCACCTTGTGAAAAAAACAACAAATAAATACATTTCAATCGACCAGGTCAATTATAGAAAGTAAGTATAAGTAGCTCAGTAAAATTTATGACTCATGCCCATATTCACCGAACAATATTAAAGATAGAAGTTACTGATCTGGGAACAAAATTACGTTAGAATAAAATTTACTTTCAATTCGCCAAGCAATATATCTGTTAGAATAGTTACTTGTAGAATAAATATATACTGCACTATATGATTTGCTCTTTTTGTTGAATATTTTAACGTTCACCCAAAAATCTGACCGCTGGCGTTAGTGTTAACGTCAAAAAAAGTTTCACAAAATGTTTTATCCTGACCCAATTGCACAGAAAACTTCCACTTTACTTTAATGTTTTACAACTATACACTTCACAAAAGGTTAATAAACAACACAAATAAATTCGCAAGAGCAAACTGTAGATATAATTTATATAGGTTAGGTATTATGAAGGCCACAAGCCAATACACATTTTGGAACAAAACTTCTACTAATCTTAGGTATTATGGATCTATGTGGCGGCCACTATTATTTTATCAGGCGAATAAATGTTTATACTCTAGAAGTAAGACAGAATAGATTTATACCTGGAATAAACATAATTATGGTTGGTGAATTGAATTATCGCTATTTATTCCGAGGAATAATTACTTGAAGAACAAATGAACCGAATAAGGAAGATAATAAAAAGAAGGTAATGGCCATTATATATGTATATTATTCAAATCTTTGATTAACGTCTGATTAGAGCTCTTTAATAAATAAAATTATCGACCAATTTTTCAAACAATATATTAACAAAAAATATAATTAATACATTAACGTTACGATCCGGATTTGGATTTTCTTCAGAACGGATATTTTTTAGATCCGTTCTGAAGAAGATCCAAATCCGGATCGAAACGTTAATGTATTAATTATATTTTTTGTTAATATATTGTCTGAAAAATTGGTCGATAATTTTATTTATTGAATATGTATATTATTAATTACTTTATATTTATTTATTAATACGCAATTCTTTCCGTTATAAGTATTACCTACTAACTGTAATCATAACACAATTTTCACATCATTTTAAGGTTGGGGAGGTCGTGGTGACAAATTGCCAATTATAAATCATTATAACAAATTCTTATCGCAATCTGATTTTTTATTTTTAATTAAATATTAAATGGTGTTTCGACATTTTCGTCATTAACAGCCATAAGTAGGTAGTATACGAAAAATAATACACATTAAGTATAGTAGTGTAAATTAAATAAACAAAGGAATATTTTCACAATATTTTAAGATAAAGCAGTCAGCAGACGTCTCCATACTTGTATCATGCCGATAAAGTTCTTATGAACACGCAACATTATGTTTGTAAAGGTCGCTGTACACGAGGCTGGTTTTGCCGCTAGACTTGACTGCTAAGTTTCGCGCTGGGTTTCGTGACGACTTTTATGTGTTCACTTCACAAAACGCACGTATTGAAGGGGTTTAGTATGCGCGCGCAGTGACAGTTCGAATGTTAACAAAAGTGAAAGTTTATTGTCTCTGCACAAAGCACACATTATGACGCTATATTTTTTGTGCACGTTTGCCCATGTCGCACACGTGACAAAATGCTGTTTCCAGATTGGTTCTTGTTCAAAAAGAGCAGACAAACAAGTACGAAAAATTGCCCTGGGGTTCTAATTTTGTAATCCATTATGTGACCACGCACGCTAGCCCGCAGTGACGTCATTTCCATCCTTGTAGCCAGTGCGCTAGCCAGAGCAAGTCCCGGCAACGATTCCAGCGGCAAAACCAGCCTTGTGTGCAGCGGTCTTGAGTATGCAGGGGGAACTGAACTGTCGGGGCTCAAATACCAAAATTTTGGAAATTATTTTTTAAGTGAATATATGCGCCTTATAGACTCTACCTATTTACTTAAAACACCTTAACATACTATAAAATTTACATTGCTTTGTTAAAATACTAACATAATATTATTAATAAATCTTCAAAAAAAGGAGGTTACACATTCGACGCGAATTTTGTTTGAGTATGTTCAACGATAGCTCCGGCTGTTGTGAATTGATTTAAAAAAATTGCGACGCCATTTTGTTCACAATGTTATCGGTTTATCTTAAAATCAGCTCAGTCGTTCTTAATTGACTTAAAAAAAACAAGTCTTAATATAATTTCTTAAATCAGTTGAGTAATTGTTGAAGTGAAAACTTCTTTAGCGGCGTTGTACACTTTTTTTGTAATGGGTAAAAACTGTTAAACTCGCGTCAGATCTGACGCGTCAGGCGTCAGGGTCACGTGACCCTGACGAGTTGTTGAGACGGTCTACCGTACTTGCTTCGGCAGTACATATACTAAAATTCGCTAGATGTCAGTAGCAATATAAGTTACATGCAGTGCAAAAAATTATAAGCTATAAGCTTTAACAAAACCTTAAGAGATGTCGCCACGTACTCAGGTTTCGTAAAACTACAAATTTAAAAAATTACATCCAGTGACTGGCTGCATGTAATTTTATAAATGTGTAGTTTTACGAAACCTGGATGCATAGCGACAGCTCTTAATGTTTTGTCAAAGCTTATAGCTTATAATTTTTTGCACTGCATCTGACTTATATTGCTACTAGCGAAATTTAGTTTAAGTACATCTAGGTTTTCACTTCCGCCGGCACTCCCGGAATGCAACCCGTCTTTTTTTTTTAGTAAATAAATATTAAGGAAGAAAGCGATTGTTAACATGCAAATTACGTCACTAAAAAGTATAAAATAAATAAAACTTTAAAAAAATGAAATCTCCTTTCAATAAGAAGTAAGTAAAAATCATAAAATAATAATCCCCACGACATGACTGCCATAGCCTGGGACTGTGTTGCTGAGGTGATTTCAAGTCAAAAATGTCTAATGAACATATACCCGGAATAGTACAGTCAATCTGGCAAAAACCTCAACAAAACCACCCAAAAAGGTGAAACTTGGTGAGTCGTTAGAGAATGATGAAAAAAAGGTTACCTGGCAATGGCCACCTGGTACCTGTTCAAATACCTGTTTAAATAGTCAAAAAAAACTAAAAAATATTTTGAAATGCATTTTTCTCGAAAACTATCCATTTTACAGAAAAATTTATTGAACAAAAAATGTAGAGGGCATCGTTATCTACAATTAATGTCATTGGTGCTATGTTGTACAACAAAAAATGTGCGCAGTAGGTGGCGCTTAAGTGCCAAAAAAAGTGTTTTTCCACTTTTTTGCCCTGAAATTTTCATTTTTCAGTTACGATTCAAACGGAAAAATTGTTCCATTTTGTTTTAAAAACAACTTTTATTTCAACATTTTTTTCATACAACTTACCGTTTCAGAGCTGCAGCTTGTTGAAGTGAAAATAAGTTGTATGAAAAGTAAGTTGTATGAAAAAAATGTTGAAATAAAAGTTGTTTATAAAATAAAAAGGAACAATTTTTCCATTTGAATCGTAACTGAAAAATGAAAATTTCAGGGCAAAAAAGTGGAAAAACACTTTTTTTGGCACTTTAGCGCCACCTACTGCGCACATTTTTTGTTGTACAACATAGCACCAATGACATTAATTGTAGATAACGATGCCCTCTACATTTTTTGTTCAATAAATTTTTCTGTAAAATGCATAGTTTTTGAGAAAAATGCATTTCAAAATATTTTTGAGTATTTTTTGACTATTTGAACAGGTACCAGGTGGCCATTGCCAGGTAACCTTTTTTTCATCATTCTCTAACGACTCACCAAGTTTCACCTTTTTGGGTGGTTTTGATACGAAATGATTGTTTTTTCGCCAGATTGATTGTACTAGAACGCTATCCTAACTGAGCTATAGAAGCATTTGAAATTTTAAATAAGTAAGCCCACTAATGTAGGTATTAGGTTCGGCTGTTGGTTTTGTTATTATTAAAAAGACCAGGTGGCTCTGGATCACCATTAGTATTTATTCGAGCTGATCCTGAGACTCTTCGCAGAGCTACCACTTCAATTCTAAGAAGAGCTAGACAATGTCTACAGCAACTGGGTGAACATTTTGAGTAACTAATTCAATAAAGCGATTTATTTTTAAATGGTTTTTAAATTATTAGGGAATTCCTACTGGCTACTACTACTTATCTAAAATTACAAATGCTTCTAGCTCAGTTAGGATAGCGTTCCGGGTAATATGTTCATTAGACATTTTTGACTTGAAATCACCCCAGAAACACAGTCCCAGGCTATGGCAGTCATGTCGTGGCGATTATTATTTTATGATTTTTAGTTACTTTTTATTGAAAGGAGATTACATTTTTTTGAAGTTTGATTTAATTTATACTTTTTAGTGACTGTATATCGTATACCTACCTAGGTATATATGTATTAATCTCGAAAAATTTGTCCGTCCGACAAGAACTTTTGAAGTTCGATCATCATAGAATTTGGAAACAACCACAGAACAGTTTACTGTTCTGTGGACACAACATTAATCTCGGTAAACTAATATGAACGTGCGTACTCATTCCTCCCCCCCCCCATTCGTTCTTTTGCATCCGAGTGAAATCGGGACGAACGTCTAGTTTAATATAAATAGTACACATAGACACATAAAAAGTTATAGTAATTAAATCGGTGCCGAGTGCTGACCTCAAAACTTCATTATTTTTTTATAATTTTTAGCTACTCTTTTTGAAGGAGGTTAATTTTTTTTTCAAATTTTTTCTATTCGACTCAACAATCGAGCACTTTTACTACTCGATTTTAGATTACTCGCATACCTCGGACAACTTTAGAGCTTCGACGGCGCCTATTTTTATCGCGCTTACACGTTTCGTGTGTTAACGTCGAGTGTTTTTACAGTTCAGTGGCGAGTTAACGCAGACAAAGAAATTGCCTGCCATGGGCTATCACATTTAATGAATGTTATTGATTCCCGCTCTCTCTTAATGGCCCCGAATGCAATACGTGCACCACTTACCTATTATACTGTATTGTCATTAATGTACAAAACCTACAAGTTTAACTTGAAAGCCGTATTCCGGGTTAGTGCCGCCATTTCGCTATAATGACTTTTATCCAAGAAAAACGACCATCACCCCTGTTATTCAATTCTCAAATCATGATTGATTTTTGAAGTAAAACTTCTTTAACGATGTATCAGTTTGACATTTTCTTGTGAGTTTATGTGGGTGACGCTCACAAGTTTTTTTTTTTCATATAATTACGGTTAAACCTGGATAAGCAAGAGTTGAAGGAACCGCGAGGAGGTTTTTCCCTAACGCGAGTTTCAAGCTTAGATACAGGAGGTCTTTCTCACTTATACAGAGTGAGTTTTAAGTTGATGCTTTTTTTTACAGCGTGTAAAAATCAAATAGACGAGCAAATATTTCAAATAGTTTTTTTATCAAAACTTAAAAATAAGAGAGAAACAGCCTTTCGAAGTTTAAATAAATTTTATTAAATTTTCTTTAATTTTGAGGTCGGTCCTGGGGTTATATTATGTCATTATGGAAATATGTTATTATCAAAAATCATTGAGGCACACACAATTCTCTCAAAAACAGAACAATACACACTTGATAATAACAACTTATTTCTATAGTGACATAACACCAGGCCTGACCTCAAAATTAAAGAAAATTTAACAAAATTTATTTAAACTTCGAAAGGCTGTTTCTCTCTTATTTTTGAGTTTTGATAAAAAAACTATTTAAAATATTTGCTCGTCTATTTGATTTTTACACGCTGTAAAAAAAAAGCATCAACTTAAAACTCACCTGTAGAGGTCTACAAAAATACAGCAAATATGTAGTGATAAACATGTATATTATATCTCAAAAAAAAAACTTCGGAGAAGTAAAAACTTCGTTCTGTGCTAAATTCAAAAACTTGAGGCGACTGGATCTCAAGATTATAACTTAAAATAAAAGAATTTCGAGGCAGACAAGAAATTGAAATCAAGCTCGAAATTCTGTGCCTAAGACGTCGAAAAAAAATGAATTTTGAGGCAGACAAGGAATTGAAATCTAACCTCGAAATTCTGTGCTTATAAAAGCTACAAGAGCAACAGCAAAAAAAATGCAAAGACGGCGTTCGCATAACTCCTTTAGTTACCACTAAAAAAACGCCGTCTGTGCACTTTTTTTTTGCTGTTGCTCTTGTAGCTTTTATAAGCACAGGTCTTCGAGGTTAGATTTCAATTCCTTGTCTGCTTCAAAATTTATTTTTTCATATAGAGCACTACACAGGTGATACGAAAATTTGGTGAGACGAAAGTCACGTGGTCACAGAACTATAAAACTTGGAAACTGGCCTCATATACACGGCGTTATATGGGAAACAGGCAAAATCAATGTATAAGAATACGTTAGAGATTCGTCGGCATTTAGCACAGAAAAGAATCTCTAACGAGATTCTTCGATACGTTAGAGATTCGTCGGCATTTAGCACAGAAAAGAATCTCTAACGAGATTCTTCGATTATTATTCGGCATAAATGCTAAAAAAAGAAAACAAAAAATCTTACACTAATATTTACTTGAAGAAATCCGTTAATTTCTTCTGCGTTTCTGTTTTTACATTTTGTATATATTTCTCTATAGTTCATAAACTTTATCAAATATTGTTTATTTATTTATTTTTCGTTTCGTGTACCTACTAATGCGTTCGATTATAATTGCTTATAGAAGTACAGGCAAGTAGTAGTCTCAGTTATAGAGGTCCATGAGTGAAAAACGTCTTTCTCTTATAGAGGTTTCTGTGTCTCACTTATAGAGGTTTTAGAGGGTTACAAAGACGGTACCTGGCAATTACTCTCACTTAGGGAGTTTTCTCGCTTATACCCAGTTCTCGTTCACTTACGTTTGATTGTAAAACCAATTTTTTTTGCAAACATCTTTACTGTTTCCCTTCCTGTTTACAACTTAGATAATTAATATCTTAATCAATGATTTTAGATTATACAGGATGACCGGTAATTGCTCGTATTCCTCTCGGGAGAAGAAATTTTGACTAATTTGGAATGATTTAACCTCTATCACTTGGGGGTCGGAAATGCGTCATTTTTGAGAAAATCTACTTCGGTTTTATTTTTACAAAAATCCGAATTTTGGGAGTAAAAAAAAATATATATACCTATTCTCACTTTTTGACCTGTATTTTTCCATGATCTGATAGCTTACTAATTGGCCAACCTTCCGAAAGTTAAAAACTATGAAATTTACTGTTAGATTTTATGTTGTGTGTTAAAACTTACAATAAATTAAAAAAAAAAAATAAAATAAGAATTCACAGAAGTGTCATTATCATAAAAAATGACGTATTTTCGACCCGCAAGTGATCAGGTTAAATCATTCCAAATTAGGCATAGAGGAATACGAGCAATTACCGGTCACCCTATATACCTGTGTAAGTAATACCTAAACCGAATTGTTTCAATATTTTGATAATTGAGAATAGCGGTCGTCCAGATAACACGTAACGTTTTTCTTACATTTTTAACCCCTTCTCCTCCAAGTAACACCATATAGTTCAAATCTTTTGTAATTACTTTGGCAATGCCACTAGCTTAGATATATAATATACCTACACACACAATCCTGTCAATTTAAAACTCTTATTATGCAGCCCCAGATCTAGGGGGGGGCAAACCGGGGCACCTGCCCCGGGCGCCAGTTTCAGAGGGCGCCAAAATCATAATAGAATATGATTGAAAACCACACCCGATCTGTCCTTTTTCCGATTTACTCAATCTGCTTGTTTTCTGACGGTTTCCCGTTCACGAAAAAAGCCAACAATTATATATTTGTGGGTTTTTTTTAAGTAATTTATCTCAAACACTGGAGAGAGGGGGCGCCATTATCAAGTTTCTGCCCCGGTTCGAAAAAATCCTAGTTCCGGGGCTGTTATTATGATCTGAGTCCACTAATAAATTCAAAATTAAGTCAAATTAATTGTTCTGTACAGCCTCAAAATAAACCGAGTTTCGCTGCCGTTATACCAACTCGATGATTGCCAATATCCACAAACCACCTCAGTTATCCCGGTTTCCCCTGCCAAAAGACAAACAGAATGTTTTGTATATGAGTCTAATACTCTAGCCATCACTCGTTCGATGCGAATAATAATGAAAACATAATTAATTCTTATCATTATAAAACATAAAGTATATAACCAACAAAATAATAAGCCTACAGTTAAATTCAAAACCATGTTCTAATTTATGTACAACGGAAAATCGTGTTGACGCATTCATACGATGAGAGGTTGTTGTCACTTAATTTAGAATAATATTTTACATCTATATAGCTTATAATTATTTGTTTACTATAAATATTTGAGCTCTTTAACGAACGTTCCACAACGAGATTACTGTCAATGCGTCCTACATGAATCTTTTCATCGACGTTCATTAGAAGTATAATATGTAAAACAACAGCAGGTGCAAATTAAAATAGTAATTTCCATAAACAGACTAGCAGAAGTGAAGTTTGCTTCACAGTCAAACTGCCAAAATGTTACAAATATTCTGGATATGAAGTTAACATATACTTTTTATAGACATACGTGCAAAAAAACACATAGTAAACTCCATTTAACGTCACTCTGTATAACGACAAACTCCTTAAAACGTCGAAATTATTTAACTCTAGTTGGTTTACCTTGCTGCTCATACAATGATACAATCTAAATAACGACACAACCACTCCAAATAACAACAACAATACGTCATCATTAAGCAATAAACAGTACTTGTTAAAAATGTATATCCGCGGATACGGATTGAATACGAATTTTTGGTTTCAAGATCCGCGGATACGGATACGGATCTTAACGTTCTTAGAGTACGCGGCGGTAAATATTGCACATCGACCTTTGGAAAGAGACTATCTGTTATGGGAAAAAGTTATTGACCTCTTTAAGAGTTAACTCTCATAACAGATTGTCTCTTTCCAAAGATCGATGTGCAATATCTCATTATTATAAATATAATTATAAATATAGTTGACTTAGTACCTTTGAGTTATGTACTATTAGTATGGTACTCACTACGATACATATTTGCAATATAAAGGTGCTAAATACGATTTAAAAAAAAATAATCTGAATGGAATTTAACAGGTTGTCATTATTACCTAATCTTATATATAAAAATGAATCGCAAAATGTGTTGGTAAGCGCATAACTCAACAACGCCTGGACCAATTTGGCCAAATCTTTTTTTAAAATGTTCGTTGAAGTTCAAGGATGGTTTTTACGGCGAGAAAAATTAGAATTATTGCTGGAAAAACCCTAAAAATAGCCCTTTTCTTTTTCCCATACAAATGATTTCTAACTAAAACGTAGTCAATTTGAGCTTTATTGCTATGGTATAAAGTATTATTAAAGACACGATTTTTTTTTTAAATTCGTATCCATGGTTTTAAAATATAAACAGCCTTATGTATGATTTGAAAAAATTCTGTCAAAAATTAAAAAAACATTTATATATACTTTTAACATTTTTCATCATTAAATAATTTTCAAGTGATTTTATAACCTCAAAAGTACTCAACACGTGACACGAGCTTCCAATAACAACGGATTTTGTGTTGTAAGTATACTTTTTTTTATTCATATCGAAAATGTTGTTGATCTTATAAAAATTGGTCGATAATTTATTTATTGAAGAGTACTAATCAGACGTTAATCAAAGATTCAAATATCCCCATTCGTTCTTTTGCACCGGGCACGACGGCGCAGCCGGAGTGTTCGACATACACACATATACGTCCATGTATATTTTAAAATAAATAAAATAGATAGATAGATGTTCCAATTATATAGATATATATATATATATAATACTGTTAGGCGGTACGAAGTTCGCCGGGTCCGCTATTTATTATATTAAAGGAAATTTATTACTTAAAAAAAGTATAAATACTGCTTTTGAACGACAAAAACTTTTGAACGGTAACTCCGATCATTATGAAGTTTGGACACAACATTCATCTCGGTAAACTAAGATGAATGTGCGTACTCATATCCCTTCCTTCCCCATTCGTTCTTTTGCACCCGGGTGAAACCGGGCGGGACCGCTAGTCACTTATATATATAAAATTTCATTTATGAATTGAAAATGAATAAGGTAAAAGATCCGCCAAACACTAACGGATACGGATACAAATCTTTCTTCTCCCTCGGATATCCGCGGATACGGATACGGATACAGATATCCGGCACATCACTAATCATGACTCGTGTAACAGTTGAAAGTCACTCGTTTTCGTTTTTAACATACTGTCACATCTCGTCCTAATGTATATACACCGGTGGCGGCGTGTGAAAAATTTAAATGGTGATCCGCAAGGGAAACCGGTGGTACACGCGCTAGAAATGAGTGGGAGGGGCTAATTAAATTATGAATCACATTCATGTTCATGATAGTTTAATTATCAAACACTGTTGACAACAAACTACAACTGTAACACTAGTCACTACTGTGCGACATACGTTACGCCGAGTCAAAACCATAAAAGCTGTTGACTGAATGAGATAGATTCAGTAAATACTTCATGCATAGTGATTCTTATTTTTACTAATGTGCTGACGGTAAATGCAGCTCAAAGCCGATCTAAAGAACACGCTATAATTTGTGGATCATGAGTTGCACGGTGTACACAGGGAGTATCTGATGATATGTGCAGCTTCGGAGCGCAGAACAGCGCTTGAACGCAAGAAAGTCTGCCACACAGAACACACACGGGATTTTTTAGTTCGCGAGTGGCTGATGATTGTGTAAGTTATTCACTATTTCCTAACTTTAATTATTAATTAAATAAAATTCATTGAAAAATTATGAAGTAGCCAAGATTTTGGTTGTTCCACAGTTCTGCAATACGCAACCGGATAAATAGATAGATATAGATATACATTTATTTGTAGAGCTATTATAAAATAGATACAAAACGTCATATATATACAAAAAACAGTTGTGTGGTTTTAAGAAACCACGACGCAAGTGAAACTTTTGTTGGATTGTAGGCGTTGGATTGTAGACACTTATCCATCACGATTAATTATAAACAACAATATTCACATGAATACACGAATAAAAACATGTAAACACTGTACAGCACTTGCCCGCATGACAGACTGACTATGTGTTATACATACTACACGGTCAGCTGATGCTAACCATGGGCGCCGCCATATTGGCCTTGGCTGCTCTACCGAGCGCCTACTCCGAACGCCTTTCACTTTACCCCTACTCCGCGGCCGTCTGTAATGCGACATGCAACAGACGGCCAGAAAAATTCGGGGCGATAGAATAAAAGTTTCACTTTAAAAACAATTATGGTGACATCAAATCATTTACAATTTCGTATACCATTTTTTTTACACCAAGTGCTGTTTGCTACGCTTGATATTATCACGATCGTGGTTTGCCAGTAGAGAGCTACGTTACCGACTTGGTAAAACGGGGAACTACCAGTTCACTTAGCTTGCACACACAATAGGAACAGGGTGCACTCTGCAGGTATAAATACCGAGTCGGATGGTATGATAGTGTAGGTCTGGACCGTATCAGTCACACGCAGAGAGCGATGTTATCGACATGATAAGTGTGGCGGGGTGACGCTAGTTGCCACAAATTCTGTCGGCGAGCTGGCTCTATCAGCGCACATTAGTTATACATGTATATTTATGTCTGGCGCATGACGTTGAATACAAATCGATGCCTTTACACCCCCACACCCACGCATCCATACATACATACACACGTACGCACATACTTAAACGCGCGGGCCAGCTGCTATGGTGTTAAGCTAAATTCAGGGTGTATTAGGGCGACAGATAGATGCAGAGAGCAAGCAGTACACTGGATATATTATAAGGTTTATAAGCGAACGGGTTGGCGTAATGGTGAGAGCAATAGACTCGCATTCGGGAGGTGCTGGGTTTGAATTCCGGTGGAGGCAGATGTGGCTTGGACTTTTTCCTGCTGCCTCTCGCCGAGAAACGGTAATTCCTGTACCGGTCGTTGATTGTTGAGGTTTTCCGTGGTTTCCAATAATTCTTATCCATGGCCGATTAAGTGTCAAAATTCTATGCTCAAATTTGCCTACCTTATTTGCCTATCTCTTAAAATTCCTTCATTTGCCCATTGCTATATAGTTTGGGAGCTGACGCGCAAAAAAAAATGTCACTCCAGTCTTCTACCGTTTGATACCTACATAATATTATATTTAAGTAATTTGAAGCATTTTTTCTTATATGGTATATACGCGGAATCTGGACCCATTTTAAAATATGGGGGAGAATACAAAATTTCAAAGATGGAAAAAAAGCCTAAAAATTAAAAAAAAATCTGCTGCTTCGTTTTTAGATTCTTTTAGAGCCAAATGACCGGAAAATACCAGCGGCAGAAATGTTTGTCCATTTGCAAAAAGTCACTTCTAAGACAGTGAATTTATGATCATAAATACAGGTCGGGACGACATGGTCAGCTACCTAACTAATATTAATTAAGTGGAAGTTTAAAATATAGAAAATAACGGAAAGTGTGATAGATGGAAAATAGTAATGCGAATGGTGTCTGTATTATGACAAAGTCGAGAAACGAACGTTAAACGCATTATTATTATTATTATAAGGTTAGTTCCAAGCAGTCAGAGAACGGTAGCAGAACCGTCACCGTCATGCTCAGGTAGCTAAAACGTGTTCCAAAACCAATACAAACAGTTTTGTTTTAGCTGCTGCGCAGGACGGTGGCGGTTACCGTTCTCTGGCTGCTGGGAACAAAGCAATGAGCTTGTTATACGTTATTTTTTCCCTTTTAATTGGCAGTTTGAATCTATATATTTTTCGCACGATCCTCTATAAAATGCGGCTGATTTTCATGTCTATATAGCGGTTGTAAAATGACCCTTTTTGGCACAAGTGCGTAAAGTAAAACTATATAAATGCGATTTTGCCAATTCATTAGTAATATCTCTGTCGATTGCTATTTAAATCAATATGAGCAAAAGAGACAAAAAGAGTCAAAAATATTACAAATATAATTATTATTATATGAAAATCAGCTATTTTATAGGAGGTACGTGCAAAAAAGTTGTATTTCGATTATAATGCTTTTATAACAGTTAAAACTCGCTAATCTCTCGTTTTAACAATCTCACCTCTCGTACATAAAATAATGCATTATACAATCTATATTACCCACTATAAAATAGCGGTCGTAAAATAACCCATTTATCGCTAGTGCACAAAGCAAAAATTAATGGTAATTTACTATTAGTAACTATAGTAACCTATTGTGTTAGAAATGTACTATAAAAATTAAATGTCAAACGTTTTTAAAATATACTGAAAACGAAGTGAAAGATAAGGGGTGGTGCAAAAATATAGCACTATATATCTCGGGCGTAATGATTGTGGACCAATTTTATAAGAAATAAATTTTATCATGTCTTATCTCATCTAAAAGGATAGGTCCAACAAAGTTGTTATTTTAAGCCTAAGGTATTTTAGTCGATGCGTCAGTTAAGACTTTCCCAGTGGACTATCAGCTTAAAAGGAAAGATATAGAGCAGCGTTTCCTAAACTATGGTCCCTATCCGAGGGGGTCCGCGGGCTCGTCTTTGGCGAAAGTGGGTAAAACTACACAATTTTGCTAACGACTGCCAAACTGTACAAATGTCGTCTGATTCTATAGTTAGCGATCTGAAACGCAAGTTTGTAAGTCTACAGTTTGGTCAGCAACGGTCGAACTTTGCGAAACATTGTTCGCCAAACAGTGATACGTTGCTGTCGTTTACACTACACACCGGTTGGTCACAGAAATAACGCTGTAATGGATGCCGATGACCTCAGCTGTTTAGCGTCTATAATATACAATGGGGACCGTGCGTGAAACATTTAGAGGCAGCACTACTGCCGCAGTTGGCGCTCTCTAGTATCTAATTAATGAAGTAAATGGGATCATTTTTATAATAGTAAACAATGAAATTTATTTGAAAAAATGCAAAAAATAAGAAGTACGTATCTCGTGTACATGGACAGAATAGCGATAAATTATATAATTCTGCTCATATATTATATGATGTTGTATAACGTAATTTAAATGGGCAAGTTGTCATAACCGCAAAGTTGTACCACAAGCAACCGTTTCTAAAGTTTATAATGTAAAAATTACGCTATCTATTAAATAATTTCTTCTTTATAATATAATATTTTGTACAGTAATATTAGTGTTTTACTTTGTAATTTACTTACATTTTCGATAACTGAAAAGCAAACTGTCACTAATTGACATATAAATGCAATTTTTTTATCCAAAGCCTGCTCCATAATATGTCATTATATTTTGAATAAATGCTCCCATAAAATTAACATTTTTACCATTAGATGGCGTGAAAGTCACGAAGCTTGGTCCCCATAATCTACAGTGATTCTTCGTCGGGTGAATCTAATTCATTTTACCGTGCGGTAAGAAGTTTCACTTTAAGAAAATTAAATAAATAAATATGTTGTTTTATATTTATTGGGGTTGAATTTTACTAATCTCTAAGGGATCCGTAAGTAAAAAAAAAGTTTGAGGACTTAAAATGCAGACAATGCAATAAGAAGATGGAAAAAGCGTATCATATTCTGTGCAAATGCGAGACTTTGGATCGTAGAAGAGAGTAGATGGACAATCAAGAATGAATCTAGAAGACTGTATCAACCACCCAATCCACGGACTGAGCAAGCTAGTACAAGGAACGATGATAACTGAATCGGGTGATATAAGAGATTGGGAGATATCACAATAAGCCCCTGCAGTGTTCCCGGTGACAAGTGGCTCCCATTAATTAATAAAAGAGGAAGAAAGTTTCAGAGACGCTGATCCAGATTCTAGAGTATAGAAAACGAAACAAAGTTAAATATAGTACAGGTCAAATTTATCACACTGCGTAGGTATATGAAACTCCAATAAACCCTAATTGATGTTCCCCGTAAATCGATTTAGCCGTTTCGCAAATCTTTTTTACTATTTGATCGTGTGTACCAAAAATTGCTTTCTGAAATACTGCGCGCTACTAGCATTTCAGTACATTATAAATCTTTCTAACAGGTTTTTGTAACATATACAGTGAAACTTCCTATATTGAGAACTGTAACAAACTATTATAATTTGTAACAATTATTATCATTTAATTTAATATATTTATTAAACGTAAGTTTGTACATGAATATTATCTAATTTATTATACTTATTAACGTAAGTTTATGACATGAATATTAATTATTTCAATATATTTATTAATTTTAAGTTTTATCACAAGAACACTACTTTCGAGTATACATGGTCCGCTGCCATCTTGCTTCTGACTCTGTACATGACCACCAGGGTACACCAGTGGCGGCGTGGCTTTTTAAGACGTGGTGTTACAGAACAACAAAACTTTTTAACACTGTCGGGTTTGGAGTCGGTCGAGTTTGCATGGACGCCGTTGTTTATACCGTGTTTCACACCTCGCGTTTTTTTGATTATATACATTTTAAATTAATTGTTCTGCATGTTCAACTAAAGGTATCTCCTAACACGGGCTAGGAATCAGAGGAGGGGGTAATTAAATGATGAATTACATCCATGTTTATGGTGTTTCAATTATTAACTTTTTTCAAATACTGCTGATGATAAACTACAATATACACTGTAACACTAGTCACTACTGCCATAATCCGTGTCGTATGACGACTTACGTACCGCCGAGTCAAATCCGTCAAAGGTGTTGACTGAATGAGATAGATTCAGTGAACACTTCTAGCATATGACGGGGCTTATTTGTACTAATGCGCTGACGGTAAATGCAGTTCAAAGCCAATAGCTTGTGGGTTTCAGCTCAAAAACTTCGCAGAGGCTCCTTGTCAAGCAAGGCTATAGGCCATCTCATTGCCCCAGATTGCTTTATAACCTGGTACCCACATTAAACATATTAGTTTTCCTTAGCTACGCTGGAAAACTAATTTCGACAATATTACAAAAAAGAGAGAGAGTTAATGTAGCAAAGCTTGCTGGTATGGTATTGCCATCATCGTTCATTGAATGACCTGGGAACTAAGAACGAAGTATGTTTAATGTGGGTACCAGGTTATGAAGCAATCTGGGGCAATGAGATGGCCTATAGCCTTGCTTGACAAGGAGCCTCTGCGAAGTTCATTGGACCAGAACCGGTTTGTGGAATTATTTACGCAAATTTTCAACAAACTGTCCAAAGCTGGACCCGCAATCAGCAAACCACTGACTGGAGCTTGAATCCAGGAAATTTACATGGGAATAGAACAGGCTTACAGAGGACTTGATCAAACTCAGTAGACCTAAACTCAGGAAAGTGGTTGGGCTCTTAACCAGTCATGCACTCTTACGTCAGGAATCGACAGTGTAGATATTGCGAAATGGAGGACAGCCAACCATTTACTGTTCGAATGCGAGGCCCTAACCTACAGGAGAACAGCCGTCTTTGGACACATTGATGAGAGCGGAGTAATTCCTCAGGACAATCTAGTCACCATTCTTCTGGAATTCATGAAGAGAACCAAACTATTGGAGGACTAGATCCAAGACAAGGGGGAGAACAAAAATTCTTCTAGGATGACGTGCATAACGGACTATTAAGCCATCACCCCTAATTTATTCATTCGTTGTGGGTAAGGAGTTGCACAGTGTACACAGGGAGTATTTGATGATGGTGTTTCGTGTGCTGCTTCAAAGCACGCATGAACAGGTATTTTATATTTGAATACAACGAAGATACTTCACTACAAAGCGGGTGAATTTTACAATTTACGACAAAATTTTAGTTAAGACAAAAACTATAATAAACCACAAAGAATAAGTAGGTACACACAAAACCTATTTGTGCCCTGAAAAAAAGGAAACATAAAATTTCATATGCTCATAAAAGATTTTACGCGCTACCTTTGCTTGATGATACACAGAAAAAAAATTAAAAGCTGCGTTTTTACGTAAAAAGGAAAGTTCATCTTTATAACTCAATTTAACCTAAAGCTCCTGCGATCTTATACAAAAGACTAGCTGTTAATCCAGGCGTTGCTAGTGATTTAGCGTCGTTCCCATTTTAAAATGACCAGTATCAAAAGCGGTGGAATGCTAAGTTTGGAGCTTATAATAAATTCCGGTCGATGTCGCTAGTATACAACTTGTAGCTAAAGGCCGCTGCACACGAGGCTGGTTTTGCCGCTAGATTCCTTGCTAGATTTGACTGCAAGTTTTGTAACGCTGCGTTTTCTTGATGGCTTTTATGTGTTCGCTTCACACGATGCATGTATTGAAGCTTGCTTTGTAGATGGGTTTGATGCGCGCGCAGTGATAGTTTTAATGTTGCAAAGGTGGGCGTTTATTGTCTCTGAACAGAACACACGCTATATGGCGCAGTGTTGGATTGTGAGCGTTTCTTCGTGTCGCCCACAAACTGTTTCCTGATTGGTTTTTGCTCAAAACAAGCAGACAACTAAGCAAGAAAAATAGCCCCGGTTCTAATTTTGAAACTCGCAGGCAAATCCGCAGTGACGTCATTTCCATCTTCGTAAACAATATGGCGTCGATTCATGACGTCATTTGTGTACTGGCCAGTACCTATATTGGGTTATATTATAGATTTATTTATATAATCTCAATTCTCAGTGATCTCAGTGATAAAAAAATTTAACAAACTTTTTATTTGACTTTGCACCGAAAAATAAGTTTTACGTTTTATTTTTTGATCTGAAATCCGACATAACCGGTCTTGACTTGTGAGCTCAGATATTTACCCTAACCATTTTATCAATGAGATAACGCAATGCTTTTACTAAAGCGATATTGATTTTTATCGTTTGTTATATACTTTAAACACCATCCGGCCAGCTTCTATTCCGTTAAAAGCACTTTCATATATGTATAAAAGTTGTTTTTTCTTATAAAGAAATGAGACGACGAGACATCAATCGGTCAGTCATGCATTTAAACGGATGTGCTACAGGACTGAAGCGTATATTATTGTCTATTTCTGCAACAGGGCCGAAAAAATCACTCAAAAATATAATTATGTGTTATTAAAAAATAAGTAAAAAATCAAAAAAGAGCTTCTATCTGCCAGTAGAAACGATACTTATTAAAATAAACAGTCCGACTAAACAACTGGAACTCTCTGGAACTTTCTCTACAGATCCAACCAATTTGTAACAATGTAAAATTGTACGAAATTAAAATCAATATAATCTTTTATAATTTAGCTTGTGAATCGATTTAAAAAAAATTCAGAGCTTCAGAATTTATAGACAGAAAGTGAAATTTTTCGATTTAAATCATTTCCGAAATTTCTCCATATTCATCTTAAATTCAACAAAAACTCAAATTTGAAATTCCGCACAAGACGTCTATTTAGAGCAGCGCTGGGCAACCTGTGACTTCTGAAAAACGACTAGCACTAATATCTATTGTTCCAAGAGTCTCTATTATTCGTTACGACCCCAAGTAAGACAAGTATAATATTGTGTTATGTATGTTCCTAGGACCTCAAAGAGACGAGGTTTCCCAGCGCTGATTTAGACCGAAGACATAAATGAACCTATCATTCTTATTACAACGCAGTGATGACAACAAGTTTGTTCCAAGCAACCAGTAAACGGTAACGAAACCGTCACCCGCATGCGAAGTAGCTAAAGCGTGTTCCAAAATCGCCACAAACCGTTCGTTTTAGCTACTGCGCATGTGGGTGACGGTTTCGTTACTGTTTACTGGCTTAACTTAACATCTAATACGAGAGAGAAGCATTTGTCTTTTCCTAAATATCGATAGCATATGGGTCCACTTTTGTTACCGTTCTATCACTGCGCGTGCATCTAACCTACCTACAAAGCAAGCCTGTAAAGACGTCTCGTGTGAAGCGAGCACATAAAAGCAATCAAGAAAATCAGCGCTAGAAAACTAGTAGTCAAATCTAGCGGCAAATCCAACCTCGTGTGCAACGGTCTCAAGATTTAAACACGGCGGTTATAAAATTCTGATAAAATGTCAAACAAGCCTAGCGAGACGATAATCCGTATTTATTTTTAACGCTAATAGGTAAACAGAACATAAATTCTGAATCGCATATATCGTTGAGATAGGATCTTATATACTTACTAAATAAATCACATCGACGAGAAATGTAATCTCATATTGCCGCTCTTACATCCGTCAGAGTGGTCACGTACAAAAATATAATGGCATTCGTCTCGCGCGGGAACCTTGCCATTCTTAACATCCCCCACGTTTGACGTTAGGGATGTCCACACACCGGACATATCACATATTGGATAATAGAACCCCGTCGCCGATATAATCCAACTATATTCCTTAGTGATGAGATATATGTGATTGCTACTTTTAAATATCAGTGATTAGAAACTGTGACTGTGATCATGCTAATCACGTCATTCATATATGATATCGAGTAGTGATGTAACGAATATTTGCTTCGTAAAATTCATGCGAATATTAATATTAGTAAATAATCATGTTAAAAAAAAAATGTGAAAATAATATTAATGACCATATTCACCAAACGTAAGTAGATAGTTATTTATTCGGTTCATTTGTACGAATAAATATAGCAATAATTCAACTCACCAGCCACAATTATGTTTACTACAGATATAAATCTATTCTGTCTTACTTCCAGGGCATAAATATTTATTCGCCTGATAAAGTAATAATGGCCGCCACAGATCATAATACCTAACTTATAAACGTGTATATCTACAGTTGCTGTTGTGAATTTATATATTGTTTATTAACCTTTGGGAAGTGTATAGTTGTAACTAATTTAAGTTAGTGGAAGTTTTGTGTGCAATTGGGTTAGGATAAAAGATTATTATTTTGTGAAACATTGTTTTTTGACGTTTACACTAACGCCATCGATAGTATTTTTGGGTGAACGTCAAGATATTTAACAAAAAGAGCAAGGATTATAATGCAGTGTACATTTATTCTTTAGCTAATTTTTCTACCTGATAATTTGCATTCGCGAATACCGGCGTCGTTTCATCACTAATGTCGAGTCGTATGCTTTTGTCTTAATTATACGAAGCGAATATTTAATGAAAGTTTAAAATGTTTAAATACAAAACTGCAAAAATAACATTACACATCATTTGCGACTACTGTAAGACTCACTCATATTTTTATCGTCGTAAGTCCATTGAGATAACGATGTCTGAATCAAATTTCGTACGGCGTCGCTCGTATGTAGCGAGACACTGTACTGTTAACACAGGTCAACCCTGATTGTTTTCAAGATGAAAACATGAAGTTCTGCAGACTTCATCAAATCATCACTGATTAGAAATATACTTGAAAGGTTTTCAGATTAAACGCATGTGGTATCAACATCGAATCGCATCCCTTGCGGTGAGAAAAAATAAAAAAAATCTGTAAATGATTGACACATAATTCCAATTGGAACTATTTTTGTTGGGTAATGCTGTCACATTTTGAACTAAATCAAACAAGCCGATAACACAGTGCATTTTAATTAGGATTTCCAATTTAAGTCTTCGTTAGATCACGGCATCTGTTGAACGTTAAAGCAACACACGCCATACTAACTATTTTACGACAATGGAAGCACCACATGTTGAATACAGCCCCATCTGTTTAACGTTTAACACGCACTATACTAAATTTTTTACGGGAGCGCCATCTGTTGAATACAGAACCATAAGTTGGACGTTAAAGCAACACACGCTATACTGAATATTTTGTTGGCCTAAGCAATTTGGTCAGCGGCTTGTTCCAACAATATCCTTCTTGATTCTGAGATTAAATTTTTAATCGGGATTATTGCAAGTTGGTTCGAATAACCGATTTCCTTTTTTTTTTGAAGAACACTTTGTTTCTTTAAACGTTGTATAATTTAATCAGAGCTGATTATTTTTTTTATACCCTTGTTAAAATAGCATTTATATGAATATCACGAAGTTAGATATTATGTAATGTTTGTAACGAGATAAAGTCGTTGTCGAGGCCGTAATGTTTTTATTTGACTGCACATAAAGCTATGCCGTCGTATTAACAAATGACATTATCATACAAATCAACTGCGAATACCACCCTTGTCTTATTTGACAACATTCATATCACAGGACCGGAATCAGTTCCAATTTGGTTTAGTAAACTATCTAAATACAGAGTGTCTCAGACCACCCTCTGATATCTATGAAAAGTCATCGATAAAAGGGATAAGAAAAAATATGTGTCCAATAATTTTTTAAAAACTTTTGAACAGTACTCCCACCCGAACACCTGAAGGGTTACTTAAAAAGTTAAATAGGAACACATATTTTTTTGCAAATTCGGATTTTTTAATCAAAATATGTAAGTTTTTCAAATTTTGTCGATCAAAAATTTGCAAGTTTCCATTCAAAAATTTAAAATTGCCCCTCTCTCTTTGAGCTATAGCTTTTCCAGTAACAAAAGAAAACGTATTTTTTGTGATTTAATGCTAATTTATTTAGACTATGGGGTCGTAGCTACGATGAAGACATTATTTTTAAAATTTCAGCGTAAGAGATCAAAAATTTGAAAAACTGTTTGGAACAAAATAATAAAATAAAAAATAATAAAATACATCAAATATAAGGGTTCATATTTAACTTTTTTAAGTTAACACATCTGCCAAACGTCCCACGACGGAAAACATTTTTTTTTCTCTCATGAAGCTTTCACAAAAACAATGTTATGTCCCTCAATACACGTTCATAGGAAGAGAGCGGTTTGCCAATCCTGCAGTAGTACTCAGAACGAACGGTTAAGAACCACAAGTTAACGATTCCAGCCGAAGGCACTTGACTGCAGTCAACCTCTATAGTGTCTATGTTTCTATGAAGTCTTAGACCAAGAGCCCACCGTCGCATTTCCTATGCATCGAATACATGCTTAGGTCAAAATACACTTTTCAAAATTTTGCAATATTTTTTTCATTTTGAGGTCCGTTGAGCTCAAAAAAAAAATTTTTGGAAAAAGTCTGTGCGTCTGTTTGTCTCTGAACACGATACCAGTCGAACGGATGCAGAACGAATTGAATGAAAATTTTGGAAGAATGCTTGATATGCAAATATCAATAGCCTTATTTTTTAGAGAAAATCGGCTCATGCGCAGAAGAGATATATGCTATAACGTATTTTTTATATTATAATGGTATACTTTTCATAACTATTAGTTATTTTATTTATTTTTCACAGTAAAATTTGTAAGAACAATTATCTAAACACTACAGTTTCGAAAATATTTTGACAATAAAAAAAATAGTTGTTCTTTTGTTTATGAAGATCTGTCAAAAAGAATTTAGTTAGGTAATTGACAAGAGTGCTTTAGTTAATTTTTACATGACTTGGCATACTATGTAGGTAGTCATACAAACTAATATACTATTTAATACTAGCCGCTACCCGAGTCACAGCACGCGTTAACAGAAATTATATTTTCTTAATTATAATCTGTCAAACTGTCAATATTTTTTAATTGGAATAGCCCTGTCGCCCAATTTTTTAATCAATTTTTATTCTTAAAACGACGCGTATCACAAACGTCAAATATACAAATAATAACCGTCTGGCCGATTCGTAAAATCTCAACGCGTGTGAACACCCTTAACAAAGCGCTGTTAACATTGGCGTTAGCCTTTGTGTAAACAAAACATGTCGTATTGGATACATCATTAGAAATCCGACGGTTGACTCTGGGATTATTTCTATGAGCTCTGTCAGATGAACCGTCTTTTACGAGTTCTCCTCGTTTTAATGTCCCGCACAAGATTGCAAAGCGTAAGATAAATATCAAGTAAGCTAAGATTGACTAATTAAGTTGCTTATGTAAATCAAGCCCCAAAACTGTTCAAATAATGTCAGTTTGACCAAAAGCTTAACTTTCTTCAGAGCAACGCTCCAACTCTGATATGTATTATAAAGAAAAACAAGTCCTTGTTAAAACTTTTACATTAAGTATTTCTGATTTAATTTCCTGATAGTCCAAGCCTCGACCGTAAAAAAGTCTACCGAACAACACTCCTAAAGTGTTATTATTAAATATCGGTGGCAGACTAATTTAATTTTACCATTTTATCCCACAAGTGCGGAATGGTACTAGTTTAGGTTAAAATTCACTAATCAAAATTTTACAATATTTTTTTATTTGAGGTCCCCCGAATCCAAAAAACATATTTTTGAAAAAACTCGTGCGTCTGTTTGTCGATCAGTTAGTCTGTGAACACAATACAGGTCTAACGGATGAGCAGATTGAAACCAAATTTTGAGTATGCAAACATGAAGAGCCCTATTGTTTTGGGGGGAAATCGGCGCATGCGCAGAAGAAATATTTTTTTATATAATAATGTCGGTCGACATAAAAGGAAGCCGAACCGACTTGCCTAGTGAAGACGCTCAATCTCAGTCGGTATTTGGTGTCGAAACTAGAGTTGGGGAATAAATAAAATCACAATGAAAAAATCACTGTGACCAGCCGTCTGAAATGATCACTGTGATCTGACAAGAGGTAACTACGTCCCAAAGTAACGTATGTTGTTCTATGTCACCGCAATCACGACGGTCGCTCCAACCGAGTAGCCGACTAACGCCGATGTAACGTCCAACCGAGTGTTTGCTCGGTCGGGCGACATTCAGCGTGATCAGCAGTTTAAAATGATCACTGTGATTTGACAAGAGGTAAACTATACGTTCCAAAGTAACGTATGTTGTTCCATCACGACGGTCGCTACAACGGAGTAGCCGATGTCACGTCCGAGCGAGTGTTTGCTCGGCCGGGATCGACGACAAAGTCACGATTTTTCACTGTGATTTTTGAGTAACTGGAATAACAGTCACTGTGATCACATAGTAACGACTTTTCTTATGTCTAGTCGAAACCGAAAGACTTTTGTACGGTTAAGGCTTGAGCTATAAATCTCCGCTAAGCGGCTTTGACAAACCACAAATTTAATTATTATTAAAGAAAACCGATTATTGTACAAGGGTTGTTGCTTTTTGAAATCTGTTTAGTGATTGTTTGAATTTATACACAAGCAAAATAGGTTTTAATATAATTTAATTATGTAGAATATTAATTAATGCGTTTTATTTTCGTTCATTTCGTTTTAAAAGCTACATGTTAAACGACGTTAGCATGAAGAAAAAAATAATGATGGCTTATTTCGTTATACAAATTTTCATAAATACAGCGAGACAAATTCAACTGTCAATGTGAAACTATAATCAGCTTGCGTTAAGTATTTTAATTTAATTTGCAAATTTTGAATAATAATAAAATGATAAAATCTAATTAATATTATTTTTCTCGAACATCTTGTTAGAAGTTTAGGAAAACGGAATATAACAATGTTTGTTATTAATTAATAAAGATTGTTCTACTTTTTCCCAGTTCTTTTAAAGTAAATACAACCAGTGGCGGCCATTGATCAGAATGTGCGTTAGTTCACAAAATGCATATACTGAATATCAAAGTTGTAACCAGCTTAGTTCCATGTGCAAACTGACGCGCATCCATTCACGGACATGCGGATTAGACTCAGAGTATAAGTGAGACAGACGTATAAATATCTGCACCGTAGTATTTAAGTCTTTCTTCCGATCTTTGCTGATAGCTTAAGCAAAGAATAATTCTAGATGGAAAAGTCGAAAGCAGAACATTTGACTTAGGAACTTTGTTTGGACTAGTTAGGAGATAAACATACTAAAAGTCCTTACCCCTCCGAGGTACGCCCGAAGGGGGGGAGCACAAAGAAGGTCCCGTTTTTTGGTATTTTGCTTTCATCTCGAAAACGGTACGTAGTACGAAATTTTGTTGGAATACATAATGAAAGCTGATAAAATTCTCTACAACTTTAGTTTTCACACTTTTTATCTATCTCCAATCTTTGCCTAGCTATGAGCTCCGAAAAATGGTCGATTTTCAAAAATGTGTTAAATTCTCTGTAGCACATTGTAACAATACGAATTTGTCAAAATCATTTCGTATCGCTCATCCACAATATTAAAAACACCCACACACTATTAAAAAATAACATAAGCTGGGAGTACCTCCACACAGGGCCCTCTTTCCCACTGGGCACTCTGGCACGTGCCCAGGGCCCCGCGATCGATAGGGACCCCCTAGTTTAATGGTATACTAAGTACCTAAACTGTTTTAAACAAAAATCATCAGTGAACTATTTTTCATATACTTATTTTTTTTTGTGTCCTTCATGTTAAAATTGGGAACGTGATCCTTTTAAATATATGCATTTTATATCACATTCCTCGACTTAGAATCTAGAACCTTGTTTATCTATTTTCTTTGTCTATTTTAACAAAATAGTGCTCTGTTAAGGTCATAGGGGCCCCATAATCCTAATGTGCCCAGGGCCTTCAATAGGTTAAAGCTTATGTTATTTTTTAATAGTGTGTGGGTGTTTTTAATAGTTTGGATGAGCGATACGAAATGATTTTGACAAATTCGTATTGTTACAATGTGCTACAGAGAATTTAACACATTTTTGAAAATCGACCATTTTTCGGAGCTCATAGCTAGGCAAAGATTGGAGATAGATAAAAAGTGTGAAAACTAAAGTTGTAGAGAATTTTATCAGCTTTCATTATGTATTCCAACAAAATTTCGTACTACGTACCGTTTTCGAGATGAAAGCAAAATACCAAAAAACGGGACCTTCTTTGTGCTCCCCCCCTTCGGGCGTACCTCGGAGGGGTAAGGACTTTTAGTATGTTTATCTCCTAACTAGTCCAAACAAAGTTCCTAAGTCAAATGTTCTGCTTTCGACTTTTCCATCTAGATGCCCCTTATGAGCACTCATTGACTAAACTATGACTATTAGCAATATAGAGGGTATTAAATATATATATAATAAAGAGCAAAAAAAAACAAGCCCTAGTTATAAAGATCTATTCTATGTATTTCGGATTGTTTCAGGTATTTTCGGACGATGCACGAATGTCTGTGTTTAAAAAGCACGTAAATATGTATATCTGTTCGACGTTTTCACTGTTCTTATTCAATTTTACATTGAGCTAAATGCAAATTGCTCGTGCGCTCTCAAACGCGCACGTAACGTTCATAACACTATTAGTCCAGTCGGTGGAGACAATTTTAAACCAAAAGCTCCAGAAATTCGCAAACAGACTCAAATTTTTTTTATGAGTACTTTAAAGTGTACTGATTGAAATAGAAAAAAGTTCATTCGTCTATCGATTTCCCAAAGTCAAAAAAAATTTTGAAAAAAATTTTTATTTTCAAAATTCTTGAATATTTTAAGCTGGGATAAAGATAGAGATAAATAAAAAATACTGCCTTGTAGGGGACGTTTTTTTCTATAAAAAAGATATCTTGTACTTTTTTCGTCAGAGCTATAGTTTACCTGGAAAAAATTCGGAAAGTTAGTAAGTCATCTTACGTCGGCAAACAAGCAAATAAATCACTTTGCACAAGCAAGAATCATATAATTTCACTAAAATGTTTATAACACTATTTGTCTAGAAATGCATATTCTAAATATTCCAAATAAAAAATTAAAAAAAAAAACAAAATTTTCAAAAAAAAATTTCAAAATTTCAAAAAATTTTCGGAAAATAAAATTTTTTTGTTTTTGGCGTCGGAACCAATTTTTTTAGGTTTTTTGGACAATTCTAAAGAAAAAAGGTTTCTTATGATTTTCCTATAAAATGCACCATTTTTGAGATATTAATTCTAATTAGCTTTTTATAAAATCTTTCAAAATTATTAATGATTATCAAAATAATGAAAAAATAATAACAAACAATTTTTTATTAAGTAGTCATGGAAAAATTGGTCGATAATTTTATTTATTGAAGAGTTCTAATCAGACGTTAATCAAAGATTTGTTTACCTGTTTTAATTTCCATTGTATTTTTTACCTAGATACTTTCTTACCTAGCCACATATCACATTCTATTCCTTGAGTATTTATCTTCGTAATGTAATAGTATGAAATTTTATATTCAACGATATAAAAAGATACAAACGAAAAACCAAAAAAATGTCTGTTTTCTCTTTATGGATGAAAAATCGTTAATATTAAAAAATTTTGAAAACTTAACAAATTTATACTTAGTGATTCTTAATACACTTAATTATACCTACGATTTAAAAAAATATACATTGAAATCCGTTAAGTTTTCATCGTGTTACAGAGGTTTAAAAATATTTTTTCCAGTGAATTCAAGATTCCGAAAAAATTGAAAATAGTAACAAGGGCCGTATTTAATAACGAGATAAGATTTATGGTCAGGAATTTTTATTTATGAAAAAGAACATCTAAAGAATAGTTTACCAGGTTCAAAAAAAATTTACGACTTTTCCTTATGTTTAAAAAAAATTATTATTGCAACGTTCGATTTTCGATTCAAATATATATCTATACTTGCATTTTTATACATGATATTTTATTCAAAAAAAAAAATTAACTACACCATTGAAAAGTTCAGATTTTCTACTTGCAGATAAGCTATTTGAATTTTTATTTTATTACTCTATAAGTATGTAAAATATTATAATTCAATACGCCGGACATGAAAAAGTAGGTTTTCGCATGGCTAGCCGAGCATCCTGCGCGTAAAATAGATACATAGTTTATCGAATTTTTTGCGGGCAAACTATAAGTCGGACGAAAAAAGTATAAGATATCTTTTTTATAGAAAAAAACGTCTTCTACAACGAGGTATTTTTTATTTCTTCCTATCTTTTTTAAATTTCAAAATATCAAAGAATTTTGAAAATCAAAATGATTTTCAATTTTTTTTTATTTTGGGAAATCGATAGACGAATGAACTTTTTTTTATTTCAATCAGTACACTTTAAACTACTTATTAAAAAAAAATTCAGCCTGTTTGCGAATTTCTGGAGCTTTTTATCTCCACCGATTGGACTATATGCCAATTGCCAGAGACGTTGGTAAAACAATTATTATAACCTTTGTATTCCACTAATCATTATTATATTCGATTATGTGTAGATGTATGATTTGTCACGGTAAATAAAATTACACTGTTTCATTTTCAAATTGGCAGTGCAGTGTACGAGTACAGTGTACACTTAAAGACGAGCCGCCACTGAATAAAACAAATATTGTTATTTTTTTTTGCTTTATTTATCCCGTTTCTCTAAAGCAAATAAAATCTAGTTTTAATTGAAATTGACTTATTCGTATTGCATGTTTATATTTTATATACACTTCAAAAAAAGAACTATGTTTGTTGAATATTTTTATAGCCAGTCAATCCGAACGCTCAAGTTCCGGACGTATCGTTTACCACCTTCAAGTATTCATTAATGCTGTTGAACCAATATGGTGATCAACCGGATCGGACTAACATAAGGCCTCAGGCAACAACACAGAAATCGTACCCAATGATTCCAGAATGTTAAGGCCGCTGCACACGAGGCTGGTAACACTGCTTGGACTTCTGCTAACCGGCAGGCCGGGAGCGAGGCTGAAAATGACGTCACCGCGGGCTCGTCTGCTAGCTCACAAGATAGATTTTAAAATTAGAACAGGGGCTATTTTTCTTGCTAAGTCTTCTGCTTGCTTTGAGCAAGAACCAATCAGGAAACAGTATCTTGTCACGTGGGCGATATTAACAAACGCCCGCAAACCAACATGCTACTGTTTCCTATGGTTCTTACTCAAAACAAGCAGACAAGTACGAGAAGTAGCTCGATTTTAATTTTGAAATCCATCTTGTCCAGGTGAACCTGCAGTGACGTCATTTCCGTCTTCGTAGCTAGCGTGTTAAGCCTTGTTTACACTTTGATTAGTACGAGGGCAAGTGATAAGTGATTAGTGAGAGTGATTAGTAGTGCGATTAGTGTCCAGTACTGTTTAGCTGTTGCGCTTAGTAAAATCAGTTAATTGTCGGGCATCGAACAGACAACAACTATGGACGAACAATCGCGCTTGCAATTGCAGGAAATAATTAAAGAAATATTAAACGCGGTGGTATCTGAAATCGAAGAACATGTGAAATTAGAACTTGCCACACTAAAAAGGGTATGGGAACGAAAGTGGATAAGTAGAAGAACAATTCATGGCACTAGCTACCAACTCCTTAAAGAATTGGCTTATGAGGATCCCAATGAATACTACTATGCGCTCAGGATGACCGAAGACTCGTTTAATGAATTACGGAATTACTAAACCTGGTTGCACCCATCATACAGAAATCTGATACATTCATGAGATGTGCTTTGCTGGCGAAAAGGAAATTGCACTTTGCCATTATTAAAACCAAAATACTGGCACTGCATGCATATACACTAGCGTCCCTTCAAGCACTAAACAAAAAGTATGTCCAAACGTGTTTAGTGGCAGGCACGCTGCGAGTGAGGGGTGAAGGAAGGGCACGAGGGGCAGGGCTACTCGCAAAAAAATAGAATACGCTCCTAATCACTCTACTTCGCTAAACACTAATCACTCGCACTAGTCAATTGCAGTCCAAACGTGTTTAGTACTAATCACTAAACACCTGCACTAATCACTAAACACCTGCACTAATCACTCACACTAAACACTAATCAAAGTGTAAACGGGCCTTTAGCTAGCACAAGTTCCAGCGGCCAACACCGGCCTTAATTCGAAGCATCAAACCTAATTCGTGCCTTAAATGTCGCGCAAGCGATCGACAGTGTTTTGGGCCGAGGTATGATTTCTGTGGAATGCACAGACAGACAGCGCGGGGCACGGCGTTGGTGATTTCATTTTCCTTGTATGCGGGTACTTTGGCCTGGTCGTCCTTAATTATGTTAGGAAACTTCTAATTGAACTATCATAAGCTTCGTTTAAACATTACCGCTATCCAATATCTTTATTATTTTCTGCTATTAAATAATGCCTCCATCTTGCTGAAAACAATACCTACTAATGTTTTAAGTCGAAGATTTGTCTTAATAATTTAAGTAAATAATAAATTAAAATCACAAGCCGTTTTCTTTTGACAATTCGTCAGCGGTCTCTACTTAACTGATTTACAATTTTTAGAGTACACCTATCCCACGATTTACACGGTAGATACGTTCCTGAGAAAAACGTGTAAATCGAAAATTAAAAATTTTCAAGTCAAAACCGTGTAAATCGAAAAGCTTGCAGAAAATGCATAATTTTGCTATTTAACAGTTGTGATTTTTTTCAATATTTTTAGGTGTACACAAAAATAAAAATAAAATGCATTGACAGGTTAAAATATGTAATATATTACGGAAACACTTTAATTTTATGCGAAGAAATACAGACACAGTGTGCGTGTGCAGCAAGTCAGCACATAAGCTCGGGATTCCCCGTGAGATGTGTACACAGCGGACGTGTTCAATCACAGTAGCATTTAGTAGAGTGCGATAAAAACAAAAAAAAACTTATTTGTAAAACCGTGTAAAAGCGAAAACGTGTAAAACAAGTACCGTGTAAATCGGGGGATGGGTGTATTTGCCATAATATGGCACGTATATTATTATTGACGTCGGTCGGATGGCGGAACCTAGGAGTCGAACCATAGTTTCTCGACGATTCACAACATTCTGAATAACTTAGTTTACTATTTTAAGGGTTGATTCTAGAGACTGGAAAATGTTTTTGGTCCCAAAAATGCCCACATACGTTTCAAATTTTAAATTTAAGGTTTTAGTAAAAATCTAAATGGTTTTTTTTTAATGTAGATATTACGAATCAAATTGAATCGGCCATTCAGAATAATTTTACTGAAAAAAATGACGCACTATTAAATATGATATATAGCTATCTTTATGGAGTTGACTGACCGACAAAAAATATTACAAAAAAGTGTTAGTGGCTCATAAAATAAACAGAAACGAACCACCAACATTTCATTATGTCATTTTTATGAGTCATATTTAACTATTTATGCACAAGGCGATATTTTTAACGGTCGCAGGCTCGTTTGATGAAAAAAATATGTCTCATACAATTTGAAAAAAAAATGTCCAATGAACCATAGTTTTATCGCAATACGAATAAGTTGTAATACTTAAAAGGTGCACTCATAACCAGGCCCGTATTAGGACATGCCGGGGCCCTTGGGCACACAAGAATTTGGAACAACGTTGAAAAGTAGTTAGTAATCGGAGTGGTGACCGCTAGATAGCGCACTTAATCAGTTTTAATTATAGGTAGTGTGACCAAGGCCGTAGGCAAGGGGGGGTGAGGGTTCAACCCCCCCCCCCCGAATGCTTTAGTCAATCCACCGTTTTATATATACATACTACTAAAATATTTTCGATCCATCTGAAATGTAACAATGAAGGATGAGTGACAAAAATGCTCCATCTCTCTCACTCATCTTTCATTGTTACATTTCGTATCATATGCCGCTTTGGCGGTGATTGCAAGTTGGTACCAGGTTAAATAAGTTTTTCGTAACTAACAATTATTACATTTACAAATAATACGGATTCATGAAAGTGTTTGGTAAACTTGTCAAATCAAACAATTTTTGAAGAGGAGTTATCGGTGTGGCGAGCAAAGTGGTCAACAATAGTTGCTGCAGAAAGGCCCACTACACCACTAGAACCCGCTGGACAGCTATAACGCAGTAATGTTTCCCATGATTCACAAGCTACTGTCAATACTCGTGACGCTACCTGTGTCGACGGCGACACCAGAGCGTACTTTTTCCTCGTTGAGGAGGCGAAAAACATTTTTGAGAAACGGTATGGGACAGTCACGACTGACTGGATTAGCCTTGATGAGCGTTCATCGTAATGTCGAGATCAGTCCAGAGATCGTTGTCACGCGCTTTATTTCAGGTGACAATCCGCGTCGGTACCCTTTTAATTAATTTTTTTATTTATGTTAAATTATACTATAATAAGCATATATTATTATAATTTTACATAAATAAAGTTGTTAATTATTGTCTCTGGTCCAGAGCTCAATCCCCCGCCCCCCAGAAATGAATTCCTGGCTACGGCCTTGAGTGTGACGTATTTTTAATATTTAAGCGAGATGGATGACTGATAAGTTTGGAATAAAATCAGGTTCCACCGAGTCTTGTCGAGCGGAGAGATCTTGTTAGAAATATTCATTCGGGCGTAGGTTTTCAACTGGTATGCAGAAAATTTGTGTGCAGATAAATATGGATATTTCTGTTATTCCTGTTGATAAGGTCCCTGTGGGTAGTCACGTAGTGTGTAAAGTTCAGTTGTGTTTGTTGTTCGCGTCCATTAGTCGATCGTGCTGGTAATTGTGCCCGTGTAATTAATTGATCTGTGGTATGTGATGTTCACCACGTGTATTTCTTCAGCATCGTTCCTCCTATTTTTTACGGCAGTGCCTATCGCTTTGTCGACATTCCTGTTTTCCCGGACGTATCAGGATAATAGCCTGGTCGTTTCACCCAACCATCATTGTCTGGGGTGTGATCATCGCCGATCTACAGTTGGAGCAGGTGCGGTCGACGACGAAGGTACTCGCGAATCATCAAATCTGGTAGGATTTCTCTATACTATTATTATTGGAAGATTAAAAGGATGAATCCTGGTGGCATAGGATCGATGAACTAAGCAAATACTGAAGGTTTTTTTATTGCATTTTATTGTCTGACGTCGTAATTTTAAACAAGTAACATTAGACACATTTATACAATTTTCAGTAAAAATTAGTCGTTTTTTCAAGAAAAATAGTAATTTCAATACCCGTTGCTGACAATATTTATCTTAATTTATTTTATACATAACAACAATACTGAGAAAACAGACAGCATTGATTCTCCGAAGATGGCATATAGTTCGCCAAAACGTCAGACAATAAAATGCAATAAAAAACCTTCAGTATTTGCTTAGTTCATCGATTCTATGCCACCAGGATTCATCCTTTTAATCTTCCAACATTGAAACAGGATCATCATCACTCTAAATTATTAGAGTTATTTTTCACAACTATTATTATTGTTTTTTTTAACGGTATCGTGATATATTTTTAAATTACGGATAGCCCACCCCTGAAACCGACTTTAAGCAGCCTAGGTTTGCGTCACAGTTTGATCTGGTGTTCAATTAATATTTCAATTTAGAAATGTTGACGGTAGTTCTTAGTAGGTATCGAACAAAAATAGAAAAAAAATTGAGCTCATTTTTTTGTGTTAGCGAATATATCGGCCTCTCGGGCCCCCGTGTTGTCGGTGGCCCTAGCCACGGGCCCCGTATGTCTTTGTGGCAAAGAAGGTAGGTACTGCTCATAATCTAAATTATAATTTTTAAATTACAAGCAGCGCCACTTAAATGACTATTCTAGTAACTAATAAATGTCAGTTAGATGTCGCCATCATCAAAAGTCATGTTATAGTACAACGCATACACACAGCAAGCGCTAACACACATTTTCGCGCTGTTATCTAACGAAATTCTAGTAACTTATTTACACATATTTACACTTATTTACACATAACGTCGCGGCATGATAGCGTTCAGCGAAACGGCATTTGAATGTTGTTACTCCACTAGATGTTTCACGTCAAAAAGTTTAAATTAGCTTGAAAGATATATCTTCTAAATTCGCTATTGCACATACCGCTAAACTAGCTGTATATGTGCTTTATTATCGCTTTGTGCGTCAGAGCTGACTTTCGTTCATATAAGAAGTTATATCTAAGGTAATTTCACACGAAATGCATTCAAATTGAAGCTTTTTGAAAAGAGGAGGTTCTGATCTATAAAACAGAACCATTTTTAAATCAATTCGAGTTTATAAGTAGTATTAAAATTGTAATTGAAAATCACAAACAGCAGTTGTCGGTTGGTCTGTACGTATGTACGTACGTATGTACGTCACGACTCTACAGATCGCAATTTTGGTCGGATTCCCTTGGGTTATATTTTATTCACTTTGCTTAGTATCAGACCAAAACCCTATTTAAATTCACATAAATGTGTTCAGTAGTTTACTTTTTATAAACAGTTTTATTTTATTATTTTTGACAGCTATAAATAGTTAAAATAAAAAAAAACAAAAAAATACCTATTACTGTTATTGTAAATGTAGTATATTACGTAGAATAACTGCTTCTATACTACAATAACAACGGAAGCTGCGATATCGGTATGGCCAAGCGGTTAAAGCGTTGGTCCAGTAATAGCAAGGTGCCGGGTTCGATTCCCGCTGGCACAAATAATTTTTTTTTCTATTTTTTTCTATAATTTTTAATCTATTTTCTCAATTTTTTTTCATTATAATATGTACAGTGGAAAACTTGCGGGATGTGCACTTTTGGTTTTGCCAACTATTTTATTTTTATTTTTTTCAAATATTCATCCTCTATCATTTACGCATTTGAAACGTACCTTTCAACACTTCATTTATCAAAAATCGGTCCAGTATTTAGGACTACAGGTGCACAAACATTTAAGTAAACATACATTACACCCACGCATACATTATCTCTCCTCCGTCGATAGTCAAAGAATTCTTTTTCAATACATACTGAAAATATTTTGTCACTTTGTCAAAAAAAGAAGAAAGAAAGTGAAATATTACCATCTAGTAGGTACATGTACTGTCACAACAATTGACAAAAAAGTAAGTTGATTATATTATACAAAGTGTTTCGAAACACGGTTTTATAAAATTTGTTATTTATAGATAGTTAACTAGCCATAGTTTTTATATTTTTTTCTCGAATTTTACAGATGACAAAAACGTGAATTGACTTTTTTTCCCAATTTTCGATGACCCCACAGTATTTTTGTGTCTTTGAAAAATAACCAAATACTTATATTGCTGTTGATTATGATGTTCTAAAAATTCTTGAAGAAGATTTATTTGGTTGAGGAACAATTGAAAAATAAGCTTTACCTACCAGAGTATCGCCTGTGGCCAACGTTTCGAAAAATATATTTTCATCATCGGGGCCCATGAACATGTATAGTACCTATATTATTTTGATATTTAAATTGGCTCCGTGAAACCAGCCGCAACTTTGTTAGCCGCATGGACCAAAATGGGTGGGCTGGTTTGTGCTTCGTTTGTGCCCTTTCCTGCTTTAAAAATTTTCGTTCCTGCTTTTAGCGTTTCCGAGAAAATCGAAAATTTTATAACTGCGGCCAGGATCACGCCAGCCGCAACTTTTTTGATTTTGTAATTTTTTTACTTGCGGCTGGTTTGTGCTTCGTTTGTGCCCTTTCCTGCTCCAAAAAAATTCGTTCCTGCTTTTCGCGTTTCCGAGAAAATCGAAGAAATTTTAGCTGCGGCCAGGTTCACGCTAGCCGCAACTTTTTGGAATTTGTACATTTTTTACTTGCGGCTGGTTTGTGCTTCGTTTGTGCCTTTTCCTGCTTAAAAAAATTTCGTTCCTGCTTTTCCCGTTCTCGAGAAAATCAAAAAAGAAAATTCGGTAAGCGTGAAGTTAGCCGCAACTTTGTTAGCCGCACGGACCAAAATAGGTGGGATGGATTGAGCTTCGTTTGTGCCTTTTCCTGCTTAAAAAATTTTCGTTCCTGCTTTACGAGTTTCCGAGAAAAATACGAAAAAAGAAAATGCAATTCTACACTGACCGGCACAAAAAACGCAACACCTAAAATGATGACCAGTTTAGAATTGCAATAACTTTTAAACGTATCGCTCGACTTGAATGAGTTTTTTTTTATTTGAAAGGTCTATGCTTTGTCAATATTTCTGTAAGTGCTCTGCTCATTTTGGCGCTCTTCCATTTCGGCTGTAAAGAATAACGCTAATGCTCGTTTTCCCCATACACATTGAAATCTGTGTTTTTGCATATTCTCTACTTGCAGCTCGAAAAACTGTTTAGAACTGCTAAAGTAATATGATGCGGCTGATTAGTGCCTACTATGGAAAGTTTCCTGCCTTCATAATATGTTCGAAATATTTAACCCTTTCTAGAGAAAATCGACATATTCTAATATATCTGTGTTTTCACGTATTCTTGACGTGCGGCTCGAAAAACTGTTTGGAACTGCTGAAGTATTATGATGCGGATGATTAGTGCCTACTATGGAAAGATTCCTGCCTCCATAATATGTTCGGAATATTTAACCCTTTCTAAAGAAAATCGACATATTCTAATATATCTGTGTTTTTACTTATTCTGGACGTGCGGCTCGAGAAACTGTTTGGAACTGCTGATGTATTATGACGCGGCTGATTAGTGCCTACTGTGGAAAGATTCCTGCCTTAATAATATGCTCGGAAAACTTAACCCTCTCTGGAGAAAATCGACATATTCTAATATATCTGTGTTTTTACTTATTCTGGACGTGCGGCTCGAGAAACTGTTTGGAACTGCTGATGTATTATGACGCGGCTGATTAGTGCCTACTATGGAAAGATTCCTGCCTTCATAATATGTTCGGAAAATTTAACCCTTTCTAGAGAAAATCGACATATTCTCATATATCTGTGTTTTTACGTATTCTGGACGTGCGGCTCGAAAAACTGTTTGGAACTGCTGAAGTATTATGTTGCGGCTGATTAGTACCTACTATGGAAAGATTCCTGCCTTCATAATATGTTCGGAAAATTTAACCCTTTCCAGAGAAAATCGACATATTCTAATATATCTGTGTTTTTACGTATTCTCGACGTGCGGCTCTAAAAACTGTTTGGAACTGCTGAAGTATTGTGACGCGGCTGATTAGTGCCTACTATGAAAAGATTCCTGCCTTCATAATATGTTCGGAAAATTTAACCCTTTCTAGAGAAAATCGACATATTCTAATATATCTGTGTTTTTACTTATTCTGGACGTGCGGCTCGAGAAATTGTTTGGAACTGCTGATGTATTATGACGCGGCTGATTAGTGCCTACTATAGAAAGATTCCTGCCTCCATAATATGTTCGGAAAATTTAACCCTTTCTAGAGAAAATCGACATATTCTAATATATCTGTGTTTTTGCTTATTCTGGACGTGCGGCTCGAGAAACTGTTTGGAACTGCTGATGTATTATGACGCGGCTGATTAGTGCCTACTATGGAAAGTATCCTGCCTTCATAATATGTTCGGAAAACTTAACCCTCTCTGGAGAAAATCGACATATTCTAATATATCTGTGTTTTTACTTATTCTGGACGTGCGGCTCGACAAACTGTTTGGAACTGCTGAAGTATTATGACGTGGCTAATTAGTGCCTACTATGGAAAGATTCCTGCCTTCATAATATGTTCGGAAAATCTAACCCTTTTTGGAGAAAATCGACATATTCTAATATATCTATGTTTTTACGTATTCTGGACGTGCGGCTCGACAAACTGTTTGGAACTGCTGAAGTATTATGACGCGGCTGATTAATGCCTACTATGGAAAGATTCCTGCCTTCATAATATGTTCGGAAAATTTAACCCTTTTTGGAGAAAATCGACATATTCTAATATATCTATGTTTTTACGTATTCTGGACGTGCGGCTCGACAAACTGTTTAGAACTGCTGAATTATTATGATGCGGATGATTAGTGCCTACTATGGAAAGATTCCTGCCTCCATAATATGTTCGGAATATTTAACCCTTTCTAAAGAAAAACGACATATTCTAATATATCTGTGTTTTTACGTATTCTGGACGTGCGGCTCGACAAACTGTTTGGAACTGCTGAAGTATTATGACGTGGCTGATCAGTGCCTACTATGGAAAGATTCCTGCCTTCATAATATGTTCGGAATATTTAACCCTTTCTAAAGAAAATCGACATATTCTAATATATCTGTGTTTTTACTTATTCTGGACGTGCGGCTCGAGAAACTGTTTGGAACTGCTGAAGTATTATGACGCGGCTGATTAGTGCCTACTATGGAAAGATTCCTGCCTCCATAATATGTTCGGAATATTTAACCCTTTCTAAAGAAAATCGACATATTCTAATATATCTGTGTTTTTACTTATTCTGGACGTGCGGCTCGAGAAACTGTTTGGAACTGCTGAAGTATTATGACGCGGCTGATTAGTGCCTACTATGGAAAGAATCCTGCCTTCATAATATGTTCGGAAAATTTAACCCTTTATAGAGAAAATCGACATATTCTCATATATCTGTGTTTTTACGTATTCTGGACGTGCGGCTCGAAAAACTGTTTGGAACTGCTGAAGTATTATGTTGCGGCTGATTAGTACCTACTATGGAAAGATTCCTGCCTTCATAATATGTTCGGAAAATTTAACCCTTTTTGGAGAAAATCGACATATTCTAATATATCTATGTTTTTACGTATTCTGGACGTGCGGCTCGACAAACTGTTTGGAACTGCTGATGTATTATGACTCGGCTGATTAGTGCCTACTATGGAAAGATTCCTGCCTTCATAATATGTTCGGAAAATTTAACCCTTTATAGAGAAAATCGACTTATTCTAATATATCTGTGTTTTTACGTATTCTGGACGTGCGGCTCGAAAAACTGTTTGGAACTGCTGAAGTATTATGTTGCGGCTGATTAGTACCTACTATGGAAAGATTCCTGCCTTCATAATATGTTCGGAAAATTTAACCCTTTTTGGAGAAAATCGACATATTCTAATATATCTGTGTTTTTGCTTATTCTGGACGTGCGGCTCGAGAAACTGTTTGGAACTGCTGAAGTATTATGACGCGGCTGATTAGTACCTACTATGGAAAGATTCCTGCCTTCATAATATGTTCGGAAAATTTAACCCTTTCCAGAGAAAATCGACATATTCTAATATATCTGTGTTTTTACGTATTCTCGACGTGCGGCTCTAAAAACTGTTTGGAACTGCTGAAGTATTGTGACGCGGCTGATTAGTGCCTACTATGAAAAGATTCCTGCCTTCATAATATGTTCGGAAAATTTAACCCTTTCTAGAGAAAATCGACATATTCTAATATATCTGTGTTTTTACTTATTCTGGACGTGCGGCTCGAGAAATTGTTTGGAACTGCTGATGTATTATGACGCGGCTGATTAGTGCCTACTATAGAAAGATTCCTGCCTCCATAATATGTTCGGAAAATTTAACCCTTTCTAGAGAAAATCGACATATTCTAATATATCTGTGTTTTTGCTTATTCTGGACGTGCGGCTCGAGAAACTGTTTGGAACTGCTGATGTATTATGACGCGGCTGATTAGTGCCTACTATGGAAAGTATCCTGCCTTCATAATATGTTCGGAAAACTTAACCCTCTCTGGAGAAAATCGACATATTCTAATATATCTGTGTTTTTACTTATTCTGGACGTGCGGCTCGACAAACTGTTTGGAACTGCTGAAGTATTATGACGTGGCTGATTAGTGCCTACTATGGAAAGATTCCTGCCTTCATAATATGTTCGGAAAATCTAACCCTTTTTGGAGAAAATCGACATATTCTAATATATCTATGTTTTTACGTATTCTGGACGTGCGGCTCGACAAACTGTTTGGAACTGCTGAAGTATTATGACGCGGCTGATTAATGCCTACTATGGAAAGATTCCTGCCTCCATAATATGTTCGGAATATTTAACCCTTTCTAAAGAAAAACGACATATTCTAATATATCTGCGTTTTTACGTATTCTGGACGTGCGGCTCGACAAACTGTTTGGAACTGCTGAAGTATTATGACGTGGCTGATCAGTGCCTACTATGGAAAGATTCCTGCCTTCATAATATGTTCGGAATATTTAACCCTTTCTAAAGAAAATCGACATATTCTAATATATCTGTGTTTTTACTTATTCTGGACGTGCGGCTCGAGAAACTGTTTGGAACTGCTGAAGTATTATGACGCGGCTGATTAGTGCCTACTATGGAAAGATTCCTGCCTCCATAATATGTTCGGAATATTTAACCCTTTCTAAAGAAAATCGACATATTCTAATATATCTGTGTTTTTACTTATTCTGGACGTGCGGCTCGAGAAACTGTTTGGAACTGCTGAAGTATTATGACGCGGCTGATTAGTGCCTACTATGGAAAGAATCCTGCCTTAATAATATGTTCGGAAAATTTAACCCTTTATAGAGAAAATCGACATATTCTAATATATCTATGTTTTTACGTATTCTGGACGTGCGGCTCGAGAAACTGTTTGGAACTGCTGAAGTATTATAACGTGGCTGATTAGTGCCTACTATGGAAAGATTCCTGCCTTCATAATATGTTCGGAAAGTTTAACCCTTTCTAGAGAAAATCGACATATTCTAATATATCTGTGTTTTTACTTATTCTGGACGTGCGGCTCGAGAAACTGTTTGGAACTGCTGAAGTATTATGACGTGGCTGATTAGTGCCTACTATGGAAAGATTCCTGCCTTCATAATATGTTCGGAAAATTTAACCCTTTCTAGAGAAAATCGACATATTCTAATATATCTATGTTTTTACGTATTCTGGACGTGCGGCTCGAGAAACTGTTTGGAACTGCTGAAGTATTATAACGTGGCTGATTAGTGCCTACTATGGAAAGATTCCTGCCTTCATAATATGTTCGGAAAATTAACCCTTTCTGGAGAAAATCGACATATTCTAATATACCTATGTTTTTACGTATTCTGGACGTGCGGCTCGAAAAACTGTTTGGAACTGCTGAAGTATTATGATGCGGATGATTAGTGCCTACTATGGAAAGATTCCTGCCTCCATAATATGTTCGGAATATTTAACCCTTTCTGGAGAAAATCGACATATTCTAATATATCTGTGTTTTTACTTATTCTGGACGTGCGGCTTGAGAAACTGTTTAGAACTGCTGACGTATTATGACGCGGCTGATTAGTGCCTTCTATGGAAAGATTCCTGCCTTCATAATATGTTCGGAAAATTTAATCCTACCCAGAGAAAATCGACATATTCTCACAAATCTGTGTTTTTGCGTATTCTCTACTTGCGGCTCGAAAAACTGTTTAGAACTGCTGAAGTATTATGATGCGGCTGATTAGTGCCTTATATGGAAAGATTTCTGCCTTTCTAATATATTCGGAAAATTTAACCCTTTTTAGTGAAAATCGACATATTCTAACAAATCTGTGTTATTACATATTCTCGACTTGTGGGCTCGAGAAACTGTTTAAACTACTGCATTATTATAAATTTCTGCAAAAAAATAGGAGAGCAAAAAATTTTTTTGAATTTTTAGTGATTTTTCAGAATGCTGTATCTCAGTTAAAATTTGTCGTATCGAGGTTTTAAAAAAAGCATTTTAAAGCGCTGAATGTCTAGTTTTTAGAATTTTTGGCTTAAAATTTTTAGGAGCGACAGTCATCGCAAAATTCTAAGAAAGAACACGAAACAAATTTTTTTTTCATTTTTTGCGTTTTTTTTCTCGGTCCACGGGCTTTGAAAAATTTTTTACTCAAAAATTATGATATGGCCTGTTCATCAGCTTTATATTCTTTTTTTAAATTTTTCTCTACGTTAATTTTTGACCCGGAGATATTCGACTACAAAAGCCTTTTTTTGACTGTAACCATCGATATCTCAGCAACTAATGATCAGACAGAAAATTGACGGGCAGTTTCAAAATCTCGAATAATTTTCCTACAAGGTTATGTAGTGTTCTTGGAAGAAGAAAATTTTCTTTCATCCTTGATATCAACTTGAAAAAAGTGAAAAAAAGTGACTTTTTGACTTGTTTTGCTAAGTCGACCTCATCTTTGCTAATATCGGTGGAAAGTCTAATGCTTGTACGAATTTTTACACCTCGATGTACCCCCAAGAGCTCCGTAAATCGGTAGATCGATCTATCGAACGGTTTTTCCGGACCGCTTAATCAAAATTTCAGAAAAATTTAAAGGAGCAAATTCAATAAGCAAAAGATGCCCAATTGTGAAAGAATTGAAAAAAAATCAAATTCATTTTTACGAACATTACAGAGTGTTCAGAATTGTAAATTTTGCTCCTTTAAATTTTTCTGAAATTTTGATTAAGCGGTCCGGAAAAACCGATCGATAGTTCGATCTGTCGATTTACGGAGCTCTTGGGGGTACAATGAGGTGTAAAAATTCGTACAAGCATTAGACTTGCCACCAATATTATCAAATATGCGGTCAACTTAGCAAAACAAGTCAAAAAGTCACTTTTTTTCACTTTTTTCAAGTTAATATCGAGGATGAAAGAAAATTTTTTTCTTCCAAGAACACTACATAGCCTTGTAGGAAATTTATTCGAGATTTTGAAACTGCCCGTCAATTTTCTGTCTGATCATTAGTTGCTGAGATATCGATGGTTAAAATCAAAAGGATGCTTTTGTATTCGTAGTCGAATATCTCCGGGTCAAATTAACGTAGAGAAAAATTTAAAAAAAGAAATTAAAGCTGAATGAACAGGCTATCAAGTCCACATCATGATTTTTGTGAAAAAAATTTTTCCAAGCCCGTGGATCGAGAAAAAAAGGCAAAAAATAAAAAAAAAAATTTTTTGTGTTCTTTCTTACAATTTCGCGATGACTGTCGCTCCTAAAAATTTTAAGCTAAGAAATCTGAAAACTAGACATTCAGCGCTTTAAAATGCTTTTTTTAAAATCTCAATGCGACTAATTTTAACTGAGATACAGCTTTCTGAAAAATCACTAAAAATTCGAAAAAATTTTTTACTCCCTTAATTTTTTGCAGAAATGTAGTAGACCTAGTGCATTCTTTAAATATACGGAATGTTTCGTAATAGCACTGAGCCATAAGTACCCATGTATTTTCTTACAAATAATTGCCAAAAAAAAAAAAAAAAAAACCTATAAATTTAGAGGTAAATTAATTTTTATAACTAAGTCATTAAGAAATACAGATATTTTTTGACCATACAACTTTCAGAGTATTAATTCGAAATATCTACCCCTATCTTGTTGTTTTCTTGGGTTAATTAAAAATTAAAATTTTTAATTTAAGGGGGTACTCACTCGAATTTTCGGAAAAAATCATACATTTTTGAACGGGTCTCAAAGAAAGAGGGAGGCAGATAGAAAATTGATTTTTTTTATTTTACATATCCTTCTACCATATATGTTCATTTTTTTTGACGCGCGCGCCCCACGCGCATGCGCACAGCTGTCTGTATCTCAGGAGACCATTAAAAAAAGGCGGGTTCGATCAGCGCTTTCGAGAACATCCTAGAACAAAAAAAAAAAATTATTCTTAAAGTAGAAGAGTCAAACTTCGCATTGACGGATGGAAAATAAAAAAAAGTCGATTTTAGAGAAATGGCGCATCTACGAAAAAAACCTCGGAAACGCTAGAAAATTTGAGGAAAAAACGGTTACTGAATCGCGAAATTTTTTTTATCAGAATTTCCATCCGTCAACGCGAAGTTGGACTCTTCTACTTTAAGAATACATTTTTTTTGTTGTTCTAGGATGTTCTGGAAAGCGCTGATCGGGCCCGCCGTTTTTTCATTGTTTCCTGAGATACAGACAGCTGTGCGCAAGCGCGTGGAGCGCGCGCGTCAAAAAAAATGGGCATATGGTAGAAGGATATGTAAATAAAATTTAAAAAAAAACAATTCTCTATCTGCCTTCCTCTTTCTTTGACACTCGTTCAAAAATGTATGATTTTTTCCGAAAATTCGAGCGAGTACCCCCTTAAATGATTGTTTTTGCTTTTTCACTTAATTTCGTATCTTAATTATTCAAATGACTTTAAAAGTTAAATGTGTCAGTACGCTCGCAAAGATAATCTTTTTAGTATAAGTCGATCATTTTTGTAAAATGAATCCCATCAAAAACATAAATGTGAAAACGGGAGCCAAGTTTAATAATCAATAAATAAGGAATTGAGATCTAAAAAGGTGTCAAATTTTCACCAAGCAAGTGTTCGTTTATTATGATTTATACCTAAACTTCATGTTTATTTGTGTGAAAACTTGCCAATTGAAAACTTAGCACCTTTTTAGAACTCTTTTGCATTGAATTTTTACGCTTATGTTTTTGATGGGATTTGATTACTTTCTGTAAACAAATTATTATTATTTATCAGTCAAAAGTGATTTTTGAGAATATGTCGATTTTCTCTATAAAGGGTTAAATTTTCCGAACATATTATGAAGGCAGGAATCTTTCCATAGTAGGCACTAATCAGCCACGTCATAATACTTCAGCAGTTCCAAACAGTTTGTCGAGCCGCACGTCCAGAATACGTAAAAACACAGATATATTAGAATATGTCGATTTTCTCTATAAAGGGTTGAATTTTCCGAACATATTATGAAGGCAGGAATCTTTCCATAGTAGGCACTAATCAGCCACGTCATAATACTTCAGCAGTTCCAAACAGTTTGTCGAGCCGCACGTCCAGAATACGTAAAAACACAGATATATTAGAATATGTCGATTTTCTCTATAAAGGGTTAAATTTTCCGAACATATTATGGAGACAGGAATCTTTCCATAGTAGGCACTAATCAGCCGCGTCATAATACATCAGCAGTTCCACACAGTTTCTCGAGCCGCACGTCCAGAATACGTAAAAACACAGATATATTAGAATATGTCGATTTTCTCTATAAAGGGTTGAATTTTCCGAACATATTATGAAGGCAGGAATCTTTCTATAGTAGGCACTAATCAGCCACGTCGTAATACTTCAGCAGTTCCAAACAGTTTGTCGAGCCGCACGTCCAGAATACGTAAAAACACAGATATATGGGAATATGTCGATTTTCTCTATAAAGGGTTAAATTTTCCGAACATATTATGAAGGCAGGAATCTTTCCATAGTAGGCACTAATCAGCCACGTCATAATACTTCAGCAGTTCCAAACAGTTTGTCGAGCCGCACGTCCAGAATACGTAAAAACACAGATATATTAGAATATGTCGATTTTCTCTATAAAGGGTTGAATTTTCCGAACATATTATGAAGGCAGGAATCTTTCTATAGTAGGCACTAATCAGCCACGTCGTAATACTTCAGCAGTTCCAAACAGTTTGTCGAGCCGCACGTCCAGAATACGTAAAAACACAGATATATTAGAATATGTCGATTTTCTCTATAAAGGGTTAAATTTTCCGAACATATTATGAAGGCAGGAATCTTTCTATAGTAGGCACTAATCAGCCGCGTCATAATACATCAGCAGTTCCAAACAGTTTGTCGTGCCGCACGTCCAGAATACGTAAAAACATAGATATATTAGAATATGTCGATTTTCTCTATAAAGGGTTAAATTTTCCGAACATATTATAAAGGCAGGAATCTTTCCATAGTAGGCACTAATCAGCCACGTCATAATACTTCAGCAGTTCCAAACAGTTTCTCGAGCCGCACGTCCAGAATAAGTAAAAACACAGATATATTAGAATATGTCGATTTTCTCCAGAGAGGGTTAAGTTTTCCGAACATATTATGAAGGCAGGAATCTTTCCATAGTAGGCACTAATCAGCCGCGTCATAATACATCAGCAGTTCCAAACAGTTTCTCGAGCCGCACGTCCAGAATAAGCAAAAACACAGATATATTAGAATATGTCGATTTTCTCTAGAAAGGGTTAAATTTTCCGAACATATAATGGAGGCAGGAATCTTTCTATAGTAGGCACTAATCAGCCGCGTCATAATACATCAGCAGTTCCAAATAATTTCTCGAGCCGCACGTCCAGAATAAGTATAAACACAGATATATTAGAATATGTCGATTTTCTCTAGAAAGGGTTAAATTTTCCGAACATATTATGAAGGCAGGAATCTTTTCATAGTAGGCACTAATCAGCCGCGTCACAATACTTCAGCAGTTCCAAACAGTTTTTAGAGCCGCACGTCGAGAATACGTAAAAACACAGATATATTAGAATATGTCGATTTTCTCTGGAAAGGGTTAAATTTTCCGAACATATTATGAGGGCAGGAATCTTTCCATAGTAGGCACTAATCAGCCACGTCATAATACTTCAGCAGTTTAAAACAGTTTGTCGAGCCGCACGTCCAGAATACGTAAAAACACAGATATATTAGAATATGTCGATTTTCTCTATAAAGGGTTGAATTTTCCGAACATATTATGAAGGCAGGAATCTTTCTATAGTAGGCACTAATCAGCCACGTCGTAATACTTCAGCAGTTCCAAACAGTTTGTCGAGCCGCACGTCCAGAATACGTAAAAACACAGATATATTAGAATATGTCGATTTTCTCTATAAAGGGTTGAATTTTCCGAACATATTATGAAGGCAGGAATCTTTCTATAGTAGGAACTAATCAGCCACGTTGTAATACTTCAGCAGTTCCAAACAGTTTGTCGTGCCGCACGTCCAGAATACGTAAAAACACAGATATATTAGAATATGTCGATTTTCTCTATAAAGGGTTAAATTTTCCGAACATATTATGAAGGCAGGAATCTTTCCATAGTAGGCACTAATCAGCCACGTCATAATACTTCAGCAGTTTAAAACAGTTTGTCGAGCCGCACGTCCAGAATACGTAAAAACACAGATATATTAGAATATGTCGATTTTCTCTATAAAGGGTTGAATTTTCCGAACATATTATGAAGGCAGGAATCTTTCTATAGTAGGCACTAATCAGCCACGTCGTAATACTTCAGCAGTTCCAAACAGTTTGTCGAGCCGCACGTCCAGAATACGTAAAAACACAGATATATTAGAATATGTCGATTTTCTCTATAAAGGGTTGAATTTTCCGAACATATTATGAAGGCAGGAATCTTTCTATAGTAGGAACTAATCAGCCACGTTGTAATACTTCAGCAGTTCCAAACAGTTTGTCGTGCCGCACGTCCAGAATACGTAAAAACACAGATATATTAGAATATGTCGATTTTCTCTATAAAGGGTTAAATTTTCCGAACATATTATGAAGGCAGGAATCTTTCTATAGTAGGCACTAATCAGCCGCGTCATAATACATCAGCAGTTCCAAACAGTTTGTCGTGCCGCACGTCCAGAATACGTAAAAACATAGATATATTAGAATATGTCGATTTTCTCCAAAAAGGGTTAAATTTTCCGAACATATTATGAAGGCAGGAATCTTTCCATAGTAGGCACTAATCAGCCGCGTCATAATACTTCAGCAGTTCCAAACAGTTTGTCGAGCCGCACGTCCAGAATACGTAAAAACATAGATATATTAGAATATGTCGATTTTCTCCAAAAAGGGTTAGATTTTCCGAACATATTATGAAGGCAGGAATCTTTCCATAGTAGGCACTAATCAGCCACGTCATAATACTTCAGCAGTTCCAAACAGTTTGTCGAGCCGCACGTCCAGAATACGTAAAAACACAGATATATTAGAATATGTCGATTTTCTCTATAAAGGGTTAAATTTTCCGAACATATTATAAAGGCAGGAATCTTTCCATAGTAGGCACTAATCAGCCACGTCATAATACTTCAGCAGTTCCAAACAGTTTCTCGAGCCGCACGTCCAGAATAAGTAAAAACACAGATATATTAGAATATGTCGATTTTCTCCAGAGAGGGTTAAGTTTTCCGAACATATTATGAAGGCAGGAATCTTTCCATAGTAGGCACTAATCAGCCGCGTCATAATACATCAGCAGTTCCAAACAGTTTCTCGAGCCGCACGTCCAGAATAAGCAAAAACACAGATATATTAGAATATGTCGATTTTCTCTAGAAAGGGTTAAATTTTCCGAACATATAATGGAGGCAGGAATCTTTCTATAGTAGGCACTAATCAGCCGCGTCATAATACATCAGCAGTTCCAAACAATTTCTCGAGCCGCACGTCCAGAATAAGTATAAACACAGATATATTAGAATATGTCGATTTTCTCTAGAAAGGGTTAAATTTTCCGAACATATTATGAAGGCAGGAATCTTTTCATAGTAGGCACTAATCAGCCGCGTCACAATACTTCAGCAGTTCCAAACAGTTTTAAGAGCCGCACGTCGAGAATACGTAAAAACACAGATATATTAGAATATGTCGATTTTCTCTGGAAAGGGTTAAATTTTCCGAACATATTATGAAGGCAGGAATCTTTCCATAGTAGGTACTAATCAGCCGCAACATAATACTTCAGCAGTTCCAAACAGTTTTTTGAGCCGCACGTCCAGAATACGTAAAAACACAGATATATGAGAATATGTCGATTTTCTCTAGAAAGGGTTAAATTTTCCGAACATATTATGAAGGCAGGAATCTTTCCATAGTAGGCACTAATCAGCCGCGTCATAATACATCAGCAGTTCCGAACAGTTTCTCGAGCCGCACGTCCAGAATAAGTAAAAACACAGATATATTAGAATATGTCGATTTTCTCCAGAGAGGGTTAAGTTTTCCGAACATATTATTAAGGCAGGAATCTTTCCACAGTAGGCACTAATCAGCCGCGTCATAATACATCAGCAGTTCCAAACAGTTTCTCGAGCCGCACGTCCAGAATAAGTAAAAACACAGATATATTAGAATATGTCGATTTTCTTTAGAAAGGGTTAAATATTCCGAACATATTATGGAGGCAGGAATCTTTCCATAGTAGGCACTAATCATCCGCATCATAATACTTCAGCAGTTCCAAACAGTTTCTCGAGCCGCACGTCAAGAATACGTGAAAACACAGATATATTAGAATATGTCGATTTTCTCTAGAAAGGGTTAATTATTTCGAACATATTATGAAGGCAGGAAACTTTCCATAGTAGGCACTAATCAGCCGCATCATATTACTTTAGCAGTTCTAAACAGTTTTTCGAGCTGCAAGTAGAGAATATGCAAAAACACAGATTTCAATGTGTATGGGGAAAACGAGCATTAGCGTTATTCTTTACAGCCGAAATGGAAGAGCGCCAAAATGAGCAGAGCACTTACAGAAATATTGACAAAGCATAGACCTTTCAAATAAAAAAAAAACTCATTCAAGTCGAGCGATACGTTTAAAAGTTATTGCAATTCTAAACTGGTCATCATTTTAGGTGTTGCGTTTTTTGTGCCGGTCAGTGTAGAATTGCATTTTCTTTTTTCGTATTTTTCTCGGAAACTCGTAAAGCAGGAACGAAAATTTTTTAAGCAGGAAAAGGCACAAACGAAGCTCAATCCATCCCACCTATTTTGGTCCGTGCGGCTAACAAAGTTGCGGCTAACTTCACGCTTACCGAATTTTCTTTTTTGATTTTCTCGAGAACGGGAAAAGCAGGAACGAAATTTTTTTAAGCAGGAAAAGGCACAAACGAAGCACAAACCAGCCGCAAGTAAAAAATGTACAAATTCCAAAAAGTTGCGGCTAGCGTGAACCTGGCCGCAGCTAAAATTTCTTCGATTTTCTCGGAAACGCGAAAAGCAGGAACGAATTTTTTTGGAGCAGGAAAGGGCACAAACGAAGCACAAACCAGCCGCAAGTAAAAAAATTACAAAATCAAAAAAGTTGCGGCTGGCGTGATCCTGGCCGCAGTTATAAAATTTTCGATTTTCTCGGAAACGCTAAAAGCAGGAACGAAAATTTTTAAAGCAGGAAAGGGCACAAACGAAGCACAAACCAGCCCACCCATTTTGGTCCATGCGGCTAACAAAGTTGCGGCTGGTTTCACGGAGCCATTTAAATTACAAATATAGATAAAGCTAAACATAATAACATACCTCAATGCAAGTTGAGATGTTAAATTGTGTAAATTATTGTAATATACAATATGATCATTTATTATGAATTTCAACAGTTTTTAAATTTAAAAATATCATACCTAAAACAGATTTTAAATAAAATTGTTCTGTCCAATATGAAAATAAATATAGCACTATCTTATGTATAAGAAAGACTCTAACAGACTCAATTTGTTTACAGGTTAGAAATTGTTAAATTTTGTTAATTATCTCAACTTGCATTGAGGTATGTTATAATGTTTAGTTTTACCTATATTTGTAATTTAAATATCAAAATAATAATATTAAATGTAATGAATACTATACATGTTCATAGGCCCTGATGATAAAAATATATTTTTCAAAACGTTGGCCACAAGCGATACTCTGGTAAAGCTTGTATTTTTCAATTGTTCCTCAATTAAATAAATCTCCTTCAATACATATATTTTTGGAACAAAATTTCTTCCAACAAAATTAGCCTAAAAATTGTTTTGTTTTTTTGTACATTCTGTATGCCTATTTACTATTATGCATACATGTTCTATATAAGTAGAAACGGGAAGGGGTTTGGTGACGTTTGGTCCTTTTTTTATTATAGTTGAATGAAATACGCTGTCAATGTTATTCGGTTTATTTATAACAGAATAGATCTGACCTACGACGCACTACACGATAATTCTTTTCTATATCGAATACTTTTAACCATAATGATATAAAAAGTTTGAGTTCTTAGAAAAAGGGGAGGCATCGTAAGATGCCTTGTAGATGTAAAACATAAATTTAAGCTTGCCAAATTCAACTTTATGTTACAAGCAGCGCCACTTAAATGACAACTTCAGTAACTAATAAATGCCTGTTAGATGTCGTCATAAACAAAAGGCATGTTATAATCCAACGCATACACACAACAAACAGTGACTAAATGAAACGTAACGTTCCGGCATCACAGCGTCGAGCGTCACGGCATTTGCACGTTGTTACTCCCATCGAAACGCGCCAGTAGATATTTCACATCAAAAGAATACAAATAAGCACTATCTAAATTGAACACTATTAAAGTTACTAACCTTGGAACAAATTTATTAGTTAGAATAAAATTTATTTTCAACTCACCAAGCGAATTATCAGGTAGAAAAGTAAGTCAAAGAATAAATATAGGTACCCTGCTCTACAGTCCTCACTCTTTTTGTTGAATATTTTGATGTTCACCAAAAATCCCACCGATGGCGTTAGTGTAAACGTCAAAAAAAGTGTCACAAAATAATGTCTTTACCCAATTGCACACAAAACTTCCACTAACTGTTTTACAACTTAATACACAACACATAAATAAATTCACAAGAGCAACTGTAGATATAATACTCCACGCTTATAGGTTAGGTATTATGATTTATGTGGCGGCCATTATTATTTTATCAGGCGAATAAATATTTATAACCTGGAAGTAATGTAACGCAGTGAAATTTTTTGTTTATTTTTAGGTTTAAGATTATAATATATTATAACATTTTATAACAATTCTGGCGACTGGTGGTCAGAATTTTATATTAAAATGTGTTACTTTATTGTATGCTAATATTACACTGTGGTTTTAAGATTTTTATAATTTAGAATTTTACTATTGAAAGTAAGGATGCCGGGCACTTACATAACTAGAGAATGATTTGTGATAAAATGAAATTATGTCACTGCACAGGGCCGGCATCGTAGTAAAACAGAATATATTTATACCTGCAGTAAACATAATTATATTTGGTGAATTGAATTATCGCTATTTATTCGGAGGAATAGCTACCTGAAGAACAAATGAGCCGAATAAATAACTACTTACGTTTGATGAATCTATACTAATATATAAAACTGAAGAGTTTGTTTGTTTGTTTGAACGCGCTAATCTCAGGAACTACTGCTTCAAATTGAAAAAATTTTTTTTGTTGGATAGCCCATTTATCAAGGAAGGCTATAGGCTATATAATATCACGCTACGACCATTAGGAGCGGAGCAATAATGAAAAATATCGTAAAATGTATCTCAAAAATAAGCTTCAATTCAGAATAAATGTACTAACTAAATATACTCATATTAGCGTTGTGCGTACACAACGTCGGGTGGCTCAATCGGTAGAGCATGCGACTGTCGATATCAGGGTCGTGGGTTCAAGCCCCACGTTGGGAGAAAATATTTTTATTTTTTTTTTTATTTTCTACATTGCGTTCTTCTAAGGGGTACATTAAAATTTATTTTAATTTTATTTATTTAATTAAAAAAAAATTATTAGTTTAAAAAAGTATAAATACTGCTATTTTATCGACAAAAGCTTTTGAACGGTAACTCCGATCATCATGAAATTTGGACACAACATTCATCTCGGTAAACTAAGATGAATGTGTGTACTCATGTTCCTCCCATCCCCATTCGTTCTTTTACACTCGGGTGAAACCGGGCGAGACCGCTAGTATAAGATAAATTATTGGAACGGAGAAAACCCCACTCATTGTTATCTGCTTTATAACAACAACTTGTTTGGGTTTTTTTATTTGTATTTTTCCCATATTAATACTTTGTAATATTTAATGCTTTTGTTTTTTTTTTGTACACTATGCAGCCGGTTAACGGAACGCTGTCCAAAAATTTTTTGTTAATTTATTATACATATTTTATAAGTAATAAATTTTATCTTATCTTTATCTTATAACAACAATATTTCTATTGTAAAATTGTAGCATGCAATTGGCAAATAAAATGAGCACAGGTTATAATCCGGTGGTAACAAAGTAATGCTATAGAAAAGGAGCGAGAGAAAAGTAAAAGTAAAGGATCAGTGCATCATCAAAGTGTCGTAATGTGTCGTAGTCATGCGATGTTGCGACAACGTTTTGCTTTCATCTCGGACACAAGGAACAAAAGGGCACTAAAGGAGCTGTCCGCACGTTGTATTCACATGTTATTAAAGGGTCCCTGCTACCACTAGCGCTACTACTTTCACAGTGTGCAATTGGCACCAGGTATGTGCAGTCGATGTGTATTGCATGACGTCACAACAGAACATGCGCACTGAGCAACAAATCGTTACATAATACTTATGTGCGATTCCGGAGAACAAAGACAGCTTTAATTTTGTAACGAATATAAATACGTATATATGTAAAAAAAAACCTTTCGAAAACAAGCTTTCACTACAATGTACTAAAGACTAAACGAAGAAAATCAAACAAAATCACTTTATCATTACCTGAGCGTCGGTCTGGACTCAGGGAATACCGGGACGTTTCCCGGTAGGCCTCCGGGCCTCCGTGGGCCCTTCCGGATCTTTTTCTTCTTAGTTAGACGGTCACGTAGAAGCGTAATGAATGAAATAGTTGTTTTACAATTTTTCCGGTAACTTTTTAGGTCTCAGACTGACCCTGGTTGACCTGACCTAGAAGCTTTCCACGAGAAGTTTAAATTATGAATTTTTATCTCACGACAAGCTTTTAGGTCAGGTCAAGTTTTTTTTTGGGCTGTTTGTTATTTTCTTCAGTTTAGTACATTTTAATGGGTTTTTACATAATATACTAGCGGTCCCGCCCGGTTTCACCCGTGTGAAAAAGAACGACTGTCGGGACAAACTAAAATTAAAATAGAATAATATTGAATATTCTATACTGCGATGGTAGCGCAGTCTGCCGGATCCAAAGTAAAACATTCCAAAATCAACAACTACTTACAAATAAAAAAATAATTAAAAAAACATTTTCCAGTAGACCAAATTGTAAATCTAAACCATTCTCGAATCCCCTTGAACACACACAAAAAATCATCAAAATCGGTCCAGCCGTTTAGGAGGAGTTCAGTGACATACACACGGACAGAAGAAATATATATAAAGATTTTATTATTTTCGTTTTATTTATCTACTATAAGCATATAGCACGGATGTATTATCATCAGAGCCGCCTGCTGACCAAAACGAACCCAAACATGGCACGTCTACCATATAGACTATTTAAAAAGTTTCATAGAATGCTGCCTAATCTGACTGCAGCATCAGGTCATTGTTATCAGATTACTGCATTGTCACTGATACTATATAATTATGCAAAATTTCAAAGTGACAGATCAAGTGAAAGTGGTTCAAAATCGACATGCAAGATTTGATCCAAACTGAGTTATTCATGATTACTTAAGGTAGTTTGGGAGCCGCAATCCCAAGTCAAATAAATGACTTTTTTTCCCTCAAATAATTACCCAAATCATGCTATAATTATTAATAGAAATTCACATAAAAATTTATTTGATTTAATTTAATGCGAATTATAATTAAATAATTATAGTAATGTAATTAATAAAATATGATTAGTACTCAGCTGTCACTAGTCACTACGGTCGCGTGCATTTGTAAATATAACCGCAAGCTGTCAACTTGATGTTATATCGTCAAATCTTTGAGTTTATTTAAAAAAAAATTGATGTTTATGAATTAAAATGAACCGGGCAAGATTATCTGGAAGATTTGTAAAAAAATCTAAATTATAAAAAATTACAAAAGATAATCCCCTAGCAAATATGGAGGAGAGAGTGTCTCCGATAAACAACAGAGGTAGAGGTCACATGTGAGTATTAAAAAATTAATAAAATCAAAAGTACGTGGTAAATTATTCTGAAATTTTTGCAGTGTGTATTTCAGATATCGTTCTATCCATTAAAAAGTTCCTTTTGTGGGGTCAAGTTTGTCAATTTTTTACAAATCCTCAATTTCCGGAGTTATTGAACAAGGACACTCATAACGGCTCGTGTATTTTTGCATAACTTTAATTAAGTATATCTCTTAAACGGTGTGGTAAAAAAATCTGATTCTTTTTCTGTAGGTGTTTTTAATTATAATCTTTTGAATAAATATAAAAAAAATGTAGGGTCAAGTTTAAGTCATTTGGCTACCAAACTACCTTAACAAGCGGATACATCAAAACACCAGATTACAATCTACTAAATAAAAATACAAATTGGTACAGTAAAGATGAATAATTTGCAATAATAAATAAAAGTTTCTAGCTTATTTCGAAACATTCTACTTCAATATTATTGAATAAAATTTTTCATAGTAATTGGAGATTTCCTAAACGGTTTCTCATGCATTTTGTGCACATTCAACTATTCATAGGAATTCAAATTAAACAGCTGATGAACAGTCACCTTGAATGCATTTAAAATCAATAGTGACACACCTTGTCAACTATTGGAACCACTCCCGATTTTAGTTAGATATAAACAGCCGTCATCCCCGTATACCGTAAAATGAAAAGGAGGTAGGAAAGAGAACTACGAGACTTCATCGTGCACTGTTTATTAACTCCGTAGTGTGTTTTTATTACCACCCGTTCGGTACGAGATTAAAAACGTTATTTGTGTGTCTTCTTGTGCGTTGCACATATCACCTATCTTCTTTATACACCGAAGTGCACTTATAGCACTACACCCTGTAGTACGACCGTCCTGTTAGTCGGACACTTTATATTACAGTGGAACGAGTTTATCAAGCCCCCTATCAAGCCTCCACTACACACGTGGCCAGCATCGCCACTTACAGGCACTCACGATTGTGTAGAGGGCATATTCGTCGGTGCGTGGACATAATCGCCTGTAATCGGCAGTAATCGGTTGATTGTCGGTACATCAAAGGAATGCGTGGCCAGCATCGTGCGCCCGTACACACAATCGGATCGGCACGATTGTGTGGAGGGCTAGGCAATCATCGCGGCGATGATAGGCACTTATTTGATTGGCGGTGCTGGCCACGTGTATAGTGGAGGCATCAGGTTGGTCTTCGCCGAACGTTGGCGCAGGTACCGACTCGACACGGGCGGGATAGAGAAAGAAATACGCTTCTATTTTTGTTTTGAAAGTAGCCAACAGATATATTTAAAACTAGTAAATAGTTATCACTTGGTTTTTTATTCTCACAGTAGTATATTATATGAAAAATGGCGATCAGACGAAACGTGAAACGCTTAGCCTTCTTCGACTTCTACTGTCCGTTGAAGGGATAGAGTGAAAGAATCGTTTCTACTCTCTCTGTCAAAGCGTCATGCCCACAGTAACAAATATCACATAACCGTTTCCTAATCCTGAAATAATAAAATTACATTATCACTTCTAACGCATACCTTCTTTAGTGACGTATCTGCTAGACATTTTCTGTAACATTAAAGGGGAAACGATTCAACGGCGGGGAAATACATGAATGAATAAATTAGAGGTTATAGCCTGTAATGGACGTCATCCTAAAAGCATTTTTATACTCCCCCTTGACCTGGATCAAGTCCTCCAATAGTTTGGATCTCCTCATGAACTCCAGAAGATTGGTGACTTGATTGTTCTGAGGAATTACTCCGCTCCCATCAATGTATCCAAAGATGGTCGTTCTCCTGTAGGCTTGGGCCTCGCATTCGAACAGTAAATAGTTGGCTGTTTTGTCCTCCATTTCGCAAATTCTACACTCTGTCGATTCCTGACGTATCCCCATTGTGTGCAGATGCTTTATCAAGGGTGCATGACCGGTTAAGAGCCCAACCATTTTCCTGAGTTTAGGTCTGCTGAGTTTGATCAAGTCCTCTGTAAGCCTGTTCTGGGGAAATATAAGAGAAACCTTGGTAACGCAAAATAGAGAACGCACGACTCTAAAGAAGTTCCAGTTCCCTCTTAAGAGCATTACGTGGTTTATGAACGACTTCAGAGACGCTGTACTGTAATTATTTTTGTGATAATTATTACTGCTGTTTCCGTCTTAATTTGATTTTGTACAGAGCTTCCTGCCCTTGAGATAATTCGAATAGAGACAGTATTGCATTGAGGAGGGCTGCGTGAGTGATACGAGAATTAAAATCTAAAACGTTGAAACTTATCATTCTTGTAGAAAAGCAGATAACATAGGATAACGAAAGGTCATTGTATCCCCGTGGAGGTGGAACACAAAACGGGAGATTGCGGTTAGATTGTACGCGGAATGGGGCGGCGCCACTGTCGACATGGTGTACAATCTCTAATGAATATTCCTTTACGGAAAATGACTACGCTTTTACTCTACTTCATGGACTATACAATCACTTTACTGTTTAATACAAAGGTCTCGATTTGTGAACCCAACAAATTGATTCACTTGATATTCTAAAAACTTTTTATAAAGAAAAATAAAAGCTTAAAAAACTAAAATCTGACTACGAAAATGAATAAAACAAGCTTCCTGTATGAAAAGTAGGCCAGTGTGTTAATAAATCGATAACGTTCTTCTAGAATATTTTCTTATGTACCTAACGTTATAAAGATTTGATATGAATTTATTTATAAAGAGAAAAAATAGAAATTTTTAAAGTGAAAAAAAATATATGTTGCCATTTGAAAAAAAAAGGCAGGTACATTTCCGGTTGACTTTGAAGTAGAAAAAAATATACCTCAGCAGTTTCCGTCAGTAAATCTCGAGTTGGACAAAAAACTAATTAAGAGTATTCGTTCCTGCAAACACCCCCTGCACCCTTCATCTCAAATCTTTTCCCCTCGCCTAAAAACGGTTTGCGCTCTCCCGACGCTATTTTTAAAGCTGGAGGGTTCTGGTAAACGCCAAATGAAAGACAAAGAATCAGACTACAGATTCTTCAGGCGAATTTTTTGAAAAACAGTTTCGCTTACGTGTGAAATATTACGTAACTTATTATTTTTTTCAAAAGGTTTTTTCAGGAATTTTTTTTTCAAAAAATTCGCCTGAAGGATCTGTAGTCTGATTCTTGGTCTTTCATTTGGCGTTTACTAGAACCCCCTAGCTTGAAAAATAGTGTCGGGAGAGCGCGAACCGTTTTTAGGCGAGGGGAAAAGATTTGAGATGAAGGGTGCAGGGGGTGTTGTACGATATACACGAACCACTTTCGGTGAACACACTGTATAAACAAATCTTTTTTTTAAGTCTGTTTAAAACTATTGAACTGATTTATGAAACTAAATAGAATACAGGTTTAACTATTTAAATCGGTCCAGCCATTTCCGAGAAATCCATGAACATACATAAAAATTCATACGTGTCGAATACAGATTCACCTCCTTTTTTGGTGTCGGTTAAAAAGCGAAGCAGCAAGTGGAAGCTAGTTTCATTTACATTTTTTCAGAACCAAATTTTTCGTCATTACCTACAGATTTGCTGTGTTTAATTGTTAAGAAAGGGTCTAGTTTTAAAACGCCAGTACGTACAAAACGCAGTGCGCGGAGAGCGCCTTCTTGCCGCGACGGCGTCTCCACGGACCGTTAGATTAGCGGTGTACAATTAATTTCAGAATTAATGTAGTGGCCAAAAATACAAGTGCGACGCGGATAAAACTACGTTTGATATACGGATAAAGAGACCGTGACTCCAACCCTACTGGCATTTTGAAAACGCAGCACTCGAAAGCGATTTATTTACTTACGGCCATATTCACCAAACGTACTTATCAAGAACACTTTTTACACTGTTTTTGGAAAGAAATAGGTGAGGTAATCCCAGTTTAAGTGTGTATTAGAGCAGAGATACCTAAAAGATGGTCCGCGAAACCCTGGGGTTCTGTGGAAGGGTCACAGGGGTGTCGCGGTCTGTCCGAGAGTTAAATTGTATTTCTTTGTTACAATAAATGTTTTGCAATAATCTTATAATTATTTTTCATTTATTATTTGTTCTTTCTTCGAGTCTAACAACTACAAGGTAATATCAAAATAGCCAGCTAGGGTTCTGCAAAAAAATATGATCAATTAGGATTTCATGACCAAATAAAATTGGGAAGCTCTGTATTAGAGAATCTGCCAGCCGGCATACACAAACCGACTGGTACGAGCTCGGGTTCCTGAGAGTGCTAATTTCCATAGAACATTGGAATGCTGACAACATTCCAATGTTTCCCCTGGCTCTGAGAAGTTTTGAAGGAAAGCGTGTTTGAGTGTGTATTTGAGTATACGTACATACGTACGTGGCTATTTCTTTCTAGCACGACATCCCGAGAATAAAAAATGATATCGACTATAGGTTAGGGTAACAATTGACGCGTATGATCCGATTTTTTTATCAAAACCGGTCCAGCCGTTTTTTTTTGTCTAAACTGAAAGCTTGCAAAAAAGTGTATTTTAGGACTTTTTCAAAAAAATATTTCTCGGCTCTCAATTAATTTTTTTTTTCAGTGCTATCATCTAATATCTGGATTATTCCTCCCATGTGTCAAATTTTGGATGTTTGAAATTTTATAAATAAAATGTAGGTAGGTACCAGATTTTTTGCTCTGCTATATAAGTAATAAAGGTTTGTCTACGCTTGACTTTCAGAATAGTCGATCAGAATGCGTAAAGGGTCACATGCTTTGAAGGGTTTAATATACAGTTCTATAGGTACACGTGCATACAGGGTGTACAACCGATTTTGACATAGGGAAATATATGTAGATTATTTTTTAAATACCTGTACTTTTAATATTTCATAGATAATTGCAAATTATAGACAGTCTACAGTTCAGAAAGTACAATACCGATACGAACGCTCCGGCAGTTCTGTGTGAAATCGTCTCACCCCACTATTTGACGAGTTCAAGGGGCATTCACGTTTTTGAGAATCAAGTTACATGACAGAAATGAGATGCGCTGTGTTCAAGAAAGTAAAATACCGATACGAACATTCCGACAGTTCTTGAGTGAAGTCGTATCTCACCATTATATTTTGACAAGTTTGAGGTGCGGCGCCTGGCGCATCCATGTTTTAACGAATCAAGATATGCAACACGTATTAGGTGCACTGTATTTTGAAAAAAACAAAATACACTCTGGTAGTTCTGTGCGAAGTAATCTCTCAGTACTATTTAAACCCACATTTTTAACAGACTCAAAAAAATTGTGAGTCGTCGTGGAATTCTAGTAACTAAATTTCGCCCTAACATCTAACGAAATTGAGTAACTAAATTTCGCTCCGAAACTAAATTTCGCCCTGTTAACTAACTAAATTCTAGTAACTAAATCAATCGTATGAAATGCCACTAACACGCTAACACACAGCTGTCCAACGCATACACACAGCAATTGCAAATGAAACGTAACACGTCCCACGAACAGCGTCGCACCAATCGGACGGTTTTACTCCTAACCAAGTGCGCAATTAGATAGTTCACGTCAAAATAGTATGTTATTAATTTCACTCGTATGCTTTTAATTTTTCAATCGTCGTGTTACAGAACCTGTATTTGTGCTAAACATTTTGTCAAAACCGATTCAACACCCGATATAAATCGAAAGGGCAGGGCATGGAGTTTTATCAAGCGACCGCGAACTGGTGGTACAGACGGTTGTCAACCCTGAAGGCGATTTTATGCGCTATTAACTCAGACCGTGCAGTCGGATTTAGTTAGTTCAACGTGTGACGTTCAACGTTGTATATTATTCCTGTCACTGCATCGGTCATACGCATACAGCTGGACGTGAGATACTTCAAAATTTTGACAGCAATTTTTTTAAATCAAATTTACTGTATTTTGTTGAAATCAGTTGACTAACATAAAAAAAATCATTTTTTTGGCACATTCTCAGCGCTGAATTAATGCAGTACAAAAATTTGGTTGACTGTAAAGTCGGTTTACGGACGATAGTTTTACGTGATAACGTATTCCGCTCGAATATCATATTTAATAATACATAACCTAAATTTTAGTAGCTGTCAGGCGGAACGTGACACATTTCGGAACGTTACACTTTTTCGTGCATGCAGCCGGTGTTTCATCAATTTATAAGACGTTATCACGTCAAAACATTTATTTTGTAACAAATTTTCTAGTTCGTGGTGGAAATTATTTACAATAATAAACGTTTAACAAAACAGTTAAACACACAAACGAAAGTACTTCTTTAACCTAACAAAAACAAAACAGTAAATTCTGACTAATAAAATAAAACTATTAATTAACGAATAATATAAAGTCACTATTTATGTACACAAAATATTTACAACTATATACACAAGATTATTTACAAGTCAGGAACACACCAAAATTTATTTAACACACTTATTTATTTACACAGTTCATTTATTTATTTATCTCAGCAGTTACCTCATTATTGTTCACTGACTGTTAATTTATGTCGATTGTTCAGACAATGTATCACTGTCGTATGATGATTGTCTGTATCATGACTGACCCCGATCGTGAGCTATTCCGTGATTTATATAGGCGCTGGACCGTTCTTTCCTTTGTTGCTTTAATTGTTGTCTGGAATTTGGCAACAAAGCCGTTTTTACCTACGCATATTGTTAAAACATCAAGCCGATTGTTGTTGGCCCACAACAATATGTGTATCATTGTTAGCCGATTGTTGTTAGACAACAATGTGTGTCATTGTTAGAATAACGAACTGATTGTCATCTCACGAAATTATTTGTTGTCTCAACGGGGAGATTGTAACAATTTTAATGAAAAAATCCTTACAACATTATTTTTGACGAATTTCGTTTTGGTCAGAAACATTTTACATTTCAAATCGCCAAGACAGTGTCGTCTGGAAGGTTTTACTAAAAAAAAATGTGAGCGGTCGTGGGACACCTTGGCAGCTATGTCAAAACATAAATTTATTCAAAATTCAAGGGCGTAGATTTTTTTTTCTGAGCGGGGGGGGGTAAAGCAAAATTTTTTTTTAAGTTTTATTAATATCACACAAGACTACTCATTACTCACGAAGCAAAATATTAATTTCCAAACTAATTCTACAACTTTTATCACGAAGTATTTCTAAATTTTATTTTTTAGTGAGGCATTAGTATTAATTTCAATTTTATTTTTGATTATTATGGTCCTGTGGGGGTAATTACCCCCTTTACCCCCCATATCTACGCCCTTGTTTCTCATAATATTGCGTTATTGCGATCGAAGCCGCGTGCATATACTTCTTTGTACCTAGGTATATAGTTGAATAAAATATCATGTAAAAAAGTTTACTACCAAGACCGACATTAAGATGAGAGAAGCCGCCGGTAAAGGCTAGTAAATTAGAAATACACGCACTATGTAATACATTATATACGTTTTATAAATGTTTATATAATTACGACTAAAAACAAATTATGTCTTTAGTTGATTATGTTTAATTACACAGTTGGCAGCACTTGTTTGAAATGACGATTATATCCATGACTTAAGAGCTACCATCGACTTCCTAGTTAATAACATGCTTCGTCTTTCGACCTAATTGTTTTTCATTTCAAGTCTTACGTAACATTTAAGCGAGTCGAAAACGCGTTATTAATTTATTTCTAAAAATACGAAATTAATTTTGACAAAGCAGCATAATGTGTACAGTCGTTTCCTCTATTAATGGCCATATTCACCGAACGTAAGTAGTTATTTATTCGGTTCATTTGTTCTTCAGGTAACGATTCCTCCGAATAAATAGCTTTAATTCAATTCACCAACCATAATTATGTCGCCTGATAAAATAATAAAGACCGCCACATATATCATAATACCTAACCTATAAACGTGGAGAATTATATTATCTAAAGTTTGATCTTGTGAATTTATTTGTGTGTTTATTAACCTTTTGTAAAGCGTATTGTAAAACATTAAAGCTAGGTAGTGGAAGTTTGGTGTGCAATTGGGTTAGGATAAAATACTATTATTTGTGAAACTTTTTTGACGTTTAAATTTTTGGGTTAACGTGAAAATAGTCACCAAAAAGAGCAAGGAGTATGGTGCAGTCTGTATTTATTCTTTAACTAACTTTTCTACCTGATATTTTGCTTGATGAATTAAAAGTAAATTTTATTCTAACGGTTTTTATTATAAGATTAGTAACTTCTATCTTCAATAGTGTTGATAAAAGATTGCAAAAACACATTCCACAGGTTGATTAGAATTTGATTCAATAAATCTCTAACAAATTTTATTTTTTTATCATTCACAGGAAAAAAATCGGTAATCGATAAATTTTGTACAATTTTGTTAAATAAAGTGTATGGCGCTAAGAACGTGATAAAATTTTACCGACAAAAAGGTACAACTTGGCATTCCGCCAAAAACGAAAGCTGTTCTTAAGCTATGTACCGATTTCGCGCGGCAGCCTCGCGCGGCGGCCTCGCGAAGCATGCTTCGTGAAATGTATACCTGCCTCGCACCTACATCTGCCTCGACTTGAGGCAGCCTCAGAGTGAGCCACCGGCAGTCGGTTTTTGGTCCACTTCAAAGGCGCCTCGCGACTAAATACTCGCTCTGTAAGTACCAGTTTTTGTTGTGTGTTTGAACAACGAAAAGTGTATACTTAGACTCACCTTATGCATCCTAGGGTTAATAGATTTATAATAGATTTATTTAATGTAAGGGCTAATCTTTCCCTAACAGTAATCGCTTGTCTCGCATGTGTATCCATTTTTTCCACTTTAGGATTTATTAATGTATTAAGTATTCGAAGTCGACCAATGACATGCGCGTAAAATGTTTGACGGTATCTTCAACTACTTCAAATACCATATCTTCCAATAGTGTATTCCTATACTGTAGTCGATTTTTTCATCCACCAACGCGACTTTTGTCGTCGTTTCTTCCTATCTGCTCACTGACTGTTGCTCGCTTTGCTTCGCGAGCTTGCCTCATTCCGCCCAAAAAAATTTCCTGTGAGGCAGCCTCGGGAGGAAACCTCGCGAGGACGCTGCGCGAGGCTGCCGCGCGAAATCGGTACATAGCTTACGTTTAAAACAAACTCCTGAACATGTCTGATAACCAATTAAATAATAGACTGCTAAAATCATAACCTCTCTTTTTGGCTTTGCCGTAGCCTGGTAAAAAGAGTATATATATGTGCTTAAGACTATCTCTAAATAGTATAAAACAAAGTCGCTATAACCGCGTCTGTCTACCAGCCAGCAGAACTCCTAGCAGCATTTCTAGCCTCGTGTGCAGCGGCCTTTAGATACGTATAATTTAGTTTCTAAAATTACGTTAGATGACAAGTTCGAAATTTAGTCACTAGAATTTCGCTTAAATTTATGTTTCACATCTGCCAGACGTCTCACGACGACTCACATTTTTTTTTACTATTAACACGTTCACTTTTCAGTCGGCCATTCATAAATAATGCAGTGTGCAGCCAATTGCAGATTGCTGCTTCGCAACTGTTTCGAAACTAAATTTATTTCCACACAAATCATTTAAAATTTAATGTTAAAGTTCATTCATACGGTATGTCACGTGACACATTGACCTATAGACCATTCAGAACTACTTTGTTGTTATAGGGCTACATATCAAAATGATAAAAACGAGTAGGTTTTCTTGTCCGTCCGTTCGGGCTTACTTTGGTAGTTTAAAGTTCCGACTTAACAATTAAATAATTATAGTTTAGACGTGGAGAGGATCAAAGAAACAAACCCTAGGTATACATACGTCGTTGATATGCATACGTCGTATTTGTGTTCAGACCGGTCTATTCTACCTGTGAAGGGGCTGGAGACGTCTGGCTGTTAAAATTCGAACTGCTTTTTGTATAGCTGTCGGGCATAGGTCGGAATAAAGGTTACTAGTTTTCTAGTGCTGGTTTTTTTAATTACTTTTATGTGCTCGCTTCACACGAGACGTGTTTTCAAGCTTGTTTTTTTGATAGATCTGGTGTACGCGCAATGACAGTTCAAATATAAACACAGAGCAAAAGGTGTCTGTTGTCAGACTCTGAGCAGAATGACGCCATGTTTGTTTGTGGGGATTTGTTCAAGTCGCCCACGAGACAATATACTGTTTCCTGATTGGTTCTTGCTCAGAGCAAGCAGAGAACCTAGCAAGAAAAATAGCCCCTGTTGTTATTTTGAAATCTATCTTGTGAGTGACGTCATTTCCAGCCTCGTACCCAGCCTTTTGGCCGGCAAAAGTCCAAAGTGTTTCCAGACTCGTTGCAGCGGCCATACGTGTTACGTCGTCTATTTACAAATTATTAGATATGTCAAACCTCTCAAGTTCAAACTCCAAATTTGGATAAAATAATTTTTTCTTTTTTTTACTAATAACAAATTGTATATTTCTTTAAATAAAAAAATAATTTAATAGCTTTGTTGTCTTTTTTGTGTATATGTTACGGTCTATACCCGAATTCGGTCAATGAGCGAAATAAATGCGCCAAACTAGTTTTGACCATCGAGTATTGCCCAAACCCGAAATCTTACATTTAAACGGGTATTGAGTGTTATAAAATGAGCAAAACTAGTTTTGCGCATTTTCAATTGGTCAAAACTAGTTCTGTCCATTTTTGAATGGACAGTACTAGTTCTGCTTGTTTCATTCAATCAACGTTCGAACCCGAACAAAAGTAGGGTTATGTTCTTGTTTATGTACCTATCTATTAAATTGTTCTCCTGAATGTTATAATTAATATAATTGTGGGATATTCAGTGTAATAATTAAATAAAAATGCAAGATGAATTCGAGTCTCAACTAGTTCGCCTATTGGTGGTTTCTGAAACATAATTTTATGACGAAACATAATTACATTACTACACTAGGTGATGTTAAGAAAACAAATTTGTTGAAAGCTGAATTAAAACCTCTGTCTGCTAAACAATACAGAAGAATAAATCGCTTTGATATAATAAGTATCATTGATGTTTAAAAAACGCAAAGAAGATTCCGATGCCACACTAGTACTGTCCGTTCAGAAATGTACAGAACTAGTTTTGTCCAACTGAAAATGCGCAAAAGTAGTTTTGCTCATTTTATAACAGTTTAAATGTAAGATATACGAGTTTGGGCAATATTCGTTGGTCAAAACTAGTTTTTCACATTTATTTCAGTCATTGACCGAATTCGAATATAGACCGTAACTTATGCATTTTAAAACATCAATAAATGCGTAAAGAGCTTAGTTTCCGTCGTTTGTTCACGAACTAAAGGCCTGTTTACACTTTGATTAGTGCGAGTGCAAGTGATTAGTGATTAGTGAGAGTGATTAGTAGTGCGAGTAGTGTCCAGTACTGTTTAGCTGTTGCGCTTAGTAAAATCAGTTAAATGTCTGGCATCGAACAGACAACAACTATGGACGAACAATCGCGCTTGCAATTGCAGGAAATAATTAAAGAAATTTTAAACGCGGTGGTATCGGAAATCGAAGAACATGTGAAATTAGAACTTGCCACACCAAAAAGGGTATGGGAACGAAAGTGGATAAGTAGAAGAACAATTCATGGCGCTAGCTACCATTTCCTTAAAGAATTGGCTTAGGTTAACTTTCTTAACCTCTTGCGAATATAATATGTAGATCTCAAATTTCTTATTTTGTTATAGGCTTCTTTACTTCCAAAACCCCGAATGTTAATAGTTTCACTAATTGTTAAAAGTGCCGCTTCTCGGGCTCCTTTATTTTTGTATTTAGGGTCTTTACAATTGTAAAGACATTCATTTTTTAGATATTCTTCCACAAACTTACAAGTTGTATCTTCAGTCCACTTTGCCATTATTAAAACCGATTTACTGCATGCATATACAACGTCCCTTCAAGCACTAAACACTTACTAAACAAAAAAGTATGTCCAAACGTGTTTAGTGGCAGCACGCTGCGAGTGAGGGGTGAAGGAAGGGCACGAGGGGCAGGGCTACTCGCAAAAAAATAGAATACGCTCCTAATCACTCTACTTCGCTAAACACTAATCACTCGCACTAATCAATTGCGGTCCAAACGTGTTTAGTACTAATCACTAAACACCTGCACTAATCACTCGCACTAAACACTAATCAAAGTGTAAACAGGCCTTAACGCACCTCTTTTTTCTTAATATCTCTCTCTATAGAAGTTTCACTTCAAAAATAGAATTTTTGTTTTTTTTTTTAAGTTACAGTGCCTGAATTACGTGACAGTCTGTAGTCAAGTTTTCATACACCTTTTCGGTGTCCATAATGAACAAGTCCGCGCGACAGTATACCTATTCAGCAGCCGGGAATATAGACACATAGATACACCTATACCTATACTACCTATATAGAGTATTACCTACTATCAGTACGGCGCAGTGAGTTTATATGACCAGTAAATTGATTAACACGCGAATGTGCCGCAATATAAAAAGCTTATTCAGATGCCATACAACTACGGATTAAATTAATTACTTTTAATTAATTGAATGGACCATATTTTTCAATGATTCAGTTTACTGACCGTATCGTTCTTTCAACGTGCGCTGAAAAATATAGATTAACTGAAAATGTAATAATTTATCGGAGCAACTCAGCTTGCGTTTATGTCGTTTTTGAGAGAAACCTTATTGGACATACCGCTAAACTAGCGGTATGTGCTCTATTATCCCTTTGCCCGTCATACAGATACAAGAAGTTATATCTAAGTTAATTTCACATGAAATCCATTCAAATTGAAGCTTTTTAAAAAGAGGAGATACTATTCTATAAGCCAGAACCATTTTAGATCGATTCGAGTTCATAATTACTACTAAAATTGGAATCACGAACAGCAGTTATCGGTTGGTCTGTACGGAAGTACGTATGTCCGAGCTCTACAGATCGCAATTTTGATCGAATCGCTTTGGTTTATATTTTATTCACTTTGTTTACTATCAGACCAGATCCTTATTTAAATTCATTGAAATTTGTTCAGTAGTTTAATTTTTATAAACAGTTTTATTTTTTATTATTTTTGACAGCTAATAGTTAAAAAAACAATACCTATATTTAAAGTTCGTTCCAAGCAGCCGGCGAACGGTTTCGAACTAGGTAAACCGAAGCTGTTAGTGGCGATTTTAGAACACGTTTTTGCTACTGCGCATGCGGGTGACGGTTTCGAAACCGTTCGCTGGCTGCTTGGAACAAACCTTTAATGTAGTAAATTGCTGTAGAATAAGTGCTATACCTCTATACTACGCTAATAGCGGGACAGTGTAAGAGCGCTTTGTGGATCCTGCCGCAACATTATTGAATTATTTTTTGCTATTCCTATACAATTCCACTTGATATTTTTATATATTATATATATTTCTCATATATTTTTATTTATTTTTTTTCAATTTTAATTATTTTTTCAATTCTTTTTTTAAGCTATGTATTTTTTAATTTTCATTATACAGTGGAAACTTGCCGGATGTGCACTTTCGGTTTTGCCAACTATTTTAGTCTGAATGTAAGTGATCTGTATTTAACGTTTCGGTATCAACTGATAATACTTGGTCCAGCTATTATTCAGTGATGCTGGTGCAAACCTTCTCTCTTCTCTTCTTTTTGATACGTCAGAGGTCATATCAAGGTCATATTAGACCTGTATCGTGTTCACAGTCCAACAGATGAACAAACCTTTTCCAAAAACATGTTTTTTTAAACCCCAGTGATCTCAAAAGAAAAAAAAATTGTGAAATATTGAAAAGTGACTTTTGACCTAAATTAATACCATTACCGTGGTGTTGAAATAGAACAGAAATCTAATAAATTCAATTTATCATATTATTACAATTTTGAGTCTAAAATTGTAGAAATAATTTGGCGGTCCGCTATTTGCTAAAAGGTATTTAATTATTAGTAACTTAAATAGTTAAATACGGACATATTTTGTTTCATTTGAAAGTCCAACGAATCCCTCTAGGACTTCTCTGACAGACATCAAACATAAATTTTCTGTTAACTATTTCGTACACAATTATTCTACATGTATAATTAAAAGTTACAATATAACGTAGGTACTCCGAAAAATGCGACCATAATTTCGAAAATCTTTACTTGCTTTTCTGATTTGTATCTTAATTTAATATTAAATAGAATTTTTCTGTTTTACCAAACAATATCGGAACTGATGAAATTCACGCATAAACAAAATTTTACAAAAAACTGTTTTTGCACATTAACCCCCGATACTGAGTTAGCGGCATATGTTCTATTATCGTTTTGCGCGTCAGAGCTGACTTTTGTTCATATAAGAAGTTATATCTAGGTTAGTTTTACACAGAATCCATTCAAATTGTTACTTTTATACAAAACGAAACCATTTTTAGATTGGTCGAGGTCATAATAGTTCCTAAAATTGTAATTAATAATTTCGAACAGCAGTTATTTTTGTAAACCAAAAAAAAAAAATAATTTCATACGTTTTGTCAATAGTTTTAATTTTCTTAACTTTTTTCTTAATTTTTTTCAATTTTTATCATACAGGGGGAAACTTGCATGATGTGTATTTTTGTTTTTGCTAACAATTTTGCACATTTCAAGGGAATTTGTGAATACTTAAGCTACCGCAAAAGTAATTTTTCTTGACCACACTGTATATACGTGTACAAGTATGTATAACGTTAGGCAAATTGCTAATCACTGATGTGTAATGTTACAAGCTAGAAGTTTGACATTACTGTTGTGCAAAACTAAGATAGTAGAGTGAAATTAATTTTGTCTACAAATGATTGGAATTTAACCACACCATAAATTGTTTAGTCAGAACTTGCTACTATAATTCAAACTGAGGATGGACCGAAAATACGACCAATAATATATTATCTTTTCTCACTTACCACCATCCTCAAATAAATAGTTGACCCGCACCGCCAGTGCCTGTAATTTTAGAAGATACAATAATTAGCGTTGAAAAGTTAGCAATTATATAATTACAATAATGAATACACAAACACGTCATTTCGAAACAGCTGGTACACTGGAATGCACACACACAGTAGTACCAACTGTATAATCATGAAATTTCAATCCGAGCCGTTGTCACTCGCCTTCCTCTGAAAACGATTGCATCATACAATGCTTTCTCATAGCTCAAATTGTAAAAAATTGTACAAAAACCCAGTTTAAAAAAAATATTATTCGATCAATTATTTTTCGAACAGAATCAATTTAAAATTCTGCTACGAATTTCTTATGGAGAAAATGAATTCAGATTTTTTGACAATGCTTTCAGCAACCTAGTATTAGAAGGAAACAGCGTTGTGAGTCGAAAATAGTCACAATCAAACAAATTTGCCAAGCACGATCAACTTTATAAATTTCATGACGTCACGGAGTTTTTATGTGACGGTATTTAAAATTTTATATACCATAACTTTAAGATGCGTGCGCATTGCACAGATAATTATCTTAAAACAAAATTAGGAGCCGTTGTAGGACGCCTGGCACATGTGAAACTAAATTAAACCATTAGGGTGCAAACATACACTTCTGTCTTTGAATGCAAGTACATCAACCATTCCTATCATCGGAGAAATCAAGGAATTACATCGAAGAAAGAGAAGCAGATATATTTTCGATACGCTTTATTGCCTTCCCTCACCGCACATTGACTAGACAATGATTCATATAGTAAATTATTATTAGATATATGCAGACAACAGACACGTTTTGCTCTGTGTTTATATTTGAACTGTCACTGCGCGCGCACCAGATTTATCCACAAAGCAAGCTTGAAAAGACGTCTCGTGTGAAGCGAGCACATAAAAGCAATTAAGAAAACCGGAGCTAGAAAACTAATAGTCAAGTCTAGCAAAGAATCTTAGTTGTCAAATCCAGCCTCGTGTGAAGCGGCCTTATTTATTTGTTCAATGCGAACTGGACATCTATAAAATTAGCTGTAGGTATATTATTAGGCCGAAATCAACCTTTTGTGTAAATTAAAATGTCCACTTCATTGATTCGACTGACAGCGTGAAATCAATATTTGATCATGTGAAAAATTAGAAACAATACTGCGTTAGTTGTGCGCAGTCGATATATTAACGCAAGATTGGATTTTTTTCACGGTCCCTCTTATAGGTGCCTCCACCACAAAAACAACCCGGTATCTCCACCACAACAACTAACCGTGCACCTCCACCGTAAAACGATCCTGCGCCTGAACTGGCGAACAAAAAATTACTAGTGTACCTGTGCAAAACTTTTTGCATGTATCTTCATAGGTATTGTTTTAAAAAAATCGATATTTTGAGACAGACCTACGACAATAATTTTATTCCTCTTGCATTAGTTTTCATTTTGTACAGTTATTTTTCTTTTTATTTATTTGAGCCATCAAGTTGTCTATATATTTAATTGGTTATAAATTTAAAAAAAAATGTATGTGAGATCTGTTTATCGTTGTCATGGCTACCCTGTACGAGCTGCCAGCATTAATTTTTAAAAAATCTAACCTCATTTGATACATTTACGATTTTCACTATTTTTTTCTGATTTGAGACCTAGTTTTAGACTTGGTGCAGTCAATGTAACATTTAAAAACTCTATGTTTGCATTAAATTAACATAAACTTACACTTTCTTAAATTATTTGGAAAATAAAATAAAATTTTAATTGTCTATTACTATTTTGAACATTCGCGCTAAAAAACTAACTAATTTAATACACACTTCACTTGTCAAAGTCGACTTGTCACACTATTGGCATAATTTCTGACATACGCGCATATTTGCATTTCTCTCACACTCATGTTACATGAGTGTGAGAGAAATGCAAATATGCGCGTATGTCAGAAATTAAAAAGACGAAATTGAAGTGGGGTGAAGAGGAACGAAAACAGTGAAAATCCATCGATGCTCACGATACATGAGTCCATGTATCGTGAGCATCGATGGATTTTCACTGTTTTCGTTCCTCTTCACCCCACTTCAATTTCGTCTTTTTTACTATTAATCGCTTGAAATTACCCCTTTTAAAGAAATATTACCAAAAACAAAGTAATAGTGATCTGTGGACTAAAGGCTTTAATAAAAAAAAATTTGTGTAAATCGGTTGAGTAGGGATTGCTGGCGGATTGGAGGAAATTGGGCTTGTGTTTTAAATATAAAAACGATATTTTAATATACGCCCCCTTAAATTATTTTACTCGGTCATTAAAATTACGATTAAGGGTTTTGACGCGCTTCGTATTAGAATAATAATACAAAGTTTTCATTTGTAAAACTAAAAATTGTAGATAATACCGAGAAATTCAAATGTATTTGTGTTGTAAAAATGAAAATTACGAAAACTAGTATTTGCATGAAATTTTGAACTTGAATATAAAAACGGTATTTCATAACGATCGGAGTTACCGTTCAAAAGTTTTTGTCGTTAAAAAGCAGTAAGTATTTATACTTTTTTTAAGTAATTTTCTTTTAAAACAATAATTACTGTAGGAAAATTGTTTTTATATAGGTACCTATAGTTTTAACAATTTTCAAATGAGCTATTAATTAGATTTATTTAATTTTAATTAGTCGTAATAAAATTTTAAAAAATTGAAATGTAAGCCTTAGAAGAAAGCAATGCAGAAAACATATTTGTCGACGTGGGGCTTGAACCCACGACCCTGGCATTAAGAGTCCCATGCTCTACCGACTAAGCTAGCCGGGCATGTGAATGTAAGATGCTAATATTTCAATATTTAGTTAGGGCATTTCACCTGATAACATATTTTGTCGGATGGACAAATTTTGAGATATATCTTGCAACATTTTTCATTGATGCTCCGCTTTAATTGGTCGTAGCGTGATATTATATAGGCTATAGCCTTCCTCGATAAAGGGGCTATCCAACAAAATTTTTTTTTTCAATTCGAACCAGTAGTTTCTGAGATTAGCGCGTTCAAGCAACCAACCAAACAAACAAACAAACTCTTCTGCTTTATATATTAGTATAGATTACAAGCTTTTATGCAACTTCACATGTTTGTCAGTTAGTCTGTCTGTCAGTTTAGATTAAATATTGAATGTCGAATTTAAGCCACTTTCACTTAACTAATTACACTGAAATTTTGCATACTTATGTAGTATCAATCTGATAACCATGACCTGATAAGATAGTTATCTCACCTTGCAACTTTTTAAACAGATCATGATAGACGTACCGTGTTTCGTTTTGATCGGTTTGCTATGTGCTTATAGAGTATGGTAGCATGTGGACCCAAAATTATGAACATCTATACTAATATATAAAGCTGAAGAGTTTGTTTGTTTGAACGCGCTAATCTCAGGAACTACTGGTTCAAATTGAAAAAAAAAATTTGTTGGATAGCCCATTTATCGAGGAAGGCTATAGGCTATATAAAATATCACGCTACGATCATTAGGAGCGGAGCATTAATGAAAAATGTTGCAAAATGTATCTCAAAAATAAGCTTCTATTAATGTGAAATGCACTAACTAGACATACTCATATTAGCGTTGTGAGTACCGAACGTCAGATGGCTCAATCGGTAGAGCATGCGACTGTCAATATCAGGGTCGTGGGTTCGAGCCCCACGTTGGGCGAATTTATTATTTTTTTTTTTTATTTTCTACATTGCTTTCTTCTAAGGCTTACATTTAAATTTCTTTTAATTTTATTTAATTAATTTAAAAAAAAAAATATTAGTTAAAAAAGTATAAATACTGCTTTTTATCGACAAAAACTTTTGAACGGTAACTCATAATGAAATTTGGACACAACATTCATCTCGGTAAACTAAGATGAATGTGTGTACTCATGTTCCTCCCTTCCCCATTCGTTCTTTTACACCCGGGTGAAACCGGACGGGACCGCTAGTGTATTATAAATGTTTTCACTGCCATAAAATATTTTATAGGAATGAAAAAAACATATTCATAATATGCAAATATTTATCATCAATGGATTTATTGTAGATACCAGATAGCAGGCGCGGTCCGAAGGGGGGGGGGGTCCCAGGGGACATGACTCCCCCCCAAATCTAAGGTCAAATTGAAAAATCTCAAAAATTTGCCAAATAATAAAAGAAAATTTTTAGCTATCCCCTAACAGCGATAAATTTATAGTTTCCATTTGTTTTATAGGTAATGTATAAAATAAAATTGTGTCTTGTGCAATAATGTTAATTTTATTCCAGATACCTATTTTTTATTAGTGTAGTGAGTGACCCCCTCCAAAATTTCAGGCTGTGACCGCGCCTGCCAGATAGTGATTTTTATAATTGAAATGGAAAATTAACTGACCACCGTGCTGGTTTATCTATCTATATAAAAAGTTTATAAAATAATAAAATTTACAATACCTTTCATTTAAAATTGCAGCTCGCGTCTATTATCTCGTTTTACCAGAATAATAAAATTTATATATGCAAAATTTATAATAGACTTTCTGGTAAAGATAAGTGGTAATAATTCATTTAAATAATACAGCCGTTATCATTTTTATTGTTGCAATTTTTTAAATTCTTCTTTTTATTATATGTACACGTTTTTAATATTTGTAGCACTTAAGGGACGCATTTAAGCTGAAAATTATAGAACTCCTTTCGCGAAAACTGTTTTTTAAATTAAAGTCTGTTAATATTATTCGCCATCCATTAACTGCAGTGGCGTGCATGAGCCATTTCATAACTGAACATTTTCCTCATCATTAACTGCCAGTGGTGTATCAAACATTTATTTATTTGTGTAAAAAAATAATTATGGAAATTGTTAGAGTGTAAACTCTATATAGCGACACTCAAGGAACTGTGTACTTAATGGCGTTATTGAGATCTGTCGTTAAACGGAGAGAAGAAATAATCCATTAATATTTTTTTTACTACTTATAATATGTATTTACTCATAATATTATATAAAATTTACAATTGATCAACAAACTTTTTCGTCAATACACAAAGATTTTCTTTTATACTCGCCATGTTTACAGTTTGCAAGTTTGAGGACAATTAAAGATATGTGATAACTTATCGATAAGCAGCTGAGCTAAACATATGAAAGATAATCCGAACAAACAAAAGAACGAATTTTTTAGAATCTTCGGTACGCATGATGCCAACAAAATAACAAATAAGTACTGTTTATTGCTTAATAATTACGTATTGTTGTATCATTGAATGAGCAACAAGGTAAACCAACTAGAGGTAAGTAATTCGACATTTTAAAGAGTTTGTCGTTATATCGAGTGACGTTAAATGGAGTTTACACTGTATTTGTATTTTTCTTATCAAAAATCAATTCATTACTCACCAAAATAAAAAGTATTTGTTATGTTTTAATCATCTCTGGGTAGTGTTTGATATCAGTAAATTAAATATAATCAGAGGTTTGTAATTTGTAAGTTTTTTTTTATATTTCGATTTATGTATAGGTACAAAAGAGTGACCGTTATTTAGACAATTTTCAAATTTTTTACAAAAAAATAATCTGTGCAATGTTCAAAGGCGATCAGATTGAGTGATCACAATTTAACAAGCGAAATATATTTGATTTTTTAATCTTTTTTTACTACGTTTTATTTAACTCGCGCTCTTGTGTGTCTGTCCGGGTGGACAGATACATATAATTCATTCTTACTTGTTTACCATTGTAAGACACGTAGCAATCATTAATCTATGGCTCAGTTGGTTAGACTGTTAGAGCGTCGTGCTAATAACATGAAGGTCGAAGGCTCGATCCCCCATGGGACGTATAATATATTTTTATTTTTTTACGATATATTTTTGTTTTTTTTACTAAAAAATATAAAAATAGATAATAATATAATAAAAAAATATACCACGTTTTTAAAGCGAACTAAAAAGTATAAAATAATTTCTTTACAGCGCCTAAAAAAATTTCTCTTTAAAAATATTTCTCAAAGCTTTAAATGTTCAAACAATTTGAAGCCGTAACGCCAATCGACTGAAGGGACGTAATGATAGAGTGATGGTAATCTCTGAGTGGTCCGGTGGGGTGGGGGATGAGGTATAGGGGTCGCCGCTGCAGATTACAAGAAGTGAAACGCTACTGCTCTTAATACGAGACGAGATGCTGACCACGGTATTTCTCGCAGAATTTATTTCATTTTATTTAGTGCAGACTTTGTTCGCAGTTTGTTCTCCCATGAGAACGGCTGAGCTTAATTAAATTAGTTCTAATTACCAGCATACGACTGAATATAATGTAAACAGAGAGGCTGGGTTTGTGAAAAACTTTAGCACGGCTGACATCTACACTTACAGACATCGCAGCACGCACCTTGCATTTCTCCGTCTGGGGCTGCAAGCCTCCGTCTTACTCGTCTTTCGTTACATCATTATCGAAGATATAATGGGGCCGTCCCACACACTTTAAAATTTCGTACACATGTTATTCTTCCTAGATAATATAATAATGTAAACCTGCTTTTTAGGCGCGATTAGCGTAAGCTAAAGCGCCTTATATGTACTCGCTTTGTCTGTAAATCTGTGAGTCACGCTTTTTGTATCCAGCGTACAGCCCAAACGCCTTAACCGATTTAAAAAAACTTTTTTTTGTTCGATTCGTCTCCGGGTAACTTAAATCCTAACGTCACCCGATTTTTGAATTTTGACCCCAGAGGGGAGCAATAAAGAAAAAACTAAGTTTTTCGCTTATAACTCACTCAATTTAAATCAGATCGGTTCGAAACTTGTCTTAAACGAAAGAGGAGAAAATTTTACATAAATTTCGTATAACAGAATTTGCCAAAACAGTTTTTTTATACTTTTATAGAAATAAATTCTATTTGATATAACCGATGGCAAACATCTTTCGGTTATCTCTCTCTGTTGCACGGTTTAATATGGTAATTTAAAGATTACGTTTATCTTAAAATAAAAAGTTTGCATTTGTTCAAAAACGGATGGCATTTCAAATATTTGTGAAATGCAACGCCTTCTGAGTTAATAATTTGAATAACTAATTATTAGAACATAATACCTACTTTGACAGATGCAAACATCATTTTTGACATTTCTTACCATTCCGACACCACGGATGAGCGGATTGAAACCAAATTTTGGGAGGTTGTTTGATATGCAAATATGAAGTGGCCTATTGTTTTTGGGGAACATCGGCGCATGCGTAAAAGAGTATATCTCTTATAAAGTTGTTTTATATAATAATAATATAGTTTTTAAAACGGTTTATTATTTTAATAAAAAATTTAATAAAAAGAAAGTTTTTATTGAAATGTACCAAAAAGGAAATATAATTATTTTAATAATTTAGGGTAATAATTATAAAAAAGTTGGTTGTGACTAATAAACGATCATAGAGTTTATATTTATGAACCTAAATTATTAATAAATTATTAAAATGATTTTTTCCTTTCTGTGTTTTCAACTGTTATATTTTTCTTAGATTAAGTTAATTAAATTATATTATTAAGCCCAAAGTGTCGTTAAAAATATACACCAATTTTCAAAAATAACACCGGGGTATATTTTGTAAAATTTTGCGCCTTGTAATTCTTGAATTACTTGTGTCTTCAGACAATATTTTTATTTTTTAGTTCTTATATACTTCGTCTTAAGAGGTCATATCTACCCTAGGAGCCAATGGCTTGACTAGATTTTTCATGTGAAACATCTAATGGGGCGTTTGGCTGGAAATAAAACCGTGCAATTGGCGCGCCACTTTTATATACCGAGTGTATCAAAAGTCCCGGAACGGATTAATATTTCTTATCGGGTAAGCCGAATAAAAATCATAAAATGTTTTTTTTTTATAACTTTTTCCTGTCTATTGAATGGCAAAATTCGAGTTTGGACCCGAGGACCCTAAAAGGGTCCAGTAGAGCCCTACTTTGAAATTATAAATGCTGGAAACTATAATTTTTTATTTTAGATTCAGATTTTGCGGCAAATTTGGCGTACAAATACGTCTTAGTATTTTTTTAATCTTCAGGTTCTATGTAGACCCCTAAGAAAGACTTTAATTTAAGCCCTGTACAAAAAATATCTAAATTTGAAATGATTGATTTAATTTTACCTAGAAATATTCGTTTTGAGGAGAAATTTCACTAATAAATACTTCATAAGTCTCTTAAAGCTCGATTTTGAACCTTAATTCCCCTTTGTAGAGCCCCAGAAAAGGTCTAAAAGGGTTCAGAGTTGAATAAATCTTAATTTGAATTTGGTTACTTAATATTATCTTAAATACTTTTTTTCGGAATGAAATTTTACAAATTAGTAATTCATAGAACCCTCATAGGGCCCTAGGCCCCAATTTAGAACTTAGTAAAATTTCATCCCGAAAAAAGTATTTAAGATAATATGAAGTAACAGAATTCAAATTAAGATTTCTTCTGCAACTTTGGAACCTATATTTAGAACTTTTTGAGGGCCCCTACAAAGAGGTCTTAAGGTTCAAAATCGAGATTTAGATGTTTTTTGTATAGGGCCTATTTTTTTGTTTTTCTTAGAGGATTAAAAAAATACTAAGACGTATTCGTAAGTAAGATTTTCCGCAGAATCCGAATATGAAATAAAAAAATATGGTTCCCATTTAAAATTTCAAAGTTGGGCCCTACGGGACTGTTTTTGGGTCCTCGAGTGCAAATATCATTCGATAGACAGGAAAAAGTTATAAAAAAAACATTTTGACATTTTTAGTCCGGATTACCCAATAAGAATTATTAAGCCGTTCCGGGACTTTTGAAACACTCTGTATATGTAAATCCCAAAATGAGTTTGTGTCCGTAGCTATGTTTCACCTTTTCACTCATGCGTATTGATGCCGCCATCTGTCAGTCGATGCCTTTAAATAGCGGAAACTGTGTAAACACGCAACTTCCGTCCTGATATTTCCGTCTGAAAAAAATTGGTTGTCTGTAAAGTCGGTTTACGGACGATAGTTTTACGTGATAACGTATTCCGTAATATATAACCTAAACCTCCCAAAATTTGGTTTCAATCCGCTTATCCTTGGTGTCGGAATGATAAGAAATGTCAAAAGTGACGTTTGCAACTTACAAAGTATTATGTTCTAATAATAATTAGTTATTCCAATACTTAACTTAGAAGGCGTTGCATTTCACAATATACTAATGTCAAAAAATTGAATTAAACATTAGAAATGCAGCCGTTTTCATGTTAAGACAAGACATACGTTTGCTTCTAATTTCCATGTACGGCAAACAAAGACAACCGACCGCGTCGCGCCATGCATTAGACAACATTGCATTTGTACAGCTATTTTTCTATATAAATTTGTATAAAATATTTTTCTATATAAATTTGTATAAAAAACTGTTTAGGCAAATTCTGTTATACGAAATCTATGTAAAATGTTCTCCTCTTTCGTTTAAGACTGGTTTCAAACCGATCTGATTTAAATTGAGCGAGAAATTAGCAAAAAGCACGCACAGGGTCAGGCGGAACGTTACGCGTTATGCGTTATGCGTTACGCGTTACACTTTTTCGTACATGCAGCCGGTGTTTTATCAATTTATAATATTGGTGATTCATCAATTTATAAGACGTTATCACGTCAAAAGATCTGAGTTATTCTCAAGTCGCGCCTAAAGAAATTTTACTTAAAAAATATGTGATTTAATGAAATGATAGCATGTACAATACGTAGTATAGATATGTTATATTATATATTCACCATTGTTACTCAGGACATATTGTAGAGATACACGTCATGTTAATATGCAGGGATTGCGGCCTACATCAAGCAACTGGGATAGTGTGGAGTGGGACGGAGATCTAGGGACAGCTGATACACCCCCACATGCATACAACAATTTTTCAAGTTTTGCTCATGACAGCTGAAATACAATCGCTAGTCTATTGTATTCTCTTTTATCTCTTTTTATTTTTGTAGAGAATACGCTGACATGCTTTATCTGTGACAACGTCTTTCTGTTTTTCATTAAGGCAAAAAACCATGAACTGCACGCTTTATTTTCGCGTTTAATTATTTTTGTTTACATAACATAACAAAAACCTTGTAATATTTAACGTAAGTTGAATAATAAAATTCATCCCATTATGAAAAATACCGGGTGTTTTAATTTACATAATTTAAGCGCGGTTTGTTAATTTTGCGAAGCGACACGTCCGTGTCTTGCCGTGATACAGAATATAGTAAGTAGAACTTCTGTAAGTCGAACTTCAAGGAAGACGCCAAAAAGTTCGAGTTACTAAAGAGTTTTCGACTTATGAAGGATTTCGACTTAGGCGGATTTTTAAAGAAAATATTCGACTTGTGGAGGTTAAAATTCTCATTATAACTAATTTTGAGTTGCTATGTTCGAGATACAGAGGTCCAATTTATTTTTATGGAGGGAAAATATGCACAGAAGTGGCTTGTAGAGACTCGCTGATTATTTCGACCTGTAGAGGGTTGAGATTTTGAGTAATGGAGGTTTTGAGGCTTGAAGGGAAGGGAACAAAACATTTTGTCGAGTTTTAGAGGTTTTAACTTATCAAGGTTCGACTTAAACAGGTTCTACTGTATAAGCTTATATACATGTGGTTTAGTATTGTATTTTCAGTAAAAGAGCAGGAAATAACCGAACTGTTCGGTATTTCGGGTATGGATACTCCATGCCGTTAACAATAATTATAAGATTTTCTACCTGACGTTAATTCGTCTACAACTGCGGTAGACATTTCGAGGCAGCGGTCGAAGTGTTCTTCTAGACCAGGGGCGGGCAAATCTTTTGATCGGCGGGCCACATAGCTGATGAAATTTGAACGCGGGCCAAAAATTTGCAGAAAAAAAGATCCCCACATTCTATTTCCGCATGTGGAGAGCAAAAAAAAAAAAGTCTCACATATTTCCGCTACTATTTTTCTAAAATTTTCTAAAATGCTTCGCGGACCGGATAAAATTGCGCTGCGGGCCGCATCCGGCCCGCGGGCCAATATTTGCCCAGGCCTGTTCTAGACAGTTCACAGGTAAGTGTGTCGAATGTCGATGACTGGTGTCTAAGAATCAGTGTGTTTTCTGCTCGGTCGTATTAAGAAGCACAAACTACGACCGAGTAGAAAACACACCCATGCTTCGACACACACTTCTCCGGCTGGCTAGAATAACTGTTCGCCCGCTGCCACATCGCCTTTAATAATGTCTACCGCAGTTGTAAACTAAACGTTAGGTAGAAATACCAATAGATGTGGAACAACGCCGGATAATATATTATGTATTATTTACATGTTTTACTTAAACCACGCATCATGTTAACTGATTAAGGTGACGCTAAAAGCATGAAGGATAGAGAAAAAGAAAACTAATCTTCACGCATTCCCCGTTGTCCAAAAGTGGGGAAAATAAGGCTTTTTATTCCGGCGATTGAGGCGTTGAAGCCATAACACCCCAAGCAGAGTGAGCGACTCCATTATATTTATATTTTTTTTGTAAAATAGAAATAAATTGAAATAAAAAATTATCGACCAGATTAATTAAATTAGCATAATTCCTGACGTATGGAGCTGGAATGGTAAAATTAGATTAGTACAGTTGGTCATAAAAAAATCGCTAAGTCCGGATCTGGTCTGAGGCAAGTTCAATCATTGCCAGACGACAGAACGGCATTTATAAAGCACCCTTAATACTAAACGTTGTTAATACATACATAGAGGCGTAGCTACAGGACATTCTAGTCCGTTCGACTGTTCCATTGTTAAAAAAAGCTCTGATACGACGATGCTATCGGAACTAATTACTTGCATATAACAAAAACTGTGTCTGACAGGATTATACGCCTCTGCCCTTCAAAGCAGGCATGTCAAACCTACCTCCATATGCTCTTCAAACATTACTCTATACTCTATAATAATATTTCTATAGGTACATTGAAGCAAAACGTTCAATGTCAAATTGTATTCGCACGCAGATCCTGCATGAAATTCTGTCTTACGGTAATTCGAATAGGTAACTGAAATCTGTTTTCGATTAAATTTTGGACTCGGATGCGTTCCCACCATGACAAAATCCTTGCTAAGTTTAATTTATGTAACTAAAAAATGTATGCCCTTTTAGCCCTAAAAACAAGCTATAGCGTGTTATATAGATCGGCTTTGAGCTGTATTTACCGTCAGCACATTTGTACAAATAAACATAATATATTGTATTTTAATATGTATTTTACACTACACATACCTACATACAATGTATTCTATACATAATATTATATTAACGCATTTACTGAAATTTTTTATCAATTGGTGACAGGAACAATTAGATATCTATACTAATATATAAAGCTGAAGAGTTTGTTTGTTTGTTTGAACGCGCTAATCTCAGGAACTACTGGTTCAAACTAAAAAAATTTTTTTTTGTTGGATAGCCCATTTATCGAGGAAGGCTATATAAAATCAGGCTACGACCATTAAGAGCGGAGCAGTAATGAAAAATGTTCCAAATGTATCTAAAAATAAGCTTCTATTCAGGTGAAATGCACTAACTAAGTATACTCATATTAGCGATGTTAGAATACAACGCCGGCTAGCGCAATCGGTAGAGCACAAGGCTGTCAATACCAGGGTCGTAGGTTCGAGCCCTACGTTGGGCGAATGCATTTTTATTTATTTTTTATTTTCTACATTGATTTCTTCTAAGGCTTACATTAAAATTTATTTTAATTTTATTTAATTAATTAAAAAAAAATTATTAGTTAAAAAAAGTATAACTACTGCTTTTTATCGACAAAAAATTTTGAATGGTAACTCCGATCATCATGAAATTTGGACACAACATTCATCTCGGTAAACTAATATGAATGTGTGTACTCATGTTCCTCCCTTCCCCATTCGTTCTTTTACACCCGGGTGAAACCGGACGGGACCGCTAGTATTATATAAGCATTCTCTGTAAATAATTTGTAAATAACTTCTTTTAATAAATATTTTAATAAAGAAGTGTCTCTACATATTTTTATTAAGCCCCCCCCCCCCCCCCCCAGTTAGCCCATTATATCTCCAGTTGACACCGCAGAACGAACGTCTTTTTAAAATGTTCACGCGCCGCTACTGTCAAATTAGATTTTATGACAATGTTCTCTGCAATCCAGAATTTGTTGTTTGAAAAACCAGTCTACGAAAAAAGTATAACTAAATTATTGTTTTTGCCGGCTTCAAACCGCGGTGCGCTTGGAGTTCTTTATTTTCAGATGAGTTCCACGTCCCTGCCGTTTAGCAAATTCACCCCACGATGACTTCAGAGCCCCCGCATTCGTATTATTTGTTTCGGACATTTTCTCTGAGGCAAACGCTGCTATCATTTCTTTTTCCACATCGCCATAATTCTGTGTGTGTGTTTATTCCCTTTGAATGGCCTCAGACGTTAAAAAATTGGATTAAACTATCGAGAATGTAAATATTATAATCCTTTACAGGGTCTGTCACAAGTTATTTGTTCCGGAATTTATGTAATCGACATTAATTTATTATTGCTACAGTTTTAACTCGCGAAAAATACGCTACAGAGTTGCCACAGACTCAGAATCAGTGGCGGCGTGTCTGGAATTTGGCAACAAAGCCTCTTTTACCTACGCTTATTGTTAGAACAACAATCAAGCCGATTGCTGTCTCCTACGACAATATGTGAATCATTGTTGGAATGACGAACTGATTGTCGTCTCACGAAATTCTTTTTTGTCCCAATGGCAAGATTATAACAATATCAAACAACAAAACAGATGAAGTGGACTAATTTCTCGTGCAATATGTCGTCAATATCGTAACCATTCATCTGTGGAGTTCAAAAAACCAGTGCATCATATCTCTCTGTTAGGGACGCTCCCTTTGCTATTCAAATACAGGCGTTCCCAAAATTAACTACCTTAAAGTGCTCCACGGACGGGCGTGCAACATATTCCTTAAAACAATGCATCTCAGTCGTTCAAGTACGCGCGTGCACCTGTCTATTTGTCATTATTCGTGATGCGGGATTTTTAATGTCATAATAATTTGTCTTAGGATGTTTTTATGTGTGGTGGTCCTATAGTCTATTTTAAATGTTCGGTTCGTAGAATTTTGGAACAATCTACATAGCATGGGTAGATACTTTAGGGCAAATGCCGGTCCGGTACTCTGTCAATACTAATTTGAAAATTACATTTGATGTATAGACATGATTGTTTCAACAAAAATTGAAAAAAGCTTGTCGAATGGTTGTTATCAGTACTGTCACGCCTGTCGAAATTTGATAATTTTGAACAGTACACATTATACAAGCTATACAAAAAAACTACGTAGATCAAATATAATAATAATAATTTATTACTTCCATGAAAATACAGTTATTTATAAACAAACAAAATACACATAAATGAAAGTATATAGGTTCCTTCCAAGGAAAACCTGTGCTGAAGAAACCATTAAGAAAAAAGAGATGATGTGGACATTTTAATTCTTATACTCTTCCTCCTAATTGTTACAAACAAGAAATTAAAAAGTATGTTCATTTATTTCGAACGGCTTAGTTTTGGCGCCATTCGATGACGTCAAAGCTGTACCTAGTCAGCACATCACCTTCTCGCATAGATAAAGAGAGACGTGTCTATAGAAAGAGATGTATATAACGAGTTATCTTGGGTATCTATACCACTAGCGCATGAGACAAGTCTATTAACAGTGCCGGATTATACCAAGTGCCGCCTATACGCTAAAACAGGCTTGCCGCCCACTTAAGGCTAGCGTTTTCCCGACTTTCAAATCATTCCATCATTCCGCATATATTTGCTTTAGTAGCCCACCAGGTTTGAACTAGGTTTTCATTATCCTACCAAGACTCATGTTCGAGGGAAAACGTTGCCTCCTGCCCCTGATAACGTGCTGTGTATATTAATATTATGTCAGTTAGTAATATCTGATTCCGATTGGAGGTTCAAGACAGATCGTCATTTCGTTAGTTAGAAATCATTTTATTTTTTTTTGCGACCGTCCTTGACCGACGAGTGCCGCCCTACGCTTCAACGTAGTTAGCGTATAGATTAATCCGGCACTGAGTCTATAAAGAATCAGTGGGTCTGATTCAGCTGTAGCTGTAGCGAGACTATTCTATGTTTAAAATTACATTTAAAAATACTTGCTTTTTAAACTTTTTTCATGTAGAAAAAGCTTCCGAAATATTAAAAAAAAAACTTGTTTTATTATCTGATATAACGTAGATACGGTAATGCGTGTCTTAAAATATATTCTTGACTAAATATCCTACGGGTAATATATCCCCCGACATAAAAACAATTACGGGGTCGTGTCGATGCGATGGCGTTGTTTTGCGCAGTGAAAAGGGGAAGGCGTTTGGGGGGAGTTTTTTAAAAAACAAATACGGGGTCGTATCGATCGAAGGCATTTTTATTGCGCAGTGAAAAGAGAAAGGCATTTGTGGGGAGTTCTTTAAAAAACAATTACGGGGTCGTGTATACAAAATGAGATAGTAATTAGTAATAGAATAATTCTACACCAGTTTTGCTAATAGGATATTTTGTCGGGGATATTTTTTCGGGAGATAATTTGCCCGTATAATATTTTGTCGGGGGATGAAAACGTACGGAATCCGTAGATACCAACCGTAAACAAGTGGGACTAATGCATTTTTGAGAAGTGTTTTCAGTTTGTTTACACTTCGTTAAACAAAGATCTTTTAAATGTTTCTGATGAAGCCATTGTGTCGTGCGCAACAATTACTATAAAGTTATAATTTAAAAAAATTGAAACGCTATTATTTATTAAAATTAATATATTATATCATTCTTGTTTGGACGATCAAAATATAGGTACTTCCAGTTCACATAGCAGTTGACTAAATATAAAAATGTTATTTCTTTAATATTTTGTTTGTTATATTTCGGTATCGTAGTGTGCCTTTTTTGTATTACGTCACAGATGCTCTGAAGTTGTCGCGAAGAGAAGAATGGAGAATTGGATAGGGAAATGATAATCCCAAATGCAGTCAGTGTCACATCACTGATCTTCGGTCCGTTTCGATTGATCAGTTCGTGTGAGCTATACGAGTATAGCCCGTTCCACTTATCTATTTACTGGCTGCGAAGTTCCGGCGTTGCCCGTGCCTCATTATTAAGCATGATTTCAATTTTTAAAACGGTCGATGTCAAAATAAAGTGATGTAATACTTTTTCTGTATTTACTTGAAAAAGTCTAAATTTATAGATGAAACGCCGTACATTAAATAATTCTAATATTTTTGTCCACAGTCCTGTGATTTTTCTTAATAATAATAATAATGCGTTTAACGTCTGTTTCTCGACTTTATGTCATAACAGAGCCTTTCGCACAATTACTATTTTCCATATACTACACTTTCTACATTTTTTAACGTCAACTAATTGATAGCAATGGGCGAATTAAGGAATTTTAGGACATTAGGATAAGGTAGGCAAATTTGGGGCATTGGAGTTTGACATGTAATCGGCCATGGCCTTGCAATGAATAAACAACCCATCTCGATATTTATCTGGAATTATTGAGGGAAACAGTGGAAAACCTCAACAAGATGGCCGGCATAGTAGTTACCGTTTCTCGGCGATAATAAATGATCAACAATAAATGTTATTTATTGAGGAGTAATCAGACAGTAATCTAAGATTTGTTTTTTAAAATACCTAACTACATTATCACTTTTTCACATTTTAAAAACTAGCAAACTAAAAGTGTACCAAAAATCATTTTGAAATTAACGCACGAGACAAAATTTATATCAAATAATTTCCTATCATGCAATGATAAAAAAAATGCACTACATGAAAATAATAACAATTTATTGAACACCGAAAACAAATGGGTAACGTTATAGCCAGTATTTTGTTACGATATTAGATAGCTTTACATAACGCGCGTTACATGAGTGTAACATTATTTTATTCACAACACGCAACAAAACTCGTAACAAAACAAATACATAACGATGTAACCGGCTGGTTTATACGGTTGTGGTGTTACGTGAGACATTAATACAATCAAATTTGAATAATTGATTGTCATACTTTATATAATGCGATCGTTTATGTGGCATTGCTAATTTAGGACTTTGACGTGATTAGTTCTTGATGATATTCAGTCGTCTCTCGATAACACGTCATCGAATTTACCTTAACCTAACCTAATAATGTGTTGGTTTCATTGACATCCTAACCTATTAAATACCACCACCAAAATCATTAATTTTTTTCGTGTGTTAACATCGTTAATCGCGTCCCTGTCCCTCACTCTCACCCAAAACAAAAAGCAGTTTAAGTGAATTCGTAAAATCTTACAAACTGAGATGCTGATAAAAATATAAAAGTTAATTATACTATTTTTTTTTATTATAGATTTTATTGGCTTCTGCTTTCAGGAACAGTTAGCCACGATAAATATTTATTCGTTATTTAACCATTCATTTCTTAAGAATAATTAGAAAAAATAAATAAACAATTAATCATTATTAACACTTACCTTTCGTGTGACTACAAAATCCATAGATCCATGGTGCAAAGCCGTCTTCGCTCGCGCTCTCCATTAAACCGTTTACTAATTATACTAGTAAAATTAATTTAAAAAAATCTGTAATCAAAAGATTGTTGATGTCTATACAGATGACATTTAATGGTCACTTATACAGGGTGTCCCTAAAAGGTCTTTTAAAAAGCCTACCACATATTCTTCAGGCCAAAACAACTCGATACAAGCAAACTTACCTCAGTAAAAAGTTGCTTAGTTTGGGCGCTAGACAGCTCTTAAGTTACAATTTTCAAATCGTTTTTGCTTTATAACTTTGAAACGGCTCATGAGATTTTACTCAAATTTGGTACATTGGCATAGCTTTATTGGGCAATAAAACCCATATCATAATAATGATGAATATCATTCCATGGGCGTAGAACTTGATTTTTTCGATAATTAAACATCTAAAACTTCTACGTCAATGGAAAAAAATCAGTTTGAGTATGAAATCTGGATCACGCGACTTATTTACTACAAAAAGGTACTCTTGATAAAATTCGATTACTCTCATAGTTTCGAGAAAATTTTAATTTTAGTAATTTAGTGCATAATTAAATAAAACTCCAGTAGACTCAATTCTGGATTTTCTTCAACACGGTCTAAAATATCTTCTTCGACTTCTGGAATCCTCACAAAACGCTGTCTTCCATAATCACCAGTTCTAGGAGGAAAATGACCGGTCTCCCGAAGACGCCTCTCAACTGCAGCAAAGGTTGGGTGGCTGGGTATAAATATCACTGTCGCGTACCTAGCCACCCAACCTTTGCTGCAGTTGAGTTTTAATATTTAATTATGCTCTAAATTACTAAAATTAAAATTTTGTCGAAACCATGAGAGTAATCGAGTACCTTTTTTGTAGTAAATAAGTCGCGTGATCCAAATTTCATACTCAAACTGATTTTTTTCCATTGGCGTAGAAGTTTTAGATGTTTAATTATCGAACAAATCAAGTTCTACGCCCATGGAATGATATTCATCATTATTATGATATGGGTTTTATTGCCCAATAAAAGCTATGCCAACGTACCAAATTTGAGTAAAATCTCATGCAGGCGCGGTCCGAAGGGGGGGGGGGGGTCACAGGGAACATGACCCCCCCAAAATCTATGTCAAATTGAAAAATCTCAAAAATTTGCCAAATAATGTATAAAATAAAATTGTGTCTTGTGCAATAATATTTATTTTATTCCAGATAGGTACTTATTTTTTATGAGTGTAGTGAGTGCCGCCCTCCAAAATTTCTAATCCAAATCCCTATTTTTTATTAGTGTAGTGAGTGACCCCCTCCAAAATTTCTAATCCAGATACCTATTTTTTATTAGTGTAGTGAGTGACCCCCTCCAAAATTTTAGGCTGCGACCGCGCCTGATCTCATGAGCCGTTTCAAAGTTATAAAGCAAAAACGATTTGAAAATTGTAACTTAAGAGCCGTCTAGCGCTCAAACTAAGCAACTTTGTACTGAGGTAAGTTTGCTTGTATCGAGTTGTTTTGGCCTCAAGAATATGTGGTAGGCTTTTGTAAAGACCTTTTAGGGACACTCTGTATAATTAGTGAATTTATTCACTAATTTAGTCTGTCGCTAAGAAGAGATATATGCTATAACGGTGTTTTTTATATAATAAAGGTATACTGATTAATTTTTACATGACGTGGAACATATTATATAGGTAACCATGGCTACGAATAGCAAATATCATATTGAATACTAGTCATTACCCGCATCACCTCGCGATATCAGAAAGTTTATTTTCTTTGTTATACTATATCAAATGTTAACAGTTTGAAGTTTGAATTGGTTGGAATTTTTTTCTCTGTAATTACAAAAACTTTAAATATTTAACTTTTCAGTCATTTTAGTTGGTGTATTATTGTTAGTGTCAACAGACTGTCATGTGTGTTCACATTGGTATCAGGCGTCTTGGTCCTCCGACAAAATATCCCCGGCCATAAATGGGTATGCGAATTGTAATTCCGAGGTGAACGATAAAGGGGTATGCGAATTGTAATTCCGAGGTGAACGATAAAGGGGTATGCGAATTGTAATGCCGGGGTGAACGAAAAAGGGGTATGCGAATTGTTTCGCAGTGAAACGGGAAGGATTAAAGGAGGAGTTTAAAAAAAACAATTCCAGGGTGAACGATAAAGGGGTATACGAATTGTTTTGCAGTGAAACGGGAAGGGTTAAAGGAGGAGTTTAAAAAAAAACAATTCCAGGGTGAACGATAAAGGGATATTTTGTCCGGGGATATTTTGTCGGGGATATTTTGTCGGAGAATTAAGAATCATGGAACCGTACCAACAATTCTCACATTTATGCTGTCATGTATAAATGTGAGTACCTACATATTATATTGATTTAAATTTATTTTACAATATAAAAAAACTTTTACATTTCAGTAAGCCTGTATGTAGCCAAATATTCACCGTTATTAAAATGTTTCGAATCTGTATTTGAATGGCAAACTAAATGTCTATAAAATAAATTTCACGTTATTTCTGGCTATTTTTTTTTTATAAAATCACATACAGTATGTATAGAATATTTATTTGATATTTATGTATTTATTTTAACCACCGAGTTTGTAAGTGGTTGCAAGGCGAAGTGGTGTAATCCATTTTTAGAGTTCCGTACCTCAAATGGAAAAAAGAATCCCTCATAGGACCAGTTCGTCGTCCGTCTGTCTGTCAAGACCCTTTTTCTCAGGAACGCGTGGAGATATCAAGTTGAAATATGCAATCCCTTGAATCTATGAAAAAATCAAACTTCTAAGTCAACGCAATCAAAAGATACGGCACTTCATGTCGCATATTTTGACTCTCGCAAGGGAATCGAAACCTATAGGGTATTTTCCGTTGACCTATAGTATCATAGGATTTGGCGTAAAGCAATGTCATAGCACGAGTGAAGGGAAAAACCCGAAAACCGTAAATTTGTAGTTACATCACAAAAAAAAAATCGATTTACAGTATGGTACCATTAATTCCTTCTTACCAGTTACCACTTATAAATCTGGTTCAAATTTAATACTTAAGTAATAAAATAACTTTGATTTCCAATTTTGCTATGATCTTCTTTAAATCGTGTGTATGGAACCCTTAGGGCGTACGAGTTCTACTCGCACTTGTCCGTCTTTTTTATAGTATTATTTGAATACGAATTTATGGCCCAGATAACCTTACTATTTGAAAAAAAAATGTATTGTAATTATATCCAAATCTTCTTGGTTTCCGGGCTTGTATGCCGTGGTCCATTGGTATTACTACCTGACGTTTCGTCTAAAACTGCGGTAGACATTATCAAAGGTGATGTGGTAGCGGGCAAAGTTTCCTTCTATAGGCTGCTTACCGGTAAGTGTGTCGTTATTGCAGTGTTTTACTTAAGTCACAACTATTTGTATTGCATATTGTAATATGCTTTCTGTAACATAGCAAGTAGCAACCTGTAAAACCCCGCCTTATAATATGTGAGTCAGTCACTGGCATAATATTAGGTGATATGATTGACTTGACTCAACTAACTCAGTGGCTCAGTTGACTCGAAAAACATATTCAGAACTCGGCTCTTTTTGAATCGGTTCAGGGAGACGGCTCACATATTATGGGATCCAGATGCAAAGATGCAGATCACTAAAAAGACCCGTTTATCTCATCTCTAGTGTGTCGACAAGTCTGGTACTTCCGTCTTTTATAGTCAACTTGCTCATGTTCTCTACTCGGTCGTAGTATGCTTTTCTGTGATTGGTCGTTCCATTCAGTGGGTTGGTATTGCACAGTGCTGGTGTCCAGGTTTCGCTTTTTGCTGTTGAAATTATTTATGCGAGTTTGTGTATTTCTATGGCCTCTCTGTATATGCGCTACCACATCGCCTTTGATAATGTCTACCGCAGTTGTAGACGAAACGCTAGGTAGTAATACCAATGGACCACGACATACAAGCCCGGAAACCAAGAAGATTTGGATCAACACCGGTCGTAAAAGCCTACACACTTGGATATTGCAATTATAATTTATCAAAAATACGACATAAGCCAATTTGGATAACGGACACTGTTATATTATATGCTATATTTGCAGTTTGTCTGTTTGTGTTATTTCTTTAACAATTTTATATGACAGACAAAGATTTGCAAAAGTAATTCTCGAAGTACGTGCGGTGGAAATCAAACGTGAAACATACAAACTTTATCGGAATAATAACAGTATTATATAATGTATAAGGAACGGAAAAGTGGGTAGCATTTTTATACATACATAAATAGTATGTGCTCCAGTTTTTGAAATACGTATTACATAATACATCACTCAACACAAAATCTAACTTATCAGCTTTGATTTCGAGGAAGCGTTTGTGAAGTAAATCATTGAATTTCACGTCGAATGTGTTATACTATTACACAATATCTAAGCCAGAATCTTAGAACACAGCAAGTAACACGTCATCATTGACCTTGAAATTTGTAGACAATTTAAAATGAAAATGTCACCGCAACCGTAAAAAGAACCCAATTTTGATTTATTTAGCGGCGGTTTGTTCGTCTCGCCGATATCCATAAAAGCATTTGTTTACAATTTATTTTTCCCTCTAGAAAATAGTTACGGCAGAAAAAGTCCGCAATATTCAAAAAATCGTTTATAACTACAAAATTGTTCGAATTTTGATATATTTAATAGAGTGAAAAATAGCTATTTTTTAGATTTTTTAGGAGGTAAGTGTAAAAATATCATAGTATACCTATTAAGGATCGAGTGACTGTCATTACTCGCTGGCTCACGTTTTAAACATAATGTTACGTCTTACCTAGCGTTGCCATATGTAAAGTCAATAAACTAGGACAAGAAGAAAAAAAATCCCGGATTTTTGAGCTCAAAAGCCGGAAATAATTGCGAAAAAAATTATTTCAATAATGAAATTAATTAATAATACCTTGTTATATTTATTATTAACCGACTTCAACAAAAAGGAGGAGGTTCTATGTTCGTCTGTATATTTTTATTTTTTTTTTTTGTGTATGTTCACCGATTTTTCCGTCAATTATGGACCGATTTTCAAATTTTTTTTTTTATTCGAAAGAGTGCACTTCCGAGGTGGTCCCATCGGAACCAAGTCAGGATCTGATGGTGGATCCCGGAGAAATCGAGGGAAACTCTCAAATTTCAAAGGCATGCATAATGTTTTTTTATGTACCTATGTTCACCGATTTTTAGTGTTAGATTAACACTAAAAAGAGAAAAATAAAATATTTTTAACAAAAAAATTGAACCGACTTCAAAAAAGGCACTATAAAGTAAAAAATAATTGCGTATTGAAATGATTTGGAGTCGGTGTCAGCCAAAATGAAATCTATTCCGAGAACTACACCGACTCCTGAAACATTTCAATACGCAATTATTTTTTACTTTTTAGTGTCTTTTTTGAAGTCGGTTCAAATTTTTTGTTAAAAATATTATTTATTATTATAAAGTAGTTACTACATCACAAATTGTACTACAAAATTAGTATTGATGGATTTTTGACAATCTTTGGTACAAACCTTCGTTTCATTATATATCTATTCTCTTTGGTAATAACATTAAATAGCCTTGTAAAAATTTTAAAAAACCGAGCAATAATTCTAATTTTCTTTTTAAAAAAATAAATCTTTTCGAATTGAAGAAACTAAATTCTACTATCAACTCTTGCTAAAAAATTATTTATCTAGTCATTTTAAAATCCGGACTGTAAACAAAACCCCGCCCGGACGCTCCCCGGACGCCCTTAAAAAGAGGACAAATCCGGGGAAATCCGGACGAATGGCAACCCTAGGCTTTACCATAATATAGCCTATTATGACACTAGAATTAGATATACAATCTACTTATCGTGCACTTCACTTAAAATACAAGTAATAATAATATATTAGACATTATAGGCCATAGGGTACTTTTTTTATACGGCAACACATGGGTTAAGATAGGTGTCCTGTCAAAATCGATATTCAAACGACACAAGCCGCGAATAAAGGCTAGTTCTGTATATATCTCTTAGTATTGATGAAAAAAACAACATTTTTAAACAAAAAAAAATTGAAACAGGTACAAATAAAATTTGTTTTGAATTAGTCAGTTTCACGGAAAAAAAACTGTATATAATATACAGTATGTAAACGCGTAAGGTGCACATAAGGAAATTTGCATTGGGAAAAAATACTTGGATCAGAGTTAGCCGTGACTGCATTAATTGTTATTTCTATTGAATTATCGTGGTAATCTTGAGGATTTCTATTTTATTTTGATTTATTTTTATTTTACTTGGCTTTTTTAATAATAAAAAGCTCTTATAAATCATTATTTTAATTTTTTTGTACAAAAATAAAACAAAAAAACAACTCCAACTGTTTGGAAACATTTCATTCAAAAATTGTCTGACTGGTATGACGTATGCGCGTTGGTAAATCAGTGACTCAATGTATTTAGGTTCAACACGAATAGGCGGAGATATTTGATCTCGCACCATATTTAAGTATTTTTGGGAATTTAATGTCCCATTAATAAAAATTGTCCGATTGTGTTGTAATCATTTGAATATTTTCTTCGGTAGTATACATATTCATTTTGCAAAAGAATATTATCTGTCAAATTGAAAAACAAGATTTCAAGGATCACTCTGATCCAGTCATTTTTTCCCAATGTTAATTTTCCTATGTGCACCTTACGTGTTTACATACCTACTGTATACCAACCTATATATACCTATATCTAAGTAAACTGTTTTTAAACATGTTACGGTCGACAGTGTGTTGTTTGTGAAAACAAAAGCCGCCTCACTGTGTCGTTTCTATTGTTTCATTACCTTGTCAATGCCACATAATATTTTGTTCCTTCAGGATAGGATAGGAAAATATAGAGAGCAGGCCATATAAATGTTCCAGGAACCACAGTCAATCCGGAATATAACATTTAATGGAATTTAATGGTCTGTTTGAAGTAAACAGGACCGGTGATATAAATTTTCGATTAAATCCGCTATTTCTATATAGTGTAAACACATTATAGATGAAAGACTAATGAATAGTATATCTCTTCATACATCGGTCCGACAAAAACTTTAGAACGGTAACTCCGATCATCATGAAATTTGGACACAACATTCACTCGGTAAACTAATATGAACGTGCGTACTCATGTCCTTCCCCCATTCGTTCTTTTGCACCCGGGTGAAACCGGGCGGGACCGCTAGTATAGTATGCGTTAAGTGATAATTTTCTGTTCAGTTATTCAAAATCCTTGAGGCAAGACTGTAAGACGGTGGATCGAAAGGCTACACTACCGTTTTCGCTAGGTACCGTGTTTCATCTCAATCGCGTGACGAGCCGCGGGTAGTGGCTAATATACTGTTTTGTAGATCATTAATTAAAAAAAAAAAGTTGAATATCCATTAGATATTATTTGCATTATTAAAATCACTTTGTGGCCTTTCAAAAACTAGGTAGTTTTAATAAACATTGACATATTCACTTGTGTTATCGGACGGAATATTTTTGCAGTTGATAGAATCGCGGTTCTTGTCTCTGTTATATTATAATAGAAATATGACACCTATACAGTATGTAAACACGTAAGGTGCACATATTATAGGGAAATTAGCATTGGGAAAAACACTTGGATCAGAGTTAGCCATGACTGCATTAATTGTTATTTCTATTGAATTATCGTGGTAATCTTGAGGATTTCTATTTTATTTTGATTTATTTTTATTTTACTTGGCCTTTTTTAATAATAAAAAGCTCTTATAAATCATTATTTTAATTTTTTTGTACAACAATAAAACAAAAAAACGACTCCATCTGTTTAGAAACATTTCATTCAAAAATTGTCTGACTGGTATTACGTATGCGCGTTGATAAATCAGTGACCCAATGTCTTTAGGTTCAACACGAATAGGCGGAGATATTTCATCTCGCACCATATTTAAGTATTTTTGGGAATTTAATGTCCCATTAATAAAAAAAGTCCGATTATGTTGTAATCATTTGAATATTTTCTTCGGTAGTAGGTATACACATTCATTTTGCAAAAGAATATTATCTGTCAAATTGAAAAACAAGATTTCAAGGCTCACTCTGATCCAGTCATTTTTTTCCAATGTTAATTTTCCTATGTGCACCTTACGTGTTTACATACTGTAAAAAAAATCAGCATCCATAAGCCAAGTAGTCCAAATAAATATTAACTTGCGCACTAGTGACATTGGGCGGCATCTTTTTGATATAACCTTGGTTCTTATTTTACATAATATGACAGTTATATAAACAATACTAATATTATAAGTTCAAAAGACATTTAAAAAAATATCTTATTGACAAATGTTTGTACTCTATACATGATTTATAAATTTAATTGTATTGACATATTTCACAGCTTTTTAGCTACAAATGAAATAAATAAATATCTTATCTTATCTTATATCGTGTTTAAAATAATTTTCGTTGAAAGTATTAACGAGCTTTCTATATTTATGTAATTTTTACGGACTATGTCCATGATCTGTTTTTTTGTAGTAAAATGAATTGGCAATAATGTATGAGTGCTTATTTTATTTCTTTTCGTACACATAAACAGCTACCCCTTGTCATTAACTTCGACAAGTTACCAGTAATCAATGTCATTTACATCTGTAGTTATCGACACCTTTCACTGAAGCCCGATTTCACTGACGAGGGTTGAACCCGAGTGTAAAGACACATGGTTTCCAGTAAATTGGATTTGTTTAAATCCTGAATAAAATTTTTGTTCGTTTGCCAACGATATTTGTACATGCAACGGTATGATTACTGGGAAAAAAACGTGAACGTGCTTCATGCGCCGAAGATTCCGTACAGCATTTGCTCTAATTTTATTTTAATCCGTAACAGTAATGTACCAACACAACCTCAGCTCTCGAGCCTCTATAATCGACAATCTCTTTCTCTGTACGCATGTACCTACACATTTTTCGGATTCCGCGCGTTTTCATCCCCGACAAAATATCAGCAAAACTGGTGTAGAATTACTGTATTACTATCTCACTTTGTATACACGACCCAGTAATTGTTTTTTTAAAGAACTCCCCCCAAACGCCCTCCCCTTTTCACTGCGCAGAAAAAAATACCATCGCTTCGGCACGACCCCGTAATAGTTTTTAAAGAACTTCCCCCAAACACCTTCCTCTTTTAACTGCGCAAAAAAAATGCCATCGCATCGACACAACCCCGTAATTGTTTTTTAAAGAGCTCCCCCAAACGCTTTCTCCTTTTCACTGCGCAAAAAAACGCCAAGATAATATTTTGTCGAGGGATCAAGACGCTCATGACCCATTTTTCGTTAAAAATGTGATCTTGTTTTTTTCCTAAAATCTTAGACCTAATAGTTTCGTAGGTACATACGTTTCTATAAAGTAATCTATTTTAAAATTCATGAAAATAGATTTTATAGCATCTTCAAAATAAGCTCTTTCATATATCAAATATAAACTGAGGGAACTTGCAACCTGAACCTTTAATTCAGTTGAATTTTAGACAATCGTCGTAACAGGCGTATCTTAACTACATGGTATATCAAACTACTTTGTATTTATTATTGTCGCTTATCACGCAAATGCACAACTGTTTTTTTGAAACCGTAGTAAATGTAAGGGATAGAAAATAGGGTAAACTGTTTCAAATAGGGTAAACACACCTTTTCTCGATCACTCACCTATGGTTCGACTGTTTTTATAAGTTATCAGAGTAGTTTATTAAATTTTCGATACACTGAGTTCGAAAATAAAAATAAAAAATTTTAACCTACTACATGTTTCAAGGTCATTACACTATTTTTGAAAAGAAGTATACATATGTGTGTATGTACGGACGTGGTCATTTCTTTCGAAATCTCGAGAATAAAAAATGTTATTGACCCTGTGTCAATCGGAGCGTATTAATATGAAATGAAAGAAATGTTATCAAAATCGGTCCGCAGCCTTATTTTAACAACAAAACTGCAAAAAAGTTTATTTAAGATTATTTGGAAAGTATATAATTTTAATTAAATATTTTGTACAAAATTACGGTGTTTTATCAAAAAAAAAACTGTTTTAGTACCATGTAGCGACATCTAGAATTTGCTAAAAGCTATTAGTTCAGAAGCAAACAAAAAACCAGTTTTAGTACCATGTAGCGACATCTGATAGAATTTGCTCAAAGACATTAGTTCAGAAGCAAATCTGGTAGAATTTTCTCAAAGCTATTAGTTCAGACATTTTGCCCTGCAGTCGTTTTCATTACATTTTGCAGAATTTTCCGATAACATAAAATACATCTATTGCATCCGGATGAAACCGGGACGGACCACTAGACTAGTGGATTGTTATATAATATTATAATACTAATAGTGCTAACACACGGTCGAACTTGGTCCGGTCCGACAACGGACATGGTACGGCGGATCTTGCAACAGACGACCGAATCTGTTCCCATCGAACCGGGCGGACACGCAGACTACTGTACAGACGAACAGATTTGGTACGGAGCGGACCAGATCCGCTGTCTGCTTCGAACCAAGTTCGACCGTCTGTTAGTACTATAAGTATTATAATATTATATAACAATCTGAGGTCTAGTTCGATAACTCGATGTGCTTTGACTTTTTCTCTTTTAAGTCATAGAAAACGCTAAATTTTGACGTTCCAAAAAAAAATTTGCGGATTATTCACAAATTTCCTCAAAAATACGAAAAACTTTTCATCTTTTACTGTCATTTTTTTTATTTAATCAATTAGAAATCACATATAGACGTCATAGCAACTGGTGTAGGATTACTGTATTACTATCTCACTTTGTATACACGACCCCGTAATTGTTTTTCAAAGAACTGCCCCCAAACACCCTCCCCTTTTTACTGCACAAAAAACGCCATCGCATCGACACGACCCCGTAATTGTTTTTTAAAGAATTCCCCCCAAACGCCTTCCCATTTTCACTGCGTAAAAAAAACGTTATCACATCGACACGACCCTGTAATTGTTTTTTAAAGAAGTCCGCCCAAACGTCTTTCCCTTTTCACTGCGCAAAAAAAATTAATTTATTAAAAAAAAATGTCCGCACCTAAAACGGCTAACAACACTTTTATATGTTATATAAAATAATAACTGTGTAATTTCCAATAGATATTTAGCACATCGAGTTATCGTACTCTAACCAACGCAACAATCTGATCAATGAACTATAAAAAGTCGACCAGAGATAATGAGTGATCGAGAATCAGTGTATTTACCCTAATTCGTAAAAATAAGTAATGAAACATTTGAAAATATAAATCCAACCCTAACTTGATTACATTTTCCTTTTATTTTATGTACTAATGCATGTGCAGCCTGAAATGAGCAGCCACATTAAAGAAGCAATTAAAAATGGAATATTACAACTGAAATGGGAGCTCGGAGAGATTCTTATCAGTATCGGTAGTTAAATGATTAAACAAAGCTACATTGTTCTAGTTTTAGATTTATTATTATTTATATTTAATTGTTTATTCATTAGTAAAAGAGCTTTCATGTTTAGCGGTCGATATAAATATTACATGATACTAAATTACAAGAGCTCATTATAGTCCTAGAGCTATCAAACATTTCTGGGTAGGTATTTGAAACACTGTAAAAATTTGTGTTAATTGTCAGAACACAAAATCGAATACTTGACTGAAGGGTAGTGGGGAATACCCAAGCTGTAAGTTTTTAACTTTGCGAAATGTTATTTGCAAAAAAAGTCCTTGCGGCATTTTGAAATTTTAACACCTTTAATAAAATAAGAAATAAATAAACCAGATCATTTAGTTGGTTCTAAATGTCTGTCAGTTGGTTCCAAACCTGTCTATTAACGCTACGGGTAGATTGAAGGGTCAGTGAGAGCATATTATATAGGCTGAGTTAAAGTATACGCCGATATACCGGGTGTTTTTTTGAATATTTTGGACGCTTTTCTTTAAAAAATAATGGGTTGAATAAAAAAAAAGTTCGAACGAAAGTTGTTGGGTTTCGAGGGGGAAACCGTTTAGGCAAAATATCCACACCCACCACCTTTTAAATAGGAACCTCCATTTTTTATTATCGAATTGTTTTTTTTTATGTAAAAATGAACATCTTTTGTTGGATTTTTTTTAAATTTTGCTAATAGTTTATTTTTTGTAAATCGCTAATAATGAGCGTTTTGGTAAAAAACTAGGAACCGACTTGAAAAAAAGTTCAGACAAAATTTGTTTTTCTTTCCAAAAAATAATATAAGACCATAGAAACCTACCCGTATAGCGTCTAGTCGTCAATCTTTTGGAGCTCATGGGAAGATCCAGATTATTGGAGGGCTAGATCCAGCACAAAAATCATTATAGGATGACGTGCATTAATTGCGCTACCCACGTCACAATCTAGTTATTCAAATCTTTGCGTACAATCGATTAGTTAATAAATAACTTAATACTAATTAATTTTTATATTTTTTAGATATTTCTGAAGAAGCTCCAAATTCGGATCGAAACATTCAAATCTTTGCGTACAATCGATTAGTTAATAAATAACTTAATACTAATTAATTTTTATATTTTTTAGATATTTCTGAAGAAGATCCAAATTCGGATCGAACGTCATCCTGTGTTATATTGATTTGTATTTTTATTATTTTTTGTTAATATATGGTCTGAGAAAAATTGGTCGACAATTTTATTCATTTGAACAATCTAGTTATAACTCATTCATTCATGTACGGATGATCAAAACCAAAGGTCATTATTGAAACCAACATTTCTGACAATGCGTACTGCAACTCAGCATTTTGTTGTTCTTTTGTGTGAAGGAATTATTTTTCTATCCAGAATGTGTTTAGCATTTATTAAGGACTCTGTGAACAGAAATCAGTTTAAATGTATTCAATCAATTCCGCTGCAACATTTTGCTGCATATTTTATCTACCGACTAGCTGCAACCAAACGTTTGTACCATAATGCATAGAGTATTATTGCACATTGTATATCTATATTTAAATCAGCTGAAACTGACTCACGACTCGCGTCAGTATAGTTTTTCGATGCGGTTCAATTAGGATTTATGGTTTCTTAACCTTTTTTATTTCTCGAGGCACGAGATTTCCCGATCAGGATTTCGCGAGTTTAATTAAACACGAAGTTCCAAATCTTATTGGTTTCCGGGCTTGTATGGCGTGGTCCATTGGTATTTCTACCTGACGTTCGTCTACAACTGCGGTAGACATTACAATAATTAGTAAAATGAAATTAACAAAATACTCTAGACTCGTTATGTGTCATATGCGAGTTTTTTTTTTTTAGTTACCTAGTGCACGGAAATGATTTCTCGAGTTCTCGAGGCGCTGAGTTTTTTTTCCCGTCTCGACTAAAGACAAATTTCTCGAGAATTCTCGAGCAGAAACCCTAAATTCAATGCTTTCAGTCGTCTAATTAACAAAAAATAAACCGGTCAAGTGTGAGTCGGACTCGCACACGAAGGGTTCCGTACACTATGTACTTTTTAAATACTTTTGTAAAAGAAACAAGAGAGGCGCTATAACAATATGTAACCAGTGGGAGTATGCAAGTAGTTCAAGAATTTCAAGGCGTGAAATTTTACATAATACACCCCGGCGTTTTTATATTATAAACACTTTTTTTACAAAAATTTCTTGTAGAATAAAATAATATAAAGTTTTGATAAATATACCATTATATCAAATAACAACGTTATGGCAAATATCTCTGTTGCGCATACGCCGATTTCCCCAAAAAAAAATTACAAAACTTTAGAATATTAAACCATTATGAAAAATATACCATTATTATATAAAAACAATGTTATAGCACATATCTCTTTGCGCATGCGCCGCCTTTCCCCCTAAAACTTTTTACAAAACTTTCTTTTAAACCATTATGAAATATATACTATTATTATATAAAACAACTTTATTGCATATATTTCTTTTGCGCATGCGCCAATTTTTCCCAAAAAATTTACAAAACTTTTGTAAACATAGATAGAATAACAAACCGTTATGAAAAGTATGCCGTTATTTTATAAAAACCAGCCTTATAGTATATATTTCTTCTACGCATGCGCCGATTTTTTTCAAAAATTTATTTTACAAAACTCCTGTAAAACAAAATAATAAGCCGTTATGAAAAGTATACTATTATCTTATAAAAACAACATTATAATATATATTTCTTTTGCGCTTGCGCCGACATCTCTCAAAAACGATAGGCCTCTTCATATTTGCATATCAAATATCCTCCCAAAATTTGGTTTCATTCCGCTCATCCATGGTGTTGGAATGGTAAAAAATGTCAAAAATGACGTTTGCATCTGTCAAAGCAATATGTTCTAATAATTAAAATTAGTTATTCAAATCGTTAACTCAGAAGGCGTTGCATACTAATGTCAAAAGATTTGAAATGACATTCGTTTTTGAACAAATGCAATCTTTTTTTTTAAGACAAAACATACGCAATTTTTAAATTCCCATAGTACAGTATGCAACAAACGAAGACAGACGATCCCCGTGTATGCTATGGATTAGACAAAATTGAATTTATACATTTTATTTCTATATAAAGCTGTATAAAAAAAGTGTTTCGACGAATTCTGTTATACAAAATCTATGTAAAATTTTCTGCTCTTTCGTTTAAGACAGGTCTCGAAACGATCTGATTCAAATTGAGCGACTTATAAGCAAAAAACTAAATTTGCTCCTCTTTGGGGAGTTTTGGGTTTTTTTTAATTATTTGTTGTTCTAGCGGCAATAGAAATACATACTCTGTGAAAATTTCAACTCTCTACCTATTACGGTTCTTGAGATACAGCCCGCTGACAGACAGACAGACGGACAGACGGACAGCGGAGGCTTAGTAATAGGGTCCCGTTTGACCTTCGGGTACGGAACCCTAAAAAAATATCGCAGCTTGCGTTGTTATTGTGGTATAGAAGTGTAGCAGTTATTCTACGTAATACACTACATTTACAATAACAGTAATAGATATTTTTTTGTTTTTTAAGGTTTTTTATTTTAACTATTAGCTGTCAAAAATAATAAAATAAAACTGTATAAAAATTAAACTACTGAACACATTTATGTGAATTTAAATAGGGTTCTGGTCTGATACTAAACAAAGTGAATAAAATATAACCCAAGGCAATCCGACCAAAATTGCGATCTGTAGAGTCGTGACGTACATACGTACATACATACAGACCAACCGACAACTGCTGTTTGTAATTTTCAATTACAATTTTAATAGTATTTATGAACTCGAATTGATTTAAAAACGGTTCTGTTTTATAGATCAGAATCTCCTCTTTTCAAAAAGCTTCAATTTGAATGGATTTCGTGTGAAATTAACTTAGATATAACTTCTTATATGAACGAAAGTCAGCTCTGACGCACAAAGCGATAATAAAGCACATACCGCTAGTTTAGCGGTATGTAGAAAACACAAGTGTACATCAAAATTATTAATTTGATTGCCTTACAATTCGTGCTAATTTAAATTAATTTATTTATACTCAATTCGATCATTAAATTGAATTTTATTATGTAGGTATATAAAAATCTTGTGTCACAATTTTGGCCGCGCTAATCTCCAAAACCAGTGAAACCAACGAAATTTTGTAAATGTGTCTTGCTTTTTGCAACTTACGCTATAGGATAGTTTTTAATAAATATTTTATACAAAATTACGGTGCTTTGTGAAAAAAACTGTTTTAGTAACATGTAACCACATCTGATAAAATTTACTCAAAGCTATTAGTTCAGAAACAAACAAAAATAAAACTGTTTTAGTACCAAGTAGCGACATCTGTTAGAATTCACTCAAAGCTATTATTTCAGAAGAAAATCTGGTAGAATTTGCTCAAAGCTATTAGTATAGTCGCCAGACCGCAACCAAAATACATTTTTCAGATTTATATCTGTCGCACCTGGGTGAAACCGGGACGGACCGCTAGTATTTATATAATAATAATAAATTCCTTTAACTCCTAAGTGGAGCATAGGGCATCTACGAAATTTTTAAATCTAGTCCTCTCTTAAGCCATATGTTTGACTTGAAGCCAGGTAGTTCCTTGTTCCATAACTTCTTTACGAACAGTTCTTCTCCAGGATATTTTTGGTCTGCCTCTTTTTCGGTATCCCTGTGGGTTCCAATCCAAGGCTCTCTTTGCTATGTCGTCATCTGTCTTTCGTAGCGTGTGTCCTATCCAATTCCATTTTCTACGTTTTATAATTACACAGATTTGTTCAAGACATGCACGTTTCCAAAGTTCGTTGTTCGAGACGTGTTCATACCATTTCACCTTGAGGATTGTTCTGAGACATTTGTTTATGAAGATTTGCAGTTTAGTTGTTATGGCTTTCGTCACTTTCCAGGTTTCAGATCCATATAGAAGGACCGATTTTACATTTGAGTTAAAAATACGCAACTTCGTTTTTTCAAAAATCATACTTGAATGCCAAATACGATTTAAACTTCCGAACGCTTGGGTTGCTTTTTTGATTCTACTGTCTATATCCACTTCTGCTCCTCCATCATTGCTAATTATACTGCCCAGATAACAAAATTCTTCCACTTCTTTAACAGGTATATCTTTTATTACCTGCAACTGTTGACGACTCACCTTACCGATTTTCATAGCGACTGTCTTATCTATATTGATACGGAGACCTGCGACTTCTGCCTGTTCCACGAGGAGATCTATTTTTGCTTGCATATCCGCGCTATTATTTGCCAAAAGGCAGACATCATCTGCATAGTCTAGGTCTTCCAGTCTTCTAGTTAATGTCCACCTAATTCCTCTTGGTGTACTAATAACCTTTTCCATTATATAATTAATTACCAACGTAAATAGAGTATTTATATACATTCATCATATATATTCATTTTTCTGGACTTTAAAATCCTGGTATACTTGACGTTCTTTTAAGTTCATACATCAGCTTTGCTTTAACTCGAATGTTATATATATTCTAATGTATTTTTTGCAACCAAGTTGTTCAGTTCAAATAGCATAAACTCCAAATCAGTGGCGACACAGTCAATTTTTTTATCATCATATAAAATATTGTCAAGTTTCTTACAAGGCTAACAGAATCTCGTAAAAATATACGAACAACTACACTGATTTGGTACACATTTTTGAGATTTTCGTTTTTATAATAACTTTATAATAAGAACAGAAGTCACGCCCTCGTAATCGTTTATTGTTTCGCGTTACACGAAAAAGTGTTTTGAAGTAAAACTTTTTTACGCGCGCTAGGGGGGAAAATCGGCCTGGATTAGACGAAAAGTGAAACGTTTCCCCTTCTGCAACAGGCAGTTGAAAGCAAAGAGTATAGGAGTATCGTTTCTACTCTCTCTATCAAAGCGTTATACGTACTCTACACGCATGCGCAGTGAATACTTTATGTATAGCCATGGTAATAATAATAATAATAATAATAAATTTATTTCCACAAATATCGTTGCAAAACAAAAACAAATTATAAATCTTAAATTATGGAATTTTCGTACCCAGCTTGACTTAAGTCAGTGCTAGGGTAGGAGTGTTGAAATTGAAAATAGAATAATTATTGTAAAACAGTGTGTGGGGTAGCGAGGGTTAGTATTTGATTATGTGTATGTTAGTGTCTGTGACTCGTGTTTTTATTTGTATGTGTATTGTTTTATTTATGTGTGTATATTTATGAATGTTGAGATGATAATACAATGGTATGTGTTACGTGTAATATTGAATGGAGCAATCTTATGAAATAATATCCACGTATAACTATTTCCTAATCCTGAAATATTAAAATCGTCAAAAAATGCTAGAACATAAGAACGCGTTAATCATAGAAGCACAGCGTAAATTTTCACGTGGGAAGAATTGCTTAGTTAGCGGTGAAAATGTGTGTTATGTATTTTCAAATTCAAGACAAATATTTATTCATGTGAACAAGATATTATAAATTTATACTAATATACAGGGTGTCCCATCGGTCTGGGGGCGGAGGATAGCTCCTCACTCAGGCAACATATTTCGCTAGTGTATGTACCCCCTTTGTGCACAAATTAAAATTAGTTTCTTTTATACAGAGTGTTCAAATACAGAGTGGCACATTAACCTTATGTTTTTTTAGATGGAACTCCCTGTATATTGTGACATTTTTAGAAAGCCAATTCAGTGCTGATCAAATTGATACACAATTATATAGGCATATCTTGAACCGTTCTCCCGCTAGAGGGAGTTAATTGAAAAAATATGGCCCAGTTCAACGCTTTTGGTGGCTAAACCCTTTGAGATATTGACTTCGAGTTTTCGCAGAAAAAAAGGTTTTTTAATGCAGATTTCATTCACGTGTGGAAAAATTGTAGTCACAATATACAGGGTGTTCCATTTAAAAAAACATAAGGTTAATGTGCCACTCTGTATTTGAACACTCTGTATAAAATAAACTAATTTTAATTTGTGCACAAAGGGGGTACCTATCGACTAGCGAAAACAGAATTTTAATATGTTGCCTGAGTGAGGAGGTATCCTCCGCCTCCAAACCGATGGGACACCCTGTATAAAGCTGAAGAGTTTGATTCATTTGTTTGTTTGGATGAACGTGCTAATTTCAGAAATTGGTTCGAATTAAAAAAATATTTTTGTGTTGGATAGTTCATTTATCGAGGAAGGTTATAGGCTAAACAATATAATACGACCAATAGGAGCTGAGCATCAATGAAAAATGTAACTCAAAATTTGTACGTCCGACAAAAACTTTTGAACGGCAACTCCGATCATCATGAAATTTGGACACAGCATTCATCTCGGTAAACTAAGATGAATGTGCGTTCATTCTTTTGCACCCGGGTGAAACCGGGCGGGACCGCTAGTCATTAAATATATCTTAAGATATTTTAGTTACGTTAGTCTGAAATCTATTAACGTAGTATGAACGAGATAACCGGGAAACAATATTTTATCTACGCTACTGTCCGTGCAACAAACAAGATTTATTTACTATTTCTACTATTTCCATTTTTGAAGTGTTATTTAAATTCTAAACGCTTATACAAAACTATATCTTTAAAAAGACGTAATAGTTTTATTTGAAATAAATCACACAGATTTCAAAATATTTACAAATAGCTAAAAAGACTAAAAGCAGGCTGGATTAGGTTTCAAGAATGCAGTGACACTCACGAGTGCCTATAAAAAAATTCTGGGAGTTATCAAAAACTAGCTGTCGCGCCCGGTTTCACCCGGGTGCAAAAGAACGAATGGGGAAGGGAGGGACATGAGTACGCACATTCATCTTAGTTTACCTAGATGAATGTTGTGTCCAAACTTCATAATGATCGGAGTTACCGTTCAAAAGTTTGTCGAACGGACAAATTTTGAGTTAGGTACATTTTGCAACATTTTTCATTGATGCTCTGCTCCTATTTGTCGTTAAAAAGCAGTATTTATACTTTTTTTATGTAATAAATTTCTTTTAATATAATAAATATTAAATTGAAAACACTTTTGAAAATTATTTTTATCTACCTATATAGTTGTAATAGTTTTCAAATGAGCTATTAATTAGATTTATTTAATTTTAATTAGTCGTAATAAAATTTAAAAAAACTGAAATGTAAGCCTTAAAAGAAAACGATATAGAAAATAAAAAAAAATTGGTTGTCTGTAAAGTCGGTTTACGGACGATAGTTTTACGTGATAACGTAATCCGTAATACATAACCTAAATTTATATAATAATTATAATAATTCGAATCTATGATATTGCATCTTTCGCTTCAAATTTAGGTTAATTTTATTTATTTAAAATACTCACCATATAATATTTCTTAATAAATAATAAATAATATATTCTTCCGTATTTATTTTAAGTCTCAAAGATTAGCTGTCATAATATTTATAAAACAATTGCTTCACTGTTTATAATATAAAATTCCAAAACCTACTTACAATATTTAAGTATTTTCATACGTCAAAAAATTGATTTTTATAATGATAAAATTTGTAAGAAAACGATTTTTTCGAGAGATGAGACCTAGCTAAAACGATTTTTTGCCCCCCAAAATCCCTTTTCAGTAAATTTCATCCAAATCGTTAGGGCCGTTTTCGAGAAAAGCACGCACAGGGTCAGGCGGAACGTTACGCGTTATGCGTTACGCGTTACGAACGTTAGGAACGTTACGTTACACTTTTTCGTACATGCAGCCGGTGTTTTATCAATTTATAATATTGGTGATTCATCAATTTATAAGACGTTATCACGTCAAAAAAAAAATAAAAATATATTCGCCGACGTGGGACTTGAACCCAAGACACTAGCATTAAGTGTCTTACGCTCTACCGACTGAGCTATCCGGGCTTGTGAAAGTGAGGCGCTAATATTGCAATATTTAGTTAAGGCATTTCACCTGATAATATTTAAGAAAGGATGAATTATTTCGGAGAAGGCTATAAATGATTTCTAATGGTATATGCTGCCGACGTTTCGGAAAATATATTTCCTTCCTCAGGGCTTTCATCTGTGAAATTACAGGTATTTTACAAAAATGCACTTTTGTAAAATACCTGTAATTTCACAGATGTAAGCCCTGAGGAAGGAAATATATTTTCCGAAACGTCGGCAGCATATACCATTAAAAATCATTTATAGCCTTCTCCGAAATAATTCATCCTTTCTTATTAAACATAGGATAAACTAATACACCTTACACACTGATAATATTTGTCGGACGGACTAATTTTGAGATACATCTTGCAACATTTCTCATTGATGTTCCGCTCCAATTGGTCGTAGCGTAATATATAGAATTCAAATCTTTGATTAACGTCTGAATAGAACTCTTCAAGTAAATAAAATTGGTCGACAATTTTATTTACTTGAATAATATTATATAGCCTATAGCCTTCCTTGATAAATGGGCTATCCAACAAAAAATTTTTTTTTCAAATCGAACCAGTAGTTTCTGAGATTAGAGCGTTTAACCAAACAAACAAACAAGCTCTTCAGCTTTATATTAGAATATAGATAATCTACGAATTTTCCTCTATACGTACACAAAATAAATGATTTATGTAATTAGTTCAACTCAATATTTTTCACGTAATATAAATGACTTAAAAAGGAGATATAAGCTATTATAGACTTTTTATCTACGAAAAATCAATATTCTCGTTGCATTTGCATAAAAATTGTTTGCTGGAAACAAAAAAAATTTGTCTTAATTATTTGTTTTAATGAGCGAAGTTTGCGAATATAATATTACATTAAGTTCTTATATACCAGCGGAGATCCTTTTCAGACGAATTAAACTTTTTCAGAGTTAAATGAACTGACAAATTAAATTTAATCAAGATAAATTTCAGGAAAAACTTTTGAAAATTGCAACTGAAGAAGTACTTTTGGTTTTTATCAGTTTGATATGTGTACTCATAAGAAATTGATAATAATCTTAGAAAAAACTCCGGGTCGCAGTGCGAAACCCTGCCGACATATAGTGTATTTGCTTTTATAAGCAGTGTGGCTCTATTATATGAACTTAACTTTGTTTTTGGACAAAATAAAAAAAATTACCCCTTAATACAACCCTTAAAACATTTTTTTACTTAATTTCAATACTACATATCAATTCAACATCTGTACCAAATTATATACACTCTTCAGTATGTAAAATCCATATCAGAAACTTGTGTTTTCATAAAATTTGTAAGTCCGGTCCTGTCGGGCCGATTTTATTAAAATTTTAGCAGCACATTTTAATAATTACTAAAGGGTTAAATTTCAAATTTGAAACGGTTCCGAAAATTTTTTCGGTATTTTTGGGCCCGAAAACTTTTTTCAAATGGAGATCCGTTTTGACAAGCCGAGATCCGAATCGGATCTCGTTGTGTTTCTATGTGTATATCAATTTTTTTCGGTTAATATGGGTGTGGGGAATGCGCAGTTAAATTTTAGTCCGGATCTCCATTTTCCCATTTTTATCAATTTTTATACACGAGTAGTTCAACCAAACGCACTAGTGAGGTCACTGCTGTGCCAAACTTGTATATAACATTTCGTGCACAACCTGAGATCCTGTATAATCGGCAACACTGCGTCGCATATTTTCATACACACAGACGCCTTTATTTATTTTATGTTATATCATCTAAGTTTGTTTCGGAGCTCAAGCCTCAAACCGAGTGAATAAAATTCATAACTTTGGAATTTTGTAACATTGCATTTTATAATGATCATGTTAATGAGTAAAACCGTCGGAATAGGTAAGCGTAAGATTAAAGGCTAGCGGTTAAATATAATTGATTTATCTACATATTATATGAGTATTTGAAAAAAAAGTTGAGCATGCTATGATATTCAAATTGAAGTAAAAAAAAATAGATAATCAATATTTCTACAATAATTTCTTTTAGTTGTTCGTTTATTTATAATAAAGGAGTAATGGCTTGAGGCAGGAAGCAAACAGTGTAGATATTTCCAGAAAAAAAAAATAAAAAAAATATTATCATAAGTTTTTATTAAACTGAAACTGTACTTATTACAATAAATAAAATTATCGACCAATTTTTCAGACAAATATATTAACAAAAAATAATAATTAATACATTGACGTTTCGGTATTAATTGAAATTTTTTGTTAATATATTTGTCTGAAAAATTAAACGATAGTTTTATTTATTGAAGAATTCTAATCAGACATTAATCAAAGATTTATACTTATTACATATTTTTTAATTTAATACTTTTATTTATACCCAGTTCTTGTCCTTAAATAAATCTGGATATTTTTCCCGTAATTTTAGACATTCTGCTTTTTTGGGAGAGTTTTTTTTATATGAGTTTTGAAAAATTGTAACATTTTAGATTTTTGCTGTTTATTCCATGATCCAAGGCAATTTTTTTTGTCTGTGTTTACTTTACTCTTCTCCTTTTGGCGTGGTGTTTCTGTAAAAAATAAGCGTAAGAAGAATTCGAATTTTCGTATTAATAATACAAAGATTATTAATTTTATTTTAACGTGATTTAAGCTGTTCTGTCAAGTTTGCAAGTCTACAGAAATCGCATAACTTCGAGTTCGCGCAATTTGGAGTAGCGTAATTCGGGATATTACAGGGTATATAGATTTTAATGGGATTATCTTCAAAAATAAGTCATGTCTGTGACACTCTGTACCTATATCAGAATAAACTTTATGTACCTGTAAGCAATAATTATTTTTCAAAATTCTAAATTTCAACAGAGATTTATGTGGTTCATGCACTTTCGGTGATCATTCATACGCAACCTTCCTCTGATTCAGAATTAATATCGTTCTGGGTTTCATACTCGGGGACAACAACAGTATTTGAATCATCTAGTGTACCTCGTTGACTTGGGGCATCTGATAACAGACAGTCAAAAATGAGAAAAAGTGTTACGTATGTGATTTTTAATATTTTAATGTTTGAAAAATAGTTTTAATAATAATACGTGATCGACCAGAAAATGATCGACCAGAAAAGTGAACGACCAGAAAATGATCGACCAGAAAAGTGAACGACCAGAAAATGATCGACCAGAAAAGTGAACGACCAGAAAATGTTCGTCCAGAAAAGGGAACGACCAGAAAATGATCGACCAGAAAAGGGAACGACCAGAAAATGATCGACCAGAAAAGGGAACGACCAGAAAATGATCGACCAGAAAAGTGAACGACCAGAAAATGATCGACCAGAAAAGGGAACGACCAGAAAATGATCGACCAGAAAAGGGAACGACCAGAAAATGATCGACCAGAAAAGGGAACGACCAGAAAATGATCGACCAGAAAAGGGAACGACCAGAAAATGATCGAACAGAAAAGGGAACGACCAGAAAATGATCGACCAGAAAAGGGAACGACCAGAAAATGATCGACCAGAATAGGGAACGACCAGAAAAGGGAACGACCAGAAAAAATGATCGACCAGAAAAGGGAACGACCAGAAAAAATGATCGACCAGAAAAGGGAACGACCAGAAAAAATGATCGACCAGAAAAGGGAACGACCAGAAAATGATCGACCAGAAAAGGGAACGACCAGAAAATGATCGACCAGAAAAGGGAACGACCAGAAAATGATCGACCAGAAAAGGGAACGACCAGAAAATGATCGACCAGAAAAAGATCGACCAGAAAAGAGAACGACCAGAAAATGATCGACCAGAAAAGTGAACGACCAGAAAATGATCGACCAGAAAAGTGAACGACCAGAAAATGTTCGTCCAGAAAAGGGAACGACCAGAAAATGATCGACCAGAAAAGGGAACGACCAGAAAATGATCAACCAGAAAAGGGAACGACCAGAAAATGATCGACCAGAAAAGGGAACGACCAGAAAATGATCGACCAGAAAAGGGAACGACCGGAAAATGATCGACCAGAAAAGGGAACGACCAGAAAATGATCGACCAGAAAAGGGAACGACCAGAAAATGATCGACCAGAAAAGGGAACGACCAGAAAATGATCGAACAGAAAAGGGAACGACCAGAAAATGATCGACCAGAAAAGGGAACGACCAGAAAATGATCGACCAGAAAAGGGAACGACCTGAAAATGATCGACCAGAAAAGGGAACGACCAGAAAATGATCGACCAGAAAAGTGAACGACCAGAAAATGATCGACCAGAAAAGGGAACGACCAGAAAATGATCGACCAGAAAAGGGAACGACCAGAAAATGATCGACCAGAAAAGGGAACGACCAGAAAATGATCGGCCAGAAAAGGGAACGACCAGAAAATGATCGACCAGAAAAGGGAACGACCAGAAAATGATCGACCAGAAAAGGGAACGACCAGAAAATGATCGACCAGAAAAGGGAACGACCAGAAAATGATCGACCAGAAAATGATCGACCAGAAAAGGGAACGACCAGAAAAGGGAACGACCAGAAAAGGGAACGACCAGAAAATGATCGACCAGAAAAGGGAACGACCAAAAAATGATCGACCAGAAAAGGGAACGACCAGAAAATGATCGACCAAAAAGGGAACGACCAGAAAATGATCGACCAGAAAATGATCGACCAGAAAAGGGAACGACCAGAAAATGATCGACCAGAAAAGGGAACGACCAGAAAAGGGAACGACCAGAAAATGATCGACCAGAAAAGGAAACGACCAGAAAATGATCGACCAGAAAAGGGAACGACCAGAAAAAGGAACGACCAGAAAATGATCGACCAGAAAAGGGAACGACCAGAAAATGATCGACCAGAAAAGGGAACGACCAGAAAATGATCGACCAGAAAAGGGAACGACCAGAAAATGATCGACCAGAAAAGGGAACGACCAGAAAATGATCGACCAGAAAAGGGAACGACCAGAAAATGATCGACCAGAAAAGTGAACGACCAGAAAATGATCGACCAGAAAAGGGAACGACCAGAAAATGATCGACCAGAAAAGGGAACGACCAGAAAATGATCGACCAGAAAATGATCGACCAGAAAAGGGAACGACCAGAAAAGGGAACGACCAGAAAATGATCACCCAGAAAAGGGAACGACCAGAAAATGATCGACCAGAAAAAGGAACGACCAGAAAATGATCGACCAGAAAAGGGAACGACCAGAAAATGATACACCAGAAAAGGGAACGACCAGAAAATGATCGACCAGAAAAGGGAACGACCAGAAAATGATCGACCAGAAAATGATCGACCAGAAAAGTGAACGACCAGAAAATGTTCGACCAGAAAAGGGAACGACCAGAAAATGATCGACCAGAAAAGGGAACGACCAGAAAATGATCGACCAGAAAAGGGAACGACCAGAAAATGATCGACCAGAAAAGGGAACGACCAGAAAATGATCGACCAGAAAAGGGAACGACCAGAAAATGATCGACCAGAAAAGGGAACGACCAGAAAATGATCGACCAGAAAAGGGAACGACCAGAAAATGATCGACCAGAAAAGTGAACGACCAGAAAATGATTGACCAGAAAAGTGAACGACCAGAAAATGATCGACCAGAAAAGGGAACGACCAGAAAATGATCGACCAGAAAAGGGAACGACCAGAAAATGATCGACCAGAAAAGGGAACGACCAGAAAATGATCGACCAGAAAATGGAACGACCAGAAAATGATCGACCAGAAAAGGGAACGACCAGAAAATGATCGACCAGAAAATGATCGACCAGAAAAGGGAACGACCAGAAAATGATCGACCAGAAAAGGGAACGACCAGAAAATGATCGACCAGAAAAGTGAACGACCAGAAAATGATCGACCAGAAAAGTGAACGACCAGAAAATGATCGACCAGAAAAGGGAACGACCAGAAAAGGGAACGACCAGAAAATGATCGACCAGAAAAGGGAACGACCAGAAAATGATCGACCAGAAAAGGGAACGACCAGAAAATGATCGACCAGAAAAGGGAACGACCAGAAAATGATCGACCAGAAAAGGGAACGACCAGAAAATGATCGACCAGAAAAGGGAACGACCAGAAAATGATCGACCAGAAAAGCGAACGACCAGAAAATGATCGACCAGAAAATGATCGACCAGAAAAGTGAACGACCAGAAAATGATCGACCAGAAAAGTGAACGACCAGAAAATGTTCGACCAGAAAAGGGAACGACCAGAAAATGATCGACCAGAAAAGGGAACGACCAGAAAATGATCGACCAGAAAAGGGAACGACCAGAAAATGATCGACCAGAAAAAGGAACGACCAGAAAATGATCGACCAGAAAAGGGAACGACCAGAAAATGATCGAACAGAAAAGGGAACGACCAGAAAATGATCGAACAGAAAAGGGAACGACCAGAAAATGATCGACCAGAAAAGGGAACGACCAGAAAATGATCGACCAGAAAAGGGAACGACCAGAAAATGATCGACCAGAAAAGGGAACGACCAGAAAATGATCGACCAGAAAAAGGAACGACCAGAAAATGATCGACCAGAAAATGATCGACCAGAAAAGGGAACGACCAGAAAATGATCGACCAGAAAAGGGAACGACCAGAAAATGATCGACCAGAAAAGTGAACGACCAGAAAATGATCGACCAGAAAAGTGAACGACCAGAAAATGATCGACCAGAAAAGGGAACGACCAGAAAATGATCGACCAGAAAAGGGAACGACCAGAAAATGATCGACCAGAAAAGGGAACGACCAGAAAATGATCGACCAGAAAAGGGAACGACCAGAAAATGATCGACCAGAAAAGGGAACGACCAGAAAATGATCGACCAGAAAAGGGAACGACCAGAAAATGATCGACCAGAAAAGCGAACGACCAGAAAATGATCGACCAGAAAATGATCGACCAGAAAAGTGAACGACCAGAAAATGATCGACCAGAAAAGTGAACGACCAGAAAATGTTCGACCAGAAAAGGGAACGACCAGAAAATGATCGACCAGAAAAGGGAACGACCAGAAAATGATCGACCAGAAAAAGGAACGACCAGAAAATGATCGACCAGAAAAAGGAACGACCAGAAAATGATCGACCAGAAAAGGGAACGACCAGAAAATGATCGAACAGAAAAGGAAACGACCAGAAAATGATCGACCAGAAAAGTGAACGACCAGAAAATGATCGACCAGAAAAGTGAACGACCAGAAAATGATCGACCAGAAAAGGGAACGACCAGAAAATGATCGACCAGAAAAAGGAACGACCAGAAAATGATCGACCAGAAAAGGGAACGACCAGAAAATGATCGACCAGAAAAGGGAACGACCAGAAAATGATCGACCAGAAAAGGGAACGACCAGAAAATGATCTGCCAGAAAAGGGAACGACCAGAAAATGATCGACCAGAAAAGGGAACGACCAGAAAATGATCGACCAGAAAAGGGAACGACCAGAAAATGATCGACCAGAAAAGGGAACGACCAGAAAATGATCGACCAGAAAAGTGAACGACCAGAAAATGATCGACCAGAAAAGGGAACGACCAGAAAATGATCGACCAGAAAAGGGAACGACCAGAAAATGATCGACCAGAAAATGATCGACCAGAAAAGGGAACGACCAGAAAAGGGAACGACCAGAAAATGATCACCCAGAAAAGGGAACGACCAGAAAATGATCGACCAGAAAAAGGAACGACCAGAAAATGATCGACCAGAAAAGGGAACGACCAGAAAATGATCGACCAGAAAAGTGAACGACCAGAAAATGATCGACCAGAAAAGTGAACGACCAGAAAATGATCGACCAGAAAAGGGAACGACCAGAAAATGATCGACCAGAAAAGGGAACGACCAGAAAATGATCGACCAGAAAAGGGAACGACCAGAAAATGATCGACCAGAAAAGGGAACGACCAGAAAATGATCGACCAGAAAAGGGAACGACCAGAAAATGATCGACCAGAAAAGGGAACGACCAGAAAATGATCGACCAGAAAAGCGAACGACCAGAAAATGATCGACCAGAAAATGATCGACCAGAAAAGTGAACGACCAGAAAATGATCGACCAGAAAAGTGAACGACCAGAAAATGTTCGACCAGAAAAGGGAACGACCAGAAAATGATCGACCAGAAAAGGGAACGACCAGAAAATGATCGACCAGAAAAGGGAACGACCAGAAAATGATCGACCAGAAAAAGGAACGACCAGAAAATGATCGACCAGAAAAGGGAACGACCAGAAAATGATCGAACAGAAAAGGGAACGACCAGAAAATGATCGACCAGAAAAGTGAACGACCAGAAAATGATCGACCAGAAAAGTGAACGACCAGAAAATGATCGACCAGAAAAGGGAACGACCAGAAAATGATCGACCAGAAAAAGGAACGACCAGAAAATGATCGACCAGAAAAGGGAACGACCAGAAAATGATCGACCAGAAAAGGGAACGACCAGAAAATGATCGACCAGAAAAGGGAACGACCAGAAAATGATCGGCCAGAAAAGGGAACGACCAGAAAATGATCGACCAGAAAAGGGAACGACCAGAAAATGATCGACCAGAAAAGGGAACGACCAGAAAATGATCGACCAGAAAAGGGAACGACCAGAAAATGATCGACCAGAAAAGGGAACGACCAGAAAATGATCGACCAGAAAATGATCAACCAGAAAAGGGAACGACCAGAAAATGATCGACCAGAAAAGGGAACGACCAGAAAATGATCACCCAGAAAAGGGAACGACCAGAAAATGATCGACCAGAAAAAGGAACGACCAGAAAATGATCGACCAGAAAAGGGAACGACCAGAAAATGATCGACCAGAAAAGGGAACGACCAGAAAATGATCGACCAGAAAAGGGAACGACCAGAAAATGATCGACCAGAAAATGATCGACCAGAAAATGATCGACCAGAAAAGGGAACGACCAGAAAATGATCGACCAGAAAAGGGAACGACCAGAAAATGATCGACCAGAAAAGGGAACGACCAGAAAATGATCGACCAGAAAAGGGAACGACCAGAAAATGATCGACCAGAAAATGATCGACCAGAAAAGGGAACGACCAGAAAATGATCGACCAGAAAAGGGAACGACCAGAAAATGATCACCCAGAAAAGGGAACGACCAGAAAATGATCGACCAGAAAAAGGAACGACCAGAAAATGATCGACCAGAAAAGGGAACGACCAGAAAATGATCGACCAGAAAAGTGAACGACCAGAAAATGATCGACCAGAAAAGGGAACGACCAGAAAATGATCGACCAGAAAAGTGAACGACCAGAAAATGTTCGACCAGAAAAGGGAACGACCAGAAAATGTTCGACCAGAAAAGGGAACGACCAGAAAATGATCGACCAGAAAAGGGAACGACCAGAAAATGATCGACCAGAAAAGGGAACGACCAGAAAATGATCGACCAGAAAAGGGAACGACCAGAAAATGATCGACCAGAAAAGGGAACGACCAGAAAATGATCGACCAGAAAAGGGAACGACCAGAAAATGATCGACCAGAAAAGTGAACGACCAGAAAATGATTGACCAGAAAAGTGAACGACCAGAAAATGATCGACCAGAAAAGGGAACGACCAGAAAATGATCGACCAGAAAAGGGAACGACCAGAAAATGATCGACCAGAAAAGGGAACGACCAGAAAATGATCGACCAGAAAATGGAACGACCAGAAAATGATCGACCAGAAAAGGGAACGACCAGAAAATGATCGACCAGAAAAGTGAACGACCAGAAAATGATCGACCAGAAAAGTGAACGACCAGAAAATGATCGACCAGAAAAGGGAACGACCAGAAAATGATCGACCAGAAAAGGGAACGACCAGAAAATGATCGACCAAAAAAGGGAACGACCAGAAAATGATCGACCAGAAAAGGGAACGACCAGAAAATGGTCGACCAGAAAAGGGAACGACCAGAAAATGATCGACCAGAAAATGATCGACCAGAAAAGGGAACGACCAGAAAATGATCGACCAGAAAAGGGAACGACCAGAAAAGGGAACGACCAGAAAATGATCGACCAGAAAAGGAAACGACCAGAAAATGATCGACCAGAAAAGGGAACGACCAGAAAAAGGAACGACCAGAAAATGATCGACCAGAAAAGGGAACGACCAGAAAATGATCGACCAGAAAAGGGAACGACCAGAAAATGATCGACCAGAAAAGGGAACGACCAGAAAATGATCGACCAGAAAAGGGAACGACCAGAAAATGATCGACCAGAAAAGGGAACGACCAGAAAATGATCGACCAGAAAAGTGAACGACCAGAAAATGATCGACCAGAAAAGGGAACGACCAGAAAATGATCGACCAGAAAAGGGAACGACCAGAAAATGATCGACCAGAAAATGATCGACCAGAAAAGGGAACGACCAGAAAAGGGAACGACCAGAAAATGATCACCCAGAAAAGGGAACGACCAGAAAATGATCGACCAGAAAAAGGAACGACCAGAAAATGATCGACCAGAAAAGGGAACGACCAGAAAATGATCGACCAGAAAAGGGAACGACCAGAAAATGATCGACCAGAAAAGGGAACGACCAGAAAATGATCGACCAGAAAATGATCGACCAGAAAAGTGAACGACCAGAAAATGTTCGACCAGAAAAGGGAACGACCAGAAAATGTTCGACCAGAAAAGGGAACGACCAGAAAATGATCGACCAGAAAAGGGAACGACCAGAAAATGATCGACCAGAAAAGGGAACGACCAGAAAATGATCGACCAGAAAAGGGAACGACCAGAAAATGATCGACCAGAAAAGGGAACGACCAGAAAATGATCGACCAGAAAAGGGAACGACCAGAAAATGATCGACCAGAAAAGTGAACGACCAGAAAATGATTGACCAGAAAAGTGAACGACCAGAAAATGATCGACCAGAAAAGGGAACGACCAGAAAATGATCGACCAGAAAAGGGAACGACCAGAAAATGATCGACCAGAAAAGGGAACGACCAGAAAATGATCGACCAGAAAATGGAACGGCCAGAAAATGATCGACCAGAAAAGGGAACGACCAGAAAATGATCGACCAGAAAATGATCGACCAGAAAAGGGAACGACCAGAAAATGATCGACCAGAAAAGGGAACGACCAGAAAATGATCGACCAGAAAAGTGAACGACCAGAAAATGATCGACCAGAAAAGTGAACGACCAGAAAATGATCGACCAGAAAAGGGAACGACCAGAAAAGGGAACGACCAGAAAATGATCGACCAGAAAAGGGAACGACCAGAAAATGATCGACCAGAAAAGGGAACGACCAGAAAATGATCGACCAGAAAAGGGAACGACCAGAAAATGATCGACCAGAAAAGGGAACGACCAGAAAATGATCGACCAGAAAAGGGAACGACCAGAAAATGATCGACCAGAAAAGCGAACGACCAGAAAATGATCGACCAGAAAATGATCGACCAGAAAAGTGAACGACCAGAAAATGTTCGACCAGAAAAGGGAACGACCAGAAAATGATCGACCAGAAAAGGGAACGACCAGAAAATGATCGACCAGAAAAGGGAACGACCAGAAAATGATCGACCAGAAAAAGGAACGACCAGAAAATGATCGACCAGAAAAGGGAACGACCAGAAAATGATCGAACAGAAAAGGGAACGACCAGAAAATGATCGAACAGAAAAGGGAACGACCAGAAAATGATCGACCAGAAAAGGGAACGACCAGAAAATGATCGACCAGAAAAGGGAACGACCAGAAAATGATCGACCAGAAAAGGGAACGACCAGAAAATGATCGACCAGAAAAGTGAACGACCAGAAAATGATCGACCAGAAAAGTGAACGACCAGAAAATGATCGACCAGAAAAGGGAACGACCAGAAAATGATCGACCAGAAAAAGGAACGACCAGAAAATGATCGACCAGAAAATGATCGACCAGAAAAGGGAACGACCAGAAAATGATCGACCAGAAAAGGGAACGACCAGAAAATGATCGACCAGAAAAGTGAACGACCAGAAAATGATCGACCAGAAAAGTGAACGACCAGAAAATGATCGACCAGAAAAGGGAACGACCAGAAAATGATCGACCAGAAAAGGGAACGACCAGAAAATGATCGACCAGAAAAGGGAACGACCAGAAAATGATCGACCAGAAAAGGGAACGACCAGAAAATGATCGACCAGAAAAGGGAACGACCAGAAAATGATCGACCAGAAAAGGGAACGACCAGAAAATGATCGACCAGAAAAGCGAACGACCAGAAAATGATCGACCAGAAAAGTGAACGACCAGAAAATGATCGACCAGAAAAGTGAACGACCAGAAAATGTTCGACCAGAAAAGGGAACGACCAGAAAATGATCGACCAGAAAAGGGAACGACCAGAAAATGATCGACCAGAAAAGGGAACGACCAGAAAATGATCGACCAGAAAAAGGAACGACCAGAAAATGATCGACCAGAAAAGGGAACGACCAGAAAATGATCGAACAGAAAAGGGAACGACCAGAAAATGATCGACCAGAAAAGTGAACGACCAGAAAATGATCGACCAGAAAAGTGAACGACCAGAAAATGATCGACCAGAAAAGGGAACGACCAGAAAATGATCGACCAGAAAAAGGAACGACCAGAAAATGATCGACCAGAAAAGGGAACGACCAGAAAATGATCGACCAGAAAAGTGAACGACCAGAAAATGATCGACCAGAAAAGGGAACGACCAGAAAATGATCGGCCAGAAAAGGGAACGACCAGAAAATGATCGACCAGAAAAGGGAACGACCAGAAAATGATCGACCAGAAAAGGGAACGACCAGAAAATGATCGACCAGAAAAGGGAACGACCAGAAAATGATCGACCAGAAAAGGGAACGACCAGAAAATGATCGACCAGAAAATGATCAACCAGAAAAGGGAACGACCAGAAAATGATCGACCAGAAAAGGGAACGACCAGAAAATGATCACCCAGAAAAGGGAACGACCAGAAAATGATCGACCAGAAAAAGGAACGACCAGAAAATGATCGACCAGAAAAGGGAATGACCAGAAAATGATCGACCAGAAAAGGGAACGACCAGAAAATGATCGACCAGAAAAGGGAACGACCAGAAAATGATCGACCAGAAAATGATCGACCAGAAAAGGGAACGACCAGAAAATGATCGACCAGAAAAGGGAACGACCAGAAAATGATCGACCAGAAAAGGGAACGACCAGAAAATGATCGACCAGAAAAGGGAACGACCAGAAAATGATCGACCAGAAAATGATCGACCAGAAAAGGGAACGACCAGAAAATGATCGACCAGAAAAGGGAACGACCAGAAAATGATCACCCAGAAAAGGGAACGACCAGAAAATGATCGACCAGAAAAAGGAACGGCCAGAAAATGATCGACCAGAAAAGGGAACGACCAGGAAATGATCGACCAGAAAAGTGAACGACCAGAAAATGATCGACCAGAAAAGGGAACGACCAGAAAATGATCGACCAGAAAAGTGAACGACCAGAAAATGTTCGACCAGAAAAGGGAACGACCAGAAAAGGGAACGACCAGAAAATGATCGACCAGAAAAGGGAACGACCAGAAAATGATCGACCAGAAAAGGGAACGACCAGAAAATGATCGACCAGAAAAGGGAACGACCAGAAAATGATCGACCAGAAAAGGGAACGACCAGAAAATGATCGACCAGAAAAGGGAACGACCAGAAAATGATCGACCAGAAAAGTGAACGACCAGAAAATGATTGACCAGAAAAGTGAACGACCAGAAAATGATCGACCAGAAAAGGGAACGACCAGAAAATGATCGACCAGAAAAGGGAACGACCAGAAAATGATCGACCAGAAAAGGGAACGACCAGAAAATGATCGACCAGAAAATGGAACGACCAGAAAATGATCGACCAGAAAAGGGAACGACCAGAAAATGATCGACCAGAAAAGTGAACGACCAGAAAATGATCGACCAGAAAAGTGAACGACCAGAAAATGATCGACCAGAGAAGGGAACGACCAGAAAATGATCGACCAGAAAAGGGAACGACCAGAAAATGATCGACCAAAAAAGGGAACGACCAGAAAATGATCGACCAGAAAAGGGAACGACCAGAAAATGGTCGACCAGAAAAGGGAACGACCAGAAAATGATCGACCAGAAAAAGGAACGACCAGAAAATGATCGACCAGAAAAGGGAACGACCAGAAAATGATCGACCAGAAAATGATCGACCAGAAAAGTGAACGACCAGAAAATGATCGACCAGAAAAGTGAACGACCAGAAAATGTTCGACCAGAAAAGGGAACGACCAGAAAATGATCGACCAGAAAAGGGAACGACCAGAAAATGATCGACCAGAAAAGGGAACGACCAGAAAATGATCGACCAGAAAAGGGAACGACCAGAAAATGATCGACCAGAAAAGGGAACGACCAGAAAATGATCGAACAGAAAAGGGAACGACCAGAAAATGATCGACCAGAAAAGGGAACGACCAGAAAATGATCGACCAGAAAAGGGAACGACCAGAAAATGATCGACCAGAAAAGGGAACGACCAGAAAATGATCGACCAGAAAAGGGAACGACCAGAAAATGATCGACCAGAAAAGGGAACGACCAGAAAATGATCGACCAGAAAAGGGAACGACCAGAAAATGATCGACCAGAAAAGGAAACGACCAGAAAATGATCGACCAGAAAAGGGAACGACCAGAAAATGATCGACCAGAAAAGGGAACGACCAGAAAATGATCGACCAGAAAATGATCGACCAGAAAATGATCGACCAGAAAAGTGAACGACCAGAAAATGATCGACCAGAAAAGTGAACGACCAGAAAATGATCGACCAGAAAAGTGAACGACCAGAAAATGTTCGTCCAGAAAAGGGAACGACCAGAAAAGGGAACGACCAGAAAATGATCGACCAGAAAAGGGAACGACCAGAAAATGATCGACCAGAAAAGGGAACGACCAGAAAATGATCGACCAGAAAAGGGAACGACCAGAAAATGATCGACCAGAAAAGGGAACGACCAGAAAATGATCGACCAGAAAAGGGAACGACCAGAAAATGATCGACCAGAAAAGGGAACGACCAGAAAATGATTGAACAGAAAAGGGGACGACCAGAAAATGATCGACCAGAAAAGGGAACGACCAGAAAATGATCGACCAGAATAGGGAACGACCAGAAAAGGGAACGACCAGAAAAAATGATCGACCAGAAAAGGGAACGACCAGAAAAAATGATCGACCAGAAAAGGGAACGACCAGAAAAAATGATCGACCAGAAAAGGGAACGACCAGAAAATGATCGACCAGAAAAGGGAACGACCAGAAAATGATCGACCAGAAAAGGGAACGACCAGAAAATGATCGACCAGAAAATGGAACGACCAGAAAATGATCGACCAGAAAAGGGAACGACCAGAAAATGAACGACCAGAAAATGATCGACCAGAAAAGGGAACGACCAGAAAATGATCGACCAGAAAAGGGAACGACCAGAAAATGATCGACCAGAAAAGTGAACGACCAGAAAATGATCGACCAGAAAAGTGAACGACCAGAAAATGATCGACCAGAAAAGGGAACGACCAGAAAATGATCGACCAGAAAAGGGAACGACCAGAAAAGGGAACGACCAGAAAATGATCGACCAGAAAAGGGAACGACCAGAAAATGATCGACCAGAAAAGGGAACGACCAGAAAATGATCGACCAGAAAAGGGAACGACCAGAAAATGATCGACCAGAAAAGCGAACGACCAGAAAATGATCGACCAGAAAATGATCGACCAGAAAATGATCGACCAGAAAAGTGAACGACCAGAAAATGATCGACCAGAAAAGTGAACGACCAGAAAATGTTCGACCAGAAAAGGGAACGACCAGAAAATGATCGACCAGAAAAGGGAACGACCAGAAAATGATCGACCAGAAAAGGGAACGACCAGAAAATGATCGACCAGAAAAGGGAACGACCAGAAAATGATCGACCAGAAAAGGGAACGACCAGAAAATGATCGAACAGAAAAGGGAACGACCAGAAAATGATCGACCAGAAAAGGGAACGACCAGAAAATGATCGACCAGAAAAGGGAACGACCAGAAAATGATCGACCAGAAAAGGGAACGACCAGAAAATGATCGGCCAGAAAAGGGAACGACCAGAAAATGATCGACCAGAAAAGGGAACGACCAGAAAAAGATCGACCAGAAAAGGGAACGACCAGAAAATGATCGACCAGAAAAGGGAACGACCAGAAAATGATCGACCAGAAAAGGGAACGACCAGAAAATGATCGAACAGAAAAGGGAACGACCAGAAAATGATCGAACAGAAAAGGGAACGACCAGAAAATGATCGACCAGAAAAGGGAACGACCAGAAAATGATCGACCAGAAAAGGGAACGACCAGAAAATGATCGACCAGAAAAGGGAACGACCAGAAAATGATCGACCAGAAAAGTGAACGACCAGAAAATGATCGACCAGAAAAGTGAACGACCAGAAAATGATCGACCAGAAAAGGGAACGACCAGAAAATGATCGACCAGAAAATGATCGACCAGAAAAGGGAACGACCAGAAAATAATCGACCAGAAAATGATCGACCAGAAAATGATCGACCAGAAAAGGGAACGACCAGAAAATGATCGACCAGAAAAGGGAACGACCAGAAAAGGGAACGACCAGAAAATGATCGACCAGAAAAGGAAACGACCAGAAAATGATCGACCAGAAAAGGGAACGACCAGAAAAAGGAACGACCAGAAAATGATCGACCAGAAAAGGGAACGACCAGAAAATGATCGACCAGAAAAGGGAACGACCAGAAAATGATCGACCAGAAAAGGGAACGACCAGAAAATGATCGACCAGAAAAGGGAACGACCAGAAAATGATCGACCAGAAAAGGGAACGACCAGAAAATGATCGACCAGAAAAGGGAACGACCAGAAAATGATCGACCAGAAAAGGGAACGACCAGAAAATGATCGACCAGAAAAGGGAACGACCAGAAAATGATCGACCAGAAAAGGGAACGACCAGAAAATGATCGACCAGAAAAGGGAACGACCAGAAAATGATCGACCAGAAAATGATCGACCAGAAAAGTGAACGACCAGAAAATGTTCGACCAGAAAAGGGAACGACCAGAAAATGTTCGACCAGAAAAGGGAACGACCAGAAAATGATCGACAAGAAAAAGGAACGACCAGAAAATGATCGACCAGAAAAGGGAACGACCAGAAAATGATCGACCAGAAAAGGGAACGACCAGAAAATGATCGACCAGAAAAGGGAACGACCAGAAAATGATCGACCAGAAAAGTGAACGACCAGAAAATGATCGACCAGAAAAGTGAACGACCAGAAAATGATCGACCAGAAAAGGGAACGACCCGAAAATGATCGACCAGAAAAGGGAACGACCAGAAAATGATCGAACAGAAAAGGGAACGACCAGAAAATGATCGACCAGAAAAGGGAACGACCAGAAAATGATCGACCAGAAAAGGGAACGACCAAGAAAATGATCGACCAGAAAAGGGAACGACCAGAAAATGATCGACCAGAAAAGTGAACGACCAGAAAATGATCGACCAGAAAAGTGAACGACCAGAAAATGATCGACCAGAAAAGGGAACGACCAGAAAAAGGAACGACCAGAAAATGATCGACCAGAAAAGGGAACGACCAGAAAATGATCGACCAGAAAAGGGAACGACCAGAAAATGATCGACCAGAAAAGGGAACGACCAGAAAATGATCGGCCAGAAAAGGGAACGACCAGAAAATGATCGACCAGAAAAGGGAACGACCAGAAAATGATCGACCAGAAAAGGGAACGACCAGAAAATGATCGACCAGAAAAGGGAACGACCAGAAAATGATCGACCAGAAAAGGGAACGACCAGAAAATGATCGACCAGAAAATGATCGACCAGAAAAGGGAACGACCAGAAAATGATCGACCAGAAAAGGGAACGACCAGAAAATGATCACCCAGAAAAGGGAACGACCTGAAAATGATCGACCAGAAAAAGGAACGACCAGAAAATGATCGACCAGAAAAGGGAACGACCAGAAAATGATCGACCAGAAAAGGGAACGACCAGAAAATGATCGACCAGAAAATGATCGACCAGAAAAGGGAACGACCAGAAAATGATCGACCAGAAAAGGGAACGACCAGAAAATGATCGACCAGAAAAGGGAACGACCAGAAAATGATCGACCAGAAAAGGGAACGACCAGAAAATGATCGACCAGAAAAGGGAACGACCAGAAAATGATCGACCAGAAAAGGGAACGACCAGAAAATGATCACCCAGAAAAGGGAACGACCAGAAAATGATCGACCAGAAAAAGGAACGACCAGAAAATGATCGACCAGAAAAGGGAACGACCAGAAAATGATCGACCAGAAAAGGGAACGACCAGAAAATGATCGACCAGAAAAGGGAACGACCAGAAAATGATCGACCAGAAAATGATCGACCAGAAAATGATCGACCAGAAAAGTGAACGACCAGAAAATGTTCGACCAGAAAAGGGAACGACCAGAAAATGTTCGACCAGAAAAGGGAACGACCAGAAAATGATCGACCAGAAAAGGGAACGACCAGAAAATGATCGACCAGAAAAGGGAACGACCAGAAAATGATCGATTAGAAAAGGGAACGACCAGAAAATGATCGACCAGAAAAGGGAACGACCAGAAAATGATCGACCAGAAAAGGGAACGACCAGAAAATGATCGACCAGAAAAGTGAACGACCAGAAAATGATTGACCAGAAAAGTGAACGACCAGAAAATGATCGACCAGAAAAGGGAACGACCAGAAAATGATCGACCAGAAAAGGGAACGACCAGAAAATGATCGACCAGAAAATGGAACGACCAGGAAATGATCGACCAGAAAAGGGAACGACCAGAAAATGATCGACCAGAAAATGATCGACCAGAAAAGGGAACGACCAGAAAATGATCGACCAGAAAAGGGAACGACCAGAAAATGATCGACCAGAAAAGTGATCGACCAGAAAATGATCGACCAGAAAAGTGAACGACCAGAAAATGATCGACCAGAGAAGGGAACGACCAGAAAATGATCGACCAGAAAAGGGAACGACCAGAAAATGATCGACCAAAAAAGGGAACGACCAGAAAATGATCGACCAGAAAAGGGAACGACCAGAAAATGATCGACCAGAAAAGGGAACGACCAGAAAATGATCGACCAGAAAATGATCGACCAGAAAAGTGAACGACCAGAAAATGTTCGACCAGAAAAGGGAACGACCAGAAAATGTTCGACCAGAAAAGGGAACGACCAGAAAATGATCGACCAGAAAAGCGAACGACCAGAAAATGATCGACCAGAAAATGATCGACCAGAAAATGATCGACCAGAATAGTGAACGACCAGAAAATGATCGACCAGAAAAGTGAACGACCAGAAAATGTTCGACCAGAAAAGGGAACGACCAGAAAATGATCGACCAGAAAAGGGAACGACCAGAAAATGATCGACCAGAAAAGGGAACGACCAGAAAATGATCGACCAGAAAAGGGAACGACCAGAAAATGATCGACCAGAAAAGGGAACGACCAGAAAATGATCGAACAGAAAAGGGAACGACCAGAAAATGATCGACCAGAAAAGGGAACGACCAGAAAATGATCGACCAGAAAAGGGAACGACCAGAAAATGATCGACCAGAAAAGGGAACGACCAGAAAATGATCGGCCAGAAAAGGGAACGACCAGAAAATGATCGACCAGAAAAGGGAACGACCAGAAAAAGATCGACCAGAAAAGGGAACGACCAGAAAATGATCGACCAGAAAAGGGAACGACCAGAAAATGATCGACCAGAAAAGGGAACGACCAGAAAATGATCGAACAGAAAAGGGAACGACCAGAAAATGATCGAACAGAAAAGGGAACGACCAGAAAATGATCGACCAGAAAAGGGAACGACCAGAAAATGATCGACCAGAAAAGGGAACGACCAGAAAATGATCGACCAGAAAAGGGAACGACCAGAAAATGATCGACCAGAAAAGTGAACGACCAGAAAATGATCGACCAGAAAAGTGAACGACCAGAAAATGATCGACCAGAAAAGGGAACGACCAGAAAATGATCGACCAGAAAATGATCGACCAGAAAAGGGAACGACCAGAAAATAATCGACCAGAAAATGATCGACCAGAAAATGATCGACCAGAAAAGGGAACGACCAGAAAATGATCGACCAGAAAAGGGAACGACCAGAAAAGGGAACGACCAGAAAATGATCGACCAGAAAAGGAAACGACCAGAAAATGATCGACCAGAAAAGGGAACGACCAGAAAAAGGAACGACCAGAAAATGATCGACCAGAAAAGGGAACGACCAGAAAATGATCGACCAGAAAAGGGAACGACCAGAAAATGATCGACCAGAAAAGGGAACGACCAGAAAATGATCGACCAGAAAAGGGAACGACCAGAAAATGATCGACCAGAAAAGGGAACGACCAGAAAATGATCGACCAGAAAAGGGAACGACCAGAAAATGATCGACCAGAAAAGGGAACGACCAGAAAATGATCGACCAGAAAAGGGAACGACCAGAAAATGATCGACCAGAAAAGGGAACGACCAGAAAATGATCGACCAGAAAAGGGAACGACCAGAAAATGATCGACCAGAAAATGATCGACCAGAAAAGTGAACGACCAGAAAATGTTCGACCAGAAAAGGGAACGACCAGAAAATGTTCGACCAGAAAAGGGAACGACCAGAAAATGATCGACCAGAAAAAGGAACGACCAGAAAATGATCGACCAGAAAAGGGAACGACCAGAAAATGATCGACCAGAAAAGGGAACGACCAGAAAATGATCGACCAGAAAAGGGAACGACCAGAAAATGATCGACCAGAAAAGTGAACGACCAGAAAATGATCGACCAGAAAAGTGAACGACCAGAAAATGATCGACCAGAAAAGGGAACGACCCGAAAATGATCGACCAGAAAAGGGAACGACCAGAAAATGATCGAACAGAAAAGGGAACGACCAGAAAATGATCGACCAGAAAAGGGAACGACCAGAAAATGATCGACCAGAAAAGGGAACGACCAAGAAAATGATCGACCAGAAAAGGGAACGACCAGAAAATGATCGACCAGAAAAGTGAACGACCAGAAAATGATCGACCAGAAAAGTGAACGACCAGAAAATGATCGACCAGAAAAGGGAACGACCAGAAAAAGGAACGACCAGAAAATGATCGACCAGAAAAGGGAACGACCAGAAAATGATCGACCAGAAAAGGGAACGACCAGAAAATGATCGACCAGAAAAGGGAACGACCAGAAAATGATCGGCCAGAAAAGGGAACGACCAGAAAATGATCGACCAGAAAAGGGAACGACCAGAAAATGATCGACCAGAAAAGGGAACGACCAGAAAATGATCGACCAGAAAAGGGAACGACCAGAAAATGATCGACCAGAAAAGGGAACGACCAGAAAATGATCGACCAGAAAATGATCGACCAGAAAAGGGAACGACCAGAAAATGATCGACCAGAAAAGGGAACGACCAGAAAATGATCACCCAGAAAAGGGAACGACCTGAAAATGATCGACCAGAAAAAGGAACGACCAGAAAATGATCGACCAGAAAAGGGAACGACCAGAAAATGATCGACCAGAAAAGGGAACGACCAGAAAATGATCGACCAGAAAATGATCGACCAGAAAAGGGAACGACCAGAAAATGATCGACCAGAAAAGGGAACGACCAGAAAATGATCGACCAGAAAAGGGAACGACCAGAAAATGATCGACCAGAAAAGGGAACGACCAGAAAATGATCGACCAGAAAAGGGAACGACCAGAAAATGATCGACCAGAAAAGGGAACGACCAGAAAATGATCACCCAGAAAAGGGAACGACCAGAAAATGATCGACCAGAAAAAGGAACGACCAGAAAATGATCGACCAGAAAAGGGAACGACCAGAAAATGATCGACCAGAAAAGGGAACGACCAGAAAATGATCGACCAGAAAAGGGAACGACCAGAAAATGATCGACCAGAAAATGATCGACCAGAAAATGATCGACCAGAAAAGTGAACGACCAGAAAATGTTCGACCAGAAAAGGGAACGACCAGAAAATGTTCGACCAGAAAAGGGAACGACCAGAAAATGATCGACCAGAAAAGGGAACGACCAGAAAATGATCGACCAGAAAAGGGAACGACCAGAAAATGATCGATTAGAAAAGGGAACGACCAGAAAATGATCGACCAGAAAAGGGAACGACCAGAAAATGATCGACCAGAAAAGGGAACGACCAGAAAATGATCGACCAGAAAAGTGAACGACCAGAAAATGATTGACCAGAAAAGTGAACGACCAGAAAATGATCGACCAGAAAAGGGAACGACCAGAAAATGATCGACCAGAAAAGGGAACGACCAGAAAATGATCGACCAGAAAAGGGAACGACCAGAAAATGATCGACCAGAAAATGGAACGACCAGGAAATGATCGACCAGAAAAGGGAACGACCAGAAAATGATCGACCAGAAAATGATCGACCAGAAAAGGGAACGACCAGAAAATGATCGACCAGAAAAGGGAACGACCAGAAAATGATCGACCAGAAAAGTGATCGACCAGAAAATGATCGACCAGAAAAGTGAACGACCAGAAAATGATCGACCAGAGAAGGGAACGACCAGAAAATGATCGACCAGAAAAGGGAACGACCAGAAAATGATCGACCAAAAAAGGGAACGACCAGAAAATGATCGACCAGAAAAGGGAACGACCAGAAAATGATCGACCAGAAAAGGGAACGACCAGAAAATGATCGACCAGAAAATGATCGACCAGAAAAGTGAACGACCAGAAAATGTTCGACCAGAAAAGGGAACGACCAGAAAATGTTCGACCAGAAAAGGGAACGACCAGAAAATGATCGACCAGAAAAAGGAACGACCAGAAAATGATCGACCAGAAAAGGGAACGACCAGAAAATGATCTACCAGAAAAGGGAACGACCAGAAAATGATCGACCAGAAAAGGGAACGACCAGAAAATGATCGACCAGAAAATGATCGACCAGAAAAGTGAACGACCAGAAAATGTTCGACCAGAAAAGGGAACGACCAGAAAATGTTCGACCAGAAAAGGGAACGACCAGAAAATGATCGACCAGAAAATGATTGACCAGAAAAGGGAACGACCAGAAAATGATCGACCAGAAAATGATCGACCAGAAAAGTGAACGACCAGAAAATGTTCGACCAGAAAAGGGAACGACCAGAAAATGATCGACCAGAAAAGGGAACGACCAGAAGATGATCGACCAGAAAAGGGAACGACCAGAAAATGATCGACCAGAAAATGATCGACCAGAAAAGTGAACGACCAGAAAATGATCGACCAGAAAAGTGAACGACCAGAAAATGTTCGACCAGAAAAGGGAACGACCAGAAAATGATCGACCAGAAAAGGGAACGACCAGAAAATGATCGACCAGAAAAGGGAACGACCAGAAAATGATCGACCAGAAAAGGGAACGACCAGAAAATGATCGACCAGAAAAGGGAACGACCAGAAAATGATCGACCAGAAAAGGGAACGACCAGAAAATGATCGACCAGAAAAGGAAACGACCAGAAAATGATCGACCAGAAAAGGGAACGACCAGAAAATGATCGACCAGAAAAGGGAACGACCAGAAAATGATCGACCAGAAAATGATCGACCAGAAAAGTGAACGACCAGAAAATGATCGACCAGAAAAGTGAACGACCAGAAAATGATCGACCAGAAAAGTGAACGACCAGAAAATGTTCGTCCAGAAAAGGGAACGACCAGAAAATGATCGACCAGAAAAGGGAACGACCAGAAAATGATCGACCAGAAAAGGGAACGACCAGAAAATGATCGACCAGAAAAGGGAACGACCAGAAAATGATCGACCAGAAAAGGGAACGACCAGAAAATGATCGACCAGAAAAGGGAACGACCAGAAAATGATCGACCAGAAAAGGGAAACGACCAGAAAATGATCGAACAGAAAAGGGAACGACCAGAAAATGATCGACCAGAAAAGGGAACGACCAGAAAATGATCGACCAGAATAGGGAACGACCAGAAAAGGGAACGACCAGAAAAAATGATCGACCCGAAAAGGGAACGACCAGAAAAAATGATCGACCAGAAAAGGGAACGACCAGAAAAAATGATCGACCAGAAAAGGGAACGACCAGAAAATGATCGACCAGAAAAGGGAACGACCAGAAAATGATCGACCAGAAAAGGGAACGACCAGAAAATGATCGACCAGAAAAGGGAACGACCAGAAAATTATCGACCAGAAAATGATCGACCAGAAAAGTGAACGACCAGAAAATGATCGACCAGAAAAGTGAACGACCAGAAAATGTTCGTCCAGAAAAGGGAACGACCAGAAAATGATCGACCAGAAAAGGGAACGACCAGAAAATGATCGACCAGAAAAGGGAACGACCAGAAAATGATCGACCAGAAAAGGGAACGACCAGAAAATGATCGACCAGAAAAGGGAACGACCGGAAAATGATCGACCAGAAAAGGGAACGACCAGAAAATGATCGACCAGAAAAGGGAACGACCAGAAAATGATTGAACAGAAAAGGGAACGACCAGAAAATGATCGACCAGAAAAGGGAACGACCAGAAAATGATCGACCAGAAAAGGGAACGACCAGAAAATGATCGACCAGAAAAGGGAACGACCAGAAAATGATCGACCAGAAAAGTGAACGACCAGAAAATGATCGACCAGAAAAGTGAACGACCAGAAAATGATCGACCAGAAAAGGGAACGACCAGAAAATGATCGACCAGAAAAAGGAACGACCAGAAAATGATCGACCAGAAAAGGGAACGACCAGAAAATGATCGACCAGAAAAGGGAACGACCAGAAAATGATCAACCAGAAAAGGGAACGACCAGAAAATGATCGGCCAGAAAAGGGAACGACCAGAAAATGATCGACCAGAAAAGGGAACGACCAGAAAATGATCGACCAGAAAAGGGAACGACCAGAAAATGATCGACCAGAAAAGGGAACGACCAGAAAATGATCGACCAGAAAATGATCGACCAGAAAAGGGAACGACCAGAAAATGATCGACCAGAAAAGGGAACAACCAGAAAATGATCGACCAGAAAAGGAAACGACCAGAAAATGATCGACCAGAAAAGGGAACGACCAGAAAATGATCGACCAGAAAAGGGAACGACCAGAAAATGATCGACCAGAAAAGGGAACGACCAGAAAATGATCGACCAGAAAAGGGAACGACCAGAAAATGATCGACCAGAAAATGATCGACCAGAAAAGGGAACAACCGGAAAATGAACGACCAGAAAAGGGAACGACCAGAAAATGATCACCCAGAAAAGGGAACGACCAGAAAATGATCGACCAGAAAAGGGAACGACCAGAAAATGATCGACCAGAAAAGGGAACGACCAGAAAATGATCGACCAGAAAAGGGAACGACCAGAAAATGATCGACCAGAAAAGGGAACGACCAGAAAATGATCGACCAGAAAAGCGAACGACCAGAAAATGATCGACCAGAAAATGATCGACCAGAAAAGTGAACGACCAGAAAATGATCGACCAGAAAAGTGAACGACCAGAAAATGTTCGACCAGAAAAGGGAACGACCAGAAAATGATCGACCAGAAAATGATCGACCAGAAAAGGGAACGACCAGAAAATGATCGACCAGAAAAGGGAACGACCAGAAAATGATCACCCAGAAAAGGGAACGACCTGAAAATGATCGACCAGAAAAAGGAACGACCAGAAAATGATCGACCAGAAAAGGGAACGACCAGAAAATGATCGACCAGAAAAGGGAACGACCAGAAAATGATCGACCAGAAAATGATCGACCAGAAAAGGGAACGACCAGAAAATGATCGACCAGAAAAGGGAACGACCAGAAAATGATCGACCAGAAAAGGGAACGACCAGAAAATGATCGACCAGAAAAGGGAACGACCAGAAAATGATCGACCAGAAAAGGGAACGACCAGAAAATGATCGACCAGAAAAGGGAACGACCAGAAAATGATCACCCAGAAAAGGGAACGACCAGAAAATGATCGACCAGAAAAAGGAACGACCAGAAAATGATCGACCAGAAAAGGGAACGACCAGAAAATGATCGACCAGAAAAGGGAACGACCAGAAAATGATCGACCAGAAAAGGGAACGACCAGAAAATGATCGACCAGAAAATGATCGACCAGAAAATGATCGACCAGAAAAGTGAACGACCAGAAAATGTTCGACCAGAAAAGGGAACGACCAGAAAATGTTCGACCAGAAAAGGGAACGACCAGAAAATGATCGACCAGAAAAGGGAACGACCAGAAAATGATCGACCAGAAAAGGGAACGACCAGAAAATGATCGATTAGAAAAGGGAACGACCAGAAAATGATCGACCAGAAAAGGGAACGACCAGAAAATGATCGACCAGAAAAGGGAACGACCAGAAAATGATCGACCAGAAAAGTGAACGACCAGAAAATGATTGACCAGAAAAGTGAACGACCAGAAAATGATCGACCAGAAAAGGGAACGACCAGAAAATGATCGACCAGAAAAGGGAACGACCAGAAAATGATCGACCAGAAAAGGGAACGACCAGAAAATGATCGACCAGAAAATGGAACGACCAGGAAATGATCGACCAGAAAAGGGAACGACCAGAAAATGATCGACCAGAAAATGATCGACCAGAAAAGGGAACGACCAGAAAATGATCGACCAGAAAAGGGAACGACCAGAAAATGATCGACCAGAAAAGTGATCGACCAGAAAATGATCGACCAGAAAAGTGAACGACCAGAAAATGATCGACCAGAGAAGGGAACGACCAGAAAATGATCGACCAGAAAAGGGAACGACCAGAAAATGATCGACCAAAAAAGGGAACGACCAGAAAATGATCGACCAGAAAAGGGAACGACCAGAAAATGATCGACCAGAAAAGGGAACGACCAGAAAATGATCGACCAGAAAATGATCGACCAGAAAAGTGAACGACCAGAAAATGTTCGACCAGAAAAGGGAACGACCAGAAAATGTTCGACCAGAAAAGGGAACGACCAGAAAATGATCGACCAGAAAAAGGAACGACCAGAAAATGATCGACCAGAAAAGGGAACGACCAGAAAATGATCGACCAGAAAAGGGAACGACCAGAAAATGATCGACCAGAAAAGGGAACGACCAGAAAATGATCGACCAGAAAATGATCGACCAGAAAAGTGAACGACCAGAAAATGTTCGACCAGAAAAGGGAACGACCAGAAAATGTTCGACCAGAAAAGGGAACGACCAGAAAATGATCGACCAGAAAATGATTGACCAGAAAAGGGAACGACCAGAAAATGATCGACCAGAAAATGATCGACCAGAAAAGTGAACGACCAGAAAATGTTCGACCAGAAAAGGGAACGACCAGAAAATGATCGACCAGAAAAGGGAACGACCAGAAGATGATCGACCAGAAAAGGGAACGACCAGAAAATGATCGACCAGAAAATGATCGACCAGAAAAGTGAACGACCAGAAAATGATCGACCAGAAAAGTGAACGACCAGAAAATGTTCGACCAGAAAAGGGAACGACCAGAAAATGATCGACCAGAAAAGGGAACGACCAGAAAATGATCGACCAGAAAAGGGAACGACCAGAAAATGATCGACCAGAAAAGGGAACGACCAGAAAATGATCGACCAGAAAAGGGAACGACCAGAAAATGATCGACCAGAAAAGGGAACGACCAGAAAATGATCGACCAGAAAAGGAAACGACCAGAAAATGATCGACCAGAAAAGGGAACGACCAGAAAATGATCGACCAGAAAAGGGAACGACCAGAAAATGATCGACCAGAAAATGATCGACCAGAAAAGTGAACGACCAGAAAATGATCGACCAGAAAAGTGAACGACCAGAAAATGATCGACCAGAAAAGTGAACGACCAGAAAATGTTCGTCCAGAAAAGGGAACGACCAGAAAATGATCGACCAGAAAAGGGAACGACCAGAAAATGATCGACCAGAAAAGGGAACGACCAGAAAATGATCGACCAGAAAAGGGAACGACCAGAAAATGATCGACCAGAAAAGGGAACGACCAGAAAATGATCGACCAGAAAAGGGAACGACCAGAAAATGATCGACCAGAAAAGGGAAACGACCAGAAAATGATCGAACAGAAAAGGGAACGACCAGAAAATGATCGACCAGAAAAGGGAACGACCAGAAAATGATCGACCAGAATAGGGAACGACCAGAAAAGGGAACGACCAGAAAAAATGATCGACCCGAAAAGGGAACGACCAGAAAAAATGATCGACCAGAAAAGGGAACGACCAGAAAAAATGATCGACCAGAAAAGGGAACGACCAGAAAATGATCGACCAGAAAAGGGAACGACCAGAAAATGATCGACCAGAAAAGGGAACGACCAGAAAATGATCGACCAGAAAAGGGAACGACCAGAAAATTATCGACCAGAAAATGATCGACCAGAAAAGTGAACGACCAGAAAATGATCGACCAGAAAAGTGAACGACCAGAAAATGTTCGTCCAGAAAAGGGAACGACCAGAAAATGATCGACCAGAAAAGGGAACGACCAGAAAATGATCGACCAGAAAAGGGAACGACCAGAAAATGATCGACCAGAAAAGGGAACGACCAGAAAATGATCGACCAGAAAAGGGAACGACCGGAAAATGATCGACCAGAAAAGGGAACGACCAGAAAATGATCGACCAGAAAAGGGAACGACCAGAAAATGATTGAACAGAAAAGGGAACGACCAGAAAATGATCGACCAGAAAAGGGAACGACCAGAAAATGATCGACCAGAAAAGGGAACGACCAGAAAATGATCGACCAGAAAAGGGAACGACCAGAAAATGATCGACCAGAAAAGTGAACGACCAGAAAATGATCGACCAGAAAAGTGAACGACCAGAAAATGATCGACCAGAAAAGGGAACGACCAGAAAATGATCGACCAGAAAAAGGAACGACCAGAAAATGATCGACCAGAAAAGGGAACGACCAGAAAATGATCGACCAGAAAAGGGAACGACCAGAAAATGATCGACCAGAAAAGGGAACGACCAGAAAATGATCGGCCAGAAAAGGGAACGACCAGAAAATGATCGACCAGAAAAGGGAACGACCAGAAAATGATCGACCAGAAAAGGGAACGACCAGAAAATGATCGACCAGAAAAGGGAACGACCAGAAAATGATCGACCAGAAAATGATCGACCAGAAAAGGGAACGACCAGAAAATGATCGACCAGAAAAGGGAACAACCAGAAAATGATCGACCAGAAAAGGAAACGACCAGAAAATGATCGACCAGAAAAGGGAACGACCAGAAAATGATCGACCAGAAAAGGGAACGACCAGAAAATGATCGACCAGAAAAGGGAACGACCAGAAAATGATCGACCAGAAAAGGGAACGACCAGAAAATGATCGACCAGAAAATGATCGACCAGAAAAGGGAACAACCGGAAAATGAACGACCAGAAAAGGGAACGACCAGAAAATGATCACCCAGAAAAGGGAACGACCAGAAAATGATCGACCAGAAAAAGGAACGACCAGAAAATGATCGACCAGAAAATGATCGACCAGAAAAGGGAACGACCAGAAAATGATCGACCAGAAAAGGGAACGACCAGAAAATGATCGACCAGAAAAGTGAACGACCAGAAAATGATCGACCAGAAAAGTGAACGACCAGAAAATGATCGACCAGAAAAGGGAACGACCAGAAAATGATCGACCAGAAAAGGGAACGACCAGAAAATGATCGACCAGAAAAGGGAACGACCAGAAAATGATCGACCAGAAAAGGGAACGACCAGAAAATGATCGACCAGAAAAGGGAACGACCAGAAAATGATCGACCAGAAAAGGGAACGACCAGAAAATGATCGACCAGAAAAGCGAACGACCAGAAAATGATCGACCAGAAAATGATCGACCAGAAAAGTGAACGACCAGAAAATGATCGACCAGAAAAGTGAACGACCAGAAAATGTTCGACCAGAAAAGGGAACGACCAGAAAATGATCGACCAGAAAAGGGAACGACCAGAAAATGATCGACCAGAAAAAGGAACGACCAGAAAATGATCGACCAGAAAAAGGAACGACCAGAAAATGATCGACCAGAAAAGGGAACGACCAGAAAATGATCGAACAGAAAAGGAAACGACCAGAAAATGATCGACCAGAAAAGTGAACGACCAGAAAATGATCGACCAGAAAAGTGAACGACCAGAAAATGATCGACCAGAAAAGGGAACGACCAGAAAATGATCGACCAGAAAAAGGAACGACCAGAAAATGATCGACCAGAAAAGGGAACGACCAGAAAATGATCGACCAGAAAAGGGAACGACCAGAAAATGATCGACCAGAAAAGGGAACGACCAGAAAATGATCGGCCAGAAAAGGGAACGACCAGAAAATGATCGACCAGAAAAGGGAACGACCAGAAAATGATCGACCAGAAAAGGGAACGACCAGAAAATGATCGACCAGAAAAGGGAACGACCAGAAAATGATCGACCAGAAAAGTGAACGACCAGAAAATGATCGACCAGAAAAGGGAACGACCAGAAAATGATCGACCAGAAAAGGGAACGACCAGAAAATGATCGACCAGAAAATGATCGACCAGAAAAGGGAACGACCAGAAAAGGGAACGACCAGAAAATGATCACCCAGAAAAGGGAACGACCAGAAAATGATCGACCAGAAAAAGGAACGACCAGAAAATGATCGACCAGAAAAGGGAACGACCAGAAAATGATCGACCAGAAAAGTGAACGACCAGAAAATGATCGACCAGAAAAGTGAACGACCAGAAAATGATCGACCAGAAAAGGGAACGACCAGAAAATGATCGACCAGAAAAGGGAACGACCAGAAAATGATCGACCAGAAAAGGGAACGACCAGAAAATGATCGACCAGAAAAGGGAACGACCAGAAAATGATCGACCAGAAAAGGGAACGACCAGAAAATGATCGACCAGAAAAGGGAACGACCAGAAAATGATCGACCAGAAAAGCGAACGACCAGAAAATGATCGACCAGAAAATGATCGACCAGAAAAGTGAACGACCAGAAAATGATCGACCAGAAAAGTGAACGACCAGAAAATGTTCGACCAGAAAAGGGAACGACCAGAAAATGATCGACCAGAAAAGGGAACGACCAGAAAATGATCGACCAGAAAAGGGAACGACCAGAAAATGATCGACCAGAAAAAGGAACGACCAGAAAATGATCGACCAGAAAAGGGAACGACCAGAAAATGATCGAACAGAAAAGGGAACGACCAGAAAATGATCGACCAGAAAAGTGAACGACCAGAAAATGATCGACCAGAAAAGTGAACGACCAGAAAATGATCGACCAGAAAAGGGAACGACCAGAAAATGATCGACCAGAAAAAGGAACGACCAGAAAATGATCGACCAGAAAAGGGAACGACCAGAAAATGATCGACCAGAAAAGGGAACGACCAGAAAATGATCGACCAGAAAAGGGAACGACCAGAAAATGATCGGCCAGAAAAGGGAACGACCAGAAAATGATCGACCAGAAAAGGGAACGACCAGAAAATGATCGACCAGAAAAGGGAACGACCAGAAAATGATCGACCAGAAAAGGGAACGACCAGAAAATGATCGACCAGAAAAGGGAACGACCAGAAAATGATCGACCAGAAAATGATCAACCAGAAAAGGGAACGACCAGAAAATGATCGACCAGAAAAGGGAACGACCAGAAAATGATCACCCAGAAAAGGGAACGACCAGAAAATGATCGACCAGAAAAAGGAACGACCAGAAAATGATCGACCAGAAAAGGGAACGACCAGAAAATGATCGACCAGAAAAGGGAACGACCAGAAAATGATCGACCAGAAAAGGGAACGACCAGAAAATGATCGACCAGAAAATGATCGACCAGAAAATGATCGACCAGAAAAGGGAACGACCAGAAAATGATCGACCAGAAAAGGGAACGACCAGAAAATGATCGACCAGAAAAGGGAACGACCAGAAAATGATCGACCAGAAAAGGGAACGACCAGAAAATGATCGACCAGAAAATGATCGACCAGAAAAGGGAACGACCAGAAAATGATCGACCAGAAAAGGGAACGACCAGAAAATGATCACCCAGAAAAGGGAACGACCAGAAAATGATCGACCAGAAAAAGGAACGACCAGAAAATGATCGACCAGAAAAGGGAACGACCAGAAAATGATCGACCAGAAAAGTGAACGACCAGAAAATGATCGACCAGAAAAGGGAACGACCAGAAAATGATCGACCAGAAAAGTGAACGACCAGAAAATGTTCGACCAGAAAAGGGAACGACCAGAAAATGTTCGACCAGAAAAGGGAACGACCAGAAAATGATCGACCAGAAAAGGGAACGACCAGAAAATGATCGACCAGAAAAGGGAACGACCAGAAAATGATCGACCAGAAAAGGGAACGACCAGAAAATGATCGACCAGAAAAGGGAACGACCAGAAAATGATCGACCAGAAAAGGGAACGACCAGAAAATGATCGACCAGAAAAGTGAACGACCAGAAAATGATTGACCAGAAAAGTGAACGACCAGAAAATGATCGACCAGAAAAGGGAACGACCAGAAAATGATCGACCAGAAAAGGGAACGACCAGAAAATGATCGACCAGAAAAGGGAACGACCAGAAAATGATCGACCAGAAAATGGAACGACCAGAAAATGATCGACCAGAAAAGGGAACGACCAGAAAATGATCGACCAGAAAAGTGAACGACCAGAAAATGATCGACCAGAAAAGTGAACGACCAGAAAATGATCGACCAGAAAAGGGAACGACCAGAAAATGATCGACCAGAAAAGGGAACGACCAGAAAATGATCGACCAAAAAAGGGAACGACCAGAAAATGATCGACCAGAAAAGGGAACGACCAGAAAATGGTCGACCAGAAAAGGGAACGACCAGAAAATGATCGACCAGAAAATGATCGACCAGAAAAGGGAACGACCAGAAAATGATCGACCAGAAAAGGGAACGACCAGAAAAGGGAACGACCAGAAAATGATCGACCAGAAAAGGAAACGACCAGAAAATGATCGACCAGAAAAGGGAACGACCAGAAAAAGGAACGACCAGAAAATGATCGACCAGAAAAGGGAACGACCAGAAAATGATCGACCAGAAAAGGGAACGACCAGAAAATGATCGACCAGAAAAGGGAACGACCAGAAAATGATCGACCAGAAAAGGGAACGACCAGAAAATGATCGACCAGAAAAGGGAACGACCAGAAAATGATCGACCAGAAAAGTGAACGACCAGAAAATGATCGACCAGAAAAGGGAACGACCAGAAAATGATCGACCAGAAAAGGGAACGACCAGAAAATGATCGACCAGAAAATGATCGACCAGAAAAGGGAACGACCAGAAAAGGGAACGACCAGAAAATGATCACCCAGAAAAGGGAACGACCAGAAAATGATCGACCAGAAAAAGGAACGACCAGAAAATGATCGACCAGAAAAGGGAACGACCAGAAAATGATCGACCAGAAAAGGGAACGACCAGAAAATGATCGACCAGAAAAGGGAACGACCAGAAAATGATCGACCAGAAAATGATCGACCAGAAAAGTAAACGACCAGAAAATGTTCGACCAGAAAAGGGAACGACCAGAAAATGTTCGACCAGAAAAGGGAACGACCAGAAAATGATCGACCAGAAAAGGGAACGACCAGAAAATGATCGACCAGAAAAGGGAACGACCAGAAAATGATCGACCAGAAAAGGGAACGACCAGAAAATGATCGACCAGAAAAGGGAACGACCAGAAAATGATCGACCAGAAAAGGGAACGACCAGAAAATGATCGACCAGAAAAGTGAACGACCAGAAAATGATTGACCAGAAAAGTGAACGACCAGAAAATGATCGACCAGAAAAGGGAACGACCAGAAAATGATCGACCAGAAAAGGGAACGACCAGAAAATGATCGACCAGAAAAGGGAACGACCAGAAAATGATCGACCAGAAAATGGAACGACCAGAAAATGATCGACCAGAAAAGGGAACGACCAGAAAATGATCGACCAGAAAAGGGAACGACCAGAAAATGATCGACCAGAAAAGGGAACGACCAGAAAATGATCGACCAGAAAAGTGAACGACCAGAAAATGATCGACCAGAAAAGTGAACGACCAGAAAATGATCGACCAGAAAAGGGAACGACCAGAAAAGGGAACGACCAGAAAATGATCGACCAGAAAAGGGAACGACCAGAAAATGATCGACCAGAAAAGGGAACGACCAGAAAATGATCGACCAGAAAAGGGAACGACCAGAAAATGATCGACCAGAAAAGGGAACGACCAGAAAATGATCGACCAGAAAAGGGAACGACCAGAAAATGATCGACCAGAAAAGCGAACGACCAGAAAATGATCGACCAGAAAATGATCGACCAGAAAAGTGAACGACCAGAAAATGTTCGACCAGAAAAGGGAACGACCAGAAAATGATCGACCAGAAAAGGGAACGACCAGAAAATGATCGACCAGAAAAGGGAACGACCAGAAAATGATCGACCAGAAAAAGGAACGACCAGAAAATGATCGACCAGAAAAGGGAACGACCAGAAAATGATCGAACAGAAAAGGGAACGACCAGAAAATGATCGAACAGAAAAGGGAACGACCAGAAAATGATCGACCAGAAAAGGGAACGACCAGAAAATGATCGACCAGAAAAGGGAACGACCAGAAAATGATCGACCAGAAAAGGGAACGACCAGAAAATGATCGACCAGAAAAGTGAACGACCAGAAAATGATCGACCAGAAAAGTGAACGACCAGAAAATGATCGACCAGAAAAGGGAACGACCAGAAAATGATCGACCAGAAAAAGGAACGACCAGAAAATGATCGACCAGAAAATGATCGACCAGAAAAGGGAACGACCAGAAAATGATCGACCAGAAAAGGGAACGACCAGAAAATGATCGACCAGAAAAGTGAACGACCAGAAAATGATCGACCAGAAAAGTGAACGACCAGAAAATGATCGACCAGAAAAGGGAACGACCAGAAAATGATCGACCAGAAAAGGGAACGACCAGAAAATGATCGACCAGAAAAGGGAACGACCAGAAAATGATCGACCAGAAAAGGGAACGACCAGAAAATGATCGACCAGAAAAGGGAACGACCAGAAAATGATCGACCAGAAAAGGGAACGACCAGAAAATGATCGACCAGAAAAGCGAACGACCAGAAAATGATCGACCAGAAAATGATCGACCAGAAAAGTGAACGACCAGAAAATGATCGACCAGAAAAGTGAACGACCAGAAAATGTTCGACCAGAAAAGGGAACGACCAGAAAATGATCGACCAGAAAAGGGAACGACCAGAAAATGATCGACCAGAAAAGGGAACGACCAGAAAATGATCGACCAGAAAAAGGAACGACCAGAAAATGATCGACCAGAAAAGGGAACGACCAGAAAATGATCGAACAGAAAAGGGAACGACCAGAAAATGATCGACCAGAAAAGTGAACGACCAGAAAATGATCGACCAGAAAAGTGAACGACCAGAAAATGATCGACCAGAAAAGGGAACGACCAGAAAATGATCGACCAGAAAAAGGAACGACCAGAAAATGATCGACCAGAAAAGGGAACGACCAGAAAATGATCGACCAGAAAAGTGAACGACCAGAAAATGATCGACCAGAAAAGGGAACGACCAGAAAATGATCGGCCAGAAAAGGGAACGACCAGAAAATGATCGACCAGAAAAGGGAACGACCAGAAAATGATCGACCAGAAAAGGGAACGACCAGAAAATGATCGACCAGAAAAGGGAACGACCAGAAAATGATCGACCAGAAAAGGGAACGACCAGAAAATGATCGACCAGAAAATGATCAACCAGAAAAGGGAACGACCAGAAAATGATCGACCAGAAAAGGGAACGACCAGAAAATGATCACCCAGAAAAGGGAACGACCAGAAAATGATCGACCAGAAAAAGGAACGACCAGAAAATGATCGACCAGAAAAGGGAATGACCAGAAAATGATCGACCAGAAAAGGGAACGACCAGAAAATGATCGACCAGAAAAGGGAACGACCAGAAAATGATCGACCAGAAAATGATCGACCAGAAAATGATCGACCAGAAAAGGGAACGACCAGAAAATGATCGACCAGAAAAGGGAACGACCAGAAAATGATCGACCAGAAAAGGGAACGACCAGAAAATGATCGACCAGAAAAGGGAACGACCAGAAAATGATCGACCAGAAAATGATCGACCAGAAAAGGGAACGACCAGAAAATGATCGACCAGAAAAGGGAACGACCAGAAAATGATCACCCAGAAAAGGGAACGACCAGAAAATGATCGACCAGAAAAAGGAACGGCCAGAAAATGATCGACCAGAAAAGGGAACGACCAGGAAATGATCGACCAGAAAAGTGAACGACCAGAAAATGATCGACCAGAAAAGGGAACGACCAGAAAATGATCGACCAGAAAAGTGAACGACCAGAAAATGTTCGACCAGAAAAGGGAACGACCAGAAAATGTTCGACCAGAAAAGGGAACGACCAGAAAATGATCGACCAGAAAAGGGAACGACCAGAAAATGATCGACCAGAAAAGGGAACGACCAGAAAATGATCGACCAGAAAAGGGAACGACCAGAAAATGATCGACCAGAAAAGGGAACGACCAGAAAATGATCGACCAGAAAAGGGAACGACCAGAAAATGATCGACCAGAAAAGTGAACGACCAGAAAATGATTGACCAGAAAAGTGAACGACCAGAAAATGATCGACCAGAAAAGGGAACGACCAGAAAATGATCGACCAGAAAAGGGAACGACCAGAAAATGATCGACCAGAAAAGGGAACGACCAGAAAATGATCGACCAGAAAATGGAACGACCAGAAAATGATCGACCAGAAAAGGGAACGACCAGAAAATGATCGACCAGAAAAGTGAACGACCAGAAAATGATCGACCAGAAAAGTGAACGACCAGAAAATGATCGACCAGAGAAGGGAACGACCAGAAAATGATCGACCAGAAAAGGGAACGACCAGAAAATGATCGACCAAAAAAGGGAACGACCAGAAAATGATCGACCAGAAAAGGGAACGACCAGAAAATGGTCGACCAGAAAAGGGAACGACCAGAAAATGATCGACCAGAAAAAGGAACGACCAGAAAATGATCGACCAGAAAAGGGAACGACCAGAAAATGATCGACCAGAAAATGATCGACCAGAAAAGTGAACGACCAGAAAATGATCGACCAGAAAAGTGAACGACCAGAAAATGTTCGACCAGAAAAGGGAACGACCAGAAAATGATCGACCAGAAAAGGGAACGACCAGAAAATGATCGACCAGAAAAGGGAACGACCAGAAAATGATCGACCAGAAAAGGGAACGACCAGAAAATGATCGACCAGAAAAGGGAACGACCAGAAAATGATCGAACAGAAAAGGGAACGACCAGAAAATGATCGACCAGAAAAGGGAACGACCAGAAAATGATCGACCAGAAAAGGGAACGACCAGAAAATGATCGACCAGAAAAGGGAACGACCAGAAAATGATCGACCAGAAAAGGGAACGACCAGAAAATGATCGACCAGAAAAGGGAACGACCAGAAAATGATCGACCAGAAAAGGGAACGACCAGAAAATGATCGACCAGAAAAGGAAACGACCAGAAAATGATCGACCAGAAAAGGGAACGACCAGAAAATGATCGACCAGAAAAGGGAACGACCAGAAAATGATCGACCAGAAAATGATCGACCAGAAAATGATCGACCAGAAAAGTGAACGACCAGAAAATGATCGACCAGAAAAGTGAACGACCAGAAAATGATCGACCAGAAAAGTGAACGACCAGAAAATGTTCGTCCAGAAAAGGGAACGACCAGAAAATGATCGACCAGAAAAGGGAACGACCAGAAAATGATCGACCAGAAAAGGGAACGACCAGAAAATGATCGACCAGAAAAGGGAACGACCAGAAAATGATCGACCAGAAAAGGGAACGACCAGAAAATGATCGACCAGAAAAGGGAACGACCAGAAAATGATCGACCAGAAAAGGGAACGACCAGAAAATGATCGACCAGAAAAGGGAACGACCAGAAAATGATTGAACAGAAAAGGGGACGACCAGAAAATGATCGACCAGAAAAGGGAACGACCAGAAAATGATCGACCAGAATAGGGAACGACCAGAAAAGGGAACGACCAGAAAAAATGATCGACCAGAAAAGGGAACGACCAGAAAAAATGATCGACCAGAAAAGGGAACGACCAGAAAAAATGATCGACCAGAAAAGGGAACGACCAGAAAATGATCGACCAGAAAAGGGAACGACCAGAAAATGATCGACCAGAAAAGGGAACGACCAGAAAATGATCGACCAGAAAATGGAACGACCAGAAAATGATCGACCAGAAAAGGGAACGACCAGAAAATGATCGACCAGAAAATGATCGACCAGAAAAGGGAACGACCAGAAAATGATCGACCAGAAAAGGGAACGACCAGAAAATGATCGACCAGAAAAGTGAACGACCAGAAAATGATCGACCAGAAAAGTGAACGACCAGAAAATGATCGACCAGAAAAGGGAACGACCAGAAAATGATCGACCAGAAAAGGGAACGACCAGAAAAGGGAACGACCAGAAAATGATCGACCAGAAAAGGGAACGACCAGAAAATGATCGACCAGAAAAGGGAACGACCAGAAAATGATCGACCAGAAAAGGGAACGACCAGAAAATGATCGACCAGAAAAGCGAACGACCAGAAAATGATCGACCAGAAAATGATCGACCAGAAAATGATCGACCAGAAAAGTGAACGACCAGAAAATGATCGACCAGAAAAGTGAACGACCAGAAAATGTTCGACCAGAAAAGGGAACGACCAGAAAATGATCGACCAGAAAAGGGAACGACCAGAAAATGATCGACCAGAAAAGGGAACGACCAGAAAATGATCGACCAGAAAAGGGAACGACCAGAAAATGATCGACCAGAAAAGGGAACGACCAGAAAATGATCGAACAGAAAAGGGAACGACCAGAAAATGATCGACCAGAAAAGGGAACGACCAGAAAATGATCGACCAGAAAAGGGAACGACCAGAAAATGATCGACCAGAAAAGGGAACGACCAGAAAATGATCGGCCAGAAAAGGGAACGACCAGAAAATGATCGACCAGAAAAGGGAACGACCAGAAAAAGATCGACCAGAAAAGGGAACGACCAGAAAATGATCGACCAGAAAAGGGAACGACCAGAAAATGATCGACCAGAAAAGGGAACGACCAGAAAATGATCGAACAGAAAAGGGAACGACCAGAAAATGATCGAACAGAAAAGGGAACGACCAGAAAATGATCGACCAGAAAAGGGAACGACCAGAAAATGATCGACCAGAAAAGGGAACGACCAGAAAATGATCGACCAGAAAAGGGAACGACCAGAAAATGATCGACCAGAAAAGTGAACGACCAGAAAATGATCGACCAGAAAAGTGAACGACCAGAAAATGATCGACCAGAAAAGGGAACGACCAGAAAATGATCGACCAGAAAATGATCGACCAGAAAAGGGAACGACCAGAAAATAATCGACCAGAAAATGATCGACCAGAAAATGATCGACCAGAAAAGGGAACGACCAGAAAATGATCGACCAGAAAAGGGAACGACCAGAAAAGGGAACGACCAGAAAATGATCGACCAGAAAAGGAAACGACCAGAAAATGATCGACCAGAAAAGGGAACGACCAGAAAAAGGAACGACCAGAAAATGATCGACCAGAAAAGGGAACGACCAGAAAATGATCGACCAGAAAAGGGAACGACCAGAAAATGATCGACCAGAAAAGGGAACGACCAGAAAATGATCGACCAGAAAAGGGAACGACCAGAAAATGATCGACCAGAAAAGGGAACGACCAGAAAATGATCGACCAGAAAAGGGAACGACCAGAAAATGATCGACCAGAAAAGGGAACGACCAGAAAATGATCGACCAGAAAAGGGAACGACCAGAAAATGATCGACCAGAAAAGGGAACGACCAGAAAATGATCGACCAGAAAAGGGAACGACCAGAAAATGATCGACCAGAAAATGATCGACCAGAAAAGTGAACGACCAGAAAATGTTCGACCAGAAAAGGGAACGACCAGAAAATGTTCGACCAGAAAAGGGAACGACCAGAAAATGATCGACCAGAAAAAGGAACGACCAGAAAATGATCGACCAGAAAAGGGAACGACCAGAAAATGATCGACCAGAAAAGGGAACGACCAGAAAATGATCGACCAGAAAAGGGAACGACCAGAAAATGATCGACCAGAAAAGTGAACGACCAGAAAATGATCGACCAGAAAAGTGAACGACCAGAAAATGATCGACCAGAAAAGGGAACGACCCGAAAATGATCGACCAGAAAAGGGAACGACCAGAAAATGATCGAACAGAAAAGGGAACGACCAGAAAATGATCGACCAGAAAAGGGAACGACCAGAAAATGATCGACCAGAAAAGGGAACGACCAAGAAAATGATCGACCAGAAAAGGGAACGACCAGAAAATGATCGACCAGAAAAGTGAACGACCAGAAAATGATCGACCAGAAAAGTGAACGACCAGAAAATGATCGACCAGAAAAGGGAACGACCAGAAAAAGGAACGACCAGAAAATGATCGACCAGAAAAGGGAACGACCAGAAAATGATCGACCAGAAAAGGGAACGACCAGAAAATGATCGACCAGAAAAGGGAACGACCAGAAAATGATCGGCCAGAAAAGGGAACGACCAGAAAATGATCGACCAGAAAAGGGAACGACCAGAAAATGATCGACCAGAAAAGGGAACGACCAGAAAATGATCGACCAGAAAAGGGAACGACCAGAAAATGATCGACCAGAAAAGGGAACGACCAGAAAATGATCGACCAGAAAATGATCGACCAGAAAAGGGAACGACCAGAAAATGATCGACCAGAAAAGGGAACGACCAGAAAATGATCACCCAGAAAAGGGAACGACCTGAAAATGATCGACCAGAAAAAGGAACGACCAGAAAATGATCGACCAGAAAAGGGAACGACCAGAAAATGATCGACCAGAAAAGGGAACGACCAGAAAATGATCGACCAGAAAATGATCGACCAGAAAAGGGAACGACCAGAAAATGATCGACCAGAAAAGGGAACGACCAGAAAATGATCGACCAGAAAAGGGAACGACCAGAAAATGATCGACCAGAAAAGGGAACGACCAGAAAATGATCGACCAGAAAAGGGAACGACCAGAAAATGATCGACCAGAAAAGGGAACGACCAGAAAATGATCACCCAGAAAAGGGAACGACCAGAAAATGATCGACCAGAAAAAGGAACGACCAGAAAATGATCGACCAGAAAAGGGAACGACCAGAAAATGATCGACCAGAAAAGGGAACGACCAGAAAATGATCGACCAGAAAAGGGAACGACCAGAAAATGATCGACCAGAAAATGATCGACCAGAAAATGATCGACCAGAAAAGTGAACGACCAGAAAATGTTCGACCAGAAAAGGGAACGACCAGAAAATGTTCGACCAGAAAAGGGAACGACCAGAAAATGATCGACCAGAAAAGGGAACGACCAGAAAATGATCGACCAGAAAAGGGAACGACCAGAAAATGATCGATTAGAAAAGGGAACGACCAGAAAATGATCGACCAGAAAAGGGAACGACCAGAAAATGATCGACCAGAAAAGGGAACGACCAGAAAATGATCGACCAGAAAATGATCGACCAGAAAAGTGAACGACCAGAAAATGATCGACCAGAAAAGTGAACGACCAGAAAATGTTTGACCAGAAAAGGGAACGACCAGAAAATGATCGACCAGAAAAGGGAACGACCAGAAAATGCGTTACCTTAGAGTTATACTGTTGTATGTAGAGTCAGCATTGTTCTTAGTAAATTAAGAAAGAAAAAAATCGTTCATGAAACTTTAATAAATTATAAAGTTACATTTTTCTTACAGCTGTATAAAATTTGTTTAATAATAATGGTAACAAAATACCCAAACCAAAAATATAAAAAAAAATTACTTTGCTAGTAAGAACTTTTTGAAAAAAAACATACAACTTTGTTACTTTAGAGAAAACTAATTATTTTATAATAGAAACACATCCAACTTTGTAACTTAAAAAAATAGTTATTTTGATTCATTAACACACTTTATTTGAATTAGTCATTGGACAATTATTTTATAATTTTTAGTGCACAGTAAAAGCGTGCTTTTTAGTTTTTTTTTAATAATATTTTAAAACTATAATAGCAAAATCAACGTTTGGGAAATATTGCCTCAAAATAAGCACGGTCCATTGCAGGCATCCATTTATACATGCTTTTGATTGCTGCGATTTTTTTATCCGAAATAATTTTTGTAAAAGAAGAGCGTGTTAATGGCTGTATAGGATCGTTTTTTGTCGTGATCTCAGACCTGGTTGACGGATAATTTCTAATAGAAACTTTTGTCCAGTTATCATGTTGATGAGAAATTTTAAATTCAATCTCAAAAAATGACTTAGAAAATCTTAGGGCAGTCACTTTTGTAAAAGGCACAATTTTGTAGTTGTACTTGGAGGCACATGATTTAAAATCTTTGAAGTCAACTTCGCTTAGCTGTATAATTTTAAAAGGCTTCCTAGGACTAACCTTTAACAGTAAGCGTAAAAGTGATACTGGGGAATAGTATTCGGATTTGTTTAGCACCCTTTCAATTTTGCTGTGCACAGCGTCTATTTCCTGGGCACATGAGTGTCCAGGAGTGGAATATTTCACCGTAATAGAGTCAATGTTTTGGTGATCGTGTAAAAATAAGGCAATTGCGACTGAAATAAAGGAGTTTCGATTTTGTGGTACGCAGCTGTCACACCACAACACTAAGGAATTTAAATCAGGATTATCTCTGAAAACTGCGTCAAGAATTTTTACCAAAGCGCTGGCTATATCATTGCCACCTCTACCTAATAACATTTCATTCCACAAACAACTATAAACTTGTTTAGTACTGGATAATATCGCAGTAAAATGGTAAACATTCAGTTTACTTTTATAATAAAAGTTGCTAATTTCTGCGTGAGGACAACTTAGTACGTTTTGTAAATCGAAAACTAAATATACTGTAGTTGCACTCTCCCGATCCTTATTTTTCTCTTCACGTGCAGCATTCTTTTCATTAACATGAGTTTCATATTCGTTCTTCTTCTCAGCTGTTAATGCATCTTCTTTTTTGTTTAACTTAACTTCCTCACAAAGATCACAGCGATCTTTTCTAGGAATGTGGAAATGCAAGTTGTATTCATTGCAAAAGATTGTTCTATAGAATGATTCTTTTACCGGCTGCTTGCCAGAAGTAACACAGAGTTCCTCATAAAGAGTGTACATCTTTTTAATATTTAGAGACGGTTCTAAATATAAACGCTGAGTGTTCGCACGGCAATAGTGTGAATTCACTTTAGGAAAGGACTCTATATGCGTCTTAACAAAATTAACATCCTCAAGAGGAACACTGTATTTAGTGTGTTTTCCTTGAAGAGGAACATCAGGTATATTTGATATGTCTTTTTTTGAATGGGCTGTATATACAGGTGTTTGACTTATATTCAAAGTACTTAGATAAAACACTTTACAAACGGGAATTTCCGTGTTACCAACGCGAAAATAGTAATTATACGTATGTTTCCTTCTACTATTGACGTCGTTTTTATTTTTTCGATGGCGTTCAACATCACATTTTTTAGTTGTTGATAACAAAAATAATTTCTTTCCATGTTCCGGTAAGGTATAGTACCGCTCGAATATATTGGTTCTTTCATCTTCTGTTATCAATTTTTGGCAATTATACAAACACCTAGTTTGGCAATCTTTTGCTATTCTTAAACGTTTTGCAGGAACGACCTTGTTTCTAATAGATACATATTCCTTTCCTGCAGCTCGTGCAGCTTTTCTCTGATTGCATTTCCAAGATGCGGGATTTCTTTGTCTCTTGCGTTTTAGAATTTTAGGCGATCGGTTTCTGTCAACTTCAGCTGTATTAGCATCTCCTATTTGATCGATTTGGCCAGCATTTTCATCTATATAATTTTCATACACATCTTCTCTTTCGTCAGTTTCGGCACTTTCTGCATCAGAAGTTGAGGGGACATATTCTCTATCCTTATCAGAATCGTATCCCTCATAGTCAATTATTCCTTGGTCAGCGGAACCACCAGGTAAAATATTTTCGTCATCAGGCTTCGTTTGCTCCACATTATTATATCTATAATAATATTGATAAAGAAAAATAAGCAATAGCGGCCAGCGGATATTATTGTTATAAATTATTATGTACTTACCTCACGCCTTGTCTGGTCACCGTTTCGTCCTCTGAATCATCCTCGAAATCATAAATCTTGTCCATTATGTGAATAATTATTTATTAAATTCACTTAACCTCACTTTTTTTAAAAACCTTATACTATTTTGTTAGAACGATAATTGTATTTTCAGCTACCCCGATTGGTAATATCAAACACTGCACATGTTAGAAAACCAAAATAAGTAATCATTAAACCCTTTTTTGACTACAAATAAGTTTTGGAAACTACTGACTTGTTGAATGTGGGCGTAACAATTTCAAAGTAACAAAGTTGTATGTGGACTGTAAGTAAAATTAAAAATATATTGCTGAAGTTACAAAAGTGTATGTGTCACATACAATTAAGTTACAGGGAAAACTACATTTCAACCGCATACAACAATGTATTATTGCTTGTATATATCGTTACCTTAGAGTTATACTGTTGTATGTAACATTTTTGTCGTTTTCGAGTTATTGGTGACACAAAGTTGTATGTGTCCTAAACTTTATCTCCAAAGAATTTCAAAAGTGTATAGCAGCCGTAGAAATATTATTTCTACGGCTGCTATACACTTTTGAAATTCTTTGGAGATAAAGTTTAGGACACATACAACTTTGTGTCACCAATAACTCGAAAACGACAAAAATGTTACATACAACAGTATAACTCTAAGGTAACGAATGATCGACCAGAAAAGGGAACGACCAGAAAATGATCGACCAGAAAAGGGAACGACCAGAAAATGATCGACCAGAAAAGGGAACGACCAGAAAATGATCGACCAGAAAAGGGAACGACCAGAAAATGATCGAACAGAAAAGGGAACGACCAGAAAATGATCGACCAGAAAAGGGAACGACCAGAAAATGATCGACCAGAATAGGGAACGACCAGAAAAGGGAACGACCAGAAAAAATGATCGACCAGAAAAGGGAACGACCAGAAAAAATGATCGACCAAAAAAGGGAACGACCAGAAAAAATGATCGACCAGAAAAGGGAACGACCAGAAAATGATCGACCGGAAAAGGGAACGACCAGAAAATGATCGACCAGAAAAGGGAACGACCAGAAAATGATCGACCAGAAAAGGGAACGACCAGAAAATGATCGACCAGAAAAGGGAACGACCAGAAAATGATCGACCAGAAAAGGGAACGACCAGAAAATGATCGACCAGAAAATGATCGACCAGAAAAGGGAACGACCAGAAAATGATCGACCAGAAAAGAGAACGACCAGAAAATTATCGACCAGAAAATGATCGACCAGAAACGGGAACGACCAGAAAATGATCGACCAGAAAAGGGAACGACCAGAAAATGATCGACCAGAAAAGGGAACGACAAGAAAATGATCGACCAGAAAAGGGAACGACCAGAAAATTATCGACCAGAAAAGGGAACGACCAGAAAATGATCGACCAGAAAAGGGAACGACCAGAAAATGATCGACCAGAAAAGGGAACTACCAGAAAATGATCGACCAGAAAAGGGAACTACCAGAAAATGTTCGACCAGAAAAGGGAACGACCAGAAAATGATCGACCAGAAAAGGGAACGACCAGAAAATGATCGACCAGAAAAGGGAACGACCAGAAAATGATCGACCAGAAAAGGGAACGACCAGAAAATGATCGACCAGAAAAGGGAACGACCAGAAAAAATGATCGACCAGAAAAGGGAACGACCAGAAAAAATGATCGACCAGAAAAGGGAACGACCAGAAAAAATGATCGACCAGAAAAGGGAACGACCAGAAAATGATCGACCAGAAAAGGGAACGACCAGAAAATGATCGACCAGAAAAGGGAACGACCAGAAAAGGGAACGACCAGAAAATGATCGACCAGAAAAGGGAGCGACCAGAAAATGATCGACCAGAAAATGATCGACCAGAAAAGGGAACGACCAGAAAATGATCGACCAGAAAAGGGAACGACCAGAAAATGATCGACCAGAAAAGTGAACGACCAGAAAATGATCGACCAGAAAATGATCGACCAGAAAAGGGAACGACCAGAAAAAGGAACGACCAGAAAATGATCGACCAGAAAAGGGAACGACCAGAAAATGATCGACCAGAAAAGGGAACGACCAGAAAATGATCGACCAGAAAATGATCGACCAGAAAAGGGAACGACCAGAAAATGATCGACCAGAAAAGGGAACGACCAGAAAATGTTCGACCAGAAAAGGGAACGACCAGAAAATGATCGACCAGAAAAGGGAACGACCAGAAAATGATCGACCAGAAAAGGGAACGACCAGAAAATGATCGACCAGAAAAGGGAACGACCAGAAAATGATCGACCAGAAAAGGGAACGACCAGAAAATGATCGATCAGAAAAGCGTATGGCAATATTGTTATTGTTATTGAGTTTTGGGGGGTGGCTAAATAGGGGTAAATTTAATCGAAATCGGATGGCATTGATACACACTATTATTTGTACTTAGGACAGTATAAATTTCAAATGCCATCTGATTTGAACAATTTTTAGTGTGTTTTTTTTACTTATTGTTAAAAAAAATCGAAAAAAAAGGGTTTTTCGGCGACATTGAGGGGTTGTTTCTCCGAAACTGCCCATCAGGATCGGATGGCAATTTTTTCCCAAAGTTTGGTGGTGTCAATAAGTATGCTCACTAATTTATAAATAAACCCCCTTTAAAATTGACAGTCAATTACGAAGCAGCCTGTATTGAAAAATAATTTGTTTTAGTTGGTACACATAATAATTAATTATTATTTATTACCTATATAAGCTATGTTTAAAAAAAATCCTAAAATATGTATTTAGGTATTATTTAATTATATAAGAAGTTTTTACCCGAAATAAAGCGAAAGAAAAATAATTTTCTTCCTACAATTTTTATAGTTTATTTATAAAATATACATAAGAAGACGCACGAACAGTTTTGTTCGTGCGTCTTTTCGTATGACCCATAAAAGTAGCCAATTGTTCCATTTCATTATCATTAAGGTTTAAAATTTGTAAAACAGTTGCAATTTGTTTTCTGAGACGGGAAGATGTTAAAGTACCCCGATTTTTTTCGTTTTAACGAAACAAAAGGCAATTTATGTATTACAATTTTAATTTATCAATGATGAAATATTAAAAATAACAGTTTTATAGTCTTTCAAATTTTATTACAAAATGCTTTTAATAACAGCAAAATATTTTGCTGTACTATAAAATGGTTTTTGCATTCACAAAAAAGAGTTTTGCTTGAATGTAGCTTAAAAATTAAAAAGTTAATTTAACTTACCTTTGTCTTGTATACTAGCAGTTGTCGTGTATTTTTTATTTATAGCCAGATTTACTAACTTTTTCCCACGTGATAACATTTTGGAGCAAATTATTTTTCGTCACTATCACAATTTGAACACTTATTAACTACTAAAAGTGCACGCGTACTGCGTAGCAACGTCACAAGAATTTGGCAATGCTGCAGGATCTCATTTTATGCTACATACATCGTGATATACATTTCCGGATCTCCACTTGTATACATTTCATAACAGATCTCGTTTTGTTCAAATTTTGTCACGAAAAATTTAAACGCAGAAATTGTTTCCCCTCTGCGGGGTTATAGATTAAGGACAATAAAAGGAAGCTTTTTGTGAAAAATATACTCCAGAAAACCTTTTTTTTGTGGTGGACCTCGGGTTGTCTATAATTTAGTCGGATCTCCACTTGATACAAAAACATATATATATATATATATATATATATATATATATATATATATATATATATATATATATATATATATATATACACATATATATATAAACATTTCCAAAAATGGTGCCAAACTTCTTAGAAAGTTATGAAACGTCGAGAAATTTTGGTCCGACCCCTAGGTCCCGCCATCCGACCGACGCCAATAGTGTAAGTGCCTTATGGCAAATACACTAATGACACAAATAAGTTGGTATATGGAAAAATTAACCTAAAACATTTTAAACAAGAGTTTAAAGTTCATGTCTCGGCAGAGACATACACTTTTTTTATCATTAATAATAATTTTTAACCGACTTAAAAAAGAGGATTTAACCGATATAAAAAAAATAATGTGAGTATAAACATTTGGACCAATTTCAACAAATGAGATATCATTAGATTAGTCTTGATACTGCAAGTGATATAGGTTATAAAATATTTTTATGAATTTTAAATGGCGGCCTTGTGGCGACAAAAAATATTGCTCTATTTTTTTTCGTCAATTCACTCAAGTAAGATGTCAAATTAAAAAAATTGGTTGTCTGTAAAGTCGGTTTACGGACGATAGTTTTACGTGATAACGTATTCCGCTCGAATATCATATTTAATAATACATTACTGCGCTCTCGCTTGCACGCACAGGGTCAGGCGGAACGTTACACTTTTTCGTGCGTGCAGCTGGTGTTTCATCAACTTATAAGACGTTAACAGGGTCAGGCGGAACGTTACGGAACGTTACACTTTTTCGTGCGTGCAGCTGGTGTTTTATCAATTTATAAGACGTTATCACGTCAAAAATATATACTCTACAGTCCACGGTTTATAATAACTATTGGTCAAAATTCGACCGTAATTCGTTACATTTTAAAATTTAAACGTGATTGAGGTTCTTTTGTCATTATTTGGATTTCTCCTGAATCGATTTTACCTGTGATAGAACAAATATTGTGCACTTTCCCTCATTAAAATTAAGGGAACGATGTATTTTTCAACATAATGTGTGATGTGTGATTAATACACTCACATCAGTACCACACTCTTTTTTCCCTTTCCGTATTTAAATGGAGGGAGAGAGAGAGAGAAAACAAAGAAAGCCTGAAATAGATATAAAAAATTAAAATAACTAAAACCCGACTACATAAACTAAGAAATCATCAAACCAAAATGTTTTTCTTCTTTTACGTAGTTTGAATTTTTTTAACTTTTCAGTCTTCGAAATTGGTTCCAGTGAATCTGCTGTTGTTCCTGTATAGGTAGTATAATGTGGTGGCGGGTTAATATTACATATAGCGTAAACTTCGAAACAAAATTGCATAATTGGCACTCCCTAGCTTTTCTATGTATTGTGCATATGAATATTTATTGCATAGAGAACAATAATAATAATAGTGAAATTGTCTAGTTAACATATTTCGTTATAACCGTAATAATTAAATAACAAATTGATAACATCGTTAAAGCCACTGAACATGTAGCGTTTCATAATATCAAAACGATATCATTTAGTTCAGTCAGTGCCGTACGTATATATCTGTCTACACTCATCTAGGGAGCATACCTACAAGCGTACAGTATCCGTGCAAATTGATTGGTTGTGGGTAAAGTTGCCAGATAAATTAAAATCGGAACCTTAATTATATAAAGCAAATTATAAATTTTACAAATTGCAACGTATCGTAGACTGTTCTACTTCTTCATACCTTTTAACATCCTTGTTGACATTTGTTTAAGTTCATCTCTCTCATCGTAATTAAAATTAGCATTCTCCGTGGCAGAAATATTGAAAATTGACTGAGTTATCGTGCCGTACCTGTTTAAAAACATAGTTTCGAGAAAAACGCGTTTATAGTTTCAGTAGGCACAACGCGAACTTACGGCTAGTCTCCCATTCCAGCTTCGTACTGTACACCTTCTTTCTCTTGTATTTTTGTGTTTTTTATGATGGTCCTATAAACGATCTCGTTTTCGAACAAAATAAATACGAAACGCAGCTGTAGAGAGGGCGCGGCGAGAAACAGTCCCAACCCGATGTCGGGGCATATTTATTGCTATAACGGAGTGGAATTTTCTAATTGTTTTTTTTTAAGAATAAAGAATTAAAATCTGTAAAAAATATAGATTTTTTGAAATGCCAGGGATATGTGAGCCCTTAATGAAAAAAAATCACCATATAGTTTATTTATCTGCATTTTGTTAACGTCGCTGCACACGGGGCTGGATTTGCCGCTAGATTACTTGCTAGATTTGACTTTTAGTTTTACAGCGCTGGTTTTCTTAATTGCTTTTATGTGCCCGCTTCAAATACAGAGCAAAACGTGTCTGTTGTCTGACTCTGAGCGGAATTCCACCATGTTGGCTTGTGGGCGTTTGTTCATGTCTCCCACGTGACAACAAACTGTTTCCTGATTGATTCTTGAGTAGAACAAGCACAGGACCTAGCAAAGAAAATAGCCCCTGTTCTAATTTTAAAATCTATCTTGTGAGCTAGCATCAGGCAACAAAAGTCAGATAAATAAACTATATACAGTATATGTAAACGCGCAAGGTGCACATAGGAAAATTAGCATTGGGAAAAAATACTTGGATCAGAGTTAGCCATTAATTGTTATTTCTATTGAATTATCTTGGTAATCTAGAGGATTTCTATTTTATTTTGATTTATTTTTATTTTGCTTGGCTTTTTAAATAACAAAAAGCTCTTATAAATCATTATTTTAATTTTTTTGTACAAAAATAAAACAAAAAAACAACTCCATCTGTTTGGAAACGTTTCATTCAAAAATTGTCTGACTGGATGACGTATGCGCGTTGGTAAATCAGTGACCCAATGTCTTTAGGTTCAACACGAATAGGCGGATATATTTGATCTCACACCTTATTTAAGTATTTCTGGGAATTTAATGTCCCATCATTAATAAAAAAAGTCCGATTATGTTGTAATCATTTGAATATTTTCTTCGGTAGTATACACATTCATTTTGCAAAAGAATATTATCTGTCAAATTGAAAAACAAGATTTCAAGGCTCACTCTGATCCAGTCACTTTTTCCCAATGTTAATTTCCCTACGTGCACCTTACGTGTTTACATACTGTATAAAGATCCTTAAGAGTATTCGTCCCTGCAAACACCCCCTGCACCCTTCATCTCAAATCTTTTCCCCTCGCCTAAAAACGGTTCGCGCTCTCCCGACGCTATTTTTAAAGCTAGAGGGTTCTAGTAAACGCCAAATGAAAGACAAAGAATCAGACTACAGATCCTTCAGGCGAATTTTTTGAAAAAAAAATTCCTGAAAAAACTTACAACCTTTTGAAAAAAGTTACGTAATTTTTCACACGTAGGCGAAACTGTTCTTCAAAAAATTCGCCTGAAGGATCTGTAGTCTGATTCTTTGTCTTTCATTTGGCGTTTACCAGAACCCTCTAGCTTTAAAAATAGCGTCGGGAGAGCGCGAACCGTTTTTAGGCGAGGGGAAAAGATTTGTGATGAAGGGTGCAGGGGGTATTTGCAGGGACGAATACTCTTAACTAAGAAAACGGCCGATTGCGCTTGTCATGAATGATGCAGATTGTACATAACCACATACGATGTGACCACTAATCATAGCAAGTCCTGTAGTCGAGTAAGACACAATATTATATACACGCATGTAAGTACAGTGAAGAAGAGAATATAATATTATGGTTCAAACACCCCGTGTTCCGCCAAATGTTGTTCCGTGTCTACGCTTCAATTCAATTATTCAGCGAACCTATTGTCTATTCACGCTAAGTTTATGTACAGGCCGAACGCGCTGAATTTCAAATGTGACGAAGGTGTCGTTAGATGGGGGAACTCCCGCTTGATATCCGTTGGTACATACTTTGTGCGTACCGGCTTGCCTGCGGCTAGCTTATGTAAACGTTTTTGTCCGTGGGAACCCTCTTTTTTAACAAAATTATATGTGTTCCACACTTTCAGTTTGAGTATGAATAAAAAAATAAAAATTATTGAAAATAAATTTGCTCTGTTTCGTTTTAGGTAAAAAAAAGTTGACTCCGACTATCCGAAATCTCGTATCTCTTTTAGTTTTGGAGATTTAGACGTTTTAAACTACTAAAATTTATATACATTTTAATCCATCATAACTTCTAAACTTAACGATATACGAACTTGCGCTTTGACCTGATCGATTCACTGTACTTTTTTCTATCCGACATTTTGTGTTAACCATAAGATATATTTCTATATTTCTTCAATATCGCAAGTGACTACTTTTTTTCATACATTTTGCAAATCTGCAACTTTTGTTTTGAAATAAACGCCCAAAAAAACAGTGTGGTAGCGGTTCAGAGACAATAAACATGCACTTTTGTTACCGTTCTATCATTGCGCGCGCACCGAATCTACTTGCAGGGCAAGCTTGTAAAGACGTCTCGTGTGAAGCGAGCACATAATAGCAATTAAGAAAAATAGCGCTAGAAAAGTAGTAGTGAAATCTAGGAAGGAACCTAGCGGCATATCCAGGCCTCGTGTTCAGCGGACTTTAATCTGATTATAGTAACTTCCCTTTGGTTGCAAATTTTGGAACAGTTTAATATTTTTCATGTATTATTGACATCTATAGAGCTTGATGGACACGGTACATGTTTTAGAAGGAGTAATTTTACATATTCACAGAAGCGTGTTTTTCACTACCTTAAACTGGTAGCTAGAAGTCAACATCACGCGAATACCGCGACACCTTCAACTTCTGCTGTACACAAATGCCAACATTACACATATACATGCATGCATGCACACTTCTATCTTAACTTACAGGGCTAACCAAGCGACATTCAGGAAAATAACAATCTGTATGGAATGGCTTGATTTACCTTTTAAATTTTTTGTAACGTATTCACTATGTGCAGCTGCTTGTAAAGGAGACACTGAACGATCGTGCGCGCTTAGCGGCGAAAGCTGGCTTTTTACGGCACATGTCCTGATATAAAATCAAAAGTAAAAAATGACATTTCGTAAATGCTATGCATTATTAATTGTAATATTATATTAATAAAAAAGTAGTGATGTTAGCTAATATTATTGCACTATTTGATCATAGTTTTTAACTTTAACTTTTCATTTTCCACATTTGGTTTGAAAGTTTGATGTTGCACATTATTATTAATTGTAATTCACTTTTTACTAGTTCTTCCATTTGACATAATGTATAAAAATTGCAGTGGGTTCGCCGGTTAATGGCACTAGATGTCGCGATTTTGATGTTGCACATTTTTTATTCACTTCTTACTATTTGTCCCATTTGACATAATGTATAAATATAAAAGTGGCAGTGGGTTCGCCGGTCAATGGCGCTAGATGTCGCGACTTGGATATTGCACATAGCGAATAGACGCGGGGTGAGTCGCATAATCCTGCATAAGTATAATTATCAATGATCATACAACTGGCGCCCGACGTTGGGCGCCAATTGTAAAATCATGTACTTATAACTTCACAGCAAAACATTGTATAAAATATAACGTTTGTGTATATTTTGAATAAAAATGATTTTTAAATATTTTTAGACAGTTTACGGTCAACGTCATAAAAAATAGTCATTGATAAAATTACATTATTTTTATAAAAAATTCACTGCGAGAAAATCTTCAAATAAAATTGACTAAAATAGTATAAAAATTTTCATTATCTTTTTTGGATCATTGCGTCACAATAAATGATGATAATCTTGAAAAGAACTAGGGATGTGAAAAAATAATCGATTTTTATTTTAATCGATTATTTTTTTCTTATAATCGATTTTTTGTAATCGATTTTATTTATGACAATAATCGATTTTTAATTAATCGATTATAAAAATTACACATTTTAATCGATTTTTGTAAATGGTGCAATCTGGGCGACAGACGATTCTTTTTTGTTTTTTGATTCTTTAAATTCAAAGTTTAAAGCATGATTTGTTTTGTATTTTAGTTTTCATACCAAAAACTTGTCGGTTTATTTTTGATTCTTATTGTTTGATTTTATTTTTATTGTAAATTACAATTTGTAATAAAATGTCAAATTGTACTAATTGTTTCAACAATTCTAATCTGTATCAATAACCATAAGGTTGTCATTTTGGTTATTATTATTATACTTACCATTTTAAATGATTTTCATTCTAATAAATTGTTAATATTATTCTCTTAATTTTGTTATACATATAGAAAAAATCGATTTTTCTAGAAAAATCGATTATTTCTTTTAAAATCGATTTTTTAAAAATCGATTTATATTCAAACGAAAAAAATCGATTATTAATTAATCGATTTTTTTCATTCAATGTCACATCCCTAAAAAGAACCCCTCGGTCCTCAGTCCTCACAAATCCTATGGGATTTGGTTCTCGGTTAAATTGATCGAAATATATCTGTAGCTAAAAATCCATTGGTTTTTAGATTATGCGCCCATGGACACTTTATCTTAGTGACCTAAAAACTATAAAATAAAACCATTTTCGAATTTAATCGAGAACCAAAACCCATAAAGTTTGTGCGGGGTCCTTTGTTAAACGGTTTATTCTGCAAGAAATTCTGATTAACATATAAAACATGTAAGTATTTGATCACGACTGTTATTAGAAGAATCATAATTTGTTACGTATAATACTGGCACGTTTAATATTTTTTTATTCTTTTGGACATCCCCAAACTGTAAGTGCTTGACTATCGTAAGGTACGCACGCGTTATGTACCTAGAAGTAACTGTACTCAAGACTCCAAAAGCACGACACAGGATAAAATGGGTTCCTCTTCACTGCAGTAGGTACGTTCAGTTTCAGTAATAAACAGCGCACGCGGCCGCTTTATGTCTGCGAGCTTGCGGTACGTTCTGAGCGATGTTTTCTACAACCACACATACTCACGTATTATTCATGTACGTATCATTCACTTTTCCAGGGGTGGTCATTTTGTAATATAAAACAATACAGCGAAACATTATTATTAATTTCTATATCTATATACTAGCAGGTTCCCTCGGTTTCACCCAGGTGCAAAAGAACGAATGAAGGGGGGGATACATGAGTACGCACATTCATTTTAATTTACCGAGATGAATGTTGTGTTCAAATTTCATGATGATCGGAGTTACCGTTCTAAAGTTTTTGTCGGACGGACAAATTTTGAGTTACATTTTGCAACATTTTTCATTGGCCGTAGCGTGATATTATATAGCCTATAGCCTTCCTAGATCAATGGACTATCCAACAGAAAAAATTTTCAATTCGAACCAGTAGTTTCTGAGATTAGCGCGTTCAACCAAACAAACAAACAACACACTCTTCAGTTTTATATATTAATATAGATATAAAATTCCCGTGTCACAATTTTGGCCGCGCTAATCTCCGAAACCACTGAACCAATTTTAATAAAATTTCGTAATTGTGTCTTTGGTGCAATTTACGCTATAGGATAGTTTTTATTAAAAATTTTGTATAAAATTACGGTGTTTTCTCAGGAAACCTGTGAGCCACAGCAACGAGTGGCCGGGTCTGCTATAGTTCATTTAATTCATCGAGTGCCCCACGCTTCTAAACGTTTTCTATACTAATGTTATAAAGTCGCAAAGTTTGTAAATTTGGATGTTGGAGGTAATCTCCGAAACTTAACATCTGATTTCAACAATTTTCCCCCAATATTTAAAATGGTTCTTCAGGATAGACATAAGCTATATATTATCGATTTAAAATAAAAGCGCTTTTCGTGAAAACCAATTTTGCAACGTAAATCAATGAACAAATGGTAACATCGCAAATTCGGGCGAAGCCGAACCGGGCCGCTAGTATATATTGTAACCTCACCGAGAGGGAAGCCGCGGCTAGCGTAGTTCAGGCGGCGCGAGGGGCGTGGGCGAAGCCAATAAGAGATGAGAGATATCTTGATGGGAAATGCCAGAAAGGCTGTAAGTATCCAACCACCGACCACTTACACGAATTAAATAAATTGATGGTAAAATAAATTTAATTGAAAACTTAAGACAACACAATAACAACAACAAATGTTGTCACGTGACGGTGAAAACTAGAGTAGTGTGGGCCCACCGACCAAAGGTGAAAAGGGCGCCAGGACACAAGGGCCACACTATAGGAGTATCCAGGGAGTCCACCCCTGGACCATCGTGCCACGCTGACAACAATGAATTATCAAATAACACGCCCAAAACCGTTTCCCAAAACGCTTGAAAAACAACAACAAAACAACAACAACGATTCACTCAACATTATAATTAGCAACAAACAACAACAACGATCCACTCAACATTATGGATCGCCACCAATAACGACAACAAAATAAACTAACGTCAACCAATTTAGCCCAAAACAAATAACCAAGCCTAATTCACAACAAAACAACCAATTAAGCGACTGAACAGCCACTCGTTACAATTATTCAGATTGTAACACCACAACAACTGACTAAATACCAGTGCCAACTTAATCTACAACACTCGATGCGTACAACAATTAGTCGACAAACTCAAATTAAATCAAAGTTGTCGCATCGACTTCAATACAATAAGGCGGAGTGTCGCGCCAACCTCAAAACCAAATTATAACACGAATTAGGCCTGCAATAATCTTCAAACATCAACAACATTAAATGATTGGCCGCATCGGCGCATAATATTTGCATTTGACATTTACTGACGCAGTAATTCATAAGGCGTAGCTGATACGTGGCGACGTAATCACGACAACTCACAATCTCTGAACAGAATGATTTCAGAAATTCCAGGAATGAATCCTGATCCACAACAACTATCTCAACGCTAATCCTAAACAGCAGAAAAACAGAAACTAACATCCAAAGTTGGGAAGGAACCTAAAATTTGGAACCGCTCTGCGCGGAACCAAATTCTCTGTGTTAAAAAAGGATTCACGGAGGAATGCCCTAAATCGCCAACGAAACTAGAAGTTATCAAACACTAAAACCTAGTCACAAAATGCCTACGAAGATTCGCCACAAAAATAATAGTCAAACGCAATATAAAATGCACATCAAAATCTGTCTCAAACAATACGATGTTCGCGTGCCAAAGGCACGCCGGCCAATGAGCTCGAGACCAGTTCAAACCAAACAGACACTCTCGCACGCCGACTACAGCTCAAGTCCGAACAATCTTACGTCGCTATGTGTAGGCATGCATCGTGTCGTACTATTTTAACTCATGGCTTTTTCGCCTCTCTCGCTCACACTCATTGTAACACTTTTGCAATTTTAAATTACTTTTAATAATTCAAATATTATTTCTAAAAATATTTACTCAAGACAAAATGGCCTAAGGTTGTAAAACGTTACAATATATATAAAATATTCGTGTCACAATTTTGGCCGCGCTCATCCTCGAAAGCACTGAACCGATTTTAATGACATTTTCTAAATTTGTCTTGCTTGGTGCGACTTACGCTATAGGATAGTTTTTATTAAATATTTTGTACAAAATTACGGTGTTTACTCAAAAAAAGTGTGTGTCACGACTGGAGTTTACTGCTTAGATATACTGCGTAATGTATTCCATTTCATTCTTTCGCACGTTAAATCCTACAAATATAGATGTTTGTCTCTTTTGAAGCGGGCGAGCGTAACGTCACACTTGAAGCGGTGGAGCGTAAACGTCTTACCAATTGAGTTTACTACGCATAAAATTTCCGTGGCGGGCCTTATAACTTAAAATCGTTTCTTAAGGAGTAAACTCCAAAAAGTGTTTTAGTAACATGTAACAACATCTGATAGAATTTACTCAAAACTATTAGTTCAGAAGCAAACCAAAAAAAGCTGTTTAGTACCAAGTAGCGACATCTGTTAGAACTCGCTCAAAGCTATTAGTTCAGGAGCAAACAAAAAAAAGCTGTTTAGTACCAATTAGCGACATCTGTTACAACTCGCTCAAAGCTATTAGTTCAGAAGCAAATCTGGTAGAATTTGCTCAATTTTTTAAATTCAAACGCCGGGCCGCAGAAATAAGTTTTGTAAACATAAGTCGACATTAACGCGATAAAGACTAGTACAAAACTTAATTGTTGTGAAGATGCTGTGAAACCCCTTCCCTAGTAACGTCTATGATACGAAACATCTAACATTTCTTAAAAGTGGAGAAAGTAGAAAGGATATTTCATTACATAATTAAATTACATAGTAAAAAAGAGCCTTTTAATGTAACTGGTTATCGACAACAATATTAAGAAACAAGTTGTTTGACTAATCAAATTTGACATCAAAGAGCGCTGTGCCTCCTGCTGCTATCAGCACTTCACAAAGGCATCTTGTTCTCAATTTTGACAATTATTAACAGTTGGCAACGAGCCTTTCAAATAAAACTCTTCTCCTTCGGGCGAACATCAAAAGCCATGCTATAAATAACATTATTTATGAATTTACAATATTAATATTTATATACTACAGCAGCGGTTTCCAAAGTTTGTGCACTAACGCCCCGCTTATAAAAAATCTTACCTCTGTCGGCCCCCCCATCTTGAAAAAAATTATAAACAATTTGTAAATAATTTCTTTACTGAGAATATAAGTAGAAAGGTGGTAAATATATAGTACAGTAGCGAGCAGAAAAATCAGTTTAATATAAAATGTCCATTATTTGGTAATTATGTTTCAGCGATTATTCTTAAAACTATATGATTTTATCAGAACAACGACGATATTTGCAATTAATCTGCGCCACCCTGTTGAATCTTGCGCATCCCCCCAGGGGGGCGCGCCCCCGACTTTGCAAACATTATATACATTTTCGTTTCTTCTTTTAGTTTAAAATATTTTACATTCTAATAAAATAATGCTTATTTCAGATATAATATAAACATTAAAACATAAAAATTTTCTTCTGGAAGTCCCTGTATACAATAATATATAGCACGTACAAAAGCATTGTGTTATAAGTATTATACACCAAGATCTCGATTTTTGCCACTTCGAAGTTTTATCTTTAAACCAGTGATTCCCAAAGTGGTCTATATCGACCCCCAGGGGTCGACGACAACTTGCAAGGGGTCCATGTCAGCGGGAAAAAAAATGGGGGGTCCATGAAATGAAAATAGGGGTCAACGATAGTGAATCTCCTAACAAAAAAAGAAACAAACTGAACATCGTTAACCGAAAAGATTTAAGATTAAATCTGACTAAATTGATGCCAAATGTTGAAAATTTATTATTAAAGCATCAGGTTCATCCCTCACACTAAAAGCATTTATTTTTTGCTTTGTTATTTTATGTAACAGAAATTAAATTTTAATTTGCTTCGTTTTAATTTGAATCTAATTAATAAAATATGTATAAAACTAAACATTTCACACTACATTTCACTACCGTTATAAATTTAAATCGTTCAAAGTGAGTAGCACTATACCGGTTGTAAAAAATACTTTTGAAATTAATGAATTTGCAAAAAATCAATATCAGATAAGCAGGGGATCTACCCAAAACCGAAAAACATGGCAAGTGGTCTACGAGACAAAAAAGTTTGGGAACCTCTGCTTTAAACTATTAATTTAATTATGAATCTGCAGTTTTAGTATTTTCGGGAATTTTCTGTGTTAACGATAATTGATAAGTTTTTAAAATACACTCATCTTTAGTCTAGCGCAATTTAATGAGAACTAATGAAGCTTATTTCCGATTGTTATTTGAATAAATAAAAAAATTAAATTGCATAAGATACTTTTTGCGTCAGTTCGTGGGCACACGACGGAAGCCAATTTCCTTACGCAATAATTTTTTTAATGAAGGCTACCGGTTGCCATTGGCTGAGGATAAAATGCATTAATTCTACCTTTGATAACTAGAGGTCTCCCATCCCTCCAAAGATAGAATATACCGATCTGAACACTAAAAGTATGATACTCAACACGGCATTATTTAAAAAAAAATTTTAGTTCATGATTTTATGTCCTCTAGATGCCGTCATATTTAATTTAATGTGATGCCACATAGCCTATAACCAACGGACGATCGAAACGCTTCCAACGATACCTCATTTGTCAAATTATGATATTAAGTACTTTAGAAGTTATGAGGGAACAGATGAACACACATACATACCGGTCAAACTCATAACCCTCCTTTTTGCTTCGCCGTAATCGGGTAAAAATTATTAAAATAGCAAATTCTTTATTCTTGATTCGTGTCACGCGTTGAAAGTATAACTTCGTCGCAAAACGAGGTCTAGGTGTATAAATGCTAACCGTTCCCTCAGGCAATCTGCAATGACTCTCATCTGGTGGGAACTGAACCACTCCGACTCATGGGATTATGTTATTGAATTAAGTGCAAAATCCAACTCAGTCATCTGCAAAAATGTTTGCTTTCTGCGGATTTAAAGACAAACTTCCAATTGAATTATTTTTATCCGCACAATGCCGTTTTTATTTTGAATCAAAGATTCACCTCTCACATTAACATTAAACTAATACATAATACATATACACATATTATTAATTGAAAATTTCGAGGAATAAGATCAAGGTAAAATTTCAAAATTGAATTATATAAGTAAATATCTCGTCAAAACGATCAAGGTTAAAAGATTTCAAAAGGTAATTAATTGTTTACGTAACCAATAAATAATATCTATGTAGCGGTGAATCTATCAGAAACAAATCTATGCTAATATATTATAAAGCTGAAGAGTTTGTTTGTTTGTTTGGTTGAACGCGCTAATCTCAGAAATTACTGGTTCTAATTGAAAAAAAAAAATGTTTGTTGGATAGCCCATTTATCGAGGAAGGCTATAGACTATATAATATCACGCTAGGACCAATTGGAGCGGAACATCAATGAAAAATGTTGCAAGATGCGTAACTCAAAATTAATCCGTCCGACAAATATTATCAGGTGAAATGCCTTAACTAAATATTGCAATATTAGCGCGTTACGTTTACAAGCCCGGATAGCTCAGTTGGTAGAGCGTTTTTTTTGACCGCATTGAATCAAGACTCAAAAATGAAAAATTATACAATCACAATCTCTGTATGACATTTTTTTATCTAATTCCTATGCAAAATTTTGTCGTTCAAAAAAGAAATTATACTTATAACACTAAATCAATTTATTTAAATCCTAGGAGCGAGGAGCATTATATTTTTTTTCTAACAACTACAAATATAGAAAACCGTTTATTAATTAACTAATTATTCCTAAAAATCAACCTTTATAGGCATGGCAAAAGTTTAAAACCAAACAAAAAAATTAAACAATGTGTGTGTTTTAAAAGAAAATTTTTATCAAAACAAAAATTGAAATAACGCTAAAATGTCGCAATATATTAATTTTTAATAACAAAAATGCACGAGTATTATTACCTATACCTATATTTAACTAGGTAGGTATATATAATAAGTTAGTATTTGTAAGTTGAATATTGTGTTTCATATGGAAATACATTTCGAACTGTCTCATTTTTAAACCATTATTTACTTCCTGATGCGTCGCTCCTGTTTTCCCTTTTTAATATAAAAATTAATTACGACGACTGTGAAATGAACAGATGGCAATATTGCATTGTTCAGGTGCGGAGCTACTGAATTTTTCATGTGACAAAACTGTAGTTGAAAGATTAATTCGTGTATCTAGAATATAATGCATCTTATTATGCGCGAGCTGTGACTTGGAAAAACGAGGGCCAGCGAGTTTTCACATATTGCAGTGTTCAGGTGCGAAGCTACTTAATTGTTCATGTAACAAAACTGTAGCGCATATAGTAGAAAGACTAATTTATGTATCTAGAATATAATGCATTATATTATGTGCGCGGTGTGACATCATGGAAAAACGAACGTCAGCGAGTTTCAACATATTGCATTATTCAAGTCCGAAGCAACTTAATTTTTCATGTGACAAAACTGTAGCGCATATAGTAGAAAGATTAATTTATGTATCTAGAATATAATGCATTATATTATGTGCGTCGGGTGACATGGAAAAACGAGATTCAGCGAGTTTCAACGTATTGCATTCCTCAGGTACGGAGCTACCTACTGAAATTTTCATGTGTACCGCATTTTAGTTTTATGTATCTAGAATATAATGCATTTTATCATGTGCGTAGTGTAACATCATGTAAAAACGAGGTCAGCGAGTTTTAACAGTCACACAAACAATAAAAGCATTACGTTCGAGCTAAATACTACTTTTCTTGCACGCAGATATCTCCTACAAAATAGGTGATTTTCATTTCATTTCAATTTATATCTGACAGCTGTCATATTCTGTGAGTGCGGCCAAATTGCATTTCATTTAGCTTGTTTACGAAAACTACGCCTGTTTTGTGTCGCATGCTTTCTCTGTTGATCTTATTTGAATGGTAACTGACAGGTCGTTTTTGAAAATTAAAGTTGGATTGGTAAGAACGCTTTTATCTGTTTTACTCATATATTTAATAATTTACTATATGAATCATTGTCTATCTGCTCAATTTGCGGTGAGCGAAGGCAACAAAGCGTATCGAAAATATATCTGCGTCTCTTTTTTCGATGTAATTCCCTGATTTCTCCGATGATAGGATTGGTTGATGTACTTGCATTCAATCTGAATAAAGTATCTCTGTTTCAAAAACGTTGTCTTTTTCTATGACGTTAACATGGGCGTACCCAGCTTTTGGCCCAGGAGGGAACAAATTAGAAATTTCTTAAGCCACCACCCCCGTGCTTGTTTTGCCATTTTGGATACGCCAGTGCTTACGGCGTAAAAAAAGACAGAAGTATATATTTGCACCCTAATGGTTCGATTGCGATTTTATTCCTATGCTCAGTATAACTATATAGGTAGAATAAAAGTACTAATGCGAAGTTGGTTATTTTACTATTGCTGTATCAGCCCCGAATCCACGATTTTTTCGAATCGGGGCAGAAAATGGTGCCACCTATCTCTATCGTTTCAGATGAATTACTTAAAAAATCTCACAAATACAGTGTAACCTCTTTATAACGTCCTTCGTTATAACGAAAAACTCCCTATAACGTAGAAATTTTTACAATTTGGTTGGTTTACCTTAAAACCCATACATTAATACCCTCTTTATAGCGCACCAGTCATTCTCTATTACGAAGAAATATGTTCATATTTAGGCGTCAGCAAATATTTACAGACGTAAAGAGGACGATTCTGAACCATCACCAACTAATCAACAAGCACTTGATGCCGCCAAACTTATCGTAAAATTCCTATTGTTTAATGAAGATGATTCCACCATATCCCAAGCCATGCATAAGATACTTTATAACATACATATTGGCATAGCAAAGTTAACAGTCTATATGTGTTTACAATAAATTAATTAGGTGAAATTTGGTTATTTTCCTTTCTTCCCTCCATATAACGAAAACTCTTTATAACGAAAAAAAATGCTCGGTCCCTTGTGATTCGTTATAAAGAGGTTACACTGTATATAATAGTTGGCATTTTTCGGGAACGGGAAATCGTCAGAAACAAGTAGATTTTAACCTAATGTGCCAAAAGAAGTTATACCTACTTAAAAAATTGATAGGCGCATGAGAATACATTTGGGTTCGAATAGGATGTAGTTACACATAACCTCAAAAAAAATTGACATCTGACCAAGAAAGACCGAGTAAAGTTAAAAACGAACCTTTACGTTACTTCTGTGTCACTCTAGAAAACGTCAAAAAAATTGATCGAAATCAGTGCTGTCAGCTTTGGTCGCTTCGTGTTAGATTTTTCTCTTCAAGTTGCAGCATATATTCCCCTTAATACAACCAGATCAATGAATTAATCGATAAACATGGCGTCAACACAACGCAGTTTTGAACCATGGTTTTAAAGTTCGTAGCCCATGAAGGCGGAGCGCCTCAACGTTGCAGATGTAACCCAAAACGTCAACTAAATATAGATTTACACCACTCGCGGGGATATGGGAAAAAAGTTATACCTACACACAGAGAGAGGCAGACATGTTCGTAGCTTCGTAGCAACGCGTAGTACTCAAACCGCGTCGTTGAGCTTTTCGATGCACTAAACGCGTTACAAGCCGCCCGCCGCGCCGTCTAAAGTTACCAATCATAAATAAAATTGGAGTGATATTTATATTTGTTGAAAAGTATGAAATATTATTACATCGTGCGCCCAGAAGGAGAGCAACGGGAGGGAGATGCAACTGTAACTACTAGTCCGACACGACCTGCGGGATTTGCTCTTACCAACTTTACACTAAAGTTACCATCCGTTGCGTGATGTTGCTACAAGTCTGATCAACTAAATATCCTATCTACAGGGGAATGTTGTCGTCTTTCGGGTGCATTGAAACTTGATCCACTTACGTCGTCAAGAAAGTCCCCGTGTTGTGTACAGGGCTGCTCTATTTCACCAGTCCTAACTTTTTATTAGCTATATGTTTCCAATGTCTTCGCGAACGGTAATATTGTGGTCACGCTCATGAGCAGTAGATAAAACGCGTTCCAACCGATATATGGACGATTATCAAAACAATTTATTTCGCAGTTGTCTGTAATCCACTGTACGTATGCTGCAACTAACCAACTGACTAACTGACCCCCTTGCCAACCACTCCGCTCGCATTTTATAGCTTCGTCCCTCACCTGGTCGAATGTTCTAGAAGCACCGAGATCCTTCCTTTACATATATCGCCTTTTTCAGGCAACTTTATGAAGATCGGGTTTTGACTACCTACTTTCCATTGTTGTTGTTGCGAGAATATTCCACAGAAAGCATAGTCGTCCCAACAGGGAGCGCGCAACACTATGCTTGCTGTGTTTTGAGATGGACCGTTTTCTGGCGTTCGCGAGATGACGCTGTTATCACTACCTGGGAAAACTTCAGTTCTTTCTACCCGTTTTGGCAATAGGAACCAAAGTTGTTTAACTTCACAGACACTACACACATGTAAGCCGTAAACGTGTGTGCCTTACCCAGTAGCTGACTCCATATTGGTTCATGCGACAGATATCGGTTCACCGCTACGCTCGAGTTGGTTCTCCTGGTTATGATTTCGTGGTCTGAACATAAAACGAAAAAGGAACTGTGGTAACTGACATGCGCATTAAGCAGTTCGTCTCCAAAGATTTTTTTATTTGTCTCTGTTTAATAACTAGGTAGCTTCTTGTTTATAAACAAAACGCGTGCTTTCTTCTGAGTCTGTTTTGGCTGCATTGTGCGAAATTTTTAATTTAAATTAGTAGTTAATTTTAATTTCTTTTGATAGTAATTATATTAAATTAAATTCTCAATATGAATGAAGAAGGCGATGAATAATAACTTTGAAAACCACAGTCTGACTCGGAATCTCAACGTTATTTTATAGTTCCGGTATATTTTGAATGTTTTTCTGGAAGTATACTTTAAATTTTACAGTACAAATCCCAGAATTCGTGAAAATAACTTTTTCTTCTCACCAAAAAAAAAAAATTATATAAATTCGGTAACTTTCCCTTATCAAAAAAAGTTACAAAATTTGAATAAATAAATCAAATATTATATTTATATATATAAAAGTAGTATTTCACTTTCAAACATTTTTAAAATTATTTTTTTATTTATTTCGTGTCTGATATGTTATTGAATATACGCTGAAGTTCAGTAGTACTCGTTTTATTATTTGTCCATTGAGAATTGGTACAAAACTAGTTTCCTTTCTAAAACATATCTTAAATGTGGGAACACCTTCCTACTATTCTTCCGATTTTGAATAAATTATAGAAATATTCAAGTATACAAAAAGAACAAGACATTATTTGTAGTGTACTTATAGATCGTTAGATTTCGAATAACACCATTTTTAGATTATATAACATACTAACTGTACCCGGCCGCGCATTGCTGTGACTCAGTCTGGGTTAATGGAAAAGAAATAAAAGAGAACACACAAAAAAAATTTTACCACAATTACCACAAGACCAAACGCTTTCCCTCCCTCTCTCTGTCATTAAGTTAAATTGTACCAACAGTAGGTATACCTTATCGACATAAATATTTAGTTAGTTACATAATTACTAAACACTTCTGTTATTTATCTACATTCTAAACTGTGAATATTTGATCACAGCTGAACCAGTTATTAAAAAAAAAAAACGTTTCTAATGTTTCATTTCGCAATACTTGTGGTTATACGTGCAATATTTTTTGTTGTTCCATTATCGATGCAGATATAGAGATTGTCTAGTTAGTGAACTCTAGAACACGCCACATATAATTGTCCATGTGAGAAGCAATCCATGTCTCGATCTCAAAAATATTCTATTTCACAGTGCATTCGGAAACATTGAAAATGCTGTGACACTAGCTGTTATTTTAATTAGTTTTTTAAATATTAATATTCGCGTTAGCCATTTGATAATTATTTAGAACAATCACCCGTTTTTTTATAATTTTTATATATAGAAAAGAGCCACCACATTAAACGTCGAGTATTAAATCTCGTGTCGGAGCTAACCGAATTATGTATTTACAATTTCAACTTCCTCCTCACTTTGTGGCTGTCATAGACTAATCAGAAAAAACCTTTATTGATATGACTTTAAACGTTTTTTCCATGAGCTCAGCAGCGTAGGAAAAGTAGAGACTAATACGTGATTAAAATCAGTCAAAAATATGTGAGTCCGACTCTATTCATTATTACACGGCACGGCACTGCGTATGTCTGTATCAAGCTTTATATTATTATTTAGCAGTCTGCACTGTTTGATACCGTAGGTTTTTTTTTGCTCCTTACTTTTTTGACACCAGCAGCGCAGCGTCGTCGCCATGGAGACCCTTAAATGAATTTACGCCCGATGCTCTGTCATGTGTGGTTCATAGATTCTTTGTCATGTTTTTGTGTTTCGTCGCATCGAAATAATAACACAATGCCCAAGGCGATCAGATCTGTTGTAACTTTACTGGATATATTGATATTCTCTGTTTATTTCTACAAACATTTTCTTAGTTTAGTCCGGAGCAGCGTCTCCCAAACTGGGATCCGCGAACCCTTAGGGGTCATCCGCGGATTCATCTCTTGTGTATGTGGACAAACATAGACATCATATAGATAATAAGTTAAGGTTAAGGATGTTTGCCTCCCTTTTTAGAAAAAACCACACAATTTCTCCACATAAATTATTATATACCATTTTACAGATAATTGCTTGCTCTACTGACTACGACAACTAAAAAATTTGCTTTTGTTTTTGTAAATTAATTAATTAACCAGCAACGCTGAACAATGTCTGCCATCTGACGGCTATAATTTTGAAACAATGTCAACACTTCGATTGCCATCTGACCTTCATATTGTAAATACTGCATACTGCCATCTGACGGGCAACGCTGAACAACGTCACAGCAATGCTGCATGATGCCATCTGACGGCGTAGCTCAACGCTTTTGCTACTTGCGCCTCTATATGACAATTTTAGTAAAATATTTCTTCGATCTGTCATCTAAGCTTCATATTGTAATACAACAAAAAGAAGAACGTTATAAGCAGTGTGCAAAATTAGAAACGAATTGAATACCTGCAATCATATTTAAAATATAATTTTGTAAAGTGATAATTATTATACTTTTTTAGTGCGAATAATTCGCACAGGTCACTCTAGTAATTATAATTTTCATTATTAAGAGCGCAATTTCTTATTAATACAAATTCAAATAAATTAATACTTAATATTATGTAAGTTTTCAACGAAATTTGTACTTAGAGAAGAGACAGTTTATATAGGATACTAGCGGTCCGTCCCGGTTTCACCCGGGTGTGATAGATATAGTTCTGCAAAATGTATTTTGTTTGTGGTCCGACGTTTGAACTAATAGCTTTGAGCGAATTCTATCAGATGTCGCGTCACGATACTAAAACAGTTTTTGTCACAAAACACCGCAATTCTGTACAAAATATTTAATAAAAACTATCCTATAACCTAAGTTGCACCAAGCAAAAGCCATTTACAAAATTTCATTAAAATCTGTTCTATTGGTTCAGAGATTAGCGCGGCCAAAATTGTGATACGAGATTTTTATACATAATGTTTGTGTCAATCTGTCAGGCCATGTATTATTTTGTGTGTTGCGAGTTTATTCAAAAACTGCTGAACCGATTTTAATCACACTGGCAATCTATATTTTATTTCCCATCTACTAAACGGTTGCTGAACACGTAGTCAAAAACGTGTGTTCGTGTCGTTATCCACGACTGAAGTGAATACTTCTTACACAATTAAAAATAAAAATACATCATACAAAATGAAAAACCTTTGTACTGTTCATGGAGGATCAAACATTGCTGTAATCCTACAAATTAAATGTGTGTGAACTTTTTATTTGGTTGTGATTTTTCCTTACAAAATCACAATGTAGCCACGAGGAAAGACGTTTGACGTGCTTTATACCCATAAATATATAACCAGATATTATTTGAATTATAAACTCGACCTGCCAAATAAATGTTTTTATTATACAGTAAGACGTAAGTATGTATTTTTTCGGCTTACTTCAAATTACAAGTAAGAAAAGTATCTTTATAGGTATGTGTGTACAAATTCATATTTTATTTAGTTTCCGTCAGCGCTAAAACGAACTACTTTCTAGAGATTTAAAATTATACTAGTGTACCCGTGCAAAACCTTTTGCATGTATTTTCATATTGTTTTCAAAAAACGATATTTTGATACAGATCTACGACAATAATTTTATTCCTCATTAGTTTCCATTTACAGTTATTTTTCTTTTGATTTAGCTTGATTCATCAAGTTGTCTCTATATTTAATTGGTTATAAATTAAAAAAAAATGTATGAGATCTGTTCATCGTTGTCATGGTTACCCAGCAAGAGCTGTCACAATTCATTTTTAGAAAATCTAACCGCATTTGATACATTTACGATTTTCACTATTTTTTTCTGATCTGAGACCAAATTTTAGACTTGGTACAAGTCCATGTAATATTTAAAAACTCTATTTTGGCATTAAATTAACATAAACTTACACGTTCTTAAATTATTTGGAAAATAAAATAAAATTTATTTGTGTATTAATATTTGGAATATTTGCGCTAAAAAACGAACTAAAAATATACACTTCAATTGTCAAAGTCGACTTGTCAAACTGTTTGTAAAATCTCCGACATACGTACATATTTGCATTTCTCTCACACTCATGTCTCGTGAACATCGAAGGATTTTCTCTCTTTACGTTCCTCTTCACCCCGCTCCCACCTCATCATTTTTACTATTATCGCTTGAAATAACCCCTTTTAAAGAAATTTCACCAAAAAAAAAAAATAGCGATAACATATCTGTGGACTAAAGGCTTCAGTTTAAAAAAAAAATTGTGTCAATCGGTTTAGTAGGGATGGCTGGCGGATTGTCTAGAGATTTAGGGCTTGTGTTTTAAATATATAGATTTGATTTAGAATTGTTTTACCATTTTTAGGGTTCTGTACCTCAAAAGGAAACCTTATAGGATCACTTCGTTGTCCGTCTGTCTGTCAACAATCTTGGGAATCAAAACCTATAGGGTACTTCCCGTTGACCTAGAATCATGAAGTTTGGCAAGAAGCAATGTCTTATAGCACAAGTAAAGAGAAAAATTAGAAAACCGTAAATTTGTAGTTACATCACAAAAAAAATGTTTTTAAACCGCAACAACATGCTACGCACGCACACAGTAACAGTTCTATTTACAAAAGAAGCGTCCGCTCCGCTACCGATGCGTTTACACAGCACAATATGAGAACTCTCGCATGCAACACGGTACTACAATTATGTTATCAGATATAGCCACGAGGTCCATCTGAACTCATTGCAATTACACGGTTAGTTGGCAAACTGACAGCGACTTTTGTCGACGTATGGCGACAACATTTTTCCAACGGCTAAGCGAGAAAAATCTTCGAGGCTCGATTCCCGTGACGGACGAACTTGGCCAGTTTTTTTATCTGAACGTCCATCAACTCTCTCAAATAAAGGGAGATATATCTCAGACTATAGAGTGAATTTGTAAGTTCTTACAACACCGAGGCGCTGACGTCACAGCGAGATGCCTGACGCCTTCGAACAACGTAAAGATATTCACACATATATCTAATAACCCGCTAGTACTTCGCACTCAACATATTTTAATAACTAATTAATGTTAACATTAAGCTTTTGCTGTTATGAAACACACATTGTTAGAGTTAGAATGTTATATATGAAAAATGTTCTTCCAAACAATGTCACTGCCGAAACTTCCACTATCGCGGCGGATGAGTTATCATTTACTCTACATATGAACAATGTCACTGTCGGAACTAGATATATCATATTATGTCACTGTGGAGTAAATGATAGCTCACCATATAGGTATTCAAATAAAATTAATTTTTAAGCTGCTGATTTGATCACAGATCGAAAACAGTCGACACGATTCCTTCCGGCACAACACGGAAAAAATTACACATCCTTTCTTAGTAGGCAATGTGTCGGAAATGGTGTAACTTGGATTACAAACATTAATAGTCAAAAAACATGAAAAGTCAAGTGTTGGAAATGTTTTACATTAAGAAAATATGAATTTATTTCATTTCGAAACACTTATAATTATTTATAACGAACGTCACTGTACAGCTTAAAGTTTTTACGTGATGTACCTTGAAAGGATTCCAACACGAAACTATGGAAGCACGATTTTATTTAGCACACCTATTATATAAAATTCTTTGTATGTAACGACGTATGTCTGTTTGAACGAATTTAATTTAAAAAACTATTTGGCGGATTATGATGATTTCTTTTTTTTTATTCTTTATGATTCCAGAAATATTATAGGTTATGTTTCATTTCACTATTTTACCGCAAAATTAATTATAAAATTTAATTCTTTTTGTCGTGATAACGTCTTATAAATTGATGAAACACCGGCTGCACGCACGAAAAAGAGTAACGTTCCGCAAGCGAGAGCGCGATATAAGCGATAGTCTCTCTCTTCTCGCGTGACGTCAGAGAGTAGTGTGCGTTCAACATTTTTTTCGGCTGTTCCTGCGAAAGTTACATCTGACAGATGGCCAGATAAATTATCGGTTTGTTAACAAATATATAATATAAGTATATACATTCTTTTAAATGTCTTTTATAATTGCTTAAAAATATGTATTTTGCTTTGGTTGATCAAATTACTAGTCGGTAAAAATATAGTTTGACAGCTACTAAAATTTAGGTTATATATTATTAAATATGATATTCAAGCGGAATACGTTATCACGTAAAACTATCGTCCGTAAACCGACTTTACAGACAACCAATTTTTTAACATGTAGAGCTGTATGACCCGTCGGAACACTCCAGCAGACTAATCACACGGACAACTTTCCGACCACAAAAAAGTGGTCGATGGTTGAGAGTATGGCATTAGTATAGCGCTCACACAGACATCAAATTGTGGTCGGTATCAACAACAGTCGTCGTGTGTTGGTGATATCGCCCACAAGCAAACCGGCCGATGTTGGTCAACACCACTCACACGTGCAACTCGCCGACCACTAACCGACCACAGACTGAACAGACGTACAAATAATCGAAAGTACTTTTGCTCATTATAAATAAATTAAAAAATTTGTCATCGCACAGTCTTAAACGATGATAAAGTTGTTGAAATTGACTCTCGTTTCTATTCTCAAAAATTGGATGAACCCAATACATTCTATTAATAAATCCATCGTTTTACTGTCTGTTCTGTGTGGTTCATTTGCGGTTGTACCAACGTGCAACGTCTGCGTGACCACAAAAAAGTTGTTGGAAAGTGATCGAGTTCAACCGCATTAGGACCACTTTTTTGTGGTCGGAAAGTGGTACGTGTGAGTTAAGCCTAGGGGTGAGAAAATGAATGTTCAATGCAGTCTGCCGGGATGTTCCGACCGGAATTTTGTTCTGCCTTTCTTAATACAGTTTAGAAAAGGTGTATTTTAAATACTGTGAAAATCTCAGCCTGGCCAAAATTAGTTGACGTTTTCAACCCTACTAGTTCATAAATGGGGGTTGATTATCCTTAAATACGATTGGACTTGGTGAAGCAAAATGTCATTTTCGTTGTTTGTACTGATTAAACCAAATTATAAAGTATGTCATTTCCATGCCTAAATCAGCTTCCAAAAAGTTCAGTAGTTATTGGACCTAAAGTTCTTTTTAATCTAATTTTAAGTATCTATGTAAGATATTCGAATATGTTGAAAAATGAATAATCTAGTAATAAATATCTACTTTTCAGCCACCAAGCGGTGTATATTCAAAATTTAACAAAGCGTGACGCAACAGTATTTATTTATGACGTAATCAAGTGGCGACGACCTGCATTGTGGAAACGAAAAGACCTTGTTATTCATTTTTCTTGAGATGGAAACTGAATATCTCATTTGTACGTATATATAAATACAGAATGTCTTGTTTTAATTTTGTGTTACATCTTCAAAATCAATTGAACGATAAAAATATAAAATATCGTTTTTAATAGTCATTCCACGCATCAAATTTAGATAATTTTGAACAGTACTTACAATAATACTCATCATAGAATGACATTGTTTAAAAAGTATTTTTGATGTAAAACTTCTTTACGCACGCTTGACTTGGGGAGTAAGCTGGTGAATGCGTCACGAGAGATTTACGGAAGTGTGATCGGGCGAGGCGAACGGAAGTTGAGAGGGAGATATATGTTAGTGAAGATAGAAAGAGGATGACAAATACTGCACAGGCTAGTGGCGCCATCAGGTGGCCGAAAATATAAGGAGTACTAACAATAGAATGACACATACTTTACTTGCCAGTGGCGCTATCGGGTGAAAGAAAAAAGTTTTGTAAACCTACTTAACTTGCAGAGCTAAATAATATTTCATAAAGATTTACGCTTAAAATCCAACAAGAGCTAAGTAATTGCAATGTATTACTTTTGTTTTCATTATCTTTATGTTTATATTTCTTTCTTCTTGCATTAGACTGTTTATTTCGTTCTTGAATAATTTTATAAATTAATATTTTGTTCAATACATTAAATATTCTACGTTTAAATTGAATAAAATTGTAAATTCATTTTAAAGTTCATATTTTGTGAATTTTCGGGTGATTAATAACAAATTATGGCAGGAAGAAGTTTTACTTCAGTCGTGTGGTCTAAAGCACACTCGTTTTTTTCTAATATAGCAATGTAACAATGGGTGTGTCAACAATATTAATAGCAACTTTAGCTAGATGATCTATATCTATATCATTCCTTTTAATGCGTTAAAATCTGAGCATACACTGCCACATGACGACGTAAAATAGAGTTGTGTTGCTTTAACATATGGCGCTCTCGTTGTCGTAAAACATTTAGTATAGCATGTTTTGCTTTAACGTTTCACAAAAGCATGTTTTCACCTGCGTAACAAGTGTGACATCTATATTAGGTATATAAAAACAAGCGCGTATTCGAATGCAACGTTGTGTCAAAATTTCAAAGCAATCGGTGAAGAACCTTCGGAGATTTAAGATTTTAAACAAACAAACATTACATTTTTATTTATTTTAATTTATACAATGATTCGTTGATTTTTCCTTTCCAACTTGGCAATGAGCTATTTTACTAATTAAACTTTGGTATGACGGAGATACGTCCATTCCCATCGAAATAAAGACACCCTGTATACATGGTTCATGGAAACGTTGATTTATAAGCGTAGTTTATGTACACCGTGTTCTACTCTGTACATTGTTATTCTTTACGATGGTTGCATTCACCGGAGTTCTTTATTGAACGTCTCTACGGAACTACCAGTCTACATTCAGCTCTATTAAGGCACCCCACACAGACAGGCGCTACAGTAGATCACTGCACATTTACAGTAGATCCTTGTTAACTCCTAGCGCATGTGAACACAGCGAAATATCGGTGGTGCTAATTTCCCGTTCCAATCTAAAGCAGTAATTAGGGGTCATTCAAGTATTACGTAAGCACCAAAAGAGGGTGGGGGAATCTTTGCTTAGCTTATTTTTGACGACATAGGGGATAGGCGAATCTAGATTGTGATTACGTTAACAATACTTATTTATTTACTTTTTTTGATTTTTCTGCAAAATTTAATTTATATATTAAGAATATAATACATATTTAAATACGATTTTGATAATTTGCTTGATTAAATATTAAATGTGCATTAAATTCCTTTATAGTCTATAAATTCCTTATTTTTCTTAACTAAAAAACTGCTGCTCATGAATAATAATAAAGAAACTTGAACAACTTGATATCAGTATTTTTTGTCATTCAGTTTGCACTAACAAGCTTCAAGTTTACATTGTAAATATTTTTTTGTGTGATAAAATCGCTAAGAAAACGATTTTTTTCAGGGATGACGATTTTTTGCTCCCTGAAACCCACTTTTAGTAAATTTCATCCAAATCGTTAGAGGCGTTCTCGAGAAAAAAATCTCATTTAGAAAGATTATATATTAACGTCATTTCTCGGTACGAAAATGAAACGCCAAACTGCCTTTGAATTACTTTAAATACGGTTTTGGTATATCGTGCCTTACGGGCGATTTTACTGTGTGGCAGCACAGCTTATCTCTAAGAACTGAATCATTCAAAGTGTAAAACCTGATTCGCGCATACAAGCTGCGCAAGCGATCGCCATGTTCTTAGCTGGCGCCTGGCACAGTTGTCAAACGAGTCAAACAGTCGTATCAACCGCGTAGAAAAATTATGAGTTTTATTAACATGTCAATAAATACCGGTTATGCAATCGAAAATTGTAAAATATTTTTTTGGAAACAACTGAATTTTTGTAGCAATATCCAGTATTATTTATTTTTGATGGAACACAAATTCATTCAGTAAGAAAGATATTTGTAAAATCTATTTACAATGTGTTATTTGTTAAAAACGTTTATTTTTAGCGTAACAAATATTAAAACCAAAAAGCAGTAAATTTAATTGAAGATATGCCCAGGAGAATAATTGCTTTATACACAATATTTAAAACAAAATACATTTTTTATTATTAAGTTCCGTCAATTTTAAAATATAGCCCGAAGCTATCTCTGCGATCACGCGGAAAAGTAGTGTATGCCTATTTTTCTTTTCATTTTCTTTATACTTTGAAATAAAATTTTTTTAACTCTATTTTTTAAATTATTATATTATTACACTGTAACCAATTAAAAGTCACGGGGACATGTGGGGCCCATATTGCAGTAGTTTCTGGTTTTGTAAGTTTTCTATGGAACCAACAAAATGAATTTCATTTATACAGTATGTAAAGGGAAATTAGCATTGGGAAAAAATACTTGGATCAGAGTGAGCCATGACGGCATTAATTGTTATTTCTATTGAATAATTGTGGTAATCTTGAGGATTTCTAATTTATTGCACATACCGCTAAACTAGCGGTATGTGCTTTATTATCGCTTTGTGCGTCAGAGCTGACTTTCGTTCATATAAGAAGTTATATCTAAGTTAATTTCACACGAAATCCATTCAAATTGAAGCTTTTTGAAAAGAGGAGATTTTAATCTATAAAACAGAACCATTTTTAAATCAATTTGAGTTCATAAATAGTTGGCAAAACCAAAAGTGCACATCCCGCAAGTTTTCCACTGTACATATTATAATGAAAAAAAATTGAGAAAATAGATTTAAAAAAAAAAACAATTAAAAAAATAGAAAAAAAAAATAAAAATAAAATGGAATAGAAAAAAAAAATATTACTTGGTGTCAGCGGGAATCGAACTCGGCACTTTGCTATTACTGGACTACGCGTTTAACCACTCGGCCATTCTGATATCCCAGCTTGCGTTGTTATTATGGTATAGAAGTGGAGCAGTTATTCTACGTAATACACTACATTACAATAACAGTAATAGATATTTTTTTGTTTTTTTAAGGTTTTTTATTTTAACTATTAGCTGTCAAAAATAATAAAATAAAACTGTTTATAAAAATTAAACTACTGAACACATTTATGTGAATTTAAATAGGGTTCTGGTCTGATAGTAAACAAAGTGAATAAAATATAACCCAAGGCAATCCGACCAAAATTGCGATCTGTAGAGTCGTGACGTACGTACATACGTACATACGTACATCCGTACATACGTACATACGTACAGACCAACCGACAACTGCTGTTTGTAACTTTCAATTACAATTTTAATAGTATTTATGAACTCGAATTGATTTAAAAATGGTTCTGTTTTATAGATCAGAATCTCATCTTTTCAAAAAGCTTCAATTTGAATGGATTTCGTGTGAAATTAACTTAGATATAACTTCTTATATGAACGAAAGTCAGCTCTGATGCTCAAAGCGATAATAAAGCACATACCGCTAATTTAGCGGTATGTGCAATACTATTAAAATTGTAATTGAAAATCACTAACAGCAGTAATGTCGGTTGGTCTGTACGTATGTACGTACGTCACGACTCTACAGATCGCAATTTTGGTCGGATTGCCTTGAGTTATATTTTATTCACTTTGTTTACTATCAGACCAGAACCCTATTTAAATTCACTAAAATGTGTTCAGTAGTTTTATTTTATTATTTTTGACAGCTAATAGTTTAAAAAAACAATATAATAATTGCAGTGTAAATATAGTGTAATCCATAAAACAAGTGCTACACTTCTATACCGTGATAACACCAGTACGCGTAGTAGGCTTCGTGGCGTAATGGTTATGCCGTTGGATCCCCAAGGGCAAGGTGGGTTCGATTCCTTACAAAACAATTGAGGTTTTTCTTTTTTTTTCTTTTCTATAATGTTTTATTTTATTCCACTTGATATTAATTATATTATGTATAGTTCTTAATTTTTTTTATTTTTGCAAACTTAAAAAAAATATTTTTTCAATTTTTAATTATTTATTTCTTTAAATTTTTAAATCTTTTAAAATTTATTAAAAATATTTTTGAATTGTTATTTTTTTTTATCATACAGTGGAAAACTTGCGGGATGTGCACTTTTGGTTTTGCCAACTATTTTGATTTATTTTTATTTTACTTGGCCTTTTTAATAATAAAAAGCTCTTATAAATTATTATTTTAATTTTTTTGTACAAAAATAAAACAAAAAATCAACTCCATCTGTTTGGAAACATGTCATTCAAAAATTGTCTGGCTGGTATGACGTATGCGCGTTGGTAAATCAGTGACCCAATGTCTTTAGGTTCAACACGAATAGGCGGAGATATTTGATCTCGCACCATATTTAAGTTTTTTGTGAATTTAATGCGTCCCATTAATAAAAAAAGTCCGATTATGTTGTAATCATTTAAATATTTTCTTCGGTAGTGTATACATTCATTTTGCAAAAGAATATTATCTGTCAAATTGAAAAACAAGATTTCAAGGCTCACTCTGATCCAGTCATTTTTTCCTAGCGTTAATTTCCCTATGTGCACCTGACGTGTTTACATACTGTATGTAACACCTACTCCTCTATAAGTTGGCCAATATCTAAGGTGGCCTAGATACTTATGTTTCACTGTAGTCAATATTCTTTTAAAAAAATAGACGGCACTGCCGACCTTGGAGAAATTTTCTGCAATGGAAATTTGTAAACGATAGAACGAAATACATTTGATATAAATTTTAAAATGGGAATAAAATCAAAACGCAGTATGTTACCAAAAATATGACATAAGCCAGTTCGTCTTGTGATTATTGATTTTATATACAAAAAAGCTATTATATTCGTGAAATATAGATGATATAAAAAATTGGTGTCATCTGTTAATTTCCAGAAAAATTGCCGCAATCACGAAAATACAATATTTTAATAGTCTGAAACTGACAACAATTTATGGTTTTAAAGAATAAAATGCTGCGAAAAAACGATTGATTTTTTATCACAAAGACGTTCATAAAAAACACAGAATGTAAAAAAAAACTAGTAACTATCCAATTATATAATTTTTATACAAGATAATTTTACTTTGTTAGATGCTGGACTTTATTTATTTTCACTCAATTTGTCGAACAATGCAAATTGCGTTTAAATTGGTTGTTTTATTCCCCTTCTCATTTTTAATTCACTGACGCCATATTTAAATATTATACCTTATGTCACCCTCACAATTGAGATGAAGCTACGATACCTCATTATGTTAAAATCAATTAAGCCTTTTAGGCTGCAAAGCATGCCAAAGAAATACACACATAAATATATACATTCGAAAAGCGTTACCCTCCTTCTGACGCAGTCGGGTACAAAAAGGCCGTTGCACACGAGGTTAGAAACACTGCTTGAAGTTCTGCTGGTCGGTAGACTGGGTACGAGGTTGGAAATGGTGTCACTGCGGGCTCGCCTGCTATCTCACAAGATAGGTTTTAAAATTAGAACGCAGGGACTATTTTCATTGCTAGGTTCGCTGCTACGTATGAGCAAGAACCAATCAGAAAGCAGTATCTTGTCACGAGAGCGACTTGAACAAACGCTCACAAACCAACATGACGTCATTCTGCTCAGAGTCAGACAACAGACACGTTTTGTTCTGTGTTTATATTTGAACTGTCACTACGCGCGCACCAGATTTATTAACAAAACTATCTTGAAAAGACGTCTCGTGTGAACCGAGCACATAACAGCAATCCAGAAAACCAGCGCTAGAAAATTAGTAGGCAAATCTAACAAGGAATCTTGTCTCGTGTGCAGCGGCCTTTAGATAAAAGATATATTTTTTTCAGCTCCGATTACGAAGTTTTGGCAGCAGCCTCACGATGTGTTATAAGAGCAATCACATTAATGTCGACAATGTAACAGTATTGCTTTCAATATATATATCCAGATCACAGCTGTTTTCAATGGCTCAGCATCATCTCAATGGCATAAGATCAATTAACCGAACGCTGGCTATGACCTAATGAATCAGTCAGACGCACTGCACACGGAGAATGTCGTCATGAATCAAATGAATTGTGAGACCGTTACTATGGCGACGGAGATATCTATATAGTCGACATAAATCTGTCCATCATGCAGGTCGTATGTAAAGCGTATGTTACACGTAAACGCATATGAAACGGCCGTTGCAGAAGTGTGTGAACACAATCGACGAGGAAAAATCGAAAGAAACGAAACAAAACCGAGTCGCAGCGAAACAAGACGAAGCGCTTCGAAACAACGAATGAAGACGAATCTTAAAAAGACAAAACGAAGCGCGACGAATTAAAACGATACACAACGAGTGAAGACGAATCGCAACGAAACAAAACGAACCGTGTATAAAAATAAAACGATACACAACGAGCGAAAACGAATTAAAAACGAAGCAAGTTAAAACATAATGAATCACAACAAAAGAAAATAATACGATACACAACGAATGCATACGAATTGTAACAAGAAAAAACGAAGTCAAAAACAGTAGTTTTATACCCTAAAAGGTCTTTACAAAAGCCTACCACATATTCTTCAGGCCAAAACAACTCGATACAAGCAAACTTACCTCAGTACAAAGTTGCTTAGTTTGGGCGCTAGACGGCTCTTAAGTTACAATTTTCAAATCTTTTTTGCTTTATAACTTTGAAACGGCTCATGAGATTTTACTCAAATTTGGTACGTTGACATAGCTTTATTGGGCAATAAAACCCATATCATAATAATGATGAATATCATTCCATGGGCGTAGAACTTGATTTTTTCGATAATTAAACATCTAAAACTTCTACGACAATGGAAAAAAATCAGTTTGAGTATGAAATCTGGATCACGCGACTCATTTACTACAAAAAAGATACTCTTGATAAAATTCGATTACTCTCATAGTTTCGACAAAATTTTAATTTCAGTAATTTAGAGCATAATTAAATATTAAAACTCTAGTACTCAATTCTGGATTTTCTTCAATGAACTATGGCAACGTATCCCCAACAAGCAACAAATAATCTTACAGGTGATGAAGAAATTATGCAAAAAGTACATTTCAATTTTTTGCGTCGTATACATTTTTGTATACGTGAAAATGGTGAACATTTTGAACAATTTTTATGAAATATCTGTTATTCGTTATAATATATAATTATGCTCTAAATTACTAAAATTAAAATTTTGTCGAAACTATGAGAGTAATCGAATTTTATCAAGAGTACCTTTTTGACGTGATAACGTCTTATAAATTGATGAAACACCAGCTGCACGCACGAAAAAGTGTAACGCCGTAACGTTCCGCCTGACCCTGTGCGTGCAAGCGAGAGCGCAGTATAAGCGATAGAGAAGCACGATCGGCCCAAGTTTGACAGCTACTAAAATTTAGGTTATGTATTATTAAATATGATATTCGAGCGGAATACGTTATCACGTAAAACTATCGTCCGTAAACCGACTTTACAGACAACCAATTTTTTGTAGTAAATGAGTCGCGTGATCCAGATTTTATACTCAAACTGATTTTTTTCCATTGGCGTAGAAGTTTTAGATGTTTAATTATTGAAAAAATCAAGTTCTACGCCCATGGAATGATATTCATCATTATTATGATATGGGTTTTATTGCCCAATAAAGCTATGCTAACGTACCAAATTTGAGTAAAATCTCATGAGCCGTTTCAAAGTTAAAAAGCAAAAACGATTTGAAAATTGTAACTTAAGAGCCGTCTAGCGCCCAAACTATCGATATCCACCCATTGCGCTATGCCAAATTTGATGTTGGTACGTCTCTTTTTAACTGACGAAAAACAAAAACGAAGGAGGTTTTCAATTCGACGCGTATATATTTTTTTTTTATTTATTTTTATTTATGTATGACCACGCATAACTTTTTACAGAGTAGTCCGATTTTGATAATTATTTTTTTGTTTGAAAGGGTATACCCCGAAGTTGGTCCCATATAAATTTGGTAGAAAAATTCCAACCCTAAGGGTAGGAAAACAGGGGATGATTGATTGTTCACTCACTGATTGTAATGTATGAACACACATAACTTTTTACAGAGTGGTCCAATTTTGATAATTATTTTTTTATTGGATAGAGTATACCTCGAGGTTCGTCTCATATAAATTTGGAAAAAAAATTCCTACCCTAAGGGTGGGAAAATAGGGGTGATTTATTGTTCACTCACAGATTTTCATGCTGAGTTGTGTATATTACAATTATAAATTATATAGCCACAAAAAATTATTAAATAAAAACTTTTTAACAAAAAAATTAAACCGCCGAAAAACTGAAAAGCAAAAAATAATAAATCTTTTTATTTAACTAAGTTCTATCTAAGTAGTTGAACGTATGTGACAGTCTAGTATATCTAAGTAATTTTGAGTCGGCGTCAAACCATCAATGAACAAAGATCACTAAAAGAAATAACCAAATAAAATTAACAATGATACGTGAAATCTCCAGCGATAAACATTAACATTCTAAACATGCGCTCTCCTGCACACGACCACTCGCAAAAAACGTGTGCCCTCAGTGTGCCCGTTAGGGTTGCTCTGTCGCTGATATCAACTTCGTGAACGCTCAGAGATTTCCGGCGAAGGATTGTTGACGCCGACTCAAAATTACTTAGATATACTAGACTGTCACATACGTTCAACTACTTAGATAGAACTTAGTTAAATAAAAAGATTTATTATTTTTTGCTTTTCAGTTTTTCGGCGGTTTAATTTTTTTGTTAAAAAGTTTTTTTTCCCTCGAAATACAGATATTGATACAAGTAGGTTCCTGTTACGATGGCACTATAACCCACTGCAGAACATTTAAATGTATTAAGAGCATTCTAAAACCTCTTTCATTATTAAACGGACTCGCCTATAGTACATTCCGATTGTTTATCAGAATCACACAGAGTAACTAAGGCAGGACACAATGGTATCGAACGCCATCAATCAACACGCTGATTATATCAGGGACGTGCGTTATTATTCCCTAGCGTCCTCAAGACTAATTGCCGATAATGGACTCGGCATTAATTCAACACATACCTAATTGTCGAGCGTCTATAACAATATCTATCAATGTACATATCTAGCTATTATTTCAAGCGCATGCTAGAGTATGAATCTCAGATAAATAATAAAGTGTTACAATATCAAAATTTTAAGAATACCTAGTTAAAAAAAATGCATAATATTACAATGTTAAAAGTTTTATCAAATAATTTTTATTCTATGTTTTACTTGACTTTTTATATAGGTACCAATTTTGGCAAAATGTAAATCTATCTATCTATCTATACTTTTGTTGTCCGCAACTAAAGACCGCTGCACACGAGGCTAGAAACGCTGCTAGATTTTCCTACTAGTTTTCTAGCGCTGGTTTTCTTAATAGGAGCTCGCTTCACACGAGACTACTTTTCAAGCTTGTTTGCGGATAGATCTGGTGCGCGCGCAGTGACAGTTCGAATATAAACACAAAGCAAAACGTGTCTGTTGTCTGACTCAGATCAGAATGAAGCCATGTTGGTTTGTGGGCGTTTGTTCAAGTGCTCACGTGACAATGTACTGCTTCCTGATTGGTTCTTGCTCATACCTAGCAGCAGATCTAGCAGGGAAAATCGCCCCTGTTCTAATTTTGTAAACCTATCTTGTGAGCTAGCAGGCTAGCCAGCAGTGACGTCATTTACAGCTTCGTAGGTACTTTGAGGTTAGTTAACTTGCAGCTAAAGAAAGCCATACTATTTTAACTACATAATACCTACTTTTAAGAAAATATTTAATACAAATCATATCATTAATTAAGTTCACATACCTATCTACGAAATACCTCTGCACCACAGTTCTACACCCATAAATACAACATCTAATGTCAGTTGTCACTTATAGGCGAGACGTCACAAGCGGACGCCATGACATCTACAAGCGTTTTCGCGCTTAATTCAAAATAGAAAGATAAAAATGCAACAATTTGCGTAAAATTTAATTTATTGCTGAAATAATGTTTTTTTCGAAAATAGTAGACGTCTACCTACTTTATAGAACGAGATTTCAAAATTTGTCATTATATCCATTGATGTTTAATCAAGGAATCACAGCGTATTAAAAGTCTGCAAATCAAACCTCAGCGTTGCTCACGCCGGCGTTCGCAATGCCATGTTTTATTGGAGTCTTTTTATAACGTAGAAGACGCAATTTACATTCTTTGGGATTTTTATAAATAAAGGTAATATTATTATTATTAATTATATAGATAAAATAAAATAAATTTTGAAATAAACAGCCTGTTTCCTACAGAAAACACGATATAGTATTTATGTATTTAAAAATTGTGCAATATAACATTTTCAAACATTTTTAAAAATAGAAAATTGATCGAATATTTTCCATTAAAACGGACGGTATATCCAAACGAAAATCCGCAGTGTGAGTTGGGATTTATTGTACACATAATTGTTGTTAATAGCATTGTTCTGGCAAGCGTTGCGGCGTCATTAAAGGCGTCACGACAATGATTCAGTGCTGCAAACCATCGAAGAGTTGATGGGAAACTTCTGTGCTTGGCAACCATTATAGAGATAGAATCATTGTGATGTCATCTAAGTACATATTGGTATTTATTATAGGCACCCCCAAACTTTTCTACTGTGCGTTCGTGTCTGAAAATAGCACGTTTTTTGTTTGATGAACGACCTTTACCAAACGACAGGGATGCCCGATATTTCTCCTGCGTGATACCGCTAAGGTGGTTGAGGGTCATTTTTAAGGATTTAAAGGCGCTTTTTTAAAATAGTTGATAAATATGGTAGTTGAAATCTCGAGGAGGTATAAAACCGGCCAGGCGCGTGTTGGGCACACACATGCTAGGGTTCCGTATGTGAGCTTATTGTTCGCATTCGTTAGTTGACTAACGTCATACCCTATCCTAGAAATGCGTCATTGCAATGTGTTGATACTGTTTTGTAGACATTATTAATTCAAAAAAAGTTGAGTATCCATGAGTTATTATTTGCATTATTATAATCACTTTGGGTCCTCTCAAAAACCAAGTAGTTCTAACAAGTATTGACATGTACCATAATGACATTACTAACTGTTTGATGGATTGAAGTGTGACGTCAGACTTGTAGCAATAACGCACATATACCCTTATAAAGACACATAATATACACGTGAGTAAACAATAAACGAGCCTCGTGTAAGCGACACCGAGCCTTATTAGCACATGTTTGTATACTATGAGAATGACGTCACGGTAGGAAAACATGGCGGTTCGTGTTTTCGCGCCAACTTATCTATTTAACATTTTGAGTACTATTTTATCCTAAAAAACGATTACATTTAAGTGGAAAAATATCCGGTGGACAAATAAACAGTTAAAGATTATAATTTAAAAAATTTGTTACTACAGGATGCGGCAGCATAACTTCCTTTTCTAAAATGCGCGCCATTCAGTCGGTTGATGTCATAGCGGAGCGCTAGTGGTGTCGTTCGAGAGGCAGAACTATAAAGTTTTGTCTCGACACAGTTCAGTCGCCATCATGAGCTGGAACAATGAGGAACGTGCGGTTGCCGTTGAGGTCTCCTTTTCGAACGTATGTTCTGTGATCGAAAACCAGCGCACCTTTCGGAATAGCTTTAATTTAGCCCCGTTGGTCCCCGTCCCGGGCCGAAAATCAATTGTTACGTGGGTCATTAGTGTCACTACGTTCAGACAAACTGCAAGTGCGACAAGACGAAGAACTGGAATCACTCGTCCAGCAATAGATCACCTGAGAACATTGAGGCAGTGAGAGCTTCAATGTTGCTATCATCACGGGGTTTTGCCCTTGGACTTTCCGATCGTTCTTTGAGGAGAATTCTTCGTGATGATCTCCATTTCCATCCATACAAGATGGGGATTGAGCAGGAACTTTCTGAACGTGACTTCAATTCTCATCTCAATTAGGGGCGATTTGGAGTGGCCGGCCCACTCTCCCGATTTTTCCCCTTGTGATTTTTTTTCTATAGGATTTTTTGAAATCCCGTGTTTATGTGAACCGTCCAAGGATCCTACAAGATTTGTAGACCAACATTCTGGAAGAAATTGCCACCTGATATGCTGGCAAGAGTCATGACAGACGCCAGAAATCGATTTACTCAGTGTATGGAGAATGTGGGACGTTACCTACCTGATTTGATCTTTAAAAACTAAGTAAAACAAAACTTTAGGTACGGGACAATAAACTAAAAATAGTAAAAACACAGGTTCAAAAATGGATTAGTCCTATTAAACTAACTAGAAGACAAGAAATAGCCATTACTCGACTACGTATAGGTCATACATTATTAACCCATTCTTACCTTTTCAAAAAAGAAGAACCACCAACGTGTGCCATCTGCGATGCTCGTCTGGATGTAAATCATATTTTAGTACAATGTCCTCTGTACGAGACATTCAGAATTGAAGTGGACCTAGCAGCAGACCTAAGCGCTATCCTAGATAACACTGAAGAAAACATAAATAAATTATTATCATTCCTGGAATCATCACAGATCCCAAATAAAATATAACGAACTTGCCTTACTATTAAGTATTATTAATTATTATAAATATCTTACGTAAATGTACTTACCTTTTGAAATTTATATTTAGTAGTGCTAATAACCTCAGGGTTGAAGCACATATTTGTTTGTTTTGTTTTGTCACAATAAAAAAAAAAAAACTTTAGGTGTGAGCCTACATTATAAAAAATATTGTCTGAAGACACAAGTAATTCAAGAATTACAAGGCGCGAAATTCTATAAAATATACCCCGGCGTTATGTTTGAAAATTGTAGTATATTTTTAACGACACTTTGAGCTTAATAATATAATTTAATTAACTTATTCTACGAAAAAAATTACAGTTGAAAATATTGAAACACAGAAAGGAAAAAATCATTTTAATAATTTATTAACCAACTTTTTTATAATTATTACCCTAAATTATTAAAATAATTATATTTCCATTTTGGTACATTTCAATAAAAACTTTCTTTTTATTATTATTTTATTTTTCTTGTAATAACATATATCTCTGATGCGCATGCGCCGATTTTTCCCGAAATAAAATATAAAAATTTCTTGTAAAACAGATAGAATAATAAGCCGCTAAAAAAATTTTACCATTGTTATATAAAAAACGTTATAGCACATAATATCTCTTGCGCATGCGCCGATTTTCCCCAAAAATAAATTACAAAACTTTCTTGTAAGACAGATAGAATAATCAACCTTATGAAATGTAAAGCATTATTATATAAGAAACAACGTCATAGCCCATATCTCTTTTGCGCATGCGCCGATTTTCCCCAAAAAATTTACAAAACTTTCATGTAAAAATAGATAAAATAATAAGTCTTTTTAAAAACTATATTATTATTATATAAAACAACATTATAAAAGATATACTCTTTTACGCATGCGCCGATGCTCCCAAAAAACAATAGGCCACTTCATATTTGCATATCAAACATCCTCCCAAAATTTGGTTTCAATCCGCTCATCCGTGGTGTCGGAATGGTAAGAAATGTCAAAAATGACGTTTGCGTCTGTCAAAGTATTATGTTCTAATAATTAGTTATTCATATTGTTAACTCAGAAGGCGTTGCATTTCACAAATATTTGAAATGCCATCCGTTTTTGAACAAATGCAATCGTTTTAATTTATGACAGAACAAACGTAATCTTTATATTACCATATTAAACCGTGCAACAGAGAGAGATAACCGAAAGATGTTTGCCATCGATTATATCAAATTGAATTTATTTCTAAATAAATTTGTATAAAAAACCTGTTTTGGCAAATTCTGTTGTACGAAATTTATGTAAAATTTTCTCCTCTTTCGTTTAAGACAGGTTTCGAACCGATCTGATTTAAATTGAGTGAGTTATAAGCAAAAAACTTCGTTTTTTCTTTATTGCTCCCCTCTGGGGTCAAAATTCAAAAATCGGGCGACGTTAGGATTTAAGTTACCCGGAGACGAATCGAACAAAAAAAAGTTTTTTAAAATCGGTTAAGGCGTTTGGGCTGTACGCTGGATACAAAAAGCGTGACTCAAAGATTCACAGACAAAGCGAGTACATATAAGGCGCTTTAGCTTACGCTAATCGCGCCTAAAAACAAATAAAAAATGTCTGATTCATACAATGGCTTTTATTAAGTTTTGAAAAAAGGGAGTTATGCTTCCGCAATACGTTAGGCAAATCTATGATGAGTGAGCTAGAAATTCGAAAGTGAACGACCTTGTCCGATACGACATTACTTATAATCGAGTGCAAAATGCACTTGTGAAAGAGCTGAAAATGCGCAAAAATAAATGTGCTAGCATCGATGTGAAGAGCATCGCATGAAATCACCGAAGCCGCCGGTGGTTATGTGTCTACGTTCTACGACATATTATGTATTAAAGTGGGTTACTTTGGGAATGTTAATGACTATTCCAATGACTATAATGTCTATACCGGGTGTAAGCGGATACACGTTTGGTAATTGTCTAAAAAATTAAAAAGAAACAAATTACAGTTAGAACTGAAATTAAAAATGCATTAGCGTTTCTGTATATATCCGCCATTTTGTTTCAACGCTTTTGTTCGCAACATAATTATATCTATAAAGTGCTCTAACCTAAAGAATAGTATCTCCGATTGTTAGTGCATTCAAGTTTGTATAGTTTATGAAATGGTGTCAAAAAATGCAGATGATATTTTTTGCGTTACACCCTTTAGGCAGCTTTACATACATCTATACAGACATATAAAGCGGCCCATTCCGCACTAGTTCTGTAATGAAAAACAAAAGTACCAGTAATTTTCATAAGCTACCTATCAGCTAGTGTTTGTAAAATAACATGTATTTTTTCCAATAATCTGAAAGTGTACAAAAAAGCGACAGAAATTCTTGAAAACAAAAATTCAAAAATTTCAGTTGAGAAGAAAACACGGAAACTAACCATCTGAAAAAAAATGTATTTTCAAAGTTGACCTGAAAAGAACAGCGCTAATTTTTTTTTTTTATTTTTCAGTCCTGCACAGCCCACTGCCACGGTAATATAGTGGGCTGTGCTGGACTGACAAATCAAAAAATTTTTTGTCAATCAAACAAACAAATTGACCAATTCGACAACATCTGGTGAGTCAATTTTACAATTTCTTGTAAAGTGTTTGGGATAAAATTTTTGTATTTATATTTGGGGAATCGCGATAAAAAATCCCCATTTAAAATTTCAAAGTCCCCCCTCAAGGGACTGGGGTAATTTTTGCACCAAAGTCTTTCCCCCATGGAATGATTTGACTTTGATCCGAGATATTTTCCTCCAGAGTGCTTACTTCTCGAAATATTTGGATGTGTCAGGTTAAAAAACTCACCCGGTACCTATGGACAATAACTTTCGAAAGAGTTAATTGATTTTAACAAAATTTAATACACATGTTGAAACCGCACGAAGTATATTTTAAATGGGCCCGGTGGGGTCTTTTTCAGGGTAGTTTTTAGGGATTAAAAAGTTTTTGGGGCCCAAAATACCAAAAGAATTCTCAGAAACGTTCCTAATATGCTGAGAAAAATATGGAGATTTTAATGAAACAAAGAATAGACGACACAGAAAAATCATGAGTACCAATATTTATTGTGTAAAACCTCGATAAGTTAAAGTCAATTTTAGTAAAAAGAAAACCGAAATAGATTTTCTCGAAGATGACATAGGACGATTCCAAATTATAGTCATCGCTTCTTCTCACGAGAGGAATACGAGCAATTACCAACCATTCTGTATAAAAAAAATACTGTATCAAGTTTTGATTTGGTAGCTTTCTTCCTACGTAGTCAGGTTTTTGTCTTTTAACATTTTTTTTAGAACAGTATAACACCAGCCGTGATTGCAAAAGAACTGATTTGCTCATGGCTAAATATTGTGCGGAATATTATTTTACAGCTACCGCGTAGTACACTCTACATACAATTTCCATTTCAATTTTGTAATTTCATTTTTTACTCTCTGACGCAAATTGTTCTGTCATAAACTGTGTAGCTTTTTGAATGTCATTTTAACTGTTTGCAGTTATATTTGTAATTATTTTGAGTGTATCCATAAAACAGGTAGGTATGTTATACAGTTAAGGGCTTTTCACTTTGAAAAATACAAACGGTCGCTGACTTCAAACGACTACACAAACAAGCTGGCTTATTTTACAGAAATATGACATTTTTTTTCATTTAGTGGTTTATTATTATATAATGTTTGGGAGTGTTTTTTTTCCTGTTACTCTTAACACATAATATTAAGTGCGTTTAGTATCGTGTTTCGCAGTGTTAAAGTTTTTCAATAATACTTATCATTTTATTGCATTTCAAAAATTTCACAATTGCACTGTATATAAAGACTATGGGAAATTGTACTCCATCGTCGCCATGTTTTTAAAGCTCCGCCCATTTAAAGAAACCCAATTGTTGTACAATTTTCGTAATTTATGTGATATATATGTTACGGTCTATACCCGAATTCGGTCAATGACCGGAATAAATGCGCAAAACTAGTTTTGACCAACGAATATTGCCCAAACCCGAAATCTTACATTTAGGCCTAGCACACATGAAGAGCGTTCAACGCGCGTTGGCCCAACGCGCGTTTACAACTTCTATACAATTGTATAGAACTGTTTACATGATAACGCGCGTTCAACGCGCCACCAACGCGCGTTATCATATAAACAGTTCTATACAATTGTATAGAAACTGTAAACGCGCGTTGGGTTAACGCGCGTTGAACGCCTCTCATATAAACTAGGCCTTAAGCGGGTATTGAGTGTTATAAAATGAGCAAAACTAGTTTTGCGCATTTTCAATTGGACAAAACTAGTTCTGTCCATTTCTGAACGGACAATAGTAGTATGGGATCGGAATCTTCTTTGCGTTTTTTAATTAACTTTTCCACACGAATGCGATACTTATTATATCAAAGTGATTTAGTCTTCTGTATTGTTTAGCAGTTAGAGGTTTTAATTCAGCTTTCAACAAATTTGCTTTCTTAACCTCACTTACTGTAGTAAGGTAATTATCTATGTTTCGTCATAAAAATATGTTTCAGAAGCCTCCAATAGCCGAACTAGTTGAGACTCGAATCCACATTGATTTTTACTTTATTATTACACTGAATATCCCACCATTATATTAATTATAACATTCAAGAGAACAATTCAATAAGTAAACAAAACATAACCCTCCTTTTATTCGGGTTCGGACGTTGATTGAATGAAACAAGCAGAACTAGTATTGTCCGTTCAGAAATGGACAGAACTAGTTTTGACCAATTGAAAATGCGCAAAACTAGTTTTGCTCATTTTATAACAATAAATACCCGTTTAAATGTAAGATTTCGGGTTTGGGCAAAACTCGTTGGTCAAAACTAGTTTTGCGCATTTGAATTCAGGATATATTTACCACCTTTGTAATTATTTTTTTCAGTAAAGAAATTATTTATAATTTTTTTTATTTTTTTTTTTCAAAGTAGGGAGGGGCATCAGAGGTAAGGTTTTTTAATAAGACGGGCGTTAGTGCACAAAGTTTGGAAACTGCTGATTTAAATTGTCAAAAATGTTACATATTTGTCACTTTAAATTATTGCCAGTTGAAATACTTTGACGTATTAATTTGAAAGACAGTTGATATAGAAAACGACACTGCGTATCAAAGTATAAATTGCCTTGGGCGCTTTTCATTGAAAAACTTTTGGTTATGTGTAAATCTTTAAGTTTCGGACTTGACGGCAAATATAAATTGACTTTAGGTTGAAGTTCAGATACAATAGTACATGTGGAAAATACGAGACCTGGTAAAATTTAAAAATTATCTTATTTACTGAGTGCGTACCGCCTCAATTTTTCATGCTCTTATAACATTTCGTCAAATGAGAATTTTTCAAATAACTGTAATAATAATTAACTGAAACCTTTAGTTATCGAAATTTTGATACCCAGTAAAGGAAGTATAATGTTTATAAGTTGTTGCACTAAATAAATATAGTTTAAAAAAAACTAAAAAACACGCTTTATATCGAACTAAAAAGTAAAAAATATTTTTTTAAAATAAGCTTAAAACAATAATGAATAAAAAATACTAGTATTATTGTGAAAAAAGCGTGGGGCGCTTTGTTCCACATCTTCGTACATCGAGCGCCCCACGCTTTTTTCACAATAATACTAGTATTTTTTATTCATTATTGTTTTACGCTTAGGTATTTTAAAAAAATATTTTTTACTTTTTAGTTCGATACCTATAAAGCGTGTTTTTTAGTTTTTTTTAAACTATATTTATTTTCGGTAAGAGTACGATAACTTGCTATGCAAAATAACCACTGGAAATTCACAATTATTGTTTTATATAACATATAACAGCGTTATTGGTCGTTTTAAGTGCGGAAAATTAATTTTTATAAATTAATTTAAAAAAATTAAATATGGTATAGTAAGTATATTATTTACTATAGCGATCGCTATCTTGTCTTATATAGTGATAAGAAAAGAGAAAGTTATATATACCTGTACCTATGATAAACAAAGATAGAAATATCAATTGGTTGGAATGAAATACAATTGAACGTTCAGGGCAGAGTCGTATTTGGAAATTTTAATTTATAAAACGAATTTTAAATTTAAAACTCACATTTTCATGAAGATTGAAAACCACCGCTTTTTTTGATAAAGGGGTATGCGAATTGTCTCGCAGTGAAACGGGAAGGGGCAAATGTGGAGTTTTTAAAAAAACAATTCCGGGGTGAACGATAAACGGGTATGCGAATTGTAATTCTGGGGTGAACGATAAAGGGGTATGCGAATTGTCAGTTTATTGTCTCGCAGTGAAACGGGAAGGGGCAAATGTGGAGTTTTTAAAAAAACAATTCCGGGGTGAACGATAAACGGGTATGCGAATTGTAATTCTGGGGTGAACGATAAAGGGGTATGCGAATTGTCTTGCAGTGAAACGGGAAGGGGCAAAAGTTGAGTTTTTAAAAAAACAATTCCGGGGTGAACGATAAACGGGTATGCGAATCTAAATACGACCCTGCTTCCATAACACAATCGAAAGCTGCATTCAAAGTGAGATAGTTATACAATAATTCTACACCAGTTGCTATGACGTGTATTTGTGATTTTTGATTGGTTAGATTCAAAAAATGACAGTGAAAGACGAAATGTAGTTCCATTTTTTTCACGTATTTTTGAGGAAATTTGTGAATAATCCGCAAAGTTTTTTTTTTGAACGTCAAAATTTAGCGTTTTCTATGACTTAAAAAAAAAATTTCAAAATTTGGGTGCATAGTGTTATCGTACTGGATCCTTTATTTTCTAATTTTTAGTTCGATTTATTGTCAAAAATTTGCCGAAAAATAAACAATTTTTTTTTCGGCGTGGACGGGATTAGAACCCACGACCGGTGAATCCGAGAGTTGACATCAGCGAAGACTAGCGCCTTAGACCGCTCGGTCAACGATTGCTCTTACAGTAGTGGCATAACATACTAACAGTAATAAACCACTTGCTGTAGTCTAAACGAGGTTACAAACAAACATACAAACTTACAAGTGAAACTAATATAAAGCGTGTAAAAAAACGTATTGAGTATAATTATTATTTAGGAAAATGTAAAAAAAAATATTATTCGACGTTTACTTCTACAAAGATTACTAGCGCCGCTAGCGGGCAATAGAGCGGGGTTGGACGGCCTTGTTATTACTGTTTTAATCCGAGAAGCTTCTTAATAAACGATATGGCACGGAGCACGACGAAAACGACATCTGACGGCCACATGAAATCATACTCTATAACCGTTGCATGATTTATTGCCCATTTAGTCCATAGCTCACGCTGCGATCGATTCAATTGTTCCCACTCTATACTCGGCACCCGGCCAATAAACGTGTGCTATATTCTACACTCCTTGGTTAGATATCAAATTTATTTTAGGTTATACGTAACTGTCATTTAATTCGAATCAGAATGTTCGTTCATCTCTTGAAAGTACCGTATAGATTCATTTTTTTGAAGTGAAACTGTTGGGTGGTAAATTGGCCATGAATTAAGACGATATGTGAAACGCATCCCCTTCTCCGAATCCAACCGGCAGTTGAGAGGAAATAGTGGAAGAATCGTTTCTACTCTCTCTGTCACTCTACACGCATGCGCTGTGCGTAATACGTAGTATTTTCTCCTAGGCACGGTAACAAATTCCACACAACCATTTTCTAATCCTGAAACAATAAAGTCGGTAACAAATACTAGAACTTAAGAAGTTTCACTTCTAACGCATACTTTTTTTATACTTTTATTAGTTCTCGAATCTAACAGTTTGGAATGATGAAGATTTTTGTAGACAATATAAATAGTTTAACTTTTTCCATTATATTGTTTTTCTGTTGGGAAATAATCCCCAGATTTTTTTTTATTATTATTTTTTGGCCGCCATTTTGGAGTGTTCCGCACGTACAGTTTTCATACAACTCGAAATATATATCAGCTACCTACCTATTTTTCGAAATGTATTTTGTCAGTCCGTGTTGCAATATCGAACGTGATAACTCACTTTATGCCTATCGGACTTTCGTCAAGTATAACTGAGGTCGGTGCAACGGCCCTCGTGTCTAAAGTGGGAATGTGTTTGCACAAAGGCAAATAACGGACATCCGCGAATACACACTAACGTTATATAAATTGTACGCGACCACTTTAAGTTGTCATGCGCATGTACAAAGTTTTGTTACATAATATTATAAACTGGTTGGCCGACTTGACACATCAATGGCGTAACGAAACAGATGACAGTCAACGTTTTCAACATAATATTTGCTCATCATCGACTCTGTTAAAGCCGCTGCACACGAGGCTAGAATCGTTTCTAGAAATGCCGCTAGGAGTTCTGATAGCCGGTATAGACTGGGTACGAAGCTGGAAATGACGTCACTGCGGGCTGGCCTGTTATAGCTCACAAGATAGGTTTTAAAATTAGAACAAGGGCTATTTTCTCTGCTAGATTTGCTAGGTATGAGCAAGAACCAATCAGGAAGTAGTATCTTGTCACGTGGGCGATTTGAAAAAAAACGCCCACAAACCAACATGGCTTCATTCTGCTCAGAGTCAGACAACAGACACGTTTTGCTCTGTGTTCATATTCGAATTGTCACTGCGCGCGCACCAGATCTATCCACAAAACATGCTTGAAAAATAGTCTCGTGTGAAGCGAGCACTTAACAGCAATCAAGAAAACCAGCGCTAGAAAACTAGTAGGCAAATCTAGCAAGGAATCTAGCAGCGTTTCTAGCCTCGTGTGCAGCGGCCTTTAGTTTTAATAGAACTAGTGTACTTTCTGCCTATCGGGACTAATCAACTCATGTATTTTCAACTTATCCTTCATCCTCCTTTCGGGGAGTCATTCAAAAATGAGAGCCGTCGTGGGAAGCCTGGTCGATATAAAACAAATTTAAGCGACATTCTAGTAACTAAATTTCGCCCAGTCCGCTAACAAAATTCTAGTGACTAAATTTCATCCTGTAAATAAATTTTGGCCTATTATCTAGTAACGCAGTTTCTCTTTCAAATTTGACGTTTGCATGCGGAAAGCAACAAAGTTAACCTTAACACTTCAGCTTACATCAATGATACTGGCATACTGCCACATTTTACGAAGTGACCAGTACTCGCAATTTTACCATTCCAACCCACAAGTGGGGGAGTGGTACTAGTTTAGGTCAAAATTTTACAATATCGTTTCGTTTTGAGGTCCTCCGAATCCAAAAATTATATTTTTGGAAAAAAATGTGTGCGTCTGTTAGTCTGTGAACACGATACAGGTCAAACGGATGAGCGGATTGAAACCAATTCTTGAAAGAATGTTTGGTATGCAAATATGAAAAGCTCTATTGTTTTTGGGGAAAATCGGCGCATGCGCAGAATAAATATATACTATAACGGCGTTTTTTTTATATAATAATCGTATACTTTTCATAACGGCTTATTATTCTATTTATTTTTTTAAGAAAGTTTCGTTAATTTTTTTTCTAAACTTTATGGTTTCGGAAACATTTTGAAAATAAAAAAAATCAGCTGTTTTTTAATTTTGTAGATCTGTCAGAAATAAACTAGTTAATCGTGCTTTGATTAATTTTTACATGACGTGGAACATATTATGTAGGTAGGTCATCTCAAGCGATATCAGAAATTTTATTTTCTTTATTATACTGGATATCAAATGTAAACATTTTGAAGTTGGAATGGTACCGTCGCCCAATTGGTTGGAATTTTTTTGTCTTCAATACAATTATCTACGTTTTGAAGGATTAGTATATACCTACCTTTTAAATGAAAAAACGAAGCCTCGTATACTGTCGATACAAACGCTGAACGGCTATATATTGAATATTTTGAAATGGGCTCCGCTTCCAGATAAAACTCCAATATCCAAGTGTGTAGGCTTTCAAAGCCGGTGTTGATCCAATTCTTCTTGGTTTCCGGGCTTGTATGCCGTGGTCCATTACGTGTGAGCAGCTTAGAAGGACACTTCGCCCGCTACCACATCGCCTTTGATAATGTCTACCGCAGTTGTAGACGAAACGTCAGGTAGAAATATCAATGGACCACAGCATACAAGCCCGAAAACGAAGAAGAATTGGAAAACTCCAATAGCATGTTTGACTTCCCCGTTTAACGAATCACTGCAGTTTTGGCAATGGTGCGCCACTGCTAACTTACATGTCCATTTCGTTCTTCTTACTCTATGGTACCAACGGACGTGTGCAGATTGACGATACATAAGGAACTACTTTATATGCTAAGTGATCGAGTTATAACTTAGTCACAAAACTTTACTTGCTCTTTAATGTCGTGCTTCTCTCTCGCCGTGATGGAAGTCTATATCTGCCATTACATTATATATATTATAGGCAGACACATCTTACCTATGTTACGTATTTGAGTCGCGTTCTTTTCCGTAAAAATATAGAAAACTTTGATTAAATCAGATTTGATTTTCACCTGGATATAAAACTTACAAGGTTTGATTTTATAGGACTAACATTCTCTTCAGATTTTACCTATAAAAAATATGTTGTACCTGATGCCTACACGTAACCATCTCGACTAAAAAAATTAAATGTGAATCGAAAACGAGATTAAATTTACGAAGAAATCTCGTCGCGTATGTAAAAATCTCAACAAAATTATAGAATCTTTTAGTCGCCAGATAGCGTCACTGCGAAAGTCACTTAATTGTGCAATACCACTTGAGAATATATAAAAACTAGAGTGACCTGTGCGAATTATTCGCACTAAATAAGTATAATAATTACCTATCACTATACAAAATTATTTTTTAAATATCATTGCAGGTATTCAAGTCATTTCTAATTTTGCACACTGCTTATAACGTTCTTCTTTTTGTTGTATTACAATATGAAGCTCAGATGACAGATCAAAGAAATATTTTACTAAAATTGTCATATAGAGGCGCAAGTAGCAAAAGCGTTGAGCTAATCCGTCAGATGGCATCATGCAGCATTGCTGTGACGTTGTTCAGTGTTGCTCGCTGTTTCAAAATTAAAGCCGTTAGGTGGCAGTATGCAGTATTGTGTCTGTTGTATTACAATATGAAGGTCAGATGACAGATCGAAGTGTTGACGTTGTTTCAAAATTAAAACCGTCAGATGACAGACGTTGTTTAGCGTTGCTGTATTTTAATTAATTTACAAAAACAAAAGCAATAATAAATTTTTTAGTTGTCGATGTCAGTAGAGCAAGCAATTATCTGTAAAATGATATATAATTTATGTGGAGAAATTGTTTGGTTTTTTCTAAAAAGGGAGGCAAACATCTTTAACCTTATAGCGTATTAATATATATGATATGAATGATAGGTAAAAAAACTTTTAATTGTTTTAAAAACTAGAAAATAAATATGAGTCACCATTGGTGGCTTTGATTAAACCAAAATAAAATCGTGAAGGGGATTTAGCAGAAAACGATCGGTATGATCGCCGTCTAGTAATTATATAGTCTGCGATCAAAAACGCTTTGTAAGTGAGCAAAGTAACACAGTTTGACCAAGTATGAACGCCGTCCAGGAAACAGAAGTGGAACTTACACAAAATGTACATCTAAATGTTTTTAAATATCATTTACACAATAATATATGTTTTGGTATTCGTTTGCATATACCGTGCAATTTTTCGTAAGATGAATCTAATTTACTCTACCGTGCGTAAAGAAGTTTCAGTAAAAAAAATTTAAATCGGCAAATACATTATTCACTTTAATATTCTCCGAGGGGCCTGTGGGCGAAAAAGTTTAGAAAGCGCAGAGTGCATTAAATAATACTTTCTTCTGTGTGTCAAATTGGTAACAGGCAACCAGAAACTGCACGAGATTATTTAAAATTCACGACGCAAACATAATTTAGTTTATAGATATTCATGAAGTGTTTATTCTATCCACGGAACGAGAACATCTCCTCAGTTGGTACAACTGGTACAACACTTTATATGCTTCATCCTCGGTGCTGAAAAACCAGTGTTGCCAAACTTAAGGGAACGTTTTCTCTATTGGTAAACATTTTTTATCGAGCTTCAAGCGTTTGTCATCGAAAACATCAGTTGCTCCAAATGCGTTAATGTTTGCGTCACTTCCGGGGCTGTAGCTAGAGGAGGACATAAATGGGCAATGTTCTTTCGTAAATTTTGAAAATATACTGACAAAGAAGTTAAAACTTGCTATTTTTAACACGCTTTTGTTAGCTTCACCTTTTGTATTTAAATAAATTTAGACGCATTCTATACCTTTGTAAGGTGTTCAAAATAAAGTTTATTATTATTATTATCTATGAAATCTTTCAAATTAATTTTCACTCACTTTCAGGCTTCTGAATAATTTGAAATTTTGAATACGTATTAAGAACTCATGATAATTGATTTAAGGATATAAATTAATTACTTATCTTGAAAATTTTCTGTAAGCAGGCTAGCATGCCGCACAGCTATGTAGGTACGTTGCGTTGCCTCATTTTAATAATTTACTATATGAATCATTGTATATCTACTCAATGTGCGGTGAGCAAAGGCAACAAAGCGTATCGAAAATATGTCTGCGTCTCTTCCTTCGATGTAATTCCCTGATTTCTCCGATGATAGGATTGGTTGATATACTTGCATTCAATCTGAATAAAGTATCTCTGTTTCAAAAACTTTGTCTTTTTCTATGACTTTAACATGGGCGTACCCAGCTTTTAGCTCAGGAGGGAGCAAATTAGAAATTTCTTAAGCCGGTTCCCCCGTGCTTTTTTTACCCTCCTAGATACGCCAGTGCTTACGGCGTAAAAAAGACAGAAGTAAATGTTTGCACCCTAATGGTTCGATTGCAATTTTATTTCTATGCTCAGTATAGAATAAAAGTATATGATGCGTTGCCTACTCCGTAGACATTTGAAGCATGGGACTCCGTAGGCATTTAAATCGTATTTTTTTTAAATTGTGCGTCTACTTTGAAACACTCTGTATATTACGCATAGAATTAAAATGACTCTAGTTTTCTGTATTCGCTGTGGCACGAAGTGAAGATAAGACTACGAATGCCTTTACATCGTGCTGCCAAATGAACGTTCCAGTTTGGTGTACTATTCTAGAACATCTCCGATAAATGATAATTATTTTATCACTTTCTTAATAACACCGGATATAGACAGTCTTTCACAATGGATGCAGTGCTGCTACCAACGGCCATGTATTGTTTCAGTATCTAATAATAAAATGATCATATTGTAATACATTGGGCTAGATACAACTCTGTAAACTTTTATTTTAATTATGTTGTGTAATTTCTTGTTGTGTAATTCCAAGAGGTTAAACAAACTTCTAGGTTTCAGCATTATTTTTGTTGTGAATAAATTACTCATATTACAAATTACATTAGTTCGTGTAAAATCAAATGTGTATTATTGATTTAATAAAGTATTTACGTTGAACTCAAGTTTTCAAATAAAAACGTGTTACAAAAGTACTCTCTTGTTATTAAAATGTAACACGCTTTTATTTGAAAACTTGAGACTGATAATTACGTATAAAACGACTTATTTCTAATCGGGATAAAATTATTTTTGACTATTTAGTTCATTTTTATCAACAACTAATAAAAGCTTGTTTTTAAAATTTTTTTTTGTTTCTTTATTTTTAAGTTTTTAGTGTGCTTTATTAAAAATGCGATTTGCATCCGGATAAAAACCGGACCGGTCAGTTAGTCATTATAATATTGTATTGTCATCGGAACTACATACGTATGCAAAATTTCAACTCAATCGGATAACGGGAAGTGCGTCAAAAACTTGCAAGATTTGATTACAGACAGCCAGACATACATACACCGGGACAGGTGAAACTAAATAAAACCTTGTAAAAAGAAGTGCGTAAAGTTCACGGACATACACAGCGGAAGGTAAGCTCCTTACGTATTTTGTAGATATTATAATGTTTCAAATTTACGTATACACAATGTACGAGAAAAAATACTTTATCTGGGTTAAAGCATTAACTAGGGATGTTACGGAGCTTCGACTCCGACTCCGATATGTCGGAACTTCCGATTGATCTTACACCTCCGGTTCCGGCTTCGGTTCCGATCCGATTGATCTTACACCTCCGGTTCCGATACTTTTAAATCGGAGGTTTTTAATCAGAGGTCGAAGCTTGCGGCTGCGGTCAACGTGTATGAACAGGTTTATGCATGTGCATGTGCTGCTCCCACATGCACATTGCACGCTTTCTGTCATCGATTAATAATAATAATAATCTTCTGCCACCATCTCCGATTCCGACTCCGGTTCCGATTCTGTTTCCGACTCCGATTCCGGTTCCGACTCCGAAAAACCAAATTTAAAAACTCCGATTCCGACTTCGGTTCCGATAAAACCACCTCCGTAACATCCCTAGCATTAACTTACACAATATAGGCATGTCAGTTTCATTATTGTATCAAAAGATTTTTTTTGCACAGTCCTTATAAACTAGCTGCTCTTCATGCCTGTGTAGCGATCGTGAAATAACCCATTTAACACTAGTGTTGTAAAGTTACGTAAATAAAATAAGCGTGGTCATACTACCATTTCCCTGGTAAACCTTATGACAGTTGAACACAGCTTACAATAATAGAAATGAAATTATTCAAAATTGAACTGTCAAAAAATTTTAAAAAGTTAAGTGAACATCAGGTGTTCTATAAGGCTGACGTGCAAAAACTCGTGGGCTCTTGTTACACTGTAAAGTCACATTGCGTCATAAAATAATAATTCAAGCACTAGATACAATTTGAGCTACTACTTTGGCATATCGTCTATAAAACTGCTGATTTACATGCATGTATTCAGGCATGTGAAGTGATCTATAACGCACTAGTGTTATAATGAAAAACAAAAGTAGATGAAGGTGATCTAACCAAATCAATAATAATAGGTCATCTGCATGAGACTCAAAATTGGTTTAAATTTTTATTTCGAAATATATTTTAGTTCCTGATCATATCGTAATGGTTATTTTATTAATCTAATCACTGAAAAAAACACAAATAATAAAAAGGAAAATATGTAGAAAATACGCGCTATTTTCGAATTTTCAAAACGCAGTGTGACGTCAGAGTATATATCTACAACAGTTTCCACGACGACTGTGTCGTCTCACAGTAAGATTATAACAGAGTATTTAGAGAAAACAACAAACAATCTTCATTTAGAACATTGACAATTTGACATCAAGGTTGACATGCATCGTATATCATGACGTCACATAAGCCCGCCAACATGGCCGATTGTTTAATGTGTTTATTTTTATATGTTAAATTTAATATTTTTTTCTAATGATAATATTACATTTTTAAATGATTATCAATTTTTTCCGTATTATGGTTGACTAAATAATCTATTAAAAATATAAAAAAAATACATGCAAATGACGTATTCTCCTAAACTACCCATAACCTATATCATTAGAAGTATATGAAAAATAGAAGTAGGCGCGAATTAATAACTGTAAAGAATCACAAGACGATTTCATGTCATCTTCAGAGATCTGAGTTGAAGTTGAAACAAGAATATCGGTATGATTTCGAGAATAGTTCGAGCGCCACGCGGCAATTCTTGACACTATAGAGTTAACATTCATATAACTCTTCGTGTAAGAGATTTATCAGCATTTAATGCATTCCAATTTCTGCGCGAGAAGTTTTGTATAAAGAAAGTTTCCTTCAGTCTCTTTGATGGATGAATGCATCAATAATTTTCAATAGACAGGTTATACTCTTATAGATTGTATAAAACCAAATTCCAATTAATTTGTTTTATTTCAATGAATTGAATTAGCAGTCCCAGCGGTGAGTTTTATATGGATAGGTAATATTGATTCAATCGTGGCCGGATTAAAAACCTACATTATTTTAATCCACAGACGTTCCTAACAGGGTCGCATTTTATGATTACAAATTGTCATATTTACTCAATGTTTAATTACACGCTGTCAGATTACACACCATCAGATTACACAAACCAATGGCGGTTCCTCTATGAGCGCTGTAGAGCAACCAAAATCTTAGGTATTTCATAATTTAAGAACGAATTATATTTTCTACATTTTACGAACGAACCTCGCCACGCCGCGCAGTCCCGCGCCTCTTAAAAGGCGCCACCAAAATATTATTTTTTGCTTTAAATTTTTGCATTTGTCATTTTCACGCCCCTTATCACCTGGTGCCTGGAGCGACCGCTCCTCTCGCTATACTCCAGGACAAGCGCTGTCTATTGCACCCCCTTCAGTTGTTTTTTTAAACAAATAGTAGCCTATGGCGCTAATTTCCGAGGCCACCGCACCGATTTTAATGAAATTTTGTAAATGTGTCTTGCCTGGTGCAACTTACGCTATAGGATAGTTTTTATGAAATATTTTTACAAACGTACGCTGTTTTCTCAAAAAAAAAAACTGTTTTAGTAACATGTAACGACATCTGATAGAATTTACTCAAAGCTATTAGTTCAGAAGCAAACAAAAAAACTGTTTTAGTACCAAGTCACTACATCTGATAGAATTCGCCCAAAGCTATTAGTTGAGAAGCAAATCTGGTAGAATTTGCTCAAAGCTTTTATTTCAGACGCCGGGCCACAAACGAAATACATTTTGCAGGATTGTATCTGTCGCACCCGGGTGAAACCCGGACGGACCGCTAGTAGTGTTATAAATAAATGACGTGAAAAGATGAAAGACAGACAGAGTACCTTTCGCATTTTTTTTTAATATATGTTTTATTGGCGTCTACATCTTCTGACACAAACAGCCATGTCAATACGTTCGGAAGAATTCCAATGTCAGAACAGAAGAAAAATAATAATTTAAAAATATATAAATAAAATAAAATATAGTATTAAATAGTTATCATATCGATATCTAAAGGTAAGTTATACTTTGGCATTTATAATATTATGAATTATATACTATTGCTGATATATAATACTATTTCTTTAATAAACTATCGCACTTCGTAATACGCAAAACGGATTATGTAACGTTTCCGAATAGACATATTATATAAGATACGATTTTCATTTATATGAAATTGGTGGAAAAACACGTAATTTTCATCTGAAATCCAGCCGAAGCGCATAAAGAAACGTTAATAACAATTTGGGGCATCATTTTTATCTTTTGTTGGCGTAAAGCGGAGTCATACTACTCCACATCTGACGGAACCGAATTTATGGTTGGCATAATGTAATTTATTACAATTCTCTCGAGATATACATGAAAACTTTATTTGCCGGAATAACTTTATATTATATTTTTATTTCATTATTTACCTCTCCTTATGAACTGACAAATCGTATAAATAAATTGCTGTACCGTTCAACGGAATTATTACGACGCCATTTAAACTAGAGGCGATGCTTGTTTTTTTATATCATGTGACACTTTTTAAAATTTATTATTTTTCTTAATGTCTCGTTGAAAGGAAAATTGTTGTTTTGAAATTGTCCGAATATATTTATTTTGTTGTCGTTTATATCGTCGTCATACAAACCAAATGTCGTATCTATTTTTTTTTTTTTTACTATTTTCAGAACGTATTTTTCCAACTAACGTGTCTCTCATTCATAGTCTTTCGATTGTTCTATACACACATCGCTGATGACATGTGTTTAGCGTCTATAATATACAATCTGTTCTACACACAAAACATCGAATATGTAATGACCATTAATATATACCAGTGATGGCGACCCTTTTTGATAAGTGGGTGAAATTTTGTTAACTATTTTTCTTAGTACTAGCTCGTGGGCCACTAAGTCAGTGGCGTTTCTTTTACAAGGGAGAGGGGGGGGTGGTTAAATACTATTTTTTTTTAGTTCGAAACTTTTTTTGGACGACACACGACGTTTTACGACCATGCTGGATTCTGCGTATTTTTTCTATAAGCATGATGACTTTCGAAAGATTTCGGTTTTCGTCAAAAATCGCATTTTTTAAAGGGGTGTGGCGTTACTTGTAAAGGGAGAAGGGGGATGGCTAATACTATTGTTTTTAGTTCGAAACTTTTGTTGGACAACACACAACATTTTACAACCATGTTGGATTCAGCGTGTATTTTTTTCTATAAGCATGATGATTTTTCCAAAGTTCCGAAAGATGTCAGTTTTCGCCAAAAATCGCATTTTTGGGACAACTATTTGACGTTTAAAATGAAAACAATTGTTTTTGTATCAAAAATACATTTCATCGAATTTTGCTGCATTTTGTAACGGGAAATAATGTAGGTTAGTTAATAAATCCTTTTAAATGTATTATAAATTATGCTAATAATTAATATATATACGTATTTTGCCTATTACCTAATTAATCAAAAATTGTATTTTAAACATTTCGTCTTTGTAAATATGTGCTACAGAGTGAGGTTATATTGTGTCGTTAAATCAGAATGTCTAATCAAAATATGGTGATAGGTTATCGAATATTATTGTATCATTATTATATATGGCAGTCGTGTGGTCTAAAGCACACTCGCTTTTTTTTCTTGCAAACGTCCATGAATTCTAAATATAAATAAATTCACAAAAACTGTGTGACCTCTTTGGAGTCGCACCGTTTCGAGTTTATTAAAACTGTTGAAACTTGATCTTTTCTTTTTGATTCCAACTGTTTCAGAGTTGTTATAACTCGTCCTGAAAACTTATAATTTTGCAGAAGTATCAGATTTCAACAACTTCCAGTTTAACTTAGAAATCGATTTCCTCAACTGTTCTCATTTATTAACCAGTAGCGTAATCAGGGAAGTTTAATAGGAGATTGTATATCTAATTATGGCGAGGTGTAGCATTAAGCGAGAAACAGTGAGCTTAAACAGTCATACGAGTCGTAATATCATTGCGGACGAGGTATTTTTTGTACTATGAAACAGCTGATTTTTGCATCATAATTTTTTGCTATATCTTCATAACCATGCATTAAACAGATCTCAAATAGGTAACAGAAATTTATTGCCATCCTTAAAAAAATGTTTGTGTGAGTTCCAGAATTGGGCAGTGTTGAGAATATAGTGCCTATTTAGTGAAACATGCTTGACACTTTAGACTTTAGAGCACTTGCATAAATACTTGCTACTTATTAAGCACGTAAGCATAATAAATCGCTTAATAAGCATTCAACACACTTGTTGAGCATTAGGAATATTTTTGTATACAAAGCGCGCCACGGATCTAAAAGCTTCGGAAGTTAGTCACAAACAGCGTCGCAAAGGCACATTTTTTTGCCGTTGAGGCTCCCACCACCTCCCAGCTACCTGAACGGAACGTGCGCTCGTGGGTGATTGGCCGTGAACGCTCGTTGCCTTTGTCACTTTCCTGCTTTAAAGTACAGTCGAGTACGCTATTGTCAAGTTGTTATTGTTATTTTAGTTTTGTTGAGTTGCGAGTTTGTAGTTTTTTTAACAGACTGTACAAGCGCAAGCCCGCATTCGCATCTAACTTCCGAGCCTTTTAGATTCGTGGCGCGTATTATATATGTGGTATTGTGGCCATTTGCAATCTATTATGGTTGTTTACGAAATCCACGTCTACTTTGCTGTCTCTGTTCTTCATATGTTTTCAAATAGTAACTGACAGGTCGCTTTTGAAAATTACTGTTGATTCGGTTAAGCAGCATTTATTTGTTTTAATATATACAGACAAACAAGCACGACAAATAGCCCCGTTTCTAATTTTTAAAATTCATCTTGTGGCCAGCTAGCACAAAGCCCAGCAGGTTTTCCAGCGACAAAACCATTTTTTCTCCTTGAAATTTTTAAATGACAACAAAATAGCCAGCGTTTTAATTTTGCTATATTATTGTCCTTGAAGTTTGCAAATTTTAATTTTGCGCCAGATACGTTGTCTTCAGTCAAAAACATTTTTTTTGCATTCGTTTTTACATGTGTTTTAATGGAGCATTGGAAAATGTTTGTTCCTACAGGAAAAAGGCTCATTGAATTTGATATTATTATAGCATCTGTACATGCACAAACCATAAGTAAGTAAATAAGTAAATGGGAATAGCCACAAACAGATACCGCGAGTATTTAGATGGGGGGGGCAGACATCATCTAGAATTAAAACGAACATGCCTCCACGAACAGTAATGCGAAAAGAGTGGCGGAATCCCGGCACGTCATAAATCAATTCCCGTTCACTCTTTGTGTTCCCGTTTCCAGTATATATATATATCTATGTCCACAAGGCTAAAAAGCTCATGTTGTCTTATAAATTTAAAATGAAACGGCTTATAGACCCTACTCAGGCATCAGAGTTACAATTCAATAATCCAAAACAGATATATTTTTAAATATAATATTAATAATACTTGTTTGTTCTGATGTGTTCAGTTTCAAATGTAGATCATTCACGTTCATTGCTATTGTTCAGCGTCTTTAGGAGTTGGAGGTCTTTGACAGACAGTCAATGGAATCCCACTATAAAAATGCCTGTGTCCAGTCCGGTAACTCCAATCAAAAATCACAAATATAGTTCCACATTATAGCAACTGGTGTAGAATAATAAATTGTATTACTGTCTCACTTTGTATACACGACCTCGTAATTGCTTTTTAAGGAGCTCCCCCCAGACGCCTTCCCCTTTTCACTGCGCCAAAAAACGCCGTCGCATCGACACGACTCCGTAATTGTTTTTTAAACAACTCCCCCCAGACGCCTTCCTCCTTTCACTGCGCAAAAAAAAACGTCATCGCATCGACACGACCCCGTAATTGGTTGTTTTGAGCAGGAACCCAGCGCCACAGCGACAGCACGCTTGAAGCCTAGCTGCCAAATCTAGCAAGGAATCTAGTGGCAAAACCAGCCTCGTGTGCAGCGACCTTAAGCCATTTGGCCTCAGAGATTTACACTAGGAGTATAGACTATGTACCATTATAAGTATGTGTGTGCAGATCCCTACACAATGCTTATTCGCCGGCACAAACTCGCATTCGTGTTAAATGTTTGTGCCGCTGCGTTATTATAGTACTCTTCGATTATACGTCGGCCGCGAACTATCCATCGCGAAGTGTAAGAGGCTATACTCATATTTTTAAATTGTCTTAAAATGTTCATATTGTCAGTATTAGTTCTACAGGAATTTTTATTACGCTTAAATGTAATCGTTTTCTAAGTTAAAATAGCACTCAAAACATTAAACGCCATGTTTACCTATACTGTGACGTCATTTTTGTAGTATATAAACAAGTGCAATAAGACTCGGTATCGTTTAGTATTTTTCAGGCTCCTTAAACGCAAGCTTAACGTTTGATGAGGACTAAAGCAACTTGAAGTTATCGTCCATCTTGCTCTATATGCGTGTTCTGCAGCAGTAACGTACAGAGTGACCGAAATGAAACGGTGTATAGGACAATTAAAAGAAAAATAATAATTGTGCAACTGAAACTTCTATGGAATTTGACAATTAAAATCGTACGTGTTCTTAAAATGAATTTAGTGTAAATTATGTTGAACGTTTCGTTACTTGATCGTAACTTCCTCAGCAAATAATTTTATTTAATTCTATCGTCTATTTTTAATAATTATGATAAACGATATAATTATAAAAAATTAGTTGCTAAGGAAATAACGATCAAGAAACGAAACGTTCAACATAATTTGCACTAATTCCTTTTCAGAGTACTGTCCAATTTCCTACGATTTTCATTTCCAAAGAATACATTATACTAGCTCGTACCAGTCGGTTTGTGTATCCCGACTAACATATTGTCTTATAAACACATAGACTCTGATGATCTCAGCTGTTGAGCGTTTATAATCTCTCTCTCTCTCTCTCTCTCTCTCTCTCTCTCTCTCTCTCTCTCTCTCTCTCTCTCTCTCTCTCTCTCTCTCTCTCTCTCTCTCTCTAATACAAACATCGCGGGGCATACAGTCACAAAAAATACAGGTCGAATTGAGAACCCATTCCTTTTTACACGCTTTATATTAGTTTCCCTTGTAAGTTTGTATGTATGTTTGTAATCTCCATTTGGACTACAGCAAGTGGTTTATATAGTGGTATAATATGCCAGCACTGTAAGTACAATGGGTAGCCGTGCGGTCTAAAGCACGGGTCTTCGCTGACGTCAACTCTCAGCATCACGGGTTGTGGGCATCAATCCCGTCCAAGCCGAAAACAAAAATTGTTTTTTTTTCGGCAAATTTTTGACAGTAAATCGAACTAAAAAGTGGAAAATAAATATAGTTTAAAAAAAACTAAAAAACACGCTTTATATCGAACTAAAAAGTAAAAAATATTTTTTTTAAAATAAGCTTAAAACAATAATGAATAAAAAATACTAGTATTATTGTGAAAAAAGCGTGGGGCGCTCGATGTACGAAAATGTGGAACAAAGCGCCCCACGCTTTTTTCACAATAATACTAGTATTTTTTATTCATTATTGTTGTAAGCTTATTTTAAAAAAAATATTTTTTACTCATTAGTTCGATATAAAGCGTCTTTTTTAGTTTTTTTTAAACTATATTTATTTGAAGTCTGATTTAGAAAAAAACAGTTGTGTGGTTTTAAGAAACCACGACGCAAGTGAAACTTTTATTGGATTGTAGGCGTTGGATTGTAGACACTTATCCATCACGATTAATTATAAACAACAATATTCACATGAATACACGAACAAAAAACATGTAAACACTGTACAGCACTTGCCCGCATGACAGACTGACTATGTGTTATACATACTACACGGTCAGCTGATGCTAACCATGGGCGCCGCCATATTGGCTTTGGCTGCTCTACCGAGCGCCTTTCACTTTACCCCTACTCCGCGGCCGCCTGTAATGCGACATGCAACAGACGGCCAGAAAAATTCGGGGCGATAGAATAAAAGTATCACTTTAAAAAACGTATGTGCAGCGCTTCATCAAAGACAGTTTGTATAACCGGTTGGAATTCTGAGTATTGGAGATCAACTTTACCAAAACCTTCTCGTGTTGGTGTGTCGGTGCATATCCTAGCGGAAGTAGAGCTTATAAATTCATGTCGTTCGCCGATAAAATAATCATACAATGAATTTCATTCCTATAATATATTAACTCGCACTCTTCTGTATACTTCTGCCGTCTGCCTTGTCGATTTCATACTATAGCCTTCTTGTACGCTTAATCGGTTCAAAATCTACATAAAGTTATGCAGCTCTTGAAATACTCGAATGCGAAAATAAATGTTTATGCGGATTTGAGAACAGTCGAGATCGTTGGAATGCCATTGTTTATATGCCGGTTCAAATCTGAAGAAAACCCAAATCCGGGCCGAAACGTAAATCTGTTGAATTATAATTTCTGTCAATATATTGTCTGAAAAATTGGTCGATAATTTTATTTATATGTCGATTCCATAATAATAATATGGCACATCTAATGGCGCGTTTGGTTGGGAATAAAACCGTGCAATTGGCGCCGTTACGTCGTTACGTTTGCGTGCGTCGGATTAAACATGGCTTTAGTTGAAGGCGACATCTAGATAACAGAGCGAAATGTAGTTACTAGTTTAGTTTTTTATTTAGTATTTCGTTAGATGGTAGCACGTAACGCTTGCTGTGTGTATGCGTTGGCGCTGCCACTAACTTAAAGTTGCAGTGTCTATGAAGTGTCGATAGGATTTTTAACTTTAAGTTGCATCTGGAAAGCTTAAAGTTAAGTTTCACATCTGCTGGACGTCCCACGACGACTCCTAATTTTTGTTGTTATCGATATATCCGGTGCTTTTACCAGTTCTCGAATTTCAATCTGGGAGCATTATTTAATACAATATTGCTTTTAAATTCTGTTTTAATAATCGTAGTTTTTCAAGATTTCTTTATAATGCTCTATTTATAGTTTGTCCAAAACAATTTTAAAATATCTCCGTAGTCCTTAGTTCATGGGCATAATATCGCCACGGAGTGAAGCCGGTCTTTTCATCCTACCCATGATCGCTGTGGATTTTGTTTTAAAGATTGTGTAGCGACATATCTGTTTGAAATTTTCTGTGACATTAAAGGGGAATGATTTAACAGCGAAGCAATATAAGCGCAGCCTTGAGCACGAGAAAGGAATCGGCAATTGTTTACATATACACATTTACACGCCTATAACCTATGTGGCAAGATTGATTTGATTTATTTATTAACTTTGCGGGGGTTTTAAAATAATGTATACCTAACCCTCAAATATTATACAATAGAAAAAAAGTGTGTGTTGACAGATAATTTATGTAGTGTTTATATTTTGTATACATATACACATTTACATATATATGTATTTATTGTTTAAACATGCATGCATTAATTACATGGATACATAATCAGATAGAATTTATTAATTTCTGTGTGTATAGAAACTACGTCATTATAAATATATAAATATGTGTGTTTGTAAACACTCATGTTTAACATGGGTAGTCATTTTGCTAAGCAGAATAAAAAATAGACAAAAGTGGTTACCATGCGTTCTTATTTCTTATGCGTGGTTATAGTTAGTAGAATAGAGTTGAAGATCTATACAACACAAAGACTACTGGTTAAGCAATGCATATTTGTGATGCTTAAATGAACACTCCTAATCTGCATCGCAAATGTACTCTCAAAAATTTTGAAAATGAAGTGACAAGAGGCTACTTTGTAGGTGGTGCATACAAAAAATACCACACGTATCCCGTGCTTCATATTACCACTCGTGTCTCGTGTGACATTGCAACAGTAGATATTATACCTACAATCTGCTATTTACTTGTTTACGACCCACGTTTTTGTACATTTGTCATATGAACACCAGTTGTGGGATTCCGGCTTTAGAGGAAAAAGAAACTTAACACGACCAAAAGTTTTCATACAGACTGTCTCTTTCTAGCCTGAAACTGATAATAAATAGTGCGCCAAGTCTGTTTGTTAGCCAGGAACAGGAAGTGTGCATGTCCTGCGGCCGAATAGTTTATTAGTTCAAAAGTTATAATTTATCTGTTCCTCTAACATTTCATTTTAAAACTCTTAAATAATACCCACTTTGTGGAATTTAATGCGACTCTGAGAAATGCTATTACTTTATCTCAAAACACATAATATTTCGTCATCTATTTATGGTACACTAGTCTTTGCCCGCGTCTTCGCTCGCATAAATATCGATTTTGACATATTTGTGCAGTGATCGACTGTCGATCGAATTTTCCCCTCAACACATTCGTATCTACAATAAATAAAATTATCGACCAATTTTTCAGACAGGATATTAACAAAAAATATATAATTAATACATTAACGTTTCAATCCGGATTTGAACCTTCTTCAGAACTGATCTAAAAAATATAAAAATAATTAATATTTAAAATCTAATTAGCTTTTTATAAAATCTTTCAAAATTATTAATGATTATCAAAATAATGTTATTATTTTTGACGTGATAACGTCTTATAAATTGATGAAACACCGGCTGCATGCACGAAAAAGTGTAACGTTCCGAAAAATGTCACGTTCCGCTTGAGCGTGCACTTGCAATTTTTCATCAATGTTTCTTTATGACGTTATCACGTAAAACTATCGTCCGTAAACCGACTTTACAGACAACCAATTTTTTTCATTATTTTGATAATCATTAATAATTTTGAAAGATTTTATAAAAAGCTAATTAGATTTTAAATATTAATTATTTTTATATTTTTTAGATCAGTACTGAAGAAGGTCCAAATCCGGATTGAAACGTTAATGTATTAATTATATATTTTTTGTTAATATATTGTTTGAAAAATTGGTCGATAATTTTATTTATTGAAGAGTTCTAATCAGACGTTAATCAAAGATTTGAACATTCGTATCTACCCGCCAGCCAATCGGTTCCCCGCTAGCGACTCATTTCCCCTACTTCCAACTGTTTCGTTTTTCGTTACGTTGTTGAACGATATTAATCCCATCACGACTAAAGAAGTTTCACATCAAAAATCAAATGTTTCTCGTTTTGTTAAAATATTTTTGTAATGAAAATGTCTGAGAATTTATAGATATTGGAAGTTTTGCTGTAGCTTTAAAATGTCGCAGAAATGTGTTAGACAGAAATTGAAAAAAATAGGTATATATATATTGTAACAAAACTGTTTTTGTTCGTGGTGGAAATTATTTATTTACAATAATAAACGTTTAAAAAAACAGTTAAACACACAACGAAAGCGTACTTCTTTAACAAACAGTAATAATAACGTAACAGAAACAAAACTAATAGTTCTAAATAATAAAATAGAAAACTAAGTAATAACAGAAGAATATAAAGTCCTAATTCTGTAGGTACACAAAATATTTACAACACACAAACACACTGATTTTTATCTAGTATCTACACTTATTCGCACTTGTCTATCATCATATAATACGTTAAGGGTAAAGATGTTTGCCTCCCTTTTTAGAAAAAACCTCAAAATTTTTTCACATAAATTATATATCATTTTACAGATAATTGCTTGCTCTACTGACATCGACAACTTAAAAATTTATTATTGCTTTTGTAAATGAATTAAAATACAGCAACGCTGAACAGCGTCTGCCATCTGACGGCTTTAATTTTGAAACAACGTCAACACTTCGATCTGTTATCTGACCTTCATATTGTAATACAACAGACACAATACTGCATACTGCCATCTAACGGCTTTAATTTTGAAACAGCGAGCAACGCTGAACAACGTCACAGCAATGCTGCATGATGCAATCTGACGGCTTAGCTCAACGCTTTTGCTACTTGCGCCTCTATATGACAATTTTAGTAAAATATTTCTTCGAACTGTCATCTGAGCTTCATATTGTAATACAACAAAAAGAAGAACGTTATAAGCAGTGTGCAAAATTAGAAACGAATTGAATACCTGCAATCATATTTAAAAAATAATTTTGTAAAGTGATAATTATTATACTTATTTAGTGCGAATAATTCGCACAGGTCTCTCTAGTTAACTATATTCACACCATTATTTACAACACAGAAGCTATTTATGTATAGAACCAGATTTATATAATTGCACTCAATAGTTTACACAGCTCATTTATCTTCTTATCTTAGCAGCTATCTTGGTCTTGCTGTATCGACACTGAACAATTTATATCACACAGTTATCTGTAATCTACTGTACGTACGCGCTGCAACTAACCAACTGACTTGCCAACCACTCCGCTCGCATGTTATAGCTTCGTCCCCCGCCTTGAGAATGTTCTAGAAACATCTCAACCATTATTTACATGCATTGCCTTCTCCAGGCAATTCTAAGAAGGTCGGGTTTTCTTGGCTACCTGTTTTCCATTATTGTTGTTGCTAGAAGATTCTACAGAACCCATAGTCGTCCCAACAGTGAGCAGCAACAATATATATATCTTTTGTAAAAGAAAATAACAAAAAACAAAATTCAATAGAAGTGTCAATACTAAAAATGAAGATTCAATCTTAAATAATAACCTGTCTATATATAAGAAAATTGTAAGTGTTAGAAAGTGCACTGGCAGTTGCAAAGAATGCGAGAATGGAACAAATTGAGTTCAATTCCTTATAACTTGTCTTTCAGCAATCGTCTTTGAAAATAACTCTATAAATTTACTAGTGACGTATTAACCCGTATACGAATTAAACCATGGGTGGCCAACACGAGGTCCACGGAGCTAATCCAAATGTTAACTTTGTTGTACTTATCACCAAAAGAATATTACATCATACCTATTTCTTGTTTTTTTTTTTTTTGTACCAGGCTAACGTTTGACTACGATCTCACCTATGGAAAGCGACGATGTAACCGAAGCTTTAACACACTTATTTGTTTACTTTATTTTAAAAAAAAATTAGGTGTGTGGTCCGGCAGCAAATATTATTTCTGAAATTTGGCCCACCTGCTGAAAAGGTTGGCCACCTCTAAATTAAACAGCACTATAGCTAATAGAGGCCAAAATCATGATGGGACAATTAGGGTCTTTTTCAATTGGTAAGATTTCGTTTGCTCTGATGGACTACTTCTTGACAACTGGTTAGTTGATACTAATTTTTAAATTGTCTTAAAATCTTCATATTGCACATACCGCTAAACTAGCGGTATGTGCTTTATTATCGCTTTGTGCGTCAGAGCTGACTTTCGTTCATATAAGAAGTTATATCTAAGTTAATTTCACACGAAATCCATTCAAATTGAAGCTTTTTGAAAAGAGGAGATTCTAATCTATAAAACAGAACCATTTTTAAATCAATTCGAGTTCATAAATACTATTAAAATTGTAATTGAAAATCACAAACAGCAGTTGTCGGTTGGTCTGTACGTATGTACGTATGTACGTACGTCACGACTCTACAGATCGCAATTTTGGTCGGATTGCCTTGGGTTATATTTTATTCACTTTGTTTACTATCAGACCAGAACCCTATTTAAATTCACTAAAATGTGTTCAGTAGTTTAATTTTTATAAACAGTTTTATTTTATTATTTTTGACAGCTAATAGTTTAAAAAAACAATATAATAATTGCTGTGTAAATATAGTGTAATCCATAAAACAAGTGCTACACTTCTATACCGTGATAACACCACTACACGTAGTAGGGCGCCGTGGCGTAATGGTTATGCCGTTGGATCGCCAAGGGCAAGGTCCTGGGTTCGATTCCTTACGAGATCGTTAATTTTTTTCTTTTTATTTTGTTTTATTTTATTCCACTTGATATTAATTATATATTATATTATGTATAGTTCTTAATTTTTTTTATTTTTGCAAACTTAAAAAAAATATTTTTTCAATTTTTAATTATTTATTTCTTTAAATTTTTAAATCTTTTTAAATTTATTAAAAATATTTTTTAATTGTTATTTTTTTATCATACAGTCGAAAACTTGCGGGATGTGCACTTTTGGTTTTGCCAACTATTATAGTATATGTTCACAGAAATTTATATTTCGCTGGAATTTCATCGTTTTATAGAATAAAATAGCAGTCAAAATTTTAAATATATAAGTGAGCGCAAAAACGCAAGCTTCCCTGCTTACCTACTGTGACGTCATTCTTATAGTATACAAATAAGTGCAAATAAGGCTCGGTATCGTTTACATGAGATTCGTTTAGTGTTTATACTCACTATTGTGTGTCGCGTGTGTATAGATAGGTATATACTATATAATATGTGTTTACTGCAAATCTGACGTCACACTTCAAATCATCATTTTTTAACCTGTCAAAAATTGCAATTTTAATAAAAAACAGAACAGAGTTACTAACCACGCATATACAGAGAGGCCATAGAAATGCAAAAATACACAAATAATTTCAACCGGAAAGATAAAGGTTTGAATCTAAGTAAAACCTGGACACTAGCACTGTGCAATACTAACTCACTGAATGGGAACGACCAATCACAGAACAGCATACTACGACCGAGTAGAGAACACGAGCACGCTGACCATAAAAGACGGAAGTACCACACTTGTCGACACACTTACCTGTGAACAGCCTAGAAGGATACATTGCCTTTGATAATGTCTACCGCAGTTGTAGACGAAACGTCAGGTAGAAATACCAATGGACCACGGCATACAAGCCCGGAAACCAAGAAGATTTGGAGATAACCTCTGTAATTTACTGACCTTGGTTATTATTATAAACGAAAGATGCCGTTGCGGCTGATCGACGCTATATAAAAAGTTAAAAAAGCATATGTTTCACAAGTCATGAATTTTTAAATTTACTACTCGACAATGATCAGATCAGATGGCATCAAACGGTTTGGGGCTGCCCGTAGTGGAAGCGTGGAAGCGTGGGTACATATTAAAGGAGGTACGGGGTGTGTTCGAGCCTTTTTACTCTACCGAGTGTCGACAGTGCACCGTTTGAATTATTGAATAGGAACGGCGCTTGTTCACAGTGTACTATAGTGTAGTGCAGTGCAGTCTAGTGCACTGTAGTGGTATACGAAGTCCTTTAACAAAACTCTAAGAACCACACAACTTGAATATCTACTACAGCTGCAAAGTGAATACTGGGTGAATTATTGATACTAAATGTGATTATAAAAAATTTTTCTAATATGCAATTGTAACAATGGGTGTTTCTTAACAATGTAGCGAACGGTGGCTACACCTGTTATTTGTTATAGTTATACGTCCTATATCGTATGAAAATTCACATATAAATATTTAGAAAAAGTTTTCAGCCATAAGTTTCAACATTATTTGTCTTAATTAAAACAGAAATAAAATCTGTGATTTAAGACTGATAATTAATTAATGAAACATATTTCATCTTTGATTCACCTATAACTCTCACTTCTGTGAAGGTTCATATCTAGCGTTACCTAAAATAAAATTAGCTCTCGCATGATGTGAAATAAACAGTTACAAATTGCTATATATTAGAATGATGAATTGATCTTGTTGTGTCACTGTGGAGTAATGTAACTCAGTCCGCCGCGATAGTGGAAAGATTCGGGGTTCGTATCCCGATGGTGACATTTTTTGAGAAATAAATTTTTCTAATATGCAATTGTAACAATGGGTGTTTCTTAACAATGTAGCGAACGGTGGCTACACCTGTTATTTGTTATAGTTATACGTCCTATATCGTATGAAAATTCACATATAAAAAATTGTCGGATATATTTTTTATGAAAAAACTAGCGGCCTGTCCCGGTAGATATAATTCTGCAAAATGTATTTTGTTTGCGGCCCGGCGTCTGAACTAATAGCTTTGAGCAAATTCTACCAGATTTGCTTCTGAACTAATAGCTTTGAGCAAATTCTACCAGATTTGCTTCTGAACTAATAGTTTTGAGCGAATAAAATGTCACTACTTGGTACTAAATTTTTTTTTGTTTGTTTCTGAACTAATAGCTTTGAGTAAATCTTATGAGATGTCGCTACATGTTACTAAAACGGTTTATTTTCACAAAATACCGTAGGTACTTTTGTACAAAATATTTAATAAAAACTACCCTATAGCGTAAGTTGAACCAAGCTAAACATTTCATTAAAATAGGTTCAGTGGTTTCGGATATTAGCGCGGACGAACATCGTGGCACGAAATTTTTATATACCGGGTGAGTTTTTAAACCTGACACATCCAAATATCTCGAGAAGTACCTATAAGCACTCTAGGGAAAAATATCTCGAATCAAAGTCAAATCGTTCCATGGGGGAAAGACGTTGATGCAATAATTACCCTACCTCTTGCCCACCCCCCTTGAGGGGAGGTGGGAACTTTGAAATGTTAAATTTATCACGGATTCGGACTCCCCGACTAAAAATACAAAAGTTTTATCCCAAACACTTTACAAGAAATTGTACAGTTGACTCAGCAGATGTCGTCGAGTTGACCAATTTTTTGGTTAGTTTGTCAAAAAAAAAAACGACAACATCTGCTGAATCAATTTTACAATTTTAAGAAAATACTAGTTAGATAATATTTTGTGAACAATTTCAAAACGTAGAATATATATATATATTTTAAAACTGCGTTTTGTAATAGCTTAATGAAAAGTAGTTTTTTTGTAAACCCAAAAAACGATTTTCTGAAACATTCGGTACATGTGGATATCCTTGTATTTGCTTCGTGGAGTATGCTCTTGTACCGCGTGTGAAGTGGCCTACAAACATCATGTATATCTATGCTTAGATCATATGGATTTAGATAGATGCACCAATTAGAATCAATATTTGTATACATTTTATAACTTACTACTTTGTTTTAATCAATACCTTTTATCAGTGCATTGGATTTAATACATATATGTATAATATATGATTTTTAGATTTATTATAAAATTTGTTACTTAATTTCTGAGACAATAGCAGTTTTGGACTCGGCCAATTAGTGTTCTTGGAATATCTGTCTGAATATATATGATCTAAGGGTTCATGCAAGTATGATGAGACGTTCAGCTCCAAGAAACAGTTTTCTATAAGATGCAGAGTTAAGTGTTGTGTTAAAACGGCCGTCAGAGGACAGGGGGATTCCCGACAACTGGTTATTGGTTGGTGCTGAAAGCTGCGGATCGCTAACTTCTAAACAGCACCTCAGAGATGAACTAAAGCTCAGTCTTATTATTATTTATAATATACATATTTGCTTACTATCTCCGCTGGTTCATAGAAAATATTATGCAAGAATATATCTTCGGTAAAAAGGCACAGTTGCTTAAGCCGAAATTATTGTATTCTTAGAGTTCTGTGCCTTAAATGCATAATAATAATAATTTATTGTCATTCCTACATAATTAATGCACATGCTGACAGTCAAGGAATTCCTTTATGCTATAAAAACAATTTTCTAATAACAATTACTTCACATTTCTTTTTAAATATCTTGTTTCTAAAATTCTTATTTCCAATGGCAATTTATTAAAAAATTTTACACCATAGAAATTTGGTCCATATGTAGTCTTAGCATATTTGTGTTATGGTAGGCAAAGATTTAACTTTTTCCTAGTGTCATGATTATGCAACACAGTATGATTATTGAAATTGTTCATATTATTTTTAACAATAATTAAACAGCTATATATATATATTTACATGGCAATGACAAAATATTTAATCGCTTAAATAATGGCCTGCATTACTGTCTAAACCCAGCATCCGAGATCAATCTTATAACTTTCTTTTGTTGCAAAAACACTTTCGAAGCAGAGGCGGCATTACCCCACAATTCGATACCATAAATCATTTTAGAGTGAAATAATGAGAAGTATGCCATTCGAAGCACTGTTTGTGAAACACTATTTTTTAGTTTTCGCAACAAAAAAAAATATTTTATGTACGAAAGAAACGCTTGTTCGTTTACAATCAGCGTAACTTCTTTTAAACTAATGAACCAAGAGAAAGATTTTTTTATTTACTGTATTATTATTACAATGGCTGATAATAATTAATCATTATACGATTAAATTCCAATTACAGCATATTTTTTCACTGAATTAGTGAAAGCATATAATATTAAACGAAATTATCGTCATAATATTTTAGAAGGCTTCTATATAAGAAAAATTTAAATGCCACTGTCAGGATTTGAAACATACTGGCCCTACGTTGGGCGCCAATTTGTAACAATTATTATTATTTTATTCAATATATTTATTAACGTGTTTGTAACATGAATATTATTTAATTCAACATATTTATTAACGTAAGTTTATAGGTATTATTTAATTCAACACATTTATTAATTTAAGTTTTTTAACATGAACACTACTTCGCTCCGCTGCCATCTTGCTTCTGTTTTTTTCCATGACCACCAGAGTACACCAGTGGCGGCGTGGCGTTCTAAGACGTGCTGTTACAAAATAATTAAAAATATGCTAATGTCGAAAAAATTGACTATCACCAAATAACAAATACGAAAAATGTTCATGGTGCTTAGTGTTTATCTAAATTAATATTCTTTACATCTAAGTATGTTTTCTTTATTTGGTTGCTTGTCGGCACGTCATGGCTATATTAAACATTTTTGAAAAAAATTGGCACGTAGATGTAGAAAGGGTCGTCACCCTGATTACAATTATGCATTTCTTTAATTTTTAAGATGTTTTACACAATATCATCGGTCCCATTTTCGACAAGGTTAATTTAACAATTACGAAAATATTTGCAAAATAAATTTATGGCGTATTATGCGCTGAAGACAAGAATACTTTGTCTGGTTTTGAGCGTACCCCTTTCAAGCACCTGAAATATAAGGTTGCATTTCTACATAGCTTAAATAGCGAGTGATCAGTCACTTTGAGGTTGTTTACAAATCGTCACCTCAGTACTTATTTGTTCAATATCCACTTTTGGGTGAAATTGAGTTAGACACATGAAAATTTTTGTAAAATTTTGCTCTGTTCAATATCCATAAATAAAACGTTCTATGAACGACGGGTACCTCGTTTTTTTTAATATTATTGTTCAATATTCCTGTAATAAAACGATAGTTATGTGCTACTTTGTTCAATATCCGGATATTGAACACATAAGCACCGAATAGAGAAGTATAGGTTTCTACTTGTGTTAAGTTTGTTCAATATCCCATGAATGTGTTTTGTTGCAATGTTCAATATCCATTTAGACCAATAATAGTGAAGTATTTACGTCACATGATATAAACACGTGTTCGAACTTGCTTTATTCTAATTGTTTTAGTAGTATAGTGGAATATTTCTAGGTGGTTGCTTAAAAATTAATTTAAGAAAAAATGAGTCGGTTAAATTCTCCGGTTCCTGAAATGGATGAAGAAACACGAAGGTAAGACTTAAATGAAATAAAAAACAATACATTTTTTTTAACTGTAATGTTTTGTTTAGGATTGTTGAAAGTATTGATATTAGAGGCGACGGAGAAATTGTTTTTACAAAAGAAAATGTGCAAAATGATCAGCAATCTATTAATTTCGAAGAAGATATTATAATGTTTCCATGGACTATAGAATCTACTAGGGTTGACTTTTTTTTTAAAGCAATATTAAAAATTAAAAAAAAATATTTTTTATTTTTATTTTCAATCTGTTTTTGTTTTTATACTTTGTTAGAATTACTGTTAATTTGTTTTTATTGATTTTTTTTTTGTCAAAATTATTAATATACATATTATTTTGTCGTATTTGTCGTGGAATAAAATTGTCATAGAACTAACCGTAGTTTTTAATTAAAAACCTAAAAACAAAACTTTCATGGTGCATTGAACACAACAATGAAATAGAATAATAGAATTTAATTGATCAATATCCATCAAAACTTGTTCAATATCCTAAAAAAATAAGAAACCTGTATGATTTTTGAAATCTTGTTCAATATGCAAAATAAAAACGTCATTTACTTGAAAACTGGTTGACCAATGATAAAAAAAAAATTACATTGCATTTATTAAATTAATTTATAAATTTAGCAAAAAAATAATATAGTCAAAATGCAACAATAAAAGAGAATAGTCACTTTTACCTTTGAGACTGATTTCCCTAAACTTACAAAAAGTGGACATTGAACATTTAAGTATTGAGGTGACGAAATGACCATACCTTGCCCATAATTCGGTGGTGTTGATGGTGGAAGCAAAGGGATCGGTGCGTATATAAACGGAGGTGTTCAAATGTTTACGCCTAACTCACAGGGGTTGAACAACTTTGATGGTATGTCAGAAAAAGCCGTTGTGACGGTAAGAAACCAAGTGCGTCATGGCGACATTTATATACCGAGTGCTTCAAAAGTCCCGGAACGGCTTAATATTTCTTATCGAATAAGCTGGACTAAAAATGTTAAAATGATTTTTTTAATAATTTTTTCCTGTCTATCGAATGGCAAAATTAGCTTTTGGGTCCGAGGATACTAAAAATGTTCCGTAGGGCCCAACTTTGAAATTTTAAATGGAAACTATACTTTTTTATTTCATATTCGGATCCTGCGGAACATTTTACATACTGTTACGAGGATAGATATATTTTTTTTTGTGGGATAATAAATTAAAAATACAGGACAACGTGATTTGCGGCTAAGGATGATAGGATAGAGGAAGCGAAGTTTGGGCCCGAATTAACCGCAGGAAACACACAAAAAAAAATTAAGTGAACGAACTCTTCGATAATTAAATTAAATAGATAATAATTAATTGGAAATCAAATGTAAAAATATATTTGTTAAAAAAGAAATGGAATACTCTATTGAATATAAAAATAGATTATAATACTTGGTGAATGTGTTTGCTCGTAATGCCAATTTTCGACTGACTTCAATAATAATTTCAAAAAACTACAATTAGCTCAAAATGAATAATTTAAAACATCTTTCATAATTAATTCGTGTTACCATTATAGGTATAATAAATATAAAATAATGAAATTTCGAAGTTAGGCCACCGACGCTACCTGCAGGTTGCGACGGTGGACAGTTTTTGAACGTCGCCGTAGAACATGTTACAATACGAATACGTCTTAGTTTTTTTTTTAATCCTCGGGTCCTATGTAGAGCCCCGAAGAAAGACCTGAAAATAGGCCCTGTACAATAAAAATCTAAATTTGAAATGTTTGACTAGCTTTTACCTAAAGTATTCGTTTTGAGGAGAAATTTCTCAAATCGATACTTCATAGGTCCCTAAAGCTCGATTTAGAATCTTAAGGCCCCTTTGTAGGGCCCCTGAAAAGGTCGAGTTAAATAAAAAATTATGGTTCCTAATTAGAATTTCAAAGTTGGGCCCTTCGGGACACTTTTAGAGTCGTCAGGTCCAACATCAATTTTGCCATTCGATAGACAGGAAAAAACTATTTTAACATTTTTAGTCCGACTTACCTGATATAAAATATTTGAACACCTGGAATATATAATATATACTACTTATATATATATTTTAATTTGGAAATAAAAAAAATCGCAAAAGTATTTTTTGAATCTTTTCCGACGTTCATTAATTATGTGAGATGTTTTTTTTTTAATTTGCACACAAAACCCATCTACATAGCGAGCATCAAGACACGCATCGCGTAAAGCGAACACATAAGAGTCATCACGGAACCCAGCGTCACGGCATGCTTGAAACCCAGCAGCCAACTCTAGCAAGAAATCTATCGCCAAAACTAGCCCCGTGTGCAGCGATCTTAAAGCACACGAGGCTGGAAACATTGCTTGAACCTCTGCAGGCTGGCAGGTTAGGTACGAGACTGGAAAATGACGTCACTGCGGGCTCGCCTGCTAGCTTACAAGATAGATTTTGAAATTAGAACAGGGGCTATTTTTCTTGCTATGTCCTCTGCTTGCTCTGAGCAAGAACCAATCAGGAAACAGTATCTTATCACGTGGGCGACATGAACTAACGCCCACAAACCAACATGGCGTCATTCTGCTCAGAGTCAGACAACAGACACGTCTTGCTCTGTGTTTATATTTGAACTGTCATTGCGCACGCTCCAGATCTATCCACAAAATCAGCTTGAAAATATGTCTCGTGTGAGAGCAATTAAGAAAACCAGCGTTAGAAAACTAGTAGTCAAATCTAGCTAGGAATTTAGCGGCAAATCCAGCCTCGTGTGCAGCGACCTTAAGGTACATACGAACAATAATTTTCGTGACCCTATATCGCACGTAATCAAACAGTAGGTGGTTTATAAAGCCGACCGCACGCGGTGGAGTAAGTTTATTAATAAACCGACCGGCACACGGAGTGCCCGGAGGCCTATTCGCATCCTTATAACATACGCCTCTGCCTCCGAACTCTCTCTCGTCCATTCCACGGACGCACATCGTCAGATACATGAGTGCGCGATACCTCCGTGATATGCATTACATCAAGTCGCCGGAAAAAATTGTACTATTGCTGGATAATATCTAGAATAACTGAGATGAAACAGTGTTCACATTAGATATTTTATTCCTAGTTCTAGGTATATTTTAAAAAGAAAGGATTTTAATTAAGTGAAACTTTTACAGCGAACGTAAGTTTGGCGGACGATGAAATGAAAAATCGACATGACAGATTTACAAAGAAAGAGGTAACGCTCAATCACATCATATTATGTACATTATGAAAGAGAAAATGTAAAGCAAAATACACAACGCAATTGATTGACACTGCCACCTATGGTTGGACAAAAAAATCAGGGTCGACCCGACCTAGGACACTCAAATTTGGGGGTGGACATGGCGAGGGTATTTATATTTACGCAAAAAATATTTAATATTCATTCTAAGTATCTACAAAGAAGTTATTTTTTATGTAAATTTAATACATATTATGTTAATGTTGAATGAATATTATATTATTCTTTATACAATATTTTTTCCGAAATCAAAGGTACTTAATTGAAAAATAATTAATTATTAACTAGATATTTTTTTCTCATTTCATTAGAAAATCTGTAAAATCTGACGGCTTCAGATTTCATTTGTCACAACATTGTGTCAAATCTCTTTGTTAAAAGTAATTTTTACTTATTATTAAAAAAAATGAAATTACAGGACAGTTAACCAGAAAATTTTTATTATCTTAGATCAGAGGTCCCCAAACTTTTTTGTCTCGTAGACCACTTGCCATGTTTTTCGGTTTTGGGTAGACCCCCTGCTTATCTGATATTGATGTTTTGCAAAATCATTAATTGCAAATGTATTTTTGACAATTTGAACGATTTAAATTTATAACGGTAGTGAAATGTAGTGTGAAATGTTTAGTTTTATACATTTATTAATTAGATTCAAATTAAACGAATCAAATTAAAATTTACCTTCTGTTACATAAAATAACTATAAGCAAAAAATAAATGCTTTTAGTGTGAGGAATGAACCTGATGCTTTAATAATAAATTTTCAACATTTGGCATCAATTTAGATTTAATCTTAAATCTCTTCGGTTAACGATGTGTCCAGTTTGTTTTTTTTTTGTTAGAATATTCACTATCTTTGACTCCCATTTTCATGTCATGGACCCCCAATTTTTTTCCCGCTGACATGGACCCCTTGCAAGTTGTCGTCGACCCCTGGGGGTCGATATAGACCATTTTGGGAATCACTGTCTTAGATGTACAGTATTAAACAGTAATTAAGAATTTAAACAATCTCTGTTTCAATTATTTGTTTCGCAGAAAATTTACTTTAAAGGTATGCCAAGTTTGCTCCGGCCAGCTTTGAGAAAAAAAAAACCGTCTATTTATTGAAAATTTATTACAAAGTGGTGATAGTTTAACCGCGTTTGGGAACATTTCTAGGGGGCCACAAAGCGTACAATTAAAATGCCTTCCTTTGTGCTACAACTTCACAAAGTTCATGTTTGCTTAAAAAAGTTTATTATACGGGTCAGCCATTTCTAACGGCACTTCTTTTTTAATGGCCATTTGCACCAACGCCAGTCAATAATTAATTTAACGATTTAAACGTAATTAAATATTAGTAGGTACTTAATTATATATCACTTTCAAAAATAGGAAATGTAAACTTAAAATCGTCATAGGACATAGCTTCACATTTGTCTTTAATCGGTACAGGTCAGTTCGACGCCAACGTTTCGACGCCAACGTTTCGACGCCAACGGTTCGACGCCAACGTTTCGACGCGAGGTCGTTTCGACGCGGGGTCAGTTCGACGCCATACTTTTTTTCGTATTTTTTTTATTTTTAGAATAACTTTGCATCATCATTATTTGATAGATATCTATTTATATTGACGAAAATGCAACTTTTCCACCGCACATTTGGGCAAGCTTTACTGCCAGTATGGACATGACAACAAATTGTTGTGAATCGTTCCACGTAAAGTTCGACGGGAATTTTTAATAGTAAAGTACAAGGACAGGTTTTTCTTATCAACAAACTAATTCCTGTTGAATTTTTTGTTATAGCTTTTTGGATTTCACATTACCATTTATTATATATATCTATTATATCAGTCATGTTACTTATTTATTTGAAACACGCTTCATATATATAACATATAAAATATATGTTATATATTATATCAGGCATATCGCATTTATTTGAATGATGATGCAAAGTTATTCTAAAAATAAAAAAACACGAAAAAAGAGTATGGCGTCGAACTGACCCCGCGTCGAAACGTACGGCGTCGAACTGACCTGCTTCGGTCTTTAATACTTTGCACCGTGATAGTGCCACTCTAATTTCCGTAAAAGAAATGAAAATTTTACATTTTGCAACCAGAACTACAGCTCGGGGCCCGGTGCGGTTGTCCGCAGTCAACTCTTGTCCTTTCGCCGGACTAGTAGCGCTGTTCCATAAAATAGATCAAAGAAAAATAATTAAATATTCAACACAAGCCATTTTGCTTTGAGGTTACAAACCTTTTTGTTCTATCCACTGATCTCTAATATATGAATTGTGAAAGACGGCCATTCTATCAATCCAACTTGTGCATCACTATACTTATATTTTCACCGAGCGGGGTGGCGTAGCGGCGAGAGCACTAGACTCGCATTCGGGAGGTACCGGGTTCGAATCCCGGCGGGGGCAGATGTGACTGGGAATTTTTCCCACTGCCTCTCGCCGGAAAACGGTAATTCCTGTACCGGCCATCTTATTGAGGCTTTCTATGGTTTCTCTCAACAATTCCAAATAATTATAAAGATGGTTCCTTATTCAAGGTCATGGCCGATTACCGGTCAAACTCCTATGCTCAAAATTTGCCTACTTTACCCTAATTTCCTAAAAATTCCTTCATTCGCCCATTGCTATTAATTACGCAGAAGTTTAAAAATTGAAGAAAATAACGGGAAGTATGGTAGAAAAAAAATAGTAATGGTGCGAATGGCGTCTGTTATGACATAAAGTCGAGAAACGGACGTTAAACGCATTATTATTATTATTTTGTATAAAGGCTAGTTCGCCTATTCACAATTCATTAAATAGAGATCAATGGTTGCATCTCTTGAAGTTTAGATATTGTTCGTCGTGCCAGTATAGAGTAAAGATAGAGACATCTGGCATCGTTATCCAAAGCTTTGGAGCTTCATAAGCTGCATTTCATGCTCTATCGCGAGCTTGCTTTGACCAACGGTCCGAATTATGTCATGTGCAACTCTCAGGGACATTATGCTTAAATATATACACAGGTGAATAAGTTTTATGCCATTGATCCTAAAGGCCGTCATCCACTAAATTATGAATTCATGAGAACTATGTATTCATAATTCTATCACAAGAATAAATAAATAACTATTCTTGTTATTTTATTGTTGCATAGATTAGGAGTATCACACTGATTTTTCTAAAGGACCATTTATAAGATTTAGGGTGTGTTAGCGGGCCATACTCTGATTTAAAAACTAAAACACAAGAAATTAAAATCTTTATTTAGTTTAAATCAATTTTCATATAAAAGTAATAAAAAGGGTAAATTATTTTGAGCTTGAGGATCCAGACACCTGAGGTCTTTAGTTTTTGATAAGCTCATTGATGTCAGGTGTCTAAAATCCGCACTGGATAGATTCTGGTCGCGTGCTGTATTGAGATGGTTTGAGGGCCGAATGCGGCCCGCGGGCCATATCTTTGACATCACTGGTATAAAACACTGTGTATTTAGATATTTAAAAAAAAATTAGGGATATATCGCCGGAAATACGTGTGTGCTATGAAATTACACATCTGTTCGTGCAATCAGAAAGAGTCTAGGTATCGTAACGTTATGTAAGATTTATTTGTAGCATCTTAGTAGCAATAAATCAGCGAACCAACACTAAGGAGGAACGGTTAATGCGCCATAATCACTGTTTTGGGCAGGCCGATGTTCTCGACGTATACACGAGTAATTATGTATGCATTCGTGTACTTTACATGTACATTGTACGTATCAAACAGGATACAGAGTGTTCAAATCATAACGGCTCAGTCTTGAAAATTGAAACTTTTGACGTGATAACGTCTTATAAATTGATGAATCACCAATCTTATAAATTGATAAAACACCGGCTGCATGCACGAAAAAGTGTAACGTTCCAAACGCTCGTAACGCGTAACGTTCCTAACGCGTAACGTTCCGCCTGACCCTGCGCGTGCTTTTTGCTAATTTCTCGATCAATTTAAATCAGATCGGTTTGAAACCAGTCTTAAACGAAAGAGGAGAACATTTTACATAGATTTCGTATAACAGAATTTGCCTAAACAGTTTTTTTATACAAATTTATATAGAAAAATAGCTGTATAAATGCAATGTTGTCTAATGCATGGCGCGACGCGGTCGGTCGTCTTTGTTTGCCGTACATGGAAATTAGAAGATAACGTATGTCTTGTCTTAACATGAAAACGGCTGCATTTCTAATGTTTAATTCAATTTTTTTACATTAGTATTTTGTGAAATGCAACGCCTTTTAAGTTAACTATTGGAATAACTAATTATTATTAGAACATAATACTTTGACAGTTGCAAACGCCACTTTTGACATTTCTTATCATTCCGACACCAAGGATAAGCGGATTGAAACCAAATTTTGGGAGGATGTTTGATATGCAAATATGAAGTGGCCTATTGTTTTTGGGGAACATCGGCGCATGCGTAAAAGAATATATCTCTTATAATGATGTTTTATATAATTATAATATAGTTTTTAAAACGGTTTTTACTCTATCTATTTTTACTAGAAATTTTTGTAAATTTTTTGGGGAAAATCGGCGCATGCGCAAAAGAGATACATGCCATAGTTGTTTTTTATATAATAATAGTATACTTTTTATAGTGTTTTATTATTCTACTTAATAAAATTTACCTAAATTTGAAGCGAAAGATGCAATATCATAGATTCGAATTATTATAATTATTATATAAATTTAGGTTATGTATTACGGAATACGTTATCACGTAAAACTATCGTACGTAAACCGACTTTACAGACAACCAATTTTTTCTTAAACAGAATAGGGTATTTTGCACCATGTAAGAAAAAATCTAATAGTACATATTCTTGACAGATTTTGTAATCGACCATTTTTCGGAGCTCATAGCTAGGCAAAGAATGAAGATAGATAAAAAGTGTGAAAGCTAAAGTTGTAGAGAATTTTATCAGTTTTCATTATGTATTACAACAAAATTTCGTACGACGTACCGTTTTCGAGATGAAAGCAAAAAAACAAAAAACGGGACCTTCTTTATGCTCCCACCCTTCGGGCGTACCTTGGAGGGGTAAGGACTTTTAGTATGTTTATCTCCTAACTAGTCCAAACAAAGTTCCTAAGTCAAATGTTCTGCTTTCGACTTTTCCATCTACAAATTATTCGTTGCTTAAGCTAAAACGAGAAATGTTGATTTCTATTCATAATAATTCTCTATAAATTTTATAATTCAATTTTCAATGTTGTATTTCGGCGTGATATCACTTCGTCTGTAAATTACCTACGTTTATGTTGTGCTGTGTGTTGTTTTGAAGTTCTTTCAAGTTATTATCACGTTTATAAACTTCTATCCTATACTTTATTGATTTCGCATCAAGGAAGACGGTTTCGTAAAAGCAGAAAGTATACTAACCTACCAAGGATAAATACGTTTAATAAATAAATAAAGTTTTATTCGCTTGTATGGTCTATGTGCACGAAGGCGGAGTTACAAATTTTTCCATGCGAGCGTTTGTGGTGAGCACTAGGGGAAACTTCGAACTCTAATTTTCCGTCTGTCAGTGAGCAATGTTTATTAAAAGGGAAAATAATTATAATTTTATGAAGTTTTTTAATTACAAAGAAAACATAGGAAAACTAAGCGATCTGGAAATGCTTGTTGTGTTCCGGGCTGTTGCGCTGATGGCGATTTAAGTAAAATAAAGACCATTGGCGCCATAATTTGACGTTCCGCTGTCAGTGTAAACAAATTAACATCAATTTTCCTTATTACATTTTTTTGACACATCAAGGCTGATTAAAGTTTTTGACTTATCACCATAGAAACATGTCGCGATTTCCATAAAAAGTTAGTTCAATTATTCTCTATTACCCACTAGCGGCGCAAATAGGCTTCGTGCACACAGCCTATACTTACACTGATAATGTAATAATCAGCAATCTTAAATATTTTTAATTATACAGTGTTAATATGGTTACTGTGCACTATCGTTATTATTTACAATCATAGTGACGTCACAAGTCGTTTTCACGCGAAAATTCATAACGATAAATTAAAAGTCGTTTTTATGGCACTCTTCGATTATAAAATATTATTTTGAATAGGTATTGTAGTGCTTCTTTATCACTTTAGTTTTCATTTAAAACACTTTTAAAAAACAGTGTAATAGTCTATTGAACTATCGTAAAAAATTTACAAATAAGAAAGAAAAAATAAAATTTAATTATCTACTAAGACTTTTTATGTACCTACGGTGGCCGATCTAAAACTTCAAATTTCTCTTTTTGAAAGAAGTTCAAATTAAATTTTTTTACGCACGATAGGACTAGTTCAACTCATGCGATTAATAGTGTAACAAAACTCTGCAAATAAAAAGGGTCTAGGAATCAAACCATGAGGAACACCGTCGATGGACGAACATTTGTCCTATTTATAATCGAAACATGGTATACTATAAAAGCCGGTTGCACACCAATAGCCTACGATAGCTGAGAGGTATAGCGACTATCTTGTGCACAAAAGGTCATAGGATCGACTCCGGCGATTGGCGCCATCATTTTTTAATTTAGTGAAATGATTTAAATCAAAAATTGTATAGGATTATTTCGTCATCTTTACAAACACATTGGAGTCGGTTTCCCTCTCAAGAAGTGATTGATGAACAAACATTTAAAAAAATTGATAATCTCCTTTTATAAATCGGTAATATGAAATCAATTCGGTGAGCGTCCATATCAGCGTTTTTTTCTCAAAGAAATTCAATCGTTAGTAACGCTGCTAATATAGATAATATCATATTTCGCTAGTGTAATTCCGTCTTTATTATGAAATTAAATAGTAAAGTAATTTAACAAAATTTTAATATAGGTATCGTAGGTATATGAAGTTTCGTGACATTGTTTCTCGTTTTAAAAGAGAACACATAATCCGTGTATCACAATACACAATTGTATTCGTAGTTAGTACAATTGTTTTAAACTCAAAAAACAATAATAACCTTACAAAAAAAATATTACACTTCAACTAGATATTACAGAAATTAACTGACACTATCATTTTATAATATACATATTATACTACCATGAATAATACAGTATGTAAACCTGCAATGTGTACATAGAATTGAGCATTGGGATAAAATAAACGAATAGCTATTAGCTAGTAGGTGTCTTTACTAAATGTGATTTCGTTGACTACACGTCTAATACATATAGTTCAAGAGATATCAAAAATTTTTGAGTATGTATTTAAGGCATAAGGATATACCTATTTTACTCCGAGCGCTACAGGCATTTGTTTGTCGTCTGAAAAGCGGCGTTTCCTCTCTGTTGTGCTCTTCCTATTTCTTCCTATTTTCATCTCAGAAAGGCACAGGACGATGCAATCGACAAAAATAAACTGCTATAATATGGTTCCGGCGTTGATTATCACTTTTTTTTAAAAGTAATTTCCATAACACGTTTTTAAGGCTTTTACTCGAAACACCATTTTTTCAATATGGCGGGCACTCTCCAGGGCGTAAAAAAAATATTTTTATGTGGTTTACGCCTTTAAAAGAACCTTGTTCTCGTGGGAACCACTAAAATTTGCCGTTTTTTTTTCAGAAATATTTTTTAAATGTTGTAAAGGTGAAAAAAACTCAATTTTTTATTTTTTGTCACAAAAAAAATTGGAGCCCTCATACTGTAGTTCACACGATAGCGGCAAGTACCCTGAATAAAAATAAACTTCATTTTTTATTTCAGAGCCGTTGGAAAACAGTTGTAGTGCCCGTCGTCCAAATCTTTTTTTTCGCTTAAGTTACAAGATTGTCGTTACCGGGCCACTCAGTGGAGAAACTTGATTTTTTCAAAAAAGGAATTATATCTGAAACATAGTAATAATAACATTTAATATGAAAATGCTCAGTTTTATATTTAAGTAACAAAAACACTCCTCATTTTGACCCGTCTACACTGTGCCTCAAATACCTATGCAAAAATGTTTGCTTCCTCTTGGACTATAATGAGAATGAGTCATAAAATTGTTCAGAATAAGCCATGATTGCATTTGATTTACTTATGGTCGTTACGGTAAAATGTGTAACAACTCAAAGTTTTCAAATCTGATTTTTCAATATTTTGATACTAATTAATTATTTTGAAAGAATTTTATATAAAGCGAATTAGAAATTAAATATTAATTATTTTTTATATTTTTTAGATTCGTTCTGAAGAAGATCCAAATCCGGATCGAAACGTTTATGTATTAATTATATTTTTTGTTAATATATTGTCTGAAAAATTGGTCGATAATTTTATTTATTGAAGAACTCAAAGTTTTGCTATTTATTCCAATGCTTAAATATTTCCTATGGATACCTAGCCTATTTACATACTGTATAATATATATTACCTAGCATTTAATATCACATGTTGTCAGCTATTTGAACTGACAGTGAAAAATGTTATACGGACATTTTTCATTGCCGCTAGCAATTTAAGTTGTCATAAATGCAAATTCTTTTTTATTGTAATATCCTTTCAACCTGTGAAATGTGATACATTTTATCTATACTTTCAATTATTTTCGGTAACTTAATAGTACGGTATTATGTTTATTTGCGTTTCCAAAAGGCAAAAGTGCTTGTATCGAATTTTGCTCACGTCGACGACACATAGAAGACGCATTGTCGTGAAGTAAAAGTATTTACACAAAAAAATATTGACAAATAAAATTGTTTCATAAAACATTTTAGCAAAAATCAATAGAATAGTAAATAGTTATGACAAGTTGAAATAGAAAAAATAACGTCGTAGCACATATATCTACTGCGCGTGCGCAGATTTTCCCCAAAAATTATACGACTCTTCATATTTACATGTCAAACATCTTACCAAAATTTGGTTTTGATCCGGTCAGTTGCTTGACCTGTATCCTGCTCACAAACAAACAGACTGACAAACTGATTTTTGGATTAGGAATCTCGAAACGACAAAATTTTTGAAAAACGAATTTTGACCTAAATCAGCATCAATTAAATGCATACGAAATTATACACGGTATTTATAACATAAAACTATACGGGATAAAAGGTTAAAATATTAAAACAATTTTTATTCAGTAAAATATTATTTATTGGCCAACGTTTCGTTTTTTTGAAAAAAGGTCTTTTTTAAATTTTTTTTATTTTTTGTTATAAATGAAGCTTAGTTTTTTTTTAAAGTTTTATATGATTTTAAATTATTGTATGTTTTTAAATTTGTGACTTTTTAAGGTCCTGAAGAAGGCAAGAAATATTGCCGAAACTTTAAATAACGTTTTAGTGAATAAAAATTGTTTTAATATTTTAGCCTTGTATCCCGTATAGTTTTATCAAATCACAATATCAAGGTGTCTTTTTTTATTTTGGTATTTATAACAAAAAAAAACAATTTTTAAAGTTTTTGTTAGTCTGTTTATTTGCTCCGGCTAATCTCCGAAACGACTGGACCGATTTTGTCGGAACTTTCACTGACGGATAGCAATGTTATGAGGAGTAACTTGGGCTAAAAAAATTGTAATTCTTTTCGTAAATTCGGCGAACTGAACAAACATTTTGTGTGTCATCTCAATCGCTGATAGAGCCGCAGGGAGCAGCTAGTATATAAATAAATAAATAGATGGAATACGGAATAATTGAAAAATATATATAGATACTAGCGGACCCGGCGAACTTCGTACCGCCTAACAGTATAATATATATATATATATATAATTGGAACATCTATCTATCTATTTTATTAATTGCTAGCTATTTTAAAATATACATGGGCGTATATGTGTGTATGTCGAGCACTCCGGCTGCGCCGTCGTGCCCGGTGCAAAAAAACGAATGGGGAAGGAAGAAAAAAAATTTAGGGGTGGACTACCCCTAACATTTAGGGGGATGAAAAATAGATGTTGGCGAAGTGACACCTGTAGACATCTGGCGGGGATAACTAATTAAATGACGATTGATCAGTTTTCGACCGGAGAGGAAAAATGATTAAATTACTTAAATGGCTATTAAAAAATAAGGGTTGATCGTAGAAGGGTGAAAATTGAGGATTGTATGTATTTTTGTATGTTGTATCATAAAAAAATAGAAATTAAAAATTTTGTCTAAAAAATAAAAAAAAAAATTTAGGGGTGGACTACCCCTAACATTTAGGGGGATGAAAAATAGATGTTGGCCGATTCTCATAGATACCGGATAAGCACAAAAAATTTCATCAAAATCGGTCAAGCCGTTTCGGAGGAGTTCGGCAACGAAAACTGTGACACGAGAATTTTATATATTAGTATTTTTTTTAGGAAATGACCTTTGATAAAGACGCATTATATAGATATGCAGCAGCCCTGCTGATGTGATCATAACCAAATTGAACGTACGGTACGTCTACATTTTTAGTTAAATATATGAAGAACCCTTCTGTTCATTAATTGTAGTCGCAACTCACAATTTATCTTTTTAAGTCCTTAATTAATGAATTCGCACACATTACCAAATGAGCGTTCACTTTTTGCACAGAGAAACGGTTGCTTGGTTAGCAACAAAAGCCGCATTGAGTTTTGTGGCTGCTTTTGTGCTGCTCTATTTACATTGTGACATTTGTTAGAAACATTGACTTAAAGCCGCTGCACACGCGGCTGGTTCTGTCGCCAGATTCCTTGCTAGGTTTTAAGCGTGTTGTAGCGCTTGGTTTCGTGATGGCTTTCATGTGTCTGTTTCACACGATGCTTGCTTTGAAGCTTGTTTTGTGGATGGGTTTGGTGCGCGCGCATAGTGACAGTTCGAATGTTAACAAAAGTGAGCGTTTATTGTCTCTGAACAGAACACACACTATGACGTCATGTTTGTTTATTGGCTCACGTGACAAAATACTGTCTCCTCATTGATTCTTGCTCAAAACAAGCAGACAAACAAGCTAATTTTGAAATCCATTTTGTAACCACGCACGCGAGCCCGCAATGACTTCATTTCTATCTTCGCAGCCAGCGAGTCAGCCAGTATACGTTCCAGTAATGATTCAAAACCAGCCCTCGTGTGCAGCCATATTATCATCACGCACGAGATACATATAGTATTTTTGCACGCTCCCCCTGATAAAAGAAGTGATTTTAATTTAGGCAATTTTCAAAACTTTTGAACAAGTTCTTATGCAATGCCGACTTTTTTTTTATTTTATTAAACAAACACAAACAAAAAATGTGCATCGGCTTATGTCACTAGCACTGAATGCCGACTTTTATTTACTTATACTACACACTACAAAAGCGAAACTTACGTCTACATACGTGGCTGTTTTTTTATCTCTGGCCATTGTCTTTGAGTCAAATACAGTGTAACCTCTTTATAACGAATCTCAAGGGACCGAGCATTTTTTTTCGTTATATGGAGGGAAGAAAGAAAAATAACCAAATTTCACCTAATTAATTTATTCCATGTAGTCTGTTAACTTTGCTTGGCGTTTTTGCTATGCCAATATTTGTTTTGTATTTTATTAAGTATTATGCATGTCTTGACTCTTGGGATGTGGTGGAATCACCTTCATTAAACAATAGGAATGTTTCGATAAGTTTAGCGGCATCAAGTGCTTGTTGAATAGTTGATGATGGTTAAAATCATCCTCTTTATCATCTTCTTCATCTTCATTTTGTTGTATAAAAACAATTATACTGTTAAATACGCCTAAATATGAACATATTTCATCGTAATAGAGAATGGTTGTTACGCTATAAAGAGGGTATTAATGTATGGGTTTTAAGGTAAACCAACCAAACTGTAAAATTTTCTACGTTATAGGGAGTTTTTCGTTATAACGAAGGACGTTATAAAGAGGTTACACTGTACCAAAGAGGCCGAGGTGTAACAGTTAGTAAATTTTAAAGCGTGAACTATTTATCTACTTACAAAAAGCTTTTAATTTTTACAAATTTATGTACATTAGAATTTCTGGGAAATCCCAGGTACATTACAAAAAAAATGATAACTTTCTTTCAATCGCATTATAATTGACTTTATTACTATGTCACAACTTCCTGTCCTTTTGTCATAAAAATAACGAAAGTTTAAAAAAGAAAGTTGAGAACATCGTCATAAAGCTTACATTATAGCCACCGTGTCGAAATAAAGAGATATTTAACCAAATAGGGGAAAGTGGGGTAAAATGGACTAGTGAAGTCGTAGTCCGTTGAAATCGCTAACTTTGAGAGACTCTTTTGACTCCATCAGAGGATCACGTCTCAAACAAATTTGGTTTCAATCCGCTCATCCGTCTGACCTATATCGTTTTCACAGACTAACAGACGCACAGAGTTTTTTCATAAATATATTTTTTCGGATTCGGGGGACTTCAAAACGGAAAGAAAATTTTTGAAACGTGATTTTTGACCTAAACTAGTACCATTTCCCACTTGTGGGTTGGAATGGTAATTAAAGGACGTCCCCACTGAAGGGTTGATCATGATGTATCGGTTTTGATTGACACCTTGCCCCACCTTCCTCTACATTATAGCCATCGCGTCGAAATAAAGAGCTATTTAACCGTGTACTTGTATGTAAAAATGTGAAACTTTCAAAAGCCGTGCTTTTAACATAATGTAACAAACTTATACCTAGCAGTAGAACACCGGTTCAATCCGTTTAGTTCAGAACACGCTTAAAACAAATTAGTTTACCCGTTCCCTAAAAGTTAACTTTCGTTATAGCACTTACTACGATGTTCAGATTATATCGCGTGACCTGTACTATATATTATGCCACCGTTGTAATGAAATCGTTCCTTAGTCTTTTTTTTAAATAATAATCTATTTATATGTCGTCGCATCAAAATACAAAAAAATAAGTTCAAAAACTAAAACCCGACTACTAAAAAGTATGAAACAAGAAAATATTCTCATCTGAGAATAGCAGTGGTCATATGCCACCTACCCTAATCGCTTACTACTGTAAACGTGGAGTATTATATCTACAGTTGCTCTTGTGAATTTATTTATGTGTTGTTTATTAACCTTTTCTGAAGTGTATAGTTGTACAACATTAAAGCTAGTGGGAGTTTTGTGTGCAATTGGGTTAGGATAAAACATTATTATTTTGTAAAACTTTTTATTTGATTTATAAAAATGAAACTACAACGTGACGCTTTTTTATAATAAGGGAGGGCCCCATCCGATGAATTTGCCACGGGCTTCAGGTGGTATAGTTACGCCACTGAGTGGCTGTTAAACTTTAGTGTTGATTGTGTAACTATTACACTATTCCCAAATATTAAATATTGGTTTAATATAGAAAATATAATTCATTCTAAAATTATAAAGTACCCAAGATTTTGGTTGTTCTGTAGGTCTGCAGCGCTCATAGAGGAACCACCACTGGCTCCATGTATCAGCTAGGTGTAGCAACAACTTACGCCTTCAAACAGTATAGAACATGATCAGATCCGTGATCAAATCATATTAAAGAAAACCGTATCAGCTGGTGTATCGAAGTTACTTGTAAAACCAATTTAGCAGACAATCAATTGACAATAACTAACGCCATAGACACACATTACACGTCGACTTTGTACATATAGTCTGTTTTTTCTAACAATCAGTTGATGTCATTTATACTGCAAATACTTTGCTTTCCGACCCCCATCTGTAGTCGGCTGATTTTATTTCGTTGCGTGCCCCCTGCTGGGACGATAATGTGCTCCATAGAATGTTCCAGACCACGATAACAGCAACGATGGAAAGCAGGTAAAAACCCGACCTTCATAGAATTGCCTGGAGAATGCAATGCATGTAGAGAAAGGTTGATGCTTCTAGAACCTTCGATAGGCGGGGGACGAAGCTATAAAATGCGAGCGGAGTGGTTGGCAAGTCTGTCAGTCAGTTGGTCAGTTGTTAGTGAGGTGTTCATGTGTTGATACAGTGCCAGTGCGTTGTGACATAAATCATTAAGTGCAATTATATAAATCTGGTTTAACATAAATAACTTTTTGTAAATAATCGTGTGAATATAGTTAATAGACAAGTGCGAATAAGTGTACTAGATAAACTTCGGTGTGTTTGTGTGTTGTAAATATATTAATATGATGAAATTAACGGGATACAAGGCTAAATTTGAAAACAATTTTTAATTAATAGAACTTCATTTAATAGTCAAAGTTTCGGCAAGCAATTATTGCCTTCTTCAGGACTTTAAAAATGTCTATTAAAAATGTTTTAATTTGTGACTTTTAATAGACATTTTTAAGGTCATGAAGATGACAATAATTGCTTGCCGAAACGTTGACTATTAAATGAAGTTCAATTAATTAAAAATTGTTTTAAAATTTAGCCTTGTATCCCGTTAGTTTCATCATACCATAATATCAAGATGTCTTATTTTATTTTGTAAATATATTGTGTACATAATTGGACTCTATATTCTCTGTTATTTAGTCTTCTATTTTATTATTTAGAACTATTAGTTTTGTTTGTGTTAACGTTATTATTAGTGTTACGTTTGAGAAGTAGGCTTTCGTTTGTGTGTTTGACTATTTTGTTAAACGTTTATTATTGTAAATAAATAATTTCCACTACGAACTAGAACAGTTTTGTTACAATATTTTGAAGCACCATTCAGTAAAAATGTCGCTAATAAATATTTTTTGCATATGCGAACGTGTTTTTGAAGTGAAACTTCATCTATATCAAAGGACAGTTGTGTAACTCACTTGCAAATAAATATTTTCTAATAAATTGAAAATGTAAATTACAGCTGATTCTAAGCAACTTAGTAGCTGGTGGCGCAACTTTTTTAATTAAAGTCAGTTTTGGCCCAATTGTGAACTTGATTCAGTTGGCTAGAATGTATGAACAATTTTACATAAAACAATGACGTCAGACAGTTTCTAAATAAAATAACGTATTATATGAACAGCCCATCGGCTATGGACAACCACTTCCAACCTGTACGGTGTACACGTATTGCTGAGTTCATAGAAAATTGAAATTGCCTTCGGCAAACACTAAACCTATTTGTTTCTATGTAGTCATAAAAAATGGCTTTCATATAATATTTCACCAATCGATAAAACATTTTATTTGATTTTCTTTTTTATTGTAAATTTACTAAGTTATTAGTGTTACCACCAATATGATTTTTTTATCGCCTTGGCTAACCACTTTTCTCGTTTGAAATGCAAGACAAGATCGAAATTAAACGAGTCGAGATCCAGCCGAGTCGAGAATTAACGACGATCTTTTATGTTCACTATCGACGTAATTTTAGATTCAATAATAAAAAATAAAAAACAAAATTAAAAATTTTAAAAAACCTACGACGGATGTAAAAGTTTTAAATTATAAAGGATTAAATAAAATTTTGAAACTTCCTGACTAAAAGGAGGGCTGCCATTCGCTACCCTGAATAGGAAAATATCAATTGAAGACTAGAATTATTTACGTACTCAACATGATTTTAAAATATTGTAATATTTTAGTTAATTTCAGGGCAGCGAATGGCAGCCCCCGACGAATTTTCTTTGATTACTTACCTCGTTTTAGTCAGGGGGTTCCAAAATTTTATTTAATCCTTTTTCAATTACAACGTTTACATCGGTCGTGGGTTTTTTCAAAATTTTTAATTTTGTTTTTTATTTTATTTTAAACTTTTTAGAGATTTCTTGCGCTAAGAACCTTCACAGATGAATTACAATCCTTTTACAGAAAGCCCCATCTGAATTTATCAAGCCGTTTTTGAGTGCACAAACAAACAAACAAACAATCTCTTACCCTAAACGCATATACCTGCTCCGTTCTGTCGTGTATAAAAATGATAAAAAAATATGGAAAGGCATAGACAATTTTGGCAATTGATGAAACTTTAGTTACGTATGTCCCCGGCTCTTATAGGAAGCGTTTAACCACTGCAGAATCAAAATTTCCGCTACTTTAGAAGAGATAGCAATATTGACACAATAGAATGGCCACTCTAATACTTAGAAGTGCAACTGAAATGAAATATTCCATGATTCCGCGAAAAAAAAATCCATGAAAATAAAATAATTCCCTGTTTCCGTTATTTTCGCCACAGGATGAAATAAGATAACATAACCTTACTGTTTTATTATCGTTTTTATTTTCCGCTCAACTTACTGCGTCGTTCTTTGTTTCTTATTGAAGAAAAATAACCTTAAAACAATTCCTCTTCATATCAATTTATATAAAACAACATAAGATGTTTCATTCATGAATTGGACATTTTATGTCTTCTTTTTTCAAGATGTTTATACAATGTATATGTCGCAGCAATTTGACGTAATATGACACGTCATGAAATGCTTAGACGTAGTCCGACTACTTGTGTTTTTTAAAAAATTGGTAGTCTGTAAAGTCGGTTTACGGACGATAGTTTTACGTGATAACGTTTTCCGCTCGAATATCATATTTAATAATACATAACCAAAATTTTAGTAGCTGTCAAACTATATTCTTACCGACTAATAATTTGATCAACCAAAGCAAAATACATATTTTTAAGCAATTATAAAAGACATTTAAAAGAATGCAGTATATATATTATATATTTGTTAACAAACCGTATAATTTATCTGCTGTTATGAAATGATCCATTATCGTGCGTTCAGTTATACTTTGGCTTGGATGAATCGGTAATAATTATATGACACAAAACATATCCTTGCAAAAACGAACAAATAACGATGTATTATCTGAAAAATTGCTTTAAAAATTCGATAATTTATGACATTTTTATTAGATATCTTGATTTTAAGTCTTAATTTCCACGGTTTATAAAACAAAGGCCATCTGTCAGATGTAGCGTTCGCTGGAACAGCCGAAAAAAATGTTGAACGCACACTACTCTCTGACGTCACGTGAGAAGAAATGCGTACAAGCCGACGCCGATCGTGCTTCTCTATCGCTAATACTTCGCTCTCGCTTGCACGCACAGGATAGGTGGAACGCGACACTTTTGGAACGTTACACTTTTTCGTGCGTGCAGCTGGTGTTTCGTCAATTTATAAGACGTTATCACGTCAAAAATAAAGCTTCTTTAGGCGCGTTTTGGGAATTTCGTGAAGGGGCTACTCGGTGAGTTGGCGTTACGAACAAATGTGACTTTTTTGCGCGATGTACTAATAATCAGAGTGCCCGTCGGCAAAAATTTTATTGACACATAAGTACTTTGTCTATGGCTTCATTAGGCCTAGTCTGACACCTATTTCCTGTATGACTTTTCTTGATTTTGGGGCGTTTTCCCTCTAAATTTTCCGAAAGATGTCGTTTTGGCGACATGTAAAAATTTATAGATACCTACTGTTTGTTTTTTTAATTGAATAGCTTAAAAACTTCAACCAATTAACGCTAAAATAATGTTCTCTGACAAATAACATGAACCATTTAAAATGTCTGACACCTCGAATATGTTCGACATATTCGAGGTGTCAGACATTTTAAACAGAAGTTAAATTGGTATAAAAATTTAACTTCTGTAGTGTGTAGTGTAAAATACACAATCTTTTTTTTCAATTATTGATAAAAAAATAGAGGTTAATATGCGAGGGTTCAGAAAATGGCAGGTACTACGAACGTAGTTAACTCTCCAGAAAGGCAAAAATCCAGGCCATTATCTATCTAAGGAAGGCGATTTAAAAATGAACACCGTTGTTTTTGGTGCATTCAGTATAATATATAGTCGTCTATTCATCGTAATACGAAAAGCATACGTTCGGCAGTTTAATAATGTTTGTTTTGTATTTGCTTTTGCTCATATTCTCAAAGGATTAGAAAAGTAGCTCTGTTCCACGTGCAAAATATTTTCTGATGGGAAAATATAAATACTATGACAGGTTTTGGAAAGAGATAGTGTTGGATTTGTATACAGGTGATCATTTAAAACAAATGAATGCGTGTTACCTTTAAAGTATAAAACTTCTTTAATATTTATTAATATTAATATTTCTGTTACATTATATATATACCTATATTTATTTTTATTATTATTACTTATTCATTATGTTTGATTTATTAATAATTTTTTACTTTTTATATCTATATGTAAGTAAAAGAGACTTAGATTAGTTACACCTTATAAATATCGATTTTTATAATAGTATAATAGTATATTGTGCGAAAAGTGAGAGAAGGAGAAGATTCCATGAGCGTGAAATTTGCCGCACGAGCGTAGCGAGTGCGGTAACACGAGTGGAATATTCTCCTTCGATCAATGGTCGCACATAATACTAGCACGAGTAATATGTAATCGGGGCCCTGATAAAAGAGGGAAAAATAATAAATCACTTCATTGATTGACGTACCCACCGCCCTCGTTGCACACAAGATGGCCCTGACTTTCGCTGAATTGCGATGCTGTTTTCATATATACAAATCGCTACCGCGTTCCTATTGGTCCAGAAACTATGCAGTAATAATTCATTACCGTACAGTTTCGGCTCGCTACCGCGTTCCTATTGGTCCAGAAACTATAATGCAGTAATACATTATCGTACAGTTTCGGCTCATTATTAGCACTCTACGCGTCAACATAAAGTAATTTAAGATGAAGGAAGGTTTTGGTTGAGGATCATAAAATAAACTTTACCAGTGTTTCGCTAGTGGCCAACGTTTCAAAAAATTTATTTTCAGTGGCCAACGTTTCGAAAAATTTATTTTCATCTTCATCTGAAGCGAAACACTGGTAAAGCTTATTTTATGATCCTCAACCAAAACCTTCCTTCATCTTAATATTCTATTGGATCAACACTACTTTAAATAAAGTAATTTATTATTTCTCCCGAATTTAGCAAGGCCCCGAAATTATATTTATATTATACTCACGCGTGTTAAATAAATATAATTATGTTTTTTTCGGCGACCCCCGCTAACAATCACAAAATTGGTCCATGTCTGTGCTTCGCCTTTCGATCAAGATAGTTTCTACAGATGCGTTTTGGTGCCGCCATCTGTGAGATATCCTATTACTACGTTAGCGGAAAGAGAACGTTACCTCCGTCCGAAAATAGATCTGAGTTACTCTCAAGACTTGTCTAAAGAAATTTTACTTCAAAATGTGATCATAAATATTCACTGCGTTAAAAGATTTCGGCGACTTAACTTGGAACATCAAGTTATGAGTTATTTCGAAATCTAGAATTACCTTCCGAAAAAACATTAATACGGTTTTATTTAAATTTTGTATTGTGGACTGTGGTACAGTGAGCCCTCGTTTGTCTGTGATAGCGAGTGCTACATAATATACAGACTATCGCGTCAACATCAGTTTAATGTATGCCATTTTGCAGGCATTAAAACATATCGAACACTTTTTTTCTCTTCTTAAAAAATACATTTTACTACAATTTCTGTCTATTTCGACCAAACCAAAGTATGTCGAGAAGATGCGAATACAACCGAATGAACCAGTGCTTGACAGTACGGGTCAACTTTTTCTTAATCTATAGTTATTTCTGATTTCAAATAAAATTTTAAAACGTTTCTATAGCACAGTATTAGTAAGTTCTTTTAGTGAGAGATGAAAATAAAATAGAAATGTGACATTTCACTATCGACAGCGAAACACGACCTAAGAAAGTGCATAATATTGCATAGGTACTCTAGTGGTATCCTAAAGGGACTAAGATATTTTTACCGTTGATGTATGAAATATGATACTGTAAAAGCTTGGAAAATATATATCTACTGTCATTTCAAAAAAACGGGTGGCGAAACAAGAATTATTTTAATTGAATACTCCTGCAGTTCGAGCTGAGGCGTTATGAGAAAAAAATTAGGAATAACGCCGGATCCGTAGATCGATTTAAGAATAGAATTAAAAAATATTAATCTATTTAAAAAATATATCTACTAAAAATTTAATTTACAATACAAATATACATATTATTAAACATAATTATTTAAATCTTACCATATCCCGAATTACAAGATTCTCACAAAATTAGTCAAAAATTAATTTGTATCAAAACAGTTATTGAAAAGTTATCAATAGAAGTTATTAAAACTTCTGTTGAATAATGGAAAGAATTTATAACTTGAATGTATTTCTCGGTCGCAACTAAAAGACTGAATCCTTTTTTCAACAAAATTTTTTTATTTTAAGAATTTTTTAAATATTACGTAATTTTAATCACCTTCACAAAATTATTATACAAATTATAATTTTGATAGGTGTGCAAATGGGTAGCCTACTTTGAAGGGAATTTACGGTATGGTTTTTTGATGACAATATATATTATACAAATATTAAAATTCAAATATACACAAACATAATATAAAAGGTTGCAGAGCACATCCTATCAGATTACGTTATATAAAATGTGTAAGATACGGGTGCAAATTTTAAAGTGGGTATGACCAACGGCATAAATTTTCTTGTCTGGGAGGGAGAGCGGGGTAAAGCAAATACATAAATATTTTTTTTAAATGCTATTAAGAATACTCACGAAGGAAGGTGTTAAGCAAAATATTAATTCCCAAACCAATTTTACAAACTTTTTTTCAAGAACTTTTTAGTTTCAGTTTTATTTTTTTATCATTATGATCCTGGGGGGTAATTACCCCCCTATACCCCCCCCCCCCTCTTATCTACGCTCTTTGGTAGGACATATATTTAAGACTAGCGGTTCCGCTCGGTTACACCCGCGTGCAAAGGAACGAATGGGGGGAAGGGACATGAGTACACACATTCATCTTAGTTTACCGAAATGAATGTTGTGTCCAAATTTCATGATGATCGGAGTTACCGTTCAAAAGTTTTTGTCGGACGGACAAATTTTGAGATAAATTATGCAACATTTTTCATTGATGCTCCGCTCCTATTGGTCGTAGCGTGATATTATATAGCTTATAGCCTTCCTCGATAAATGGACTATTCAACAAAAACAAATTTTCAATTCGAACCAGTAGTTCCTGAGATTAGCGCGTTCAACAAACAAACAAGCAAACAAACTATTCAGCCTTAAATATTAGTATAGTTACCGGACAAAATACTAGAGACACCGTCAATAAAACGAAATTACAGACAAATGTCGCCTCATTATTTTGCTTATTAATTATATATCTATTGTTAGCGAATTAAGTGTGCAATTGAGTTGTTTTTGAATACGTCACAAAACATTAATATACAATTATTGTTGCACAGTCAGGAGTATAGCTAACAGCAATAAATTAATCAACGAACCGTTCGACGGTTTATGAATACGCTTCATTCATTGTGTTACTTTAATATAAAATAATGCTGCTTTTAATACAACTTCATATTAAATATGTACAATTAATAGAGATTTATTGGCACGCTCTCATATTTTCATACATTTCAAATTAAATCCCGCTTTTACTCCATATTGTACATCTCTATAAGTGGGGGTGTCCAGTTTTTAGTGTATTTGCTTACACTATTGGCATCGGCCGGATCTCGAGTCGGACCAACATTTCTCGACGTTTCATAGCCTTCTGAACATTTTGGCACCATTCTTGAAACTGTTTATAGATAGATAGATAGATAGATTTATTGGTTTAAGTTATACATAGTAATGTTAAAAACACGTCAAAAGAGAAAAAACAAAGATATATACAATGTTAGGGTGCATTTTCCATCTCCAAAAATTCTTCGTACTTATAGAAGCACTCCTTAATCAAATATTTATAAATAGTTTTTTAAACATGTTAAGAGCCATGCTTCTAGTGGTCAAAGACAGTTTGTTAAAAAATTGTAAACCTAAGTAATTAGGACCAAAAGTTGAATTTTTTGTTAGAAACAAAGGAATGACAAGATCTTCTTTTTTTCTTGTATTCTACTGGTGCAGGGACGTATGATTATTAAATTTCTCTAAATGTTTTTTAACAAAAATCAAACAGTTATAAATATACTGGGCTGGTAAGGTTAAAATATTTAAATGAATAAACAATTGCTTACAACTGTCGCGTGTCTTTGCGTTGCAAATAATTCTTATTGCCTTTTTTTGTAGAGTTAATAACTTGTATGTAGACGCGACATTGCCCCAAATTTCGAGACCATATAGAATTTTTGAATGAAATAGCGCAAAATAAGCTATTTTTAAAACATTTCGATCTATATTTATAGATAGTTTTCTCATGAGGTAAAGTGTCTTAGAGAGTTTATTTTCTATATATAGTATACTAACTATATATATACTAACTATATATACTAGCTGCTCCCCGCGGTTCTGCCCGCGATTAAGATATTACACGACAAAATTTTCGCAGAGTTTACGAAAAAAAATTCCCTATTTTTTATGTTTTTAGCCTAAGTTACTCCTTATAACATTAGTTATCGGCCAGTGAAAGTCCCGTTAAAATCGGTCCAGTCGTTTCGGACATTAGCCAGAACAAACAGACAGACAGACAGATAAAAACTTTAAAAATTGTTTTTTGTACCGTATATACTTTCATAATTATGCATTTAGTAAAAAGTTGTTATTTGAAACTACATGGACACTTCAATTTTATTTATCTGTATAGATGTGTGTGCGCACGATAATTCTCGACAAACTTAATCGATTTAAACGAAATTTGGTTCACATGTTGAATACAATCACCGTTCGAGGCTTATAAAAAATGGAAAGCTCTTATCGAGAGGAATGCACTAAGCCTAAAAAGTCCAGTCCCGAGGGAAAGCGAGAGCTACAGCAGCGTCGAAAAGGGAACAAAAAAACCCAAACATCTGTGGACCATGTGCAGACGATAGAGAATAATACTCGACATTTTTTAGAAAAATTTTCGGCGCGGGCCCGAACTGCGTCTTTTATTATTTTTTTCTTCAGCTCCGGAATAAGTCGCCTTTGTGTATTTTACTGTAACGATACGTTTCAATGATATAAATCAGTGATTCCCAAAGTGGTCTATATCGACCCCCAGTGGTCGACGACAACTTGCAAGGGGTCCATGTCAGCGGAAAAAAAATTGGGGGTCCATGAAATGAAAGTGGGGGTCAACGATAGTGAATCTCCTTACAAAAAAGAAACAAACTGGACACCGTTAACCGAAATATTTAAGAATTAATCTAACTAAATTGATGCCAAATGTAGAAAATTTATTATTAAAGCATCAGGTTTATCCCTCACACTAAAAGCATTTATTTTTTGCTTAGTTATTTTATGTAACAGAAAGTAAATTTTAATTTGATTCGGTTAATTTGAATCTAATTAATAAATGTATAAAAATAAACATTTCACACTACATTTCACTACCGTTATAAATTTAAATCGTTCAAAGTGAGTAGCACTATACCGGTTGTCAAAAATAGATTTGAAATTAATGAATTTGCAACAAATCAATATCAGATAAGCAGGGGGTCTACCCAAAACCGAAATACATGGCAAGTGGTCTACGAGACAAAAAAGTTTGGGGACCTCTGATATAAATCGATCAAATGCCATATTTTGGTAAACCCTATTAGCCAAAATAATGTAACATAGAATAATTACATATTGCATATATTGGTCCAGTTTGACCTTTATGAATTTGTACACATTATATTTGAACAGTGAGTTAACAGGATTTATAATCACAAACATACTGTATTATTTGCATGTATTTATGTGTAACTTTTACATTAATACTGATCAATAATGTTAACGTGATTATCAATAATTATCGAAGCTCAATTCTAATAGCAAATTTACATCAACTGAACCTGCAATTATTTTTAATTAACTTGTTTAATAGTAATTTAATAAATCACACATTTATTAATTGAAAGCCTGAATATATTTTAAAAATGCGTATAGAGAGCATTTTTTAAACTGCATGTGAAACAGCGAAAGTCTTCTAGAACACGCACCACTGGTTAGTGCTAAATACTTTGTTCATTCGCAAAATTAGATAGATATAGACGCTCAACAGTTTAGGGTCATCAGTGTTTCTCAAAATTATACAGGCCAGGATACTGAATTATTCAATAATCATATTCTATTCAAAAACCTGGTAAACAGTGATATAATAATCTCAAGCACCAAAAAAAAAACAATTTTAATCTCTCTTAAAGTAATCAAGCCTAAGGGATCAGTCACAGTGGCGCTCGGTCTCCTTCAATAGCAGAATATCGCCGTCAAAGCGGCAAACTTTGTTAAAAATGAGTTAACAATGAATTCCGATTATTGTAACTATAGAACAATAATTTTTTATTATAAACTTATTATCTTCAACAAAGTTTGCCGCTTTGACAACGTTATTGACTATATTCAGTTATGTAAGGAGACCGAGCGCGGTCTATCGTAATACGATAGATATATATTTTTTTCAAAGTGAAACAATTATTTTTTTTAGAGGATTTTTAGGGATATTTCAACTTGTGGTTGGGGGGAAAGATTTTTAGGAGTTGGCAACCCTGCCGGCAAGATATTGACCCATATACACTTTTACTCTATACTGAGCATAGGAATAAAATCGCAATCGAACCATTAGGGTGCAAACATATACCTCTGTTTTTTTTTTTTTGAAGCCGTAAGCACTGGCGTATACAGGAGGGCAAAACGAGTACAGGGGACCCGGCTTAAGAAATTTATAATTTGCCCTCTCCTGGGCCAAAAGCTGGGTACGCCCATGTTAACGTCATAGAAAAAGACAAGTGTTTGAAACAGAGATACTTTATTCAGATTGAATGCAAGTACATCAACCAAACCTATCATCGGAGAAATCAGGGAATTACATCGAAGAAAGGGACGCAGATATATTTTCGATACGTTTTGTTGCCTTCACTCACCGCACATTGAGTAGATAGACAATGATTCATATAGTTAATTATCTATACTAATATACTATAAAGCTGAATAGTTTGTTTGTTGTTTGAACGCGCTAATCTCAGCAACTACCGGTTTGAATTGCAAACTATTGAACGGTAACTCAGATCATCATGAAATTTGGACACAACGTTCATCTCTGTAAGCCAAGATGAATGTGCGTACTCATCCCCCCCCCCCATTCGTTCTTTTGCACCCGGGTGAAACCCGGCGGGACCGCTAGTTATTAAATATATGTACCTATTGATCCGACTTTCGACACGTGGAGCTGTGAAAAGGGTCTTGATCCTGCAGTTCCATCGAAACTAAGGCACCCAGTACACAGCACATGGATAATGTCCACATATGCACAAAAGTACCGTCGCCGTCGCACAAACATGGGTGCACAGGTGTAAATACTAATGTGTAGAATTAACAACTATAAATCATCATTTTGCGAAAAAAAAATAATGCATATGTCACACACGGCTGTGCTTTTGCTCTTGCGTCTAGACATACAAACATAGGCGTTGTTTTAGTATTATGTATTGTATATTGTAGAATCGCTAATCATTCATCTCTCGTCTCCTTTCAACGTAAAACATAATATTATTGTTTCTCTTTCTGGTTGAACAAACGCAGTACGCCGTGGGCAAAAATGGACCACGTTGTTTACATTAATAAATGTTTGCGTTATGAGTTGCAAGGGAGTATTCACGGCAGCAAGAAGGGGCAGCTGTTCCCCTTTGAAGCTGAAAAAAATTAAATTAAGACAGAAAAAAATGAACCCTCGACCACGATTGATCAAATTAGGCAAACATTTACCATGGGTAATTTGAAGATTTGGAACTAATCCTCGAAAATATTTTTCAAAAAAATGTTTTTTATTATTTTTGTTATTGCGTATTATTGCGCCGCTTCCTCCATGAAAGAGGTTGTATTCAAAAAGCTGCTCCTTTCCGTTTTGACTTAAATACACCCCTGAAGCATAAAAACTAAAAATAGTATATCTAAAAATATTATGAAATGAAAAAATAAAGGGATACGAGAATAGTCGAGCCATTACCGTGATTTTATGGCGTTTCGAGAGCTCCTCAATAATAAGCTCGCAGTGACCAGTTTGCTGGCTCTAATCCGAAAACTGGTTAAGTATCAATCGAATTTTCAATGTATATAATAATATTATATAAAGAGGTAAAGTGTGTAAGTTTGAATGTAGGAAGTGATTTCCGGAACTACTCATCCGATTTCAAAAAATTTTCACCAATATTTAGAGTGGACTTCCAGGATGGACATCTAAATAAATAAAAGGAAACCGTGACTGATTGACTGACTGACTGATTTATTAACACACATCTTAAACCACTGGATGGATTGGGTTGAAATTTGGCACAGAGATAGTTATTTGACGTAGGCATCAACTAAAAGTAAAACCAGTTTTTTTGAAAATTCAACCCCTAAAAAGGTGTAACGGGGGTTCAAAATTTGCATGGAGAAATCATATCATAGTATCAATTCGTAAATGCGCAGGATTACTCGTCAACAAATAAATAAACACGTGTTTCATGCTTTTACAAAAACAACCCCTTTCAGAGGGTGAAAAGAGGTAAATACTCTAAAAATCAATCTTTTTCACGGTTTGTCAGGACGTTGATCACGTGAATGTTATCAATTTAGAAATTTATTAGGGGGGGGGGGTCTACGTCGAGAAAGGAATAGGTAACTATGCCAAATAATGAGTAAGCATCCATGTTTCGTCTCAATCGCGTGCGAAGCCGCGGGTAACAATCTAGTATTATATAAAGAGGTAAAGTTTATAAGTTTGAATGTAGGAAGTAATCTCCGAAACTACTCATCCGATTTCAAAAATTCAGAATTGATTTTCAGGATGAACGTAGGCTATATATTAATTGTCGCATTAAAATAAAAGCACTTTTTGTGGAGGAGACCCCTTTTACAACGTGAGTTGTCGAAAAAACGGTGGAAAACTAATAATTCGGGCGAAGCCGGACCGGGTCGCTAGTAATCAATAAATAAAATATTTTAATTGGTGCTAGGACCAAATAGCTTTAGCTGTTGGTGGCTTTCAAAAAAGAGAAGAAATAAAAGTAATGATAAGACATTCTGTATCTGTGGCCATTATTGCATAGCTAATGTAGGACACGTCCCTTTGGAAACGAACTTTGTTTGTTTATTTCGATTGTTCGAAAACAACGACGATAAAGTCCGAAACTATTAATTACGCTCAACACATTCTATATTATGCACATTTGTGTAGAGAATTATAATAAAAGGAGCTATAATTAAATATGTTTTTAATCGGTATTATCTTTGTTTCAAATAAAAAAAGCATTTAACTCGGCATGTGCACGCAAAGCTGCCAGCAAACTTTTTATCCAGCTTTGTTTGCCACACTATACTTCATTCCTAATAGCTAAGTTGCGAAGTAATCTACCATAAGACTACTACTAAATAAAAATTATATGAAATACTAGCGGTCCGTTCCGGTTTAACCCGGGTGCGATAGATATATTTTGTGTTATTGGAAAAAACTGCAAAATGTCTGAGCTAATAACTTTGAGCAAATTCTACCAGATTTGTTTCTGTACTAATAGCTTTGAGCAAATTCTATCAGATGTCGCTACATGGTACTAAAACAGGTTTTTTTTTTGCTTTTGAACTAATAGCATTTAGCAAATTCTATGAGATGTCGCTACATGTTACTATAATAGTTTTATTTTTACAAAACACCGTAATTTTGTATTTAATAAAAAACTATCCTATAGTGTAAGTTGGACCGAGCAAGACACATTTACTAAATTTCATTAAATCGGTTCAGTGGATTCGGAGTTTATAAGATAACATCGGATTATATTCCGAGTCGGTAACGAACTCGACGTCCAACTTAGCGACCGAGTCGATGTCTGACTGATCAGCCGAGTTGTTGCCAAACTCGACAACTACTTCGATGTCGGATCCAGCGATCAATTTTTTGGCGTCCATCGATAGCCGACTCGGCGTCCGCCAACTTGGTAGTTGACTCATGTCCATATTCACCGAACGTAAGTAGTTATTTAATCGGTTCATTTGTTCTTCCTCCGAATAAATAGCAATAATTCAACAAACCATAATTATATTTATTACAAATATAAATCTATTCTGTCTTACTTCCAGAGTATAAATATTTATTCGCCTGATAAAATAATAATGGTCGCCACATAGACCATAATACCTAACCTATAAACGCGGATTGTTATATCTACAGTTTGAAATTATTTATGTGTTGCTTATTAACCTTTTGTGAAGAGTATATAGTTGCAAAACATTAAAGTCAGTGGAAGTTTTGTGTGCAATTGGGTTAGGGTAAAACATTATTATTTTGTAAAACTTTTTTTGACGTTTACACTAACGCCATCGGTCGGATTTTTGGGTGAACGACAAAATATTCAACTAAAAAAGGCAAGGAGTATAGTGCAGTTTATTGTTGCGCGCCCCTGTTGGGACAACTATGGGCTCCATAGAATGTTCCAGACAGGTAAAAATCCAACTTTCTTAGAATTTCCTAGAGAATGCAGTGCATGTGAAGAAATGTTGAGATGCTTCCAGAACATTCTATAAGCGGGGGACCAAGCTATAAAATGCGAGTGGAGTGGTTGGCAAGTCAGTCAGTTGTTCGTGAGGCGTTTATGTGTTTATACAGTGCTAGTGCGTTGTAATATAAATCATTAAGTGAATTTATATGAATCTGGTTTAACATAAATAACTTTTTGTAAATAAATAATTTTCATCACGGACTAGAACAGTTTTGTTAAAGTATATTTACTCTTTAACTAACTTTTCTACCTGATAATTGCTTGGTTATTTGAAAGTCAATTCTATTCTAACGAATAAATTTGTTCTAAGATTAGTAATTTCTATCTTTAATAGTGTTCGATGAATATGGGCATCAGTGGACATATGTACTCGGAAACCGAATTGGTAGAAAATGCTCCGTCTTTTCTAATGTTTACTCTTTTGCGAGTGGGTTGACAAATTCCGTTGGGGCACGTAAACTATGATAAAAGCAAGCTGGAACAGTGATAAGTTCGTTTCATGCAAACGAGCTCAATAATTAAATTATTTACAATGAGGCTATTTTAAAGGGTGTCATCAATCTATGTCTCATATAGTTGCTAATTAATTTTTTACAGTGTCGGGTGCTTTGGTCGCTCGCTACATCTATTTCAGCTCTTGTGCTATAAATATTAAATGACTACCTTTATGACATATACAATTACAGAGAAAAGGAAATAATGGAAAACACCGAAAGGCCAACATAAATAGAGAACCTGTAATATACATATATACGTGTCATTTCCATTTCACACGCTATTTACTTCAGATTAACACACACGCTTTTTTTACTAAAATCATTTATCATTATAAAAAAATAATTATATGTTTTCTAACACATTTACAATTATTAAGTTACATTGTCTCAACAGTTGTGCAATACCTTGATTTTATCGAGCGTTTTATAATTCACAGTCATTACCGAGCGAGGTGGCGTAGTGGTGAGAGCACTAGACTCGCATTCGGGAGGTACCGGGTTGGAATCCTGGCGGGGGCAGATGTGGCTGCCTCTCGCCAAGAAACGGTAATTCCTGTACCAGCCATCTTGTTGGGGTTTTCCGTGGCTCCCTCCAGACAAATATCCTTATTCAAGGCCATGGCCATATATGCTTAAAATTTACCTACCTTATCCTAATGTCCTAAAATTCCTTCATTCGCTCATTGCTATTAATTAAGCGAAAAACCAATCAGGAAACAGTATTTTGTCACGTGGGCGACATGAACAAACTCCCACAAACCAACATGGCGTCATTCTACTCATAGTCAGAAAACAGTCACGTTTCGCTCTGTGTTTATATTTGAACTGTCACTGCGCGCGCACCAGATCTATCCACAAAACAAGCTTGAAAAGATGTCTCGTGTGAAGCGAGCACATAAAAGCAATTAAGAAAACCAGCGGTTGAAAACTAGCAGTTAAATCTAACGGAAAATCCGGCCTCGTGTGCAGCGGCCATAACAATAAAACCTGTCACCGATGAATTCGCGATAATCATGTTATTTTTCATGGTTTCACGTTCATTTGTTAATCTGAAACAAATGTTGCAACGCATGTTCGAACTGTTTGTGCACTGGTTGACACGTATCCGTTATTACTAATGAGTTTTTAAAGGTGTTTTGCTGCAATTAAAGGTGCTACGAAATCATACAATGGAAGTGATTGTAACTAATGATTTAGTTTGACACTGTGAAGACCTCAACATTGTTCCGTCAAAATGTAGAGCTGGCCACTGACAGTGATTAGTTTGACTTTTGGTTTAGGGATTGTAGGTTCTCTATACACAAACACAAACACACACACATAAACGCGTATATAAGGTGCACCAGAAAGTTGACAACAAGATTAAAAAAAAACGACCAAGCGCGTCTTGGTTGATAAAATTCCGCAATGCTCGTTAAACTTATTTATAGACTATTTATGACTCGCAATCATTGTTTGAAAAACGTACCCTAACCTAGAAATGCGTCATTGGCGATATGTTGATACTATTTTATAGATTATTAATTGAGAAGTTCATGAATTATTATTTGAACTAATAAACTCACTCTAAAACAAAACCCAATTAGTAGCTCTAACGAATAATGACGTGTAAACTAGTTTTTTTTAAGCAGATATGCTCGTAGTTCTTGTCTCGGCTATAATAAAAGAAATATGACAGCCACATAAAAAATACTGTAAGGAAAAAACAACTTATAATTTTCGTTGAAAGTATAAAGTGATACATTGTTTCATTAATTGGGCGCTCCATTAAGGGAACCGTATTGTATTGATGACACTCGTACTGTTTGGGTGCCTTTAAAATTTATGAAGGGTTAAATTTCAATTCTGTTAAACCCGGTAGAAGACTGGCTGGTTCACAGGGTCTCATTGTGCAATCTGTATAAAACATCCTGCGTGAGGACACGGTGATATCGTGACGTCATTTCTCTACCAAAACAGGCGGCATATTTAAATATTACAAATTAAAAAAAAGGTTTTTTCTTCTGTTATATTTAAATTTAAATGTATTGAAACTAGAACATTGACTTTTTTGTATTTATTCATAATAGTTGTCTTAAAGTAAAGTTTTCTAGTTATTTTATTATTTTTTATCATTTACTTAACTGATAAAAAATAGAGAATAGTTACTTCTTACCACAACAAGTTTATTAGTGGATGTACATTTCGAGAGCTATGCTCTCATCTTCAGCAATACACCAGGGCTGCCAGATGAACGGATTTTTCCGTTCCAAACGGATTTTTCGAGTAGAAATAAATTTGAACGGATAATGGAACGGATTTCATGATCTGAACGGATTTAACGGATTTTCTAACTTTTCCGAATTTTTTACCTTTTTTACTACATATAAATTCAAACTTCACTCGATAATCGATAATTTGGGGACATTCGGGTATTTTTAGCACATTCGAGCACATTCTTTCACTACCTCTGTCCTACTCCTCTCTCTAGTTGGGTAGAAAAAGATAAGAGAGTGTATGAAACAATGTGTTCGCGAAACACACACCTATATCGATGAATATCGACTCGCTATCTTTGTCTGATGCGTTTTTTTCACACAACTGGAGTCAAGTCTTTCGAGTTACATGGATTTACGGAACACATTGAGGATTTAACTGATTGTACTGCCGCGTTTGTTACTATCGCAACATTCTAACAGTCAATATAATATTTTTATTTCATAAAAATGTGAAAAATCTACGAAATAATCGATTCATTGGATGTGAAAAAATGAATCATTTCTATTCAATTTAAAGTCTGTTTGTAAGTAAAAGTAAATTCAACGTCTTATACGAAATTCATTTAATAATGTTAATAATAAAGCCATAATGAAGGTGGAAACATGTCGATGTGTCGTTTATGGTACCGCATACTTCACTTTACTCTCTATCTCTCTCACACTCATTGCCTTAATGGGTGAACCGGGCGAACGGATGGAAACGGATTTTTCAGACCACTTCCCCCACCACTTTTCGCCTTACCGACGGATTTCTGAAGAGAGAAATCTGGCAGCCCTGCAATACACTAAACTAGGTTCATAAACAAAAATCTTTACATTATATAGCAATTACAGGTATATCCACAGTACATCCACTAATAAACTTGTTGTGGTAAGAAGTAACTATTCTCTATTTTTTATTAGATTCAAACCACAGTGCTCTTAATATTTTTGTTACTTAACTGAATTACAAACATCCAGATTTTCTTGGCTCAGCAATCTTCTTAATATTTTTTTTTTTTTTTATTTTGATTACCAGCAATACTTTAAATTTATTAGTTTTAAAAGTATCTGGGTGATCGAACTTTGCTCGGAAAGTTAAATAGAATACTGATATTCAAATACGTATTTATTTTCAAGTCTCACTTGGATAGTAATTAAAGATTAACTGTCATAATATTTTGAAAACAATTGTTTCATTGTTTGTATAAAATTCCAAAACCTACTTACAATATTTAAGTATATTTTCATACGTCAAAAAAATGATTTTTATAATGATAAAATTTGTAAGAAAACGATTTTTTCGAGAGATGAACCCTAGCTAAAACGATTTTTTGCCCCCCAAAATCCCTTTTCAGTAAATTTCATCCAAGTCGTTAGGGCCGTTTTCGAGAAAATATTTAGGGACATAGGTAGGTAGTTAGGTACATAGATAGATACAAGATTAGCTCGTTTAATAATATAGGGATACTACATTTGCTAGTTTCATCTGTTATCGGATCCGAACGTGGGAACTAGGAATTTTAACAAGTCATGATTGCACCATCAACAACTTAATCTATACAATATTCAAACCTTGATTAACGTCTGATTAGAACTCTTCAATAAATAAAATTATCGACCAATTTTTCAGACAAATATATTAACAAAAAAATATAATTAATACAATAACGTTTCGATCCGGATTTGGATCTTCTTCATAACTGATCTAAAAATATAAAAAGTAATTAATAATAAGTTTCTATTTATTTTTAATGAAATTCGTGAAAGAATAAACAATTTTAAATAAGTAATCATGGATATGATTGTGAGTACCTTAAAAAAAGAAAAAATTTATTAAAAACAAAATATTATTTTAAAATAATATTACTACATATATTTTTTAAATTTTCCGTATCTAATTGAGCATTGAGAGAATTTTTATTTGATTTTATATGTAACATTTCCGAAATATTTCTTTTAAAGAAATTTGTTTCATTATCGAAACGTTATTGTATTAATTATATTTTTTTGTTAATATAGAAAAATTGGTCGAGAATTTTATTTTTGACGTGATAACGTCTTATAAATTGATTAAACACCGACTGCACGCACGAAAAAGAGTAACGTTCCGCAAGCGAGAGCGCGATATAAGCGATAGTCTCTCTCTTCTCGCGTGACGTCAGAGAGTAGTGTGCGTTCAACATTTTTTTCGGCTGTTACAGCGAAAGCTACATCTGACAGATGGCCAGATAAATTATACGGTTTGTTAACAAATATATGATATATATACATTCTTTTAAATGTATTTTATAATTGCTTAAAAATATGTATTTTGCTTTGGTTGATCAAATTATTAGTCGGTAAAAATATAGTTTGACAGCTACTCAAATTTAGGTTATGTATTATTAAATATGATATTCGAGCGGAATATACGTTATCACGTAAAACTATCGTCCGTAAACCGACTTTACAGACAACCAATTTTTTTTTTAATCTCTACAAGTTCGAATATTCTCGAAAATACATCGGAAAGTCAAGTTATCGTCCTTTTCAAACGAGTCACCATATTTTAGTAGCTTGCATCGCGGTTGGTTTGTGTAGCAGTCGCGAGCTTGCGATATTTCACTGTATAATCCTCCAGGGAGTCCGGGTATTAGGCTAATAATTCTCCGGGAATTAGTGGGCAGCACTGTACACGTTTTCCGGTACAACGTATATACGTATACATGTGTACACCATAACGTTAAACAACGTATGTTGTGGATACGTCTGTTCACCAATAGTTGCGGTGTGAACCTACCCAATAAAATTGTCACGTGATTGTGACGTTTCAAAATCGTGACCAGCTTTCATTTGACGCGATTGCATTTAATCTAGAAGTGAACTTCTTATTGGTTTATTTAATGAGAGAAAAGTTTTTAAATGAAATGCTAGCAGCGTTTTGTTTTTTTCTAATTTTTATTCAAATAAAAACTTACTTTAATTTCAAGTTTACAGGTTTTTAACTTTAAGTTGATTTTATTAATAGCAAATGTTTCTTACGCTACTGAACTTAGTTTTCTGACATCTATAATCTACTGCCAACGGTTTAAGTAAGTATATTGTTTACTATTTTTCAAGATCTATACATTTTTTAAATATATAATTTTTATATAATGTCTACACATCTGTACCTAGGTATATTTTCAATGTTTTAATGAGTTCAAGAAGACGACTTTTAAACAGTGAGTTTACAAATCGGTTCAGTGGCTCTCCAGTTTTGAGTTAACATAGATAAAACACGCGAACCACTGAACCATTTTAAAAATATTTTACTGTCTAAAAGCCTTCTTCTTGAACAAAGGCTTTATTTTTGATACGCTAAGACAAAATTGAAATGAGCGGTAAGCAAAAATAGCAAACTGCACCTGACCGAAAGAGAACCGGACAGCTATTATAAAAATTCCAGCCAATTGGGCGACGGAACCATTCCAACTTCAGAAATAATGACATTTGACATATATTATATTAAAGAAAAGAAAATTTCTGTTAACGCATGCGGTGACGCGGATAACGGCTAGTATTACATATTATTATGATAATTGCTATTCGTTTGCACGGTTATCTATATAATCTTATCACGTCATGTAAAAATTAATCAAAGCATGCTTGTCAACTACTTAACTAACAAATCTACAGAACAAAAAAAACAGCTGATTTTTTTATTTTCACAATATTTTCGAAACTATAGAGTTTAGAAAAAAAAATTTCACATAACTTAATTCTTGTAAAAATAGATAGAACACTAAACCGTTACGAAATGTATACGATTATTATTTAAAAAAACACCGTTATAGCATATATCCCTTCTGCGCATGCGGCAATTTCCTCTAAAAATAGTAGGCTCTTCATATTTGCATACCTACTAAAAAACATTTCAAAATTTGGTTTCAATCCGCTTATTTGTTTAATTTGTATCGTGTTCACAGAAAAACAGACTAACAAACGCATAGACTTTTTCCAAAAATATATTTTTTGGACTCAAAGGACCTCAAAACGAGAATTATTGTAAAATTCTGAAAAGTGAATTTGGACGTAATTAGTACCATTCCCCACTTGCGGTTTTGGAATGGTGAAAAATATAATTAGGGTACCTATCTACTTATATAATAGTTGTCTGTTTGCAGTTATTATTTCTAAAAAAAAGTTGTTTCCAACCACTCATCAGTAATTGATTATAAATTATTATACTTGACAGAATAAATAATTATGTGGCGTATTAATATGTAATGAAGAAAATTATAACACTATTGTTTTAAATTTCCTACTCTAATAGTACGTACTACAAATTAATTTTATAACTATTTTTTGATATCTATATTTTGCTTATTGATATTATCTTATTTGAATAAGTTTTGTTCTAAAAAGTAATAACATTATTTACATGTTTAACTGGCGTTAAGATTAGGTATTATTAAACCAACAGTATCAATGCAATAAACTTGAGTAATAAAAGAACGAGATATTAAAATAATGTTTGTTACCATAATAAAATCGAAATATGCATTGATATTTTGTTATTATTTCATATTAAATTATTATTACTTACTAGCCAATCACTATAAAGTCGGTGCCTATCCAGTTAACTTTAAAACACGAAAAAACGAAGAATAAGTGCATTTATCCCGATACGTGGAATAATGCTTACGGTACGTATTATGTTCTCTTGGCACTAACGATGAACTTACGTTACATCCAAGATATGTCCCGTTACATTTAAGTTAGTTTACGTTACGTTACATTAAGTTAAGTTAAGTTTACGTTACGTTACTTTTAGTTAATGCACAGGGTATTTAGCAATAAAATATGAATTTCTAGGTGATCTTCTGCACTAGAAAACTTCTTACTAGGTGAGGTACTATAACAAAATTAAATGAACCAATGTATATTGCAACACTTAATAATATATTCCGAGTCTGTCGCGAGATATGCGCTTCCGAATGCAGACTTGCGAAGACAACTCGAGTTAACAATTTAATTTTGAATTCAACACTTTATCTGACGTTGTCCATTAAAACGCAACGCGGGATTAGATTTAATTACGGAATATAGTACATGATTTAATATAACCAAGGGAAATAATAAATATGACAGATAAAGCTCTCTAAAGCTATTAGAAAGCGCTTGTTTTGTAAGAATGGAAATCTGTTAAAGTCATTTCCTTATGTGCATTATTATTGATTCCATTATATTGTTAGTATTTATTAGAAGGCCAAACCTGAGACATATACACAATCAATTTAAAATTATTGGAAAAACAAGCGGCCCGGTTCGACTTCGCTTGAATTCGTAGATTGTCGCTGTTTTTTCGTCGACTTACAAGAGTATTCCTCCCTGCAAATACCCCCTGCACCCTTCATCTCAAATCTTTTTCCCTCGCCTAAAAACGGTTCGCGCTCTCCCGACGCTATTTATAAAGCTAGAGGGTTCTGGTAAACGCCAAATGAAAGACAAAGAATCAGACTATAGAACCTTCAGGCGAATTTTTTGAAAAAAAATTCCTGAAAAAACTTACAACCTTTTGAAAAAAATAATAAGTTACGTAATATTTCACACGTAAGCGAAACTGTTTTTCAAAAAAATCGCCTGAAGGATCTGTAGTCTGATTCTTTGTCTTTCATTTGGCGTTTACCAGAACCCTCTAGCTTTAAAAATAGCATCGGGAGAACGCGAACCGTTTTTAGGCGAGGGGAAAAGATTTGAGATGAAGGGTGCAGGGGGTATTTGCAGGGACGAATACTCTTAAAACTATTGGAAAAACTAGCGGCCCGGTTCGACTTCGCTTGAATTTGTAGATTGTCGCTGTTTTTTCGTCGACTTACGTCGCAAAATAATTGATATCCACGAAAAGCGCTTAACACTAAAATAGATATAGTAAGCTATCCTTAAAAGATAGACATACTCTATCGCGGTGCTTTTCTATAGACTTATAAAAGAGGAACAATTTCACCATACATTGTTTTGTTATATCTCAAAGGGATTAGGCAGCGTTTTCGATGAGAGCTCCCAGTCGGCTTGATTTTTTCCATCTTCAACAATCATCGTCATATTTCAACCAATTTACCAAAACATTAATGAATTATACACAAACTTTTCTCTTGAATCACTCCGTACATTGGTGAAAACCGTATGAAAATCCGTTCGGTAGTTTTTGCGTTTATAGCGTTCAGACAGATAGACAGACAGCGGCGGGGTGACTTTGTTTTATAATCTGTAGTGATGGACTCGTTCCGGATTGACCTTGAAGCATTCAATTTTGTAAATATGGAAATTACAAATCTGTACGGCTTAGGACTGAACAGTTCATTTCTAGATTTCAGAGAGAGTGGACGTATTATAAAAGTGTTCTAGAGATTACGTAACTCTACTGTGCATAGCTCACAGTGTTGAGCTGTGCCTTATTGTTTTTTTTTCTCCTTACGAGTTTTCGTGTTTCTGTTTTCCCAACGAAAATGAGTGTTTCAGTAAAAATGAGAGACTATAGGAAAAATACGATAAAGTGCGAATTTGATCAGAATAGTAAAAAACCAGATTCTTTAGATGTACACGAGTGGATTTTTGAAAAATTAAAACTGGAAGAATCTGAAATAAGTGGAATCCAAATAGATTTATATGTAAGATCAATTTTTATTCAATTAAAAAATCAAGAACTTTGTGACGAATTAATGGAAAAATATGATGATAAAATAGAATTTAAATACAAAGATGGCTCCGTGACCTTCATAAAGTTATATTATGCTGGCTATGGTATGCGAACGGTAAGACTGTTTAATCTACCCTTTGAAGTGACAGATCAAGAAATTATTGATGTTCTGAAACCATATGGACAAATTTGCTCGGTTACAAATGAGACATGGCAAGGCGAACACAGATATAAAGTCTTTACTGGTGTGAAACAAATAAAAATCATACTCAAGCAACACATCCCATCATGGATAAAAATCGCCTTTTTCAAGACTTCAGTAAGCTACGTAGGACAGCCCAAATCCTGTATGATTTGTAACCAATATGGACACTTAAGATTAGAATGTCCAACGAAAAGGCCCGTTCAAATACAGGATGATCGTCCCCCAGCTGTCTCCTGGGCAAAAATAGTTAGCGCCAGCGTCCAAGGTGTCCCTACACAAACTGAAGAAAAAACGAAAAATGCAAACAACGCTAAAGTTGGTTCTAACACAAATGATCCTAAAATTCTGAATCTATCCATAGAAAAACCCATCAGTAGCGTTGAAACTACCGTTCCAGTCAATGTAGAAGAGAACCAAACTATTCCCAGTGGATCTCAAAAATTACAAGAGAAACCAATTATCCAAAACACAACATACAATCGCTTAGAAAATGTTGTCAAAAATGACGTCCTCACCATCGACAAAACCAGTTCAGATCCCGTAGCAAAACGTAAAAGTAAAAATAAAAGAAAAAGAGAATCTAAAATAATCGATTCCGCTGAAACTTTGCAAAAGAAAATTGTAACAACTTTTGACGAAACGGAAAATTCCGAAAATATGTCAACCGGGAGTGAGTCTGAAAATGACTCCTATGTTGAAAATTATGAAGAATCAAGCCCCATATCCTATCACGGAGATTCACCGGACGATGAACCCCCCACTGGCGGCACCTAATACTGAACACGGGACTTATTAAAACTGTGACAATTGCGACGCTAAACATCAATGGTATTCTATCCAAAGCCACACAAACACTGCTTAACAAATTTCTTAGAGACTATGATATTGACATTTTATTTCTGCAGGAAGTAAATACTGAAAATCTAAATTTTCTCTATAATTATGCCTACATTGTAAACATAGATGAATCAAAAAGAGGTACTGCTATAATATATAGAGCAGGGTACTCTATCAGCTGCGTTCAGAGACAAGTTAATGGAAGAATACTAAGTGTAGTATGGGATAACATTCTTTTAGTTAATATTTACGCCCACTCTGGTTCCAATTTTAAAAATGACCGAGAGAATCTCTTTGAAAACGATTTAGCGCTACATTTATCACACAACTATAATAATATTGTTCTAGCCGGCGATTTCAATTGCGTAACTGATAGAAATGACGCTACAGGTCAAGTAACACCTAGCTCAGGGCTGGCAAGTTTAGTCAGACAATTACGAATACATGATGCCTGGAAATATAAACACCCCAACGAAACTGGATTCACCTTCATCCGCAACAATTCAGCATCAAGAATTGATCGAATGTATCTCTCCAAACATCTAAAGGAAAACATCCACTCGGTCGAAAACGTAACAATAGCCTTCAGTGATCACAATGCCGTGCTATGTAAATTGACAGGCCTAAAATCTCCGATGCCGAGAGGACGCAGCTACTGGAAAATGAACACAGCCCTCTTACACAACGAACAAATTCAAGATAACTTTAGAGAGCAATGGATCCAAATACAAAAGAAAAATCTAAACCTAGACAAAATTACGTGGTGGTGTACGGTCGCAAAAAAGTCTATCAAACGATTCTTCATAACTGAAGCCATACATGAAGCCAAAAGTAAAAGAAACATGCTAGACTTTTATATGTCAGTTCTTGGTGATCTGCATAAGAAAGTGTCAGACGGAGACAGAACAACAAATACATTAAACAAAATTAAAGAGATAAAAAACAAAATTGTAAATAAGCAAAAAGAATGTATTGAAGGCTCACTCATAAGATCGAAATTAAACGTCGTAGAAGAAGAGAAGAGTTCTGTATTTGTAATGGCTAGGGAAAAAAATAACTCTGAAGCAAAACACATACATAAATTAAAAAAGCTAAATGGTGATTTTACGAATAAAACTACAGAGATAATCAGCGAAATCGAAAAATACTATACTGATCTTTACGAAAAGAAAAATATAAGTGTAAATAATTTACTGTCAAATGCTATAAAGACTAGTATCACTGCAAATGATGCGGATAACCTAATTAAAGAAATTTCCTCTGATGAAATACTGGAAATACTTAAACAGTCCAAAAAGAAAAAGTCTCCAGGGCCGGATGGGATACCGTATGAATTCTACCTGCAATTCTGGCAGATAGTCAAGCAAGATTTAACGAAGATCTTGAACAAAGTGTTAGATCAGTCAACAATTGATATTAACTCCTCTGATTTTGCTACAGGATTTATTACGCTCATCCCGAAAAAAGGCGCCTCTAAAACGGTAGAGGATTTCAGACCCATCACCTTGTTGAACACTGATTATAAATTACTCATGAAAATTTTTGCTCTAAGAATTCGTAAATTTCTCCATAATATCATTGGTACTGGACAAAGCGCGGGAATGGAAGGCAAAAACATATTTCACAATGCTACGGTGTTGCGAGATGTTATAATGAATCATTCTATAGAAAAAAACAACAAGGCTGCAATAATAAATGTGGATTTTCAAAAAGCCTTCGACAGGGTAAGCCATGAATATTTATGGGCAATCCTAAAAAAACTTAATTTCCCAGAAAAATTTATAGTTTGTTTAAAAAACTTATATAATAACGCTCAGTCGAAAATAATTGTGAATGGTTTCCTGTCCAATTCAATAAAGATTAAGTCATCTGTTCGTCAAGGTTGTCCATTGTCAATGATATTGTTTACGCTATCTATAGAACCCTTTATAAGATCAATTGATAACAACACACATGGCATTATAATTAATAATAAGGCATTGAAAATCAGGGCATATGCGGACGATGTGCAAATTTATATAGACCAACCCTCTGATGGACTTAAAATCCAAAAAATTTTAAAAGAATATTGTGAAGCGTCTTCAGCCAAAGTTAATTTTTCTAAATCGAATGTTATGTTTCTTGGAGAATTTATACCCGGAAATTCAAGCCACTTCATAAACATGCCCATTAAAAATGAGTTTAAAACTTTAGGAGTGATATGGCTCAAAGATTTTAATAACTTAATCACTCGTAATTGGGAACCAGTTATAAATAATATTAAACAATTCTTCAGTGCAAACAAATCACGAAATCTAAACCTAATACAACGTGTTTGGTTAGTAAATAATGTTGCCTTAGCGAAAATTTGGTATTTAGCACAATTACTACCCATAACTAACAAATTTGCAGCAGTCATAGAACAATCCCTAGGGTGGTTTATCTGGAAGGGATGTTTCTTCAAAATAGCAAAGTCACAGTTACGTCTAAAAAAGGAAAAAGGGGGACTAGGATTAATTGAGGTTAAAACTAAATGTCAAGCGCTTCTTTTAAAACAATGTGTCAATACCGTACGAGATTTCGAGGATAATTTTGATAAATCATTAATAGACAAATGGATAACGCAACCGGCAAAATCAAAAACTCCAGTGATTTTTAAACGAATTACGAAAAAATATAATGATTCAGTTTTTATAAAAAATAACCCTGATATAAAAATTTCAGCCAAGTATCTTTATTTGGAGCAACAGGCCCAGTCGGTGCCAAAAATTCAGCAACAATTACCGTCATACCCGTGGAAAAAAATTTGGGAAAATGTGTTTAATTCTTATATTGATTCAGAAAAACAATGCACGGTATACAATCTAATTAACGACAATTATGCAACAAACTATAAATTATATAGACACAATTTAGCCAGTACACCTTACTGCGTCCGTTGCGCCAATGAAGATACGGCTGGACATAGGATAATAGCATGTCAAAATTCAAAGCATAATTGGAGCTTTTTAAAAAATAAAATTCTGGAAGTTACGCCTCAAAAAATGAAAGATCACGATATTTTGTTTCTTAATATAAATGTTGTAAATAAGAACCAAAATAATTTTTTAATCTGGCTTATAAGTTCAACAATTGATTTTAACTTGAAAAACAACGAACAGAATACAAGAGCATATCAAAATTATTTAAGAAAAGAAAAACAAAAAATACTTAACAAAACGAATTTTGATCAATATCTGAACACTACATTAGATTAAATATAATAACGTTTTAAGGCTCGAATTGTAGCCTAACTGCCTTTATTTCAAATATTAATTTAAGTTGTGTTATATGAATATAGTCTTAGGTTGTTTTCTTTTTGTTTGTATCTGTTTTTTTTTTTTATAATAATTGTAAATAAAGGTTTTTAATAAAAAAAAAAAAAAAAAAAAAAAAAAAAAAAAACTATATATGTAAATAACCAGTTTTCTTTTTTCAAGAGGAATTTTAGATATGTAAGGCGTTCAAAAAAAAATTTCCGCTTGGTGAAATGTCATAGAATTGACGCAAAACTCTTTTGTCAATTATTAGGTACAGCTATCAACACTGTTTTGAAGTTATACAGGGTGAGTCAGACCAACCGTAGCGGCTGTTAGTCGTAGAGAGTTGTGTCAGAAATCTGTATCATAAAAGCCCTAATGAAGAATCGAATAGTCATATTTTTTTCCCGGAAAGGTCGGCTTCCCTATTAGTTTGCTCCGGAATGTTCAGAACTCCGGAATATTAAATGGCACGATAGGTCGAAAGTGGTATTGTTCTATAGCTGAACTTAAGCCTTTTGGTCTTTTAACCAATAAATATTATTATTATTATTATTGTTATTATTATTATTATTATAAAAGATCTTTAAAAAATAAGCAAGTTTTGTAAGACATTTCTTTTTGTTACTGCCACCCCTGTTAAGTAATATTCGTTTGAAATTATTAAATTAACATGTCATAATGACGAATTTAATTTAAAAGTCGGCATTTAAAATCTAGTTACCTAATTAAACAAAACCATAAATGTTTAAACTGTTTTCCATTTAATTCTAAACACTGATGAGCTCTTCTAGATATGCTATGGGTACGTCTAAGTATTTTCCGACAAAAAAAACAAAACAATTGCAATTATTGAAAACTTATTGTGACATTTATTATTGTTTAATTAGGGAACTAGATTTTAAATGCCAACTTTTAAAATTAAGTTCGTTATTATGACATGTTAATTTAATAATTTCAAACGAATATTAAGTACTTAACAGGGGAGGCAGTAATAAAAAAAATGTCTTACAAAAATTGCTTATTTTTTAAAGATCTTTTCAACAATACCACTTTCGACCTATATTGCCATTAAATATTCCGGAGTTCTGAACATTCCGGAGCTAACTAATAGAGAAGCCGACCTTTCCGGGAAAAAAATATCACCATTCGATTCTTCATTATGGCTTTTATGATACAGATTTTTGACACAACTTCTACGACTAACCGTTTTCGAAAAAAACGACCGCTACGGGTGGTCTGACTCACCTGTATGTACTTGAATTCGAGTTGGATTGTTTGCACATGGCTTGATCAGTTTTAGCATTTCAACAAGTAGATAGACTCTGATGACCTCAGCTGTTGAGCGTCTAAAATTTACAATCTCTCTCTCAACAAGTAGAGAACGGTACTAATTTAGGTCAAAATTCACTTTCCATTGTTTTTCGTGTTAAAAACATATTATGTTTAGAAAAAGTACGTAGTACGTACATCTGTTAGTCTGTGAGCACGGTACGGACCAAACGACTGAGCGGTTAGTAAGCAAATGTTGGTAAGATGTTTGACATGTAAATATGAAGAGCCTTATTGTTTTTGGGGAAAATCGGGGCATGAGCCAAATAATATACGCTATAACGTAGTCTTTTGTGTCATAAGGGTACCTATACTTTTCATAATGGTCTATTAATCTATTTATTTATCCAAGAAAGTTTTGTAAAAAAATTTTTTTCTAAATTTTATACTTACGGAAATTTTTTGAAAACTAAAATAAATCAGCCGTTCTTTTGCTCTGAAAATTTGGCAAAAAGAAAATAGGTAGCTGACAATCGTGTTTTGGTTAATTTTTACATGTGGTACCGTACTATATGTAACCATGGAAATAAATACCAAATAACATAATATTTAATACTAGCCGTTACCTGCGTCACCGCAGACGTTAACAGAAATTTTACATTAAATTTTACATGTGGCTCCAAACTGGTTTAAATTTTTATTTCGAAGTATATTTTAGTTCCTGATCATATCGTAATGGTTATTTTATTAATCACTGAAAAAAATGCAAATAATAGAAAAGAAATATAGAAATATTTTCGAATTATCAAAACGCAACGTGACTTCAGAGTATATTTTAACAACAATTTCCATGACGACTGTGTCGTCTCACAGTAAGATTATGTCAGTGTTTAGAGAAAACAGCAAATAAACTCCATTTATAGAACATTGACAATTTGACATCAAGGTTCACATGCGTCGCATATCATGACGTCACATAAGCCCACCAACATGGCCGAATGTTTAAACTGTCTAGTTTTGAATGTGAAATTTAATATTTTTTTTCTTATGATAATATTACATTTTTAAATGAATATCAATTTTTTTTAGGGTTGAATAAATAATCTATTAAAAATATAAAAAAATACGTGCATATGACATTGGCTGGATTTTTTTTGAGTGAAAATAACACAAAGCTTAATTGCACATACCGCTAAACTATAGCGGTATGTGCTTTATTATCGCATTGAGCGTCAGAGCTGACTTTCGTTCATATAAGAAGTTATATCTAAGTTAATTTCACACGAAATCCATTCAAATTGAAGCTTTTTGAAAAGAGGAGATTCTGATCTATAAAACAGAACCAATTTTAAATCAATTCGAGTTCATAAATAGGTACTATTAAAATTGTAATTGATAATTACAAACAGCAGTTGTCGGTTGGTCTGTACGTATGTACGTCACGACTCTACAGATCGCAATTTTGGTCGGATTGCCTTGGGTTATATTTTATTCACTTTGTTTAGTATCAGACCAGAACCCTATTTAAATTCACGTAAATGTGTTCAGTAGTTTAATTTTTATAAACAGTTTTATTTTATTATTTTTGACAGTTAATAGTTAAAATAATACCTATTACTGTTATTGTAAATGTAGTGTATTACGTAGAATAACTGCTACACTTATATATCTACCACAATAACAACACAAGCTGCGAATCGGTATGGCCGAGCGATTAAAGCGTTAGTCCTGTAATAGCAAGGTGTCGGGTTCGATTCCCGTTGACACAAGTAATGTTTTTTCTATTCCATTTTATGTTTAATTTTTTTTTCTATTTTTTTAATTGTTTTTTTTTAAATCTATTCTCTCAATTTTTTTCATTATAATATGTACAGTGGAAAACTTGCGGGATGTGCACTTTTGGTTTTGCCAACTATTTTTAAATTTTAGCCTTGTATCATAGACTAGTTTACTGTATCGTTATAAACAAGCTGTCTTATTTTATTATAGTAAAAATAGTCTTATGTACAGCTTTATCTTTATATTATTTAAAAAAAAAATAAACAATTAATTGGCATTTAGTATATTCCATTAACGCATCCTTGTAGACCAACTTGACTGTATTTCACAATTACCAATCCAACATAAAGTATATTTCGCATTTCTACAGTTTCGCTACAAAACGTACAAATGATAAAGAAGACGCAAAAATAAAAAAATCACATTTTCAATGGTAGGAAAATAATTATTAAAAGTTATCTATCTACGAGTAAAACTTTATAAAAAAAAATGGTGAATGTTATGAAATCTTAATTATAAAATATGGTTTGTCATTGAAACCATAAACAGGAAAGTTAACCGTTCTTTTAAATTATTGAAGGTTTTAATTGGAATAAATTTAATGACTACCTACCCTGTATTCAATTACTTAAGTCTATAATCGATACGGAAGAATTTAATTGCAGAAATAGACGCCGCGTTTAGTTTTTTTTAAACTCTTCTATCATGTCGTATTTTCCGGTTATTATTTCTGAAAAAGTTGTGCAATTAAAAAAATTATAAAACGTAAAGTAATTGACTGCCGGTATTCTCGTCGCCTATAGTCTTTCCCACCAACATATATAGTTATGACATACCTACTCTGTAGGGATGCACAAAGAGTAGATTGTGTATCTATGAAAGGTTGCACAAACAGCATTATCAAAAAAAAAAAACAGCCAATTGAGCAACTGACAGGAGCATTACAAATTCAAAAATATAGACATTTGACATAATTATTATCTATATATACCGGGTGTTTCAAAAGTTTCGGAATGGCATAATATTTATTATCGGGTAAACCGGACAAAAAATGTTGAAATGGTTTTTAGTATAACTTTATCCTGTCGATCAATAATAATAATAATAATAATAATAATGGCAAAATTATATTTTGGGTCCAAAAGCCTTGAAAGGGTTCCATTGGCTCTAAATTTGAAATTTTAAATGGGATCCATACTTTTTACTTCATATTCGAATTCTGCGGGAAATTTTACATATGACAACGTCTTAGTATTTCTTTAACTCTCGGATTCTTTGTGGAGCTCCTAAAAATAGGCCCTGTACAATAAATATCTAAATTTAAAATTAAACCTACCTAAAATATTCGTTTTGACGATAAATTTCTGAAACCGATACTTCATAGGTCCTTAAAGCTCACTTTTGAACCTTGTAGGGCCCCCAAAAAGGTCTAATAAGGTTCAGAGTTGAATTGATCTTAATTTGAATTCGGTTACTTAATATTATCTTAAATATTTTTTTCCGGATTTTCATACGGTTTTCACTAATAAAAAAAGCGATAAACGAATATAACGTATATAATTTGTAAATATTTTGTATAAAATGGTTCAGCTGTGATGGTGTTTTGTCAAAAAAAAAAACTTTTTTCTTGTGATTACATGGCTAATTCTGACCAAATTTTTAGAGATACATCAAAACAATGTACTTTGATAATTCTGATGTGTAGATGGGAAGGTCAATATGGTATTTCCAGAACAGTTTCTCACCCGGGTGAACCGGGACGGGTCGCTAGTAATAAATTAAATACAATTTCTGTTAACGCTTGAGGTGAGGCGGGTAAAGGCTAGTAATAAATAGTAATAAATATTATGATGTTCGTTGTTCATTATCATGGTTACATAATAGCGTTTCACATGTAATAATTAGCTAAAGCATGCTTGTCAGCTAGCTAACTAATTTCTTTTTGACAGATCTTCAAAACACAAGAACAATTGATTTCTTTTATTTTCAAAATACGCTTCTCTAAAAGCAATAAAGCTCTTCCTATTTTTATGTTAAACACCCTCTGTTTGGCCGTTTGACAAATAAATTTTTTCCAAAAATACGGTTTTTGGACTCGAAGGACCTTAAAGAAATAAAAATTGTAAAATTTTGAAAAGTGAATTTTGACCTAAGCTAGTACCATTTCCCACTTAAAATTTTATTTGACATAATGACCTTAGATTACGCTCATGGCTACTTCAAATATAAACAAACGACATCCCATTGACCTCGGCTATTGTCAGTTTCGGCTTTAATTATTATTTATTCGCTTAAAGATATTTTTGATTTGAAATTTCACTTCAAATAATATAATATTTTTAATTACAGTCTAGGCATTTCGTTGATATACAAATATTAATGAAAACAAAAGCGAGATGAAACAAAATATAATCCTGAAATGACGTACATATATATGTGTGTGGCAGTATACAAAATTAATAATACTTGACGATTTTATACCCCTCATTAGTCACCACAGTTGGTTAACATATACATGGGCTGGAGACAACCAACAGATACAGGGTAGACACTCAGTGTCTCTACTAAATATGATTTCGTTGACAACACGCCTAATATAGTCCAAGAGCTATCAAACATTTTTGGGTAGGTATTTCAGGCAGCGTGAAAATTTGTGTAACACTTCATTCGTAATGTTTGAACACAAAATCGAAAACATGGCCGAAAGGTAGTGGGACCTAGCAAAGACGTGAATTTTTAAAAAAGTCCTTGAGGCTTTTTTTAAATTTTACAAATTTGGTTTTTAATGAAATAATAGCTATTTATGCTACAAGTCGGGAATGTGACGAGTTATGGCTTGAGGTAGTTACAGAACGAGCCGACAGTTTGCGCTGTATCACAGGAGAACGAGTGTGATACAGCGCATCCAGAGGCGAGTTCTGTAAATACCCAAGCCAAATTCGTCACTTTCTCGACCTGTAGCATACAATATTTTATGCAATCCCAGCTTTGAAAGTTTACTTTTATAGACACTTACTACAGCAAAAAAATCCAGTATAAAATCAGTAGAAATTTTATTAATTTCCTTATTTAATTTTTGCACCTTGTGCGATTATATAAAGTATCTTATAACACAGTGAAATGAAAATATACCTCTTAAATAATATTTCACTACTACTCCCTGTGCGATAATATAAAGTATACCTACAGTTTAGTGTTCAGATATTAAGATAAGATAAGATTTATTTTGCACTAATACAAATAATTATGAAGAGTGACGTCATATAAAGTTACTATATATGTTAAAAATAGATTTAAAAAACAAATTTTAGGAATTCATCAGTGGCATTAAAACAATTACAGGTTAATAACATTTTCAGTTTTTTTTTTTAATTTTTCCATAGGCAAGTTTTGTATATGATTAGGAAGATTATTAAAAATTTTTATTGCTAAATAATTATAGCTATGTTGTACTGAATTTAATCTGTGCAGCGTCAAGGCTAGACAATCTTTATTCCTAGTGTTGTAAGTGTGAAAAGTGGAATTAGTTTCTAGACTATTGTAGTTTTTCTTGGCATATATTAAACAATGGTATTATGTAGATATTTGGTAAGGTCATTATTTTATGTTCTATGAATAGTGGCCGGCAATGTTCATTCCTCCAAACTCCAGCCAATATACGAACAGCCGCTTTTTGTAAAAGGAAAATTCTTTTGGCTCCGGATGTCCCTCGCCAAATCAAAATTCCATATTCCATTATTTAATTGGTCACTTAGTGTATGCTACTTATCGACATAAAAGTGAACTTTTAAAGCATGAATTGCATAAAAAATAAATAAGTCAGATCATTTAGTCGGGACTAAATGTCTGCAAGGCGATTACAAAACTGTCTATCATACGCTACGGGTAGGTTAAAATGTGAAAAAGAGCGTATATGGGCCGAGTTGAAGTGTGCTGCAGTGCGTTATACGCTGTCCCTCACACTTCAACCTACCCGCAGCGTCTTACTCGCACTCGGGTATTGTAGACAGTTTTGTAACCGCCTACCAGACATTTAGACCCGCCTGAATGATCTGGGTTATTTAATTTTTATTTTATTAAGTGCTACATTTTAACTTTACGAAATTATGATTTTAATCATTTTTATTGATTATATCTATTAAACTCGTCCAGGACTGTATTCGCACAACACGCAGTATATTTATACTGTATGTTAATATATTATATGAATGCATATATACAGTGACTGTATGTTATTTTGAGACAGAGATTTAAAGATTTAAAAGGATTTGAATGTGTTTATATAAGTGAGAAGCTCACAAGACGAATGGCTTTTGTTATGTCAGTATTCGTTATGAAAATAGTGTACAATATACGTATGCATATATACTATGTATATTATGAGTTCACCTCATCGCGCGGAATATAATATTGTTCACAATTTATACAGTATCTAGTACGTGTACTAACTCTGGATGCGCTTCCAATGGCGTACGTGACGGGTTTGTATGAACCTACGTTCACATAAAAATTGTCTGTGAACACGGTTTTGGTCAAACACTGCGTACAGAAAAGAATAACGAATATGATATCAACAGTGGAAGCGCTTCCAATGATGTAAGTGACGGGCCTGCAAATATGCAACAACAAATTATTGTCAGCTCTACATGTTTTGGTCAAGCACTGCATTTACATAGGAATAACGAATATAACATCAAAAGTAAAAGCGCTTCCAATGTTGCGAGTTACGGATCAATATAAACATAAAAAAAGTAACAGAGTATTTAATTGAAAAGTGCCCGTATGATTTTTATTAATATTGTAAAATTTTATATTGTAAACTGACGCATTCGTTGTCGCTATGACATCTCTATGAATAAAGATTACTATTATTATTATTATTATTACAAGTTTTGATCAAGCAATGTGTATAAAAAATATATAATACAAAAAAGTAAGAATATGATATCAAAGCCTGAAGCATTTCTAATGGTGTAAGTAGAAGGTCTTTTTGAATTTTGTTTATTTGAAACATCTAATAACGCATTTGGTTGGGAGCAGATCGTATAATTGGCGCGACAATTTTATGGGATAATGTTACGATTAAACATGACTTTAGTTGAAGGCGACATCTAGATAACGGGACGAAATTTAATTACTAGTATTTCGTTAGATGACATCGCGTAACGCTTGCTTTGTGTATGCGTTGGATTATAACTTGGCTTCTGAGGCGACAACTAGAACTAAAATATAGTTAGAGGGCGATATCTTGTTATTAAAATTTTGTTAGTTGACACGGCGAAACTTAGTTACTAAAATGTTTCACATCTGCTAGGCGGCTCACAACGGCTCATATTTTTTACCACATCGTTAAATATGGTGTATAGAAAATTCCTATAAAAATAATTAACAGACGTGACTTGCTTTGCACTTTTCTATGGTGTAAGTTAGACATGGGAAAAGTCGTTACTATGAGATCACAGTGACTGTTATTACGGTTACACAAAAATCACAGTGAAAAATCATCGTGACTTTGTCACGTCGATCACTCACATCACAAACGCCAAGGCCAAATGCCGCCCGCACGGTCTGACGTCACAACGGCGTTGTTTGCCTACTCCGTTCATGTTTGACTTTGAGCGACAGTGAGTAGTACTAGTGACTGCGGTGACATGGAACGACATACGTTACTTTGAAACATAGATCTATTGGAACTTGGAGCGAGCGTCGTGACTGCGGTGACATGAAACGACATGCTTTACTTTGGAACGTAGATCTATTGGAACTTGGAGCGACCGTCGTGACTGCGGTGACATGAAACGACATACGTTACTTTGGAACGTAGATATCTCGTCAGATCATAGTGTCATGTTTGAGCGACAGTGACTGCGGTGACATGGAACGACATACAGTGATTATTTTAGACGGCTTGTCACAGTGATTTTTTCATCGTGAAGTTATTTTTTCCCCAACTCTAGTGTAAGTGATGGGTCTGTATAAAAATGAAATATTTTAATATTGTCTGTGTCTAGAAAATACGTATAAAAAGAAACCATGAACGTGATATCAACTGTTAAAGCGATTCCATTTAGTATGATGCAATAAAATATGTTTGTCGATATTAAATAAAGTCTAACCCGATGTAATAACCAGTTATATGTACAGACGCCGATATTGTGGATGCAGTTCAAATGGTGTAAGTAACGGGTTTATATATTGTAAATAATCTCGAACATAAATGATATATGTGTGTTCAAACATGATTCATGTGTAATGTTATAATATTATCTCTCAACAAGTAACAACTACGGATTTGCTTCCAATGGTGGAGGTAACGGTATGTACTTAAAATTATGCAATTAATAATTGTTTGGTCAAATACGGCACATACAACATATGTATGTATGAAACACTAACTGGGAGATGCAATGTAAATGGTGTAGGTAACGGGTCTCGATACATACAATATGTCGTTTGTGGCGCCTGGAATAACGAGATCGGTCAAAGACAGTACGTAATATGGATTGTGCATACATTATCAACTATGAATGTGCCATAAATGGTGTAGGTGACGGGCGTCTATAGTGTGATTTAGTTGGGTATATAGCAGTGTGTTTATTAATAGCTGCTCTGAATAAACAGTCGACGGTGTAAGGGACGGGTTTCAATTGATACGCTCCTGTGTCACCGTATGAATACAATTCATTAAAGTTGCTTTGGTAGACTGAAATTCAGACGCACACACAACAAAATAAGGTCGTTCTTAAGGACATTCCAGGTTTCTTATGTTAAAATCGATCTCTAACTTTTTGTTTTAATTTTTTTTAGTTATCACATAGGATGTTTTGTTGAACTATTCCCGAAAGTAAACATCTATTATTATTATTATATTATTTAGTTAAATGCTTGTGAAGTCAATGACCTCAGATGTTTTATTGCTTAAGCACTTATAACAGACATATTTTCGATGTTACTTACTTTTGCTAGTTTTTCTTATATTTCTTTTCCAAACTTTAAGAAACCCATACTAATAAATTGCGAAAGTAACTCTATCTGTCTTGTTACGATTTCACGGACAAACCGCTGGTCCGATTGTGATGAAATTTAATATGGATAAGTCTGAAGCCTGAGGAAGGACTTGAAAAAAAGTAACATATTATGTTACTTTTTTTCAAAATTCAACCCCTATAGAGATGAAGCGGGGGTTGTAATGAAGTCACGCTTTCACGGACAGACCGCTAGGCCGATTATATTGAAATTTAATATGGAGATAGCGCCTCAACTCTGGGGAAGGACATAAACTACTTTTTTTTTTCAAAAATTACCCCTAAGGGGGTTAAATGCTTTCTCATAAATTAAGGTGAAAGTGGATGTTCCGGTACTTTTAATGCGAAATCTCGATGTGCCCAAATTGTGTATCATCTGGATCTACATATTGTTAGGGCTATTATAATTAGTGGCAAATCTAAAGAAGACAGTGTTTTAATACCACAAAAACCAATTATACCAACGGATTTGCCTTGTCAATTTAAAAAAATTATAATTTTTTAATAAAAATTGTTTTCGAAATAACCATTAACAATGCCCAGTAGCAAGCACTAAGGTAGCTAGCATTCATTAAAAAAAAACAAGTTTTTTGCACGGCCAGCTGTATGTGGTTTGCTCACGTGTATCGAATCCACAAAATCCTTATGTTTGTGAAAAAGATGATAAAACAAAAAATATCGTTCAAAGGGCTGCCTTCATTAATTGATTAAAACATTCATAAATTCAAGTAACATTCTAATGAGTGTAACTTGAATTTATGAATTTTTTAATCAATTATTTTAATTGATTCCACGTGGACGAAGTCGCGGGTAAAAACTAATAAAAGATAAGTACAATAATGAAACTTCTAAAATATTTTGATAGACTAGTGTGACCTGTCCGAATTATTCGCACTAAATAAGTATAATAATGATCACTTTACAAAATTATTTTTTAAATATGATTGCAGGTATTCAATTCGTTTCTAATTTTGCACACTGCTTATAACGTTCCTCTTTTTGTTGTATTACAATATGAAGCTCAGATGACAGATCGAAGAAATATTTTACTAAAATTGTCATATAGAAGTGCAAGTGGCAAACGCGTGAGTCGGAAAAACTTTTTCAGGGGTTTTCCGACAAACACAATCCACTAAAATAGGAAACGGGATGAATTGAGAATCAAACAGCGGTTCACGATGGCATCAAATCCAAAAATGTTTGGTACAAGAGTTGATCTCTTTGACCCAAAGAACAATAATCCTAGATAAAAAATACAGGGTCGTATTTAAAAAGTGTAGGTGACCTTGATATTTTGGAGACACCTCCACCAAACGAAAAAAAAACTACATCACTGTTCTTCCCCCTTGATTCCCTATAACTTTTGTCTGAAACTTTTTTTTCGAAAACCCTTCCTCTAAGAAATAAAAGGGTGTTCGGTTTTTAAAAAACCATACTGTATATGATTTAGAATACATCCTTTCCGTTCAAATAAATTACAACAAATGAAGTTTAAACGTTTTTTATACACGCTTGACATCAGCGAGAAAGGTGAAAAAAAACTACCGAAGTCATTTTAATACTTTTTTACTTAAATAAAAATAAATTATGTATTTTTAAGTTTCATATAGGTATTTATGTTAATTATAACTATAAATTTCCATAATAATTCTTAAACTTAAAACAACAAAAAATTGAACACTGTTTTGACTAACTTGTTTCGCTAAAACCTCCTTAAAACCGTCTCATTCAATAAGCAATGCGGCTTTGGGATTCCACTTCGAGAAACCATTAAGCTACCGTAACATCATATCAGAAGACATAAAACCTTCTGTTTCACATTCTGAAAGTCTCTAGTCAGTTGCTATGCTCAATATTCAGTAGCTAGTTGATTTCGCAAGCCGTTAAATAATTATATAACTATTAAGCAGCCATTTCGATTCGGTAATGACGTAAGGACTAATAAAATCAAATTTATTTTGTACAGATTGTAACAAAAATTCACAAAAAAGAATACAGTAGAATCTCACGATCATTGTATATGTACTACCCCGATTATTTGATATTTGTTTTTTATTTTCAAGAAAATCAGCAAATCGCTTATAGCTTAAGCAACGAATAATTCTAGATGGAAAAGTCGAAAGCAGAACATTTGACTTAGGAACTTTGTTTGGACTAGTTAGGAGATAAACATACTAAAAGTCCTTACCCCTCCGAGGTACGCCCGAAGGGGGGGAGCACAAAGAAGGTCCCGTTTTTTGGTATTTTGCTTTCATCTCGAAAACGGTACGTCGTACGAAATTTTGTTGGAATACATAATGAAAGCTGATAAAATTCTCTACAACTTTAGTTTTCCCACTTTTTATCTATCTCCAATCTTTGCCTAGCTATGAGCTCCGAAAAATGGTCGATTTTCAAAAATGAGTTAAATTCTCTGTAGCACATTGTAACAATACGAATTTGTCAAAATCATTTCGTATCGCTCATCCACACTATTAATAACACCCACACACTATTAAAAAATAACATAAGCTGGGAGTACCTCCACACAGGGCCCTCTTTCCCACTGGGCACTCTGGCACGTGCCCAGGGCCCCGCGATCGATAGGGACCCCCTAGTTTAATGGTATACTAAGTACCTAAACTGTTTTAAACAAAAATCATCAGTGAACTATTTTTCATATACTTATTTTTTTTGTGTCCTTCATGTTAAAATTGGGAACGTGATCCTTTTAAATATATGCATTTTATATCACATTCCTCGACTTAGAATCTAGAACCTTGTTTATCTATTTTATTTGTCTATTCTAACAAAATAGTGCTCTGTTAAGGTCATAGGGGCCCCATAATCCTAATGTGCCCAGGGCCTTCAATAGGTTAAAGTTTATGTTATTTTTTAATAGTGTGTGGGTGTTTTTAATAGTTTGGATGAGCGATACGAAATGATTTTGACAAATTCGTATTGTTACAATGTGCTACAGAGAATTTAACACATTTTTGAAAATCGACCATTTTTCGGAGCTCATAGCTAGGCAAAGATTGGAGATAGATAAAAAGTGTGAAAGCTAAAGTTGTAGAGAATTTTATCAGCTTTCATTATGTATTACAACAAAATTTCGTACGACGTGCCGTTTTCGAGATGAAAGCAAAAAACCAAAAAACGGGACCTTCTTTGTGCTCCCCCCCTTCGGGCGTACCTCAGAGAGGCAAGGACTTTTAGTATGTTTATCTCCTAACTAGTCCAAACAAAGTTCCTAAGTCAAATGTTCTGCTTTCGACTTTTCCATCTAGATGCCTCTTATGAGCACTCATTGACTAAACTATTATATGATAGCTATGTATTTCAAAACAGAAATTTAATAGAGTCAATTTCCTATTTAAAAATTATTTAAATTTTTTGATTGTAAATTTTTATATTCAATCAAAATGTCTCTTAATTAACAAAACAACATGTCGGAAATTTGGGTGACTATTCGCCTGGTGCGAGACGGCAGCACCGTCGACCGTCCGCAATTTTTCATGCTCTTGTAACATTGTGTCAAATGATCATTTTTCAAATAAATGTAAGTAATAATAATTAAACCTTAAATATATTGAGTATAATTTATTATTTGGAAAAATGTCAAAAAAACGTTATAATTCGACGTTTTCTTCCACTAAGACTACTAGCGCCGCTAGCGGGATTGAACTGCCTTGTTATTGTTTTAAACCGCGAAACTTAATAAAAGATATGGCATGGAGCGCGACGAAAACGACATCTGACGGCTACATGAAATCATACTCTATAATTATTGTTGTATGATTTATTGCTCATTTAGTCCACAGCCCACGTTGTGATCAATTCAGTTGTTCCTACTCTATACTCTGCACCCGGCCAATAGATGCTCCAATAATAGAGTTATTCAATAAAATGATTAATTAAAGCAGACAAAATTATAATATATTAATATATTAAATATATCATTCAATATTGTACATACTTACTTTAAATAAAGAGCCGGTCCGGCTTCGCCCGAATTTGTAAATTGCCACCGTTTTTTATCTGGTTATACAGAAATTCGAATACGTTCAATTTAGAAAACACCGTCCAAGTTGGCCTGTCATGATTTTATTTTTTGAAGAGAAACTTTTTTTAGCCACGCTTTGCTCTTTTTCCGATGAGCTATAATCTATATTCAAAATTTAAGAAATAAGTTATGCAATGTAAAATCAGAGACATAGTTTTCATGCATGGGACGGGTATGCTTTACATTGTTTACATTGCTTTGCCACTCCATTAAGCGAACCGTACTATAAAGATGACTAACTTAATTACTTTATTACAGCTACAGTGCATATAACAATATTTTACTGCGTCTTTTGTGTTACATGTTTGTTTTTCCGATTTCGAGCTCATGAACTTTAAAACGGTATTCAAACTTTACTATAAAGAGTACACTACTGTAGGTATTCAGATGTCGCAGAATTTAAAGAAAAAAGTTTATTTTAGATATTACAAAAAAATGTCAAAGAAATAAAAAATGTTTGCTTGCTGCTAAACAAGGTTATAGTCAAATCCACAAAATTGAGAATTTGGCGAAAAAAAAATCAGAAGAAACTGTCCGGTTTCATTATAGCTAAGATTTTATATAATTGCTTACTTTTTTCTTATGGGACGCTCTGTGGGGACGTTCTAGATAACTGGGGTCATCAGCCTTTATAGAGTTGTTTAAATACTTTTCTCAACAAAAAAATAAATATAAAGTAGGACTCTTGAAATTGTTTATTCTAATGGGCATATTCATCGAACGTAAGTAGTTATTTATTCGGTGCATTTGTTTCATTCCTCCGAATAAAATCGATAATTATAATTCAATTCACCAGCCACAATTATATTTACTGCAGGTATAAATCTATTCTGTCCAAATTCTCGAGTATAAATATTTATTCGTCTGAGAAAATAATAATTTTTTAATATTTTTTAAATCTGTAGTTGCTCTTGAGAATTTATTTATGTAATGTTTATTAACCTTTTGTGAAGTGTATAGCTGTAAAATATTAAAGTTAGTGGAAGTTTTGTATGCAATTGGGTTAGGATAAAAAATAATTATTTTAATGAAACTTTTTTTTGACGTTTACACTAACGCCATCGGTCGGATTTTTTGGTGAACGTAAAAATATTCAACAAAAAGAGCAAGGAGTATAGTGAGGTGTATATTTATTCTTTAACTCACTTTTTTACCTAATATTTTTCTTGGTGAATTGAAAATAAATTTTATTCTTACGATTAAATTTGTTCCAAGATTAGTAATTTCTATTTTTAATAGTGTTCAATGAATATGCCCATAAGGGATCAAATTCTACCACCGATGAAATTATTATCTGCATTTTCGACTTATTATTAAATATATAAAATGATAATAGTAGATTATACACCGAGTATCGTAATGGGTTATATTAAACTTCATTTTCAAAATTATTGACAGTTCACTTTTGAACAAATGTAAATGTTCGTTTGTTCAAAATCTTAAATTTCCGAATATTATTCACCGATTGCTTTAAAATTTTGACACAACGTTGGAAAACGTGCGTGTTTCATTTACCTGTTGTATAGGTAGATGCCACACCTATGACAGATGAATACATGCTTTTCTTTAAAAACTGCGTCATCTGTTGGACGTAAAACCAAACTCTCGATAAACTAAATATTTTATGGAAATGGGAGCGCCATCTGTTGAACGTAACAGCAACACACACAATACTAAATATTGCTGATGTCAGCTGGTGTCACTTGACATCTTGAATGTTTCCGATTGCGTTCTTGCGTTGAAATTGAGTTGTATCGTTTACCATAGCGTTCGTTTCATGAGTTTTTTTTTTTTACTGAGCCACAGCAACGCGTGGTCGGGTACAATTTACAGACAAACAGTATATTACTATGGAATTGGTATTGAGCTACTAGCACTAGTGCATTATTTGTGACTTTACATGCCTGTAGGTATAGAAGGTAGTGGTAAAAATATGAATTGGCACTCTGTACTAAACCTGATAAATTTAACGAAGAACAATCGTAAAAATTATGATTTTTTTACTTGCTGTTCTTTATTTAGATTTGTTGAAGATCGAAGATTGTTAAAAATATATTTTTCATTAAAAAATAGAGATTAGGTAATTAAATTTAAGTCCAGTAGTGTATTGTTTGTATTGTGAAAGACAAATGTTAACGATTCCAAGATTCATGCTTGCAGGCTTAATTAGTGTTGATTGATTTACTTAACAACGTCGTACTCCATTTTAACACAAATGTGTTAAAGAGAGTGCATACTGTGACGTCATCAAATATAATAGCCAGACAAGACGTTATAGTCCATAGAAAATTTGCCTATAAGTAAATGTACTCTACGACTTTTTCATTTAAGTACGATTAGAAAATATCAAAAATGATCGATTTATTTTTTAGAATTTAATTTAAAAAAATAAGTCGCTCTCAAACACGTAATTACTCGAGACTAAGTTTCTTAAAACACCCTTTTTTTAAGGTTTACTATAAAGTGACTGTTCACTCAGATTGTAAAAAATGATCGCAGCAAAATGAATTTTACAATTGTTTTTGTTAGCTGTAATTAAGCATTTAGCTTTACAAAATTTGGCTTGTTAATGAATTAAAAAAATATTTTTTGTTTTAAGAATTGTAACAAAAATCGTGATACCTATCTCATTTTTTCTTCACTCCATGATCTAAATTTCAAATAACGGCAAGTCTAATTTTCATTTTACGTTGTTTTTTTTACAAATGTATGTCAAAAATATTGCTTGTTCAACAATTTTTTTGAATTTCATTTTTTTCTGTAAGTATATAAATTTGTTCAATAAATAAAATTATCGACTAATTTTTCAAACAAATAATTTGTAATAATTTGTGTTTTACTTATACTATTTTTGTCATTTTTACCTGGTTTTAACTGATTAATTTTAAATATATAAATATTTGGCTCAAAGTCATACGGGAGAAAGATTGAATAAGTTTTTTTTTTATAGAAATTAGAGATTTCGAAAGCACACATACATTCAAATGTTCTAAAGAGGGTATGAATATTAAGCAAAATATTAAAAATATTTGTTTGCTAAGCTTTTTAATACTTAGTCAACATTTTGACGCAAATCGTGTCTTCTAATTTTTAAGGTTCTAAGGAAGTCACAATCTGTGTCGAAACGTCGACAATTAAAGAGATAAGCAAATAAATATTATTATTCTTTTTTTATCTCGTTTCCCGTTTCGCCAAAATATAAAATTGTCTGTTTTATTTCTATCTTTTAATCACAAGAAAATTTGAAGTTCAATTTAAATAAAAGATATATAACATTTTTATGAAATGTTCACGATCAAATCACACAACAAAATTACATAGGCCACTTATCTTTGTAGTCTCAGATATATTTTTTTATATATATATTCTGTTATGAATTTTGTTTGCTTCATAAATTTACAACTCCTAATTATTACATTTAGAATCTGTTTACGTAAGAAAAGGTTCTAATTTTCACAGTTCACGTGAATTTCAGAAAACTGTAGCTCTACAAATTCCTTATCATAGACTAAGTGCTCAAAGTGTCAAAGACCTTTTATTTAAAAATAGAGTTAAAAGAGTAGTTCGGGTCCGCGACGTAGATTTTTTATGGAAACGTCGGAATAAATCATAACAAGTATTTGGTATAGTCTTTCAATCCAATGACGTCTGCACATGATAAGTATAGACAGTAATAGGGAATATGCATGTGGTTTAAATTTACATGATTTTTTTTCCAAGAATCTTTATTGTCCGGACATTATGCCTAAACAATTATTTTACTATTTAGTTCGCTTTTAATTGTAAAAAATATTAATTAAAAAGTGCAATTTTGCGAAACGCATCACTATTGGTCGAAACAAAACGTGACGTCACATGGCACGTCACGTCATCTGATTTCTCGGCGTCGCTAATAGTGTTTGAGTGACAAATAGTTTTTATTTGTATTCCTGTAGTGTTTTAAATTAGCTAGTGCAATTTTAGTGTTTTGGTGAAATTAGGAATCATCTAGGACGATGACTGAAAGTGGTTTTGTCAATGCACAATCGGACAATCTACCGAAAATAGATGCATTCATGATGACAGAATATTTTGTCACAAATCCATTTCTTCTCATTACTTTACACCATAGTTTTCGTGTTTTCGCATCTCTTGGAACCGAAAAAAACATTTTATCGGGTGTACTTCTAATAGTATTTACTATTTATGCACTTTGGTACAAGGCAATACCTATAAAATGGTTTTTTACCTTTTTCCATCGTCTGAATGGCTATTAAAACTGAAAATTGTTATAAAATAACTGTAAAACTATAGTAACAAACACTGAACTGACAGAACGTGCCATGTGACGTAAAGGCCCCCATACACCTCGTTCTTTTTTGGCAGTTTTCATCGTCACGATAAAACACGTCGGTCAAAACCGAAGTGTATGGGCAAAAACTGTCGATGAAACACGGCAGTTTTTTTATCTGCCGAATCTTGATTTTAAACACGACGTGTTTGCTGGTTGTCGTTTTAAATCGTAATGTGTGGCGCTTTCCGATAGAATCGACGTGTTTATTCAGTGGTGCGACGTACAGCAAATAAGTCATATTAATTAAATGATTGTAATTAGTTTGAGTATTGATTTATATTTTAACCGTTTTAGTGCTAAGCAATTTTGACAAAAATAAATGAAAATTGCTATAAACATATTGATTAATTTAGAGGAAAAAATAATGGTGTCAAATAAAACACTCTAATTTAGACAAATATCAATCAATTTTATTAATTATTTTTGCATTATATTGTTTATTAATGTTTATTAAACATAAAATAATATCAATATTATTGTATTTTCCATCAAAGCAGATCGTATTAATGATGCCACGACTTCAGAAAAACTGAACGAAACTACGCCTCTGTGTGGATATGGCCGTTGTTCGTGTTTAAATTAACCGTACAGTTTTACCCGTGCGGTTAAAACTGCCATAAAAGAACGAGGTGTATGGGGATGGCCGTTGTTCGTGTTTAACCGTACAGTTTTACCCGGCGGTTAAAACTGCCAAAAAAGAACGAGGTGTATGGGGGCCTTAAGCAGCGTTTTATAATAAAATTGTATTTTACTTAATTATATAAGTACTGAATTTCTTTTATAAAATTAATATAAATAATTTTTCGTAGAACTAAAAACGTACAAAAAGTTCTATTTTATCAACGCCAGTCATTACATTTTTATTATTAATTTTTAAATGTATAGATACCTACCTATTAATAATTTATTCTTCGTATTAAAATAAAACATTATACTATATTCAATATAATAAATTATTTTTAATCAAAAATTTCATTCGTTCTTTTTCAAGAAACTATAATAAAATCTCACATATAAGTCGTATATATGGGACAACATCTTTAATTATTGTGTATTTTTCAAATTAATATCGATTTTCACGAAAAATTTCGGCGACTATTTTTTTTGCCCTACTTTAGTTTCTAGCGAGCTCTTCACAACGACGCCCTAGCTAAACGTGAAATTCATCTTGTGACCACGCATGCCAATCAGCAGTGACGTCATTTCCATTCTCGTAGCCAGCGCGCCAGCCAGCACAAATCCAAACAGTGATTCTAGCGGCAAAACCAGCCTTGTATGCGGAGGCCTTTAAGTTCACACTCTTGTGGTATTAATGTGTATTAAAGACACAACAATATAGTATTGTTTTGGTTTCTATGAGATAAGGCCGCTGCACGCGAGGCTAGAAACGTTGCCAGGAGTTCTGCTAGCCGGTACGAAGCTAGAAATGACCTCACTGCGAGCTGGCCTGCTAGCTCACAAGATAGGTTTTAAAATTAGAACAGGGGCTATTTTCCCTGCTAGGTATGAGCAAGAACCAATCAGGAAGCATTATCTTGTCACGTGGGCGACTTGAAGAAACGCCCACAAACCAACATGGCGTCATACTGCTCAGAGTCAGACAACAAACACGTTTTGCTTTGTGTTTATATTTGAACTGTCACTGCGCGCGCACCAGATTTATTCACAATCACATAACAACAATCAAGAAAACCAGCACTAGAAAACTAGTAGGCAAATCTAGCAGCGTTTCCAGCCTCGTGTGCAGCGGCATTTACACTAACATTATCTAAGGCAACTAAAACGCAGTTGAAAACTTGTCACAAATGTTGTACACAAATGTTTCGTGTGTGTATTTGTCACACAAATGTTAACGTCCGTGAAGCAGACCAATTAAATGTAATCATTGTCAATCATAATTGTTTGGTTCTATAATGTTTGTACGCTTTGATTCAGTAACACCAACGATCATTGACACGAACGACACGTTTCGTAAATTGGAATTTCTTATTATAAATAATAGTGATGTGTCCACATGACTCTTTATTGGGAGCTGGCTCCGTGCGCTCCGCTCACTAAAAAAAGTCGCTCAGAGTGAGTCGTTCAAAGGAGAGATACTAGACAGTACGCACTACACAAGAGTACAGACTGCAGAGGTGTGAACTGTCATCATACATGCTCAGGAGTCATGTAGCATTGCACAATGCACAGCACAATACACACACTCAGCTCTGAGCTCATTTCCATATCATTCTGATCTTATATTATTGGCATTTCGGATAAACTATAAGCCATAAGGTATAATAAAAGCTTAACAATAATAATGTTTATAGTTACAATATTATATCTTTGTCAACGACGTCAATGTGAATGGTTTAAGTCACTGTAAGCTTAGTACTATTGCACTTACAGTGTGTCATTTAACATTAAATGACTCAGCAAAGATAACTCCGTACGTGCAAAATTCACTAGTGCCTCTGTTGCCTGCGCTGTGTGCGCTCTGTAAATGTGCGAATGCAACAGTGCAGAACAGCTCGCACAGAGCAATGGCCCTCGGAGTGAGTCATTCACAAAAAAAGATAAACTCGCTCCGCTCCGAGAAAGGAGACGTTCATTATGAACGACTCGCTCAGGAGCGACACATCACTAATGTATAACCTTAATCGTAAATATACGCTTTAATTTATAATAAACGGACTTTGTTGCGTATTGTAATTATTGTGGTTTTATTCAAAATTGTAAGAATGCTATTGTTTAATTCATAACAGCACTTTGATGACAGAAACGATGTGGAAACGTAAAATAAAATTTAACATCAGTATTGCGTTATCCTCATGCCACGAAAAGATTTCGTCTTCAATTGTAATCTGATTATATTTTAATTTAATAAAATAGCATTTTTTTTAAACCTTATTTTGTAACAATAGACTTGGGTACTGTTAAACTTGCCTACAAGGGGCTCCTTGTGGACAAGGACGTAGATATTGGGGGATAAGGGGGTAGTTACCCCTCTCCCAAGGATCATAATATAAATAAAATAAAACTGAAAATAATACGAATACCTATCTGGCTAAAAAAAAATGTAGAAATACTTTTTGAAAAGAAAATTGTAAAATTAGTTTGGAAATTATTATTTTCTTGACACCTTCCTTCGTGAGTATTTTTGTGTGATATTAATAAAAGTAAAAAAAATATTTAATTTTTTTGCTTTACCCCTCCCTGCCCAGAAAAAAAATATCTACACGGTTGTCTGTGAACAGATTAGTGTTTTATGTACATAATAAGTTTTTTAATCTAGTTGCCGTATGGTACATACATTGTTCGTTTCGGTCGGATGGCTGGACCTTGGGGTCGGACCAAAATTTCTCGACGTTTCATAGCCTCCGGTTTGGCACCATTTTTGAAAATTACGATTTTATTCATTTGTATATTATTTGAAACTAACTGCTGTAAATTTCACAAAAAAACTCTGGCATTATGTGAACTTTATAATCCGCTGCTATTATAGCTACATAAAATATGTATAGGCCACGTAGAACCGTAACAAAATTTCGTAACGATAAATCATCGAGTTGTCCACAAAACGTGCCTAAAGAAACTTTACAGAAATCACTGCTTTAATCCTGCGAAAATCACTGTTATAGTACATATTATCGATAATTTGTGAAAGAATTTCGTTGAATTAACGACAAAATAAATTGCATAAAAAAGTGGGCGTGATGTTGCTGTTAAATTTTAAAAATAATGCGATGGCTTAAAACGTTGTAGCGTTCCAAAGAGCTCTGCAGTTAATTAGTGTTGGGATATAAGACTGCGTTATATTTCATGTAAGCTTAGCTCAAAACGATATTTTTATACTTGCGAGTTTTTTTCCCCAACTCAAGAAAGATGAACGTACACACAACGTGACAAATGCCGGATCATTTTCTGGACCCCTTGTATACAGTCTTTGTCAGTCATTTCTTTTTGTTCACTGCTGTTTAAGGTTGCCAAGTAAAAAATGCAATATCCGATTATTTTCATTTTTAACAGACTTGAATCTGACTTATTTTAACAAAATTTTAGATATTTACTTGTCCTTCATGTATTTAATTTAAATACAGTGAATACTCAGAAGTTACAAAATAGGTGCACTAACAAAGCAAACAAACAAATATTTGATTGTGGTCTATTGGATCGTATAATCTATTTGAAGCAAACAAAATTTTTTGTGTCAGTTTTTTTCCCAGTGTAATTTCGACAAAGATAGCATAAATCGAATTCGAGTAACTTGGGGTACAATAACTGAAATTCGGGGGGCTAGTAAGGCTTTGCTGGTTTAGAACTTGTATCTCGATCGTAATAATAGTTTTGAATAACGATTTGTATTAGGTATACCAAGCTAGAAACTTAAATGGACAACATTTTCTGTTAAGTTGGTTACATTTTTTTCAGTCAACTTCAAGTAGGTACTAAAATTTTAAACTAAAACTTTTATTGTGACCGACAAGTGTTTACAAAATTATTTTTTTCTATATTATGACAGATTTCAAAATGATGTTTTTTTCGGAAAAGTAGACTTTTCAGTCATTAAAACAAATAATAAGACAACTTATATACACATTATTAAACTGTTTTTTAGTGGAAGCGCTGGGCGAGCAAAATAAAAAAATTGAAATAACTTTTGAACAACAATTGAATAATCAAATTTATTTTAATTAGCAATTACCTTCTCTATCATCTCACTTTATTAGGAGGTCGACTTTACCAAAAAAAATGTTCAACTCTCTTTGTCACCGCAAAAATGAGTGCGTGCAACCTGTACGCGCGTTTAAAGTAAATCTTCTTTAATATTAATTTATTTCTGTTTTATATCTATTTTTATTGTTTATTAATATTTTTTTACCATAATAAATATTAATTGTTTTAAATATAATTATGTGTTTCGTTGACCTCTACCAGCGCTTTGACCGATCACAAAATTGGTTTGCGTCCATACCTATGTTTCACTTAAGTTCAAGATGGTTTCTACAGATGCGTTTTGATGCCGCCATCAGTGAGACATTTATATTACTGCGGTCGCGGAAATTACGTAAACAGACTATAGACTTTGCTGATCGTTACTTCCGTCCGAAAAAAATTCTGAGTTACTCTCAAGTCGCGCCTAATAAAGAAGTTTTACTTCAAAAAGCTTTAATGGTCCATTTGTATAATGTGCAGTATCACACCTTCTCGTATTTTTCAAATGGATTACCCAACGTCGTATAATAATACTGTATAGTATACAGTTTCGTCGCCTGGCATATCTCTAGAGCTTTGCGTTGTAATGGTGTTTCTGTTTTTAAACGGGCGGTATCAACAGAAAGCTTGTCATTCCACCAAAGAAGTAATAAGTTCTATAAGACACATCTTTTCGAACGATCCTTTTCATATATATATTGAATGGCGAATGTCGAAGTGTAAAATCCAGTGAAATGAAAACTATCTTGAACTTTGATGGTACTAATCTATACTAATATTATAAAGAGATAAAGTTTGTAAGGTAATCCCCGAACATCTCATCCGATTAAAAAAAAATCACCAATATTTAGAAAGGACCTTCAGGATGGACATAGGTCATAGACTATATATTATCGCGTTAAAATAAAAGCGCTTTTCGTGGAGACCAATTTTGAAACGCAAGTCGACGAAAAAACGGTGGAAATCTACAAATTCGAACGAAGTTACAGCGGGCCCGCTAGTACATTATATGTCAGGTGTCAGGTATAATGAGCTATATGACAACGAGGTGTGACATTATGTCTAAAACGGGTACCAGCGAGTATTAAGTCACACGAGTCGTAATACCATCACACACGAGGTATTTTTCGCGCGCCACTCCTGTAAAATAGCTGCTTCTTACTTCATTTTCATTTCGTTCACTTCGTTGGAGTGGGGTGATTCTCATCTCTCTATTGGAAATAATCACCTGTGTTGTTAATTACACAATGCGATTTGAAATCGCCTACGATTTCTCGTCCCAAACGAGCGAGAAAATTCCCTCGTCTATAAATGGACCTTAAGTTTTGAAGCGTTTATCTTTGACGAAGCTTTCTTGATCGGGTGTCGCGTTGCATATAGAAATACCTTTGGTGAAAGTGAACCACTCACTTCATAAATTAATACAACTGTCAGACATTTGACTCTCAGCTTTGGCCTACTGGATCTCTTCTTTATCACCTGAAGATGCTCAATCATGTGTTCAAAACAGGCATAATGACTGTCTGTTAGCAGATGGTACCTACGTCACAAACAATATTATAGTTTAATATTATGTAAATTTTAATAGTTAAGTTGCAAAAATTTATTGTAAATTCTCAAACACTAATTTTGAACCAGCCTATATTTATTACAAGAATAAACAGTTTAATAACCGGTAAATGTTTTTCTAACAAAAGTTGGGCCGGGCTGCAGGCACCTATAAATAAAGTAGGTAAAAAAAGCTTTTTAAGTTAAATGATTTTATTGTACAATCGACGATGTACTAAAAACTAGAAAATAATTATGAGTCACCATAGGGGGCTTTTTTGACTTTAAATATCGAGATAGAATATTTGGGATGGTTCCATTCATAACAGGGGGCTGTTTTTCCCGGGCAATGCTGGGTAAGTACGGCTATATTCAGCAAAAAAATCGCGACAGCATAATGTGTCTAATAGAGTAGGTATATAAAATTTAGAAACAGGTTCATTAATATTTGTTTAAATCGTAAAATAATATTTATGCCATTAGTAAAATATATGATGAAATTCAAATCACAATATTTGTATTAATTTACAATTATTAGGTACATATTTTACTTCTGGATGAAGAAATGTGGGAAATGTAAAATAATTTAATAATGCAGGTATTTATGAAGGTAACCTATTAATTATTATATGTAGAATGCATTTTGTGTATTACCTACATTTCGATTTGTGAATAAAAATCAGAGGTGGATTATTCTTTACAAATAACTTCGATGTCCTTAAATTAATTTTTCTTACACTTTCAATTAGCTGTGTTCAATTTTGTGAAACATGAAATTTTGGAAAAATAAACAGCACCTCATAAAAATATTTTTAACAAAAAAATTGAACCGACTTCAAAAAAGGCACTAAAAAGTAAAAAATAATTGCGTATTGAAATGTTTTGGAGTCGGTGTCAGCCAAAATGAAATCTAATCCGAGAACTACACCGACTCCAAAACATTTCAATACGCAATTATTTTTTACTTTTTAGTGCCTTTTTTGAAGTCGGTTCAATTTTTTTGTTAAAAATATTTTATTTTTCTCTTTTTAATGTTAATCTAACACTAAAAATCGGTGAACATACATAAAAAAACATTATGCGTGCCTTTCAAATTTGAGAGTTTCCCTCGATTTCTCCGGGATTAGGGCTTCACACGAGAGCGAGATTTTTCTCGTCTCGTCTCGTTCTCGTCTCGGAAAAGCGAGACGAGACGATACGTTTTGGTAAATATTTTGGACGATACCGAGACCACATACAGTGCAACCCGAGAGTCTCGTTTATGGTCTCGTTAAATTTTTTTTTATAAAGTTTTTATTGGAAAAATTAGAAAAGGTCGAAATAAAAAACAATATATTTTACAAAATATAAAATCTGGTGACCATCTGTGACATATTTTATAGTAAATTTTAAAAAAACTCAACAGAGTATGATTTAAAATTAAGCGAGACGAGACGAGACATCTGGTAACGAGACGAGACCGAGACTTGAACGAGACTGAATTTTCTAGGGATTGACGAGACCGAGACGAGATTTTTGATAGTCTCGTCTACTCTCGTCTCGTGTGAAGCCCTATCCGGGATCCACCATCAGATCCTGACTTGGTTCCGATGGAACCACCTCGGAAGTGCACTCTTTCGAATTAAAAAAAAAAATTTGAAAATCGGTCCATAATTGACGGAGAAATCGGTGAACATACATAAAAAAAAAACAAAATTTATACAGACGAACATAGAACCTCTTCCTTTTTTGAAGTCGGTTAAAAATATACTGCCGATATTTTGTATTCTAAAAAAATTTTTGAAAAATGTCTTCAAACATATTTATGATCAGAGTATACCACCAATTAGATTCATACTTATACCAGTCTGTGTAATGGTATCAACACAAACTATATACTTTTCATACAGCACCGCATTCGCACTCCCACCCGCGCATCTTTGTAGCTAAGCGCGTTTTGTATTAAAAAAAATGTCTTCATTAGAATAGAATAGAATATCATTTTTATCGAGACCGAAGAGGTATAATGACGTCACATAATTTTTTAATTTACAAATTCGAAAATTATATGCATGTATTAAGTGAGTTTTCATGGTACCAAAACTGACAGATAGATGGACATACATTATGTAAATTAATCATTCAATCTTGGACATCTTATAGACTAACCCTGAAGCTATTGGTGTCGGAAGAAAAAAAAATCTTATAGACTCAACATCTAAGTTGAAATCTCGTTAAAAAACTTACATAATAACAAAATTATGATTGTACTTATTTGTATTGATTTCAAACAATAATAGATGTACCTACGGCTACGTAGGCAATAGGTAATTGTTAATAAATAATTATTAGAATGTAGCCTGGGTACTGTTGGTTTTTATAGCTGACAAATAACAGGGATAAACTGATTTTTTCAGTGTAACAGGTTAAACAAATCCCAATGTATATTTCGATATTGTGTTTTTCGAGCGGTTGAAAACGCCTGCTCGAGCGGTTGACAGTGGCTGCTTGAGTGGTTCGTGTATGTGCTGTCCGTGTATTAGATTTATGACCCAGATCGTTTTCTCAAAATGTAAGTTTTTTGTGACATTGTTCAAATTTGAAGTTTACTTGTCCAATGAGAGTCCGGATCTGTATTTTTATTCAAAATATGTGAAATTTAACCAATTAATGTACAGTGTTTGTGTACATCATCAACGTGCGTGTAATTCAATTGGGCATGGATCAAATATTTGCACTGAATAGAAATATCTATTCAGGATCACTAGGGCCCATTTTAATGCAGACGCCGATTGAACAACTGCCTTGAGCCAGTTTAGAATAAAATCATAGTTTCAATTAATGAGTTCCATGAAAATCATAATACAGGGTATTTAGAAATGATAGCGGTTCGAAGAGTGGCTTCTTAATTAATTTTAAGAACAAAATTTCAATGGGCGGGGGTTCCAAAATCATCTGTTTCAGAGTTACAACTCCTTAAAATTTGGTTTTTTCATGTCACCCCCGCAATAAAGTAGGTAAAGAATTTTTTTTTTAAATTGACGCGGCGTTTTTATTTCTATGGCAATTTGATAGCATTTTGCTTAAAAATATCGTCATTTTAATTATTTTGCGTACTCCATTCCATGGGATATCGTGGGATAGATCTTTAAAAATGCAATAAAAGTTCTTAAGTGACTTGTTTTCTTAGATGAATGTTTTCCGAGATATATAAAGTTCTTAAAATTGTTAATAAAATATTCAAGGACGACTGCCAAGAGGACGAACGAAGAAATATCCACCGAACTTTCGTGTTTTGGCTTCAAAAAATTCATTACTTTCCATTTAAACAAAATCGAGTGTGCTTTAGACCACACGACTGAAGTAAAACATCGTCCTGCCATAATTATTTTAAATATATTTATTAAGAATAATGCATAAATACCTCAAATTTGCTCAAGTTAAATTCATAAACGAACAATAATTAATATGCAGTCGGTTCGTCTCAAAGTTTATCAAACACAATATAACCTCACTCTATAGCACATATCTAAAAAATATAATTTTTGATTAATTAATAGGCAAAATATGCATATACCTATATATTTATTAGCATAATTTATAATACCTACATTTAAAAGGATTTATTAACTAACCTACATTATTTCCCGTTACACAATACAGCAAAATTCGATGAAATGTATTTTTGATACAAAAAAACAGTTTTAATTTTAAACGTCATATAGTTGTCTCAACTCCGATGATGCACCTCCGTAAACGATTTCGGCAGACATCGCGATATGATGCACTTCCGTAAACGATTTCGTCAGGCATTTACCAGCTTACTCCCCAAGTCAAGCGTGCCTAAAGAAGTTTTACTTCAAAAATTATTTCTAACACATGAGCGACAAAAGCATCTTTCATGGGGGGTGAAAGTTATTTTTTTCCGGTCCTACAAACTTAGGCCCTACAACCCTTGCATTTCCATGTTGGCCGATGACTCAATCCATCTGAAATTCAGTTACAGAAGTAACTGCACTGACCGCCGGCATTGAACCTACACCCTTTAGATTACGAGGCAAGTATTCTGCCCCAACTTAGCCATCTGATAATGCTCTACAACCGGTTTTTATTGCGACACATTCGTTACATTTTCAATCTCAAGAACTAATTTTATTTTATACTGTGCTAAGAGAAGTTTTACGTCAAATATATTATATGCATTTTTGTTCAGATTTATGTTTGCAATAATTTATAATTTATTTAAAAAAAAACAAATGGCGCGTGGTTCGTAAAACAGTGTCACCTAACAGCGTACAGATGAGCACTGCTATTTTCTAATCGGCCTGATTTATAGAGGTTTCACTGAACCCTGTATCGGTATTCGTAAATATACTCGGTGTCCTCGATTGTCGGTACCGCTCGCTGCCAACAACAAGTCACAAAACTGCCAATTCTTCTCTAAGAGCATGAATGTCTCGCAATTTTTGTAGATTAAAAGTAGAAGAGGTATTCATTACAGATATCTTGTAGTTATTTTTTTTACTCAATTTAAATTACGCGTAATGTATTAATAATTATTGAAGCCATTCTCGATTGATGCTGCAACAAATAACAAAAACTCTAGATTCGCATTTTTACACCAAATTGTCACACAAAAGAATTTATATTTGTCAATTAATATATTTGGGAGCGTCCATAAACTACGTAGCTCTGTTCCGCTGAGCTACGTAAGGGGAGGGAGGGGGTAAGAGTCAAGTTATGTAATTTATATATTTTATTCAGCACAATGAAAATAATTTGCAGATTAAGTTGAATACTTATTTATTAACATATATAAAAGTAAATAAAGTTTGAAAATAAATAAGGGTAGGTAATAAAAAACTACGTCACATCCAGGGGGCATAGGAAAGTCAACGTTAGGCTACATGGAGGGGGGAAGGGGTTCCAGCAGGGCTGAAATAGGACCACGTAGTTTACAGACAAAAACGAAATAAGACATATAAACATTTTTTCTCATTAAATCTAGTTCAATAATATCAGTGCAAAATGGAACAATACAAAATACGGTAAATTTGCAAAACTAAACTGTCATGTAAATCGATAAGTATTGATAGAGATTAGTGATGTAACGAATGTCAATGCGAATATCTGTTGCCGATATTCGCAAATATTCAATTTGCAAATCTGGCGTCATTTGTCCAAGGTTAAAATTTGACAGCTGATTGGCCGCGCACACATTTGAAGTGGTTCTGGGTACTAGGTTAATTAATTATTAATACTAAGTCTGAAGCTTCATTACCTAATGGTGTAAAGTAAATACTGATAAAATATATAATTGCCAGGTTACCTCAGCGAAAAAACTTTTTTTAAACGAGTAAGAAAAAAAAACAGTTGTGTGGTTTTAAGAAAGTACGACGCAAGTGAAACTTTTATTGGATTGTAGACACTTATCCATCACGATTAATTATAAACAACAATATTCACATGAATACACGAATAAAAACATGTAAACACTGTACAGCACTTGCCCGCATGACAGACTGACTATGTGTTATACATACTACACGCCGCCATATTGGCCTTGGCTGCTCTACCGAGCGCCTACTCCGAACGCCTTTCACTTTACCCCTACTCCGCGGCCGCCTGTAATGCGACATGCAACAGACGGCCAGAAAAATTCGGGGCGATAGAATAAAAGTTTCACTTTAAAAACTTTTCTAGTAAAAATTCTAAGAAATTAATATTTTTTGCGTTAGTTAAAAAACATTTTTTCGTGATATGAGTTTTACGAATGCGAATGTCAAAAAATATGCAAATAGTAGCGAATACGAAATATTCGTTACGTCACTAATATTACGTATAATATATCCGTGACATAATTGAGAACACACTGTACGTGGGCAATGGAATAAACGAGGAGTGCCGAACGCCGGGTCGTCAGCAGCGACTAGAGTTGCCGGCAGTCAGTCGGTCGACGGACGCTGAGCTAGTCTCGTGTTATTATTATAGTTTGTATTGTCAGGTTCGCTAATGTTTCCATTGTACACACTTCTATAATATTATCTCTCTTACGTCATTACTTCGTAATCTAGAGCCCGTTTTTAAACTTAAGGCTGTGTTAAAAAATTGTTTTAAATTATCGCATTCTCGTGCTTATTGTGTTTTTGGGTGTCTGTGTTTTAATTTCAACTGTGTCACGTTTTATAGTGAAAAAGAATTCCATAGTGATTTGTGAAAGTACGTTGTTGTCCTTAGGGATAAAGAAAGGTGACTTTAAATAATAATCAACTTATTATAAGAGATGTAAGTTATATGTTTAAAGTATTTTACTATTTTTCTGACCATGCATTTCCGTAATTAAATATCTATTTGTGTAGTAAACAAGTTCTGTACAGAGGTACCTGTTATTGAGAATTTTACCTGAAATACGTGTGCTGCATTTTTTAAACAGTGTTCAAGAATGTTAACGTTTTCAAATTATATACTTACGTAGTAAATTGACAAGGCTTTCAAACAATCGACTAATATCCTTGACCTTGAGTCGATTTTTCGTTTGTAAGAAGTGTTCAAAACTCCATTTTAGTTTTTCTGAAATATCGCCCAGTTTGTATTTGTATATTATCGATGAATTTGTAGGTTATGTTTGTGCACGATGACATATTATGGCGAATGTGACATTACGGTTCAAAACGAGAGATAGCGAGTTTTAACAATCACATGAGCTATAATACCAAAACGTACGAGATATATATTTATAGTATTTTTGCACGTTTTTCTTAAGATGAAAATTACAAAAAAATTTGACAGTTGAATTTTAAACAAGTTCAATTCCAATTGTATAGATTGCATTTGATTTTCATAAGTTTTAGTACCTATTGAAATGGATTACGCTTCCCATTCTCTTTCTTTTACTAGACGCACAAGAGTGAAATGGATCATTTTACAACTTCTATACAGGCATAAAAAACAGCTATTTTATAGAGGGTTCGTGCAAAAACCATATTTAATAGTTTTTTTTAATCTGCTTTTCACGCCTGTATCACGGTAATGAAATGAATTATTTAAAAGCTAGTAGAAGAAATATACTAAACTAGAAGATAATTATTATTCTAATTAAAAAGTTGAACGCTTTGGTTTGTAGAAGTTTGGTTCCAAATTTTTTAAATAACAGTAAGGTACCTACATAATTTTAAAACCTATACCTATATATGTTTATTCAATCGTGGTTCATATTTTAATGAATTTTTTTTAAGAACAGCATGTTTATGGTCAATTGCAAAATTAAAGAAAGTGATGTAGGTACTTTTATTTTATTGATGAAAAATGAAGATAAAACTAAATATTAATGGGTTTTTCCTTGAATATTCCACATCAATTTTGAAATACAAAAATAAATGTGTGGTTTTAATAAATATTTATAAGAAAAGTAAAACCAATTCCATAGTTGTCGTGTGTGTATAATTTTTAATGTCATTTAATTTGCTTTACGATTTATTCTATGAATGAAATTTCTTGAAAATAAATACTGCCTTTTAAAAATCAATTATGAAATAGTTTAGAAGGCTTTTATTGCGGTTGAAACTCCGATAAAGGAAACTGTGCAAGTGGCAATTAATTTATATCTATAAATTTTGCGGTCGAACTGTATAGTACTGTTGCAAGATTTATTTTTAAAGCTAATAATATCCTCGAATGGATACAGTAGACTGCCTCTAAATGCGCTACTACAGGTTTGTACTCTTCACTCCAAAAAACGAATGTGTGAAATGAGTAGGTAATAAATATAAATATACAGTCAAACCTGACTGAGTGAGAACTGGGTAAACGTGAAAATTCTCTAAGTGAGGGTAATTGTCAGGTACCGTCTTTGTAACCCTTTAAAACCTCTGTAGTGAGAAACAGAAACCTTTATAAGAGAAAGACGTTTTTCAATCAGGGCGACCTCTATAACTGAGACTAATTTGCCTGTACTTCTATAAGCGATAGTCGAACATATTAATAGTTCCACGAAATATAAGAATGAGTCATAAATAACTGAACTAAAATTGTTTTTGTATAGTTTTTATAGACCTCTATAAGTGAGAAAGGCCACTCCTGTACCTCCTATAAGCTTCAAACTCGGGTTAGTGAAAAATCTCCGTAAGCGAAAAAGAGATCGCAGTTCCTTGATCTCTTGCTTATCAGGTTCGACTGTATCAGTCTATCAATTATAAGTTTTTTTTTTTCAAAAGTAATACAGACAGATAATCATAATAATAAATGAAATTTTTGAGGTACCGTACAGTTAAAAATCGTGAAATAATTGAATTTATTGACACTAACATTTTTAGGATTATTTAAACCCTAATACCAATTCGTATTAAAAAAATACTAAGAAAAATGAAATAGCTGCTTTATCTGCAAGTGCTCAGACGTGGAAAGTGATCTATTCCACACTAGTACGGTAAAATAAAACAAAACTGGTCGCGATATACCAATTTCATAATAAATCGGTCAGTTTTTACAATTAGAAGTGACGTTTGTTTGAAAATGAACTGTCAACAATTTTAAAAATGAAGTGGAAAGCAGCTATGCTATAAGAGGGACCTCTATACGTACATGAAATTCCACATGTGCTTAACTCGTATGCAACGGTACACTAAATATTTACAATCTACTATTCTGATTCGCTATGTCCCAAAATATGTTAATTAACACGGCGTATAAACTATTAAAAAGGTATTGTTTTATATTATTTTGACAGAAATCACGAGCCGCCTCTGTTTTGACGACTTCTGAATATAAATTACCATGAATGTGTTAATTTGAATGTTTCGCGTCTACCTTGTATTGAAGTTTATCAACACGTTGGAAATTCGACAGAAATGCTATTTTTTTTGTACGGTGTGTTCGATTTAAGGTACCCGGTTTTTCTAAAATTAAAAAAATTGACAGTATAGTAAATTTACTGAGAGAGAAATATTCCAAGAAACTGTTAACATCTAAAGCTTATATAGTTACCCATTTGACTGTGATTATTTGACTAGATTTCAGATAATTGTAATTAGATTTTTTTAAATTTATATTCTAATAAATTATTGCGCTTTAACGAACCGTTAAATATTTCTCATATTTTTGAGTACGTTGTAGAAAACGAAAAAAGAAAAAGGAACGCCGTGAAAGAAACAAAAACGAATAACTTAAAAAGACAGTATATTTCAACAAAAAATATCAAAACCAAGTTAACAAGTGTCTCTCAATAAATAAGTTATAGGAACGAGGGATCTAAGAATATTACAGTGGAAAAAATTGAGCTTTGGTCGATGCTCATACAAATTTTTAAGTGACCAAAAATTATTTCAAATTCACAGAAAGGAATGTACTTATAACATTTTACAGAAATTATATAATTGAAGTCGGACTATAATATAGCTATTTTACTGATTTTCTTAAAATAGAACCCAAACGGTGCGTTCGTTTGCTACCCTATAAACAAATGTATGTAAAATTTATAAATTAGAAAAAAGCAATCAGATACAGATAGAGTACCTATTGTTCAAACTTTCGTTCTGTGTAACAAAAATGCAAAGAAAAATTCCAAACAGGTACCTGATGTTCATTTTTAAGGGTAAATATAATGGTACGCTTTAATTTAATAAAACACCAGGCGTTTTAATTTTTTTTTTAGTGGCTTCGTCAGACTAAGATTTAAAACTAATTTTGGGTTGCAGAAAACATTGTCAGAATTTTTTATTTGATAGTGACCTTAGATTGTGCTCATATAATTACTGTCACGTGCAGGAACATAAAATTGTACGTATCCACTACAACAAAAACCAAATGATTGATTTATATGTAGAAAAAGATCGCTTTTCAGGCTTAATAATAGGCTTAGAAAAAGGTTTTACAACTTAATAGGTACTATAACGCATATAGCCCCGCTGCTGCGCGGTTACAAATAAAAAAAATAAAAAGGTGTCGAAGTGAAAATTGTACAAAAAAACTAGTGTGCTTTAGACCCCACGACTGAAGAAAAACTTTTAAATTTACAATTTTATTCACTTGAAACGGAGAATATTTAATGTATTGAACAAAATATTAATTTATAAAATTGTTCAAGAACGAAATGAAATGACGAAATTCACAGTTCGCGTAACGCTATTCCGTTCGCCTCGCCCGATCACACAATTTTTGTAACCTTCTCGTCACGTATTCACCAGCTTACTCCCCAAGTCAAGCGTGCGTAAAGAAGTTTTACTTCAAAAACCCCAAAAATGACTTTTATCGCAAAACTTGAAATATGTCTATCATACAAATAAGATATTCAATTCATGGAAAAGTATAATGGGTTACATTTCCTGGTAAACCTGGAATTATCAGGGAAATTTGAAATTATTTTTCTGTGGCTACCTTGTTTTTGTTTCTGATAATGCCCTTGTCGAATGTCTTGTGTGGACATAATAAAGTTTTTTAGTATTATCTATAGTTTATACTCTATAATATATACCTACTAATACATAAAGCTGAAGAGTTTGTTTGGTTGAACGCGCTAATCTCAGGAACTACTGGTTCGAATTGAATTTTTTTTTGTTGGATAGCCCATTTATCGAGGAAGGCTATAGGCTATATAAGTAAGATCACGCTACGACCAATAGGAGCGGAGCATCAATGAACAATGTTGCAAAATGTAACTCAAAATTTGTTCGTCCGACAAAAACTTTTGAACGGTATCCCTGATCATCATAAAATTTGGACACAACATTCATCTCGGTAAACTAAGATGAATGTGCGTACTCATGTTCCTCCCCCCCATTCGTTCTTTTACACCCGGGACCGCTAGAAATACATAAAACGCTGCGTTTTATTAGATTAAAATGTCCTAACATTAATTTACATCATTTATAAAAAAATTATCAAGTCCATAAATATTTCGATATTAAAAAACTATCTTATTAAAAACTAATTATTAATTAATTTTTATTTCCAGACCGAAACGTTAATGTATTGAATTTATATATTTTTTTGTTAATACATTTGTTTGAAAAATTGATCGATAATTTTATTTATTGAAGAGTTCTAATCAGACGTTAATCAAGATTTGCATTAAGTCTATAAAGCGTTGCGGTCTGGTTGTTACAATACAATGGATAAAAAGGACCAAATTGAATTTTCCGAAACATGTTGTATTTCATCAAATATTTGACTCGTCTTTAAACAGTCATTCTCAAATAAATGCTAATACCGTTATTTATTTAAAACTTTAACAACGTTATATTACTTTGAAAGTGTGAAAACTTCTTTAATTAGTTTTTATTAATTCTGCAACCTAAATTGTGTAATTCACCTTGGCTTTCAGCCTCTCATGGATAAACGTTTTACAAAGTTCTGAACAAGTTGAAACGTACCGAATCCTTTGCAAAGAATATAAAATATGTTGATTTACGCATTTCAGTAGTCTTTTTTATGCCACAAACAGCACGTATTATTCGGGCATGGTGACGATTCATATTTTTAATGTATTATTGTTTTTTTATTTTAATTAATTATAATTCATATTTTCAATTTATTATTTTTTGTGTAAAATATAAAAATGAATGTTCGTTCGTCCGCCGTCTGTCTGTTCGGAACGTATCCGTTATTCCATTTATCCGATTACGATGAAATTTTTGATCGCAAAGGTTTTTGACCAAAAAAATCAAAGTCTATATAAACATTGTGCTTTAAAGTGGTATTGCAATATTTGCAATGCGGTGAAAATCATTACTGTGTTTCATCTCAATCACGTGCAGAGCCGCGGGTAGCGGCTAGTAATAAATAAAATTAAATTTATTATATATTACCATTTCAACACAAGTGGGGAATGGTACTAATTTAGGTCAAAATTCACTTATCAAAATTAGACAGTATTTTTTCGTTTTGAGGCAACAGGAATTCAGTTAACATATTTTTGAAAAAATTCTGTGTGTGTGTTAGTTTGTGCACACGATACAGGTCAAACGGATGAGCGGATTGAATTCAAATTTTAGGATATTTTATATACAAATATGATGAACCTTATTGTTTATGGTTAAAAATCGGTGCCTGCGCAAAATGAATATATGCTATAACGTTATTTTTTATATAATAATGGTATGTTTTTCATAATGGTTTATTATTCAATCTATTTTTACAAAAGAGGTTTGTAAAAAGTTTTTTTTTTCAAAATTTTATAGTTCAGAAAATATTTTGAAAATAAAAAAAAAACTGTTCTTTCGTTCTGTAGATATGTTAGATAGTTGATATTAAACATGCTTTGATTAATTTTTAGATGACGTGATAACATGATCTAGAAAATCGTGAAAACTGATAACAAATATCTTAATATTTAATACTAGCCGTTGCCCGCGTTACCGCACGCTTTATTTTCTTTATTATAATTATGTCAAATGTCAATATATTTGGAGTTGGAATGGTTCCGTCGTCTAATGGGCTGTTTTTTTTATAATAAATCCATACTTTTACCATTTCTCTGGTTAGAACCGGTGAAATTGGGGCTTGTAATAGAAGAGCAATAGAAGCGCTATAAAAACAACGACATCGCTAAGCGCTCGGCTCTTCTGAAGTTTATTCTAGCTTCTAGCGAAAATTTAAATTAAATTGTGTATCTAACTCGAAACTTCTTAAAGAAGTTATTTTGTTTTTATTATAATTTAATTAATTCAAAATTGACGTGGAATTGTAGCATTATTAGCTTAAGCAACGAATAATTCTAGATGGAAAAGTCGAAAGCAGAACATTTGACTTAGGAACTTTGTTTGGACTAGTTAGGAGATAAACATACTAAAAGTCCTTATCCCTCCGAGGTACGCCCGAAGGGGGGGAGCACAAAGAAGGTCCCGTTTTTTGGTTTTTTGCTTTCATCTCGAAAACGGTACGTCGTACGAAATTTTGTTGTAATACATAATGAAAGCTGATAAAATTCTCTACAACTTTAGCTTTCACACTTTTTATCTATCTCCAATCTTTGCCTAGCTATGAGCTCCGAAAAATGGTCTATTTTCAAAAATGTGTTAAATTCTCTGTAGCACATTGTAACAATACGAATTTGTCAAAATCATTTCGTATTGCTCATCCACACTATTAAAAACACCCACACACTATTAAAAAATAACATAAGCTGGGAGTACCTCCACGCAGGCCCCTCTTTCCCACTGGGTATTCTGGCACGTGCCCAGGGCCCCGCGATCGATAGGGACCCCCTAGTTTAATGGTATACTAAGTACCTAAACTGTTTAAAACAAAAATCATCAGTGAACTAGTTTTTCATATACTTATTTTTTTTTTGTGTCCATGTTAAAATTGGGAACGTGATCCTTTTAAATATATGCATTTTATATCACATTCCTCGACTTAGAATCTAGAACCTTGTTTATCTATTTTCTTTGTCTATTCTAATAAAATAGTGCTCTTTTAAGGTCATAGGGGCCCCATTATCCTAATGTGCCCAGGGCCTCCATTAGGTTGAAGCTTATGTTATTTTTTAATAGTGTGTGGGTGTTTTTAATAGTGTGGATGAGCGATACGAAATGATTTTGACAAATTCGTATTGTTACAATGTGCTACAGAGAATTTAACACATTTTTGAAAATCGACCATTTTTCGGAGCTCATAGCTAGGCACAGATTGGAGATGGATAAAAAGTGTGAAAGCTAAAGTTGTAGAGAATTTTATCAGCTTTCATTATGTATTACAACAAAATTTCGTACGACGTACCGTTTTCGAGATGAAAGCAAAAAACCAAAAAACGGGACCTTCTTTGTGCTCCCCCCCTTCGGGCGTACCTCAGAGGGGCAAGGACTTTTAGTATGTTTATCTCCTAACTAGTCCAAACAAAGTTCCTAAGTCAAATGTTCTGCTTTCGACTTTTCCATCTAGATTCCCCTTATGAGCACTCATTGACCAAACTATTACTGTACTTTTAGCATGCATATTATAAATAAAATAAGTCTCTTAAGGCCGTTGCACACGAGGCTGGTTTTGCCGCTAGATTTAGCTGCTAGGTTTCAAGCGTGCTGTGGCGCTGGGCTTCGTGATGCCAGCAGAGATATAATTTCTATCTTCGCAGTCAGCGCGCCAGCCAGCACAAGTCCTAGCAGTGATTCCAGCGGAAAAAAACAGCCTCGTGTGCAGCGGTCTTTACAATGTAGCAAGTATTGTTACATTAATTATCTCCCTCTCTTACGTAATATTGTCAAAATTACTTTTCCTTAGCTACGCAGGAAAAAAATCAATTAATCAATCAGATCTTGAGAAAACATTTTTTTATGAATTATTTATAATTCAAGTTCTTTTATTTTTATTTATTTGAAGTAAGAACTTTTTCGAGTGCTTACAACAAGATTTGATTGTTGATCACTATATTGTTTACGGAAAATTTGAAAGAAGTTACTGAGTCGTATTGAAATGCTAAATCGATTAAAACATGCATGATTTATATTGCATTTTAATGTGAATTTGGTTTCAAAATACACTTAAAAAGACAATATAAAATTATACAGAGATTAGTGTTCTAAATCGATCATTCATTGATTTAATTGAACTCACACCATTGTTGTATGCGATCGATACATTATTGATTATGGAATAGAACATGACTAGTCATGTTTTTAAATATAACAATACCGTTTCAAATTTCACCTACATCACATGATTTTTCCTTCTTCTGTATTTTTTTACCATTCCAACTCATAAATGTGGAATATGGTAAAAATTGAGGTCAAAAGTAAAAATGTATTACATTTTGTTTAGAAAAAATGTATGTTTTTTGTTTTGTTCGAGATGGTTTCTACAAGTAAGCGAAAGTAGCGCCATCCTACGCGATGATTATAAACTATATTAATGTTTGGGTTTTATTATTTTGTATTTTTGCCCATATTTATAGTTTGTGATATTTAATGTTTTTGTTTTTTATACTATGCAGTCGGTTAACGGAATGCCGTCCAAACATTTTTTTGGGCATATTATTTATATAAGTAATAAAAATTCTTATCTAAACGATATTTTATAGTTCGCCTAACTTATAATATTATTTTACAGCGTTTTTGAAAGTACTTATAATTGATGTTCTTTTAATAAACTTATTACAAAAATTCTGTTTGCGAGTCGTCGCAAACGCGAACTTTTTGCCATTGTAACACGATATACTTTACATATGACTTAAACGAAACTCCAATAAAATATTTAGGTTTAAACTTACCAAAAAGAATTAATTAAATGATTATTATATATACCAGAATATTGTGTTCTACACGTTAAAGACGCAACCTGTCAAACGTCTATACTTTTTAATTATTTCCATGCTTTGGTGATTAGAGCTGTCAAGCGCCTATTTGTGATTCAGGCGCCAATATGGAAGTTATGCTGTTCTGCCGTTAGCGGAGCCGATTATCCTCTGTACTTAGCAGTAGTAATAATAGATTTTTATTGCTATCAGATAAAAGAAAAAACACGAGTTTCACAACATTTAAAGCACTATTTCTGAAACCAGTGCAAAATAAAATCCAGGTCATTTGGCATCATGTAGCTAAACTTATATGAACAGTAAAAAGATAACGATTTGCTTATAATCTAGAGTAGGTTATTTGAAAATAAAAAGACACTGTTATCTTTTTCCTAATGGCAGCACAGTACAGCTTCATTCGTATAGTGCTTTAAAGACTATGTGTAACAAAAATATGTTTGTTTTTTTCAGATTTGCTGACTTGAAAATATCTTGAAAATTTCGAAGGCAATAAATTGAGACTAAAACCAAACATTATATTTATAAATATTAATAAATTTTTGACCTTCAATTACTTTCGACATATTAATCGTGATTTTAATCATTTCAATTTAATCAAATTATTATAGAGATAAGGTTCGCAGTACTTAGATAAAAAATAGATAAAAATCAGTTTAATTTCCGTATATAAAACAAAAACACAACGCAAAACAAAATTGTACGGTATGTTATTCGCGGGACTAGCGAGTGAAAGTTGTTTTAGACATGCATTTGTTTCAAATACTATCGTAAATATATTGTAATTTGAATAACTGTTACGTTAAAAATTATATCTCTATTGTAATGATGTCATCCAAATCTATAATCTAAAATATTATTCAACATGACTTTGAACAATCGACACTAAAAACATTAAAACAATTGACTAAGAATTCGTTTGAGAGTTTCCTCCCCAAATTTCCCCAAAATTTGGGTGAATGTGGTTCGATCAGAGTGTTTCAATAGTGCGTGTTTTTAATCTACAAACCGAGTGTTACATAATAATAATAAGTTTAATTAACTAATCAAAATTATGAGATCGAGAGTGCAAGTAGGTGTTTTCGTCTTGCTGGCGCTGTTGGCAGCGGTGGCGGCGCACTACAGCCCCCAGTGGGCGGTACACATCACTGGAGGACCGGATGTTGCCGATAGGGTCGCTGCTCAACATGGCTTCATCAATCTTGGACAGGTTAGTGTCTTAGTTTTTCTTACTACATGTTCCGCTATATTATACAGGCCGCTGCACACGAGGCTAGAAACGCTATTTTTCAAGCTTGATTTGTGCATAGATCTGGTGCGCGCGCAGTAACAGTTCCAATATAAACACAGAGCAAAACGTGTCTGTGGTCGGACTCTGAGCAGAATGACGTCATGTTGGTTTGTGGGGGTTTGTTCAAGAGCCCACGTTCTTGCTCATACCTAGCAGCAGATCTGGCAGAGAAAATAGCCCCTGTTCTAATTTTAAAACCTATCTTGTGAGCTATAGCAGGCCAGCCCGCAGTGACGTCTTTTCTAGTTTCGTACCCAGCCTACTGGTTAGCAGAACTCCTAGCAGTGTTTCTAGCCTCGTGTGCAGTGGCCTTAATGTCGCTGCACACAAGGCTGCTTTTGCTGTTAAGTTTCAAGTGTGCTGAGGATATTATGTGTTCGCTTCACACGGTGCGTGTTTTGAAGCTGCCTTTGTAGATGGGTTTGGTGCGGACGCAGTGACAGTTCGAATGTTACCAAAAGTGATCGTTTATTGTCTCTGAACAGAACACACACCGTTACGCCATGTTTGTTTGTGGGCGTTTGCTCATGTCGTCCCCGTACATGATATTGTTTTCTGATTGGCGCTTGCTCAAAACGAGCACGAAAAATAGCCTCTGTTCTAATTTGGAAATCCAGCTTGGAACCACGCACGCGAGCTCGTATAGTGACGTTATTTCCATCCTCGTAGCCAGCTCGGCAAAACCTACAGCTCGTGTGCAGAGGCTTTTGTACTGACTATTACGTTTTAATTTAACGCAACTTTATGAAAAGGGAATTTCCGCGCTTAACGGCTGTTTGTCTACTTCGATAATAATCTTTTGTATGTTTTTACAAGTTATTAATTTTAATTTTAGTAAGGTACATTCCATATACTACTTACTTTTATGACTGCATTGTTATCTAAATTGGACTGATTATGAACGCAAATACGAGTGCATTAATTATATATTATAATAATAATATATTATCTAAGATATTATATATAGCGAATGATAAGAGTATTTTTTTGTAAATTAATTAATAAGTATATTATCCGGGTTTTATCATAATTAATAAGTATTTTTTATAACAAGAGGAAAATTGAATGAATTATCAATATTGATTTTAAAATCGATTAATATTTTTATCAAAAAAAAATATAAAATGTTACAGTGAGAGAGTAATATTCTCTTTCTCTCTCTCTCTGATATTTGTTAATTAACAGGAACGTTGCCTATTTTTCTTTGATGAATACAATGTAGTTAGTATGTTTCTATTGATAAGTAAATAAACAATACCTACACTAATGTACCTGCAGCTGGTTTGATTCAGTAAAACAGTTTTAAAAATAAACTCTTTAGCATCCTCCTAATAATGTGTTTATTGCCAAGTTTTTTTTCTAATATACATATATAAATGCTTGTTGTTCACAACTTTTACAAATATTCGTTCATAATACTTTCGATGCAATGCAATTTAGTTTTAGATTTTATAACATAAAACTAGCGATTACCCGTGGCTTCGCACGCGATTGAGATGAAACAATGTTTTACACAACAGTTGTGGCTCCGCCGTATTACAATATGGTTTGTTGGCTATTTATCTTATGTCTGCAATTTAAAATCTAAGATGTTGCCGATATTAGAGGTTATTTTTAATTTATGTACAGGGAGATTAAAATATTTAACCGCCTTAGAGGATAAATTTTCAAAAATACTTTCTTAGGAATTTCTGTGCAAAATTTCTTAAGAGTATTCGTCCGTGCAAACACCCCCTGCACCCTTCATCTCAAATCTTTTCCCCTCGCCTAAAAACGGTTCGCGCTCTCCCGACGCTATTTTGAAAGCTAGAGGGTTCTGGTAAACGCCAAATGAAAGACAAAGAATCAGACTACAGATCCTTCAGGCGAATTTTTTGAAAAACAGTTTCGCCTATGTGTGAAATATTACGTAACTTATTATTTTTTTCAAAAAGTTGTAAGTTTTTTCAGGAATTTTTTTTCAAAAAATTCGTCTGAAGGATCTGTAGTCTAATTCTTTGTCTTTCATTTGGCGTTTACCAGAACCCTCTAGCTTTAAAAATAGCGTCGGGAGAGCGCGAGCCGTTTTTAGGCGTGGGGAAAAGATTTAAGATGAAGGGTGCAGGGGGTAGACATTTATTAAATACCGACTTCGGCTTGCACAACGGATTCACACGAGCTTCAGTTTTAGTAAATATCTGTGCTAGTTTGACATAAAGTATTTTTTCTTGTAGATCAAGACAACTTTTTTATTCTGAAGTAATTTTTATCCGTCAAACAGAAATGAGCTAGCACTAGCAGATCTCTGACATGTTTTGATTAAGTCCAACTGGCAGACGTTTTTTTTTATTTCTAACGTTTACTGCTATTAACTTGTTTTATAATGTGTTTGCCGCTTGTCTCAAAAAGACCGGAATAATGTTGTCTTTATTAATAAACTAGTGGGCTCGGTCCGGTTCGCCCGAATTTGTAGATTGCAACCGATTTTTCGTCGACTTACGTTGCAAAATCGGTCTCCACGAAAAGCGTTTTTATTTTAACGCGACAATATATATGTCCATCCTGAAGGTTCATTCTAAATATGATGAAAGCATTTTTCAAATAGGTGCAGTAGTTCCGGAGATTACCCTCCACATGTACACAAAAACTCACAAAATTCACACTCTCTCTTTATAATTCTAAGACTTTCATACCGGAATTCCGAGATTTTGCAAATACGAAAATTCGTATTAATGCCGAATCTGAAGAAATTAATATCGGAATTCTGGAATTAATGTGAAGACCCAAGGTAACAAATTGCTTAATTTGACGACCAGACAGTGGCATAATGATAAATAATAATCTCTCTAGATTGTAGAGTCTAAAGTTATATAAAGAGTCAATTTTCATTCAAAGTTTTTTATGCTGACAAACATTTCGATTAAAAAAAAAGACATATTGCCGTATTTTTGTAGACCTTTCTCGATATTGGAACTAATTCCAGAACTGAAATAGCCAAACTAGTTCCCGGAATTAAGGATGAACCGATATTGTAGGCTCTAATCCCTACAATCTCGGTTATTTTCACTAAATTACCTATATATGTAGATCAATTTCAATAAAAATTGAGGACAATGGTCTTATGATCAAGCCGCCGTGGGTTCGAATTCCACCTTACTGGTGGACTTTTTGTGGTGTCATTTAGGTTTAATCGATTATTTAATTGACGTAATTACAACCCTAATTATCTAAGTCATCGAGCGTCTATAATCTGCAATAAATAGATATAGGTACTCGTTGTGGTTGATTTGTTTGTCGATAAAATGTCAGAATGTATGACCTCAGCGGCTGGCCAATGCAATAGCACTTACGAATCGCTGAGGTAGATAACATGGCTGGGGCACTTGTTCAGCCGACACTCCGGTAAGTGGGTGAGATCGTAAAAAGGGGAGTATGAACTGCAAGTGGTGTCGAGGGTACTTAGATTCCGACTCACTTACTAGACCCACCGCACCCTGCACCACCGCCCTGTCCTGTCATGCAAGCAAAAGAATACAACACAATACCATTCGTCCGTTAATTTATCACAGTTTGGTTTTATACTTTACGGTTAGAATGTGATTCTATCAAAAGTGTAGACAAATTCTATAAGAGGCGTCGCTTTGAATTGAGTTTCAGCATATTTTGGGGAAATTTTGCACATTTTTAAAGACAGAAGAAAACCATTGGTAATGCACGTCTTGATTCCCCGACAAAATACCACCTTGAATAAATATACTACGAGCAAAATATCCTTAGACATGAAAATAATTACAGGGTCGTGTACATCGATGTGATTTTTTTTGCGCAGTGAAAGGGGAAGACGTTAGGGGGGAGTTCTTTTAAAACATTTACGGGGTCGTGTCGATGCGATGGCGTTGTTTTTACGCAATGAAAAGGGGAAGGCGTTTGCGGGAGTTCTTTAAATAACAAATTCGGGGTCGTGTCGATGCGATGGCGTTTTTTTTTTGTGCAGTGAAAAGGGGAGGGCGTTCTTTAAAAAAACAATTACTGGGTCGTGTATACAAAGTGAGATAGTAATACAGTAATTCTACACCAGTTTTGCGGATAGGATATTTTGTCGGGGGATGAAAACGCGCGGAATCAACTAATTCGTGTTAAAATTAAAGTTCCCACAACACACTCTTGTCGGCTGCTCTTCAAAAATTTACATATTTTATAACTGTTTTAATTTAAATTTGTATAGTAAGGCCGCAGCACACGAGGCTGATTTTGTCACTAGAATAACTGCTGGGACTTATGCTAACTGCCGTATTGACGGCGAGGATGGAAATGACGTCACTGCGAACTCGCGTGCGTGGATACTAGCTGGATTTCAAAATTAGAACGGGGCATTTTTTCATACTTATATCTGTGCTAATTTTTAACAAGAACCAATCAGAAAACAGTATATCTTGTGGGCGACATGGTGAAATATCATAAGAAAACGTGGCTCTGTTATGTGTGTTCTGTTCAGAGACAACAAACGTTCACCTTTGTGAACATTCGGACTGTTACGGCGCGCGCACCAAAACTATCTACAAACCCAGCTTTGCATTGTGTAAAGCGAACACACAAAAACTATCACGACATCCAGCTCCACAGCAACGAATATAGCGACCATCGAAAATATACGAAAAGCATTTAAATTGGTAGAATTGTTATCTCGGTCGAAAAACAACTTCTTTAAGTTTGAGTGTGGCGTCTTACAGAAATACTTAGTTAGTTTTTGATCTCATGTACTTGCAATTAGACTTTTTATTAGTTTTGCTACGAGAGATTGTGTAGCTATTCTTTTAAAAGAGCAACGCTTTAGAATCTGAAAAATTTATGGTAAAAAACAATACTTAGTGTAACTAGCTTGCTGGTGTAATAAATATTGCAGGTGCACATTTATTTCTTCGAGAATCTAAGGAGGTAAAATATAGTTTTGCAGTAGGATATTAAAAATAAATTAGAGGCTAAAAAATACGACTATGAGATCGAAATCGATAAAAAAATGTGGAAACCGGTTGACCTGTAGGCCTACCCTAAAACTTCCCGCTGTATTGTAATTTTCAATACATTAAAGAAGGTTAATAAAAAACTAGTTAATAATTCTGACTACTAACAAAAAAAATTTGAAAAGAAGTTTGACCCTGCAGGCCATCCCTGAAACATACCGCTATTTTCGAGTTCAAAGCTAGAAGTTTATTTTTTGGCTCTTCGAGCTCAAAAAAAAACACTTTCTTACGAATTTTTCGTTCACGATATCTCGTGAACAAATAAACCGATTTTGATGCGGTTTGCGGAAATCCACGCAGTTTGTTAATGAAAAGGGCTGATTAGATTTTGAATTAATCGGTTTAGTAGTTTAGATAATTTTCTAAAAAAACAAATTTCTGAAATTTTTTAAAACTTGTATTTTTGAGATTTCTCAAAATTTATTGGGCCGAATTATTCCAAATTTTCAGGAAATCTAAGCTCAGCAAGGTTACATCAAATGTGGTAAACCGCGTTTCAATCAGACACTCTGTTCAAAAGATATGAATTTTACATACATACACATACAGCCCTACTGACATCATCGCCAAACTAGTCAGAATAGCTTCCTAGGACCTCAAAACGTCGAGATCTGGCAAAAACTCGATTTTAGAAAATCGGGGTGAAAACAATAACTTCCCGATTTTTTTGAAAAAAAATTTTTGATTTTTTTTTACAGCGGGAAGTTAAAAATACAAATTAATTTTTTTTTTAATGATTTTAAAGTTATGTATATGATAGGCTTATATTCAGGCTAATTTAAGTTTTAATGAACTTTTATAATCTCCGTATAAACAAGTAGATTAGGGGTTATGCGACAAAAACGTGAAAAAAAAGGTTATTTTTCTTTGTTTAACTTTAAAACTACTTGACCGATTGAGTACAAAATCTAATCAGATCTAAATGTCAACAAACCATTTTGAATGCCACAAACCCGATCTCAATCGGTTAATTTGCTATAAAGCTATCGTGCGACAATAATTTGTTTACATACACACGCTACGCGACGTCTAAAAATGGAATAGCTCCCCAGGACCCCGCAAACGTCGAGATCGAATGAAAACTTGATTTTAGAAACTATGATAGAAATAATATTGAAAAGTAATCAGCAGTTATTTTTTTCAATTTTCCTGCGCAGCAAAGAAAATAAATATATTAGGTATACGTTTAAATTTTTTATTAAATTGTTGACATCCCTAGCGCATAGATGGCACTGTTGTGTACCGTATAGGAATTACATGCAAATTGTCGAGGGAGAAGAAAGATCCGTATCCGTATCCGTTAGTTTTTGGCGGATCTTTTACCTTATTAATTTTCAATTCATAGATGAAATTTTTAACCGACGAAAAACAAAAACGGAGGAGGTTCTCAATTCGACGCGTATATATATATATATTTTTTTTTTATTTTTTTTTTTTTTTTTTTTTATTTATGTATGACCACGCATAACTTTTTACAGAGTAGCCCGATTTTGATAATTATTTTTTTGTTTGAAAGGGTATACCCCGAAGTTGGTCCCATATAAATTTGGTAAAAAAATTCCAACCCTAAGGGTAGGAAAACAGGGGATGATTGATTGTTCACTCACTGATTGTAATGTATGACCACACATAACTTTTTACAGAGTGGTCCAATTTTGATAATTATTTTTTTATTGGATAGGGTATACTTTGAGGCTCGTCTCATATAAATTTGGAAAAAAACTCCTACCCTAAGGGTGGGAAAATAGGGGTGATTTATAGTTCACTGTCAGATTTTCATGCTGAGTTGTGTATTACAATTATAAATTATATAGCCACAAAAAAAACTAAAATAAAAACTTTTTAATAAAAAAATTAAACCGCCGAAAAACTGAAAAGCAAAAAATAATAAATCTTTTTATTTAACCGAGTTCTATCTAAGTAGTTGAACGTATGTGACAGTCTAGTATATCTAAGTAATTTTGAGTCGGCGTCAAACCATCAATATACAAAGATCACTAAAAGAAATAACCAAATCAAATTAACAATGATACGTGAAATCTCCAGCGATAAACATTAACATTCCAAACATGCGCTCTCCACACGACCACTCGCAAAGACGTATGCCCTCAGTGTGCCCGTTCGGGTTGCTCTGTCGCTGACATTAACTTCGTAAACGCTCAGAGATTTCCGGCGAAAGATTGTTGACGCCGACTCAAAATTACTTAGATATACTAGACTGTCACATACGTTCAACTACTTAGATAGAACTCGGTTAAATAAAAAGATTTATTATTTTTTGCTTTTCAGTTTTTCGGCGGTTTAATTTTTTTATTAAAAAGTTTTATATACATAGGTGATTATAGGTAATAATGAAAACCTGTAAATTTCCATTCAGAATATTTTTTATTTTTTTAAATCGTATTTGGCACCTTTATATTGCAAATATTTATCGTAGTGAGTACCATACTAATAGTACATAACTCAAAGGTACTAAATCAACTATCTTTATAATGAGATATTGCACATCGATCTTTGGAAAGAGACAATCTGTTATGAGAGTTAACTCTTAAAGAGGTCAATAACTTTTTCCCATAACAGATAGTCTCTTTCCAAAGGTCGATGTGCAATATTTACCGCCGCGTACTCTAAGAAAGTTAAGATCCGTATCCGTATCCGCGGATCTTGAAACCAAAAATCCGTATTCAGATCCGTTTCCGCAAATATACTTTTTTAACGATCCGGCACATCACTAGTCGAGAGTTGCACGTAATAATCTGATCCTGATGATTGATCTCAGTCGTCAAGCGTCTATAATCTACAATCTCTCTCACTCACTCTCTCGCACTCTTTCCGTCCGGTTTTTGTTGTTAATGTATTTTGCAGGATTATAGTTTAATAGCTAATTATGCGCGTATATTATAAACATATGTATTATTTTAATTAATAAATTAATTAGCTCATATGAGATTTGAATTAATCTTGACGTTGTTAAATTAGTTCGATAATGAATATCGTAATGAACCGACACATAAAATTCGTGTAATTAGATTATTAGAGTAAAGAAGATAATTTTTAATTTATAAAAAATACAACGTCAAATGTCAGCGCGTGTTGCTTTTTCTTAAATTCTTATACAATTTCTAAGTATATAATTTGTATTAATTGATAATAAAATAATTAGTAATATTTTCGAAGCAGGGCTGTACTTAGTTCAAAAGCGTCTTCCAACATAACTTATCTTTTCTCCCGCCTCTATTGTGCATATAAAAAAACTTTTTCGTTAATATAAAGATTTTCTTTTACTCGCCATGTTCACAGTTTGTGGGCAACTAAGAATCTGATAACTTATCGATAAGCAGCTGAGCTAAGCATATGAAAGATATAGGTAATTCCAAAAACAAAATACCGCATTTATTAGAATCTACGGTAAGCATGACGCCGACAACAAAGCAACAAAACAACAAACAAGTACTGTTTATTGCTTAATGATGACATATTGCTGTCGTTGTTTAGAGTGGGTTTAGAGTGTATCATTTGTATGAGCAACAAGGTAAACAAACTATAAGCAATGTCGACGTTTTAAGGAGTTAAATCGAGTGACATTAAATGGAGTTTATACACTGAATTTATTGTTCAGTGTGCAGAACTCTCGGCGCACGAGTTTAACTCGCGTCCGCCTTTTACGCATTTATATTATTATTAATTGCACTTCCGCGTACTGCATCGCATTATATTAATGAATAGAGTGAATTATTATTATTATTGCAATGCAAGTTCATACAGAAAATGTTTAAACACTTGAGTTTCATAAATTAACCTTTTCAATGGTTCAATTGAAGTAAACAGTTATTGTAGTAAAGTCCCTCCGCCGCCGCACACTGAGTTCTACAGAAATGCACGTGATCAGAATACTGCAGAATAATATAATTAATTATTAATATATATGTAAGTATATAAATGTTATTCGTATTTCTTGGAAACTCGTGTTGTAAATATGTTTAACAAACATTATTCTGGAAACTCTTTTTTGGTCGCTTTTGAGAGATGCCATTCGTATTTCCAATATTCAGTCAGTCAATTATTGCATTGCTTTTGGGGCTTTAAAATAAATTGCGATCAAACTATTTAGTACATTTATGTCAATTATTTCTGCAATAAATATGTTTATTATTTATTTTTTGTACCTGTACTTCCCAATTTTACATAAAATTCATTGCAATATTAGTTTATAGCACCGTTTCCTAACGCAAGGGGGTGGGGTGTAAAGGGGATAATTACGTCCCCCCAGGATCATAATAATAAAACTGAAAATAATACGAATACCTGGCTAAAAAATAAAATTTAGAAAGACTTCAAATTTTTGATTAACGTCTGATTAGAACTCTTCAATAATTCGATAATTTTATTTATTTTAGAAAGACTTCTTGAAAAAAAAATTGTAAAATTGATTTGGGAATTAATATTTTGCTTGACACCTTCCTTCGTAAGTGTTCTTAAAAAAACTTAAAAAAAATATTGGTTTTCGTCAAGTGGAAACTTTCTTATTTTGTTCGCTCTTGGCTAACTCAAAAACTACTGAACCGATTTTGATCAGATTTTCACTGTGTTGTTTGTTTTACACCAGAAAAAGAATTGGCTACCTATCACGGCTCTCCTGCTAAGGTGGCTGAGTAGTGAGTAGTAGCCAAAAAAAAAATATGTGTGTGCTTAAAATCGCTCTAAAACAAAACATATAATAATGTTACCGTCGATGTGTATGTACTCGTCTCTCCTGAGCTTATGAGTGTTTCACCTCGGAGCCTGATGGATCAGACTTGTTCACTGTTCAGGGAAAAGTGTGCGCGAAGCGCCTAAAGAAGTCTTCACTTCAAGAACCGACTTTAACGGGATGTAAGGCTGTAAGCCGACTATTTATACTAAAAATGTGAATAAAAGCATTCGTTGTAATTAACATTGGTATTTACACAGTTGACGGATATCTAGCAAACAGATGTACAAACAGTACAGCATCGCTAAAATATGATAACATTGTAAAGATTATCAGAGTTCAAACACAGAAAAAAACATACATATATTACTTACTATTATTTTCATTGCGTCATGTAATTTAACGTTGTAAACTTTTAGTGTTTTTTCTGATATATCTAAACCGAGACGTACTCCATAATTATAATATTGTGTTAATTAGAAACGGTCTATTTGTCAGCTATGTGACACAATAACTGCGCGTTTGGAGACCTCAGTATCGAAGGGTCCACAAAAAACACGCCCTGAGGATTCCGTAACCTTATCAAATATAACGACCCTGTCCGATTTCACACGAATTTGTAAATTGCCATCGTTTTTTCGTTGCAAAATTTGTCTCAATGAAAAGCGTTTAAATTATTTTAACGTGATAATTTATAGCCTATGTTCATCCTGAAGGTAAATATTGGTGAAAAAAATTTTGAAATCGAATGAGTAGTTTCGGAGATTACTTACAAACTTTCCCTCTTTGTAATATTATATTCATAATAATCTATAGGGGAGAGGGGGGCAGATTTGAACACTTTTTATTCAACTTTTTATAAATTAAATTAGAAGTGATTCCTAAAGTTTTTTTTAATTGCATGCGATACTATAGTTATTGCCCTATAATTTCAAATCATAATTATTCGAAATAATCAATCAGAGAATATGTTAAAATTTAATTTTTTTTAATGAGGGAAAATGTTCAAAACTGCCCCATGTGGGGGCAGGTTTGAACAGGCCTGGGGCAGTTTTGAACGCTAAGTATAAATGAAAGAAATTGGATGTCTTTTTTAAAATAATATATTTATTTGGCATGTAATAAGTGAGATATTTGACTAAATATATTCGTACGCTTATAAATTACTTATTAACCTAATTTATAAGTGGAAAAGTCAAACTTATAAATTATAACTATACACTTCACAAAAGGCTAATAAACAACGCATAAATAAATTCAATTTTTATTCACTAGAACATCATTTATTAATCAACGTTTCGGCAGAAATTCTTGTCTTCTTCAAGACCTATACCAAATATATAAAACCCTACACATCGAAACCATAAACTTAAAATTAAAAAAAAAAATTGAACCTATATCAAATAATTACTTATTCGGCTTACCTTAAAAATCTCTAGTAAAAAGTCATAAAATTAAAAACATAAAATAATTTAAAATCATTATTGTCAAACATTTAAAACTTTTTTTAAAATTTATTCATAAATAATAAAAATAATAAAAACTTTAAAAGACCTATTTTAAAAATTATAAAAATATATCCTTTCTTTTTACTAGAGATTTTTAAGGTAAGCCGAATAAGTAATTATTTGGTATACAAATTTATTAAAAAATTTTAAGTTTATGTTTTAGATGTGTAGGGTTTTATTTATTTGTTATAGGTCCTGAAGAAGTAAAGAATATCTGCCGAAACGTTGACTAATAAATGATGTTCTAGTGAATAAAAATTGTTTTTATATTTAGCCTTGTATCCCGTATAATTTTATAATACCATAATACCAAGGTGTCTTATTTTATTTTGTTAATAAATATAAATTCGCATGAGTTTACAGATTATACCTATTATTATGTAGGTATGTTACAGCAATAATTAATTATTTTATCAGGCAAATCTATACCTACTTATACCCTCGAAATAATACCTAGATGAATAAAGACCATTAGTCTAGACTCTAGACAATAGAGATATCTAGGGCAAATCCCTATGCCGATTTTAGTTATGGGGGCAGGTTTGAACATGTTCAGAACTGCCCCTCTTGTTTTGTTCAAAGCTACCCCGTTAGTAGTCACAATACTAATTGCAATAATTTTGTATTAAAAGTTTTTAAAACGATCAAATCACTATGTTTATTAGATGACTAAAGATATAATCTAGTCATTACACTGTAAATAAATAAAAAAATATTACTTGAATAAATTGAAATTTGCTTACGTGTTAGAAAACAAAATATCGGCGGAGCACATCCAAAATAACGAACGTTTATAACTTAGGTTTTTTGTGATATATTGGCAACCTAACGTTTGTCAGTTGAACCTCTTAGTGTTGCCTCATTAAAAATACTTTTATTACCGGCATTACATAGATTATTTCTTTTATTTTTGCAATGTTCAAAGCTGCCTCTGTTCAAAGCTACCCCCCTCTCCCCTACTAATATTGTAATATTATATTCATAATCTATACTAATATATAAAGCTGAAGAGTTTGTTTATTTGTTTGAATGCGCTAATCTCAGGAACTGCTGGTTCGAATTGAAATATTATTTTTGTGTTGGATAGTCCGTTTATCGAGGAAGGCTATAGGCTCTATAATATCACGCTACGACCAATAGGAACGGAGCATTAATGAAAAATGTTGCAAAATATAGGTAACTCAAAATTTGTCCGTCCGACCAAAACTTTTGATAACTGATCATCATGAAATTTTGACACAGCATTCATCTTGGTAAACTAAGATGAACGTGTGCACTCATGTCCCTTTCTCCATTCGTTCTTTTGCACCCGGGTGAAACCGGGCGGGACCGTTATAGTATATTATAAAACAATAAAACAAAGTCCCCCAGCCGCGTCTGTCTGTTTGAAGGCGATAAACTCAAAAACTACCGAACGGATTTTCATACGGGTTTCACTAATAGAAAGAACAATAAACGAGGAAGGTTTTTGTATATAATTATAAATATTTTGTACAAAATGAGGGTGTTTTCGAAATAAAAACTGTATTCGAATTATGTCGCGACATCACGATTACTACCTGAATCTGATGTCTATGTTTTCTTTCATAACTGTCCCTCTAAACAAAATTCTGCGTACGTTTGTGGTTGGCTATGACTAATGAGGAAAGAATAATTAATGGGGTAAAGTCTGAAATATTAAAGTGTTTTCTGGAAAGTACAGATAATCGACGATGAAAATAAATACCTTCGTTTAAGAAGCGCTGCTGTAGTAATGTTCCAATACGAGTGATTGTGTATATATTTTATAAATGAATACATATATTCTTGTTGGTAAATATCAAGGTTTAGTTATAGACAATATTTATAACAATACTGTAAGTATATAGTCATATATATAGTTTATAAAATATAAATGCAAACATGTTCATATACGGGGCTGAATGGAAAGTTATCGGAATATCTCAAAACTAAAAATGAAAATTGTGTTTGCTGTATGATTTTCAATGGCAACTGACAGGAAAATTTCCGTTGGGTTGGTAAAACCCATTTCTTTTGTTTTACTTACGCACTAGTGCGAAATGGATCATTACATTTCGTTTTTTTAAAACCCTGATTATGGCTAAACAGACAGACAAAAAAAAAGAAATCTGTATATTATGTTGCTTACAGTATAGTTTTATTGTTACTATCGGTTAGGTCATTGACTTGAAACTTTTCGTTGTACCCTGTGATATTTTCAAGACTTCGATTCTCTATACCCGTTGCAAATGGATTTGCTATCTATCAAACATAAAAAGACACTCGGCTTTTGTCTTAGACGACTCGTAAGGAATCTAAATAATAGGCTATAAATTAAGCCTTTTTTCGTCGTTTTTTTTACATTATAGTATAATATTGAGTTTGTGTTGTCTACTAACAAACAGACGGGCGATCTAGAAATAGTTATTAAAACACACATGGAAATATAATGTTAAACTAAAATCAGAATAAATAAAAATGGTCGATTGTTGTATTTATTTGTTTACTTACAGATATTAGATACGGTTTTCTTGGAAAACGTATCCATCGTCACACATTTGAAAATTTCAACACAGTAATTGCGATAAACAAACAGTACTTCATTTCTACTTTTCTATAAATGGAATATATATCTATAACTAGCCGTTACCCGGGGCTTCTCACGCGATTGAGACGAAACACGAATGCGTTTTCATTATTTGGCATTATAGTTACTCCTTTCTCGGAGTGGACGCCCACTAAGAACGGATTTTATGCAAATTCTATCCAAAACGGAATTTCATCTACCATCACATATTCTCTCTCTCTGGAAATATTATATTGACCTTCCCATCTACGCAACCATCCACACCCACCCACGTAACAACTCACACCCATGTGATGTAAGTGAAAAATCTGTTCTGGATAGGATTTGCATAAAAAATTCGTTCTTGGTAGGTGTCTACTGTCTACGTCGAGAAAAGAGCAACTAGTATGCCAAATTTCAAGTCAATCGGGCGTAAAGTTTTGGAGATCTCGTGATGAGTTAGTCAGTAGGATTTCGCTATAAATATAGATAAATATTATGGAAGCAAGTTTTTTGTGATTATGAAGAAAATTCATTTTGAGTTTTTGGCGAATTACATAATATGTTTTCAAGTTCTGTGAATTTAAAAGCATTTTTTTAAATGCCCGTCTCTAGACTGTCTGCCTGTTTGTGTCTGTTCAAATTGATCGATTTTTCTTAGATTTTGCATACGTGCTTATGACCATCACACTTAATGGCTAGCTCGAATATAGGAGAAGTGGCGGTACCGTAATATAGCGGTCGTAGTATGACGGTGAATGACGTAACAAAAAACGTGTGCATAGAAGTAAAAGAACGTACGGTTTTCTCGGTAGCTACGACAACGTATAAAAACGGCATCCATTTCCTTGCAGACGTTTTTTTATGACGTAATTCATCGTCATATTACAGCCGCTATATTACGGTAACGCTGTGTGCGAGAAGTGTATTTTTAGTTTTTGGGTGAATTTATGTAAAAAGTGTTTTGAAAAATTGATGAAAGTCTTGAAAGAATCTGTCGCAAAAAGATCCATAAAAAGCAATACTGAATTTTTAAAATTGCATTTATCACTGACTTCGTACCATCTTCAGAGTCTATACCGAAACGTTACTTAATTAGAGTCAACTTTATATTGTTTTGAAAAATTCCGGTCTGTATAAACAAAGCAATCCTTTGTATTTCAGGTATTCTTAAAAAAATGAACAAATTCTCCAAAATTCTTTTAAACTTTCTAAGAGAACTTTCTCCAGTCATAAAGTCTTGATAATTTTCCGTTTCGATGTAAAATAACCGTCTGTAGCAATATTTAGTTAATCTAAAATAATTAACAAAGAGTTGCGTCATATAACGTCACGCGAGTCAGCGATATTTAAAAAGATCTAAATAACGTGCGTGCCGACTTGAACGAACATCCTGTATAAAAACATTGCATAATCCGTGTAATTTAACGTTAATCAATCAAGACAGGCAATTATAAAAAATGACTGCCTTCAAGCAAATCACCGTGTCTAATATTCTGCGAAAGGTAATCTATATTTTTAAGCTTATTGCATCTTAAGCGCTATTGTATTTTTAAATGATTGCTACCTTTTATAAGTTACTGGACGCTAGAGACCTGTGCCATCGAGCGTCTATAACTACGAACACCGTCCGGTAATGAATGAATGCATAAATTAGGGGTTATGGCTTAATAGCCCGTTATGCGCGTCGTCCTAAACGAATTTTTGTGCTCCCCCTTGACCTGGATCCAGTCCTCCAATAGTTTGGATCTTCTCATGAACTCCAGAAGATAGGTGACTAGATTGTCCTGAGGAATTACTCCGCTTTCATCAATGTATCCAAAGATGGTTGTTCTCCTGTAGGCTAGGGCCTCGCATTCGAACAGTAAATGGTTGGCTGTTTCGTCCTCCATTTCACAATATTCGAATGAAGGATTTTTTTAAGACATTAGAATAAGGTAAGCAAATTTTGAGAATAGGAGTTTGACAAGGCCATGGCCTTGAATAAGGTACCATCTGGAAAGTTATCTGGAATTATTGAGGGAAACCATAAAAAACCCCAACAAGATGGTCGGTACAGTAATTATCATTTCTCGGCGAGAGGCACTAGGAAAAAGTCCCGGCTGCATCTGCCCCCGCCGGAATCGAACCCGGTACATCCCGATTGAGTATAATGCTCTCACCGCTACGGCACCCCACATTTTTTTTTGTTAAATTATCTACTGTAATAAAATGAAAAAGCATTTTAAAAACAGAAATACTGTATTTTTATGGATCACCAGTACATTATTTGATTATAACAAACCGAAGACAGCGATCAGAATGCTTGGTGCCTGTTTTGACATTCTTCCAGTCAACTTTTTGTCGACATCTTCTGTCCAGGCACCCAACTGTGTGCCCACTAAACATGGCACTGGTCAGTGGCCATGTAGTATCGGTAGGAATAACTAGCTTATATAGAGAGTCTGTATTAAAGAGGCAAACAACAAACATGCATTGCCTTGGGCGGCGGTGTTGTCTTTTCTCAAGGTCGCGAGTAACCTTTGTGGTCCAATGGTCACGCGTCCGCTCAATCGTACATCGCGTTGGTATATCCATCGTTTGTATTTTATTACTATGTTCGACTTTCACTACACAGGATAAGTTCTGAATAAATCTCTGGAAATTCGTTTCTTACTCTTCATCCTACAAATAAAATTTGCCGCTAGCATATATCTGACATATTTGTGCCATCTGCGCATGCCTTTCAAATACTAGCAGCTGCTTCGATGCTGCATTTATAACCTCAAAAATAAAGCGACTTCGTGTGTTGTATGGGAACGCGTCCATAAATTACGTGGGGTGTTTTTTTTCTAAAATTTAGACCCCTCCTTGATGAGATTTGGTAAGATGCGTTGGGATTATGCTTCATACCACTAAATACCTGAAATAAGAGTAGAAAAATGATGCAAAATGTTATCTGTTATAATAATGTATATTCTGTGAATTAAAACAATTGACGTGAGGTTTTCATTGACTCCCCTCCCTTTAAACGAGATTTGGTGAGATTTTTCCGGCCTCATGTAATTAATGGACATCCCTATGAAAAATAATTATGGAATTAACGGCACAAGATGCTAATTTTTCCGCCAACGTTGATGAACAAGAAGGATTCCTTCTCCTTCTTATTCATCAACGTTGGCGGAAAAATTTATTAAATATTTAAGGTTAGATTTAGTCTGCTCTAGTTAACGTTGAACAGAAAAATTACTAGTTCTAAATATCTAACGGAAAACTATCGAATACGTAACTAATTGAAGGTCTCAATAGATTGTCTTCGTTCAAAGTGTAAAGAAATCGACTATATAGTAATAAAACATAGCAAAATTAAATAAGTAAATTGAACATACCCACAAAGCCTTATATAATTGCGCCAGTTATTGACCTTAAAATAAAAAAAAAATGATGTTTACGGTTAGATATGCAACAAACAAAATGGTGTCTTATATGGAAGCTGATTTTGTAATGATCTTTTGCAGCCTTGGCTTGCACTTAACGGAATGCCACGCCTTTTTGCGAGGAAATCAACGCATATATCTAACACATAGATTCTATAGTGGATATCCTTGCTCTTGCTGACATTATAGATGACTGAGGAGTACTATTTACCAATAACTGTTTAACTGTGTATATAAACGTACGTAAAATGAGGCGGGAGATCACCATCACTGTACGTATACAAAACAAAGTTCCTTGCGTCTGTTTTTCTGTATGTTCGCGTATAACTACTGAACATATTTGAATGCGATTTTTACCATTCGATAGCTTATTTCTTCAGGAAAGTTTAAACCTATAGGTCTGGATTCGTCCGAGTGTAAATCGGGTTAATTCTTAATGGGAGAACGAGCGCAGTTAAACGAAGTGAACGGGGCCAAGCCGCTAGTGTAACACATTCAAATTTCCAGGTAATCGCTTTGTGACATCCTGTACAAAAATCAAATAATTTTTGTTTTTCTTTCTTCATTCTTTAAAGTCATCGACATTTAAGGTTTAGTTGCGCGGATAGTAATAATTCATATTTTCAAACTGTTTTTAATAATTAAATAATTTAATGAATTGCAAATCCAATTAATTCTTTTACCAGTCCTCGGAACAGAATCTGGGAACCCCAATAAAGTCAGAGCACTTATTAAATATCTTTGATGCCACAGATACGGCAAAAAACTAACTTATGCACTTCTTTACGAAAAAAGTAGAATTGCGGTGCCCCTCATAACTCGGTGCTGGATCATCTGAAATCAAAAGGAAATTTTTGTCGCTTTCCTCAGGTAACACTGGAAGGGTTTTTCGAAATTTCAATTTTTGGGAACACTTTGAAGTGAAAAACGCAAATTTTCAAAAAAAAAAAAATCGGACAATTTGTTATTATAAAATAAAAAATATTGACAAATTTGAAAAAAACTCTCCAGCGTTACCTCGTAAATTATGTACAGAAGTAGTGTTTAAAATTTCAAAAGAATCGGTGCAGTAGTTTTGAAATTATGAGGGGCACCGACTTTGAAAACATGCAGGGATGTGGGAAAAACGTTTTAAAGTTTAACACCAAAAAATTTAGAATAAAACGCATAAGCGCGAGTTTTATCGGCTTACCTCACACTGAATCATCGATGCCAGGTCCATAAAGGATGTTGTCATCATCCATAATGTCTAAAGCATCTTTTTGCTCCTGTCTCCGACGAATTCTGCCTTCTTCCAGGTAACAATAGCGCGCTCGAACCGGGCAAGTAATTTCTGGTGCGCTGAGCCATGTTTGAGGCACGGTTGTTTAAACTGCTGTGTCTTCGTTAGTTTTGTTCCGATCCGTCTCAAATTTTACACAATATTTCTGAAAGGTTCTTTATTCAGAAAATCGAATAAAAAAAAAAAGAAAAACAAATTTTTTAATACCTTACCCTCCCCTTAATTCGAATTGTGTAATCAAAACGTCAATCTTCGAGATTTATTTACTAGAAAAATGATAACGTCGTGGATTATTCATATTACCTAAACGCGTGTTAATTTATGTAAAAAATTATGAATTCAAATAAACACGCCTTTATAAAAAGCAACATTTCTAAGTTATGTAATTTTAATACTATAGTCGAGACTTGTGTGTAAATAATCCGTGTTGCATGACAGCGCGGTGGTCTTACAAGAAAGCATGTGTTTAACTGGAGAGCGCAGAAGGAAAACTTAGCTGACGGACGGGAAGTTGTTATTTAAATTTGTGACACAAAGGTTAAGTATACTCAGGTATGACGGTGCGCAGTTAGTGTAGTGTAGTGTAGTGTAAGGGGTGGAGTAGTCAGTAGAGTAAAGGTACACAGTTATAGAACGTATCATGATTTAAGGCCGCTGCACAGATGGAAAAAATTAAAAATGTGTTACGTGAACGCATTACAGAATTGAAACTTCTAGTTGCAAATCATACGATTGCATTTGGACAAGTGGAAAAATGTGTTACGAGATAGTTTCACGTTCAGATATTTCGTCTGTACAATTGCAGATTAACTTGTACATACGAAATATCTGAACGTGAAACTATCTCGTAACACATTTTTCCACTTGTCCAAATGCAATCGTATGATTTGCAACTAGAAGTTTCACTTCTGTAATGCGTTCACGTAACACATTTTTTTTTTTTACAATTATACCAGTTTTACTTCTATAGTGAGTGGTGTAAAATACGCAGTCTCTTTAAGCTTTAAAACCGTTATCATGTGCTTTTCGTAACCAGATTTTCCTAAAAAAAGTCAACATGTATCAACTAGTTTGGGTTTTTGACGTGATAACGTCTTATAAATTGATGAATCACCAATCTTATAAACTGATAAAACACCGACTGCATGCACGAAAAAGTGTAACGTTCCTAACGTTCGTAACGCGTAACGTTCCGCCTGACCCTGTGCGTGCTTTTCTCGAAAACGGCCCTAACGATTTGGATGAAATTTACTGAAAAGGGATTTTGGGGGGCAAAAAAACGTTTTAGCTAGGTCTCATCTCTCGAAAAAATCGTTTTCTTACAAATTTTATCATTATAAAAATCATTTTTTTGACGTATGAAAATGCTTAAATATTGTAAGTAGGTTTTGGAATTTTATATTATAAACAGTGAAACAATTGTTTTATAAATATTATGACAGCTAATCTTTGAGACTTAAAATAAATACGAAAGAAAGAAAGTTAAAAAAAACAATTATATTATATGGTGAGTAATTTAAATAAATAAAATTAACCTAAATTTGAAGCGAAAGATGCAATATCATAGATTCGAATTATTATAATTATTATATAAATTTACGTTATGTATTACGGAATACGTTATCACGTAAAACTATCGTCCGTAAACCGACTTTACAGACAACCAATTTTTTTTTATTTTAATTTTTCCCAATTCAAATCAATGTTGGTTCTGTATTAATATTCTTTTTGTTTTTTGTTTAGTCAAGCAGCAGGTATTTAGAAACGCTGCCTAAGAAATTGTTTTATTTTTCTGTACATAATATGTATAATTTTTCTAATAAATTTTATCTTATCTTATCTTAACCAGATTTTCCAGTGTGACTCAAATAGAGACTGGCCTACTACTTGATGTAATTTGAATGCAGTGTAAATCAAATTTGAGTTATTTAACAAGAAAAGTCAGTATGCCGCGGTTGAAATCGTCTCTAAACAGTAAAAAAAAGAACCCACGCGAAGAAACAAACTTGAAGTATAACACCATGATAATTCAACAAATGTTTAGATTTGACCATGGCCACGACGCGGTACACCGTCCTTTCTAATTAATATTCATAATGTCTCCTGGGCGCCACCGCCGCGACACCAAGAACGTCTCTCTCTCTCTCTGGTCGTATTCTCTTCTCTTCATTGTTACCTATGTCACTGAGGACGACACAGCGCGCACTGCGTTGCAAACATGAACTAAGTACTTCACAACTGTCACAACCATACGACTCCATATAATAATAACGTCCTTTTATTATAGTCTGTTTTCCCTACTTCTCCGACATAGGTATACATGTTATTATAATAAGTACTCATACCTACCTCATTCTGTCCGCTTCTTTTAAATAAGGACAAATTTAATTACCGCACAGTCACACAAGTAATACGGCCCGATTCACAATATTTATCCGTTTGACAGTGTTGTCTGTCGACGGAGTCGTTTCTTTCAGCGATAAATTAAAACGTGACGCGAACTATTTGATCAGCCAATCACATTGAAAGCAATTACTTCATGACGACAGTTTTGCTATTTTGCTCTTTTGCATGAACGATACGGAATGTCCTCCTGTGTAAAGGTGGCACTTCACATGGCTATTTGTGTTCGCTATTGGGTGTTTGTTGTATTTGGCAAAATATATGACGTTCAAGGCAAACATGCAAATAGAGGCAAATACGACCATCCACACATTGCAGTAAAACCTGGACACCAGCACTGTGCAAGACCAACCCACTGAATGGAACGATCAATCACAGAAGAGCATACTACGACCGAGTAGAGAACACGAGCATGTTGGCTATAAAAGACGGAAGTACCACACTTGTCGACACACCTGTGAGGAGCCTAGAAGGAAACTTCGCCCGCTACTGCATCGCCTTTGATAATGTCTACCGCAGCTGTAGACGAAACGTCAGGTAGTAATACCAATGGACCACGGCATAGAAGCCCGGAAACCAAGAAGATTTGAAACAAACAAACTCTTCAGCTTTATATATTAATATAGGGTAAGAGTACGATAACTTGCTATGCAAAATATCCACTGGAAATTCACAATTATTGTTTTATATAACATAAAACAGCGTTATTGGTCGTTTTAAGTGCGGAAAATTAATTTTTAAAAATTAATTTAAAAAAATTAAATATGGTATAGTAAGTTGATTTAGAGTATATCATTTACTATAGCGATCGCTATCTTGTCTCATATAGTGATAAGAAAAGAGAAAGTTATATATACCTGTATCTATGATAAACAAAGATAGAAATATCAATTGGTTGGAATGAAATACAATTGAACGTTCAGGGCAGAGTCGTATTTGGAAATTTTAATTTATAAAACGAATTTAAAATTTAAAACTCACATTTTCATGAAGATTGAAAACCACCGCTTTTTTTGATAAAGGGGTATGCGAATTGTCTCGCAGTGAAACGGGAAGGGGCAAATGTGGAGTTTTTAAAAAAACAATTCCGGGGTGAAAGATAAACGGGTATGCGAATCTAAATACGACCCTGCTTCCATAACACAATATACAAAGTGAGATAGTTATACAATAATTCTACACCAGTTGCTATGACGTGTATTTGTGATTTTTGATTGGTTAGATTCAAAAAATGACAGGGAAAGACGAAAAGTAGTTCCATTTTTTTCACGTATTTTTGAGGAAATTTGAGAATAATCCGCAAAGTTTTTTTTTTGAACGTCAAAATTTAGCGTTTTCTATGACTTAAAAAAAAAATTTCAAAATTTGGGTGCATAGTGTTATCGAACTGGACCCTTAATATAGATTAAAAAATTGAGAACGTGGTTATCCGGTTTTCAGAAAAAATGAATGTTGCACTTAAAATTAGTCTTCTAAACTTGAATAACTCATTCAAGTTTAGAAGACTAATTTTATGTGAAACATTTGTTTTATAATGGTCATTTATAGCATTGTACATAATATAGCCATTAGCAACAAATGCATTTGAATTAAAACTTTAAATTGTAATATATGCTAAGTGTTGCAAATGCATTTCGCCACCGCTACTAGAGTACAGTTCGTACGTGGCTGGACATTATTGTTGGAAAATAAACTTTAGTGAATGTCTGCTTCAATGTTGCATTTTGGGTACATTACACTTACATCTGGAGTGTTCGCTGTTCATTGTATATTACATAATATTACTGCCATGCACCCTGTCCTGGTAGCGGGCGCTTGTTTAAGCTTTAAATAATTTATGGTTTATTTATATACAGTATGTAAACACGTAAGGTGCACATAGGGAAATTAGCATTGAGAAAAAATACTTGGATCAGAGTTATCCATGACTGCATTAATTGTTATTTCTATTGAATTATCGTGGTAATCTTGAGGATTTCTATTTTATTTTGATTTATTTTTATTTTACTTGGCTTTTTTAATAATAAAAAGCTCTTATAAATCATTATTTACATTTTTTTGTACAAAAAAAAACTCCATCTGTTTGGAAACATTTCGTTCAAAAATTGTCTGACGACTGCGCGTTGATAAATCAGTGACCCAATGTCTTTAGGTTCAACACGATTAGACGGAGATATTTAATCTCACACCATATTTAAGTATTTTTGGGAATTTAATGTCCCATTAATTCCGATTATGTTGTAATCATTTGAATATTTTCTTCGGTAGTATACACATTCATTTTGCAAAAGAATATTATCTGTCAAATTGAAAAACAAGATTTCAAGGCTCACTCTGATCCAGTCATTTTTTTCCAATGTTAATTTCCCTATGTGCACCTTACGTGTTTACATACTGTAGATACGTCATTTAATTCATTTTTCTTCATACTTCGATCGAAAGTACATACTTTTGGCATCAATTGTAAGGCAGCATTGGTGGGATTACACCCACTGATGCGGAAAGTACGTACGTTCGGGCGGCAGTAAAGAAAAAATAACCTATCAACAGTATCAACTGTTGTTTAGATGTCATTTCCAAAGCAATTCTATCACATTTTAGCTAATAGTCGCGAACAGCTGTCTTTCGTGTTTTTACATATACGGTGTCCCAACGAAAACTTGTACCCTCATAAAACTCGACAAAATAAACGTTTTGACAAAAATCCAAAAACACGTCGATTTTTATATCAAAGGAGACCAATTTTTGTGCAAAAATCTATTCGGCATCTCTAGCCCTGTTCGGAGGGTAGCAACTCTCCCAAATTTTTTAATGGGACGGGGTTCGAATTATCCCCAATTTGGAAGGATTTTTCATTATTTATTCGACCGTATTTGTTTTTTTCAATTCGATCGATTTTTTTAGTTCCCTCCAAAATTTGTTTTTCTGGTATATACTAGGTACTGGTTAAAACTATTTTTTTGGGGAAATAAGTAGCTTTATTTAACTCAGTGACGAGGTCTTGCCCAGGGCCTTTAAAAAGCAAATTGCGGCCCTAGACGAACCATTGAAACGCTGTACAAATATTGGTATTCCTATGAGCTGAACTATTCTCATATTATATCTGTGAGCATGATTAATCAGTCGGCGCTAATTGGTTGTTGCGTTTGACAAATCAATTTTAAAGTCGCTTGTATATATATAAAAATGTAACGGTGAGGCGAGGTTGGTATGGCTGTAGGTATCTATATTTTCTATCACACGAATAAAATGCATCATTAACTCTATTAACAACCCCAACACGCGAACACTTAGTCTAGTGGTCGGCTTCCCGTATGAGACGCAGTACACTCACGGTTAAAAATAATTCTCAAAAATAACGACAGTGTAAACATGAGGTTGGTGAGTGCGACAAAAATAACTGATACCAAGTTTTGAAATTTATAAAACGAAAATTAAATCATTGTTTTATAAAGCCTTTATGATTTTGTGTCGCCGATCGATGAGTTGGTTTTATTAATTTTATTCTTACTACACTCTCGAACCTTGATACCAGTTATTTTAATATAGCAGCCCTGTACGGCTTCGCCCGAGTTTGTAGATTGCCACCATTTTTTCGTCGACTTACGTTGCAAAATTGGTCTTCACGAAAAGCGATCTTGTTTTATCTCGATAATATATAGCCTATGTCGACCCTGAAGGTCCATTCAAAATATTGGTGAAAACATTTTTGAAATCGGATGTGTAGTTTCTAAGATTACTTCCTACTTGTTAGTAGAAGTTTTGTTCCAAAATATGTATTGAAGAAGATTTATTTGGTTGAGGAACAATTGAAAATACAATTTACCATCTTAACTTGCATTGAGGTATGTTATAGTTTTAGTATTATCTATCTAGAATGTTTATAATGTAAGTTAGAAATTATAATAATATATGTAACGAATATTATACATGTTCATAGGCCCTGATGATGAAAATATATTTTTCGAAACGTTGGCCACAAGCGATACACTGGTAAAGCTTATTTTCAATTGTTCCTCAACCAAATAAATCTCCTTCATTACTTCCTACATTCAAACTTACAAACTTTACCTCTTTATAATATTAGTATAGATATTAGGTTGTTTTTTTTTATTTTTTATATTTCGGTCTCATTGGCTAATGTTTTAGCATTGAACTTAAAAAAATTCTCCCAGAATTTCAGCTTCCTAGATCAAACCTGTGAACGGCGCAAACCCATTTAATTAACATGGGAAAAACGATGTTTTTACTCAAACATGGACAGCTGGTAGAAAAACACTAATTTTTGATAACAGTATTTTGTAGAGAATTAAATTTCTCACAAAAAAGGTCTTTGGTACTAAATTCGTTAATTCATTATTTTCAGAGATATATTCGTTTAAACATTCGCACGGATTTAGTACTAAGGACCTTTTTTGATTTAATTCTCTACTGCTGCTATTAAAAAATTAAAAAAATCTACCAGCTATTCAGTTATTGTCAGTCTCCGGTGTGTTATATACCTTTGAAATAATCATTTTAATAAATTCCTTAACAACTGATTAATACATTTGGAATGGTTTTATTTATGGCGTTTATGGTCCGTGCGTGTACAGCGAAGAGATGGGGGCATGCAGTGTAGACGGAGCACAAATCAGCGAACCAACGGCATGATTGATTGTGGATTGCTGCCATCAATTTATGTATGGTATAGAAACGATCAAGCTGGCGATGTTCATTTTACAATATACATACATAATAATATACCGTGTGTTCCACCTGGAGTGCGACACGCATACCTATATTGTGTTTATATAGAGTAGTAGGTGCCGTTTAGAGAAGATAGTGACAGGGTGGGGAAGTCCGCCATATTGGATTTAGAGTGACGTCATTTTATTTTTTTATTTTTCGAGTTATTCTCAGCAAGCCCTTTCATTTGATACCCATATTGTAGGAAATCATAATAAAATTAGTCCGCCATCTTTAGAAGTCCGCCATATTGGATTTAGAGTGACGTTACTTTATTTTTCGAGTTATTCTCAGCAAGCCCTTTCATTTGATACCCATATTGTAGGAAAGCATAATAAAATTAGTCCGCCATCTTTAGAAGTCCGCCATATTGTATTTAGAGTGACGTCACACAGCTAACCATGCATTGTCATTCAAACTAAACGTGTATACAAATTTTCATCTCAATCGGTTGATGATATCTGCCGCTCGAATATCATATTTAAGTCAGGCGGAACGTGACACATTTCGGAACGGGACACATTTCGGAACGTGACACTTTTTCGTACATGCAGCCGGTGTTTCATCAATTTATAAGACGTTATCACGTCAAAAATTACTTTACCGCCCCGCTATAAACTGCTTGAACATCCGGAAGCTCACCGGCCTGAAATCGATCATTTTACGACTGATTTACATATGCATGACAGCATAAAAAAGAGGCTATTTTATATGGAATATAGGACAAGCATATTTTTATTAGCTCATTGAGTTTATACTAACTTTAAAATTTCTAACCAAAGGTCATCTGTATACAGTCATTTAAAATGCAATAAAGACATGAGTTTGTCGATATACCTAGTAGCTGTGGAAATCATTGATGCATTAGAGAAAATCGTTCCGCATTAAATGCAACATAACCGGGCGCCGAAGGAAGATTCGTATTTTTTTAGGTTGAACGATTTTCTGTAACGCATTAATGATTTCCATACCTACAAAACTCATTTATGAATTGGAAATGAAATTCACTGCAACTAAAGATTCAGCATCAATGCTGAATACTTTTGCGGAATTATTGACAGACATCTTTCATCCCATGTCATAGGCGTACGGGCATACGTAATAATTATATCATATTCCGTTATAAATTGACTGATAACAGATGCGGTACCGTTTTGTTTCGTAATACATTTTTAAAACAATAGAATCTTTAGTGAAGGTACGTGAATTCGGCCGACTTTCAACGTCTTTACTTTATACAGTTGACGGTCTAGTTCACTTTACACAAGTGTTTACGTAACCTTGATACACAATGACCTCAGACCTTTGTATGTATTCCTAGGGATGGACAATAACAACAACAAAAAAATTACAACTTACTATAAGTTCGTTCCAAGCAGCCAGCAAACGGTAACGAAACTGTCACCCGCATGCGCAGTAGGTAAAATGAAGCTGTTAGTGGCGATTTTAGAACACGTTTTAGCTACTGCGCATGCGGGTGACGGTTTCATTGCCGTTTGCTGGCTGCTTGGAACGAACCTTATATTTAACTTGCAATGTTTTTATGTAAGTTTGTTTAGATCAAATCTTGCAAGCTGAATTATAACCGCTTCCGCTTATCCTATGGAGTTGCATTTTTACATGTTGGTTCAGTTCCGATGACAACGCATTTTAGCGGAAAAAAAAATTAAAAATATTAATAATAAAAAAAAAATAAAATTAATAGTAAAAAAATATTTGTAAACACAAGCTTTCATGTAAATGCTCAAAAAAACAAGAAATAAACTTTAACTTAAATCAAACCCAACCATTTATTACATTATACAATTTATATATTTCATAAATAATAAATGTACACAAGAAAATCTCGCGACAAGCTTTTAGATCATATAAATTGTATAATGTAATAAATGATTGGGTTTGATTTAATTTAAAGTTTATTTTCTTCTTTTTAGAGCATAATAAAAGCTTATTTTTAAAAATGTTTTTTTTTTACTATTAATTTTTTAAAAAAGCATTGAACTGGGGGTTTGTAATAGAAAAGCCGTGGAATTTCCATATAAAATGGCGTTGCTACTCTACTATTATAAGCCCAGAATTTATTTTAGCTGATAACATGGCCTCGTACGTACAATGAAAATTTTTATTATTTATACCTATTGCATATTTTCCAGAGTGAAATATATGATTCACGTTTAATTCTCAATAACTAGACCACAACCCTAATTTTCAATGTGTCTTCTTGTCTATTTAAATTGACTTGCAACAATATTACTATGCATTCGTGTCGTGGGAAAATCATACAAAGCCATTGTTTCGATTCGCAGAAATATTGTGGTAAATGCCTCCATTGACTCGTTAGTTGAAAAATCATATTTTTGACGGGTAAATTATAATGTATACAGTTAACGCAAAGACGTTAAAGTATAATAAATTATTATTTATCTTAGATATAACATTTAACGTTTCTGAACATTTCTTCTATTCTCTACGTTAACATATACACGCGAAGCCTAAATAATTGTGATCACACATATTTTTCCGCATACTTAAAGAATTATAGAATTTAAAGTCGATCTTGCTAAAAAAATAATTGATCGATTGAAACGATAGTTTTTTAAACTGTATAATATACAATATAATAATGTTCAATAAATAAAATTATCGACCAATTTTTCAGACAATATATTATCAAAAAATAATTAATACATTAACGTTTCGATTCGGATTTGGATCTTCTTCAGAACGGATCTAAAAAATATCAAAAATAATTAATATTTACATTCTGATTATTTTTTATATTTTTTAGATCCGTTCTGAACCATTAGGAGCGGAGCTTTAATGAAAAATGTTGCAAAATGTATCTCAAAAATAAGCTTCTATTCATGTGAAATGCTCTAACTAGATATATACTCATGTTAGTGATGAAAGAATACAACCTCAGGTAAATCAATCGATAGCGCATACGACTGTCAATATCAGGGTCGTGAGTTCGAGCCCCACGTTGGGTGAATATATTTTTATTTTTTACATTGCTTTCTTCTAAGGCTTACATTTAAATTTATTTTAATTTTGTTTAATTCATTTGAAAAAAATTATTAGTTAAAAAAAGTTTTATCGACAAAAACTTTTGAACGGTAACTCCGATCATCATGAAATTTGGACACAACATTCATCTCGGTAAACTAAGATGAATGTGTATACTCATGTCCCTTCCTTCCCCATTCATTCTTTTGCACCCGGGTGAAACCGGGTGGGACCGCTAGTATCATATAAATTGTATAATGTAATGTGAATGATTGGGTGTGAGTTAATTAAAGTTTTTAAGTTTTTTAAAAAAATGTGTTTTTACTATTAATTTTATTATAGTTCAATGTCCAGGACTCGTTAGACGTTACGAAAGTTCACCTTCGTTGCAACTAGCTTCTGTTAAGTAATTTTGTAGTTTGTAAATAATTAACGAGATGTCAGTGCACTCGTTAATTATGCCGACAGTGTTATATTTATTTTCACAGTTTGCGGCACTTAAAACGATTTAATGAAAAGCATTTGCAAGTTTTTAAGGAAGACGTTTTAGAGTTATTATGTTTATTATCATTGTCGGGGAATGTAAAAAAGATCGATAAACTATAGGGATTTCACTCCAGATGGTATGCACATTAAATACAATAAACAAGCTATGCCGGGAACCTCTAATGACTTGTGTCTTATTTAATTCTCAGACCGAGACAACAATGTTTAAAATACATAATAATATAAGATTATATTGTGCGTAGCTCTAATGATAATTGTTGTTACGCTAGTTGTCGAAAAAAATGAACCATCTTTACTTCAAGCTTTTATTTAACTTCACATGCTTATTAAAATCGCTGCACACGAGGCTGGTTTTGCGGCTAGATTCTTTGCTAGGTTTCAAGCATTCTGCGACGCTAGGTTTTGTGATGCCTTTTATCTGCTCGCTTCACACGATGAGTGTAGATGGGTGCGCGCGCAGTGACAGTTCGAATGTTAACAAAAGTGAACGTTTATTGTCTCCGAACAGAACACACAAAAGTCGCCATGTTTGTTTGTTTTTTTTTGCCCATGTTGCCCACGTGACGAGATACTAATTAGTTGATGAAGCACAGTTTTTTAACTTTTTTTTAACAAATGCGCGATGGTGCAATTTTGACAGATTGTGTATCATACTTATACAAATGTTTCCTCAAAAACAATTTTGTGGAAATCATCTTCATTTTACTGGCCTAAACGATAAATGATTTCACTTGTTTTGATGTTTTAACAATTTAAGCTTGATTTTACTTGTATTTTTTTACGGTTTTTTGTATGACGATGTGTCATATCTCTAATTTACGTAATTTAATTAATATTGTTTTTGTAATAACAATCAATCATTGATACAATCATTTCTTTAATAAAAATGCTACATCTTTAATGATCCAATCAATTTGACATAACATTATGTAATTAATTTATACATGCAGACGTTTTAACATTAACGTAATTAAGAATTAAATAATAATAGATTACATTATACACATATTACAGAGATAGTTTTTAAAAAAAGTGAAATTACATATTGCAGTTCTTTTTTATACTGAAAAAAAACTATATATTTAAGTTCATAAAGAATCTCTGTTTTTCGAGCTCTCTGCAGAGTAGGCTTTAAAATTTTCTGAGCCTAGTATCAATACATAATATATTATCAATTTATTTTTGGGAAAATAATAAATTGAAAATCTAGTCTGCAATGAATATCATTTTCGGAACTATTCCGTTCTTCTTTCTGGAGTAGAAGTGGAACGGCAACGTGAAAATAAATATGTAATGTATGTTATTGGAAACAATACAATTCTTACAATTATTTGTATTATTAAAGCTATGATTAATAATAATCCGGTTACAATACTCGAAATTGCCGATCTTATGCTTATTCCATTCATGTTTGGATCTGAAACAATTTGAAATTCATTATCAATAATTTTTCGTTAAAAGTGTATGAAGAGTATCTCAAATCATCGAGAAATGAATGATATTTTGTCAACTTATTTAATATACCTTCAATATGTACTCAAAATTTCAGAACGATTTACTGACTCGTTTAAAAAATCGACGGGACCATTCCAACTTCAAAAAAATGTTGACATTTGATTATAATAAAGAAAATGAAATTTATGATACTGCATGAGGTGACGCGGGTAATGGCTAGTATTCAATAAGATATTTGCTATTCGTTGCCATGGTTACCTACACAATATGTTCACGTCATGTAAAAACTAATCAAAGCATGCCTAGCTAGTTTATTTTTGACAGATCCATAAAACAAAAGAGTGGCTGATTTTTTTTTATTTTCAAAATATTTCCGAAACTATATAATGTTTAGAAAAAAATTTTAAGCAAAACTTTCTTGAAAAAATAAATAGAATCATAAGATGTTATGAAAAGTATACCATTATTATATAAAAAACACTGTTATAGCATATATCTCTTCTGCGCATGCGCCGATTTTTCCCAAAAACAATAGGGCTCTTCATATTTGCAAACCAAACATCCTCCTAAAATTTTGTTTCAATCCGCTCATCCGTTTGACCTGTATCGTGTTCACAGACTAACAGACGTACAGAGTTTTTTCAAAAATATGTTTTTTGGATTCGGGGGACCTCAAAACGGAAATATATTGTAAAATTTTTGAAAAGTGGTTTTTGACTTAAACTAGTACCATTTCCCACTTGTGGGTTGGAATGGTAAAATTTCAACCAATTGGGCGACGGGACCATTCCAACTAATATTGGCTTTTGATATAGTACAATACGTCATAACATTAATTTGAACATGAATAGTAGAAAATGGTTAATTATTTTGTCTTTAAATTACTGTTCACACGTGGAATAATCAGAACATTGTCCTGAACATGGTTACCACCTGAACCCGCCTTTAATATTGCAACGGGTTACTATGAATATGAATATTCAATTTTTAAATAACACGACAAAAGATGTAAAATTCCAAAATAATATGTCAAACTAAAATTAACGAGCTAGTACCTTCTTGGTTCCTCACATTAAAATCGCAACTGACCATATTTGCAATTTGTTGGAAAATGTCGTAAAATTTAATTCTGTGTGTATATTCATAATTTCAGTAGATTGTCAAATTTTAGGTTATTGCTTAATTATAGAAATGAAGATTTTATTCATTTCTCGATTGGAGCGAGCCAAAAAGGATATTGGCTTTATTTAAACAAATTGATTTATTAAAAAATATAGGTTATGATTAATTTATTGTGAACTTACTGATTACAAATAATAGGGCCATTAAAATAATTGAGGCACCAGTAAAAATATTTCGTGGTTCTGTAGTATCAATAATATTTTCCATTTTTTCTTTCGATTTCAAAAACATTTGATTTTTTTTGTAGATGTTATTTTATGCTGATAAATAATTATTTTTTTGAAATCCATTGAATTGTCGATATAAAAATACTGCTTTTCTCAAATGAAAAAAAAACAAGGCACTTTTTATTAATATTTTTTAACGACAGGTAACTGACAGCAAAGCTAATGCGATCTTATTTTTATAATCCTATTATTTCATTGTTTCTTTTTTCTGTTTTGTGTTATTGCTTTTTTTTGTATGTTCGGGCCGCTATTAAATAGTACATTTTTAGAGCCAAAGAATAATAATAATATATTTTTATATTGCTTTAATGAGTTGTATACGAGCGAAAACCAAAAATAAAATCTTTTTTAGCTACGTTAAAAATGGCTATAAGTAATTGAATGCGTAATATACATTCAATATAATAATTTGGAGATTATTGACCACACCAAAATTTGATAATCACAATTCTGAATGATATTTTTTGTATGTATAGCACTGGAAAATTAATTTATTTTATTTTTTCTGCATTGAAGGAATATTACCATCTTTATGAAAAACTGATACCTGCTAGAATTATATATTTAGAACTCCAAAAAATTGAAAATTATTTACACATAGTTTTTATGAACAATGATTATAGAAATAATATAACATAATATTAGACGATTATTTTCAGTGAAGGGGATTATTAATTATCATTATTAATTGCCAACACTGTACGTTACCTGGCATTGCACTATTTGAGCGGCAAATTCAAACGAATAGATATTTTTGTGACGAACTGAGAAATTGTCTTGTTCTGTTTTTTACTTTTTTACTCTGCTGTTTACGACTAATCACCACAGAGACACGTTGCGATTTCCAAAAATTGTAAATAAACAAAGCACATAGAATTGCGGGGGAATCAGCGATGTTAAAAATGTTTCATATTATATTTACGAGTGTCGTATGTAGGTATACGTCTCTACTGGTAGTCTTAGATTAAAGTTTTGGATTACTTCACTATAGGTTCTTCGATTGCCACTATATTATATGCATATGCGAAAATTTAATAGGCCAGGAAAAGAAATTTGATTTGACTTTAAACATTTCCACAAAATCGCAAAAGGGTGCAAATTTGAAGGAACATTTTTATAAGTATGATATACAATCTGTCAAAATTGCACCAAGTCAATATTGTAACCATGGAAATTCGAATTAAATTACCGTAGTGTACTATTATAATTCTTGGACACTATTACGATTAATATAGGCAAGACAGTGAGGAGTTTTGGGTGTATTTTTCGAGCACAGGCGAGATTACTGTTGGAATCGCTTCGTTTTAGGGTGTAGTTCAACCCCCTAAGTGTGCTTACAAATTGTTGGTGTGCTTGATTTTATAATTGACAATTAGTGACGAAAATAGTGCTTATTTCTCTATTTCCTGTAATATCTCCGTTCCTCTTGACTTTTAGTATAGCATATGCATTGAGAAAGTTGTTCCTTATGATATTTCCTAAAAAATGAGCACTGACAGAGGTCGCTAAGTGCAATTGTTAACTTGCAAATAGCCCCGAAAGTTAAAAAAACACGTTTTTTTCACTATTTTTTTACTAAAAAATGGCCGCACATAGATGGCTGAAAATTCTCAAAAATGATGTCTATGTTGACCCAAACATGCATGAATAATTTTAGCGGCATCGGTCAATTACTTCTCGAGTAATTAACTATCACCTTTTTTTGTTTCCTTAATTGCAAATTGCGCCATTTTTTTCACAAACGGGTTTCGCTGGTCGGACCAAGCCAGAAAAATCACAAATCCATTCAACTTTAGTATCCCGTTGGAATTTTTGGAAAAAATTAATTCAAACCGATTTTATAACGATTTCTTTAGCGATACCAATTTTAGACAAACGTATAAAACCATATAACTTTTCCAATATTCAATCGTTATAAAATCAGTTAGAATTATTTTTTTCCAAAAATTCAGCCATCTATGTGCGGCCATTTTTTAGTGAAAAAAACGTATTTTTTTTAACTTTCGGGGCTATTTGCAAGTTAACAGTTGCACTTAGCGACCTCTGTCAGTACTCATTTTTTAGGAAATTTCATAAGGAACAACTTTCTCAATGCATATGCTATACTAAAAGTCAAGAGAAAAAACGTAATTTGAACAAGAATTTCATTGCGTCCCATGATTACCTTTAATTTAACGGTAATTTTTATTGAAATTTTCTTTCCGTGTGGAAACTGAGATCTTCATTTTACTGACCTTTTAGGTACTATAAGACCTGGCACAAAATACCCGGTTATTAACTGTTAACTTTAATATAACATACCATTATTTTTTAACAGTGATTTATAAAATGTTATTCTCAAATAGCAACGACAGTTTCCAAAAATAATTTTCCCATCATGGTCTATTGATTTCTTATTTTACGTCATTACAAATAAAAATACTTACATATATGGCCAGTCATATCTTACATTAAACTCGCAAACTAACATGTAGTTCTGATTTTTAAACGCTTTATATTAGCTTGGGTTGTAACTATGTATGTATGTAACTAACTATGTATGTATGTCCGTAACGGAATCTTTGAGCATAATTTTCACCAATTTCCCGAAGTCTGATTAATTTGAAACTTTGCATACGTATCAAGGACCGATGACAATGCAATAATTTGATAACAGTTTCCCATTATCCTTATTAGGACCCCCAGGATTAATAAATTCTTTTATAGATCCTCTGTAGTAAACGCTTTATTTTCACCAATTTCCCGAAGTCTGATTAATTTGAAACTTTGCATACGTATCAAGGACCGATGACAATGCAATAATTTGATAACAGTTTCCCATTATCCTTATTATTAAACGCTTTATATTAGTTTGGGTTGTAACTATGTATGTATGTCCGTAACGGAATCTTTGAGCATAATTTTCACCAATTTCCCGAAGTCTGATTAATTTGAAACTTTGCATACGTATCAAGGACCGATGACAATGCAATAATTTGATAACAGTTTCCCATTATCCTTATTAGGACCCCCAGGATTAATAAATTCTTTTATAGATCCTCAAACTAAAAAGTGAAAAATAAAATATAGTTTAAAAAAAACTAAAAAACACGCTTTATATCGGACTAAAAAGTAAAAAATAATTGTTTTAAAATAAGCTTAAAAAGCGTTGGGCGCTCGATGTACGAAAATGTGGAACAAAGCGCCCCACGCTTTTTAAGCTTATTTTAAAACAATTATTTTTTACTTTTTAGTCCGATATAAAGCGTGTTTTTTAGTTTTTTTTAAACTATATTTTATTTAATATGTTGTTAGGACCACTACCAGTAGCGTATATCCAAGTTTGCAGCTTCGAAAGACCTGTGCTAACTTTGCAGCACTCAAAAAACTGCGAAATTTTCGCACTTTTTTTGGTATTCTCAATATAGGTCTTAAACTATGCATTTTTTTATAAAATATTTTTTATACGTTTTTAAGTAGACTAAAATTGCTACAATTTGAGACCAGAACCAGCTCTGTAGTTTCAATACTTACCAAGATACAGCTTTCCAAAAATTGACCAGTTTTTTCAAAAAAGTGAAATTTTAAGATTGGGTCAATTTTTGACCCCGATATCGGGGAAAATACTCATTTTAAGGGTAATATCATAGGAACATATATTGTAGCAAATGTAATTAGCTTTAATTTAAGCAGAGAACGACGTCTGTAAGCCATGTAGTTTACTCACAAATTTTAAAAATACAAAAAATGAGAAAACTGCATTTTCGCAAATTTAAATTTAATACCTAGTAATCGTTATGTAAATCCATTCAGTGATTTTAATGTGGTTGAGTAACAAAATTGAGTAACATGGTAGCATAAACGAGTAACATAATAAAAAAAATAACATAATTGATAACATCATAAAAAAATTATGCAGTTTTTGACAAAATACCGTCGTATTTCAGCCATTTTGTAAAAAATATTTACAAATTATATTCATGAACCTTCCCCGTTTATCGCTCTTTCTATTACCGAAAACAATTTCAAAATTCGGTGCGTGGTTTACTAGAAGAGAGCGGAGAAAAGGACAGAGACTTTGTTTTTAACTATGCAGTCTTTGACAAAATACCGTCGTATTTCAGCCATTTTGAAAAAATATTTACAAATTGTATACAGAAACCTTCCTCGTATATTTTTCTTTCTATTAGCGAAAACCATTTCAAGATCCGGTGCGTGGTTTAGAAGAAATGAGCGGAGAAAAAGACAAAGATAGGCAGACTCTCTGTTTATAACTATGTAGTCTTTGCTAAAACACCGTCGCTGTTCTGGCATTTTGTAAAAAATATTTACCAATTATATACAGAAACTTTCCTTGTTTATCGCTCTTCCGACTACCGAAAAGCATTTCAAGATTCAGTGCATGGCTTAGAAGAAGTGAGCTGAGAAAAAGACAAAGACAGACAGATGATCTATTTTTAACTATGCAGTCTGAGCTAAAACACTGTCGTAGTTCAGGCATTTTGTAAAAACTATTTACAAATTATATACAGAAACCTTCCTTGCTTATCGCTCTTTCTATTACCGAAAACCATTTCAAGATCCGGCGCATAGTTTAGAAGAACACCGACGGTGTTTTGTCAAAGACTGCATAGTTAAAAACAGTCTCTGTCTGTCTTTGCCTTTTTCTCTGCTCACTACTTCTAAACCACGCACCGGATTTTGAAATGGTTTTCGCTAATAGGAAGATCAATATACGAGGAAGGTTTCTGTATACCATTTGTAAATATTTTTTTCAAAAAGGCTGAAATGCGACGGTATTTTGTCAAAGACTGCATAGTTAAAAACAAAGTCTCTGTCTTTTTCTCCGCTCTCTTCTACTAAACCACTCACCGGATTTTGAAATTGTTTTCGGTAATGGAAAGAGCGATAAACGACGAAGGTTAATGAATATAATTTGTAAATATTTTTTACAAAATGGCTGAAATACGACGGTATTTTGTCAAAAACTGCATAATTTTTTTATGATGTTATCAATTATGTTATTTTTTTTATTATGTTACTCGTTTATGCTACTATGTTACTCAATTTTGTTACTCAACCACATTAAAATCACTGAATGGATTTACATAACGATTACTAGGTATTAAATTTAAATTTGCGAAAATGCTGTTTTCTCATTTTTTGTATTTTTAAAATTTGTGAGTAAACTATATGGCTTACAGACGTCGTTCTCTGCTTAAATTAAAGCTAATTACATTTGCTACAATATATGTTCCTATGATATTACCCTTAAAATGAGTATTTTCCCCGATATCGGGGTCAAAAATTGACCCAATCTTAACATTTCACTTTTTTGAAAAAACTGGTCAATTTTTGGAAAGCTGTATCTTGGTAAGTATTGAAACTACAGAGCTGGTTCTGGTCTCAAATTGTAGCAATTTTAGTCTACTTAAAAACGTATAAAAAATATTTTATAAAAAAATGCATAGTTTAAGACCTATATTGAGAATACCAAAAAAGTGCGAAAATTTCGCAGTTTTTTGAGTGCTGCAAAGTTAGCACAGGTCTTTCGAAGCTGCAAACTTGGATATACGCTACTGGTAGTGGTCCTAACAACATATTAAAAAATCAGAACTACATGTTAGTTTGCGAGATTAGCGATTTTTAGTGTAAAATATGACCGGGCTAATATGGGAAACTGTAAGTTTAAATTAAAAAGGAAAATATTGGTACAGATTACAAACTTTATCGCATTTTATTTTCTGTCACTTATTAGTTTACTTGTTTCAATGCTTCAAAGTTGTTATTGTTACGTGCTTAAGTTTTATATGTACGTATATCTAGACGATTTAATGTTTTCTACAAGTTTTATAAACTATCTCCAGTAATTTACAAGAATGTTCGTTTTATGTCAACAACTATACAACCGCGTTCGTTTGTTTTAATTGTTTTTATGTTCAACTGTTTCTTTTCGTACAACAGTCTTCCGATTATCCGCCTTAAAATGATGGAAAACAAGACGACTTCATGTCGATTTATGCCTCTCGTTTTCTCACCGAATGATATATAATTTTCATATTTTCCACATTCGCAGATGAACCCGGAGCTTTGCTTTTTAAAAAGTAATTTAAATAGTTAAAAATAATGATAATAATGAGGCGTGCAAAATTATTTTTTTCCGAAAGCGGTGATTCTACACATAAATACTCTTATAGTAGCGTTATGAGATGTACCTAGTGCCTCGTAGAAAATGCAAGATGGAAACCTGCGGAAAATATACACTTTATACCAATGTCAATTTGTAGACTTTCGCCGATGCGAATATTCAGTTTTCAAATTTGGCGTCATTTATCGAAAATAATTTGACAGCTGATTGGCCGCGCAAGACGCACACACACTCACACACATTTTTAATGATTCTGGGTACTAGGTTGATTCTGAGTCTAAAGCTTTTATTACCTAATGTTAAAATAAAGGCTGATGAAAGATATAATTGCAAGGTTACCTTAGCGAAAAAGTAATTTTTTATAATAAAAAAGGAGTAATAAAAATGTTTCTTAAAAATGCTAAGAAATTACTATTTTTTGTTGTATTTAATATTATTTTTACATTAAAAAATGTGAGTCATCGTGGGATGTCTGGCAGATGTGAAAGGTAAATTTAAGCGAAATTCTAGTAACTATAAATTTTGCCCTATCATCTAACAGAATTCTAGTAACTAAATTATACTTATCAACCAGAGCTACTTTCCATTTTCGTCCAATAAGTACAAAGTACTTGACTAAGTACTGAGTACAAGTACTTGGATTTTACGAGTACTTTTTACAAGTACATTGGACACAATGTGGTACACCCAGCCTCAGTACACCTTTGTGGTACAAACTACAAACAAACCCTACAAGCTCGATTATTTATGAAATTAAAATACACAGAGAGTGACGTACGCACAAAATGTTTTTATGAATTATATTTTATTTATATTAAATGTGAATACAAAAACAAAAAAATTGAAAATACTGAAAATAGAAAAATAAACAACTAAATGAAGACAAAAAGCAATGTTTCAAGAAACCCTGCATTAATAGGTTTATTCCAAGCAGCCAGCAAACGGTAACGAAACCGTCACCAACATGCGCAGATAGCTAAAACGTGTTCCAGTATCTTTTTAGCTACTGCGCATGCGGTTGACGGTTACGTTACCGTTTGCTGGCTGCTTGGAACAAACAGGGTACCCAGAAATGTTCACAAGAAAGTAGCGATTCTTTACGGAAAAATCGCAAAATAAAAAAAACGCCTAATTTTTAAAACTTCTACACAAGGCTTCTTTCTTCATAAAAGTGTATTTTAATGTACTTGTACTTAGAAACAAGCTGAAAGTACAAAGTACATTCAACAGATCGTTACAACTTTACAAGTACCAAGTACAATTTTTAAAAGTAGGTACTACTCGGAATACAAAGTACAAAAATATGTACTTAAAGTACTTTTTCCAAGTACTTGTACTCAGTACCGCCCAGCTCTGTTATCAACACACAACAAGCACTAACGACAGCTGTCCAACACATACACACAACAAGCGTAAATGAAACGTAACACGTCCCATAACAGCGTCGCGCCAATTGCACCCAACCAAACGGGCCATTAGATGTTTCATATAAAAAATATTTTTTGTGACATTAACATTCACAAAATATTCGCTTGATTTTTGCGAATGCGAAAGCGAATATTTGTTACGTCACTACACAGTATACCTATAACTATTTTGCTCGTATGATATGGGGAAGTTATTTCGAGTTATGTCGAACCGTTTTATATACTCAATTTTGACTCAATTGTGTTTCTAAACAGATATTAAAGTTTGTAAAACCGCAAGTTTATATTGTGTCGGAATTACGTTTCGGTGTAGAAAGAGTAAAAATGAACTATGTACAGTTCTGTTAGTTGCGGTGTATAGTGTAGTCTAGTGTAGTGAAGTACTGCAGCTAATGGATGTTACATTGTGTTTGTTATGGAAGTATATAATATAGGTAGTCTTCACTCTTCTTGATTCTTCAGAGATACCATTTCATTTTATACTTCAGACAGCGTTGAAACTGAAACAATTAAATTTGGAATTTCAGCCAAATATTTTGTTTTCTTTGTTGCGTTTCTCTTTCGGGGCCACAATTTGATTCTTCAATGGACTTTAATTTATCAAAATTAACTCGCACTCGTTTCAGTTACTTATTTGAATTTTGTCACGTTTTTTGACGTGATAACGTCTTATAAATTGATGAAACACCGGCTGCATGCACGAAAAAGTGTAACGTTCCGAAAAGTGTCACGTTCCGCCTGACCCTGTGCGTGCAAGCGAGAGCGCAGTATAAGCGATAGAGAGTCGGTAAAAATATAGTTTGACAGCTACTAAAATTTAGGTTATGTATTATTAAATATGATATTCGAGCGGAATACGTTATCACGTAAAACTATCGTCCGTAAACCGACTTTACAGACAACCAATTTTTTTTAGTAATTACGTAATTAACCGAGCTGAGTGGCGTAGTGGTGAGAGCACTAGACTCGCATTACAGAGGTATCGGGTTCGAACCTCGACGGAGGCAGATGTGGCTGGGACTTTTTCCAGACGCCTCTCGCCGAGAAACGGTAATTCCTGTACCGACCATCTTGTTGAGGTTTTCCATGGTTTCCCTCAATAATTCCAGATATAAATATCGAGATGGTTCCTTATTTAAGAGTATTCGTCCCTGCAAACACCCCCTGCACCCTTCATCTCAAATCTTTTCCCCTCGCCTAAAAACGGTTCGCGCTCTCCCGACGCTATTTTTAAAACTAGAGGGTTCTAGTAAACGCCAAATGAAAGACAAAGAATCAGACTACAGATCCTTCAGGCGATTTTTTTGAAAAAAAATTCCTGAAAAAACTTACAACCTTTTGAAAAAAATAATAAGTTACGTAATATTTCACACGTAGGCGAAACTGTTTTTCAAAAAATTCGCCTGAAGGATCTATAGTCTGATTCTTTGTCTTTCCTTTGGCGTTTACCAGAACCCTCTAGCTTTAAAAATAGCGTCGGGAGAGCGCGAAACGTTTTTAGGCGAGGGGAAAAGATTTGAGATGAAGGGTGCAGGGGGTGTTTGCAGGGACGAATACTTTTAAATGGAAGTTAGGGCTTCACACGAGAGCGAGATTTTTCTCGTCTCGTCTCGTTCTCGTCTCGGAAAAGCGAGACGAGACGAGACGATACGTTTTGGTAAATATTTTGGACGATACCGAGACCACATACAGTGCAACCCGAGAGTCTCGTTTATGGTCTCGTTAAATTTTTTTTTATAAAGTTTTTATTGGAAAAATTAGAAAAGGTCGAAATACCCTAAAAAATACCCTAAACTACTTATTATTATTTATTATTTAGTTTATATAATATATAGTATCATTATTTAAAATTAAGCGAGACGAGACGAGACATCTGGTAACGAGACGAGACCGAGACTTGAACGAGACTGAATTTCCTAGGGATTGACGAGACCGAGACGAGATTTTTGATAGTCTCGTCTACTCTCGTCTCGTGTGAAGCCCTAATGGAAGTTTAGAAAATAACGAAGGAAGGAAGAAAATAACGGGAAGTGTGATAGATGGAAAATAGTAACGGTGTGAATGGCGTCTGTTATGACATAAAGTCGAGAAACGGACGTTAAACGCATTATTATTAATGTGATTTTTTCTAACATTAGTAGGTTCTTTTGTTTAAAGTATCTGTTTGTTAAACGTCAAGTTATTGTGATTTTTGACGTTGAAATTTGAAATTTTTAAATTCTAAAGGCCGCTGCATACGAGGCAGATTTTGCCGCTAGGTTTTCTGCTTGATTCCAAGTTTCCAAGCGGGCTGTATAGCGCTGAATTTTGTGACGGTTTGATATGTGTTGGCTTCACACGATGCGTGTTTTGAAATTGGATTTGTAGATGGTTTTGTTCGAATGTCAACAAAAATGGACGATAACGCGATTATAGTAGACGTTGATCGTCGAAGACGAATAGCAATTACTACGTGTTCATTAATTTATTACCTATAAATTTATTAATTTATAAACCATAAACTGTACAAATGACAAAAATATACGTTATGACGCCATGTTTGTTAATGACGTTTACCCATGTCCTCGTGGTAAGACACTGTTTTCTGATTAGTTCTTGATTAGTGCAAGTAGAGAATCAAACAGGAAAATAGACCCGATTCTAATCAACGACGTGTAATAGCTTTTTAGTTCTAATTGTAAATTTAGTCTGAGACCTATAGCCCACAGTGACGTCATTTCCATCCTCGCAGCTAGCACGGCAACCCGCACAAGCCCCAGCAGCGATTACAACGACCAAACCAGCCTCTTTTGCAATGGCCTTAACTTATAATAGGTATACATTAAAGACCCCGCACAAACCTTATGGGATTTGGTTATCGGTTAAATTGATCGAAAATGGTTTTATTTTATAGTTTAAAGGTCACTAAGATAAAGTGGCCATGGGCGCATAGCCTAAAAACCGAAAAGATTTTTAGCTATAGATATGTTTAGCGAGGTTTTAGATATAGGAATAACTATTGAATTCATAAACATGTTCTATATTGAACTTTTGTAGGTACTTTGTTTTAGAAATAGAAAAATATTCAAAAACTAGGTAATTTTGGAAGGTGTCGCACTGTACTCGAAAACATATTTCTAGAGCTGGTTTTGGAAGATTGTGAATATCCCTATATCTAAAATCTCGCTAAACATATCTGTAGCTAAAAATCTATTGGTTTTTAGGCTATGCGCCCATGGACACTTTTTCTTAGTGACCTGTAAACTATAAAATAAAACCATTTTCGATCAATTTAACCGAGAACATAAAAACCAAATCCCATAAGGTTTGTGCGAGGCGTTCTTTTAAAGTAAAGTTGATTTAAAAAATCCTCAATTACAACAAAGCGATGACCCAAGTAACCAGAACTGATTCCTCACACTAAAAAAACGTCCATATGTAAAGTCTTCATTAATTAGAGATTCGTGATATGGTTCTCTGCAGTAGTACAAATACTACACCTTATGCAACAATATTCTAGTCAAGTGTTGAGAGCGCTTTGAGTTGATGAATCTGCACTTGAGAAGGCCGTCGCTTGTCACGCGACACCACGTGTGACATCTGTCTCTTCTTTTCTCTTAGCTGTGTGTACCGCTCGGCTCCGATAGTGTATTATACAAATACACCGTTGGATTTATTTATAATAGTAAGTACAGTGAAGTCTCGATTGGTTTCGCATCAATTGCTCATTTCATAATGTAACAAGCATTGTTACATTAACTCTCTATCTCTCTCTTTTGTAATATTGTCAAAATTAGTTTTCCTTAGCTACGCAGGAAAAAGGAATGTTGTTATTAATTTGGAAAAAATCAATTCAATTAATAGATTTTGAGAAAACAATTCATTACGAATCTTTAAAGTTCAAGTCTAAGTGTTTTATTTATTTTAAAGTAAGAACTTTATTAAGTAGGTACTTACAATATGTGGTTCCGGGAAAATATAGAAAGCACCCCTCACAAACCTTATGGGATTTGGTTCTCGGTTAAATTGATCGAAAATGGTTTTATTTTATAGTTTAAAGGTTCAGGCGCCGAAAAACCAATAGATTTTTAGCTACAGATAGTGTTCAGCGAGATTTTAGATATAGGTTTATCCATTGAATGTTCCATGTTCAACATTTGTGCTTTTTTTTTTTTTAGAAATGGAAAATAGTCGAAAAGTAGGCAATGTTGGAAGGTGTCACTCTGTATAAAATAATAATATTTCTAGAGCTAAAGATTTTTTAAGACTGTGAATTCAGTGGATATCCGTATATCTAAAATCTTGCTAAATATATCTGTAGCTAAAAAAGAATCCATCGGTTTTTAGGCTATGTGCGCATGGACACTTTTTATTACAGAATGACCTTTAAATTATAAAAAATAAAACCATTTTTCATCAATATAACCCAAAACTTAATCCCATAAGGTTTGTGCGGGGTCCTGTGTTATGATTTCTATACAAATATTAGACATGAAAATTCCATGTCTCCTTCATAACAAGCCCTCAAGCTCTCAGATCTTGAAAACTGAAAACTGGTAAAAATTTCAATTCATTTAAAACATTTGTAGATTGTCACCGTTTTTCCGTCGACTTACGTTGCAAAATTGGTTTCCACGAGGAGCGCTTGTATTATACGCGATAATATATTGTAACAAAACTGCTGTAGTCCGTGGCGGAAATTATTTATTTGCAATAATAAGTGTTTAACAAAACAGTAAAATACACAAACGAAAGCGTACTTCTTTAACTTAATAGAAATAATAACGTTAACAGAAACAAAACTAATAGTTAAAATAAAAGACTAAATAACAGAGAATATAGTGTCACTAAATTATGTACACAAAATATTTACTACAGCACAGGAACACAACACAAAGTTTATCTGCACACTTGTCTATTAACTATAAATCATTTATGTAAAACCACTCACTAAAGTTTATTTATTTTCACAGTATAACTGAATAATTTATGTCGTAATGCCAGAGCGCTGTGTCAACACATGAACAACACGAATAACTGACTGACTGACTCAACCACTCTGCTCGCCTTTTATAGCCTCGCCCCACGTTTCTATCGAATGTTCTGGACGAATCGAGATTTCTTTCCTTTACATGTATTGGCTTCTCTCCAAGCGATTGTCTGCAGGTCGGATGTTTTTTTACCTGTTTTCCATTGTTGTTGTTTCTAGTAGTTTCTACAAATTCCAGAGTCGTCCCATCAAGGGGCACAATATATAGCCTATGTCTATCCTGAAGGTTCATTCTAAATAGTCGTGAAAGAATTTTCCCAATAGGTTCAGTGATTCCGGAGATTTCCCTCCGCATACACACAAACTCACAAAATTTGCATTCTCTCTTTATAATATTAGTATAGATTGGAAAGATCAAATTTTGAAAAAACATTAAATCTCTCAGAGCTTTTAAAGCTTCTCATGCTTGTAGGAAAAGACACGCTGATTCCGATAAGCACAAACTTCTGGTTGAGAAGTTAAAAGTTTTTAAAAATTTCAAAAAAAATGTTCGATGTTCATAATTTCTAACCTAAAAGAGGTACAGACGTTTGCTTGTGAATACTGAACTTATTGCATTACTTTTTAGAGATTTTACTGTAGTAAGTTTATGATATTAAATCTGCGTTACCGTCTTACAGAAGGCGCTTAGTTTTTAAAACTGGCATCGAATTTGAAAACTGATTCGTATAGTCAATAGAAAAAGTGTTGAAATACTTTTGCAGTTTTATTTAGTTGTGCTAAAAATAAGACTGTAAAGAAATAGGACAATTTAAAACAAAAACAAAAGAAAAACGTTTGGCGAGTTGCTGCAGTGGAAACATATTGTTGAATGGAACATATGTTAATTTAAAATCTAGGAAGGCTGCTAGAGAAATGCAGTCGACTGAGATTTAAAAAAATAGCTTTCAGATCAAAGTGTATACACTGACTAATTATCTTTCAGTGGCTTTAATTAATTAATGACTAATTATTAACAAGAATGTGACAGCATTAGTTTTTCATCTGAAATTAATTATTTCGTGGATTTTGTAGATTTAGACAGATTCGTTATGTAACTTCCCTCTAAATTAGAATTCACATTTTTAATATAAACCTAGTTTGATGAGATTTAATGGGGATTAAACAGAAGAAAATTACAATTTTGCACGTGATTAAAATTGCATGTTTATTTCAAACAGTAACTTTTGACGCTACATGATTCGAGCTGCCCAACCAATATAGATATTATGACGTCATCACGGTGAATTATGTACTTGCAAAATAGGCGTTCGTTTGTTCGTTAGTTGTAAGTGTAAATTGGGTACGTGAATAAATTATAATAATTTTTTGATAAAAAATGATCTAGAAACTGTCAATTCTAATTACTCAATCGTATTATTAAATATTGAAATATATATTAATTAACTTTTTAAGCAAAAAAAGTATATGTTAAAACTGTGTTGATATTTGAACCTGCCAACTTCGTAAATGACTTCTTCACTATGAATAATTTTTTTAGTACCTATACTTATAGTAATAGTGATCCAATAGAATGCTACGTTGAAGAAAGGTTTGTTTGAGGATCATAAATAAGCTTTACCAATGTTACGCTAGTGGCCGACGTTTCAAAAAATTTATTTTCATCCTCAGGGCCTCAAGCTGGTCCTGAGGATGAAAATACATTTTTCGTGAGTATGAATAAATATAAAAATCAATTACGTCTTATTACAAGTAATTTCAACCACCAACAATACAAGTTTACCACTAATATAGAAAATAATAAACTATATTCAATTATGACTCATTTATGAACACATTTGCGTCACTCTATGTAGTTTTGTTCATTTTACTCCCCAAATCGCGAAAGTGCTGCACAAAAAGTTTAATTTAAAAAATATGGAATTAATAATTAATAATTAATAAAAAAATATTCGGCTGGTTGTTACATGAAAACAACTCAAAAATTGTTTACAGCATCCTCAATCACTCTGAATTTACTAAAACTCCGTAAGTTATTATTAATTCATTTTATTTATTTTCTTTCAATTTTTTTTTTTTCAATTCGTATTTTGAAAATATACGCTACAAATACCAATTCAAATTGTAAAATGTTTTGTTTCCTACCCTGGAACTGGCTCTGCCAAGTTGGGTAGGAAAACTTACATATTATAATATTGCATTTTGTAAAAATAATGTAAAAGTAAGTAAATAAATTCATAATTCATAATTCATAAAAAATATTCTCGATTATTTATGTAAATAATTGAAAATGAAAATATACTCCTACTAAGTTTTTTTTTAAATACAATTTTTTTTATAAAAGATTTGATTGTTTACAAATCTGTCAAGCGTAGGTAGCTATAAAATTACTTCTCTGTGAACATGATCCGTAAAGTCCGGCCTTTATCACACGAAATGTTAAAAATGCATTTCAAGAAAGCATCTGAGTATCTACTTATCTCTTTCTAACGCCCACTAGAAATGTAGGTCTGCTCTTGAAATAGCCGCCCTCCGTGTTATTCTCTCTAATTTATAGGTATGTGACCATAAAACTAAGTGGCTTAGGTCAGTGTTTTATAAATATATGTACTTTAGTTAGAGTATAATTTGTATCGTGTTTTTGTGTAAAATAACTTAAGTTCACGGAGAAGTAAAACTTCTTTAGTCTTATGAACTCATTTCGTCGATGCTTTACCTATTTTGCGTTACCAAGGTTTCTCTAACTTGAAACATTTCTCCTTTAACGTTACATAAATTTTCAAAAGGATACGTCCGCTAAAGAAGTTTCACTTCAAAACATTCAAAGTATCCTAACTACATATTTCAAAACGACTTTTTGATTTTAAATACGTTTATCTCTAGTATTTCCTACCAACAGATATAGTTATCACACATGCTCTGTAGCTGTCTGGTTAGGGGCCTAGGATCTGATTGGTTGTTCTGCTGCGTTAAGTTTCAAGCGACCAATCAAATGCTGATTATGCCGTTTTATTCGGTTACCTGACATATTTTTTGGGGATTACACCCTGTATTTATTTCAAAATTCGTGATTTGTGCATTGATGTAAAACAAATGAATAACGCTTATACTCGGTACGATGACACCGTCGACGTGTGTATGTTTTAGAGAGAGAGAGAGATATAATTCAGAATTGGACAGCAGCTAGAGGTTATTGCTTTCAAAACAGGTGCACACAACTCTACCGTATACAGAGATGTAGATATATATCGTTACGTTAAACACTTACATTAAAATGACAAATTTTGCGTGTAAAAATATTTAACCTCGGGCGAAGTTTTTTCTAGAAAATTTTAATTTTTAGTAATGATCAATATTATAGTTCAAGAAAATTAGTGTAACACTGCTTTTGTAATGTCTGAACACAAGTTCGAAGACCTGGGTGAAGGGCAGTGGGGTCTAGCCATTAGCCAAACCGTGAATTTTTAACTTTGCGAAATTTTATTTTATTTCCTTGAGGCATTTTGAAATTTTAATACCTTCAAATTTAGTATAAAATAAACAAAATAAAAAATAAGAAATTCATCATTTAGTTGGATCTAAATGTCTGCCAGGCGATTACAAGACTGTCTATTATACGTGAGGGGGGGTAAGACACTACGGGTAGATTGAAGTGTCTGAGTTTCTTCCCCAATAACGGTCCGGTAGACGCTCGCTTAAAGATAGCTATCTTTGTGACATATAGATGTACAGTAAAGTATAGTCTATTGTACATTTGTACATAATATGTCACAATTTTGGCCTCGTTAATCTCCGAAACAACTGAATGAAATATTGTAAGTGTGTCTTGCTTGCTGCAACTTACGCTATAGGCTAGTTTTTATTAAATTTTTTGTACAAAATTACGGTCTTTTTAAAAAAAAACTGTTTTAGTAACATATAACGACATGTGATAGAATTTACTCAAAACTGTTAGTTCAGAAGCAAACGAAAAAACTGTTTTAGTACCAAGTAGCGACATCTGTTAAAATTGGCTCAAAGCTGTTATTATAATAATATATCTGTTGCATCCGGGTGAAACCGGGACGGACCCCTATAATGTATATTATATATAATATAATTTCGTTAGCTCGCTTATTTAAACGGATCAGGGCTTTTCCAGAATTTTTCTCTGTTTGTTTATATCGGGATTCCTCAAGAACGGTTTGATGAAACTTGATATCCAAACTTAGTAGATATTTTTTATCCCCCTACGCCAGGGGTCGGTAACCTGCAGCTCTTTTGAAGTTTCGGCTCTCCAGTTCCATACGCAAAAAATAATAATTTTATTATATAAACCCTTAAAACTCGTCTAATCGATCAATGATTGAGTACCATGTTTATCTCTCAGTCATTTCCACTCGCGTCTCACCCGTACCGCCCCCGTCGCGACGTGTCGTCCTCGGATGTATATATTATACTTATATAAGCAAATATTGTAATACTGAAACGAAAATGTTTAGTGGCTCTTTAAAAACTGGGAAATTTTGCAAATTGTAACTTTTGGCTCTTCCGTCGCAAAAGGTTGCCGACCCCTGCCCTACGCTTGAGGTAAAATAAAGTTTCTGTCAAAAAAGATAGCAAATTTAATGAAATTATAAATGCATTTATTATTTGAAACTCCGAATACCAGGCCTGAATAGTTCCGTCAGTTTGTGGTGAAAACATGAACTGAAAACTTTACTAAATTTCTAAATAATCCTCTGAAAAACTCGCGTTATCAGCAGCTCTAGATACAAAGAACAGACGGCCGTCTGCTTAACAGATATTTAGAAATAATGTAATCATTTCGCTAAATCATATTTCACGTCTTATGGTGCTAATCTTTATCACAACAAACAGCGCCGTTATACTGTTGTTTTTTTTTATATTATGCATTATTTAACTAACTAGAAAACGACAAAAATTTAGTAGCATTGTAAATTTTAACAATGGTAATTTAGCGCTAATAATTTTGTTGCGTTTTTTATGGACAATTCGTTGTTCACATGATGGTGGATTAACGGTCACATAGTATTGTTCAAAACAAAAAAGAAGAAATTTAAATTTTCAAAAAAAAAATTATGTCTCCGCAATTAGATTATTAGAAAAGCTGGTGACTGATCAACTTTAGGTATTTTAGCAGTCATACGAATGAGAGGGCAGACCAGCGTTGCCAGTTTTTTTTTTTTGCCAAGTCGGGATTTTGGAACTCTTTGAGTGAAAACAGCGGGATTCTTTCGTCGAAAGCGGGACATAGTAAAAAACGTATATAATCAGAAGTTTTCAAATACCTATTTATCTTTTTATTTGAATTAAAATTACGTTTACGTGACAATAGATAGCAAAAATAGCCATAGAAAATGTATTTTAATAAAAATATAATATTTTAAATCAGATTTACCCTATCGTTAAATAGTTGAGTCTTATTCGTCTTCAGATTAAAAAAAAAAACAAAAAATCAAAAAAATAGTCTGTGGAGTGAGTGTTACAAATTGCAACTTACAATAAGAGAATAATTATAAGAATTACTTATTCATGATATTTCTGTCAAGATTTAACTTCTTTTAAAGTTATCCCCGAGTTATCCCCGAAAAGCGGGACTGATAATTTTGATTTAAAAATCGGGACGTCCCGCCAAAATCGGGACGACTGGCAACGCTGGGGCAGACTCTAGGCCCTGGGGTATCAAACGAAAGCCTGATGAGTGTACTTTAAAAATAATTATATAATTTGTTTTTTAATATTCTTCCAAAAAAACTTTTAAAAATTGCTGCCCTCCACCCTAATTTGAAAAATACGGCTTGGAAAAATCTGAAAAAATTAATTGATATAATTATGAGATCTATACAGTATACATTGAACTAATTACTCCGTCAAAAAATCATTAAGTACCTTCCTTCTGCAGTTGTTGACTAAAAAGAAATGAGTTAACTAGCACGCATATTTTTTTGCATGTGAAATCATGTAAACGAAAAACAAATGTAATTTAAATAATCACTACTAGCCGCTAACCGCGTCATTATCCAATTAGCTAGAATTTTTTAATCTGTTAATGCCGCTATTTTATTTAATTAATATATCAATTATATTGTAATCTTTATTAAATCCTGCATTTGTATTGTTATTGGTCAGTGTATTTTGAATGCATGTTGCAAATGCCAAATTTTGATACAATGCATTTGTGCTGCCACGCTACGGTAAATAACCGCAAGCTCTGCATTACTGCAGCAGTGGTTTAGCATCAAACAATAATGTAACAATAAAACTGCGATTTTGTAATTTGTGGCAACTATTACGCACGTTTTGTTTTAGGGTCACTAACAAAATATGTTTTTTTAAGCATTGTTGTCACCGCTGCGTACGTTCAATTATTATTAGTTTCACTCAACCCCTATCATAATGGGTGTCCATTAAATAATAACAATAACACGCTTAATGCACGTCTATATCACTACATATTATAAAACAAAGTCCCCCGCCGCGTGTCTGTCTGAACATGATAAAAACTCAAAAACTACCGAACGGATTTTCATACGGTTCTTACCAATGGACGGAGTGATTTAAGAGAAAGGTTTATGTGTAATAATTAGTGATGTGCAGGATATCCGTATCCGTTTACCGCGGATATCCCAGGGAGAAGAAAGATCCGTATCCGTTAGTTTTTAGCGGATCTTTTACCTTATTAATTTTCAATTCATAGATAAAATTTTATATATATAGGTGATTAGGTAATAATGAAAAACTGTTAAATTCCATTCAGATTATTTTTTATTTTTTAAAATCGTATTTGGCACCTTTATATTGCAAACATTTATCGTAGTGACGTACCATACCAATAGTACATAACTCAAAGGTACTAAAAAACTATCTTTATAATGAGATATTGCACATCGATCTTTGGAAAGAGACAATCAGCTGTTATGAGAGTTAACTCTTAAAGAGGTCAATAACTTTTTTCCATAACAGATAGTCTCTTTCCAAAGGTCGATGTGCAATATTTACCGCCGCGTACTCTAAGAAAGTTAAGATCCGTATCCGTATCCGCGAATCTTGAAACGAAATATCCGTATTCAGAACCATATCCGCGGATATACATTTTTAACGATCTGGCACATCACTAGTAATAATTAACGTAATTAACGTTTTGCGTAAATTGATTGAAATATGACGATGATTGTTGAAGATGTCGGAAAAAATCGAGCGACTTTCATCGAAAACGCTGCCTGATCCCTTTGAGATATAACAAAACAATGTATGGTGGAATTCTTCAAATAAATAAAATTGTCGACCAATTTTTTTCAGACCATATTAAATTATAAAAAAATATAAATCAAAATAATAAAGGATATTTTTTTATAATTTTTGTTAATATATGGTCTGAAAAAAATTGGTCGACAATTTTATTTATTTGAAGAGTTCTATTCAGACGTTAATCAAAGATTTGTATGGTGGAATTGTTCCTCTTCTATAGATCTACAGAAAATTCCGCGATGACATACGTTTATCTTTTAAGGAGTGCTTACTATACCCATTAAATGTTGAGCGCTTTTTGTGGATGTCAATTTTCCAGCAACGTAAGTCGACGAAAAAACGGTGGCAATCTACAAATTCGGGCGAAGCCGGACTGGGCCGATAGTTATTATATAAAAGAACAAGTTGCTCAAAACTCGAGAAATAGTAAAGCTATTGTTATGATTATCCACTTGAAATTAAATTAAAAAAATCAGTTTGAGGTAGGCTTGATTTATTACAGTTAGTAGTTACGAGTACATTACAATGAAGTAATAGTATCAACAGTGCCGTTATCATGAATATTTCTAATGCTGTATAACTGTGACTAACTTCACTATATACCAGGGGTCACCAACTGACGGATCGTGGACCGCTTCCAGGCCACAGATACTTTATTTACGGACGTCGATAAGATCTAGTAATGCTATTTCTCTCACATTAAACGCTAACTTGAATGAAATTTCGTCACGTTTTGCTAATTTTTTTCCGGTACTTAAAAGTTCCTGAATATAAAAAAAATCTATTACGTTTAAATATATTATGTATAGGCAATAAATTATTATGTACGTATGATCAACAACTCGAAATTGGATTAAGTTCTGGGTTCGAATCCCAACGGTGACGTATGGAGTTTTTTCCTCTATAGCATTGTAACGTTATGAAAACATATGATTAGAGATGTAACGAATGTTAATTTTTAGACATTCGAAAATGCGAATATTTGTTGCCGATATTCGCGAATGCGCATATTAAGTTTTCAAATTTGACACAATTTGTCCAAGGTTAAAATTTGGCCGCGCAAGTCGTACTACGTCACATTTGTAGTGGTTCTGGTTACTAGATCGATTATTAATACTAAGTATAAAGCTTTCTTATAGGTACCTAACGTTAAAGTGAAGCCTGATAAAAGATTTGTAATTGCAAGGTTAACTTTGCGAAACAACTTAAGTTTTAGTTAAGAACAGGAGTAACAAAAAAACTTTCCTATAATAAAAATGCTAAGAAATCAATATTTTGTCTTACTTACATTTTTTTTTTTAAATATGATTGTTTCCTGAAGGTACCTTGCTTTGTTTTTGTTAGTAAATTAGTAAAATAATTAAAAGAAGAAAAGCCCGTTTTTCAATTAGTGTAGGCGTGTAATGTAATTATGGCTTAACCTTGACTTTGTCAAACCACGGAAGTAGAAAGTTTTTAACATGGATCTTGACCAAAAATAGTTGGTGATCCCTGCTTTATTACTAAATAAATCACTGCGCTGGTCAGCAAAATAATAGACCGTAACAGTTCATTCAACTACGACACGCACTGTGATGTTGACCACCTCTATTTTATATGTACTTTAAACCGGTGTTTCTGAAACTTTTTGAAGTCAAAACATCTTTTTACACAGTACGGTAAAATTGATTCGTGAGATTCCAAATGGTTTCCCCATCGAAACCCGACAATTTTCGTTCGAATTTTTTTGTATTCAAGCCCGTTATTTTTTAAAGAAAAACGTCCAAATAAATAAAATTTTCGACCAATTTTTTTTCAAGACCATATATTGACAAAAAATTAATATAAAAATATAAATCAATATAACAAAAGATGACGTTTTGATCCGGATTTGGATCTTCTTCAGAAATATCTAAAAAATATCTTTTGTTATATTGATTTATATTTTTATATTAATTTTTTGTGTGTCCCCGGACCCCGGATTGAGTTCACAATAGGTGAGATTGACCAAAAATTTTCGAATTGGAATTTCATATTTTGGGATTTCGCCCTGCTTGGTCTGAAACTTATTTTTAGATTACTTTTGATTTTTTTAAATCAAGTAGGCCTTTACAGTTGAGCAAAACCTCTTTTCGTTTCAGGTAAAGTACCTTTTCCGTGCATAGTACGCAAAAGTGTCACTAAGAAAAGTTGTTCACAATGAAAAATTATGGCGTTATGTAAATTTTCAGAATGATCGACATACTTTGATAAAATCCACTTTTGTTTTGTTTGAAAAACAATCGCATGGGGGAAGTCAAATAGAGTAATTGAAGATTAATTTTTTTTTTTTATAAACTGTAAAAATTTTAATGTTAATTTGAACACTTCTAATCATCCTGTTTTCTCATCTAAGATTTATCATGTAATCGTTAATACTAAATATTTTTCTTCTTCTATTATCAAAGTAGGCCGATCATTCTCAAAATTTGCATAACGCCATAATTTTTCATTGTGAACAACTTTTCTTAGTGACACTTTTGCGTACTATGAACGGAAAAGGTACTTTACCTGAAACGAAAAGAGGTTTTGCTCAACTGTAAAGGCCTACTTGATTTTTAAAAAATCGAAAGTAAACTAAAAATAAGTTTCAGACCAAGCAGGGCGGAATCCCAAAATATGAAATTCTAATTCGAAAATTTTTGTCAATCTCACCTATTGTGAACTCAATCCGGGGACACACTGTATATGGTCTGGAAAAAAAAATTGGTCGACAATTTTATTTATTTGAAGAGTTTTCTATTCAGACGTTAATCAAAGATTTGAAAAACGTCCAAAGTTTTAAAAAAAACCACCGTGTATAGATTTTGTTCAACAGCGATAGGAAGTTCCTTAATTCGATTAAAGGGGACTTCCTATCGCTGTCGAACAAAATCTTTGTATTTAAAAATTATTTTTTTTCTAGTTTTTAGTGTACATTGCTATAAAAATGTGTGTTTTTTTTAAATTTAAACTATAATTTTATATTACTTTACGCAACATTACAGCGCTAGTGTTAAATGTATTATTTCACGACCGCAATACAGGCTTGAAAAGCAGCTATATTTTATAGAGTACTGTGCAAAAAATACTATTATAAATCCGTCTCTGCAGTATAGACGATAACGCTGATTGGTCGAATAAAAGTTATTGAATGTTCGAATTCGATATTTCGTTGATGTATGGCCTATGGGGGAGAAGAAAACCGCCCGCTGTGCGTTGGTAGACACGTGAAACGGCCGTCATGCGGCGCGCTCTGGCCCTTCAGAAACAACCACTATTGACTGTCAAATACTTGATATATAAGCCTGCATATTTTGTAGGTATTTGCACAGTTTATTCAAGTACCTACATCTAGTATAATCAGGAAAATTGTAGTGGCTTAAAAGGGAACTCAAAACTATTGATGAATAAAGTGGCGGCGCCACCGTAGCTCAGGACAGTGACGGCGCGTGAACATTTTAGATGTGTTCTGCAAGGTCAATCGGTGGTGCCTCCTAACAAGGTCTAATGTAATTACGAATCACATCCATGTTTATGATGATTTAGTTATTAATTTTTTCCAAACACTAGCTGCTGACAACAAACTACAATATACACTTTAAGTTGTAACACTAGTCACTACTGACATAACCCGAATCAAAGCCATTAAAAGTGTTGACTGGATGAAATAAATTCAACGAACGCTTCTACCATATAATATAGGAGATGGCGTTGTATTTAACAGATGGCGCTCCCGCTGCCGTAAAATATTTAGTATAGCGTGTGTTGCTTCAACGTTCAACATATTTCACGTGTGGCATCTATAAAACCACTATACATAGTATAAAACAAAGTCGCTGTTTGCCTCTGTCTGTTTCTGCGCTTACTTCTTCTAAATTAGGCAACAGATTTTGAAATGGTTTTCACTAATAGAAAGAGCGATAAATGAGGAAGGTTTGTGTATATAATTTGTAAATATTTTGTACAAAATGGCTGAACTATGACGGTGTTTAGTCAAAAAAAAAACTGTTTTCGTACGCTTACATGGCTAACGCTGGCCAAATCTTTAGAGATACATCAAAACAGTAGATGTGTCAGTATAATATTTCCAGAGAGAGAGAGAGAGAGACTATGTATTAATAAATTCAAAATTTCAAAGCAATCGGTGAAGAACTTTCGGAGATTTAAAATTTTATACAAACGAACATTTATATTTTTAAGCTATTGCATAGCTTCTATCGCGGGCTTTGAGCGCGGCGACCGAATCAAGAAATTCCGTAACGAAAAAACCTAACACCCCCCACTCCGACCGGCACAGCGGTGCGGCGTTGACAGCCGTGCATCGTCTAACGTCGTTTCAGTTCGGCAGACTTCGGCACGATGTTTGTGTGCTCATAACTGCTTAACTGCTCATAACTGATTCTATCTTTATTTGTGTATAAATGAATTTATATATATAATACTGCTATAAAATTAACCTAAATTATTTAGGTTATGTGCAGAGAAAGTATAATATGATTACATCTATATAAATGTACATCGCGCGAAATTCTATGATCAAACTCTTAATATCGTTCTTTTTGTTCAAATTTTTTGAATGAATAATTGTTTTGGTGTATAATTACACTATTTATACCTTATTATTTATACCTAGCTATTTTCGTTTTATAGAGAAGAAAAACTTAAAGACCTAAAAAGAATATGCATTAGCTTTACCGCGGCAGTCCCCGAGTGCCACACGTATTTTTTATTTATATTGATTGTGGAAAACAAAACAAAAACCGCAATCTTGTTTCAATCTAAATATCGGATAGTTGAATATCGACCAATCTGGTGCCGGTATAGAGCTCATGGAATATTGTGTGAACGTATGTCAGTTACATTGCACAGAGCATTTGAGCTTTTTTATGGCATGTAATGGTCCCACTATACCTAACCTAGGTTTTATTGCATAACCTATGTACTTGAATGCCCAACAAGCATTTTGTTGGCTGTTTTATTGTCAGCATTTTTTACAACCATTCATGCATGAATGTAGATATTTAATTGATCACCGCCTAGCGATTCCAACTCGGAAATGTTATGTAATCAGGGCCGGTTTTACGTTGCTGATAATTCTATTTTGGAAACACTGAAACTGAATCTAATGAAGCCGTCCGGCTAAATTAAAATAGGGTCGTCCCGCTTATTGAAATTTGATAATTTTGAACAGTACATATTATTCCATATACCACAAATAATGTAAACCAAATATTTCGTTCTTATAGCCCCCCTCTTAAATACGAATAATAATTGAAAAAATAGGTTCATTTTAAACGACTGAGCAGTGAGCATAGGCGCAATATGATGATATCCAAGTTGTATCTGTGTCAGCCTAAATGAAGGAAGATACCTATATATCTTTGGAAAGAGATGTATACACAAATTCGTATAATCTATTTGTAAAAATGTTTAATAAACTAAAAAAATCTAACAATATAAATATTTTCTCTCGTTTGTTAAAAGCATTTTATCTGGACAACACATTTTACAATTTGTTCGAATTTTTAAAATTGTAATTTGTAGTGTATTTTGTTGACGTTTTTTATTTGAATTTTTCAGTGCGAATGAAATTATGTGCTTACTTAAGTTTACTTACTTACCAAAAAATATTTTTTTCTCAAACAATTTTTGTTTGGTCCAAATAAGTTATACGATCCAATAGGCGGCACAAAAAATATCTTCTTGTCTCAAAAAACATTTTTTTTCAGTAAACTTTTGATATTTAAGCGCGTATAAGTACTATTTTTAATTAATTTGGTTTTGCTTTTTTTAAGTGCTTGAACCTCATTTCACTGTTTGCGAAGAAATGACGGAAAAAATGTCAGTTGGCACATTGAATAATGCAACAAAATTATTGAACAGTTTTGACAAAGGGACAACGGAGAACAAATGTAATTGTTCGGATTGCCATAGATTAGGGGAGAACTGATCATTTATTGGCTTCCCGTGCTCACAGTGTGTATAGTCGTTCACAATCATTAAGGAACCTTTATAATAAAGTTTCACAAAAAATAGTTCTTTTTTATGTGTCTTAGTTCTCGCACATGGTAAAAGCCTAAATCTGGATTAAATAATGATGACTTACTAAGAGTTAATAGTCTAAGAGCTATTAAGGCTCTCACAGACCAAGGCGGCCCGAATGGCGGTAGCGGTAAAATAAAACATGTTGTTTTAATGTACGTGTTCAGACAGGGGTCCGTTCGCGGTCATTTTGGCGGAAATTTGCAGCGTTCATTCTTGCATCCACTATGCGGTGGCGGGAAAACGCTTCGTGTCGTATTGGACCGCTGAACCCTGTGTTAGCTGTTAGTTGAATACAAAATTGAAATATCGAGTATTATACCGAAAAAATTATTGAGCTTGTTAAAATGCATAAAATGTGATATGATTTGTTACATCTATTTGTGCGGATTAAATACAGTTTATTACGTTCCTACGTAGTAGTTGAGACACTAATAAAACAAACTAAAATAACTGACTCTTCTTTTTCGTTGTCTTCTAAAATAGCTGCTACAAGTAAAATTTCTTCTAGTTCATAACAAGTCATATTTATATTAAACTCATTTAACTTATTGATATAGGTACATATACGTTTTATTTTAATTTATTTTGCGTTTTTGGATCTGATCGCAACCATGATCGCCACCGCGGCCTCTATCGCCACCGCCACTCGGGCTGCCTTGGTCTGTTAGAGCCATTTTTCGGTAGGTATTTGAGGCAGAGTGAAAATTTGTGTAACACTTATTTTTTAATGTCTGAACAAAAAATCGAATATCTAGCTGTAGGGTAGTGGAGCCTAGCCAAGCCTTGAATTTTTAACTTTGCAATATTTTATTTGTAAAAGAAGTCCTTGAGGCATTTTGAATTTTTAATTTTTTTTTAAGGACTTTTTTGAAAATAAAATTTCGTAAAGTTAAAAATTCACGGCCGGCAAGGCCTCGCTACCTTTCAGCCAGGTCTTCGAATTCGTGTCGAGACATAACAAAAGTTTGATAGCTTGCTTAGTATAAGTCATGTGACTTTTGCTCATCTGGTAGTTATATATCTAAAATCTCGCTAAACATATCTGTAGCTAAAAATCTTTTCGGTTTTAGGCTATGCACCCATGGACACTTTTTCTTAGTGACCTTTAAACTATATAAAATAAAACCATTTTCGATTAATTTAACCATAAGTATACATATACTTTTATTCTTTACTGCGCATAGGAATAAAATCGCAATCGAACCATTAGGGTGCAAACATATACTTCTGTCTTTTTTTAAGCCGTGATCACTGACGTATCCAGGAGGGTAAAACAAGCACGGGGGACCCGGTTTAAGAAATTTCTGATTTGCCCCCTCTTGGGCTAAAAGCTGGGTACGCCCATCTCAACGTCATAAAAAAAGATAAAGTTTTTGAAACAGACAGAGATACTTTATTCAGATTGAATGCAAGTACATCAACCAATCCTATCATCGAAGAAAGAGACGCAGAATATATTTTCGTTACGCTTTGTCGCCTTCACTCACCGCACATTGAGTAGATACATAATTATTAATAATATATAGTAAATTATTAAATATATGAATTTAACCGACAACCAATTCCCATTAGGTTTGTGCGGGGTCCTTTCACATCTGCTGGTCTAGAGTCTAGACCAGGCATGTCAAATTCATATGATATTGCGGACCACATTGTCTATTTTGTACTAAGTTGGGGGCCGCATGTTTTTTTGTGTTAAATTATTAATAAAATACGATTGTTATAGAATGATTATTATAGACTACTTCGATTTGTGTATCAATAGCCATTATTGGACATGTCGTCTGTTGCCGTAGCTGAACCGACGTTGATCCAGTTCGGCGTACGCCATGCTGTGTGAAGCCGTCTTAAAATCCCAGTTTAATTAATTAAGTTCGTTTCAAGTAGAAGATGATCATTAAAAGGGCTTTTACTCTATGTGTGTGTGTGGGTGTGTATGAAATCGCGTTGACTGGTGACGCACGATATAATATATGAGGCGGCCATTTCTGACAAATGGAAGCTGTAGAGTCACCACAATGTCATCCCTTGTGGTTCAAGTGAATAATAGAACGGCGAAAAGAATGGATAAATGGTTTTTGCATGACGTCACGTTGTTTGGTTTGCTCTCGGCGGCATTAGGCATTATATGAAAGAATAATAAAGGCCTTTTATTAGATTTGAGTTTTTGCACACGAACTACCATTCTACGTTATATAAGGTAGGCTAAATGTGATATAAAATAATATCATTTGAAAGAGTGAATTTATGATTGTTCACAAAATAATATTGTACACGAGTTTTGGTTAATTAAGAGTCTGGATCAGGGTCGGTCTGGGACCTAAAAAATTACTGGGAAAATTGACGAGACCGTGTAACTAAGAAGAAACAAATCCGGACCGAACTGGATCGGCCCACGGAGGACCAGCTGCCCACCGGGAAAAGTCCCGGTGTTCCCCGAGACTAGACCGACACTTGTCTGGAAAACTATGCCCCATCTAACTAAAGTTTGCTATTGATATTGTTAAGACCCTCCCCCCCCATTTTTACAATTCTATACAGTGAAAATTCGTGTATCCTAGGAGATAGTTTTTTGTTCTGCTCGAGATTTACTATCGGGAACTGCTATATTTTATTTTGTATTTCAAATTCAACCGGAAGTGTACACTGTACATGCATTTTTTTTTCAAATGACAACATATATTTTTTTCCATTTTCGAAATCTTTATTTTTCTCTATAAATTCATATAAAATTTCCATAAGGAGATCCATTAGGCATGCAGCGAATCTCAGAATTAAAGGTACCGAGAGTGTAGATAGAGAATAATAATAATAATAATAATTTAAATGAGTTTAGTTACAGTTAGTAATTATATAATATATTACAGAGTAGCTACTGTTTGCTACAATTTTTAATACTAAACTAATTTTTCTATGTTGATAGCGTTGTAACAATGGGTGTTTCTTAACAAACTAATTTTTCTATGTTGATAGCGTTGTAACAATGGGTGTTTCTTAACAATTGTAGCAAACAGTAGCTACTCTGTAAAATAATAATAATCATAATGCCAGACCAACAAACTATGTACAATGGAACTTTGTTGATTCGAAATCGAAGGGATCAATCCAAAACTTCGAATTAACGAGACTTAGAAATTAGAATTATCGAATGGCTGCCACTTCTGATTTTTCCTCTTTCTCCACTTCACGAATAATTTGCACGGAGTTTAATTGGGAATGCCGCACGGTGTCAAGTTATTGCCCACGGTTAACGACGCTTATTTTAGATTTTGTATTTCCATCATTAACGCAAACGAAACCACGGATAAAGATTAATTATGCTATTTAATAGTATTGATTGGAAATCTGTTAGACTAGCTTGAACACTTTAGTATACCTAATATTAATATTATAGTTGGCTTTTCAATAACTTAAATGCTTACATGATCGGTTTAAAGCAGAGGTTCCTAAACTTTTTTGTCTCGTAGACCACTTGCCATGTTTTTCGATTTTGGGTAGACCCCCTGCTTATTGATTTTTTGCAAATTCATTAATTTCAAATGTATTTTTGACAACCGGTATAGTGCTACTCACTTTGAACAATTTAAATTTATAAACGGTAGTGAAATGTAGTGTGAAATGTTTAGTTGTATACATTTATTAATTAGAGTCAAATTAAACGTATCAAATTAAAATTTACTTTCTGTTACATAAAATAACTAAGCAAAAAATAAATGCTTTTAGGCTAGATGCACACATGCGTGAATTAACGTGCGGTGCCGCTGCGACACCGCTGCGTGGCCGCAGCAACTCGTGCACATGTCCGTTGTTTTAACGTGCGGCACCGCTGCGAGTCAGACGTTTCTGTGCTTTTTTTGGCGATGGAGGTGTATACAAAAAAACGTGCGATTTTCGCTTACATTGTATACAAAAAATTTGTTTAAAAAAAAAAAGACGTTACTGGGTACATCCCTACATCGATGATAGGCTAACGAGAGGTGTTTTTGTAACTTTGTTTTCGGATCTGCGAGAAAATCCAGACAAGTTTTTCAACTATTTTCGTATGAGTGTTCAATCATTTGACGAACTTGCATACAAACCACTCTACAAATATCAACCCACGCTCCTTTTTTTTTGGTTCGATCGTGGTAGCTCTCTTCCGCTGTATTCCATATTTCAGGATGAAGTTTAACTTCACCTAGAAACTGCTCCATATCTATTTCATCGATATTGAATTGAATGATTTTGGTTGCCATTATTGTCAAGAAAATTATTTCGAAACGTGGGTGATTTTTTCACAACAATTTTAAACGCGTTTGCGGCAAAATGACGGTAGTGTGCACTGACCAATATGTCGCAATGTTATGATAGACGGCGTGAGAGGACCCTGCGGTATTTCTTGCACGCAAGATGGACGTGCGGCGCCGCGGCGTTGCCACTGTTATGTGTGCACTACCACATAAGTTTGTGGGTACTTCACGCCGCTTTCGCGGCGCCGCAGCGCTGCCGCGCGTTAAAAAACCGCATGTGTGCATCAGGCCTTAGTGTGAAGGTTGAACGTGATGCTTTAATATTAAATTTTCAACATTTGGCATCAATTTAGTTAGATTTATTCTTAAATCTCTTCGGTTAACGATGTCCAGTTTGTTTCTTTTTTTGTTAGGAGATTCACTATCGTTGACCCCCATTTTCATTTTATGGACCCTCATTTTTTTCCCGCTGACATGGACCTCTTGCAAGTTGTCGTCGACCCCTGGGCGTCGATGTAGACCACTTTGAGAATCACTGGTTTAAAGGAACAAAACCTATTTGCAGAAAAATTCGATAAATAAATGTGTGGTATAGCCTGTATAGGCAGCAGATACAGTATATTGTTAACTACGTACTTTCTTTTATTATACAAATCAACTTAGATTTAGTAGGGTTGGATCAATACAAGTGTTAATTTTTTGGTTTGGCGGTTATTTTTTTATATTCAGTGTTTTCACATGCAAGGGATTTCATGGTACCAAATTGATAATTTCGTTTAATCTTCGATGCACTTATCAGTTCCAAGGAGTATTTGAAAATGAAAGTTCAAAAGATTCTAGAGATTACTTACTTCTTAAGTTCTTACATCCTCACTGAATAACATGGAACGTTTTGGTTAGAATATTGTGTTACCGGGCTATTCGTGCATCATTTTATGGATATAATTTTCAAAGCCCTGAGTGCCGTCTTCCAGTATAGCTCGTCACAACATAACTGCGTATCTGTTTTTACCCAAACTCCGTTAGATTTATTTGCTGGCGTTGTAAGATTTCAAATCTTTCCTGAAGCCTAATTCAAACAGATACATATACCTACATCGATCTGGCTTCGACATATTAGTAGGTTTTAAAGAGGATGTTTTCGATCTATTTATAGTTGTATGACAAGAAAGGAAATGATTATCTGAATTTATTTTTATGGGAAAGGGAATCAAAATTATCAATATATTTTCAGTGCTCGTCTTCTTTGTTTAAAATCTTACATCTCCGAAATTTCTCCGCCGATTGCTTTGAAATTTTGACACAACGGTGCATGCGAATACATATTATATATACATATTATACAGGGTGTCCCATTAAGAATGGGACATAGAACAACCGCAGATTCTCCAATTCAAAATAAAACGATTAAGCGAAATATGCTTAGATAAAATGTTACTCGTTTCCGAAATACGGGTGAAGTTGAAAACTGAAAAACTTTTAATGTCCATAATTTTTTTAATACACCGTATAATTTTACTCAAATCGGCACACTTGTTAAATATCATAAAATGCACCTAACAATAAAAAAATTAGTTCAGTACGCTCTACCAGTGGCGTACGGCAGGAGTAAGTAATGCTTGTACCCCTTCTAAATGTTACGCCGCTGTCTAAATTTTAATTTTGACAATAATTTTAATTTTTTTGATATTTTCTAAGTCAATAATGTACACTTGTTAGTTTGTTGTAAAGTCATTGGTTTTCGAGATATTCGCAGGTTTTTTAAGACAAAATTGTAAAAATGAATATTATTAATAATAATACAAATAAAAAGTACATGTCTATCTATCTTTAACTGCGAATATCTCGAAAACCAATGACTTTACAACAAACTAACAAGTGTACATTATTGACTCTGAAAATATCGAAAAAATTAAAATTATAGTCAAAATTAAAATTTAGACAGCGGCGTAACATTTAGAAGGGGTACAAGCATTACTTACTCCTGCCGTACGCCACTGGTAGAGCGAGTAACATTTTATCTAAGCATATTTCGCTTAATCGTTTTATTTTGAATTGGAGAATCTGCGGTTATTCTTAATGGGACACCCTGTATACAAGTAAAGACATATTTTTCTCGAAAAACAGCGCCGTACGACGACATCTGTTGAACGTTTAAGCAACACACGCTATACTAAATATTTAACGGCAATGTGAGCGTCATACGTAAGGCGACGAAAAAACGGTGGCAATCTACAAATTCCGGCGAAGCCGCACCGGGCCGCTAGTTTAAAAGCAGCCAGCAAACGGTAACGAAACCCACATGCGCAGTACCTAAACCTGCGCATGACGTTGACGGTTTCGTGTTCGTTTGCTAGCTGCTTGGAACATACCTATAATAAAAGTACTTTTATCTTTTGATATATTAGTGCCAAATACACGCTAAATAGGTAATTGCATGTGAATTTTCCAATTATTTGACTTGCGTCGAAATCGCTTTTGATGCGATATCAAAATCTCGGCAAACATTTCAACAACAGACTTTTTTTATTGATGCACTGACACATCGATGTCGTTTCCAAAACTGATTGAATATGATGTGATTTGACATTGGTAGATTTAAGTTGATGGAATTCCTTACTCCTTATGAACGTGATGGGGCCACTCTCTTCTTTCGCTCTCTCCACGCCGCCGTATAAAAGTTAGGGCTATTTCATACATGACTGGAATATTGGTACACATGCATGCAATGGACTCTTATATGTACAGTTGGTCTCGTGTTTATTCGCACCTCTATAAAAGTGTCGACTGAAAAGAGCAACGAAAATATTCATAATCTATACTAATATATAAAGCTGAAGAGTTTGTTTGTTTGTTTGTTTGAACGCGCTAATCTCAGGAACTACTGGTTCAAATTGAATAAATTTTTTTTTGTTGGATAGCCCATTTACCGAGGAAAGGCTATATAATATTACGCTACGACCATTAGGAGCGGAGCTTTAATGAAAAATGTTGCAAAAAGTATCTCAAAAATAAGCTTCTATTTATGTGAAAAGCACTAACTAGGTATACTCATATTAGTGATGAAAGAACACGACCTCAGATAGATCAATCGGTAGCGCATGCGACTGTCAATATCAGGGTCGTGGGTTCGAGCCCCACGTTGGGTGAACATATTTTCATTTTTTTTTACATTGCTTTCTTCTAAGGCTTACATTTAAATTTATTTTAATTTTATTTAATTCATTTAAAAAAAAATATTAGTTAAAAAAAGTTTAAATACTGCTCTTTATCGACAAAAACTTTTGAACGGTAACTCCGATCATCATGAAATTTGGAAACAACATTCATCTCGGTAAACTAAGATGAATGTGTGCACCCATGTCCCTTCCTTCCCCATTCATTCTTTTGCACCCGGGTGAAACCGGGCGGGACCGCTAGTTTATAATAATAATAATGCGTTAACGTCCGTTTCTCGACTTTATGTCATTACAGACGCCATTCGCACCGTTACTATTTTCTATCTATTACACTTTCCGTTATTTTCTATATTTATAAACTTCCACTTTAGGGCGAATGAAGGAATTTTTAGGAAATTAGGATACGATAGGCAAGTTTTGAGCGTAATAGTTTGACAGATAATTGTCCATGGCCTATGAATAAGGAATCATCTCGATATTTATATCTGGAATTATTGAGGGAAGCCATGAAAAACCTGTGCAAGATTGCCGGTACAGGAATTACCGTATCTTGGCGAGAGGCAGTAGGAAAAACTCCCAGCCACATTTGTCTCGCCGGGAATCGAACCCGGTACCTCCCGAATGCGGGTCTAGTGCTCTCACCACTACGCTGCACCGTTCGGTAAAATGTTAATAATTTATTTTTCGCAATTACTACAATGTATTTTGTCAAATTTAATTACAAAAAAAAAATTATCAAACGGTAAGTCGAAAAAAATGCGAGCCGTCGTGGGACGCCTGGTAGATGTGAAATCAAATGCAACTTTGACTCTTTGAATTATACAATGCCCTATGGACACTGTACAGACATTTTCTAAAGCCCTATGGACACTGCAGTTTTAAGTTGCTAGCAGCGCCACTTAAGCGACTATTCTAGAAAAGCCATGTTATTATGCAAGCGTTACGCGCTGTCATCTAACAACATAACGCTTGCTATCACGACATCACAGTATATCGAAAGTCACTGCATTTGCGCATTTTTACTCCTATCCAAACACGCCACTAAATGTTTGTTAGGTATAAAAAAAAAATTCCAGCCAATTGGGCGACGGGACCATTCAAACTTCAAAAATGTTGACATTTGATTAAAATAAAGAAAATACTATATTTTATATCGCGTGAGATGACGCGGGTAATGGCTAGTATTCAATATATTTGCTAATCGTTGCCATGGTTACCTACATAATATGTTGCACGTCATGTAAATATTAATCAAAACATGCCGAACTTGTTTATTTCTGACAGATCCATAAAACAAAAGAGCGGCTCATTTTTTTTATTTTCAAAATATTTCCGAAACTATAAAGTTTAGAAAAATTTTTTTTTAACGAAACTTTCTGGAAAAAATAAATAAAATAATAAGCCGTAATGAAAAGTATACCATTATTATATAAAAAAACACCGTTATAGCAAATATCTCTTCTGCGCATGCGCCGATTTTCCCCAAAAACAATAGGGCTCTTCATATTTGCATACCAAACATCCTCCCAAAATTTGGTTTCGATCCACTCATCCGTTTGACCTGTATCGTGTTCACAGACTAACAGACGCACAGAGATTTTCCAAAAATATGTTTTTTGGATTCAGGGGACCTCAAAACGGAAAGATATTGTAAAATTTTTTAAAAGTGATTTTTGACCTAAATTAGTACCATTCCCCACTTGTGGGTTGGAATGGTAATTGTGATAAATTTGTATGCATGTATACAATAAACTCAAAAACCGTTGAACCAATTTGAAAAAATCTTTCACTGTTAAAAAGCTTACATCTTGGCTAGTAATATAGGATATGTGCTACGACCAAAAATTGGGTGAGTTATATGAGCGAAAATAGCGCTAGTTGATTTACGTGCGAAGTACCTGTATTATTTCTTAGTTTTATTTTCCTCGGAAAATAATGAAGACAATACAAATTTGTAGAGAATATTTGCGATACACATTGTACATAATATATTATATCAGCAATGCATAGTTCTGTACACTATCTATAGACACATGTACGCGCCGCGCATATATGTACTCGACTTAAATAACCACTGAACTGTATCTATGAAGTTTAGTTGCAGATTTTATGTTCTATTTTGGGAACTTTAATAACACTTCATCGTCATTTTATTAACTATTCATAAATCGTAACTGCTTCAAATTGCAAATTATCATTCATTATTATTAAACGTACATACATTATATACTGGGTGTTTTTACTGACCCAAGGTTGCCATTAACTGTTAAGTACCGTTCTTTTCTACGCTAATATATTAATGAAAAGCAAGAACTGTACGTAAACCTAATTTATACAAGTTATAACTGTTTTAAAACCAATTTCTTTCCGAGACTATCTACTAAAAAGCCTTATTTACAGGAATACAAATACATTTTCACTTTTCATTTTTACACCGTGGGATGGCGTTACTGTGCTCATTTTTACTATTATCTTTAGCATCATAGTAACGTCACTTCTAATGGTTAGACTATAAAAAATGAGTGCGTGTACCTTTTACACGCGGTTGAAATAAAACTTCTTTTAATTTTAACTTTTTGGGAAATATTCACTCACAAATTAAATCACTCGTAAATTAAATTAGGTTGGCAACGCGTATTGGTTTGCTTTTACTTTTTGTTCAAGATGGTTTCTACAGAGGCGTTTTGATGCCGCCATCTGTCAGTCGATATAAACACGGTACTTCCGTTCAAATACTTCCGTCTGAAAAAAGATCTGAGTGTTACTGAGTCGCACCTAAAGAAGTTTTACTTAAAAAAAGAAAAAAAAAACAAATAAAAACAATCAGTGATTTACTATGGAATTGGTACTTATCGCGTGATTCGTTTTGTTTTACTTTATCGCACTAGTACCTAATGGATCACTTTACATGCATGTAAAACTGCAGTTATTTTATAGGACAGTGTGCAAAAAAGTAATTGGCAGCACAATTCATTGCGTTCTTATTGCGAAAACAGTTTATAAACTTTATACTATAGTATAGCGTAGGTGGTTTTGTTATTTCTAAAACAGAAATTATTTTTTGTTGTCCATTAAAAAAATAGACTGGGCCAGTTCGAGCCTGATACACATTCTACGTCATTTCTCTGTGACATTGTACATGCGGTGTATTACAATAATTACATGATTGCATTTTTTATGAGCGACTCACCTACACATATAACGTGTTGCGTGCTGAGGAATGGCATTATTGGCCGAGTTCAGTGGGGCCAACTGTACCGATGTGAAAGAGGGCTGACTGCTTGCCAACTGATAGGGGAAAGTAAATTGACGTGAAAGGAATGAAAATGGCTAGTTGCGAGTTAAATTTGTGTGTGTTATTCTGTACATATATCTACATATATAGAGGATGTATCGCAGAAAACCGAACATATGGAAAACTCCATTGTGCAAATTAGGATCAACGATTACTTTGGCCACATATGAGAATGGATAGCTGACTAATCATTATTTAATAACAATATTTTTTTTATTAAGGAGGTTGAGCCGTTTTACGAAGATAATGAAAAAATCTAGTTTTTTTAATAGATTTTTTTATGACAAAATTTTCTGTAAAAAATCCAAAATCATTAGGAGATTTATAAAGTTAAAAATTAAAAAAAACTTTTACACGAAGTCTTACGGAAAATATGTGAACCTAGCATGCAAACGGTACATTTTACTTTTTTGCAAATAACCAAATAATGTCAGCAGTTTCGAAAACTAACTATGTAAAGCATCGATGTCTTACGCATATTTTTATATTTTTTCCAATTTAATTATGAGACTTTTAATCAATAAAAATAGTATATTAACCTCCCTTTCACAACTTAGTTCCATGTGCAAACTGACGCGCATCCATACACGGACATGCGCATGAGACTCAGAGTATAATAAGTGAGACAGAAGTATATATGGCTGCACCGTAGTGTTTAAGTCTGTCTCCCGATCTTTGCTAGCAATATATAGAGGATATTAATAATATGCACGGAACACACGAGTTTTGTGGTCTGCCAGTGGCTATTTAACTTTAGCGCTGACTGTTACACTATTTCCGAATATTAAATATTAATTAAATATTGTTCTGCGCTCATAGAGGAACCTCCACTACTTGAAAATTATTTGACAACAGTAGAATGTATTTCTTAGTTTTAGAACTTAGATATAATGACTTCTAAAATCTATTTATGATCCATTCGTGTGTATTTAATAGTGATGTGCCGGATATCCGTATCCGTATCCGCGAATATCCGAGGGAGAAGAAAAATCCGTATCCGTTAGTTTTATGGCGGATCTTTTACGGATCTTTAACCTTAATAATTTTCAATTCATAGATGAAAATTTATATATATAGGTGATTAGATAATAATGAAAAACTGTTAAATTCCATTCAGATTATTTTTTATTTATTAAAATCGTATTTGGCACCTTTATATTGCAAAAATGTATCATAGTGAGTAGGTACCATACCAATAGTACAAAACTCAAAGGTACTAATAAAACACTATCTTTATAATGAGATATTACACATCGATCTTTGGAAAGAGACAATCTGTTATGAGAGTTAACTCTTAAAGAAGTCAGTAACTTTTTCCCATAACAGATAGTCTCTTTCCAAAGGTCGATGTGCAATATTTACCGCCGAGTACTCTAAGAAAGTTAAGATCCGTATCCGCGGATCTTGAAACTAAATATCCGTATTCAGATCCGTATCCGCGGATATACATTTTTAACGATCCTGTACATCACTAGTATTTAAATAAATAAGTAGGAGTGCGTGTTTTTTTTATTGGTAAAATAATTTCTTGAAATACCAAGTCCTGAAAAGAATTGCTGCCTGGGTCAACGCATGACCAGACGGAACTCGGTAATGTTTGTGAAGTGAGGACATGTTCACATCGCAAACCTGTCTGTGAGGCGATGATTGATGGCTGAACACGGTCGGACAATTTACGTACGCACGCTTACGTATTATACAGGATGGCTCATAACAGAACTATAGACGATTTTATTCTTTTTATTAGATTGAAGAAGGATCGAAGGTTCATGTCAGTGTGTTCTGAAAAGTCCACCGGGCTAGGAATGAGGGGAGGGGACAAATTAAATTTTGAATCACATCCATGTTTATGATGTTTCATTTAGGGATGCTATGGATATAAAATTTCCAATCTTGATACAGATACCGATATAGGAATAATATGGATACCGGTTGCAGATATGGTTACGAATATAAAATAATTTCGGATTATCCATTAGTTTCGGATAGCTTTGGATTAGGATATTGGATTTTAACGGATTGTTGAAGTAAAATACAAATAGAAATGTTTTTAAATGTTCCGATTTGGTGTAGAACGCCCCAAACGTATGCATTATTAACACATAGTATGTATCATTTAAACTGCGCCTCTATCCGAAATTATTCGACACTTTTATATGGGATTTGGTTACAGTTACGGATAGATTTTTATATCGGATATCTGATAGTTTCGATTACAGTTACGGAGCTCCCTATAACATCCCTAGTTTCATTTATTAATTTCTTTCAAACTGTTGACAACAAACTACAATATGCAACTGTAACACTGGTCACTACAGCCATAATCCGTGTGTCGTGTATGTGTAGGTACGTCCGTCGAATAAAATGTTTATTTGCACAAATGTGCAAATATAATTAATTTCAAAAATTATGAAGTACCCAAGATTTTGATTGTTCTACAACTCTGCAGCGCTCACATAGAGAAGCCGCCATTGGTTCGTGTAAATATTGTGTAGTGAGCGCCCGATTGGTTTTGTTGCGAGAACTTGGTCGGCGCACTCCGCGTGCATTTAAATAAACGGGTGTTTGAATGCAATTAAATCGATCGACGCATACATAACTTCGACAGGAAGTCAAACGCGACGTCCTGGTTATTCTCCGTTCTTTACTTTTCAAACACCACCACTCCGGGTCCATCTGGTAATTACTAATGTATAGTAGGTACCTACTATTAACTCTATGTATTATATAAACAATCCACTTTTATAACCGACGTTCTGTTTACAATGTTCTGCTATGCATGCAGACTGCATATTATGTGCTTTGCATGCATTGTGTGTATAGTTCAACTTTCAAATAAAAAAGAAAAATGAGAGACCTTAACCTACAAGGCAAAGTGGTTTAAAACCGCATAATATTTAATATACTACGCGCGGCGAAAGATGAAGCCACCGCGTCATAGTGATGTGAATGCATTGCGCCTGCCTTCTAGCTTGCTATTGACTGTTTCGCAGATCCATGTGCGTCGAGTGTTTATTTTTATTCTACCGCTATATCTATCGCTATAAATGGATATGTCGAATTTATTCCACATGCCACTGTCTGCGGGCAAGTAGGCGTTCACTAGCATATTATTGTTGACGTGCCTGCCTTCATCTCTCACCGCGGGTACTATACCCCCTATATTGCTAGCAAAGATCGGGAGAAAGACTTAAACACTACGGTGCAAACATTTATACATCTGTCTCACTTATTATACTCTGAATCTCAGGCGCATGTCCGTGAATGGATGCGCGTCAGTTTGCAGATGAAACCAAGTTGTGAGAGGGAGGGCTTGCTCTATTCCACTTACTAATTGCCCCACTACAGACGCGATACTTGCGCACAACGGGTCAAGTAGAAAGAAAGAGATAGAAAAAGTTATATTTTGTTGTCTCACTTCATGGGCCACGCTTCCACTTACGGGCACTAGCAATATAGAAGTTATTAAATATATGTTTAAATCCATATAGGTATTTATTAACTTCTATGCTGCTAGTGGCCGTAAGTGGAAGGAAGAGTGGCCCATGAAGTGAGACAGCAAATGACTGTTTTCTATCTCTTTCTTTTTACTTGACCCATTGTGCACAAGTGTCGCGTCTGTAGTGGGGCATTTAGTAAGTGGAATAGAGCAAGCCACCTCTCTTTTACAGCTTAGTTCCATGTGCAAACTGACGCGCATCCCTTCACGGACATGCGCATGAGACCCAGAGTATAATAAGTAAGACAGACGTATAAATATCTGCACCGTAGTATTTAAGTCTTTCTCCCGCTCTTTGCTAGCAATTAGCAATATAGAGGGTATTAAATAAATGTTTAAATTAACAATTTCAGCGTTTTAAGGCCGTTGCATATAGGAGGCTAGTTTTGCCGTTAGAATCACTGCTGGGATTATGCTGGCTAGCTACGTGGATGGAAGTGACGTCACTGCGGGTTCGCGTGCGAAATCACAAAATGGATTAGAACCGGGGCTATTTTTCGTACTAGTTTGTCTGGTTGTTTTGAGCAAGTACCAATCAGGGAAACAGTATCTTGTCACGTGGGCGACATGGAAATATTTTTTTTAATATATCACGGTTTTAAAACGAACTAAAAAGTATAAAATAATTTCTTTAAGCCTATGAGTAGGATTTGAAACGAAAACCGTGGGGCACATTCGTTTTATCTCATTCATTGATAGCTACTCTACACTTCTTATATAACTGTCGCATGCGCCCCCACGTCTTTCGTTTCAAATCCTACTCATTAAGCTTAAAGTAGTTATTTTATACTTTTTAGTTCGTTTATATTATTATTTTTTTTTAATTTCTTTTACTTATTATTTTTATTATTATAAAATATGACGTAAACCATTTTGTTTTTTGACTACGGATAAGGTTTTTGTTTTGACGGAAATACGTATTATAAATTATGATTGGAAAACTAAGTGTTTTAATTCATTTATAAAAAATCGGTGCTTTATAATAGATTACCTGCAGATTACCTATATAAAATTTAATTTATAGGTTTTTATTTTTATAAAATTTTCTGACACTCTAACCGGACACCGCATAGCACAAATTTGGCTGAATATCCTTTGCATTCGTTTAGTGCGCTTTTTAGTTACTTAATTCAAATCCAAAAATAAAGAGGTTTTTATTATTTTTTTTTTTTTAAATAAACTGAAAATGAAATAACTTTTTATGAGATTTTGCAGACTCTCTACCAATCTAAACTAAAATTTGGAATTTTGTGTGAAGTCGTTTTTTGTGTGATTTGGGAGTTAGTCCGCAAGTTGTCCGAACCCTATACTAATCTAAACTGAAATTTAGAACTTATAATATTTTTTAAGAAATTTGGGAGCAAGTCCCAGGGTTGTCTATACCCCGTACCAATTGAAACTGAAACTTTGTGTATGTGGTATAGTCAAACCGTGGTAATGCTATATAAAACAACGCCGTTGTAATTATTGCAACAATCCTTAAGTCTAATCCCTTGAAATACAATTACCGTGATGACATCGTAATACATTGGCTAGACTGCTCGAATCAGAACACGTCATAACACACGTTAACAGTTACTGTTTGAAAGAAACATGCAATTTTAATCTCACATTAAATTGTAATTTTCTTCTGTCCAATCCTTGTATGCTAAAGTGTATCGTCGAGTAAGGATGGTTGTATTATATCAGAAACGTAAATTTTAATTTAGCTCCCCCATTCTGAATATTATGAGTCAGACCGGTACAAAACTGGTGAACGGCTGATAGAAATGGATCAGACATTTTGTCTATAAAAGGAGACTTTAGTATAATGAAATGTTGAAAGCGCAGGCGCAATGGACGTGATTGTTATCCTCATTTATATTCATACAGTTTTTGTTTCAGTGATGCTGGAATGGTATCCCACTTCTGCAGAGAATTTACTTTAAAGCGAAATATTTCAATTATTCCAGACTCGTATTGTAGGTTAGAAGCGACAATTTAGTCGCTATATTTCGAACTGATGTTGCTTTCTTTTTTATTATTACAGTAAAGCCTTAATTCTCATTTGTCCGACTTTCGTTTATCCTCTATGAGTGATGTAACGAATATCATTTTTTTGACATACGCTAATGCGAATATTGCATTTCCAAATCTGGCGTCATTTATCCAAGGTTAAAAGTTGACAGCTGATTTTCCGCGCAAGTCGCACGCATTTGTAGTGGTTCTGGGTACTAGGTTGATAATTAATACTAAGTCTAAGGCTTTATTACTTAATGCAAGGTTTCCTTAGCGAAAAAACTTTTTTTACAAAAAGAGTAAAAAAAGATTTTTTATTCAACACGCGTGAGTAATATATAATTTCGGGGCCCTGCTTAATTCGGGAGAAATAATAAATTACTTCATGTTGACGCGTATAGTGCTAATACGGTAATATATTACAGCATAGTTTCTGGACCAATAGGAACGCGGTAGCGATTTGTATATAATATATGAAAACAGCATCGCAATTCAGCGAAAGTCAGGGCCATCTTGTGTGCATCGAGGGCGGTGGGTACGTCAATCAATGAAGTGATTTATTATTTTTCCCTCTTTTATCAGGGTCCCGATTACATATTATACTCATGCTAGTTGAATAAAGTATTATGTGCGACTATTGATCGAAGGAGAATATTCCACTCACGTGTTACCGCTTTCGCTACGCTCGTGCCGCAAATTTTACGCTCATGGAATCTTCTCCTTCTCTCACTAGTCGCACAATATACTACTTATTACTTAAAAATGCTCAGAAATTAATATTTTAAAAAAATATATTTTTTTTTTGATATTAATATTCGCATGAATTTTGTGGAAGCGAATCCGAATATTTGTCACATTACTAATTACCATATACAAAACTGAATGTGACCAGTCACCATTTTTGTTTTTTCAACCTCTTGTCGGTCCTTTTGATTATCACATAATTGGGACTTTACTGTAGTACGGTTCACGAATAGTAATTTTTAGTTGAATAATCTACATATGCGCTTTGTTTTTTTTCTGAAACTAATTTTAATCTTCTGGATATTTTCATTTTTGGAGTATTGCTTTGATTTCATCGAATATGATATTTTTTTGTACGAATCAAAAGGTTACGATGTTAACGGTTATCTGTGACGCGATTGTATTTTAGGAAAATTAAAAACAAGTGGGTTTTAGTTTTTATTTAGGAATAAATTATCCTATTAGACTATCAAACTGTGTTTATATGTACAAACATGTTAATATATATTTTTTTTTTGTTACAGGTATGTAAGAAAAGTTTCTTAAACATTTATGGTAAGATTGTCTTTTTTATCACATTAAACAGTGTATAAGTCACACAGTGGCGTTACAATAGGGTAGTAGACCGAGCAAAATGCTACGGACCCCTGGCCTGAGGGGGCCCCCGGCCCGAGAGGCCGTTAGGACAGGAGGAACTTGACATTTATAAAGATGAAGCTATACAACGTGAAGCTTTTTTATATTAAGAGACGGCCCTATCCGATGAAATTGCCACGGGCCTCAGGTGGTATAGTTACGCCACTGAAGTCACATCTAGATAAATCAAAATTATATATTTTTTTGTATTATTAAATGTCGACGCAAAGTGTGTATTTTGCATCTTTTTTTGGCTGACATTGTTTAGAAAAAAAAAATGTTTCTTAAAATTTCCGAACTCGATAAACAAAATGTGCTCTGCTTCACACCATATCTAATTTTTGTTGTAAATAAAAATGCATTTAATGAATTTAACTTTTGCATCAGTCAAATCATTTTTTCTTTATAATTATTGAATTTTAACCCACTTCCCGCAATCGTAATCGAGCTGAAGTAGTGAAATATAGTACGTATATATAATAATTATTATTAGGTCCAATCGTTCTAAATCCAATATGGCGGACGTCCCAAGATGGCGGCATATCTTTTTTCAATATTTTTTTCGTATTTGCAAATTAAAAAAAGTTTATAGTTGTATGAAATTAAAAGTATTAAGAGTGAAATGTAAAAAATAATTATAAAAAAAAGCATTTCAGAAACAATGTTCTTCTTTTTGATCGAAAACGCAGAGAATATTTTTTTTTAAGCGATTAATTTTCCACATTTTCAAAAATAAAAACCATTGGGCGCTCATAAAAAACAGCAACAATTTTATGAGCGTGTAATTGGTTTACTTTTTACATTAATGTTGAAAATTGTTCTTACCAATTTATAAACTACTTTTTAGTGTAAGCGAAACCATTGCGTTTAAAATGTTTTTTATGTATTTCAATTTATGTAAATCAACAACGAATGCCAATTATTAACAATTATTCTTCACTCTACGGTTCTTACGTAATGTCTAGGTAATGCGATAAAGTCATAAAGTATGCATGTTCACAGTAAAAAAAATCTGAAATCACATAAAAGTACTGATGGTTTATGCCCAGGTCGTAAAAAATGCAATATTCTTTGTGCTTTATGGATACATACAACGGGTTTGATTTAAAACTACATTAACCTATTGATGTTGCAAAACCATCATGCAATAGGTACTTTCATATGCATTTAGCAATAAGCTGTTATTTTGAACAAACAGACACTTCAATTTTATTTATTTTTATAGATTAATGTATTGAAACATTGTAGAAGCTAGAAATTAAGGGGATCACCCCATGTGACGGTCGATTTTTTAGACATTTTTTAGGAATTTTTTTCGTCGACCAACAAAAAGATAGAACTTTGAACTTTTTATGATATATTTAATAATATTTCAGTAGTGTATAAAAAAATGTTCAAGTATAAATCTCCACAAAAACATGATTTGTACCACTCCAAAGACAGCCATCTTGAGAAAAAGGTTGTTGACGGTCTACATCAGGGCTGCCCAACCAGTTGGTCGCGATCTACCGGTCGATCGCGGCGTAATTTTAAGTAGATCTTTATACTTTATCTATTCTAACATCCAAAAATTCAATTTTCAAACTAAATCGAAGTATAGTGAAATTTTTATTCAAATTGGACAGTGTCAGCGATCTCATTAAAATTACTTTACTATATTCCTAATTTTGTTTCTTTATTTTTTTATATGACTATACTCGATATTGTAAAATGTTTGTTCCCACTGAAATGTTTAATAAACTTTCTATATTTGCAACGTTATAAAAGCGATTTTTATTTTTTTCCGCATATTGGTAGATCGCGATGACACTATTTAAAAAAAAAGTAGATCGCACGTACTAATAGGTTGGGTAGCCCTGGTCTACATGATTCCGACTGGTTGGCTTATCTCAAATAAAAAAATTCAACGGCATTTTAATCTATGAGCCTATAGCAATAAGATGTACTAGGAGTATTCGCAAATATTCAAAATTGGATAATTGACAGACTTTCGAAAATTAATTTGTAAATTTAATGATTTTTCTTAAATTTTTGCTGCGTAAAAAATAGAACCACTCGGAATTTCTAAAAGATCCTAGTTTATCCTACGATTATACATCTGCCGAATCTACCATTAAAAATTCAAAGCAATCGGTCAAACCGTTTTTGAGATATCGTGGAGACAAATTAGAAAAACACAGTATTGAGAAAAACGCGATTCAAGTAGGTACGATTTTAAGTATGAAATCGTAACTCACCATTGATCTGCAAAAAGCTCATCAAAATTAACTAGAATTGATATATATGTTACCGGCCAAACCCTATTTCAGGACAAACTAGTTTGGCCTACTATTCTTACTAGGACAAACTAGTTTGGCCTAGGCCAAACTGGTTTGTAGAACTAGTTTGGCCTAGGCCAAACTAGTTTGTCCTGAAATCGGGTTTGGCCGGTAACATATATAACCCATATTTCATTTCGTTTTTATGGGTTAAAAACGAAAAAATGGATTTATCCGGTTTTGCATGTTTGCTCTTCATTAGTTTTAGAAGGTCTCAAGTAACAAGCTGACACGTCACAATAGGCTCGGTGCCCTCAACTGAGCGCTTCGAACACATCCTCTTCTAACAACTATATCTTTCCAACAACTTCGAATATTATAAAATCATTTTACCAACATATTCTAAATATGTTTAGGAATCAATTTATGCAACAAAAAAAATCAATTTTTTCAACTTATCACATGGAGTGATCCCAGAAAAATATTGAATGCTTTTTGCATCTCAAAACAGTAATCTAAAAAAAATATTTTTGCTTTAAATTCAAGCGAATTCTAGTTCTGTATCATGCTAACAGATTTGTGAGATTTGCCTGCAGGTTAGTTAGTATGTATATCTATATTTAACAACGATGCGCGCGTGTTCTATCATCCCAATATTTCTTATCTTATCAGTTCTATTTGCTATACTGCTTTTAAAGATTATAAATTGCATGGCAATAATATTCCTGTTCAGATTGAAGCTACATACTTAGAGATCGGTTTACTACAAATGTCACTTGTCAAAATGTCGAGGCTGCTCAGTTTGAAACATTTGCTCCCCTAAAAATATCCACAATACATTTTATATTTTGTTCGTTATATTTTTTATGCTGCGAGAATCTATCAATTATTACTGATCTATACAAATAAATAAAATTGAAGTGTCTGTTTGTAATATAATGTATTTAGTAGGATTCTCCTGTATATATAGTAACGGATTACAAAATCCTCATACTGCGAGAGTTGTTTTTTTTAATGAATTATGCAGACGTTAGGTCAATTAATACAAATAAATAAAATCGTAATTTAGTCTGTAATTGAACAGTTTTAAAGATTCCTAGAGCATTTTTCATCACTTTTTTCTGTTTGTGTTTTTGTACCTATCTTATCTATACCTACTAATATATAGAGCTGAAGAGTTTGTTTGTTTGTTCGGTTGAACGCGCTAATCTCAGGAACTACTGGATCGAATTGAAAAATTTTTTTTTGTTGGATAGTCCATTTATCGAGGAAGGCTATAGGCTATATATAATATCACGCTACGACCATTAGGAGCGGAGCATCAATGAAAAATGTTGCAAAATATAACTGAAAATTTGTCCGTCCGACAAAAACTTTTGAACGGTAACTCCGTACATCATAAAATTTGGACACAACGTTTATCTCGCTAAACGAAGATGAACGTGCGTACTCATGTCCCTCCCCTCCCCATTCGTTCTTTGTACCCGCGTGAAACCGAGCGGGAGCACTATATATAGCCATGTATAAATAAAATGTCTTGTTTCATGCTAAATTTTAGCTAATTTCAAAATATTAACCTTTACGAAATTCTTGAAATTTTTTATCACCACCTCCTGAACTATTATTAGTTGATTAAAAAAAAGCGTTTTATTTTATATTTCAACTTCAAATAAAAATGTTACCAGGAAGTTGAAATCTGTGGTTTATTTAGTATAATACTGTTTTTTAAATGTGTATAAACGCTGAATCGAATTCTCTTTGATGTTATTTTTGCATATAGTGACTGCGTGAATTTAAATTTCCAATATTAAATAGAGGAGTGTAGCCGTGTGTGATTGTCGAAACGTTGGTCTAGTCTAGTTTATTTTCACTTAATTTTAGAAAATAAATATACGATAATAGCATTAAGAGTATTCGTCCCTGCAAATGCCCCCTGCACCCTTCATCTCAAATCTTTTCCCCTCGCCTAAAAACGGTTCACGCTCTCCCGACGCTATTTTTAAAGCTAGAGGGTTCTGGTAAACGCTAAATGAAAGACAAAGAATCAGACTACAGATCCTTCAGACGAATTTTTTGAAAAACAGTTTCGCCGACGTGTGAAATATTACGTAACTTATTATTTTTTTCTAAAGGTTGTAAGTTTTTTCAGGAATTTTTTTCCAAAAAATTCGCCTAAAGGATCTGTAGTCTGATTCTTTGTCTTTCATTTGGCGTTTACCAGAACCCTCTAGCTTTAAAAATAGCGTCGGGAGAGCGCGAACCGTTTTTAGGCGAGGGGAAAAGTTTTGAGATGAAGGGTGCAGGGGGTGTTTGCTGGGACGAATACTCTTAAATAACAATGGATCAAATCAACATTATTATAGACGCCACTCGAACCATTTACAACTTTCTCGTTATTTTTTTTAGATTTTTAAACTTCAACTTACCTAATACTAATAGTAAAATGTTCTTGGCGATGTATAGGAAACTAGCGGTTTGCCCACGACTTCGTCTGCGTGGTATAGATGATATATTGTACGCAGTTAAATTATTTGATATAAAATTCACCCCCACCCTGTCCGGGTAGTGTGTTCAAAAGACAGCAGAACGTGTATTTCTTTATTTCCTAAGAAGAGTATTTTCCCAAGTCTCATGTTTGTAGCTTAAGCAAGTTCAGAGATACAGCGTTTGTTTTCTGATGGTTTCCTCTCCCCTTTTCACCCTCTTAAGGTTTATTTTTGATATAAAATGTAGCCCGAATCACTCCTCACATAGCTCTTTACCTGTCCGTGACGTACCATCACAATCGTTGTAGGAAAATTATTAAACGTTTTTTGATGGATATTTCAAAATGACTCAAGGGTTTTTTGGCAGATAAAATTTCACAAAGTAATAAATTCAAATGGTTGACTAGGTCCCACTACCTTTCAGCCAGGTCTTTTGTATTCAGACATTACAAAAGAAGTGTTACGCAAATTTTCGCGGTGCCTCAAATGCCTACCCAAAAATGTTTAACAGCCCTGGAACTATCGGTTTAGCCGTTTCGAAGATGAGCCCAGATTAAGATACGCTAATACACTGTTAAGAAATATTAAAAATGCATTTTTTATTTGAGTTTATTTCAAATATCAAAGGTAGGATTTTTTCTAAAATTTTTTTGAAAAAATAAATAGAATAATAAAGCGTTATGAAAAGTATACCATAATTGTATAAAAGACACCGATATAGTATGTTCAGTAACTTTACCTCCTACAGTGAAAACGTGTGAAAATATTAATTATAGTGTAAAAAATCTTTATTTAAAAAGTAGCAAAACTGCATAAAATGCATTATAAATAAATGTTTTATTATATTATTCTAAATTTTGACCCAATATTGGATTAAAAACGGCCTTTTTTGCGTAATTGTGTATTTGTCGTATGCTTCCGTTCAGACAAAATGGTGTTAGAATGTGGCATCTGTAATAAAAAAATAAGTAGATATGATGATGAAATTATATGCGATGGAAAATGCATGTCTCATTTTCATTTAGAATGCTTAAATATTTCCATTGAAAAATCTGAGCAAATGAAAAAAAATCAAGAAATGTGGTTATGTGCAAACTGCGTTATTGATAACGATAATGCGCAGAGTAACGATAATAAAGATGGTGAGAATAGCTTAACAAAAAGAGAAAGTGAAATGGAAGATAAATTTGAAATAATTTTAAAAAATCAAATTATCTTACAAGAAACGCTAAATAAGGTACTGGAAAAATTGGAAATTTCTAACAAACAGAACTTAAAATATCAACAAAAAATATCTAAATTAGAAAATGAAATAGTATATTTAAAAAATGAAGTCATTACCAATCTTTCAAATAAGGAAATCCACAAGGAGTCGTACTCAAATGTTATCAAAAAACAAACAAAAATTAACACTAAAGATATAAGTCTTCCACAAAACAACAATCAAAAGCAAGAAGAAAAACTGTCGCCAAAAGTTCAACACGAAAACTGCACAACAGATATAATATTACCTATGAAATCTAATGATGATCAAAACAAAAATATGCAAAAGCATCCAGTGGCTACAGCTGTTGACGAAGCTGATCGGCAAGAAGCTTATAATGACAAAGAGTTCGAAGTTGTTACATATCGTAAAAATCGCCGTAGTCGTAACGCAGGTCTAGTTGGAGCTGGATCTGATAAGGATAACGAGAACAATGATGAATTCAAAGGAGCGGAAAAAATGCTATGGTTACATCTGAGTAAAGTTAGATCGGGCACGACAAATGATATCATATTAAATTACTTAAACACCAAGTGTCCAAACCAACGCTTTATATGTGAAACAATAGCTACAAAAGGATTAAATTGCTCATTCAAAATTGGCGCACCGTTTAGTCTGCAAGAAAAATTAAATGATCCATCATTTTGGCCCTGTAATGTTTTGATTCGACGCTTCAATTTTTTTCGAGGACAAAAATCAAAACCAGGTTCTTTCTAAAATTAACGCAAGAAAATCGTTAAACATTCTGCATACGAATATTCAGTGTGTGAGATCTAAAACTAATCTTTTTGAAGTTTTTTTAAAAAATCTTAGTGTAGCAGTTGATATAATTTGTTTTTCCGAACATTGGCTAACTACAAATGAAATAGAATATTTATCTATTGACTCTTATAAATTAGCAGCTCACTTTTGCAGAGTAAACAAGATGAGAGGCGGTGTGTGTATTCTTGTTAAAAATAGTTATAATTTTAAAATTTATGAAAACACCTTCAATTCCGAGCAACATTTTGAATGCTGTGCTATAGAAATAATGGATCTATCAATAATCATTTTATGCTTGTATCGATCACCTTTAGGGGATCCGGAAGTATTTTTAGAATTATTTAATAACTTTTTATGTGTAATTTTTAACAAAAGTCCACATCATACTGTTGTTATATGTGGAGATTTTAATATAAATTTCCAATCTGATAGTAATATTTTATCTCAATTGACTCAAATTTTAGATTCTTTTAATATAAAAGTATGTATATCTGAACCGACCAGATTTTCTTTTAAATCGGCTACTTGTATTGATAACATTTTAACAAATTTTTATAATAATTATACAGCAGAAGTCTTCGAAAGTACACTATCTGATCACACAGCTCAGTTGATAAAAATGTACATTGATCACGTTGATGAGGACGCAAATGCGGTTGCCTATTATCGGTCTTTTTCACAATCTCGAACTTCAGAATTTACTCTTCTTCTTGAGCAATTAGACTGGACAAATGTTCTAAATCTTTCAGATTGCAATGAAGCATATGATGAATTTTTTGACACTTTTTCATTTTATTTCAATATTTGTTTTCCCAAATTAATAAATAAAAAAGTTTCTAATAAAAATTCAAAAAACGCAATGTCACCCTGGATAACTCAAAAAATTAAAAATTTATCAGAGTATAAAAGAAATTTGTATTTATTAATTAGAGACTGTCATAAACTAAATGTAAAGTGTAACGAACTAACTGATTATTATAAAAAAATTTGCAAAGATTTAATTACTTTAATTAAAAACACTAAACAAGAGTATTTTAAAACTATAATTCGAAATTCTGATAATGTCACAAAAACGTCATGGTCTTTAGTTAAAAAGATTACAAATTGCGGGAAAAGAACCAGCAACACAATTGCAAATATTTATGACCACTCTGAAGAAACCTTAATTACAGATGGAAAACAAATAGCAGATGAATTCAATGACCATTTTGTTTCAATAACTAAAACATTGAACTTAAAATCTTCTATTTATGACTCGAACATGTCGTGTAATGGCAGCAGTATGTTTCTTTATCCTTGCACTCAGGAAGAAGTTACTAATGCAATTTTTAAATTAAAAAGTAAAAAATCCACTGGATATGACGATATTCCCCCATTTATTATAAAGACAGTTGCACATTTAATAATCTCGCCTTTAGTCCACATTGTAAATTTATCCTTCAGTGAGGGTGTCTTTCCTACAGCATTGAAAAAATCTATAGTGAAACCTTTATTTAAAAAAGGAGATAGTAGTAATGTTGATAGTTATAGACCTATTTCATTGTTACCTTCTTTTTCAAAAATTATAGAAAATATAATAGCTAACAGATTATATGATTTTTTTAATAATCACAATCTCATTGCAAGTGAGCAGCATGGCTTTGTGAAGGGTAAAAATATAAATCAGGCTATCTTCAAATCGCTGTCAATAATATTAGACAGTTGGAATAATGGAGACTGCGTCATCGGTATGTTCTTCGATCTCTCAAAAGCTTTTGACTGCGTCGATAAGGACATCCTTTGCCGCAAGCTTCATTATTATGGTATCAGAGGAAAACCACTCGAATTAATAGATTCATATATGTCACAACGTTACCAGTGTGTCAATGTTAAGACCAATAAAGAGACTGTAACTTCTTCGTGGAAATTGCAAAGCAAAGGTGTACCTCAGGGATCAATATTAGGCCCATTGCTTTTTATAATTTACATTAACGATCTCCCCAGTAAAATTAACGAGCCTATTTCTCTCTTTGCTGATGATACATCTGTAATATATGTGCATCAATGTTTCACTTCTCTACAAAAGGGTATTATAGAATCCATAAAAACGTTGCAAACCTGGTTTGAATCGAATTCACTTTGTTTAAATATAAATAAAACCCAAGCCATCAAATTTGGAGACTATGGTGAAATTCAGGACAACTTAAAACTTGATGAAATAAATTATATAAAGTTACAGCAAGATATCACATTTTTAGGCATAAAAATAGATAAAAATCTTAAATGGAAACAACATATAAAACATATTATGTCTAAAATATCAAAATCTCTTTACATCTTAAGAGTTCTAAGAGAAGTAATGCCAATAGACATATTACTTAGTGTGTACTCGGCATTTGTTGAATCACATTTAAGATTTGGTGTAATTTTCTGGGGAGCATCGGTAAATGCAGATGACCTTTTTAAAATTCAGAAAAGATGTATACGTATCATCTGCAAAGCAGGCTACCGAGACAGCTGTAGGGAACTATTTAAAAGCTTAAAATTATTAACGCTCGCTGATATATACATTTATGAATGTGCACTTTTTGCCAAAGAAAATCCCGAATTATTTAAAATGAATCATTTTAACCATCCTCACAATACGAGACATAAACAGAACTGGAAACAACTGCAATCCAGTCTAACTGTAGTTCAGAAAGGAGTAATGAACTCAATAATAAAAATTTTTAACAATATTCCAGGAGAAATAAAAGACCTACCGCTCAGTACATTTAAAAAAAGACTAAAGGACACGCTGTGTGATCAGTGTCATTATAATATCAAAGACTTTTTGTAAATTGTATTTTTTTGTATGACATATTTCTATGCACTTGTGCAAATCAGAAATAAAACATTCTATCTATCTATCTATCTATCTCTTCTGCGCATGCGCCGATTTTCCCCAAAAACAATACTTCTCACGTTTGCATACCAAACATCCTCCCAAAATTTGGTTTCAATACGTTCATCCGTTTGACCTGTATCGTGCTCACAGGCAAACAGGCGCACACTGCACGGAGTTTCTCCAAAAATGTGTTTTTTGAATTCGGGGGACCACAAAACGAAAACATTGTAAAATTTTGAAAAGTGATTTTTGACCTAAACTAGTACCATTCCCCACTTGTGGGTTGGAATGGTAAAAATCCAACTGCAGTGATTTTACAAGAAGTGTATCTTTTAAAAATATTTTCTACGGTTGTATATTTTCATGTAACAGGTATTATCTAACAGTAAAATCAGTGTTGCCAAATTCGAGACAGCATTCCCCTAAAGTATTACCAATATTGCGCATGCAAATACATAAACTGTTATGAAGATAAGATTTTAATTTCACTAAAAGCATTTGTTGAACCATGTGGATACAATGTAACAGCCATGGTACTTCTATACAATTGTTTAGTGCCAGGTTCGTATTTCTTGATTATTTACCAAGGTATTTCTAGAAGCAGGTAAATTGCTTCTCGACGCAGGTGCAATTCTTGAGGCCGCTGCACACGAGGCTGGTTTTTACCGCTGAAATCACTGCTGGGTCTCGTGCTGGCTGCGTAAAATGGAAATGGCGTCACTGCGGGCTGACGTGCGTGGTTACAAGATGATTTTCAAAATTAGAACTGGGACTATACGTTTCGCATTTGTTTCTCTGCTTGTTTTGAGCAAGAACCAATCAGCATCTTGTCACGTGAGCGACATGAGCATACGCCTACAAACATGGCGTCATAGTGTGTGTTCTGTTCAGAGACAATGAACTATGGAGGGTAGAAGTAAGGAGAACCGTCTTATATGGAAGTAAAACTGAAAAAGTAGTCGTCTGAAAGCGTCAAATAACAGTTCAAAAAGTGACCAGAATGGCGCTAGTGTAGAAAACGTGTTTAATGTAAACTTTGCGGTTGTAGACGAAGTGAAGTGTGATGAAAGAAATATTTAATATTTTTGGCGACTAGAATAGTTAATATATTAACAGTAAATAAAACTTCAATCACTTATGTAGTCAAACATTATTTGGTAAATATAACCTATAGAATCATCAGAGATAAATCGACACTCTTCCTACGGTGGCGCCATCTTAATTTCACACTTTTCATACACAGAGATTGTTCTCCTTACCCTCTACCCTTCATACAATGAAAGTGGACTTTTGTTAACACTCGAACGTCACTGCGCGCGTAGCAAACCGATCTAGTCAGCTTCAAAACATGCATTGTGCGAAGCGAACACATAAAAGCCATCACGAAACCTAGCGCCACAGCACGTTTGGAACCTAGCAGCCAAACCTAACAAAACCAGCCTCGTGTGTAGCCTTGAGATATATTAAAAGGTTTGTATATTTTGAGAACTATTTAATGAGACAGTTTCGTATTTTTGAAGTGAAACTTCTTATGCGATGCCACTGTCTCAACTATTTGAGTGGTACCTAAAATGCTAAACGAAGAAGACATCACAGGAAATAATGTTGAGTGCAAAAGAGCTGTCAGAAATTCTTTTCATAATTAACAATGGAATTTTGCAGTTCGTCAAATTTATTGAAGTTCGGTTCTGTTTAAATTGACTCGTAATTGAAAGGTTGAACAGACCGTGTGTATAGTAGAGCGATTACATTTTTTAAAAATAAAGTTATGTCAGATTTTTGTGAATGAAAAGTAAAATTTGAGCTTAAAGCAAATATTAACTGTAATAATTTAGTAGATAAAGAAAGCATAAATTAAAATTTAAATGTCAGTCGTTTTGAAGTTTCAACGTACGAACTGCAAAGCTCAGAGCATTTGTGTCGTCATTAGTCATAAAAATCATTTTGCAGTGTCATGTTTCTCGCGTAGCTATTGTGGTTGTGTCGTAGCACATCGTAGGCCGTAGCTTTGTGGTTGACGGATTATTCACTCATACACTGAAAGCTGCAATAATATATCAACAAGAAAATTAAGATTAAGTGACGTCAAACCGATATTTCTTAATTTTTGTTATAATATTGCGGCTCTCCTAAAGCTACGTTTACACTATCAGAATTGTTATGTCCGCCGAAGCGAGATATAATCACACGAGATTGACAGTTTTATTTAGCTTGACTCCGTATATTTCTTTGTTTCTGTGTTTTTTTGTTTCAAATCTTGGGGCAGATTTTTCAACTACTTCCCGTTATCCGATTGAGTTGAAATTTTGCATAGGTATGTAGTTCCGATGACAATACAATATTATAATAACTAACTGACAGTTCCGGCTTTCGTCAGGTTGCAAATTGCACTTTTAATAAAACATCCGACAGCTTTTTTCGTCGTGAATTGAGTTTGATTCGTCGAGGTATCGTCGCTATCGATCGGAGAAAATCGAGGAGTCGAGACAGTGCCGAGATAATAATTAATTTTATTGTTGGGAGGAAGCAGATTTTGAACTGCAATTTGCGAAACGTATTTAGTAACACATTCTTAAACATTATAAAAACTTTTTTTGAAATGTTTCTTATGATTCCAGAAACCGGCAGAGGTTTGTTTCACTATTTTATCTCAAAGTGAAGTCAAGGCAGATCGGTAATCCCTCTTCTCCCGCGACTCTGTTATACGTTATCTAGCAGTGGTTCCCAACTTTATTTTTCAGAAAAAATATTACTCAGCGCCCCCTGGAAAATATTTTTCTTAAATTTTAATAGAAATAAACAGAATATATATGTATTAATGTTTCTACCTTTTTCGTAAAATATAGTAAAGAAAGCTTATCTCCGAAACGACTCAACCAATTTTAATGAAATTTTGTAAATGTGTCTTGATTGCTGCAACTTTTGCTATACGATAGTTTTTATTAAATATTTTGTACAAAATAAGGGTGTTCTCTCAAAAAACTGTTTTAGTTCAGAACCAAACAAAAAAAAAACTTGTTTAGTACCAAGTAGCGACATCTGTTAGAATTGGCGCGAAGCTATTAGTCCGGAAGCAAATCTGGTAGAATTTGCTCAAAGCTACTTGTTCAGACGCCGGGCCTCAAACGAAATACATTTTGCAGAATTATATCTATCTCACCCGGGTGAAACCGGTACAACCCGCTAATTATTTTATAAAATCTCACAGTTACAATTTCCATAACAATATTGTTATTATTCAAATTCCAAGTCCCCAGATTAATAAATCCAACGAGAGAGGGAATTACAGTAGAACCTGTGTGCAATACGTAGCGTTGTAATGCATTGTTGCAATAAAGGGAATTGTTCGCGTCTAGTAAATTCGTAACGACAACGACTGTTGTAACGCACACACATTATGAATAGTCTGACATATGTACATAATTATATCGCTAATTTATTGGACTGCCGCAATTCATTATTATCATTTACAGTGGCTACACGTATGTTACACATATATCGAGTGTATCACGCTGGTGAATTGCCGAACAGTGTAGCGTAGTGGGGAGAGCACTGGACTCGCATTCGGAAGGTAGTGGGTTCGAATCTGGGCGGGGACAGATGTAACTATTGGACTTAAAAAAAAAACAGTACGTAGCAGCTAAGGCTATTTTCATTGTGAAGTGTTATTAACCGACTTCAAAAAAGGAGGAGGTTCTATGTTCGACTGTATATTTTTTTTGTTTTTTTTTATGTATGTTCACCGATTTCTCCGTCAATTATGGACCGATTTTCAATTTTTTTTTTATTCGAAAGAGTGCACTTCCGAGGTGGTCCCATCGGAACCAAGTCAGGATCTGATGATGGAATCCGGAGAAATCGAGGGAAACTCTCAAATTTCAAAGGCACGCATAATTGGCCTACCCATTGCAATACTTTATCTAACACTAAAAAGAGAAAAATAAAATATTTTTAACAAAAAAATTGAACCGACTTCAAATTATGCACTAAAAAGTAAAAAATAATAATTATTGTTATTTTTGGAGTCGGTGTCACATCCGAATTCTAAAGTAGCAATTTAAATCTTACATGTCTCTAGTTCTCGGAATAGATTTCATTTTGGCTGACACCGACTCCAAAAATAACAATAATTATTATTTTTTACTTTTTAGTGCATATTTTGAAGTCGGTTCAATTTTTTTGTTAAAAATAATTTTCATAATATAAGGACAAGTAGGTATATTATGTAATCTGTTGACTACATATTATAAGGTAGATAAAAAGTTACAGGACTTTTTCTCATGCTCAACGGTAATTTCTGATGAGGTTTGCCATTGTTTCCCTCAATAATTCCAGATTAATATCGATACGGTTCTGTACCTATTCAAGGTCATGGCCGATTACGTGTGAAAAGTTGCCTACCTTATCCTAATTTTCAAAAACTCCCTAATCCGCTCATTGCTAATTAGGTTGAAGTTTAATATTTTGACTACGTGTAAATTCTCGGGCAAAATTTCAAAAATTTATAACCGTGTTTGCTATTGTTGTTGCATGAAACACTCATTGTTGCAGTTACAATGCTAAATAAGAAATATGTAGTCAAAATTTCGGGTTCAACCCGACAGTGACATTGCTGAAAAATATTTTTTTCTTAGGATAGCATTTTAACATTTCATACAACAATAGCGATCACTGTTATATCTTTTAGTTTTCAAATCCTGCATCATGGTGATTTTACACGATGAAAAATTAATTAGGTTGACAGTTATGTTATTATACCAGTGAATGTCAGACAGTCTGTATATGCATAGGCATTGTGTATTCTAGTATCATTCAGTAAATGGTGTGAGCCACTTATTAGTCTCTCTCTCTCCCCTTCTCTCATTTCAATACGAGTTCAGATCACTGTTGGTAAATTATCACTACAGGCACCTACTTTACCATTTGCTATAATCTAACTAGGCATAACAGCTATTCTGTAAGTATTGGATAATGCTATGTCTAAATTGAAATATATAAATTAAAAATTTGAAAAAAAAAAATTGGACCACCTTCAAAAAGGGTCAGTAAAGTGCGTAAAATAATAAAACTACCTTAGCGATAAAACTTTAATTTTTTAAATGGGGTAAGAAAAAAACGCTAAGAAATTAATATTTTTTTTTGTTTTTTTCAATATTATTTTCATATTAGAAAAAAATGTTTTTTTCTGATATTATTATTCACATGAATTTTGCGAAAGCGAATGTCAAAAAAATATGCCAATATTCGGTGCATAACTAATCTATATAAAATATAGTTTCATATTATACAATTACGTATGGTAATAACTTAGAGTGTCGTTGTAAGTAGATAGATATTAACCTATTTATGATGCCACAATACGACGCTGGCGACACCCCCAAGTGATCGTCTTCTTCCTTCCTTTCTTGTTTGATTAAATTAACCTCATGTCGCGTAAAACGCTGTTTCACATTAATTGCGAAAAACCTCCTTCATTGGCAATTCGTCAAGGAAATATACACTCCACTAAAATGTTGAGATTCACTTGAATTTTTCTTTCAAATTATTATTTTATGTTTTTAAGTATTTTTAAAAAGAAAGTGCTTGGTGGTTCAAGCGCACTTAGGTTCGGTAATGCACGTCTTGATCCCCCGATCAAATATCCCCCGGCATAATATCCCCCGACATAATATTCCTCGACAAAATATCCCCCGACATAATATATACCCCGACATAATATACCCCGACATAAAAACAATTACGGGGTAGTGTTGAAGCGATGGCGTTTTTTTTATTTGCGCAGTGAAAAGGAGAAGGCATTTGGGGGAAATTCCTTAAAAAACAATTACGGGGTCGTGTCGATGCGATGAAATTTTTTTTGCCCAGTGATATCTACACAATCTACGGATCATTAATACGTAAAATGTGGTATGACGGGATATAGTTCGCAAAAACAGTCCATTCGAAAATAAAAAAAAAATGCTTCAAAATTGAAGTGCTGCTAGTTTGTGTAATCCGAATTAAAATTTTTGAAATTTGTGGTAGAAATTTGAACCATTTTCAGTGCAGAAATACCATTAGGGACTAATAATATCACATTTAGCTTTAATTACAAAAGTAGTTAAAGCTCATTTCTGTGTTTAAAAAAATGTTAAACTTTGTTATACATAATTATAAGTTGAAAATGAGTTGAGGACATTGTTTACCTCGTCGTCATGCATTCGTTTGTTTACACATACATACTGCAGCTCGTTCCAACTTAATATGGAATTCCGGAAGCGGTAAAACATTGCATACATTATATTTTTCATTAGTTAAACAAAGACAATGACTTTCTGGCGAAATGCTATCTGATTTTGTTATTAGATTGCTAAGAGAGTTTACAGGTTTGGGACTTCGTACGTAAGTCGAATTTCCACCAGCTGTTGCTTAAGAACTAACCAAAAAGGCACTAACATGTAAAAAAATATTTACATTCTACATATTATACGACATGCGTTCACTGCACAATACACACGAAAACTGGAGGGGGGGCGTTGTTTCTTTTTGCTGAGTGATTGAGTACACCATCTTGGGTGCCTGCTTCATCTGATGACCAAGGAGAATCATCTATTTGTTCGAATCGAATCCCGCGTTGTAGGAATGACAAAAAAATAATACGTTTTTTCTTCTTAATTTTAAAATCTATTGTTTAAAGGAGCCCTTTATTAATGTTGTATTAGGTTAATTAGTTCATTAAGCAAACTTTTAGGAACCATTTGTACCAAAATATTTAACACGTGCATCCACATCAGTCTGTTGAAAGGATTCGTAAATCCTCTAAACATTGGCTGTTTTGGGGCGCTTCGTAGGGACTTATTCCCCTAGACTTATTCATATTATGCGCTGTATACCAACTGGCAAGATCAGTTGACAAAGCCTTTGGCAAGCCCAGTTGACAAATCCAATTGGCCAACCCATCCCGGCTGGGTTTGTCTAATACCCGCCGAGAATGGCCCGAGGCTAATCCATGTCCCCCATCCTAATACCCGTGTATTCCATCCCTCTTGTGTCCCTGTTTATTTGTTGCTTCATATTGCATGCCTAACATTTAAACCTCACTTCAATTTCAGTCTAATACAAAAACTAGCCCTGACCAATTACTTATCAGAGTAAAGGCCATTTTGTTAATAAAAAAAAGTCAATTGGCAAAGTCAGTTGACAAAGTCAATTAGTAAGGCTAATTGACAAACCAAGTGGAAATAAAAAACCCTTGCATCTGCGTGGACATTTAGTCTCACAATGTTCATCGAGAAAGATTTACTATTATCACAACTGAAGCCGAGTGAGTTCACTTGGCATGAGCCCACCTTTGTCTTCTGATCGGTTTTCACTCGAGCGATTCTGGTTAGAATGGTCGCTTGCCACGTGCCAATCGCTACGTCTACATCGTTTCCGGCTTTGTGGAATGGCGTTGCCACATACGACGGCATAGTATGGACGCGCTCTTAGATAAACATCGGCCATTTGAGAACTCAGTAACTCTAATGATCCGAACACACACAAACGGTTATTCACGAAAATGTGCCCCGCATTGATAAACAACATTAGCAGGCGTTTTCAAGGTCGCTGCACACGAGGCTGATTTTTTATTTCAAGCACGCTATGGCGCTGGGTTTCGTAATGACTTCACACAATGCGTGTATTCAAGCTGACTTCGTAGATGGGTTTAGTCCGAACAGAACACACTGCCGGCGTTTGCCGATATCGCCATTGTGACAAGATACTGTTTCCTGATTGACATTTGCTCAAAACAAGCATACAAACAGGCACGAAAAATTGCCCCGGTTGTAATTGTGAAATTCATCTTGTGGCACGCACGCGAGTCCGCCGTGACGTCATTTACATCTTCGCAGCCAGCGCGCCAGCCAGTACAAGTCCCAGCAGCGATTCCATCGGCAAAAGCAGCGTCGTGTGCAGCAGCCTTTACCTGTATATTTAACATAGGGCGTCCTGTATATTATAGCGAAGTAGCTATCTTTATACTCGGTGTTGTGCGTTGTATGTAGGTGCTACCTATATTATATAATAGTTACAGTATCTACTTGGGCATTAGTTTAACATCAACAACCGTGTGACAACAGCAACACGACACACACACAACACGCAGTACAACAGACAGCCGAACTAAATTAAACTTGGCGGTTATAATATGAGCTTTGGCACCCCAGGTGTCGAATTAACACTCTACGGCTCCAGGAGACACAGTCTAAATTACTATATTGTCTGTGACAATATTTCCTCCGGTGGCACTATAGGTTTGACTTCGCAAAGGGGAAAAGGCCGCACTGCAGTTGGTTCAATTTTGTAAGGCGCGTTTACACTGTGTATAGACTGTGTGCACGAAGCCTACTAGCGCCGCTAGTGGGTAATAGAGAATTATTGAACTCGCTTTTTATGGAAATCGCGACATGTTTCTATGGTGATAAGTCAAAAATTTTAGTTGGCCATGATAATTTATTCTTGTCTGAGATCTGTGCATTATATTATGGTTTCTAATGCATTTATATCATTGCTACAAATAAATTTTGAAAAAAGGATAGAAATTTAGGATTTAGTTAGGCTAAAAATGATTTCATAATGACAGTTAACAAATTTTCATCATTATGGAATATGGAAAAAACTTTTTTATTTAATGGAAAAAATGAAAAAAAAATTGATGTAGGTATATAAATAGAAAAGAAAAGAACTAACCGATGAAGAAAAATCAAAGTTCCAAAAATGTACTTGCTCCCTGACTATAATGTATGTTCTCCTTCTAGTAGATGTCTTTTAGAATTACCCAAATACTTAATAATATCAGTAATATTTATTTCGAATTTATTATCCATTATAAATAAATTATGTGACGTTTACTTTAAAATTGATTAAAGAATATACAGCTTTTATTTTCTGCCACCAGGGAGCACCAGAATCAGTTCCCATGGCGAAAAGTATCTATATGTGTAGCGCTAATCGAAAAAGTGTATTTACTATTTAGTCGTCCGTCAGTGAGAAAGTCTTGTTGACGCGAGCGACGCCTCGGCTGTAGTTGTATTACAGCATCATCACGTCTCGTGTGAACACCTGTGTAAGAGAACGTGTATTATATTACAGAAATATTTCGCAGTACGCAGAGATATAGTGACATCCTTTGCTGTAATACAATACGTAGGTATGGAAAGAGATAAAGAAACCGCTTCCTCTCTCTCCATCTCTCTTGCTTTAATTAAGCGTGTAACAATAATATTATGTGTGTAGCTACAACACAGCACGTGTCAGAAAAACATTCCTTTCAAAAGAAAATATCGACAATGGATTTCAGTAATAAATGAGATTCTGAGAGCTTGTTTTCATCTTGAAATGTTTTTAAAATGATGATACGTTGTCTAAAATAATTCAAGCTGAAGTTTTTGTTTGGTATCTACTTTAAAAAATACTGTAAAAACAATTTTTTTTTATTGACAGTGGAGAAATTTCAGCAGCAAAACATAAAAATATTATTACGTTTTTTTTTTTTTATTTTATCTTAGTAATAAATATGCAAGTTGCATTTTCTATTCTTTATTTTATATATACGTTTCTTCACGTTGTTTTTATACGTATAGAACTTGCAGATTCATTAGTATTGTATCTCAGAAAAAAGGTACTCTTAATAAATTCGAATATAACCTCAAAAGTTTTAGACAGCTAACCAAAAATAGATGTCTTCAATAAATAAAATATATCGACCAATTTTTCAGACAATATATTAACAAAAATATCAATAATACATTAAACGATTAACGTTTCGATCCGGATTTGGATCTTCTTCAGAACGGATCTAAAAATATAAAAAAAATAATTAATAATTAGTTTCTATTTTTAAAGTAATTCGTGAAAGATTTTTTTGAAATATAAATATTGAAAAAATTATAACAACAATGTATTATTGATATTTTTGTTAATATATTGTCTGAAAGTCGATATATTTTATTTATTGAAGAGTTCTAATCAGACGTTAATCAAAGATTTCAAAAATAGATGTTGTGCGTCACTTCCGGAAAGTTTCAAGGCCATTTCCCCGAGCCATTATGACAGAGGAGGGCGTCAATAAAGCTGCTTAAACATCAAATAGTAGATTTATAACTTTTTGTTCAGAACATTGAACAAGTTCTGTTTGACTCCTTGTCAGTGATTGTTGAATATTGTTTAAGGTTATTCGGTTACTACCGTATTAGTATAGAACTTACGTCCTGTCTTTTATTGTAATACATAAATGGTACATTAATTCATAAATTATTATTTCTGTACATTAAATTTTATATCCTACTAGCGGTCCGGTCTGGCTTCACTCGAATTTGTAGATTGCCACCGTTTTTTCGTCAACTTGCGTTACAAAATGGATATCCACGAAAAGCGCTTAACATTAAAAAGGGTATAGTAAGCTATCTTTAAAAGATAGACATAATATGGCATCGCGGACTTTTCTGTAGACCTATAATAAAAGAGAACAATTCCACCATACATTGTTTTGTTGTATCTCAAAACGATTAGGCAGCGTTTTCGATGAAAGTCGGCGTGATTTTTTTCGACATCTTCAACAATCATCGTCATATTATTTCAACTAATTTATACAAAATATTAATGAATTATATAAACGTTTCTCTTGAATCACTCCGTTCGGTATTTGCGTTTATCGCGTTCAGACAGACAGACGCGGCGGGGGGATTTTGTTTTATAATATGTAGTGATAAATCAAAATATTTAAATTTTAACTGTAAACATTAGACATAATTTGACGATAATGCAGAATATTGCCTATAGTGTGTTTGATAGAGACAGATATAGTTCAAACATGACCGACAATTAATAATATGACAGTTGTTTCGATAATTTTTAAACGACTTCAAAAAAGGAGGAGGTTCTATGTTCGTCTGTATATATATATATATTTTTTTTTTATGTATGTTCACCGATTTCTCCGTCAATTATGGACCGATTTTCAAATTTTTTTTTTATTCGAAAGAGTGCACTTCCGAGGTGGTCCCATCGGAATCAAGTCAGGATCTGACGGTGGAATCCGGAGAAATCGAGGGAAACTCTCAAATTTTACCCATTGCAATACTTCATAAAATAACTGCATAATTTTTAGTGTTAGATTGAGTAAATATCTAACACTAAAAAGAGAAAAATAAAATATTTTTAACAAAAAAATTGAACCGACTTCAAAATATGCATTAAAAAGTAATAAAATAATAAATTGCATTTTTAGAGTCGGTGTCAGCCAAGGAAACACTACAATTATATACCTAGCAATAATAACACCGACTCCAAAAATGCAATTATTTTATTACTTTTTAGTGCATATTTTGAAGTCGGTTCAATTTTTTTGTTAAAAATATTTTATTAAGTAACATTTCCCCAAAACTACCCGTGGATATTTTTTAATTATAATTTTTACGTTATCTACAAGAGTCAAACTTTTGAATAATCGGTTTTAAAAATTTTGTCTGGAGCCATTTTGGTTGAATTTTACTTTTTATGTGCATTTCCGACGTGTCTCTCATTTATCATTGTGTCACATTTTTAGTAATTAATTACATTAAAACTAGATGTCCAAAGTATAAAATTAAATAGTTGAATGTATATGAAATATCCATAAATAATTATTAAAATTTCAAATTTTTGTCTGGAAACTAACTGCTCTATATTCATCGAATAACCCTAATCAAAATTAGTATACATAATATACAAAATAATTGCAGCAATTACAAATCTCAAGGTCTAATCTAAAGGACTGGTTAATTAATTACAGTTTTAACGAATTGGCAATACGAATTGATACGAGACCCAGAAAATCCTACCAGCTCTACTATCCTTAAACAGGAAAATATCAGAAGCCTTGTGTAATAGATTAAAAAGAGAATAATTGAACGGGTATACAGACCCGGTAATGTTTTTATCTTACTCTAAAATCTCGAGAGAACGAAAAATCGACAGTGCGCTGCAGTGCTCTGAATAAATGACAGGCTTGAAGAACTTTTTTTCTCGATCATAAATTTGATCCAGCGGATCTCCGATTCAATTGATATTGATAGGATCGCACAGCCTTCGCATTTAACTATCTGATAAACGATAACATTTGACGATCGCGTGCTGTGTAGGAACGATAGAGAGGTTATGCTTCATACACGGTGCAACAGAAATTTTTCATTCTATTAATTTTCAGTTTGTCCATGCGAATTCGAGGTTTCCGCTCGATGAATGAAGGCTAAAAAAAACAATATTTTATTATTTATTGATCCTTTTTTGTTTGTAAATCTATTCTAGTTTTATTGCTTATATATTTTTGAAGTTGTGGAAAACGCTTAGTATATAAAAAAGAGACTGTGTGGATTTTACACTACACACTACAGAAGTAAGACTAGTACAATTGTAAAAACAACAGAAAAAAAAACATGATAGGGAGCTGACGCGCAAAAAAACCATGTCATCCCAACCTTCTGCCGCTTGGTACATTAGTTATTTAAATAATTTAGAGCATTTTTCTTATATGATATATTAGGTGGAATCTGGACTCATTTTAAGATAGGGGGGGATAAAAAGTTGGTAAAAAAAGGGTTAAAATTTAAAAAAAATCTGCCGCTTCGTTTTCAAGTTCTGTTAGAGCCAGCGGCAAAAGTCACTCTTAAGAAATTGAATTTGGGCTACGAGGCAGTCTCTATACCTCTCACCCACCATAGCTCAACGTTGCACGGCCGACTTTTATAGTATGCGTGTACAAACAAAGAATCATAAAATCGTTGAAATCCGTCAAATAAATTACAACATTGTAGTTTTCAATCGCCATCCCGATTTTCGATAGAAAAATGTAAATTTTAATCTCAAATATTTATTACCTTTAAATACATAGACTGAAAATCATCTACGTCACGTTGCACCCTGTATGGGACCATCATCTCACAAACCGTGTGTGAAAATTTCGAAACACCCTAACCTATATTTTATGATACATAGATTTTTTTCGTTACACCTCGTACAATATAAATATCGATTTTGGTGTTGGAGAGAATTGCGTTTGGTGTAACACAGTTGTATGATGTTGGCGTTAGAACGTGGCGGATGACAGCCATTGCCCGACGGACCGTCGCGCGGCAGTAAAACCTGCATAATGTTACATTTTATGATGTGTAACTGACGCTTTCGCTGTACAGAATCAGCCAACTGGATGTCATGTAGAAGAAGAGTCTGCTGCAGCGGCCTTGCTCTGTTACAGTCGACATAATATTATAGACAACAAAACGTACCTATTTACGTTCTGTACGTACGTACGTACATACATTTAGGTTAATCATGTTTGTGCACCGCCAGTACCGTACTAGTTTCTCGTGCTGATAACAGACGACTAGTTTTCCGTCGACTCGGTTGCCAACTCGGCACGCCATCCCATACCAGATATAGTGCGTTATATTAGCGCACTGCCTGACGCGTTTTTCGTCAACTCGGCACATCATTCTTTGTTACGTACTACTGATTCCGGCTTATTTTATTAGGACAATAACAGACGACGCGTTTTCTGTCGACTCGGCACCCTGTTATATGGACCCGTAAATTCTTTTTCTTAGAGCAGTAAAAGACGACGCATCTTTCATCTATCAGACTGTCAACTTGACAAGTTTATTCAACAATGATAATAAAAGATGTTTTGACGTGAAAACGTCAATTCGCTTGTTAAGTACAGTGATGGCCGTTCGAGCTTTCTTGTGTTCAAGATTTTAATAGCTAATATACCACGAGACTAATGATGCGTTAACATTAATAATACGACAACAGGTCGCGCAGGATTTGTTTTGCCTGTGACGTCGTCGCACGGGTGTAGGCGCATGCGCGTGACAGTCACAAACGCATTTAGCTATAGGACGTTGATTCGGGTGTCGTTGTGTAGAGCTCGCGGAATACTACTAGGACATAAAGTGAGACAATAAAAATTGTCGCTGGAAATTAACTGAAATCGGTTTTTAATTGAAAATAATAAAATAATTAAAGATGTCGTCCCATATGACTTGCAAAGATGCTCGGAATTATAGAAAACGCAAGTTATAGGAAAGCTCGCATCGAAGAGAATACAATAAGCCTAAAAAGTTCAGGGCCGAGCGAATGCAAGAGCTATGGCAGCTTCGAAAAGAAAACAAATCAGCCCAAATGTATCATATTGGATTGGAAAGCGATACAAAACAATTTTTATTTCGACGTTTTCACGAAAAATCTACGACGCGGATCCGAACTGCGCCCTCAACTTTCTTATTGGTATAGATAACAGAAGGATCTATTGGTGACAGAATTTAGCTCGATTAGTTATCCGACAATTATGTCTTGTGAATGAAAAATCGACAACTGTGTTATTTTCATAGAAAAACTTTGCTATCCAAGTGAATGACAATTTGAGTACAATAAAGACTTCCTTAATTTACATATAGAATCAGAGGAAATTTACTGCTGGAATATATAATATTCATTTCCAGTGCATTTGCCTCACATAAAGACAGCAAATTTATTAATTCAGACGGGAATCAGACCGTTTATTCAAATGAAACAGTTTCATCGTATGAAGTTGGTAGATCTTGCATGCATTGATAGTAACGTATATACATATAGCTATGTCGTAATTCCTTATCACCTTTTACAGGGTATTCACTGTCCTGCAAAAACCTGGAAAAGTGGGGGAAGATATTATATAGATCTCTTTATTTCAGGAATAGCTTAAAAGCTGTGAAATATGTCAATTTACAATAATTAAAATTCAAATAAAAATCATGAAGATGTCAGAAAACATGTTTCAGTAATCTAAATAAATAAAAAATCAGTTGAAAATCTTAAATCTTCGAAAGTTCTTCACCGATTGCTTTGATATTTTGACATAACGTTGCATTCAATGCGTAATACCTTATACAGGGTGAGTTTTAAGTTGACGCTTTTTTTACAGCGTGTAAAAATCAAATAGACGAGCAAATATTTCAAATAGTTTTTTTATCAAAACTCAAAAATAAGAGAGAAACAGCCTTTCGAAGTTTAAATAAATTTTATTAAATTTTCTTTAATTATGAGGTCGGTCCTGGGGTTATATTATGTCACTATGGAAATATGTTATTATTATCAAGTATTCACAGAAATTGAGGCACACACAATTCTCTCAAAAACAGAACAATACACATGTCAGTTTCAAATAAGCACCAACATACTTGATAATAACAACTTATTTCCATAGTGACATAATATAACCCCAGGACCGACCTCAAAATTAAAGAAAATTTAATAAAATTTATTTCAACTTCGAAAGGCTGTTTCTCTCTTATTTTTGAGTTTTGATAAAAAAACTATTTGAAATATTTGCTCGTCTATTTGATTTTTACACGCTGTAAAAAAAAGCATCAACTTAAAACTCACCTGTATATAGATGTCACACCTGTGAAAGATGAAAGATGTGCTTTTTTTTAAAAATCAGCGCCATCTGCTGAATGTTAAAGCAACACACGCTATACTAAATATTTTACGGCAACGGGAATACATCAGTGCCATCTGTTGGATGTTAAAGCAACACGCTATCTACTAAATAGTGGAGGGGAGAGTATATTTGATGGTAGATGAAAAATCCGCTTTGGATAGGAATTGCATAAAATCCGTTCTTAGTGGGTATCTACGTCGAAAAAGGAGTGACTATGCAAAATAATGGGAACGCATCCATGTTTCGTCTCAATCGTGTGCGAAACCTTGAGTAACGACTAGTTAAGTATAATTATATAGGTACGGATCTAGGATTTTTTGCATTGTAAACACTTTCGGATCGTCGGTACGTACATGCATACAGCATGTTAGCTATTATTATCGTTGATCGTGTTATCAGGGCAAAAAGACGTTTGCATTGATATGATGCTCGGTTTGCGTGGCTATTTGCTAGGTAAATGCTTATTTACAGGATGTCTTCTTGAAAAATATTAGGATTAATTAATTTTACGTGAAGATTTTTTATTGCTTTATTTTTTTTATAAACGTGGTGTGTAACGGACAGATTTGTGTGTTAATAATTCTGTTTGACCATTAAAAAAAAACTTAGATGATGAGCGTCTATAGTTTACAATTCTACAAATGTAATGTTATAAATGACGAGTACAGATAATATTTATAAAAACTTTTCAAAAATATTCTTTCGGGGAATAGAAATAATTTTATGATCAAAATATGTTTCCCGCCGCGTCTTAAATTTTATCTGCTTATGTAGCACCTGGCTGATTTGGGGGGTAAAATGAATGAATCAAAAAACAGTGACACAAATTAGTGACGAAGAAGCCATATAGTAAATCAATATGAACAACGACATATTATTATCTATTATTGCACAATGGAGAGTAAAATAAAATAAATCGCAAAAATATAATAAGTTTCATTTCAATCGTGTGTTCCGTGACATGCATTCTTCTTAATTTTGTATTACATACTCAGCAGTTGAGGGAATGTGTTTCTATAAAGTAAGTAGTAACAGCACTTTATTAAAAATCTTTATAAGTGCAAGAATAAAAAGAACATTTTTTCAAATAATGATGCTTGATGGACAAGAATCATTTAAAACTTTTATGACCTTATTCACCGAACGTAAATAGTTATTTATTCGGTTCATTTGTTCTTCAGATAACTGTTCCTCGAAATAAATAGCTATAATTCAAGTCACCAACCATAATAATTTATGTTTACTTCAGGTATAAATCTATTGTCTTATTTCCAGGGTATAAATATAATATTCGCCTGGTAAAATAATAATGGCCGCCGCATAGATTATAATACCTAACCTATAACCGTATAGAGTATTATATCTTTTATTCATGTGTTGTTTATTAACCTTTTGTGAAATGTATAGTTGTAAAACATTTAAGTTAGTGGAAGTTTTGTGTAATTGGGTTAGGATAAGACGTTATTATTTTAATGAAACTTTTTTTGACTTTTACACTAACGCCATCGGTCGGATTTCTGGGTAAACTTTACAATATTCGACAAAAATACCAAGGAGTATAGTGGGGTGTGTATTTATTCTTGAACTAACTATTTTACCTAATAATTTGGTTGATGAATTGAAAGTAAATATTATTGTAACGAATAAATTTGTTCCAAGATTAGTAAATTCAATCTTTAATAGTGTTCGGTGAATATGGGCATGAATGTTTTAAATAAAGATAGTCGGTGAGAAAAGCATGTAATGATTGAGTGCATCTGACCTTTGGATCGAACCGTCGCGCGGGTCGAACTCACATTTACTCATGGAAACTTTGTGATGTCGTTTTCACTCATATCAGGACAGTTTGTATAAATGTCGACAATCTGTATAAAATGATTATTACGTAAAGCGTCTGAGTCGTCTGCATCGCACATGAAATGGGCAAAAAATCAAAGGTTTCCACATATACTATGAATATGGGAATAGTTTACATATCTGCATAATATGGGTATTCATTTCCATTTGATGCCTCCATTAGCATGTGACAGTAGCGGTTCCTCTATTAGCGCTGCAGAGCTGCAGAACAACAAAAATCTCACGTACATCATAGCTTTAGAATTAAATATATTTTCCATGTTTAACCAACATTTAATGTTAGGAAATAGTGTAATAGTTACACAAGCAACGCTAAAATTTAACAGCTATTGGCAGACCACAAAATTGGCGTGTATTCTGTGTGACAGATTTTTTTGCATTCAGGCGCTGTTCTTCGCTCAGAAGCAGCACATGAAACGTCATCATCAGATACCCCCAGTGCACACCGTTCAGCTCTTGACCCACGAGTTATAGCGTGTTATTTAGATCAGCTTTGAGCTGCATTTACCGTAAGCACATTAGTACAAATAAGTATCTATCACTGTCATATGCTAGAAGTCTTCACTGAATCTATCTCATTCAGTCAACAGCTTTGACTCGGCGGTACGTATATCGTATATATACACGACACGCGGCTTATGGCAGTAGTGACTAGTGTTACAATATAATATATTGTAGTTTGAATAATTAAAACATCATAAACATGGATTTATTCATGTGATTCCTAATGCAATTGCCCCTCCCCCTTCTTATCATTTTTATATAGTCCGCGCTAGAAAGTACCTCGGGTTAACCCTGCAGAATACCGATTTGAAGTGTTCACGCGCCGCTACTGGTATGTGATATAATACGTTATGTTTCCTCTAATTAGCTCTTTGTTAATTAATCACAAATGACATTAAGAATAGAAGGGATTAGTGCCAAGTTCACAGATCGCAAATAAATAGCATGATTCGAAATCACATGTAGGTAATAATAGTGCATTTAGTCGTTATAAGAACACAAGGGCGTAGATATGGGGGGTTAAGGAGCTAATTCCCCCCAGGACCATAATAATAAAAAGTAAAACTGAAAATATTACGAATACCTAACTAAAAAATAAATTTTTGAAATACTTTTTGAAATAAAAAATGTATTTTGCTTCGTGAGCATTCCTATGTGATATTAATAATTTAATAAAACCTTATAAAAACATTGATTTTTTTTGCTTTACCCCACCCCCCTCCCCCGACGATTACAGCAATAACGAATTTTATGATTCAAACCTGACATTGCTTTATCACCCTTGACATCGTTATGTTTTCTGTGTACGCGATATAATTTGTTTAATAACACACTTTGATTGGCACTTATCACTGATATCTATATACGGATAGCCCACGCTTAGGCTTCGACTCGTGCCTATTAGTCATCACATTTCCGACATCTTGTTGGAATCATGCCGAAGTGATTTACAGACTGCCAATGAATCATTTTTGACCACCATAACGGAACGCGAGCATAAGCGATGTCCCGGAAAAGGTTCATACAAGATGTCGGACGTTCTGATGGCTAATCCATAGATGCATATCAGTGTGCTGTACACAGTTTGGCGGTTAAAGTGAAGGAATAGTACGAAGCAGTAGAACTCCAGGTTTATTATTCTAAACTTGATGATAGTATCATGTCTAAAAGTGGGTGGTTGATGGTTGGGTACATGTTTTAATGTTCACCATTTTACAATGTCGATGACGTGAGACTTGCCTCCGTAAATGTACCAAGTGTTCGGTAAAAAGGAGCTTTGTTTGAGGATGAAAAAAGAGCTTTCAAATGTGGCGATGTGAAGTACAGTAGAATCTCTGTAAGTCGAACTTCAAGAGAGACGCCAAAAAATTAGAGTTATAAAGTTTTTGAATTAGGGGCGGATTTTGTAAGGAAATATTCGTCTTGTTGAGGTTAAGAGTCATTCTAACTAATTTATTTTTGCGAGTGGTGGAAGGAAAATATACACCGAAAGGATTGTATAGGGACTCACTGATTATTTCGACCTATAGGGGGTTGAGATTTCGAGTAATGGAGGTTTTGGGGCTTGAAGTTTTGGGGGTTTTCGACTTATCGAGGAACGACTTAAAGAGGTTCTACTGTACTTGATTGCTATAAATTAATATTTGGTCGTTTGGAATCTTTCGAGTCGAATGGAGTGAGTATATTTATTGAATATTAGTTTTTTTCGAATCGATTCGAATATTTATTCATTAATGTATACTGTTAGAACAATTTACCATCACTTGACCAGCTTGAGGCCCTGAAGATGAAAATAAATTTCTCGAAACGTTGGCCACTAGCGAAACATTGGTAAAGCTTATTTTATGATCCTCAACCAAAACCTTCCTTCATCTTATTCATTAATGTAAAATTGAATTTACGGTTGTATGGTATTGAAGATATTTTAGATTTGAAAATCAACTAGTAATTACAAGAATGAAAAATAAAATAATCCAGTTTGCGTATCTAAAAGAGAAAAAGGTGAACACAAGAGTGAAGTTGCAGTTTCTCTACATTTGGGCAGCCATTTTTGTCTGGCTTTCCGAGTCCCTGATTGGTTCCCTTTTCTATATTGTGAAGTTGCTTGCGATATGTCGAGCAATTAAATCAATATTCTGGCAGTATATCTACAAGGATATCTCGAGACAGGCAAGCTATACTAAAATCAGGTAAAATTCGAACATTTTCGAAAAATCTTATAGTAGAGACCTATTTTTGTCTTCGATTGTATTTCTCTTACATTTTTAACCGTCGTCTTAGCGAATCGGCAAAAAGCGAGACAATACTGTATTATTAATTAAGGTCAAAATATTTTTATTCGTTGTGATATTTATAATTAATTCAAGGGGTGCGACGTAATTTAATAATTTCCAGGATTAGTATGGCCGACGCGTTGGGTATTATGTTGTGTTAACATTCTGTATAAAACCTACACAATACAAATACTAAAAAAAAGCTAAATGTGTAAAATTCGTGACTGGAATGTATAAAGAACAGTAGAGAAATGCACAAATGTAATCTTGTACCTAATCTTGTATATGAAATACTGCTTAAGGCTAGAGCAAATTGTAAAAGAGTTATATTTTCTAGTGTACTTACACTATATTGATTTTAAAATTTCAAAAGCTGCTACGCGACAAACGTCTTATATCTTCTTTCAGTGTTAGTTATATTATATATTACAAAATCTCAGTTCTCAATTCGATCTAACTTTTTTTAACCGACATAAAAAAGAGGACATTATCTGTTCGACGCGTATATTTTTTATGTATGTTAATCAATTTGAAAAATTTCGACGCCATTTTGTTCAGATTGTGTCCGGATTGCTACCATCAATTTTTTACAAAAATCAGTTTAGTTGTTTTTAAGTTACTTCAAAAATATAAGATTTGTTTATATAATATGTCAACTTATATCTCCAGTATTTGTGAATCGAATTTGATTAATCTTTTTCTATTAAATAGGATACACTTTTAAGGTGGTCTCACATAAATTTTACTTAAATCGATTCAGCAGTTTTTTTAGTTTATTATTAAAATATTAGGGGAAGAATGCCGTTCATAAGTGCAAACTGCATATTGCAAAGCCACTGAAAAGTAAAAAATTAAAAAAACCTTCTAAAAAACTTGAACCTCTTTCGAAAAGGGTCACTAAAAAAAAACTTTGTTATTTTACGCTTTTTAGTGACCATTTTTGAAGGAGGTTTAATTTTTTTGTGTATAGGTATATGTTACGCGATATCTGCGCCAATTGTGAACCGATTTGAATTATTTTTTTTTTCTATAGAGCATACCCTCAAGGTGGTCCTACAATAAATCGGTTTAGTATTTTTTTAGTTTTTTTTTTATATATAAGATAATATCACAAAACACTGTCAACCAAATAATCAAAGATGGTTTAAAATTTTGGAATGACAGGCGTTATGAAAACATAATAAGTAGCCATTGTCCGTCATTCTAACAATAGAACCACCTTCATATAATTATATAGTGCATAAAATAAACAAGAATTTAATATGTTACATTGTTATCCAATCTACATAATGCACGGGCAATGGGCATGCAGCCAACATAACAGCAATAAAAGGTGTGTTTACAAACGTGACGTAAAACACAGCATCGTGGCTAACGTCAAGTCAATAATATAATGCATGTGTCACAATATATTATGTAGATATTTTTTTACTGTTATAGTGATTTATTTCAGGAATTTTATAATACTTTACAGTTTACACAATGCAACTACGCTGAGTTAGATTTTATGAAAAATTCGTCAAATATATCAGTATTTATTCGCCTGAAAAAATAATAATGGCCGCCACATAATCATAATATCTAACCCATAGACTTTGTCTAAGATCTAACCTATAAAAGTGGAGTATTATATCTACAGTTTGCTCTTGTCAATTTATTTATCTGTTGTTTATTAACCTTTTGTGTAGTGTAAAGTTGTAAACATTAAAGTAAGTGGAAGTTTAGTGTACCATTGGGTTATGATAAGACATTATTATTTTATGAAACTTCTTTTTTGATCGGTCGGATTTTTGGGTGAACGTCAAAGTATTCAACAAAAAGAGCAAGGAGTATAGTGCAGTGTATATTTTTATTCTTTAACTAACTTTTCTACCTGATAAATTGCTTGGTGAATTTAAAGTAATTTTATTGTAACGGATAAAGTTCCAAGACTAGTAACTTCTATCTTTAATAGTGTTCGGTGAATATGGGTAGGTATAAAGTTTTTTAAACTTGTGTTTAATTTTTCTAATAATTTTTGTTTTGAGATTTTTTGAGGCATATATAAATTGTGTCAGATGAGAAAATTAAGTTGTCGAAGACATCCATTAAGAATAATGGCTTAATTCTAGCTGAAAAAAACAAATTAAACTGATCGTCTCGTCATTAATTACCACATTGAAATTTTATTTCGCGGCGTTAAATTATACGATAGTTATAAAACCAAATGAACCGACTTTAACAACCATTTGTTTAATTAATGTCGTCGTTAATTTGAACAAATTTGTTTTAATTCTTTTTTCAATAGAAAAATGCCACCTCGAATGCATTTACTTACAATTTAAAAAGCTTATTTGTCAAAACAATTGTGTAATGTCAGTTTTTTTCTCTAAATTGGAAAAAAACTACCGTAGTTTTGATTAATTCGGATTTTACACGCAAAATAGCTATTTTTCTTCATATTATGTTACCGATTAAATTAATTGAACTATTAATTGAATTGAATTTCTGTACACAATGTGACACTTTAGATTGTTATTTTCCTCTTATCACAATCTTGTACATAAATCCATTTTAAAAACTAAATTATTCAAAAATGCATTTAAGTGTGTAATGTGACGTACCCCCCCCCCCTCAAGTCGCGCTTTGTGCCAAACTTTACTCTCCTTCCTCCGACATGAATGCTTACATATTTCCCTATTTGATGACCTAATTTTGATTAAATTCAGATTAATATTTATTTTTTCTCGAAACTTAATTATAAAATGAATGTTTGTATTCCTGATGTACCAACGGGCAAACAAAACAGAATCGAGTGTTTTTACAAAAACACAGTTTGTGTATTTAAAATTTGGTATTTTCGTAATAATTTTACCATATTTACGTTTTGAGTAGATGGCGCACGATTGAAGTAAAGTTCTATTAGGTATAACTAAATTTCTGAGTTTTAGAGGATACGTTATAGCACAAGGATGGGAAATTATTATACTGTTGCTTTGAAAGTCTTGAAAGGAGCTGCTTGTTTATGGGCTTTAAATTTGGTTGCAAACTTTAGACTGTGTGTGTAGATAATATTTTGAGGTTATGTGATGTACTGATGTTCTGCTAAACACTTAAAGTAGACTGATATTATCTTTGTTTATTAAGAACTTGAGAAGCTCTAACTTTAGCAAATGTTCGGTTTAAAATATAGAATGACTAGCGGTCCCGCCCGGTTTCACCCGGGTGCAAAAGAACGAATGGGGAAGTCCAAAAGTTTTTGTCGATAAAAAGCAGTATTTATACTTTTGTTAAGTATTAAATTTCTATTAAATCAATAATTACTGTAATTAATAAAATATAATAAATATTTAATTAAGAACACTGTACCTATAGGAAAATTATTTTTATATAGGTATCTACCCATAGTTGTAAGTTTTCAAATGAGCTATTAATTAGATTTATTTAATTTTAATTAGTCGTTAATAAAATTAAAATAAATTTAAATGTATAAGAAATCAATGTAAAATATTAAAAAAAAATTAAAAATATATTCGCCCAACGTGGGGCTCGACTCGAACCCACGACCCTGATATTAAGAGTCGCATGCTCTACCGACTGAGCTAGCTTGGCTTGTAAATGTACGACGCTAATATTGGAATATTAGGGCATTTCATGTGAATAGAAGCTAATTTTGAGGTACATTTTGCAACATGTTTTTTTGATGCTTCGCTTCTATTGATCGTAGCATGATATTATATAGCCTATAGCTTTCCTCGATAAATGGGTTATCCAACAAAAAAAAATTTCAATTCGAACCAGTAGTTCCTGAGATTAGCGCGTTCAACCAAACAAACAAACTCTTCAGCTTTATATATTAGTATGATTCCATGTCTTTTTCCCGACGACATTATCTCCGCGACATTATCCCCGCGTCATTATCCTCGAACGACAATATCCCCGACGACAATATCCCCCACGACAATATCCCCGAGTTGAAAGAAATAACCCTATAGTAAAAAATAACCAAATCCTACAGTAAACGTTTGATTTTAGTTTTTATTTTTTATTTTTTTTTTTCACTTTGAGACTGATTTTCTAAAAAATATATATTTAATTGACTGTCAATTAAATATACATTTTTTAGAAAACGCAGTTCTATTCAAACAATTAACTATCTAATTCGCATACCCCGTTATATCGTTCACCCCGGAATTGTTTTTTTTTAAACTCAACATTTGCCCCTTCCCGTTTCACTGCGGGACAATTCGCATACCCCTTTATCAAAAAAAGCGGTGGTTTTCAATCTTCATGAAAATGTGAGTTTTAAGTTGTAGTCTCAAAGTGAAAAAAAAAAATAAAAAGTAAAAACAAAACTCATTCCGGTACCGGGAATCGAACCCGGGCCTCTTGGGTGAGAGCCAGGCACGCTACCAATTACACCCTAATTGAGTATGTCAAGATAGCTTTGTAATTATATATTATTCATACAGTAGTCGTACGAATAATTATAAAATCGGGGATATTGTCGTCGGGATAATGTCGTTCGGGGATTAAAATCGGGGATATTGTCGTCGGGGATAATGTCGTTCGGGGATTAAAATCGGGGATAATGGTTCGGGGATAGTGTCATGTCACCATTAGTATAGTTATATAAGTGACTTAACTGGGTAAGTGTATAGGTTCTCGACTAGTCACCGTTATGGTTCCGAACTGATCGGCAAGTATACGACATCTACTAGATACAATTTACTATTTCATTAATTTTGAATAATTAGTTTTAGTCGTTATTAGTGTTGACGCCCGTTATTTTTGACCTTGACCGGTTAGTGTTACGTCATTATAGTTGCGTAACACGCCATGTTTCATGAACTATAGTAATTTAATAATCGCCTGTAATATATTTACATTTTGTTCGTTTTTATGATTTTGTAAATTAACATTTTTGTTGTTGCTTTGCTTTATTGTTGGGGTTGGCCATAAATTTCCCTAGTGAGTTGCAGTTGTATTAAATTATTTTGTTTTTTCTTTTTTAATTCTTTTCTTTTTATTTTGATATTGTGTTTGTTTCACTTCCTATGTAATTTTTAGAGGCAATTTTGCCTTTATCTCAAAGTTAACTTGACATAAAACGGTAGTTTCCTAATTTGGGAATTATTTAAAAAAGACTAGGTTTCCACTAAATGATACCATTAGAATCTGTCAAAAACTTCAAACCAGAATGATTTATTATTTTTGCTTTACACTCTTTAACGATGGCCTATAGAGCCACTACAAATAAATAAAATCGTAAAAACTTGTATACTATACAGATAAATAAAATCGAAGTGTCCGTTTGTAATGTCAAAATAATAGTTTTTTACTAAATGCATATGAAATTATATACGGTACTTACCTAAAAATAATTTTTAAAGTTTTTGTCTGTCTGTACTAGTGAATACGGATTTTTGGTTTCAAGATCCGCGGATACGGATACGGATCTTAACTTTCTTAGAGTACGCGGCGGTAAATATTGCACATCGACCTTTGGAAAGAGACTATCTGTTATGGGAATAAGTTATTGACCTCTTTAAGAGTTAACTCTCATAACAGATTGTCTCTTTCCAAAGATCGATGTGAAATATCTCATTATAAAGATAGTTGATTTTAGTACCTTTGAGTTATGAACTATTAGTATGGTACTCACCACGATAAATGTTTGCAATATAAAGGTGCCAAATACTATTTTAAAAAATAAAAAATAATCTGAATGGACAGGTTTTCATTATTACCTAATCACCTATATATATAAAATTTCATCTATGAATTGAAAATTAATAAGGTAAAAGGTCCGTAAAAGATCCGCCTAAAACTAACGGATACGGATACGGATTTTTCTTTTCCCTCGGATATCCGCGGATACGGATATCTGGCACATCACTAGTCTGTACATCATTAGTATACGGTTTACGTAAATTGCAAGCGTGTTCGTTACATTTTCAATTTCAACGATGCCAAAATAAATCTTACTTCCGAAATACCGTCGTTAAAATAAAACGAAGAGAAAAAACACTTAGGTGAATAAGATAAAAGAATCGTGTTTATTATAATTCAATCAGTTATCGGATAAAAACTAGTATCCTAAAGGAGAAATGGTATCAATTGTGATTTAAATTCACAACAAGGGACATGGTTTAGTCATGCAGATAGCTAAATTGAGTTAACTCTCTTGTAAGTAATAAGGCGACTGACAAAGTAACGTCGGATCATATTCTCCTGCCTTTCCAAAGCTAATATATGCATGTGTGTAGCATCGTGGAGGCAAGGGACGATGCTATTCTATCAGTTATTCCCATGTTAAGGATGGACGAACCGTCTAGTTTTTTTTACAAGCTTAAATTTTACTAATTAATAAGAAAAAATTCGCAGGTTTGTGGACAAAAGTTATATTTATAATTGTACGACGTTTCGTCTATAAATTTAGACTTTTTCAAGTACAAATTGAAAATTATTTAAACATTAATTAATTACTAACCATAGCAATTAACAAAAGTTAAGGTACATAAGATAAAAACATGGCAACAAGTTTAAGTATAAATTTTTAAACAATAAAAATAAAAATTAAAAATTCGAAAGTTAATTCAATTTCATTATATAGTTGTACTGACTACTTAAATTTTGAGTGTCTGTTCTATAATTAATAGAATTGTTTTTTTCTAATAAAACACATTTCACTGATATTACGTTTCTTCCAATTTGACTCTTTATCTAATATTTAAACTTCGTTAAATAGAAATTTATGTCCAGTGTCGAAATGATGACAACGCGGTCTTATTATCACTTAATAAATTTATGTTTCTACAGTCCATTCTGTGTTGGTAAATTCTATGTTTTAGTACCTAACTGTCTTGTTTGCCTCACATAACACTTACTACATTCACAAGGTATTAAATTTTACTTTACGTGTTTGTCAGTTTGGATGAATTATTCAATTATTTTTTTGGCATATAATTCGTAACGTGTTGTTAAGGCAGACCGGTATTCCCTCTTCTCCCGCGCCTGTGTTATATGTTACCGGTACATATAAGCCGTGGAACAGCCAGTAGCAAGTCAGTCGAGTTCTGACTTCACAGCCGGAGACTATTTTCGACCTCCACGAATATCGAGATCAAATATGTGGGATCGTTTTAGAATTTAGACTATTCTCACTATGCTCTCATATAACAGGGGTCTGCTTACTCCTTCGTAAATACGGCTATATTACATTTAAAAAGTTAATAACAGCCTGATGTCTATATTTAATAGGCGAAACTTAGTACTATCTATACTAATATTATAAAGCGCTAAAGTTTGAACGTAGGAGGTAATCTCCGAAACTGCTCATCCTATTTCAACAATGTTCTCACCAATATTTAAAGTGGATTTGCAGGATGGACATAGGTTATATATCAGGCCTGGGCAAATGGCGCCCCGCAGCGCAATTTTATCCGGCCCGCGAAGCATTTTAGAAAATTTTAGAAAAATAGTAGCGGAAATAGAATGTTTTTTTTGCTCTCCGGATGCGGAAATAGAATGTGAGGATCGTTTTTTCTACAAATTTTTGGCCCGCGGTTAAATTTTCGTCAGCCATCCGGCCCGCGGTCAAATTTTCATCAGCTATGTGGCCCGCCGATCAAAATATTTGCCCGCCCCTGTTATTGCGTTAAAATAAAAGCGCTTTTCGTGGAGAACAATTTTGCAACGTAAGTCGACGAAAAAACGGTGGCAATCTACAAATTCGGGCGAAGCCGGACCGGACCGCTAGTATTATTTTTTTACGCGAAAACGGTGCGTTTTACGAAAGTAAGTCTATGGATCAGATTTGCTCCAATATAAATGAGGATTTCAAAAATAATTTTGGTTTTTAGAAAAATATTCAGTTCAAACCCATTAGGAACGTCACTGGTAAAAATTATAAAAAATCTTTTACGTCAAAAAATGCTCTTTAGTGATTAAAAGGTGGGTACAAAATTTCATAAAAATATCTAAGAGTGACAATAAAAGTTATATTTTTCATAAAACTTCATCACCCTGTAGCTCAAAAATAGAACATATATTGATAGATATTAACTTTTCTTCTTAAAATCACCTAAAGATTCACAACCTTAAGTATCGGCACTTAATTAATAAACAGTCTGTATAAATAGACATTTCTAAAAATGACGCTATATTGAATATGATAATATGTCGAGACCCTTAATAAGTAGACCGAAAACACCCTGTATCTGTATAAAGAAAATGCATTGACATTTTTTTGTGTTAATTTTGTAGTCCGCCTATAGAAGATATAATATGTAAAATGTATATCCTTGCTATAGGTGGGTACAGATGTATGTATGTAAAGTAGATAGGTACACATAGTGGGCTTTGGATCCCAGTACAGGCCGTGCGTGAAGAGATTGGGAATCCTTTCGTCTCGCTGCTAGGGTTTCAACTTCCGTACGCTGCGTATATCCACGTTGGCGCCGCGCCGCGCGTCGTGGGAAGAGAACTCTCGCAAAAGCTGCTGATACCGCGCTTGCTTCCCTCTCTTCACCTACACGCACTTTGCTTCTAAGCTCCCAGGGCTGCCAACACATTAAAACTAGAATAGTTCCAGGAACCATGTCCTCTTTTCGAACTTATCTTGGCACGTCCATATGAATTATAATAAAACTCTTTATTAAAGTGAAACTTTCATTCTATCGCCCCGAATTTTTCTGGCCGTCTGTTGCATGTCGCATTACAGGCGGCCGCGGAGTAGGGGTGAAGTGAAAGGCGTTCGGAGAAGGCGCTCGGTAGAGCAGCCAAGGCCAATATGGCGGCGCCCATGGTTAGCATCAGCTGATCGTGTAGTATGTATAACACATAGTCAGTCTGTCATGCGGGCAAGTGCTGTACAGTGTTTACATGTTTTTATTTGTGTATTCACGTGAATATTGTTGTTTGTGATGGATAAGTGTCTACAATCCAACGCCTACAATCCAATAAGTTTCACTTGCGTCGTGGTTTCTTAAAACCACACAACTGTTTTTACCACACAGTATAAATAGCGTCATAAAATTAATTTACAGTATTCCTTTTAAAGGTTAACTACTAAGTCCCAGCAGGTATATTTTTAATTCCCTTTTTTTATTTCTATTTGGTTCATCTTTTAAATGATTTGGCATTTTATTGTGTATTCTAATCATGGCATTTCTGACACTCCTATATGTGACTGTCGGTGCCGAGAAATCGGTTTTCAAATTATTTTTGTCACGAGTGATGCAGTTATGAGTTCTATAGTTTCTATTGAATAAATATGGATGATCTTTCATAAGTTTACTGCATTCATAGATGTATAGATCATAGACAGTAAGAATTGACAGTTTAGTAAATAATCCACGAGTCCGAGTTCATCACGCAATCTGTTGTCATTACAGTATGGGGATTAATTTGTTCCTGAATGAGAGTGGAGAGCGCTTGAAATGTTCAAGGCTAACGGCTCACATCCGGGATGCAACAATAATCGTACATTAAAGATTTAAAAATCAAGGAGCGCCAACAGCTCCCCGCATCCTTTTTTTGGGGCAAATCACCGTTGCATCCCTCCTCTTTTCACGTCGTACCAACATTCGCCGGAGAGAAACTGTCTCCCTGCGAGAAAATCTGCTCCTGCGCGTGTAACAACTCTAAAAATCGTGGGCAAAGTTTCTTTGTATGAAATAAAGACAGTATTAAAAAACAATATGTAAATAAACATCAAGAGCAATAATACTTGCAAAAAGTAAAAAGGAAAAAAAGTGATCCCGGTCGGATTCGCACCTGCGACTTTCTGAGAACGAGTCAGACGCTATAGCAACACTCGCAGCTGTGTATAGATCTATTTTTATAGTATACCAAGTCTAATATGCCCGAGTCTAGCAAACATGGTTTTTTACACTATGACTTTGGACCTTTTTACGCCCCATTACTACCTCAGTCACGCTTTGTCCCTATCCGATCGGAATCACTCCTACCTGCGGCGTCTCAAGACTTCTGACTTCAAAAACAATTTCAAGAATAACTTCTCGTTTGAGCTACTTGATGTAACGGGAGCCCTATGATGAACCCGGCGTTGGGCTTTATGCCTCACACAGGGGGTATAATTAGCTTAAATTTGAAGTTAGTTCGGTTCAATGGCGGCGTCATGGTGTGGGTATTTATTAACGCGCTCCCAGAGCATTTACATCTTTATTAAAGATTCAATGGGGAAGGTGTCGAGGTATAATACACACATGTCTAACATATACATACGTCGATATAACGTGTATAAACGTCATGTATATTACTACACCAGTGGCACCTTTTAAGAAATCCAGTGATTATTAACAATAACTATAGAGAATGTAGATATTAACTGGTCAAACCAAAAGAAAGACGTTGCAGGGGCTTGTGCTGGCTGGCGCGCTGACTGCGGTAATGACGTCAGTGCGGGCTCGGGTGTCTGGTCACAAGATGGATTTAAAAATTAGAACACGGACTCTTTACTAGTTTGTCTGCTTGTTTTGAGCAAGGACCAATCAGGAGCAATTGTCACGTGGACGACATGTGCCAATGCTCAAAACAAACATGGCGTCATAGTGTGTGTTCTGTTCAGAGACAATAAACGTTCATTTTGGTTAACATTCGAAGTTTCACTGCACGCGCACCAAACCCATCTACAAAGCTAGTTTCAAAATGAGCATCGTGTGAAGCCAACACTTTAAAGTCGTCACGAAATCGCGCGCCACAACAAAATCTAGCAAAGAAACCAACCTCATGTGCCGCAACCTCAACGGAACAGATGTATAAACTTTGTGAAAGGACTGTACTTTCAGGTGAGTGTCGCTGAGTGTACTGTTTCGGGCGTTATGAGAAGAAAGGATTAAACTAGCAGTTTATTGAATACATATACAATATGCTCTGTTAACGATCTCTCGATGGTTGTAACGCTTTCCGTTCTATAATTATTTCTCATGTTGTGAATGCCGCACAAGAAAAGGCTGAAGAGAGATTGTATTGTTATTTATTCCGAAGCGCTTATGTAAGAGATATACACCAAATCCTTAAAGTCAATGTGGAGATATACGAAATCCATTATTATTACAAAATGAATATATTTGTTTTCTCAACGAGCACGCCTTTAATTTACACATAGTCGAGATTGTAATCTCAAAACAGTCGAAACTCAAACTTGAGGCAAGCGGGATTTCGTCTGGCTTGGTCTAACTTACTCTATAGGATAGTTTTTATTAAATATTTGAGCAAAATTAGCATGTTAAAAAAAACTGTTTTAGTAACATGCAGCGACATCTGATAGAATTTGTTTAAAGCTATTAGTTTAGAAGCAAACAAAAACAGCTGTTTTAGTACCAAATTACGACATGTTATAGAATTCGCTCAAAGCTATTAGTTCAGAAGCAAATCTGGTAGAATTTGCTCAAAGCCATTAGTTCAGACGCCGGGCCGCAAACGAAATACATTTTGCAGAATCATATCTATTGCACCCGAGTGAAACCGGGACGGCTCGCTTGTATTTATAAATATTTATATAAATTATCATATTGTCTGTAAGTGAGTGAAAATTAAATTGAAAGATTTCATTAATTTCATAATAGTGAAGTTAATAAAAGACTGTTAAAAATGTCTTCCTTAAGGCGTAAAGCCGCACACAATTCGAAGAAGAAGATTATAAACGTTCAAAATTGTTTGATAATTAACCTTATGTTTAAAAAAATCACGCTGAATCGATTCCGACCACTCTCTTCACTGTCGCTTGTCGTTCTATCCCGTCGACGTCGCAAATTTTGATGAGCTACTTTCACGGTCAGAATTTTGACAAATAAAAATTGTCATAACAGCGATTTTCGCCGATTAAACGTCAATGCAATGATCGTGCAACGGACTGGCGGTGTCCAGTGGCGGATTTAGGATTAATGTTGCCCTAGGGCCCCATCCGATATGGCACCTTTTTATTCTATGTGAAAATGACAGTCAAAATCAAACATCTGATTTTCAAGTATTTAAATTATTATTAATTGCATTTTATCATTTTGAATATAATTTTTCAAATATTAATTTTTGAATTTTGAAAAAAATTTAATTAGATACGTCGGTACTTATTGCTCAAAATTATAAAACTAAATATTTGTTCGAAATTATTTTATTAAAAAAAAAAAACAACTCTGAAAATTTCAGGGTCTTTTAAAAAGATAGTCTACAAAAAAATATAAGGTTTTGATTTATTAAATGTCGAAAATTTCAAAATTTTGCTATTTTTTGTATTTCAAATTTTTTTTTTCAAATACATTTTTTTATAGCCCCAAATATCCTCTTTAAAATGAACCAAGGTTGATTTTTGTAACTATAATAGTTTTCGAGATATTCAAAAAATGAACTTGAAAGATTCCAAAAATGATACATTGTTGAATTTTGCATAACTTTTGAAAGTTTCTAAAAAATTTTTTTTCGTTGGTAAAACTTTTTTATAGGATGAGAGAAAACTTTGACTAAATTTCATCTGAATCGGAAAGTGTAGATTCCAACTATCGGTTGATTTGACATGGAATAACCCACACATTTTTTTACTGTCATTTATTATTATTTATTTCTTTCTCCCTAGCTTTGGTTCGCGCGAAAACATCGATTATATTTTCATAATCAATTTCATGCACTAATTGCTTCAATAGACAAGAATGCAATGCCGTCCCTAAAATTTTGCCGCCCTAGACCCGGTTCTAGGCGTAAATCCCTCAGTGGCGAATGGCTAAGTCAACATTGCAATACTCGTGATCAAAATAAACGGTAGGAAATTACTATTGTTTAACTACTTCCTGTCGACAATAGTATTAAATGTCTGCGTTATATAAACGTCGAAACCTATTGGCTCTCTTATTACCTATATAAAATATACCGGGTGACCCAAACTTACATTAGAGCTGCACATTTCTCAATTCGAATTGTATTTTATTATAATTTGTTTTTGTTTGTTCACTTTTCGAGGCGCTAATCGATTTGAAAAATTTAAATGCCATTTTGTTAAAATTTGGTACATATTATGCAGAGTTTGGTGACCCAACCATGACGTATAGCGTAAACAAATAAAGTTGGGGGTTTACTTTGGGGGATAAATTAGAAAATTAAAAGAAAATATATCTTTCGAGTGCATCATGTGACTTATCTAAAAGGTATCCTTATGAGAAATACAAATATTTTTTCTTATAACTTTAAAATGCATGGTTTAAGAAATATTTAAAAAATCTACGAAAACCGAGCTTCTATCGTATTGAAAGGTATGTTTTTTCATTGAAACAGCAATTTGTCGATCAGTCTGTATATTTATTCAGTTCGATGTAGTAGGTAGGAATTATTGGAAAATATGAACGTAAATTACTTGAATTGCATTCATTCCAATTATCGTCCAGCAGAGAGAAAAATGACTGGGCTTTAGATAAACAACTCATCAATACATGTCATTAATTACATTGGGAATAAATAATAGCGTTCAAAATCAACGCAAAAAAACTTATACATGAAAAATAATAGAGCTAGATACCTGCTAAAATTGACCAGTGGCCATCGAAATAAACTTTCGTTATATAGAGTAAATTATAGACGCTCGACAACTTCGCTATAAGGAGTGAGTATCGATTCTTATACGAAAGAACCAACTGATTGGTTTATAGTTTATAGAGAGTTTTTGTACCTTATTTCCTCCTTGATAACTTTTAACTAAAGGAGGGTCAGTAGGGTTATGTATCTAGTGCACAATGAATATTATTTTACAAATGTGACAGTATGTTTTACTGCACGCATTCCTCATAGAAGTAACTGATTTGCACTTGATTTTCAAATTTTTTGGCATGTTCACTCCAAAGCTGCGTTGTATTCTCCTGCTGTCAGACTATGATTTACTATGAAAATGACAGTAGAACTACGTTTGTTTTATCATAATATGTTCCACGTCATGTAAAGATTAATCAAAGGATGCCGAACTAGTTTATTTCTGACAGATCCATAAAACAAAAGACCGGCTGATTTTTTTTATTTTCAAAATATTTCCGAAACTATAAAGTTTAGAAAAAAAAAATTTACGAAACTTTCTTGAAAAAATAAATAGATTAATAAGCCGTTATGAAAAGTATACCATTATTATATAAAAAACACCGTTTTAGCATATATCTCTTCTGCGCATGCGCCGATTTTCCCCAAAAACAATAGGGCTCTTGATATCTGCATATCAAACATCCTCTCAAAATTTGGTTTAAATCCGCTGATCCGTTTGACCTGTATCGTGTTCACAGACAAACAGTAACAGACGCACAGAGTTTTTTCAAAAATATGTTTTTTGGATTCGGGGGCCCTCAAAATGGAAAGATATTGTAAAATTTTTGAAAAGTGATTTTTGACCTAAACTAGTACCACCATTCCCCACTTGTGGGTTGGAATGGTAAAAAATTGAATTTTACAATTAAGTAATGCTCTCATTGAAAATTTGACTGTCTATAAAATCGGTAATTGAAAAAAAGTTTAAAAAAAAATCTAAAGTTAAAAAAAACATTACGTTTTTAATTATTATTATTATCCAGTATATTATTTATTTTACCTTCAAATTAGTTCAAACTAGATAGACTATACGTCTATCCTGGAGTGTACATATTCATACTAGGACAAACTAGTTCAGCCTAGGCTAAACTAGTTTGTCCTATCGAGCTTAGGCCAGACTAGTTTGGCTTAGGCTATACTAGTTTATCCTATCAAGCTTAGGCCAACCTAGTTTGGCCTAGGCTGAACTAGTTTGTCCTGAAATCGGGTTTGGCCGGTAACATATATACTTTACGCAACTTTATTGGTGTTAAATGTGTTATTTCACGACGGATATACACTGTACATGCATGAAAAGCAGTTATTTTATGGTGGGAGGGGAGTAAAAAATATATTATGTGAAGTAATTTTAACATTTATGTATGATTTGTAAAAGGATATATTCGCGACACGACACACGGCGTGTGTGGTCCAACGGCATTAGCATAAGGTCTGATACATTATGTAACAACGTGATAACTCCTGCTGCATTTGGGGAGAGCTTTGCGACCCCAATATACCCCAATACCGCACACATATTATGCAGTGACTACGAATATGAGTACTATATTGTGTGTGTTGACTGCGCGCGTCTGTTTTTGAAGTGAAAACTTCTATAGACACGTTTTTCGATGGGCAAAATCTTATGCGTTCACGTCTAAGGTTGCCAGATCCTAAAATACAAAAGTCGGACTCGGCGCTGTATTATAGGCCGGGTTTTTTGCTCTAAAAGCCGGAAATATCTTTTTTAAAAGCCAGACATACCTTTTTAAAGCCGTACATATACGTTTTTAAAGTCGGACTTCACATTTATAGTAAAAAAACTCTGTTAGGTTCGTATTAAAGTTGTTTATTAATTATTATTTAATATAGTGAATCACAGTTTTGGTACGAAATTAAAAACATTTACATCCATTCTTTTGGATCAAAACAAAAAGATCTTTAATTATTAAATAATAACAATTTCAAACTCTTGAAAAATAACAAAAAGTCTATAATTATAAATACACAGACCAAATGCCGGGCACGCAAATATTTGACCGGACACGACCGTAAAAAGCCGGATATGTCCGGAAAAAGCTGGACACCTGGCAACCCTATTCGCGTCGCCGACCTGCTAATGTTAATAGTACCTATATCTGTAGCTCTAAGTATGACGTGTTGTGAGTGGTCAAAAATATATCCTATATTATATACCTCTACTGACGCACGCGCAGCCAATACACATACATTGTGTAATATCGTATCTATGTAAAGTTTTTTGTATAATTTTTATAATTTTTATTGTTTTATACATTACATAATATTTTCATTTTTAATGATTATTAATAAACAATGGCACTGTTCGTCGAGTAGAATTTATCGAGCGCACATACAACACACGATGAATAAAAATCACTGATATATTTTGTGCACTTACTTGCTTTACAAAAATAAACCTGTTGACAGGTTGCTTTAATTGTTTGTGATCGCGTAAAATGGGAGACTGAATTCAAATTAACATTATCGGATTAATTTTAGTATTCATCCAATGTTTTATTTACGTATTAAAAAACAATGAAACGATGCATTTTCGTGTCCACCATCTGTCAGGTTTGAATTGACCTAGTACCTGTACATTGTTCTATTTACACTCGAGTGCAAAAAACGATCATCTTAAAATTTTAATTACGCTCTAATCTTGATAACTTTTTATTTTTAGTCGATTTTAGTGGTTTTTAGAGAGCCGTAGATACATTGGTTTTAGTCATGTCTGTACAAATTTTAAGTGAAATTGGTTATGTGATATATTTTACAAAGACAGTCGAAATGGTTAACGCCTAATTTCAAAACAGCCGGTAGAATATTTGGGTAGCAAAATTATTTGAAAATGTCTGTTTTTTTGTTGATGTCAAACACAAGCCGTTTTCTTTAGACAGTTCGCCAGCGGTTGGGAACCAATTTCCTTTTTTTTATTGAAACTTTTTGTTCAGAGATACAGCAACACTGTTTTTCGTTTTGGTTATTATTGTTTAAATCAGTCTATAAACATTTGCGATTTTCTTGTGATCAGCTAAAATGTCTATTTTTTTTTCTCTGAAGAGCCACTTAAAAATTTCCTAGATTCTAAGATATTTTTGTAAACCTGCCAACTGTCCCTCTTGAGGAGCTCTGTTGTAGATTATACACGTTCGACAACTGAGGTCATTATATAAAAAAAAATCAGGTCGCAGCACCCAATCCTGCCGACAATAATATAAAGTATTTGCTAACACAGTTAAGTTTGTTTTTGGACAAAATAGAAATTTTAACCCCTTAATGCAGCTCTTAAAAATATTTTTTTCTTAATTTCAATATTACTATCAATCCATTATCTGTACCAAATTAAATACACCCTTCAGTAAATAAATTCTTATCCGTAAACTAGCGTTTAAGTCCGGTCCTGTTAGACCAATTTTATTAGAATTTTAGCAGCACCTTTTAATTTTTACTAAAGAGTTAAATTTCAATTTGGAAACTATTCTAAGAATTTTTCGCTATTTTGGAGCCCAAAAACTTTTTTCAATCCCTAAAAACTCCCCTTAAGATGGTCCGATTGAGCCCATTTTAAATAGGCTTTGTGTGGCAAATACTCTAATAAGTATTCTTCAAATAAATAAAATTATCGACCAATTTTTTCAGACTGTATATAAAATTTTTAATAAGTTGGCATAATTATCTAAGTACCTTAAAGGAACTAAAAAATTCACTAAAAACAAAATATTATTTCAAAATAATATCATTAATATTACTTAAATTTTCCGTATCTCATTGAGCATTAAGAAATTTTTATTAGATTTTATATGTAACATTTCCGAAATAACTCTTTTAAAGAAATTTATTTCATTAGGTATATCTAAAATTTTTATACAATCCTAAACGTCATCTATTGAATTATAATTTTATAATTTTTTGTCAATATACAGTCTGAAAAAATTGGTCGATAATTTTATTTATTTGGGGAGTTCTAATCAGACGTTAATCTAACTATCTAAGATTTGACTAATAAGTATTCACAAGTTTGACATAAAAGTCCTTACAACGTGAATTAAGTAATCAGAGACGTACGTCGATGTGTATGTTTCCGGAAGTAATGCACACAAGTAAAGCAAGTCGATATCCGGTTGTATGATGTAGAGGTCCTGTGTTGTGTGCATTGGATATGTACGGGACAGATAGGTCAGGCAGTGAGTTATTCTACCGGCAGATGGGAGTGTCGGACGCGGTCATATATCAAACACGTAGACATTTCAATACGGTAGAAGTGTGCGATCACATAAACCTCATAGAATACTGTATTTTTCCACATATATATTATTACTAGCGGTCCCGCCCGGTTTCACCCGGGTGCAAAAGAACGCCTACGCACGTTCATCTTTGTTTACCGAGATGAATGTTGTGAAAAATAGTATGTTACATCACACAGGCAGAAAGTTTGAGAGCCTTGAACTGCGCGTTCAATGCTCACAAACTTTCTGCCCGTGTGGTGTAACATAATATTTTTTCGGCAGACCATACGTGCCGCTATATGCAACTCACAGGTGCCTGTGCTACCAGAAAATGCAATTTTTAGTAGTATATTATTATTGTAATTGAAAGGGACAAAAATAACGTTTTAAGTGTGCATAAAAGTGTTCTGTACAAACATTAAACAAGTCATATCAACGGTCACATTACAAAGTGACTTAAATCACATTTGAAAAAATTAAACAATGAACATTTGACACTCCAGTGAACTAGTGGATTAGGTAATTTACAAGATGTCTATTTCGTTCTATTCGAAAGAGACAGCAGTACCGTTCGAGTGCTCTGCATAACCTTAAAATCTAATCTTCAATAATTTTCCTGTACCTACTACTTAATGCTTACCAATTTTATAGCTGATTTTTCTCCTTTTAGACCCAAGTCTTTCAAAATATATAGGAAGTACTGAAATACTGCATTATTTTATAACTAGCGTGACCTGTGCGAATTATTCGCACTAAATAAGTATAATAATTACCACTTTACAAAATTATTTTTTAAATATGATTGCAGGTATTCAATTCGTTTCTATTTTTGCCCACTACTTATAACGTTCTTTTTTTTGTTGTAAAAGAAATATTTTACTAATATTGTCATATAGAGGCGCAAGTAGCAAAAGCGTTGTTCAGCGTTGCCCGTCAGATGGCAGTATGCAGTATTTACAATATGATGGTCAGATGACAGATCGAAGTGTTAACGTTACGGCGTCAGATGGCAGACGTTCAGAGTTTAATTAATTTAATAAATTTACAAAAACCGTAGCAATAATAAATTTTTTAGTTGTCGATGTCAGTAGAGCAAGCAAATATCTGTAAAATGATATATAATTTATGTGGAGAAATTGTGTGTTTTTTTCTAAAAAGGGAGGCAAACGTTTTAAACCTTAGCGTATTAATATATATGATATGATATAACACCTACCTTTAGAATATTTGCAGACCTCAATAGTCTAGCTGCATACCAAATTTCAATTTTTCAAGGTCAATCGCTTAGTACCTACAAGTTTTGAGCGAACAACGGAATCTCACTGTATAAGTTCAATTTTTTATCATTTTGGTAAGGAACCCTAAATACTCAACTTACACTACTTTGCCTCGTGGTCACAAAATATGGCAAACGCATATAAAAACTCCCTTCTGGGCTACGCGATATAGGCGACGTAGTTAGTGAAAATAATTTAAAAATTTGCAAGCGTTTATAACAGCTTTAATAGATGTGATAGCTGGCGGGATTATTAAGGTAAATATGTCCATTAACTATTAAGCAGAGTAATTCCATTCTACTCGTGTGGACAGGTACTACATCGCCATGCAGCGACTATGTAACGTAATATACCAGCGAGGGATGGCCAAAACTACTTTAATAAATGTCGCTTGGCGAATCCGAATCTGTGTATAGTTTTCTGAATGAAATAAAGTCAAATAAAATAAATCTATACACAAGAGGTATTAGGAGACGTCCATAAATTACGTTAGCTAAAAATGGGGAGAAGGGATCCGGCAAAATCCCACCGAATCTCATTTAAAGGGAGCAACGAAAATTACACGTCAGCTTTTTAACGCAGAGGCTATACATTACTATAGAGTGATATTATATAGCATATAGCCTTTCTCAATAAACGAACTATCCAACAATTTTTTTTTTTCAACTCGAACCAGTAGTTTCTGAGATTAGCGCGTTCAACCAAACAAACAAATTCTTCAGCTTTTATATATTAGTATAGATAACAAAATATATAGGGTACATCTCACGCGACTGCGAGGGAGAGAAGTGTCCCAACACATCTCACCAATGAGGAGGAGACGGGGTTCCAAATTTCGAAAAAAACGTCTCAAGTAATTAATGGACGTCTCCTTATCTGCGACCGTTTTTATTTTTAGCCCGGTCGGGCTTCGTCCGGATTTGTAGACCGCCTATTAAAGATAACATGTTTAATTGGATTAGAATTAGTACTATGTCGGTCAAAATAGCTTCGCAAATCTCGCCAAGCAAGTAAACTATTATTATTTTGTTTTAAATCTGTGATATCTTTTTTTTATATTATCGCGCGAAAAAAACTGAGTTGCCATTATGTTTGATCATAATTATTATATATTTCTAAAAAGCTATTTTCAACCAACAAATACAGTGTAAACTCCATTTAACGTCGCACTCGATATAACGAGAAACTCCTTAAAACGTCGAAGTTATTTTTAACTCTAGTTGGTTTACCTTGTTGCTCATGCATGATACACTCTAAATAACGACACACCCACTTTAAATAACGACAACAATACGTCATCATTAAGCAATAAACAGTACTTGCTTGTTATTTTGTTGCTTTGTTGTCGGCATCATGCGTACCGATGATTCAAATAAATTCGTTCTTTTGTTTGTTGGGATTATCTTACGTATGTTTATCTCAGTTGCTTATCGATAAGTTATCATATTCTTAGTTGCCAAATTGATCCCACCGTATCTCAAGATATGAATAAAATATATAAGAAAATACAATTAAAATACTGGAGTAGCGAAAAACGTCAGACAAAGATAGCAGACTATACGCAATATGCGTTGTAATTTGTGATAGTATGATTGGTCAGTTGTAAATTTTATATATTATGAGTACTTAAATACATATTATAGTAAAATTATATTAATGGATTATTTCTTCTCTCCGTTTAACGACAACTCTCAATAACGCCATTAAAATGAATATCGGAAGTGATGTTACCCCGCTGTCCTATCAGGTTCTCTCAGGTTAGCCTAGTAGGTACCTACTATCTTTTCTGAAAATTTCATCCTCTATAAAATCGGAACCATTTTCTACGGTCGCCGCTTGGACTAATCTTTTATTCCGAGATTTTATAGGTAATAAGATTTGTAACGTACAGATTATAAGTAAAATAAATGAAATAAAATATGTAGGCTACACTTGATCCAATTCAAGAAATTGTTAATTTGTCGCACATCTTTTTTTGCAGTGTAGAACATCCCTTGGAAATGTGGCGACAGATTCCGACGCATGTGTGTAGATATATATTTCGACGACATATCCAGCGCTTTATTATAATACCTATAATGTGTCGCGTATCTATAGCGTGTTTGCAACGTCTGGGAATCCCCAGTCACGTTTTGTTTGATAGATAGCCTTGTGACACGTTTTATATACGGCGTGTACGGCTAAATAGTACGTATTGTATTTGTCTCACCTCCTTGAAGGGTACCCTATAAACCATATATCTATTAATTAACTATATGAATAATTGCCTATCTATTCAATGTGCGGTGAGTGAACGCAACAAAGCGTATCGAAAATATATCTGCGTCTCTTTCTTTGATGTAATTCCCTGATTTCTCCGATGATAGGTTTGGTTGATATACTTGCATTCAGTCTGAATAAAGTATTTCTGTTTCAAAAAATTTGTCTTTTCTATGACGTTAACATGGGCGTACCCAGTTTTTGGCCCAGAAGGGGACAAATTAGAAGTTTCTTAAGCCGGGTCCCCCGGGATTGTTTTTGGATACGCCAGTGCTTACGGCGTAAAAAGAGACAGAAGTATAATATGTTTGCACCCTAATAGTTCGATTGCGATTTTATTCCTATGGTCAGTATAGAATAAAAGTAAATGCTATAAACCAGGCTTGGGCAAATGGCGGCCCGCGGGCTGGATCCGGCCCGCACTAGACTTTTGTCCGGCCTGTAGCATTTTAAATAGTTTGTCAATATAATTTGGCGCATAAATTTTTTTTTAGAAAAATAGTAAATAGCAAGGGCCACAACAGACGAAAAAAGACTTTTTCGTTGCGGAAATAAAGGGACCTTTTTTGTTTTGTTTTTTATACAACGAAGTTTTACTAACGGAAAAAAATTTCAAAAATTTTCGAAATTTATTCAAAATTCAAAAATTTATCGTTTTTCGAATCTTCCAAGTTTATTTTTTGAATATTTGGAAAAAAAATTGAAAAATCAAAAACTTGCAAAATTTTGAAATTTTCAAAATTAAATAAATCAAAAACTTATTTTTTTTTGGTTAAATTTTTTTTGTATAAACTACCTCTGTTCTTAAAAGACCCTGAAATTTTCAGAGATGTGTTTTTTCTTTCTTTCGAAGATATGAATTAAATTAAAATCTTTGATTAACGTCTGAAAATAGAACTCTTCAAATAAATAAAATTGTTATTTTTTATTTTGTCAATATATTGGTCTGAGAAAAATTGGTCGACAATTTTATTTATTTGAAAAATATGAATTAAATGTTTCATTTATTATTATTATAGTTATTTGAAAAATGCTAATTTAACTCAATGTAGAGTTATTAAAAATTTCAGGTGGTGAGCAGTGCTGCCATCACGCACCCAGCGAATAGTAACTTATTAAGATACCTATATGTTGGATTTGGAATGAAAACAGTGCTTAGTGAGGAGAAATTCGTTAAGTCAGCGCACTTAATAGAGTAGGTCTACTGCGAAGTTCTCTGTATTATATTATTATCAAAAGATGAAATGATCGCGACCGTACTAAAGCAGAAATATACAACGGTATGTATATTGAATTAATTACCCATACAGGAGCCAGACATTTTCACCGAACCTTCGTAAAGGGTTGTTACTAAGTGATTGTGTATGATGCAGATACATTGAATCACTCGAGGTTATTATACAACTTATATAAACATTATTTATTTAATAGTGCTAACACACGGTCGAACTTGGTCCGGTCCGACAACGGACATGGTACGGCGGATCTTGCAACAGAGGACCGAATCTGTTCCCATCGAACCGGGCGGACACGCAGACTACTGTACAGACGAACAGATTTGGTACGGAGCGGACCAGATCCGCTGTCCGCTTCGAACCAAGTACGACCGTCTGTTAGTACTATTAAGTCTGAGGTTCAGATATAATCATGTATAATGATATTTAAATGTTGTATTTATTGATTATTACATTAACTAGCTTTGGTCCGCGGCGTCGCTCACGTTAATGTCGTTTTTGACAGAATTTTTGTCTCATTTCGAGTCCCGAGCCCGTTTAAGTTTTTTGTATCAATTTATTATCAAAATCGGTGATAGAATTAGAAACAGATAAAAATGGTGGTAAAACTCACAAGAGAATTATAGATACAAGTTCTAACTGTACGAGGTTAGCAGTGGCGTAACAATAGGGTGGCAGGACTGGGCAAAATGCCACGGGCCCCCGGCCCGAGAAGTCCGCGAGCACAGGAGAATCCTAATATTTATTATTACAACATTCAATAAAATTTATTAGTTTTTATATTCAATTTATTTAAGTTGCCTAATAAAGTACACAAATTAAACAAAAAAATGTATAACGTTGCTTGAGCTTCTTTACATTGAGGGAGAGCCCCATCCGATGAAATTGCCACGGGCCTCAAACGTTATAGTTACGCCACTGGGAGTTAAATTGCTTCGTGATGACATAACACAATGATTTGCTCCTTAAATTGTAAGTTACGCTAACGATTTATGATAATTGCGACAGTTCTTGAGTTTTATGCAAACATAGGTATACAGGGTGTCCCATTAAGAATGGGACATAGAACAACCGCAGATTCTCCAATTCAAAATAAAACGATTAAGCGAAATATGCTTAGATAAAATGTTGCTCGTTTCCGAAATACAGGGTGTTGAAGTTGAAAACTGAAAAATTATTAATGTCCATAATTTTGTTAATACACCGTATAATTTAACTCAAATCGGCACACTTGTTAAATATCATAAAATGCACCTAACAATAAAAAAATTAGTTCAGTACGCTCTACCAGTGGCGTACGGCAGGAGTAAGTAATACTTGTGCCCCTTCTAAATGTTACGCCGCTGTCTAAATTTTAATTTTGATAATAATTTTAATTTTTTTGATATTTTCTAAGTCAATAATGTACACTTGTTAGTTTGTTGTAAAGTCATTGGTTTTCGAGATATTCGCAGTTAAAGATAGATAGACATGTACTTTTTATGTGTATTATTATTAATAATATTCATTTTTACAATTTTGTCTTAAAATCAAACAAAGTAGAAACTAATGTAATGAAATTTTTAAAATTTTTTTAAAAATTTCATTACATTGGTTTCTACTTTGTTTGATTTTAAGACAAAATTGTAAAAATGAATATTATTAATAATAATACACATAAAAAGTACATGTCTATCTATCTTTAACTGCGAATATCTCGAAAACCAATGACTTTACAACAAACTAACAAGTGTACATTATTGACTTAGAAAATATCAAAAAAATTAAAATTATAGTCAAAATTATAATTTAGACAGCGGCGTAACATTTAGAAGGGGCACAAGTATTACTTACTCCTGCCGTACGCCACTGGTAGAGCGTACTGAACTAATTTTTTTATTGTTAGGTGCATTTTATGATATTTAACAAGTGTGCCGATTTGAGTTAAATTATACGGTGTATTAACAAAATTATGGACATTAATAATTTTTCAGTTTTCAACTTCAACACCCTGTATTTCGGAAACGAGCAACATTTTATCTAAGCATATTTCGCTTAATCGTTTTATTTTGAATTGGAGAATCTGCGGTTGTTCTATGTCCCATTCTTAATGGGACACCCTGTATACAGACAGACAATTTTTTTTCAAAAATGCGACATTTCTTTTTAACATCAATTACAAAGACTTATCTATAAATAAGTTTTGTTATATACTAGCTGGGAGTTCCGGTTTCATCCGGGTACAAACCAAGTCGATTTGAATTCTAATTTTTGTCTATTTTCAATTTAATAAGCAGAACAAGTATTATTGATGCGCAGCCCGGATTGAACAGCTGATAAAAATCCTGACAAAATTTTATTTAAATTGGTTCAGTAGTTTTAAGATAAGCGTCTCTATACAATAAAAAAATCTTCTTTGTAAAATAGTGCAGATATTATGTCTATCATTAGATGGTAATAATATATTATTAGGTATGACGACTTAATTCGATCATTATAGTCAATATCTATTTTATCTACGATCAAAAAACTATATCCGATAACCATGTGACGTAAGCAATAGACAGCTTGTATACGTATATGTACACGATAAGCTATTGTATTGTTAGTTAACAAATCAGTCATGTGTGTTTGTGGCGCTGTATTATCGTTCGCTATTATCAAATACAATCCAATTCCCCTATTCAAACATCTCCGTCCTATATAGTATATATGACCAACTAAACACGCACAAACTATACTGTATTCCCTGTAAGAACTTTTGTTGTTATGCGCATCTAACCGGTCAGTGGGCGGTACCTATCATATCCCCACTCCTATTTCGTCTTATATATATCCAATCACATACTTTAAACTGCACTACATTTCCCAGTAAAACATTTTTGTTATGCGTTTCAGTCGGTCAGTGGGCGGTGCCTATCTACCCCCACTCATTTGTGTGACCAATCATATACTCTAAGCGCAACAACAGTACATTCCCTGTAAAAATTTTGCTTTTATGCGTATCTAATCGGTTAGAGGGCGGTGCCTTTCGTATCCCCACTCTTAATCACATACTAGATGCGCTGTAACCTTGCTGCATTTCTTGTAAGAACATTATTTTTATATTTTCCATTTTAACGTCCGTATTATTCAGAAGATTTTTCTGAACTTGAAAATAGATTATATAGGTATGTTAAACTTTATTTACTAATACCTATTACATTTTTTTGAGCTTTGAAAAAGTCAGCAGTACCTACTAACGAAACGTAAGCAATAAAAAGACAAACATTATACTTGGCGCATTCCCATAATAAATAATTATTTATATAGCCGGTCAGTGGGCGATGACTTTTAAAGACGTAGTAATTAAGGAATAAGAATTGAAGGCTGCACATTTTTTATACTGATTTTTCCAACTAGAGAATTTTACTAATTTAGGTCAACAATTTTTCCCAGTAAAATAATTAATTTGATTTTTGTAACTACATTTTTGGGGTTAAAATGCACTCTTGCTCTCCACATTGTTACGCCACTGATGTCTATAATGCCTGTGTAAGTTCCTACAACGCCACCACTGAATCATTGAACAGAACAAATACGTAAGTGAATGTCAATCATTAAAAGGCAAAACCCACAGCAGTATTTATGGGAATTTTAGAGTGCCAAGTTGTGATCTAGTTTTTTTTGTGTTATTTGCATGGTTATATAGACTGAGTTAATGCATACATAGTATGTGATTATTTTTTTAAAATTTTTCTACTTTTATATAATAGTCGATGCAGTCTTTATTAATAATGATATTTTGAATTTTTTTTATTTAATCAGGTGATATTACGAAGAAAAAAATATTTTTTTTTTAGTCATGCGTATGAGTGTAGATTTTTCATTTCCAATTTTAAAAAACCGTGTTTGATGTTGGCCTTAGCTGCGCATAAGCAATTTCCGTAGAATGCGTTCACAACATTTGAAAAACGACGACAATACTAATATTTCACGATATATTCGTATTTATTCATTTGAAAATGTCGGAAAATGTAAAATCTACGCTGTGATATATATACAGGATGTCTTAAAATATATATCCTGTTGTGTCCCGGACCTCTTCAAATCATAGAGTAATCGGTTGTAAATCTAGATTTAACTATCATGTTTGCCGTTCGAAGAAAAACTTTGGGGTACGATAACTCGATGTGCTCAAATATTAATTTATTAATAGAAAACGCTAAATTTTGACGTACCAGAAAAAAAACTCTACTGATTATTCACAAATTTATTCAAAAATACGTAACAAAATGGAATTACTTTTCGTCCTTCACTGTCATTTTTTTAATCTAACCAATCAGAAATCACATATACACATCATAGCAACTGGTGTAGAATTACTGTATTACTATCTCACTTTGTGTACACGACCCCGTAATTGTTTTTCAAGAACTCCCCCCAAACGCCTTCCCCTTTTCACTGCACAAAAAAGGCGCCAATTTATCGACACGGCTCCGTAATTGTTTTTTATAGAAGTTCCCCCAAACGCCTTCCCATTTTCACGATCCCGTAATTGTTTTTTAAAGAACTCCCCCCACTTTTCACTGCGTAAAAAAATTAATTTATAAATATCAATTTTCCGTAATAATAACACATATATGTTATAATAATAATAAAGAAAAATAGAATTACATCGTAAAATCTTTCAAGGAATAATGACAACATTGACTCAATAATAGTTTTAATTCAATCTTGAATTTTATTAGTGAGTAATTCCTTCAGAGAAAGGGGAAGTTTGTTATAAACATCGATGCAATTATTAATTACACCTTTATGTAGGTACTACCGATTTTGAGGTTAATGTTTTCACGTAATTATTTTTGTGTCGGGTGTTATGTAAATGTTCTGTTAAAAATTTACTGAAAATTTCAGGGTTTTTATATACGAACACATTACAGTTAAAAATATATAAATCAATAATGGTTTATACCTTAAGGCCCCCATACACCTCGTTCTTTTTTGGCAGTTTTCATCGTCACGATAAAACACGTCGGTCAAAACCGAAGTGTATGGGCAAAAACTGTCGATGAAACACGGCAGTTTTTTTATCTGCCGAATCTTGATTTAAAACACGACGTGTTTGCTGGTTGTCGTTTTAAATCGTAATGTGTGGCGCTTTCCGATAAGAATCGACGTGTTTATTCAGTGGTGCGACGTACAGCAAATAAGTCATATTAATTAAATGATTGTAATTAGTTTGAGTATTGATTTATATTTTAACCGTTTTAGTGCTAAGCAATTTTGACAAAAATAAATGAAAATTGCTATAAACATATTGATTAATTTAGAGGAAAAAATAATGGTGTCAAATAAAACACTCTAATTTAGACAAATATCAATCAATTTTATTAATTATTTTTGCATTATATTGTTTATTAATGTTTATTAAACATAAAATAATATCAATATTATTGTATTTTATTTCTTTTAGAAAATAAAAAATCTAAAAAAAATAGCTCTCAACACACTGAAACTGATACTCGCAGCGCTTTTGCGCTGCGCCGCAATTTTCGATACAAACGATCGCAGCGCTTTTGCGCCGCATAGCATTCTAACGGTTAATAATAACTCAAAATAAGTATGTTCGTCCATTCTCAGGTAATTGAACCAATCCCCAGGTTCAAGTTTCAGCTCGTTCAATTCATACAATTGTATCGAAAATTAAAGCAATCTCCTGGTTCTAGTCGTAATTCATTTAGAAGATTTACGTGTGAAAATTGCCTGCGTTTAAGTAACCATTCTTTAGTCCATATTGAACGTTTTCTTTTTGAAAATTTTAATTTTATAGCCACTGCGGCTGCAACTGCTAACGTTGTCGTAGGATCCATCAAAGCAGATCGTATTAATGATGCCACGACTTCAGAAAAACTGAACGAAACTACGCCTCTGTGTGGATATGGCCGTTGTTCGTTTAAATTAACCGTACAGTTTTACCCGTGCGGTTAAAACTGCCATAAAAGAACGAGGTGTATGGGGATGGCCGTTGTTCGTGTTTAACCGTACAGTTTTACCCGGCGGTTAAAACTGCCAAAAAAGAACGAGGTGTATGGGGGCCTTTAAACTTATTAAATAACTGTTTGTAGTGTCTATTATAGACGCCTGCAATAATGCGTAGACATTTTTTTTGAAATTTTATAAAAATAATTGTGTATTTCCAGTGGATATTTTGCACATCGAGTTATCGTACTCTAATCAAATTTTGTTTGAATTAATAACGATTTATTTTTATTAGTTTCCATAAAAAGTTTTCAATTATTAAGGCAATTTGATCAAATTTGAATATTTTATAGAAAATAGTAATATTTAACAACCGTTAAAATTTCATATTTGTAATGCTGGCACGTGCCAAATTTGAATTATTTATTGAAGGTCACACATAGTAAAATATTGTGGCTGCATTTAACACAACACCCGGTATTTATATACACGTTTTGAAAAGGGACGCTTCGAGCACGTTCGTTGGCTTATGTGTCATTTTTGTTTATTGGAATGTAGGGGGAAGCCTACATCAAATGTATTAAATAGTCAAAAAGTTACAGGCAGAAGTTATACTGTTTATGTGAAAATAACTACATTTTATTTTATTTTTTTATTTTTCTTTCTCGATACAGGATGCAATATTAGAATTTTTCAATAACGTATTTTTTTTTTGTTTCAGGTAAATTTGATTTTCATTGGAAGAATTTTTATGTAAGTTAATATAATATAAAACAATTTTTATCGATAAATATGTGGCAGTCATCATTTTCATCAAATGAATAGTATCACCGTAATTTCATAGAATGACTAGCTTTTTTGTGCAACGACATTAGATGTCATTTACTATAATTGTTTTGGGATGAATGAAAATGCTTTAAAAATTATAGTTATAAAATGTGTTAAGTTAATGATATAAATTAGTAGGTATCCAAAATCAGGACTTTAACAATTTTTTTAAGATGATAAAAATAACTATATCTATAAGTCGCCGGGATATTGTCAAATCCGTGATTTTGTAATTTCACTAGTGAAATTACAATATCACGATTGACAAAGATTCGTGATATTATAATTTCACTAAGTGAAATTATAATATCACGGGTTTGACAATATCCCGACGACATATATAAAACAAAGAGTGTGGTGAATGTTTTAGTCGAGACGAGTATTTGTTTAATAGTAATAATATTCAATTTTTGAATCAAGTATTCCTACGGGCAGAAAATTTTACGTACTAAAAAAAATTTCAACATTTATTAGATAATAACAAATTTTACTTTGTGACCACAAAGTTAAGTAAGAAAATATTAATTTGAAAAATAGATAACTCATTTTTAATATATAAAGCTGAAGAATTTGTTTGTTTGGTTGGTTGAACGCGCTAATTTCAAAAACTACTGGTTCGAATTGAAAATTTTTTTTTGTTGGATAGCCCACTTATCGAAGAAGGCTATAGGCTATATAATATCACGCTACGCCAATTGGAGCGGAACATCAATGAAAAATGTTGTAAGATGTATATCAAAATTAGTCCGTCCGACAAATATTATCAGGTGAAATGCCTTAACTAAATATTGCAATATTAGCGCCTCACTTTCACAAGCCCGGATAGCTCAGTCGGTAGAGCGTAAGACTCTTAATAACAGAGTCTAGGGTTCAAGCCCCACGTCAGCGAATATATTTTTATTTTTTTTTTTATTTTCTACATTGCTTACATATACATTTCAATTTATTAAAATTTTATTACGACTAATTGAAATTAAGTAAATCTAATTAGGTAATAGCTCATTTGAAAACTGTTACAACTATAGGTACCTATATAAAAATAATTTTCCTACAGTGTTTTCAATTAAATATTTATTATATTTTATTAATTACATTTATTATTGTTTTAAAAGAAATTTATTACTTAAAAAAAGTATAAATACTGCTTTTTAACGACAAAAACTTTTGAACGGTAACTCCGATCATTATGAAGTTTGGACACAAAATTTATCTCGGTAAACTAAGATGAATTTGCGTACTCATGTCTTCCCCTCCCCTCTTCGTTCTTTTGCACCCGGGTGAAACCGGGCGGAACCGCTAGTTGTAAAATAAGTAAAATCTGTTTACAGTTTTAACGTGTCTTGATTCATGGTAATGTTAAATTTGAACAAAGATAACACACTGTGTTTGTTTATTTAACGCGCCGCTGCAGCAGAGTGCGGCGCTGACGATCGCGCTAACAAATCTCCGTTATAACGCTTTTTTAACTGGTCGAGAACTGATAACGGTGACACCACGTGACCTTGCATAATGACTTGAATGTCGAACAGGACTGGCTTTCGATCTTCTATAATCTATATCAAAGGTGTGTCTTCATTTAAAAACACAATTTTGCCAGATCTGTATAGTAATCAAGATCGGAAGTCACTCTTGAGAATAGCCGAGCTCATAGCGATGTCATTTATGTTACAAGCTCCCCCTTTACGTATTTCCTTTGTCGTGTTCAGTAGGAAGCACAATTTCTTCCAAATAAACACGGTTTTGAAATGCAATATCAATTTTCAAAAGCGTATTCAGAAGAAAGTGCTTCGATCGCTCCCTGTAAAAAAAGGTGTGTACTATATACTAAAATAATTTAGTCAACTTGACAAACTACAGCTGAATAATAAAATTAAAAAATACTAATATAAATAATTTACAAATAGATAGCTATAGTTTGCTATTATTATTGTTATGAAACACCCATTGTTTAACGTAGCGTTACAATGGAATATTTAAAAAAATATTTTCATTGATATCTTATGTAAAAAATCAGCTCTCGCATGATGTCAAAAACACAGTTTTAAATACGGAAAAAATGATTATTTAGACGTGGCACTGTGGAATAAGTGATAACTCAGCCGCCGCGATATTGGAAGTTTAGGGTTTGAATCCCGATAGTGACATTATTTGAAAATAATATTATAATATAATATTAATGCGTTTAACGCCCGTTTCTCGACTTTGTTATGACTGTCGCCATTCGCACTATTATTATTTTCCATCTATCACATTTCTCAAAATATTTTCTACATTTTTGACGTGATAACGTCTTATAAATTGATGAAACACCAATCTTATAAATTTATGAAACACCGGCTGCATGTACGAAAAAGTGTCACGTTCCGAAATGTGTCACGTTCCGCCTGACCCTGTGCGTGCAAGCAAGAGCGCAGTATAAGCGATAGAGAAGCACGATCGGCCCAAGTTTGACAGCTACAAAAATTTATTAAAGATCACAAGACACATACTTCCAATAGACTGCCACAGTTCGCTCGTATATATACTTACAGGGAGTGAAAAATCCACACCACCCGACCGTCCGTTTATTAAAACTGCGTGTATTTTGAAAACGGTTCATTATATTTAAAAACCGTTTCTACAGTTGGTTAGAACTCTAATTTTACTATTTAAATATGTAAAAATAAATGTTTGGAAACGTATACGTATAATGTGAAAAATAAAAAAGTTATTTTTCAACACTTTACGAGTATGGTTCAATGTTTCTTTATGACGTTATCACGTAAAACTATCGTCCGTAAACCGACTTTATAGACAACCAATTTTTTTTTTAACTTCAACTAATTAATAACAATGGGCGATGAAGAAATTTTAGGATATTAGGATAAGGTAGACAAATTTTGAGCATGGGACTTTGACAAGTAATCGGCCATGGCCTTGAAATAAGGAATCATCTCCATATTTATCTGGAATTATTGAGGGAACCTCAACAAGATTACACACAGGAATTACCGTTTCTCGGCGAGAGGCAGCAGGAAAAAGTTCCGGTCATATCTGCCCCCGCCGGGGTTTGAACCCGGTATCTCCCGTGCTCTCACCGCTACGCTACACCTCTCGGTAATGTTACGTTAAACAATAATATTGGTTCCTAATAAAAATAGCAAACTATAGGTATATATTTGTAACAATAATAATTTAGTCTTACGAACTATACCGTAATAAACATTTGTAAGTTCATCGCATCTCAATAAATTGAGGTCAGATATTATTAAAAAATAATGTATTGAAATCTACAACGACGCAATTTCGTTCGTGCATAATACTGCCTTACAAAATCGTGTTTGTTTGGAGGCAACTCCTAATGAATACGCAAACGGAAACACGGCCCCCGTTCCCAAGTTTTAATTCGAGAACTGATAAAGGTATCAATTGTATTTGCAGAGAAAATATCAACGGTTTTTCTTTGTTTCAGTTCTAAATAAATTCATAATTTGGTTAGTGCGGTCCTGCACTTTGAACTTCATATCATCTGATATATCATTTACTCGGCTATGTGAAGTACCTACACACGTAGACTATGTGTACAGCAGTCAGCCATATGCAGTAAACATGCACTTAGCAACTCGCCGGGGAAATACAGCGTCGTGTCACATTCTCTATTTGCTCCTTACTCATTTGTGTTGCGCCAACACCTCCTAGGCTCTATTAGGGCTGGGCGATTTCTATCGATCTGCATTTTTTTCAGCAGTGACGAAACAACACGGGGCTCGAAAAATCAGACCCGCCAAAATTTTTGCCTCGATTTTAAGTCCTTACTGTTTTGTATTTTTTTTTTAAATTATCGTTTTTTTAAATTTATTTTTCACAAAACAGAAAATGTTGTGCGATCATTTTGGCTGAGTTTGTCTAGTTCCAAATCTTCCGGGCTTGTATGCCGTGGTCCATTGGTATTTCTACCTGACGTTTCGTCTACAACTGTAGATATTACCAAAGAGATGTGGTAGCGGGTGTAGAGTGTCCTTCTAGGCTGCTCTCAGGTAAGTGTGTCGATAAGTGCGGTACTTCCTTCTTTTCTCTCAGAGAGGCCATAGAAATACACAAACACACAAATAATTTCAACCGGAAAGATGAAGGTTTGAATCTAAGTAAAACCTGAACACCAGCACTGTGCAATACCAATCCACTGAATGGAACGACCAATCACAGAAGAGCATACTATGACCGAGCAGAGAACACGAGCACACTGGTCATAAAAGAAGGAATTACCGCACATGTCGACACACTTACCTGTGAGTCTAGAAGGACACTTCGCCCGCTACCACATCGCCTTTGATAATGTCTGCCGCAGTTGTAGACGAAACTTCAGGTAGAAATACCAATGAACCATGGCATACAAGCCCGGAAACCAAGAAAATTTGGATCAATTCCAGCCGTGAAAGCCTACACACTTTCTCTAGTTTGTATTTAATTTTTTTGCGTCACATTCGTAAATTATATTATATTTATTTTAATTTCCACAGTCCGACTAGCCGTTTCCCGCGTCTTTACTAGCGTTAGGGTTGGCTCAACCCCATTAAGGACGATAATATTATGATTCTTCACTCTTTTCCTCATATACTTGAAAAGTTTGATCAAGATCGGTTTAGTTCTTTTTATATTAACCCCGCACAGACGTACCGATCAAGTTTTCCCCTCAAAACACTGCCTGTCAGCCAATCCTGATCGGTTCTCCGCTGACAGCTTATTTCCCCCACTTATGACGGTGTCGTTTTTATCGTTGCGCTGTTGAACCAGATTAACACGGCTAAAAATGCTAATTTCAAAAATTGTAATATAGCTATTTTGGTCAAGGTATCTTATAAACTATCCAAGTCGAAATTTGGTTAAAAACTTCGAACTACAAAGTTGCAAGTGTCGATGCTGATTTCACTTAACTCTTACGATATCTTATGTGGAATAAATCATTTTTAATGTGAAACTTCTTTTGACTCGGTAGGGTAAAATCGATTCATGAGATTGAAAATGTATCGAATCGTTGCAATATACGTATATGTTACCGGCCAAACCCGATTTCAGGACAAAATAGTTTGGCCTAGGCCAAACTAGTTCTACAAACCAGTTTGGCCTAGGCCAAACTAGTTTGTCCTAGTATGAATAGTAGGCCAAACTAGTTTGTCCTGAAATCGAGTTTGGCCGGTAACATATATACCCGTATACTCATACTGTACAAAATCGGCTGTAAAACATTTAAGGTAGAGAGGCGAGGTAGAACGGTTCCCTCGTAACCTAAATGTCGTAGGGTTAGATCTCGGCGGTCATTCCATTATTATTATTTTTTTACAATTTTACCAGTTTCACTTCTGTAGTGTGTAGTGTAAAATCCATAGTCCCATTTTTTGTTTTAACTTTATTTCCAAATATCGTATGCTACAAGATAATGAAAGAAAGAACCATACTATTAGTTAAGTATGTGTATTTTGTATCACACTATTGTTGCTCATTACTTGGCATATCCATTTGATATGTCTACCTTCTTCAAAATCGAATATCCAGGACTTGCTTTTCTTATACTTCCAAATATTTATTAATACAAAAGTCAAACCACAGTGTATGAGAGGCGGCATATCAGTCCACTCCCAGTTACGTTTGCTACGTGACTTCCACCACGTTCAACCCGTACTTCCACCATATTCAACCTGTACTTCCACCATATTACTACTTTACATTATTGTAACATAATTTTGTTGTGACAGAAGTACTTTTTGCTTATTTTACTCACCACTGTGAGATATTTTCGAATTAATTTATTAACATTTGTTCGTTTTTTCTACATTATCAAGCATATTTTTGATGTTTGAACATCTTAATGGGCGCTCCCATTGCTGGAGTGACTCTGAAACGTCATGAAAGTGTTGAGTCGCGAACTTGATTCAAAGCTTCCCGTCAGATAAATTCTGTATAGTGAAATTGAAGGGACCGGGTATTTTATTGCGTTAAAAAGAGTTTTCGTTAAACGGAGAGTAAAAGAAAACAATATAATTTTACATATTAAAATCTTTGACTAACGTCTGAATACAACTCTTCAAATAAATAAAATGATTGACCAAGTTTTTTCCAGACTATATATATTGACAAAAGAATAATAAAATTATAAATCAATATTTCACTAGATGACGTTTCGATTCGGATTTGGATCTTCTTCAGAAATAATCTAAAAAATATAAAAATAATTAGTATATCTACTTATATTTTCTAATAGAATAAAACTCCATTTTATTAGAAAATACAAGTAGATATATAATTAATTTTTGTATTTATTAGATTATTTCTGAAGAAGATCCAAAACCGGATCGCAACGTTGTCTAGTGAAATATTGATTTATAATTTTATTATTCTTTTGTCAATATACCTATATAGTCTGAAAATTTAAGTTTGAAGTTTCCCCTAGTGCTCACTACAAACGCACCCATCGAAAAATTTGTAACTCCGCCTCCTTACACATAGCCCATAGAATAGTTTTTATTAAATACTTTGTACAAAATCACGGTGTTTTGTGAAAAAAACTGTTTTAGTAACATGTAGCGACATCAGATAGAATTGACTCAAAGCTTGTAATTCAGAGGCAAACAGAAAAAAAACTGTTTAAGTACCAAGTATAGGGACATTTGATAGAATTCGCTCAAAGCTGTTAGTTCAGAAGCAAATCTGGTAGAATTTGCTCAAAGCTATTAGTTCAGACGCCGGGCCGCAAACAAAATACATTTTTCAGAATTATATTTATCGCACCCGGGTGAAACCGGGACGAACCGCTAGTATATATATATATATATATAAAATGCTGACAAGAAATGTATGTGCTATTTTCATAAAAAAACTTTGAAATTTGATTACATCTATTTGAAACTGGCAACCTAATTTGAAAATCGGAAAGAGACCATTAAATAAAATTGAATCTGTTAAATAGCAACATTACCACAGTGTAGTTGAGAACGCCATAAAATTTAAGAGAAATGGAATTGTATTTAAATTGATTTTTTGTTACCTGTTTTTAAAAGTAGGTAAGTCAGATGCGGATTAATGTAGAAATTTAGAAAATAAACACAATAACGCCTTTAATGTTCGTCTCTCTACATTGTCAGACTCGACTCACATCCTTACTATTACCAAATTCCTGTTATAAAGAGGTAAAGTTTATAAGTATGAATATAGGGGATAATCTCTGATACTACTTATCCGATTAAAAAAAATTGGGTAGTATTTAAACGAGTGACTAAATTACAATTTTAGGTGACAAAAATAATCAATTTGGGTTTACTGTATTACTAAGTGAGCGACTGACTGCGCGTGACGAGAAAATAATAGTTGGGTGACTAAATTACTAAGTGAGCGACTAAATTACTAAGTGAGCGACTGACTGCGCGTGACGAGAAATCAACAGAACAGTAACTTACAAACATCCATTTGAGTTACTTAAAATACAAAATGGGAAACTTCATAATATTTGAGCGACCTAATATTGAGTGTCAACGTTATGTCCTGCATTTTTTTCAAAATTTGGCAAATGATTTATTTATTCTGAGCGGCATTTTGTTAATAATTAATTGTTTGAATAGAACTGCATTTTCTAAAAAATATATATTTAATTGACTGTCAATTAAATATACATTTTTTAGAAAATACAGTTCTATTCAAACAATTAACTATTTAATTCGCATACACCGTTAACGTTCACCCCAGAATTGTTTTTTTAAAAACTCCACATTTGCCCCTTCCCGTTTCACTGCGAGACAATTTGCATACCCCTTTATCGTTTGGGCATGTCCGCTCAACAGAGGGAACGTGGCTATGTTCGGTTCGTTTTTGGAACTGTTTTGCGCAAACCTTGAATGCAAGTACATTTTTTTTTAAGTGGTACGTCCCGCCTCTGGGCAATACCTATGCATGTGGGACAAAAATAAGCAAGAGAATGTGGAAATGGTCCCCGCTTGTCATGAAGGTACTTTTGTATATTGTACGAAGCGGCAGGCAAAACAACGTCGTACTTTCCAATTTATTTTTTACGATTATGTTTCAGAAAATAGCTTGTCTGCGGTAAATATGCATAGGCCGTACAATGTTCAATACACGACCCCCTCCCCTCCTTCGACGCCACTCGCGACGCTTCTTCTATTTCACGCGCTCTCTTGTTTCGCTTCCATTTCGCGACTTACTAGGGAAACAAAACACTTCATTTTGTGCACTTCCGGTTTACTACTACATATAGCAAAAACTGGTTAATTGTCTACTATGATGCTTACTTGTTTTAGAGTTGTCATCTGTTTAATGCATTTCCTCTTGGTTTAAAGTTCATTTCTCTTAAGCTTGTTATTAAAAGGATGTAATAGGTAGAAATGAACATATTAGTCATCTATATAAATAATGTAACGTTCGTTTGTTCAAAATCCTAAATCTCTTAAAGTTCTTCATCGATTGTTTTTATATACCTATAATAAAGATAGGTTAAAACATGTTATTTTTTTGAAAAACAGCGCCATACACCGTCCGAGGCTCGTAAGTGTTTACTCACGTGTGTGTGTCGAGGTATCTATAGGCATGCGTGTGTTTACTACAAGTCTGACGTCAAACGTCATCATGTGTGGTACAGTTTTTTGACATGCCAAAAAATGCAATTTTAAAATAATAAATCAACGTCTTGTTTTTGTCAATACAGATCGATAATTTCCGATTTGTTATTCGATAATTATTCGTAATAACCTAATTTCTCTTCAAAACAACGTTTTTCTATGCATTTTGATAAAAGCGATATTTTTCTATATAGAAAAATCATTTGTTTTCGTGTGAGTCTATACAGTATAATATACTCGATGATGGGGAGTTTGAATACATTAGTTGCTCCTAATACAGTGTAACCTGTTTATAACGTTCTTCGTTATAACGAAAAATTCCCTATAATGTAGTTTTTACAATTTGGTTGGTTTGCCTTAAAACCCATACATTAATATCCTCTTTATAGCGCAACAGCCATTCTCTATTACAAAGAAATATGTTCATATTTAGGCGTCAACAAATATTTACAGACGTAAAGAGGACGATTCTGAAACATCACTAACTATTCAACAAGCACTTGATGCCGCCAAACTTATCGAAAAATGCCTATTGTTTAATGAAGCCGATTCCACCACAACCTGAGCCTTGTAAGATACTTAATAAAATACCAGCCCCGGATCTAGTGGGGGGGGGGCAAACCGGGGCACCCGCCCCGGGCGGCAGTTTTAGAGGGCGCCAAAACCATATCTAATCTGTCCTTTTTCCGATTTACTCTATCTGCTTGTTTTCTGACGGTTTCCCCGTTCACGAAAAATACTAACCATTATATATTTATGAGTTTTTTTAAGTAATTTATCTCAAAAGCTGGAGACAGGGGGCGCCATTATCAAGTTTCTGTCCCGGTTCGAAAAAATCGTAGATCCGGGACTGTAAAATACAAAACTAATATCGGCATAGCAAAAAACGTCAGGCAAAGTTAACAGACTATACCTATGTGTTTGGAATAAATAAATTAGGTGAAATTTAGTTTTTTTTTCCTCCGTATAACGGAAACTCTTTATAACGAAAAAAAAAATGCTCGGTCCCTTGAGATTTGTTATAATGAGGTATATGGAAATTGTAATCATATATTCACAATCTAAGGGCATTATCAAATCAGTTTTGTTGACAATGCTTTCTGCAACCCAACGTTTATCTATTGACATACCCTCGTAAGTGCAATATGCCTCATTGTGTATGTAGTGTTGTAATATTTGTTTAAAGTTGATAGTGTAACACAAAAATTGGTGGAGGCACTTTTGTGTATAGCCGAAAGTGTCACTAAACCTTTTTACTGTTTAACTATTTGCATATCTATAGTGTATATAATATACAGGCCGATCACAAACCTCTCTTGAATATTGAATTTTGCAATGTCCTGCTGAATTGAAATTCACATTTCTGATATAATCCGGCCATTCTTACTTGATTGAAATACATAAAGGCTATATTCATATAAATTTAGTAGATGTTAGGGCAAAATTTAGTTACAAGGTGAAATTTAATTACTTTTTACAGTGATGGCGTCGTAACACCGCTATTGGCTGGACTGCTCGAATCAGATTACGTCACGTTAGGTTAAAAATTTTACTATTTGAAATAAATATGTAATTTTAATGTCACATAAAATTGCGATTTTCTTCTGAATGACCGTTGTAATTTATGTTGAGCTTTTCAGCCAAGTAAAAATGGTTGTATTATACCGGAATTTTAATTTAGTAGGACGAGCCCCCATTGTACGTGTCTGTCGATTCATGAATAATGACATTGAATTTTAAAACCGCGTATCACATAATATTTGTGGTACTTATTGACATGTTGCGTATTGGTGTGGACGGAGTAGGGGAAACAGGGATAAAAAAGGACGGGGGGCAATTGATCAAGTATTGGTGACGGTTGCTACTGTAACATTTGCTGATGGCAGTTAATAATTAAACTACCCCCTGATTAATGAATGAATTACCGTTATTATGTAATGATGCGTTCCTCAGTTTTTTTTTTTAATTCCAGTTCATAAAGCTTATGTCGATTTTTTAGTAAAAGAAGATTAATTACTAATTAATCAGCTGTTATTTAATGATTCGGAAAATTAGACTAAGAGCACAGTCAAAATTAATAACGTATTATTGCATGAACAATTAAAATACAGCAAAAGAAATGTTCATTACATAAATATTAAAAATATTTATAAAATGAACATTTTTTTATTCGAATACTAGCTGTACTCGGCCACGTGTTGCTGTGGTTCAGTCTGGTTTGCGTGTGTTGCTGTTGCGTTCAACATATGGCGCTGTTTTTCAAAAAAAGCATGTTTTCACCCGTAACAGATAAGACATCTATATAAAACAGAAATATAAATACACACGCGTATTCGAATGCAACGTCAAAATTGCAAAGCAACCGGTGAAGAACTTTCGGAGATTTAAGCTTTTGAATAAACATTTACATTTTAATTTTTACAGATTTTGAAAAATTCTCTAATAAATTATCGGAAAAATACGTTTGAATACAACAATATTTTCATGTTTTCATTGGATTCTATTTTTAGCATTTCGTTTCTGTATGATACAATTTTCCGGTTCCATTGGCAGCGGAAAATAAATCGATTTGAAAACATCCTCTTTTAAAACAGTTGCGTGAATAAAATATGAAACTATGAACTTATATGTTATTTTCATACGCTGAAAAGTTAGGCTGAAACCACACCAGGCGTTATGAAACTCTATGAAACCGTGTCTCAGCATACGGGTTCCTTATTTTGGTACGAAACTCTAAGAGTTAATATAAAAAATAATAACTAAAATCTGCTAAGTCCGATCAGGATAATTTCATAAAACAACTAGCAAACAGCACTATTTTGACCGATGTGTCTTCATGACACACGGAATATTACTACACCAGTGGGACCGGTGATTATTCACAATAACTAGAAAATGTTGACACTAAAGGCAGCTGCACAAGAGGCTGGATTTGCCGCTAGATTCCTTGATAGATTTGACTACTAGTTTTCTAGCACTGATTTTCTTTATTGCTTTTATGTTCTCGTTTCACACGAGACGTATTTTCATGCTTATTTTGTGGATGAATCTGGTGCGCGCGCAGTAACAGTTCAAATATAAACACAGAGCAGAATGAAGTCATGTTGGTTTGTTCATGTCGTCTACGCGTGACAAGATACTGCTGCCTAAGTGGTTCTTGCTCAGGGCAAGCAGAGGATCTAGCAAGGAAAATAGTCCCTGTTCTAATTTTAAAATTCACTTGTAAGCTAGCAGGCGAGCCCGCAGTGACGTAATTTCAAGCCTCGTAGTCAGCCTGACGGCCAGCAAGAGTCCCAGCAGTGTTTCCAGCCTCGTGTGCAGCAGCCTTAACTGATCAAAGCAATAGATTAATGAATAACAACATATAAATATAACTAGTGTGAACTGTGCGAATTATTCGCACTAAATAAGTATAATAATTATCACTTTACAAAATTATTTTTTAAATATGATTGCAGGTATTCAATTCGTTTCTAATTTTGCACACTGCTTATAACGTTCTTCTTTTTGTCGTATTACAATATGAAGCTCAGATGATAGATCGAAGAAATATTTTACTAAAATTGTCATATAGAGGCGCAAGTAGCAAAAGCGTTGAGCTAAGCCGTCAGGTGGCATCATGCAGCATTGCTGTGACGTTGTTCAGCGTTGCTCGCTGTTTCAAAATTAAAGCCGTTAGATGGCAGTATGCAGTATTGTGTCTGCTGTATTACAATATGAAGGTCAGATGACAGATCGAAGTGTTGACGTTGTTTCAAAATTAACGCCGTCAGATGGCAGACGTTGTTCAGCGTTGCTGTATTTTAATTAATTTACAAAAACAAAAGCAATAATAATTTTTTTAGTTGTCGATGTCAGTAGAGCAAGCAATTATCTGTAAAATGATATATAATTTATGTGGAGAAATTGTGAGGTTTTTCTAAAAAGGGAGGCAAACATCTTGTCATTAATATATATGATGCCAAATGTTGTTTATTTACTCAATGTGTGGTGAGCGAAGGCAACAAAGAACACAGAAATATATCTCCGTCTCTTTTTTCTAAATAATTCATACCGACAATATAATAGCAAAAGTTCTATGTCTTTATCTATGACAGTAGCCAATGAGAACCAACAAATTGTCGCCACAAAAAAAGACAGATAAGTATATATCTTTGCACCTTAATCGTGCGGTTTTTGTACTATTCCATGTACATAATTAATACATACATGGTTTTTATCGTTGAACTTTTTATTTTTGAAAAGATGCACACATTCTTACAACTAAAGCACAAAAAATGGTTGTTTGTGGCATTTGACCAATGCGTAATTAGCTAATAATTGTTACGTCAGAGTCATCAACTAAATGTACTATAAATTGCGGTCGTTAAGGACCTACTGTAATAATTACCATAGATGGCGGACCGCAGACATTATTTCTTACAATTATTTTAATTGGCGCGTTTAAATTTTGAGAATCATATGACAGTATTTCTCTTCGTTTTGTCCGACTAAGTTGGCTGTCACAATATCCAACCAGATTTTGTTTTTGATGTCAAACATCTTTAAGTACGCGTGTAGTAAATGATCGGACTAAAAACAACTAACTAATTTGTAACATGTTTATACATTACGTATGCAGGTCGTGGAGTGAGTTTCACTTCTGTAGTGTGTAGTGTAAGTCTCGAATCTTGTAGATTGTAGACGATAGCCAATTGCACATTACCGCTTGACCACAGAAGTTAAGTGTCTGTGATTAGCAGATATACTGCAGAAAGCCTACTTATTAGATAATGCTTATTCGTGACATAAACGAACTGTCAAAAATTTTGAAAATTAAGTGAGAACCAGCTATTTCCTAGGATGTACGTTCAAAACATCTCGTGCGAAATGTCACAACACGCCGTAATATAATTCATTACGACAGATATATACAATATGGCCTGTTTCGTATGGAAGAAACGTAGGTAGATAAACTCAATAAATGAAAACATTGTTTTGAAGTTAAACTTCTTTAGGCGCGACTTCGGACGGAAGTTACGTGTTTTTGCAGTTTCCGCTATTTAAAGGCATCGACTGACAGACGGCAGCATCGTATAAACCATCTCGAACGAAAGGTCAATCCAATTTTGTGATCGGTTTCCGCTATATGGCTTCGACTGACAGATGACGGCGTCGTAGAAACCATCTTGAACGAAAGGTGAATCCAATTTTGTGATCGGTGTCCGCTATAAGGATTCGACTGGACAGATGACGGCATAAAAACGCTTCAGTAGGAAACATTGCTACGGACGTAAACCAGTAAGCAAAGATGACGTAATTTATTTTTGCGAGTGATTTAAATTTGTAAGTGAATATTTCCCAAAAAAAAGAGTGGTAAGAACAAATTAAAAGAAGTTTTACTTTAACGCGTAAGGCTTACACGCACTCATGTTTTTTTTTTAAATAAAACCGAATATTGTATCATCTGTCGAGATTATCTCTTCTCGGAACAGTTTCATTTAAACATATAATGAGATAATTATTGAAACCTGGGTGGCTTATATAGTTGTGAAGCTAAGCGTAACGGACGATGATGGGTTCAACTCAAAGAGACCGTAAAATGCTTACAAAAACTCACATACATACAAGATTCTTCATACGCCGTGGCATCATCTCTCTTTTTGTTGGTTGTTCAAGAAGTCCCACGGCAAAAGGACTGGACTCAAATATTCTCATTGAAAGAAGTCAGAATGTCTCTGAAAAGAATAAAATATTTTTTACTTTCGTTTTACAAAACAAATTTAAGCAGTTTTCGTATTTTTCGAACGATTGAAAAAAGAAGAACGTGTGCAATTAGAACTTAATACTGAGGGCTCCTTATTTTCATAAGTTAATAAAATAATGGAAATAAAAAACATTTTTAATATACCACGTTTTTAAAGCGAATTAAAAAGTATAAAATCATTTCTTTACAGACAGATTTTTAACTTGTAGGATTGTACAGACAGATTATTTCAACTTATAGGATTTGAAACGAAAATTTAAAATGTCTGACACCTCGAATATGTCGACATATTCGAGGTGTCAGACATTTTAAATGGTTCATGTTATTTGTCAGAGAACATTATTTTAGGGTTTTGGTTCAAGTTTTTAAGCTATCCAATTAAAAAAACAAACAGTATCTAAAAATTTTTTACATGTCGTCAAAACGACATCTTTCGGAAAATTTAGAGGAAAAACGCCCCAAAATCAAAAAAAGTCTTAGAGGAAATAGGTTTCAGACTAGGCCTAATGAAGCCATATACAAAGTTTGGGGAGAGTATTTGTCAGACGGGCACCCTGACTATTAGCATTTAGTTGAGTTTTGGTTTTGTGTGGTGGTAGCAGTTTTATGTAAGAGAGGCACCTGTGGAATGACATTTACATGTATTAAGTTTTCTGGGTGTCTGTTTACAAACTGAATGTATTTTTATACATTCATATATATTATATTCTATTCATGGAAAAAGAACGGGTTTGTCTGGAAACTACAGAATGTTCACTAACTCTAAACATGGTGTTATAAAATTATTAGCGCCTCTATCAGGGGTGGATTAGAAGCTCTAACTTCCTTAAGCTCTTAAACGGATTTAAGACTGAATTTTTTTATATAATTTTTGAAAATTATATAAAAAATTCAGTCTTAATTCTATTGTAAAATAAGTAGATACTAATACATTTTTATATTTTTTAGATTACATATTTCCGAAGAAGTTCCAAATATAATTTTACTTATTTGAAGATTTATTTAATCTAAGATTTGAATAAGACAGTTAATTTTAGACGTAACGCATTTTTACAATACGCAATATGTTCCGAAATTAAATAAACACACTGTATGGTTTCACGCAGGGGCGGCGTTTGCGGTATGGTTGGTATGGAGCACTCCATACCCTGAATTAGCAGTGGTATGGAATTCCATACCAACATTTTTGGAAAAAGTTTTCAACAGTACTGTCCCCGAAATTAGATTCTGCTCATAATATGTCCAGTGTACGCAGGGCTGGACATTGTCCTTTTTCAATCACTTTGAAATATAAGTTTTTTCTTAGATATATACTGCGATATATAAGGTCAAAAAAAATTTTGTTCACCTTCCCGATTCAGAGCACCCCAGGGCGGCTATCTAAGTGTGAGGGAACGAACGAATATATATACCAGTAGGCCAAATCATTATCTTACTCCATACCGTGAAAAAATATAAACCGCCGCCCCTGGTTTCACGTCATTAAGTTTCCAAACTTCTGGAATTGTCTGTATTTTCAGAATGTCTTTCTAGATTATGATGTTCATTTGTTAGAAATAATATCTTTAGGTAAAAAATCATCCCAAATATGTGATGTAGTTTGTTCAACCTGTTGCAGCAATGCCAGCGAAATTACAACTGGAAATGAGTATAAATTACCTGTCTTGAATGTTTACAATGTACCTCGAGTCTCGACATATGAACAACATAACCCCACTGATTAGAGAAAAGATGCCTTCTTCTTTTTATTTTAAGAAGACGCGCATAATCTGAGCTATACGTGTCTATATGTACCTATGATTAAAATTATAGTTTAAAATAAACACTCTTTTTATACTCGATATAATATTTTAATTTTTTGAAAAAGCCATTCTCATTTTAAGCTTATTATTAAACTATACCGAGTTGGGGGACTTCCAGGGTCGGACTGAGCCGGAAGGGCCCGGGTGGCTCCCCACGAGCCCGGGGCCCGATACTGGATAATGGTAGATGGGGTACTATCGGAAAATAATGATTATACCTAACACTGTTTTAAACAAAATCTTTATATTTAAAAATTATTTTTTTTAGTCCACATTGCTATAAAAGAGTGTTTTTTTTAGTTTTTTTAAGCTTCAAGTAAATAAAATTGTCGACCAATTTTTCTCAATCTTGCGTGAAATCTATTAGATAATAAATTACTTAATACTAATTAATTTTTATATTTTTTAGATATTTCTGAAGAAGATCCAAATCCGGATCGAAACGTCATCTTGTGCAGTTATATTGATTTGTGTTTTTATTGTTTTTTGTCAATATATCGTATGGTCTGAGAAAAATTGGTCGACAATTTTTACTTTAATTTTAAGTTTGACTCTAAAAAATAAAACCAATGACTATGTTTATATTAATTAATTATGTATTTAATTATTATTATATTAATATAACTCATTCATATATTTTTTATATAAATGATTGTATTGTCGTGGATTCTATATAATACGTGTACAAAATTTCAAATTATTCCGATGTCATGAAATGGGTAAAAATTAAATTGAAAGATTCCGTTAAATTCATACATACATGCATACAGGTGAAGTTAATAAAAGATTGTTAAAAATGAGATGTTTTTTTATTGTTTTTTATTGTTTTAGTTTTTTTAATAATCAATTATTATGTGATGTAAGTTGCTAAATTAGCACCCCTTCCCCACGCATTGGTATAATTGAAATGAAAAGATTTATTTTCCAAACCAACTGCAAAAACCCCACGTGCAGGACACAAAATAACAGCATTGAGACTCAACACAGCAGAACTAATCATTGTGTATTCTAAATCAAGAATTCGTGCTGTTCACGTGATAACTATATCTGTTGGTGGTAAAGATATGGTCATCGATCCGCTCTCATTATTATTATAGAAATCGGTGATTTGGAATCATTGAGCTGATGAATGCTGTTCACTTCGTGCGAGAGCATAGACATTATAGTAGCTCACTGGACAAGAAGAGGACAGTGTGCTGTGTGTTGTGAAGCGTAGGATGAAGGAAGGGAGGGGAGTTATTACGTCGGAACATTTCCCTTCACTACCCCTGAGAACCGTTTACTGCCCTATGGGGAATTTTATCTCAAACGCGTAATAGATTATGTTGATGTTACGGCTCTCTTATGACACTAACATGGTCGCCGCATCTCTGCAGTATCTTAAGCCTCGTTCATAATTACTTAACGTACCGTTAAGAGCATTAAATACTTACAATTACCCCCTGCACTCTTCATTTCCGAATACAGGAGAACCTCTGTATGTCGAATTTCAAGGGAGGTGCCAAAAAAATCGAGTTATTGAGTTTTCAACTTTTGAAGAATTTCGACTTTACAAAGAAATATTCGAACTTCTAGAGGTTTATATTCATTCTGTCTAATTATGAGTTGCTAAGTTCGAGATACAGAGGTCCAATTTATTTTTTCGAGTTATGGAGGAAAAATATGTAGGTATACCGAAATGGCTTGTAGAGTGTCCCATCGGTCTGGGGGCGTAGGATAGCTCCTCACTCAGGCAACATATTAAAATTCTGTTTTCGCTAGTCGATAGTTACCCCCTTTGTGCACAAATTAAAATTAGTTTCTTTTATACAGAGTGTTCAAATACAGAGTGGCACATGAACCTTGTTTTTTTTAATGGAACACCCTGTATATTGTGGCATTTTTAGTCAGCACTGAATTGCTGATCAAATTGATACACAATTATATGGGTCTATCTTGAGAACCGTTCTCCCGCTAGAGGGAGTTAATTGAAAAAAAATGACCCAGTTCAGACGCTTTTGGTGGCTAAACCCTTTGAGATACTGACTTCGAGTTTTCGCAGAAAAAAAGGTTTTTTAATGCAGATTTCATTCACGTGTGGAAAAATTGTAGTCACAATATACAGGGTGTTCCATTTAAAAAAACATAAGGTTAATGTGCCACTCTGTATTTGAACACTCTGTATAAAAGAAACTAATTTTAATTTGTGCACAAAGGGGGTACCTATCGACTAGCGAAAACAGAATTTTAATATGTTGCCTGAGTGAGGAGCTATCCTCCGCCCCCAAACCGATAGGACACCCTGTATAAGGTTGAGATTTCGAGTAACGGAAGTTTTGGGGCTTGAAGGGAAGGGAGCAGAACATTTTTTTGAGTTTTGGAGGTTTTCAACTTATCGAGGTTCGACTTAAAGAAGTTCCACTGTTTATATATGCAGGATGTAGATATCCAATCGATAGGAGTGTAAAATCGGGTTCAAAAACTGCAGTATTTTGAGTAATACGCGGCTTTGACGTTACTACGATCTTAGAATCATTAGAGGTCTATCAGTGCTAAAAAAATAGAACACTGCCTATACCGGTTAAGAAATAAAAAGTAAGCATGCGCAGAACAGTTTCAAAGACGAAACGAACATAAAACTTGTCCTTTGTTGAGCGGACATAATTTCAAACAGTGTGTGGCGCCGTTTGTACTTTTTCCGAACTCAGCGCGCCTCATCTCTGCGCAACAACAGATATTTCGTGTTCTCATCTTAAGGACAACGGTCAGCGTGATAATCTTTGGATCAAACCGTCGTGGGTTCGAATTCCACATCCGCTCGTAGATGATGCTTAATTTAATTTAATGTATTTTTATGTAACTAGTGTGACCTGTGCGAATTATTCGCACTAAATAAGTATAATAATTATCATTTTACAAAATTATTTTTTAAATATGATTGCAGGTATTCAATTCGTTTCTAATTTTGCACACTGCTTATAACGTTCTGCTTTTTGTTGTATTACAATATGAAGCTCAGATGACAGATCGAAGAAATATTTTACTAAAATTGTCATATAGAGGCGCAAGTAGCAAAAGCGTTGAGCTAAGCCGTCAGATGACAGAATGCAGTATTGTGTCTGTTGTATTACAATATGAAGGTCAGATAACAGATCGAAGTGTTGACGTTGTTTTAAAATTAAAGCCGTCAGATGGCAGATGTTGTTCAGCGTTGCTGTATTTTAATTAATTTACAAAAACAAAAGCAATAATAAATTTTTTAGTTGTCGAAGTCAGTAGAGCAAGCAATTATCTGTAAAATGATATATAATTTATGTGGAGAAATTGTGAGGTTTTTTTCTAAAAAGGGAAGCAAACATTCCTAACCTTAGCGTATTAATATATATGATTAGACACTAATGACCTTAGTTGTCAAGCATCTGTAATGTGCAACAAATAGATAAATAAATGCACCTAACTACATTCTACTTTATGTATTCGTTTTGCAACGACGCTTCGGTATAGCATCACGTTAACATGAGTCGTTGAGAACGGCGATGTATTAGGAAGCATTATCCGATTCAAAATACGTTTACAAATTGCTGTTTTTGTGCACGATGTACAGTAAATAATAAATATATGTACGTTTACATAATTTTATTATTTATCAGTGTATGTACTACTAACCGTTAAAGACATTTTATTTTATTAGATTTGGTTTTTTGCAAACGAAAATACTTTATGATTTTCATATTGTTTATATTTTACTAGCGGCCCGACCCGGTTTCACTCGGGTGCGATAAATATATTTTGTATTATCGGAAAATTCTGCAAAATGTAATAAAAACGACTACAGCGAACTAATAGCTTTGAGCAAATTGTATCCGATGTCGCTACATGGTACTAAACAGTTTTTTTTGTTTGTTTGCTTCTGAACTAATAGATTTTAACAAAGTCTATCAGACGTCGCTACATGTTACTAAAACGGGGTTATAGATTGCTAATCAAGGAACCGCACAGAATTATTCAAATAAATTGACCAAAAACATCCACAAGCACAACGGTTGCATTAGGAGCATTTGCACGTTTTTACACCCATCTAAACGCGCCAGCAGATGTTTCACATCAAAGGTTACTGAAAAAACTTTTAAAAAATTAGGAACTGCAAGGAAAGTCAATGTGAGGTGGCAATTGGAATTGAATTAAGGGCATAGTAGTAACTATTTCTGATTGTCTATTAAATAGTATGATTAAGCATTTGCGTAATCACCTATTGTAATACGATTTCATGTAATTCTAACCTAAATACAGATGCTGCCTGAATTTATTAGTCTAAGCTTCGACCGTACAAAAGTCTACATGAACAACACTACTCAAATTTTATTACTCAATTTAGCTGATGTTAACATGAGAAACATTGAATCAGTGGCAGTACTAATTCATTATTTTAAATTTTTATTATCCGTATCTCGAATACTATAGACTCAACTTTACTAGAGAAGTATCAATTATTTCCAACATCACCATCTGCCTTGCAAATATTAACGTGAAGTGATAACTCCATTGTTTTCTTTACCGAGCGGAGTATCGTAGAGGTGAGACTAGACTCGCATTCGGATAGTACCGGGTTCGAATCCGGGCGGGGGCAGATGTGGCTGGGACTTTTTCCTGCTACCTCTCACCGTGAAACGGTAATTCCTGTACCGGCCATCTTGTTGAGGTTTTCCATGGTTTCCCTCAAAAATTTCAGATAAATAAACTCCTATGTTCAAAATTTGCCTACCTTATCCTAATGTCTTAAAATTCCTTCATTCGCTCATTGCTATTAATTAAGTGGAAGTTTAAAAAATGTAGGAAATAACGGGAAGTGTGATAGATGGAAAATAGTAATGATGCGAATGGCGTCTGTTATGACATAAAGTCGAGAAACGGACGTTTATTTATTTATTATTATTCTTTTTTTTAAATCAGTATTTAAGTAGGCTTTTTTACGGTCAGAGCTTGGACTATACGCTTAATACCTCAACTGCGTTATGTAAGCCCGAGGTAGGTTAAAATTATCCGCACACCTGTATTATCATACGTCTGTTGATACTAATATTGTTATATAAAAGCGACTTCAACTAAAGTGCTATCAATATTGCTAGATCCAGAACAAGGTGTGTTTTGTAATATTTTGTTATCGCCGTGAAATTTATATTTACGCACGGCACAGCGAATTACATTGTTACTGCTGAACATGTAACGAAATGCTGCACATGTAACGAAATGCTGCGCACCCACTTCTTTGCGTCCTTGAGCCTAAGTGGCATTATTGTAGACATCCCTGCGGCATTGGTGTGAGTGTTTGTTTGTCAACTAGAAGTTCCACTTCTTTAGTGTGTATTGTAAAATACAGATCTCATTTTTTTTTCAAAATTTTTATTAACGTCACTTGAGGTACCTTAGTTAGGGTCAGATCTTGTACTAAAATTTTTATCAACTTTTTAACTATCCGATCAACGTTTAAAGGCCGCTGAACAAGAGGCTGGTTTTGCCGCTGGAATCGTTGCTGGAACTTGTGCTGGTTGGCGTGCTGACTAAGAAGATGGAAATGACGTCACTGCGGACTCGCGTGCGGAATTAGTGCCACTTGCGGTCGTGCCATTTGTGGTCAATGGATATTATTAAAAGAAAATAAGAATTTAATAATTTCTAAAACACTATCGCATCAACAGCACCCAGTAACGTAATCAATTTATAAAGTTATTTTCTTAACAGCAAGTGAAGTCACCCCTGATATTATTTGTATTTTATCATATGACCGCAAGTGGGACGAAAATTGTTCCGACCGCAAGTGGGAAGACACCCGCATGCGTGACCACAAGACGAATTTTCAAATTTGAACCGTGCTTGTTTGCTTGTTTTGAGTAAGAATCAATCAGGAAACGGTATCTTGTCACGTAGGCAAACGTCCACAAACAAAAACGGCGTCATGTTGGGTGTTCTGTTTAGAGACAATAAACGTTCACTTTAGTTAACATTCGAACTGTCACTGCGCTTGCACCAAACTCATCTACAAACCCAGCTTCAAAACACGCATCGTGTGAAGCGAACACACAAAAGTCATCACGAAACCCAGCGCCACAGCTTGCTTGAAATTTAGTAGTCAAGTCTAGCAAGGAATCTGACGGCAAAACCACCTCTTTATAGTTTCAGGCATTCTTGGACACAGTGTACAGATATAAAGAGAGTGTTGAAAGGCGTTCTGTCATATCAACGATGCGATCTTTTGCTTTGACCAGAGACTCTTCATCAGCTACTTCTTCTAATCAGTTTTCATTAAAGAGAAAACGCCCACGGCACTGTATAATATAGTTCACTTATAGCTATTTCTTTCGCATGCATTGTTACAGTACTGCTTCTGTCTCTCTTACACGCTTTCACTTCATACGACTCGATGAAAAACATGTATTAAAGGACCCTCTAATAACGTCTCTAATATATTCTACTTATGTGGCCTTGCGTCATTCTATAGAAGCGAATTATACGAGAATGATTACTATACTTATTGAAAAAATACTTCTCTCATGACATGTAAATATTTGATTTCGAATACTATGACGGTTACATGCAGCCTTAAAAAAATTGACAGCTGACCTAGGAGGATTTTGTAGCATGCTCTCTAAATAACAATACCTAATATAGGTAAAAGCCGGATAGTTGCCCCACTTTTCAAAGAAGCTCTATTATTAAAAAATATGTACCTACTAAGAATAATGCAACAAGTATATCAAAACATAGGTTCTTGATCATTCATAGTAGCCTATTTTTGAAAACATAATTAATATTGGTTTTGAGTAAAGTCTGTTTTATTTGACCTCTCAAAAAAGGGATAGTTTCCTACTGTGGCGGATAGTAGCCTAACATTAAAAATGCTTCGAGGGATACTTGCCTCGTGCGGGGATAGAGGCCTCACTATGATTTTTTAGATAGAAACAAATTTAGGTATATCAATTTAAGTAATCAGTCTTTATTTTTTACTGAGATCCTTTATTATGTACTAAAAATCCAACAAAAATAGCATCCAAACTTTAGGTTAGGTAAGTTATTAGTAAATTATTATTATTTACCTTAAAGATAGAACAATATGGTAATCAACTTTGGCATTAGCATTAATTATCACCCGAAGTCAGGGTTTTCAACTTTCCACATCTCATGCAATGATTTTTGAATGTTGTACAAGTTTCATGCAACTACATTTGACTCATCTCACATTGAATCCAATCTGATTTCGATTTTGTAAAATTGTAATTCTCAAAACATTCTGCGCAATAATCATCAATTGAAACTTTTTTATTCGTATTTTATATTTTTGAATTAGCGTTTTTCACTTTTAATAGTAGGTGTCTTTTCAGTGTCTCTTATCGATTTTTCGTCCTTTTTACTTTTGATGGGTAGTCCCTCGGTGGCTTTTCCTTTAGACGTTTATGAACTTATAACATTTTCCTCATTTTCACTGTCAGAACTCTACCTTTCTATTTTTCTATTCCTTAAAAAAGTCAATAGGGCGACTATCCTTTGTGATACGGATACTTGCCTTTCTTATTTGCGAAATAAATAAAAAACTATTCACCAATAAAACGTAATAAACAGTGTAATTTAAACTCTGATGCATGCAAGGAAACAAAAAGTTGATTGAAACTGCACAATCAATAATAAAAATATTCAATAGAAATGACTTACCAATATAATTTCGAAGCCTGTCAAAGTTTCGTCGCGGAAGATGTTTGCTTACACGGACAAAACGCATGCGTCTACTCCGATGGCTTACATTGCACTGAGGCGCACGGGAGGAGCACTTCTAAATATAGTAAAGCGCAAACCCCATCAAGATCTATAACATAGTGTATTCAAAATCGAGGCATGTATCCCACTGAGGCAATTATCCGGCTTTTACCCTACCGACCGTTCGAGTTGTAGTAATCTACCGTTAAAAAAATCTTATTTTAAGCTCAAAAAATATTTATTAACTGCATTTTGAAGACAACGTCTTCAGTGTCCAAAGAATCCAAAAAGTTGTATGAAATTTTCATTTATTAGCTAACGTTTTGAATACCTTCATCCTCAGAGTGTTCTTCTGGGATCCTTTGGCCACTGAAGACGTTGTCTTCAAAACGGTTCTAGTAATTACGTACTTTTTGGACTCTTAATAACTAATTTTTGAACGTTTATTTTTTATTATAGGTACTAAAAAAATGTGTGTGTGTGTAAGCATGATTACTCTTGACAAACTTTTAATGAAATTTGGTCCACGTATGGAAATCCATCGTTGCACGAAGCCTATTTAAAAAGAGCCCGTTCCGGCCATTTTAATGGTGGTATTTAGAGGTTGAAATAAGTTTTTGGACCCAAAAACACCGTAGAATTTCTCGGAATTGTTTCAAATTTGAAATTTAACCTATTAGTAAAGGCAGAAATGTGCTGCCGAAATTTTAATAAAATCGGCCGGACAGGACAAAAAAATTCATGGATTTACTTACTGAATGGTGTATTTAATTTGCCGCAGATGTTGGGTTATTAGTAATATCACAGTTAAAAAAAAAATATTTAGGAAAACGCGTGTTCTTAAATTATCGGTTAAAAATTGGGTTTCTACTTAATTAGTTCCGAGTTGTCTTAAAAAACGTTGAAGGTGCTAGGTTAATAATCCCAGTAATTTATGATTGTAGAACATCTGGCGCAATGGGTAAGTTTCTTGTTGAGGGGTGTAATTTACACAGCTGCTGACGACCGCATCTCATTATTCAAAGCTTTACCATACGTTTTAATGATATGCGACTACAGTTAAACCTCATTTATGCATATTAATTTTCTTTAGAACACTTTAGTTTAAACTTTATCATAGCGCGTGGAGTGAGCCGGCTAAGCAGTGCGGGATTAATCATTAAGCAGAGTAGGCAACAGCCTAGGGGCCCCGCATCGACTAGGGGCCCGTACACGCACCAAGAAAAAAACTTTTCATTGAACGAATATTTTTTTTGAAAATTTGTATGAAATTTTCCAACAACAATATTATTTTCTTTCGTTGTTTATTGTTATTTATTGCATTTAACAAGATAAAATTTAAGATAATTACGTCACGTCTCATTTCTCTTTCCTAACCCATCAAAAAACCTGGATCATCAATTATCTATAACCTATTCATTAAGACCATTTCAATAAAGCTAACGAGTCAGGTAAGGCGATGCTGTAGCATCTAGTCAAAGTAATCATGTTGTTACAATATCACATAAGACATTGAAGTAACAGGATGCCTGGACCCGATCATCTGGAAGTTACTCACATCCCTTCATCTACTTGAAAAGACCTGATTGCATTGCCTATGGGAGCCCGGGACAGGGCTAATCCAGCCCTGCGGCCAAGGTCTCGCCAAGCACTCGGCTATGTTTAAACGAACTATTTCGAGCCCTTTTCGACCCTCCCCCTTCTATCTCCGAGGCTAGTTACGTTAAAGAAGTGATTTTCGGGGGGAGGGGGTTTGGTTTACCGTCATGAAGCTGCATTTCAATAGGTTCCAAGATATACTTGTTCAAAAATCAAGATTTTAGGCCCTGACTGATTTTTAAATCGTCAAAAAGTAGTATACGGGTGCTTCTACAACCTCCGCATCTTTCAAGCCTGAAATTCTATGGCTAGCTAGAGGTTGGGAGCTAGAGGTTAAAACTAGAGGTTGGAGCTGGGTTGAATGTTAGGAATTTGAGGTAGCGGCTGGGAGCTAGAGGTTGAGGGGGTGGTATAGGAGACTCGCTTAGCTTAAAATTGAACTTGTCTTCTTCTATTTGTAGGCTGCGTAGTGTTTTCATGCGGTTACACTATTATTTACTATGGGCATGGTGGTACCACTATGGGGGTGTGCAAAAATAGCTATCTAACCATAGTAGTTGATGCACACATTTTTATTTTTATTTCAACCTTAATTATGTATATTTATTTGTATTATTTTCTTATATTATTTTATAAATAAAAATTAAAAAATAGCTATTCATATCTACTCAGCAGATTGAAGCGTGGACAAATTCTTATATATGTATATAAAATTCTCGTGTCGCATATTTTGTTCGGGCTAATCTCCGAAACCACTGGACCGATTTTAATGAAAATGTGGAAATGTATCTTGCTTGCTCCAACTTAGACTATGTCACTATAGGATAGTTTTTATGAAATATTTTGTATGAAATACGCTGTTTTCTCAACAAAACTGTTTTAGTAATATGTAACGACATCTGATAGAATAAGCTATTAGTTCAGAAGCAAACAAAAAAACTATTTTAGCACCAAGTCACTACATCTGATAGAATTCGCTCAAAGCTATTAGTTCAGAAGCAAATCTGGTAGAATTTTCTTAAAGCTATTAGGTCAGATGCCGGACCGTAAAAGAAATACGTTTTGCAGAATTATATCTATCGCACCCGGGTGAAATCGGGCCTAGCCGCTAGTATTTAGTAGAAATTAATTGTCCTCTTAAAAGCTATATAATGATTTTACAGTTATTCAGAACTGGGTAATTGTTACTCGATGTTCTTCTGTAAAATGCACTCGCACGTCTATACATTGTGTGTGTGTTTGTGTGTTAGAAGAGCTTTCAGTTAAACGAACGATGACAAGCTTTATGTAATTATGTTGAAAATCATCACATCGTATCACGTCATATTGTGTACCGGCAAACACTCTTCGTGAATATTATAATACTATATAGATATAAAGTATCTATACAGTGTGTCCATCCGAAAGTGCTGCATAGTACACAATGATTATTCGACAAAGATCATCAAAATGACAGTCTAAGATCCCGATTTGGCTCGATTTTCACTCATCACGGATTCTAATGAAATTTGGAATTTGATAATATAATGTATTAATAAAGAAAACTTGATTTGGTTACCATTCAATTTTTTGGCACAGCTATTTTTGATAAAAAATTCAAGTTGTTAATTTTATTGTCTCTATTTCGTATTAAATATTAAGAAAACTTATCGACCAATTTTTCAGACAATAATATTAACAAAAGTATACAATAATAATTCAAAACATTTAATATACATAGCCAAACGTTTTGGTTTGGATTTGGATCTTCTTCAGAATTGAGATAAAAAAAAAATCAAATCTTTGATTAACGTCTGAAAAAAAATTAATAATTAGTTTATAATAAGATTCGCTTTAAGTTTTTTTTTTATATAATATCGAAATATTGAATAATGAATAACCTTATTATTTTTTCAATATTTTTTGAAAAATAGCGACGTACAGTGCTATCTGTTGGACGTTAAAACAACAGTCGCTATACAAAATATTTTGCCACAACTGGAGCGTCATATTATGTTGGACGCAAACCAGACTGAGCCACTGCAACGCGCGGCTGATACAGCTGGCATTAATTATAAAACAAGCAAAAATTTTACGCAACAAAGCGTTCAGTGTGTAATGTGCCCAGTGCAACAAATGTAGGTATTTATGCCTACATGACGTGGCGGCAAAGATTTTATTTAAGTTTGTTTGCAACTCTCAGCAGTCACCGTCAAACCATTAGTATCTTGTTACCGACGAAATACTTCTGGAGACATCTCGGTTTTCTTTAACGTACACAAACTAAACATCAGTAGCGAACTGTTCCGTAATTATGGCTACCCTCAAAAGACATAAAACTACGAACTATTGATCTCTCAATATCAGAGGCAGTCGAAAGTAGAGTTGTGTAGTTCTGAAAAGCGTTCTTATGAGTGAACTAGTTCGCAGCCAATAATAATAATCAAGGAATCAGTTCGTTTGTTCTATTATCTATCAGGCAGTGAAGATGACGAACGACAAAAAATTAATATTGTACATTCTGTGCGATACTTTTTAAATAGTTAAATACCTTACTCTTCAATAAATAAAATTATCGACCTATTTTTCAGACAAATATATTAACAAAAAATATATAAATTCAATGCATTAAAAACCTACTCTTCCAAAAAAAAAAACTAAAAAAAATCCATTTTTGAATTGATATTTCTGTCCGCTACTCTGTAAGTTTCACTATTTTATTCTACTTTTTCTTATCTTCCTGCAAACCTGAAACACCTTACTCACTGCCTAAAATTTCTGAACTTAACTATAAGTGATAATGCATCGTCAAAAAAAATAATTCAGAACTTGTGTGTACGCCACTGTTTGACAGACGTCTCAGGCGTTTTGTATAACTCAATAATGGAACGGTAGGTAACTATTGACTACAAGACTATGAAGTCGTTAATAACAAAGCTCGTTTTATGAAAACATCAGCAAACTTCATAAGACGTACGTTCTCGATAATGCAAGGTGACAACTTGCATTATTAGAGAATGTAGATTGTTTATGTATGTAAAGACCGCTGCACACGATGCTGGAAACACTGCTTGAACTCCTACGAGGCTGGAAATGACGTCACTGTGGGCTCGCCTGCTAACTCACATGGTACGTTTTAAAATTAGAACAGGGGCTAGATGCTTCTACAACCTCCACCCCTTTCAAGCCTGAAATTCTATGGTAGAAGGCTAGAGCTAGAGGTTGGAGCTGGGTTGAATGTTAGGAATTTGAGGTAGCGGCTGGGAGCTAAGGGTTGAGAGGGTGATCTAGGGAACTCGCTTAAAATTGAACTTCTATTTGTGGGCTGCTTAGTGTTCTCATGCGGTTAAACTATTATTTATTATGGAAATGGTGGGACAATTATGGGGGTGTGCAAAAATAGCGATTCATATCGAATCATCAGATTGTAGCGTGGACAAATTCATATATAAAATTCTCGTGTCGCAAATTTTGTCCGGGCTAATCTCCGAAACCACTGAACCGATTTTAATGAAATTGTGGAAATGTATCTTGTTTGGTCCAACTTAGGATACTTTTTATGAAATATTTTGTACAAAAAATAATTTTTAAATATAATAATTTTATTCAACAGCGATAGGATGTCACCTAACTCGATATAATTTAATTTTTTGAATAAGCTTAAATTGAGGACACTCTCCTATCGCTGTTGAACAAACTCATATTGAGCGTATATTTTCCGGGACAGTCCTGCATTGGAACCCTGTGTCCCGTATTCTACGTTATTAAAAAAAGGCCATTCGTTTTTGTGATGGATGCTACTAAAAAAAAAGGAAGTCTTTTCTCAGATAAAAGATTTTTCTGTCTCTCTGTTCCGCATTGTGTGACGACAAAAATGCTTACCCTTGACTAAAATTGGGATTCCGTTTTTTACAATTTTTGCAAGCACGAAGCTACTGCAGTTCGATTTAAAATAGGTAGCATTTAGTTTTGATTTGATTTTTAGAGATATATTTAAGTTGATTTTCTTCAAAGTCAAATAAATTTTATAATGGAAACTTTTGACTTGAATAAAACCTTTTTTGTATTCTCATGAGACTTATTGATATGACTTTTTTTTAAACTTTACAGTCTACTGCATATATAAACATCCTCATGATTTACTACTTCATATAAAACTTTATAAGAAGAAATGCATAATTCATGGTTGGACAATTCCTTTGCTGATTTAATAAACAAATTCCCTCAACATACGAATAATATAATCATATTTAATTAAGTACAAAATGTAAATCTGTCCATTTTAATTAAAAGCAACTTGCAGTTCTAAACTGCATTCATAATTATTTCTATTCATGCATAATATTATAATAAACATGAGCCAGCGGCGTGAACCTCGGGGAATACCTCGTTGACTATTTCCTTGTCAAACAAAGCTGTAGTGTTTACCTATAGAAATTTGAAATACTAGCATATTCACTCGAATGTCGACATTTTAATGTTTGTCAACCAAGTCCTTGAACAGAGTTAACCCTGTCTCTAATTTTACTGCACCTGATTTAAAACTAGCGGTTGTGCCTGCTAAGAACATGGCGGACGTTCGCACGGCATGTATTCGTGAAGTTGACTTTACACGTCGAGTGATTTTATTGGTTAAGTTGCCAGTTAACATACTTATGGCTATTTTTTGGCAGCAACCTAAGCATAACCCAGAAACTATTGACTTTCCATATAAGTATATATGCCATCGCGAATCTTTGAAGTTAAAAACTTCTTTTAAAATTGATTATTGCGATTGAAAATGTAATAAACGTGTCGCAATGTACCGTATACTGTTGGGACGACTATGGGCTCCATAGAATGTTCCAGACCACGACAACAACAATGGAAAGCAGGTAAAAACCCGACCTTCTTAAAATTTCCTGGAGAATGCAATGTATGTAAAGAAAGGTCGAGATGCTTCCAGAATATTCGATAGGCGGGGGACGAAGCTATAAAATGCGAGCGGAGTAGTTGGCAAGAGAGTCAGTTGTTCGTGAGGCGTTCTTGTGTTTATACAGTGCCAATGCGTTGTGACATTAATTATATGAATCTGGTTTAACATAAATAACTTTTTGTAAATAATCGTGTGTATATAGTTAATAGACAAGTGTGCTAATAAACTTTGGCGTGTTCCTGTATTGTAAATATTTTGTGTACATAATTCGTGACTCTATTTACTCTTCTGTTACTTAGTTTCTCTTTTATTATTTGGAACTGTCTTTATTTTGTTTCTGTTAACGTTATTATTACTGTTTCGTTTGAGAAGTACTTTTTCGTATGTGTGTTTAACTGTTTTGTTAAACGTTTATTATTGTAAATAAATAATTTCCACCACGGACTAGAACAGTTTTGTTACAATACCAAATACTGTGTAAAAACTGGCTATATAACATTAAGCGAGATAGGCGGCATGGTACAATGCTTGCCTCGTTACCTAAAGGTCGTAGCTTGTGTAATGTGAAGTGCCTTCTTCATATTTCCCCCCACCAGGCCCATATTATTATGACCCCAGCAGTTGGCAAAAAAGTAACGTATTATTTATATACTGTTTTTTTTTAAAGAACGACTTATTTTTGTGCAAAAACATAAAAACATTGATGGTGTTAAAACAAAAAAAAATGGCATCATTTAAGGTCAGAAGTGTGTAACTTAACATTGGGTATACAATGCGCATCAAAAGAAACCCCCCGTTAAAGAAAAAAAATTACGTAGATCACCAAATGTGGGGCAGGTACTTTTATAGAAATAAAAATATTACGTTGTGAAACAAACGATAAAAAAATTTATCAAGAAAAAAAAACTAGGGTGCCATCTTGCAGATTACAGCGAATCATGTAACAGCTTATTTAAAGGTTTTAACATTAGAATTTTAAACAATTCTATCGTCGTAATACAAAATGGCGGCGTCGTACACCGCATGTATGCCTATTTTATACAGAAAAAATAAAATAGGAAATTAATAGTTATTTTCTCAGTGACGCCATTTTGAGTTGTCTCAGCAGAATTTAATGAAATTATTACATTTAGATTGAGAGGAAGATTCAAATGAATCGTCGTTTAAAATTCCTCAACAAGATGGCGTCCGAAAGCCATGTTTTAAAACTGATGACATTTATATTTGAACAAGTATTTTAATAAACATATTTATTTGTTCTCAAAAATTGTTCTAAAATAATTCTCTTCTGTTGCGAACTGCAGTGCAACAAAACAAGATGGCGTTCGAGCGCCATTTTTACAAACCGATTCAGTGTTTATATTTGAAAAAGCTAAAATTTAATTTCCAAGGAAAGCGACTCAAGTTTCGTTCTTCCCGAAAAATGTTCAACAGTTTATTTGTTGAGAGGACAGTTCTGACGTGCATTGTTACTATAGTAGTGCAACAAAATGAACGCACATAGGATCCACAAGTCGACTGATAATCTTAACTGGTGGCTTTCACAAACTTTACTATTAATAGCAGAACTCTTGGAGTCGGCTGTGAGCCCGAGATAAATTAGCCACTATGGGACTAATAGCCCAACTTGGTTATAAAGTTCGATGCACATTCTGTTTATTCACTTTTTTAAACAGAAAAAATTGCTATCGCCAGTACCATCTTCAGGGGCGCCACACACTTGTCTACGGGCCCCAGGCTAATGCCAATAACCCAAGTTTTGAAGTAATCTTTTACGATGATCTAAAATAAGTAAAAATTTATTTAGGTATATATTTATTAAAATTTTTTTCTGAATTTTTTTTCAGCAAACAACAATTAATATATCAAATGTTATATTTTTTTAATAACGATGAGTCGATATTCAATAAAGATAATCTTGATTGGCTCATTTGACGTCGATGGCCGTTTTTAATAAATTTCAGGCTAGATTGACGTTTTTGCAAACTACTTGACTTGATTTCAAGCTATGTACTTGTAATTTTTTGATAATGAACCGATTATGTACGAAAACGCACGAATCGTTTCCGTGAGGCTATGTGCATATTTATGAAAATAACATTGCTTCCCCGAGCTGAAAAATTGGTTTTATTATTTTGTTTCGAAAAATATATTTTGTTGATATGCACTACAGTTTATTTGTGTTTTTTCTATTTTAGCACGATTGTCTTGTTAAAAAAAACTCAACTTAGAATAAGCAATTATTGACGTAGTTTATTGCAAAGTCTCATTATCGTTTCTTGATACTTGTATATGACATTGATGAAGTCTGGTATGGCGTAATGAACTGAGATACTTAATACCTATGTTTACTTGCGTAACCAGAGCTAGTCATATCAGATGCTCGACAGTGAGTTCAAATACACATGGCACAAAATTATCATATTATTAAATAATGAGAATGTGATATAATAATAATATTAAAAAATGTTGATAATATATATTCTTTCATGTTTGGTGTCAATAAATTACAATTTAATTTTTTTATGAAATTGATGAAAAATCATTAGTCTTGAGGAACTACTTGATTTTTCAGGTATACCGAACTTGATTTTTGGATTTCAATACTTGACTTGATTTTAAGTCAAGTAACTTGTAAATCTCGTCACGCATTCACCAGCCTACTCCTCAAGTCAAACGTGCGTAAAGAAGTTTTACTTCAAAAATACTGTAAGAAAAGATCAGCTAAACTCCTACAACTTGTCATTTTTTCATTACACAATTGTATATGGCGGTTCACATCTGCTCATAACATTTCATCCGATCGATGGGAAGATGACAGAGTTAAATAAGGCTGTGACATACGGCTAGACAGACGAACGGACATAGCGAAATTATACTGCCCTAAAAAGGCAAAAGGCAGTAAGTGACATTTGTTGACAAAATGAGTTCATACTGAAGACAACGACAGCAGTAAGTGCTGCAGCTTTTAAACCGACCTCCAGATGAATGATGAGGCAAAACAGCAGTATCTGATTTTTAATTATACTATGTTTAGGCAGATGGTAGTATTTGTGCAAAATATCTGCTCTTTACCTTATATATTAATAATAATAATAATACGTTTTATTTCATATATGAATATTATTAAACATAATGCACATTTTAGATCTAAGGCAAAGGGCAGTATGTGCGAAGTAGTAGTAGTTTGTTATAACAAACTATAATATTAAGTAATAATCTCTTGTTTCCTAATTATATAATAATTTAGCTGATGTTGAATCTAGAGCACATCATTCTAGTTTCATTTACAATTGTTAATAATTGTGAGTTTACATAAATCATTTATGGCAGAAAGCAGTATGTGATTTTTTTTTGTTATTAATAAAAAAATAATAAAACAAACAAAAAAATGATAAAATCATTTTATTGTCTTAAAAAAATGTTTCCCCCATGTTTTGGTTTCCATAATCTAAAATTCTAGACGGTCAATACATTTTTAGTAAATCTTGATTTACTCAAATTCATAAGTTGGTCACTTACTGTCTTTTGCCTTTTTACGCCAGTATAAGGGTTCCGTTTTTTTTGTCATTTGACTACGGAACCCTAAAATTCAGACTGTATATCTGCCTTCAAGTGACTTACAAAGGTAATGTAGTATGGTGAGGTATAGTAAGGTATAGGACAACGCTCTTTGAAGGTAGTTCTCGGTGGTGTGGGAATATTGTGTATGGTTTGTCCAAACGACAACCGTAGGTACGTAACCGACTCTTAACACATGTGGTTACGTAACCTAAACAACGAAATTACAGTCTATGAGACTTCGTAGACACGTAATACTTAGTACCGACTTGATTATACAGTAACAGCGCAATTTAAGCTCAACTTAAATATATCTACATAATTGTTATGGCGTTTGTTTATTGTTTTTAGAGATCCTCAATTACCCGTGTAAGCGTGCATTTGTTTCCACAATATTTTTTAATTGAAATCGTTTAATAGTTTAAAATTAATCTATAATAATATATTAATAATAAAATAAATTTAAAAAAATTTAATATACCTGTCACGTTTTTAAAACGAACTAAAAAGTATAAAATAAAATAATTTTTTTAACTTGTAGGATTTTAACGCAGGGTGCATTATTCTTTTTATCTCATAAATAGGTTTTTTCATTGATGGCTACTCTCTACACTATCGAAGAATCTCGTTAGAGATTCTTTTCTGTGCTAAATGCCGACGTATCTCTAACGTATTCTTATACATTGATTTTGCCTAGCTCCCATATAACGCCGTGTATATGAGAGCAGTTTCCAAGTTTTATAGTTCTGTGACCACGTGACTTTCATAGGACCGATTTTTCGTATCACCCATATATACTTCTGTACCACAATAACAGCTTATACTGCGAGTATGCCCGTGGACTAACGGTTACGACGTTAGACTAGTAATAACACTAATAACAGGGTCTCGGGTTCGATTCCCGCCGGCATCATTGTAAAATTTTTTTTTCTACTCCATTTTATTTCCACTTGATATTTATATATAATCATATTTTTTATTTTTATTTTTTTTTTAATTTAAATTTTTTTTTTATATTTTTAATTGTTTTTTTTATTTTTAATTTATTTTCTCAATTTTTTTCTCATATACATATCTTTATTTTTTTTTTAATTTTTAATTTTTTTTTCTTGTTTTTTGAAAAATACACTTTCGTCAAATTTTTTATTAAAAAATAACAAAATATATGATTGAAGTTAGATTTAAATAATTTAATTTATTAAAAAACATATTCATCATAAAAAATGCAACAAAAATTAAAAAGAGGAAAGTTTTCAAAGTGAAATTTCTTTTTTAATGCAAAATAAGTATTTTACAAATGATATGAAAAAAATTTTGTATTTTTAATGGTTGGCCTTGTTCATTGATTTTTTTCATGCCTTCAAAATTGGCCTTCATGGAATCTGTGGCCTCTTAATTCTAAAAATGCACATATGTTTATTTTTGCAGAAAAAATAAAAATAATGTCTCACACTTTGGAAAAAGACGTGAAATCTTAAAAAAAAAACTTCGGAGAAGTAAAAACTTCGTTCTGTGCTAAATTCAAAAACTTGAGGCGACTGAATCTCAGAATTATAACTAAAAAAAAAAGAATTTCGAGGCAGACAAGAAATTGAAATCAAGCTCGAAATTCTGTGCCTAAGACGTCGAAAAAAAAAGAATTTTGAGGCAGATAAGGAATTGAAATCCAACTTCGAAATTCTGTGCTTATAAAAGCTACAAGAGCAACAGCAAAAAAAGTGCACAGACGGCGTTTTTTTAGTGGTAACTAAAGGAGTTATGCGAACACCGTCTTTGCATTTTTTTGCTGTTGCTCTTGTAGCTTTTATAAGCACAGAATTTCGAAGTTGGATTTCAATTCCTTATCTGCCTCAAAATTCTTTTTTTTTTCGACGTCTTAGGCACAGAATTTCGAGCTTGATTTCAATTTCTTGTCTGCCTCGAAATTCTTTTTTTTTTAGTTATAATTCTGAGATTCAGTCGCCTCAAGTTTTTGAATTTAGCACAGAACGAAGTTTTTACTTCTCCGAAGTTTTTTTTTTAAGTTCTTATATAACTGTCGGATGCGCCCCACGTTTTTCGTTTCAAATCCTACAAGTAAAAAAAAAAATTTATACTTCTAGTTCGTTTTAAAAACGTGATATATTAAACATTTTTTTGTTTTTTTTATTATTTTCTTTTTTTTAGTATTAAATATTTTCGTGTGATAAACGGGACTATTCCAATTTCAAAAATATTGACTTTTGATGTAGTATAATACAGAAATCGCGTGTAACAGCTAGTAGGTAGGTATTAAATATTATGATATTTGCTACAGTCGTTATTATGTTCACGTCATTTAAAAATTAATCAAAGCATGCTTCGCAAATTTCTTTCTGACAGATCTACAAAACAAAGAACAGCTGATTAAAGAAATTATTTTATACTTTTTAGTTCGTTTTAAAAATGTGGTATATTACATTTTTTTAAATTTATTTTATTATTTTCTTGTTTTTATAGTTCATAAAAACGTGGTAAAAACAAAAATACATATTCAAAAAATAAAAATACTATATAGCGACTTTCACGTAGTTAGCACGACGCTCTAACCAACTGAGCTACGACGTATAACGGTAAATAAGTAAGAATTAATTATATGTATTTATTGAAATTTCCTTAATTCTTCCATTATTTTCTTCTTTATTTTACTACTTTCTCGTATTGTCATCTAATTCTGAGTGATGTTAAAAATTTCAAGTCTCTAGTCATCAGGAAATTAGTTTAAAATCAATTACAAAGTTCCGCCCGACATACCTACATCAAAAGCAAGTTGATAAAAGAACGTGGTAAAATAGCTGCTTTGCATGCATGTAGAGTGACCGATTACGTATTAGTGCCGTAAAGTAAAATTTAATTATTTTCAATAATAAATCCATTTAATATTTCTCATATTAATCCAAGCCAGATCGGAGAGCGATCGTATATACGATCGACTGCTCCATATAAGACGATGAAAAAATCAAAGCTTTTTACTTTTTTAATACATTTTTAATTTGAATATTTTGACTTGATTAAATCGTATTTTTTTTTTCTTTTTGGACGAGCAGAACAACCGCAATCATGATTATCGCCTTTCTAAATTTTTCTATCTTGTCGTCGAGACGCTGCAATATCGATTCTAGTCGATATATCGACGCCAAAAAATTCACGAACATTCGTCAAAGATGATTAAATATCTCCAAAAAAAATTCAAAATTGTGTCTTTTCTCGAAAATAGCTTAGAAATACGGGAATAACACTAGACATTAAACGGTGATTGAACCGTTTACTACGAACTGTTATTTTAACATTTTTGGTAGCCTTTTGTGGCACGCCTGTGAATAATCCAAAGTTCAAACACGATAAATAACAACAAGATTGTTATTGAACAAGTACCACCAATGAAGAAACTGGAGCCTTTAGTGACCGATAGTTCACAGTTACAAGTAACTTAGGATTTGCTCCCACAAGAGCAATTGACCAACTGTACATAATATTGATATATGGTAAGAATGAAATGCAGTAGCGTTGACTGTATGGAGGCACTGCTTCATCACCAATAAATCGTTGACATTTTGATAGGATAAAGTCGAGTATTTTTTTACCCGAGTAACCTATACAATTACAATCTGATGGTTACTCGCTTTTTAGATTATGCTACTCGACTACTTCTCGATTTATCAAGTACTCGCACACCTCAAGATTCAAAAGTTTATTTTTCTTGTGTGTTCGTATGTCTAGTTCTCTTTGCATTGATAGTGTCGAGCCTTGTATTTGCATTGTTAGAAAGGACAAGACGTGTTTCGGACCATATTGTAAGTGACTGGAGTGGATGGGCTACCTCATGGCCTGCTGCGTGCAGCAGGAATAGGTCAGGATGTGACACAAACACGTGCAATAGTTAATCATGCACATGGGAGCACTCTAGCCGGGGGCACAGCTCTTGATACCCTTGGGTTATAAGCTGCACACATATATATGCGTATATCCTAGATATGTACAGCCATTAGCGATAGAATATCTAATGGAATGTTAAATTATAATACATAACAAACAACTTTAGCGGAATAAATCATCACAGTGGAAACATTCTGATGGTAATTAACTAAGCTGTGGTTTGCACTATGTACTATTAGAGTTTTGCAAACCGTCAAAAATGTAACGATTGGTTTGGAGTTTCGTGGCTAGAAGATCTCAGATAAATAAATGAAAAGAATATAGCTAACTAGTCACACTCTGAAACAAATCTATATCAACTGCAATTACTGATCATTGAATGATGTAATTGATAAAACATAGATTAATATTAATGATACATTCAAGTCAGTAACTGTAATTGATGTTAGATACTATCAATGATATAATAGATAAAATAAAATAAAATTTGACATGAGGAGAACCAGTTTTTTCTCTGAGCCGACATTTGTAAACGGCGCATATTTGTCAATCTGTAGCAGCCAAATTACCATGGAGACTACATGAATACTATTTTATCTTAATATTTTTTCGAAAGTGACATTTTTTTGCGATTTTGCTGTGAATGTATAAATGATTTTGGCGAATTTAGAATCACGTCTTGAGTTGCAAACACGTTTTGACTAGTGCTGGGACTTCTTTAGACGCGATGGGGCGAATTGACCTGAATCAGACGAAAAGCGAGACGCTTCCCCTTCTGCGACTTCAATCGGCAGTTGAGAGAAAAGTGTAGGAGAATTGTTTGTATATTCTCTCTGTCAAAGCGTCATACGTAGTTTACGCGCATGCGCAGTGTGTACTGTGTGTATACGTAGCATTTTCTCAAGCCATGGTAACTTTCACATAGACATTTCCAATCCTGGAATAATAAAATCGTCAACAGATGCTAGAACTTAAAAAGTTTCGCTTCTAACATCAGTAATCTCACTCATTTTTTTCATTGCTAAGCGGGCTATCCAAAATTAGTTAGAATAGCTTCCTATTTGTTGATTTCCCAGCCCTGATAAAAAATGTATAGTTTTTGTGACTGGATTATGCAATCGTCTTAAGGTAGTACGAGCACCAAGGCAATTTTAAATAAAAGGCTTGATTTTTTTTTATATGAAGTTGGACTAAGTCTAAACCAATTCTGAAAATTTTAGGGGGTTTTCCCGACTATTTAAATAAATAAATGACTTCAAAAGTAGGCATATTTAACATTGGCTTTATGGTAAAACGGTAGATGGATGATATGTTTTCATTGATTTCTCCAAAACTAGTCGGTAGAAATTAAAAAAAAAAACTATTAGATTAAAGTTAAAACTTTAATAAATTATTGAAAACAAAAAAAAACCCGTTGTGCCCGACTAATTAAAAAGATATTTAATTAAAAAGATTAAATATCTTTTTAATTAGTCGGGCACAACGTTTTTTTTTTTTGTTTTCGATAATTTATTAAGGTTTTAACTTTAATTTAATTAGTTTTTTTTTTAATTTCCACCGACTAGTTTTAGAGAAATCAATGAAAACATCATCCATCTACCGAAATATAAAAAAAAATCAAGCCTTTTGTTTAAAGTTGCCTTGGCGCTCGTACTACCTTAATTTCATTTTTATACAAAATTTAGTTTTTTAGTTCGCAGTTCTTTATGATATATAAACGTGAAACATTATTTTCTTTGAAATACTTATTACATAAAAACTTTACAAAATTGCAGTATGATGTAAACTAGATTTCGAAAATTGAACCGGAACCAATAACTTCTCTTGTTTTGTAAAAATTTTCAATAGCGGGAGGTTAAAAATCGGGTCATACCGCTTGAAATGTGAACGCTGAGATAAAGACGATTGACAAGGTCGAACTGTCAACTATATTGATCTGTCGACATGCGATTGCTTACACTATGGAGTGTTTTAAAGTGAATTGCATATATACATCCATGCAGCTGGTATAGGTGTTTGTATTACAAGGTAAGACAATCCCGTTTATCTGAAGGCAGAGGTCGTTAGCACGCTTTGCGCATTGGTGTCAAGGTTTCAAACGTATAACGGCTTTTCCGTGCGTCCCATCTGTGCAACTGGGGTACGATTACTCCCCACATAAGATAGGGACTTCACCGTCACTCCTATACTTATGCGAATTCGATAATGTCATCTGAAACACTTTACTGTCAAATTACTTCAGCATTATATTACTTTATGCCTTACTTTACAGTATATCTGTGTTAGGCCATCCTCATACGAAGCAACACGAAAGCAATTCAACAGCGATACGATATCGTCCCATCCCTGTCATTTCCTGCGTAAAAAATTGGTTGTCTGTAAAGTCGGTTTACGGACGATAGTTTTGCGTGATAACGTATTCCGTAATACATAACCTAAATTTATATAATAATTATAATAATTCGAATCTATGATATTGCATCTTTCGCTTCAAATTTAGGTTAATTTTATTTATTAAATTACTCACCACCTATAAAAATAATTTTTTTTATTAACTTTCTTTCTTTCGTATTTATTTAAGTCTCAAAGATTAACTGTCATACTATTTTTTATAAAACAATTGTTTCACTGTTTATATAAAATTCCAAAACCTACTTACAATATTTAAGTATTTTCATACGTCAAAAAATTGATTTTTATAATGATAAAATTTGTAAGAAAACGATTTTTTCGAGAGATGAGACCTAGCTAAAACGATTTTTTGCCCCCCAAAATCCCTTTTCAGTAAATTTCATCCAAATCGTTAGGGCCGTTTTCGAGAAAACACGCACAGGGTCAGGCGGAACGTTACACTTTTTCGTGCATGCAGCCGGTGTTTTATCAATTTATAAGATTGGTGATTCATCAATTTATAAGACGTTATCACGTCAAAAATGTAGGGGCCCACCAACGAGGCAATATGAAAGAAATCTATCGGCGATGTCCTCGCTTATGTGATCAGGGCGACCTGCAAGGAAGGGTTCTGCGCGTTTTCATCCCGCGACAAAATATCCTACGGACAAAATATCCTATCAGCAAAACTGGTGAAGAATTACTGTATTACTATCTCATTTTGCATACACGACTCTGTGATTGTTTTTTAAAAAGCTCCCCCCATACACCTTCCCCTTTTCACTACGCCATTGCATCGACACGACCCCATAATTGTTTTTTAAAAAACTCCCCTCAAACGCCTTCTCTTTTTTACTGCGCAAAAAAAACGCCATCGCATCGACACGACCCCGTAATTGTTTTTATGTCGGGGGATATTTTACCATTAGGATATTTAATCAAGATGATATTTTGTCGGAGGATCAAAACGCGCATTACCCAAGGAAGTGCGGTCTCAGCAACTAATATCGCCTATAAATATGGATGCGTTAAATTTCAAATTCGTGGATGAGTTAGCCAAATACACTGAGGTGGCCAATTCATAAGTCCACCCTCTTAGCAGTGGCTTGGAGAGGGTACAATTGGTCAAAAATTTCTGCCCGACTAAAATTTCTGCTTCTATTTTTTCCGTCGATGTACACATCAAAAAGAAATTTTACCATTTTGTTGTATTCGGTTATAGGGTTCACTTTTTTTTATTCACGTACGAAGAATGGCCCATGCATTTTTTCTGCCACTATTTTTCCGGAATTGTGGAGTACTAAATGTAAATTATACCGTGTCCCCCCTATCTTAAAATGGGTCCAGATTCCGCTTATATCTATATTAATTATTAATTATTAAATATTAACATGGTTCTTTATGCGGATGATACGATATTCTGAAGAGCTCCACCACGACGTGCGATGCACTGTCGAAGGCGGAAAATTGGTTCAATGCAAATAACCTAAAACTAAATAAAGATAAAACAGAGCAGATCAAATTTTCATTAGATAAAAGAACGATAAGTGATGCAAAAAATATAAAATTTTTAGGTATATACCTCAACAGCTCACTCAACTGGTCGTTTCACGTTCAATGGGTCTGTGATAAGTTATCACGCACGATATTTGCTACGGTATGTTCCATAGCGTCATGGCGTATGGGATTATATTATGAGGTAATTCCCCCCACGCATATAAGATCCTAACACTTCAAAAAAAAGTTGTGAGAATTATAAGTAAGGTCAAATACAATGAACATTGCTATCCCTTATTTATAAAACATGGAATAATGTCGTTACCGTCACTATATATTTATCAATGTCTTATATATGCAAAAGTCAACATCAACCGTTTTGAAAGCCATTATGACTTCCATAGTTACAACACTAGATCAAAAAATGAAATATGCTTACCTCAAAGAAGGCTAAATCTGTCCCATGCTGCCCCAGATTACATGGCCAAAAAGCTTTATAACATGCTGCCAAGAGACATACAAGTTTTACCTTTAAAAAATTTTAAGAGTAAATTAAATACAATTTTTAAGCAAAACTGTTTTTACAGTATTAACGACTTTTTTAATTTTTCTTTATAATTGACTACTTGACGTTTTGTACCCACGTATTGTGATTCTCAAATAAATAATCTATCTATCTATCTATCTATCTATCTATAATATATAAAGCTGAAGAGTTTGTTTGTTTGTTTGTTTGGTTGAACGCGCTAATCTCAGGGACTACTGGTTCGAATTGAATTTTTTTTTGTTGGATAGCCATTTTTGTGAGGAAGGCTACAGGCTATATATCACGCTACGACTTATAGGAGCGGAGCATCAATGAAAAATGTTGCAAAATATAACTCAAAATTTGTCCGTTCGACAAAAACTTTTGAACGGTAACTCCGATCATCATGAAATTTGGACACAACATTCATCTCGGTAAACTAAGATGAATCTGCGTACTCATGCCCCCCCCACATTCGTTCTTTTGCACCCGGTTAAATTACTTAAATAGCTTATTTACCAGGCTGCAGAAAGTTGGGACGACATGTTTTTCTTGCGCGCCAGCTTCCTAACCAATAGTTCGAATTAGGCTTAGCAGAGAAGTATGTAATCGTTTCTTTAATGATGTAGGTGGAACGTGAGAAAAAGAATAAAACATTTTTTTATTAGTGAGTAAACGGGAGTGAGAGAGTTTTACTTCTACTGTGTATTTTAGATTTAGTGTCTGATCTCAACTTTTTTTATCATCTGTAAAGTTTTATTAAAATTTCGTTTTTTTACTCTGTTACAGGTATGTTGAAAACATCAAAGTCTTTCAGTAGAATGCATAAAACCGTGAGTATTTTTTATTATCTATTTTCAAATTTCGTAATAAAAAAAAATTTGAAAATATTTTTTTACTTCTCGTCAAAGTAGTAAAACGCGTTATGTTTGAGAAACCTTTTAATAATTCTCATGTTTTTCAAAGAAATATAAATATTTTATCAGAATTTCAAGATTCAGTATTTTTTTTACAGTTTCGAAATATTACAATTTTTATAACGCCTGTTAAATGCAGCAACACTAAAGCGTGTATTTCTCTGGGCTTAACCTTGTTCGTATAACGGCGTTCAGGCGACGCTGCGATAAAAAAAAAACTGTCGCGCATTCTACCGCCGCGACGCGGTCTGGGAATTCACAGGACGCTTGCTGGGAAATAATTTATGCTATCATGGTGTCAATCTTCTTTTACGCCTACCTCCCTTCCGTCTCTGTCCCCAGCTAGATATGCTAATGAATGAGTTATTTTGTGTTTTGATTGACGTTAAATAAGCACTTAATTTTGAAAAAAAACAGATAATAAATATCTGAAAATAGATTAATATATTATAAACCCCAAGCATCGATAAACAGTTTCGTCTCGATATACTGTAAACAAAGTAACGCTCAACTCAATATAATATTTTAGTTTAAAATCTGCGGCTTCACTCGCGGTATATACCGTAATTTTCGGATTATAAGACGCACCTTTTTAGTGATGGGTCCATATGACTCTTTATTGGGAGCTGGCTCCTTGCGCTCCGCTCACTAAAAAGAGTCGCTCAGAGTGAGTCGTTCAAAGGAGCGACACTAGACAGTACGCACTACACAAGAGTGCAGACTGCAGAGGTGTGAACTGTCATTATGTATGCTCAGGAGTCACGTAGCATTAGCAGTTAGACGTAAATAGATCTGTAATTCCGAACATATTTTATTAAAATTAAAGAACGCTAACGTAAAAGATTTTTGAAATACATTGAAGTTTTCCAGAAAGAAACAAAATGACTGGTTATTAATATTAATAAATATCTTTGAAATGTCGTGAATATGTGTATTTTGCAAATGAAAATTGCAGTGAACTTCCGATTTGTGCAATAAGAAATAAAATTCTCAATTTGCGGAAATTAGAAACAGTTTTTGTGACAGAAATGAAATCTAATATCCGTTTTTCTCGCACAGAAAAGAAACATGACTTGATCTTAATATTCTGTTCAACGGAGTATATACGAGGTGTCCCTTAAAATACTGTCAAATCACTGAATACTATTCATAAATGAATTGAAGGTCACCGTAATTTCAGAACTAACGCTGTTTGCATTAAGGACGTAGTCTGGTGTTCGGGTTTCGGAAAATCGAATTTATTTTTTTTACATTTTTAGTAAGTATAATATATTGAAAAAATACTGTAAAAATTTAACACCGAAATATTAAATATTTACAAAGCTATAGCATATAGTCGAGAGCAGCAACGGTCTTACGGTAAGACTCTTACCTGGTCTTACTTCTCAATTGTTACCACGTAACCTTTATACAGAGTAGAGCAAAAAAATTAGCAGAAAACGATGCCTTTGAAGAAACGGAAGGTTTACTATACACCAGACATAGCTAATTAGTGTAAATTAAATATTTATTTTTATTTTTTGTAAGAAATCTGAAATCAAAACTTTAAACGAGTTTTTCTCAAAACTACGTTTTTCTAAGCGGCGCGGGTGATTGAAACAATTTATTGTATACAACCGATTGCTTTCAATTTTGCACAGGGTATTGTACACAACAATAGCTCCGTCCGGTACTAGAATTACTTAATTATAAAAATGATTTCTATTATTTTTACCGATTTTCAATGACAAAATCACGATTTTCTCGTTGTTTTTTTTTAATCCGCCATTTTGTTATTTATCAATAAAATAGATAGAGTCACAAGCCTACTAAACAATAACCAATTTAATTTTTATAATTCAGATGACTCCAAGTGACGTTATCACCCGCGCTACCCACCTACCTCAATTAGAAGTTGTCTACTTTAGGTTATAAAAACAACTATAAAATGGCGTAAAATTAAGCAAAAAAAATTTTTTTTTCTTAGTTTCCGATGTCAGTAAAAACATGTCACAAAATTGAAATGATAGTACATTCTTTTGTTATTAAAAAAAATTCTGAAATAAGGGTTGACAACGAGCCTGAACATAGGACTACGTCCTTAAACAATTTTATTCAGCTAGGTATTTGAAAATTATTAAAAATTGTCACTTGAAACCACAGTAGGTAAGGTATAAAATACCGCGCACACTACTTACACGGCCCAGCACCAAAAGTGCTCATGTTATTTAACGGAGTAGCGCACAGTAGACTCGCACCTGCACGTACAGTCACCAACAACGACCGTCAGAGGAAACCGTGTCGGGGTACAAATGTGGCAATGGCATGCAGTTTCACCGAACCTAAATAGTTATTTATTCGGTTCATTTGTTCTTATCCTCTGAATAAATAGCAATATTTCAATTCACCAAGCATAATAATTATTATTCTGTCTTACTCCTGGCTTCTTCCTTTTCACACCTCGTCAGAAATGTCTGCCGCATACGGAACCTGCCCTGAAAGTTGCTGGTCCGTGTCGACCCGTGCAGGTATAGTGTACGCGAAGTCGTACAGGCTGCAGGTCCCCGCCGACACGCTGAATGAACTCAGGGCGCCACTCTAGCTTAGGAATTAACGCAAATTAGTCGCCTTGTAATAAATATTTCGTGTGACTATAGCGAGTAGATATGAGCGCCGATGGGTAAAAAAGCGGCGGCGGCGCGCCCACTTTTTGAGGTCGGCGGCGGCGGCGTAGTCGGCGGCGTGACCTTAGGAGCATTTTTTAATGATGGGCAGGATACAATAAAACAAAACATGTAGTTTAACAATCAGAATTATTATTTATTTAACACAAATTATTTTTATAAGGAAATGGTTTCTGGTCTAGAGCTAAAATATTTTTGGCACTTCGATTGGCAGAAAAAAATCAACGTTGTCATAAAGTTCTAATAACAATTAACAAGAAAATAAATCTTAGAGAAAAATAAGATGTTTCTTTTAAGTCATAAAAAAATATACAGTAGTCTTTAAAAATATGTTTCCAACATTTTTAGCTTTCTACATGCACGTTTAAACATATGCCTTTTCGCTCGGCGCGCCGTTACATTTTCACGGCGGCGGCGGCGGGAGGGAATCGTCGGCGGCGACGGCGCGCCGGCGCGGCGCTCATATCTAATAGCGAGTAGTTGGAACTAGTTTTTTGCGGAACTGGGCCATATTGTTCCTGTTAACATTAAAATGTAACAGATCCCTATTTCTAAACTTCGTTCTGCAATGTTTGTTGCAATATAACGTGAAAAGAAGGCCGAGCAATTGTCAAAAAATCGACATGAATGCGAACAAAACCGCTGGTAAAGCCTAGTTTGGAATATTTCGATGAGTCGATACTATCATTTGAAATTGTAATAACTTTGTTAATTAATATTTTAATGAAATACCCAGTGCGACAAACCTTTGTCATAATTCTCTATTGTGTCATTACGTTTCGAATCCTCACATTATCTGACTTTACCATTATTGTATAGTGGAACAAAACAATTCTAAATAAAGTTCAGTAATTGGGTAATACTTATTGCTAGATACACGAGACTTGGTCTTTCATTTATTTTAATTTAACAATTTGTAAATTGGAAAATACTGTTGCGAGGTATACTTGCACTTATTTTATTTTGAAACAATTTTTATATACCAAATAGTCAGGTACGTATTTGCCTAATGACGAAAAGGACATGTGCCAGAGATGGCAGACGGGTACGGTACAATTTAGCAAACTATGGTTTAAGTATCAGAAGCAAAGACGCCGAGAAAATGAAATTGAAAGCTCAAATCGTTTTTGAATAGGACGCAAATTTTATAAATATTGTAACGAGACGCCACTGGCGGTGGCGGCAGTGCTTTGTTGTTGAGTGCTCGCATTGTTGTCAAAAACGCATAGACAACAATACGCACATTGTTGTCGGAACCTATACAACAATGCGCACATTGTTTTGGAACCGCGTAGAAGCTTCTAGAATTTCGAAAAATGTTACAGAATTCGACTGAAAAACTAATATAAACAGCGTTAGTGTGGAAGGCAAAGCAGTCAGTCAGTGACAGTGAACAGTGCACGAGCGACATAAATAAATACGTGTTCTAAATAAATAGAGAACTGCGATATAAATATTCTGTGTACACTGTACTTAGTAGCTTAGTGTTATTATTATTGTTTTAGAATTCGTTTGTTTTTCGTTATTTATTTTAATTCAATTTTGCATTTTTGTAAAGAAGTAGTTTTTAGTTTGTTTCTATTTGTAAATAAATGTCTTTACCACCAATAAACAACAGCTTTGTCAGTTTTGTTACAATATGTACATGTTCTGTTAAACTATAAAGCTTCTCGCACACGGGTCTGCTGTTTTGCAATTTGAGTACAAGCCGGTTCAGGATGCGATCGTTCTGTCACATTTCGCACGTCAGAGAGTGGAGAGCCGCACATGGGTCGACAGAAACACGATCGATTTGAAATCAGTTTCAAACTGGTCGTGTACCACCGTGTTTGTAGGTCGAGAAGCAAATTCAATTACATGTAGCGACATTTTTTTTCTAGATAGAAACAACCATTTTTACTAACTCAGATTCATTTGCACTCGTGCGAGGACAAAAAAGATTGTCAACCGATTGTAAATTAGTCGCATCCTACAACTCAGGTTGCGAGACAGTCTGCGTCGAGGGCCTAAATATTAAAGTGCAGGTTGATCTTCGGAAAACGGTCGGCAACTGGTGCTTTTACCCTGTGATATATATTATATATAGGTTAGTTGATGTTCCATTTTAGGTTATGTTAAATTTGTTCTGTGTGTAAATATTGGCAAGTTATTCAGACTAGCCTATCGTCATCGACTGAAGCTTAACATCTACGTCAGCGCTGACGTCATCTATATAATATATATCTACATATCTATGTAGATTGTAGAATATAGAAGCGTTTACCCTTATTTGGTTTGTGACGGCATTGCTTTTTGCTCGACACACAGTTGTAAATTTCATATTAGGCATGTGAGCTACTGCAGAGTTTTTGAAACTCAGTGATGTAAAAAGCGTTGAATATAAATTCGAACCGCTTCAACCAGTATAGTTTGTGAATATTACAAAAACTATTGTTTAAGACCACCAGCTACCACATTTTTCCTCTGGCCAGTAGCGTATCATCACGCAAACTATAATAGGAGCCTCAATATCAGAACAGTTCCACGAAAATGTTTTTTTTTTAGTTAAACTTCTTTAATGACTTATTTATTTGTGTTTTTCTGTGCCGTTGAAGGGGAAATCTATAACTTTAAAGGGGAAATGTTCAACCTTGCTTGCTTATAGGGTTCGTTCAATTAAACTAGATAGATGATAGATCGATTTGCAACCTGTCTTAATCGAGAGGAGAAAATTTTACATAAATGTATAATAAATAAGTGTAAACATTTTTTTAAACAGATGAAAACCTAATAAAAACTGTGCAAACTTGATTTTATCTAATAAATCGCGGACTTCGGTTGTCTTTGTCTGTTGCACAGTGTGCTGTGTAGTATGGAAATAACGTATGATCTCTCTTAAAACAAAACGTATTGCAATTTAATATCATGAAGTGAATTTTTTATATCTTTGATTCTATCACCTTTCAGATAGTGTTTCAATACTGTGGTAATACATACCTATTATTGAGTATAATAGAATAACACACCTACTGTGCGATCGGCGAAAGAAAACCGGTGGGGAAAGGGCAAGAAGTCGTTGATGTGTTCCCAAATTATCGGAATTCATAGGCGGCGCATAGCAAGGCATGCAAACAATGTATAGCTTTAAATTTTAAGGCATTATTTTGAGCCTCTAACTCGCACATTTTAATTACATTCGCTATGAGCTCCCTAGCGCCACTTCTAACTGTTTTTCCCTTTTTACTTTCCATTTTGATGATATTCAGACAACACCCCTCAACTTAGTCCGTGAACGCACACCTATGTACTGTCTGGTGTATGATTTTTTTGTACTGTTAGCAAGTGTCGCTGTGTAGTCGTACAGCTATGGCAATAGTACAATTATCGCGATACGACAATTGCGACACGTTTGGTCGACTGGACTCCCTTATTGCATAGAAGCGGTTCCAGGATCATTACCTTTTACTAATATAAAATACATGTGCGCTCTTCTGCAATAAGGTCATAGGACTACATTCCATAGACCGGTCTTCTTTTAAAAATCCAACAGTAAACATAGCGCGGTGTTTGAATGCGCGATTTATTGCGCTTACCTTGAAAGTACAATGTCGCTTGTTCGACCCTCGACAACGCCAGTATTGTTATGTTTTCATTTTTTATATTTAAATAAATTTAAAATAAGATAATTTTGTTGTTTTTTTTTTCATATGCGCATATTTTAATTTTATATGCGTATATTTTAAACATTAATCTATACTAATATATAAAACTGAAGAGTTTATTTGTTTGTTTGAAAGCGCTATTCTCAGGAACTACTGGTTCAAATTGAAAAAAAAAATTTGTTGTTGGACAGCCCCAGTGGCAGATCCAGGATTACGGCAAGGGGGGGGTCATGAAAAATGTTTACTCCTTTTGCGGAGAATTCATGAAAAACATGAAACGCTTTTTTTTATCGCGCCAGTAAGATTTAAATTTGGGATTTTTGATTCTCTGGAAGGGGGGGGGGGTTGGTCCCGAAAACCTCCCCCCGTGGATCCACCACTGGACAGCCCATTTATCGAGGAAGGCTATAGGCTATATAATATTACGCCGCGACCATTTGAAGCGGAGGTTTAATGAAAAATGTTACAAAAAAAAATGTTGTAAAATGTAAAAAGGTGGATCAATCGGTAGAGCATGCGACTGTCAATATCAGGTCGTGGGTTCGAGTCCCACGTTGAGCGAATATATATATTTTTTTTAACTATTTTCTACATTGCTTTCTTCTAAGGCTTAAATTTAAATTTATTTTAATTTTATTTAATTATTTTAAAAAAAATTATAAGTTAAAAAAAGTTTATATACTGCTTTTTATCGACAAAAACTTTTGAATAGTCATTCCGATCATCGTGAAATTTGGACACAACATTCATCTCGGTAAACTAAGATGAATGTGTGTAGGTACTCATGTTCCTCCCTTCCCCATTCGTTCTTTTACACCCGGGTGAAACCGGACGGGACCGCTAGTATTAAATACGTATAGAAGCTTTTGTCTTGTGTCCAAGAAATGAGGCATCTCTTTTAAAAAAAAAACGCGAGTTTTTGTTTAAGAAAAACGTATTTCAAACTAATTACGTATATTGGAGTAGATTTTTAATAATTCATTAATCTAAATTTGACTCAAAAATGGCGTTTCAAACACATGTAGCGACATTCTAAGAGTATAAACACTTCATCTACCTAAGTTGCTTTGACATATCGACTAATAAAGTATGTCTGACATATTTTAGTGTGAAATACGAGTACAAATAGGCGTCCTAAATGAAAGCGTTATATAATAGATTACGTACATCTGCGGTCTCAAGACTAAATGGCTAACCACATATTTATAAAATAAGACTGATTCCGGTTCAATTTTTTACCCAACTGCGCGACAGTAAAGACAGAGTTATGCTTTTCACGCATTTCTATAGATGTGGGGTTTTTTATGCCCTAGAAGCATCCCAACGGCAGTATGGATTTTAATCAATGAGGTGTCTATCGATTCGTTTAAACCGTGGGATGGTTATAGGCTAGGTTTTAGTTTTATAAAACCAAAATGGCGGTAGAGAGGAAATACATATTGAGTGGCATCTTAGTGAATAGGTCTTTCAAAATCAAGATCATATTTCCTAGACTATTTTACAGCCATAAGCAACGTTAAAGAATTACACAACCTGAAAGTTGTGTAGGTAGGGATCTCTCCATATTTCTTGTTGCGCGTAATGAATGAATCTGTTGTATTTCCTGAAGTATTGAAATAAAATTGTGTATAAAAGACAAAGCTTGCATAAAGTAAATAACTTATTTATTTTTATAAGAATAATTATTACTGTTTTGATAAAAAAAATGTAAAAACGATAAACTAAAAAGAAGAAAATAAAATTAGTTATTTAAAAAAAAAACAGAAAACTCGACTGCACAAAAATGAAATTAATGGCCATAAAGAGAAAAACAAGTCGGAAAAGCTCAACATGCAGCGGGTGGGAACATATTCAAAAACAAAAAAATCGGTCAAGTACAACCCCGACTTGTGTACCGAGGGTTCCCTACAAACTTGTAGGTATGTAAATAGGTCGTCCATCACGGAAATCGAGTGTTAAAAAAGAGACAAATAGGTCTCCACCTGCTACATGTTGAGGTTTTTCGACTTGTTTTACTAGAAACAACAAATAAAGAAATCAATAATTTTGAAAGACACTTCCGACCAACTTAACAATGCAGCTACGTAGTACGTGCAAAGATTTTGTTTGACTTCAAAGTTTGTTGCTCTTGATTATTTCGCTGTCAAACCAAAATCTGCTCGGACAAATCCAGAATCCGGAAAGTTACTTTCTTTATAATTATTTTGTTATAAGCCACTTGGCCTTGCGGTTATATATGCATATGCATGTATAGTTTCAGAATCGTAATCTTCTCCGGAGTACAATATTGCCGGTGAGGGCGGTACAGAGTAGGTATATTCATGCCTTAGAGACAGTCGCAGATAGTTCCTATGCGAATATTCCGGGGCTTTACTACATATTGGTTATTTGCAAATTGCTATTGCTCTTGCAGCGGTCTTGTGAGTGAAATGAACCGGTCTTATTCTTGAACAATTTGCGCTTACCTGGACTATCTTCATATCGGTTCAGTGTCGACGAAAATCACCGAGTAGATGTTCGATGTTCTTCGATGCAACAGTTAGGAATAGTGATGTCGATTTTCGTTACTTTTAAGTATTCGTTACTACTCGGTACTTTGGTATTAAATAATCATTTCAACTACTCGTTACTTTGATTACTTAGGTTACATACTAGTGATGTCGATTATCGTTACTTTTATGTATTCGTTACTACTATAGGTACTTGGGTATTAAGTAATCATTTCAACTACTGGTTACTTCGATTACTTAAGTTACATACATAAAATGTAGTACGTAGTGTCTGAACCAACAAATAATTAATTATTGCGTATAAAAACGTACTGAATAAAATAAATATCGACACAAGACGATTACTGACCGCGAAATATCAACATATCAACAATACAATAATACACAATTAATTTTGCTAAGGGCTATTGATATGGGCGGCATATTTATATTATACGTATCAGCGGCTCCTTTGTAGTGCTCCGAAATCTTAAGGTTCGCAGGAACTCAATGAATATCCTTATACTCGCATAATAAAATAATCAATGGTAATCAATAATCAATAGTAATCAATAATCAATAGTAATCATTCAAGTAAAAGTAACGATTTACTTTTCGAATCGGTAATCGTTACTTCGGGTATTCTAGACTCCTAGAGTAACGAGTAGTTTCGTATCGTATCGTTACTTTGTCGACATCTCTAGTTAGGAACCGCATAGCTATAATAGTCCAATCGGCGGACGTAAAAAATGATTCCGATTTTATAGAAGACTAGCCGCTATATGTGGCTTTTTTTGTGAGGTGGAAAATCACGGACGCCCAGGGAAGGTAGCCCTGGGTAGTGTGGGGGTCGAGCCAATGGCACTCTAACCACTAAAATAACTAAAAAACTACATTTCGTGTTTATCGAAGTCAAATATCGACGGATAAAACTTAATCATTGTTCAATAATTTTTCCGCTCAAATAAGTCTTTAGTCTACAGTCTGCAAAAGTCGTAAACGTCTTTTAAAACTGAGAAAAGATAACAAAAAAACAATAACAAAACAGTTTTTATTTTCAGTTCTGTTAAGTATAATTGTGATTTTGAGTTAATAAAATACTCGAAAGCGACTGCAAGGCGCCATTTTGTAAATGAAGAGTGTGAGCTCATGAATATGGTAGATGCGCAACGAAGATTGAGCTATTCAGTTTGATCTTCGAACGTACTATCAAATCTGTTTTATGGCACCTTACCCTTTTGTATTAGCTCAAATTAACTGCAGGTTATTAGGTTTCTCTCACACCTTCGCTTCTTCGTTATTCTTACAAGTTTAAACAATGTTTAATGCAATTTAGTCTTACACACAAGCCGATATATCTGGAAATTAAGGAAAAAATATACAGGGTGTCCCATTAAGAATGGGACATAGAACAACCGCAGATTCTCCAATTCAAAATAAAACGATTAAGCGAAATATGCTTAGATAAAATGTTACTCGTTTCCGAAATACGGGGTGTTGAAGTTGAAAACTGAAAAATTATTAATGTTCATAATTTTTTTAATACACCGTATAATTTTACTCAAATCGGCACACTTGTTAAATATCATAAAATGCACCTAACAATAAAAGAATTAGTTCAGTACGCTCTACCAGTGGCGTACGGCAGGAGTAAGTAATGCTTGTACCCCTTCTAAATGTTACGCCGCTGTCTAAATTTTAATTTTGACTATAATTTTAATTTTTTTTATATTTTCTAAGTCAATAATGTACACTTGTTAGTTTGTTGTAAAGTCATTGGTTTTCGAGATATTCGCAGTTTTTTTAAGACAAAGTTGTAAAAATGAATACCTATTATTAATAAAAATACAAATAAAAAGTTAAAGATAGATAGAATCTTTAACTGCGAATATCTCGAAAACCAATGACTTTACAACCAACTAACAAGTGTACATTATTGACTTAGAAAATATCAAAAAAATTAAAATTATAGTCAAAATTAAAATTTAGACAGCGGCGTAACATTTAGAAGGGGTACAAGCATTACTTACTCCTGCCGTACGCCACTGGTAGAGCGAGTAACATTTTATCTAAGCATATTTCGCTTAATCGTTTTATTTTGAATTGGAGAATCTGCGGTTGTTCTATGTCCCATTCTTAATGGGACACCCTGTATACAGAATGATTCAGAAGGAAATGTCAATATTTTTGGTACGTATATTCGGGGAACCAAAATAAACATAAAAGTGCCTATAAACATGGGTCCTATTCTCAACCGTTACATACAGGGGTAAACAAAGTATTCAAATTAAAATTTTTATTAAATTATTTATAACAGGTTTTATAGTTTTCAAAAATTCCACCATTTACTTCTAAACACGTCAGCTCTCTGATAAATAGCTCGCATTTATTATTCGATCGAGTAAATGCATCTCTAGTGTTTACTTTACTTGAATATATACCAATAATAATTTAAACCACCTCCACAGACAATAATTTGAATATTTTGTTTACCCCTGTATCTATGTAACGGTTGAGAATAGGACCCATGTTTATAGGAACTTATTTTGGGTCGCAAAATACGTACCTAAAATATTGACATTTCCTTCTGAATCATCCTGTATATGCTACAGACGGATGTGTAAAGCAGGCTCTAGATAAAAGAACTAGTCTGCATATAAACGGACTGAAGATTTTAGATCGTTTGTGTAAAAAACATATATTTCACAAACCGACTAGTCGGTTTATAGACTTGCCAATTTATACAGTCTTCTTCAATAGCAGAATACCGTCGTCAAAGCGGCAAACTATGTTGAAAATGAGTTAACAACGAATTCCGATTATTGTAACTGTAGAACAATCATTTTTTATTGTTAACTTATCTGCAACAAAGTTTGCTTTTTTGACGACGGTATTCACTATTCTGCTATGGGAGACCGAGCGCGGTCTATCGTCACATGATAGATATATATTTTTTCAAAGTAAAACAATTATTTTTGAGGGGATTTTTAGGGGTATTTCAACTTGTGGTTGAGGGGGGGGGGAATTTTTAAGAGTTGGCAACCTTGGTTTCATACCCAAACGGTAACAGCATTCTGAAAGTCTTCACAACTTAGCTAAGGAAAGCCTTGTCTAAGCTTCACAACTGACAACGTAAAAGTTCATTGGCAGATCAGATTTTTTGACAGTGCTTTCTGAAACCCAGCAGTAGTGTGCTTTGATACAAACAAAATGAGTGTTCATTGTTCGAGGAAAACAGTTTGATTAAAACCAGAGTAATTACTCTGTGCGTATTCAAGCACTCATGTTATTTGATTCATTGTTATAATATAATCCGATTTGCTTTCAGTTCTCATTAACTTTTAGGAACGTTTATTGCTTCGATGTTAAATTACCGGGAATCAATTGAAAATAATTATTCAGATTCTCGGAAATTTTAATTTATCGGGACAATAATCAGCTTATTTGTCTAGCGTCTGTAATCTACTATAATGTAATAATAAAAAACTCGGGTCGCAGTGCCAAACCCTGCCGACAATATAGTGTATTTGCTTTTATAGGCAGTGTGGCTCTATTGCTCTAAACTTAACTTTGTTTTTGGACAAAATAAAATAAATTACCCCTTAATACACCCCTTAAAACAATATTTTTTTACTTAATTTGAATACTACATATCAATTCAACATCTGTACCAAATTATATACAACCTTTAGTATGTAAATCTACCTATATATCAGTAAACTTGTGTTTTCATAAAATTTGTAAGTCCGGTCTTGTCAGGCCGATTTTTTTTAAATTTTAGCAGCACATTTTAATATTTACTAAAGGGTAACATTTCAAATTTGAAACGATTCTGAGAATTTTTTCGGTATTTTTGAGTCCAAAAATTTTTTTCAACCCCTGAAACCTACCCTAAAGTGGCCCGATTGGACCCATTTTAAATTAGCTTTGGGGGGAGGCTTTTTCTAAAATAATATATTCAGGAAGTTTAAGAAGAGAAGGTGGGACTAACTTGGCGCTAGACACCCTGCCATAGCCTTGTATAAGCTGCAACCATCTCGATATTCATCTGGGATATTGAGAGAAACCTATGAAAACCTCAACAAGATATCCAGTACAGGAATTACCATTGCTCGGCGAATGGCAGGAGGAAAAAATCCCAGCCACATCTGGATAACGCATCAACGAAACGAGTTCATAACTTTAAAGAAGTTGCACTTCAATCGTGAACTTATGTGGGTGAGACACTCACATTTTTTTAGCACTTGGTTAGTAAAAATCGTACTTTAATTCCCATAAAAATACCTAAAATTTCTTTGTTTTCCTTATTATTGACGAAGCGATAATATGCTGGCGAGAGGGGTGAAGGGAATTACTTTTGATTGGCACTGTATAAGTGTAGGTATATAGATAATAAGCGCAGTCGCTAGCATGCGAAATTGCATCGTTTCGCGTCAACGAACAAGAAATGGAATTGCCATTAATTTGGCGACGGCTACAACAGAGAACAGAGCACTCAATGGCGGCCGCCTCCCTTTACTGTGTGGGGCGGTGGTGTTTTATCACAGTGGCGACTCGTTAATCGTCATAATCTATATATTTAAAACGGAAGACGTTTTTTTATACGAACGTTTTCAACGGCATCGATACCAATTTTGAAACATCGCATAGCTCTATACCAGAGGCGGGCAAATATTTTGAATTTTGATCGCCGGGCCACATACCTGATGAAAATTTGACCGCGGGCCAAAAATTTGCAGAGCAAAAAAAAGGTCCTCACATTCTATTTCCGCATTTGGAGAGCAAAAAAAAAAAAAGAAAAAGCTCCTTTTCGTGTCTGTTCTGGCGCCCTTGCTATTTCTTTAATATTTTTCTAAAATTTATAAAATGCTTCGCTGGCCGCACAAAATTGTGCTGCGGGCCGGATCCGGCCCGCGGGCCGCCATTTGCCCAGGCCTGCTCTGTACTCTGTAGAATTGCCAGTTTTACTTTGTTTTATTAATTTTTAATGTTAAATTCATCTGTCGACATCGCCTTGTCATCAACGGCTATGCTTGTTACTTTGTTCTTAAATTTTAATTTGTCCGAATCTACCTAACAATCCGAAATTTGTATTCCCAAAATCTGGCTAATAAAAGCCTAAAAAGGACGCCGAATCACTTTTTTGGCGCTTTTAAACTTTTATCAGCCAGTATGGATTTTGGGAATATGAAGATAGCTCCCGACAAATTGAAATTAACTAAATTTATCTAGATTCTAGTAAATAATTTTAGTTTAGTAAAAATTCAAATTACGTAGTTTATGTTAAAATCGACGAAATATAAATAAATTAAAGCGTTGTGTTTTTATTTTATACTAGCGGCCCGGTTCGGCTTCACTCAAATTTGTAAATTGCCACCGTTTTTTTTTTTTGTCGATTTAAGTTGCAGAATTGGTTCCCACGAAAAGCGCTTTTATTTTGACGCGATAATATATTATAGCCTATATAGGTATCCGTCCTAAAGATCCATTCTAAATATTGGTGAAAAAATTTGTGATTACCTCCAACATCCAAACTTTACCTCCTTATAATATTAGTATAGTATAGACTATAGATGTTCGACGAACCATGGAAATGGCGCATATAAACAACATGACAATGCTACAAGTTAAAAAATTAAACATTAAAAATATAACGATGATGAAACGTTCGAAATATCCAAATAAATACGTTCTTTTTTAGGGTGCCCTAGAAAACGGGAACTCTTTTAATTTTGTCAGTCCGTCAGATAAAATTTTCCAGGCACATGGTTTTAGTTAACCCAAAGACAGACGTCTACCATTTTTTATGGTACACTTCAAATCCTACTCCTTTATTTATAGTGACCAGTAGATGCAACGCAATGCTTTTGGCAGCAGTCACTCTAGTAATTAAACTAACGCATAGTAGAAATGAGAGGTTAGAAAGATCATAGTGTAATGACGTGACATTTCAAGTGTCAAGACTTGGGAAGTTGATTTATCTTTGACCGAATGACGAGTCGCTTTCGGCTCATCATTTCGAATCGATAAACCATAAACCTACTTCAGTTTACCCGACCGCCGCGACGGGCGGAGAAAAGGGGCTGCGGTGGGCTGACAGAGGCCGAGTGATGATGGTGAGTCCAAAACTCCAAACAAACGATGAATATCTTCCAAACTGTATGTGATAGGCTACGTTAACTGTAGACTTACGAGTGGAACTTTATGTTGAGAAAGCGACGTGCCTTCATTTTATAGTAAAACTTTTTGTGACACGGCGGGAAGATAAAATTGAAAATGTCTTATTTTGATAACTTTAATATAATAATAATAATGTGGTTAACGTCCGTTTACGGACTTCATATGTCATAGCAGATGCCATTCGCACCATTACTATTTTTTTATCTGTCACACTTCCCGTTGTTTTCTGCATTTTTAAACTTCAACTTAATTAATAGTAATGGGCGAATAAAGGAATTTAGGATAAAGTAGGCAAATTTTGAGCATAGGAGTTTGACAGGTAATCGGCCATGGCCTTGAATATGGAACCATCTCTGGAATTATTGAGGGAAACCATGGACAAAGATGGCCGGTATGAGAATTACAGCTATAAGTTCAGAAGCAAATCTGGTAGAATTTGCTCAAAGCTGATTAGTTCAGACGCCGGGCAGCAAACGAAATAAATTTTGCACAATTATATCTATCGCACCCGGCTGAAACCGGATCGGATCGCTAGTAATTTTATAATTCTTGCGTGAGAAAACGGGATACATTTTGTGGAATTGACTTTATCTCTCCTTCACACTTATCGCAAGAGAGAGCAGGTACACTCAACAGGTTAAGAACCTTCGATTTAGACTACAGGTATTTAGTATGGTTCGCATATCATTATTACTTTTGAATATTTGATTTGTTTATAGAACTAAACTTAATCACGAACACTACGAATATTTCGCTCAATGTGTGTGTGTAGAATGTAGATACAATGTTTTATGTTTGTGTGTATGTGTGCTCGACTGTGTAATGTTTGCGTTGCCATGACAACCTGACTGCGTGCCTTCCTGGCGTCTTCAGTTGTTCTGCGTTCTATCAAGACATTGCGTTGAACCAGACTGGAGGTATAGCTACTTTGTAAGTAAATATGGAAACACGTATATATAATATACACTATTAAACACATAACTAGCATACGTAAAGTTTGTGTTACTCCAGAACCAGACTATAATCTCGATTGGAATAGTAGATTGTATATCTAGTATCGTAATGGGTTATATTACGACGAGTGTGAAAATATATTTAAAACTAGACGTTACCCGTGACTTCGCGCGCGATTGAAACGAAACACGGATGCGTTCCCATTATTTGGAATGACTACTCCTTTCTCGACAAAGACACCCACTAGAAACGGATTTATGCAAATCCTCTTCAAAACGGATTTTTTGCCCTACCATCAAGTATACTCTCTCTTTCTCTGGAAATATTATATTGAACTTCTCATCTACGCAACTACCCACACCCACCCACGTAACAACTCGCACCCATGTATATGTAATGGTAGTTGATAAATCCGTTTTGGATAGAATTTGCATGAATTCTGTTCTTAGTGGGTGTCTACGTCGAGAAAGGACTAACCATCCCAAATTTCAAGTCAATCGGACGTATATTTTTGGAGATCTCGTGATGAGTCAGTCAGCCAGTCAGTAAATGGTATTTTGCTTACATGTTTAGATGGGCACCAGCGATTTTTAATAGTTCAATTTTTTTCAAAACTTTTGACAGTTCACTTTTTAACAACTGTTTTTTTTTTTTTTAATTAACGGGAGTCGGCTTGTCAGCGGGAATTACGCTGCCTCTAGGGCTTATTGTGCTATCTCCCAATCTCTTATATCACTCGATCCAGTATCATCGTTCCTTGCACTACAGCTTTGCAGTTCGTGGACTGGGTGATTGATATAATCTTCTGGACTCATTCTACATTGTCCAAAAATTATCTGTCTTCTACGATCCAAAGCCTCGCATTCACACAGAATATTATGATACGCTCTTTCCGTCTCCTTATTGCACTATCTCTACTAATCCCCGTTAAACAGTCCGATTTTTTGGAGGTGTCCTTTCAGGGCACAATGTCCTGTCAGGAGGCCTACCACGAGTCGAAGATTGTTCCTACTAAGTTGTAGTAGTTCTTCATTCATCTTTCGGAATGGCCCTTTAATAAAAGTCTTGCCATATTGCTGCCCAAAAATTTGATTCCAGTATGTCTTTTTTTATCCATTCCCTTATTTGATCCCATACTTTGCTTTTGGACTCTCCCCGGCCAATGTATGAAGTTGACGATCCTTTCCTCATCAACTCATTACCTTCTTCGTTGCCTTCGGTTCCAGAGTATCCCTACAGTTAAGTTACTATGTTGTGTTCTGCCAGAACTCTAAGTTCTATTATGCATTTCCAAACCAGCTGTTACTTCTAACAATAGATTATAATAAAAAATAGTGATTTACTATTGGTATATCACGACCAGTTTTGTTTTACTTTAGCGCTGTAGTGCGTAATAGGCCAGTTTACATGCCTCTATGCCTGTATGTAATACAGCTATTTTATTGAAAGTATAGTGCGAAATAAAAGTTTATATATCGCTACAATATTGTTTCCTCTGGTTCTCATTTTATAGTTTTATGACTCCAGTCCAACCCTGGCGATGCACCAAGATCAAGCACACCTCAGGTAACATTATATTTACACGTTTGTATTGTCACTATTGAGATCATATTGCAGTTCGCAATATTTGTAGTTTTGTGAATATTAAAATACAGAATATCGAAGAAACTTTATAATGTTTGTGTCGATTATATTATTATTAAAAAAAAAACTCGAGTCGCAGTGCCAAACCTTGTTGATAATATAGTGTATTTTCTTATACAGACAGTGTGAAGTGAAGTTTTTTTTTGGACAAAATAAAAAATTTAATCCCTTAATACGTCCTCTAAAAATCTTTTTTTTTCTTAATTTCAATATTATTATCAATCCAACATCTCCACTAAATTAAATACACTCTTCAGTAACTAAATCAGTTTTCGCAAACTAGCGTTTTTATAAAATTAGTGAACTCGGTCCTGTCGGGCCGATTACAATTATATTTTAGCAGCTCATTTTTATCTTTACTATAAAGGGTAAAATTTCAAATTTGAAACGATTCCAAGAATTTTTGTGTCCGAGAATTTTTCAACCCTTAAATACCACCCTTAAAATGACCCTATTGCGTCCGTAGCTATGTTTCACTTTTCGTTCAAGATGGTTTCTACAGATGTGTTTTGATGCCGCCATCTGTCTGTCGAAAACTACGTAAACACGTTGCTTCCATCCGAAAAAAGTTACTCTCAACTAAGTTGCGCCTAAAGAAGTTTTACTTCAAAAATTTGATATTTTCATAGTGCGTAATCTCAGTTTCCAGTGTGTCGTCTGATGACGCATCACTCTGTTCGTGATAGAAAATGGCTGTGACAAAACGTCAATCATATCCCCGCGAATCGTGACTCCACTGCGGTAGTCGGTTTCTTCGACATAGTTTCTGGGACGATGACGCGTCGCTCCATTTGCAGGAAGACAATCGAAATGGCGGTGTCTTAGCTCGCTTTACTCAGCTTCCTTCAAACTCCTTCCCTGTTTACAGTACTATATTATGACGTGTTCTCTAAGGGGATCATGTTACACAAATGGGATATTCTATACACCGTGCACTATATCTGTCACCGCAAGGCAAACGGGCGTAGGTTGGATTTTGGTTACTTTTACCAACGCTTTTGTAATATTAACTCGCTTTCTCTGTCGTTGTCCGGGAAAAATCTTGTAATCAATATTTCGACTATTTCTTGGTAAGTTAGAGCTTTGAAATTTTGCACACGTGTGTAAGTCAGGTGACAGTTCGAAGTAGACTATGTGACGTATTTATAAACTCAATATGGCGGATGACCCAAGATAGCGGATTGTTTTTGTCTTTACAATCTCCTTGATAATGAAAGAACTTTTCAAGTAAAATGCAATATTAATATGTGTTATGAAAACCAAAAAGAATAATATAAAATAATAAAAAGAAAACTTTCAATAGTAACTGTCTTATACATGGACTAAAAAGAATAAGTTATTTATGTGGGAAAATATTAGTCATTTCCGGAAATCGAAATAAATAATTCAGGTTTAGATACTACTTATTAACCAGCTAAGTGAAAAAATCATATAGGAATAATTCAAAGTTTACGTACTGTGGTTTGTAGTATATACTACTGGCGAATGAACTCAATAGACGCTAATAACCTTACTTGCCGAGCGTCTATAATCTAAAATAACTAACTAAATCACTCACCAATTAGAGTACTATGTTGTTTGATATGAAATCCTTGCAACCATTTGTAATCTATACTAAAGCTGAAGAGTTTGTTTGGTTGAACGCGCTAATCTCAGGAACTACTGGTTCGAATTGAATTTTTTGAATAAGTTATTTATGTGGGAAAATATTAGTCATTTCCGGAAATCGAAATAAATAATTCAGGTTTAGATACTACTTATTAACCAGCTAAGTGAAAAAATCATATAGGAATAATTCAAAGTTTACGTACTGTGGTTTGTAGTATATACTACTGGCGAATGAACTCAATAGACGCTAATAACCTTACTTGCCGAGCGTCTATAATCTAAAATAACTAACTAAATCACTCACCAATTAGAGTACTATGTTGTTTGATATGAAATCCTTGCAACCATTTGTAATCTATACTAAAGCTGAAGAGTTTGTTTGGTTGAACGCGCTAATCTCAGGAACTACTGGTTCGAATTGAATTTTTTTTTGTTGGATAGTCCATTTATCGAGGAAGATAGACTATGTAATATCACGTTAAGACCAAAAGGAGCGGAGCATCAATGAAAAATGCAACCCAAAATTTGTCCGTCCGACAAAAACTTTTGAACAGTAACTTCGATCATCATGAAGTTTGGACACAACATTCATCTCGGTAAACTAAGATGAACGTGCGTACTCATGCACCTCCTTCCCCATTCTTTCTTTTGTACCCGGGTGAAACCGGGCGAGACCGCTAGTAATAAATACGCCTAAGTGGTATATAAGTTGCCATCATTCCTAAGTGATTGAAAACCGGTTATAACTTTTAGAATAATAACTTGCATATATGAATAAGCCTTAGGTAATATTAGATTTTGTATTTAGTATCATAATATCCTTGCGTATATAATAACTATATGGAATTTTTTGCACGTACTCCCTATGAAACAGCTGGTTCTCACTTCATTTTCAGTATATTTCCGAAATTGTTTTTCGTATATTATTTTCTAATATGGTAGTTTATGTTACAAATTGCTATTGTATTAGGTCAGCGATGACTATTTTTTAACCGACTTCAACAAAAAGGAGGAGGTTCTGTGTTCGTCTGTATGTATATATATATATATATATATATATATATATTTTTTTTATGTGTTCACCGATTTCTCCGTCAATTATGGACCAATTTTCATTTTTTTTTTTTATTCGAAAGAGTGCACCTCAGAGGTGGTCCCATCGGAACCAAGTCAGGATCTGATGGTGAAATCCGGAGAAATCGAGGGAAACTCTCAAATTTCAAAGAAACGCATAAAGTTTTTTATGTATGTTCACCGATTTTTAGTGTTAGATTAACACTAAAAAGAGAAAAATAAAATATTTTTAACATAAAAATTAAACCGACTTCACACTAAAAAGTAAAAAATAATTGCGTATTGAAATGTTTTGGAGTCGGTGTAGTTCTCGGAATAGATTTCATTTTGGCTGACACCGATTCCAAAACATTTCAATAGGCAATTATTTTTTACTTTTTAGTGTGAAGTCGGTTCAATTTTTTTGTTAAAAATATTTTTGTTTTTCGTTACACCACCAGTGCGTTATGAACTTATGACTCACTTGATATGCTTGAATATATGCTTGTAAACCAATCATTTTATAGGGAGCATGACAAAAATTTATTAACTTTATTTTTCGAAAAAATAACGACATACGCCATTTTGTCTTGTGACGCATATTTAAACTATCCTTCTCTGAATAACGCGAATTACTCTATTTGTTGTTTTTCATTCAACTGAATTGCGCTTCAGTTTTTGCTTCTGAAAATACTGAAGCTGTCTTGAAGACGTAGTGGTACTATTATGGCTTGGATTAGCAAACATATGTTTCATTCATAAATTAGCCGCTTTAGCTACTCTGCACTGTACGCTAGATATGGATACCGTTTGAAATTAACGACGACGATATATTTTATGTGATTATTAGACAAGCAACAATGGGAATTAATGTCCGATTTTTATAATTCTAGAAATAAAAATAAAACCATTTCAACGAATGCACATGTTTTAACTTCAATATTTATTGAGTACAGTGGCGTCGCGTCTACATTTTAAATGGATGTTCTGCAGGGTCAGCCGGAGGTATCTCCTAACACGGACCAGAAATGAGGTGGGAAGTGGGTAATTAAATTATGAGTCATATCCATGTTTATGATGTGTTGATCATTATAGCTTTTTTTCAAACACTGTTGACAACAAACTTACAATGTACACTGTAACACTATAGTCACTACTGCCATAAGCCGTGTGTATGAAAAAAAATTATCATTGTCGGGACTCTAACCCGTATCTTCCACTATCGAGACAACTGATTTATCATTTATTCTACAGTACCTAGCACATCTAAACATTCGAATTTTCCATAATAAAACATATTTGCAAGAGTATTTCACATTCTCAGAGAGTTAATTTTACGTCAAGAATCGTTATTAATTAATTTCAAATCTCCTTTTGAAATACAGTAGAGCTGTTTTTCTTTTATTTTCTGAAACTCCTTGAAGCTGTTCTCAGCTCAAAGCTTGTTGAATTTTGTAATAGTTATGTACATATATAACTTATATTGCACAATTAAATATTCATCGTGTAAATATGTACAATAAAGTGTCAAATTAAATATTTGTATTAAATCCAAGCGTCAGACGGAAGGCTCCAGACTTATAGAGTAAACCAACTTTTATAAAATGTGCTGACTTACGTTTCTTCAAGATAATATAACTTTTGTTAATTAATTTTCTTCGCTTAAGAGTAAAAAGACTTTATTTCTAAATTATTCCTTGTATACAATCTAAGATAGCAGGGTAGTATCGGACACGAAGTATATTTTCGGTCGAAGATATTTTCTATTGGAGGCGGAGCTTACCTACTTCAAATTATTCCTACGTGACAGTGTACGCAGTAGTGATGTGCCGGATCGTTAAAAATGCATATCCGCGGATACGGATCTGAATACGGATATTTGGTTTCAAGATCCGCGGATACGGATATGGATACAGATCTTAGCTTTCTTAGAGTACGCGGCGGTAAATATTGCACATCGACCTTTGGAAAGAGACTATCTGTTATGGGAAAAAATTATTGACTTCTTTAAGAGTTAACTCTCATAACAGATTGTCTCTTTCCAAAGATCGATGTGCAATACCTCATTATAAAGATAGTTTTTTATTAGTACCTTTGAGTTATGTACTATTGGTATGGTACTCACTACGATAAATATTTGCAATATAAAGGTGCCAAATACGATTTTAAGAAATAAAAAATAATCTGAATGGAATTTAACAGTTTTTCATTATTACCTAATCACCTGTATACCTATATAAAATTTCATCTATGAATTGAAAATTAATGAGGTAAAAGATCCGCCATAAAACTAACGGATACGGATACGGATCTTTCTTCACCCTCGGATATCCGCGGATACGGATACGGATATCCGGCACATCACTAGTACGCAGTACGGGGTTCCGATGTTTGATTTAAAATGTATATCTCCGAGAAAGAAATTTGTTACTGGGCTGATACTAATCCTTTAGAACGTAATTATATTGAAGGAAAAAAATCTCGAGTGCTGGTCGCAACGTAAAATGTGGCAGAACGAGGTTAACTTTGTTGCTTTCTGCATTCCAACGTTAAAATGAACGCGATAACTTCAAATACACTTAACAGGTAAATAATAGTAAATCTTTGAGTGACGTCTGATTATATTCTTAAATAAATACAATTTGCGAATAATTTTCAGACAATATTAAAAAATTAACTAATAATCCAATAACGTTTCGATCCGGATTTGGATCTTCTTCACAATTGAGCTACAAAATATACAAATCAATTAATAATTTGTTCAGCTCAATGTGAATAAGATCCAAATCCGGATCGAAACTTCATTGTAGGTATTATTAATAAGTTTTTTAATATATTTTCTGAAAATTAGTCGCAAATTGTATTTATTGAATAGTCATCCACCTTAAAATGTAAACAAATTCTATGTCTATGGGAACAGGATTCCGAACACTTGTAATTTTTTTCCAAAGATAATGTATATCGACTTTTTCAACGTTGCCAAAAGATTTTTTCACATTCACTTTGTATTTGCTACATCGAGGGAAGGAATGAAATTTTATATCAATATTTACACTTGTTAAACTTGATCTACTAACACAATTAGGTAGTGCACAGCATATCATGCTTCTTGCTCGAGTTTTCAATAACGTGTGTAAATTTCATGATAGAATAGTTCATTGAAATGCTGAGTAGATAGCGCATGGTCGAAGTAAAATCCCATTAGTTCCATAGAACGCATGTCTATATATTTCCGATTCACGCGATTACTTTGATAACCTACATAACACTTCAGGAAAAAAATGATCAAGGAATAGAACGCCATGACATTTTATTTATTACAATTAGAACTAATGAAAGACATTGAAACGATTTCAATTTTTTCTTTCCGTCAACGGAAAGGTGTCTGTGAAATTAGATTAGTTTCCGTGAACTAGTTCCACGCAACAAAGTCTATGTCCCTTCTTTCTTTCAAAATGATTTGCGTAAACTAAGAGCGCCACAAACTAAAGATCGCTGCACACGAGGCTGGATTTGCCGCTAGATTCCTTGCTAGATTTGACTACCAGTTTTCTAGCGCTGGTTTTCTTGATTGCTTTTATGTGCTCGCGCGTGCAGTGCCATGTTGGTTTGTGGGCATTTGCTCATGTCGCCCACGTGACAAGTTGCTGTTTCCTGATTGGTTCTTGTTAATACCTAGCAGCGGAACTAGCAAGAAAAATAGTCCCTGTTCTAATTCTAATAACTATCTTGTGAGCTAGCCGGCGAGCCCGCAGTGACATCATTTCCATCCTCGTACCCAGCCTGCCGGCCAGCAGAGATCCAAGTAGTCTTTCTAGCAGTGTTTCCATCCTCGTGTGCAGTCAGTAAAGAAATGCTGCTCTAAAATTGTAGCAAGATCGACCAGACAGTCGTGGAACAGTTTGTATGTTGCTTAGAGGTTTTATGATCGTTACGTTCATGAAGCTAGCTGAAGGTATATACACAATAATATAACACGGACAAGTTAATGACTTTTATGCACATGATGGCTCGCTCGTAAACATTTAACCCCCGCGTCGACGGTACCTACTGATGGTGATATTAATGTTGATGGTTCTGATCATTCACGAAATGGTTCTGTAAACAACGCGCAGGCGTTTGATTGACTGTAAGAATGGTTGGGTTATTGCTGCTACAATTGCTTCCAGATTATTATATAAATTATACGCTTCTAAAGGTTGTGACTTAAATCCATATAAAGCTTACATTATTTTATACAGTGAAACCTGTACATATGACCACCATCTAACCTGACCACCTCTCTACATTGACCAATATTTCTGGGAACACTTATATTACACATATTAATACCTCTCTAATCTGACCACCTGACTAATATGACCTCTATTTTGATAATGTTCGAGCTGTAATTGACCTGCGTATATTGACCAATTATTCCCATTTATTCTTATTACCTAAGTTTCTTTCGTTATTTTCTGCATTCATTACTAGCGGAAACAAACTCAAATTAACAATTAATTATTTTCGTAAATAAATATGAAATTTTTTCTAGCTAAATTCTTGTTTTGCCTATAATCTTGTCGTACACTCTTCCCCTTATTATTTTTCCTCACCCCTTTTTCATTCTCTGTACAATGACCACCTTTATACAATGACCGCTATTTTCGAGAACCTAAGTGGTCAGTGTACACAGGTTTTACTACATAACTTGTTAGTTGGAGTTCAAAACTTGTAGAAAGCGGTAGTAGTTATACGGTTTGCTAATGACTTCAGCTGTCGAGCGTCTATAATCTTTCTCAATCAGTAGGTACAATATTTTCAGGTCTCCGAGCTGAAATTGCGTCAGGCGAGCGAGATTTTTTCTGATCCTCTCAAGGCTGAACCGTATAGGCCTATGCTCAGTGTTTGATGTGAAACATCTAATGGCGCGTTTGGTTGGGAGAAAAACCGTGCAATTGGCGCTACATTTTTATGAGAGCAGGTGCGTTTGTGTGCGTTGGATTAAACATGGCATTAGTTGAAGGCAACATCTAGATAACGGCGAAATTTAGTTGCTATTATTTCGTTAGATGACAGCGCGGGACGCTTGCTTTGTGTATGCGTTGAATTATAACTTGTCTTTTGTTAAAGGCGACAACAAGATGACAGGGCGATATTTAGTAACTAGAATTCCGCTTAAATTTGTATCACATCTGCCAGCTGTTTTTTAACTAATCGACAATTTTCCATTCCAGCTCTACAACTACTAATTTATTTTTCTAAATTTGAGTTTTTGGAAATCTGTTCGTCTGCTGGTGTGTGAGCATGATACAGATCAAACGGTTGAACGGATCGAAACCAAATTTTGACAGGATGTTTGACATGTAAATAAGAAGAGCCTTATTGTTTCTGGGGAAACTCGGAGCATGAACTATAACGTTGTTTTTTTTCTATTACAAAGGTTTACTTTTCATAATGATATATTTTTCTATTCACTAAAGGCGACTTCTCACGGCGTGTTTTATCACAGATCGCGCCGCGCCAGCTCGCGCCTACGCGCCGTGTAAAGGCAGTGGCGCGGAGCGGCGCGGGCTGGTGCGTCCTTACCGAACAAAGTCGGTCCCGTTAAAGGCGCGGTGCGGTGCGTGTGGCGCGGTGCGGTGCGTGTGCATCCGTGCAGACTCAAGCGCGCGCGTGGTAGTACGAATGAACACGTAGCATTAAACTATGTTCGGTGTATTTTTGTATTATTTATTGATGCGCCCAGTCATCATTTTGTGGTGTGTAAAGTAGGTAAATATGCAAATTCTTACACTTTTTGGCTATGCCTAGCGAAGGCAGTCATCATTGTTAAAATCCGATACAAAATTGTACGAGAATTTTGTTATTTTTGTATCTCGTACAAAAACTGTAAATATCGTAATGGTACGAGATTTCGCGTACGTCTGGCAACCCTGCGATAGTGTAGTTAGTACAATGTTAGATCAGTAACTACAATATTATTTACATTTTAAAAAGTACGCTGCGTCTATGCGTGCTTCGGTCTGGATGCGGCGCGGCGCAACGCACGCCGTGAGAACGGGCGGACGCGGACTCGTCTGTGGTGCGTGCTCGCGCGTACAAATCGGTGCGGCGCGGCCTGCGATAAAACGCGCCGTGAGAAGCCACCTTTAGAAAGAAAGTTTTTTTTTCTATATCCTATAGTTACGTAAATATTTTGAAAAAAATATGTCGGCTGTTCTTTTGTTTAATTCTGTGGTTATAGTTATTCTATTCACATTGCCAGAGTTTATATTATTTAACCGAATTATTGCATGCAATCCGCTCTAGCCAAGTCTTTATGAAACCTACATAGACATATTCAGTCAGCGTAAAAATTAATTATATAAAAACGAATAAAACTTTATTGTGATTGTGTTACGGTTTTATGTTTTATAAAAATAGGTGAAATATTCTCTGATATTACATAAAAGTTTGGTAGTTAAAATTATTACAACTTCGTGAGAATCAAGACTCTGGTTTTCATACTAAAACTTCAAATTCTATTTTCAAAATTTTTGTCGGAGCGATTTTGAGAAATTTGGTATACTATCACACAAACTGAAAGTATTATTGTAAATACTCTTTATCAAGTTACGGTTAAGTAAGGTAAATGTCAAAAGCGGCATTTACGTAAGCGAAGCCGCGAGCAATGCTTAGTTAATGATAAAAAATTAAAAACATAGCAGTCAATTCGAAGAAACAAAATATTCAGTTTAAGAATTAAAGCATTTAAGAGTTGTTAATTTAATAGCAAATGTCTTATTCATTAACTGTGTCTAATTTAATGAATGAACTTGTTATTATTGTTTAATGTTTGCATTTAAGATTAAGTTACATTTTTGTTAAAAGTTCAAAGTGTTTTAAATGCATGACTTGACATACATTTTTGCCTACAAATAAAAGAAACAACTCTGTATAAGTACGTGGTGCATCAAAACAATTAGGTTAGGAATCTTTAGTTGTCAATTCAAAATTATAAAGATTTACAATAAATTTGATAAGATGAAGGAAGGTTTTGGTTGAGGATCATAAAATAAGCTTTACCAATGTTTCACTAGCGAAACATTGGTATAAAGCTTATTTTAACATTCTATTGGATCAACACTACTTTATACTGAATAAATTTAATCTTACTATACGTAATTTTTTTTAATAACATGTCAAGTTTATTGAACATTAGGTTATGTTTGATCAATTGATCAGCTGTTCATCGGACGCCATGTTTTTTCTATACCTATAATCAAGCCAATTAGGTTAGAATGTAAATTTTTAACCCTTCTGAAATTAAAGTATTTTTAAAACGTAATGATACATTCATGTTTGTGTAAACGGTTTCTTGTAATTGAGGATTAAAATTATTCGAGCTTAGGTTATGTTTAATAGTTGATAAGCTGTTCATCGAACGGCTTGTTTTTTTTGTATGGTCTATGTTATGTCCATTATAGTTTAAGGTTATGTTTGGTCATCTGTTCGTCGAGCGCCATATTTATTGTATAATATACGCGATTGCAGTGTTCTCAACTGAAAGCAGTATACATTTGAAGAGAACGAATGGCAGTCTTATAAATATATTATGGAGACAAGAAAACCATTGTGTTTGACCTGTTAAAATAAAAATTGAATAGTTTTGGTACATAATGTACTATAGAATATGCATGATATGTGCCTTGGGTAACGTTTACTAGTCTTACATATTATATAACAAAGAACACTTCTGCATATGTACTGAATTCTATACAGGGTGTCCCAAACGTAACGCCAAGGATTTTGATGAAATATTTCTTGGGAAAATGTGCTTAAAAATTTACCGTACTTGTTTTTGTGTACAAAGTTATTGTTTACAAAACACATGATAACCGGATTGTTATTATTCGCCCTCATTTACGCTGCCGCCGAAAAAAAACAGTATTTATTTGAATAGAATATTTCTTATTATTTACGTGTTTTCAAATTTTAATTACAGCAATTATAATACTTACAAATGCTTATTTTTAAACTAATTACCAATAACTTGGTAGTTACACTTCAGAAACAAAACCGATAAAAGTATTTTCAGTTCGGATTTTCAGAAGGAATATGCACCAGAAAGCATCCGTAGTATTTCTGAGATAGCCTGTATACTACGAATATATCGAAACAATTAATGGCCTTGTTGCAAAAGACGCTCCTTTTTCTCTACATTATATGTGCTCTTCTCTAACGTAGTTTATATATGCATATTTTCTTTATTCATTAGTTTTCAAAATGACAAATATTTACAAAGCGTATTACGTAAATATTTCAATATTATATTATAGAGTTGACTTCCATTAGTAGATAATTTTATATAACGAATATACAGGGTTAGCCTAGTCACCATAAAAAAATAAAAATAATATTGAAATTTGTAGATTGCGAACATTTTACCGTCGATTTGCAAAATTGGTGTCCATAGAAAGCGCTTTTGCGTAAACGCGATAATATATACTTAGCCTATGTCCATCCTGAAGGTTTATTCTAAATATTATGTCCAAAAAAATCAAGCCGAATGGGAGCTTTCATCGAAAACGCTGCCTAATCCCTTTGAGATATAACAAAACAATCTATGGTGGAATTGCTCCTCTTTTATAGGTCTACAGAAAAGTTCCCGATGGCGTATGTCTATTATTTAAGGATCGCTTACTATAGCAATTTTAATGCTAAGCGCTTTTCGTGGATATCAATTTTGCAACCTAAGTCGCTAGTAGATAATATAATAGAATCTTTGAAAATAATTTGTTGTTGGTATCATTCATATCAAAATATATAATATATGTTAAGTTATTGGGTACTTGGACAATGAAATAATTAGATATAATAGATTTACAACATTTCGTCGTTTATTTTTCGACTTCTTCAAGCAAACTATAAAACAATTACAATATGATAAATTAAATGATTGAACAAAATTACAAAAGTTACAAACAAAAGTTTTATACATATAGTTACTTTTGAGGTTAGCATCTGCGTAAATATTTTGAAGTAACATTTCCAAAGTAAGTTAGTGTGGCGATGAAACGAAACAGCGACATGATAGAAGTAAATAGATTGAGAAAGAAAGGTGTAGAACAAAGGTCAACAACTGACTTACTATTTACAAACTGCACATTGCGTTGATAATGCCATCTATGGTTGGGTATTCAAAGTAGTCAAGAAATTTTACTTCTATACCGGGTGTTCTTAAGCATTAGTTTGTAGTGTTGGCAACATAAACTAGGAAGTATTCCCAGCTGGGCGATATTTTTAATAGTTTTTACATTTCACGTGATGTTTAATAGTAAAGTTTTTTTTTCTGTTTTATAACCAATAAAATGCATGTTTTATATTGATCCTTCTTTAAGCAGCCTTTGATATAAAATAAATATAAATCGCGTCTGTGTTATCTCTATCGTTTGATAAAAAAAACAAGCTCTGGAGCTATAGTTCAAGTATTAAATAATATCTTATTTATTATGTATAATGTACCTATATTTAAATAAAAGCAAAAATCTTTTTACGTTTTATCAAAATCAAACATATAAACGAATTCAAGATTTACAAAACTTATGGTCTTTGGCTTTCAATTTAACGGCAGTACACCATCTTACAACTTTTTTAAAGAAGAGCTATTTAAAAACATAGAATGTAATTCCTTAGGTTTCCGCAGCCAAATGACAAAATACGAAACCCTTATAATTTCGTCATGTCCGTCCGTTCGTCTATCTGTCTGTCTGTCTGTCTGTATGTGACCCTTTACAACTGTCAAGTTTCTATCGATTCGGATGAAATTTTTTTTATGTCTGATGTGAACTGCCATAATGTGTGTAACAAAAAAAAAAAAATATATATATATGTAGGGGGGGGGTTACATGCTTTCCATACATAGAACTGAGGGAGCCTGGCAGATGTGAAACATAAATTTAAGCTTACCAAATTCAAGTTAACTGACTATTCTAGTAATTAATAAATGTACGTTGGATGTCGCCATCAACAAAACCATGTTATAATTCAATGCTAGCGCACATTTTTGCGCTGTTGTCACGAAATTCTAGGAACTAAATTAAACGTAACAGCGTCGGGCATCACGGCATTTGCACGTTTTTATTCCCGTCCAAACGCGCCAATAGATGTTTCACATCAAAATCTGAAAACAATCAAGATAATGGACTAGCACTGGCTCTGCCAAGTTAAATAGGTTAATTCTACAAAATTATTGTATAAATACATTGTGTAATATCTTTTTTTATATAAAAAATAAATGTATTATTATTATTATTACTATAAATACTTTCAACGAAAATTATTTTTTTTGCTCGACGGGCAGAAAGCGTCAACTTTCGTCCCGCTGCGCTAAACTAAGTTGCCTTTTCCTGCCTACGTCGAGCAAAAAAATAGTATACACACCACGGGAAGTAAAGTAAGAAAACCTAAGATCACATCTTTGTTGACCTCGGCTTCGCCTCGGCCAACAATTATATGTGATCTCAGACATTTCTTACTTTACTTCCCTAGATGTGTAATATACTGTTAACAAGATATATTTGTTTGAAATCTTTGATTAACGTCTGATTAGAACTCTTCAATAAATAAAATTATCTACCAATTTTTCAGACTTTGTCTGGAAAATTGGTCGTAAATTTTATTTATTCTATTAGTTTGAGTTTAGCTGATCTTTCGTTCGAGTGCTAATGTCTGTGGTAATTGATTCGACTGGACATAAGCGAATGAATCAGCCGGTATATTACAGTAGCAGTGTATGCAAGCATTGAGAGCTTTGTGTAATATAAAATTCAGCGAGCGTTTCTCTGTTGACCCAATCCATCTCCACGTTTGGCTGCTCTCTGCACTGTTTATTGTAGCGCACGAATATTGTGAAATAGATCTCATTTTGATTGCAGAGTTCTGTCAAAAAAAATATAGTTTAAAAAAAACTAAAAAACACGCTTTATATCGTACTAAAAAGTAAAAAATAATTGTTTTAAAATAAGCTTAAAAAGCGTTGGGCGCTCGATGTACGAAAATGTGGAACAAAGCGCCCAACGCTTTTTAAGCTTATTTTAAAACAATTATTTTTTACTTTTTAGTACGATATAAAGCGTGTTTTTTAGTTTTTTTTAAACTATATTTTATTTTTCACTTTTTAGTTTGAGGATCTATAAGAGAATTTATTAATCCTGGGGGTCCTAATAAGGATAATGGGAAACTGTTATCAAATTATTGCATTGTCATCGGTCCTTGATACGTATGCAAAGTTTCAAATTAATCAGACTTCGGGAAATTGGTGAAAATTATGCTCAAAGATTCCGTTACGGACATACATACATAGTTAGTTACATACATACATAGTTAGTTACAACCCAAACTAATATAAAGCGTTTAATATAGAATTATATTCGTATTTTAATTGGAATGCTTTAATTTTTTTTTTTCAAAATTATTCAAATTTGTTATTTTTTAAAGTTTTGTAATTTATTAAATAAACTCATGTTTACTAAAATTTTTTTGCAACATTTTTTATCGGTCAGAATTAATGTCCTGGGGGTCCTAATAAGGATAATGGGAAACTGTTATCAAATTATTGCATTGTCATCGGTCCTTGATACGTATGCAAAGTTTCAAATTAATCAGACTTCGGGAAATTGGTGAAAATTATGCTCAAAGATTCCGTTACGGACATACATACATAGTTACAACCCAAACTAATTAATCCTGGGGGTCCTAATAAGGATAATGGGAAACTGTTATCAAATTATTGCATTGTCATCGGTCCTTGATACGTATGCAAAGTTTCAAATTAATCAGACTTCGGGAAAAGAATTTATTAATCCTGGGGGTCCTAATAAGGATAATGGGAAACTGTTATCAAATTATTGCATTGTCATCGGTCCTTGATACGTATGCAAAGTTTCAAATTAATCAGACTTCGGGAAATTGGTGAAAATTATGCTCAAAGATTCCGTTACGGACATACATACATAGTTACAACCCAAACTAATTAATCCTGGGGGTCCTAATAAGGATAATGGGAAACTGTTATCAAATTATTGCATTGTCATCGGTCCTTGATACGTATGCAAAGTTTCAAATTAATCAGACTTCGGGAAAAGAATTTATTAATCCTGGGGGTCCTAATAAGGATAATGGGAAACTGTTATCAAATTATTGCATTGTCATCGGTCCTTGATACGTATGCAAAGTTTCAAATTAATCAGACTTCGGGAAATTGGTGAAAATTATGCTCAAAGATTCCGTTACGGACATACATACATAGTTATTATAACTATGTATGTATGTCCGTAACGGAATCTTTGAGCATAATTTTCACCAATTTCCCGAAGTCTGATTAATTTGAAACTTTGCATACGTATCAAGGACCGATGACAATGCAATAATTTGATAACAGTTTCCCATTATCCTTATTAGGACCCCCAGGATTAAAAACTAATATAAAGCGTTTAATTATTAATCCTGGGGGTCCTAATAAGGATAATGGGAAACTGTTATCAAATTATTGCATTGTCATCGGTCCTTGATACGTATGCAAAGTTTCAAATTAATCAGACTTCGGGAAATTGGTGAAAATTATGCTCAAAGATTCCGTTACGGACATACATACATAGTTACAACCCAAACTAATTAATCCTGGGGGTCCTAATAAGGATAATGGGAAACTGTTATCAAATTATTGCATTGTCATCGGTCCTTGATACGTATGCAAAGTTTCAAATTAATCAGACTTCGGGAAATTGGTGAAAATTATGCTCAAAGATTCCGTTAGTACATACATACATAGTTACAACCCAAACTAATATAAAGCGTTTAAAAATAAAAAATGGATTGGTTTCGCTATATCATTATGTTGAGCGTTCGTGTGTGCCGAGTGTGGTAACATCTATTCACTTCTAGATCGGTTTTTGAAAACTCACGCTTCATAAAGCGCTTCGGTAATTTATTTGCGTACACGTAAATGAAACCGAAATAGAGTAGCGTAATGGCGACAACAATAGACTCACATTCGGAAGATACTTAGTTCGAATTCCGGTGGAATTTTAGCAATTAAAAAATAATGTGATAAATTTGTATCTTAAATTTATTACTTACATAACTTTTTATTTATTCAATTTACGATAAAAAGTGTGTCTGACAAAGTTGTAGTAAATTCGATTCTAAACAATAAACATCTTAACAATTTATTTGTAAAATGTATTATTACGGAGATATAGTGCAAAAACTGTTGGCACCCCTTTTTTCAAGATGGCGGTTGAATTTGAAAGTTACCCCCTCTCTTACACGATGAAAAAAAATCGTTGTCTTAGCCAGAATGCAACGGTTAGATTAAAAAAATTTAACAAATATGTATAGGAAGGTACACAAATATTTTATAGTGACTAATACACTTATACTTCACAATATAAGCGGCACAGTTTTTATGCGCGAAGCCACACCATTAAACGAACCGTACTATGATGGCTCACTCTCAGTTGTTTCTGAACCGCAGTCTTTAACTATTTCATCAAAATTGGTCCAGTGGCGTCTGAGATAAAATTCGTCAGGAAACTCGTGAATAACTGCAAGTGCGGAACCCTCTCTGTGCAAATGCAGTTGGCACTTTTTTATGCCACCCGGTATATCTCTTCTGGTGGTACACGCAACAACATCCTAGATATTGACGCATATGTTAGTATTTTTGTACGTGCTGCCACGCTATATCTCGATTAAGCTCCTTGCGAGACCACAGTACGTTTCTTTTCTCTAGACAAGGATAAGCAAGCTTACCGCCGCAGCCGTTGTGTTGACCCCTTTGTCAAATTTAATTTTTTAAAGATCACCGACCACTCAGGTTATTTGGTTTCAGTTCTAGAACAATTAGACCATAGTCACTCAATAACAAATTATTGTTCTACATAGAAAAAGATCGCTTTTCAAGCTAAATTTTGATCAAAATGCGTAGAAAAACGTTGTTTTGAAGTAAAAACTGTACAAAAAACGATACTGAATATATGTATTTTTATTTTTTAGTTAAAAAAAATCGTTTAATTTGATCAATTATTATTCGAGCAAAAATATATAAAAACTCTACAATGCTTTTCATATCGAGCCCTCCCACTTACGGTCAGAACAATGTTCATCCCACTTGCGGTCAATCAATATGATAAAATGCAAATAATGTCAGGGGTGATCTCACTTGCGATCTAGAAAACGACTGTAAATCGGCAATTCCAAATTACGGGGTGCTGTTGATGCGGTTGTGTTTTTGTTGCGCAGTGAAAAGCGAAGGGGGTATGGGAGAGTTCCTTAAAAAACAATTACAGGGTAAATAAACGGATTAGAAGTTATCAAATATTCTTGGACCGCAAGTGGGGTCACTCCTGACATTATTTTCTTTTGAGAATATCGATTGATCGCAAGTGGGACGATACCGAGCGGGGTGGCGTAGTGGTGAGAGCACTAGACTCGCAATCGGAAGGTACCGGGTTCAAATCCCGGCGGGGGCAGATGTAGCTGGGACTTTTTCCTGCTGCCTCTCGCCGAGAAACGGATATTCCTGTACTGACTATCTTGTTGAGGTTTTCCATAGTTTCCCTCAATAATTCCAGATAAATATCGAGATGGTTCCCTATTCAAGGCCATGGCTGATTAATTACCTGTCAAACTCATGTGCTCAAAATTTGCCTACCTTATCCCAATGTCCTAAAATTCCTTCATTCGCCCATTGCTATTAATTAAGTGGAAGTTGAAAAAATGTAGAAAATAACGGGAAGTGTGATAGATGGAAAATAGTAGCGGTGCGAATGGCGTCTGTTATGACATAAAGTCGAGAAACGAACGTTAAACGCATTATTATTATTATTATTATTAAGTGGGACGATAATTGTTCTGACAGCAAATGGCACTATTTCTGTATGTTCAGAATCTAAGATCATTGTCAAATGAAATTTTCTGACAATGCTTTCTGCAGCTGATATTAACAGCTCAAAATACACTATAATTTTTTTAAACATTCTTGGAGGGGTGAGCAAAATGAAAGTAGAACCTTTATTTTTAATTTCTTCTGTGTAGAATAATAAATGATTATCGCGTAAGATGTCAAGTTTGACGGGCATTTGAGAAACAATTGACGGTTGATATTCCGTGAGCGTGCAATGCAATAATGTTCCCATTCCCTTGTCCTTGTATTCATATCGAAGGAGTATGAGAGGACGGAATGGAAAGAAGGAGATGGGAAAAGGGAGGTATTTGTTGTTTAGTGTTGTATTGATGTCTCATTCGAACGAGGGGTAGACCGCGTGGAGAATTCCTATCGTTTGCACGTTTCGTTGATTTCTGCTTATTTTGTGATTTTTCTTAACGAGAAATGAAACTTAATAGCAAACTGGATAAAATGTTGTTTCATGAACGACTCGTCAGCTAGGGTTTGAGAATAACTGAACTCAGAGATACTCAGCTCCGGATTTGACTTTTTGCTGCTCTAGGGTTTTATAGTGAACGGTACCCTAGTTCTTTTCTTTTTGTTGTTTTGGTTCATGGCATAGAACCTCAGCATTTATTATTATCGTCTTTGTTTTAATATGATTGTTTCACTTTGTTCCACTATTTTTCATAATGGACCCCGCACAAACTTTATGGGGTTTGGTTCTCAGTTAAATTGATCGAAAATGGCTTTATTTTATAGTTTAAAGGTCACTAAGAGTGATTATGGGCTAAAAACCAATAGATTTTTAGCTACAGATACCTATGTTTAGCAAGATTTTAGATATAGGGCTATCAATTGAATTCACAATCTTAAAAAATCCTAACCTCTAGAAATATGTTTTCGAGTGCGCTGAAATATATATATATAAAAAAAAAACAGTGCAAGGCGCGGGCTATTTGGAAAGCCGCCAATTGAGAGCCGCTGACACAGCTGGATACATTTCAGAAATGACAAGACAGGCCACTTCAATACAAATCGACGGATGTTTTTAAAAAGTAAAACATCTTACATATTTTGACTTCGTCATTATTTCCCATTAAGTGGTGATCTTTTAAAGATTCTTTCGTTCGAGTGTCAGTCGAAATATTTTAAATCTTTTTCTGAGTGAATGAAGCGAACAATTATTTTCAAATAAAAGAGGTGAAGGCTCATTTTTAAGAAGATTATGTTTAATAATGTATTTTTTTGTAATAGGCATGAAATACCTATACCTACTTAAATAATCTATATTTTCTAGAATTTATAATCAGAATTCACTGAACTAGAGGTGATTAATATTTTATAATTAAATATTTATTTCACAAGTATATTTTATACACAAATGCCCACATTATATTCTAAAAGTTGGTGGGTGTTGTACTTGTATGCATTTCAAGATTAATACAGCGATCCAAAAAAATAAGTAATTTTTTGAAATTGGTTTGTACTTATTCTTCTCTCTTCTAATATTTATTTGTTTTTTTTTTTTTTTTGTTCCAGGTGAGTTACTTTGCCGTCATTGTAACAAATACACTTGAAATGGTAAGATTATATATAACCTAGCTTAACAAATAACTTCTTTAATAATTAATTAAACTTAAAGTATTGAGTATTTTATATACCCAGCTAGGCTCGGATTAAAGTACGATTTTCGTCAAAATATGGACAGGTGCAAATCGGCAGGCTAAATCGTGATATGGTAGCTATGGAAACCATTGATGCATTACATAAAAAAAGTTTTTTTTTTTGGTGTATATTGCATTTAAGTGGAACGATTTTCTGTAAAGTATTAATGATTTCCATAGCTACTAAATAAACAAAACCGTGATGATACATTTTAACTGAAATTCACCATACTTGAGTTTTGTTGTTATGACAGCTTTGGAAATCATAATGCATTAATTAATACATTTTATTTATTTATCAAGTATATTGATTTCAGTGTGTTGCAATTTAAATGGAACGATTTTCTTTAATGCATTATTGATTTCCATAGCTACCTTAACTGAAATTCAATGTTGCTGTAGTGTAGCCAGAATTTTCCTATAGTTTGCAGTACATAAAATATAAACGTGAATGCTTCTTAACCGAGATATACAGGATGTCCCAAAAGAAACTCCGAAAATCGTAGGGATGTATTTCTTATGGTATTCTGGATAAAAACGACCTTGATTTTTTTTGTCTCCAAAGTAGAACTACCAATTTTATTGAAGTGTTTATATAGGTATTAAAAAAATAACGAGTAACGACGTACACATTTTATTAAGAAATCGATAAATATTCATACTTGTAGGTAATTTTTGGATTCCTTATTTTGCGGAGCTCCGAGAATCGGGCTTGTCCAGCTTGCCAGTCATTACGCCACAGCTGTGTATGGTTTTTTTTAAATTGTATAATAACCTACAACTTGAAGTTTTGCTTTGGAGAAAAAAAAACAGTAAAATACTTTTTGACTGGACATTTCAATAAAACAGGTAAAGGAGCTTTTTAAGTTAAACGGTTTTATTGTACAATTGATGATGTAATAAAAACTAGAAAATAATTATGAATTACCATAGCTGAGGGCTTTGACTAAACTAAAATAAATTCGAGGAGCGCATTTAGTACAAAACGTTAATTTGTTTTAGATTTCGACTGTCTTCTTCGACCATAATGTAATGCCCCTCATGATTTTATTTTAGTTTAATCAAAGCCCCCTATGGCGACTCATAATAATATTCTGGTTTTTATTACACCATCGATTGTACAGTAAAACCGTTTATCTTAAAAAGCTTTTTTACCTTTTTTATTTTTCAGTTTTTACTGTGCTTTATTAAAAGTACAATTTGCATTCGAACGAAAGCTGGACCGATCGGGTTGTTATATAATATTGTATTGTCATCGGAACTCCGTACGTGTACAAAATTTCAACTCAATCAGATTACGGGAAATAGTTGAGAAAGCTGTCGTAAGATTTCAAACAAAAATAATTATATAATAATAATGCGTTCGATTACTATTTTCCATCTATCGCACTTCCCATTATTTTCTACATTTTTAAACTTCCACTTAATTAATAGGAATGGGCGAATGAAGGAATTTTAGGACATTAGGATAAGGTAGGCAAATTTTGAGATAGGAGTTTGACAGGTAATCAGCCATGGTCTTGAATAAGGAACCGTCTCGACATTTATCTGGAATTATTGAGGGAAAATATCAACAAGAATAACCGTTTCTCGGCGAGTGGCAGCAGGAAAAAGTCCCACTCACATATTCTGCCTCCGCCGTTATTCGAACCCGGTACCTCCCGAATGCGAGTCTAGTGATCTCACCACTACGCTACCCCGCTCTGTGAAAATAGTTATAAATATACAGAGTCAAGCTAAATAAAACCGTTTAAAAATAATTTGCTCATAAAATTATTGGGGTTATTTCTGGGATACTCTGTATAATAAACAAATTCCACATCGTGCGGAAAAGAATTCTGTTTATGTATCTTATTCATATAAAATAGGCGAGATATTGTAGCGATGAATGGAACATAGACCGTGTCGAATTTTTAAACAAAACGTGCAGCTTTATTGTTTATAAAAAAAGTAAACGCTCTTATTTATGATTTCGTTGCGAAGTTAAGCGCAAATATTTATAAAATTTGAATATCATCCGGTGCACTTATAAACTTGGTATTCGGAAAATTCATGTCTGGTTAGTGTTGAGTAAATGCTAAACAATCTGCAAATTAATAAAAATAGACGTTTATATAACCAACCCAGAATGTGAATTCATTTTCATTGGATAATTACGGTTTCGAGGCAAGAAACAAATGCATTCTAAAGTCCCAGATTATCAGTTACTCCACAGAGTCTCTTATAGGCCGTAGTTTCTCTGGTCCGTCGCCCGCGATCGACGACGTGCAGTGACGTCACAACGTGTGCGTTACACGTCGCGGAAGGCGCGCGTATGGTCTACATTCAAACCTGAGTACGTGAGAACTGGGTAAGGGAAAAAGTCTCTAAGTGAGAGTAATTGCCAGGTACCGTCTTTGTAACCCTCTAAAACCTCTATAAGTGAGAAACAGAAACATCTATAAGAGAAAGACGTTTTTCACTCATGGACCTCTATAACTCAGACTACTACTTGCCTGTACCTCTATAAGCGATAGTCGAACGTATTATTAGTTCCACTAAATTTAAGAATGAGTCATAATAGCTGAACATTCGGAACCCAAAGGAATGGTGAGACCTCTGGTGAGAAATGCTCCGAACTGTCCTAAGGGGGGTTTTTGACAGGTAAACTATGGAGGCATGCTTTTCTAAATCAATTTTTACCTGTCAAAAACCCTCCTTAGGACAGTTCGGCGCATTTCTCACCAGAGGTCTCACCATTCCTTTGGGTTCCGAATTGTCTTTGCATCATTGTTTCTTTTTTTGTTTTTTATTTTCTTTTTTTAGCTTCTATGTCGAATTATTATATATGTCGAATAATACATACATGTTTATCACTACATATTTGCTGTATTTTTATAGATCTCTATAAGTAAGAAAGGCCACTCCTGTACCTATATATAAGCTAGAAACTAAAAACCTCCATAAGCAAAAAAGAGATCGCGGTCCCTTGACCTCTTGCTTATTCAGGTTCGATTATATTTGAATTAGCAGCCTCGTCAGTCTTCCGGGCGCGCTTTACTAGATTACCCGCAGACAAACCGAATAAAAAAAAATACTACTTTACTTTTGGCAGAAGAAGAGGACGATGAAGTGATGATTTTGTCGAAAAAGACAAGTGTTCCAAAAAAGAGAAAAGGAAAAAACATTTCACCCAGCTTGTATTTAAAAATGTAATTTTTATAATTGGAATGTGACGCATGTAAAACCAAATTACTTTGAACTCATTCGATCAGCAACTCGTCATTTTCTTTGGTAAAGGCGATTGCTTATACAATCATGCGTCACTTTGCTCCGAAATGATAATGGAGATGGGCAAGTGAGAAACGTAATATAGGTGGCAGCAGGTATATAGCTACCTAAGTTATGATTGGCTTTTATATAAAAACGCGCCTTTTCCCTTCTGATAGCATGCAACCTCTTGTTTTTCATTTCCAAATCCTTTGGAAATACAAAACCTTTATAATTTGAACATTGATATCAGCATTGTCAATGATTTTTTATTTTAAATAAATTTATTTTGTACACAGTACTATGAATGGACCACAAATTGAGGTGGTTATATAGCTAGTGCCTCGAGCGGTCAAGTTTGGCAGTGTTCATCCAGGGCTGGATTAACCCTGTTCGGGCTCCTAGGCAATGCAATCAGGTCTTTTCAAGTTGATAAAGGGATGTGAGTAACTTCCAGATGATTGGCTCCAGGCATCCTGTTACTTCAATGTCTTATGTGATATTGTAACGACATGATTACTTTGACTAGATGCTGCAGCATCGCCTTACCTGACTCTTTAGCTTTATTGAAATGGTCTTAATGAATAGGTTATAGATAATTAATTGATGATCCTGGTTTTTTGATGGGTCAAGAGAAATGAGACGTGACGTAGTTATTTTAAATTTTATTTTGTTAAATGCAATAAATTACAATAAACAACAAAAGAAAATAATATTGATGATGGGAAATTTCATAAAAAAATTTCAAATAAAATTTTCGTTCAATGAAAAGTTTTTTTCTTGGTGCGTGCACGGGCCCCTAGTCGATGCGGGGCCCCTAGGCTGTTTCCTACTCTGCCTAATGATTAATCCGGCACTGTGTTCATCCTCACTACCAGCGCGTGCAGCGGTTGACCTTCGCCGGTATACCGGCTAGACAGACCAGACCCGTATATTTCCATGCGTATTCTTCGTACGTCGCGCGCTGTGTGTCGACGTTGATTTCCTCGCTGTCGTGTAACGAAATTCTGGTAACTAAATTAAACGTAACACGTATTATCAACAGCGTCGAGCATCACAGTATTTGCACGTTTTTACTCCCATCCAAACGCGCCAGTCGATGTGTCGCATCAATAAAATGAAGAAAATCCCTCAAACGTTGTAGAATTTATCAGAAATTCCACATACGCGGTTTTGTTATGTGGCCGCAGATATGCAGAGGTGTTGTTCAGCGTGTTAAAGCATTTTCAGCACGAAACCGAAGTTAACCGACAGGAATGAAACGATAACTCGAACTAACGCGACATTCATTTGACATTGATTTATTAAAATATTCGATTCTCGAGCAAGCACCATAATCGAAGAGTAGTAAGTTCTGTAAGAGATGTCGCTTCGAACAATTATTTTAATATTTCGTAGAGTTTCATTGCCCACGAAATTTAATGCTGGGTTGCAGGAAGCACTGTAAAAAAACAGCAAATTACTGTTTTCTATCTCTAAATGTGAATGGTTTAAGTCACTGTTAAGCTTAGTACTATTACACTTACAGTGTGTCACTAAATGACTCAGCAAAGATAACTCCGTACGTGAAAAATTCACTAGTGCCTCTGTGGCCTGTGCTGTGTGCGCTCTGTAAATGTGCGAATGCAACAGTACAGAACAGCTTAGCACAGAGTAATGGCGCTCGGAGTGAGTCATTCACAAAAAAAAGAGCGACTCGCTCCGCTCCGAGAAAGGAGTTGTACATTATGAACGACTCGCTCAGGAGCGACAAATTAGGTTGAAGCGTTTGTCAGAAATCAACTTCGTTGAACGAGTGTCGCATCTTATCAAGTTTCTGACTATACCAAGGTAGCTACTGAGACGCTCACAGAAACGAAACGAGGAGTAGTTCGTAAGCGCGGGGCGTCTTGACGCGCTGAAAGGTTTTTACAAAGAATTGACAGCGATGATTTCTAATGTAAAAGACATACCTTCGTCTCTACCACAAATCGTCAATATAGTATTAGAGGAATTCGGCGGAATATATGCACCGAATTCTTCTGATGCTATATTGTCGGTTTGCGGTAAGTCAAAAATTTCACCGAGTGGCGTAGCGTAGTGGTGAAAGCACTAGACTAGCATTCGGGTATTATTGGGTTTGAATCACGGAGAGGACAAATCTAGCTGGGACTTTTTTAATTTAATTTTTTAACTTTTTAATTCTTGTAGCGGTCATCTTGTTGAGGTTTTCTATGGTATATACTATATATAAAAAGAATAATATAGAATCCAATAAACATTTTATTGAAGAATTCTTATCAGACGTTAATCAAAGATTTGAAAAACCATTTAATGTTGAGCCCATTTTGGGATACAATACGTCTCAAAAAAAAAAAAAATAGACGCTGATGACCTCAGCTGTTGAGCGTCTATAATTCACAATCTCTCTCTCTCAAAAAAAGAAAAAAAAAATAGGTACAAAATTCATGTAAGGAGTAAGGTTCCTTATATATTAAATATTCTTTTAGCTCTTTGTTGAATTGTATAGGATTTTTTTGTTGTTTGGAAATTTCTCAAAAATTTTTAAGCATAAAACTGTCAATGTTCGTTTATTCAAAATTTTAAATCTCCGAAAGTCATTCACCGATTGCTTTGAAATTTTGGCAAAACTGATTCCAACGGCCACAAGAAAACGGGCGGTATTTCTTCTGGTTTTTGCTGTATATTTTAATGTAATTTAGAATTTTAGTTTAATACTAAAATATTGAGAATAAATACAGAAGTGATTTGTACAAAAAATGACATTCTTTCAAAAGCTTACTGTAATTGAAGGAGTGTACCTTGACAAGCTTAAAACACAATAGTTTCGAAGTTGTATCCCTTTAAAATTTCTTGGTTCCTGTTTGCTGTGAAATACAACAAAGTTTACATGTATTGTCTATAGCAGCTATTCCTAAAAGGTGGTCCGCGTAACCTTGGGGTTCCGTGGAAGGGTCACAGGGGTTCCGCGGTCTGTCCGAGAGTTAAATTGTATTTATTTGTTACAATAACTGTTTTGCAATACTTACAATAATTTATAATAATTATTTTTCATTTATAATTTGTTCTTTCTTCGAGTCTGACGCATGAAAATATTTACTTAAGTAATCAAAATAGCCAGGTAGGGTTCCGCCAAAAAAAGTAAGATTAATTAGGGTTCCATGGCCAAATAAAATTGAGAACCTCTGGTCTATAGTAATACCAGCGTTGTTTTTTCATTTTTGTTTATTGATTCAAATTAAAAATTACTCGTATAAATATATGTTTTGTATATGTGTTATGAATATACCATGAAGTGGATGTCAAAGTCGATATCTTTTCCAGAGCTTTTATTGTATTAAATATATACATAAAATATAAAGTTTATTTACAGAAAATCGATTTTAAAGGAAATAAGATATAATAAATACATTCTAAAGAAAATTGCCACCTTAATATTTAGATAGATAAATGTTTGTCATACCAGTAGCGTAAGTAGGCATAGTAATAAAGAAATTAGCGTAGGGAATAGAAATAGAAAAAGGTGGTAATATCATATGTGCGCTTTATTTCTATGGTCCTTTTTATGCCTAAACTGTGGGCTGAGCACAAATATCTATGTGTGATTTGGTTTCATAACGATCTCACATGTCTCTGGTTCATTTTTTTCCAGTTGACTCCATGTCCTGAGGCCTGCGCTGAGAAGCTTAGCTTTAATAAGTGACAGGTTGTGAACTTTCAGGCTAAAAATTAACGGAACTGTAAGCCACGGATGGAGCTGTTTATTTAAGTTTTCCAATCCAACTTCGCAACTTGGTTGAACTACGGTGTTTAAATTTTGATCGGTACTGGAAATTGCAGAACTCTACTATACCTACCAATTGTTTTTTTTTTTTTAAACTTGTGGCGTTTTTTATCATCGATTTTTTACGTGAAAATGAACATCTTTTTTAATTTAGCTTGTATTAATTGTTAATAATTTTTTTTTAAATTAGCGTTTTGGTAAAAAAACTACGAGCCGAATTTAAGAAAAGTTTAGACAATTATTTTTTTTTCAACCATAAAAAATCTGGATTCCCATTTTAGAAAAACAAAGTCTCCCTTTCCCCCTGCTAAGGATTGATGGGGTGGGGGTGGGTATTGTGTCCAAACGATTTCCACCTCGAAACAACTTTCGTTCGAACATTTTTTTAGTCAACCCGTTATTTTTAAAGAAAAATGTCCAAAGTTTTTAAAAAAACATCCACTATATTATATAGCAGCTCGATCCGGCTTCACCCGAATTTTTAGATTGTCACCGTTTTTTCGTCGAGTTACGTTGCAAAATTGGTCTCCACGAAACGCAATAATGTATAGCTTATGTTCATCCTGAAAGTTCATTCTAAATATCGTTGAAAAAATGTGAAATCGGATGAGTAGTTTCGGAAATTACCTCCTACATCCAAACTTAACCTCTTTATAATATTAGTATATAGAAGAACAATAAATATCCATGTTTGTTACCTACCCAAAATTATTTAAAACATAGGTACAGTAGAACCTCTCTTAGTCGAACTTCAAGGGAGACGCCAAAAAAATTGACTTATGAAGGATTTTATAAAGAAAAATTCGACTTGTAGAGGTTAAGATTTATTATTCTAACTAATTTTGCGTTGCTATATTCGTGGTACAGAGGTTCCATTTAATTTTTCGAATTATGGAGGGCAAATATATGTACCGAAACTGCTTGTATTTGGAACTGACTAATTATTTCGACCTATAGAGGTTTGAGATTTCGAGTAATAGAGGCTTTGGGGCTTGAAGAGAGGTTTTCGACTTATCGAGGTTCGACTGTATAACATAAAGAGAGAAAGAATACAGTTCTACGTGTAATAATAGGCATTGTTACATAAGAAACACAATTTGACATTCAATTAGGTCATAATAAGTAATTAAATGATTGCTTCTGTCACAGCTTGTTCTTAAATTCGATAGTAGAGTTTCGTGATTCATTTGTCGTGGCTAAATGTTACTAAAAACAAAAGCCAATAAAACCCATATTAAAATAAAACCGGTCAAGTGTGAGTCGGACTCGCACACGAAGGGTTCCGTACACTATGTACTTTTTAAATACTTTTGTAAAAGAAACAAGAGAGGCGCTATAACAATATTTAACCAGTGGGAGTATGCAAGTAGTTCAAGAATTTAAAGGCGTGACATTTTACATAATACACCCCGGCGTTTTTATATTAAAAAACACTTTTTTTACAAAAATTTCTTGTAGAATAAAATAATATAAAGTTTTGATAAATATACCATTATATCAAATAACAACGTTATGGCAAATATCTCTGTTGCGCATACGCCGATTTCCCCCCAAAAAAAAAAATACCTACAAAACTTTAGAATATTAAACCATTATGAAAAATATACCATTATTATATAAAAACAATGTTATAGCACATATCTCTTCTGCGCATGCGCCGCCTTTCCCCCTAAAACTTTTTACAAAACTTTCTTTTAAACCATTATGAAATATATACTATTATTATATAAAACAACTTTATTGCATATATTTCTTTTGCGCATGCGCCAATTTTTCCCAAAAAATTTACAAAACTTTTGTAAACATAGATAGAATAATAAACCGTTATGAAAAGTATGCCGTTATTATATAAAAACCAGCCTTATAGTACTATATATTTCTTCTACGCATGCGCCGATTTTTTTCAAAAATTTATTTTACAAAACTCCTGTAAAACAAAATAGGTAATAAGCCGTTATGAAAAGTATACTATTATCTTATAAAAACAACATTATAATATATATTTCTTTTGCGCTTGCGCCGACGTCTCTCAAAAACAATAGGCCTCTATGATTTGCATATCAAATATCCTCCCAAAATTTGGTTTCATTCCGCTCATCCATGGTGTTGGAATGGTAAAAAATGTCAAAAATGACGTTTGCATCTGTCAAAGCAATATGTTCTAATAATTAAAATTAGTTATTCAAATCGTTAACTCAGAAGGCGTTGCATTTCACAAAATACTAATGTCAAAAGATTTGAAATGACATTCGTTTTTGAACAAATGCAATCTTTTTTTTTAAGACAAAACATACGCAATTTTTAAATTCCCATAGTACAGTATGCAACAAACGAAGACAGACGATCCCCGTGTATGCTATGGATTAGACAAAATTGAATTTATACATTTTATTTCTATATAAAGCTGTATAAAAAAAGTGTTTCGACGAATTCTGTTATACAAAATCTATGTAAAATTTTCTGCTCTTTCGTTTAAGACAGGTCTCGAAACGATCTGATTTAAATTGAGCGACTTATAAGCAAAAAACTGAATTTGCTCCTCTTTGGGGAGTTTTGGGGGTTTTTTAATTATTTGTTGTTCTAGCGGCAATAGAAATACATACTCTGTGAAAATTTCAACTCTCTACCTATTACGGTTCTTGAGATACAGCCCGCTGACAGACAGACAGACAGACAGACAGACGGACAGACAGACGGACAGCGGAGGCTTAGTAATAGGGTCCCGTTTGACCTTCGGGTACGGAACCCTAAAAAAAAGAGTTTCGTGTACCAGTGCGGTATACAATATAATAAAGAAAATCCTGTGCATTTCCTAGGCTAATTCTTCGTATGCTCATATCTTGAACGTGAAAGAGTGAACAGCTGTGTTTTCGGCCTAGCGTCCCTTGAATATGCAATTTTGTTTTGTAAAACCTTGTAAAATTTATATTAATAGTGTTAAACTGTGTATGATTAACTTTAATTTAGAAGCTAATAATCTTAGTTGTCGAGCGTTTATAAACAATTAATTAAATTTCGTTATGTGATTTGTGATTGGTGTGGGTTGACGTGTCCTTTTGAGTTTTCGACGCTAACATAAACTGTCGAACGTGAATAATAATCTATAATTTACTCTCTTTTTGAGTTGTAATAGAAGACTAGGTAAGCAAAGCTTGCATAATCTTTTGTCGTTTTATTTATGGTTCGTGCTGAAATATTGTTTCAGTAAAATTAAAAAAAAATAGTATGTGTATATTTTGTTCCTGTACTAGTTTACAGGAAATAAAAAAACATCTTTTTATCAAAATGCTTTGGAAAAATTGGATAAAATTTACGCACGCTACTGTTTCAATCGATAGTATCTAAATTAATTGTGGTGTTTATTTTTCAACTATAATTACTGCACTGCCATATATTGTACATAATTTTTTGTTTTTTAATAATGCTGGTATAATATATAAACGACTGATAACACTAAACCTGTCCATTATAATTATATTCTTGGATGTTTTTTTTCAGTATTATCTAACTAAAATAATATTTTTACCGGGATGTAGTAATTATAAAACAAAACAAACCTATCGTTTACGAGTTTTTTTTTTAATTAGGTCACGACTTTCCAGAATTAATTGGCCTAGTATCAGAACTCATGTGCTCACGTTATGTTTATTAAGGGGAGCACCTAATGCGTAACAGCTCAAAAAAACGCTTATTACAAACATTTTATTTTTAGACTTATATTTTTATGATATTTTAATGAATTAGGCCTTATAGAACATCTTTCAAAGTTCGTAAAAAAATTTGTATTAATTTTTTCGCTACAAAATGGCGGCGTCGTAAGCATTTCTATCAAACGCGTTGCAGTTGCGATGTCCAATTTGTGGGCGTAATTTTACAGCCCATAGAATAAATCTGGAACACTCATTCAATAAATTTCTTGTTAATAACATAGTTAAACGTATAAAATATATAAATAATTGAAAGAAAAGTATTTAATTTGAAGTTTGAAAAAATGTGTTGTTATTTCGCATAAAATGACCTATAAACATTTATAAATAAAATTTATTACAATAATTTACCAAACAAGTAGGTTTAACTACGAATAAAAGTTGTTTTTTATATCTGGTAAAAATTTCACCCCAATATCTATGATAGTTTTTGAGATATTACGCTCACAAACTGCGAAAGTGATGTTTTGAGTAAAACGTGTTTAAAAAAAAATCAGGTTTCATAGTGAAAAAATTTGTAATGATCAATTAATATCTTATCTAGTGATGTGTCCCGCATGACTCTTTATTGGGAGCTGGCAACCGCTCACTAAAAAGAGTCGCTCAGAGCGAGTCGTTCAAAGGAGCGACACTAGACAGTACGCACTACACAAGAGTGCAGACTGCAGAGGTGTGAACTGTCATCATGCATGCTCAGGAGTCACTTAGCATTGCACAGCACAATACACACACTTAGCTCTGAGCTCATTTTAATATGATTCTGATCTTATATTATTCGCATTTCGGTTAAACTATATAAAGTATAATAAAACCGGAACAATAATAATGTTTGTTGTTACAATATTACATCTTTGTCAACAACTTCAACGTGAATGGTTTAAATCACTGTAAGCTTAGTACTATTACACTTACAGTGTGTCATTTATCATTAAATGACTCAGCAAAGATAACTCCGTACGTGCAAAGTTCACTAGTGTCTCTGTGCCCTGAGCTGTGTGCGCTCTGCAAATGTGCGAATGCAACAGTACAGAATAGCTCAGCACAGAGCAATGGTGCTCGGAGTCATTCACAAAAAATAGAGCGACTTGCTCCGCTCCGAGAAAGGAGTCGTTCATTATGAACGACTCGCTCAGGAGCGACACATCACTAATCTTAACTATTATCGTTTCGAAATTTTGTAGGTATATTCTACATAACAACATTTTTAAGCAAAAAAAAAATTTTTGAGCTGTTACTCTAGGTGCCCCCTTAATAAAGTGAAAGAAAACTGGATATTTTCTCTTGATTCTAATCTGGAATCTCGGAGATTATAATAAAAATATAATTATTTTAAAGCCACCAATATATATGATAAGTTTTTAAAAAAATTGTTTAAGACCGCCGGTTGTTAGTACTATTTGGCCTATTACCAATTAATATTTTCAAGTATTTAAATGCGTTTCTTGTCTATCAACTAATAGTCGAATAGCTATCAAACATTTTTGAACAAAATTTGTGTAACACTTCTTTGGTAGTGTGCGAACAAAAAATCTAAGACCTGGCTGAAGGATACTAGCGCCTAACCAAGTATTGAATTTTTAACTGGGCGAAATATTATTTGCAAAAAAATCGATAAGGCATTTATAAATTTTAGCACTTTAAATTTAAGTTAATTTAGGTTAAGTTGTTTTGAAACGAATGGAAAAGTTCATAATTGCGTCATCCAGTGTAGATCTACCAGCACCTTCTACTAATACCCTACCAGAATAATTGTTTAATCGTTGTTGTCCGGGTAGAAACTGAACGACTCGAAGTCATAAACCAACCGTAATCTGCTTCCTCAATTAGTTCTGTGTTCCTTTTAGTATCCCTTACCCAAATAGGATTTGACCAGATTTACTCGTCATCACGGAACGCTATTTGACAGCTTGTGTGCTTGCTCCATCATTTGTTTCGTTGCCCCAACGTCAATATCTCACATAGTTTTGTTTTTAGCACGCTTTTATTAGCTTGATCTGTATCTATGTAACGGCATCTTCCATTTATATCATAATATAAAACCTTGTTTTTTGAAGTGAAAAATCTTTAGCTAAGTATCTGTTTGAAATTTTCTGTGACGTTAAAGGAGAAATTATTCAACAGCGGGGAAATATAAGAGTAACTTTTAGCGCGTGAAAAGAAGGGACCGGTGCATACATATACACATTTACACGTGTAACCTATACTTGGAAAGATTAATTCATATATTAGTTTTGCGTGGATTTTATAATATTGTAGATATAACTGTCGAAGTACTGTATAATAATAATATTAGTACTTTATTTCCTTAGTACCCAAAAAGGGTGCCCGACATGAACAACTCAGTCCAGAATAACTCCAATCAAAACAACTCGCTCAAAATAACTTAAGTTAAAATAACTTTTGTCCAAATCGACTCGGCGGAAAAAGAACTCGGCTCAAAACAACTCCAGGCAAAAACAACTCCGGACGATATAACCCCGGTTACAATGACTTGTTTATGAGTGAATTTGAGACTACAACTTAAACTCACATTTTCATGAAGATTGAAAACCATCGCTTTTTTTGATAAAGAGGTATGCGAATTGTCTCGCAGTGAAACGGGAAGGGGCAAATGTGGAGTTTTTAAAAAAACAATTCCGGGGTGAACGATAAACGGGTATGCGAATTGTAATTCCGGGGTGAACGGTAAAGGGGTATGCGAATTGTCTCGCAGTGAAAGTGTGTTGAGTTTAAAAAAAAAAACATTTATGTTAAAATCTTAAATGAAAATAATTTGAAATTCGATTGAATGTAATATTGTGTAATAATGTGTAATGAATTATTATTGATGTGTTTGTGCTCTGAGCTGTTTAATCTGGAGATATTTTGCCCAGAGTCGTTTTGGTACTGAGTTGTTTTGGTCCTGAGTCGTTTCGTCCAGAGTTGTTTTGTTCAGAGTTGTAAAAGTCAAAGTTGTTTCGTCCGAGTTATTGTGACCTAGCACCCCCAAAAAGGTATGGAATGCGTCAATACGGTATATGTACATGTAAATATAAAAACATGTCACATCACTAATAATAAATATTTTAAAATAGGAACATTATGTATTGATAAATGTACATATTATGTACCTACAGTGTTTATATATTGCATAACATATAGGTACATTTACTTGTATTTTTAAATACATTTCGCCGAGTGTCATTATTTCAGCTGTAGTAAATAATTTCAAAAGAAGTTTCACTTCCCCCGTGAACTTATGTAGGTGAGGCTCACACTTTTTTTTATAGAATCGAAGTAATGTCGATGTATGCTGTTTTTTTTATCAAACGCAGTATCATCCAGCTTTCGAAAAATGATTTCCTGATAGAAAGTATTGAATTTTCTAGTAGACATTTTTATACTAACGGTTTTCAAAATAAAAAAAGTAGTAAGGTTTAGCGATGGCGTAGTTTATATCGGTCTTCTAATCACAAACCCCCAATTCCCAGATTTTCATCCGAGAAATGATAGACGCTCGACAAGAGCGTCAATTCTTTTAAAACATTTACAGTGGACTTGAGTAGTTAGATATCTGACTATAAGAGAGTGAAATAGGTTTAACTGATACAAAGGCAAAAATGTTTTTTCAATATTACCCGCGCGCTTTCTTGAGCAATTTAAATGCACTCATTGCAACCTACATTCTGTAGTAAATATTAAATAGATCAGCAATTTTTTCTAGCACTGAACTTTCAAGCAATTTCTTTTACATTTGCTATAAACACGTCGTATTCTCTCTGTCAACAGCGAATAAAACTTATCGATCGACTGAACGAATAGAAGAGTTTTATTTACCCATTACTACCCGTCATTTCTACTAAATGTTCCACTCAGTGAACCGAAGCGAAATTTATTCCGATTTTAAATTGTTAAGTGCGTTATAAGTTGTATCGGAACATCGAAATAATAAAATATTTAACATCGAAATAAATAGATTTTTACAAATTTTTTAATTACTTCAATTGTTTGTTGGTCAAGGTCAAATGCTGCATTTAAACCCGATTCCCAATATTATCCAATCGACTTGAAACTAGTTTAAGGATCTATATTCAAATTAAATACGACAACTTAAATCATCAAATTTTCCTTTTTTCCTCACTGAAAAAACGACTATACAATTCTTCATACTATTGTAGTACTAATTTGGATCAAAATTAACTTTTCAACTTTTCACAATATTTTTTCGTTATGAGGTTCCTCGGATCCAAAAAACATTTTTGGAAAAATTTTTAGTCTGTTTATCTGAGAACACGACACAGGCCAAACGGGTGAACGAATTGAAACAAAATTTTGGGAGGATTTTTGATATGCAAATATGAAGAGCCCTATTATTTCGGAAATCGATGCATGAAGAGATATATGCTATAACTTTGTTTTTTTTATAATAATAGTATACTTTATATGGCGGTTTATTATTCTATTTATTTTTACAAAAAAGTTTTGTAAAATTGTATAGTTTCAGAAATATTTTGAAAATAAAAAATCTACTGTTATTTTGTTGTGTAGGTCTGTTAAGACCACTGCGCATGAGGCTGGTTTTGTCGCAAGATTTAAATTCTAGTGTTCAAGCGTTGGTTTTTGTGATGGCAACGCTTTATTTTCTTTATTGTAATATGCCAAATATCAATATTTGTAAAGCTGGAATATATCCCCGTCGGCCAATTGGCTGTATTTTTTTTTGTGCTAGAAAGAAATTTGGAGACGAAATGGTTTTCTGGCAAAGATTGGACGTCTGTGGCACTGAACTGAAGTTAGCTGAAGGCTGAGAAACTTTCGGTGATTGTGAATAAATTATGTTACTCAAACTTGATCTTTTACTTCTTGTTTTAGAAACTTGTAAACTTTTCTTCTTTTAGTCACTGTGTGTAGGAAAATATCTATTCTACTATACTTAAGTTTATAAAACTAGACTTCCAATTGTGTGTAAAGTTTTGTATGGAATTAATATGGAATTACCCGTAGTCAAACTGTTCCTTCACTTCTTTAGGTATGTTGCTTAGTATTTATTAACTATGCTAAAATATTCACTTTCTTAATTAAGCAGCGTTCTTTACTGAAATTTACATTTTGACTTGCAGTATTTATTTTTTAACAAACTATTTTTTTGTTCCCTGCTTTACTTGCACGAATGTCCATTTTAATCGCAGATTCGCTTGCGTGAATGTCTGTTTTGATTGGAATTTCATCTTGACCTAAAAATACCGGGTTAAAAAGTACTATTAAAATCTTTGATTAACGTCTGATTAGTACTCTTCAATAAATAAAATTATCGACCAATTTTTCAGGCAATTATAAAGACAAACATATGTAATCAATTTACGGTTCGCTCCGGATTTGGATCTTATTCAGAATTGAACTAAAAAATTAAAAATTAATTACTAATTGGTTTCTAATAAAATTCAGTTTATAAGTTTTTTTAATATCGAAATATTAATGAAAAAATAATAATAAACAATTTTAAATAATGGGTATATTTGGAAGTACCCACTTAAACAGAAAGAAAAAATCATTAGAAACAAAATATTATTTCAAATAAATAACGTAAATTTATTGAATTATAATTATATATTTTTGTAAATATAATTGTCTGAAAAATTTATTAAAAATTACTATGTAAGGATTTTAATTTTTAATTGCGTGCCAAGTAATAAAAGCTCTGACTTAATTATTACAAAGAGGCTACTGTAAAAAAGCTATATCTATAGGGTGTCCCATTAAGAATGGGACATAGAACAACCGCAGATTCTCCAATTCACAATAAAACGATTAAGCGAAATATGCTTAGATAAAATGTTACTCGTTTCCGAAATACGGGGTGTTGAAGTTGAAAACTGAAAAATTATTAATGTCCATAATTATTTTAATACACTGTATAATTTTACTCAAATCGGCACACTTGTTAAATATCATAAAATGCACCTAACAATAAAAAAATTAGTTCAATACGCTCTACCAGTGGCGTACGGCAGGAGTAAGTAATGCTTGTACCCCTTCTAAATGTTGCGCCGCTGTCTAAATTTTAATTTTGACTATAATTTTAATTTTTTTGATATTTTCTAAGTCAATAATGTACACTTGTTAGTTTGTTGTAAAGTCATTGGTTTTCGAGATATTCGCAGTTTTTTTAAGACAAAATTGTAAAAATGAATATTATTAATAATTATATAAATAAAAAATTGGTTGTCTGTAAAGTCGGTTTACGGACGATAGTTTTACGTGATAACGTATTCCGTAATACATAACCTAAATTTATATAATAATTATAATAATTTGAATCTATGATATTGCATCTTTCGCTTCAAATTTAGGTTAATTTTATTTATTAAAATTACTCACCACCTATAATATAATTGTTTTTTTTAACTTTCTTTCTTTCGTATATATTTTAAGTCTCAAAGATTAGCTGTCATAATATTTTGAAAACAATTGTTTCACTGTTTATATAAAATTCCAAAACCTACTTACAATATTTAAGGATTTTCATACGTCAAAAAATTGATTTTTATAATGATAAAATTTGTATGAAAACGATTTTTTCGAGAGATGAGACGTAGCTAAAACGATTTTTTGCCCCCCAAAATCCCTTTTCAGTAAATTTCATCCAAATCGTTAGGGCCGTTTTCGAGAAAAGCACGCACAGGGTCAGGCGGAACGTTACGAACGTTACACTTTTTCGTGCATGCAGCCGGTGTTTTATCAATTTATAAGATTGGTGAATCATCAATTTATAAGACGTTATCACGTCAAAAGTACATGTCTATCTATCTTTAACTGCGAATATCTCGAAAACCGATGAATTTACAACAAACTATCAAGTGTACATTACTGACTTAGAAAATATCAAAAAAATTAAAATTATAGTCAAAATTAAAATTTAGACAGCGGCGTAACATTTAGAAGGGGTACAAGCATTACTTACTCCTGCCGTTCGCCACTGGTAGAGCGAGTAACATTTTATCTAAGCATATTTCGCTTAATCGTTTTATTTTGAATTGGAGAATCTGCGGTTGTTCTATGTCCCATTCTTAATGGGACACCCTGTATATATAAATGAAAATGCAAAAATTTTAATTTGATTCTTCAACAATTATTGTTTCGTCTATTTATTTAGTTGGCAAGCTTGTGCATGGCCGGTATTATTTTGCTTTCTTAATTAGATTTTTTTAACAGTTGGTTAGTTCAGGTAATTTAATTAGGTAAAGTACTTTCTGTATTTAATTTAATGGAAAAATATGAAAGTACTTAGTTGTTATTCAACAATATAGTAAGTATAGTAAATGAGAAAACTTCATCGCTTATTATTATGGTATTATTTGGTTTATAATTACAGCAGATTTTTAATTAATATCTAGTTATATAAAGCAGAAACTGTGTATGCTTTTCAGAGGATCTGAAGTGTTGAAATTTGGCATAGTTATAGATAGTGCCTCTAAACTAACGATAAATATGAAAATTTCGGGTCGCGGTAGCAAACCCTATCGACAATATAATGTATTTGCTAATACAGATAGTGTGGCTTTATTATGTGAACATAAGTTTGTTTTTTAACAAAATAAGAAATTTAACCCCTTAATACATCCCTTAAAATAATATTTTAAATATTATGTTTTAAGAAGATATAATGGATCAATTCATAAAAAAATGCTGTTAAGCAATATTTTCAATTGCAAAGTTTCGTTTTAATTTTTATAACTTCTTCCGGCTCTATAAAAAATACATAATATAAACTAAAATACAATAATTACATTAACAAAAATGATAAATACCTTAAAGAATAGCTTAACATTGGTGGTAATATTGTGCATTTTTTATAATATAAAATTTTTATATAATATTCAGAGACATTCAGTTATAATTTAAGTTGAAAAGAAAATGTACAAATGATAGTTATTTTTTGGCATTCACTTATAACTACTGGATCTGAAATACGTCATATCATTAAAATAATATTTTTTTTCTTAACTGTAGTCTGTAATAATTATTCGCAATCCAACATCTGCACCAAATTAAATACACCCTTCAGTAAGTAAACACGTACCTATGCAAAATTTGTAAATTTAGATTTAATTTAAATTAAATTTGAAACGATTCTCGGAAGATTTTCGGTATTTTTGGGCCCAAAAACGTTTTCAATTTTCTAAATACTGCCCTTACTATGATCCGACTAGGCCCATTTTAAATACGTTTCGTGCTGTGAGGGATTTTAACATAAGTATCAAATTTAGTTTAAAGTGTCGTTCGTGCACTATTCCAAAAAAGAGGGCCCAGTTATTCAGGAGGCATAAAAAAATTTTGTTTCGACCTCTAGGCCCCGCGATCCCACCTACGCCAGTAGTGTCTGTGCCATATGGTTAAATACAATAAAAATCCGAAATCGTCTAACTTAAAAACATGACATTTGACGCCGTTTTTTATTTAAGATTTAACTATGAGCTAGCGATTTCTATCAATAATTTATTTCTATGCAGTAGTCAGATACCTACTTAGTACAGTTGAGTAACTCATAAACTTACTAAGGCGGCGGTGTTTTCTAGATACTTCAGCGTAATCCGCAGAGTTCAGTTCAACTTACTCAAGTTGTTAACTGTAACCATCAAAGCATTGCAACCAATGCAACAAACTTCATTAGTTGTACAGTGTGGCTTACCAGAAATGCAACATAATCCATTTTATTTGTAGTGCTTTGGAGTTCCGACTTCTCAGATTCTAATTTAAGATTTTGTAAAAATTTTAATTTTATTTTCAGTTTCCCATCTCAATTTTATCTCTATTCCAAACTGAAGATAACAGTTTGATTTTTTTTTAAGGTCATACCGCCATTTTGGATACGGTTTTCATAAAAATCGAGATGTAACTAACATGCGCTTAAAACGTTTTCAAATCTTTAGAACTGTAAAACGCTGTGAGCTGTGGACTAAATGAGCAATAAATCATGCAACGGTTATAGAGTATGATTTCATGTGGCCGTCAGAAGTCGTTTTAGTCGCGCTCTCTTCCGATCGTTTATCGAGAAGCTTCGAGGCTTAAAACAATAATGACAAGGCAGTTCAATCCAGCTCTATTGCCCGTTAGTGACGCTAGGTCGCTAGTAGTCTTATAAGAGACTTTTTTGGCGCTCGTTACTTGCTGTAATACGTGGTTAGTTCATTCTGAATAACCCCAATCGAACTCCAACACTGTATAGAAATGTTTCAAAATAAAATAATTGTTCCCAGTGGTACATTTCAGGCCAATAATAATATAATAATTGGGATAGTCTCCGTTTTGATGTTTTGTTGAAGTACAGCTGATGAGGTAGAGCCAGTGACACGAATTCTCTGTCCAGACAAAACAGACAGACATCGTACAGAATTCACAACTCAGAAGATATCTTGACACAAACAAGTTTTATGGCGCCCAACGGCGTCATTGCGGTTTCTTATACTACCTACTCGTGTGTTTTTATACAGACTGTTTCATTCTTCTATTACCGTTTATCGACCACTAAATGTAACTATCGATGATCTATATAAATAAAAATGTAAATGTTCGATTGTTCAAAATCTTAAATCTCCGAAAGTTTTTCACCGATTGCTTTGAAATTTTGACACAACGTTGCGTTCGAATACGCGCGTGTAATTTATATATCCATTATATAGGACGATTTCGTTTTTGATTTTTTCGTTGCGTTGCGTTGGTAAATAAAATTATTCTGATCACGACTAATAAAAGCAGATGTGATACATTTAAGTGAAACTCTAGTAATTAAAATTAAACGCAACGACACACACACACACACACACAGCTGTCCAACGCATACACACAGTAAGCGCAAATGAAACCTAAAACGTCTCAAGAAATTTTTAAAGTTAACAAAAATGATAGATTTTTCATTTTTTGTTAACTTTTAAAAGTTATAATAAACAAAATAAATAACTTTTAAATATTTATATGATCTTGTTAAGTACATATTATGTACATATGAAGCAAAAAATGTATAAGCCAATTATTTAAACATTTTTTGTTGTTTTCAATGGAAACGGTTTTTCGAAAAAATTAGTCCCACTTTTTTACAAATAAATTTATACATTTTTTTAACGGAACCTTATTCTTTTAAGTGTTAAGATGACACCTTAATTTTTTCAAAATTTTAAATTGTCATTTAATACTATAAAAAAGTTATTTTATGTGTTGCACTCTCTCAACAGAGCTGTGCGCTCGAGTTGTAACGGCTGCGCACAACCCTATTTTCAACGTTAAATTAAAACTATAAATAATACAGATAGAGTCCTGGGCGATGGAACTGTTTTATTGGAAATTTCTCCCTCTTCAAGAATCTTTTTTTCCGATTTTGGCTATCGCTTATAGTTTTTGAGATATTAGCGGAAAACTAAATGCCTTTTTTCTTTCACCTTAAAATTTGCTTATAACTTTTGCAATTTCCTATGTGCTAATAAAATATTTTAGTACATTTTTCTAGACGTCATTCCGAATCGAATGAGCCATCGGTTATTTTGTACGAGCTATTTCAAACCTTAACACGTTTTTGAACTAGTGAACTACACTATGAGACGACAGGTTCACAACTAATAACGTGGCACGAATTACCTTTTACATTTTGAGTGGCACAGCTGATATTTTTTAAGCTGTGGCCTAATAATCGACGCACATTGTAACTTGGAATGCTCGTTATTTGACATCCTGTATAAGTGACACATTATGTACACACGTAAAGCTGTATGGGGTTGTTGTGTGGCGTCTAGAGAAACTTTGAGAATACAAACTACAAGCAACATCGTGACCTTTTTGATCTTCATAACAATCATCCTTCCGCCATATAATTAACTAAATTAGCGTTTTAATTCCATTTACGTCTGACTATTCTGTAGATTCATGTTAAATATGGAATTACCAACTTTGTTTTCGCCTGCGACACGTTCCGCCTGGACATAATATGGATTTCATATTATTGCAAGCTAAAAGTGGTTATAACTCCGTAACGACTGCACCGATTTCTTAAAAGTTTTCAGGTACTATTAGCGTTTAAATAATGTATTTTATATTAACACGTTTATATTAACTTGATCTGTATGCATGCATGTATGTATGTAAAGGAATCTTTCAGCGTTATTTTCACCAATTTCAAGAAGTCTGATTAACTTAAAAATTTGCACACGTGTCAAGGGTCGATGACAATACAATTATTTTATAAAAATAAATTTGAATTTTAAAAATTTTGAAAAAAATTTGAATTTAAAAATCTTGAAAAAAATTACTTTTGAGACTGAAAATAAAGAAAATAAATAGTTGGCAAAACCAAAAGTGCACATCCCGCAAGTTTTCCACTGTATGATAAAAAAATAACAATTAAAAAATATTTTTAATAAATTTAAAAAGATTTAAAAATTTAAAGGAATAAATAATTAAAAATTGAAAAAATATTTTTTTTTTAAGTTTGCAAAAATAAAAAAAATTAAGAACTATACATAATATAATATATAATTAATATCAAGTGGAATAAAATAAAACAAAATAAAAAGAAAAAAAAAAGAAAAAAATCGATGATATCGTAAGGAATCGAACCCAGGACCTTGCCCTTGGGAATCCAACGGCATAACCATTACGCCACGGTTGCCTAATACGTGCAGTGGTGTTATCACGGTATACAAGTGTAGCACTTGTTTTATGGATTACACTATACACAGCAATTATTATATTGTTTTCAAACTATTAGCTGTCAAAAATAATAAAAAATAAAACTGTTTATAAAAATTAAACTACTGAACACATTTTAGTGAATTTAAATAGGGTTCTGGTCTGATAGTAAATAAAGTGAATAAAATATAACCCAAGGCAATCCGACCAAAATTGCGATCTGTAGAGTCGTGACGTACGTACATACGTACAGACCAACCGACAACTGCTGTTTGTGATTTTCAATTACAATTTTAATAGTATTTATGAACTCAAATTGATTTAAAAATGGTTCTATTTTATAGATTAGAATCTCCTCTTTTCAAAAAGCTTCAATTTGAATGGATTTCGTGTGAAATTAACTTAGATATAACTTCTTATATGAACGAAAGTCAGCTCTGACGCACAAAGCGATAATAAAGCACATACCGCTAGTTTAGCGGTATGTGCAATAAACTTTTAAAAACTAAAAAACACGCTTTAATAGCTAACCGAACCAAAAAATAGAAAATAATCTAGTTATAGTAAAAAAGCGTTACGGACAGAACCTGGTATTGATGAAAATTTTAAAAAAGTCTATATAAAATAATGTCTAAGTATTAAATACCTTAATTTCAAATTCTGCTGTTAATAACATTTTTTAATATTTAAAATGTGAATTGCTACTAGGACTATGAAACCTTACAGTTGGAGTATGCAAAAAATCGGAATAAATTGTGTGGATTCTGTTTACACAAACTTTTATCAGTGTAAGTGGATTTTTAAATGAGAAAATATTATTTTCATATTAATCATAACCGTCTTATTCTGTTGAATTTACTGCAAAAAAAACAAACTAATTACAAGCGGCACCGCGAATTTTTAATTAATTCCAAGAGAACATTAAACGAGCTGTAACTCAGAAATAGTGTGCAGAAAGTCTTTAATTTAAAGGTAGGATCATTCTTTTTCGCGCTTTTCAGTTTGGAAATTCAATTTACATACCTGGATAATTATTAAATTGTTAGAATTTATATACCTACCGTATTTTTCGGACGATAAGACGTACCTCAAATTTATGATTTTAAAAAAAATATATTTTATTTTTTATTTAGTATTAACATAACTCGTATTAGCAATATCAGTTCATCTTCACTCTCGGTATAGTACGCGCCACGGATCTAAAAGGTTCGGAAGTAGTCACAAACAGCGTCGCAAAGGCACATTTTAGAGCCGTTGATACTTCCACCACCTCCCAGCTACCTGCACGGAACGTGCGCTCGTCGGTGTTTGGCCGTGATCGCTCGCTGCCTTTGTCATTTGTCGCTTTCCTGCTTTAAAGTACAGTCGAGTACACTATTGTCAAGTTGTTATTACTATGCTAGTTTTGTTGAGTTGCGAGTTTGTAGTTTTTCAACAGACTGTACAAGCGCAAGCCTGCATTTGCATCTAACTTCTGAGCCTTTTAGATTTGTGGCGCGTACTATACTATCACTCGTCTCGTGGCGTGCCATATTTTTCGGACTATCAGACGTACCTCAAATAATTTCAACGACGATTTATAGAAAAAAATATTTTAATGTTACCGTCGGACCAAAATTTGAGTCAATTTTTCTATAACAAATATTTATTTATAGGTAATAGGTATTAAGATAGATGCTGGTTTTGCCGCTAGATTTGGATGCTAGGTTTCAAGCGTACTGTAGCGCTGGCTTTATGTGTTCGCTTCACACGAAACATCTTTTCAAGTTTGTTTTGTAGTTACGTTCGGTGCGAGCGCAGGGATACTTAGAACGTTAATAAAAGTGGACGTTTATTGTCTGAACAAAACACACACTATGGTACATTGGCTTTGTTTGTGAGCCCACGTGACAAGATACTGTTTCCTGATTGGTTCTTGATCAGAGCAAGCAGAGGACCTAGCAAGTAAAATATCCCCTGTTCTAATTTGAAAATCTATATTTAAAGCTAGCTGGCGAACCTCTAGTGATATCTCCAGCCTCGCAGCCAGCCAGCAGAAGTCTCAGCAGTGTTACTACAAACATTTGCTTCTTAGTACGTTGCTAAAATTTAATTGATGCAAGCGTTTGCGTCGCAGTAATCTCCTGTGCATATGTCATGATTTTGTCGTTTAGTTAATGGACCTCATAAGTATAGCTGCTAATAGTTGATTTATGTAAAGTTTACATCAATTAACTATTGAACTATAACGGTTGCATTATGGCATGTGCAAACATAAACGTTTGCACATGCCGTGATGCAACCGTTTGCAGCATGCTATAGTAAAGCCCTTTATACTACGCTATGTAGTATAGTAATTTTTCCGATGGGGGTGTGTAATGACGTTTCGTTTTGTTACAAATTAGTTTTTAATTTGCCTTGGATCATCGTTAAATCGTTGCGGTGTTGAAATGCCGATTCAGAACGTTGATGTCCGGTCGCCCTTTGTACTCTATTATATTAATCTGTTTTAGATTATTGCAGCTGGCACTTTAAATATCATTAGAGAGCCTGGCTTTTGCTAATTCTCTCTGCATTCATTCACTTGTTTAATTAAATGTTATATATCGTGACTTTTTCTAATTGAATATTTATTAGAGCAAACGTTGATTAATTCAATTATGAACTAGACGCACGTTTCAAGTACTCGCTGTTATTAAATATGCGTTCACTTAGTTTATTCACTAATGTAAGTGCGTCTAACCTAAAAATTAAGTTAATTTATTTTAACTTTTAACCGATTGAACGGACAGGTATTTTCTAAAATAAATTTATATTAAGACAAACGACTTTTAGCCAATATGGTTTTATTTACATTACAATATTATTTTATTTACGATTTATTTACTTTCCGTTGTTTTCTTTATCTAGCAGCCCGTCCCGGTTTTGCACGGATCCAAAACTGTTCTAAAAATATTATATCTACGCAGCAGAACCAACAAAGTACACCCATCCCCCGATTTACACGGTACTTGTTTTACACGTTTTCGCTTTTACACGGTTTTCCAAATAAGTTTTTTTTTTTGTTTTTATCGCACTCTACTAAATGCTACTGTGATTGAACACGTGCGCTGTGTACACATCTCACGGGGAATCCCGAGCTTATGTGCTGACTTGCTGCACACGTACACTGTGTCTGTATTTCTTCGCATAAAATTAAAGTTTTATCTACGGAAAATTGTATTTGAGTGAAAGTTTCACAGTTTCAGAAAGATTTAATTTTCCATATTCGTAAATTACAAGTGAGTGCATAAAATATTGAAAAAAATCACAACTGTTAAATAGCAAAATTACACATTTTCTGCAAGCTTTTCGATTTACACGGTTTTGACTTGAAAATTTTTAATTTTCGATTTACACGTTTTTCTTAGGAACATATCTACCGTGTACCGTGATGTACCTATATCTCTAAATATTTGACCAGCGTTAGCCATGTAAGCCTATGAAAACAGTTTTATTTTTTTGACAAACCACCGTCATAATTCAGCAATTTTGTACAAAATATTTACAAATTATATACAGAAACCTTCCTCGTTTATCGCTCTTTCTATTAGTTAAAACCGTATGAAAATCCGTTCGGTAGCTTTTGAGTTTATCGCGTTCAGACAGACAGACAGACACGGCGGAGGGACTTTGTTTTTTATATATATGAAGATTACAGTCCAAGCTCTAGATCACATAAAAATCTACTAGACAATCTGTAATACCCGCATTACTGTGACGTTTGAATACTGCGTTTTATTGGCCAACCGCATCAGAGAGTGTACACCAGTACACCAGCTACACTAACAGGAGCTAGTGTAATCAAATACACAGAATTGTAAATCAATGGTTTTGTCTTAGCAAATACTTCGTGTTTGATCTGTTTAAATTATTTGTGGCAGCTAATCAAAGATTCCGTGTTAAATTCTCAAGTTCTCCTTTACTTTCAGGGTCGGTTTTTGGATATCATCATCGAAGGAGCGCTGAAAATGAAAATTTAAATAATAAAAAAGAAGGAAAAGAGAGTTTTAGTTTTTTTTTTAGAAAATCGCTTTTCTTTTGTAGGTACCTCCGAAGTTTTTTCAAATGCGAAACATCTACTGGCGTGTTTGGATGTGAGTAAAATGCTTGACGCTGATCATGGAACGTGTTACGTTTAATTTTGTAGCTATAGAATTTCGTTAGAAGACAGCGCGAAAATGTGTGTGAGCGCTTGCTGTGTGTATGCGTTGGATTATAACATGACATCAAACGTACATTTATTAGTTACTAGAATAGACGTTTAAGTGGCGCTACTGTTAACTGATAAGTTAGTTACTGGTATAGTCATTTGCGAGGCGCTGCTTGTAACTTAAAGTTGCATTTGACAAGTTTAAATTTAGGTTTCGCATCTGCCAGGCGTCCCACTACGGCTCCTCTTTTTTACACTATTGCCTGCTCCATTTTGATAACTCTTTGTGAACTACCAGAGTCAATTCGAAGAGGAAATTATAGTCCGGCTCTGGAGCGCTTAAATAAAGTTAGTGCATATTACAAACTTATCTATAAATTAATTATAGGGAATTGGAATATACACCATTAATTAAGTTTATTTGCTTCCTGTTTTAAGTAAGTTATCTATGTAAAAATATAACCACCGAACATAATTATTAAACTGTCAGCCACAAACATTGTTTTTAGGTTTGACATGTTTTTTCAGATAATTTTAAGTGACGTATAATTTTAATAGCATTTTTCTGGTAGCATAGGTACCGTTGCGTTACATATAATAGCAACACGTTACTTGCAATATAATCTCGTAGTGAAAAATCGGGTTTTCTTATTGACATTTTTACTTAGCTCACCTTCTCTGTTTCCGCGCCAAATCTTGTAATCAACATTTTAGAGTAGTTTTTTGTAAGCTAGAGCTCTGAAATTTTGCATAAGTGTGTAAATCAGATGATGTCATTATAAATTCAATATAGTTGGCAAAACCAAAAGTGCACATCCCGCAAGTTTTCCACTGTATGATAAAAAAATAACAATTAAAAAATATTTTTAATAAATTTAAAAAGATTTAAGAATTTAAAGAAATAAATAATTAAAAATTGAAAAAATATTTTTTTTAAGTTTGCAAAAATAAAAAAAATTAAGAACTATACATAATATAATATATAATTAATATCAAGTGGAATAAAATAAAACAAAATAAAAAGAAAAAAAAAGAAAAAAATCAATTATTACGTAAGGAATCGAACCAAGGACCTTGCCCTTGGGGATCCAACGGCATAACCAATACGCCACGAAGCCTACTACGTGTAGGGGTGTTATCGCGGTATAGAAGTGTAGCACTTGTTTTATGGATTACACTATATTTACACAGCAATTATTATATTGTTTTTTTAAACTATTAGCTGTCAAAAATAATAAAATAAAACTGTTTATAAAAATTAAACTACTGAACACATTTTAGTGAATTTAAATAGGGTTCTGGTCTGATAGTAAACAAAGTGAATAAAATATAACCCAAGGCAATCCGACCAAAATTGCGATCTGTAGAGTCGTGACGTACATACGTACAGACCAACCGACAACTGCTGTTTGTGATTTTCAATTACAATTTTAATAGTATTTATGAACTCGAATTGATTTAAAAATGGTTCTGTTTTATAGATTAGAATCTCCTCTATTCAAAAAGCTTCAATTTGAATGGATTTCGTGTGAAATTAACTTAGATATAACTTCTTATATGAACGAAAGTCAGCTCTGACGCACAAAGCGATAATAAAGCACATACCGCTAGTTTAGCGGTATGTGCAATAGCGGACATTTTTTTCTTCACAACTCTCAACCCTCTTGATATGGACGTCAAGTGGAACAATAAGTTGTGTGAGTTTTTTATAAAAACTACAAAAAAAAAATAAGATAACATAATAATACAAGTCTTTTATAAATGTAGGTAGGTAATTAAAAGAAAAAAATATGTATATAAATAATACATATATAAAAGAGTTTTTATTCAACTCGATATTTGCTATCAGAAACTGCTGAGGTACCTATGTTTTTTTGTACTTCAAACTCAACCGGAAGTGTACATGCCTTTTTTCAAATGGCAACTATTTTTTTTACATTTTCGAAATCTCCATTATTTTCTCTATATACATTCGTATCAAATTTTTATAAGGTTACATGAGAAAATATTCGAGAAAAACGTTAATTATTATTATTTACACATGTGTGGAGTGCTATGAAAAATAATTATTACTGTGTATTTAATTAATAAATTGATTTTTCTCGAATATTTTGCTCAGACAAAAGTTATTCTACTTTTTTTAGTCCTGCAAGCGTTGTGTTTAAAAGTTTTTTATGTTATTTTAGTTCAAATAACTTCTTGTAAGTACCTACATACCCATTCTAACTCTTGCTAATGATTGTTTTTCTTTTTCAGGTAAATGCTGTTTATAATCTAAGAAAATCGATATTTACGTAAGTTTCCTGCTGCAACCTATAATAATATAAGATCGACTCTATTTCTGAAACAGTTGCGGGCCATTTTGATTCATGCTTGGTTGCAGAACACATGTCAGAAAATTTGATGTGACAATGCCTTTGGACTGTGATTACATAATTACAATTTTTGTAATGTAGGAACAGTCAAACTTTCTATTATTTGAATATTAGATAGACTATACTATAAAAAAATTTGGTTTTTAAGGGGAAATAATAACAGAAATTATATTAAATACATATATATATATATATACAGTTAAAACCAGGCCTGGGCAAATGGCGGTCCGCAGTAGAATTTTATCTGGTCCGCGAAGCATTTTATAAATGATTATTATGAGCGAAAATAGTTTGCCGATATAATTTGTCACATAAAATTATTTTTAGAAAAAAAGTAAATAGCAAAACAGACGAAAAAAGACCTTTTTGTTGCGGAAAGCGGAAATGAAAGGACCTTTTTTTTGCTCTCCAAATTTTTGTTGGAGAAATGAAATGACCTTTTTGTTTGCTCTCCAAATTTTTGGCCCACGCTCAAATTTTCATCAGCAGTGTGGCCCGATGATTTACCCGCCCCTGGTGTAAACAAATCAAGAAGTCTCAATGGATTAGTTATTTCTAAAGCAGGACCGATTTAAAATTCTACTATGCGAGGTCACAACTTTAAGGTCATTGTAATACCAGATTTTCTGAAAATGTTTTTTTAATCCAACATATGACTTTCGATTAGAACTATATGAGTACCTAAAAGATTCGAAAACATTTTTTAACACTTGTAAATTTTCTGTTTTGTGTCGAATTGAACCAAATCAGCCACGTTCGACCGGTCAAAATTTCAACCGGGTCTCCCGAGCAAGAACTACTGGCAAAATATTGACGCTGAGTTGTGAAAGGGGCATAAATAATTAAATAATACTTTCAACTCTTAAGATGAGATTTGCTCACAACCGCGACACTTGGTTTACTCGAAACCGGCACGTATTAACTTTTTTGGTCAGAGTAAATTAGCAATATTTATAAATGGCGCTCATTAGCATAGCCGTGATATAGTCCCCCTTTATTGAGCTTCAAGTGCGCATTAAAACAATAGCCAGTGCGGAAACGCAGATAAAATTTTAATTATTTACCGGTTGGTGTTATCCATGAATACATGTTTGATTAATTTTTGCATCAGCGTTCAGTTGTTTTAGTTTACGTAATGAAGTTTTCATTCAATTGTCTATATTTCAGGACTGTACAGTATTTGTTTTTATACAAGCTGTTTTTAGTATTCCGTACGAAACACTATTTTACCACGTTTTTATTAACTTGCTTTTCGTGTATGTCGGGCGGAACTTTTCAATTCATTTTAAACTAACTTCCTGATAGATAGATACTTGAAATTTTTAATATAACTCAGAATTAGATACAATATGAGAAAATACTAAAATAATGAAAGAAATATGGACAATTTAATACATATAATTCATTAATTGTTTACCGTTGTGAGGCATAAAGCACAAAGTGGCTCTATAGCTCAGTTGGTTAAAGCGTCGCGCTAATAACACGAAGGTCGCGGGTTCGATCCCCCATGCGACATGTAATAATTCTAATTTTACGATGTACTTATGTTTCTATTTTTACTAAATAGTATTAAAATAATAATAGAAATAAAAAAAATTTAATATACCACGTGTATAAATCGAACAAAAAAAGTATAAAATAATTTCTTTACTGACAGATTTTTTACTTGTATAGCATTTGAAACGAAAAACGAGGGGCGCATGCGATAATGAGAAGTGTAGAGAGTAGCTATCAATGAAAAAATCTTTTTATGAGATAAAATTAATAACACGCCCCACGTTTTTCGTTTCAAAATCTGTAAAGAAATTATTTTATACTTTTTAGTTGGCTTTAAAAACGTGGTACTTGTTATATTTATATTTTTTTCATTATTATGTCTGTTTGTCACTTCATTCTAGCTCTTTAACTGCTCTAAAATATAGTATTTTATGTATCTAGAACGTAATGAATTAGATTACGACGAGTTCATGACATGTTATAAAGAAAGTCATAATATCATTACCTACGTTTGGAATACATATAAGAGACGTGAATTATAATTTAGAAGATGGCCTAAAGATTATGCAGTGCGGATTTTGCTGGAATGCTCGAATCAGAATCAAAATTATGATTTTATTTAGCTAATTAAGAACTGCTGGGTTATATCTAGAGAATACAATCCCGAGCATGTTTTTCAATCCCGGGATTACGGGACTATAGATGCGTGATCCCGGGATCCCGGGGCTTTCCCGGGATTAGACTATGTGGTTTCTAATTGGGATGAAATGATAAAAAACTTGAGTAATTACTTAAAAAATGTTTTTAATATCGTTGCACAACACAAATCACAATATAGTAAGAAAAGAAAATAGACAAAACCAAAATAAAACTTTACTTTTGCAAGAAATCAAGAAGACAACACAAAAAAACTATTTAGAATTTCGTAAATACAATCGCAGAAATATCAAAGCATCCAATGTTTGACTTACAAGCCTGCTTCGTAGTTTATTGCCAACATAATAAGCAGCAGCAGCTGAAAACGCTCGCTCAGGTTCTACCCTGGTTGGAGGAATAGACAATAGAACTTATATGCTGTTTCTAAGTGATATTCACGAACTCCTCCATTTTCGAACAAGCTTATTTCACGTCTAATACTATTTGCCAACCCCAATTCATTTTGTACGCACTACAGGATCTGGAGATTTCATATTCTTACGTATCGTACCGCGTATTATTATAGTACTAACAGACGCTCGAACTTGGTTCGAAGCGGACAGCGGATCTGGTCCGCTTCGTACCAAATCTGTTCGTCTGTAGAGTAGTCTGCGTGTCCGCCCGGTTCGATGGGATGCACGTCGTACTTGGTCCGGTCCGGTACAATATCCGAGCGTGTGTATAGCAGTACGACGGACTTGATACATATAACCGTATAACGACGTCATTGTAATTCAAAACGTTGTGCACAATGCCGGATTTAGAGGTCTGGAGGCCTCGGGGCAACAAAGGAGTGGAGGCCCCCTGGCCCCAAATTATTTTCCAAATAAAATGGACAATTTTTTTCAGTCGATTTTTCCAATAAATAATTTATTGTGATTTGTGAAACCAAGTATATATTCTTCTATTATTTAACAAACATATAAATATAATCAGAAACAAGAATTATCTAAAAATTAAATTTTAGCATTAACGAACAGAACTTTCCGAACTGAAATCCAGTTCCCGAAATAAATCACTTTCAATGCTCAGGAAATTTGATTTTTTTTTTCAAAGTCTCTATTGTGGGGGTCCCTCTTTTGTGGTGGCCCCGGGGCTGTAGCCCCGGTTGCCCTCCCCTAAATACGGCCCTGGTTGTGCAACATGACAGAAATTTTGACAGAACACGAAGTTCTTGGTGGAGTATTGGTATTATAAAAAGATTTCTCATGTTTGTGGGATCTATCAGATAAGTTATATTGTAACAGAGAAGCGCGTAACAACGCTCTAGAAATTCTTCGGGAGTGTTATTCAAAATATGATCTTCGCTATCAAGCGATTTTATTAACTTCATATGACTAAATTCATCGCGATCTTTCAAATAGAATTTTGCCCACTTCTTTCTTTTCTTCCTTGTTGTTTGTGGCGGCATTACGTTGCCGCTAGAACAATCGCAATTTTCGCGCGCTTAATCATAGGCATGATTACGTAACTGTGTACACAAGGAGACTGACAGATCCGGTCGTCTGTTGCAAGCAGCGGACTTGATCCGCCGTACCATGTCCGTTGTCGGACCGGACCAAGTTCGAGCGTCTGTTAGTACTATAAGGATTGTTTTTGTCGTTATGTAATAAATAATATTAATATAATCTAGGCAAGGTAATTGTAAAGGCGCAACGGATTACGGAATGCAAGCTTGATCTGTTTGTGGCAATCCCGAAAATCCCGAGATTAGCCAAGTACGATCCCGGGATTTTCGGGACCAGGATTTTCGGGATCCCGGGATTGTATTCTCTAGTTATATCAGAAGCGTGAATTTTAATTTTGCGGAATGGCCTCATAGTAAAATATTATGTAGGGTGGATTATTTAAATTTTACATTCCGTATAATGCTTTATTAATTCATGACTGCTGGTAGTAGTAGTATAGTAATGAAAACGTTAATAATTCAATTTTTCATAAAAATATTGTATTGTTCATTGAGTTGTATTCAATATGTTTGTATCGTTGGAATTAAAAGGCTCTCCAAAATACCCGCCTCTTTACAGTACAGGAATGGTTTTTGTCATAAAAAAATAATTAGTTCAAAATTAACAAATATATAATTTAACGTTACGGAAATGTCATTTTGTACATAAGTTTTCTATACTAGTTTGTATCACAATTTTAATCAAAAATTTGTATCATTTTAATGCAAAATTAAAAACATTTGCTGACAGTGTCAGACCCGACCGACAAAATGGTGGCAGTTTGTTTTAAGACTGTTTGTTTTTTAGAGGCTGTTAGTTTTAAAATTTAACATTAATAAAAACTTGATGATTAATTTTTAATTAACTTTAATATTATTATTAATCTAACATCTACATCAAATAATATAGTAGTAATGCAGTATCTGCGGGCTAGTAATTCCATAAATTGCGGCCATTATTTAAAATTGACTGAATTTCTATTAGTACCCTCGATAAATGAATTAACAAACAGAAAATTACGAAAATTTACAAATATCTCAAAACCTTTTCAAAAATGACTCAGTAAAATTTTTGTGATTTTTGGTTGACTTTGAAAAAAGATATTGATAATTTTATTTCGCTGCACTTAACATGGAGTCTTATGGAAATCTGTGATTTTGACGCACTCCATCATTTATTACGTTGGAATTGACAAACAGATTTTGATAAAATTTTCAGGAAATATAAACGAATATTCTATGAACATTTTTCTTTTTCCAAAACGTATAAAGCTTGCTTATGTTAATAGAAATAACTAAAACAAAGCCGAGCTTTTTAGCAATTCATAAACATGGCTACACCGCAATATTATAGTTTGTGACGCGTCATTCAAAGGTAAGTTACGAAACTGCAGCAGTTTTGATATCGTAAAAACATACGTAAATTGAGTAAATGCTAAAAGCATAGTATTCCAAAAAATGATAGTATATTATTATATCCAAAATGACAGGAAAAAAGAAAAGCATTTTCATAAATTAATGCGAATTTGACACCGCGTGCTGACTTATGCTGCGTACATAAGCACTTGTAACTATGGCAAGGCATGCGGTATTGCCAAATTATATACTACGTTATTCAAGTTGAAGACTGAAATTCTTTGACTTACTGCGTACCGAGGGTACTTTCTTAAAGACCCCCCATTTTCAATGTTAAAATTCGAGTAGGCACTGGTAAAATTTTTAATTCGAGACAATATGGCGGGTAATTGACGCCATGTTGAATTTTTTATGGTCTATGACACTTTTGTTTTTAAGACAAAGCCAACGACAACCCCATTTATAAAAATGGGTTCACTAATTCGGTTTCTATAGAGGGGAACATTCACATACATATAGGTATAATGTATATAATAATATATAAATAAAAGCATAACACTTCCTTTGAGCTTTGTCGTAGATCGTAGTCGGGGGTAAAAATAAATTGACCGTTATAATATATTAAAAAAGAGCCTGTATTTTTCTCTACACACTACAGAAGTAAAACTGGTATAATTGTATTAAAAAAAAAAAATGACTCCTACCACCGGAATCGAAGCTATGACCTTCAGGTTACGAGCCAGTTTTTAATAGTACTATACGGTATACATACATTGCGATACGTTCGTTACATTTTCAAAATGAATTTTACCCTACCGTGTCAAAAAAAGTTTTACTCGAAGAAATAGAAAAAAATAGCCCTAACAGTGTTGTTGGTCTAAAAAAATTGCGCAGTGACTATTTGATCATCGTATAGGTATTTGTTTTAATATTATACTGAAAATGTCAAGTGTAGGTGTTTTTGACTGGCTTTTAGTTTAGTGTAATTTTAATTCGAATCACCGTGAAAATTGTAATGCGCAGGTCGGTACATAATTCTCTGAAATCTCCCAACACATATACAAAATCTCTGTCGATAATAGAGTAGGCAACCCAAACGGCAAACTAAATTCAAATATATGCGATGACAAAATTATCGGCAAGGCTAATCCTACAAATACGGATTTGTAACTTTTATGCGACAGACCATTGGCAGACCGTTCGGATGATGATAATTTTTTCTACTGATTTATTTGTTACAAACCCCCAGTTTCCAAGTTTTAATCTCTGAAAGCTGGTGAAAGTATCTAGAGAATTTCAAATTATTATATTGAAAATACTAGCGGTCCGTCCTGGTTTCATCCGGGTGCGATAGATATAATTCTGCAAAATGTATTTCGTTTTCGGCCCGGCTTTGAGCAAATTCTTCCAGATTTGCTTCTGAACTAATAGCTTTGAGCGAATTCTAACAGATCTCACTACTTGGTACCAAAACAGTTTTTTTTTTGTTTGTTTGTGAACTAATAGCTTTGAGTAAAATCTATCAGATGTTGCATGTTACTAAAACAGTTTTTTTGACAAAAACCGTAATTTTGTACAAAATATGTAATAAAAACTATCCCATAGCGTAAGTTGCACCGAGCAAGAACAATTTACAAAATTTCGTCAAAATCGGTTAGGTGGTTTCGGAGATTAGCGCGGCCAAAACTGTGACACGAGAATTTTATATACAGAATGACCGATAATTGCTCGTATTCCTCTCAAGAGAAGAAACTATGACTAATTTGGAATGATTTAACCTCTAGCACTTGAGGTCGGAAATCGAATTTTAGGAGTTAAAAATTAAAAAAAATTGGTTATCTGTAAAGTCGGTTTACGGACGATAGTTTTACGTGATAACGTATTCCGCTCGAATATCATATTTAATAATACATAACCTAAATTTTAGTAGCTGTCAAACTATATTTTTACCGACTAAATGTAGCTGCATTTGTGTACAAACTATCAATTGACAAATAACGATGTATTATCTGAAAAATTGCTTTAAAAATTCGATAATTTATGACATTTTTATTAGATATCTTAATTTTAAGTCTTCATTTCCACGGTTTATAAAACAAAGGCCATCTGTCAGATGTAGCTTTCGCTGGAACAGTCGAAAAAAATGTTGAACGCACACTACTCTCTGACGTCACGCGAGAAGAGGGAGAAATGCGCACAAGCCGACGCTTGGGCCGATCGTACATCTCTATCGTTTATATCGCGCTCTCGCTTGCGGAACGTTACTCTTTTTCGTGTGTGCTAGCGGTGTTTCATCAATTTATAAGACGTTATCACGTCAAAAAATCCTCACCTTTTGGCCTGAATTTTTCCATGCCCTGATAGCTTACTAAGTGGCCAACCTTCCTAAGGCATTAAAACCACGAAATTTACTGTTAGATTTTATGTTGTGTTAAAACTAAATAAATAAAATAAAAATTATTCACAGAAGTGTTATAATCATAAAAAATTGACGCATTTTCGACCCCCAATTGATAGATTTAAATCATCCAAATTAGTCCTAGTTTCTTCTCCCGAGAGGAATACGAGCAATTGCCGGTCACCCTCTATATTAAACATTCTACTAAAATTGATCTGCTCAACCGTTTGACCTGTATCGTGTTCACAGGCTTAGCCCAAAAATATATTTTTTGGACTCGAGGAACCTTAAAAAATTGGTTGTCTGTAAAGTCTGTTTACGGACGATAGTTTTACGTGATAACGTATTCCGTAATACATAACCTAAATTTATATAATAATTATAATAATTCGAATCTATGATATTGCATCTTTCGCTTCAAATTTAGGTTAATTTTATTTATTTAAATTACTCACCATATAATATAATTGTTTTCTTAACTTTCTTTCTTTCGTATTTATTTTAAGTCTCAAAGATTAGCTGTCATAATATTTATAAAACAATTGTTTCACTGTTTATATAAAATTCCAAAACCTACTTACAAATTTAAGTATTTTCATACGTCAAAAAATTGATTTTTATAATGATAAAATTTGTAAGAAAACGATTTTTTCGAGAGATGAGACCTAGCTAAATCCCCCAAATCCCTTTTCAGTAAATTTCATCCAAATCGTTAGGGCCGTTTTCGAGAAAAGCACGCACAGGGTCAGGCGGAACGTTAGGAACGCTAGGAACGTTACACTTTTTCGTACATGCAGCCGGTGTTTTATCAATTTATAAGATTGGTGATTCATCAATTTATAAGACGTTATCACGTCAAAAAATATTGTAAAATTCCTTTAGAATGGTAAAAGTAGTTACTTACGACAACGTTTTTGAATCCGATTCATGCTCACTGGTGGAACAGACGAACAAATAAAAAAAAAACGAAGTGTCAAACGGCGGATCGAATGAAAACTAAACTTGTTCGTTTATTTCGCACGGTCAACGAGTATTTGCTTTAGTAGTGACGAACGGCACTGTTTTATAGGGGTAATCGGATTGGCATAGCTCCACGCGTAGATACGTGAAATTAACGGCGGGGCTCCCTTTGTTTTTATTCCGCGTCAGTAAACCCGGAGAGCAATTTCCGGCCGGGTTCCATGTTTCTGTGTATTTGATGGCATCGTATTCAGATATCGATTCCTTATCAGCGTTTGCATACAATAACGTATTGAAAATATCAATCAGGATGTCTGTTTCGCTAAACATGGTATTATTTTAAATTTTTCATTTCTCCCCCAAATGTGTTTATTAGCGATTCTTCTGTGAGCGCTGCAGAGCAACCAAAACCTTGGGTACTTCATAATAGGGTATTTTTCACCATGTAAGAAAAAATCTAGTAATACATATTCTTGACAGATTTTGTAAAATCAAACGAGAAATGGTGTTTTCTGTTCATAATAATGCACTATAAATTTTATAATTCAGTTTTAAGAATTGTATTTTTTAATCAAAAGTAACGCTGTTCGCCATGTTGGATTTCGGCGTGACGTCACTTCGTCTGTCAACTGTTATGTTGTGTGTTATTTTGAAGTTATTTCAAATTATTATCACGTATTTTATTGATTTCACATCATGGAAGACGGTTTCGTAAAAGCAGAAAGTACTAACCTACCAAGGATAAATACATTTAAAAAACACATAAAGTTTTACTAGTTTGTATACTTATACTTACACTGGTAAAGTAATTATCATAACAATCTTAAATACTTTGAATTGTACAGTGTTACTATTAGTCCAAGAGACGGCTGCAGAAAATGTGTCGTCATAAAGTGGACGAACGAAAAAATTAGAGATGATAGTTAAGACCATAATTAAGAAAGATCACTAAGGTTGCCTGCGAAAATCCTGCCGAAACAATGTTTTTTTTTATTTGTTTATCAGTTAATAAACTAGTGAAGTTAGCTTTTAACAAGGACAAAATTAATAACAGAAAACGAATGATGAGGAAGGAAAGAAACTGCCGTCAGAAATACAAAAAAAATTTCAAATGCTAATAGGCCGGAGGGCTGTGGGGGGCGCGTTTTAGGGGTCAAACGCGGTTTGTCGTTATTTCTGGCGAAAGTTGACCTCCAATCGAAAAATGTTGTATGGCAATGTTGTAGGTATTAAAAGGATCTACAACTTTTATGAATATAATTTTTTCACATAACCTTAAAGATTCAAATAAATATTGAAAAAACCGTGTTTTTGGTTTTTAATTTTTTTCTCCTGCAAAAATGATTTTTTTTTCATGAAATTTTCAGGAGACTTACCTTTCTATGTCCTAAATAAGCTGTAATTTTTTATTTAAAAACGAAAAACACGGTTTTTTTAATATTTCTTTGAATCTTTAAGGTTATGTGAAAAAGTTATATTCATAAAAGTTGTAGATCCTTTTAATACCTACAACATTGCCATACAACATTTTTCGATTGGAGGTCAACTTTCGCCGGAAATAACGGAAAACCGCGTTTGACCCCTAAAACGCGCCCCCTACAAACCCTTCGGCCTTTTACGCATTTGAATTTTTGGTTTTTGTATTTCAGACGGCAGTTTCTTCCCTTCCTCATCATTCGTTTTCTGTTATTAATTTTGTCCTTGTCAAAAGCTAACTTCAATGGTCTATTAACTAATAAACAAATTAAAAAAGCATTGTTTCGGCAGGATTTTCGCAGGCAATCTTAGCGATCTTTCTTAATTATGGTCTTAACTATCATCTCTAATTATTTCGTTCGTCCACCTTATGACGACACATTTTCTACAGCCGTCTCTTGGACTAAGTATATGGTTATCGTGCATTATCGTTATTATTTACAATCATAGTGACGTCACGAGTCGTTTTCGCGCTAAAATTAATAATGATAAATTAAAAGTCCTTTTTATGGTTAGATAGATAGATAGATAGATTTATTGGTTTAGATATACAAATCATTGTTAAAAAACACGTCAGAAAAAAATATACTTAATATATAAAATATTATAAAAATTGTACTGCTTCTTCATCACTTTAGGATTCATTTAAAACACTTTTCAAAAAGGGTGTAATGGCCTATTATAGAATTATATTTTTCATATTTAACAATCAACGCTAAAGTTTAACAACCACTGGCAATCCACAAAACTCGTGCGTGTTCTCTGTGACAGACTTTCTTGTGTTCAGGTGCTGTTCTGTGTTCCAAAGCAGCACATGAAGCGAATACACCCGGTGTACACGGTGCAGCTCCTGACCTACGAGTTATAGCGTGTTATTTAGATCGGCTTTGAGCTGCATTTATCGTCAGCACCAATAAGTATCTATCGCTGTCATATGCCAGAAGTTTTCACTGAATCTACCTCATTCAGTCAACACCTTTGACGGTTTTTACTCTGCGGTACGTGTGTCGTACTCGTACATACATGATACACGGCTTATGACAGTAGTGACTAGTGTTACAGTGTATATTGTAGTTTATTGTCAACATAGTTCTACATCATAAATGTAGTCATGCGACACATCAGCGTATGTGAGGTTACTATTGCATGTCGTTATCTCTTTTGAAAGACTACCCTTAAAAGGTTGGCGAACAAATTATACATAATATTAAAAATGAACTCACTCTAGAAAAGCATTAACCGGGTGGAGTATAGAGCACAGTACGACGGGTAAGTGACCTAAAACGAATCAGAATTCCGTAGTTAAACATTACAATATTAAAATAAATATTACATAATGACGGCATTTTATGCATGCAATGACCGTTCGTTGTTAAATGCAGTGTAATTATACTGAACATTTGTGTTTTTTTTTGTAAACTAATTATCAGAATTAATTGCTATTTTCTTTGTCTTTTGGTACTTTGAATAATTTGCTCAGTCTTTTCCGGTCTTTTTTACAGTTAAAGTATCGCGTGGTGCATATAAAAAAAAAAACTGTATTTACAATTTATACATTGAGAATTGGTCAAACATAGTTTTTATTTAATGCTATGTAAATTATAGGAGTGTTTTAGAGTTGGGAATAATCGTTGAGTTTAATATTTGAAGGATTATTCGAATTATTTTCATTCAAAATGATGTATGGTAAATAATACTTATATACCTACTTATATTTATTCGCCTGATAAAAAAATAATGGCCGCCACATAGATCATAAATCATAATACCTAACCTATAAACGTGAATTATTATTATTTTTTTATTTGTCATATTTGTTATTTTTTTTGTCTTATATGTTATATTTATTATATATTATATTTGTAAATCTGTGGACATATTCTACGATCTGAAGGCCATTCGAATAAATAAGTATCTATCTATCTCCAGTTCGCTCTTGTGTTGTTCATTAACCTTTTGGAGAACTGTCAGCCCCGGATCTACGATTTTTTCGAACCGGAGCAGAAACTTGATAATGGCTCCCCCTCTCTCCAGCTTTTGAGATAAATTACTTAAAAAATCTCATAAATATATAATGGTTGGTATTTTTCGTGAACGGGAAACCGTCAGAAAACAAGAAAGTAAATCGGAAAAAGGACAGATTAGATATGGTTTTGGCGCCGTCTAAAACTGTCGCCCGGGGCGGGTGCCCCGGTTTGCCCCCCTCTAGATCTGGGGCTGGTGTGTAGTTGTAAAACATTAGTCAGTGGAAGTTTTGTGTGCAATTGGGTTAGAATAAAACATTATTATCTTGTGAAACTTTTTTTACACTAACGCCATCGGTCGGATTTTTGGGTGAGCGTCAAAACATTCAACAAAAAGAGCAAGAAGTGTAAGTGCAGTGTATATTTATTCTTTAATTAACTTTTGTACCTGATAATTTAGTTGATGAATAGAAAGTAAGTTTTATTCTGACGAATAAATTTGTTCCGAGATTAGTAACTTCTATCTTTAATAGTGTTCGGTGAATATGGGCATGAGACATTTTAATTTCAAAATAAAGAAATTCGCTGATGATTTTTTTTATTGTTAAAAGCACGTAATTAGTGCCGATCCGCCACTGACATAAGCTACCTACAGTCCCGTGTAATTATAATATAGAAAACAATATTGCGTTGTTTGACATGAATATCAGAGAGCATGAAATGTTCATGCTTTGTTTGTGGTTGTTAATAACAAGCCGGAAGATATAGGTACTAAATATTATTAACTATTTTATAAGAAAACCAAGACAATGTTAAAAAAACTCGGGTCGCAGTGCGAAACCCTGCCGACATATAGTGTATTTGCTTTTATAAGCAGTGTGGCTCTATTATATGAACTTGACTTTGTTTTTGGACAAAATAAAAAAAATTAACCCTTAATACAACCCTTAAAACCTTTTTTTACTTAATTTCAATACTACATATCAATTCAACATCTGTACCAAATTATATACACTCTTCAGTATGTAAAATCCATATCAGAAACTTGTGTTTTCATAAAATTTGTAAGTCCGGTCCTGTCGGGCCGATTTTATTAAAATTTTAGCAGCACATTTTAATAATTACTAAAGGGTTAAATTTCAAATTTGAAACGGTTCCGAAAATTTTTTCGGTATTTTTGGGCCCGAAAACTTTTTTCAACCCCTAAATACCACCCTTAACATGGCCCGATTGGGCCCATTTTAAATAGGCTTCGTGCGGTGATGGATTTCAACGTGTGGTCCAAATTTCATTAAAATCAATTAACTCCTTCGAAAGTTATAGCCCGCATATATATATATACATATATATATAAACATTTCCAAAAATGGTGCCAAACTTCTTAGAAAGTTATGAAACGTCGAGAAATTTTGGTCCGACCCCTAGGTCCCGCCATCCGACCGACGCCAATAGTGTAAGTGCCTTATGGCAAATACACTAATAACTATGCGCTGAACCTGTCTTGGAGCAAATGAAAACTTGTGCGTGGGGTTAAAAGTAAATTAACTGAGGACACGCCCACATCGTGCCACAATTTTGAAACTAATACAGTCGAGTCAGTTACTTTACCTGCGTGAAAAGCAGCTTTTTTAGGAGATAGGACAAAATAGTAGTTAATGTATCCATAATGTAATGCACTGTTTTATGTGCGATATTATAGGAAAACGACTGTCAGCGAGTCCTGACAGTCATTACTTCCGAAATACATACTGCATTTTTAGCACGTACCAGGTACCTCCTATATAAAATAACGTGATTTTCACTTCATAATAAATATATCTGACAGCTGTCTCACTCTCCGTGTGTGCTCATATTTTATTAACCGACGAAAAACAAAAACGGAGGAGGTTCTCAAGTCGACGCGTATATTTTTTTTTTGACGTGATAACGTCTTATAAATTGATGAAAACACCAGCTGCACGCACGAAAAAGTGTAACGCCGTAACGTTCCGCCTGACTCTGTACGTGCAAGCGAGAGCGCAGTATAACCGATAGAGAAGCACGATCGGCGTCGGCTTGTACGCATTTCACTCTTCTTGCGTGACGTCAGAGAGTAGTGTGCATTCAACATTTTTTTCGGCTGTTCCAGCGAAAGCTACATCTGACAGATGACCTTTGTTTTATAAACCGTGGAAATTAAGACTTACAATCAAGATATCTAATAAAAATGTCATAAATTATCGAACTTTTAAAGCAATTTTTCAGATAATACATCGTTATTTGTTCGTTTTTGCACGGATATTTTTTGTGCCATATAATTATTACCGATTCATCCAAGCCAAAGTATAACTGAACGCACGATAATGGATCTGCATTTCATAACAGCAGATAAATTATACGGTTTGTTAACAAATATATAATATATATACATTCTTTTAAATGTCTTTTATAATTGCTTAAAAATATGTATTTTGCTTTGGTTGATCAAATTATTAGTTGGTAAAAATATAGTTTGACAGCTACTAAAATTTAGGTTATGTATTATTAAATATGATTTTCGAGCGGAATACGTTATCACGTAAAACTATCGTCCGTAAACCGACTTTACAGACAACTAATTTTTTTTTTCTTATGTATGACCACGCATAACTTTTTACAGAGTAGTCCGATTTTGATAATTATTTTTTTGTTTGAAAGGGTATACCCCGATGTTGGTCCCATATAAATTTGGTGAAAAAATTCCAACCCTAAGGGTAGGAAAACAGGGGATGATTGATTGTTCACTCACTGATTGTAATGTATAACCACACATAACTTTTTACAGAGTAGTCCGATTTTGATAATTATTTTTTTATTGGATAGGGTATACCTCGAGGTTGGTCTCATATAAATTTGGAAAAAAAATCCTACCCTAAGGGTGGGAAAATAGGGGTGATTTATTGTTCACTCACAGATTTTCATGCTGAGTTATGTATTACAATTATAAATTATATAGCTACAAAAAATTATAAAATAAAAACTTTTTAACAAAAAAATTAAACCGCCGAAAAACTTAAAGCAAAAAATAATAAATCTTTTTATTTAACTAAGTTCTTTTTAAGTAGTTGAACGTATGTGATAGTTTAGTATATCTAAGTAATTTTGAGTCGGCGTCAAACAATCAATGAACAAAGATCACTAAAAGAAATAACTAAATCAAATTAACAATGATACGTGAAATCTCCAGCGATAAACATTAACATTCCAAACATGCGCTCTCCACACGACCACTCGCAAAGACGTATGCCCTCAGTGTGTGTCTGTTCGCGTTGCTCTGTCGCTGACATTAACTTCGTGAACGCTCAGAGATTTCCGGCGAAGGATTGTTGACGCCGAATCAAAATTACTTAGATATACTAGACTGTCACATACGTTCAACTACTTAAAAAGAACTTAGTTAAATAAAAAGATTTATTAGTTTTTACTTTTCAGTTTTTCGGCGGTTTAATTTTTTTGTTAAAAAGTTTTTTTTAGGGTATTTACGAAAACTACTCTTGCTTTGTGTTGCTGTACTATCCATGTTCATCGTATAGAATTGAATGGTAACTAGGTCGCTTTTGAAAACTAATGTTGGATTGCTAAGATTGCATAAAGTTGGTTTAATCGTAATTTTTTACTTCTACTATAGAGCAGTAACGGCTGGTGGTTAAAAAATTTGGCAGGGCGTAAAATATACTGAATGTCACATATTTTATATCTATATATAAAAAAATCCTGTGTCACGATGTTAATTTTTGGTGTTTTATTTAATTACAAAATACGAGAGTGATTATGAAAATTTTGTTTCGTTTTTAAAACGTTGAAGAAATTGAAATGTGTGGACGCATTTTTAAAGCAAATTAATGCAAATATTCGGTACACATAGTCGCCTTTATCGACATGGAACACTTTGCTCTCTCGAACTTCGCCGAAATAGAATCTGTATCGCTCAAGAATGCAGAACTACAGAAGAACGTTGGATAAAAACTACATTCTGGTATGTTTGCTTTTGTACACAGCCATACACAATACGTAACGCTCTAGGGATGAGAGAAGTTGGTTTATAACAGATTTTTAATAGGGCATACCTTTGGGGGGATGGGGGGGTCTTACATAAATTTTACCTAAACGGAGTCAGCGGTTTTTTTGTAGTTTAGTAATACGATATCAAAGATGAAGGCGGTTAATAACATGTAAAGCAGTGTTGCAAAAAATGCATTATTTTTTTGCAATGCATTGTATTGCACTACTTGTAATGAGAAATGAGTGCCGTTTATATTACGCATTACTTATTTTTTCAATGTAGAATCAATACATCTCCATTACATTTGTTTGTAATGGATAATGTAAGTTTTTACATTACTCACTACATTTTTAATGGATAATGTGAAAACTTCCATTGAAATTTTTTATGTTAATGGGTAATGAAGCTACTTTACATTATTCATTTTTTTAAAATTTTAATGAGGAATCAATGAGTATTTCATTAATCATTAGTAATGGGTAAAGACATTAAAAAGTAAAAAATTAAAATTAAAAAAAAAACTCTCGAGAAAAGCCACTAAAAGCGTAAAATATTAAAGTTTTCAGGTTGGTGCCAATATGAAACACAGAGGTATAAAAAAGCTATCGTAAATATATTAACGCCGACCTCATTTTTTTTTCATTTTACTTTTTTTAGTAGATTTTCTTGAAAACAGTTTTGATATTGCTCACATTGAATTATCCTCTTAAAAAAATTTAAATGCAAAACTGGATTTAAAGGCTCACTCGCGTTTTGGGTCGACCCTGGATTATAACTTTTCGTCTACTTTTAAAATATTCTTTTAAGTTCTGCAAAACAAAATTTTTTACCTTACTAATTTGCAAGGTCAGATTTTGAGGTTATGTATAGTAGTGTATTGGTTAAAGTGAAAAAAAAAATGAGTTAAAGATGCTATTAATATGTAACGAAATGAAAAAAAAGAGTTGAAAGCTTATAGCGTCATAAAAATAAAAATTTACACTGCAATTTACGCCATAAAATTGAACTACCCTCTGTTACCAGTTTCATTAGAAATTATTTAAAAAGGGGTTATAATTTTTTTACAGTGGTTTTCTTTTATTCTAAATCATTTTTTTTGTCACTATAGTTTTTTTGTTTATAAATATTTTATACCATTAAAATACATAAACTCAAAAACTCACCCCCTGCGAATACATGACTGTGTTCCATGTACGCGAAGTTTTAAAGTTTTTACGACAAACCCAACCCTATCTGCGATCAATTAACGTTTTTCTCTAAGCACCGTCTAATAACAAAAACGAAAAAGGCATTCTCAGTTCGGATACAATATAATGTTAGAAGTTTAAAGATGATTTATAATGTAAAGTAAAGTTGCAATCGACGACAAAAAACAACTTTACAACCCTTGCACTTCACTGTGATCCCGCGTGCGCCACTGTTTTAACTTTCTAGAAGCCTGTCTCATGCACAAAGCACATTCTTGTGTAATGAATTAATAAATAAAGATTTTACATAAGGCATGCACGTCAACTTTTCAATAACTTGGAAAATAGCAGAGGTAAAGTTTTATACGAAAGTTCATCGTGTTTTTTTTCAATATCTATATTTTATTGGATACTTTCAGCCTTCTTTGTAATCAAGAACAAATTAATCAATCAGATATTGTGTCGGCATAAATTGTTTTTTTGACATATTTTATTGTTTCCAGACCACCAGCTGTCAAGTTTATTTAGGCTTAGTTCCAATTTAAAGCTCCGTTTTTTGAAATTTTGTAGTTTCAATATTCTTACAAATATATAACTGAAATCATGTTAAGCTTCAGAATTTAAAAAATGTACTTATAAAACTCCCTCCCTCTCTCTCTTTCTCGAAAAAAAAATACCAAACAAAAAATAAGAATAATTTTTTATGAAAATACCTTTACGTTTTTTCTCAAAAATTCATTTTTGAATGCATTTTGAAACCGTTTTTTGACGTGATAACGTCTTATAAATTGATGAATCACCAATCTTATAAATTGATAAAACACCGGCTGCATGCACGAAAAAGTGTAACGTTCCTAGCGTTCCTAACGTTCCGCCTGACCCTGTGCGTGCTTTTCTCGAAAACGGCCCTAACGATTTGAATGAAATTTACTGAAAAGGGATTTTGGGGGGCAAAAAATCGTTTTAGCTAGGTCTCATCTCTCGAAAAAATCGTTTTCATACAAATTTTATCATTATAAAAATCAATTTTTTGACGTATGAAAATACTTAAATATTGTAAGTAGGTTTTGGAATTTTATATAAACAATGAAACACAATTGTTTTCAAAATATTATGACAGTTAATCTTTAAGACTTAAATAAATACGAAAGAAAGAAAGTTAAAAAAAAACAATTATATTATAGGTGGTGAGTAATTTTAATAAATAAAATTAACCTAAATTTGAAGCAAAAGATGCAATATTATAGATTCGAATTATTATAATTATTATATAAATTTAGGTTATGTATTACGGAATACGTTATCACGTAAAACTATCGTCCGTAAACCGACTTTACAGACAACCAATTTTTTTTCTTCTTTTCGCTAAGGCGACTATTAAATACGATATATTTTTCTACAAATGATCAGAGTTGTCGAGCGGTTATAATTATTTCTGTATAACTGATTGATCTAATACCAGTTCCTTTCTTAATATGGTGGAAGCTAAGGAACGAAAATGGTGGGAGATCGGGTCTACTTTAAAGAAGTTATACTTTTACAATGTGATTAAATAAAAATAAATGTCCGTTCGTTCGTCTGTTCCGGATCATTCATCCGATTACGATCAAACTTTGGTGAGTTCTGCTCTAGCCAAAAAAAGTTGAATGTGTGAAAATATTGTATTTTAAATTGGCACTGCTATACTGTAGAGCCGAAGGGTCCGCTACTGTTGTTGTTGTGGCGCAGACCCGTGAAACAAGGCTGCAATTCGATGGCGCCGAAGGCTCCCCTACTGTTGTCCCTACCGAGGCAAGATTATAATACAGTGGAATCGAAGAGTTCACTACTGCTCTCGCTGCTGTGTTTCGTCAAATCGCGTGCGAAACCGCGGGTAACGACTAGTAGATACTAAAAAATAAAACTAACTTTTTTTCTCGACGCGTGTTTCGCAAACCACATTAGCATCATCGGTTATAATAAACGTACATCGAGAAAAATTTTACCGATTTGGTGTTTTCTGATTGACGCAAAATATTTTTATTATAATTTAAGTAATGAAAGCTGTAAATAAAATTCCTGTTAGATTGAAGGAGATTTATTTGGTTGAGGAGCAATTATTCCTCAAGCAAATCTCATTCAATACATATTTTTGGAACAAAACTTCTACTAACAATTCCTGTGAGAATTTTTTTTATGAGATTGGCTTGTTTTCGATTTTTTTGCAACAATGTAACAGTTTTATTGTTGAAACTTTATTCAGCTTTAATAAATTTCCTACTCGTTGTAACAATGTAACCGACTATTTAACAATTTGAAAACAAAACAATTATACAGACTTTATGTAAATCAAAAGAGTAAAATCGTGCATATAGCCTAAGCTGCTGCGTACGATAACATAAAAAAAAAGAGTAAAATCTTAAAATGTTGTTTTTTAATGTTTACTAACAATTAACTGAATCACGCGATTTTTACATAAATAATACTTATTTATGCGTCGTTTCTTGTTTCCTACTTGAATAATGTTATTTTCAAGCATGGCGTGCATTCCGCATGATTGACATGACTTTTATTAAAATTAATATAAATTTGTTGTTGCTGTGTGTATTTTTGATTATAATTAAAGGCTAAAATTGTTCTATAGACAAGTAGCGCACAGTGGATATCTGAAGCCAAGTTTTAATTTTCGCTCTGAAACACTCATACCCATCTATTTCTATGATTTAGTGGTGGGTCGTTGATATTTAAGTATAAACAAATCGAAATCGTAACGTCTGGCACGTAACTAGTTTAAAAAAAAAACGCAGTTCACGTCGGCGCCGTAGATTTTTCCCGAAAACGTCAGAACAAAATCATAACAAGTATAACGTTTGTTTTTGTTTATTCGTTTTTTTGTGATATTTTGTAACACTTAATATGTCATAGGTTATTTTTTGAGGTTAGGCAACTAAAGAAATCCGTACTATTTTTACAACTAAGTATCTACTTTTAAGAAAATATTTACCTAATATAAATCATATATCATTAAGTAAATTTACATACCTTTCTACGAAATACCTCTGCATCACAGCTCTACACCCATAAATACATCTAATGTCAGCTGTCACAGAGGCGTGGCGTCACAAGTGTTTTCGAAGTTATTAAGAATGCAATAATTTGCATTAAAATTTAATTTACTGCAGAAATAATGCTTTCTTTTTCGGAAATAGTGAAGGTATAGAAGGCGATTTCAAAATCTGTCATCATGCTTATTGCTCCGATCTTTAGGTTACGAGGCAAGTGTTCTATCTCGCGACCACCTTAACTGGGTGTTCTAAAGCCGGTCATTTCGACACGTTCGTTACATTTTCAATCTCAAGAATCGATTTAAAACTACCGTACCAAAAGAAATTTAACTTTTTATCTTCCATAAAAAATTTAAAGGTCGCTTCTTAACAGAGGTTCCGTTATTATTATATTTGTTTGTGTGAATAATAATTTGCAATATGATAAATCATGGTTGATATACAATAATAAAATATGCATTAGAGCTTGGCGAATCAGTATGAGAAGCGAGTTTGTACACCTGGGTTTGTACACATTCGCCCCTGCTGTTTATCTTTACTCTGTAAGGGATGAGCTACTAACACCGGACGCGAATCCCTTGACTGTTTTCTAAACTGCTGACGTGTGGAATTATAGTAATCATGCGTAATCGAACTGTATATAGGCACCAGTACTCGACCCCTCACCTGTGGTCGACCATGCATATATTTATAGTTGACAAAAAACCCACACGAGGCTGGTTTTGCTGCTGGAATCTTTGCTGGGATTTGCGCTGGCTGCATGATCACAAGATGGATTTCAAAATTAGAACATCGGAATGAATGCCAATAAGCCTAAAAAGTCTAGTGCCGAGCGAAAGCGAGAACTACGGCAGCGTCGAAAAGAGAACGAAAAAACCCAAACGCCTACGGACCATGCAGGCGATACGGAAGACAGTAGTAGGGTAGGACGGGGGAATGGCGTTCACTTAAGGAAAACATGGTGTATTTCTTAAATTATTTATTATAAATCAAAATTAAGAAGAGTAACAAAGTCTTTAATTATCTAGTAATCGACAATTTAACAACAAAATCATATATCTTTCACCTACTAGTAGTAGGAAAACATTATTAAAAAAATATGTTTGAGCGCCATTGCCCCTGACTTTGGGTAATGCCGCTCAGGGTCTCATAAAGAGGTGTACCCAATCCAAGCCGGCTGTTTTGCTGCTTTGATCAAAATTGTTCTTGATATTGTTGCGCTCAGCAAATTTATAAACAAGTTTACGCAAATCTGCAACACTGAGTCCATAGTATAGCGAGCCCAGCAACTTAACTTGTTCAGCATCTAATTAAAAATTAGATCAGCGCGGCCGCACGAAGAACCGCTCTTCACGGTCGCATGACGCGAGCTGACTGTCCGTTTGCATCGCTGTCTATTAGAGGCCCCCTCCCTCGCGCTTCACGCGACGTGACGTATTGCTACGTTCCTTTTTGACAGAGTTACAGAGGTGAGCGCCATTACCCAGTGTGCGCCATTCCCCCTCCCTCCCCTAATACTCACGAAAAATTTACGGCCCGGATCCGAAATGCTCCTTTTTTTTACACTTCAATAGAAGCCTTTTTTTGGGTTCCGTACCTAGAAAGGAAAAAAGGAACCCTTATAGGATCACTTCGTTATCCGTCTGTCTGCCAAGACCCTTTTTCTCAGGAACGCGTGTTGAAATTATCAAATACTCAGGCCTGCAATTCCTTGGAGTTGTGAAAAAATCAAACTCCTCAACGCACTCAAAAGATACGGCCGTTTTTGCTGCATATTTTGACACTCGTAAAGGAATCAAAATCTATAGGATACTTCCCGTTGACCTAGAATCATGAAATTTGGCAAGAAGCAATGTTATATAGCACAAGTAAAGAGAAAAATCCAAAAACCGTAACAAAGAAAAAACATTTTTTTATACTGACTCACTTATCAAACAATGTTTCCCGTTAACCTAGAATCTTGTTTGTTGCGAAATAAGGTTGCATAGCACAAGCAAAGAAAAAAAATCCGAAAATTATAAATTCCTGTTTATATATCTGAATTATTACATGAAAAATTTAATTCTTATGAAATAACGGTGCGGAACCGTCAGGGCGCGAGTTCTACTCGCACTTGTCCGTCTTTTTAATATTTTACCCCATCCCGGATGTTCGGATGCACAGTGTATTGTCCATCCGCTACACCGTACCTGTAAACAGTGCAAGTTGAGTGCAAACATTGGGATTTAGAGTGCAGTTACGTACACAAATATCTCGGTTGTTGCTATCGCTAATTAATCTGAGCTAAGCTAGGATTAGCCTTGATTACATTGCCAAGTGTTGTATTCTGCCGATCGTACCAAAAGCTAACCCAAATGGAGCTGCTCTGATGATGCATTTTTTGTTCGGAATGTAATTTTAGTAATCTTGCTTTTAAAACTCTAATCACGTGCATTATTTGTGTGTGTGTATAATTCGTTTGTTTTTAGACTATAAACCATTATTTGAAAAGTATGCAGCTAATTTGGAAAAGCTGTAGGAATGGAATTTTAACCCATTACCTGTTTCAGTTCCTACCTGGCGAAAGTAGAAGTGGCAGAGTATAATTTTATTTCTTTGTAACGTTATAATAGTTACTAGCTACCGAGCGGGGTGACGTGAGAGCATTAGACTCGCATTCGGGAGGTACCGGGCAGATGTGGCTGGGAGTTTTTCCCACTGCCCCTCGCCGAGAAACGGTAATTCCTGTGCCGGCATTCTTGTTGAGGTTTTCCATGGTTTCCCTCAACAATTCCAGATAAATATCAAGACGGTTCCTTATTCAAGGCCATGGCCGATTACCTGTCAAACTCCTTTGATTTGCCTACCTTATCCTAATTTTCTAAAAATTCCTTCATTCGCCCATTGCTATTAATTAAGTTGAAATTTAAAAATTGTAGAAAATAACGGGAAATGGCTAACTCTGATCCAAGTATTTTTTCCCAATGCTAATTTCCCTATGTGCACCTTACGCGTTTACATACTGTATGTAAAAGTGCGATATTGCTACGTTTTCAAAGTATATGAACTCGGAAATTTTTAACAAATATATTGATAATAACAGTAATATTTTAGAAATAAAATTTGTAAAACTTTAATATTTCGCACTAATTATGCATAAACTCTATTTATCAAACTTTCACATTTTTTAAATCTTTTTATAAATAGTTAATCAATTTTGTTGGCACGTTGACTGGCTTTCCGTGAGATTAAAGTGTGCAAAATTAAAATCATTACTTTTTATATCTTTTAAACATAACATCACGTCACATCGAAATACAACCCATTGCGACACTAGATATAGACCGGTCATTCTATTTTGAACGTAATGTTAATTTTTTGTAACCGTTATACAGCAAACCAAAATATGTAAAAAATCGGAAATTTTCCGTAGAATTCAATGCTGTATTTTTAAAACAACTGACAGTGATGGGTCTTACCGAAAATTGGGGCTAAAGTTGGTCAAAAACTGTTTTTTGCGTTTTTAAAAAAAAATATTCTTTGGATTGAGAAAAGTTTAATACAAAAGTTATAGAAATAATTATTACGGATCGATCTGGCTTGGTCCGATGTTAAAAAATTCGAAAATGGAGTGGCAATTGTTAAAAAACCGTTAAAAATCGCTGTTTTTTGAAACACTTGTATCTCTTTGGAAAAAAATAATTTTTAAGCGATACTTGGTGAAAGTGTAGCCCTTTGCAATCCAAACAAAAGCGTTTTTTAAAATTTGAAAAATAATGAACAGTTTTTGCAAAAAACGATTTTTTCTAAAAAAAAGCATTTTTTTAAAATGCCAATAACTCATAAACCCGTGAGTTTTTATAAACGTTTTGGGGCTTAAAATTTTCTTTAATAGTTTCCGTAATGTTTGCAATTACTGCGCGCCTTTTTAATTGATCGGTAATGTGCGAAAAATCGGTGGAAAAATCGGTTTTTTTTTTTCAATAAAAACAAAAAATTAAATACCTTCAAAAATTGAAATTTTCTACAATCGTCATTATTGCCATTTAATAGCTGGTATTTTTCTGTGAATTAAAAAAAAAAAAAATCAACCCTTCGACTTTCTGGAGCCGAAATATATTTTTTTTTTTTATTCCTGCGGCGCCATTTTACAATATTAAGGGCTGAAATTTACATGAGTTACAGTTTAATACTTACAGATTAAATAAATAATTAACAGATTCAAATCGGTCATCACTGAGCACTGCAAAGTTAGTTACATGAGCTGATCAGCACCGTGGCATGAGAACATTAGCACTATAGGTGGAGTGGATGAAAAAAAACTCCCACTGACTTTCTCTTAATCATAATTTTATCAGTTTTTCGTTTTTCTCATCCACTCCACCTATAGTGCTAATGTTCTCATGCCACGGTGCTGATCAGCTCATGTAACTAACTTTGCAGTGCTCAGTGATGACCGATTTGAATCTGGTAATTTTTTATTTAATCTGTAAGTATTAAACTGTAACTCATGTAAATTTCAGCCCTTAATATTGTAAAATGGCGCCGCAGGAATAAAAAAAAAATATATATTTCGGCTCCAGAAAGTCGAAGGGTTGATTTTTTTTTTTTTAATTCACAGAAAAATACCAGCTATTAAATGGCAATAATGACGATTGTAGAAAATTTCAATTTTTGAAGGTATTTAATTTTTTGTTTTTATTGAAAAAAAAATACCGATTTTTCCACCGATTTTTCGCACATTACCGATCAATTAAAAAGGCGCGCAGTAATTGCAAACATTACGGAAACTATTAAAGAAAATTTTAAGCCCCAAAACGTTTATAAAAACTCACGGGTTTATGAGTTATTGGCATTTTAAAAAAATGCTTTTTTTTAGAAAAAATCGTTTTTTGCAAAAACTGTTCATTATTTTTCAAATTTTAAAAAACGCTTTTGTTTGGATTGCAAAGGGCTACACTTTCACCAAGTATCGCTTAAAGATTATTTTTTTCCAAAGAGATACAAGCGTTTCAAAAAACAGCGATTTTTAACGGTTTTTTAACAATTGCCACTCCATTTTCGAATTTTTTAACATCGGACCAAGCCAGATCGATCCGTAATAATTATTTCTATAACTTTTGTATTAAACTTTTCTCAATCCAAAGAATATTTTTTTTGTAAAACGCAAAAAACAGTTTTTGACCAACTTTGGCCCCAATTTTCGGTAAGACCCATCACTGCCAGTTGTTTTAAAAATACAGCATTGAATTCTACGGAAAATTTCCGATTTTTTACATATTTTGGTTTGCTGTATAACGGTAAACAGCTGAAACATTTAAAATGACCGGTCTAATATACATTCTACTATTACCAACATCAAAAACCAGAAAGAATAGAACCGAGACACTTTCTTAAAAAAAACGAATTTACAAAGCCATGCCTCGTTACAATTTTATATAAATGCTTATAAGTAAGATATTTATAGTATTTTTTGTACACTTGAAAGGAATTTGGTAGGAAAAGTAACTTTGAAAATGTTATAAAAAGTCATTAGAATATGATAGCTGGATCCTGTAGTCATAAATATCGCAATAAGAATATTTTACTGTATAACGGTGTTCAATTTTGCAAAGAAAGGCATAATATGAGTTGTTTTCACTTTATTTCTATACATTTATTTGATACTTTTTCATATACATATATGTATTTATTTTTTATATAAAAATATATCGACCACGTTCACATTTATATGCGAATATAAAACATAAGCGACTCGTTAAATTAGTCACATAACAGTCAGTAGCTCGTACGCGCAAAGCTGATTTTAATTGACGTAAATGTTCGAAATATAATGTCGGAGAAATATAAGAGAAACCTTGGTTACTCAAAATGGATAACGCATCAATGAAACGTGTTCACAACTCTAAAGAAGTTCCACTTCCCCTGTTAGCCTTTGTGGAAGAGGCTCACACGTTTTATTTTGAAGTAAAACTTCTTTTGGCACTAGAGGGTAAAATTAATTCTTAAATTTGAAAATGTAACGAACGTATACCATATGGCGTTTATTGTAAAAATTGACTGTAGAACATTATGCTGTTGCCGGCGAAGTAGAATACTCGCGTCGTAACCCGGCAGTCGCTGCCATTATTATTTCTTGTTAGAATTACGCCAGTTTTTCGAGAATTGATTTTATATAGTCGATACCTTGGTATACCGTATTATGTAAAAATCGGCTGAATAGGCTACGATAGTTGAGAAATGTAGCTGTGCTGCCTCGTACACAGAAGGACGCAGGTTCGATTCCGATTCAATTCAATTTTTCTTAATATTGTCTTTATTTCATGCAATCAAACCAACAATTTTTGATTTGTTATTTGCACGGGCAAACTTTCAATGTGTGTATATATAGTCAACGCGATTAGAAATTTCACTTCTGCAGTGGGTAGTGTAATATAGGCAGTCCCTTTTTTTAGTACGAACTCACAACCACCGGGAACTGAAACCGTGGCCATTGGCGTCGTACTTTTAACAAGATAAATCTACAATAATCTGTTATTTTCTTTGTCGTGAAATTTCTCCAGAAAGTCGTGTTGATCGATTTCGCTTCTGTGAACAGTTTTCAAATTATGTGTAAATGGCAGCTGATAATGGTAGGTAGAGTTGAAAATTTGGCCCCCTCTAGAATAAAATCGTTGCTACGCTTATGACCGTGGCTCATATACCGACACTGCGTCTTAAACTATTTGCACGTCTTATGTACATCCCTATGAAAAAATATCACTGTGTCGCCGCTGTTCGAACTGCACGAGTTATAAAATGTAAAACTTTGATCGCATTCATATAAATGTTTATCTTTTTGAATGGTGGACATGTCACCAATTCGGAATGTATCGATGATAACGATATCTTTTATTGTATGAATTTATCGCTGTCGGTATAAAATGGCAATAAAATTTAAATTGAAACTCGTAAAGCGATTTGCCTTACACGCAACTTTATGTGGATTATGATTTGCTTTGTATTTATTTTGTTGTGTGCATTTGTTTAAAACGAATGGCTGCGTTTAATAACTCGACCGTTTATTGGTTGGTTTTGTTCCACTTGTTGTAATCACATTAAAATTTGTATTGTTCTTCGTACAGCTTTATGGTGCAGTTTGACTTTTATAATTGGTATGTGCGGTGAAAAATGTTCACCGAACTTTTCGATTTGTTTATTACATGGGTGAAACTAAATTCAAACAAAACAAATGCAGTCGCTACAGGGAATAAATTAATGGATTATAGGTACAGCTGTCTTGTCAAGCTAGTAAATAACCTATTCACTTATAGGTAGACAGCTAGCAACAATTTTACTTAGTTCCTCAAACCTGTGTTTTTGTACAGTAATTAAAGGCACTATCCTGAGCATAAAAATCGCAATCTGACAGCTGAGACCGGGGACAATGCGTGGGTGGACCCGGTCAAAGATGTCAAACTTGAGGTGTCACTTAATATATTTTTATATGTTTGAAATTTTCTGAGCGATATGTTCAGGTGCCCTTGAGCACAAAAACTCAAGTCTGGCATTTCGTACCCGAGACGACCCCCGTCTGGCAAAGGACATATGTCAAAGTTCGTAGCTCCCTCAAAATATTTCATCAAGGCTGATTTTTTCAGATCTGACAGTAGCAACAATTCGGTGTTTCTATAATTTTATGCCTGTACTAGATTTGAATAAATCAGCCTTGATGAAATATTTCTATGTCTGCTGTAATCCCCAAATTATTAGACGCTGATGACCTCAGCTGTTGAGCGTCTATAATTCACAATGTCTCTCTCTCTCCCAAATTATTATTTTATTATGCAGGGTCATTTTTTTTTAATCACTGTTAATTTTGTACCTATATAGCACGGCAAAACCGATGCTACATATTATGAAAGGAAGTTTCAATTCAAAGTTTGTAAATTATTTTCTTGTCTTCACTTTTGCAAACATTGAAATTAAACTGTCATTTAAAAATGCACGCAAACTAAATACATTTTATAAACGTCAAATCAAGTTCAGATGTCAGACTTACTTAAAGTAACTATTTAATAGAGTTTATGGATAAGTTAGTGCATATTATAGACGCTCGACGACTATAGCGTTTAAAATATAATTCACAAAAATTTCCTTTTTTGAGAAGTAGTTTAAGTTTTTTCGCTAAGATAACCTTGCAATTAGGTATATCTTTAAAAACTGAAACTGTACTTTGCGGCTTGTCGTGACGAAACATTTTGAAACTAGTGATGTGCCGGATCGTTAAAAATGTATATCCGCGGATACGGATATTTGGTTTCAAGTTCCGCGGATACGGATACGGATCTTAACTTTCTTAGAGTACGCGGCGGTAAATATTGCACATCGACCTTTGGAAAGAGATTATCTGTTATGGGAAAAAGTTATTGACCTCTTTAAGAGTTAACTCTCATAACAGATTGTCTCTTTCCAAAGATCGAAGTGCAATATCTCATTATAAAGATAGTTTTTTAGTACCTTTGAGTTATGTACTATTGGTATGGTACTCACTATGATAAATGTTTGCAATATAAAGGTGCCAAATACGATTTTAAAAAATAATAAAAAATAATCTGAATGGATTTTAACAGTTTTTCATTATTACCTAATCACCTATATATTTTATATGAATTGAAAATTAATAAGGTAAAAGATCCGTTAAAGATCCGCCAAAAACTAACGGATACGGATACGGATCTTTCTTCTCCCTCGGATATCCGCGGATACGGATATTCGGAACATCACTATTTAAAACATTCCATTCATAATAGTACCTACAACTAATAAATTATGATCTATGTCCTATGAGAATTGAATGCTCTCTATCTTTTACACATGTCAGAAGTATTGACAAAGAGAACCGAATTATCATATGCCTATGCTACAGTGATATACCTACATAATATTATACCTATGTGTTGGTACTAGTTATGTGCGGGATATCCGTATCCGCGATCTTAAACGGATCTTTTACCTTATTAATTTTCCATTCATAGATGAAATTTTATATAGATAGATGATTAGGTAATAATGAAAACCTGTTAAATTCCATTCAGATTATTTTTTATTTTTTTAAATCGTATTTGGCACCTTTATATTACAAACATTTATCATAGTGAGTACCATACCAATAGTACATAACTCAAAGGTACTAAAAAACTATCTTTATAATGAGATATTGCACTTCGATCTTTGGAAAGAGACAATCTGTTATGAGAGTTAACTCTTAAAGAGGTCAATAACTTTTTCCCATAACAGATAATCTCTTTCCAAAGGTCGATGTGCAATATTTACCGCCGCGTACTCTAAGAAAGTTAAGATCCGTATCCGTATCCGCGGAACTTGAAACCAAAACTCCATATTCAGATCCGTATCCGCGGATATACATTTTTAACGATCCGGCACATCACTAGTTGGTACACAGGCACACACACAGTATACAGAAGGTATGTATTTTTTTTGTCACAGGAGGCGAAACCTTTTATCAAGGGGGGAAAAACTTAGTTGTGTGAGATTCCCTAGAGGATACTCACTAAAACCCCTCCTCCCCATCACCGTATCACTAAAATAGGGATGTGCTATATCCATTTTATATACAGAATTTCAAAACATAATTTATGTGTGATAAATTATCTGCAAAGAAATATTTTACAAAAAATAGAATGATAGTAAATGTCACATAATGAAAATTCAGAATTAATATTCTGTACATAAAGAAAATTCAGAACCACTATAAATGTGTGCGTGCGACATGGGCTGTCAAATTTTAACCTTGGACAAACGACGTCAATTTTGAAAACTGAATATTTGAATTCGCATTCGCGAATTTCGGCGACTAATATCCGCATTCGTTACATCACTGGTAGATATTTGTTATATAGTATTGTTAATTATTCACTATAACTGCTTTCTCTCGCGTGCGGTTTCTTAAAGTTTGCTCATCTAAAATCTCTCCAGTTTCACACTAACTGCTTACGTTGGTTATTATGTTTACGGCCACCGTCTTACAGTTACGTGTTAAATTGCTACCAACTTTTATTACACAGGGGGTGCATCATTTGATTGCTATGCCAAACATGATTTCAATTTACTATTGTATACTTTTGAAAAAAATACTTTTACATTTATTTATTACTAGCGGTTCGACCCGTTTTCACCCGGGTGCAAGAGATTGAATTGGTGGCTGAACATGAGTACGCACGTTCATCTTAGTTTACCGAGATGAATGTTGTGTCCCAAGATAATCGGAGTTACCGTTCAAAAGTTTTTGTCGGACGGACAAATTTTGAGTTAAAATTTTTAAAAGATACGGTTAGGAGTTTTGGAATAACTTATACATGTTGTGTGGAGAAGACCAATTCCAAAAATATGTTAAAAAACTTTTTCATTTAATGAGCAGCTTTCCTAAAATATATCTTCTGTTAAAGTTATATTTCATAGCGAAATTGTTTTAAATAAATTAATGGAAAAAATGATTTTGTTTTTGAAGACATTTTCAAAAAATTAAATTTTAATAATTTTTAAATTGAAATATGTGATAAAATCTGAACATCACTATCAGCCGGCGTTGCTATGGCTCAGTCTGGTTTAATGGAAAGGAAAGAAAAAAAGAAGAAGTGCTTGTAGAGTAGTTGGTGATGTTTCAGAATCGTCCTCTTTACGTCCGTAAATATTTGCTGACGCCTAAATATGAACATATTTCTTCGTAATAGAGAATGGATGTTGCGCTATAAAGAGGGTATTAATGTATGGGTTTTAAGGTAAACCAACCAAATTGTAAAAACTACAATAGGGAGTTTTGACGTGATAACGTCTTATAAATTGATGAATCACCAATATTATAAATTGATAAAACACCGGCTGCATGTTCGAAAAAGTGTAACGTAACGTTCCTAACGTTCCGCCTGACCCTGTGCGTGCTTTTTGCTAATTTCTCTTTCAATTTAAATCAGATCGGTTTGAAACCAGTCTTAAACGAAAGAGGAGAACATTTTACATAGATTTCGTATAACAGAATTTGCCTAAACAGTTTTTTTACACAAATTTATATAGAAAAATATTTTATACAAATTTATATAGAAAAATAGCTGTATAAATGCAATGTTGTGTAATGCATGGCGCGACGCGGTCGGTTGTCTTTGTTTGCCGTACATGGAAATTAGAAGCAAACGTATGTCTTGTCTTAACATGAAAACAGCTGCATTTCTAATGTTTAATTCAATTTTTTGACATTAGTATATTGTGAAATGCAAAGCCTTCTAAGTTAAGTATTGGAATAACTAATTATTATTAGAACATAATACTTTGTAAGTTGCAAACGTCACTTTTGACATTTCTTATCATTCCGACACCAAGGATAAGCGGATTGAAACCAAATTTTGGGAGGTTTAGGTTATGTATTACGGAATACGTTATCACGTAAAACTATCGTCCGTAAACCGACTTTACAGACAACCATTTTTTCGTTATAACGAAGGATGTTATAAAGAGGTTACACTGACTGTATTTAGAAAGTTGTTTCAGGGTTATTTTACCTTTCACAATTTTCAATAATGATATTCATATTTGCTGTTACGTTATTATTTTTCTTGTGGGGGTTGGTTGGGTTTTTAAATAAACAGGTTCGAGCGTTAAAGTTTTAACACGTATAATTTAATATATAAAACTCAAATGACAAATTATAACAATACACAAAATATATAATGGAAATAAACAATAGGTTCAAATGGCTAATTTACTTTCATCGGTCAACAGAGTACTTTTAATTAAATACTCCCATCAGTGCAAATAACGATATTATTTGTACGGTCACATTCAATTTTACATAATAATAAAGTTAATGAGTCTAGCGGTCTGAAGAATCCTAAACTCGGGCGGGACTCTAATTATATTTAACTCGAATCTCTAGGTCATTCCTACGTTGTGTTTTTTTATTAGGTCATTATTTATATCCTCGGCACGGTCATTGAATTTAATACGGTCGTTGCGGTCGTGGGTCGATTTACGCTAAGGTCTGGAACAGACGAAATCCCGATCATGATCCAGAACCCTCGCGATGGTCAAGCAGTGTGCTATTAGAAGACACCGGGAAACTTATCGGAGCAGACGACAACACGATCGTACTTCAATAGTTTCCAGATCTTCGGCAAGCGAGCTGAGAATGAATCCACAAAATGCTGGAATAGACGGAACACGATCGTAAACCAGCACTTAAAGGGCTATTCAAAGCTTTCCCCGTTAGACTAGATAGGCCATACTAGAATAGACGGAACACGATCGTAAACTAGCAAGCCACTGAGCCAACAGGGTGGTCACTGAAAGACAAATTTTTATGCGCACTGTTGCTTGACACCAATAAATGTCGAACCGCAGTAGGTACGACCGCTAATCATTTTTAATAAAAATATTAATTAAAAAGGAAATTAATGAGTAGCCATCTATTGGCGGACAGCATAATATTAATTACAAAAATATAAGTTCGATTAGACGCGGCGCTAATACGTACTCAATACCGGTCTCTGCTTAATCATAAACGCGTCTGAACACAATTTCGTGTACCTATTACTGTACACGAATATAAAGCAAACTAGATTTTACCGTGATATTAATATTATTAAATTAATATCGTTACACTCCTCCGGCCCGTGTAAAAATACGCGATTATAAGGTCATAGTTATGTGCACCAATGGTCATAAACTTAAATGTAAAACAAAAATTGTACTTAGGGCAATCATTTGATCAATTTTCAATATTACTCACTATCGTTCATATGACTAAATATCAAAAATATAAAACAAAATATTTCACTTCAACGTTTCAAATAAACGTAAATAATCACAGTTCAATGTCCTTAATACTACTATCAACGTTCAAACATTTATCTTATCTCTAAATATGGTCCAAATTATTAATAGTTACAAAAGGTCTGCATTAATAATTTTCAAATACGGGCAAAATAATGAAAGTTCAAAACTTCTGTATTCATCAATACAGTCAAATTTCAAAAAGGTCAATATTGTATTCTAATATCATAAACACGGTCAAAAAATCATTAAACTGAATATTGTGTAATATGATATATTTAATACGGTCAAAAATCATTAACATGAATATTGTGTTATGATATATTTAATACGGTCAAAAATCATTAATATGAATATTGTATTAGAATATATCCAACACGGGCAAAGTTAAAAAAAAATTAATACTATGTCGTGATTTATTTAATACGGTCAAAAATCATTAATATGAATATTGTATTAATATATCAAACATAGTTGAAATTCAACATTTCAATAATCTACAACAAAAAAAAAGGTATCGTGATATTTCAAAATGCGGTCAATGTTCTAAATGTTAATATTGCATTAGGAAATAATCACTATTTATCAAAAAAAAAACAAAAGTTCACATACCAAACACTTTAGCTTACTCAGCACAAAACCTTAGTCCACTACTTTACACACACTGGGGACAATGCGTCCCATACGGATTTCTCCGTTGGCGGCCTTCGTGAAACGAATCACGCGTCCATCGGGCAGTACGGTCTTTCTCCTACATCGTCTTCTCAAGGCTGGAGTCCAGGTGGGCAGCGGCGGCACATACGGTCGCGACGTCGGTGGCGTTGACACTGGCGTTATAGCTGGTTTTAAAGGTGCTGGAGGTTTTATTGGTGGTGGTGGTGTCGATTTGGCGGCTGGCGTTATAGTCGCCGGTGGCCTCAGTAAAGCCTCTGGAACCGGCGGCGGGATCACACATCGACGCCTCTTAGGGGATGAGAGGGTCAATTGGATCAACCTCCACGGTAGCAGCTCCAGGGGTGAACGATCCTCTATTCCTCGCGTTGGCGGCGTTTCGGGGAAGCGTTCCTGCGGTGGTTTGTTGAAGGAGTTGATAGAAGGGCACGGCGATAGTGTCGGCGGCGTATTGGGTGTGCGCTGTTCATCTTCGAAGGTCGGTACGTCGTCGATATCTAGGAAGTCCATTTTCAACTGAATGAGACTGCTGTTATCGCCGGTCTTTTTATAGTCGATGTTACATAAATAATTTTGATCTTAGATTACGCAATTGCGTAATTCATTTTAGTTATTCGTTTAATTAGTTAAACGTTTTTAAATCACTAATATGCCATATTCCAATGCTTTTACCGTCCATTTTTGCTAGCTCATAAATTATTGGCGAAATTTTCCTCTTGATGGAAAACGGGCCCTCGTACCGGGGAGCTAATTTGGCGGCATATCCCTGCGTAGCATTGGATAGTGCGTATTTCCTTTTCAGAACTCGGTCTCCTATATTGTACTCATTTGTCCGGCGGCGCAAATTATATCGGACGGCGCTGTCTTGATGAGCCTTTTGCAAGCGATCTTTTACTTCAGTGAAAAGATGTATCAGTTCCGAGACGTGGTCGTTTGTTGTATCGGGAGCGACGTTTTGATATTCACTGGCGTGAATTTTTAGTTCGCGCCCATAATTCAGATAGGCAGGGGTGTAGTTGGTGACATCGCTTCGCGCAGTTCGCAACGCAAAGCCAAGCTCGGCTATGTTAGCGTCCCACTCGTTGTGTTTGTCGGTCACATATGCGCGTAGCATATTGTTTATGGTCAAGTTCGTGCGCTCGGTAGGATTCGCTTGCGAATGTCGACGGGCATTTAATAACGCCTTTACCCCAAATTTTGCTAATAATTCGCGTACATTTTTCCCGGTAAATTCGGCTCCATTATCAGAGATTAGAAACTCGGGAACACCATATATCATAAAAACTGAGTCGTTCAAGTGTTGAGCGACTAATTTTGACGTGGCGGCCCGAAGCGGGAATAACAAGACAAATTTTGTATGCGTGTCCTGAACAACCAGTAGGTATCTACGACCCCTTTTCGATCGAGGAAAAGGGCCCATCAGGTCAGCACTGATCGTTCTCCAGGGCACATCTGCGGTCCGGTCTTGTCCCATTTTTCCTTGGGGCGCTTTATTATCAGGTTTTGTTTGTTGACATACACTGCAGTCATGCACGTATCGTGCTACGTCAACGATCATTTTCGGCCAATAATAACTTCGTTTTATTCGGTCGTATGTTTTGGCGACACCTAAGTGTCCGGCGGTCGGTTCATTGTGAAACTGTTTGAGTATTTTGGGTCGTAATTTATTGGGCACCACTAATTTCCATTCATACGCAGGATTTGGAAAGTGGTGTCGGTCGGTGATTTTTTTATAAATCTTGCTATCTTGAATTTTCCATCGTGGATAATCATCAGGGTTGGCTTCAATATTTTCGGTCATTTTATTATACCAGCGGTCATGTAATTGTTCCGGAAAAGTGATAACATCAATCGGTACAGTATCGTTCAGAGGTTCACACAACGCATCATTTCTAGCGTTGTCTTTTCTTTTTCTGTACCTTTTGTTCCTCAACTTTTCTTTGGGCGTGATGGTCGTTACATGGTCAGTGTTCGGAGAAAATGTCCAAGTTCCTCTACTCATATCGGGCACTATCTGCATAGCGATCCAAAAATCAATGCCGAGAATTAAATCTTGCGGTAATTCGGGCACTAATAGGACAGTAATACGGCGTGTTCGGTCAGATACGGTCATTAACACACTCATTTCTTCTTCAACAGAATACGTGGTTCCATCAGCGGTCTGAATTTTGTTGTTTATTGAAGGTCGAGAGCGGTATCCCCGTTCAGCGAGTAGCAATCTTCCTCTCGGTCCGGTCATCGTTCGGCTAGCTCCTGAATCTAATAATCCGGGTAACTCTCTTCCTCTAATGGTCACAAATAAATACGGTCGGGCATCTCCTGGCATTTTTGAAATCACGTTCTGTTCAGCGGTCGGTGCAGATTGTTTTAAGGTCGGTCTAGAGGAATACAGGCGACGTTTACGACCTGTTAACGTGCCTGTAGGGCGTTTCCCTGTGTCTGTCGACAGCGAGGACAATTTGTCGTCATAGTTCCGTTCATTCCACACGTGTTGCAGAATTGGTGATTCGGCGGGTTAGGGCAGTTTCTGTATGCATGTCCTTGTTTGCGACAGTTCCAACACTTGTAGCGGAATGCCGGTTTATCGTTCGTAGTGTTTACTTCATAAACAGGGCTAGTTCGTGACTTTTGGATCACCCGTATATTATCATTTTGTGTTCCGGTCATGTTGGATACTTTTGATAAATCGGGCTCCAACAGTTGGTTCGGGGGGCACGATTGACGGCGTGCTCTCAGTCGTCCTCGTTCAAGTCGAGAAACTAAGTTTTCAAGTTCGTCAATGGTTCGGGGTTCGTTCAAGCTTATTTGTTCCTGATAATCGGGAAGACAATTAAGTTCAATTGTCTGCATTTGTTCACTATATGCAGGCGGACGCTCCATACGTTTGTATAGACTAAACATTTTTGCGACATAAACAGAAAATGGTTCAGTAGGTCCCTGTTTTCGTTTATTAATTTCTATTTTTAATAAATGGTCATAGTCTGGATCTCTAAAAGATTTGCGTAACGTTTGCACTAGCTCATCCCATGTACGTAATTTATCTCGAGCATAGCGGTAGACTTGCAAGGCTGAGCCTCCAAACAGTCCGGAAGCTGAGTGCAACAAGTCGGTTGTTGTTATACTGTTGTCACGGCGTCGGTCTTCTACATCCTCCAAAAACGTTTCTAAACTATTTCGATCGTCCCCGGTAAACTTTATTCCCCATTTGTACACGGGAATAGCTTTATAGGAACGGACAGCGGGCGTTAGGTCTAAGTTCAATGCACGCAAGCGTGCTGAAAAATCATTAGGTCGGTCAGCAATGTCAATATTTTGTTCAACATTTGGGTCGGGTCGGATTGGCTCAGGCGGTGTTGACGTTGCCTGTGTGGATTCATCAATCTGCTCTTCTTCCATTTTGAACCCGTGTACGGTCGGTATTGTTACAACAATAGGTCAATCGGATCTTTGTTTTATAAGAATCCTGGTCACGGCACCAGTTGTTACGTTATTATTTTTCTATTTTTAATAAATGGTCATAGTCTGGATCTCTAGGTCATTCCTACGTTGTGTTTTTTTATTAGGTCATTATTTATATCCTCGGCACGGTCATTGAATTTAATACGGTCGTTGCGGTCGTGGGTCGATTTACGCTAAGGTCTGGAACAGACGAAATCCCGATCATGATCCAGAACCCTCGCGATGGTCAAGCAGTGTGCTATTAGAAGACACCGGGAAACTTATCGGAGCAGACGACAACACGATCGTACTTCAATAGTTTCCAGATCTTCGGCAAGCGAGCTGAGAATGAATCCACAAAATGCTGGAATAGACGGAACACGATCGTAAACCAGCACTTAAAGGGCTATTCAAAGCTTTCCCCGTTAGACTAGATAGGCCATACTAGAATAGACGGAACACGATCGTAAACTAGCAAGCCACTGAGCCAACAGGGTGGTCACTGAAAGACAAATTTTTATGCGCACTGTTGCTTGACACCAATAAATGTCGAACCGCAGTAGGTACGACCGCTAATCATTTTTAATAAAAATATTAATTAAAAAGGAAATTAATGAGTAGCCATCTATTGGCGGACAGCATAATATTAATTACAAAAATATAAGTTCGATTAGACGCGGCGCTAATACGTACTCAATACCGGTCTCTGCTTAATCATAAACGCGTCTGAACACAATTTCGTGTACCTATTACTGTACACGAATATAAAGCAAACTAGATTTTACCGTGATATTAATATTATTAAATTAATATCGTTACATTGCTAGCTTTTTGAATAGTACTTAGAGCCCAGGGGTCATCACCATGTAAATAGTATTACGATTAATCTACTAAAGTTTTATTATGTTAGGCCATGTAGGCTCCTAATTTTAAATACGCAGTGTCTCAAACGATAAAAAATGTAATCAAACATTTTTTTGATTTCACAGTATATTGGGAAGTTATTGTAGGAAATGAGTACAAAAATAGAAATGCATTTTTTTTTTCATTATTTTTGTGTCAAGGCCACTTCACATTACCTTTTTTTGCCGATTCGATAGTTTACAAACCAAACCTTCAACATTCATTCATTGGTTTGTAACTTCAAGCTTCAATGATTTATTCAAATTGCATAACTGAAGTATCTTATTTTCTTTTCAAAGCATTGTGTATTTTGAAAGATATATTTATATCAATTGTTGACAGAGAAGATAATAATAAAATATTTTGTTAATTGTTCTTTATTTTTTTTATGTACAAATATATTTTTTTTATTTAAAAAAACAGTTTTAATTTTTGTTACCTATTATTTAAATATTATTAATTGTCTATATTATATACAATAATTATATGAATTATAGGGGTGTGAAAAAACGTACACATTACGGTTATAACTTTCACACGATGCGCACGCCTTGATTGCCGACCTGTGGGCTTTAATTTTGCTTTATTGCTTTAAATACATTCACTTATTTATATGTTTAATTTTTGTAGCATATTGCTTCATTTTTGTAAATTTATTACGTTTATATACATTTTTTAAAGTAGATATAAACTACTTTTTTTAGATCCCATTAGACGCCATTTTCTTTATTTTAACGCCACAGGTACGGTCTCTTTCTATTAGTCTGAATAACTATTGAAATCCACACTCGCAATAGGATTAAATGTATATTACCTACCTATAGTATTTCTGATAAAACTAGTTTTATAATACAGTAGAGCGATAATTATCCGATATATCCAAAGCAACGCCAAAATTTACAATCAGTACGTTCGCCTTTGCATGAATAAAAATGTTCATACTTTCCTAACCAAAAACTTAGATTGAAATCAGTTTTCTTGTGGAAATTAAATTTCTTTCTTTGCCGTGTATTTTTCATAGGCACAGTGTATTTATTTCATTGAACTGTCTGTCAGTTAACGTTCATTAACTGAATATTTTTTTCAGGGAAACGGTATTGCGTCCTTTATAATAATAATAACGACTTTATTAGAAAGTATTTTCTAAGAATACATTAAGGGGTACTTATACGCATTTTTTTCTGAAGATGGGTTTTCTTTAACAAATACAAGAAGTATATTAATAAATGGAGTGGTAACTTTAGGCTTTATTTCGGCATTTTTTATTTTTAAAAATTTTGATTGACACTGCTCCTGTACACAGTCTCCTGGATGTCCTTCAAAAAAAGGTGTCTGGCTTATGTGACGTCATGATATGTCAACCTTGATACCAAATTGTCAATTTTCTAAATGAGGTTTATAATGTTGTTCTCTCTAAATATACTGACGTAATCTTATTGTGAGACAAAACGGTCGTCATGGAAACTTTTGTTGATATATACTCTGACGTCACACCGCCTTTTGAAAATTCTAAAATAGCGTGTATTTTCTACATTCCTTTTTCTAGTATTTGTATTTTTTCCAGTGATTATATTAATAGAATAACCATAACGATATGATCACGAACTAAAATATATTTCGAAATAAAAATTTAAACCAATTTGGAGTCTTATGCATATAACCTATTATCGTTCTCATAAACGGCGCTTTATTGTATAAATAATACAACTGAATTAGCCAACCGTGTGATTCACTTTCATGTAAAATATTAATTTGAGTTCCGTAGAACGCATCAGTCATTTAAACGGCAAACCTTTTGTGACACCATGTACATTAAAACATGAATGTGGTGATAGTGGGGCTCCTGTAAGGCGGCGCGATGGGGCTCATCCTGGGGGCGCAGACTTCAAGTTTGAAATTATTAATTACCGGCGGTGGTGTTCAGTTCACTAAGCGACGCGCGACGTACCATCTCTCGTAGGTGTTTGTATTGCGGTTTAGAGGCTTCTTCGCTGTTTCCAAGCTTCCCCTACCTTTAAACTAAACAACTTTCTCGGTATCAGTGACGCTGAAGAAATTTAATCGGAAAAATATCAGTATTAATAAAATCATTGTTAATTCCTCAATGTCTGTGTGTTCATTGGTGCCTGAACTTAAAGCTAAAATAAAAAAAAAATTCCGGGCCGCAGTGCCAAACCCTGCCGACAATAGAGTGTATTTGCTTTTATAGGCAGTGTGGCTCTATTACCTATATGAGCTTAACTTTTTTTTGGGCAAAATAAAAAATTACCCCTTAATACACCCCTTAAAACAACATTTTTTACTTAATTTCAACATTAATATAAATTCAGAATCTGTACCAAATTATATACACCCTTCAGTATGTAAATCCATATCAGTATACTAGTGTTTTCATAAAATTTGTAAGTCCGGTCTTGTCCGGCCGATTTTTTTTAAATTTTAGCAGTATTTCTAAAGGGTTAAATTTTAAATTTGAAACGATTCCGAGAATTTTTTCGGTATTTTTGGGCCCGAAAAATGTTTACAACCCCGATTGGGCCCATTTTAAATAGCCTTCGTGCGGTGATGGATTCCAACATGTGGATCAAATTGCGTTTAAATCGATTAAGTCTGTCGAGACTATGAAACGTCGAGAAGTTTTGGTCCGACCCCTAGGTCCCGCCATCCCATCGACGCCAATAGTGTAAGTGCCTTATGGTAAATACACTAAAAACTTTATTTTGTACTAACCTTTACCTGTAAAATGTTAATTTCGACAATTTTATTTTATCAACTAGCAGCCCGGCTCGATATAGATATAATTCTGCAAAATGTATTTTGTTTGCGGCCCGGCGTCTAAACTAATAGCTTTGAGCAAGTTCTAAGAGATTTTCTTCTGGATTAATAGCTTTGAGCAAATTCTATCAGATGTCGCTACTTGGCACTAAAACAGTTTTTTTATTTGCTTCTGAATTAATAACTTTAATCAAATTCTATCGAGACACGATATAGATATAATAATAATAATAAACTTTATTTAGGGCACAACAAAGTCAGATGGCTGTGAAAGTTGTCCCTTTCAGAATAATTAATATGTACAGTACAAGATAATGACAATTATTAATCAGTAAATAAATTCTAACATAACTAATAACTATTTAAAAAATATTTTTACAAAAAACACAATTAAAATTAACACTCATAATTATGAGAACATATATATTTATATATAAGGATCGTCTCGCTCTCTCCCTCTCTCCCTGTTTTTTGCAATAAAAAAAATAAAAACTATCCTATAGTGTAATTTGGATCAAGCAAGACACATTTACAAAATTTTATTAATGTCGTTTCAGTGGTTTTGGAAATTAGCACGAACGAACATCGTAACACGAGATTTTTTTGTATGTATATTGTATATAGATAACGTTGATAGCAGCAATCTATGTTTTATCAATTACACATTATTCAATGATTAGTTGCAATTTGACAACATTGATATAGATTTGTTTTTACCAGTATGAAATGACAACTTACGCTTCTACGGATCGCTTTTTCCATTCTTCTTACAACGCAGATATTCTATCTTGCTAGTAACTTCTCTAAACGGTCTAGTCTATAGTATCATTTGTTTGAAGCGGATTTAATTTGGGCAGAACTAAAGAGTAAGTAAGTTCTTACAACTTTGAAAAAAATAAATTAAGACTATCTTGAAGATTCGAAAAAAATTACAAAAGAATTATTCTCGAAGTCTTCCGAATAAGACTAGAGTCGTCCGAAGAATTCCCGAATCCTCCGAAGAAATTCCAACAAAAATGCATGGAATTTCGGGAATTGAACAAAAAATCTACCCAGAATTGACGAAAAATTATCCATATTTAATTCCGCTAATTAAAATGTAGGTATATCGGCGGCACTGTGAACTTATTCATACATAAACATCTAAACTCAACGGTAGCTTGTTAGGTAACCCAAGTGAACCTTACTGTTGAGAATATACCTTGTTCTATCTGTGTTCCTGTTCTTCAGGGAATAATATGAAGGGTACGCTTGATATTCATAACCATTAATGGATGCGTCTCACTCCATTCCCTCCATATTATTCCCCTCTCACTGCCGCAACATAATACATCTTAGCCTCTTCCTATTTAATTGACAGTCTACCTTTAGTTGGTTCTGATTTTATGAATATTACAGAAAACAGATGAGGAGAGGCTTCAAACATTTTTATAATTCTAGTTTTCTATTCCGGTAGGGTAGCCACATTTATGTGTCAGTAAGATTCGAATACTTATTCTATACAAACGTTATCAATAAAAAAATCCAGCCAAAAATATTGAAATTTGACATATTAATAAAAGAAAATATTTCTGTTAACGTGAGGGATGTGGCGGGTAATGACTAGTAATAAATAATATATTTGCTATTGGTTTGCATGTTTTCATAAAATGGTTTCACATAAAAATTATCCACAGCATACTTTTTGTCTCTGAACAGAACACACACTATGGTGCCATGTTTGTTTATGACGTTTGACCGTGTCGCCCACCTGACAAAATAGGGTAAAAACGGGTAATGCCGGTCAGGAGGTAATACCGGTCAATACAAGATCACTCGTGTTACCACGTTCCCCTGCACGCACACATACAAAACGGGTGGCGTGACTGTATCCCACGCCGCTGCACTGACAGCTACTCAGTTACCAACACGTGTTTGGGATGAACGTATGTCAATTGTTTTCGCGCCAAATTGATGTAAGTTTTCATTGTCAGAAAATAAGAGGTGAGCGTTTGTTTTATTATGTCTCTTACATTGTTAATTATAATTATTCTAGTCTAATTATCAAGCATTTCAAGTCATCTTAGATTTTGAACTTGTCGCAACAGGTTTTTATCCTAAAAATGTTTTTATGGAGATGTTTCTAGGCGGACAATGCCGGTCAAACTGACCGGTATTATCCGCAAGTTAAATTAGTACATAGTCAGTTTTTTTTTGCATATTTTAACTTTTGTTTAGTATTTCAGAATGTCTAAAACACGAAGCAAACCACGTTTAAAGGCATTATGGAGCCAAGATCAATTACATAAAGCTTTTAAACTAGTGGATGAAGGGAAACCGATTAGAGAAGCAGCTCGATCTACTGGCGTACCATTTTCAACGCTTCAAGAAAGACTGAAGAACAAGAACTGGGATAGCCCACAGCTGGGAAGAAACCCAGTCTTCACAAGGGAACAAGAGGATGAAATGGCTTCCCAGGTTAAGTTCCTAGCGAAAATATTTTATGGCTGCACTTCGCTTCAAATTAGAAAAATGGCCTACGAATATGCTGTAAAAAATAACATTAAGCATAATTTTAACGAAACTCTTGGATTAGCTGGCAAGGATTGGCTCAAAGGATTCATGAAAAGGAATAGTTTGTCCATCAGGAAAGCTGAAGGTACGAGCCTGAATAGAGTCACGGCCTTTAACAAAAATGAAGTTGCTCTATTTTTCAAATTTCTTATCGAGCTAATGGAAAAATATAAGTTTCAGCCAAAGAACATATTTAATGTAGATGAGACTGGAATCTCTTCAGTTCAAGACCCTGGAAAAGTTGTGACCGAGAAAGGACAGAAACGTGTGGGCTCTATAACTAGCGGAGAAAGAGGAAAAACCGTCACAGCTGTGTGTGCTGTGAATGCTACCGGAGTGTACGTCCCTCCAATGCTAATTTATCCACGTCAGAGATATTCAACTGCATTAGAAGCTGATGGGCCGCGTGGAGCTGTCTACCGATGCTCAAAAAATGGGTGGATTAATGAGGATCTATTCGTAGATTGGCTGAAACATTTTGCAGATTTCGCCAAACCTTCAGAAAATGAACCCATATTGCTTGTTCTCGACAATCATTGCAGCCATATCTCTTTGAGAGCATACGAATTTTGCAAAAGCAACAACATAGTGATGTTATCATTACCACCACATGGTTCACATAGAATACAGCCTTTGGATGTTTCCATCTACGGCCCGCTTAAAGCTGCTTACAAACAAGAATGTAATCTTTTTATGAAGACTCAATTGGGAAAGAAGATCACACAAAATGATCTCGCCTCGCTGTTCAAAAAAGCGTTTCAAAAAGTAGCAACCATCCCAAAGGCCGAAGCAGGTTTTGCTGCTACAGGAATATACCCTCTAAACCCGGACGTGTTCACAGACGAAGATTTTGTGGCTGCTGAAATTTTAAACAGCGATGAAGTTGTAGTTTCGGGAGAAGAAATACGAGACCGAGATAATAAAACCCCAGATGCTCAAATAATATCATTTACTGAACGGAGTGATCAGTCAACTCATCATCAGACAAACTCATCAGAATCGCCATCACTTCTTGTTGATGAAAATGAACCAGCCCCAGCAAATAACGCAACAACGATTTCCAAAGTTCCGCATTCGACTAACAATTTTTATAGCATCCCCGTTCCTTCAACTTCAAGAGTTCATAAAACTACCGCTAAGGATCTTCTGCCAACGCCAAATAGGTCAAAAGACAAGAAGAAATGTGTATCTCGCAAACAGCATGCAACAGTCCTGACAAGCACTCCCAACAAAGAGGCTCTGGTCGAGAAAGAAAATAGAAAAATGACAAGAGATAAGAAAAAAGTAACTTTAAATATCAAATCGGAAAAAAAGACAACAAGGAAAAGAAAGGCTAAATCAAAGAATGTAAAAAAGATTAAGAAGAGAGGCAAAGACAAGTGTGATAGCAGTACGTCGGACTCGGAAATGGAAATGACAGACCTGTGTAAAGATGAAGATTCTGATGTTGATGAGGAGTTCGATAATAAATGTATAATCTGTGACGATTATGGGCAAAATAACGAACTTTGGTATAGGTGTGTGCTATGTGGTCTCTGGGCTCACGCTGTTTGTTCCGGGTATGACTCTCCTGAGGGCTATATCTGCGATTTATGCCCGAACAAAGCTTGATCGGTATTACCAACCTAGTGACTGGTATTACCTGCCATGATGTTTAATACCGGTCAAAGACGTTTTTTTTTTTAATATTGATTATTCCAATTTTTTTTTACTTATTGATCTCAATTACTGTGATTTTGTTAGAAGAATAATGAAAATTTATTTTGCAAAAAGTTTAATAAACAAATATTGATTAATAGCTGATTTCTGATTATTTCTCCTTAAGTGATCGGTAATACCCATTCTTACCCTACTGTTTTCTGATTGGCAGAAACGAGCACGAAAAATATCCCCGATAATAATTTTGAAAACCAGCTTGTAACCACGTACGCGAACCCGCATTTCCATTTCCCCGTACTCAGCATGGCAGCCGGCACAAGTCCCACCAGTGATTCCAGCGGCCTTAAGAATGATAAATTGATCGTCAGAATATCGAATATAATTAAAAAAGTTTCCAATAGTCATCTAAAATAGTGCCCGATATTTTTACCAACTTTTAACGTGCCCTAGTATTACCTACTATTATAAAAGGATCTGGGCTTAGCTACTTATGTCTTTCAATTTTCCATCTCTTCAAGTTGTAATTTCAGGTTTATATATATAGGAAGATGTCCAGGAAGAGATAATTTAATGAGCTAATACATACAGACATCTTCAATGTGGTGATTGCGCCGAAGGCTGAGATCTGAAGGGATGGAAAGAAAGGTGGTTAACATTAACCACCGATCTCTAATGTATGGGACTCTGCACGATAGTCATTGTTAATACATTACAGAGATTGCCTAGTCCCGTTGTATAGTAGTGGACGATGGACCTGTCGATTGATTGCTTTATAAACTTTTATGGCAGTATTTAACAAATGGCAGAGAAATCAAACGACAGAATATTGATATTATTTGCAATATATTGAATTTATTGACATATTTAATATTTTGATTAGCGTCACCTCGGTATCTTCAATTAATTCAAAATACAGGATTTGAGGCCAAAAACAAAACAATTTTTATTTGATTACTTTATTGATCAACATTTCGGCATCTAATTGTGTCTTCTTCAGAATCTAAAATTATTAATTAATTGCAAATTTAAATAAAATATTTAATATTGTCACTATAGGTTGATACAAATATGAACAGTCCGCTAGCCGACGTAATTCCAGCGCCTGATTGGTCAGATGGAACAAGGCAACCTCTGTAATATAATAAACTCGGTTATTACTGACATTTAATTTTTTGCAACGCCACAGTGACTTAGTTTTACATAAAACTAAATCATTGATGAAGAACTTACGCGTTGACTGTTGAGATATTGGAGTTGACAGACATTTTGTTTTACTGAACGCCATTTTGTTGCGGAACTTTGAGCGTCAGCTGCTCGGACATTGGGATATGGCATATGTTGACATCATAATTGAAAAGTTAGACTTGGTTTTCTAGTGAGTCGCCATATTTACGCAGAGTTTGACTGGTAGGATATTGGGCTGGTTGACATTTTAAACTTGTGCAAGGATATATAGATGCGGAACTTTATAAGCCCCATCTTTCGGAAGATTTCACTGACCGTTTCTCAAATGGTTATAGATAAACATAGCATAATAGCGTGCGTTAAATAAAAATGCAAATTTCCCACTGAAGTTGTTACCCAAATCTCCCCTTCTTTAGTATGCTCTTGTATTACCGCTTCTAATGGGCGTCAGACGTTGTATCGGCACTATCCGTAATCCGTATGAGTAGAGTTCAATGGGGCCAGTAGGGCCATGCGTGAATCTCAAGGGTACCAATGGCGGCAACGAGTGACTATGGTTACATTAACGTTTTTATGTGCGGCCAATCCCATTACGTCCCGTTCGCTTGTCTGCTTTCTGTACTTCTGTTAGTCCGCTCCCATTGACTTATACCAATTTGTCAGGTAAATAGATGGACTCTCTTAGCCGAATTTCCTATTTATACAAATCGTGACTATTACTGTCTGTAATTTCGTTTTTGAAGTGACGTATTTTAAACCTGTCTTAAATGAAAAAGAAGAATTTTTTTACATTAATTTCGTGTATTAAAATGTGTCCAAACAGTTTTTTATACAGATAAAAACAAAAAAAATTGTATAAACTCGATTTTACCTAATAAATCGCGAAATTTTTTCGGGTATCTTTGTCTGTGGCACGGTGTGCTGTGTGGTACGGAAGATATAACGTATTAAAAGTATTAAAACATAATGTGTTACAATCTAAAATCATTAAGAGAATTTTTTGACAGAAGTTGACGTCATTTTGCACATACCGCTAAACTAGCGGTATGTGCTTTATTATCGTTTTGTGCGTCAGAGCTGACTTTCGTTCATATAAGAAGTTATATCTAAGTTAATTTCACACGAAATCCATTCAAATTGAAGCTTTTTGAAAAGAGGAGTTTCTAATCTATAAAACAGAACCATTTTTAAATTAATTCGAGTTCATAAATACTATTAAAATTGTAATTGAAAATCACAAACAGCAGTTGTCGGTTGGTCTGTACGTATGTACGTCACGACTCTACAGATCGCAATTTTGGTCGGATTGCCTTGGGTTATATTTTATTCACTTTGTTTACTATCAGACCAGAACCCTATTTAAATTCACTAAAATGTGTTCAGTAGTTTAATTTTTATAAACAGTTTTATTTTATTATTTTTGACAGCTAATAGTTTAAAAAAACAATATAATAATTGCTGTGTAAATATAGTGTAATCCATAAAACAAGTGCTACACTTCTATACCGTGATAACACCACTACACGTAGTAGGCTTCGTGGCGTAATGGTTATGCCGTTGGATCCCCAAGGGCAAGGTCCTGGGTTCGATTCCTTACGAAATAATTGATTTTTTTCTTTTTATTTTGTTTTATTTTATTCCACTTGATATTAATTATATATTATATTATGTATAGTTCTTAATTTTTTTTATTTTTGCAAACTTAAAAAAATATTTTTTCAATTTTTAATTATTTATTTCTTTAAATTTTTAAATCTTTTTAAATTTATTAAAAATATTTTTTATTTGTTATTTTTTTATCATACAGTGGAAAACTTGCGGGATGTGCACTTTTGGTTTTGCCAACTATTTTGTATTATAGATAGAAAGATGTGTTTCCAAATTGTTATACTAACAGAATAAATATAATAGTTCCCATTTCATACTATGTCGAAAAGCTTATTTTCGGAAATCCGACATAATGCCATCTCTCGGGCGAACTTACAGACTGATAATAATAAATAATTTCATTATTCGGGGAAATGTTAACCGTAACCGTTTACCGCATATTTACTCTGAAGTTAATTAAAACGTTTAGAGGTTCGAAACATTTTAATTAACTAAAACTTAACTTAAACGGTTACGGTTAACATTTCCCCGAATAAAAAAATTATATTTTGTATTGTACTGGTCTGGGGAACCTCCACTCATGTAAAATAAGTATTTGTCATACAAAAAAAATTGGTTGTCTGTAAAGTCGGTTTACGGACGATAGTTTTACGTGATAACGTATTCCGTAATACATAACCTAAACCTCCCAAAATTTGGTTTCAATCCGCTTATCCTTGGTGTCGGAATGATAAGAAATGTCAAAAGTGACGTTTGCAACTTACAAAGTATTATGTTCTAATAATAATTAGTTATTCCAATACTTAACTTAGAAGGCGTTGCATTTCACAATATACTAATGTCAAAAAATTGAATTAAACATTAGAAATGCAGCCGTTTTCATGTTAAGACAAGACATACGTTTGCTTCTAATTTCCATGTACGGCAAACAAAGACAACCGACCGCGTCGCGCCATGCATTAGACAACATTGCATTTATACAGCTATTTTTCTATATAAATATAAAATATTTTTCTATATAAATTTGTATAAAAAAACTGTTTAGGCAAATTCTGTTATACGAAATCTATGTAAAATGTTCTCCTCTTTCGTTTAAGACTGGTTTCAAACCGATCTGATTTAAATTGAGCGAGAAATTAGCAAAAAGCACGCACAGGGTCAGGCGGAACGTTACGCGTTATGCGTTATGCGTTACGCGTTACGAACGTTAGGAACGTTACGTTACACTTTTTCGTACATGCAGCCGGTGTTTTATCAATTTATAATATTGGTGATTCATCAATTTATAAGACGTTATCACGTCAAAAATATTAGATTGATAGCAGGTGTAAATTCCAAACAAGCATGCAGACCGCTTTTTAAAATTTTTAGTTTGACATCTACAGTATTTTTATTATAAATTGTGTTTTATTTTATAAACAAATCATGCATTACTTCAACAGAAGAAGTAATACGTATATAAATGTTTGTGATTACAAGAATATTACACATAAAAATAGTACTTTAACAATAGTTAACAATAGTACATATAATTCAATATTTGTAGCAAATTACCTTCAAACATTTTGGAAATGAATGATTAAAAAATAAAAAAAACTCTAAAGAAAATATTTTAAGCGAAGTTTTATACTCTGTTGATGAATATTTTAATATAAATTTTAATCTGTATCGTAATATGTCTTAATTTTAAGGTTATGTAATTGTATCGGACGCATTTAATACTGCTTAACAGTTACACAAAAAGATAATTTATTATTATTAAGTTTACAGCCTGTCTATAGTATGTTTATATATCGTTGATCTTTTACGGACGTTGATTCTGTATACATACACGTATGTGACGTCATGTCAGTCAAGTTTAAAAACTACAGCAAGCTGTGTTCATTTTTCTCTTTTCTCAGTCCAATATGTATTTCCGTTTCAAGAACCACCGAAATAAAACATAGTTTTTCATTATGTCGTCTTTTTCTTTGTATCCGTTAAATCTTTTTGCTTGGCTCGGTGCTATCTCTTTTCGTAGACGTGTGCTTTTAGAAAAAAAAAATAATTTAAGCAATTCCATTTTCAAGGTTTAAAAGCACGCGTTTTTCTCGAAGTTGTTTTCAAATTTCGACGGTTTTGGTAAATATTATTGAAGAGCTCAGTTATGTGTGATAATATACTGAACGTCGTTTTAACAATCTTTTATTAGTTATTACCTTGTATGTATGTACGTATGAATCTATGTATGTATTGAACTTTCAATTTAATTTTCACCCACTTCCAGACGTCGAAGTAATTTGAAATTTTGCACACCTATTAAGAACCCATGACAATACAATAATTTATAGAAATATTTATAAATTTATAAATAATTTATATAAATGTAGTCATTTGAGTGTTTGTTTTTAGGGTTATAATTAAAATTAGAGTTTTAAAAAACTAAAAAAAAACACACTTTTAGAGCCTCGTGTGCAGAGGCCTTCAGTGGCGAGAAAGCAATAGTGACAAAAACTACTTGCAGTTTTATGTGAAAAATATTTTTTAACAAACTTGTGTAAGAATGTAGAAAAATGACGAGAAAATGTATTTAAAAAATGAAACGGAAATTAATGTTTTCAGTGTACGTATTAAAAATGAAATAAAAACAGATGTGTGATAAAAAATTAAAAGAAATTTGTCAAATATGCTGGCACAAAAATACAATTGAAAAGATAAATTGATTAATGTTTTATATATCTTTCAACGATATTTTTAAATTGAAAACCTTGTGTTATACGATTTGAATTTTTGTTTTAAACATTCATTGATTAAAAAAAAATCAGACTACTTCCAGGGTTTTGAATTAGTGCAAAAATCTACTAACTTTGCTGTTTAAAAAACGGTGCACACTTGTCAAACTGCAAAATATCTACTACACATCACGAAACTTGCACTAAAATTTGACGATTTGTGCTAGTCTATAGTGTGCGATATAGTGCAGGTTGCAGGTTTGTGCAGCAGCACAAACCAGCAAATTTTAGTGCGCGGTTAACATTCTGCAGTTTTCAAGTAGTTTTCTCAATGCAAATTAATTTATGAAACAATCACTAGCACACTAGATAATTCCAGCGTACGCGAAACTTTTTTAAATGTGTCTTAAGAATAGTTTTCAAGATAGATGTGTTTTGAAATTAGTTAAAGAAATCCCTCAAAGGCCCTCCCCTTTTCACTGCGCAAAAGGAAAACGCCATCGCATCGACACGACCCCGTAATTGTTTTTTTAAAGAGATCCCCCAAAAGGCCCTCCCCTTTTCACTGCGTAAAAAGAAAACGCCTTCGAATCGACACGACCAGGTAATTGTTTTCGACCCTGTAATTGTTTTTTAAAGAAATCCCCCAAATGGCCCTCCCCTTTTCACTGCGCAAAAGAAGAAGTCATCGCATCGACACGACTCCGTAATTATTTTTTTTAAAGAAATCCTCCAAAAGGCCCTCCCCTTTTCACTACGCAAAAGGAAAACGCCATCGAATCGACATGACCACGTAATTGTTTTCGACTCCGTAATTGTTTTTTAAAGAAATCCCCCAGAAGCCCCCCCCCTTCACTGCGCAAAAGGAAAACGTCATCGCATCGACACGACCCCGTAATTGTTCACATGCAATAATAATAACATCAAGGTACGATAAGGTTTAGTATACTAACTGCGCGGATCAATTGCGCGGCAGTTCAATTGTCGGCGGATCAATTATCCGTGGATCAATTGTCCATGGATCAGCGGTCGTGTCACCAAGGTATGACCATTATAATATAGTAGCCGTTATGCATGTATGCTTTGCTAACATTATTTGGTCAAAATCCACGTTTGAAGAGAAAATAAATTCTCAAGTTGGGAATAGTGAATGGCGGGAAAGAAAATGTGAATTGACGAGTCACCAATGGATTACTATATAGCCTGTTTATATGCGCCATTGCTACATGATTCTATGTTTACATGTTAAATCGATTTCGTGTTTACTGAACAAACCTTAATATAAAAAAAAAAACCTATCGTATTTGTGTATATGCTTGTTTCAAATTCATGTAAGGCTCGTTTCACAACAACTTAAGGTTAATCGAATTTAATGTTATGTTACGTATCGCCAACTTCTTAACTACAACAATTTTATTCCATGAGCAAAAGACCAACATTTTCAATTTAGGTGGACGATGGAAGCATTGCTGTTGAAGTGTACATATATCCAATAATGTAAAACTTCGCTATAGTAGAATCCGGATAAAGCGACTGTCAAGGAACCGCCGTGCTAGCCGGACGACGCACAAAACGCCCTGAAATTTCCATGGGCGACGCCGGAGGACGGAAAGCTAGTTAAATAATAACTCGTTTTGGCTTGCGTTGACACGAAGTTAACACAGTGATTTATCAAAAGGTGCCAAGTGATTTACTCGGGAATAATAATATAGGGTGCATCTGGTAAAGAAAGGAGTGGGGGCGGCGAAGTAATGGGAAGTAGTTGCCCTTGAAATAATTATTTGTTTTGAGACGCGCGTCGTTCTAACCGGATGATTTTTAATGAATTGCGTAGCTCAAAGCGGTTGATCGCTTTAACCGGAGTCGTACTAAACGGATGTACTTTCGCAGTATGTCTTATGAAAACCAAACTTGAGGTTGCATTTACGTCGTTAAAAGCGATTGATCGTAATAAACGAAGTCGTACTATGCGGATTCTACTGTATGAAGCTATATTGTGGAGTAAACTTGTTAATTGACGACCCTTGTTGGTATGAAAAATTAAGCCGGATATGTTTTAACCCTTTTGTATAAACTCAATGAAATTCCGGCCACGTCCATTCGGTCGGTAAGTGCTGAGTTTTACGAATTCCAAAACACAGTTTCTACACTGCCATTAACTGGTATGTCCGGTATCTTCCTGTGTGACCGGTGGTCTCGCTTTGGTTGGCTTTCTAGATGGACTAAAGTAGATTTCAAAGTTAAATCGGCTTCATTTACGGCCAACATTAAGAAAAAACTTTTGATTCTTTGTTAACGTCTGATATTATTTAAATACAGTGAAATCCGGATAGAGCGACAGTCAAGGGACCGGCGTCGTACTAACCGGACGACGCACAAACCGGCCTGAAATTTTCACGGGCTACTTTGTGTTTATTTTTCTTGATTGTTCAATGAGCTACACCTAACTCCTTCGCAAAAGTCAGCGTCGATTCACCAGCTTCTAAACATTGTATTGTAACACTTTTGTCTTAAATTGAAAGTCCGTTGACACTAGAGCTGTAAAAGTAACGAGAAATTGTGTACCCGTATGTATTCGTTACTTAAAGAACCAGTACCCGCTACTTTCGTATCGTTACGTTACTCGTTACTTTTCATACGGAATACAATCGTGTACTAACAGCATCAAGAAGTATGTTCTCTGGCATCAAGCATGTACCATCCCATCGAGGCGCTTCGCATGCGTGATACGGTATGACTTCATTCGTATAACGTCAAACGAGTCGAACTGACTCCATGCCAGTTCGACTCGTTTGATGCGGTTATGGATACGACAGATGCGAGTAATGAAATGAAGTTGTAAGTAACGATTCGTTACTTCAAGTCAGAAGATGTACCCGTTACTCAGTAACGAATACATACGGTTTGTTACAACTCTGGTTGACACAGTGGCAAAATACTAGGGAATAATATCTGGGAAGGAAGGTAGTGGGGCGACAAGATAATGCGAAGTATTTCTCCTAAAAAAAATTGATGTTTTTGAGACGCGCGCCGTTTAAACCGGACGATTTTTAAATAAATAACGTCTCTCAAAGCGGCGGGTCGCTTTAAGGAGGAGGTAGGGTCTAACGGGTGAAAAAACAACACTTTTTTTACGATTTTTTTTAGAGATGTCGTTAAAGTGGATATACTTTAATGCAGGGGCGGACAAATCTTTCTATCGTCGGGCCACATTGTTGATGAAAATTTGGCCGTGGGCCAAAAATTTGGAGAGCAAAAAAAAGGTACTCTCATTTTCGCAACAAAAAGGTCTTTTGTCGTCTTTTATGCGTGAAATTATATTGGCAAACTATTTTCGCTCTTAATATAATCAAAATACTTCGCGGACCGGATAAAATTCTACTGCGGGCCAGATCCGGCCCGCGGGCCGCCATTTGCCCAGGCCTGCTTTAATGTTTTGTATGTTACAAAGCATCATTCGAACATTTTGTAATTTTTTTGTAGAAAAATATTGAGAAATATAAGCCGGTGACGAAGCATTTTCGAGGACTCCTTTTAGAAAAAATGATTTTCGGTGTAGACTCAGCGTAGAATTTTTTGAAATCAAAAAATCAAAATAATTTAGTTAAAACAGATGTTATTCTAGATTCCAACGATTTTTTTACCTTTTTAAACTTTTGGTGGTTGTTTGAAGTCAAAATTTCGATTTTTCACGAACAAATCCGCCATTTTGTAGCCGTAAAACCCTCTTTATGTAACAAAAAAAAGTTGGAGTCTGGTATTTTATATGTCGAAATTTTGAAAAGAATCAGTGCAGTAGTTTTTAAATGACGATGTACACGAACTTTTAAAACGTGGTTTCGAGGAAAACGCAATTAAAGTTTGAATTCTAAAATAACAAAGAAAACAGTTTTTTTTTAACAGCCCCAAAAAGTACCTTCCCTGCAGCAACTTCGTTGTTCGGCTTTTTTTTTCAAGTCTACGTCTTATTCTAGGGGCTACTGCGTTTATATACCCAAAGCTTATATAGGTAAACTGCGTTTACTCGGCTCTGACTCACCAAGCTTCGAGCTCTTGCCGCTCCGCAGTATTAGAAAAGGGGAGACTTAAACGTCTATTACTGAGAGTTTTGCTCCGATTGATTTTAAATTTTGACACAACATTCTTTAAATGTAAAACATTTAAAGAATGTCGTGTCAAAATTTTATAAGAAAATTCAATACAAAATTTGATTTTTTTAGTAAGCATTCCAATGTTTTATGGGAATTATATATTCTTTTATTCTATACTGAGCATAGGAATAAAATCGCAATCGAACCATTAAGGTGTAAACATATACTTCTGTCTTTTTTTAAGCCGTAAGTACCTACTGGCGTACCCAGGAGGGCGAAACAAGCACGGGGGACCCGACTTAAAAAAATTCTAATTTGCCCCCTCATGGGCCAAAAGCTGGGTATGCCCATGTTAACGTCATAGAAAAAGACAAAGTTTTTGAAACAGAGATACTTTATTCACATTGAATGCAAGTACGTCAACCAATCCTAACATCGGAGATATCAAGGAATTACATTGAAGAAAGAGACGCAGATATATTTTTGATACGCTTTGTTGCATTCACTCACCGCACATTGACTAGATAGACAATGATTCATATAGTAAATTAGATATTAAATATATGGGGAATTAGCACTCCCATAATAACCCATTTGGCTGGTGTATGTTGGCTAGCATATTCTCTAATACACGCATATAGGTACACTGTCGACCTCAGCTGTTGAGGGTCTATAATCTACAATCTATACCTATCTAAATCCGACGGTCGGCTCTGGGACTATAAGATATTATGTCGAAGATGTTTACCCGGCAAGCCAAATGCGTGCGGCGGCTGTCGGTGCGGTGTTTCTTCTCATCGCCGTCCCCCAACCTCGGCTCAAGTCCCAACAGCCCCATATATACAAACTCGGTCAGCCTTCTGCGTCTGCCCTCTCAGATTGAAATGGAATTCTGATCAGATAGTTTATATAAACGCATCTTGCCATTTGCTGTACTGTTATTTGTGTGTACCACTAATACAACTACAGTTACGCACGTTTATACTCTAGTTAATTTCAATATTGCATTTATAAATTCACTAGCCGTGGCCCGCGGATTCGCTCCTGCGAACGTAAATTTTGTCCGTAGATGAATCCAGATACTGACCTATTAATTATTATCTACACTGAGAAAAAAATTCTAGCCACTTGTGCGACGGGACCATTCCAACTTCAAAAATGTTGACATTTGATTATAATAAAGAAAAGAAAATTTCTGATATCGCGTGAGGTGACGCGGGTAATGGCTAGTATTCAATGTGATATTAACTATTCTTTGCCATGGTTACCTACATAGTATGTTCCACGTCATGTAAAAATTAATCAAAGCATGCCTAACTAGTTTATTTCTGACAGATCCATAAAACAAAAAAGCGGATGATTTTTTTTTATTTTCAAAATATTTCCGAAACTATAAAGCTTAGAAAAAAAAATTTAACACAACTTTCTTGAAAAAATAAATAGAATAATAAGCCGTTAGGAAAAGTATACCATTATTATATAAAAAATATCGTGTTAGCATATATTTCTTCTGCGCATGCGCCGATTTTCCCCAAAAACAATAGGGCTCTTGATATTTGCATACCAAACATCCTCCCAAAATTTGGTTTCAATCCGCTCATCCGTTTGACTTGTATCGTGTTCACAGACAAACAGACTAACAGACGCACAGAGTTTTTCCAAAAAATATGTTTTTTGGATTCGGGGGATCTCAAAACGGAAAGATATTGTAAAATTTTTGAAAAGTGATTTTTGACCTAAACTAGTACCATTCCCCACTTGTGGGTTGGAATGGTAAAATAATTCGTTTAAACATTATGTCACTTACTGTCCGAAAATATCGTTAAATACATCCTAATTCCTAAGTACATAAACTACTGTTTTGTATTGAAAAATCATCGATTTTTTTCTAATATTTGTGGCATGATATTTTGTTACAGTCTGTAGATGATCTGGATGTGTATATAGTACAGTCGACGTTTATTATCCAGTGATTCAATCTTTCATACAGTGCTGCAGTTCTCAGTAAGATTTCCCTAGGGGTGGCAAACATTGATTTTAGACACGTCGCACAACAAACAGTACGTATAATGCTGAGAGGCAAGCGTTGATAGAGTCTATCCATAGCCTCAATTTCCGATATAAACGCACGTATAATTAGTTTACAATGAAACTGTAATTAGGATGTCGTACCCTGTTTTTGAAATAAATAAAAGACGGCATTGTCAATAAGTGGGTCAATAACGTTTTAAATTATGATCCACTATAGATTTTTTTGACCATAAAAACATTGTTTCTAATATTATGAACAAGAATTTTTTTGTTTTTTTGATGTGCGATAAATAACTATGCAAGTATATATTTTTTGACTGTTGAAGTATTATTTTTTTTAATTAAGAAAGTCATTTTAAAAATTGAACTTTTTCCGATAGGTCGGTTCTTAATTTTTACGTACTCCAAGCACAGCGTGAATTTTACGCTTAGGTACCTATAAAAATTTTAATTAGCGAAGCGGTAAAAAATGTCAGCCCGAGTGGAACGCCTGGCAGTTGTGAAACATAAACCAAATTCTAATAAGTAAACATCGCCCTCTGACATGAAATTCTAGTAACTAAATATCACCCTGTAACTAAATTTTGTCCTGTCATCTAGTTGTCACTTTTAATAAAAGCCAAGTTATAATCCAACGCATACACAAAGCAAGCGTAACGCGCTGTCATCTAACGAAATATTATTAACTAAATTTTGTACTGTTATCTAGATGTTGCGTTCAACTAAAGTCATGTTTAATCCAACGCACGCAAACTTGACGTCCTCCCATAAAAGTGTCTCGCCAATTGCATGGTTTTACTCCCAACCAAACGGGCCATTAAATGTTTCACATAAAAATTAAAGACCTTTGCGATTTTACAACCCTAAAACTGTTCGATACAAAAAAAGACGGGTTGCACTCCAGGAGTGCCGGCGGAAGTGAAAACCTAGATGTACTTAAACTAAATTTCGCTAGTAGCAATATAAGTTACATGCAGTGCCAAAAATTATAAGCTATAAGCTTTGACAAAACATTAAGAGATGTCGCTATGCATCCAGGTTTCGTAAAACTACACATTTATAAAATTACATGCAGCCAGTCACTGGATGTAATTTTTTAAATTTGTAGTTTTACGAAACCTGAGTACATGGCGACTTCTCTCAAGGTTTTGTTAAAGCTTACAGCTTATAATTTTTTGCACTGCATGTAACTTATATTGCTACTGACATCTAGCGAATTTTAGTATATGTACTGCCGAAGCAAGTACGGTAGACCGTCTCAACAACTCGTCAGGGTCACGTGACCCTGACGCCTGACGCGTCAGATCTGACGCGAGTTTAACAGTTTTTACCCATTACAAAAAAAGTGTACAACGCCGCTAAAGAAGTTTTCACTTCAAAAATTGCCGCTTATACCATATAGTGCAGTATAAGTATAATAGTAGTCACTACCTTAGAATGAGTCCAAACCGTACTATATAGAAGGTTAATCAGTTGTAAATTTGGAATTAATGTGGACTTGAAACACGTTTACGCAATCTCACACAAAATGGAGCTAAAAATGTATACATCTGAAAATATAAAAGAAAATACCTGCCAGAAATTCGATTTTGTCTTCTGGCGACACGTTATAGGCAGTAAAATTTATATCTTTATGATGAACTTTCTGAACCATTCAGTATGTTTATGCTTTATCTAACAACGGGATTGTCGTCATGATCCCACTAGGATTTACACGCGAAACACAATTTATTATCGAATTACAGATCTTTCTGTATAAATACAGCGGCTTCCTTGTGCACGGCCAATTGTCTACAACAGTGATTCGCAAAAAATGAATTTTAAAATTGTAGATGCACACTGTTTTTACTAAATCAGAGACGTTTATTCGTATTTTATATCGGCTAGGACCGGCTTTGCCCGATTTTTTAGACTGCCGCCGTTTTTTCGTCGGCTTACGCTGCAAAAATGGTCTCTACGAAAAGCGCTTTTATTTCAAAGCGATAATATATATATAGCCTAAAATATATATGTTACGGTCTATACCCGAATTCGGTCAATGACCGAAATAAATGCGCAAAACTAGTTTTGGCCAACGAATATTACCCAAACCCGAAATCTTACATTTAAACGGGTATTGACTGTTATAAAATAAGCAAAACTAGTTTTGCGCATTTTCAATTGGACAAAACTAGTTCTGCCCATTTCTGAACGGACAATACTAGTATGGCATCGGAATCTTCTTTGCGTTTTTTAATTAACTTTTCCACATCAACGATAGTTATTATATCAAAGTGATTTATTCGTCTGTATTGTTTAGCAGACAGAGGTTTTAATTCAGCTTTCAACAAATTTGCTTTCTTAACCTCAGTAAGGTAATTATGTTTCATCATAAAATTATGTTTCAGAAGGCTCCAATAGCCGAACTAGTTGAGACGCGAATTCACCTTGAATTTTTACTTAATTATTACACTGAATATCCCACCATAATATTAATTATAACATTCAGGAGAACAACTCAATAGGTAAACAAGAACATAACCCTACTTTTATTCGGGTTCGGACGTTGATTGAATGAAACATGCAGAACTAGTATTGTCCGTTCAAAAATGGACAGAACTAGTTTTGACCAAATGAAAATGCGCAAAACTAGTTTTGCTCATTTTATAACACTCAATACCCGTTTAAATGTAAGATTTCGGGTTTGGGCAATATTCGTTGGTCAAAACTAGTTTTGCGCATTATTTCGGTTATAGACCGAATTCGGGTGTAGACCGTAACATACCTATATACAAGAATCTTTCTTGGAATTCTCATATCGAGTAGGTATATTCGTAAGAAAATTAGATCTAACATATTTTTACTGAGAAATTTATGCAGACTTACTAAAATACTGAAACCATCACACATGTTATGGATATGTATTTCCTTTGCTGAGATATGGCATCGCCCTTTGGGACAACTCCAGTAATGCAATCAGTATTTTTAAATTACAGAAATTGTATTTTTAATCTAAAGTCTTGAGACTCACGTGTGTCTTATTTAAAAAAATATAAAATTTTAACTTTGCCGTCTTAATTTACATTTTAGAATCGACCTTACTAGTCTAAAGTAATCGTGATGGTTATAGCGACGGTTCACAGTAACCACACCAGATATAACAGTAAAATATATAAACCGGCAACAACTAAATCTTTTATTGCAAAAAACATATACCATATGGCAATCGACATAGGTATTTAACAACATACCTATAAATGGACAAAAATTGCCACTACCTAAATTAAAAAGTTACTCAACGTTATTATAACAATCACGATTTCTTGAATAACCGAAATCGAATTATACAATTTTAACCTTTGTGTATTTTATTGATTTGATTATTGACTTTTTGTATACCATATTTGCGCTCACACACAAACAATAAATATTCCATTCTATCCTAAAGGTTTATTCTAAATATTGGTGAAAAAAAATTTGATATCGGATGAATAGTTTTCGTAATTTCAAACTTACAAATTTGATCTCTTTTTAATATTAGTATAGATTAAGGTTAGGAGGAAAATTTGTTAAAATAATTATTTTATTTCAATAGTGAAAGGTCGCAAGATATTGTATATTATTATGTAGACGCGCGACAATGGGGGTCATTACAACGTCATAAACGCTAGAAATTTTGGAAACACGTTTTCTTATCACATGCTTACACGTCGAGCTCCGGATGTGAAATAATTTAACGATATTCCCGAAGTGTGACTCATGTATTGGCTCACATTCATGAATTGCTGAAACCACAATCGTGTTACTATTTCATTGTACATCAAGATCACCGGAGCTGATATTGCCTCGTTCCTTTGAAAAGCAGTAGGTGGATGACGTTATCCGGAGGATTTTTCAAATGATTGCGAAACAACAACCTATTGTTTATATACACTTTAATAAATTGTAGTATTTAACAAATTTGAAATAAATCAGAAGACAGAATATTAATATTATTTGCAACAAATTGTGAGCTTTAGAAAATAATTTTGCCGACATGATACTGCGTTGCCCCCCAATCATTTGACAGATCCGCCGATTGACGTCATCCCTGCACTAGTATCCAACGGTACGCGGCAATGCTCTACTAACCTCAGTATGATGAAATTCACGCTTAAGGTTTCAGCAGTCCATGAATGTGTATGGTCGAAGAGTCCTGAGCCACACACTTCAGGGATACAACTTCAAGTCGGATATCGTTAAATTACACATAACCTCACATCCGAGCATCGACGTAGGCATGTGATACTGTAGAGCGATGTAGAGCGATTGTTTAGTCTAATGTATTCCATAAAATTACATTGTTTTTTTTCGGTCAAATAATAAATCTTCTTTATTACCCACCTGATTCTACGTACAGAATTGCTATAAAGTACAGCAGACGATATTGTACTTGCACCGATAACCTATAGCGTTTGTGTTTGTGGAGAATTTTTTACTTGAACCCGAAATGCGACTGACACGTATTTTTTTTATAGCTCATACCGAGTCTAGAATATTGTAAGGAAATTTTGTAAGGAAACGTGTTTAAAATTGTCAATAATAATATCGAGTTTAAAAGTGTGTGTTGAACGTAACTTAATCTGGAGAACAAATGAACGCCCAGTTCGCACGCCGTTCATTGGTTAATCATGATGACGTCATAATGCCGCTAGCGGCTGGACTGTTCGAATCAGATTACAAAAGATGTTTAAAGTTACGGAATGAAAACGTTCAATTTTAATCTCAACATAAAATTGTGGTTTTCTTCTATTAATTGATCTAGTCCTTGTCGTGTATTTCTAATATTAAAAAATAATCAATCCTGCTAGTGTTATCAAATGAGTTTTATTATGTACTAGCGATTTGCCCGAGACGTCGTCATCGTGGTATAGATGATACGTTGTACCCAGTTAAATTATTTTTGACGTGATAACGTCTTATAAATTGATGAATCACCAATCTTATAAATTGATAAAACACCGGCTGCATGCACGAAAATGTGTAACGTTCCTAACGTTCGTAACGCGTAACGTTCCGCCTGACCCTGTGCGTGCTTTTCTCGAAAACGGCCCTAACGATTTGGATGAAATTTACTGAAAAGGGATTTTGGGGGGCAAAAAATCGTTTTAGCTAGGTCTCATCTCTCGAAAAAATCGTTTTCTTACAAATTTTATCATTATAAAAATCAATTTTTTGACGTATGAAAATACTTAAATATTGTAAGTAGGTTTTGGAATTTTATATACTTAAACAATAAAACAACTAAATATTATGACAGTTAATCTTTGAGACTTAAATAAATACGGAAGAAAGAAAGTTAATAAAAAAAATTATTTTTATAGGTGGTGAGTAATTTAATAAATAAAATTAACCTAAATTTGAAGCGAAAGATGCAATATCATAGATTCGAATTATTATAATTATTATATGTAGAATTTAGGTTATGTATTACGGAATACGTTATCACGTAAAACTATCGTCCGTAAACCGACTTTACAGACAACCAATTTTTTTTTTAATCTACTACCACCTTGTTCGGGTATATTCCCCGAGTTTCGCGTTTTAAGATTAAGCAGTTTTAAAAGATGCAGTATATCCTATTGAAGTTTTCCAGCTCCCTCTCACCCGCGTCACATCACACGATATCAGAAATTTTCTTTTCTTTATTATAATCAAATGTCAACATTTTTGAAGCTGGAATGGTCCCGTCGCCCAATTGGCTGGGATCTTTTTGTATGTTCTAGGACCTAGATGATGCATTGTTACTAAGATAAAAATGTTCGTTTTTTGTGATTTGTAGCTATTTTTTTACACGCTTTATATTAGTTTCACTTGTAAGTTTGTATGTAAGTATGTATGTTTGTAAACTCGTTTGGACTACAGCAAGTGGTTTATTACAGTAGTATAATATGCCAGCACTGTAACTACAGTGTTTAGCTGTGCGGTCTAAAGCACGGGTCTGAGCTGACGTCAACTCTCGGAATCACGGGTAGTGGGTTCTAATCCCGTGCACGCCGAAAAAAAAATTGTTTTTTTTCGGCAAATTTTTGACAATAAATCAAACTAAAAAGTGCAAAATAAATATAGTTAAAAAAAAATAAAAAACACGCTTTATATCGAACTAAAAAGTAAAAAATATTTTTTTTAAATAAGCTTAAAACAATAATGAATAAAAAATACTAGTATTATTGTGAAAAATGCGTGGGACGCTCGATGTACGAAAATGTGAAACAAAGCGCCCCACGCTTTTTTCACAATAATACTAGTATTTTTTATTCATTATTGTTTTAAGCTTATTTTAAAAAAAAATATTTTTTACTTTTTAGTTCGATATAAAGCGTGTTTTTTAGTTTTTTTTAAACTATATTTATTTAATATTCAGTATCTTCACACCAAAATTAAAGTTCAAAGGTTCTAGTCTTGTTCAAGAAATCAAGGTTTATCATGATTATTACACTTATTGACCCTCATTTTTAGTACCCGCTCGATAAAATCGTGGCAGCTCTTGTACAAAAAGCAATTGATTTCGTCCGTCGCTTATCGTAAATAAGGGCTTATTGATAGTTCACAATTTCGTTTCCGTTTGTGAATTTGTAATCTTCGAAATGAAATTGGACATGTAAAAAAGTTTCTCTACAGGGTTGATGGAAGTGGAACTGATGAAAATCGACAAAAGCATTAAGACCAGTACATTTATTCGCTCGTTTCAACCAATGTTATTTAATAAAGACAAACACTGGTCGCAGTGCCAAACCCTGTTAATAAGCAAGTGTGTGTAAAGAATTGCATTGTAGTATTTCACCGCTTCGGTCCTGGCGGTCATTTCAATGGATATGTTACGGCTAGAACCCGAAGTGCGGCTACACCTAGTTTTAGCCGGTTGGAACTAAGTGTAGCCACTTATATTTGGTTAAATCTAGTATTAGCCGATTGTTTTCGGGTAAAACTATAGGTCTAGCCGGTACCATTCCGGCTAGAACTAGCTCCAACCAAACCCTAGTGGCTGATACTAGGTCTAGTCAATATCATGCCAGTGAAGTATTTGTCATCCTCTTAATATCTTCACAAGTTGATTTTTTGTTTTTATCTTTTATTTATAGACGCTGATGACCTCAGCTGTTGAGCGTCTATAATTCACAATCTCTATCTTCACTAACTTATATCTCCCTCTCAACTTCCGTTCGCCTTGCCCGATCACACTTCCGTAAATCTCTCGTGACGCATTCACCAGCTTACTCCCCAAGTCAAGCGTGCGTTAAGAAGTTTTACTTCAAAAAATAGTAAATTGAAAATATGAATTGCTTCACGCCGTCCGATTAACTCGAATAGTGTATCTTCCTGTATACCATGTATAGGCAAATATACAGTAAAAAGAGAGATATTGATTGGAGCATTTGGTGTCGTAGCTCATTTACCGGAACGTCTATGAACCGTTTGAATTCAAGCCGATGCGTTAATAAATTGAAGGTGATGTTAATTTACAACGGTAGCTGCTCTCAGTTGGAGCGCGTTAAATCGGTCAAAAGTGTTTTCGGTTGATTTTGTACAGATAAATGTAGATTGATCGATTTAAAAGGGAAGGCGTGAGGTGCCTACTGTACGTTGTCTTGCGAATTGCAATTCAAAGGTTTTAAGTCTGCAATGCTTGGTCATAAATAGGTAATGTTTTGATTATGTCTTCGGAAAACCATTTCGAAACCAATTAAAATTCAATTAATAGTATATTATGCGACTAGTGAGAGAAGGAGAAGATTCCATGAGCGTGAAATTTGCTCTACGAGCGTAGCGAGTGTGGTAACACGCGAGTGGAATATTATCCTTCGATCAATGGTCGCACATAATACTTTATTCAACTAGCACGAGTAATATGTAATCGGGGCCCTGATAAAAGAGGGAAAAATAATAAATCACTTCATTGATTGACGTACCCACCGCCCTCGATGCACACAAGTTGGCAGCTACAGGACGCTGGCACCTCATATATGGAATTTCAGTTGACCAATTATACCATTTAAAAGGTCAGAAAATGGTCATAAAAGGTCACTTAATTTCATTAATTGGTCAGCAATAGAACATTTTTTATTAGCGGTTTAAGTTTTTCAAGGTCATCCAGAAATTCTGGCACCTCATTATTAATTAAATTAAAAATAATACATGTACCTCATAGAAAATTGTGTGCTGATAATTGGTCAGCTAAAATAAATAATTGGTCAATCGATTTTCATTAAAAAATCAATAATTAAGTTGTGTTCGCGCTACTCTTATTTGAAATTATATGGTGGAGGTGCCGTGATTATTACCCGTTTCTCACCACATGTCTATAATTTTAACATGCAGTTGTAATGATTATGTTGAATTCTATTGAAATTAATAAAAATTAAAATACACCAATTAGGCCTAGTTTATATGAGAGGCGTTCAACGCGCGTTGGCCCAACGCGCGTTTACAGCTTCTATACAATTGTATAGGACTGTTTATATGATAACGCGCGTTCAACGCGCCACCAACGCGCGTTATCATATAAACAGTCCTATACAAGTAATAATCACGGCACCTCCACCATATAATTATAAATAAGATAGCGCATGCGCGGTAGCGCGAACACAACGTAATTAATGCATTTTTAAATGAAATTCGATTGACCAATTATTTATTTTAGCTGACCAATTATCAGCAAACAGTTTTCTATGTGGCATAAGTATTATTTTTAATTTAATTAATAATGAGGTGCCAGAATTTCTGGATGACCTTGAAAAACTTAAACCGCTAATAAAAAATGTTCTATTGCTGACCAATTAATGAAACCAAGTGACCTTTAATGACCATTTTCTGACCTTTTAAATGGTATAATTGATGTATTTTCATTTTTATTAATTTCAATAGAATTCAGCATAATCAATACAACTGCATGTTAGAACTTATAGAGAAATGTGGTGAAGAACGGGTAATAATCACGGCACCTCCACCATATAATTTCAAATAAGAGAAGCGCGAACACAACTTAATTATTGATTTTTTAATGAAAATCGATTGACCAATTATTTATTTTAGCTGACCAATTATCAGCAAACAGTTTTCTATGTGGCATAAGTATTATTTTTAATTTAATTAATAATGAGGTGCCAGAATTTCTGGATGACCTTGAAAAACTTAAACCGCTAATAAAAAATGTTCTATTGCTGACCAATTAATGAAACCAAGTGACCTTTAATGACCATTTTCTGACCTTTTAAATGGTATAATTGATGTATTTTCATTTTTATTAATTTCCATAGAATTCAGCATAATCAATACAACTGCATGTTAGAACTTATAGAGAAATGTGGTGAAGAACGGGTAATAATCACGGCACCTCCACCATATAATTTCAAATAAGAGTAGCGCGAACACAACTTAATTATTGATTTTTTAATGAAAATCGATTGACCAATTATTTATTTTAGCTGACCAATTATCAGCACACAATTTTCTATGAGGTACATGTATTATTTTTAATTTAATTAATAATGAGGTGCCAGAATTTCTGGATGACCTTGAAAAACTTAAACCGCTAATAAAAAATGTTCTATTGCTGACCAATTAATGAAATTAAGTGACCTTTTATGACCATTTTCTGACCTTTTAAATGGTATAATTGGTCAACTGAAATTCCATATATGAGGTGCCAGCGTCCTGTAGCTCAAGTTGGCCCTGACTTTCGCTGAATTGCGATGCTGTTTTCATATTATATACAAATCGCTACCGCATTCCTATTGGTCCAGAAACTATGCAGTAATACATTATTGTACAGTTTTGGCTCATTATGAGCACTCTACGCGTCAACATGAAGTAATTTATTATTTCTCCCAAATTTAGCAGGGCCCCGAAATTATATATTACTCACGCGTGTTGAATAAATAAAATTATCGACCAATGTTTCAGAAAAAATTGATATTTTCCTATTCTTAATTCAGGGCAGCGAATGGCAGCCCCCGACGGATTTTCTTTAAAATTATTTATTCTGTTTATCGCTATCTGCTAGGGTCCGTAAAAATGTGTATACGAGCCGAATGCGAATCGTGGTCCGCCGTTTGACGGGACGTGCATAAACTGCGCACTTTCTTAATCTTTTAATGAGGGTTCGTTTTATTTTAATTCCGTACTAGTCCAATTGCTGGTATTTACAAAAATAATTATTAATCCCTTTTCTTCATTGATTTATCTTCGCATTGTCAAGTAGATGTACATTTGCTTTTGATGGAAATGTTCATTTTTCAATTGTTGTAGAGATTTATGTGGAGGTGCTTGTACTGAAGTCTTGCTAAAGTCACTCTAGCGTCTGATATTCATTATGAATCCCGTTTTTGAGTATAGTGTAAGAGGAAACGAAGTTTTGGTTTTGGAAGGTGATTTCCTTTTCGAAGGTTTTAAAAAATGGCGAGTCGTTTTGGCGCTGTGCTTTTAAAACTTTCAGAGCTGTTAAGTTTTATTTTTCTTTACTTTGATCATACATAATTATTATTATAATTACCTGGTGCGCAGTGCGTGTACTGTGAATTTTTATGGTCTTTTGTACAGTGCGCAGTTCGTGTAATAAAGATTAGGAGCCAGGTATACAGTGCGCAGTTCGAGGCCGTCGGTTTGACGATCGTAAGTCGAATTTTTGTATCTTATAAACTTTATAAGATACAAAAATTCGACTTGGGCCACTATACTATGTGGTCGCAGATTTGTACTGAATGTGAGGCTGATTGTCAGTGCTCTTGTAAGCGTGGAATTCGGACAAATGTGGTCGAATCGATCTGTCACTGAGTATGGGTTTACGCGGCACACTTGATTGATAGCCAAGTGGAAATAGCTACCTACTCGATCGTTTTGTTTACTTTTTTTTAAATCATTATTCATTCTCATTCAATATATATTGCATCTGTCGTATTAAAAACTATAATTAATTTCAGGATTAGCTTAAAAATTGTTATGCTTGAATGAAAACAATTTATTATTACTGCAGGATTAAATTAATGACGCCAATTTTTAATCCTCTTTCTTTTATCAAAGGCATAGTTTGTATTTAATTTGACACCCTATGCAACCCAAATAAATCCTGTATTGAATATCTAATTTTAACAATGTAGAAGCGTTTTCTTTTTTGAATGTTCGTCATGAATTATTAAAATTTTAACTGTTTTTTCAAGTGTTACCGTCTTTACTGGTGTTCTCACGTCAAAATGTCTGCTATAGTATCAGTGAAATGCCACGGGAGTGACGTTTGTAGTTTATTGACCGTGTCGTTTTTAGGGGATTTAATGCTGATATTCTAATCTCCTTAATCGACTGTCTGCTAATAGAGAGATCTATACTCCAGACAGCGTTTTTGCATTTAATTTTTTTGACTTTTATTTCACATCTCCTGTTTTCAGCCTTCTAAAAATATTCTTGTTGACTGTACTAATTAGTATTGTCAATAAGGCTACATTAAACAATTATCTGAATATTGACAATACGTTTTTCATACAAAAATATTTATAAGCGCATATAGCCTTAGCAGCTGATCGGGTTAATATAAATATTAAAAAAGCAATTTCCTCACCAGGTTTGAAATTTGTTTCTGAAAATTTGCTAACGATTGAGCTATACTTGTGAAGCCCATTTTTTTTTTAAATTAAACGGGAAAATAAAATGTTTTGCCCAATAGCTTAAGCCTTTAAGAGATAATCGGGTTCCCGAAATAACTTTCTAACTGGATGAACTTTTTTGCAAGACAATGAAAAATATTTGAGTCGCGTAATCGACTGTTCCAACCATATTTAAAGTACAAATGTGTTAGGTTCAAAAACAAGATGAAACTCTCTCACTCACTCACTGTAATACTTTCGAACCCTCTCTCGTTCATATACACTGAATATATAGCGACCTTTAAATCAAGCGTATGCATTTTTTAATTTACTTTTTTCTGCCATCTGTTAGTGAGCTAACGAATTCCTCTATTCTAGTACCGTAGTATTGAATGGTTGCGTTATTTTCTTATTACTGCCACCACTACTTCAGTCACGTTTATTCGATGTCTAATAGAAATCATTTTTACTTACCACCCATAAAAAAGTTTCACCAACAGCTAAGGTTATTTGGGCCTGGCGCCAATTCAACTTTTCAATTTTTTAAAATAATTAATAAATGCAATTAACTCTTTTACCAGTTTTCTGGCTAAACTCTGATGGCCTGAGCTATTTAGCGCTCTCTCTCTCTCTCTCTCAGGTTGGAATAGCGCAATAGAGGAGCAATTACGTCATTTATAAACAACGTCATTGCAACGTTATATCTTCTTCGAACTTATCATTTTTAAATTTTTTATTAAAAAAATAAAAAAACGTCAAAGGTTCTCGTTTAACTTCTTGCACTTGTGCAAAGAAACATGTCTTATTTGTGTTTACGAGCATCGTTCATGTGTTGTTTTATAACCTCATTTAAAATACACCATAAAAATAGTCAATTGACAACTGTGACACCCGCGTCGACAGTCCGTAAAATGCGCGGCCTCATGTTTCAAACCTCACAATGTACAGGCTATCCGATAAACACTTTTTTCATCCTGACGTAAAACTTCTTTTGTCGCAGTAATTTCAAACGGATATAAAAAAATCGTAACGGAATTAGTCGTTTCTACAGAGTGATGGAAAATTGGAGATGAAACGCGAGAAAAATAATAATTTAGAAGTTGTCAATTTCATGAAGTGAAACTTTTACCATTCCAACCCACAAGTGGGGAATGGTACTAGTTTAGGTCAAAAATCACTTTTCACAAAATTTTATAATATCTTTCCGTTTTGAGATCCCCCGAATCCAAAAAACATATTTTTGAAAAAACTCTGTGCGTCTGTTAGTCTGTTTGTCTGTGAACACGATACAGGTCAAACGGATGGACGGATTGAAACCAAATTTTGGGAGGATGTTTAGTATGCAAATATGAAGAGCCCTATTGTTTTTGGGGAAAATCGGCGCATGCGCACAAGAGGAGGTATATGCCAAAAAGGTGTTCTTTATATAATAATGGTATACTTTTCATAACGGATTATTATTTTCAGTTTCAGAAATATTTTGAAAATAAAAAAAAATCAATCGCTCTTTTGTTTTATGGATCTGTCAGAAATAAACAGTTCGGCATGCTTTGATTAATGTTTACATGACGTGAACATATTATGTAGGTAACTATGGCAACGAATAGCAAATATATTGAATACTAGCAATTACCCGCGTCACCTCACACGATATCAAAAATTTTATTTTCTTTATTATAATCAAATGTCAACATTTTTGAAGTTGGAATGGTCCCGTCGCCCAATTGCCTGGAACTTAGAGTAAATAGGCTTGGATCAGACGAAAAGTGAAACGCTTCCCCTTTTCCGACTACAACCGGCAGTTGAAAGGAAAGAATGAGAGAATCGTTTCTGTCAAAGCGTCCACTATACCACGCATGCGCATTGAGTACTGTGTGTATACGTAGCATTTTTCCACTCACGGTAACAAGTATCACATAAATATTTCCTGATCCTGAAATAAAGGAAACCTAAGAAGTTTCACTTTTAACATAAATGAACGGGAGTGAGTTTTATATCTACCGTTGTGCGAGGTCTTAGGCGACGCAGCGACGTATCTGGTCAAATTTTTTTTGTAACGTTAAAGGGGTAATTATTCAAAAGCGGGGAATTTTAAGGGGACTATTTTAACATATTTAACTAAAATTTTAAACCGATATTACCAAAAAAATGTGTTTTCGATAATTAAGCAATTCTGCACTTCCACCATATTTGGCCCGTACTTCCGCCACATATAGACAACATTTAGAAATCAAGATTTAAAAATTTTACTGTAATTATTACAATGCAAGGCTACATAAATAATAATACTATAATCTGTAATTGTACCACAGTGGTCTCATCTGGCTGGGTACACCTTATAACAAAAACACATCGCCGCATGCACTCCAGTTTAATGGCTACCGTAAAAGTTAGGTTATAATTGTAATAATGTGCTACCGCCACGTTACCAACATTCATACCGCATACATTTTAATGTGTCCGTCTGCTTTCTACTAACCTATTGAGAAAACGAAGTGCTTAGACCGTGACTGTACAGATGTCGTCGATATGTAAGTATTTTTGACCGATGAAATATGTCTACATTTTGTTTTATTGCGTTTTTAAAAAACTTGTCTTAATGATTTTGTAAGTTATAAATACATGAGAAATGCAATGTTTACTTCAGAATACGTGCCTACGTAGACATATTCGGTAGAAGTGAAACTTATTAATTTTTGAAAATATCTGCATTTTTATAGTCTGTCTGTTTACATTTTTTCGTAGATTTTTCGTAAGATTTAATAACTGCCGTTTTTCATAAACTATCCACTGTGATAATGTAACTCTCCAGATAAAAATCTTTCCCAAAATTGTTATTCACAATATAAAAAAATTAATGTTTATAAAAAACGTTTTTATTAATTTCACTTGCATATTATGTATGTAACTATGTATGTATTAATGGATTTTTCTGAATAATTTGAAATTTTAAACACCTATACCTACTAAGAACTCATGACAATTCAATTGCAATGTGCACTAAAATTTATTTTTTATATTTACTATGGAATAGTGTTATTTTAAATTTTCTTAAACTCTAATTTTATTTCATAGTAAAGCTTATTTTTTTCAGCTGAAATGAAATGCAACAGTTTGAAATTTATATGATTTATTATAAAGTATTTATCTACACTTATTTCTAACGAAATATTTTTTATTTGTTGGAAGGGGTGCTGAAATTTGATAAATTTATGTAATATGTATATATTATATGATCATAAAGTGAAGTAACAGGGAAAAGCTCTTCTTCACAGCTATATGTGAGAATATAAGCACTTATATAATTTATGAATAATAAATTACTTGGCAAAAATGATATCAACAAAAAATCATAACACCAGAAAAATATACTTTTTTCAAGCATCCACTCTATTATGCTTTTAAACTTGCTGTTTTCTGAATATTTTTTATTGTCTGTTTTTCTGTAAAGCGATAAATATTTTTTTAAAATCATTACTAGATCATCGGATTGCGAGAAAGTTAAAAAATGTTTAGCAATTCTGTTGTATTTATCAAATGTTTCGACATTTTTTTTAAACTTGCAACCTGCTGTTACTAAAGCGATGTCCCCCTTTCGTATCTGTCTGTATGTTCGCGATTCATTTGAAAACCGCTTAACCAATTTCAATTTGAATTTCATGGTTATGTAGCACTTTATCATTAGAGGCGCTGGTAATGCCTGGTTTAACAGTTAGTTTTAACTACATACTAGCGGCATTGACGGAATTTATAATAAGTTCTTAATTTAGTATTCAACTACTGTCCCTTTCTTTTGACGTAAGACAAAAAAGGAATCAAGCTGTCAACTCGGGCAACGCCAGGATTAACAGCTCAATTATAATTTCAAAATTTAATAACTGAGTCACTACTCAAGAATGAAATTTAAACGGCATAGATTTTATACGAATATGCTTAACAATGTTTCATTGTTTTGCCCCTCCATAAAGAGAACCTTCGTATAATGATGACTCTCTTCTAGTATATTTTAATACCTTAAGGCCGCCGCATGCGTGGCTGGTTTTGCCGCTGAAATCATTACTCGGAATGTGCTGGCTGGCGCGCTGACTGCGAAGATGGAAATGACGTCACTGCGGGCTCGCGTGCGTAGTCACAAGATGGATTTCAAAATTAAAGCCGGAATTATTATTCGTGCTTGTTTCTCTGCTTGTTTCGAGCAAGAACCAATCAGGAAACAGTATCTTGTAGCATGGGCGACATGGGCAAACGCCCACAAACAAATATGGTGTCACAGTATGTGTTCTGTTTAGAGACAATAAACGTTCATTTTTATTAACATTCTAAATTATCATTGCGCGCGCACCAAAAGCATCTACAAGATATACGTCTCGTGTAAAGCGAACACAACAGCCATCACGAAACCCAGCACTACAGCACGCTTGAAACGTAGCAGCCAAATCTAGCAAGGAATCTAGCGATACTTATATATGCGAGTAGATTATTAGATATTTGGCTAATTTCACTTGCATTTTTTTTATCAGAGCTTAAACATAATTTTAAACAAATGCAAACTTTCGATATGTGATCTAGTTTGAATAAATTAAAGACCATAAAATGTAATATTTTGAATATGAAACAATCGCAGAAGTAATATAAAAAAAGCTATTTCCATATAACAAAGGGCGACGTAAAAAGCTCTTCTATATCTTGTTTTTATAACTGCTTCTTCCAGCAATAAGAACACAATCATATAAAACTGCCATTATGTTAGTACCTATGCCCTAAACACATACAATTTCACAGGGTGTAACAGATAGTCATCGACAATTGGTTTAAAAAAGGCATGTGTCGCGGCATTCACGACCGAAGTGAAACTTTTTACGTATGAATCATATAAAAATTATTGTCTTATTATTATTTATTTTTATTAAGTAATAACATAAAAAGATAGCAAAACCACTATTTTAAACATTGATTTATTATAATAATAGTTGGGAAGAAGATTTAGAAGCGTTCAAAATATCAATACCTTTTAAGCGCAGGAAGCAGTACCCAGAGTATGTTGTTAAAATTAATTGTCTTTATAATCGATGTTGTTGAAAGAGCTATACTGTCACTGTGGACAAATACAAAAGCTGCATGCAATAGACCGTGCTTAATGGGCAGTGTTACCAGACTTTTGAGAAGAAATAATTTGACCAGTCGTAAAATTATAGTACACCCTGCAAAAATTTAAAATAAGCGCTTTTGGATAAGAAAACACATTTCAAATCAATTGTAAAATAAATATTTTTTTACCAGCAGAGAGCACTAAAATTACTTGCCATACCGACAAGCTATATAGAAAATAACGAGGTCAAATATTATTTTTATATCTATGAACGAAAGCGCCTCCTAGTATCAAAAAAATAAACTTTAAATTATAGTCAAATCTCTCCTTGAAGTTTCGCAGGTTGTCTTTTTTGCTTTTGTTAGTGAGTTACATAAATATTAAAAAAATATAGTACATTAATTGCGTCACATAGTTACTTTATACATAGTATAAAGTTAATCGTCTATTTCGCGTTTTCAGCTTGTCTTGCAAGTATCCCTTCTATGACGGTGACGAATCCAAAGTTTTTAGTGCTTGTGGATGCAATTTTTTTAAAGAAATTCTATACCTTTTCAGTATTATAATATTTAAATGCATTAATAGAATTCATCAAATATTTACATGTTTTGCAATAATCATATTCAAATAATGGCAACAGGTAAAGAATGAAAAAATATATTTCGTTGAAATGATTAACGACCAAGTTTTAGTCGGTATTTTGTAACTCCCGTATCGAAGCGCTTTTATTAAATAATAATGGTTTAGGTTATCATTTTTTTCAGGTAATATTTTTTTCGACACCCTGTACAACATACACAAAAACTTATATATATGTTCTTGTACGTTAAAAAGTGTTATAGCCGTTGGCAATTCGACCTCACGCCATTGTTCACATGGATAAAGATCCGTACACATTTACAGCTTTTTTTACTTCTATTGAGAAATATTATTGCAGTCTATTTCAAGTTTGTGCACAGTAGACATATTTTGAGCATTTTATAAATCACTTTTTTTTCGTGTTGATTAATTAAACCGTAGATTCGCTTTATAACTAGCCATTACCCGCGGCTCCGCATTGAGATGAGGCATTGTTTTATAGCCCGCTGGGCAGCGAAAACAGTAGCGGAACCTTCGTCTGCACCATATTACCGGAGCTCCTGCCCTTCGGCAACGACAGCAATAGTGGAAGTAAATGAAACAATAAAAAAATTGGCCTATGTTACTCAGCAATAGTGTAGCTTTTAATTAGTGAAAGACTGTTTTAAAATCGGTTCAGTAGTTTCAGAAATTTGTCCCTGCATACATACAAACAAATTTTACCTCTTTATATATTACCTAGTATACCTAAAATTAGCGTTTTGTAATAAAAAACCAGGCAATCTTACTTGTCAGTTTAACGCGGGTTAAAAATTAAGCAGAAATAAATTATTATTTTTTTTAATTAAATTAATTTTTTTTTTTTATATCTGATCTAATTCGAGCAATTCAGCCATTAGCGGTATTACGTCATCGTTGTAAAACAAAAACAAATTAACGACCGACGTGCGACCAGACGTTCTGTTCAAATTGCACCACGTTTAAATCGCTTTTTAAGCGCGCTGTTATTATTGACAACTATAAATTCAGTTCTTTCGTTAAGCGTGGAATTATTGCTTTATTCTAAGCTGGGCATGAGCTCTTTGATGATGGTATAAAAAAATGCTGGACGTTCGTAGATTTCTAAAACGTAGCATGGCTGAAAAAGTTTTGAGCATGACTGCTCTAGACCAGGGGTGGCGAACCTTTCTACATCAACGTGCCATTTTTTTCAAAAATTTTTAATATAGTCATGACATGCCGACAAGCAGCCAAAGAAATTTAGTTGTGAAAAAAATAAAAATAATAATTCTTTAATACACTAAGCGCCATGAAACTTTTTCGTATTTGTTATTTTTTTTTTTTTAACCGACACCAATAGTTTCAGAGGCATAGCCTCATATATTTGTTATTTGATGATAGTCATTTTTTTCGACATCTACCATGTTTTAATTACCTTGATTTTGCACCTCAATCAATGCCGTGCCCATAATATGATCTGTCGCGTGGCACGCGTGCCAGAGGTTCGTCACCCCACTTCTAGACTATCATTTGAGTATCGATTAAAAAAAATGAAAAACACAAAATTGCAGATGAAAATACGGAAAATACACGATATAATATGAGAGGACAAAAAAATTGCGGTTTTATGGTTAATTTGATTTTGTAAAAATTTGAGCAATTTAAGTGATTTTAATTAATGAATATTTGTGCTGAAAATATTACCAAACTGAAAAAGTAATGAAACAAATATTAAAAATAATGAATGTGATATGTAATACGAAACTTCGAAATCTTAAGTTATTAAAAGAATTTAATAACATTACACTAAAAATATTACAGTCAATATTTTCAAAGCAACAAGTATTTGGATTGTACAATTTTTATAAAGTTTAGCAAAATATTACAAATTCTTCATTATTAATTCTTCATTATTTTTATATTTTTATTGAACATCAGTCAGTCAAAGGCTGCTTATTATGCTATATTTGCTGAAAAATATAACCTATAGGTAGATTATAGAACAATGTTCTTGAACTTTCATAAATCAGTGAAATTCATCGAAATACAACAATCTTACATAATACTGTAACGAGACGCCACTGGAAGCAACTGCAGTGCATTGTTGTCGAAGCCGCGTAGACAACAATACTCGCGTTGTTGTCGTAGACAACAAAACGCGCATTGTTATCGGAATCGCATAGGAGAATACCGAAGCTTCGAGAATGTGATAGAATGAGCCAGAATGCGGCTGAAGAACCTATATAAACGGAGCAGCAACAAACTAGGGGGTCACTCAGCAGTCAGTTACGAGTCAGTAAACTAGTGATTTAACAGTTCTAGGGTGAAATAAATAGACAGTGAGTACCGTAAACAAGTACTGAGGTAACTGCTAGAAATAAATATACTGACATAAATAATAAATAGGGAACTGTAAATAGTTAATAAATAAGTGTGCTAATTAAATTTTGGTGTGTTTCTGTGTTGTAAGTATTCTGTATGCGTAATAATTTAGTGTTGTCATTATTGCTTAGAATTCATTTGTTTTTCCGTTATTTATTTTATTTCATTTGTTGCATTATTGTAGAAAAGTACTTTTTAGTTTGTTTTATTAACATTTATTCTTGTAAATAAATATTTTTACCACCAACAAAGAACAGTTTTGTTAGTTTCGTTACAATACGTTTTTGTTAAGACTAAACTTTAAGAGTGCACTGATGACTATAGACTTCAAGAATCCATCTTAAAGAAATGCTAATATTTATATGTATGATTGATGTTTTTTATAAAATATATGACTTTGTTTGCATTGATCAACAACATTAAAATTTATAAGATACGATGGGATAGTGTTATACAACAGCACTTAAATCTATTAAAAAATAGTTTGAAAAAAAAATTATTTAAATCAAAACAAAAATTATTCAGCATGGCGACATTTTGAAACTAACGATTATTATAATTACGAGGTCCTTAAATTGTTTCATCAATCCGCTGGGTTCTAAAATACAGACCTAAGAGAAACATCGCGTTTTGAAGAGATCATTGTTCGAATTAAAAGTAATTTAAAAAAAGTTACTCAGCATGCTTAAGGTCGAAGTAAAATTATATCATTCCAGTTAGCTTACAACATTTAAGATTAAACATTGATAGCTCTTCTGTTTTTGTTATTTTTCATCTTTTATTTGTATACTGTTTTGAAATCACTGCGACTGAAGATGTTTTACTTCAAATAGTGTTAAAGAGTTTTGTGTAATAGTTGCTTAGTATGACAGTGATTTTGAAGAGCTTGAATGAACTGGATGATCGTAATAAATGCATTTACGGTGATAGATAATAAGCATCTAGAGAAGAAGTAATATATTTATACCCATAGAACGTTTTTACGATTCCATGTTCCGTGAGTGTAGATAGACATTTAAAAGCACTACATATAGATAAATAATGTAATGTTAGTGTAAAGGTATATACATATTGGGTAGATACATCCTCTTGTATAGACTGTAGTTAGGTGAACACTTCCAGCCAACTATCACAAGCAATCGCATATTCCAGAGGCAATTCCATTGCTTCTCGTTTCAAATAGTCAGGGATGGAAATCGACTCCACATTTGCTCCAGGTGTATGCATTATTTTCCCTGCATCCTGGTAACTGGTTAATAGTCGAGGTCAGGAGTCGGGATTTTTTGGGGTTTGCTTTTTTTGCCAGAGCGCCAATCTAGAGACTATATTATTATCTAGAGATTATATTATCAGTGTAAGTATACAAGTTAGTAAAACTTTATTTATTTATTAAATGTGTTTATCCTTGTTAGATTAGTACTTTCTGCTTTTACGAAACCATCTTCCATGATGCGAAATCAATAAAATATGGGATAAAAGTTTATAAACGTGATAATAACTTGAAAGAACTTCAAAATAACACACAGCACAACATAAACGTATATAGGTAGTTTACAGACGAAGTGACGTCACGCCGGAATCCAACGTGACGAACAGCGTTTTAGACTTTTGAAGAACAGATTAAAAAATACAATTCTTAAAATTGAATTATAAAATTTATAGTGTATTATTATGAATAGAAATAAACATTTCTCAGTGGCTTTTTACAAAATCTATCGGGAATATGTATTATTAGATTTTTTCTTACATGGTGCAGAATACCCTATTGAAGAGAACGGTATAAAAATATAGATTAATATCTATAGTTTTCCGGCCTAGTTTGGCAGCGAATTAACAAGCGCAATAGATCTGTGAAATATTACTGTATTTCTTATAGTTTAACTGGCAGTGATTCCCTGATTCGTTTCACATTTTCGGTCACTGCTCATCCCGTTTTGTCGTAACGTCACTTTAGAAGAAGTAGGCTATTAAAAAGTGGAAACAAATGCTGATACGAATTTCAACAGTTTTTTAGATGAACGTGGATACACAAACTTTAGTTTTTTTTATTATAAGAATTTTAATATTGGATTCGTCTTCCAGATTCCATAGCTTCCCGTAAATCTTGTGAATTGAAATTAGAAAATCAAGTTCTAATTTGCAACATTCACGCAGTTCCGTAGCACTAAGAGATGATCAGATGATCTTCGTTTAGCCCCTAAGGATTAAATAGATTTACAATGTTCTTTGCATCCCTAGATATCGTCTAATGCGAATGTCATGTACAGTTGAATCTAGATTTTCCGCACCTTGATTACATGACCTTGTTTATATATTATATTTTTTCTTCTCTCGCAGATCATCATCTGGGACAAAATATTTTTTTATTCTCGGAATGGGGAATACATAAATGTTTGTGTGTGGGTTTTGTTTCTTACGGCCACAATAGCTCGTCTCATGAACGCTTCATTTTTGAATTTTTGATTTTTCAAAGGATTCATGTTAATGTTTTTTCGAACCAAGATTTTCTGCTGAAAGTTTTCCAATAGAAAATAGGTTGAAGTAAAACTTCTCTAATATAAATATTTATTTTTGTTAGATATATGTATTATTTTTTTTTATTTATTAATAAGTTTTCACTATTTATATTTGTATAGAATAAATATTTACTATATTAACGGTAATTCCTGTACCGGCCCTCGTGTTGAGGTTTCCAATGGTTTCCCTCAATAATTCCAGATAAATATCGAGATGGTTCCTTATTCAAGGCCATGGCCGATTGCCTGTCAAACTCCTATGCTCAAAATTTGCCTACCTTATCCTTAATTTCCTAAAAATTCCTTCATTCGCCCATTGCTATTAAGTTGAAATTTAAAAATTGTAAAGAATAACGGAAAGTGTGCTACGAAAAAAATAGTAATGGTGCGAATGGCGTCTGTTATAACATAAAGTCGAGAAAAGACGTTAAACGCATTATTATTATTATTTATTATATTTATATTAAATAAAAATTATTTGTTATAAATCATAATTGTCATAGCTATGTCCGTAGCTATGTTTTACCTTTCATTCAAGATGGTTTTTACAGATGCGTGTTTATGCCGCCATCTGTAAAATATCTGTGTGTTTCTGGAATATACTCGTTTTCTTTATGTGATATATACCTCCAGCATGTTAATTATGCACATTTTTATTGTTAATATCTCGTTTTACAGGGGATGAAAGAATTCAATTTTGTTAAATTAAATATCAGGTACTTTTTATTAACCTTATACTTCAATTTTATTAGATTTCTAAGAAAAACCGCTTCACTAATGAAGTACCTAAAGAAGTTTTTTACTTCAAAAATAAAGCGAAATGTTATTGTGAGATTAGGACACGGCTTCGTGCCCTGAGATGAGAGAATACCGGATAATCAAAGCTTCACTGTACTATATAATATGTACGTGTGTAGCCTGTTGTGCATGCATTCAACCGTCTCATCTGGCGCACCAATTTCCGTTCTCTCTTATACATAAGCATACTTTTCTACCAATTTCCTATGGAATACCTACTAGTATGGATGTTATATGTGTGTATTGTCGCTAGCTATCAAAGCTCCAATGCAAACAGCACCAACCAACAAGCACTAACCAACCATAAACTATTTGAATATTGCATATTTTAATTTTGCTATCACATTTTTCAATTTAACTATAATATAAAAATTCGCATCTAGGCGAGGAATAAATTTCGAATATGCTTTCGGTGTAATGTGAATACCTACTATACTACAACATAATTCTAAATTCTCACGTGAAAAATGTGTAGTATAGGGTGTTGAACACATTTTAAAATAACATTTTTTTTTTGCCAATGCTCATGAGGCTACGGTTTAAGGCGCATTTATGAAAGCTCCGAAATAATATCAATACTAATGACAAAATTGTAAACGGTGATATTATTGTACGAGAGTTAGTTTCTTTTTTAGAAATTTGGGCTTTATTAGATTTTGCATTAAACCATGTTATACTTGATCATTTTCAGTTTTTTAAATTTTAACTTGAAATCCAGTATACGTTCCCTGAAAGTGATAACAGTGAATAATTCCTGTATCCTACTTTTAACTTTTAAATAGTTTTTTTGTTCAAGTCGAAATTTACTATCGGAAACTGCTTTTTGTATACTTCAAACTCAGCCAAAAGTGTACGTGCATTTTTTTTCAAATGGCAACATATATCTTTTTACATTTTCAAAATCTCCATTTTTTTTCTCTATATAAGGTAATTTAAAATTTTAGTATGGTTACATAAGAAAATATTCGAGAAAAATGTTATCAATTTATTAACTAAATACACACTAATGATTATTTTTCATAACACTCCAACATTTGTAAATTATTAATTATAATTATTACTGCGTATTTATTAATAAATTTATAACGTTTTTCTCGAATATTTTCTTATGTAAACTAATGAAAATTTTATATGAATTGATAGAGGAAATGTAAAAAAATATATTGCCATTTGAAAAAAAATGCAACACTTCCGGTTGAGTTTGAAGTACACGGGAAGAAAGTTTGCAGTGTTGAATCGTTTTTGAAAATAAGAATGATATATATTTTATAGTTCTACACTCTGTATAGTTCCACTATAGAGCTACTTTTATAGTCGCGAATTTAATAAAACCACCTTTTTGTTTTCCAGTCACCGATATTTTAAATTTTTATTAGCAATTACGTTGCTACTGTTGGTAGCATTGCATATAATAAAAAAGCAATTGTGTATTTAATACAGTTATTAAAGTTGACGTTTCGTAACAAATCGAATCATCTTCATATTTCTAAAGAATAATACCATATTTTATATTTACAAATTATTTTGGAATAGAATAAAGGCCGCTGCACACGAGGCTGGTTTTGCCGCTGGAATCGTTGCTGGAACTAGTGCTGGCTGACGCGCTGACTGTGAAGATGGAAGTGACGTCACTGCGGGCTCGCGCGCGTGGTACAAGATGTATTTCAAAATTAGAACCGGGCTTGTTTGTCTGCTTATTTTGAGAAAGAACCAATCAGAAAACCGTATCTGCTTACGTGGGCAACATAGGCAAACTCCAAACACCCACAAACAAACATGGCGTCATGTTTTGTTCAGGAACAATAAACGTTCACTTTTGTTATAACATTCGAAGTGTTTCGGCGCGCGTACAAAGCCAGCTTCAATACACGCATCGTGTGAAGCGAACACATATAAACCATCACGAAACGCAGCATCACCGCACTGTTGAAGCGGCCAAATCTAGCGGCAAAACCAGACTCGTATGCAGCAATCTTAATTCAATTTTCACAGAAATTTTGGCCAATAGACAAAATTGCACGTTAAAAATTGTCGTTTAAAATTGAATCCTGTAATAAGTGACTGCACGCGATCTATGTACGCCATTTTCCTTCAGAAAAAGAGACGAATATAATGTGTTTAACGTTCTTTTGTGACTGTAAGTTCGATTAGATTAAATATTATAGACGCTAAACAACTTTAGTCTCTTGAACGATCAGTAGTTCTACAAGTCTTATCGTATTTAAAGCGTACGCTATATTCAACCTCCTTGGTCCGTTGCGCCCGGAATACTCCAGACAATGTCTTCGCATAATTTTATTATGTGAAAATGTAACTTTTTTTGATAAATAAAATTGTCGAGCAATTTTTTTCAGATAATATTGACAACAATAAAATTATAAATCAATATTACAAAAGATGACGTTTCGATCCGGATTTGGATCTTCTTCAGAAAAAATATAAAAATTATTTAGTATATATCTACTTATTTTATAATAGAATGAAGGTAATTAATTATCGAAAGTTATGAAAAATTAATAACAAAAAAATATTTATTTGAAGAGTTCTATTCAGACGTTAATCAAAGATTTGTAGCTTTTTAGGTTATGTGTAACTGTTACTGTATTGAATCTGAACGTTTATACAGATCTCTTGAGAATACCAGGGGCTCTCTTTGCTTTTGTCAAGGTGACGTTAACGCAAGCGAAACCGCAAAATGTTGGTATTTAAAACATATACAGGTACAAAGTGAAGTCAGTATCAAACGACCTCTTCCCAAACACAAGACGAGGGTGAAGTTTGTCCCAGAAGCATGATCCTTTTTGTCCGCCGTGTGTACGCACCATTTAGAACAAATTAGTTGTTTGTGATGCCATACATTTCCTTTGCGGTACCCATTTGACGTCATCGGTTGGTTATTTATAATTTATATATAACGCCAGCTAGTTTATAACGTATAAACGTCAGTGGTAGATAAAAAATATCCCTAGTCGCGTAAAGGAAAAGTTATACAACTGTTGTCAGGTCGGGATTTGGATTATTTTGTGTTTAAAAGATTTGTATAATTTACTTCTACAGATTTGTTTTTAATTGAAGATCAACTACGAAGGTCATTTGAGTGTCAACTAATATTTTTAATATTAAACGGATATTCTAATTGATATTTTTACCAATTCTCGAATTAGTTCCTCGAAACTGGGGGTTTGTAAATAGACGTATCTTCTATATACAGTATGTAAACACGTAAGGTGCACATACGGAAATTAACATTGGGAAAAAATGATTGGATCAGAGTGAGCCTTGAAATCTTGTTTTTCAATTTGACAGATAATATTCTTTTGCAAAATGAATGTGTATACTACCGATGAAAATATTCAAATGATTACAACACAATCGGACTTTTTTTATCAATGGGACATTAAATTCCCAAAAATACTTAAATATGGTGCGAGATCAAATATCTCCGCCTATTTGTGTTGAACCTAAAGACATTGGGTCACTGAATTACCAACGCGCATACGTCATACCAGTCAGACAATTTTTGAATGAAATGTTTCCAAATCTTTGATTAACGTCTGAAATTAACTTGAAATGTTTCCAAACAGATGGAGTTGTTTTTTTATCTCATTTTTGTACAAAAAAATTAAAATAATGATTTATAAGAGCTTTTTATTATTAAAAAGTCAAGTAAAATAAAGATAAATCAAAATAAAATAGAAATCCTCAAGATTGCCACGATAATTCAATAGAAATAACAATTAATGCAGTCATGGCTAACTCTGATCCAAGTATTTTTTCCCAATGTTAATTTCCCTATGTGCACCTTACGCGTTTACATACTGTATACAAAGAACAGAATCCGTACGATATTGGTTAATCTCGAGTTTTTCTAAATCATTTCGAGTTTTGTTAAACCGGCCTTTCAAAAAAATTAAAAAGATAAGCAAACTTAGTGATACTGTCAATAGTTTTTTTTTTATTTTTTTAAGCAAAAAGAAGGACCTTTTTAACTGGGGTATTCTTTTGGTTATATTTCAAACTAGCGGCCCGATCCGGCTTCGTCCGGATCAAACTTCGGCAAAAATTAGTTTGCTGAAGCACAGCTATTGCATAAGGACTTAGCAGTACGGCATGGCACCTCGTTGACCTGAGCATTCACACTTCGGCCCTTCTCGCTAATGTTCGGAGCTCGGCGTGCGACTAACAGACCTCCGACTCAATGCGCCGGCGCCGCTCTCAGGGTCACAGCATGAAGTTTTATGGTCCAGAGCAGGGATGGTGGACATTTTCGCATCTACGCGTGCCCATTTTTTTCCCAAAAATGTTGGATTAGCCATGGCGTGCCGACAAGCAGCCAAAGAAAAAAAAGGAATCAAATATAGATGGAATAAACAATTCTGATAATACATTGAGTGCCGTGAAACTTTTTCATATTTGTTATTTGGAAATAGTCAATTTTTTTCAACATCTAATATATTTTTAAATTATGTCGATGTAATTAATTTCTATAAACAAATCGAAAACAGAATCATATTTCGCAATCGGTTTACATTTTTGCCTGGCTGTCAAATGCGCCACTGGAAAAGTACGAAGTCAGAGGGAACACATCCGACAGATCCCCCCTTTCTTCTCTATAAGAATACATATTTATCATAGACAACCCAAAAACTTTGTTCAACACTTTTCTGTTTTGTTGTTGACCAACCTGGTGCGTATGCCATGGCTCACAGAACATGGAATTTATTTTTAAATCTTTTCCAATACTTTATTTTTATTTATTTGAAAAATATGCTCGCTACATACATGGACTTATTATCAGTTATTAATCATTTAAGATTTTTAAATCTTCATAAAAGTAATGTATCCAGGTACATGTCCAAGTTATATTTAAAAAGCGTAACTAGCCTCGGAGACAGAGGAGACCGAAAAGGGCTCGAAATGCGCTATAATATTTTGTTTTCAATGAAAAATTCAAGAAAGTTATAAATTATAGAATTTTTTTATTCCAAAACGCATTGTCAGAAAATCTTGCTGGACAATGACTTTATACTAATTACAACATTAAATAAATAAAAAAAAGACGGGTTGCACTCTGGGAGTGCCGGCAGAAGTGAAAACTTGAATATTAACGTCTTAATTTTTTGCATTTAGAAGCATTGTTTATTTATTAGCAACACTTGTAAATAAAATGGTTTGTATCATAGATTGCATTTTTATGTACGATATTTCAACGCTAGATGTCTAACGTTGTATAAAAAGTATCTGGCAATTACTATCACTTAGAGAGTCTCACCCAGTTCTTACTGACCTGACGCGAGTTTAACATTTTTTACCCATTACAAAAAAGTGTACAACGCCGCTAAAGAAGTTTTGTAAATAAAATGGTTTGTATCATAGATTGCATTTTTATGTACGATATTTCAACGCTAGATGTCTAACGTTGTATAAAAAGTATCTGGCAATTACTATCACTTAGAGAGTCTCACCCAGTTCTTACTTTTCCTGACGCGAGTTTAACATTTTTTACCCATTACAAAAAAAGTGTACAGCGCCGCTAAAGAAGTTTTCACTTCAAAAAAAAGAGTTGAGTTTTAACTTCTTATGCCCATATTCAGCGAACAGTATTAAAGATAGAAGCTACTAATCTTGGAACTTTATTCGTTAGAATCAAATTTATTTTCAGTTCACCAAGCAAATTATCAGGTAGAAAAGTTAGTTAAAGAATTATACACTGCACTATACTCCTTGCTCTTCTTGTTGAATATTTTGACGTTCACCCAAAAATCCGATCGATGGCGTTAATGTAAACGTCAAAAAAAAGTTTCAGAAAACAATAGTGTTTTTCCTAACCCAATTGCACACAAAACTACCACTAATTTTAATGTTTTACAAATACACACTTGACAAAATGTTAATAAACAACGCATAAATAAATTCACAGGAGCAAACTGTAGATATAATACTCCACGTTTATATGTTACGTATTATGATCTATAATAATAATAATAATAATAATAATAATAATAATAAATTTATTTCAGTAAATATAATACAAATAATATACAAATTGTTATTTTAAGTATGAAATTGATCCACCCAACTTGGCATAGCCAGTGCTAGGGTGGATTTTTAAATACATAAGTATATAAATTGCGGTTACGTGTTAAATGTTTGGATGTGTGTGCTTTATCTGTGGTGTGTGTGGGGGTGTGTGTGTGCGTGTGTGTGCGCGCTTAGTGGTTAATTGTGTGTGTAGTAATGTGTGTTTATGTGTGCGTCACTCAAATGAGAACATTAATAATACTTCGGGCTTCCTCTGTAACTATCCATTTTGTTACTTTCTTACAGAATGCTTTTTTATTAGTGCAGCTTTTTATTTCTACGGGAATTTGGTTGTATATTTTGGGAGCAAGGTAGTGCATGTGTTTTTGGCCAAATGCCTTTGACATTCTAGGAGGTTGGACAGTATATTGGGCTTGGGATCTGGTTCCATGGTTATGTAAAAATCGGGTATGCGTTGAGGGATTGTGGTGATACATGGTAAGGATAGATTTTAAATATAGCTGTTGTATATTTAAAACCTGGAACTCTTGGAACAATTGGTTAGTTGGGAATAAGGGAGGTTTTTTAGTTATTATACGTATAAGCAGCTTTTGTGCATTCTTGATCGGAATAAGTGCAGATTCGGATGCTCCGCCCCAAGCCGCTATTCCATAGTTTAAAAGTGACTGACAAAGTGCATAATAAACTGTTTTTATTAAAGTCGGCGTCAGTATTTGTCGTAAGGTTATAAATATGTAAATTAATTTCCGTATCTTTTTTGTCAAGTCGATGATGTGTGTTTCCCACTTTAAATTATTGTCAATTATGACACCTAAATATTTAATATTGTTCGTTTTAGTCAGTTGTGTGCAGTCACAAGTTATTTGTACATTGTTGCATGTATGTAGTGTAAGAGTCATATCAGTTGGTTGTCCAGTAATCGTTGGGCTAAATGTCATATATTTGGTTTTTGTCTCGTTCAACGTCAGTAGGTTATTATTAAGCCACTTATGCACATTTGCCAGTCCATTTTCTGCGTTCTTGTACGTAGTTTTCCAGTCCACATCTGCGAAATAGAGGACAGTATCATCTGCAAATGAAAATATGGACCCATCTGCATTGTTATTGCATAGATCATTTATATAAATCAAAAACAGAATGGGTCCAAGAACGGTACCTTGCGGTATGCCAAAGCGAATAGTCTGCGTATCACTGAGTACTCCATTCACAGATGTGGACTGTTGTCTGTTGGACAAATAGCTCTCAAACCAGCTCAAAGCTACACCTCGAATGCCTATGTTAAATAACTTTTGTAATAGGATTTTGTGAGGGACCGTATCAAAGGCTTTGGCCAGGTCTAGAAAAATAGCCAAACATTTTAAATCTTTGTCAACGTCAGTCACAATTTTTGTCGTTAGTCTGCTGATAGCGTCACTTGTCCCTAGTCCCTGTCTAAATCCAAACTGGTTTGTAGATAATATATTGTATTTGTCTAAATAATTTGTCAGTCTTTTTTTAATTACTTTTTCTAATATTTTGCTTGTCGTGTTTAATAATGATATAGGTCGATAGTTTGTTAAGTCTGATTTTTTTCCTGATTTAAATATAGGACATATTATTGATCTTTTAAAATGATCAGGTATCTCACCGTTTCCTATACTTAGATTAATAATATGTGCTAATGGCTGAAGTATATAATTTTTTATTTTTTTAATAAGTGCTACAGTCAACGTGTCCGGTCCAGGTGCGCTGTTTGTCTGTAAGTCGTCAATAATGCTGGCAATTTCTCTTTCTAAAACAGGAGTTAGGAAAATACTAGAAGGAATATTAGGATGGGATGTACTAGATGCCACGAGTTTGTCCTCCGTAGTGTCTAATTTGTCCAATATTGTCATCGCTAGTTTATTTCCCACATCAATAAAATGTTCATTGAAAGCATTTGCAGCAGCTTTTGGATCTGTGTTTACGTTTATAGTGGAATGAGATGTGTGTATGTTTTGTATATCCTGAGTTTTGTTAGTGTTTAGGTTTGCAATGTTTTTGATGGTTTTCCATGTTTTCTGTGTGTTAAGTGCGTTTTGTTCTATTTGTTTTTTATAATAGTTATTTTTAGTTGTTTTTATCAGTTTATTGCAAATATTTCTGTAACGGTTATAATAGATTTTTAATTGAATATTATTGGGAAATCTTCTCACTTGCTGGTGTATTTTATTTCTTCTATGTATAGATCGTAATATATTTTCAGTTATCCATGGTTTTAGACAGTGTTGTTTGTGTGTGAGTGTTTGTGTTCGTGTAGTGTTATTTATATGCTTTTGTAGTGTGGTTATGAAGTTGTTGTTTGCTATATTAATGTCATTCGTATTCATCGTTGAAATCCAAGTCTCTTGTTTTACTAGATTAATTAGTTGTTCAAAATTAGTGATATATTTAGTTTTACCTTTTTGTGTAAGATTGTTGCCGATTTTATTACAAATGACAAGAATTGTAGAGTAATGGTCTGTGAGTGTTGATTCAAAAACTGCTGCATTTACTAAACATTTTGTTTTCACCATAATATGGTCAATGCATGTTTGTCGTCCTTCCGATATCCTTGTTGGTTTGTTGATAACGGTTTTAATATTGTATTCCGCAAGTAAGTCCAGGTATAAGTCTGTTTGTGGATGTCTGTTTGTTGATGGCAATATATTTATGTTTAGGTCACCGACGAGTACTATGTCGTTTGCATTTTTTATTTTATCAATGTTAAGTCGAAGTTCATCTAGAAAAGGAATAATATTATGTTCAGAAGGAGATCTGTAGATGGATAATACAACCAATTTACCGTCTATACTTATCTGTAAGCAGTTAGATCCGTGTAAAACAGTTTCTGTAACTATTGCAGCCAATGACTCCTCAATATAGACAACTACACCATCATTTTGATTATGATGCTGCTTAGTTTCGAAGTTGTTATATCCTGCTATTTTTTTTGGCACATATTTCTCATTTATCCAGCATTCTGTAAGTACTATAATGTCAAATTTAAATTTAAAAGATTCTAATAATATAAGGAGTTCATCAAAGTTTTTATTTATGCTACGTATATTTAAGTTTAGCAATTTTAGGTTTTCTTTATTTGCACATAAAGTGTTTATAGAAGTTACGTCAGAAGTTACTATATTCTCAATTGAGTGTACTGTGTTTATGTCTTGTAGGAGGTGTTTCATGTACTGTGTGTTAAAATGTTCGTATTTATAGAATTAAGTAAAGAAAAGTAATGACAAAATAAGGAAAGAAGTTCTAGTGAGTTACCTAGTTTAATTTGTTCTAGGAAAATATATATAAAAAAGAGAAAAAGAAAAAAAAAAATATTGACTCAGTATGTTCAAATAAAATTAACAATATTTAGTTTCTTGTAATAAAAGATGGCAGGCAAGCTCTGCGATAGCGTATTGTCATAAATCTTATTCACTACATTACAAATAAAAAATAAAATAAAATAATAGTTCTACCATACCATTAAAGCATCTTAAATAATATTAAAGGATGAATGCAAAAAAAAGAAAGATAAACTATAGCAAAAAGAAAAGTAGTTTATTGCCGTATTGTCAAATCACTCGGAGTCGTCACTACTATAATTCTTTCGCCCTTGTTGAGTAATATGCGTCCGTCCTGTGTCCAAACATTCTCCTTTCCATGTTCCTTTATGACTGCCATTAATAAATTATGTCTTCGTTTTGTTAAATCCTCACGAACAACAATTCCAGATTGTTTTAAATTCTTTTTATTGACAAAAACTTCTCTCCGAACTCTGTAGGATTGAAATTTTACTAGAATCGCCCTAGACCCACTTGGACGACCAACTCTGTGCGCTCGCTCAATATCCTCTAGCACAATGTTCACTCCTATTTTGTTGTTACAAATATCAAGCACAATTTGTTCAACGCTTTCCCTCGTGTCTTCAGCAATTCCGAAAAACCTCAAATTATTTCGCCGAGAGTATTGTTCTAATTCATCAACTCTGTCTTCAAGTTTTGAAATATTATTATTCTGAATGTGGATGTCTTTTTCTACGACTTCAACACGAGCATTGAGTTCATTGAATTTTTCGTTCATGACCTGAGTCAAATTCTTTGTAACTCCTTCCGTTATTTGAGCAATAATGCCAGCTATTGCTTCATTGTTTAAGGACACAGTAGATTTATCAGTTTTTCCACTTCTCGATTCAGAACGCAATTCTCTTTCGTTGCCCATTGTTTTTTCTTTTATGCAGACAACTTTATTGTGATGGTAGGACTATATAATTATCTCAATATATCCAATTATAACAGGTATGTGCCGTAAAATTGAATATTTCAAAAATAAAAATATGCACTTAAATATTGAATTTTCACAATTTTCACTTAATATATGTATAAAATTTCTTAACAGTACCAAAACTTTTTCACAAGTAATTATTTTTGGCCCAAACCAATAATTTTTCAGTAGTAAATAATGCAAAAAACGAATAAATTATCAGAGCTAGCAAATGCACGTGTCTATCTGTGCGTGTACATACCAAAAAAAAAAATGTGGCGCCCATTATTATTTTATCGGGCGAATAAATATTTATACCCTGGAAGTAAGATTGAATAGATTTATACCTGCAGTGAACATAATTATGGTTGGTGAATTGAATTATCGCTATTTATTCGGAGGAATAGTTACCTGAAGAACAAATGAACCGAATAAATAACTACTTACGTTCGGTGAATATGGCCATAAATAAATAATAAAAAAAGAGTTGGGATTTAATTTCGTAGAGAATAAAACTAATCTGAAAGTAAAATATGTGCGATAAAAGGATAAATGCATTTCAAAAATAAAGGAAATGTTCTTTTTCAGTATAAAGTGCTAAGTCTATACTCCAAACAATAACAAAACAAGATCACTTGTACTCTTGCTAGATATATAGAGGCAAGTAAACAAAAAGAAGAAAGAAAGACATTGGATAGAAAAGGACATAAGGTGGTGCCATTCGTGCTGCTAACAACATACTGTATTGAAATTGAAAAATGTTTCTTTTATCGACTTCCACCTTTGTATCGGATATCCTGAGCCTCTAGGTTCAGTAATTCCAATCGTGATCAGCGCTTGATACAAGCAATCTTTTATTTTCTTCTATTGCGAGCCGACGAAACTAGAGTTTCTCTAGTAAGTTGTACGCTCAATCCTTCATGTTTTTCAGCCAAATTTCATATTTCTTTTATATATTGCAGATCAATTCTTACACTAAAGTATCAAATTGCTATTCAATTTATGATTCAAAGGTTAGTTGATATAGTAGTTCCGTTTAAACCTGACGGTGGGCGACCTTAAAAATTATTGTTTCTGTTTACTCGTTAACAGATCTGCTTCTATCAGTCCCTGAGCTCTGCGCGAACGTAAGTAGTTATTTACTCGGTTCATTTGTTTTTCAGGTAGCTATTCCTCCGAATAAATAGTGATAATTCAATTCACCAAATATAATTATGTTTACTGCAGGTATAAATATATTCTGTCTTACTTCGAGGCTATAAATATTTATTCGCCTGATGAAATAATAATGGCCGCCACATAGATCATAATACCTATAAACGTTGAGTATTACCTACAATTTGGTCTAATGAATTTATTTATGTGTTGTTTATTAACCTTTTGTGTACTATAAGTTAATGTAAAACATTAAAGTTAGTGGAAGTTTTGTGTGCAATTGGGTTAGGATAAAACATTATTTTGTGAAACTTTTTTTGACGTTAACACTAACGCCATCGGTCGGATTTTTGGGTGAACGTCAAAATATTCAACAAGAAGAGCAAGGAGTATAGTGCAGTGTTTAACTAACTTTCTACCTGATATTTTGCTTGGTGTAGTGAAAGTAAATTTTATTCTATCGAAATTGGTTCCGAGATTAGTAACTTCTATCTTTAATAGTGTTCGGTGAATATGGCCATGAATCGAATGATTTTTGATAGTGAGCGAGTATGTGTAGGCGCTCGACAACTGAAATCATTAACGTCTATATTTTGATCCATCTCGCCGTATAATTATTAGAAACCCGCTCAACTAAAAGGCTCACAGCATTGTTGACACGACGTTGGAGTATAGAGTAAATGTGGAAAATGGTCGAACGAACAATGCCGTGTCGCTTGAGTCACGTAGACACAATAGACTTTACTTATATTACTGACATAACCTCAAATCGTCACCTACCTACAATGTTCTCATTTATGTTAAGAGTTTCTGTCAGTATTGTTATTTGCTGTTGGTTTTACGATTCAGTATTTTATTTTCCGCCAAATTTAGTTTCTACCTGAAATGGTAAGATAAGAAATCATTTCAGATTTGTCTGAAAATATTCAGGGAAAATTGTAGAAAACCGTTTCACTAACGATTAAATACGCTCTTCCATTTAATGGCCATGATTCTTAAATATGTCAATTAGAAATGATGTCAGCATATTTTAAGGCTGGACATAACGCCGTCTTCCAGTTTTTGTATTATACTGTACAATAGACAAGGACAATCGAAACACATTCGCGATTTTTTAAGAAAATTTCAGCCACATGTATCCGTAAGGACTTTTGGTATATTGTTTAGACCCACGAAAGGAAGGTTCATGCAAAAATCCAGATTTCTCCTAATTTTTCCACAGTGCTCTATTCCCTGTATTAAATAGTATAATAAAGAAAATAAAATTTCTGTATTTCAAGTATTCAATATATTTGCTATTCGTTGCCATGGTTACCTACATATGTTCCCCGTCATGTAAAAATTAATTTTATTTCTGATAGATCAACAAAACAAAAGAACAGCTGATTTTTTTTTATTTTCATAATATCTCCGAATCTATAAAGTTTATAAAAAAAAATGTTAACAATACTTACTTGAAAGAATAAATAGAATAAAAAGTCGTTAAAAAAAGTATATCATTATTAAATAAAACACATCGTTATAGCATATATCTCTTCTACGCATGCGCCAATTTTCTCCAAAAACAATAGAGCTTTTCGTATTTGCATACCAAACATCCTCCCAAGATTTGGTTTCAATCCGTTTGACCTGTATCGTGCTCACAGACAAACAGGCGCGCAGACTTTTTCCAAAAATATGTCTTTTGGATTCGCGGGACTTCAAATCGAAAACATATTGTAAAATTTATGAAAAGTGAATTTTGACCCAAACTAGACCATTCCTCACAAATGGATTGGAATAGTAAAAAAACGAGTTTTTAGTTTTGATTAATTATAATTCTGTATTATTTTGGTCAAAAAGAAATCAATCCTCAGTTCAAAAATACGATAGAGGAGCCCGTATTAAAATTTTAGGTGGGATGACAATTTTATTTCAGTTTTCTGACGTAAAAACAACAGCAAAGAGTCATGTGGCACGTTTTAATTGATTATTATTAAACAAAGTTCAATTATTCTAAGTATTTTAGAAATATTTCATATTAAATTTTATATAAGCTCATAAACCTGCGTTGGTATTGGAAATGTAGAAGAAAAGCAATTAAATTATTGAATGAAAATAGCGTAAAAGTTCTTTGACAAAATGTTTTCTTATTTTAGAAATTTATACGTTGATTGAATTAATTTTTTAGATTCTTTTGATCTACACAGACGGTATCCAATTTTCAGCCTGAAGAACGCAGTTTTGTTTTATTTATTAAAGCAATTAGCCATAAAAAGAAAAGAAAAATGAACAGTTTATTGCAAGACTCTAGTCTTTAGTAAATGAGCGCGCGATGTAATGAAAATACCTGATCACATCATTAAGTACACTTTCATATTGGGTGTTTAAAAAAAAGGGCCAATTTTATTATGGTTTTGTACTCAAAATATGAAAGACCAATTCTGGATTGCAGAAAACATTGTCAGAAAATTTGAATTATGATACCATGAGAAAAGCATTGTATAGAACAGTGATTCCCAAAGTGGTCTATATCGACCCCCAGGGGTCGACGACAACTTGCAACGGGTCCATGTCAGCGGGAAAAAAATTGGGGGTCCATGAAATGAAAATGGGGGTCAACGATAGTGAATCTCCTAACAAAAAAAGAAACAAACTGGACATCGTTAACCGAAGAGATTTAAGATTAAATCTAACTAAATTGATGCCAAATGTTGAAAATTTATTATTAAAGCATCAGTTTCATCCCTCACACTAAAAGCATTTATTTTTTGCTTAGTTATTTCATGTAACAGCTAGAAAGTAAATTTTAATTTGAATCTAATTAATAAATGTATAAAACTAAACATTTCACACTGCATTTCACTACCGTTATAAATTTAAATCGTTCAAAGTGAGTAGCACTATACCGGTTGTCAAAAATACATTTGAAATTAATGAATTTGCAAAAAATCAATATCAGATACGCAGGGGGTCTACCCAAAACCGAAAAACATGGCAAGTGGTCTACTAGACAAAAAAGTTTGGGAACCTCTGGTATAGAATTTCAAGTAGATCTTGCCAAAAGAGTAATTCGATAAGGAAGATTTTTTGTAAAACATTTTTCTACGTATTTTGATGAAAATTTAGCAATCCTTTTCTGTGTAGATCAGTCATTTGCTTTTCTGAGAGTACAATTTGCCAATCTGACAGAGACTAGAGAGTCTGACAACGACATGAGACTTTACTTTTTACGTACAGATTCTATAATATTTGTCGTCCACCGTCTTCACTGTGGGGTAGAAAATTTAACTAACGATTTTTTGTTTGGCTGCGAACTAAGTTCACTCACAAGAGCACTCTTCTGAACTAGTTCGTTCGCGAACTACACATTAACCCTAGCAAGGATGTAGTTCATCGTGTGACTGCAGCTTAACGGGGTATCTTGCACTACCAGTATAAATTCTCTTGATATTGAAAACATAAATTTTGCAGGAGCGCGCATTTCGAAGGATAATCTTTTAGTTAAACAAAAATATCGCAAGAGCTTAACGCTTATATTATATCTATGTTAGGAGGTATTAATTTTAATAAATAATATTTATACAGAACTTTGCAATAATATAAAACAAAACTTACAATTTGTATGCATGTAAGCGATAAATCCTACGAAAAACAAACAATAAAATGCCATAATGCGAGATTTATTTCAGTGCTTCTAAAAACTTAAACTTTTCTGACGGATTTTTCTTTTTTGTTTCAGGTATGTTTGTTCAATCAACACTTTTCACTGAATGAAACCGTAAGTAAAGCTCACTCCACACGAGTCTGGTTTTGCCGCTAGATTCCTTGCTAGATTTGGCTGCTAGGTTTCAAGCGTGCTATGGCGCTGAATTTCGAGTGTTCGCTTTACACGATTGAAACTAGCTTTGTAGACAGTTTTAGTGGGCGCGCAGTGACAGTTCGAATGTTATAACAAAAGTGAACGTTTATTGTCTCTGAACAGAACATTTTTGTTTGTGGGCATGTCGCCCACGTGACAAGGATACTGATTTCTGATTCTGTTCTTGCTCAGAACAAGGAGACAAACAAGCACGAAAAACAGCCTCGGCTCTAATAGTCCGGGAGGTAATGTCAAAATTTATCAGTGATTTATCTCCGACTCAAATGTAATTGATTGAAGAGTTTAACCATTACTCTGTTCGAAATCGAAAGTCAGTCAGCACACCCGCGGTGGGTGTGGGCGTGGGAGGCTGTGAAACTCGTCGGAAAAACTATGAAAAAAAGTGATAAATCTGCTGATGAAAATTTGTTAGATTGTAAATAATTGATGATTAAACGTGAAAATACTTGTCAGTCACTTTCTCGACGGGAAGACATCGTCAGTCAGAGGTCTGAAGCCTTTAAAAGAATATCAATTGCTCAGTGTTTGAATTTAAAATCGATATTTTCAGAACGAATAGTAGGAACATTCTATTCCTACTATACGTTCTGAAAATATAGATTTTAAATTCAAACACTGAGCAATTGATATTCTTTTAAAGGCTTCAGACCTCTGACTGACGATGTCTCCCCGTCGAGAAAGTGACTGACAAATATTTTCACGTTTAATCATCAATTATTTACAATCTAACAAATTTTCACTTTTTTTCATAGTTTTTCCGACGAGTTTCACAGCCTCCCACGCCCACACCCACCGCGGGTGCGCTGACTGACTTTCGATTTCGAACAGAGTAATGGTTAAACTTTTCAATCAATTACATTTGAGTCGGAGATAAATCACTGATAAATTTTGACATCACCTCTCGGACTATAACTTTGAAATCCATCTTGTGACCATGCACGACAGCCCGTAGTGACGTAATTTCCATCGTCGCAGCCAGCGCGCCAGTCGGCACAAGTCTCAGCAGTGATTCCAGCGGCAAAACCAGCCTCATGTTAATTGTATCTATGAGTTGCGTAACCATAGAGATTATAAATAACTAGAGTACGCTAGTGCGTATGCTTGCCATAAGTGAAAGAGTCCTCAGTTAAGAGAAAGAACGCTGCAGAAAACCAGAAATTTGTTTACTCAAATTAGCATTGTTCTGCATCATTAGTTACCATAGAGATAAGGAATTGTTCTCTCTCTGCTTTCTCGCGTACTCTAATGTAATATATCTATGGGCGTAACTGTGAAGGTCTGTTTAAACTAATGCGATTTGTATCACAAGATACAAACTTTTAATAGGTACACCCGCTTCGTTTTGTATATATATATATATATGTTACGGTAAATGTAAACTCTTGGGAAATGTACACATTTACCGTAAAATGTGCCGGACAATGTGTACATTAAATGTAGATATTGCGGCAAATGTACACATTCTCCGGCACATTTTACGGTAAATGTGTACATTTCCCAAGAGTTTACATTTACCGTAACATATATATATTTCCCATCTCGAAAATCCACTCCAAGCGGACGTTCGTTTATTAAATTCGCGTTTATTTTGAAAACGACTCATTATATTAAAAAACCGATTCTACAATTTGTTAGGGCACTAACTAAACTATTTAAATATGTGAAACTCGCGTGATCAACAATGCTGTCTCTTTTCGTAAAATTATAAGGTAACTTAAGCGTTAAAATATGAAATAAACTTTTGTTTAACAATAAGTGTTACATTTGACAGTTGCAGAATGGACACATAAACGAAAATTATTGAAACGTATTTATTTTAACGCAGATGTTCAGACTACAGCTATCATTTGATTTTGCAGTACAATGGGTAGGTGTATACAGTATACACGTCATAAGTACGGTGTGCTGTCCATAACAAATGAACGTATCTCAATCATACATATAAATACATTCGACGTGTGTATGTATTTAAAACAGGGATGTCAAACCGATTTTTACCATTCCAACTCACAAATGGAGAATGGTAGGTCAAAAATCACTTTTCAAAATTTTACAATATCTTTTCGTTTTGAGGTCCTCCGAATCCAAACAACATTTTTGGAAAAACATCTGTGCGTCTGTTAGGCTGTGAGCACGATACATGTCAAACGGATGAGCGGATTGAAAGTAATTTTTGGGAGAATGTTTGATATGTAAATATGAAGAACCCTATTGTTTTTGGGGAGCATCGGCCTATGCGTAGAAGAGAAATATGCTATATTAGTTACTAGAATTTCGTTAGTTTACAGGACTAATTTTTGTTTAAATTTTAATTCAGATCGAACTATTATATAATTCAAACTGGATTAATATACGAGCAAAAACTGACTTTTTTTTATATATTGGCAATATTATACACAAGCTTATATTATTATCTCTTCTTGGTGTAACTTTTATGACTGTACTTTTGTTCCTTTATTGAAATTCATAACCAGTTTAGAATTTTTACACCCGACTTCTTTATCGTGTTAATTTATACTTTCATGCTCGATTGCAGAAAGCTTTGTCAGAAAATCTGATTTGACAATGAGCTTAGATTGTGACCACACTTATGTTTATCTAAATATATATCACGATGTTCGTCCGCGCTAATCTTCGAAACCACTGAATCGATTTTAATGAAATTTTGTAATGGTGTCTTGCTTGGTCCAACTTACACTATAGGATAGTTTTTATTAAATATTTTGTACAAAATTACGGTATTTTTAGAAAATAAACTGTTTTTGTAACATTAAGTGACATCTCATAGAATTTACTCAAAGCTATTTAGTTCAGAAACAAAAAAAGAACGGTTGTAGTACCAAATAGTCACATCTGATAGAATATTCTCAAAGCAATACGTTCAGACGAAAATCTGGTAAAATTTGCTCAAAGCTCAGACGCTGGGCCACAAACGAAATATATTTTGCGGAATTATAGCTATTCATAAAACAATTTTCACTAAAGATACAAGGGAATGGTTGCTCGATTGATTACCGATACTTAGTCTTTATTTTCTCAAGTTACAGGTTCTTATCGCGAGATTAAAATTTGTGCCGCTAATTAAAAGGTCTTTACAAATCGTCGATTCAAACTTCTAACTAATTATTTTCTTTGGTCAATTTATCTAAATAAGAATTATCAATCAATATATAGCCAAAAAGTTTCTGTGTTTCCTTTTATACCAAAACCAGTCGAAAAGTCTCAGAATCTAGATACATTTCCATAGACCTGGCAACAGTGGCTACAGTGATTTAGCACTAATACGATTGATAGGTATTTGGAAAAAATCCGTGGCATAAAGATCGAAAATGAAGCAATACTGAAATTTTTAAACTTGCATTTAATACTGACGTTTCGATACGTTTTGTATCATATCCTTTTAGCATTTGAAAACTCTGAAGATGATACAAAAAGTATCGAAACGTCAGTATTAAACTTTTTGTATCATCTTCAGAGTTATCAAATGCTAAAAGGATATGATACAAAACGTATCGAAACGTCAATATTAAGTGCAAGTTTAAAAATTTCAATATTGCTTCATTTTCTATTTTTTCCAAATACCAAATCATTAACTTCAATGGATCACAGTTACTCTATTTATTGAATAGAGTCAAATTCACTAATACGAGTGTCGTTTATTTTGTTATTTCCTGGAAAACAAATTAATGTCTCGAATCCAAATATTCTTGCAAGCAAAACTTGACAGTTGAATAATTATTTCTGCTGATTTTACCATTCCAACCTACAAGTGGGGAATGGTACTAGTTTAGGTCAAAAATCACTTTTCAAAAATTTTACAATATCTTTCCGTTTTGAGGTCCCCTGAATCCAAAAAAATTTTTTTTGAAAAATCTCTGTGCGTCTGTTTGTTTGTCTGTGAACACGATGCAGGTCAAACGGATGAGCGGATCGAAACCAAATTTTGGGAGGATGTTTGGTATGCAAATATGAAGAGCCCTATTGTTTTTGGGGAAAATCGGCGCATGCGCAGAAGAGATATTTGCTATAATGGTGTTTTTTATATAATAATAGTATACTTTTCATAACGGCTTATTATTTTATTTATTTTTTCAAGAAAGTTTGGTTAAAAATTTTTTTTTTCTAAATTTTATAGTTTCGGAAATATTTTGAAAATAAAAAAAACTCGGGTCGCAGTGCGAAACCCTGCCGACAATATAGTGTATTTGCTTTTATAGGCAGTGTGGCTCTATTATATGAACTTAGCTTTGTTTTAAGGCAAAATAAAAAAATACCCCTTAATACACCCCTTAAAACAAAATTTTTTTACTTAATTTCAATATTAATATCAATTCAACATCTGTACCAAATTATACACCCTTCAGTATGTACATCCATATCAGTAAACTTGCGTTTTCACAAAATTTGTAAGTCCGGTCCTGTCGGGCCGATTTTATTAAAATTTTAGCAGCACATTTTAATAATTACTAAAGGGTTAAATTTCAATTTTGAAACGGTTCGGAGAAATTTTTCGGTATTTTTGGGCCCGAAAACTGTTATCAACCCCTAAATACCACCCTTAACATGGCCCGATTGGGCCCATTTTAAATAGGCTTCGTGCGGTGATGGTTTCCAACGTGTGGTCCAAATTTCGTTAAAATCAATTAACTCTTTCGAAAGTTATAGCCCGTACATATAAATATATATATATATACATATATAAACAGACTTTTCCAAAAATGGTGCCAAACTTCTTAGGGGGCTATGAAACGTCGAGAAATTTTGGTCCGACCTCTAGGTCCCGCCATCCGACCGACGCCAATAGTGTAAGTGCCTTATGGCAAATACACTAAAAATAAGCCGCTCTTTTGTTTTATGGATCTGTCAGAAATAAACAAGTTCGGCATGTTTTGATTAATATTTACATGACGTGGAACATATTATGTAGGTAACCATGGCAACAAATAGTTAATATCACATTGAATACTAGCCATTACCCGCGTCACCTCACGGGATATAAGATATTGTATTTTCTTTATTTTAATCAAATGTCAACATTTTTGAAGTTGGAATGGTCCCCTCGCCCAATTGGCTGGAATTTTTTCACAACTCCAATTCTTTGTACGAAATTTTGGATAAGTATTGGCAAAGCGACGACTGTTTCGGGAACGATTGATTCACGTTGTTGGAACAAGGCGCATAACACCAACACAATGTAACCAAATCTCTACACAAAGAAGGCATAAGGAAGTACAAAGTATGTAATAAAACTGCGTTATGTTTCATTTGGCGGGGCTTTTTGCCTGTTTGTGTATGTGTAATGCGTATAGGTACACATAAAGTGTAATAAAATCGCGTTTTCTGAATTATTACCTTAATTAAACACTTTCAAAATCAAATTATACTCATTAAAAGGGGCAATTAAAAATAAATATACACTTTGCTTTATATTCAGAACATTATTCTTATTAAATGATTTACCAGCAGCAAATAATTATTAAGCAAGGAAAATGGCGATTGCCATGTTCAAACAAAATACGTTCAATAAATTATTTAAAAACCTTAGAATTTTCCAGTCTCACAACTAGCCGTCTTCATAAGAGAACGACTTGGTGTACTGACCTCTGGATCAGGTTGAATCGCACCTCCGAAGTTTTAATTTAAGGACGTAGTCTGGTGTTCAGGCTCGTTTTCAACCCTTATTTCATGATTTTTTTAAATAACAAAGTAATGTACAATCATTTCAATTTTGTTACATGTTTTTACTGACATCGTAAACTAAGAAAAGGAATTTTTTGCTTAATTTTACCCCATTTTGTAATTGTTTTTTTAACCTAAAGTACACAACTTAAAATGGAGGTGGGTGGGTAGCGCGGGTGATAACGTCACTTGGAGTCATCTGAATTATAAAAATTAAATTGGTTATTGTTTCGTAGGCTTGTGGCTCTATTCCGTACTAGAAAAAACATGTTTATTGATAACTAACGAAATGGCGGGTTGAAGATCGGTTTAAAAAAAAAAATAGAAATAATTTTTATAATTAGGTAATTCTAGTACCGGACGGAGATATTGTTGTGTAGAATACGCTGTGCAAAATTGAAAGCAATCGGTTGTATACAATTGTTTCAGTCACCCGCGCCGCTTACAAAAACGTAGTTTTGAGAAAGTTTTAAAGTTTTGATTTCAGATTTCTTACAAAAAATTAAAAATAAATATTTAATTTGCACTAATTAGCTATGCCTGGTGTATAGGAAACCTTACGTTTCTTCAAAGGCATCGTTTTCTGCTAATTTTTTTGCTCTACTCTGCAAGGGTATAAGGGTAACGTGATAACAATTGAGAGGTAAGAGCAGGTAAGAGTCTTACCGTAAGACCGTTGCAGCTCTCGACTATATGCTATAGCTTTGTAAATATTTAATATTTCGGTCTAAAATTCTAAAATTCGATTTTCCGAAACCCGAACACCAGACGACGTCCTTAATGTAAGTACATAATTTGTTAATGACTTTTGTTGGGCGTCTATACCTAATCAACAATACAATTTTTAAATTCATTCAATAAAAAAAATTAAAAATGTGTTACGAGAACGCATTACAGAAGTGAAACTTATAGTTGCAAATCATACCGATTGGATTTGGACAAGTGGAAAAAATGTGTTACGAGATAGTTTCACGTCCAGATATTTCGTCAGTTAGGGGCCTGCTCACGCACTCTACAACTTCTTTATTCACTGGACAAAGTGCAAGTTAATCTGAACGTGAAATTATCTCGAACACATTTTTTCTACTTGTCTAAAAGCAATCGTTAACACATTTTTTCCACGTGTCCAAATGCAATCGTATGATTTGCAACTAGAAGTTTCACTTCTGTGATTCGTTCTCGTAACACATTTTTAATTTTTTCGCAAGTTTATTGCAAATAATAAACAAGAAAACACAAGCAGACAACAAAATTTACGCAGGTTTACTGCAAATATTGTTTTTTTAGCTCAAGTATTATTCTGATAAATTAGTCGAAAATTTTATATATAATACGTATACTTAAAAATAACAAAAAAAAATTAAAAAAACAAATTGTTGCGCGCACCTGACGGTAATAGAACCCAGGCCGGCCGCGTGGTGGTATGCCAGCATTCTACCACTGAGCTACCAATGCTTTCTAATAATAATTGTTTATATACTGTTACTATAATAGTACAATTTCGTGACAAATTCTGTTACAAATTTTGTTACATGGGGAAACGAATAATTTACCCCCGCATTTAACGAAGTATTCACTTCAAAAATCTTTGGACTAACTCTTCCCTTGACGCTTACTCCCCAAAAACGAGCTGGTGTTCCAAATATACTGCACTTTCTCTATTGCCATTAGAGATTGCTCCCGAAAATTACCGGTACTGAATTTCCCGGGAATTCCCAGAAAATGTCATCGCCTTCAGTACCGGGAAATTAAACCCATTTCCCGGGAATTCCGCTACTACAAAATACTAATTTAAATGTTTAACTATTTTTTCAAGGTGATTTTTCAAAACCGGTATATATAGGTACAATTTATTAAATTTGATTTTACTGTTCCTTTTTCATGGCAAGGATGATTATTATTTTTTTGTTGAAGTTGTTTTAAGATAATACTTAATACTTAATTTGTTGATTCTCAAAGATTATTATTGTGACTGATTGTAAGTATTGAATTACGTAGAGTAATAATCACTGATTTGTATTGTGATTAAACTTCTTTAAGACTATTTCCAACGTTTTATTTCACGTACAAAAAGCATTTAACACATTTTTTCTCTAGTACCGAAAGTGGTACTAGATCTCCTCTAGTGCCGGGAAATACAAATTCGATTTCAGTATCGCTACTGCAAACCCTAATGGCCATATGGTGGAAAGAATAATATCTTGTATAACAAATAAATGTGATCATGAACCCATTGTAAGGGACGGTCTACTATTAAATCAAATGAAGAATATAATAACATCGGAAAGGTTAATAGTGTGTTACGCCGGCGTAGGATGTAGTTATTTCGGTGAATGGTCCGTCGTCGCGGCTTGGCTTGACTTGACTCAACTTCGCAGTGATATTTTTAGTATGCATGACCTCTGTCCTCTTCGCGTGCTTTTTGATGGACATCAAAGTGCCATTGCTGTGTGTGTGATCCAGAAAAGGGCTTACAAGGAGAATTCATCGCTTTCAAAATCCTGCTTGATATAACATGTTATATACTTTGAAGTGTATACAGAATGTTTCATTATTAACGAAAATTTTATTATGGACTATCCTGTTTGTACCGATATAGCAATTACCTGATCAACGTCTGATTGGTGGCTTGAACAACCAATCAGTTCATAGTACTGTTCGCGTGATTATATGTGTTGGTGGGAAAAATTGTAGCCGTGTTGACGTGACGGTGTTCAGGAGGAACAACTCTCTGTTACTGATATGAGTTTATAAGATACCAGCGAGTAACGATCGGGTCGGCTTCGTCAGAATTTGTAGATTGCCACCGTTTTTTCGTCGACTTACGTTGCAAAATTGGTCTCCATGAAAAATGCTCTTATTTTAACACGGTAATATATAGCCTGTGTCCATCCTGAAGGTACATTCTAAATATTGGTGGAAAAAAAAAATTGAAATCGAATGAGCAGTTTTAGAGCAGTGCTAGCAAAACTTTTTGAAAACGGGGTCAAATTTTGTTAATTATGTTTTTTAAACACAAGCTCGTGGGCCACTAAGTCAGTGGCGTTACTTGTAAAGAGGGAGGGGGGATGGTTAAATACTATTTTTTTTCAGTTCGACACTTTTTTTGGACGACACACGACGCTGTACGATCATACTGGATTCAGCATGTTTTTTTCTATAACCATGATGTTATTACCAAAGTTCCGAACGATTTCTGTTTTTGTCAAAAATCGCATTTTTTTGAAGGGGTATGCTTTGGAAAAATTTAGAAAGCTTACAGAAAAACAGTAACAGCTCTTAGTAATGCAGTGTACTGTGTAAGCAGCAAGTCTTTACGAGCGACGATGCTCGTCAGCCGCGTGGAGGCCCTGTGGTCGATTACTGACCGAGGCAATTATCTATTTTGTTTTCGGAATTGAAAATAACTTGATTTTTAGATCTATAGATAATTTTATGTAAATAAAAATAAAAAAAAATACTCTTATGTAAAGTTATATGAACAGTAAATGTATTATCGTTTTTTAAACACCCGCTAAATTTAACTTTTATGTCTGCAGTGTGGACATATGATATTATGGAATCAAAGAAAATTTTTTGAGAGATCTGTTCGTAGATATTAAACCAGTACTCAGTGGCGTACTTCGAGAATTCATTGAAATATATAAACATTTAATAATAAAATTAAAAAAAAGTACATATTCGATGGTTTTTATATTTTGTTTGTGCTACAATTTTTTTTTCAAGAATTTCTTTCAATTTTGCGAGTTTTTTTATTAAATAATTTAATTCTTTATTGAATCATAAAACTACTCAAAAAAGTCTTAAAATATAAATTTTTGCGTTATTTATTAGTTTTAAGTATAATTTGACGTCTTTAAGAGCTACGTTTAAGAAATAAACAAGTAAAATTTAATTTTCACTCTTATTGTGATCAGTCGTACCTGGTCGTGCCTCGTCTTGCTAAGCCAAATTTTCTTGTTGTATTTATTTTTAGTGTATATAAAAATAAATTAGATTTTTATATTTAAAAATGTAATGATCAAATTGACCTTTACATAAATTAAAAATAAATAAATAAAATTTTCATTATCAAGACGATCGGTACCTACTTCTGATCACAACGAGACTGAAAAATGAATTTCACGTGTTGGTTTTTTAACCAGTGAAACGGCTTTTCTTTCAATAAAATTGAAGTATAACGTTAATAAAAGTGACTCATATTTAATTTAAAAAATGAAATTTTTTATCGTCTGTAAAACGAGATGTTAACAATAAAAATGTGCATAATTAACGATGGTGTACTTCCAGACACCACGTATAAAGAATACGAGTATATTCCAGAATATCGCTTAAATGGTTCTTAGTATATTTCTTAAAAACTAATGCATTGTAAATTCAAATATTATAAATTTTTTGAAAATTTATTTACCGTTTTGTTAAAAAAATATATAATATAAAAATATTTTTATTGTACCTACTTGTAATAAATTGTAATTGTATAGGAGTGTATCTGTATACAGGGTGTCCCACGACATGACTGCCATAGCCTGGGACTGTGTTGCTGGGGTAATTTCAAGTCAAAAATATTTAATGTATACGTATACCCGGAATGGTATCCTAACTGAGCTAAAAGCATTTGAAATTTTAGATAACTATACAGTAGGAATTTTCTAATAATTTAAAAACCATTTAAAAAGAAATCGCTTTATTGAATTAGTTGCTCAAAATTTTCACCCAGTTGCTGTATACATAGTCTAGCTCTTCTTAGAATTGAAGTGGTAGCTCTGAGAAGAGTCTCGGGATCAGCACAAATAGATAATAATGGTGATTCACAGCCACCTGGTCTTTTTAATAATAACAAAACCAACAGCCGAACCTAATATCTGCATTAGTGAGCTCACTTATTTAGAATTTCAAATGTTTCTAGCTCAGTTAGGATAGCGTTCCGGGTATATGTTCATTAGATATTTTTGACTTGAAATCACCTCAGCAACACAGTCCCAGGCTATGGCAGACGTGTCGTGGGACACCCTGTATATTAAAGCTTAGGTGTGTTGGGTACAGTCTCTTTCAAATATACACCGCAAATCTCTAACTGTTGGTACGCTATACTTTTGTCTACGACTGCCGCGAGTGAACTAGGTACCTTAAAACTAAACAATGTTGTGATGCAGGGTATTAATGTTGTCTCAAACGAACTCAAATGTGTTTGAGGAAATATTAAAATAAAAATAGGTACACCACTGTGCCAAAGGCCGTCATAATATAATAGAATCTTGTGTAAGCTTTTAGTCAGCGCGAGTGAAAAAGAAAAGAAAGGTACGTTTTGGAAGATGTATAATAAAATAAATGTAAGTATGTTTTATCATCCTGAAAAGATTATCTTTGCTGCTGAGTAGCAATTTTTTCTCTCTTTGTCATATTATTTTGTGGAAAAAATATTTTTGTCAAAACTGTTTTTATTACTAGCATTTACCCGTCGATTCGCTCGCGTTATTTTTCGATTGTTTAAATGCCACTTCTCATCCACTTTTTAGTAGTAGCACGATCCTATTTATTGCCCATTCTGTCCTCTGAAACATTATAGTTAGAGATCTACCTAATTACGGCAAGTTTTTCCAAACTTTGGATTCGGCAAATCATCTTCATTTTACTGGCCTAATTTACCAAGTTAAAGTTTTATTTTTTCTATCTTTTGACTTAGCTAGCTTATGTATTTATAATTCGTTAACAAGAAAAAAAAAAACTTTAAAAAAATCAACGTGGTGTAACCGCTACTGTCATATTCAAATGTGCCTTTTTAATTCAATAATCTTTTTATATGAGATGTCAAAAAAGAATGTTTAAAAAAGAAAGTTGTGTTTGATGATCAAGAAAGCAAGATAATAACTTTTCTAAGCATTATTGCAAAGAGAAATCAGTCGAACATTCAATATTTAAAATGAATTGTTTGTTTTATATTCTCGTCTTATTTCTGAAATTATAGGAACATTTTCTATCAATATTTGAGTTAAATTAACTCAACCAATGTATTGATTTTATTAACAGATTTTTTACATTTTTAAATGAGATATTTTTTTATTTACTCTGCAGTCGGCAAATGCATATTTAATTATAATAACTTAAAAGATTTGTTAAAGATACACATTTTGGTTACCAAAATCTTACCAAAAGGCAAAATATCAACAAACATGTTTTTTTTTATTCTGGTACTTAGAATATAAAAAAAAATATGTTTGTTACCTTTTGGTAAGATTTTGGTAACCAAAATGTGTATCTTTTACCATTCCGACATCAAATGTGTCTAAATAGTTCTAATATTGGTCAATTTTTTTTTTCAAAATTTTGAAATATTTTTTCGTTTTGAGGACCCCTGAATCCAAAAAACATATTTTTGGAAAACTTTTTGTTATTATACATATAGGCACTTTCAGCCTTGACCTCAGTTATTCAGCGTTCATAATCTACACTGCAGAGGTTCCCAAACTTTTTTGTCTCGTAGACCACTTGCCATGTTTTTCGGTTTTGGGTAGACCCCCTGCTTATCTGATATTGATTTTTTGCAAATTCATTAATTTCAAATGTATTTTTGACAACCGGTATAGTGCTACTCACTTTGAACGATTTAAATTTATAAAGGTAGTGAAATGTAGTGTGAAATGTTTAGTTTTATACATTTGTTAATTAGATTCAAATTAAACGAATCAAATTAAAATTTACTTTCTGTTACATAAAGTAACTAAGCAAAAAATAAATGCTTTTAGTTTGAAGGATGAACTTGATATGCTTTAATAATAAATTTTCAACATTTGGCATCAATTTAGTTAAATTTAATCTTAATTCTATTCGGTAAACGATGTCCAGTTTGTTTCTTTTTTTGTTAGGAGATTCACTATCGTTGACCCCATTTTTATTTCATAGACCCCCAATTTTTATTCCCGCTGACATGGACCCCTTGCAAGTTGTCGTCGACCCCTGGGGGTAGATATAGACCACTTTGGGAATCACTGATCGACAGTCTCTTTCTAATTTGAGAACTGGTAAAAGTATTGATTTATTCCTAAAAACATAAATCGGAATAGACATTAAATAACTCTCTTCGTTGACAACCTTGAAATGAATTAAAAAAGAGTTCTTATTTCTCTGCTTGTTTCCTATTTTGTATAATTTATGTTATATAAACATCAACTTTAATAAACAGATTTGTTTCTTTTTATATCCACCCATGATTTTCGTGTTTACGTGTAGTGATTTTCCGCTATGTCGGGTTGACGGTTGGCAGCAGTGGTTTATTTATAAATACCGGCGACCAACAACAAGATGAAGAAGAATTATGGACAGATAAACCGCTGAACAATAAACCACATTTAACAGTGATATACACACAATTTCCCTGGAGTGGTTGCCTCGTCGAATATTTCTACACTTATTATAAGTATCCTTTTATAAAAAGGCGTTAGGAATGTTCCAAACAGCCAGCAAACGAAATCGAAACCGTCACCATCATGCGCAGGTAGCTAAAACATGTTTCGTTCTAGCTACTGCGCATGCGGGTGACGGTTTCGTTACCGTTTGCTGATTGGAACATACATACCTATTTTTAACCGACTTCAAAAAAAGAGGAGGTTCTATATTCGACTGTATATATATTTTTTTTTTATGTATTCACCGATTTCTCCGTCAAGTATGGACCGATTTTCAAAATTGTTTTTTTATTCGAAAGAGTGCACTTCCTAGGTCCCATCGGAACCAAGTCAGGATCTGATGGTGGAATACGGAGAAATCGAGGGAAACTCTCAAATTTCAAAAGCACACATACTTGGCCTACCCATTGCAATACTTTATCTAACACTAAAAAGAGAAAAATAAAATATTTTTAACAAAGAAATTGAACCGACTTCAAAATATGCACTAAAAAATAAAAAATAATAATTATTGTTATTTTTGGAGTCGGTGTCACATCGGAATTCGAAAGTAGCAATTTAAATCTTACATGTCTCTAGTTCTCGGAATATATTTCATTTTGGCTGACACCGACTCCAAAAATAACAATAATTATTATTTTTTACTTTTTAGTGCATATTTTGAAGTCGGTTCAATTTTTTTGTTAAAAATATTTTATTACTTCAAGGCAGCGTGCGGACTTCATTCAAGGAATAGAAAATAGGCGAGGTCGTATAAGGATGTCGTTTCAATGACACGCTCATTACAAATCTTAATTTTTAAGTTGGCAGAACTGTCTCCTGCCAATTGCTATTACCTGTCTGTTTAAATTAGAGTTTAAAAAAATTAAATACTTCAATAGTAATGTGAACTAAAAAGTAAAAAATATTTTTTTTTAATCACGATTTTGTTCAAGAGCGACGGGAAATCCCCAATATTGATATAATTTAATTTTTTGAATAAGTTTAAAATGAAAATAGTTTTTTCAAAAAAATAATTTATATCGAGCTGGGGGACTTCCTATCGCTGTAGAACAAAACTATTATATTTAAAAATTATTTTTTACTTTTTAATCCACATTGCAAGAGTGGTTTTTCTTTTAATAGCGCAAGCATAGCTACAGATTCTGTAGCTGTTTCACCTTTCATTCAAGATGGTTTCTACAGATGCGTTTTGATGCCGCCATCTGTCAGTCGATACGTAAACGCATAACTTCCGTCTGAAAAAAGATCTGAGATATTTTCAAACCGCGTCTAAAGAAGCTATGCTTGAAAAATTATTTTTGAATTATAGATAAAATATTTAAATCTTTGATTAATGTATGACTAGAACTCTTCAATAAATAAAATTATCGACCAATTTTTCAGACAACTATGTTAACAAAAATATATAATAACAATTCAATTCTGAAGAAAATACAAATCCGGACCGAAACGTTCATGATTTGAATTGTCTGAAAAATTGGTCGATAATTTTATTTATTGACAAAATATTTACTTATGAAATACTCAAATTATCTTGTCTGCACATATTCTATTATGGAATATTTATATAATGATTTAAATTATTATCAGAGATACGGCGCGTGTTAAAATGGCAGTAAACAGAGTGGCAGTAAATTAATAGATGCAAGTGTTACGTTAACTTGTACAATAAATCTCAGCAATCAAAAACAGTACGAAACGATTTATTTACAGCAGGAAGAAAAACTGAAAGAGGAAGTGGAGGAAATGTAAAGACAAGCTAGAAAGGATGTATAGTTGTTGAGCGATGATTAAACGAAATATTAGTCATAAAGAAAACGACGTGCCATTACTGACGCGGTTTGTTAAATAGAGAGACGGGAATGAAAATGGCGGATGACTGGCACCGTGTGGACGATTTTAAAAGCACAGAGATGGCTTTCGAAACAATGCTGAAAACAGACAGTATCTTTTTTTAATGCTAATATACATTGATTGTTCAAAAAATAACAGTCAAAATGTCATATTTATCTAGCGTTGTCCGGAAATGTGGTAGCGACTAAATTTTCGCTCCAGTCAGTGAATAAACAAATAAACGAAATTCCGTCCGATGTCGCTAGTCACTATTTGCGCTCCTGTTAAATTGTTTGTATGAAATTTTGTCCGATATTGCTAATTATTATTTTTGCGCGATTTGGAAAGTTTGTTTTATTAATAAAGAGAAATTAATAAAATTCTGCGAGATGTTTAGTAGATACTATAAAGTTGCTATTGTCGCTTACTGATCATCCCCCTATGTCTTTGCGTAATAATGTATTGATAGTCAACATATTATAGTCAGTTGCTGCCATTTGGGACTAATTTACGAATGATGATATTACACTACTTCAATAAACTACTTTCTAAGACATTTAATACTGAATTCTAGTTAGTTCCGAAATTTTTTTCGATATTTGGTTGTCATTAACATTAACCGAACAGTCAAATTTTGAATAAAGACTAGTCGTCTTTGAAATACCACACGTATAGAAATCGATCAGTGTGTAAATTCACAGCGTCGATTGTACATATTGTAACAAAACTGTTCTTTGTTGGTGGTTAAAAAGATTTATTTACAAAAATAAACGTTAACTAAAACAAACTAAAAGTACTTCTCTATAATAATGCAAAAATGAAATAATAAAATAAATAACGAAAAACAAACGAATTCTAGAACAACACAGAATATTTATATTTCGCAGATGTTTATTTATCTTGTAACGGCTATTTATGTCACTATATTTATTTATGTCGCACACTGTTCATTGTCACTGACACTGACTCGTAACTGACTGCCTACCTTCCACGCTAGCGCTCGTTTATATAAGTTTTGCAGCCGCATCGTGGAACATTCTTCGCCAATCTTCTATGGTTCCGATGACAAAGAGTGTAACAATACGCGCATTGTTGTCTACGCGGCTCTGGCAACAATGCACTGCCGCCTTATCCAGTGGCGTCTCGTTACAGTATTATGATCGAGCCTTTATAAATGTTTGACAGTAAAGATAAAGGAAGTATCTTTTAGAAAATAAAAAGCGGTCATTAAATGTGTTGTTGTTTATCGACAGATAGAGGAGTCTCTTCTTCTCGTCTCGCATTCATTTTGTGCTGGTCTTTAGAGCGGCAAACGCGGCTTATATATCACAGTCGCCTCGAAGGAATTAAACGATAACTTCTCATTACAATGAGAAATGTAGAACGAGGTTAAATTGCGATGGTTTGAGGCTCGACGGCTGATACAACAAGACGCTAGGACTCGAGGGGCCCCAGCCACTGTCGATGGACTTCGTGTTTTGTTTTGAGTTGGTTGCACTCGAATACACGATTCTCGATTGTGTTATTATAGTGCTTGTACATAGTATATAGGTACGCATATACACTATTGCCATTGATCAAACCGCGATAACATTAAATGTTGGCGTTTCACACATTATTGATAACAGACTTAAAGAAATACTATTTTTTAAGGTAGAAATACAAATTTTGATAAAATTCGAAATATCTCAAAACTTTCATGAAGTCACAATATTTTTACAAAAAGGCTCGCTCATTCCAGTTAGAAAACTTCTCACTGCTGTATCTCTTTTTGTTTAGAAATTTCTTGAAAATCCTTTGATTATTGTTACGATTTGAAAGAAGACTTTGTGATTAAATTTGGTAATATGCAACATCTATATTAGGTAAACAAAAACATACATCGTTAACAATTTTTAATTAAAATAAAGTTTTTTGTGTATTAAAATATTGTTAGTGATATGTGTGTTTTTGTTCAGGAGATGATGCATTTTATGTTGAACGATTTTTTCTAATGCATTAATTTATGTATGATTTGTATAGCTCTAGGTTATGTCTTATTCACTGTATACCTACGTCTCTATAGGATCGCTTTTACACATTCGGCTCAAACTTAATGAAACCTAGCTTAAAATATAGTTTTTTTATATTCTGAGTTTAATTGATAAGCTTATAAGTATTGTAATAAAACTGCTGTAGTCCGTGGCGGAAATTATTTATTTGCAATAATTAAATGTTTAACAAACAGTAAAACACACAAACGAAAGCGTACTTCTTTAAGTTAACAGAAATAATAACGCTGACAGAAACAAAACTAATAGTTCTAAATTATGTACAAAGAAATATTTACAACACACAGGAACACAACACAACGTTGAAAGATACAACAATAGGTGTACGATCGCCAATAACAAACTTAGTATGCAAATTTCTACCTTTATTATAATATTTAGCACGTTGCTCCTGTGATTGTTGTAAAATTTGACGAATTTGAAGTTCTGATGGAGGTTTCTCTTGTTCCCAAACCGAAGATAGATTCCAACGTCGATCAATAGGGAAATTTATCTCGCGTGAAAGAAATATCTTGCAAGGTACCTCTTTAATGCTTTGGTGATAAGTCGTATTATTACTGAACGTAATTTGATTTAATAACAAATCCCAATTAAGATGATCGTCAAAAGTTTGTTGTAACATGATGGATAACGCTGATCGAACATTTCTTATAACTCTTTCGACTGAATTGGACTGAGGATGATAGGGGGAAATATGAATAAGTTTCGAACCCCAAGACGAACAAAATTCTTCGAATTGTTTAGACGAAAACATTGTGGCGTTGTCAGAAATTATGTTCATGGGAGAACCGTAAATTGTAAAAGTATTATGCAGACATTTAATGATTGTAGCTGAACAAGAATCGGGAATAGCGTAAGTAATTAACCATTTACTGTAGCTATCTAATATAAGAAGAACATATTTATTACCTGAATGCGTTTTAATAAGAGGTCCCATAAGATCTATGTAAATTTTATCCCAAACAGCAACAGGAGTTTGAGATGACATAACCACTTTATCTGGACGTTGATTCGGTTTATTACGCAGACAGAACTCACACTTCTTGACAAAGTCTTGTACTTCAATAAACATACGCGGCCACCAAAAACGTCGCGATATCAAACGAAAGGTCTTAGATATTCCAGGATGATTAACTATAGAAGAAGTATGGAATTGATTAAAAATTTCATTTTTTAAAACTTGAGGCACCACAATTCGACGTTTATTTTTCTTGCCAACTAAACGCACGAGGAAGTTCTCACGAACAGAAAAGTTTTTGTGATTGATACCATTAATAATTTCAGATTTGATTTTGTGTAAATCTGGATCTTGATCTTGTAACGTACGGAGATCATTTATAGGGTTAATAAGTTCAACGATTTGATTTAGTTGAACATGATGCGGAGAAGAGTCATCAAGATCAGGAATAACATAATCTGAGAAAGGACGAGATAAACAATCTGCTGTACAATTATCTTTACCTCTTATATGCTCGACACGAAACTTGTAGCGACTGATTCTTAACAACCATCTTCCTACTCGTCCCAAGTTGCGCGGATGCTGAATTAGCCACTTCAGACAGGAACTATCGGTTTGGAGTAAGAACGGACGATGTAATAAGTACGATTTAAGCTTTTCCATGGCCCAAATACACGCTAGGGCTTCTTGCTCGTACGTGCTGAATTTCATTTCTGCGGAGGTTAGTCGTCTACTCGCGTATTGAATTGGATGGATACCGTCTTCACAATCTTGTAACAACACGCACCCGATATGACTTTGACTGGCATCAGTTTGTAATATAAATTCACGTTGAAAATCGGGAAAACGAAGTACAGGTGAACTGACGAGAGCTTCTTTAAGTGTCTGGATAGATCGGAGATGAACTTCAGATAATTGATACTTGACATTCTTTTTTCTCAAATCATTTAACGGAGCCATTATTTGCGCATAATTAGAAATAAACTTAGCGTAATATCCGATCATGCCGATAAATGATTGTAATTGTTTTATATTTTTAGGAGGCGGTAAATTCTTAATCACTTCGACTTTATCGGGATCCATTGAAAGACCACTTGACGAGACATGATGTCCAAGAAATTTGAGCTCCGACTGAGCGAAATTTATCTTCTTCGGATTAACAGTGAGATTAGCTGCACGTAATCGTTTTAACGTTTCTTTAACGTGATTAATATGTGATTTCATATCTGGACTGTAGATTAAGAGATCGTCGAAGAAAACAATGACAAATTTATACCTGAGGTCAGCAAAGATTTCGAACATTAATCGATTTAGAGCGCTGGGTGAAATCGATAATCCAAACGGCGCTTTATGGAATTTCCATTGTCCTTCCGGCGTTACAAAGGAGGTAAGATCTTGAGATTTTTCAGTCAACTCAACCTGATAAAAGGCACTGTTAAGATCAAGAGTTGAAAAGACTTTAGCATTTTTCAGACACTGGAAAATATGCTCAATCGATGGCACCGGGAAACTATCCATGATTACTTTCTTATTCAGTTGTCTGTAGTCCACACATAGACGAAAACCACCCTTAGCTTTTTTAACTAAAAAGGCTGGCGAGGCGTAAGGAGATTTACTGGGAGAAATAATACCTTTTTCTAATAAATCGTTTATGTGATCTCTCATTATCTGAGCTTGCGGAGGGGCTAAAGGATATGGGGCTTTCCTAACAGGAATGTTGTCACTCAGCTGAACGGAATATTGATAATTTACGGCTTGCCCGAGTTCCTCTGTAAGTACATCGGGGAACTCCAGTAATAATTGATCAAAGAACTCCGAGGATTTATCAACCTTAGTGATATGGCCGATTTGCGAGAAAGAATTCGGAGAGGGTAAAGGTACAAAAGGTACGGAAATAGATGGATTGAAACCGAATGTTAAAATATTTTTATTACAATCTACATTAGCACTCATCTGTTTTAAAGATTGGTATCCAATTATAACGGGATATGATAAAGTATTCAAAATGTGAAAATTAAGTTTCCACGTGAAAATATTTATTTTTACAACGATTGACAAACTGGAGAGAGACTTACAAATACTTCCATCAGCTAATTGTGCATACGAAATAGAATCGATCAAGGAACCTAACCTATTGGACACTAAATAATTAGCTAACTTAGAGTTTATGTAATTTTGCGTAGATCCGGTATCTAACAGAGCAGACGCACGAAGTTGTTGAAAGAAGATATGGACGAGGGGTAGACAGGGAATACTTAACTTAGAGACAGACGGGGAAGATGATTTTTTACAGACAGACCTTAAATCTACATTATTGGAGAATGGAAATAAATTGTTCAGATTAGAATTAGGCTTAGAAATTATAATAGGTGGGGAATTGGTCATATCAATTTTTTCTGAATAACCTTTTTCACAGAGAATTTTGGGGGGACTTGGAATGTCATTTTTCGATTGGTAAACGATCAGTAGAAGGGCGTGAAGGTCGAACTGGACATTGAAGTAAATTGTGACCAGTCTGCTTGCAATATCGACATATTATGATTGGTGGGGAATTTAGCTGGCCATGGGACGAACTATTATTGTACATTTGCCTCTGACGTTCCACAGCTCTTAACTGTTTTATTAAGTTGTACAAGCTGGTTATATTGTTTGGTGGATCTCTGAATTGGAGATAATTAAAAGAATTTTCATTCTGATTCAGCCAAATGCGAGCAATAATTTCAGATTCTGACAAGGTGGGTCCTAATATGGAAACATATTTTAGAATGTTCTCCGCATAGTCAGGAAATTTTTCGTTATTATTCTGGCGTCTATTTAAATATTGTTGAGCCAAGATAGCTCGATCAATAGGGGTAGTAAAATTTTCAAGTATAAGGGGTTTCAATTCTGGCCAATTTAAATTCAAAGAAATATGATCTCGCCACCATTGGTAAAGTAAACCTTCAGTTTTATTTAATAACGCTTTAAAGATGAATAGAGGAGAAACCGAGGGAAACTGCAATATGCGATCTACTTCCAATAAAAATTGTATCAAAATATCAAGATCTGTGCCTGTAGAAGTTGGGACTTTCACTAACAGTTCTTTAATATCTGCCATTGATAGGTGCGTAGTACTCTGTTCACCTGAATCAGTCTTACCTGGAGCTGGCACTAGGTGTTCACTGTTCACTGACACAGAATTTTCGGAAGGCGGAATCGAGCGTTCTAGAGAATCGGGAGGCGGAACTGCTGGCGCAGATCGCAAACGGCGGCGTGTCTTGTGATTAGGCATAGTGTTCGGACGGGATCAATGGATTCCAGGACGTAGAAGACAACTACGCTCTGCTACCATTTATAACGAAGCGGCTCAATGCCCGTAATCTTCTTCCACCTGGTAAAATAGCAAGGGAGAGTATACTGAAAATATTTAAGAGCGGGTTTGGACCAAGACGGAGGAGGTGTTAATAGTGGGCCCATTGAGCGTTACACAAGTTTCCAGAGGATTCCTCGGTCGAGTCCAACCAGTTGAAATATTTGCATTATAAAATTTAAGAAAAAAAATGGAGTACGTAATGGTAAACTGAATTTGTATTAAGTAATAAATACAAAATAAATAATACATTATAATGATCGAATTAATAATTGTAATAGAGTGACAAGAAACTTAAGTTCTAGAACCAATGTCGAAACTGAAAAAAATTAAAGGGAATATGAAGGAATAAAGAGAAAAATATACATTACCGGTTTTGTGGACGAACTCAGAATCGTATTATGAAAGTTATTTTAAGAAATGGAGAAGCAGTCGAAGGATATTAATATGTGATCATTTTTTCCATTAGTTCTAGATTACATATGAATAATTAAAATTAGATGTTCAATAGATTACTTAAATATTTTCGGAGACAATTACAATACGTCTGAACACTTCGATATCCAACGTTGTTCATGTTTTTTCTTTCGCGATAAATAAAAAATGTTTTTACCCGTCGCCAAGAAAAGTAATAATTACCGACACACAATACACTGTTTCACCTCAGATTGCAGTTGCCTATTTTGTAGTTTCAAAATAAGACTGTTTCCAACGTGAACAGAATAATTAATAGTTAATAGATTATTATAATATTATAATATAATGTCAGAAGTGCTAAGTACTTTATGACAATATATACCTATATTGTTGTAATGAAGAATTCATAAAATACACGTATAAATGTAAAATAATACTAAAAGTTAAATTTTTATATCTTAGTTGGTCCTGAGGATGCTAACATACGTTAGCGAAACGTCGACTATACTCTAGAAATAAAAATTCTATAACTCTAAATTGGCTGTTTCAACCGTTAATTTTCTCCTTATCAAGATCACAGCCGTCATCGTATCAACATACAACACAAAGCTTATCAGCACACTTGTCTATTAACTATAAGTCATTTATTTAAAACCACTCACTAGAGTTATAATTTATTTCCATGGTATAATTTATGTCGTAATGCCAGAACACTGTATCACGAACAGCTCGAATACTGACTGACTGACTTGTTCACTCTGCCCGCCTTTTATAGTTTTTCGGTCCAATCTCTAGAGTCTAGAATGTTCTCCACGCATCGAGATCCTTTTCTTTACATGTGTGTGGGTCTCCAAGGTCGGGTGTTCTTCGTTACCTGTTTCTTTTGTTGTTGGTTGACCTTCGAGTATTGTATAGTCTTTTCTAGAAACTCCATAGGCGCATCACGGGGGGGGGAGGATGCGCAACATAATTCTTTAGAGCTCATAGTCGTCCCAACTAGGGGGCGCAACAGACAATCACAACCGAAACAAATTGCGTAAAAATCAAAATAAAAAACTGTTGTTGCACATTCTAATATACGATACACAAAAAATGCCGTGATTTTTTAAATATAGCCCTCTTCGGAATCAAATTTCGAATGACGTCAGGCACAACCAGCTCTCGGAAGAAATCGAACAATAAAACGTTTCTCAAAATAGGCTGAGCCGTTTGGGCTGTACAACTGATACAAAAAAGTAATATTTTAGCTTAATTTTAAACTTAATTCACTTAAATTGGAGTTAAACTTACATTGTAAAGCCGACCCTTATAGTCAAGATTAAATTAACGCTTATGTAAATATGCGTAATACTACTACTTTGAAAAGTTAAAATAAAAATTCTCTCAAAACTGTGAAAATTTGCGCGTAAAGAGTATACTTTAAAAAATGACATTAATACTTGCCTTAGAAAATACCTTTGCACTGCGACCGCTGTTTTTGTAACAAGTCGTGCCAATTATTGTTGTATTTCTGTAATTCCCAAATGATATGCTATACTGCAGTATAATCCAGTAGTTAAATTAGACGTTCGAATTTTGTTTGTTCAAAAAACGGAATGTTTCATTGAGCGAGGTGTTTTGTTATCGTGGCATTAATAATTAAATTCCCAGTGCCATGCAACGGCATCTCTATGAAGTCTACTATTTTCAAACCCAGTTTTTTGCAGACAAACGAAATTCGATATTTTGTTACACTTAAGAGATGTGTAAACATTGAAATTCGAATACGATGACAGCTGCACATAACCTCAAAATATGTATGTTTTCATTGCATAAATATGCAACGACACTGTCAGGAGTATAGATAAAAGATTCTCTCAGCTACACAGCTAACCAAGAAGGTTATATATCTTGAGTTACCTTTGGTAAGTTTGATGATAATAATAAAAAAAAGTTATATTTGTATTGCTCCGTATAGAAGATACAAATCGTCAGGGGGAAGGTTTCTTTCTATAAACATAAATTTGTGAAATTTTCACATATTGCGTAAGTAAAGCTGAGTTCACTTGATAATCAGTGATTTTTACGACAAATTAGTACCTAAATTTTCACTAATAAATTTACTCTGTAAAACTGAAATAGTGAAAATGTCACTATTTGAAATAGTGACTTTAAGTAAAATTCACTGTCAGAATAGTGATACCCCTGATTGTATACGTGTCGCTTGTGGCGCCTCCACACAGTTACTATAGTAGATACTTATTATTATTCATGTTCTATAGCAAGTTCTGTGCAAACCGATAAACAGACAAGTAATATAATTTATCAGATAAGTTAAAAATTATTTTAATTATATTTTCATAGATTCAGGGTAAAGCATTGCGTGTATAGTTATACTATTGTTGTTTACCGCTTTTAAATTATTGTCAATGACATGGGATCATAACTAAAAGTGTTAGTAGACGATCGAACGTGGTACGGACCGGACAGTGGATATGGTCCGCTCCGTACCAAATCTGCTCGTCTAGACAGTAGTCTGCGTGTCCGCGCAGTTCGATGGTTTGCACATCGTACTTGGTCCGTTTCGTACTTATATCCGTGCGTGTGTATAAAAGTACGATTGAACTTGATACATATAACCGTATAACGACGTCATTGTAATTCAAAACGTTGTGCAACATGACAGAAATTTTGACAGAACGCGAAGTTCTTGGTGAAGTATTGGTATTATATAAAGATTTCCCATGTTTGTGGGATCTATCAGATAAGTTATATTGTAACAGAGAAGCGCGTAACAACGCTCTAGAAATTCTTCGGGAGTGTTATTCAAAATATGATCTTCGCTATCAAGCGATTTTATTAACTTCATATGACTAAATTCATCGCGATCTTTCAAATAGAATTTTGCCCACTCCTTTCTTTTCTTCCTTGTTGTTTGTGGCGGCATTAACGTTGCCGCTAGAACAAACGCAATTTTCGCGCGCTTAATCGGAGGCATGATGTTCGCGACCTGTGTACAAGGAGACTGACAGATTCGGTCGTCTGTTGTAACCAGCGAACTTGATCCGCCGTACCATGTCTGTTCCCGGCCCGTACCAAGTTCGATCGTCTATTAAAGCTTTAATAATGAATTAAAGTTATGTTTTATTGAAGCGAATTCTCTAATTTTCTATTTTGTATTCAATTATTAATCGACGTGTAAAAATTATACTAGTGAAAGTAACGGATGAATAAAGATTAAAAGAAATCTGTAATCAAAAAATTGTTGTGAATTTTTATATTCACTAATTCATATTGTGAGTATTCACTAATTCCGCGTGGTACGATTCTAGCATTAACAAATAGTGAATATGCACTTGTAATTAGTGAAAGATAGAGAGTTATTAAGAGTATTTAGTTGTATTTGATTGATGATTTAAGCACGTTTCAGATTCCGTTTATGTAATATTGTTTTCATAAAATGAAGTATCTACTATGTTTCATGCTCTTCGCGTGTGATCTTATATAATTTAAATTTGTATCCAACTTAAAAGAATATTGTGGAAATTAATTTTGAGGCAGTGATAAAACTATGCGAGTAAATAAATAGAACAGCGTAAGACAAATACGTTTCATTATTCTGTTTATTTTAGCGAGGCCTCCATTTGCATTGTTGACTTGTTTGCAAGTTTATTTGCATGTTCAAAATTTATGTACTGAAAGCAGGAACCTATTATATTATTATATTTTAGTACCTACTTTACTACTATGTGGGTATATACGCTGTGGTTCAAAAAGGCGTAACAATTCGATAATTTGATTATCAAGCGACCAACCAGATACTGACAGGCGCTAATTACTAAGTTTTAAAGATATATCGAGTCTTTGCAAACCTTATAGTGTTGAGACAAAATAATAGTTCTATACAGGTTGCTGTAGTTCAGCGCACGCATTGTATGTTTAGTCGCGCGATTTTGCGATTAAATCGCTTGAAAATAGTGTGACTACTAATATAGGACAAGGTTGCACTCACCCCTGAAATACAGACTGATATATAAAATTTCCTGTGGTTGTTTAATTACAAAATTGCGATTTAATAGCGTAAGACCCAATTGCTTCACTACAGAATAAGTTCTGCATAACGTTATCCGAAAGATGTGTCTATGACTTCGTTTTCGTCACTTCCAGATAGTACTTATCCTACGGATTGTCCGTTGGTTGAGGTGGCAGATATCTGATAGATATTTATTTAAATGTCCTCCGTACATGATTCAAATACTGACAACTGCTCCAAGCCTTCAACGCTGTTTTTATAACCTCAAAAGTAAAGTGAATAGCCAACAAATAGTATTGATATTCCAATTGTTTTTGGTTTCCGCTTGACGTTTCGACAGCTGCGGCAGACATCAAAGGCGGATGTAGCTTCGGGCGAAGTGTCATTCTAGCAGGCTTTGTTTATGACTGGTATTCTCGCTTGTTCTGTGCTTAGCGTGCTACTGTTTTCCGCTCGGTCGTAGAGTTATAATTGATCATTCCGTTCAGTGATTTTGTACCTATAGCTTAGTGCTGGTGTCCAGGTTTTAAAAAATCGTTGTCTACCTGATTTGAACAAGGTCACGTCTATTCTGGTGAATACTTTCTCGTAGAAGACCTTGTTCTGCACGATGATTCCTTGCGCTTGCCTCGAATGGACCACGACCTATAAGCCCGGAAATCAAGATTTGGAACAAAGCCTACCATATGAAAACCTATACACTTGGAGTATTGAAATGATTTGTGTGAGAAGCTAACGTATTTTCCGATGGAGATTGAAACAGAAAATTCAAAATATTTTTTGTTGGATTTACTTTGCCCTTTCTGTTCTATTTTCACTTCTTTGTCTACTCTGGTAACGTTAACTAAAATCACACTAGAAATCCATAGAGTTATAACAAAATTTAAAATATTTTAGGCTAGGTTTATTTGGCCGTTTTTTTTTTTTGTTCTATTTTTACTTTTTTGTCTGTTTTGGTAACGTAATATACGAAAATTACTAGAAACACCCAGAAATACATAGAGGTCTCACCAATAGACCTTGGAATACGAAAATAGAGATCTCAAACGAACTAAAAGTATCTGCCAGATATCTGTAAAGAAATCGGTTATATATCGCGCGTTTTCGATACAAAAAGTAGCGTATAAATATGCAGACAGTTCGGCTGGGTAAGTATGTTAGTTCCATGGTAAGCATCGGTTGTTTGAACATCGCGTTCGACCACGAAGTCGGCGGTCTGCCTGCGGTGTGGTGACCGCGACTGCCTCACAGGTCAAACCTCGTTCCATGCCACAACCACGCCAAATATTTGGTAAACGTCCTCTTTACCTATATGCATGAAGTTCATACGCTCTGTCGGCATCCGGTTTCCGTGTATTGTTATTTGAAGTGTTGAACCATGTGTGACTGCGATAAGGAAACAACACTATTGGCCAGAATAGAACGAAAGAAACAAATATTTCAGTGTAAAGTTGCTCTTAGTGCTACCTTTTGACGTGATAACGTCTTATAAATTGATGAAACACCAGCTGCACGCACGAAAAAGTGTAACGTTCCTAACGTTCCGACTGACCCTGTGCGTGCAAGCGAGAGCGCAGTATGCTTCGGCCCAAGTTTGACAGCTACTAAAATTTAGGTTATGTATTACGGAATACGTTATCACGTAAAACTATTGTCCGTAAACCGACTTTACAGGCAACCAATTTTTTTACAAGCATTTATTCAACTTTACATGCTTGTCAGTCAGTATGTCAGGCTGGGTCAAATTTTGAAATAAAAATTTCCTTTAGTTCTAATTAAACTATAGCTTTGAAATTTTACACACGTTATGTTCGGTGAAAATATCATTCTGAATCCAATTTGACAGACGCCCCAAGATGGCGGATTATGTGTCTCTTAACAACTCCCTTGATATGGATATCAAATGAAAAGGTTTGACGAGTAGATTATGATAAACCGTGTGGTCGAAGCCCCAAGATGGCCGATTCGCTGTTTCTGTACAACTCCCTTGGCATGGGTATTAAATGAAATGGTGTGACGAGTAGATTACGGTAAGCCATGTGGCGTCATTCTAAACGCAATATTACCGACGCCCCAAGATGGCGGATTATCTTTTTCTTCCATTATGAGAAATTCATAGATTAAGGCGTAACTAGAAATTTGGGAACAAAATATTAGAAAAAAAAAATACTTTTGAAGAGACAAGCTTTTATTGCAGTGTAAAGAGGGAAAAACAGTTTTCAAAAATTAAAGTTATAATAATTAAAGAAATGTCGACCATGACTAGTGAAATATCATAGAGCTTACAACACTATTTTAAAATTATAAACTTAAATTATTGAAACTCAGTCAATGAAAGCCTAGCACACTTTTTTTCAAAATGAATTTTGTGGCCAATTTTATCAAAAAATAAGGTTTAGCCGATTGGCTCTGCTACGGAGTTAGTGTTGGATCGTAAAAAAAATGTTTCTGTATTTTGCCCCTTTTCTTTTCAACAGTAGCGTACCAACGTATTATGTATGTATGCATTGATTGCATAGACTATGAGAATAGATGGCTCTCATTAAAGTGCAAATACCTGTGAAAATAATTGTGCTTTAAATAACGGGTCGTTTGAAACTCTTGTTCATTGTTATCAGGTCAGGACATCGAAACTATGGCACAGGTATTTTTATAATCGTTTTTAGCAAGGAAGCTTCATAACGTAAGTGTGATGTTTTAAGGGCTGAACACATTCTTCATTAATACTAATAATATAAAATTAGTAACTGGATTTTTGTATGTAATTTTATTTTTTAGACGGATGTTCTGATTTATATGGCTCTGCCAAGTTGGGTAGGAAAACTTACATATTATAATTGCATTTTGTAAAAATAATGTAAAAGTAAGTAAATAAATTCAAATTCAAATTCAAATTCAAATATAGCGTTCTCCTCAATCTTCTGTGTTGTAAGCCCACAATAGGCTATTACACCATTTTTTAAAAGTTTTTTAAATCAATAACCAACATAAAAATATAATGCTGATTATTGATTTAACTGGCGCGTATATACAATTTGTTGTCAAATTAATTATTTTTTAATTATTTTGTTAACAGTTGTATATATGAAATTGCTGACATGTGTGGATTGATAATTTTAGAATGACACAGTTAACCTGTGAAGTTGCCTGAGGAAGTATAAAATATATAGGTACGAAACGTATCAATTACACAATAGTTTAACTTGTTTGATTGTCCACATTCTTGTAAAAAAAGATTGCTATGATTGTTACGTTACCAGTAACACTTGATGTATTTATTAAAAGAATTTATCCTTGGTCGATTAGTACTTTCTGTTTTTACGTAACCGTCTTCCATAAGGCCCAGTTTATATGAGAGGCGTTCAACGCGCGTTGGGCTGACGCGCGTTTACAATTTCTATACAATTGTATACAACTGTTTACATGATAACGCGCGTTGGTGACGCGTTGAACGCGTCTTATCATGAAAACAGTTATATACAATTGTATAGAAATTGTAAACGCGCGTTGGGCCAACGCGCGTTGAACGCTCTTCATGCGTGCTAGGCCTAATGCGAAAGTCATAAAATACGATATAGAAGTCTATAAACATGATAATATCTAGAAAGAACTTCAAAATAATACACAGCACAACATAAACGTAGCTGTTTACAATCGAAGTGACGTCACGCTGGAATCCAACATGGCAAACAACGTTTTAGACTCTTGAAGAACAGATTTAAAAATACAATTCTTAAAATTGAATTATAAAAATATTGCATTATTATGAACAACAATCAACATTTCTCGTTTGTCTATAAAGAATATGTATTATTAGATTTTTTTTCTTACTTGGTGCAAAATACCCTATTACCAAGTTTTAAGCTGATAGATTATTATTAATAAATTCTAAATTTAAAATGGTTGCGTCAGTGAGAAATTCTCTTTTTGCTCTTTTTACTCAAATTCGAAAAGACAGCAAAAATTTGCAAAGCCTGTTGTGCATTACGGGCTCTGACAAGTGTAACGTTTAGGAAGTTTTGTGCTTACATAATAACATTTTCCAACAATACCTTACCCCATTTTCAATAATAATTATATCTAACATATTTTATCTACGTCATTTTCTGATAAGCAAAATATTTTTGAAGTACGTGTTTGATAATAATTACGACTGCCTCTAGGCGTTCTTTCAAACAAAAACAAATAAATTTCAATGAGGAATTGGCAAGCATTGAAACCAAGTACATCGGTTGATTTGTACGGTACTGGAAAAAGTAATATTTCCACAAATTATAAATGTACCAGCAGTGTAAGTCTATATTCAAGATGTATGAAAAATTTCGTTTGAAAAAGTGAAAACAAATAAAATAACTAAAATTGATTATTGATATTAATAAAGGTAAGTTTGTAAAATTAGTTTTACTTAGTTGAATAATAAAATAAGACGTTAACGAAGATTTGAATAATACAAATAAATCAAATCACAACTATATGTTTAACGCTCTAATATTACACATACGGTTTCGACTATAATCCGACTACTTAGGTAAATATGGTGGTAGTACGTGTACAACATGGTGGAAGCACAGATATAAAATTCGAGATTTAAGTGCATTAAAATATTAAACTACATTTTGAGTACATTAGTGTTTTGTTATACTCGTCGATTCAAAAATAGATGATAAATTGTATGTAGGTGATAAATTGTCGAGCGTTCTATAATCTACATTCTTTTTAATAATAATTTTATTAACAGAATGTCGTGGTCAAGTCGACATAAATTTACATATTAAACAAAATCCTAATTATAATTGATTGGTTCAGAGCAAGCGGAGAACCGAGCAAGAAAAATAGTCCCCTCCTAATTTTTAAAACCATCTTGTGAGATCGAAGTCGAGCCCGCAGTGACGTCATTTCTAGTCTCGTAGCCAGCCTGCAGGCCAGCAGAAGTCCCAGCAGTGTTTCTAGTCTCATGTGCAGCGGCCTGTACACGTTAAAAAATCCAATAAGGTGAAAAAAGCGCTGATAGTTAGTCTGTGAATATTTTTGATAGCACTTTACGCGTTAAGTTTTGTTTCGAGTTAAATGGTGGGAGTGCGGGTACAATGTGGTGGAAGTACGGGTATAAAATGTCCAGATTAAAAATCAAAGTACATTAGTGTTTTGTTATACTCTTAGTTTCGAAAATAGACGCTATAAGACTCGATTGTCGAGCGTCTTTGATAGCACTTTATGCGTTCAATTTTGTTTCGAGTTGCGTAGTATAATAATTTTATCTCCAGTGTTGTATATTGCGCCGGGAGCCTATGTTATATTAACGATTATACCAATTAGGGGCGTTTAAGGTAATTTATCATGATATCCGCATTAAACTGTTATAAATTCATGTCAAGCATTATATAAACTCTATCCACACACGCTTTCATACCGACTGTTTTTGTACAGATTTATTAAATACAGTTCCTGATGTGTATAAATTATTGTCGTTAATTATTTTTTGTTTACTGGTGGCCTGTCCTTCCCGGTGCCAGTTTGAATGTTAACAAAGATGACCGTTTATTAATTGTCTCTGAAAAGAACACACACTATATGACGGCATGTTTGTTTGTGGCCGTTTGTCCATATTGTCCACGTGGCAGTATACTGTTTCCTGACTGGTTCTTGCTCAAAACAAGCAGACAAACAAGCACGAAAAATAGCCCTGGTTCTAATTTTAAAATCCCTCTTGTGACCACGCACGCGAGCCCGCCGTGACGTCATTTCAAATTTCGCAGCCAGCGCGCAAGCTAGTACAAGGCAAAACCAGCTTTGTGTGCAGCGACCTTTACACATAATAACCGTATTTATTTTTGAAAGCATTCCTACCCGCTGTTTCTCTCATGCTGAAGTTTTAGTGAGAACGACGTCATCATAGAAAAGTTAATAATATTTTTTTTTCATATACACACAGTATAAAGTTAATATATAGGTGATTGCCTATAAATTCATAACCTAAATGATACTAATAAAGCTTATTCAATACAATATGATGATAAATATCTGCTGCTATTTTTTCGATATAGGTACCAATTTATCAAACATAATATACAGTAATTATATTACGTAATGCGATTATGTAAATAACTGCAAAACGGTGCAGGAATGTCATCAATTTTTGTTTATTCAAATATATCGATTTACTATAAAGATATAATTATTCAGTTTTGCTCTGTTCCTACCCACGTATGTGTGTAGTGAATTTTTTATGTCGATAGATAGATAGGTATATTTATTTGCGGAGCTTTTATAAAATTATTAAATTGCCTTGCGTGGGTTCGAGTATCACCTCTTTTCATAGAAATTATGTGATGGCGTTTAATTTAAGTGCATAAGTACTCATGTACGAGCGCGTATAATCTACAGTAAAAAGAAGATCAATCAGTTCGTGGAAACATGACGTACCTAAACTACGCTCCTTATGTAAATTTGATATTAAAGTTTAAAATGTATGTATATACAAAAAGAAATAATAATGAAATTTGTATTTCTTAATTGTTAATAAGAAATATAAAAAATATGTTATTAGTAAAAAGAAAAAAACAATATTGGCGTTGTCGGGGGTCGAACAAGCTACCTTTTACTTTCAAGATAAGGCGTACTAAACCGCTCGGCCACATAACGCGCTTCGTTTGCATATATTTTTCTAAATATTAATACTCAATAATAAATTTGATAGCTCGTTTTTTATCCATTTAACTGCCCATCTGTAGCTTGACTCTTCCGTCTGCGTCCATAGTATGCGGTTAAGAAGCACGGCTTCAAAAATAAAAATAGAAATTAACTGTGCGTCATGAGGATTTTTACATGGCATGAACTTTATCTGGTATTGATGGTCGTTATGACGATTATTACTATATTTTTAGGTTATACCTACACCGTTTTAAATCATTCATTTGCAACTTTTTGCTTAAATCTTCTAGGGCTGTTCTTATAGTCGATGAAATGGTAAACGCGTCTTTTAAAAAAATTTAAATTTATTTTTTTCACGACAGCAATTTTATTTTTAATGTCAACAATTTTGCCTGTGACAGCTAAGACTTCTACATCTTGATTTTTGTGTAGATAACATTGCAAATATTTATTTAGGATCCCACCGTGTCCGTACCTACGGTGACACTGAATGTAATTAAAAACTCACTTCTTTATTAATTTACTTATCAATTGGGAGTGCTTAATACGGCATTTAAAAATAATGAGTCGGTTTTTCTCATTCGGCACAAACTAAGTTCACGAATTCAAAAATTAAAAATTTCATTGTCAAAGTTTAACGATTTTTTTTTGTTTCAGGTATGTGAGCCATTTTTTTGCTGATCTACTATACTATGTAAGTCTTTATTTTTATTTTCTTAAACCACCAACGCTAAAACCTATCTGGGACCAGTATCAGTTTCTGTTTCCAGTTTGTCGACATTTTCACTAATACTCCGATTAGAATTCTCGAGGCTTGTAAAGCGCGATTTACTCGGTACAGATTTCTCGTTAATGTGCAGGTTCCTGACGTCATTGTGGTACTACAAAATGCAAAACACAATCGCTAAGTATTCTTTTGTAACAAACTTTATTGAAATTAAAGCTCATTTTTATAACAGTGTGCACTAGAAAGTAATAGTATATTGTGCGACTAGTGAGTGCGGTAACACGTGAGTGGAATATTCTCCTTCGATCAATAGTCGCACATAATACTTTATTCAACTAGCACGAGTAATAATATGTAATCGGGGCCCTGATAAAAGAGGGAGAAATAATAAATCACTTCATTGATTGACATACCCACCGCCCTCGATGCACACAAGATGGCCCTGACTTTCGCTGAATTGCGATACTGTTTTCATATATATAAATCGCTACCGCGTCCCTATTGATCCAAAAACTGTGCAGTAATATATTACCGTACAGTTTCGGCTCATTATTCGCACTCTACGCGTCAACATGAAGTAATTTATTATTTCTCCCGAATGTTACAGGGTTTCGGAATTATATATTATCTACTCACGCGTGTTGAATAAAAAATATTTTTTAAAAATAATGATTTTGTCCAGCAACGATCGGATATCTCCCAACTTGGTATAATTTAATTTTGGATTAAGCCATTCTCAATTTAAGTTTATTCGAAAAATTAAATTATATCAAGTTGGGGCACATTGCTGTTGAAAAAAATCATTTTTACTTTTTAGAACACATTGCTATAAAAGCGTGTTTTTTTAACCATAATTTTAATTACTCTACAGATAACATTTTTAGGCTTGAGATTAGCTTAAAAACGTTATTAAATTACAATGTAAAGGGTGTTTTTTTTGGAGGTTTGGTTTTGAAATTGGCAACACCGTTTCAAGTGACAGTTAATTTGACAGTTGACAGATGATTTGTGGTCAGTATGTTTTGCCATTTCACCATGAATAGACTTACATCAGTACAACGCTTGCAAATTGTGCAAATTTATTTTGAAAATTATGGTTCAGTTTGCCAAACTAACCGTGCGCTACGTCCATTTTACGGTCGACATAATCGTCCATCCGAGCAAGTTATTCGGAAAACCATGGATCGTTTTCGAACTACGCATACTCTAGTTGATAATACGCATCCACAAAGACGCCATACAGTGCGCACAGAACATGCCATTGCTGCTGTGGTGCGTAGTGTTGAGGAGGACCCGAATGAGTCAATACGCCGTCGTGTACAGCAATTGGGACTGTGCCCATCCACGTTGTGGAAGATTTTGCGTAAAGATCTTGGCTTACAAGCTTACAAGATCCAGCTTGTGCAAGAGTTAAAGCCGCGTGACCATTATGCGCGCCGTCGTTCGGTGAATGGGCCGAAAACAATATTCAGCTTGATCCTCTTTTTCAACGCAAAATTTTGATCTCACACCTATGGATTACTTTCTTTGGGGATACGTGAAGTCACTAGTCTACGCCGATAAACCACAGACGTTGGATCACTTGGAAGTCAACATTCGCCGCGCTATTGGCGATATACGGCCCCAGATGCTCGATAAAGTGATCGAAAATTGGACTTCCCGATTGCGCTTCATTCAAGCCAGCCGTGGCGCCCATATGCCCGAAATCATATTTAAACATAAATGGCATAAAATTATATTTTAAACAAAGCCAACAACGTGGCCAGCAACCTTATTTTTACGTGTTTTATTTCATTTTAAAGTTGTATACCTCTAAAAAAAACACCCATTATATAAATTTTTCACAAAATAAAGACAAAAAACGGTTATATTCATGTTGTTATATGCGCTGAATGGAAATCACCACAATGAATGGAGCTTCACAGCTCTGAAAGAGTATCGGTTGGCGACTGAAATGAGCAAAGCAAATAGAATGCGCGGGTATTTCAGTATTGCCGTGGCAACCGTACTCTGAAAACTCTCACCGTCCTCTCTTATGTGCCACTTGTTTCTTTTCAAACTATGCTCTGCTACCAACGTGAAGCGAGGTACAGTTGTTTAAATATTTTGCGCATTTATGCCAATCATAATATTAGGAGGGCTATCAAATATTTTTTAGGTAGGCAAGGACTTGTAGTCAGGTTGATACCGGAGATGTTGCTCCTATTCCCCGTAAAAAGTATTGGGATCTGAATGCGCGATTGATTAAGGTGATTGATTCTTACAATCGAGTATTACTAGATTGTAGTTGAATGAAATAAATAAATAAATTAATTAATTTCATTTTTAAAGAACTCCCACCAGACTCCTTCCCGTTTTCACTGCGCAAAAAAAATAATTTATAAAAAAAATCCGCACTTAAAACAGCTAATAACACTGTTATGTATTATATAAAATAATAATTGAGTACAGTAGAACGCCGATTATCCGAACGCCGATTAACCGAATCGCCAATTATCCGAATCGGTCCTAAGCGTAATATAAAAAATTAAAACCAAGTAATTTTTCAATAAAAACAAGTTTTGTGGGGACGCAAGAATACAAAAATGCGAGTGACAATTGTCGTGTAGGCGCTACAAGTGAGAGTTATTGTAGAACTGTGTTTGTTAAACTTAATAAAGGTTATTCTATGTGTGACAGTTCGTTTTTCTTTATTACCAGTCTATTTTCGATTATCCGAATCGACCCCGGTTCCAATTAATTCGGATAATTGGCGTTCTACTGTATTTCCAATGGATATTATGCACATCGAGCTATCGTACTCTAACCCAAAATGGGATCAGAACTTGCTGTTTGTATCAAATTATAATTTGGTGACAAATTAAAATTTTCACAAAACGGAAAAGATGTCTGGACCAATCCGTATATTTAAGCGAGGAAATAGGCTCCACTTGTCTAGTACTTGATTGTTTCGTTTTGTCGTCACCACTTGACGTCAAAATGGCCGTAAATATTAATAATAGCGACATTGTTACCGAGGTTTAGAGACAAACTTGACATAGGTGCGCGATATGTATTTATATAAAGGATACCGACAATGTTTGCACAAGTCACATTGGTGTTCTTTAAGATTGCGGATTTGTCCGGATTACCGCTGATGTATTGAAACACGACACCGCATCGGTTGCCGCAATCCGCTTGTCTCTTAACTTTCCTATCGCTACTTGCCTTCATATACCTAACCTATGTAATATAATGCTATTCAGAAAAGCTGACGTACAACAAACGCTTCTAAATACATATCTTGAAATGTGACGTCAGTATTCTGTCAAAAAGTAATAAGTCCCTTATCAAAACCATTGACCCTGGAGTCTAGAGTTTCTTAACCGGTGGTCCGCGGAGATTTTTGGGTGGTCCGCGAAGATTTGTGGGATGTTGTATTTTACGGATTTTTAAATTATTTTTTTTTGTTACTGTCTGTTTTAATATACTTATATAGGGTAGATGTACCGTTTGTGGCCACTGTACCATTTATGGCCACTTTGATTGAGAATTATATTGATATATTAAGCATTTCATTCGTACTATAGCATTATAAAGTATGTTTCTAGAGTTTTAGATATGTTGGCAGCACTGTGAATACTATCCTATACTTGTCAAATGTATAGTTTCAATAATTATTGAAAAAACATCTGGACCCGTAGTGTATCTCAGTAATTTTTAATTACTGTTAGTAAGAATCTTAAGAAAGACTCTGGTAAGTAAGTAATCATTGATATTTATTAGAAATCTTAATATTTCTAAAATGTTTAATTTATATATACTATTTAGACAACTTAATAATTTATAAAAAAAAAATAATTTACCAATAATCACCTAAAATATGTATAAATTGGCCCATGGCTACTACTGGCACATCAAAAATATACAAGCACTATTTTTGGCCACACCATGGCCACAAGTAGTGCATACGTTATCCAGTTTTGGTCATCATATTTATTTATTTAATATACTTATTGCATTGTTCACGCGTTTATTCAATTATTAATGTTCAAGAAATTAAGAAAGTATTTTAAAATTATTGGAGTACATATAAACTAATTTATTTCATTATTTTATTATTTATAGGTTAACGTTATATAAAGAGATATTGTATTGTATTGTATTGTAACGTTAAAATGTCATCGAGAGAAAAAAAGAAGACTATTGAAAAAATTCCTAAGTCAACAAACTCCACAATTAATAAACAAAAAAAAAATAGCAGTCGTCGTGAGACGCGTGACAAATGTGAAACATGCATTTTAGCAATATTCTAGTAACTAAATTTCGCCCTGTCACTAAATTTCGAACCGTCAACTAAAAAAGTGAAAGTTTAATATATATAACATATATTTTAAATAGTTATTGTATTTTGTTCAAGTGTATTAAAAATAAACGAATATATCAATTATTAATTAAGTAAATATCTATAATACTCCCTCCAGAAAAAAACAGTTACTTAATATGACCAAAAGTGGTACAACCAATGGCCAAAAATAGTGCACTGTGGCCACAACTGGTAAACAGGTATTATAAAACAATTTTATTTTTTTTTTTAATAAATGAGTTTTAAAGGTTTTTGCTTATAATAATTCGAATACTAATACATAAAAGATTTGATTAATTGACTCCTTATTAAATATTTTGTTTAAATTGATTTAATTCTTCATCAAAGACACGAAATTGCTTAAAGTGACCACAAACGGTACATCTACCCTATGTGTTGCAAAATTTATTGTTTTGAATAAAAAAATCAATTATACATATATAGATATTTATTATTTGTTCTAATGTTAATGGTCCGCAAAACATTTTTGGAATTTTTTTGTGGTTCGCGGATGTAAAAAGGTTGAGAAACGATGGTCTAGTCAGAGCATCAGCTACCCTTTTTTTATCTAAATAGTTTGCTGAAAGATGGAATTGTCCACTACTTTATTTCTCCTGACGATGTATACAAAAATTTAATCTTCAAAAAAAAAAGAGGAAAGATAATAAAATTGTGAGGTCGGCGGCCATTTAATTACTAAAACTTTTATTAAATAGGTACCAACCTCAAAATTTCATTATTTTCTTCTTTTTAGTAGCTTTTTCGAACTGAAGGTTTAATTATTTTTCAAGTTTTTTTTTTATTTTTTTGTGAATTTTATTATTACCAATCTTAAAAAATATAAATATTATTAAAACTAACAGCAAATTATATTCAAATGCTAAGAAAAAACTAAGTATAACTATGTACAGATTTATTTTTATTACTTACCAAGTTTTTGGTGATAATCTCACGATATAGATATGAGATAGGTACTCGTAATCATAAAGCAGCTTTCTTGAAAAATACATATTTATGTATATATCAATGTTTATTTTGTGACAGATACTTTAAGCTTATTGTAAAAAGGGAAGTTTTTTAACACATCAAATGCATAATGTATTATACCAATGACTTATTTTTCCGTGAAAAAATAAATCAAATTTATTTTTATTCGAATTTAGAAAACCTCATACCTTACAACATTATATTAAAAAAAAACTGTCTGCACGCAAAAAACCCGCATAAAGTTGCACGACCTGCACTAAAATTTACTGGTTTGCGCGGGTTTATTTTGGTCTAGTGTGTGACATTGTGATCATGCTTAACAAGACGTGTGCGCGGTTTTTTTAATCTCACGCGTCTGAAATATACGTCAACATTAATTAATCACTATTAAATATTGATTCTGATCTTAGCTACATATATTACGTATATATGTAAATAATTTGATCTAATTATCACAGATGGCTATACTCCTCTCTTGGCGTCTCGCTATTCAGCCCTACCCTTACCATACGAACATAAAAAGGCGTGTCGATCGTTTCCCCTCAACGCACTACCTGCAAGCCAATAGTAGTTCAGTTCCCCACCAGCAGCTAATTTCAATTACTCCAGTCCTCGGTGGCTATTTTTTTTTTTTTTTTTGGTTACACTATTTACACGAAACTATACTCTCATTTATAACAAAAATATTTAATGAATAACAAACATAAAATGTGTTTCAAAATGATACAGGTGTATTCTATTTTTAATTACGTCTCAGAGTTGATGCTACATGCATAATACATTTGGTTTAACAGTCGGAGTGAATTAAAAACGCAGGCAATTGTTTTAGCGAAATTATTATATTAAATATTTGAACTCAGCTCATTGAGTAAAAAATAATATGTGGGAGAGTTATGTAATATTTTTATTAAAATGTTTTGTGACTGCTGCTTTTCTACGTATAAGATACCTACTGTTTTCTGATTGGTTCTTGCTCAAAGTCAACAGGGAGTCAAGCATAAAAAATAGTCTCGTTTTTTAAACTAATTGCCACCAGCACAAATTCCAGCAGGTAATCAAACGGCAAAATTTGCTACGTGTGCAACGGCCTTTACAGTGCTGGTATTTTGACGTGATAACGTCTTATAAATTGATGAATCACCAATCTTATAAATTGATAAAACACCGGCTGCATGCACGAAAAAGTGTAACGTTCCTAACGTAACGTTCCTAACGTTCGTAACGCGTAACGTTCCGCCTGACCCTGTGCGTGCTTTTCTCGAAAACGGCCCTAACGATTTGGATGAAATTTACTGAAAAGGGATTTTGGGGGGCAAAAAATCGTTTTAGCTAGGTCTCATCTCTCGAAAAAATCGTTTTCTTACAAATATCATTATAAAAATCAATTTTTTGACGTATGAAAATACTTAAATATTGTAAGTAGGTTTTGGAATTTTATATACTTAAACAATAAAACAATTGTTTTCTGAATATTATGACAGTTAATCTTTGAGACTTAAATAAATACGAAAGAAAGAAAGTTAATAAAAAAAATTATTTTTATAGGTGGTGTGTAATTTAATAAATAAAATTAACCTAAATTTGAAGCGAAAGATGCAATATCATAGATTCGAATTATTATAATTATTATATGTAGAATTTAGGTTATGTATTACGGAATACGTTATCACGTAAAACTATCGTCCGTAAACCGACTTTACAGACAACCAATTTTTTTTTTCACTTTCTAACTTTAACATCTCATAAGTTAACAGCGCTGTTAATTTTAATATTGACCATACAGAATACCGGTAATTTTTTCAAGCAAATAGACACTAATGCTGGGTTTCTAGTACGACAAATTTAAATTTAAGGCTGAAGGTAGTCGTAGAAACTCAGCATAAGTCCTTTCGAGATCTTGTAGACAAGTACGCAATCGAATTTTCTCCCACCATCAGGTTGATCTAACAGTACTGTCTGCCTCATTTTTATTTTTAAAGAAAACAAGTAGGTGCGTTTTTTAGATATTTGATAATTACCTACGCATTATCTGTCATCAAAATTTCGAATTTTCAAATAAACGTAATATTTCGTATAATTCCTGCAAAAATGATTTTATCGATCATTGAAATATTGGCCATACAACTATATTAGCACACATTCAAAGTGATTCAAACACAGTTAACACTCAAAACGTAATTACACGTATCTAAAAATCCACCCTAGCACTGACTGCCAAGTTGAGTAAATTAATTTCAAATATAATAATATATCAAAACTTATTAACTGTACATAATATTGAAATACTGAAATACATTTATTTATTATTATTTAAATAACTTTACTACCAGCTGTAGTGAATACCTACAATTGAAAATAAACATAAATTGGCGCCCAACTTGGGAACCCTAACAGAGATGTTTCGTAAATAGAATACTATAGAGTGATTTCACATTTAGTTTTTTTTTTTGTAATCTGAAAAAGGGTTTTATTTTGGTGTATCATTTCAGATCCATAATCTTTAAGCTTTATGCAGTCAAAGCTTCTTACTTTGAGAGCTTTGTGACTGCTCAAAAAGTATGACTCGTTAAGGACGTCTGTCAGAGGCATATATAATGCATGCATGTTCGTTAGTTAACCTCTGGGAGTAATTTTGAAGTTAATTTGAAGTGTTGCAGTTAGTAAGTACTAACAGGGTGTAACCGAAAGTTCAGCTGTAGTAAAATGATACGCTGCTGTAAGATAAACATTTATTTCCGGAACTATTATAAAATAGATAAAAAACGTCAATACAAAAAAAAAAAAAAACACAGTCATTATGGTGACATCAAATCATTTAGATCATAAGGCACAGATTATAAAAAATAATGCTTTAGATTTCTTTGAAATTGAAATTCATTATTTGCATTTTTAACCACTTCAGGTAACATTGCATATATTACCTATAGGTGATTTTTCATAAAATGCCGTTTTATGCTTCATGGCAATGTCGCTATAATTTAGTTTAGAAATTTCTAAAAATGTTATATTTTTTATCAGTTAAAAACATTAAACAGATCTAGTTACATTTTTTATTTTAAAGCTCTTGCAGTAACGGTAGGTCCGCCACTGTTAGTGACGCCCCTAAAACAAATGAATAACTCAGTGACTTTATGTGTACGTAACTGGCCAAATCAAATTACAAAATGCTGTTCTAACCGTTCATTCGTCTCTCTTATTAATATTATACGTACATTATGTATTTCATATTCATGGCATAGCTATGTTTGTGTTCAGAAACTTGTTCAAAATGTTGTATCGTATCGTACGTGGAGAGTACTTGACTCACTAGCTACTGTACTCCTGATGAAAAACATCTGCAGTCTAAAACAAACGAATGTCGACTTTATTGTACATACTTATTTGTGTGTATAATTTACGTAAATCTTTGACATTTGAACGTTATTATAAAAGTGTTATTGATCCCAAGTGGTTACAGATTGGCACAAAATGCATCAAAATCTGCGCGTTCTGCATTTTATCGTTTTTTTGTTACGCTATTCTTGCACCAGGTTAGGGTCCATTAGTTTTATATCCCGCAAAAAACATAAATGTGAAAAAAGAGCCGAATTCGATACAAAGTACAAGTGAGTCTGTTGACTTTGCAGTGAGACTTAAGAATGGGCCAAGTTTTCACTAGACAAGTTTACATACACGAGTTATTTATTTATAATATAAAACATAAAAAAATATCAAGTGAAAACTTGGAAACTTCTTAGATATCACTTCTTTTTTTCGGCACTTTTTATTTATATCGGACTTGGTTCTTTTTTCACATTATCTATGTTGAATTTTTTATTTTTTGTAAAGTTTTATTCTTACCTCTTTACTCAGGGGCGGATTTCCCTATAGGCCGAGTAGGCCCGGGCCTAGGGCGGCAAAATTTAGAGGGCGGCAAAACTTAGTGAGATTTTTTTCTAGTACTTTTTAATATCCAATGGCACCCAGCTACAACAAACGAAAAAAGACTTTTTTGTTGTGGAAGGTTGTTAAAAAAAATGTCAATCGTTTTTTTTTTTGCTCTTCAATTGTGCACACGACAACATTTTTTAAGCTAGGCTGTTAAAAAAAAGATCATTTGCAGGGAGTAGGGAGGGCGGCAATCTTCCGTAGGCCTTGGCCAGCTAAGGTATCAAATCCGCCCCTTTCTTTACTTGAATAAAATGTTACCGGGACACATAATGTTATATTCATTATATAATATCACTTTTCATTATATCCAACATGAGTAGTCTTCGGACGCCCGTTTGATGTATCCATGCTCTCAGCACCGTCTAGACTCTAGATGCTTGTGAATTACGATAATCTATCAGTCAGTCAAATCTCGGAAACTATTGCACCTGGACGTATGAAATTTGAAATACAGCTTCTTTGTGGTAACCTTAATTCAGTTCTGAAACGTAACTAGCCCTGGAGACATTTGGGCGGATCGAAAAGGGCTCGAAATCGTTCGTGTAAATATATCACGATTCTTTGCGAGAACCTGGCCGGCGCACTCCCTTCGCTTTAATAAATGACTCTTAAAATTCCTATTCCTGTCCAATTCTCAAACTCAGTGGACTGTTCGACCTTGGTACTTAGCAGTTCTAGGTTCCTAACTTCCGAGAACTGCTGAATGAGAAAATTATTAAATTGGCAACGTTGCCTCGCTGTCTGTAGTTCGTATCGTGTATTATATAAATACATCTGCAGTGGTACGTATCTACACAAAGCACGTGGATCCCTGAATATATCTCCCCATAGATTTATCGTTCTAAAAGGGCATTACTGCCGTCTGCAAACTGCAATCTGTTGGAATTGGATGGCCGCACTCATCTGGATCGGTTATGTTGCATCTGTACACACATTTACTGACCGCTGTCGAACTTGGTGCATCAAGTGCAGTGGCGCACCCGTTTCAATAATTTATGAAGTAAAATTTCTTTAGGCACGCTTGACTTGGGGAGTACCTAAGCTGGTAAATGCCTGACGAAAGCGTTTACGGAAATCGGACGAGGCGAATGGTGCGTGATCGTTCGAGGCGAACGGAAGTTGAGAGGGAGATGTAAGTTAGTAAAGATAGAAAGAGAGAGAGAGTTAAATGACACATACTTGGCTCCATCAGGTGGCCGAAAATATTAGCAGTACTAGCAATAGAATGACACATACTTGGCTCCATCAGGTGGCCGAAAATATTAGCAGTACTAGCAATAGAATGACACATACTTGGCTCCATCAGGTGGCCGAAAATATTAGCAGTACTAGCAATAGAATGACACATACTTGGCTCCATCAGGTAGCCGAAAATATTAGCAGTACTAGCAATAGAATGACACATACTTGGCGCCATCAGGTGGCCGAAAATATAAGCAGTACTCTTTACTTGCCAGTGACATCGTTGCAACGTATTATTACTCTTTTGTTTTCATTATCTTTATGTAATATTCTACGTTTAAAGTGAATAAAATTATAAATTCATTTTAAAGTTCATATTTTGTGAATTTTCGGGGGAATAATAACAAATTATGGCAGGAAGAAGTTTTACTTCAGTCGTGTGGTCTTATTTACTTTAAATTAATCTTCATTTGAAGGTAATAAAAAGGGTAAATTATCTTGAGCTTGAAGATCCAGCAATTTTAAAAAAAATCGTAGTGGTATCGAATGCCGTCTAAAATCCTCACTGGGTAGATTCTGGTCACGGGCCGTATTGAGATGGCTTGAAGGTCGGATGCGGGCCGCGTCTTTGACATCACTGGTTTAAATTGACGGTAATTTTTGTTCTACATAACAAAAACGCTGTGAAAATTCCATGCGCCTCATTTCATTAAATTGCACATGCATTTTTTTTAATTCACTCATGCCTGACGAATTGAACTCTATCAGGAGTTATAGATTGACGTGATGTAATAACAGATCGTAGACAGCGTCCGCGTCGACCTCGTCCGTTTCTCATTAATTACACGACAATTGCACCGTTGCACTATTGCACATCGAGTGTGTGCACTACACACTGACACTTTGATGGACATTCCTTTATAGTAGCTACCGTATATACCTCTACGTCATGTTTCAAACTATTTCATTCGCAAATTAGATCCAGGAAAACGTATCTACGGAGTGATGCATCAATCACTATTAGAAGAGTCTAGAAAACCTGACGTAATTGCAATCGAAATTACAATTTATAGTGTAGATACGTATTTTTCAACACCTCATTTATCTAAATCGGTTCAGTTGTTTAGTGGAAGGTTACATACAAACATAATCATATACATAGACATGTGAAACTCATAACAAATTTTTAGTTTTCAGAACTTTTGGATCCTATCCGGGTTATTATTTTGATTATGATTCTTACTGTCATCAGTTTTAATTTGTTACATACTAATAAGAAAATTCTATATAATATAATATTATATTTATTTATTTATTGATTTTACCCTACAGGCTAAAAGCCCAATTACAGAGTAAGTAACATAACGATTGCGCATATATACACTATTACAAAAAAATAAATATTAAAGAGAAAACAAAAGATACATTACTTCCATATAATTAACGTTAAAGACTGGATATATACTGATTGAAAGTAATACTAAAAAAATAAATATTTGGATATTTTTCCAAATGTCTGTTTAACAAATAGCACATTTGTGCTACAGGTGAGCTATCATGAGCAAAGGTGGATGTTTTTATTTTAATTGTGGAGGTCCGTATAAAGTAGTTAATAATTATATTGACAACAAGGAGTTTTTTAATTCACTTACTATTAATGTTCCTCTGATCAGCCTTAGAGAAGAATTCTGCCTTAGTAATGTTTAACGTCCTTCATACTAATTACATGCTGCACTGTCCTCTGTACAATATGATAAGGTTAATTAATCAAGTCAGTCGTTTTAGTAACAATATTCATCAACTGAAACTTAAAGAGTTTAAAACTAAAATTATTGAAAATATTGAGCACTTATCAATGATTTTTTATGATTAAACTACTTGTATTCTTTATATTTTGTACTTTTATTTGTTTGTACTCACAAAAAATACCATTAATTGGTTACTCAAATGTAACTGTCGGTAATAAATAGATAAACGATATTTGGTCCACATGTTGGAATCAACCACCGCACGCAATTTAAAATTGGCCCGGTTGGGCCATTTTAAGGGTTGAAAAATGTTTTTTTTTTCATACTTTGATCGAAAGCGCATACGTTCGGCATCAATAGTAAGGCAAAAAGTATAACATTTACTCCTTAGTGGGATTACACGTACATCGTACGTTCGGGTAAAGCAAAAACAACCAATCAACTGTCGTTTAGATGTCGTTTCCATAGCAACTCTATTACATTTTAGCTAAGTCGCGAACAGCTGTCGTTCGTGTTTTACGTATAACCTCAAAGCTTCTAGCTTGGAATTTTTCTGTGTTTTTATGTAATTAATAAGTAATTAATTAATGTATTATTAATTATTATATTATGTACTTATTATTATTATACTTACCTTCATATTTGTTACTTTAGTTCAGTGTAAATAGCCTTAGTTGCTGCACACTGTTTTTTTAATTAAAAAAAAAAAAATTGGTTGTCTGTAAAGTCGGTTTACGGACGATAGTTTTACGTGATAACGTATTCCGCTCGAATATCATATTTAATAATACATTACTGCGCTCTCGCTTGCACGCACAGGGTCAGGCGGAACGTTACACTTTTTCGTGCGTGCAGCTGGTGTTTCATCAATTTATAAGACGTTATCACGTCAAAAACTTAGTCCGCCATCTTTAGAAGTCCGCCATATTGGAATTAAACTAAAGTCACTTTACTTTTCGAGTTATTCTCAGCAAGCCCTTTCATTTGATACCCATATTGTAGGAAAGCATAATAAAATTAGTCCGCCATCTTTAGAAGTCCGCCATATTGGATTTAGAGTGACGTCACTTTATTTTTCGAGTTATTCTCAGCAAGCCCTTTCATTTGATACCCATATTGTAGGAAAGCATAATAAAATTAGTCCGCCATCTTTAGAAGTCCGCCATATTGGATTTAGAGTGACGTCACTTTATTTTTCGAGTTATTCTCAGCAAGCCCTTTCATTTGATACCCATATTGTAGGAAAGCATAATAAAATTAGTCCGCCATCTTTAGAAGTCCGCCATATTGGATTTAGAGTGACGTCACACAGCTAACCATGCATTGTCATTCAAACTAAACCTGTATACAAATTTTCATCTCAATCGGTTGATGATATCTGCTTCAAAATTACCGAAGGCATTTCCGCCATCTTTAGAAGTCCGCCATATTGGATTTAGAGTGACGTCACACAGCTAACCATATGCATTGTCATTCAAACTAAACGTGTATACAAATTTTCATCTCAATCGGTTGATGATATCTGCCGCTCGAATATCATATTTAAGTCAGGCGGAACGTGACACATTTCGGAACGGGACAGATTTTGGAACGGTACAAATTTCGGAACGGGACACATTTCGGAACGTGACACTTTTTCGTACATGCAGCCGGTGTTTCATCAATTTATAAGACGTTATCACGTCAAAAAAAAAAAATTAATGTATTAAATAAGAAAAAAGTATACACCACACTGGCCGAAAGTGTGATACCTTGCCCTTCGTGCCATGATGTACTCGACTTAAAAATATCACACTTTCGGCCCTTGTGGTGTAATGTAATGCTCAAAAATGCAGAAAAAATTCTTAGAATCGTTTCAAATTTGAAATTTAACCCCTTATTAATGATTAAAATGCGTTACTAAAATTTTAATAAAATAGACCCGATAAATTTTACGGTAATACGCTAGTTTGTGGATATGGATTTATGTAACTGAAGGGTGTATTTAATTGGATGCAGACGTTGGATTGATAATAATATGGAAATTCAGAAAAAAAATTATTTGAAGGGTTGTATTAAGGGCCATTTTTTTTTTATTTTATCCAGAAACAAACTTGAGTTCACGTAATAAAGCCACACTGCCTATAGTAGCAAATACACTAGGTATATTGTTGGCCAGGTTTGGCACTACGACCCGAGTTTTTTGTTATTGTGATCTGACTTGAAAAATTCAAATTTGCTGTCAAAATTAACATTTGCAAACGTAACATGTTTTGATTTGGCATTGCTATAAATTATTTAAACTTTTTTTGTAAAAAATGGAGTACAATATAGACGGTTGAAATATTTACTCTGTTAAGGTATAAATTTTTTAATGTGAAAAAGCGTTTTACTAATTTACCACATTTTACAACATTGCAATGTTTGTTTGAATAATAATTTAGTTATCAAATATCTAAACTTCACAGGCTGAAGAATAATTTTGCTATCAAAACAATTCTTGAAAGCCGGGGGCTTGTAATAGAAGAGCCATATGAACAACGCCCTCGATTTTTTATCTGAAACAATTTATTTATTTTTTCACTTTGTTACATTGCAGCGTTTTTTACAAAATAAAAAAAACAGAAAAAAATTGGATTTGTAATCCCCTTGAGAATACAATGTTTGCGTATCTATTTTAAAAATCCGATATATTACTTTGAAACTTTTTTACAGACTTAATACATAAATATTTTATTGGATGTAAAATTGAATCTAAAAGTATGCAAAAACTGCAGATAAATACGGGGCTTTAGGTAGAAGCTCGGTCGATATTATTGACCAATATAATATCCAACATCTGTAATATCGTAACCATGTATGTAGGTACTACAGTTATCTTTTTATTGAATGCACTAACATACAGTATTACCGTAGTCTATAGCCAGGGGCGCGATGTTGCGACATTATTTAGAGACTTTAATAAGGCAGTCGACACGAACGATGTCGCCATTTTTCTTCTCAATATTTTTGAAGCAAATCTTCTTTAGTGTATATCTGAAATTTTCTGTAACGTTACAGGAGAAGTAATTCAATGACGCATCAATAAAACGAGTTCATAACTCTACCTTTCTCTGATTCAAAACGATCAATGAACCAATCACGTCGCTATGAACTTTCTATCTCTTTCTCATTGATGTGGAATTACCAATTGCAAGTTGTTATAATCTCTCTACAAGCTTATCACAGGCTGCTATGAACTCTCTATCTTTCTCTTTAATGCAGAACGAACCAATCATATCTATATTCAGAACTTTACTCTGTCTGCCTGTGAATTTGTTTCTTTCGGATTAACTCAAGAACTACTGAATCGATTATGGTCAAATTTTCAGTATCTAGCCATCAAAACGATATTAAAATGAATTAGTAGAAGTTTTGTTCCAAAATATATATTGAAGGAGATTTATTTGGTTGAGGAACAATTGAAATGAGCTTACCAAAGTATCGCTTGTGGCCAACGTTCCGAAAATTATATTTTCATCCTCAGGGCCTCAATGCAAGTTGAGATGGTAAATTGTGCAGATAATTGTAGTATACATGATCATTTAAAATTATGAATTTCAAAAAAAAATTTTAATTTAAAAATATCGTAAAACAGTTTTTTTGATAAAATTGTTCTGTCCAATGTGAACATAAATATTGTGTTATCTTATGTATAGGAAAGACTTTCTATACAGAAAGTATAGAAAGTCTTTCTTCCGTTCGGTAGTTTTTGAGTTTATCGCTTCAGACAGACAGACGCGGGGGGGGAACTTTTATAATATGTATAGTGAATAAAAAATTATAAATTGAAAATATGAATTGGTATTAGACTCAAAACCCCCGACTGTTGGTGGATTTGAAGAATATTTATTTAAAAAAATATATATGATTGTAAAGTTACTAGTAAAATAAGTGATTGTAGACGATACGCCACTGCTAATCAAAAGCTTAACTACAGGGCTGCATGAGCGTATTAGACGTACTATGTACTTGAGTGTATATGTATTTCCCCCGATCCGATATACGATAAAGGCATTTTGTGGCCAGTGATCAGGCAGCCATTTTGATCACATTTCAAGTTATGCCTATTCGATAAAAAAAGGTTCGAGTGGATAATATACCACATATGTATGTGTACTTACTGGCCTTTTTTTGTATCTACAAAATTTTATTTAATGCACTTCAATAGCGCCAGTTCGACATGTGCAACAGAAATAAGAGCTGTTTTCCTCTTTTTCTATTAAGAGATTTTAATCAACCACCTTGCTTGCAAAGTTCAATAGACGCAACTTTCTAACTTCCCGCAATTAAAAAATTTTCAAATAAAAGTGGAAATTATTGGTTTCGGTTCGATTTTCGAAAATCGAGTTTTCATCAGATCTCAACGTTTTGGGGTTCTAGAAAGCTATTCTGACTATTTTTGGATGGGCGTCTGTATGTGTGTGCGGGTGTGTAAACAATGTTTTGTCGCATATCTTTCGAAGGAATCAACCGATTGAAATCGGGTTCGCGGGATTGGAAAGGGTTTATTGAGACATAGATTTGGTTCTATTTTGGAGTCAATCGGTTTTGTAGTTTCAAAGTTATTGAAATAATTAAAATTAAAAATAACATTTTTTCCACATTTTTAACTCCTAATCTACGTGTTGATACGGTAATCAGAAAAGCTCATTAAAAGCTTAATTGGCTTTAATATACATAATTTTAAAATCATTCTTAAAAAAAAAATAAATAAATTTAACAGTTATTGACGTGATAACGTCTTATAAATTGATGAATCACCAATCTTATAAATTGATAAAACACCGGCTGCATGCACGAAAAAGTGTAACGTTCCTAAATCCTGACGTTCCCAACGTTCGTAACGCGTAACGTTCCGCCTGACCCTGTGCGTGCTTTTTGCTAATTTCTCGCTCAATTTAAATCAGATCGGTTTGAAACCAGTCTTAAACGAAAGAGGAGAACATTTTACATAGATTTCGTATAACAGAATTTGCCTAAACAGTTTTTTTATACAAATTTATATAGAAAAATAGCTGTATAAATGCAACATGAAAACGGCTGCATTTCTAATGTTTAATTCAATTTTTTGACATTAGTATTTTGTGAAATGCAACGCCTTCTAAGTTAAGTATTGGAATAACTAATTATTATTAGAACATAATACTTTGACAGTTGCAAACGTCACTTTTGACATTTCTTATCATTCCGACACCAAGGATAAGCGGATTGAAACCAAACTTTGGGAGGTTTAGGTTATGTATTACGGAATACGTTATCACGTAAAACTATCGTCCGTAAACCGACTTTACAGACAACCAATTTTTTTTTCTTTACTGCTCGTTTATTCAAAGTCTTAAATCTCCGAAAGTTCTTCACCGATTTCTGTGAAATTCTGACACAACGTTGCTCCCGTTTCCTTATAATATATAGTATAGCTAGTGTTGTTTTAACGTCCAACAGATGGCGCTGTTTTTCAAAAAAACATTATTTTACCTGTCACAGGTGTTACATCTACATAATAGGTATATAAAAGCACGCGTGAATTCGAATGCAACGTTGTGTCAAAATTTCGAAACAATCGGCGAGAAACTTTTGGAGATTTAAGATTTTGAACAAACGAACATTACATTTGTATTTTTATAGATAAATACGACAGTATAAAGGATTTAATGTAGCCATAAAAGGAGTATAATCGGAGGTCAATGTTTATTGTATCACGTACTTTATTGTTTTTCTTTTTAATAAAAAAATCTTCCTGTTTTTATTCTTTACGCGAAAAGATAAACAAAGGTCCAGTAAACGATGGCCAGGAGTACCTACTATAGTAGCTATATCTATATAAGACCTACCGTTCAAAAACAATCTTTCCTTAAATATTGAAGGTTTATGATTTTTATTTGTTGTTTTCGTGTTTCGTATTATCTGTTGGATATAGGGAGAGAAAAATGTTTAATAAAATACACTCAAGGGTCGGTTTATGATATTCTGTGTTTATACTTATCGAAATGGCTGTACACTGCCCAAAAAAAAAATTGAAAACATTTTTTTTGGCAAACGTATCACTTATTTTATTTATTAAAAGCTTGTAGACTTTTAAAAAAATTATATCACTGCAAAAAAAACTTAAATTGGTTCAGACGAAAAATAATTATTACTGTTTGTTTGATTAATAAATCGATAATGTTTTTCTCCAATATTTTCTTATGTAACCTTATGACAATTTTATATGAATTTATAGAGAAAAAATAGAGATTTCGAAAATGTAGAAAAAAGTATATGTTGCCATTTGAAAAAAAAATGCTTTTACACTTCTGGTTGAGTTTGAACTACAAAAAATATACCTCAGCAGTTTCCGATAGTAAATTTCGAGTTGAATAAAAACTATTCAAACTTTTTTTTGTATCTAGTAAGATACAAGTTAATACACGGTGTGTGCCATATGATGACATTTTTGGGTATGCTGACTTTTCCAAATATGCTCGACTCTAACGGACAAATCTAGTGTTTGCTGAAGATGAGAGCATATCTCCCGAAATGTACATCCGCTAATAAAACTGTTGTGGTAAGAAGTAACTATTCTTTATTTTTTATTTTTGTTTCAACCACAGTGCTCTTAATATTTGTATTAATAATTTGTGTACATATTTCGTATGTAGTAACGCGACATTCCGTGGGACCAAAGTGGTAGAGAGGTGTTGGTGAATGAAGTTCTGAAAGTAAGTTTAACTTCTTCATTAATATTATTTGTTCATAAAACAATAAAGTTTGGTGCGTCTTGCTTTTCAGTTTTCATCAAGCAAACCATTATCTACTTTAATGTCATCACAATGGACGGACGGAAAGTTCTCAAAACAAACTTTACAATAAATAACCATTATGTAAAATATTCATACCTAAATGCTTTTTCTTCGAAACTTAACTGATAATGATTATTATTGTTGGAAAAAAAATATCCATTAAAATTATTTGTGGCAAACATACCAAAGCCGCTATATTCCTTAAGGCCGCTGCACACGAGGCTGGTTTTGCGATTTGTGCTGGCTACCGTGTTGACTGCAGGAATGAAAATGTCGTCACTGCGGTTATATGGTTACAAACTGAATTTCAAAATTAGAACCGGGGATATTTTACGTAATTGATGTGCCGGGTTCAGACAACATTGGTAAACGTCTTAAACCAACATGCATGTTCTGTTCAGAGACAATAAACGTCCACTTTTGTTAACATTCGAAGTGTCACTGCGCGAGCACTAAAGCCAGCTTCAAAACGCATCGCGTGAAGCCAACACATAAAGTCCAGCGCCACAGCACGCTTAGTATCTGGTAGCCAAATCTAGCAAGGAATCTAGCGGCAAAACCAGTCTCGTGTGCAGCGGCCTTTTAACGTCTTTATTAACTTGACTTGCATAGAATGAAAAATGACAGGAAGTGACATTTATGGTGGGAGAACGTGTCTCCAGCCGTTTAAAATTTAAAATAATACTAGCGGACCCGGCGAACTTCGTACCGCCTAACAGTATTATATATATATATATCTATATAATTGGAACATCTATCTATCTATTTTATTTATTTTAAAATATACATGGACGTATATGTGTGTATGTCGAACACTCCGGCTGCGCCGTCGTGCCCGGTGCAAAAGAACGAATGGGGATATTTGAATATTTGATTAACGTCTGATTAGTACTCTTCAATAAATAAATTATCGACCAATTTTTATAAGATCAACAACATTTTCGATATGAATAAAAAAAAGTATACTTACAACACAAAATCCGTTGTTATTGGAAGCTCGTGTCACGTGTTGAGTACTTTTGAGGTTATAAAATCACTTGAAAATTATTTAATGATGAAAAATGTTAAAAGTATATAAATCAATGTTTTTTTAATTTTTGACAGAATTTTTTCAAATCATACATAAGGCTGTTTATATTTTAAAACCATGGATACGAATATAAAAAAAAAATCGTGTCTTTAATAATAATTATAATCAAAGGAAGAAAAAAAATTTAAGGGTGGACTACCCCTAACATTTAGGGGGATGAAAAATAGATGTTGGCCGATTCTCATAGATACCGGATAAGCACAAAAAATTTCATCAAAATCCGTCAAGCCGTTTCGGAGGAGTATGACTTCGAAAACTGTGACACGAGAATTTTATATATTAGATAATGCCTAAAATTTTGAGAACAAAATGAATAGTTTCAAAAAAATCTAGAAACTGTGAGGTGCTCGATAAATAAAATATATATACCTATATATATGTAGTGAGTGTCCCTCGCTTCTAAACGTTATATAGAAGAGAAAGAATTTTATTTTCTACTTTTGTGGCATTACCTAAATATAAGCGTGTTTTTTTAAATTTTTTTGCAACTTTAATTTTTTTATATCTTAATAATATAGGTTTTGAAATAAATAAAATTGTCGACCAATTTTTTTCAGACTATATATTGACGAAAATAAAATTATAAATCAATAACACAAAAGATGACGTTTCGATCCGGATTTGGATCTTCTTCAGAAATAATCTAAAAAATATAAAAATTAATTAGTATATATCTACTTATTATTTTATAATAAAATGAAGTTAATTAACTTCATATCAGTAGACACAGCAGATCTAGTCATTCAATCAGAGGCTGAATATTCTCTACGTTATTAAAATTCACATTCTCTACGTTATTTAGGTAGCGACATATTTTCTGTGTTTAAGAGTATTCGTCCCTGCAAACACCCCCTGCACTCTTCATCTTAAATCTTTTCCCCTCGCCTAAGAACGGTTCGCGCTCTGCCGACGCTATTTTTAAAGCTAGAGGGTTCTGGTAAACGCCAAATGAAAGACAAAGAATTAGACTACAGATCCTTCAGGCGAATTTTTTGAAAAACAGTTTCGCCTACGTGTGAAATATTACGTAACTTATTATTTTTTTTCAAAAGGTTGTAAGTTTTTTCAGGAATTTTTTTTCAAAAAATTCGCCTGAAGGATCTGTAGTTTGATTCTTTGTCTTTCATTTGGCGTTTACTAGAACCCTCTAGCTTTAAAAATAGCGTCGGGAGAGCGCAAACCGTTTTTAGGCGAGAGGAAAAGATTTGAGATGAAGGGTGCAGGGGGTGTTTGCAGGGACGAATACTCTTAAGACTTTATTACAAAATACGTATTTTTGGAATTGTTTTATTATAGAAAAGCTATGACAAATTTGCAAAAAAAATGTTTGATAACATATTTGTAATGTATTTAGATTTCAAAAAAAAGAAGACATCTTTTGGTATAACTATAAGCATAACACTGCCTCACCTTAAATTGTATTTAATTACTGTAAGACAAAAGATTAGTTTAAGATTGCGGTGTTGACATTTATTTAATCGACATCAAGACAATAAAACCCACAACTGCTACTATTTAACAGTTAATTTTACATAAATAGAAAATCGGCAGCGTGACAGAAGGCTTTTGTAGCGTTCTAAATGATTAATCGCTTATCCACAACTCTGCAAATGTAATTAAATCTCAAAATCTTGTATCGAGATGTTTTCAACCTTCAGATTGACTTGCTTTTGTTTCAATATGTTTATCTACTAAATTAGAAGCCATTCATGTTAAGTTTACTATCTTGGCTCACAATATTAGGGTACATAGGTAATTAAGGTAATGCTTTTTTTGGTAAAACAGCGCCACAGAACGCCATCTGTTGAACGTTAAAGCAACACTCCCTTAACTAAATATTTTACCGCGACGGGAGCGCCATATGTTGGACGTTAAAGCAACACTCGTTCTATACTAAATATTTTCCGCAACGGAAGCGCCATTTATGGGGCTTTAAAGCAACACTCGCTCTACTAAATATTTTTTCGCTACGGGGACGCCTCTGTTGAACGTAAAGCAACAAACGCACGTCAGACTGAGCAACAGCAATGCGTAGTATTAACTAAAAATATCACACTATATATCTGTGTGTATAACTTTTGTTTTCTATATAAGCTACTTTGTTATGTTTCTTTAAAAATTCTTTAAAAGTGTAGAACTCTATTCTAACTAATTGGAGGTCGATCTGATTGACAGATATAATGAAAGTGTAACTTTGTTAAAGTCTGTCATACTTAATGCTGTGTGTACGAAGTACATTACCGCCACGCCTTGTTTCTTATTGACACAATGCTGTATTATGTACTTAATCCAGACTTGTATCCAGAGGTGAAGATTATACGTATAATGTACGCACATCAACACGCACCGAGTCCTATTCAGTCCTAATCTGTAAATTAAAAAAGGAGTAAAAAAATTTTAAAAAAACACTCTTATTTACTACGTGCAACATCGAAGTCGCGACATCTAGCGCCATTGACCGGCGAACCCACTGCCAATTTTATACATTATGTCAAATGAAGCAGTCAGTAAAAACTTAGTATTTCATTATTTTTATATTTACTTTATATTAAATATACCTACCTATATTTTCATACTGTGTTCATACTAATTTTTTTGGAACATTATTGTGAATGTACAATAATTAAGCAATAAATAAAATTATCGACAAATTGGTCGATGATTTTATTTATTACAGAATTCTAATCAGACGTTAAACAAAGTTTTGTACAATAATTAAGGTTACGATACTTCTACTTTCTCACGATGGAAATCAATTTTTCTGTTTGAATTAACTTGTGCTTATATATTTTGGAAAACAATAAAAGCTAACGCCACTATTTTGTTACAATTAAGAATGCAGCATTTACGAATTGTCATTTTTTACCTTAGCCTTTATATCAGTAAATGTGCCGTAAAAAGGCTAGCTTTCGCCGCTAAGCGTGCACGGTCGTTCAGCGTCTCCTTTCCAAGCTGCTGCACTTAACGAATAACAGTGTGAACAAAAAAATAAAAAAAAATATTAGCAACACGTTGCTCAGATCGTGCTTCCTTGTAGGTCGCCCGGACTGCTTAGATCTCGCAAATTGAGTATAGGTATATCGCTGATAGATTGCTTTCATATTTTCCCGTCGGCAGGGCCCACTCTTTTACCTATAGGCAGTGACTTGAAGGAACAGTGTCAATTGTATATCGTATAGTGAACTTCTATTTAAATCTTTCTTTCAAAAATATTCAATCATCGTGCATTATATTACATAATATTAAATAACTAATACTAATAATTTTTATATTTTTTAGATTTTTCTGAAGAAAATCCAAATCCGGATCGAAGCGTCATCCTTTATTATTTTGATTTATATTTTTTTATAATTTTTGTTAATATATGGTCTGAAAAAAATTGGTCGACAATTTTATTTATATGAACTTCTATTTAACGAAAAATTCCTTGAAAGACTTAAAACGTAGAAATTGCTAAGGTTTGTTTGGTTTGTATTGTTACCTATATATTGAAACAATCTGTATGAAGTAACAACCACTCTCAATAGCGAAACAATACGTCATTATTTAGACCTCAACAATGGAATTCTTAGAAATGTGTTCATTCGTTTGTTGTAATTGCTTTGCACGTGTTTACTTACTGTACTTCCCTAATTCCTACTATCGTTTTATTGCTATGGGTTGTCTTTACGTTATATAGATTTCACACTGTATGTCGTGTCGCTGTTGAATTGCTTTCGTGTAGCCCCGTGCGCGAACGGCTTTAGAGTTATCCAGGACGTGTTGCAGGTAGTCTTTTGTGTATCGACTTTGTGTGAGTAGAACACGATTGTACACTGATTTTCACTTCACTTTGCGTGGAGAACGCGTTATTGTCCGATTCAATCTATATTATAACAAGAAAATATAGGTCACACTGCAGGCTCTTGTGTCTGTATTAAGATGTTGTTTTTGTGTTCGACTTGTATTGGATTGAACAATGTTTCTTGTGCCCAGGATTTATTTATAAAAGACACACAAAACACGCATCGCTTTTTTGCCACACAATTATATAAGGGCTTTGCGATACAATGTTATTATTTTCCTTTTTATTATAATTACGATATAGGTATATATGTACAGTGGAACTTCGTTAATTCGAATTTCTCGATAATTCTAATTTCTTGGCTGGAGCGGGGTGGCGTAAGAGCACTAGACTCGCATTCGGGAGATAGTCGAATCCCGGCGAGGGCAGATGTGGCTGGGACTTTTTTCTGCTGCCTCTCGCTGTACCGGCCGTCTTATTGTGGTTTTCCATGGTTCCCTCAATAATTCGAGATGGTTCCTTTTTCAAGACCATGGCCAATTACCCATCAAACTCCCGTGCCCAAAACTCGCCTAATGTCCTAAAATGCCTTCATTCGCCCATTGCTATTAGTTGAAGTTGAAAAAATGTAGAAAATAACGGCATGTCTGATAGATGGCAAATAGTAATGGTGCGAATGGAGTCGTTATGACATAAAGTCGAGAAACTGACGTTATTAATAATAATAATAATTTCTTGACTGGTCTCTTGTGAGTCCAATAAAATCAATAAAAACAAAGACACTTTTTCTAGAAAAGTTTATAATTTTTTGTTCTTTCTGTTATAAATGTCGCAAACACAGTACCTAGTTATTATTTTTTTGGCTAGTGTACCCTAAAGATCGTTGACCAAAATAAGCTGTGAGTGTTTTAGAAATCGAAAATGTTCGAGCGTGCAAGTAAGAAGGTGTTTTTAAGGCCGCTGCACACCAGGTTGGTTTTGCCGCTGGGATAGTTGCTGGGACTTGCGCCGACTGCGAAGATAGAAATAATGATCCTTTTATTTATTTATCTGAGGTTGTTCCAAACCAAAATTATTTAATATTACTCTTTTTTATGATGTTTGGATGAAGAAATTCTTCGTAGCATAGAATCAGAAAAAAAGCAATACTATGGTAGAAATTGCATTTATTATTCTGCCGAACAATTATTTTTGTCATCTTCGGACCTCTATTGAAAATTACAAGAAATATGTTTTTAAGATTTATAATAAAAATACAAAGTGTGTAAAAAAATAATAAATTTTGTCTAAACTTATAAAATGCGGTTTATTTTTGTTAATTGTTTTATCATAGTATTGCTTTTTTTTCTGATCCTGTGCTACAAAGAATTTCTTTATCCAAACATCAACATTAACCAAGGATCATATTTATCTCTTCGTTAAGTTTTCTTCACTCTTTTCTTTAATGAACTCTCATGATTTACAAATGAGTTACACATTCAGCAAATTAATATTTTCTAACCATGAAATAATTGAAGTGATGGGTCACAGATGATAGAAAACTTGAGCCGTGACCCTATAAATATACTTGGTGCATGTCTGTAGTTTAAATTAATTTAGTTCATGAAACGAAACGTGAACCCCAAACCACAGAAAAGTATTTGTAATAAACATAAATCCTTTCTTGTAGCCTAAACTAATAGTTCGTTGTTCCAAGTAATTTTATTGTAAAATTACGTATGCTAGATGAGGTCGGCCGGTCACATTATTGTTTTATGCAAAATGTAATTAGATTTCTAATTACACAATCATGCAAAACACATTTGCAAAATAATGTCCGGCAATTAATTTTGGGTTTAGATATATATATAGGCACGAATCAGAACTTTAATACATTAGAATCAGGCTTACCAAAAGTTAATAACTATACGAGTAGCTCAGTGATTACATTAAGAATATGATGCTTTTCAAGATCCCAAGAACAAAGTGATGTCTCTTTTCATTGCAACGAAAAATGTAGAATTAGATCATTAAGTAAACGAAATTATTCAATTGCCATTAATCTTATTCTAACAAAAACTTTACATTAAGGCGGGTGTGTCTAGTGATCACAGAATTAAGGCTGCTGCACACGAGGATAGACTCGCTGCTACGTTTCAAGCGTGCTGTGGCGCTTGGTTTGGTGATGACTTTTATGTGTTCGCTTCACACGATGCGCGTATTTTGTAGATGGGTTTAGTGCACGCGCAATGACAATTCGCATGTGAACAACAGTGAACGTTTATTGTCTCTGAACAGTACACACTATGACGCCATGATTGTTTGCCTATGTCGCCCACGTGACAAGATACTGTTTCCTGATTGGTTCTTGCTCGAAACAAGCAGACAAAAGCCTCGGTTTTAATTTTGAAATCCATCTTATGACCACGCACGCGGTGACGTCATTTCCGTCTTCGCAGCCAGCATGCCTACTAGCACAGATCTCAGCCGTAATTCCAGTGGAAAAACTAGACTCTTGTGCAACAGCCTTTATATACGACTCGACGCCCATGTTAATAGTTTCTATGTTGTATTGATTATTTTTTTTCCAATTACCCATTATTGATTATTTATCTTATTTTGTACTTTTTGTCTCAGCCGTGGTCGTGTTTTTTTGTTTTTTTAATAATCATTTTTTCAAAGTTAATATAATTTGTTTTCAAGTTCGAGACGCGTATTAAGTTTTTCAAAATTCAATATCAAGCCGTTCGACATCATCGTTAACACGATTTCTTCTTGTACGTCGCTTACTATGTATGTCCACACGGCGTCCTTTATGTTCAACATGGTTCTGATATCTTCTAATATCCTCCCAGCAAGTGCGTGCCACCGTCAAACCGTTGCACGGTGGGACTACGACGCAAGGGAACGTGATCAAAATTGGTAGTTTTAAAGTCTCAAGAATATGCCAAATATTATCCATATATCAAGCGGAGTAATGCAGAGAAAATTCGGAATATTTTAATCTAGTTTAATTTAAATTTTCAAAAATTAATTAAATAGCAAAAATTATCCCGGTTTTGAAAAAAATCGGGCCTTTTATTTTGCTCCTATTATAATGAGCCTACAGTGGGTCGCTGTACACGAGGCTAGTTTTGCCGCTAGGTTTCAAGCTTACTGTGGATTTCGTGGTAGCTTTTATGTGTTCACTTGACACGATGCATGTTTTGAAGCTGGCTTTGTAGATGTGTTTGGTGCGTGCGCAGCGACACTTCGAACCAGCGCGCCAGCCAGAAAAAGTCCCAGCAGTGATTCCAGCGGCATAACCAGCTTCGTGTGCAGCGACCGTAACATAAATATAATGTTCAAATCTTTAATCAACTCTTCAATAAATAAATAAAATAATCGACCAATTAACAAAAAATATATAATTAATACATTAACGTTTCGATCCGGAGTTGGACCTTCTTCAGAACTGATCTAAAAAATATAAAAAATAATTAATATTTAGTTTCTAATTAGTTTTTTTATAAAATTCGTTCAAAGTTATTAATATCGAATTATTGAAAAAAAAATTGTCAATAATTTTATTTATTGACAAATATAATAAATAATTAAGAGCCTTCAGTTCTTCGTTGCCCCGGGACCTCCACAACTTTAAAATATTTGCGTATAACATCTTGGTGTATGCTTAAGGCATTCCTGTACTATTAAAATTTTTTTCAAATTTTTTCGACACGTTCGGCCCACCGTGTCGCCACCGCCTACCACCTGAATCAACCTACATCTTTTCTGCGGCATAGCATGTTATTGTTGTGTGCTAGTAACAGTCCACTCAGGTTCTCCAATCCATCCACGGGGATTATTATTCTCACATTCCAGGCACGTGTTACAGGGACTACATCGCGCTTCGTCTCCCCCGCGCGCTTTCTCTCTCTCACTCCTTACCCTTGGCAGGCGTTCGCCATTCATAAACGGACCGAACCCGTTTCTCAGTTAAAATGTTGTTATTGCTCTTTATATTAATGCAATTTTCAAAAACACCGGATGTTGTTTATTAGTGTTTAGTGTATTGACATCAAGAATATTTTAAAGCGACTTATGCAAATCGTAACAATGTATACAGGGTGTAAGAGTAGATGTGTTCAAGAAATAAAACGGCACACAATACCTCAAAGGAGTAATTTCTGAGGAATTATATTTTTGTTGAGAAGTCTTGGAATAGACTGCAGGCTATCAAGGCGAACAAAAGATCACCGAAATTGTGAGACAGTCGATTTACTAAAAAGTCTTACTTACAGTAAATACAAATTCATTTTGGGTTTTTATTTTTACACTGAGAGATGGCATTACTGTGCTCATTTTTAGATTTCTGTACCTCTAAAGGAAAAAAGGAACCCTTATAGGATCAGTTTGATGTCTGTCTGTCTGTCAAGATTCTTGGAAATCAAAACCTATAGGGTACCTTCCCATTGATCTAGAATCATGAATTTCGGCAAGAAGTTTTACAGTACAAGGGAACGGAAAAATTCGAAAACCGTAAATTTGTAGTTATATCACAAAAAAATAATGTTTTTGAACCGCAACAACATGCTACGCACGTAACAGTCCTAATACAAAACAAGCTTCCGCTACTGGTGCGTTTCCACAGCACAATATATGAACTCTCGCATACAACACGGCACGACAACTAGGCTATCAGTTATAGTCACGAGTTACAATACAGTTCAGTCTATCTGATTGCAAATACACGTTTAGTTGGAAAACTGGCCGCGACGGTTGTCGATGTATGGGAACAACAGTTTTCCAACGGCTAAGCGGGAAAAATCTTCGAGGCTCGATTCCCGTGATGGACGAACTATTAACAAGTTTCTACGGGACCCTCGGTGCGCGAGTCCGATATCAAGGTTCGAGAGTGTAGTAAGAATAAAATTAATAGAACACACACATAGAATATAATAAATACTATGTAGGACGGCTCCCAAACTTAAATTTTTCGTCGTCATTGAGTTCATTCTATTAATTAATGGATTTTCCACATGGCACGTATACTATTGACATCGGTCGGATAGCGAGACCTAGGATCAGACCAAAAATTCTCGACGTTTCATAGCCTGTTGAGTAATTTGATACCAATTTTCAAAAAAGCAATTTTGACGAGATCTAGTCCACATGTTGAAAGCCATCAACTCATGAAGTTTATTTAAAATGGACCCAATCGAGAAATTTTAAGGATGGTTTTTAGAGGTTGAAAAATGTTTTTAGGCCAAAAAATGCCGAAAAAACTCTCAAAATCATTTCAGAATTGAAATTAAACTGATTAGTAACGATTAAAATGTACTGGTAAATTTTTAATAAAATCGGCTCAACAGGACCGGACTTTCAACATTTATGAAAAACTATTTTGTATAGATACGAATTTACTTATTGAAGAGTCCATTTAAATTGTTTCGGATCATGGAGTAGTAATATTGAAATTAAGAAAAAAAATTATTATTCTGACGGATGTTTTAAGGGGTTAAATTTTTTAATAAATAAAATTATCGACCAAAGATTTGATTAAAATTTGTATTATGTTCAAAAACAAACTTAACTTAATATAATAAAGCCACAATGCAAATACACTATAGTGTCGGCAGGGTTTTGGCAGTGCGACCCGAGTTTTTTTTCAAATTGACAAAGCTGATACAGTCAGAAAAAATGCTGTCACCAAACGCTGCCAACACATTTGGATGAGTATGTGACGAGTCGCTTATGAACTTCTTGTTGCAGCGGCGCTGTAACAGGGGCATGCTTCCCACACCCGACTTCTTTCCTTCTTCCAGAACGTCCGCCTGGAAAATAGTCGCGTCGTTTGTGTGTTTCCGTGCTAAATATTTATTTATAATGCTTTTATAAATAACCCTCAGGCGTATAGCGGCGCCGTAGCTCGTTCTGCCAAGGCGTATAGGCTGCGTTCGTTTTATATAAATATGTCATGAACGAAAATTCAACTGGTTACATTTCTATACGTATACAAGAGGTTGGGGTCGTAGCAGGCTCCGGCAGAAACAACTCTGTTTTTATTTTAAATGTAGCTTTTCGAAATTTGCGACCGCTACGGAGACATGAATCCCAGCAAGGGCGTAGATATTGATGGTAAAGGAGGTAAATCCCCCCCCCCCGATCATAATAATTAAACTGAAAAAATACGACTACTTGACTAAAAATAAAATTTAGAAATACTTTTTGAAACGGAATTTGGAAAATTAGTTTAGGAATTAATATTTTGCTTGACACCTTCCTTCGTGAATATTCTTGTGTGATATTAATTAAACTTAAAAAATATAGATTTTTTGCCTTACACCACCCCCCAGAAAAAAATCTACCCCCTTGAATTCCAGCCAGACAAACATTTATACAGAAAATAAAATAAAAATAATAAATAAAATAAAAAAATAAAATTATTATTATGCATTGTAATCGTTAGAATATTCCGATTAGAAAAAAATTTTGAACTACATTTTTTCGTACTGTGAGAACGAGACATTGACTTTTTTCGTTTTTATCGGAGGTTAAAAGTCTGCTCTGGACTCTGCAAATCATCCAACAAACAGCAATTTGGAAGTGACCCAAAACCGGATCATAAAAAAGATTATTATACCAATCTGAAAGTTGATAAAATTTGGAATAAAACGACGCCTCTAATAATCAAATATCTTTAATTAATCTTTAAATTAACTAAAATATCGTAAGTACCAAAATTGCAACCTGCCCATACGCAAGTATAATCTTCTGCCCTAGCACTGGTTCTCCAAGCTGGGCAGGAAATTCTTTATCTTTATTAATAAAAACTATCCTATAGCGTAAGTTGCACCAAGCAAGATACATTTACAAAATCGGTTCAGTGATTTCGGAAATTAGCGCGGGAAAAATTGTGACACGAGATTTTTATATAATATTATATAAGGTAATTGTGTTAAATTTTGAGGAATAAAAAAAAATAGAATCGGATATTATTTCTGCCGGAGCCTGTATCGGTTGTACATTTTATATTATTTGATTTGAGGTACGCATCCGGCATCGGTTGTATTTATATTTAATCAAATGCTTCATTCGTAGAAACGAGGAGAACCTTTGTTACATTATAATACTTAGCTCCAATTTCGGAGTTCTAGTTGTGCGTACCTAACGAAAATTAATTCTATTTCTTATAATTCTTGTCAGTTACTTCATTTTCTTTTCTATTCGAACTGTGGGTATCTACTATTAAAATATTTTGCTTAAAGCTTCGTTCAGATTTACAGACATTGAGCGTGTCAGACACGTGGCGTGGCAAACAAAATAATATTCTTTTATACTTATAGGTACTGTTACTGTTTATAGGTGTATTCACATCTAACGCACGCGAACGGAGCGTGTCCGCGCAGACACGGTCCGGCGTCGGCCAGCATTCTCCACAAGAATGTTTTGTCTGTGCCGGCGCGTGTCTGTACGTGTCTGTGGCAGTCGCGCGGCTAGTATGAATGCGATCACCGACACGGACAGTTTGGTTTGGCTATATTTAGTGACTTCGTGGAACATGGTACGCACGGGCACTTTCTAGTTTGCCTGATGGCGTCTGTTCATGCCGGGTGTGCTCTTGCTCTATAGATGTGAAAACTATTGTCTGTGCCGTGTCTGCCACGTTACGTGCTGGTAGATCTAAACGTACCTTAATACGTTTATTTTACTGTAAATTATTTGAAAGCCAAAAATTCTTTTCGTACGGTAGAGCAAGTTCGATTCATATGATTGAAAGTGTTACGAAACGTTGCAAAGAAAAAGGGTCTAGAAATTAAACTATTACACTTTCATTTTTTTCTTTATTTAAATTTTTGCTTGTCATAGCTGATTATGTCAAAGGATGTAGAGGCCAGTAAATCATACATTAAAAAAAAATGCTAGTGAACACGGTCTGCTAATTTTCTAAATGAACAAAAATGTTCCTTTTTTCTTTTTATTTCAATTTTTACATTATAAAAACCGATATATACCAAAATTATTCTGATATTCACAGTAGAAAAAACACTATATTAACAGTTATTTCTTGGAATACATTACATTTTTTTTTTGTATTACGCAAATCAATTTTTATTAACAGTGTCTTTTTTCTGTTTCAGGTACGTACATTTTTTCAATTTCCGTATTAAAACGTAAGTAAATTTGATATTAAAACGATATATTACTGAGCAATGAAAAGTCTATATCGATATTCGAAGTGAAACGCTCATTCGAGTATACTCGGTGGAGTTGAACCGACCGAGGGAGAAACAATCCACCTGTGTATGCCTGTGCCCTACTGCGCTTTTGTAACTATGGTAGTCAGAATAGTCCAAGAGATATCAAACAAGATTTGGACCAACCGGAAGTGCACATTTTTTTATGCAAATGGTTAGGTCCATTTTATATTTTACGTCTTTGGTTTGGACATAAAAGAAATACATCGTGAAAGCTTTCGTTAATAGGAATGTTTTCACTAGTTGTAATTTCATGAAAATTTATGTTTAAATGATTAAAGGTGATATTTAAATACCTAAAATATTTTTCTTTGCACATCATTAAATTTAATAAATTAAATAAAGTTAATTTAAAGTGCTATAAATTGTGCCCTTTATCACGTGACTGTGAACACCAAGCAGAGCTCATTACGTCATAAACCGCTTTTGTCATTTTCAAAGCAATATCTCTTGCGTTTTTGAAACTCTCTTGTTAATAAATAATTGTATTTTAATCTCAATTCGCAAGCAAGTTCGATAGACTGACAGATAGAGGTTTATCACGTAGGTCAGTGCCAGATTTGAGTGTTTCGGCGGGAAATTTAAAAATTATTTTAATTTTTCAATTTTTTCTTCAAAATGAAACATTTGTTATTATTAAAATGCTTTTTTCGCGTTTATTAAGAGTATTCGTCCCTGCAAATACCCCCTGCACCCTTCATCTCAAATCTTTTCCCCTCGCCTAAAAACGGTTCGCGCTCTCCCGACGCTATTTTTAAAGCTAGAGGGTTCTGGTAAACGCCAAATGAAAGACAAAGAATTAGACTACAGATCCTTCAGGCGAATTTTTTGAAAAACAGTTTCGCCTACGTGTGAAATATTACGTAACTTATTATTTTTTTCAAAAGGTTGTAAGTTTTTTCAAAAATTTTTTTTCAAAAAATTCGCCTGAAGAATCTGTAGTCTGATTCTTTGTCTTCCATTTGGCGTTTACTAAAACCCTCTAGCTTTAAAAATAGCGTCGGGAGAGCGCGAACCGTTTTTAGGCGAGGGGAAAAGATTTAAGATGAAGGGTGCAGGGGGTATTGGCAGGGACGAATACTCTTAAGGGTATATCTTAAAAAAAAACAGTTCCAAAAATTAGTCAACATCCCCCTATTCAGTGTTTTCTTAACAATCCCGTAGGCTCTGATTCGAAGAGAGTCCACTGTAGAACTAAAACCAACGATGCATTTGATCTAGTTATTCCAGTTTCACCGTGTAATGTAAATATTTATATTTTGATTATTATTTATTTAGTTCTGTCCTTTTTAATGGATTTGCGTTCTGAAATTTCCAAAGTAGTCTGCAATTTTAATGTTAGCATTTCCATTATTTCTTTGTTTATTACAATAAGAGTTTTAAAACTATATTTAAAGTTTCCATTATGTTGTAAATATTATACTTTTGTTGAATAAGGAAATATAAAGTAGCACGAGAACAATTTCCTTTTTTAGTAAATAAATTTAATGTTTGTGTAAAAGTTTCTCGGAAGAAAATCCCCGACTTGTATATTATCTGGCAAATATTGTTCCTGTAATAGTGTAATATAATATTAATATAGTAAATTCATATATATGTGTAGACGTAAAAATGGTCAGTTTAATAAAGTTTTACGACGGTGATAAGCCAAGTAAAATGTATGACGTTAACTGTACGGCCGTCCGCGTCTCGTGATGGTTAAGTCACTAAACCGCAGGGATGACCAACTACTAACGCCCCGGTCCGGCTTTGCCCGAATTTGAAGATTACCACCGTTTTTTCGTCGACTTACTTTGCAAAATTCATCTCCACGAAAAACGCTTTTATTTAAACGCGCTAATATATATAGCCTATATCAGGGGTGACGAACCTATGGCACGCGATTGTTGGCACGGCATTGATTGAGGTACAAAATCATAAATAATTAAAAATATGCTAGATGCCGAAAACAATTGACTATCGCCAAATAACAAATACGAAAAAAAAATTAAATTATCTTCAAATAATACGTACGTTCGTCCTAATATCAAACGCAGCGCCAAAGCAATCAACAAATCTTCTGGCACCATCTCAACCGTCAACAATTTCACCAACGCCTACATCATCGCCAGCTGTATCCGCACCACTAAAGTATGCGAGTGAACCGTGAAAGTGTCAGCAATTAAGAGAGAGAAAACAGTTCCTTATCGCTATGGTAACTAATGATACAAAACAATACTGATTTCAGTAAACAAATATTTCTGCTTTTCTGGTTTTTCTGCAGCGTTCTCTCTCAACTGAGGACACTTTCACTTATGGCAAGCATACGAACTAGCGTACTCTAGTTACTTATATCTCTATGATCCGCACCCACCGTATACACACCATCACCATCGCTTCAGACAGTTCTCAGGAGCTCACAACTAGAAAATCAAAATCCAACTGCAGAGATAAACAACTAATACTATAATAGATCATAAAGATCATTGTATAGACACTGATAACCTCTCCGGTAGAGTGTCTATAATGTATCTATAATTTATTTAAAAAATTATAAATATGATTTGTTTACATGGTATGATGGTAGCTATGGAAATCTTTCCACATAAATTGCATGCGAACCTCCCTTGGATGCAATAATGATTTTTATAGCTACCGTATCTTAAATGAAATTCTTGATTTTTTTAAGCTAAAATAACTCTTCAAAAGCTACATCTGCCGATTATCAAATGTTATTGTGCATTATTTTTGACAGCCCTGATTTGGCAACTCTTGAAACGTTTATTTCGCTTAGTGCGCTTTTAACGGCTGTCACACTGAATGAAACCGTCACGTGACATGTTTATGTGACAGGACGGACATAACCCGTTTTATTTTAAAATTGCATATTGCATGACTGTGGGATAATCTTAGGTAAGCCTTGCAATCGAGATATGGTGTTGCATTTAATGTGGTTTGCACACCGCGTTTTCAGAAATTACTGCACACGTATTTCTTCAAAAGAAAAGCATTGTCGAAATTCAAATTCATTCTACTCGAAAAATAATTGATCAAGGCTAGAGGTAGATCGCCGTGTTTAGGAGACAGACGATCTATTATTTATCTTACTATCTTATTAAACGTTATTCAAAGGCAGTTTGGCTTTTCACTTTTATACCAACAGATGTCGTTAATACAATAGAACGAACTTCAAAGGAGACGCCACAAAATTCGAATTATAGAGTTTTCGACTTATGATGGATTTCGACTATACTATACTTATTATTAAACGAGCTTTTTTTCTCTAACGATTTGGATAAAGTTTAGATACTGAAAATGAATTTCGTCGAGCAAAAAAATCGATCTAGGTAGATCTCATCTCTGAAAAAAAAACGTTTTCTTATCGTTTTTTGTTACTTTGAAAAACAATTTTTAGGCGTTTTAAAATAGGGTTATATAGTGAGCATGCTTGAAGAACATATAGCATTTAATTTTTTACCGACTACAAAAAAGGAGGAGGTTCTCTATTTTTTTTATTAATTATTATTATCTCGATGGAGACGATATCTAATACAATTCTTTGATAAACGTCTGAATAGAACTCTTTAAATAAATAAAATTATCGACCAGACTATATATTGACAAAAATAAAATATTATAAATCAATAATTCAAAAAATGACGTTTCAATCTGGGTTTAGATCTTCTTCAGAAATATCTAAAAATATAAAAAATTAATTAGTAAAATCTAGGTACTTATTTTATAATAGAATGCAGAAGTCAATTATCGAAAATTATGAAAAATTTTGTCAATATATAGTCTGAAAAAAATTGGTCGACAATTTTATTTATTTGACGATATGTTCTCTATTCAAATGTATTTTTGTTTGTATGTCTGTCCGTCGATATCTTTGCTGGTTGTGAACCGATTTTTTTCATTCGATAAAGTACGTCTCTAAGTTGGTCCCATATAAATTTTAGCAAAAATTGGTTCAGTAGTTCTTTGGAAAATTAACAAAAATCATAGAAACATTTCAAAAGTTTTAGTAGCCGGCGTGAACGTTGCTCTTCGGTTTCATTAGACACTAAAAAAGACCACTAAAAATGTAAAATAAAAAAACATTCAAAAAAGAGTCACTAAAAACGTAAAATAACAAACTTTTGAGGTCGGTACCAATTTAATTAGGTACTATCACGTTTTACCTATGTACTTAGGTACCTATATTAAATTGGTACCAACCTCAAAAGTTTGTTATTTTCGCTTTTTAGTGACCCTTTTTTGAAGGAGTTTCAATTTTTTGAATTTTTTTTTATTTTACATTTTTTAGTGGTATTTTTTAAGTGTCTAATGAAGCCGAAGAGCAACTTTGTTATTTTACGCTTTTTAGTGACCCTTTTTTGAAGGAGGTTCAATTTTTTGAATTTTTTTTTTATTTTACATTTTTTAGTGGTCTTTTTTAGTGTCTAATGAAACCGAAGAGCAACTTTGTTATTTTACGCTTTTTGTGACTCTTTTTTAAGACTGTCCAATTAAAAAAAAATTATGCAAGGACTGAATTTTTTCACCATCTTCACTGTTGTTATATTCGAATGTCAGCTATATATTCGAATCGATTGTGAACTGGTTAAATATCTTTTGTGAAATATTTTGGAACAATCCACCTCCTGCACGAAGTTAGAATGGTGCAGGATTTACTTTGTAAGAGCTAATAAATCACGTTGAGTGTTTTGTTCTCTTGCTTTAAATACATAATTCTATTAGTCAAACACAATAATCTTCAAACAGTGCAACAAGCGGAACGTGGGGAGTATTTTGCATCAAAACTAAAAGACAATAAATAATGGGCCGTATCAAAGGCTTGAAAACAATCGACTACCGTGCAGTAGTAGATATATACGCATAATTATATTTATATACGATTTAGCATTCATTAATAGTTCGGGTCTCATTAATAACTAGACTGACGACGCCATCGGTCATCTTCGACTGTGAGAATATTTTGAAAAAAAATGTACATGACATTTACTATACCACCTGAGGCTCGTGGAAAAGTCATCGGATGGGGCGATCCTATAATATAAAAAAGCTTCACGTTGTAGTTTCATCTTTATAAATCATGAAGTAAAGTAGATATTTATATAATTCGTGTATGTTCTTGAGCTAATATCTAACTTAAATTGATTAAATACACAATAAGTATTTTTTACCAAATTTTGTAATAAATGTCAGGTTCCTCTTGTCCTAATATAGTATTAATAGACGATCGAATTTGGTACGGGTCGGGAACGGACATGGTACGGCGGATCAAGTTCGCTGGTTGCAACAGACGACCGAATCTGTCAGTCTCTTTGTGTCCAAGAACTTCGCGTTCTGTCAAAATTTATACCATGTTGCATAACGTTTTGAATTTTGATCATGACTAATGATGTCGTTATATGTAGGTACCAAGTTCAATCGTCTGTTAATGGTTTCTCGGAATGGGGGCCCCCTCAGGTCAGGAGCCCGTTGCATTTTTCCCGTTCGGCCACCCTATTGTTACTCCACTAGGGCTGTGGTAGTACTACTCACTTGGTGGGAGCGGAGTAATTCCTCAGGACAATCTAGTTACCAATGGAGTTCATGAGAAGATCCAAATTATTGAATGACTAGATCCAGGACAAGGGGGAGCACAAAAATTCTTCTAGGATGACGCCCATAACGAGCTAATAAGCCATAACCACTAAATTATTCATTCATTCAGTACTACTCACGCAAAATCGTTCATGTATTTTCTTATCCATAGGATATTTATACCCACGGCTCTCGGCCTATAATACCTACGTAACATAGTAGGGTTGTGATTGCCACAAAGTTGGTATCTAAGTGATATACGTTCACGCTAGTTCATCACAAGTGCGGCGAATCTGTCTTTTGTTTCTGCACTAATTCCACTTCATCTGACACGCCGAATGGTCGGAGGTGGCGGCGCCGGAGACGCGAGGGGACGGGAATGTTGAATGTCGGACGACTGTCGCCTTTATGTCCCGCCGCTGTAATGAACTCGCTCCTGTCGCTCTTTGTGCGAATATGCCGAATAACACTGGCGGCTCGTCTATAAATCCTACATTTTTACATCCTATAAAAATAGCACTGCTTATATATACTGGTTTTTATTTAAGGGGCACCATACATGAGTTTTGTTGATAATATATGGTTGCTATGGGAATCATTCATATAGTTTAGTCATTATTTTATCAGGTGTGTGTTTTTTGACGTGATAACGTCTTATAAATTGATGAATCACCAATATTATAAATTGATAAAACACCGGCTGCATGTACAAAAAAGTGTAACGCATAACGCGTAACGTTCCGCCTGACCCTGTGCGTGCTTTTTGCTAATTTCTCGCTCAATTTAAATCAGATCGTTTTGAAACCAGTCTTAAACGAAAGAGGAGAACATTTTACATAGATTTCGTATAACAGAATTTGCCTAAACAGTTTTTTTATACAAATTTATATAGAAAAATATTTTATACAAATTTATATAGAAAAATAGCTGTATAAATGCAATGTTGTCTAATGCATGGCGCGACGCGGTCGGTCGTCTTTGTTTGCCGTACATGGAAATTAGAAGCAAACGTATGTCTTGTCTTAACATGAAAACGGCTGCATTTCTAATGTTTAATTCAATTTTTTGACATTAGTATATTGTGAAATGCAACGCCTTCTAAGTTAAGTATTGGAATAACTAATTATTATTAGAACATAATACTTTGTAAGTTGCAAACGTCACTTTTGACATTTCTTATCATTCCGACACCAAGGATAAGCGGATTGAAACCAAATTTTGGGAGGTTTAGGTTATGTATTACGGAATACGTTATCACGTAAAACTATCGTTCGTAAACCGACTTTACAGACAACCAATTTTTTTTTGTGCGTGTTGCATTTTAAGTGGAACAATTTTTTTTATTTTTGTGTGTGCTAATGGCTTTAATTGATGCACATTTGTTATTATCACTTTTTTTGTTTTCCCTGTTTTGTAAAATAAAAAAAGACGTTGCTTTTTAATATTTGATTTGTGAAAAAATACAATAATTTAATTAAGAACAGGAACTGTATTGTTTTTCAATTGCGGTACGAAAAGAAGAGTGTACTTTTGTATCAAAAAATCTTTCGTAACTTTGAGACGAAGAGAACTATATAGAAAAAGAAATATACGAAAGTTTGTACCCTGATTCATTATGACCTTTTCGACTGGCGTTAAAAAGCGATTCCATCTATCTTCGTCTAGTCGTATTATCTATATACAGATAAAAAAATATAGTTTAAAAAAAACTAAAAAACACGCTTTATATCGGACTAAAAAGTAAAAAATAATTGTTTTAAAATAAGCTTAAAAAGCGTGGGGCGCTTTGTTCCACATTTTCGTACATCGAGCGCCCAACGCTTTTTAAGCTTATTTTAAAACAATTATTTTTTACTTTTTAGTCCGATATAAAGCGTGTTTTTTAGTTTTTTTTAAACTATATTTTATTTTTCACTTTTTAGTTTGAGGATCTATAAAAGAATTTATTAATCCTGGGGGTCCTAATAAGGATAATGGGAAACTGTTATCAAATTATTGCATTGTCATCGGTCCTTGATACGTATGCAAAGTTTCAAATTAATCAGACTTCGGTAAATTGGTGAAAATTATGCTCAAAGATTCCGTTACGGACATACATACATAGTTACAACCCAAACTAATATAAAGCGTTTAATAATAAGGATAATGGGAAACTGTTATCAAATTATTGCATTGTCATCGGTCCTTGATACGTATGCAAAGTTTCAAATTAATCAGACTTCGGGAAATTGGTGAAAATAAAGCGTTTACTACAGAGGATCTATAAAAGAATTTATTAATCCTGGGGGTCCTAATAAGGATAATGGGAAACTGTTATCAAATTATTGCATTGTCATCGGTCCTTGATACGTATGCAAAGTTTCAAATTAATCAGACTTCGGGAAATTGGTGAAAATTATGCTCAAAGATTCCGTTACGGACATAGTTACATACATACATACATAGTTAGTTACAACCCAAGCTAATATAAAGCGTTTAATAAAATTGAAGTGTCTGTTTGTAATGTCAAAGTAACAGCTTTTTACTATGTGCATATGAAAGTATATACTTAAACAAAAAACAATTTTTGCAGTTTTTGTGTCTGTTTGTTCCGGATAATCTCCGAAACGACTGGACAGATTTTGACGGGACTTTCATTGGCCGATAACTAATGTTATAAGGAGTAACTTAGGCGAGAATAAATAACAAAAATAGGGAATTCTTTTCGTAAAGTCTGCGATCATTACAAACATTTTGTCGTGTTTCTTCTCAATCACGGGCATAGCCGCGGAGAGCGGATAGTGTTAAATAGATGAATTGTGCATTATAGACGCTCAACACCTGAGGTCATCGGTGTCTATTTATTAGATTAGACAATATAGTTGTTGTTGGATATTAGTAAAGTTGTCATAGAAACTAAATGTAATTAATAAAAATATATCAATATTTAAAACGGTTAGAAGAAAAAAAAAAGAAATGGCTTTAATGAATACGGTACAATATAGTAAAAAATTGATGGCTCATAATATCAAAAATAAATAATTCATGTCGAATTTTCGAATATATAAAAGCGAGCAATTATAGGGATATCCCTTGAGAGACTTTCTTAAGAGAATTGTTGGATAAGTGAGGTTAGGTAATAAGAATAGTCTACTCGATCAAACGGAGTGCGAAGCTCTGAGGAGGGCCGGAAGTTCCGAGTCGACTCTGCTGTCGGCGATGTCGTATCTTTGGAAGCCATACATAGGCATACTGTGAGCCCTCCATATAGAGAGAAACATCTTTTTGATTCTCGGATTTCAATTAGTGAGTCTTCAATGGTAGAGTAAATTGTTTTAGCTCTTAGAAATTGAAAGCTATCTCTCGTACGTGGTGTACTTTCCTCCCATTCTTCTACATGTCGACCAGACAGGGCTGGACAAATGGTTCGAAGCTTGGGAATAGCCCAGCTTTGTTAACAAAGAGGTGAAGGTTTCCATAAGAGACAATGTTAAAAAAAAGGAGTCTACGGTGTTCAGCCCCATCTGTGAGTTCATTCTTGGAGGTAAACAGGTGACATCTAAATTGGGTAAATCTATCAATGGAGGTTTAATAATGATAATGAAAAAAAAACCGGGTTGCAGTACCAAACCTTACTAATACTGACAGTGTGGCTTTATTATGTGAACGTAACTTTCTTTATTTTTGGACAAAATGCAAAATTTAACCCCTTAATACATCCCTTAAAATAATATTTTTTTACTTAATTTCAGTAATAATATCAGTGCAACATCTGCACCAAATTAAATACATCCCTTTAGTAAGAATAAATTCATATATCCACAAACTAGTGTTACCAATACTACCCTTAAAAAACAAGAATAATTCAATCGCCGCGATAGTGAAAGATTCGGGTTTGTGTCCCGACAGTAACATTGTTTGAATAATAACATTTTTTTTTCTAATATTGCTTTGCAACGTAACAGTGTGCGTTTCATAATATAATAATAATAATTTATTGATTCATATATACAGATATGAACAGTCAAAAATATAACATCAATCAATTAAATAATTCATGTATGCCATAAAAACATTATATAGCTGTCTATTTGTATATTTAGGTATAAATAAGTTTGTTCCAAGCAGCCACGAACGGTAATAAAACCGTACCTTGTTACTGCGCAAGACTGTCTTGCGCAGTATCGATTTTTGAGCTAGTGCGCAAATTAGTCTTGCGCCGTGACAAGACTGTGTACGGTTTTATTACCGTTCACGGCTGCTTGGAACGAACCTAATATAACATTAATTTTTCACTTAAAAGAACTTTTTTGAGGAATGTTTTATATAAAAAAAATGCGCGAAAACATGCCAGTTAATAAATTATTATCAATAGATCCATAAACAATTAAGTGGCACCGTTTTTAAAAAAAATAGAGTGTTGGGGTGTTTTCTAATATATAAATCGAATTTTTTTGGTTATATAGGTATAGGTACGCGATACATAAGACATTTTAACAGTTTTGCACTACTAATTGATAACTTGATAGCGTGCTGTTTAAGCTTTCCATCAAAACTGACATCTGTGCAGGCGAATCTGCGAACAAAATTGACGTGCGGAGAGAACGAAGCCGCGGACATGCAGTAAAAGTCTTGAATAAAATTACACTGGAGGCAACTTTAATAAAATTACAACATTCGAAATTAAGTACCAATAATTTCCCTCGACACCGAACTTATTCTAGTGAGGGGTATCCTGTTTGTATTTTTTTTATATACGGATGATTCAAAAATAGACGCGAAAAAAGTTCTGAAAATGAAATAGGCTTAATAATCACTATTTTAAAATATTGTAAAAATAAACATGTTCATTTTCCAGAAAAAGAAATTAAAAAGTCTTATTAGAAAAATTGTACCCACCATTGATGATTTAATTATCATAGTATAATGTTCGTGATTGCAAGAATATTGCACATTAAAATAGTACTGAACAATAGTATACACTATACAGTATGTAAACGCGTAAGGTGCACATAGGGCAATTAGCATTGGGAAAAATACTGGATCAGAGTTAGCCATGACTGCATTAATTGTTATTTCTATTGAATTATCGTGGTAATCTTGAGGATTTTTATTTTATTTTGATTTACTTTTATTTTACTTGGCTTTTTTAATAATAAAAAGCTCTTATATCATTATTTTAATTTTTTTGTACAAAAATAAAACAAAAAAGCAACTCCATCTGTTTGGAAACATTTTACTCAAAAATTGTCTGACTGGTATGACGTATGCGCGTTGGTAAATCAGTGACCCAATGTCTTTAGGTTCAACACGAATAGGCGGAGATATTTGATCTCGCACCATATTTAAGTATTTTTGGGAATTTAATGTCCCATTAATAAAAAAACTCCGATTATGTTGTAATCATTTGTATATTTTTTCGGTAGTATACACATTCATTTTGCAAAAGAATATATTATCTCTCAAATTGAAAAACAAGATTTCAAGGATCACTCTGATCCAGTCATTGTTTCTCAATGTTAATTTCCCTATGTGCACCTTACGTGTTTACATAGGTACTGTATACATAATAATTCAATAGTTCGAATTTGTAACAAATTACCTTCAAACTTTTAAAAAAATTGAAAAAAAACTGCTTGGCAGTCACACGAATAAAGAAATTTATCATTATTATTATTATTACATATTTTTTAATTTTGGGAATAATTAAATTCCACGTCGTCATTTCTATAGTCGATACAGTTTTTAGGGGGTCTGGATAGGGATGATTTTTTAATTAAAATGTAAAATACATTTTAAATCGTGTTCTCTTAGACTTCATTGCACCCCGGTTTTTTCGCCTCTCTTTCTGAATCAGCCTGTATATCTACACCAATTGTTTTGGACACAGTGGAAATTTAAATGTAAAATTGCACTTTAATTCTCAGCCCTGGCTTGTGTACGCGAATGAAAATAGATCACGATACAGTTTGAAAAAAAAGGATTTCTGTGTTGTTTGCTTCGCGTTTATCCTGATTTAAAAGAATTTATTCCTCTTTACTTTCATTACTAGAGATAATTTGGTTTATTTGCAAACCAATGAAATTCTTCGCAATTTTTATTCAAAACCAAAAATGCTTTGTTTCACCAAAAAGACACAGTGTAGTCTATATAAGTACTTATTTTGCTTTAAGCTTTCTTCTACATTGTTCAACTTCGATTTTCATCCTGAAAGGCCAACATAATAGATAATAGAGATTCGACCGTTATACCTTATAGAAAGATCTCAAACTGTTAAATTAAAATCTTTATCATACAAAGAACTGTGTTGTACGAAACAATTGAAGATAGATTGTTATAAAACGAAATTCTTAAAAGCTGGTTTGATCGTTATAGTCTAAGGTCCGGTATTAGAAATAGGTATATTATATACCTACCCTCATCTGTTATTTGATTATGACAAAGATTATATGTTAGATAATATATTATAGTATATACAATATACCTACTAGCTAAATCGCGTACCGATACTGTTAAATTAAATAAATTCCATCTAACTTTTTTGGATCAACTTTCGTGATTTGTTAATCATAAAAATCGAACCCAAAGTAAGAGGATTAGAAACAAAGAATTGGAATATACAATTGATTCTATACATAAATATAAACCATACACATAAATATACCTTGTAAATAATTCGTCACCGTCATGCAGAACTATCGTAAGTCGCAAAATGTCAAAAATGAGTTATAAGTACTTATGGTATAGTAATGCTCGTATTTTCCTAGTGTAAAAGTATCGTAAGTGTAACTTAAATAATAGAGACGTTTTAGTGTTAAATGCAAAGTATCTCAAGTACATCGGTTAAAAAAATCGGTGCAAAAGTATTGTATGTTAACTTGCATGTTATCTTGTAGTATTGTATTTCTGTTAGTGGTGTTTAATTGTGGTGCCAAACTATCGTATATGTAAAGTATAGCTTACATATACGATAGTTTGGCACCACGATTAAACACCATTAATAGAAATACAATACTACAAGAACAATATTTTTTGTTTAATGTTTGACTATATTTTCATCAGCGAAAAACTTTTTTATAACTGCTGTAACCGTGTTTTACTATTAAGAAATATTTCAGTAACGTGCAAAAATATCGTAACTCCAGATTTTTTAGTGCAAAAATATTGTAACTCCAGATTTTTTAGTGCAAAAATATCTTAACTCCCTCATTTTTTAAAAATTGATTAAAAATAATTGATATTTTTATTTTAATAGATGAGCAATGTTATTGAGACAATATACCATAATTATTTCAAACTTATTCAGTATATATTGGATTTTTTATTTTATATTTAAATTTTGTTTTGCTGTTTCTGTAAAACTATTAAATTAAACTTAGGATAGTTCTGCATGATGGTGACGAGTTGTTCTGTGTACTTTGAGTCTATTTGTTTTGTTAACATTTTATTTGTGGCTCATCTTAGACTCTATTTTTAAGATTAACAAATCGGGGAACTTGATCCAAAAAAGTTAATTAGAATTTATTGAATTTATCGCATCGGTACGCGATTTATCTAGGCAACCCATGTGCGATTTATCAATGTATATACCTATATTATCTAACTTACAATCTTTGTCGTCATCAAATATAACAGATGAGGGTATATATTTCTAAAATCGGATCTCGCACTATTATAACTTAAATGCATTATATCATTAGAACAGTATTAGGCGCGACTTGAGAGTAACTCAGATCTTTTTTCGGGCGGAAATAACGTGTTTACGCAGTTTATATTTAAAAGCATTGACTGATAGATGGCGGCATCAAAACGCATCTGTAGAAACCTTCTTGAACGAAATGTGACACACGCACTCTTTTGTTAATGCTGAATCCCTGCTAGGGGGTGAAGGAATGGGGGTGAGTTTTGTGTGCAAATGATTTCACCTTACAAGTTGAGCAACTTTTCTTCGAAAAGGGGCCGCTGCCGGACTTTTGCCGGATACTGTATAGAATGGACTATATATCGTCGCGCATCTACAAAAAGGGAGATGAGAAAAATTGAGCGAAACCGCGGGTTGTGGCTAGTAGGTACTGTATATTCTTCTGTATTAAAATTGTCACTTGTCGACAAACTTACACGTTTCTTTGTTGTATTTGACAATTTGACATTTATTATTTTAGGCACAGTTTTCTTGAAACTGCAACGCCATTTTGTTATCCATCACGTATAGATGAATAAAATATTCCGAGAAAACCGCGACGACAACAAAAACCTTACATGTCACCGCATGCTGAATTTTTATCAAGTCAATAAAACACAATCGAATGTCGATATAAAAATTCGTGCTTTTTTTTCTTTTTTTGTTTAACTTTAGGAAATCGTAGCATATATAATTCTCGTGCGGCTCGTTAGTTTAAAGCCGGGACACACTATGTGTTTGAATCCAAAGGATGGGTATCCATAAGGCGGTATTTTCATTTTGGTCCCATAAATAATGAAAAATTCGAGTACTGATGATTTTTTTTTTTGAATTTTTTAATCGAATTTTTCATCGTTCTTAGGTCCAAAAGCCCGTCTTACAAACCTTCCATTGTTGATTCCGGTTGGCCACTTGTACATTTGTATTGGGGCTGTGCATCATCAGAGAGCTAACCAGGGCTGCCAGATTTCTCTCCTCAGAAACCCGTCGGTAAGGCGAAAAGTGGTGGGGGAAGTGGTCTGAAAAATCCGTTTCCATCCGTTCGCCCGGTTCACCCATTAATGCAATGAGTGTGAGAGAGATAGAGAGTAAAGTGAAGTATGCGGTACCATAAACGACACATCGACGTGTTTCCACTTTCATTATGGCTTTATTATTAACATTATTAAATGAATTTCGTATAAGACGTTGAATTTACTTTTACTTACAAACAGACTTTAAATTGAATAGAAATGATTCATTTTTTCACATCCATAATGAATCGATTATTTCGTAGATTTTTCACATTTTCATGAAATAAAAATATTATATTGACTGTTAGAATGTTGCGATAGTAACAAACGCGGCAGTACAATCAGTTAAATCCTCAATGTGTTCCGTAAATCCGTGTAACTCGAAACACTTGACTCCAGTTGTGTGAAAAAAACGCATCAGACAAAGATAACGAGTCGATATTCATCGATATAGGTGTGTGTTTCGCGAACATATTGTTTCATACACTCTCTTATCTTTTTCTACCCAAATAGAGAGAGGAGTAGGACAGAGGTAGTGAAAGAAACGTGCTCAGATATGCTCGAATGTGCTAAAAATACCCGAATGTCCCCAAATTATCGATTATCGAGTGAAGTTTGAATTTATATGTAGTAAAAAAGGTAAAAAATTCGGAAAAGTTAGAAAATCCGTTAAATCCGTTCAGATCATGAAATCCGTTCCATTATTCGTTCAAATTTATTTCTACTCGAAAAATCCGTTTGGAACGGAAAAATCCGTTCATCTGGCAGCCCTGGAGCTAACCAATGCAGAATACAGTGTAAACTCCATTTAACGTCACTCGATATAACGATAAACTCCTTATGTATCTATCTATTTGATTTACCTTGTTGCTCGCATACAATGATACACTCTAAATAACGACAACAATACGTCATCATTAAGCAATTGTTTGTTATTTCGTTTCTTTGTTGTCGGCATCATGCGTATCGAAGATTCTAAGAAAATCGTTCTTTTGTTTGTTGGGATTATCTTTCATATGTTTAGCTCAGGCCTCAGCTGCTTATCGATACGCGTTATCATTTTTGTTGGTCAATTTTATATATTACGAGTACCTAATTACATATTATGTCATTTATGTTATTTTAAAGCTAAACTGCGCTTTAGATGATCTGTAAAAAATAATTAAAAAGTTATTTATAAGAATTGATGTAACGAAATAATTCTAAATTAGGTGCTTATTTTAAAAGTTTCTCTTATTTTCTGTTTTTTTTTTTATAATATTATATTTATTTTGTACCTATTTTAGTCATTAGATTTTGATCATTTTATCAAGCTAGAAAATTATAATAAATTGCTCCCACTGGAAGAGTCGACACTGAACACAGAACAAAAGAGTGCGTAAGAGTATGAATTATGTAAATTTTTCACAAATATGCCAAATACTTTACTTTTTATTTTGCATAAAATTTTCTTATATTTTTTTGATTTTTTTTTTTAAACAATGATTAGCTCAGATATGGGTTTTGTGTCCTTTTTCGTATCCATAAGATAGTCGACGTTTGTTGATCTTTCTTTAAAATATCTTGTAAAAAAATTTACTTGACTTTTGACGAAATCGCCGGTTCTGTCACATAATCACATCACATTTTATCATTTGCAAGAATGTGAAAAAGTGCCGCATAAAATAACATTTCAATTAAAAAATCAAGAAAATTTATCATACAAATATCAACAGAGTTAATTTATCAATAACTGTTAACTACATAAATAATAATTGATCCTTTTTCTCTTCGTATTGTATTTGTATCGTCTAAAGTATGTAAACACGTAATATAAGGTGCACAAAAAACTGGATCAGAGTGAGCCTTGAAATCTTGTCTTTCAATTTGACAGATAATATTTTTTTGCAAAATGAATGTGTATACTACAGAAGAAAATATTCAAATGATATTACAACATAATCGGACTTTTTTTATTAATGGGACATTGAATTCCCAAAAATATTGTGCGAGATCAAATATCTCCGCCTACTCGTGTTGAACCTAAAGACATTGGGTCACTGATTTACCAACGCGCATACGTCATACTAGTCAGACAATTTTTGAATGAAATGTTTCCAAACAGACAGAGTTGTTTTTTGTTTTATTTTTGTACAAAAAAAAAAAATAATGATTTATAAGAGCTTTTTATTATTAAAAAAGCCAAGTAAAATAAAAATAAATCAAAATAAAATAGAAATCCTCAAGATTACCACGATAATTCAATAGAAATAACAATTAATGCAGTCATGGCTAACTCTGATCCAAGTATTTTTTCCCAATGCTAATTTCCCTATGTGCACCTTACGTGTTTACATACTGTATAAATAAAACTGCCTCTAATTTCAAATAGAACCGGCAGTTAGCGCCATACGTTGAGTTACGCATTGTCCAATCAGCGTTTGATCCGAACTCTTGAGCAACTGGAACTGTATCTGTAACTGTGTATAACCCGCGTAAGGTTTTCTTTCAGTTTCAATTTATTTCGTCGAACCATTGATTGCTACGTAGATTGACAGTTAATTTAGAGTGAAACATCGAAGCTCTTCTCGTCTTTTCTTCAGACGAGAGCAAAGGTGGCGCCCATATATACTTCAGTATAAATTTGTACTCACAAAACATAGTGGCGTATTTCTGTTTTCTTTTTTAGTCAACGCACAAGTCGAGCCAACGGGGGATGGTGTCGCTACAATAAAATTAGTGTCCGACCGAAACTACTTTTTACGGCCGAAACCGATTTTCGGCTTCAGTCTCAATTTCGGCCAAAACCGAAACTTTATGTTTTCGTGGAAAAAATAAAGTAAACATTATCATAATCAGGCGTTATTTTTTTTTTAATTTTTAATTTAATCACATATTAATAATTCAGCCTCTGATTATTTAACTAATCATTAACTTATCATATCATATTATTACCCCCTTATTTCAAAAAGCATAAATAAATATCTTTGTTTTTTTTAATATTATGAAATAAAATAAATCTACAAAACAAAATTACTTTTTAGTAAAAAGTATTTAGTTTAGGTATAGGTACACAAAATAAAAACTCTCTTTCATCTTAAGAACAAAATTATTTCTTCTAAACTGTGGTCATTTTGTATGGTACCTACTCTTGTTAACGAACTACAATAAATTAAGGAGCCCTCCCCACATCCCGCTGTCTCACTTTTACATACGTTTTGAAATTTTTTGCTCCCATATACTTTTGTAGCGCACAGTCAGCGAAAAAATTAGAGGAAGCATTGTACCTCCATCAACCGAAAGTTCGATTTTTTCATTTATTATACATATTTTGACATTTAACTTTTCGGTATTCATGCACAAGAGAACATATTATAATAAACATTTTTTTTATAAATTGACATGAACTATCTTGTCTTGCGATCTCAGATATTGATGTTTTCACTTGAGAAGCTTCAACACTTCACAGGATTTTGTCATTGTCCACAATTACTGTTTCATATAGCAGTTCTCTTTTACGCCAAATTAATGTCTTTATATTATAAATGATTGTCATTGGATAATTTATTGTTTAATTGCAAATTGAGTTTGATAATTAATGTAGAAAATAAAATCCAAGACATTAAATCAAGTCAAATTTGTATTCAAGCCAAAGTCGGTTTTACAAAAATGGAAAAATAAAATTCTAACCTATTTTTTTTACAAAATTTAAGATTACCCATGAGCACTCAATGTTGATAAAAAATAACGTTATAGCACACATATCTTCCGCGCATGCGCCTGTTTTTCCTTAAAACAATAGGGCTCTTCATATTTACATGTCAAACATTTTACCAAAAATTTTATTTCGTTGTGATCAGCCGTTTAGCCTGTATCATGCTCATAGACAAACAAACAGACGAACAGACTTTTTCCAAAAATTTGTTTTTTGGACTCGAGCGTCCTTTAAACGAAATAATATTGTAAAATTGAATTTTAATCTAAATTATAAGTGGAATGGTAAAATTCAAAAAACAATATGTAAATAATAGCTGGAATATCAAATAATTGTAAAACAAAATACAGACGTCGACCGCCGAATTCAAATTAACGACCTCTTGCGTATGAGACAGCCGCTTTACCTCTCAGCCACCTTAGCTTAAAGCTATAGAGTCAATTTTAGTGGTATATACAGTATACGTACATTGCAATGTTTCGTTCTAGTTTGTCTCTCATGAATCGATTTTATTACACCGTGCCAAAAGAAGTTTAACTTCAAAAAAATGAAAAACGGTCCTTTTGTCGTATTTTAAAGAATCGGTTAATTTAAAACCCCCCCGACGAGCCGGTACTGATGTTACAACGAATTTATTAAAAATGAATAATTTAATGGCTAAAGCATAAAAAAACCTGACGTTTTTTAACTTAATTCTCTATAATAGCCCAGCTCATTATTTCTCTTATTAATATAACATGTAATTATTTAAATTCTTTGTTATACGTTATTACAAAATTTCGTTCATAGAAATACGCTCCCACTTACTTCAAGTCCATTGTATTCGCAATAAGATAAAAAGAGAAAATCGATATCGATGTCGTTTATATAAATGGATATGTAAATACTTCTAGTTAATGAATTCAAATATCATTCTTTCTGTAGTAAAAAGACTCTTTGACATCCCTTTTCTTTTTATGAAAAAGTTTTTCATTTCATAGCATATGAATATTTTAATTTTATTCAAAAGTTGCTGTTGAAAATTAAGCGTCTGGAAATATTAAACGAGACCTGAACATTACGTTTTATTCACTTTGTAAAAACATTAAAAATGTATGTGCAATATGTCTGTGATAATGCGATATAGTACCTCGTATAATCGCACCGGATGGTTGATTTACTCTCCGGCCGTTTTCAGTGGAAATTTGCACGATTTTTAGCGCTCCCGCATTTTTTGGCAAATTGGCCTGAATCGGACGGACAGTGAAACGCTTCCCCTTCTTCAACTTCCACCGGCAGTTGAAAGGAAAGAGTGAGAGAATCGTTTCTATTCTTTCTTTCAAAGCGTCAGTTAAAGCGCAGTGCGTACTGTGTGTCTCCGACTTCAACACATATATTTAATACCCTCTATATTGCTAGCAAAGATCGGGAGAAAGACTTAAACACCACATTGCTATATACTCTTAGTCTCATGCCGTCAATGGATGCACATCAGTTTGCGCATGGAACTAAGCTGTGAAAGGGAGGTGGTTTGCTCTATTCTACTTACTAATTGTCCCACTACAGACGCAACACTTCCGCACAACGGGCCAAGCAAAAAGAAAGAGATAGAAAACGGTCATTTTCTGTCTCACTTCATGGGCCACGCTTCCACTTACGGCAACTAGCAATATAGAAGTTATTAAATGTATGTTTCAACCGGAATTTGACACGAAAAATTGGGATAATCGGTTTTACTCTCTCTTTCAAAGCTTCAAGAGCACTCTACGCGCATACGCAATGCGCGTTGAGTTTTTACTTAGCATTTTCTCTAGCCGTTGACAATTAATGCTAGAACCTATACCTAAAACGTTTTACTTCTAACACGCGAGAGTCTGAGAAATAGGAAAGCTAACCACCAGTGTGCTTGTCAACCCAAATTATTTACACTTGAAACTGCAACTGTAACTGCAACGTGTGATGGCCATATTCACCGAACGTAAGTAGTTATTTACTCGGTTCATTTGTACCTCCGAATAAATAGCGATAATTCAATTCACCAAGCATAATTGAATTTCCTGCAGGTATACATCTATTCTGTTCAAATTCTCGGGTATAAATATTTATTCGCCTGATAAAATAATAATTGGCGCCACATAGATTGTAATACCTAACCTATAAACGTGAAGTATTATATCTACAGTTTGTTCTTGTGAGTTTATTTATGTGTTGTTTATTATCCTTTTTGTGAGGTGTAAATAGGTAGTCGTAAAACATTAAAGTTAATGGAAGTTTTGTGTGCAATTGGGTTAGGATAAAACAATTTTATGAAACTTTTTTTTGACGTTTACACTAACGCCATCGGTCGGATTTTTGGGTGGGCGTTAAAATATTTAACAAAACAAAAAAGAGCAAGAAGTATGGTGCAGTGTATATTTATTCTTTAACTAACTTTTCTACGTGATATTGTGCTTGGTGAATTGAAAGTATATTTTATTCTAATAAAAAAATTTGTTCCAAGATTATCAACTTCTATCTTTAATAGTGTTCCATAAGAGGGACGGGGGCAAGAGTAAATTCGACGGCCGGGCCGGTCAGTGTGCTCGTCAACTGAAGTTACGTATTCGCAGACACGTCAGTGTTGTGAAGAGAGACATAGGGTAAACTGTAGCATCTGGCTTAAGTGTGTTAATATGCATGCGAGTGGGTACTTAGTGTAATTTCCACACAGTAGGCTTTAACTATAACTAAAACAAGCCAGGCTTTAGACCGACTTTCCCTTATAATATAGCATACTTACTTCTCTTATATATTATATTTAGACATACAGTATGACTCTTAACGATGCTGAAGTCGCTACCCGCGGCCCCGCACGCGATCTTCGGATCTACGGACCTCTGGGTTATGGGCCCAGCAAGATGTGAAACAGTGTTTTATACAACAGTAGTGGAGCTTTCATCTCCACCATATTAGTGTTGCCTCCCGAGGTTGCACTCCGCTCGGCGGCAACATCATTAGGAGTGCCTTCGGCTCCACCGTATTACAGTTTTGCCTCCCGGAGTTTGCTTCGCTCGACGGCAGTATCGATAGTAGTGCCTTCGAATCCACCGTATTACAGTCTTGCCTCGCAGGGTTGCGCTCCGCTCGGCGGCAACATGAGTAGTGGACTCTTAGACACCACCGTATTACAGTCTTGCTTCGCGGGTTTGCGCTTTGTTCGGCAGTGAAATCAGTAGTGAAGCCTTCGGCTCTACCGTATTACAATGTTATTTGTTGGCTATTTATCCGGATGTCTGCAGCTTTTAGTATCGTTTATAAAATTAGCCGACATTTGACATTTTTTCAATTCATAGATTAAATATTTAACCTTCTTAGGGAATAAATTTCCAAAAATCTTTTCTTAGTGCTCACCTATGTTATGTAAGGAATTCTTGTGCAAAATTTCGTGCTTCTAGACTCACCGGTTCAGGCTCTGCATTGTCTGTCTTAAGTGGTTTGACTGTAAGAATTTATAGTGATGTTGTTTTTTTGTTACTTTTTAACAAATACATTGCGGAAGTTAAATTGAAACAGAAATTTAACAGTGCTGTTAATTTTAACATTGACAATATACAGAATAGCACCGTTAGTTAGTATTCTGGCTAACTTTATGTTGGGTTGCAGAAAGCGTTGGCAGAAAATGTTACTTGACATTAGCCTTAGATTGTGGCTACACACATATTTGTTCATAACAATAGCATTATAGAATTTTAAATACACCTTGCTCGGAAAATAATTGATCAATTAAAACGATTTTTTTAAACTGTGTATAGTACTTGTATTTGATATAGTTTTTTCTGCAAAATTTCCAGTTCGAAACAACATTTTTTTACGCATTCTGATCAAAATTTAGCTTGAAAAGCAATCTTTTTCTACGTAAATCAGTCATTTGTTTTGTTTTTTTTTGTGAATAATTAATTTAATGTAATATAACAGGAAGTTTTACAACGACTTTAGATTGTTCCTGCATGTATAAAGACTGTAATAATTTGATACGATTGCAATTCAAGGTCATTGGCATTTGTAAAATCAATTTTTTTGACAATGCTAACATAAATCGTAGTAACATTCATTGGAGATATTTTTTTGTTCAATAAATCTCAAGTTAACCTGCAACCTAAAAGTGAGACACCTTGTATATATTCGTTTTCCAATTTAACTCTTTTTTTATACAAAAAGTAGAAAATTCACATCGAGCTTACAAAACTTGTTTTGAATCGTTTAAGATTATAAGTGAACCCCATTCAAAAACTCATTTGTTTTTATTGGATTGTATTTTTATTTGACGACACGCATAACAAATTTTAATAAAATTGTAAATACGCTTGTTTATTTCTCTTTAAAATGTCCCTTTTTCATTTGAAAATAGCTATCTGTGTCAGATAAATTCGTAGAAACATTTATATTTCCCTCAAAATTCATTTATGTGACAGCTTTCCTTCATTTTCTTTTGTACCAATTATTTTAGTTAAAACATTTTTGTAAACGAACTACAACGCGACTGTTCCTAGCTGGGACACTATACAGTGGCAGTTCCTAAGATCGCTGCAGAGCTGCAGAACAACCAACTTTATAATAAACTATTTAATATTAGGAAATACACGATCAACGCTAAAGTTTAACACGCATTGGCAGACCACAAAACTCGTGTGTGTTCTGGGTGGCAGACTTTTTCTGCGCTCCGGAAGCAGCACATGAAATGTCCCCCGTGTGGCCGTGTACACCGTCCAACTTCTGACCCACGAGTTTTACCATATTTAGATCGGCTTTGCATATGAATGTAAGTAAGCATCTATCACTGTCATATGCTAGAAGAGTTCACTGAATCTATCTCATTCAGTCAATACCTTTGACTGAATCCGCCAACACTTACATGAAATACGACAAACGGCTTATGACATTACTGACTAGTGTTACTGTGTATATTAGGTATAGTTTGTTCAACAGCTGAGGTCATCAGCGTCTATATAAAAAAAGACATCAGAATACAATTGTTAACAAAAAAAGAGTTGTATAGACTATTAAGATAAAAATAACAACATTTAAAAAAAGATAAAAATTAACAATAAATAATAACAAGTAAACAAATAAATAAATAAATAAAATCAAAGAAATCGATCAAGACCGGTCTCTTTTAAAAATCGAAACAGCAGATCGACATTTTCCGGGTCATTCCCTAAAATCACAGACAGATCACTTGACAATCCGATCTGCTGTCGTGTGTCCCTAAACTGGACACACTCAATTAAAATATGTGAAACGGTGATTCGAGTGTCACACGTCTCACAGTATGGCGGTTCCTCGCGTGCCATCAAGAATCCATGAGTCGCATAGTTTGTTCAGTTTCTGATAAAAGTTCATAAACACGGATGTGATTCATAATTGAATTAATTATTACTTTAAAGGTCGTCAATTAGTTGTTATCATGATCTACGATCGAAAAAAACTGTTTCTTTAACGCGAGTGAAGCCGCGAGCAGACTAGTAATACTGTAGAAACACCTGTATATATGTAGAGATATCTCTGTATTGTAGACACTTCTGAAACACGCTTCAAAATCCGACATTTTAGATATATATATATAAGACGCAACTTCGCAGTATATGGGAAGCTAAATTTGAACTGGAAGTTTACCTTACTGGGCTTTCAAATAATATGTCAAATAATAATCAAGTTACAATCTACTAGTCACTACCCGCGACTCCGCACGTGGTTGAGATGAAACAATGTTTTATACAACAGTAGTGAAATCTTCGATAGGACTGAATTTATATATTATGCTCTACTTATGCCCAAATTCATCGAATACTATTAAAGATAGAAGCTACTAATCTTGGAACATTCATTAGAATAAAATTTACTTTCAATTCAAGCGAAATATCAGGTAGAAAAGTTAGTTGAAGTATATAATAATTTATAATAAAATAATATATACCTACTATATACTTCTTGCTGTTTTTTTTGAATATTTTGGCGTTCACCCAAATATCCGACCGATGGCGTTAGTGTAAACGTCAAAAAAAAATGTTTTACAAAATAATGTTTTATCCTAACCCAATTGCACACAAAACTTCCACTAACTTTAATGTTTTTACAACTATAGGCACTTCACAAAATATTAATAAACAACATATAAATAAATTCACAAGAGCAACTGTATATATAATACTCCGCTTTTGTAGGTTATGTATTATGATCTATGTGGCGGCCATTATTATTTTATCAGGCAAATAAATATTTATACACAGGAAGTAAGACAGATAGATCTGTACCTGAAGTAAACATAATTATGTTTGGTGAATTGAATTATCACTATTTATTCGGACGAATAGCTACCTGAAGAACAAATGAATCGAATAAATTACTACTTACGTTCGGTGCATAATATGTCCATTAGTAGTTTATTATATTATTATTATGCAGGCATGAAAAGCGGCGTTTTTATAGGGGGTCGTATAAAAAATATTTTGATGTTTACTTTTGCGGCTTTGCCAGCGATCTAAAGATATCGAAATAATTAGAGAAAAATTCAACATGAGCCGTTTTGTGTTTTGTCCATAGATTATATAGCTATGTGTGAACAGCATGGCATACATCAATTTCAATACATGCTTACATGGACTTAAAATTGAGTTTAGGCATTGAAAAGAACCCTCGCTATGTCACACGCAAATATTATATGACATAGGTATTCATTCATCATAAAATGTGACAGTGGCGTGCTTAACACATCGTTGGGGAAGTATATACAAAACTTTTGATTGTGTGAAAGTAAATTAGTAAATGTATCATCGACAAGGGTCGGGGCGCACGCGTTTCGTGTTTTGTTTTCAATGTACAAATATTAAGGAAGTGTCAATCTTTTATTCGCTAGAGCGTATTTTATACTGGCCTTTGCTGATTCCTTCGTTCGCGTTAACTCCGATTTTGATATACATACCTACTTTAAGTTTGGGTAATGTACCTACTCTATAGGATATTATTGACGCAAATTATTAAATTATGTGAATACGATAATTTATCAAATCAGAAAATCTCGACTTGTTTACACAAAAACACGGGGTTGATTTATTTTTCAATTTTAAAATTGATTGTCAAAAAACCATATATATTTAATAACTTCTATATTGCTAGTGGCCGTAAGTGGAAGCGTGGCCCGTGAAGTGAGACAGCAAATAACTGTTTTTCTATGTCAATCTTTTTACTTGACTCATTGTGCGCAAGTGTCGCGTCTGTAGTAGGGCAATTAGTAAGTGGAATAGAGCAAGCCACCTCCATTTCACAGCTTAGATCCATGTGCAAACTGAGGCGCATCCATTTACGGACATGCGCATGAGAATGCCTTGAAGTGTGACGTCAGATTTATAGCAAACACACGCGTGAGTAAACACTGAACGAGCTTCGCGTAAACGATACCGAGCCATACTGGAATTTATCTTTATACTACAAGAATAACGTCACAGTAGGTAAACATAGCGGCTTTACTGCATCGTGTCTAAAGAAGTTTTACTTCAAAAATAAATATTGACGACGGAATTTAATTTTTGACTAATTTTGAATCCCGATAATTTTTTATTTACAAGTTTTTAAATTTTAACAGTATTTGATTTTTTGTTTCAGGTATGTAAGCTGTTTTCTTTCTCTAAACTATTATGTAAGTATTTATATTTTTTCACTCCATGCATTTTTCAGGGCAAGGCCCGGTTATTGACTGAATATTTATTCAAAGTAGATTTTACTAATGTCATATGCATGAGATTCCAAATTGGTTTAAATTTTTATTTCGAAATATATTTTAGTTTATGATCATATGTATCGTAATGATTATTTTTCTAATCACTGAAAAAAATACAAATAATAAAAAAGAAATGTAGAAAATACGCGCTATTTTCAAATTATCATGACGACTGAAAGAAAACAACAAATAAACTTCATTTAGACGTTAGAACATTGACAATTTGACATCAAGGTTGACAGGCATCATATAATCATGACGTCACAAGCACGCCAACATGGCCGATTTTTTAAACTGTCTGTTTTAGAATGTGAAATTTAATATATTTTTTCTTATCATAATATTACATTTTTAAATGATTATCAATTTTTTACGTATTATGGTTGACTAAATAATCAATTAAAAATATTAAAAAAATACATGTATATGACCTATTCCAGAAACGCCCTTGATTTCCATTTAGTTGCTGTAAGCTAACTACTGAAGAGAAAATGAAATATGTCCAAAGGCTCTTTGAGAATCTACCCTTGACTACACTCCTCTTTCAAGAAGTGTTCGTCAAGTGGCAAAATATTGAAAAAAAAGAACTACAAACACCGCAACTAGATCAACCCCAACGACATCAAGTAGGAAACAAGGGCGATAAGTGCGATAAAATCCCCAGAAAACGGGGTACTCTATGTAAGGGTGAGACGTAACGCTATGTGCGAATGGGGCGGCGTGTCTCCCAGCCGTTTAATAACCTCTGTGACTAGCAGCCGACATACAAATCATAACCCCGTGTCTAGCGCATGTTATACACCTACTTCACACTTGCACATTGAATGCACAATCGTTTACGCGCGTTGACGTTCTGAAGCGTTAATGTTATCTTGACTGCTAGCAAACTGCATTTAAATATAACTCCGTGTCTTACCGGAGTTATATTGTACACTTGAATGTACAATCGATTACGCATGTTCACGTTCTGACACGTTAATGTCCTGTGTTGACAATGGCTAGCAGTTATACATTTAGAATTTAAATATAACCCCGTAGGTACCCAGCGCATGCTCGAGTGTACATATTCCAAATTTTAAACGTCTAGATGGCATAGTTGGAACAGATACGAGTGTCCAAAAATCGAACTTGGCCCTTTTTTACCCAATTGTGGCGCAGCCACAAAAGAAGGGTTATAAGTATAGCAGTCTATGTATGTTTGTATTTACGGATGTTCCACCGTAGCGCCTAAACTAATTATCCGATTTTGATAAATAAGGTGTCAATCGATTCGTTATTATGGTCTGGGTAACAGGCTACATTTATTTTTGAATTTTTGTCCCAGGGGTGAGAAAATTGCAGGAAACAAATAAAAACTAAGTTCAAAAACTAAAACCCGACTATGGTCCGGGTAACATAGGCTACATTTATTTTTGAATTTTGGTCCCAGGGGTGAGCAAATTGAAAACAAAAAATAAGTTCAAAACAAATAATTTAAATTAAAAATTAAGTTCAAAAACTAAAACCCGACTACTGAAAAGTATGAAACAAGAAAATTTTCTCATTTGAGGATAGCCGAGGTGACATACGACCACGGCTATCCTCAGATGAGAATATTTTTATACTTTTCAGTTTTAGTTTTCGAACTTATTTTTTTCACATTTATGTTTTTAGTGGAACCATCCGACCGTTATTTTTATATCAAAGATAATTATTTTGCATTGTACCGAAGTTAATGCTTTCAGAATATGATTCGTTTGTAAAGTGTTTATTAAAAGCTTTTTTAAAATGCCTATTGTCGGATGATCACATTATAGCTATCATATAGTTTTTTTTTTAATATAAAAAACCTACTAAATGTTAACAGCGTTGTAATGGGTTAAATTGAGTATCGTTTGATCTAGTTAATTCAATAACCGGGGCTTGTTTTAATGTTTGTTTTTAAAATTTACACAAAGTACCTACTGTTTATACAATTATGGTATTAGAACGGGAAGCAATGTCAGTAGCAAATATTTCATATCTGTTAATTTTGTACAGCACCATCAGAGAGTCCATACCTGACTTAAGGGAGGGGATATTCTGGTCTAGACGCCTAAATTTTAAGCGTTTTTCCGAGTAGGATAAAAAAAATTAAAACATTTTTAATATCCTTTTTTTACAAATCGTTTCAAGAAGAGGTAGAAAAAAATTCACTAAAAAAGAAAAATAAAAAATTCAAAGAGACACGTTTCCATCCCTTGTCTAAAACAAAAAAAATCTTGATTAGTAGATGTCGCTATTACCCGGACTTTGGAAAAAAAATAAATAAAAATCGCTAAATGGCGACGATTATAAAAAAATTTAGCCGCTGTTTTTTGACCTTTTTAAAAATAGTAAAAAACATGTTTTTATAAAATCCATGCTCCGGGATACAGAGGGATATACAAAGAAGATTTCAACCAAACAAGTAAATCGTTTAAAGTTTGAGACCTCGACCTGGAGCAATGTCTACCGTCTATGTTCGATTCGCTCCGACCGACCGGTTTAGTTGCCACGTCACAAAAGTAACTACGAAAATAATTCGAATTTTGAAATATCCTCTTGAGAACATATCCTTAAATATTTAAACTTTGAAAATGTGCAAAAAAATCGATTTTTTCAAATTTATAGACCAGAATATCCCCTTAAAATATAGTTAAAAGTTTTATTGCTCGTCGAATTTTTATTTCGTGCGGCAAACGTAATTTTATGTCGTCAATAATAATAACTTACCTATTTAAAATAAGCGTTAAATAAAACGTAATCTGACGAACAAACAAACATCTGGTTCGAACAGCGTTGATTGGCTGGTGTTTCAATCATGTTAATTTGATGATAGTAAATAGCAGGGTTTTATTTATTTATATATTTACATTTCATCGTAAATAAATAAAACGCCGTGTTTTATTAAATTAAAATGTATAACATTAATTTGCAATCAAGCAACGACCCAATATAAAATTTTATTTGTCAAGTTGATCATGTTCTTTTTCGGTGTATGTTGCATTTTAAGTAGAACGATTTTCGGTAATGCATTAATGATTCCATAGCTACCAAATAATCAAAACTCGTTTATAGGTATGCTGTGTCAAAATTCACTGTATTAATGTTTTACCCATGAAGTCTGTAACCAGAGCTTGAGTGTAACGGTGGACCGATAACTGACTCATGAGCCAATATGGCGTCAGCTACTGGGTAACGCACTCACGTTCATGGCTTACATGTGTGTAGTGTCTGTGAAGTTAAACAACTTTGGTAACTATATGGCAAAAACAAGTGGAAAGAACCGAAGTTTCCCAGGTAGTCATAACAGCGCCGTCTCGCGCGTGCGCCAGAAAACGGTCCGTCTCGAAGCACGGCAAGCATAGGAAGCTAGGTCTCCTGGTTACAGACCTCATGAATGATGTATTTGATTTAGTGCAAATGTTAAATTGATAATATTGCAATTAAAAAATAATTATTATTTTAATTAAGTTCACAATACCTTCATTAGCAAATACAGTATATTGTCGACACGGTTTAGCACTGTGACCCGAGTTTTTTGTGTATTTATTATTAAAAATAATTGGATTTTACTTTACCGCACTAATGCGTAATGGGCAACATTACATGCACGTAATTGGAGCTATTTTGTAGGGGGTAGCATGTGTGCGTTGGCCGTTAGCAGTAAAGCAGTAAGCAGATGTGTCATAGCATTTATATTATCCGTAATATCAGATTGGGGGAGTGAGGGTCTTAGCCAGTCGTTATTCATGCAGGATATATTTGCGCGTCGTTTACAGGAAAGAGAAAATAGGGAACGGAGCGAATAAACGCTCTATACGTGTGAGTTTTAAAAGGAACAAGCTCATTATAGTTCTGGCGAGGAACGAGAACCATACTCTGCCGGCGCGTCGTTTCGTACAAAATGAAATTAAAAATGATGTAATGCAGCCACATTCCAACCCTGATTTATGAAGGATAAGTACACGAATTATATCTTCAAATAATAATAATAAAAAACAGCCGTCTACTTTCTTTTATAAAAACTAGTTAAAATTCTCAGTGAAATTGACGATCGTTTGTTCCAACCGTTTCGAGCATTAATCTTCTTGAAATAATAAAAAAAAAACAGCTGATGACGTCTGATGTTTTCAGACCAATTGTGTAACATAACAATTGCTGTACTTGGAATAATTTTTGTGTAATGAATACCATGTTTTTATTCTGGCTTGTTTTAACATTCCCGTGAACTTTAGACCAGGAGGACGTGCTGGCCTTTGGATCGTACTGTCATGGGTTCGAATCCCACCTCTGCTCATGGATATTTTGTGTTTGACCCAGCTTTGATATTTAATGATATTGGCCAGATACCAAGAGGTAGTGACATCCCCAAGTGACATTCTTTTGTATATGTGCATATGCTCTATGTTGATATATACAATTGGATATATACCTTTAAAAAAAAATTGGTTGTCTGTAAAGTCGGTTTACGGACGATAGTTTTACGTGATAACGTATTCCGTAATACATAACCTAAACCTCCCAAAATTTGGTTTCAATCCGCTTATCCTTGGTGTCGGAATGATAAGAAATGTCAAAAGTGACGTTTGTGCAACTTACAAAGTATTATGTTCTAATAATAATTAGTTATTCCAATACTTAACTTAGAAGGCTTTGCATTTCACAATATACTAATGTCAAAAAATTGAATTAAACATTAGAAATGCAGCTGTTTTCATGTTAAGACAAGACATACGTTTGCTTCTAATTTCCATGTACGGCAAACAAAGACAACCGACCGCGTCGCGCCATGCATTACACAACATTGCATTTATACAGCTATTTTTCTATATAAATTTGTATAAAATATTTTTCTATATAAATTTGTATAAAAAAACTGTTTAGGCAAATTCTGTTATACGAAATCTATGTAAAATGTTCTCCTCTTTCGTTTAAGACTGGTTTCAAACCGATCTGATTTAAATTGAGCGAGAAATTAGCAAAAAGCACGCACAGGGTCAGGCGGAACGTTAGGAACGTTACGTTACACTTTTTCGAACATGCAGCCGGTGTTTTATCAATTTATAATAATGGTGATTCATCAATTTATAAGACGTTATCACGTCAAAAAAAAAAACTTTAGACCAGTGATGATAAAGGTACGGCCTGCCCTCGAGCCATCTTAATACGGCCCGCGACCAGAATCTTATCCAGTGCAGATTTTAGACGGCATTCGATGCCACTATACGTATTTTAAAAATTGCTGGATCGACAAGCCCAAAATAATTTACCCTTTTTATTACCTTTATATGAAAATTGTTTTAAACTAAATAAAGAAAAACCCCCCTTAGGACAGTTCTGCGCATTTCTCATCAGAGGACTCACCATTCCTTTGGGTTCCGATTTGGATTGTCAAAATCGAATTAATTTTCATGAGTGCGAAAAACATTATTTTATGACCGCTATACAGGTATGAAAAGCAGCTAATTTATAGGAGACCGTGCGAAAAATAATTATTTTGTTATACGGTGAAAGAAGCACTTTTTTTGAAAAAAAAAAATACTAAAGTTCACTTCAAATGAGAGCTTTTTTCACGTGAAGTAATTCTCAAACATTAATGTACATGTATTGTTAGAACTTTATGGCCAATAAGCTTAATTTTAATTAATTTTTCATTTCGCTGCATATCAAAAGTAGAGTAGGTAGTTCATATAAAATAATTTCAATGTATTTTTTATAGCTTTTCAAAGTAGACTTTGAAAATAAAAACTTATACAGATGTGTTAAAAAGTTTTATCGTTTTCAATTTATCACAGGTCGTATAATTTTTATTTTAACTGTAAATTTCTAATATTTTTTGGACAATTTTTTTGCAGCGATAACATAAATTGTGAACTTTTAAAAATACTTTTTTTAGTTTTTATAATCGGAAATCGACTGCCTCAAAACAAATGTCGAAGAAATCTTCAATAAATAAAATTATCAACCAATTTTTCAGACAATATATTAACAAAAAATATAATTAATACATTAACGTTTCGATCCGGATTTGGATCTTCTTCAGAACGGATCTTAAAAATATAAAAAATAATTAATATTTAGTTTCTAATTCGCTTTATATAAAATTCTTTCAAAATAATTAATTAGTATCAAAATATTGAAAAAATTATTATTATTTTTTCAATATTTTGATACTAAATTATTTTGAAAGAATTTTATATAAAGCGAATTAGAAATTAAATATTAATTATATTTTTTAGATCCGTTCTGAAGAAGATTCAAATCCGGATCGAAACGTTAATGTATTAATTATATTTTTTGTTAATAAATATATTAACAAAAAATATAATTAATACATTAACGTTTCGATCCGGATTTGAATCTTCGTCTGAAAAATTGGTCGATAATTTTATTTATTGAAGAGTTCTAATCAGACGTTAATCAAATATTTGAAATGTCGAAGAAAGTTGAGGTGGGGCAAGTGCAATCACTGTCATTATATTTCGCGTACTTACATAATATATGACATTGCCTACTATAAAATTAGACAGCTGACTAACGTATTATTCCATTTTTATTCAGTAGTTATTTTCAGTTGCATTATTATTGTAGAAAGACATGTGTGAAATTTCGATTAGTAAACGAATTGGTGATAATTTCGAATAAATAACTCAGCAGCTAAAAGTTACCTATTATTTTCTATTCCTTACAAATTAGTGGTATTCTGTTCACCTAGTCTTTGCAGCTTTGCCCGCTCAATGGTAGATCAACATAAAAAAAATCTTTAATCTTACAGAACTAAATCAAAGCAAGTATATTCAGTATCATATAAAGTATACCCCAAGAAAAAAACTCCTCCAGCTCTTGACGTTTCACACGAGGCTGGTTTTTCCGATGGACTCACTGCTGTGACTTGTGCAGCACAAGTCCCAGCAGTTGTGCTGCAGGTTGGCGGGCTGGTTGCGAAGATGGAAATGACTACAGACTCGCGTGCGTGGTCACATGATGAATTTCAAAATTTTAACCGGGTACTTGTTTGTCTGCTTGTTTTGAGCTATCATAAAACGGTATCTTGTCGCGTGCTCACAAACAAACATGGCGTCATAGTGCGTGTTCTGCTCAGAGACAATAAGCGTTCATTTTTGTTAACATTCGAACTGTCACTGCGTGAACCAAGAACATCTACAAAGCCAGCTTAAATACACGCGTCGTATGAAGCGAACACATAAAAGATATCACGAAATCTAGCGCCACGGTACGCTTGAAACCTAGCAAGGATCTAGAGGCAAAAGCAACCTCGTGTGCAGCGGCCTTTAGTTTTGGAGGAGTTATATTATAAATGTTGAGACTTCCCTCGTATAAGAAAACGTACTTACAAAGCCTTGTGCTGGAAAAGACCCTTTTATGATGCGGAAAACTTAAACTAAAATTAGAAAAGTTTTTCAATGACTGTATTTAAAATACCTCCAACGGCGGTATCATATGGTGCAAAACTAAAATGAGAAATTAGAAGAGGAGAGCGAAGCGAGAGGGGATACCCGTGACAAGTCGTTTATATGTTACAACGTTCGTAACAGAAGGGATGATCAACTCACTGATAAAAGTTGCGACTTTTTCAAAACTCAACTTTTTCAAACACGTATGTTTTTTCCGTCTTAAATTCGATGGAAAAGTACGTAGCTCTGTAGTGTGCACTGACGCTAGAAACGTTTAGTCATTCCTGAACGCCTGATGAAAATAAAAATAATCGTTTCATTAATTTACATGCGGAATTTGCAAAAGTTGCACATGCAGCAGTCGATTTTGTTGTTTGAGTGCTTTCGAAATTGATTTTAATTGTATAGCAACGTTTTCTATCAGTAAAATTATGAAGTTCTTTTTAAAATACAGTTTTCTATTCAAGTTTGAAACAACTTTTTTTAATGATTAAACAATTTTTTACAGTTTGTGTTACTGACCTTTTAAATTTGATGGAACAATTCAAAATTTCCATTTCTAATTGCTTTGTAGCCGGTTACCAAAATTTACTAATTCATTGATATATTTGTTAACTTATTTATTTCAGTAGGTACTACATAGAAAATTATTTGGTCGAGAACTTAAAAAAACATGGACAAGTGCGAGTAGAACTCGCGCCCTGAGGGTTCCGTACCATTATTTCATAAAAATTAAATTCGTCAAGTAATAATTCTATATAGGTAGAATCAGAAATTCATGATTTTCTGATTTTTTTATTTACTTGTGCAATTCAACCTTTTTTCGCGTCAAGCAAGATTCTAGGTTATCGGAAACAGAAGTTTCGATAAGTGAGTCATTATAAAACTAGCGATCGTACCATGCTGTATGCGAGAGTCCTCATAATTGTATTTTAATAAATACTGCTGTAGCGGAAACTTGGGTAAATGTTTTGTTGTGATGTAACTACAAATTTACGGTTTTCGGATATTTTCCTTTACTTGTGCTATAAGATATTGCTTCTTGCCAATTTTTATGATTCTAGGTCAACGGGAAGTACCCTATGGGTTTTGATTCCCTTGCAAGTGTCAAAATATGCGGCATAAACGGCCGTATCTTTTGATTGCGTTGACTTAGAAGTTTGATTTTTTCACAGCTCCAAGGGATTGCAGACCTGAGTATTTGATATTAATTTCAACTTGATACCTCCACGCGTTCCTGAGAAAAAGGGTCTTTACAGACAGACAACCAAGTGATCCTATATAAGAGTTCTTTTTTCCTTTTGAGGTACGGAGTCCTAAAAAGAAATAATTTTGAACCTGGTGAATAAAAAATGCAGTCGTCTTTATTGATAAAGCAGCTCGCACATCTGGTGATTGTGCATTGTTGTGTTGAAGGGGGGCGAGGGTGGAAGGTGGCATGCCTTGATAAATAGACCTATTAAGTGATTCATTAAAGAACATTCATTATTACAGCAGATGTAGGGTTGTATTTCTTAGATATTACCAACTATACCACAGGAAATAAACTACTACATCAAACGAGATTATCCGTTTGATACAGTCGTTGATACATTTTTTTTTGTTTCTGTTTGTTTATCTGTTCCGTTGTTTCACGACTAAACAAATATTAAAAGTGTAATCATAAATTATTATTGTAATACCTTACCTGATAACGATATATCCACGCAATAACCTGATGCTTTATTTAAATAAAAAAAATATATATTAGATGAGCATACGACACTCCCGGTCGGTCATTTTTTAAGTGAAACTTCTTTAACCGCATTTAGAGTGAAACGGCAACGCCAGGAGTGGGTGAAATGTGTTGCTAGCGAGAAACCGATTGGCCGGCGGGTAGGTACGAATGCGTTGAAGGGATCGCTCCATTCTGTTTTGTGTTCACTTGTTTACAACTGTTTACTCATGTTAAGGTCGCTGCACACGAGGCTAGTTTTGCTGCTATAGATTCCTTGTTAGATTTGGCTGCGTTCAAATGTCCGCCACGGCTTCTCTGGGTGGCGCGCACCTAAAATGCCCAATTTTCTATGACTCGGGCGCATCAATCAGGGTGAATTTGACCGATGGCATGGGTTATGTTGGCTTTCAGGACCGCTGTGGTTTGCGGATTATTCGCATATACCTGCGAATTAAGAAAATCCTACAAGAAATAATCTGACGAGATCAAATCGCAGGATCTCGGTGGCCAGTTCACATTACCTCCCCGTGAGATGACCATGCCCTCAAATCGTTCGTGCAGAATGTTCAATGTGGTATGAGCTGTGTGGCACATATCGTTGGTGTCCATATCATCCAATTCAGACCAAAAGAAGTTGGTAATCATCGACCTATAGTGTACGCCGTTGACGGTGATGGTCCGGCCAACGTCGTTCTCAAAGAAATATGGTCCGATGACGCCGCCAGCCCAAAATCCTCACCAAACAGTGACTTTTTCGGGATGCATTGGACGCTCTTGGATCTCATGTGGATTGGTATCGTCCCAAATTCGACAATTTTGTTTGTTCATCCAGAAATGGGCCTCATCGCTAAGGATGATTTTTCAATGAACGTTGCCCGAACAGAACATCCATTTTGATAAAACAATTTTATCATTTGCACGTGTTGTTGAACGCTATATCCGTCCATGGTGATTTGGAAAAACAGACTGAATAAATGACAGCCAATTTGATAGATGTAGCTTTAACAAGATGGCCGCTATCAACTGTCAAAATTCGGAAGTCCCTATAGTTTAAAATCACCTTTATTTGACATGATTTTGTATACAAATACTCATATTTGGCTAAAGAATGAGGATAATAAGTAAAACAAATGGAAAGGAGATGTAGCATTTGTGCGGTGCTATTTTTGAATATATAATATTATCCACTGACTGTTTGTTTGACACTAGCAATAAAATGTTGAGGAATGCATTCTCCGGGGTGTTGCAAATAGCTAGGGGTTGCTGGCAATATATTTATTAAATTGTATTGCACAACAGTGAATAGGGGTTGAAAACATATTGCAATATATTAGTGCGACAAGGAAATGCGTCTTGTGCAAAGAAGGGTAAAAATGCTTTTTCATAACCTCAATAATTTCATATTAGATTTTGGCTGTAAATTGCATTCTGTCAACTCATGCAGAATCGATTATCTATAAGTTATTGAAAATGGCGATGTTATTTTCATAATAAAAAGGGAGAAGTTTTTGTAATTGGATATAAAATGAACATCATAATAAATAGGTACTATCTAGATTTTAGATCGTAATGAAATTTATTATACGAAAAAGTGGCATTATGGTAATAAAGAGCAATGAGCTTTTTAACAGTCACTCGAGTCATAATATCATAACTTTCGAGATACATACTACATTTTCATTATACCCACTTCATATAAAGTAGCTGATTTTCACATCATAATATATAGTATATTAAGACCGCTGCACACGAGGCTAGAAACGCTACTAGATTTGCCTATACTAGTTTTCTAGCGGTGGCTTTCTTGATTGCTGTCATGTGCTCGTTTCACACGAGACGTTTTTTCAAGCTAGTTTTGTGAATAAATCTGGTGCGCGCGCAGTGACAGTTCGAATATAAACACAGAGCAAAACTTGTCTGTTGTCTGGCAGAATTACGCCATGTGGGTGTTCAAGTGCCCACGTGAAGATACTGCTTCCTGATTGGTTCTTGCTCATACCTAGCAGCGGACATAACAAGGAAAATAGCTCCTGTCCTAATTTTAAAACCTATCTTGTGAGCTAGCAGGTGAGCCCGCAGTGACGTCATTTCCAGCTTCGCACCCAGCCTACTGGCCAGCAGAACTCCAAGCAGTGTTTCTAGCCTTGTATGCAGCGACCTTTACACCACAAGGCCACTTGCTGGAGGATATCTTTCGATAGCGACGAGATCTCGATAATTTAATCGTGCAGATCGCCTTTCGAAATTCGAAACGAGAAACGTATTTAATCTTTGTCGAGAATTATCGTCTTGTTTAAGACGTTAGTCTCGTGTGGAGATTTCTCGTTCCGACGGCAACACTACTCGTTTTCATTGGAAGTTCATGAAAACGTGTGTGGAATTATTTCAACGTTTTGAGAAGTGGTCGATTGAGTTGAACGGTTTTTCCGTTTCTTTCAAATTGGCCTCGGAATAAAACTTTTCATGCAGAAGCAATACCGCAAGCTTGAATATTATATGCATGTCTGTATGGAGTTACCCATGAGAGAGCGAAGTAATTTCTAAAGAGCAAAACATATATTTTTTACTGTCAAGAAGGGAACACAATAGGGATGCTCATAGCTTTTCAGGAAATGGCTTCGATAGAAACTGAATTTTATATATTTTTATTAAAATTCACAATCATGTTAATATTGAAAAAAAACAGCGGTACTTAAAAAAACACTTATTATATTTTTCCGTAAAATTAAGTAATAATCAATTGAGCATCCAAGTAAATTGTATTTATTTTATGTAATAAACTATAGACGCTCGATAACTCTGACAATTAGCGTTTTAATTATATCAGATAACATCATGGATTCGGAGTAAACGATATCACGAAACATCAATGGGCGACGTGGGATTCGAACCCACAACAGCTTGAACCAAAGGCCAACACGCTGACTATTACACCAAACTGTCCTTCATGCCGCAAAGAAATTGTTTCAGCCCTTTTCATTACAAAACAATAAAAATAATGTGAATTTTTAATACGGTATAGTGCGTAGTACTATTTAATAATTTTAAAGAATAGCTTCTGTTGCTACATTGTTAAAACACCCATTGTTACATGTCTATATTAGAAAAATTTATTTCTCACACAATGTCACCATCGGGATACGAACCCCGAATCTCGCATGATGTGAAATATACAGTTACAAATGGCTATATATTAGAATGATGAATTGACCTTACTGTGTCACTGTGGAGTAATGTAACTCAGTCCGTCGCGATAGTGGAAAGATTCGGGGTTCGTATCCCGATGGTGACATTGTTTGAGAAATAAATTTTTCTAATATAGACATGTAACAATGGGTGTTTTAACAATGTAGCAACAGAAGCTATTCTTTAAAAATAAAAATAATGATTATAAATAAAAAATAATAACGAACAATCATGACACAAAGAATCAAATAGGTAATAAATAAATGTCTGATTTGAATGTCAATGTCTAATAAAAATTTAAAATGACTGACATAATTTAGTTAGTATGATTAATTTATTGAAAAATATTTTTGACACACACGTACCTAAAACTTAAAATAAAGCAAAAGATTTGAGTCGTCATTTTATATCTGACATTTTTCGATATAACTTCAAATTATAAATACCCAAAAAAGCATGTAACCGTTGATTATGTCATGTAATTGACATTGTATTATATATATAAAGCTGAAGAGTTTGTTTGTTTGTTTGGTTGAACGCACTAATCTCAGGAACTACTGGTTCGAATTGAAAAAAAGAAATTTTGTTGGATAGTACATTTATTGAGGAACGCTATAGGCTATATAATATATAATAATATAGGAGCGGAGCATCAATGAAAAATGTTGCAAAATATAACTCAAAATTTGTCCGTCCGACAAAAACTTTTGGACGGTAACTCCGATCATCATGAAATTTGGACACAACATTAATCTCGGTAAACTAAGATGAACGTGCATTCTTTCTTTTGCACCCGGGTAAAACCGGGCGGGACCGTTAGTTATTTATATTCATAGAGTATCTACTATACACCTACAAATTAAAAGAAGTTATGCTTCAATCGCGCGTAAAAGTTACACGCGCTCATTTTTTTTTACATTTGAATAAACTCAGTTCAAAAACATTTTTTTTTCTAGTTATTAAAACTAAATTTATGAACAACTGTACATAAAAAGCAGTTTTTTCGACTACAAAAAAAAACAAAACTTTTTAATGACGTGCTTTGTAATATCTACTGCAAAATTGTGCGTAAGATTTGAAATGTATCAGAAATCAAATTGGCTCAATAAGAGGTACGCATTCATAACACGGAGAAGTTGTCAGCAACCTAACAAGGTATAGAGAAAGTTTAACAGGCCGTGAAGACGGAAAATGCTTACCTATACTGCGTCAAAACGTAGGGGATTCATATTATTGATGTGTAAGATTTCAATTCGCTTAAAATCGTGTACAGTCGACTCTATCGTTCTGGACTGGATGTGGAATTGTGGAGCTCGTACCAGTCGGTTTGTGTATGTCGTCTTGCAGATTCTCTAATACACACATAGACGCTGATGACCCTAGCTGTTGATCGTCTATAATTTACAATCTGGATGTGCAATTTTGGAGCACGTACAGTGTACAACGATCTTTGCTTCCGTTTTTAGGGTTCCATAACCAAAAAGTGAACCCTGTTCTTCTGTCAGATATTGTGCTGGTCTATGAGTCAAACTGTCGTGGGTTTGAATCCCACTTACAATTTTTTAACAAACTGTCTTTGGCCACTAGAAACCTGACTCTTAACATGTTTAAAAAAACTATTTATATTTGATTAAGGAGTGCTTCTATAAGTACGAAGAATTTTTGGAGATGGAAAATGCACCCTAACATTGTATATATCTTTGTTTTTTCTCTTTTGACGTGTTTTTAACATTACTATGTATAACTTAAACCAATAAATTTATCTATCTATCTATCATCTTCTTTCATAGATGTTCATTGTTTTGTGATGTTTAATTTTAATTTGATTTCACTTGTGTAACTAACTAAAAATATAAATTAAATAATGAAAAAAATCGATGGTTAAGTAAAGAGGAGGAAGAAAAAAGGAGATTTTGGGTTCACCTTATTAAAGAAAATTTATTATTGAAAACGACACATCACTAGCACACTAGATCGGTACAGCACGTCCAGACAGAAATTACAGGCGATCGATTAACGGTCGTTGCTGGTTGCAGGCGCCAGTCTAATATGCCTAACCTCGTTATATAATATACTAGCGGTCCCGCCCGGTTTCACTCGGGTGCAAAAGAACAAATGGGGGGAGGTACACGAGTATACGCACATTCATCTTAGTTTACAGAGATGATCGAAGTTACCGTTCAAAAGTTTTTGTCGGACGGACAAATTGTGAGTTACATTTTGCAACATTTTTCATTGATGCTCCCCTCCTATCGGTCGTAGCGTGATATTATATACTGCCGTAAAAAGGCAAAAAGCAGTAAGTGACCAACTTATGAATTTGAGTAAATCAAGATTTACTAAAAATGTCTTGACCGTCCAGAATTTTAGATTATGGAAACCAAAACATGGGGGAAACATTTTTTAAAGACAATAAAATTATTGCTGCACCACTTACTGCTGTCGTATGCTGTCAGTATGAACTCATTTTTCAACAAATGCCACTTACTGCCCTTTGCCTTTTTAGGGCAGTATAGCCTATAGCCTTCCTCGATAAATGGGCTATCCAACAACAAAAAAAAATTCAATCGGAACCAGTAGTTCCTGAGATTAGAGCGTTCAACCAAACAAACAAACTCTTCAGCTTATAGGTACAAAAAAATATAAACAGAAAAAAGTGATGAAAACTGATAATTCGCTCTAGGAAACTTTAAAACTGTTCAATTACAGACATAGTTACGATTTTATTTATTTGAATTAATTGAGCTTACGTCTGTATAATTCATTAAAAAACACAACTCTCACAGTATGTGGATTTTGTAATCCGTTACTATATAGGTACAGACACCGGACAACCATATCATATTATATGTAAAATATATTATAAAAAAACTCTTCAGCTTTATATATTAGTATAGTTGAGTACTTTACACTAGCAGGCTTTTTCTTGTTCGTACTGTGTTGGTAGAGCTGGTCGGTGCTAGATCAGTGTGCGCGGTCTTTAATAGCTGCAAGACGGAACCGTCTGTGTTAAACGATTATATATATTATTAGCAACACGTTACAACAGGATACAGGGATCACCTGTATCATACGAACGCGACTCTGTTTACATAAACAAATGCACAACGGGGATGGCCATGAAGAATACCGAAGGACAGGACACTTAATATATCGCAGCCACGACTGTATCCAGACAAAATTGATAATCGCTCTAATTTTCATTTTTTTTTTAATTAAAAACTTAATTATTTGTTCTTTTTGTTTTGTTATAAATTTAACAATCATAATTCTTGTATTTACGGTCATTTCTTTTTGTTATTATATTCTACGTTGCTTTTGATTTTTGTAATAAAATTGTTATAAAGTGAAGTTTTATTATTCTTTTAAAAAACTAAATTTCTTTACGTGTAACTAATAATATATTTTTTTGTCGTATGATGAGATTTGATTTCAAATGTATACCTAATAACAATGTAAATGATTTTCATATATTCTTTTGTCTGCCGATAGCAGATAGAAAATGATGCAAGCAGTTAATTAAATTTTTAAATTGTCATTTTGAAGTGTTTTAAATTATGAATCAATCAAAATTTTCAAAAGCTTTGTATATTAAAACAATAATTGGAAAGTTGTCGAGCGTTCTAATTTACAATCGTCATCAATAATTGGAAAATGCAATTTTAATATAAATTCAGTAGTTTAAAGTGAAATCAAATTAAGAGGTAATCGGGAACATTTAAAATTAATCATAAAACAATTTTGAAAAGTCATTCAACGTATACTCTGCTCGGTTTTCTATAGACTGAAAACATGTAATGAATAATTTGAAAAAAAAAATACTGCCACTCGGAAATTCAATTTACTTTCGTAATAGCATTGGTCTATCACAAATTGATTTTACGGTTCAAATATTAATCAGAATGGTTTGATTTTATGTAAATAGTCGATAAACGAAGTAGTTTTTTTTTTTTGTTAAAATCTAATTAATGATTGACAATATTTGTTTTTTGTTCTGTAACTACCTACGTATTAACCTGTAATTTTTTACTAAACATATTGTAACAAACGCAATATAGTGTGTTATAAAAGCAAAGTCCCTCCGTCTGTCTGAACGCGATGAACTCAAAAACTACTGAACGGATTTTCATACGGTTTTCACTAATAGAAAGAGCGATAAACGAGGAACGTTTCTGTATATAATTTGTAAAAATTTGGACAAAATAGCTAAACTATGACGGTGTTTTGTCAAAAAAAATTTCGTATGTCTAAAGTTGACCAAATCTTTAGAGATACGTCAAAACAATGTACTTTGATAGTTATGCTATGTAGATAGGAAAGTCAATATATTTCCAGAACAGTTTTGCAACCCGGGTGAAACCGGGACGGAAGCCGTTAGTACATAATATATATGAAAACATATATTTATTCGTCTGTTTCAGTACCTTTACTGTCTTTAATGCCATCTGTCCTTATCCCACCCAAGCTCTGCATACCGAGATTAGAATTTCTGCCATGTGATCTAAAAACGGCATTTGATGACACGGAAAAAGTAGCAACGATCGCAAATGAAACGTAACACGTCCCGTGAACAGCGTCGCGCCAATTGCACGACTTTCACATCAATCTATAACTCTATAATCTTTGACAAATATCGGTCGTGGTTGACGGCGGTCTTTCTAAAAATTATAAAATTTATTTGGGCAATTCAATTTTTGATACTAACTTACGCCCATTGTCTTTGTAACTATGCAAATATTTTGGAAATCAAAACTTAACGACCTTAGAAAATGTTAAATCGATAAAGCAGAGTCTTCTAGTTTATAGTTTAGTAGTAAACGTTTTTTTTTTCTTTTCACTGATTCTCAAATATAAAATGTTACTTTTGTTTCTGCACATTTGGCTTACATCCAAAGTATGCTCAGTGTCGGTTCATACAAGGGGGGACGTCGCTCTTTTTGCAAATTTATTTATGTTTAAAATTGTTAAAAGAGTTTCGTTCTCAAGTTTTCGAAAGCACTGCGAGTTGTAATAACGACCGTGCTCTCTCTTAATTGTAGAGAAAAACAGACTAGACGAACTATATGTATCCAATATATGAACTGTTTTATATTCAACCTAAACTTTACTTGCCGTTAAAAATACAAAAAAGTTCGGTGAGTAAAAACCGAACAAAATTATTTTACAGGAAACCCGTGTTAAATACTCTCTTTCTCTCTCTCTCTCTCTGTCACTTACTTTCGCGTCATCTCTCGTGTTTAATTAAGCGCCTTATTTGCTGGAACAGAGAAACAATCTTTTTAAATATTTTTACTGCCACCTGTTGGCGAGCTAACTAATTCCTCTTTAATAGTACCGCAGCTGTAATACTTTTTCTTTACTCCTCTAACTCAAAATCCTAAAATCATAAACTGAAACGTGTTTTACTTCACGCTTGTATTTGGGCGACCACACATCTCTGTGTCAGATTTCAAATTTTTTCGTCAAATAGTTTCAGAGATAATCGCTTGTAACACACGGACGGACGACTGCGCTGAAGAGATTCGATTTTGCACGGAACACTAAAAGTTGCGTAGAAATGGATCGGCGCTAGTGACGTAACGAATATTCGCATTTATTTTGACATTCGCATTCTTTAAATTCATGCGAATTTCAGAACAAATCATGTGTTTTTTTATTGTGAAAATAATTTTGAAAAATATTGTTTTTAGCAGTTTTATTACAAAAGTTTGTTTCTTACTTCTTTTTTAAAAAATAACTTAGTTTCTTCGCTAAGGTAACCTTAAAATTTTACATTAGGTATTAAAGTTTTAGACGTAGTATTAATAATCAATCTAGTACCCAGAACCTCTCCAAATGTGTGCTGTCAATTAGTTGTCAAATTTTTAACCTTGGACAAATGACATTGACAACCGAGTTTCATATTCGCATTCTCGAATGTTTAAAAATTGACTAATCGGCACCGACAAAAGAGCGCTATAACCGAGGGGAAACGATATAAACGGGAGCGTTATAAAGAAATATTTCAGTGTATGTCGCTTTGCTGTTTGATGACAGAAAAACAAGTGACTAACTGAATCTTCTTGACGAGTCGACCTTGTCGTTAACAAATGTTCATTCTTTCCACGTTCGTGCAATAGCATGACTTTATACACTTCTTTCGCATCATTTGCTATCAACGAAGAATGATATTTCAATATTTCATTGAACTGCAATCCCATTATAAGTTACCTTTATATCTGCCATTTTGAAAAGATATCTGCCTGTATTAATTATTGACTGATGGACGCTTGCGATAAGTTTGGCCAACCTCCAACTATTAAAAATACTTATCCATAGTATTCTGGACTCTATCTTTGTTTTCTACAAACTGATAAGTTCGAAATTGAAAATTGATCGTCGGAAATAAATATATGTTTTTTGTGTAAAAACAAGCTTTTATCTAGTGACTGTTTACCATCGGAAGGTACCCGCTCTCCTGACTCCATCATCAGATAAAAAAGCATGGAAACTCCTCCCCACGCTAAGCAAAATGAGTGTAACCACGGTATACCATCTAGAGGTATCCTGTTAGATCTAAATATTAATACGTGAAAAAACTCGTACCTCTTTTAACGCATATTGCGCGCACGGAGGAGTGTGAGATTTGGTATAGTTAAAGTCCATATAAGGAAGGAAGACAAAAAGATAAGATGTATGTATATGTGTTACAAATACATTAAATTAAATTAATTAAAACATACGTTCACACACTGAAAAATTATTCCTTGTTTACGTTCATACACTTAAATTAAATTAATTAAAACATACGTTCACACACTGTGAAAAATTATTCCTTGTTTACGTTCATACACTGTACAAAAATAGTGGAATAAATGCAGTGTGAACTGCGTTCGAATTTCGACCACAGTTCTGGTCGCTAGTTATAATAATTGCTTAACAAATTGGGTTCTCTCATGGGAGCCAGTTATGACGTTTTGCCATCGTCACATCCAAAACATAAAAATATTGTCTTGTCATCGGAACTATCAAAAAGAAAACACAAGAGTGAAGTTGCCGTTTTTCCATGTAGGCAGCCATTTTCGTTCGGCGTTCCGAGCTCCTTATTGGTTCCAGCTTTTCTATCGTGAAGTTGCTTGGGATATCTTGAAAAATTTGATCAATATTTTGGCAGTATATTTTTCAAAGATATTCCGAGGCGCGCACGAAGCATATCCGTAATATAGATTAATTTGTATTTTAATAATGACTCAATCAAATATCTATCTATCTATTGTGGGAAATCCACCTATTTCGAACCGCTGCATTTGCATTTTGAAACTGACGTGGTGATGACCTCAAATCTAATGAAACACTATTACGCAATACAATATAAATTCGTAGCTATTTTTGTAAAAGGCTATCAGTAGATATTTATTGAAATGTGAACGTGATCGGTTATTGTAATAAATATTGTAATTGTTTGATTTGAGAATTGTGTTAATCATTTTACCTGATTTTGAAATTTCCTACACTATCTAATGTAACCTATTACCTATTCCTACACGAGAAATTATTATTTCCGTATAGGTATAAAAAAAATAAACCCAAACATCCCTCAAAAAAAATAACATACCTACATATATATTTTTTTAATTAAGTATTGATTATTTTTAAAATGTAAGAAAGCGGTGCAATATTTTTGTAGCATTGAGAATATAAAAGGTTAAAAAAGCAATTATTTTTTATGTTGACTGTGGTGACAGATATTTTTTTTAGTTCTTTCGTTTTCTTTTGTTATTAAAATCATAAATATTTTGCTACTGGAATCTTAACATTACTATATTTCTTTTTATGTATAACTTATTTTTATATAATAATAATGTGCTTAGCGTCTCTTTCTTAACGTAACATGCCACACGCACAATTACTATTTCGATAGTTTCCCGTTTGTAAATGTAGGTATGTAGTAGTTGTATGTATATTTATATTGAAATTATTTTAAGATAGCATATTATAATCTAAGAATCTAAATATTAAAAAAAATCAAGTGGCCTATTTATAAAAAGTCATCGCAGTTCCTCCTGGAAGTAGGGCTGTCTGGATTTTATTCAGAATTTTCGGGTATTTTCCTCCGGTCATCGGGCTTTGCGTTTATTTTATGTTGAACGATTTTCTGTAATGTACCTATTAATGATTTCCATAGCTACCATTATACCATATCAATGAACTGAAATTCACTGCAAAAACTTTAAGTATAACATGGATATATAGTATAGTCAACCCACCTTTTTTGTTACACCATGTAAAATCAAAAACATTTTTAGTCTAGATAATTACAACATTTATAATAAATCTAAAGGCCCCCATACACCTCGTTCTTTTTTGGCAGTTTTCATCGTCACGATAAAACACGTCGGTCAAAACCGAAGTGTATGGGCAAAAACTGTCGATGAAACACGGCAGTTTTTTTATCTGCCGAAGCTTGATTTTAAACACGACGTGTTTGCTGGTTGTCGTTTTAAATCGTAATGTGTGGCGCTTTCCGATAGAATCGACGTGTTTATTCAGTGGTGCGACGTACAGCAAATAAGTCATATTAATTAAATGATTGTAATTAGTTTGAGTATTGATTTATATTTTAACCGTTTTAGTGCTAAGCAATTTTGACAAAAATAAATGAAAATTGCTATAAACATATTGATTAATTTAGAGGAAAAAATAATGGTGTCAAATAAAACACTCTAATTTAGACTAATATCAATCAATTTTATTAATTATTTTTGCATTATATTGTTTATTAATGTTTATTAAACATAAAATAATATCAATATTATTGTATTTTCCATCAAAGCAGATCGTATTAATGATGCCACGACTTCAGAAAAACTGAACGAATTACGAAACTACGCCTCTGTGTTTAAATTAACCGTACAGTTTTACCAGTGCGGTTAAAACTGCCATAAAAGAACGAGGTGTATGGGGATGGCCGTTGTTCGTGTTTAACCGTACAGTTTTACCCGGCGGTTAAAACTGCCAAAAAAGAACGAGGTGTATGGGGGCCATTACGTAATGCTTCGATTCAACGCAAACCGATCAACAAAAGATTCACTCTTTTAGTTGCAGTGATAAAATTTATCGTGTTATCATTTATATAGATTTTTTTAAAGGATTAACTAAAATAGTGAAATATTTTGAGAGTGTTGGAAATAACTAGAATTTTAGAAACATCGCTTCGATGACAGCTGGTTTCTAATCTTTTTAATTCCGGTGTATAATTTCAGTTTTTGAAAGAATACGAGAATTAGTAAGTAATATTTCATTCATTCATTAATCCGAGACATTAATTTTTATTAGTACAGGATACAAGGCTAAATTAAAAACAATATTTATTCTCTGAACATATATTTTATTATAGATATTTTTATATTAATAGGTATTGATTTTGTTTAAAAAAAAAACATTTTACGCGTCTTTGTACGTTTGTTGTGTAATTAATTTTAAAGGACATTTATATAACTTCTAACAAAAATCATTTACTATGTCAAATATTTTACGTTCAAGATTTTATTTTGATATTTTTATGCATTGATCCTGTATTAACAGAAAAAATTGGTTGTCTGTAAAGTCGGTTTACGGACGATAGTTTTACGTGATAACGTATTCCGCTCGAATATCATATTTAATAATACATTACTGCGCTCTCGCTTGCACGCACCGGGTCAGGCGGAACGTTACACTTTTTCGTGCGTGCAGCTGGTGTTTCATCAATTTATAAGACGTTATCACGTCAAAAACTTAGTCCGCCATCTTTAGAAGTCCGCCATATTGGATTTAGAGTGACGTCACTTTATTTTTCGAGTTATTCTCAGCAAGCCCTTTCATTTGATACCCATATTGTAGGAAAGCATAATAAAATTAGTCCGCCATCTTTAGAAGTTCGCCATATTGGATTTAGAGTGACGTCACACAGCTAACCATGCATTGTCATTCAAACTAAACGTGTATACAAATTTTCATCTCAATCGGTTGATGATATCTGCTTCAAAATTACCGAAGGCATTCTAGTCGCTCACTTAGTAACGTTAGGTACGTTAGGAACGTTACACTTTTTCGTGCATGCAGTGTTTGCGGTGTTTCATCTTTTTATTTTGACGTGATTCATAAATTTATAAGACGTTATCACGTCAAAAACAGCTATTTAATTTAGAAAAAAAGCAGTAACCATTATGCCTGCAGTACACAGGGTTGCCAGATAGCGGATTTTTTTCTCGTACCAGTGTTGCTAAATATCTCGTACTCGTTAATCTCGTACGAGTATAAATTTAAAGTAGGTATATCGAATAAAATTTGTAATTTATGCTATTTACTGTACTATTTAAGTTTGAGTAGTCATATTTTTTGCGCTTTTAGCTGTCATTTCAAATGAAACAATTAGAACTGATAGTGATTAACATTAGTGTAATAAGGACAACTACAAAAAAATGCATTAAACGGGGATTCCCCACTCAAGTTGTCTAGTTTCATATAGTGATGACGAGGTAGTGCATTTAGTGATGCGCCCAGTCGATCGTTTTGTGGTGTGTGAAGTAGGTAAATATGCAATTCTTACACTTTTTGGCTGATACTTAGTGAAGGTAGTCATCATTGTTAAAATTTCGTACAAAATTGTACGAGAATTTTGTTATTCTTGTATCTCGTACAAAAACTGTAAATCTCGTAATGGTGTTGCAGCTTATTGCTCATGTACTGTTACAAATATATTATATAAGCTGTAGGTAATTTTATACTTTAACTGAGTTTAACAAAAAAAAAATGACAACTTAAGTACATTATTTTAAAATACGGTCCGCCAGCTGACGTCATTCTCGTGCGTATACGCTGATTGATCAGATGGAACGAAGCAGCCTCTGTAATCACTATACCTTGTACAACGGAAAATTTTCCTGCCTCCAGTTTCAATTACCTATATGTCTACACAGGCTAACAAACCACATGATAATGAAAAGTAAACAAAATAAAAAAAAATCACAATTTCAAAATGATGAAAAAATAATAGTAGGTACTTAGATGATAATAAATTCTTCAAAATCTTCAATAAATTGAAAGTTTGAATTTAATCTAATTAAAGTGATCGTGTTCGGGGTTATTTAAAATTTTAAATTAAAATAAAGCAGACACAATGAAATGTTATAATCAAAATATATTTAATTAAGTAGTAGCAAATATTTAGATTGAATTATATTCATACATAATAATATATTATGTATGTATGCAAATAAACATTATATGCATATTATATCAGAACATATATTTCTCTCTCATAACTGAATGTAATCAAAATGTTGAAAGTGTGGTTCAGTACCAAATTTTCCACAAAACTTAATTGAAAAGTCCAAAAATCGACACATATATTTTTTGTTGAGGCAAAAAATTAGAAGCGTAAGAATAAATAAAAACCATAAACTTGGAGGCTGTATCTTTCATGTGTCCACCGACAGATTCGTGATCTTGGTTCCAAGCAAAATATGAAATTCTATTGCTCTTTCATAGGCGCACCGAATTGATTTTTTACGGTTTTTGTTTTAAAAAAAATATTTTTTACTATAATAGCGAGCACAATTTTAAAATGAAATGAACCTAGATGGAGTAATTAAATAAAATGTTTTATTGATCTCGACGCGTACGAAGTAATTCACTAAACACCTTCAAACACTTCAGACGGACAACGCTGACCGTTTCAAGATAGAATCTAGGATTAACCGAGCACCAAGGTCACAAGGATGACTTTGTTGCAGTCTACATTACAAATAGATTATATGAACAACTTTTTTCGGAAACTTTTTCTAGAATAGAAACATTCCAAAGTGTATTTTTCAATAAAATTTTAACGCCGCTACAATTTTTTTTGATACTCCTCTTTTTATAGGTAAAAATAACTGCGGCATAAAAGAAATACATTTCTTTATCTGTAAAAAGTTATGTATAAAAATTGGCGGTTTATTATTAGCGTTTAAAACAATTAATGTTTCTATTCTATTTCGCAAATAAGGACATAAGAACAAAAAAGTTGGTATATTTTATTTGTTGAAGTGAAATAATGAACACTGTTAATTTCGATATGTGGGACTACCCTATTACCAAACACCAGATTTCAATTTGGTCAGTGTGTAGTTCCGAATCACTTTTTTTACGTCTGTTCTGATGAAAGCAATGCAATTATTTCAAAAGCCGGGGTAAACATCATTCAATTAATTATATTAAGTTATCTGTTTTTCCAATCTGTGTATATATTGCGTCTTTAAAACATATCAGTATTTTAGGTACGCGTTGAATGAAAAGTAGGTGTTTCATTGAAATTGATATTCGAGCTCACATGTAATAGTGTATCGAAGTAGGTACAGAGTGATAAGCTTTTTACGGCCAAACAGCCTGAAATGAAATAGATTCCGGGTTGTTTCGCATTCTAAATATTTATTTTTAGATGTTGAATTTTATCAGAATCAAAAGATATATCGAATTACCAAAATGAAGAATTTAATTAAAATGTATTTTATCCTACAAATAAATCTTCATAGCATCGTGCGAATTTGTTCATTTTAAATAAATTATCCTTTAATTAATTCGATTAATGTATTTATGATGTAGGCATTATCGAGAATTGTTTTGTATTTTTAATTCGCACTTATAAAAAAGAAATTGTTACCGATTCGAAATCTACTCATCGACCAGTTTTTTACAATAATTTTGATAATAATTAATTATTCGGTGTTTTCCATTATTCATTAAAAATAAGATACATCTAAAATATTTATTAGTTACTAATTGTACCTGGACATGCGAAGATGTGGCTGAGTCTGGTTTAATTGAAAAAAAAAGTACCTAAACACACGTTTCTATTATATGTTAAATTTTACCATGCTTGTGGATATACAATATTTTTTGTTATTCCAATGTCTGTGCAGACATAGAGATTATCTGGTTTGCCGATTCTAAAACTTGCAACATATAATTGTCCATGTTAGAAGCAGTCCCTGTCTAGATGAAAAAAAATCAATTCAACAATGCAATCGGAGATATTGAAGATGCCAAGTAACACCAGCTGCCAAAAACACGCTGTCCACCATGAGCAATGTTTAGTATTGCATGTGTCACTGTTACATTCAACAGATGGCGCTCATGTTGCCGTAAAATTTTTAGTATAGCGTGTGTTACTTTAACGTCCAACAGATGGTGCTGATTGTCAAAAGCAGCATGTTTTCACCCAAAAGCGTGTTTTCACCTGTCACAGGTGTGACATCTATATAATAGGTATATAATAAGACTCGCGTATTCGAATGCAACACAAAATTTCAAAGCAATCGGTGAAGAACTATCGGATATTTAGAGTTTTGAACAAACGAACTTTTAAATCTTTGATGAACGTCTGATTAGTATTCTTCAATAAATAAAATTATCGATCAATATATTGACAAAATTTATAATTATAATTCAATAAATTAACGTTTCGGTCCGGATTTGGGTCTTCTTCAGAGTTCAGCTAAAAAACATAAAAGTTAATTAGTAACTAATTTCTAACAGAATTCAGTTTGATCATTTTTTATAATATCGAACTTCTGATACATATTTTTAAACGCGTATCGTTAAATAACACGACTAAATTTCTCATTACGTTATTTTGAATCGTTTTCTATAAAAATAATGACTTTAGGTACCGAAGATCAAACATTGATATCTACACTGTGAACGACATTATTTCGATGTGTCATTTCGGATCTCAAATACGATTAAGACAAAAGTCCAGCTCTGCTTTATAGCGCTCATTCTTCACATAGGACGATAAACATTATAAATTTTATAGTAGATATCCATTTATACACAATGAGCACACTTTTATAGCCGTTTTAATTATGTTTGTTTTCCATTAATTTGAAATCACCATATTTGCACATTTGATGTTTATTGACACACTTATTCATATCAACACTGAATTGTGCATTTATTGTCCAGTCAAAAGTAGGGGAAAATTACAGGCATATTGTAATATAGCTCTTATCCCGGAATTTGAAATGAACGTATACAGAGTGTCCCCCAAGAACTTTTTTATATATATACACACACTGTAAACTCCATTTAACGTCACTCGATATAACGACAAACTCTTTGAAATTGCCCTAGTAACTCTAAATAACGACCACATCACGTCATTATTAAGCAAGTACTTGTTTGTTAATTTGTTGCTTTGTTATCGGCATCATGCGTACCGAAGATTCCAAGAAATTCGTTCTTTTGTTTAGCTCAAGATATGAATAAAATACATAAGAAAATACAATTAAAATACTGGAGTAGCGAAAAACTTCAGACAAATATAACAGACTATATGGTCAGTTGTAAATTTTATATATTATGAGTAAATACATATTATAGTAAAAAAATATTAATGGATTATTTCTTCTCTCCGTTTAACGACAACTCTCAATAACGTCACTTGAGTGTTGCTATATAGAGTTTACATTGTAGTTGTTTATTAGCGTCCGGATCGAAGAACTTTTATATTTACAACAAATACACGCATTTCATTCTACAGGCTGTCCAAAAATAAATACAAACTTTAAATCTTGCTTTTTATTTCAACTCATGTCTTTAAAAAATCTGAAGTTAGTGCAATCAAAATTGCAATTTTTTTAAAATACGTTACAGCTACTCCGAATTAGTAAAAATTAATTATTTAAAAAAAACAAGAACCCCGTCTGCAAAAAAATGAAATTTATTACTGGAAAGCGGATATTGCTAAATAAATTCTGTTAATATTCAACAAATGTAATAAAAAAGTTGACTAAATAAATTTTCTCGATTTAGAACAACTGCAGGACATCTAGTATTATTTAACGACACAAAATATTTTAATTATTTATAAACACAGATTGGATTGAATTTTAATCGCCGAAGGGAATTTTATACAAAAAAAAGATAAACAAATTGCGATTTTATATTTAACGTTATTCACTTATTTTAGTCAAGTGTCAGTATATTTATGCATAAATCATTAGTGTAGTATTTTTATTATTTATATAATAAATATTGCTGGCAATATTGGCAGAAGTGATTTTATAGTACTAACAGACGATCGAACTTGGTACGAAGCGGACAGCGGATATGGTCCGCTCCGTACCAAATCTGCTCGTCTGGACAGTAGTCTGTGTGTCCGCCCGGTTCGATGGGATGCACATCGTACTTGGTCCGGTCCGGTACAATATCCGTGCGTGTGTATAGCAGTACGACGGACTTGATACATATAACCGTATAACGACGTCATTGTAATTCAAAACGTTGTGCACAATGCCGGATTTAGAAGTCTGGAGGCCTCGGGGCAAAATGGACAATTTTTTCAGTCGATTTTTCCAATAAATAATTTATTGTGAAACCAAGTATATTTTCTTTTATTATTTAACAAACATATTATTATAAATATAATCAGAAACAAGAATTATCTAAAAATTAAATTTTAGCATTAACGAACAGAAGTTTCCGAGCTGAAATCCAGTTCCCCAAGTAAATCACTTTCAATGCTCAGGAAATTTGATTTTTTTTTCAAAGTCTCTATTGTGGGGGTCCCTCTTTTGTGGTGGCCCCGGGGCTGTAGCCCCGGTTGCCCTTCCCTAAATACGGCCCTGGTTGTGCAACATGACAGAAATTTTGACAGAACGCGAAGTTCTTGGTGAAGTATTGGTATTATAAAAAGATTTCTCATGTTTGTGGGATCTATCAGATAAGTTATATTGTAACAGAGAAGCGCGTAACAACGCTCTAGAAATTCTTCGGGAGTGTTATTCAAAATATGATCTTCGCTATCAAGCAATTTTATTAACTTCATATGACTAAATTCATCGCGATCTTTCAAATAGAATTTTGCCCACTCCTTTCTTTTCTTCCTCGTTGTTTGTGGCGGCATTAACGTTGCCGCTAGAACAATCGCAATTTTCGCGCGCTTAATTGGAGGCATGATTACGTACCTGTGTACACAAGGAGACTGACAGATTCGGTCGTCTGTTGCAACCAGCGAACTTGATCCGCCGTACCATGTCCGTTATCGGAGCGTACCAAGTTCGATCGTCTGTTAGTACTATTACAGTGAATTATTATAGATATAATAATTTCATTGATCAAATATTTCTATTTTTTGTAATTGCATAACACGAGTTATATTGTTATTAATTCTATTTATTAGTCGATTTTTTTTTCATCTTTTTGAAGTGTACTTTTTTTAGTCGCTATGAAAGTATAATTTAGTTTCACAATGTAATGAAAAAACGACACATTCAGAACAGGATCAAATGCTTTGCGTTGCTAGCATCTATTTACGCTAGGCTGATTTTGCCGCTGGATTCGCCGTTAGGTTCCAAGCGTGTTTGACGCTGGATTTGTGAGCGTTTGTTTGCGTGCTTTAAAGCTGGTATTCTAGATTGTATTGCTGCGCGCATAGTGACAGTTCGAATATTAACATAAAAATTTGCACACACTCTGACGCCATATTTTCTTATGACGTTTGCCCATGTCGCCCACGTGACAAGTTACTGTTTTCTGACTGGTTCTCGCTCAGAACCAGCAAAAAATCAAGCATGAAAAATAGTCCCGGTTTTTCATCCTCGCAGCCAAATTCCAGCATCGAATCCAGGAACGAAATCATTCTCGTTGTGCAGCGCCCTTAACTTTACGCATTCTTTGGTTTACTTCTTCAGTTTGAGCTTTTACCACTCTCCAATAAAATTATTTCTTTGTTTTACTTTGTCAATTCATGATTGCGGCGCCGTTATTATGAACTAAAATTATGACTAGCAAGCGATCTACCTCCACCAATACCGACCATGGAAGCGTATTTCTCCCGATTCGATGTCAGCTAACGTTAATCGAGGTCAGGAGTCAGGATTTTTTGGGGTTTTTGCTTTTTTTTGCCAGAGCGTCAATCTAGAGACTCTCTCCTCGTTTTCGAGGTCGCTTGACACACTATGGTGAGGGTCCCACGATTTTTTCTCTTCGGCAACCCCTTTAAATTAGCCAAAAATCATCCCTAAATCTACCTCCCGCTTACAAATGATTTTCGACTTCCTTTTTTGGCTTGGTTAAGACTTCCCCCCTCTAAGGGGCGGACATATACATTTATTTTTTATAATAAAACACTTGCCTGATAATAATAACATATGAAAAATATCACCCTTGGAGGTGGAAATCAGGGGGTGGGGGTGACTTAGCACATCTTCCTTAAAGACCTAAGCTCTGTACTTGTGGAAGTCTTAAGCAGACCAAAAAAAGAAGTCGAAAATCATTTTTAAACGGGAATGCGATTTGAGGGTGGTTTTTGGCCAATTTACAAGGGTTGCCGAGGAATAAAAATCGTGGTTCCCTCACCATCGTGTCAAGCGACATCAAAAGCGGGGGGCTGAAACCTCCCCCCCGCTTTCGAGGTCGCTCTGATTATAAAAAGGTACCACTTCCGACTCCTGACCTCGACCACACCAAAATTGAATAAGATATCAAACTGCTCGACTAACCCGTCGGTCAGTGCTCGGGCGTCATCGGTTATTCTCGTATCGGGCTTCCGTTTCATTCGACATCGGATCGGGAGAAATACGAATTCATTGTAGGGGCAGCCTTATGAATAAACACGTTTATAGTACAGTGATTTGGACTAACGAACAATAAATACATAACTAGCTTCTACTTTTAAGTGAGCGGTTTTTTTCCTAGTTCCGAACGCACTTGTGTGAAAGTCTACTCTAGTTAAAATAAAAATTTATTCGCTAAATTGTGTATAAATTATCCTGGGAGAGTAAACATTTTTAGACCGGTTTCTATATTGTTTTCTTTGAACATAACTTGATGAAATTTTAAAAATTGATTGTTCACAAAGTTGAAAATTATATACACATGCGAATAGAAGCTATGTGAGAAACTTCCAGCAGTTGTTGGAAGTTCAGATCATATTTATAGGGACGAGAAAACTCCCAATCCCCTAATCATTGCTATTTTTATTTTCTGAAAAGCCATACTATTTAAACCAAATAGACTTTTTTACTTATTTAGGGTAATCAGTACCTGGGTGACCGAGCTTTGCTCGGAAAGTTAAATTTTGAAAACAATTGTTTCATTGTTTGTATAAAATTCCAAAACCTACTTACAATATTTAAGTATTTTCATACGTCAAAAAATTGATTTTTATTATGATAAAATTTGTAAGTAAACGATTTTTTCGAGAGATGAGACCTAGCTCAAACGATTTTTTGCCCCCCAAAATCCCTTTTCAGTCAATTTCATCCAAATCGTTAGGGCCGTTTTCGAGAAAATATTTAGGGACATAGGTAGGTATACATAGGTACACAAGATTAACTCGTTTAATAATATAAGGGATTACTGCATTACAGAAAAATCGTTCCAAATGAAATGCAAAATAGACCAGGCACCCAAGGGAAGTCCGTTAGCATTTTATATGGAACGATTTCCTGTAATGCATTGATTATTTCCATTGCTAGTTTTGTTGATACGGTAGCTATGGAAGTCATTAACGAATTACAGAAAATCATTCCAAATAAAATGCAACATAGACCGGACACCTAGGAGAAATTCGTATTTTTTTATGTGGAACGATTTCCTATAATTTCCTATAATGCAACTATCATATCTCTTGAACGAGGATAAAGGATTTATTTATACGTATAAAATAGATCCTTAATCGATGTCCAAGAATCTTATAGCGATCGTTGTATCTATTGGTGAGAAAGAGTAGATATAAAACAATTTTTGCGAATCGACGACGTCACATCCCTGAACGTCTCGACTTCGCACGGCTTTGAAAGCGTCCGCGCGAGATGGCGTACAGAAACATGATATATGGCGAAGACCCACATTTTTAAAATGAACTTTGTAAGCACAAGGTCTGTACTTGGTGATGCTTTTACTCGCAGTGACGGTTCTTCATGGCTAATCGTCTGGGAAAAGCTCACTAAAACACTCAGAAATAATAGAAATTGCTTATTTAACACTTCGATTTCTCTATCCGATCAAATAAATAGCACTTTTCGGTTTCCAGCGGTGTTCAAATGAAATTTTTACATTTTTAGGGAATTAAAAATGTTTGGAATGTTCTGCCAATTCGGCACGTCATCCTGTGTTACCATTTCATTCCGCATTATCTAAAGAGGTGTCCTTGAGACGCCTGGACTAGTAAAAAAACGTATATAATCAGAAGTTTTCAAATATTTATCTTTTTATTTGAATAATAATAATAATAATAATGTTATTTTATTTCATACGTACAACAAAGTATACAGGAAATCGTCATTACAATAAAATCTACGACACAAACTCATCGTTCATAAAATCTTCGTAAGAATAAAAACATTTGTAGAGGAGAAAATTTCTTACTTTCCTTTTGAAACCAAATTAAAATTACGTTTACGTGACAATAGATAGCAAAAATAGCCATAGAAAATGTATTTTAATAAAAATATAATATTTTAAATCATATTTACCCTGTCGTTAAATAGTTGAGTCTTATTCGTCTTCAGAATAAAAAAAAAAAAACAAACCTAAATCAAAAAAGTTTTATTCATTAGAAAAATATGGCGTTTCAAACAATAGTCTGTGGAGTGAGTGTTACAAATTGCAACTTACAATAAGAGAATAATTATTTATAAGAATTACTTATATTCATGATATTTCTGTGAAGATTAACTTCTTTTAAAGTTATCCCCGAAAAGCGGGACTGAGTCTGTCCCGCGCGGGACATTTAATTTTGATTTAAAAATCGGGACATCTCGCCAAAATCGGGACGTCTGGCAACGCTGATCTTAAGTGTTCTAAAAAATTGACCAAGTAGACAGTTTTGATATTTTTTTCGACCTTAGTGCGCAATCATGTACCTACGCTGATGACCTTAGCTGTTGAGCGTCTATATTTTACAGACTTCTTTATATATGTAATTTCACATGCACAACATAACACGCGTTTTTTTGTAGAAAAATAAATGTAACAGTTATGGTTGTTCAAGTATTTTTATAAGCTTTTATTTAACTTGCAATGTTTTTGTATGTTAGTTTGTTTATTTAGGTCAAATCTTGTAAGCTGAATTGGAACCACTTCCTCTTATCCTACGTAGTTGAATTTTTACATGTTGGTTCAGTTTCGATGACAATGCATTTTAGCGAAACCTAAAAAATAAAAAAATAATAGTTAAAATATAAAAAATGAACTTTATGGTAAAAAAAATATTTTAAAAACAAGCTTTTATTTAAACGATCTAAAATGAAAAAAATAAACTCTAAAATAAATCAAACCCAACCATTTATTACATTATAAAATTTTTATGATATAAAAGCTGGTCGCGAGACATTCCTGTGTAAATAAACAAGATTAAAATGTGTAACTTAATCTTGTCACAAGTAATTCAAAGAAAAAATGTATAAGGAATGTATTTCATAAAATTTTACACAGGAAAATCTCGCGACAAGCCTTTATATCGTATAAATTGTATAACGTAATAAATGGTTGGGTTTGATTTAATTTATAAGTTTATTTTCTTCTTTTTCGATCATTTAAATAAAAGCTAATTGTTTTTAAAAATGTTTTTTTACTATCAGTTTTATTTAGAACAAATATCGAATATATGAACTAAGTACAGATTGATTTAAAATTTTAGTGACAAAATACCGAACAGCTTCTAATCCCTGCTACAGAAGGCGTTTTTTTCTTTCTACAAACTTAGCAGTTTTTTTTTGTGTTTGAATCGGACCGGACCACATATTGCAAACTCCGCCACTGTATAGTCATATATGACGGTTCTTGCGGCTCATACTTTTTTATATGCGTACGGAAATAACGATCGGACATTTTTGCGTTGTTATAGGAGGCTGTCGGGTACATTGTATATATCAGAAGTTCTCAACTATTATAGGTCACGCAAAACTTTTCGGTATAAATATGTATCAGATTCGACACAAAAATGACCGATGCGATTTTTATCAAACTTGCATATTTTTTTAGTGAAAACTTCTTAGAAGTACACTTCGCTTCATACAAAAAAAAAATAGACAAAAGTGTTCTCCGCATGACATGAGTAGAATTTTCTTTTATTCATAATAAATAAATAACTAAAGTAACTGAATAAAGTGTCTTATTAAACCTGACGCGAGAGAAACATTTCGCTGTGAATCTTCCAAAACTCGACACGGTACAGCGCTGACCATTTCAGGATAGAATCTCATTTTAACCGAGCGCATAGGTCACAAGAATGAGTCAGGCTCTTTAGACTTTCTTACAAAAAAAGTATTTGCCACTTCCTGATTGGTTTTTACACAAAACAAGCACGAAAAATAGCCCAGGATCTAATTTTAAATCCATCTTGTGATAACGAACGCAAGTCCGCAATGACGTCATTCCTATCTTCGCAGCAAGCGCGCCAGGCAGTGCAAAGTCCCAGAAATAATTCCAGCGACGAAACCAATCTTTATAACTCGAAAATATTCTGTGTTTAATGCAATAATTTGTTAAACATGTATCTGATGGTGACTGGTTGAAGGAGCTAATACAAAATTATTTTAAAGAAGAATTGAATTTTGTTTTGCTATAAAAATTTTGCATTTACATTTCGTAATAGAGAGTTAATAGTTCCGGTAATTTATTTATTCTTGTCTGACGAAGCAACTACGGCGTGCGAAACAGTTGTCAAGTTAAGCGTAAATATTTTATTAAAACGCTATGTTTTATTTAATTTTAAAATACTTGTTTTCTCCCTCCATAATTTTGTCACTGCGCATGCACCAAACCCATCTACAAAGCTAGATTCAAAGCAAGCTTCGCGTGAAGCGAAAATATAAAAGGCATCACGAAACCCAGCGCCATAGCAGGCTTGAAACCTAGCAGCCAAATGTAGGAAGGAATCAAGCGGAAAAACTAACCTCGCGTGCAGCGGCCTTAATGTACGTGTATATACAGGGTGAGTCAGACCACCCGTATCGGTCGTTTTTTTCGAAAACGGTTAGTCGTAGAGAGTTGTGTCAAAAATCTATATTATAAAAGCCCTAATGAAGAATCGAATGGTGATATTTTTTCCCCCTGGAAAGGTCGGCTTCCCTGTTAGTTTGCTCCGAAATGTTCAGAACTCCTAAATGTTAAATGACGCGATAGGTCGAAAGTGGTATTGTAGAAAAGATCTTTAAAAAATAAGTAAGTTTTGTAGGACATTTTTTTTTGTTACTGCCACCCCTGTTAAGTAATATTCGTTTGAAATTATTAAATTAACATGTCAGAATAACAAACTTAATTTTAAAAGTCGACATTTAAAATCTAGTTACCTAATTAAACAATGTCACAATAAGTTTTCAATAATTGCAATTGTTTTTTTTGTCGGAAAATACTTCCAGGTACTCATAACATATCTAGAAGAGCTCCGCAGTGTTTAGAAGTAAATTGAAGACAGTTTGAACATTTGTGACATTGTTTAATTAGGTAACTAGATTTTAAATGCCGACTTTTAAAATTAAGTTTGTTATTCTGACATGTTAATTTAATAATTTTAAACGAATATTATTTAACAGGGGTGGCAGTAACAAAAAGAAATGTCCTACAAAACTTGCTTATTTCTTAAAGATCTTTTCAACAATACCACTTTCGACCTATCATGCCATTTAACATTCCGGAGCTCTGAACATTTCGTGGCAAACTAACAGGGAAGCCGACCTCCGGGGGAAAAAATATCACCATTCGATTCTTCATTATAGGGCTTTTATAATACAGATTTTTGACACAACTCTCTACGACTAACCGTTTTCGAAAAAAAACCGATACGGGTGGTCTGACTCTCTCTGTATATTATAGGCAAAGTTTGTAAATGTCTGGTGTGTACATGAATGGGGTGTGTGTGTGTGTGTGTCGTAATATTGAACGAAGGGCATAACCGAATTTTATGTTCGTTATCAGTTTAGTAACCCACGGCGATCACTACTCACAACTGAAAATATGCTTCGCGCATTTCACTCCCTTTGCCATGAATATATTTCACTGGTTTGGTTTTGTTTGCGTCAAGAAAACTCATGTTTTCTCTTATACTCGCTTGTTTTTACTTTATTTTTTTTATATTGTACGGAAATTTTTATTTCAAGCTCGTTGAAAATCTCCGTATTTTGCCTATTCTAAAAACAATCTAAAGTGATGTTGAACGCTGAGCAAATTGTAGGTTTTTTTGATAATTGACATTTTTAATGTGCTATAATTTTTCACATTCTTGCGATTTTCCCTAGTTAATAACTGGGGAAAATCGCAAGAATGTGAAAAATTCTAACACATTAAAAATGTCAATGTTTTGTAATGTGCGTTTGTTTATTGGTGGTGTAAGAAGCCTGATGAAGACTCAATGAAAGATTAAATATATTTAAGTATGAACGCAAATAGTTCCAACTAAATTATAGTATCTATACAGCGAATTCCGTTTAATTGTTGATATGGTAGGTATGGAAATCATTAATGCATTAGACAATCGTTCCACATAAAATGCGAATACGAATCTACCTTGGGCACCCGGTATATGTCACATTTTATCTGGGACGATTTTCTATAATGCATTTCCTTAGCTACCATATCATCAAAAGCTACGTATTAACGATTTCTTGTTGGTTTCTTTGCACGACAAACATGCTTCCTGAATTTTTGTCTGTCATCTTCACTCGAGAATGTGTCGTCATAACTTTTTGTCCGGCTCCGCCCGAGTTAAACTCAAGTTAAACCCGATATTAACGCGAGCGAAGCCACGGCTAAAGTCAATTATCGAGCATTGTTTTAATAATTAAATGTTCTTTTTGCGTTGAATTTTTCTTCTTTATAAACAATAGCAACGAGCAAATATTTATTTTAAAGAAAAATAGCGCTTTCAGTTGATGGTTTTGTATACACCTAGAATGTTAATTACTTATCTCAAAACCACAAACCGTTTACGGTTTACGCATTTCCTAGCAACGAACGCAGATCCATTCAATTACGAACTACAAACAAAATAATATAAACACAGTCAATGCCGCATCCGGAAACTGGTTCGCTTACTATGTATTCAAACGGTGGCTACCTTTGTACGACTGAGGTAATATAGTTGACCACCGCACTAGTATTTTACCACGTTTTTATTAACACACATTTTTTGTCTGTCTGTTCGGTACACATTTTACAATTAATTTTAAACTAACTTCCCGATGAGTTAGAGACTTGAAACATTAAATATAGCTGAGAACTGGATGACTATGCAATAATAATAATTCGTTTTTTGTCTATAGATCTGTTCGTTAGGGTTCCGTACGGAACCCTGTTAAACTCACGCGCTCTGTCCGTCCGTCTGTCCATCCTAGCTTTAAAAGACTGATTCCTTTTAGTCTTATAATATTTTTTATAAATTATGAGACTAAAAAACAAAAAATAAAATTAAGAAATAAAGAACTAAAACGACATGTTTTTATGAACTAAAAAATATAAAATAATTTAATCTCCAAACTATCTACAAACCCAGTTAGAAAACTGCACGCACTGTGTGAAGCCAGCACATAAAAACTATCACGAAATCCAACGCCACAGCATGTTTGAAACATAGCAAGCGATATCACGCAACTAGGGAAAAAAATCCTGCAAGATAATAATTTCAATCCCAGTATTTCCGGGACTGAACCCAAGGATCCCCGCTGAATTCAGGTATTTGCGGGTTCCAGCAGGGTGAACTTAGACTTCTCAAGTCAATCGTAATAAAAAACCTATTGATCTCGTTTTCATGGATTTAATTTTAACCTATATTAAACGAGTTTTTTGATACATATTAAATGGTTTATTAATACTTTAAGACATAAAGATTAAGACATAAATTGGCATAAAATTGACCAAAAAATGTTGCTGCATACGCTGCCATCGGGACAACCAGTTTTCTTTGACTTCTGCAAGATTTGGCTCCAAAAGAGCGCCCATAAGGAAATAACCAGGAGCTAAGGCGTTAAAGTCGGACGGATTGTTGGATATTGGAGTTATGGGTCGCGAATTCAAACAAGCTTCAATTTGATTTAGGAGTGTATACATTTGTTCAAACATAAACAACGCTTTTTTTACTCGACGTAAATGATACTTATACAGCTCTTCCACTTTCCAGCCGCCTTCCACAAACTACCGAAGTGGGGTGCGCAAGGCGGAATAAAATGCTAGAAAATTGAGCTATCAGATATAAAGTTTGAAAATTTTGAATTGTGACTTATTTGTTTGAAAAACAGTTTTTCTAATTTTGTAAGCTCACGATTAGTGCCAATAAAATATCGCTCGCTTGCCAAATGCCAGTCCACGCGCCGCCGTATGAACCAAGCTTCTCTGTAATCCCGCCAGTGCAGCGAGATCTCAGAAAATTTTCGACCGAGATTAGTCCTTCAAAATGTATGCGGGATCCCGGTATTGCATTCCCTACACGCAACGAATCTAGCGGCTAAATCGGCCTCGTGTACAGCGGTATTGACGTTGGTCTCTTAATTGGGCGTTAGTGTCGTCACGTTCGGTTTGCCTTAGCACAATTTTTCTATTTGCGTTCACACAACAGTATAGGAAGTTGCTGCCTTTACATAAAAAGCGGGGAGAACGTCGTAACTAGGAAGCGAGCAAGTCCGTTATATTAAGAGAGATTACACATCCCAAATGAAATATGTTCAATTTGAATAAGTACCGCGTCGTTTGTGCAGCCGCACAGCTAAGTTCTGGTCGAGGACTGAACAATGACGCCGACAATACTGTATCTGGACCGACGCATGCACCAGTGTTTGCATTAAAATCTCAATGCAAATATAATTGTATCACACTGACTTTCTATTTAATCTCATTACGTACGTATATATATTGATATATAGGCTTGTAGGCTTATTCAGGGCGTTTGAAAATTTGTTTCTGTCTTTATTTAATGAAATTATTACCGATCCGTCCCGGTTTCACCCGCGGATGCGATAGATATAATTCTGCAAAATGTATTTCGTATGCGGCCCGACGTCTAAACTAATAGCTTTGAGCAAATTCTACCAGATTTGCTTCTGAACTAATAGCTTTGAGCGAATTGTATCAGATGTCGCTACTTGGTACTAAAACAGTTTTTTTTTGAGAAAACATCGTAATTTTGTACAAAATATTTAATAAAAATTATCTATATATAGGTACTATTACCTAGTAAGTGACGCACTCGTAAGTTAGTGGGTTCGAATCCCGACGGGTGAAAAATATCACCACTGCACACGAAACTGGTTTTTGCCGCTGGAATCACTACTAAGACTTGTGGACAAAACTAGAACCGGAGCTATTTTTCGTGCTCGTTTGTTTGCTTATTTTGAAAACAGTATCTCTTATCACGTGGACTACAAGCGAAAACATAAAAGCCATCACGAAACCCAGCGTTACAGCACGCTTGAAACCTAGCAGCCAAGTCTAGCGGCAAAACCAACCTCGTGTGCAGCGGCCTTTAGTTCATAGTAAGTGAGAGAGAGTGTGGTCTTAAGTGCACTCTTTTTAGTGTTTCGTACGTAAACGAAACATTTATGGAATCTCTTCGATATCTGTCCGTCAGTCACAGACGATCTTCCTTGAAACTATTCGACGTATAAATTTGAAATTTGGCCAGAGATAGAATGTGGTGACCCAAATACAGACGTAAAGTATAAAAAGTTGCATTTTGATTCTGGGGGTTAATTTTTATTTTTAGGTTAGAAACCCTGAATAACTGATTATAAGCTTAAGAAGTTTAGTTGAAAAGACACAGTATTAAAGATCTTCATTTGTTTTGTATATATTATAAATTCTTGCATTGGAATAATCCCATCAAACAACTGAATCACACTGACTAACCGAGCTTTACAAGTTAAGCTTGTTTTTGTTACCGACTCGTTTACGATTTTCCATTATTTAGGTATTTTATGTATACCTAAATGTAAATAAAACATAAATATTTTTTGAAGGAGATTTATTTGGTTGAGGAACTATAGAAAAATAAGCTTTACCAAAGTATCGTTTGTGGCCAACCTTTCGAAAATTATATTTTCATCCTCAGGGTCTATGAACATGTATAGTAATCAATTACATTAAAATTCAAGTTTGTAGGCTTTCACGGCCGGTGTTGATCCAAATCATCTTGGTTTCCGGGCTTGTATGCCGTGGTCCATTGGTATTACTACCTGACGTTTCGTCTACAACTGCGGTAGACATTATCAAAGGCGATGTGGTAGCGGGCGAAGTATCCTTCTAGGCTGCTCACAGGCAACTCCGATCATCATGAAATTTGGACACAACATTCATCTCGGCCGTACTCATGTACCTAACGCCCCATCCCCCCTCCTTTGTTCTTTTGCACCCGTGTGAAACCGGGCGGGATCGCGATAGTACTATAATATATTTGTTGTGTATTCAGCAAAGATTGTGCGCTGCATCTGACGATTTTCAAGCAAAATCGTGCTACAAAAAGTGTAAGTAATACTGGATCCAGACAACACAGACGGTTAGTGATCCAATGAAATAAAATATAAACTATACAGTGTAAACTCTTTATAACTAAACTCAAGGGACCGAGCATTTTTTATCGTTATAGAGAGTTACCGTTATATGGAGTGAAGAAAGAAAAACAACCAAATTAACAATAATCTTCAATGTACTGTATAATCTCTTTATAACGAATTTTAAGGGACCGAACATTTTTTTCGTTATAAAGAATTTTCGTTATATGGAGGGAAGAAAGAAAAGAACCAATTTTCACAAAATTAATTTATTCCAAACACATAATGTATTTACAAACACATATACCTATAGTTTGGCGTCATCAAGTGCTTGTTGAATAGATGGTGATGGTTCAGAATGGTCCTCTTTATGTCTGTAAACATTTGCTGACGCCTAAATATGAACATATTTCTTCGTAATAGAGAATGGCTGTTGCGTTATAAAGAGGGTATTAATGTATAGGTTTTAAGGTAAACCAACCAAATCGTAAAAAATTCGACGTTATAGGGAGTTTTTCGTTATAACGAAGGACGTTATAAAGAGTTTACACTGTATATATAGTATTTTTCGAGTGTATATCGTAACGTGACAACAGAGTGATGGGGTATGAAAGGATTGTGTGGAGCCTTTGGCGACAGGAAGGCGGTGGGAGGTAGCGTCTCGACGTTTCGCAGCTAACTCTCGGCGACGATGTTCGTTATACACTCGGTCATAGAGCATCGACGTTGACGAAGGTCTTCAGGGGATTCACCGCGTACTATTAGCGCCAAACGGACAACATCTTCTCAACCAATAGCGAGACAGTATCTATCTAACAATGTCAAATACGGGACAAGTAATATCATTTTTCTTTAGAAACCGATTGGTTTTTGTTTCAAATTGAAAAAAATAATGATTCGTGGAATTATTGATTGATTTTTGTTTTCGCTTTTAACAAATGGTTTTCATGTACAAATATCATTCGATTGTATAGAAATATTTTTACTGAATAATAAATAAAAGCAATTGCGTGTTGTTTTTTTTCTAAGAAAAGCATTTGACTGTAGAATGTGTAATTAATAAGAAGTAACATTCTAAGACTAATATCGAAAGATACAGTTGAATAATTTAACAGTACATACAGTCCAACAAAAACTTTTGAACGGCAACTCCGATCATCATGAAATTTGGACACAACATTAATCTCGGTAAACTAAGATGAACGTGCGTACTTCTTTTGCACCCGGGTGAAACCAGGCGGGACAGGTACGTACACAGGTTTTATTAATGTTTATAAATCACTCCATAAAATCGTTACTGCTGTTCAATTCAAACGCAATTTGTCAAGCTCACACAACCACTAAAACCTTCGTACCTGTAAACACGCTTCGAGCTGCTTTCTATACACTACGCGGACATTCCTGCCACGGAGGTACTGTACTGATGTGGAGAATCTATATATAATATATTTAATAATTTACTACCTATATGAATCATTGGCTTTCTAATCAATATGCGGTGAGTGAAGGCAAAAAGCGCATCGAAAATATATCTGCGTCTCTTTGTTCGATGTAATTGCCTGATTTCTCCGATGGTAGGATTGGTTGATGTACTTGCATTCAATCTCAATAAAGTATATCTGTTTCAAAAACTTTACCTTTTTCTATAACGTTAACATGGGCGTACCCAGCTTTTGGCCCAGGAGGGGGCAAATTTGAAATTTCTTAAGCCGGGTCCCCCGTGCTTGTTTTGCCCTCCTGGATACGCCAGTGCTTACGGCATAAAATAAGACAGAAGTATATATTTGCACCCTAATAGTTCGATTGCGATTTTATTCCTATGCTCAGTATAGAATAAAAGTAATATAGGATCTTTCATTAAGCGCTTCCTATCTTTAAATTTAAGTGTGTGTGAGATATCATCGAATTTTTTTTTTTCGTTTGAAAGGGCTATCGATGCCATTGTGTGTGGAATATAACATCGTTCAAATATCCGCCGCGGCTTCTCTGGGTGGCGCGCATCCGAAATGTCCAATTTTCCATGACTCTGGCGCATAAATCAGGCTGAATTTGACCGATGGCATGGGTTATGTTGATTTTGAAGGCCGCTGTGGTTTGTGGCTTATTCGGACTAACACCATCCATTTGCACATGGTTCATAGGCAGTTCTACTCGAATCGGATTGTCAACGTTAATGCGAATCGACCTTTATAAAGAACTCTCTGCACGGTTGTCTTCTCCTTGTCTAGAAATACAGTATAACAATATCGAAAGGTTTGTCAGCCGTGTCGCCGAGACCGCAACAACGTGACATAAGCAGAGGTGGAGCTCTTAGCGTAGCTGCAGCGTAGGAAGACGGTGATTTTAGGGAAAAGGTGAACCAATCCCCACTGGGACCTCGCCGCCTCTAGCAATATAAACGGACTCTATTGCCGCATCCTATACCCACTTACACAGCATATTATATACGTAATATAATATACGTCTGTCTCACTCGCCTGTTATCAAAACAATGTACAGAATGTTTAAAAAATAAATACACGCACACGTGTCTTATGTCGGATTATCGAAATCGTTGTCAAAAAACCGGCCAAATGCGAATCGGATTTGCGTATCGAGGGTTCCGTACAAACTTACAGGTATGTAAATAGTTCGTTCATCACGCGAATCGAGTATCGAAGATTTGTCTTGCTTTGCAGTTGGAAAACTGTTGTCCCCATACATCGACATAGGTTGCGGCTGTTTACTAACTGCAAAAAAATTTTTTTTTTTGTGACAAATTTACGGTTTTCGGATTTTCCCTTTACTTGTGCTTTAAGATATTGCTTCTTCCCAAATTTCATGATTCTAGGTTAACGGGAAGTACTCCCTTGCGAGTGTCAAAATATGCGTCATAAACGGCCGTATCTTTTGATTGCGTTGACTTAGAAGTTTGATTTTTTCACAGCTCCAAGGGATTGCAGATCTAAGTATTTGAAATTGATTTCAACTTGATACCTCCACGCACTCCTGAGAAAAAGGGTCTTGACAAACATACGGACAACGAAGTGATCCTATAAGGGTTTCTTTTTTCCTTTTGAAGTACGGAACCCTAAAAATATGACTTGATTTTAGATTGTAACCACGCATATTTCTCCACTAACTGCTACCCACGCAGAAGCATTTGCGGGCGTGCGCACAACATTTTCTCAATATAATCCTATGTTATAAATTCTTTATTTCTTACCAAAAGCCTAACTTGAGAAATGATGGGTTCCTGTACAAACGTTCCCCTAATTCGCCCCCTTCAGGTTCTTTTTTTGAGATAACAGGTAGCATATGTGCTTCCTCAGGATGCTGCAGTCTATCTCTTCCTAATTTTATCGAAATCACTACTGCGATTTAGTCTTGAAAAGGTAATAGACAGACAGACAAAGTTACTTTTTATGGATAATAAAATCATTGTAGAATTTTAAATGGATCTTACTCGAAAAATAATTGATCGACGTAGTGTGTAGTGTAAAATACACAATCTCTTTTTTTGTACGAATAACGTGATTGCAATTATATATTTGTTATGGAATTTAATTAAATTAAAACGAGAAATAAATGATTGAATTATCACTTCAATAATTTTTGGTTATTGTAAAAAATTATCTGTTGGACAAATACATGTTATCACAATTGTGCTAAATATATATGCCCACGTGTAGAAAATTATTCTTTGTTTGTTTTTTTTTAGTACGATGAATTTGCCTTTTAATTAAACAATAACTAATTTTAATTAATCCGATTAAAAAAAGTAGGTGGTACTTGCAAAGTAAAAATATAAATTATTTATGCTTAGTTCATTTTTTGCGATTTGGTGGAATTAGAGCCACTGTTTGTACTTCCCTTGTTTTTCAAATGCATGTATTTAGGTAATAATACATAATAAGCATAGACGACTCGTCAGTGTATATTTAAAACACAAGCTGTTTTCTTTCGACACCCATCTCCAAAAGTCCACACGGACGTTCGTTTACTAAATCTCCGTATATTTTGAAAAAGGTTAATTTTATTTAAAAAACGCGCAGCTCAGGGCTCTCAAACCTTCTACTCGTATGGTGTATACTATTTTTCTTCGTACCTCGGTCGAAAGTAGCCTCATTAATTACATTAAATTATTACTTATTAATTACATAAATACACAGATAAATTCGAAGCAAGCTGCTTTGGTTATACGTAAAAACACGAATAACAGCTGTTCGCGACTATTGGCTGGCGGCAGCAGCGGCGGTCTCATGAAGCGATGAACATGATCATTATTTTTCTTTATAGCCGGTCGAAAGTATGTACGTACTTCCGGCATCAGTGCGTGTAATCCCACCAATGCGAAAATCTTAGACTTTCTGCCTTAAGCTTTCGACCGAGGTATGAAGAAAAATATATGTATCTCGAACGTAATGATATTGGGTTTTTTTTTTATTTTTGTTTATTTATTTCTTCAATAAAAATATACAATGTATATGATATATTGTTTCATATAGAGGATATCATGCCCAACTTGGGTGACCAGTGCTAGGGCAGGAGTCCAAAAATATTACTGAAGGCGTGCTTATTAAATAAGTGAAAATGAAAATAAAAGAAACTAATAATTATAATAATAAATTAAACATTTTATATGTTATAATGTGTTACTAGCCATTCAGTTAGTCCAGTCAGATTAGTTGAGGATGTCGTATATAATTTTTGATTTCTCGTCATGGAACAGCCAGTTAAATATTTTTTTATTGAAAGTTTTTATATTTTGAATTGTTTTGAGCTTTACACGTATGTTGTTATATAGCTTGGGACCAAGAAATACCGCGTGGTTTTGGCTGAAAGTTTTCGTCATTTTTGGTACTTGTATAAGTATTATTAGGATTGTAGGACATCATTCTTGTTTTATAAGGATGATGATAAGGGACATGGTTTTCAGGTTTTTTATGAAACATGGATAGAACTGCTTTGGCATATAACTGTGTATCTAATATTCAATATTCGAAATTTATTGAACAGTTCTGAGGAGGGGTGAAGTCGGGGTTTTTTATGGATTATCCGGAGTAGGAGTTTTTGACTGGAAACAAGTATTTTTAATATTGATTTGTAGGTGCCACCCCAGACAGTTATACCATAACTAATTACAGACTGGCATAGAGCAAAGTATACTTGTCTTAACAAATCTTTGTGTAGTATGTTTCTTAGTGTAATGAATATGCTGTGTGTTGTAGATACCGAATTAAGTAGAGCCTCAGCGGACGTCTATGTAACATTTACATGGCGGTCTCTCCCTTCCAACAGCCAATCAAGTGTATCGTTAAAATAAACAAGCCCGTCCAATTAAACCTAAACTGTCAGGATGGGAAAAAAATCACCTATCTGACGAAAACACATATTGTGCAGTGTACATGTGTAGGTCAGTTCAGGGCCGTAGTTACGTTTATTTCGCCTTAGGGGCCCTGTCATATCTATTATCTATATATATACAATTGAATGGACAGTTTGCTTACTTGCATGTCTGCTTTTAATAATAATACATTCGTTATAAAATTTGTTGGACGGCAGATCATGTCATTAAGAAACATAAATATAATAATTAAAAAATTCTTCTGTAGCATAAAAATATCTATTGGTAGCAACTATACTCTGAAAAACTCAAAGCAAATGGAGAAAGTGAGGTTGAGGTTGGCATGTCTTCTAACCTCACTTTCGCCATTTGTTAATCTTTTTATGCAGCGACGAAAATTTTTTACGAAAATTTATTAATAAATGTAATTAAAATACCTCAATGTTGTCTTTTGCCTTTTGTGCTTCTCGATTACGTTAGTTAAAAGTATGTACCTGCCTATACAGTTAATGGGAAACAATCTTACTTACCGTCCTATTAAATCTTTTTTTGCAATTATTTTTTCATTTGTATTTCTCAATTCATTTTGTAACTCCTAAACATTCCAATCGCCATATTTATCCTTATATAAATTTCTTTTAAACCACACTAGCGTCAATGTCGGACATCCCTGCCATTAGCAAGTCAAGCGCTGTGTTTTTTGGAAAATTTACAAACGTTATAGCGTGAGATTCAGTGAATCGAATTTAAATCGATATTGCCGCAAATGGCGCCATCAGTAAAGACTGGCTAATATCAACAATATAAAATATATTTCGAGTCTTTATAGTTCAATAGAAATTGAATACATTAACGTAAAAATAGTCCAGCTCTGTGCGTAGCAATGTTTGAATAATAAACAAATGAAAAAATTGTTTACATGTTTGCTTTTATATATGTTCGATTTTTTTTTGGTATATATATGTATCCAACTTCTATATGCATTTTTTACGTCCAAAGGGTCGGTCAGCAATATTTTAGAATTTATTTGAAATATATGGTGGTAAATTTTTAAACGGTAGTCCACTGTCTGTTCTCACGAAATAACTATAGAGTTTCACCAAAGGCCAATTTTTTAGTCGAAGTCAAATTTTGATTTTTTTCTGATCTTTCTGAAAAAACTCGCTTTTATTGCAATTCGCATTAAAAAGTAAAAAAAATAATTTTTAAATAAAAATGTTACATTTGTTATTTTTTATCTTAAATCTATTATCTATACTTCTATATCTATACTAATATATAAAGATGGAGAGTTTGTTTGTTTGTTAAAAGCACTAATCTCAAGAGCTACCGGTTCGAATTGAAAACATTTTTTTGTTGGCTAGTCCATTTATCGAGGAAGGCTATAGGCTATATAATATCACGCTACGACCAATAAGAGCGAGGCATCAATGCAAAAGTTGCAAAATATAAAAACTTTAGAACGGTAACTCCGATCATCATAAAAGTTGGACACAAAATTCATCTCGGTAAACTAAAATGAATATGCGTAATTATGTCCCTCCCCCCATTCGTTCTTTTGCACCCGGGTGAAACCGGGCGGGACCGCTAATCTATACTAATATATAAAGCTGAAGAGTTTGTTTGTTTGTTTGTTTGTTTGTTTGAACGCGCTAATCTCAGAAACTACCGGTTCAAATTGAAAAATTTTTTTTTGTTAGATAGCCCATTTATCGAGGAAGGCTTTAGGCTATATAAAATCAGGCTACGACCATTAGGAGCGGAGTATTAATGAAAAATGTTGCGAAATGTATCTCAAAAGTAAGCTTCTATTCAGGTGAAATGCACTAACTAAATATACTCATATTAGCGTAAACAGAATACAACGCCGGCTAGCGCAATCGGTAGAGCACACGGCTGTCAATACCAGGGTCGTGGGTTCGAGCCCCACGTTGGGCGAATATATTTTTATTTTTTTTTTATTTTCTACATTGCTTTCTTCTAAGGCTTACATTTAAATTTATTTTAATTTTATTTAATTAATTAAAAAAAAATTATTAGTTGAAAAAAGTATAAATACTGCTTTTTATCGACAAAAAAAATGTTAAACGGTAACTCCGATCATCATGTAATTTGGACACAACATTCATCTCGGTAAACTAAGATGAATGTGTGTACTCATGTTCCTCTCTTCCCCATTCGGTCTTTTACACCCGGGTGAAACCGGACGGGACCGCTAGTTTATTATATTTTATATTTGCCATTTGTGGACATGTTCTACGCTCAGAAGGTCATTTGAATAAATAATTATCTATCTATCTAATATAATGATTTTGTTCAACAGCGGTAGGATGTCCCCAACTCCATATAATTTAATTTTTTGAATAAGTTTTAAATAAGACATCTAATCGTTATTGAACAAAATCGTTCTATTAAAAAAATATTTGTATGTACTTTTTATTTAGTCCACGTTGCTCTAAGAGCGCGTTCGTTTGGTTTTTAAACTACAATTTTAATTTTTTCACTCAAAATCACGACTACGATGTAGGCAACGTAACGTACAGCACGTACGGCTCGTTAGCCTGTTTACAGTAATTTTTCAATTTAAGTAATTCATTTAGGTATATGAATTATTTATATTTTCATAAATATTTATATAAATATTATCATGGGTTCTTAAAATATGTGCAAAATTTCAAATTATTCAGACGTCTGGAAGTGGGTGAAAATTAATTTGAAAGATTTCATTACATGTCTGTCTGTTCGGGATCTATGCGCTCCTATATATACCATATATATACCATTCATCCGATTCAAATTGAACTTTTATGAGGTATTTCTGACTAAAACAAATTCAAGTTGTAAAAAAACATTGTGTTTTAAAGTGGTACTGCAATGCGATGGAGCCAAGGGCTCTACTACTGTTGTCGCTGCCGAGTGTGGCACAGCTCCACGAAGTCGGGCTGTAATAAAAGTGAAACCAAATGTCCCACCTTCATTATTTAATGTAAATAACTACTCCCCAACTTATTTTGACTATTGTATAAGTACCCACATAGTAAATCTTTATGTACAATTTTGCAATAAACTCAGTTAGGTACATATTTATTTTTCGCCCCTTATGTACATAGGAGCAAAAAAACAGGGGAAGAAGTACACGCAGGGAAGATATGTTGCTAATTACACGCACAACGAATCATATGCAGCTAGCTATGTAGCGAAGGGCGGGGAATGATGTCACTGTTCTCCACTACAGTAAACACATGTCAGTCCTGCTTTTAATGAGACAGCGGATAAAAGTGAAACGCGAATTTCTATTCTTGAAATCACTGCAGCTTGTTCCGAATCACGTAGCTCTCTTATAACGAAACATTCAATAAATCCACCCTTCTAATTTATTATTACGTATAGGATGTGTGCACGAAGCCTACTAGCGCCGCTAGTGGGTAATAGAGAATTATTGAACTCACTTTTTATGGAAATCGCGACATGTTTCTATGATGTTAAGTGAAAAACATTAGTTGGCCATGTGTCAAAAAAATGTAATAAGGAAAACTGATGTTAATTTTATATACAATAAAATTCAGATTGTAAACCATTATATAAACGCATAACATAAAAGGTACGTGAGAATTATTTTTTTATCAATCATGACGTACGATTTATAAATAATTAATTTGTTTACACTGACAGCGGAACGCCAAATTATGGCGCAAATGGTTTTTATTTTACTTAAATCGCTATCAGCGCAACAGCCCGGAACACAACAAGCATTTTCAGATCGGTTAGTTTTGTCCATGTTTTCTTTGTAATTAAAAAACTCCTCTTGCACATAGCCCATAAACAATTAGGTAATACTGTTTCTGTATTGGTTCGTAAAAAATAATTCTTTTCAAATAAATAAAATTGTCCACCAATTTTTTTTTCAGACCATATATTGAAGAAGATCCAAATCTGGATCGAAACGTCATCATTTGTTATTTTGATTTATATTTTTTTATATAATTTTTGTCAATATACCTATATGGTCTGAAAAAAAAAATTGGTCGACAATTTTATTTATTTGAAGAGTTCTATTCAGACGTTAATCAAAGGTTTAAATAATTCTTTTATTGACCCTTTTTAGTTCCTATTAAATGTTGGAATTAAATTTTAGCTCACTTCCACAATATGTCCGATCGACTTGCAAACCTTTGCCTAATATACGTAGTTTATCTGCGTCTGTCCTATGAACTACTGTATGCAGGTGACTCTCTCAAGACTAACAATCTAAATCGAGAGATAAATCATTCATTCACGCATAGTACCAACACATCTGTTGTTATGATACATCATTCGAATGAATCGTTCGATTATATAAAAATCATTCGAGTAGCAATCTTCCGATTATTTAATTCATTCGTGCTGCATCCTTCCTGTAAACATGAAGCCCGTTCCAAGTAGCGTAATGACGAGGCGGTTACAGTACCAATTTTGTAAAAAAAAAATATTTGCGTAATATGTGTATAGATATGTCATGAAAGTCTTGAAGTCTAGCTTAAATCAAATGAATTGTGTGCAGTCATGAATAGAATTGCGTAGTAATGGTATGTGTTCTTTTATAGACCTATGTTTCAATTAGCCCTTGGCAGTTAAAACCTATATTTGCACCCCATATTTAATTAAGTTTCGTATATTTGCTTTAATGCTTTTTAAATCATTATTACTCTTATGAACGGGGGGTGCCAATATTAATATTTGATGTCTGTCTAATTACTTCTGATTTTGCTTGTTTTATTATGAATGTGCTGATAAATTAACAAGTAGATTAAACATCCACTAGGTATAAAATAAAACTCGTTTTCTTAATGGTTTTTACCAATCCAACACCACGAGTGTTTTGAGGTCCCTGAATCAATTTTGGTGAAAGTCTGTGCGTCTGTTTGTCTGTGAACACGATACAGGTCAAACGGATGAGCGGATCGAAACCTTTTGAGAGAAATACGAAGAGCTCCGTTGTTTTTGGGGAAAATCGGTTCATGCTCAGAAGAGATATATGCTATAAATTCTTGTCTACTGGTAGTAGAAATTGCGATCCATTTTACTATATATTTGGTTGGGAAAATTATAGCAGCTTAAGGATCAAATAAAAGAAGTACTTATGTTGTATTTTTGCTTTCGACAAAAGTTTATTCATATTATTGCTATTTTTGCAATTTTGGTTATTACAAATTTAGCTAATAAAGTTTATTATCACAATGCCTGAGTCATTGTCAGTTCACAATGACTCAGGCATTTATATGCTACTAGCGGTCCCGCCCGGTTTCACCCGGGTGCAAAAGAATGAATGGGGAAGGGAGGGACATGAGTACGCACATTCATATTAGTTTACCGAGATGAATGTTGTGTCCAAATTTCATGATGATCGTTCAAAAGTTTTTGTCGTTAAAAAGCATTAATTATACTTTTTAGTATAGATAATAAATTTCTTTTAAATCAATAATTACCTACTGGAATTAATAAAATAGAATAAATATTTAAAACACTGTAGGAAAATTATTTTAATATAGGTCCCTATATATAGTTATAACAGTTTTCAAATGAGTTTATAATTAGATTTATTTAATTTTAATTAGTCGTAAATAAAATTAAAATAAATTTAAATGTAAGAAAGTACTGTAGAAAATAAAAAAAAAATAAAAATTTATTCGCCCAACGTGGAGCTCGAACCCACGACCCTGATATCAAGAATCACGTACTCTACCGACTGAGCTATTCGGACTTTTGATGCGCTGTATTTAGTTACGGCATTCCATCTAAATAGAAGTTCATTTTTGAGATACATTTTGCAACATTTTTCATTTATGCTCCGCTCGTATTGGTCGTAGCGTGATATTATATAGCCTATAAGCCTTCCTCGATAAATGGGCACTCCAATAAAAAAAATTCAATTTGAACCAGTAGTTCCTGAGATTAGCGCGTTCAAACAAACAAACTCTTCAGCTTTATATAATTAAGTATAGATAACGTTGTTTTTTTATATAACACTTTTCATACCGGTGTATTATTCTATTTATTTTTATAATAAAGTTAGGTATAAAAATGTTTTCTCAAACTTTATAGCTTCGGAAATATTTTGTTAATTAAAAAAATCGGCTTATTTCTTGGGGAATGTTTAGGACATTAATTACTGTCCGCCCCGGTTCGCTCAGGTGTAAATTGAATTGAATTTGCTATACCAAACTAAACTACATAATCCAAAGTGGCTCCCTTGTGTTTTTTTTGTGAGTTAACTGGAAACATGAGAACTACTGATCTATATATATGTAAAATTTCCACCAGACAAAATCCGAAACTAAAGATTTACAGCTTAACCTTCACCTCGGTTTATATATTTAAGTTATGTGTTTTCGTTTTTAAAAACATCGATATTTTCAAATGTGACACTATGCAACACCAATATGAAACTAGAAAAAATAATCTTATGATACCAACTCATCGATTGACTCTATACAAAAAGCCTGTCTATACAATGGAATAACAATTTTTAATAAAATACCCGACAATATAAAAAATATTAAATAGCTAAAGCATTTTAAAATTAATAAATTAAAGACTTTTTTAATTGAAAGAAATTTTTATAGTCTAGACGAATTTTCGTAACATATTTTACTGTGTAATACCTATGTACTGACCTTTTGTATCCAACTTTATTGGCTATGCAAATAAATTATTATTATTATTATTATTATTATAGGTAATATTGTGATTTAATAAAAATAAAAATTTAATAAAGCGATGCTTTTAAATTCTAACCGTATAATTTATATAATTCAAAATCACATGATGAACATTTTAGCAGCGTATGAATTGTGTACATAGATATAACACACACACAGCTATATACAATAATGGTGTGACGCGACATAATTAGCTAATAAGACAAACTTTAGTTAGTCTTTTCGCACCCCGACTCATCCGGAGCTTCTATATACACATTTACTCCACTTCACCGATTCCCCTGAGTTCCCCTCATGTGTTTTAATTAGATAGTCAGACATGAGCGAATTATGGAAGTGTTAGGAATATTACGGTAGGCGGCGCCAGCTTGAATGTTTTATACGCTTACCGTCACCAAGCCGCCCCGCGGGGGAGGAGGGGAGGAGGCTTTCGAGCTTCACTTTCACTGCACACATATATAGGCCTCGTATATATATTACATCACAGGAGCGGACCAATGAACCGATTCAATTTGCGTCGGATTTATAGGTTACGTCCACCAGCTGTCCGTTTCTTCATCGATTCTTCGGCTAGCGCAGGGGTCGGCAACCTGTTGAGACGGAAAGAGCCAAAAGTTAATTTACAAAATTTCCCAGTTTTTAAAGAGCCACTAAACATTTTCGTTTCAGTATTATAGACTAGTATTTGCTTATATAGGTATAATATATATTTATATATCCGAGGACGACACGTCGCGACGGGGTCGGTACGGGTGAGACGCGAGTGGAAATGGCTGAGAGATAGACATGGTTTTCAATCATGGATCGACTGGACGATTTTTAAGGGTTTATATGATAAAATAATTATTTTTTGCGTATGGAACTAGAGAGCCGCAACTTTACATCAAAAGAGCCGCATTCGGCTCGCGAGTCGCAGGTTGCCGACCCCTGGGCTAGCGTAATTGCACTTCCACCAGTTGAATAATAATAAAAAAATTCTGGTCGCAGTGCGAAACCCTGCTGACAATATTGTGTATTTGCTAATACAGGCAGTGTGGCCTTATTATTATTGTTAAACAAAATAAAAAATTTATCCCCTTAATACGTCCCTTAAAACAATATTTGTTTTAATTTAAATATTACTATCAATTTACCAAATTAAATTCACCGTTCACTAAGTAAATCCTTATCTGCAAATTAACATTTTCATAAAAAATTTAAGTCCGGTCCTGTCGGGTCGATTTTAATAAAATTCTGGCAGCACTTTTTTATCTTTACTGATGGGTTAAATTTCAATTTTGAAACGATTCGGAAAGTTTTTTCGTTATTTTTGGGCCCAAACATATTTAGCAACCCTTAAATACTACCCTTAAAGTGGCCCGATATGGGCCCATTTTAAATAGGCTTCGTTCCGTGATGGATTTCAATATGTGGTCCAAATTTCGTTAAAATCAATTAACTCCTGCGAAAGTTACAGCCCGAACCTTTTAGAATATTGTGTTCCGTGCGTCATAAAAACTCGGAAGAAAGTATAAAGTAAAAGGTATAAAGTATAAAGTGTATCGACTAAAAATACAGTACCTATGATACTTTATTATAAAATATGGTTGGTAACCCTATTCGTCGCCGGCTATGCTGTACGCAATACAATGTTCTGTAAATTAGTACGGCCCTGGAATTCAAGACTGTATGATAACGTTCATTTAATGATGTTTTAAGTAAATTACTATTTTATACGACATTAATTAATACTTGAGAGTTTCCAATTATGTGTTTTACTTATTCACCATTAGACATATTGGTTTTGCTGAATTCGATTTCTGTATTAACGTGATAGGTTTATCAAGTAATGCTTTTTATAATCCCGATTAGAAATGTTCAAAAAGTTTAATAAATACTTTTTTAGCAAGAATTCTTCAAAAAAGCAACTAAAAGGTGAAAAATAATAAACTGTTGATGTCGGCGTCAAATTAATAATAAATAACCTCGGAATTTTATTATTCCTCTTTTTAGTGCTTTCTTTGAAAGAAATTATTTTTTTTACTTTTTATGATTTCTAATGCTTAGTTTCCGATTTAAGTTAAATTTATGTGGTAACACCCTGAATCCTGATGATAGTGTACATTATTAAACAGAATAAGCGAGCGGGGTGGCTCTAGACTCGCATTCGGGAGGTACCGGGTTTGAATCCCGACGGAGACAGATGTGACTAGGACTTTTTCCCACTGCCTCTCGCCGAGAAACGGTAATTCCTGTACCGGCCATACTGTTGAGGTTTTCCATGGTTTCCCTCAATAATTCCAGATAAATGTCGAGATGGTTCCTTATTCAAGGCCATGGCCGATTACCTGCCAAACTCCTGTGCTCAAAATTTGCTTACCTTATCCAAATATTCCTTCATTCGCTCATTGCTATTAATTAAGTTGAAGTTTAAAAAATTGTTGAAAATAACGGGAAGTGTGGTAGAAGAAAAAATAGTAATGGTGCGAATGGCGTCTGTTATAACATAAAGTCGAGAAACGGACGTTAAACACATTATTTCTATTTCATTTCTATTATTAAACAGAATAAGAACCAATATAAAATCAGCAATTTTATAAGGGATGCGTGCAAAAAATACTAATTATATCTCGTGCATGATTATTTTATGATTTGTGTGACTATTAAAACTAGCTGGCTCTCGTTTCATCATGTCACACTTCGTCATAAAATAATAATTCACCCACTAGATAAATAACCTACCCTTTGCGCAACATATAAATTCTCTTACAGGAATTTAAGACAAGGACGTCATACAAAATATTAGAAAATCCATCAAAATGAAAATTTATAACAGACAAATGTCCGTTACCTGACATAATATGTCGCTTGTGTCATAGATGACATAAAATGTCCAATAATTATATTTCAATAGAATGAAATACAGTACATGTAAGGCAATATCTTCCAGAAGAAGGAATCTCCTGTCTGTTTGTACTGGTGGCTATACCCGTCGGATATCCTTTTCAAATATGTTCCTTTATCCGGTATTTCACAGCAACAGAGAGTGACGCCTATTTCCTTCAGAATCTTCCACTTCTTTTTATCAGAAGACATCAAAAATATGCCGTCATTCTTATATTTCTATACCTATATATAAAATATACAATATATTTTATAAAAAAGTAGTCTATATCGCGTCTTAGCAGAGCGGTGTTTTAGACTCTAAATAGCATTGGCGTAGCAAGAGGGGGGGCAGGAATAATTAATTGTTCATGTACAAATAACAAGATAAATATCGCACCTCCGATAAAATAGAGTCGTAACTCGAAAAAGTGAAGATGTGAGGTAAATAGACATAAATGATCAGCAATTTTTTCTGTATTATCTGAAATAATGGCATATTTTTAACTCAACAAATTCAACACGAGATGGCGATGTGTCCATATATCACACACAACTATTTCAGTTATATTTATCGCAAATAGTGTCTTATTGTCAATAAATTTGTCGGGAATACATGCTCAAATGTTTAGATAAATACCGTCATAAAGTGAATTGTGACAATATATTTTTAAATAAATAAGTAGTATTTTTTTAATATATCCAGTACCTAGTGACTTATTTTATAATGCATCACTTTAGTTGTTACACATTTATGTCTTACTTTCATAATCTTCTCTACAATATCGTATTAATTCCAATTATGACTGTCTTAGTGATGCAATATGTTGGTTAATTGCAGTGACTCAGTCTGGTTTGCGTGTGTTGCTTTGACGTCCAACAGATGACGCTGTATTCAACAGATTGTGCTTCCGTTGACCTGTTTATCAAAAAGGTTCGCCATCACTGCTTTAGATAAAAGTTTGACAACATAAATGACTTACGATTTCTTTTTTTATTATTGACAAAATTGCCTGGTTGTGTAACCTAATTGGTTTTACTCACAACTCACAGACTCGAGTATGAAAAGTACCCCGAGTTGAAGTGATTCATTTTGGCTGAAATGAATAAGTTATAGAGAGCTATACTAGTAAAGTTCAGTGAATATATACACGTGACTTTTTCTATATGTATACCTATTATTGAGTTTAGAAGCGAAGAACTAATTACCGTTGCGTAATACTTGAAGAAGGCTTGACGAGTTTATTTCACCGACCTCTGACATGTCGTACAGTTTTTGTACGATCTTCTTTTATATACCTTCTTTAAACACCGCAGCCGAACTTAACTGAGTACTAGGGCTGGGATAATTTGCTCATTAATACCAGAAAAGATTGCAGTTACAAGGAGAAAAATACAGTCAAACCTGAGTAATTGCCAGGTACCGTCTTTTTAACCCTCTAAAACATCTACAAGTGAGAAACAGAAACCTTTATAAGAGAAAGACGTTTTTCACTCATGGACCTCGATAACTGAGACAACTACTTGCCTGTACCTCTATAAACGATATAGTCGAACGTATTAATTGTTCCACAAAATGAGTCATAAATAACTGAACTAACTAGCGTTGTTTTTGTATCATTGATTTTTTCTTTTTCAATTTTCTTTTTGAGCATGTATGTCGGTATTATTCGACATACATGCTTAAAAAGGAAATTAAAAAAGAAAAAATCAATGATACAAAAACAATACATGTTTATCACTATATAGGTATTTGTTGTATTTTTGTAGACCTCTTCCTGTACCTCTATAAGCTGGAAACTCGGGTTAGTGAAAAACCTCCATAAGCAAAAAACAGATCGCGTTCCCTTGAACTCTTGCTTATCCAGGTTCGACTGTATTGATTGATATATATCTATACTAATATTATAGAGTGAGTTTGAGTATATGCGGAGAGTAATCTCCGAAACTACTCATCCGATTTTTTTCACCAATATTTAAATTGGACCTTCTGGATGGACATAGGCTATAATATATTGTCGCGTTAAAATTAAATTGAGACCAGATCGTGCGGTAAAATTGTCCGTTTTTTTAGTAAACACTGACTCTATACCAGGGGCGGGCAAATCTTTTGATAGGCGGGCCACATAGCTGATGAAAATTTGGCCGCGGGCCGGATGGCTGACAAAAATTTCACCGCGGGCCAAAAACTTGCAAAAAAAAAAGATCCTTACATTGTATTTCCGCATTTGGAGAGCAAAAAAAAAGGTCCTCACATTCTATTTTTGCACGTGGAGAAAAAAAAAATCTTTTTCCGCTACTATTTTACTATTTTTCTAACATTTTCTAAAATGCTTCGCGGGCGGGATTCGGCCCGCGGGCCGCCATTTGCCCAGGCCTGCTCCATACTATACTATCTATACTGAAGAGTTTGTTTGTTTGTTTGAACGCGCTAATCTCAGGAACTACTGGTTCAAATTGAAAAAATTTTTTTTGTAGGATAGCCCATTTATCAAGGAAGGCTGTAGGCTATATAATAATACGCTACGACCATTAGGAGCGGAGCTTTAATGAAAAATGTTGCAAAATGTATCTCAAAAATAAGCTTCTATTCATGTGAAATGCACTAACAACATATACTCATATTAGCGTTGTGAGAACACAACCTCAGGTGGCTCAATCGGTAGAGCATGCGACTGTCAATATCAGGGTCGTGGGTTCGAGCCCCACGTTGGGCGAATATATTTTTATTTTTTTTTTTTTTTATTTTCTACATTGTTTTCTTCTAAGGCTTACATTTAAATTTATTTTAATTTTATTTAATTTATTTAAAAAAATTATTAGTTAAAAAAAGCTTAAATTCTGCATTTTATCGACAAAAACTTTGAACGGTAACTCCGATCATCATGAAATTTGGACACAACATTCATCTCGGTAAACTAAGATGAATGTGTGTACTCAAGTTCCTCCCTTCCCCATTCGTTCTTTTACACCCGGGTGAAACCGGACGGGACCGCTAGTAATAAATATAAGGCTAACTCAGTAGTGTCAGCGGTGCCGTAAGTGCAATGCGAACTGGCAGGCACTGTCGTGCCAGTAAAGATCGTAAGCATGCAGGCAGCAGTTGGTAATACAATAAACGCTAGCCGTGTCAAGTTCGTGCGCCGGTGATAGATGTCACCCCGTTCACTTCCTGTAAAATATCAGTGGTAACAAGACAAAATGGGTTACTGCAAAGGGTTTATATTTAATGGCTCTCAGATTAAAAACCGTGATCCATTTGTCAATTTTCACTGAAATGGAAGAAAACAGAATTGCGAAATGGAGAAAGTTTCGTGTCTTCTTATTCTGGCTGCAGTGCACTGTTCATTTTGTGCTAAACTGAAAGCGACTGTAACTTTTCGTATGCGATTTAAGTTTGATAACGTCGTTTTATCGCCAATAGCTGGACTGCTTGAATGGAATTACGTCACAAGCGTGTAATTTTAATCTTACATAAAATTGTGAGTATAATCGGGTTTGGCCGGTAACATATACAAGGAAGAAGTTGACATATTAAGTTGTTCGTTGCATATGTGTCTTAAATGTTTGAATGTTTCGTGGAACTGATCGAAACAACATGTCTACACAGTTAAGGCCGCTGCTTGGACTTCTGCTTGCCGGTAGGCTGGGTACGAAGTTGGAAATGACACCACTGCGGGCTCGTCTGCTATAGCTCACAAGATTGGTTTTAAAACTAGAACAGGGGCCATTTTTCTTGCTAGGTCCGCTGCTAGGTATATGATCAAGAACAAATCATGAAATAGAATCTTGTTACGTTGTTGACTTGAACAAACGCCCACAAACAAACACTATGCCATAGTGTGTGTTCTATTCAGAGACAATAAACATGCACTTTTTTACCGTTCTAACTATATCACTGCGCGCGCCCCGAATCTACCTGCAGAGCAAGCTTGTAGAGACGTCTAGTGTGAAGCGAGCACATAATAGCAATTAAGAAAACCAGCACTAGAAATCCCGCCTCGTGTGCAGCGAACATTGTTTTGAGTATAACAAACCAATAGCCCAAGAGCCCGCGGCAGCCAGACCTTCGTCTTTTTATAAAAGCTGAAAGTTTTTCTATGGATGTCTCCAATAGAGGTAAGAATGATCCCCACCCATGAAACCTGAGTAGTGGTGGCTTTGGCAGGTAACAGGTATTAAAGGTGTACAAAATTCCATCTCAAATTCGTCATAGTATAAAACTCAATTTTTTAATATTTCATTCGTAACAATATTAAAACTCGCGTCGCTCATTGCCAGACACTTAGTATGGTTCCAACCCCCTGCCAGACACCCTTAAACAATTGTAATTTGTATAATTATATTTACGTTATTTTATAAAAGCTGAATTTTATATATATTGTTTGGAGAACTATTAAATAATGTTTCATTAGTAGCCAGACAGTTTCGAGGGTTCTATCATCCTGCCAGACGCATTAAAGTGTACAATTTTCAAATCGTTTTTGCTTTATAACTTTGAAACGGCTCATGAGATTTTACTCAAATTTGGTACGTTGGCATAGCTTTATTGGGCAATAAAACCCATATCATAATAAGGATGAATATCATTCCATGGGCGTAGAACTTGATTTTTTCGATAAATAAACATCTAAAACTTCTACGCCAATGGAAAAAAATCAGTTTGAGTATGAAATCTGGATCACGAGACTCATTTACTACAAAAAAGGTACTCTTGATAAAATTCGATTACTCTCATAGTTTCGACAAAATTTTAATTCTAGTAATTTAAAGCATATACTTATGCTCTAAATTACTAAAATTAAAATTTTGTCGAAACTATGAGAGTAATCGAATTTTAATTCTAGTAATTTAAAGCATATACTTATGCTCTAAATTACTAAAATTAAAATTTTGTCGAAACTATGAGAGTAATCGAATTTTATCAAATTAAATTAAGGAAAATTACTTATATAAGTATATGAAAATGTTAAAATTATTAAATAATATAATTTAAAAAGAAAATGTACAAATTATATTAACAGGAATAGGTATTTAAATCCACAAAAAATTCTAATTGCTTGTTTTGTAACGCGTTCATTTTTAGAATCATATAAATTGATCGTTTTCTTTGCGTGCCGCCAAATTTTGAAATCGTTAAAAGTATGCCGCGACAAAAAAAGGTTGAAAATCACTGATCTAGATAATCTTATACCTAAACATAAATCTGATTATAAAGAAGGAAACTACTAAAAATTCACCGTAACCGACTTTGCCTTGTGGCCGCAGATATCATATTGTGTTCTGTAATTTCGTTACCACATTCGCTGCACCAGTCTAACCAGAGAACTGTTCTCAACTAAAACCCACACGTAGTGTCACGCTCCTTCTAACTCTATTCTTCAATTTATCTCTGCGTGTTCGTTTTGTCTTCTTTTATTTCACCAAGGAAGTGAAATAAATTTGCTACGAAATGAAAATGTATAATTGTACCGTCTTCGAATTACGACACGATAAAATTGCGTTTTTCTGACGCGTAATAGATCTTTATTTGTCCGATAAATTACCATTTTCATAACGAGAGACATTTGAAAGTTCAAAGTGTATTTATTTTGTCGTTTAGTATAAAATATTGGACGCCATTTTATGTTAAAAATTAATAATACACTATATATTTGATCGCAATCTTTTCAGACATTACTACAATAAATATTACGTTTCGTCTATTTTATGCAACCTAAAATTAATTTAGAGAAACTATATTTTATACTTATGTTAATAAATAGATGTACATAATTTTAGAGACTCTGAAATGATTGCGATCAAATAAATAGTGCATTTATTCTTTTTTTAAATAAAGTGTCCAATCAGGAAACAGTATCTTGTCACGCGAGCGGCATGGGCAAACGCCCACAAACTTGACATCAAAGTGTGTATTGTGTTCAGAGACAATAAACTGCGCGCGCACCACACTCATCCACAAACCCCACTTCAAAACACGCATCGTGTGAGGGGAAAACATAAAAGGCATTACGAAATTCAGCACCGCAGAACGCTTGAAACCTAACAGCCAAATCTAGCATGGAATCTAGCGGCAAAACAAGCCTCGTGTGCAGCGACCTTAACATTGATATACTATATTTAAAACTTTTAGCGTTTGCAGTCTTTGTTACTGCAAACGCTAAAAGTTTTTAGAAAATCCACTGTTACATATTGTAACGAGACAGCACTGGAGGCGGCGGCAGTGCATTGTTGTCAGGCCGCAACATTGTTGTCGGAAGTGCTCGCATTGTTGTCGGAATCGCATAGACAAGAATGCCTTGTTACGCGCATTATCAGAACAGCATAGAAGCATGCTGAAACTTCTAGAATTCCGAAGAATGTTCCACAATGCGGCTTAAGAACTTATATAAAAACGCTAGTGTTGAAGGCAGAGCAGTCAATCAGAAGTCAGTGGCAGTGAACAGGGCGCGAACAACATAAATAACTGTTCTAAATAAATAAGCGGTGATATAAATATTCTGTGTACAATTGTACATAGTAGTTTATAAGTATTGTTATTATTGTTTTAAAATTCGTTTTGTTTTTCGTTATTTATTTTATTATTTCATTTTTTATTATTATTAGTTAAGTACTTTCTAGTTTGTTTTTGTTACCGTTTCTTTTTGTCTATAAATAAAACTTTAGTTACAATATGTTACTCCAAATTTGAAATCACAGAGGTCTAGTTGACAATTAGAACGTATAGATGTGTAGAATTTAGAATTGAGAACGGAAATCAGGAGAGGGGGCCCGTCAGGCGAGATAAGTCAGTCACTTCTTTAACCTCGTTGTGTGCCAATCGTAAGGTCAAAACGATATTTATTCTATTTAAACATTCGCGAAACACATACACCCTTTAATGTTTTAAAACAAAAGCGCCAATATGAAGACAGTTGAAGATCAGTGAAGTAATGCATTTTGAAATGATTAAATGCAGTTGCTGCAGCTCTCTTGTTATTGTTTTATTATTTCACGTGAATATTTATATATTATGCATGTATATTGTATACATTAGACAGAAGTAGGGTTGTTTGTATGGCAGTTTAGTAGTAACTCTATGATGGTACGTTCATTGTTTGTGAACGTGGCACAGGCGTCGATTTAAAATTTTTCAGGGGCACCAATTTGTTTTGAAATTTTTTGACACATTTACAGAGCTTGTTTTTTTTTATGTTAGTGTCCGACCGAAACTAGTTTTTACGGCCAAAACCGAGACCGAATTTCGGCTTTAGTCTCAGTTTCGGCCGATACCGAAACTTCATGTTTCGTGGAAAAAACAAAGTAAACATTATCATAATCAGGCTTTAATTAATTTTCATTTTTAAATTAATCACATATTAATCATTCAGCATCTGATATTTTAACTTATCATATCATATTATTACCCCCCTTATTTCAGAAAGCACAAATAAATATACTTTTTTTTTATTATTAAGAAATAAAATGAAAGCTACAAAACAAAATTACTTTTAATTTATTTTTAGTAAAAAGTATTTACCTAATAAATATCATTTTGAATGGTACTCTTGTTAACGAACTACAATAAAATTGAACTTAATAAGTACCAGCTACCAAATACAACAACTAAATAAATATTTTTAATGCAAATAATAGGTACTTCAATCGAAAGTATCAAAATAAAAAGAATTTTCTTTCAAACTAAAAAAAAAGAACGCGGAGCGCAGAGGCATAAAAGACACTGCGCGGTTGTAGTCTCGTATATAAAAAATTCCGCATTCGGGCGCCTATGCGATATGGAGAAACGGAAAACATAAATGCAACGACACAGCAGTCTTGTATCAAAATACAAACACGTACAAGGCTCTAGCGTCCTGGCATTGTTCAAAATGTTACTCGTCTACAATTTATTGTACATACTTAGTGAGCACAACATACAAACACAAATGTAGAACAAAACTACAAATGTATGTATGGATGTCTTGTGTGCTTTCTATTGCTTTAAGGTCGCTACACACAAGGCTGATTTTGCCGCTAGATTTTGTTCCTAGGTTTCAAACGTGCTGTGGCGCTGGATTTCGCGATGTTTTTTAGATATGTGTGCGCTTCACACGATGCGTGTTTTGAAGCTGGATAGATAAGTTTTGGTGCGCGTGCAGTGACAGCTCGAATATTAACAAAACTGGACGTTTATTGTCTCTGAACAGAACACACACTATGGCGCCATATTTGTTTTTAGGCGTTTGTTCATGTCGTGTAGAGCCATTACGCACTGTCGACTGGTCGCTGGCGACTCGGTCGCTCGGCGACCAAAACATAGGCAACTAGGCCCAGGAGACCAAGCCGAGCGACAGTATTCCAAGTACATTCGAGCAGAATGGACGTCGAAGAAGCTGCTATAGTAGCGCTACTAATAATGCTAATAATGAAGAGACAGTTGCTCGCAGTGTGAATGGTTCCATTTGAAGCCGTGCTCCTATTGGTCGCCGGCGACCGGCAGTCGCTTTGCGCGTCGCCACTACGCGGCGAGTCGCCGTGTCGCCTGGGCGACCGACGACCAAGTGCGTAACCATCTATTTAAACTGTAGTATGTCACAGTCGCCAGCGACCGAGTCGCCGGCCACCAGTCGACAGTGCGTAATGGCTCGTATGTGACAAGATACTGTTTCCTGATTGGTTCTTGCTTAAAACAAGCACGAAAGATAGCCCCGGTTCTAATTTTGAAATCTATCTTATGACCACGCACACGAGCCATTTTAATTTTCATCTTCACAGCCAGCGCAAGTCTCAGCGGTGTTTCCGGCGGAAAAATAAACCTCGTGTGCAGCGACCTTTATGCGTTTGACTACCTTCATAAAATATGTATTAGATTAGAATTATTGCCCGGTGCTGTCCGGGTATCGCAGCCTCATGTTATCGTTCGTAAGTCTTCTTTGATACTGTTGATACGGTAGCTATGGAAATCATCAATGCATTTTAGAAAATCATCAGACCGGGCGCCCAAGGGAGGTTTGGATGCATTTTATGTGGAACGATTATCTGTAATGCATTCATGATTTCCATAGTTACTATATCAACCAAACTCGTGTATATATTGCATTTCGCTCTCGTTGGAGCTCTTCAGAATAGATTTTAAAATGTTGGTTTTCCAGTTTATTTAGAACAATGTAGGTACCATTTCAACCCACTAGTGGTGAATGGTACTACTAGTTGAGGTCAAAATCTGCACTTTTCAATAAATTTGAAATATTTTTTCGTTTTGAGGTCCCTCGAATCCAAAAAAACATATTTTTGGTCTGTTAGTCTGTGAGCACGATACAGGTCAAACGGATGAACGGATTGAAACCAAATTTTGGGAGGATGTTTGGCTTGCAAACATGAAGAGCCCTATTGTTTTTGGGGAAAATTGGCGCATGCGCAAAAGAGATAATATGTGCTAAAGATGTTTTTGATATAATAGTGGTATACTTTTCATAACGACTTATTATTCTATTTATCTTTTCAAGAAAGTTTCGTTAAATTTTTTTTTCTCTAAACTTTATAGTTTCGGAAATATTTTGAAAATTAAAAAAAACCTTTTTTTGTTGTGTAGATCTGTCAGAAATAAGCTAGTTCAGCATGCTTTGATAAATTTTTACATAACGTGAAACATTATGTAGTAACCATGGCAACGAATAGCAAATATCATATTGTCATTATACCTGCGTCACCTCACGCGATATTAGAAATTTTATTTTCTTTATTATACCATATCAAATGTAAATATTTTTTAAATTGGGATGGTCCTGTCGCCCAATTGGCTGTGATTATTTTTTAATGTGCACGCCACTGCTTCACAAGAAAGTTACTTTAATGTTTTTCTTTTCAACCTTCAATTTCTCTGTTTTCACAATATTTTGTTGTTTCATAAATCATACTATTTGATGTTTGTGTTTCGAAGATTGTAAAAGATGTGTTTTTTTAAGCAAAACTTCATTTGGCACGGCAGTGTAAATTAATTGTTGAGATTGAAAATGTACATAGGTATACCGTATACAACAAAAACCGGCTAGATTACATTAAGCTATGCTGTCGACGTGGTAAAGCACTTGCCTCGTAACCTAAAGATCGTCTGTTCGATCTCGACGGTCGGTGCCATAATTAATTTTTGCTGTTTTTTTTTTTTTTGTACATTATACCAGGTTTACTTCTGTAGTATGTAGTGTAAAATACACAGTTTCTTTTTTTATTATTATGAGTAATGTCATTAGTGACGTAGATTGAGAATGTAACCTTTGATAAGTGAACGGCGCTAAAAGCGAACTTCGTTCTTATGCATGTTTAATGAAGTATTTCCACATAATATATTTATTGAAACAAACATCGCTGCTTGTATACAGGGTGTTTTAGGAAAACACACGTATAAGGTTGAAGTGTGAGGGAGAGCGTATATATGGGTTTATTTGAAGTGTGCTGACGTGCGATATACGCTCTCTACAGTATTTAACCTGTCCGTAGCGTCTTACTCGCATTCACGTATATCTAATTGACATTTCCACTTAAAGTTTTGAAATCGCCTGGAAGAAATTTAGACCCGACTAAATGATCTAGCCATATAATATTTAACACCTTCTGTATTGCTAGCAAAGATCGGGAAAAAGATTTAAACACTACGGTGCCGACATCACTGTCTCACTTATTATACTCTGAGTCTCATGCGCATGTCCGTGAATGGATGCGCGTCAGTTGCAGCATCAGTTTGCACATGGAACTAAGCTGTAAAAGGGAGGTGGCTTCACTCACTAATTGCCTCACTACAGACGCGACACTTGCGCACAACGGGTCAAGTAAAAAGACAGAGATAGAAACCGTCATATTTTGTTGTCTCACTTCATGGATCACGCTTTCACTTACGGCCAGTAGCAATATAGAAGTTATTAAATATATGGATCTATCTTATTTATATTTTAATTTTGTTAAATACTGAATTTGAAGGTATTAGAGTTTAAAAATGCCTCAGGGAATTTTTTGTTAATAAAATTTTGCAAAGTTAAAAATTCCAGGCTACTCTAGGCCCTACTACCCTTCAGCCAGGTCTTCGATTTTGTGTTCAGAAGTTACAAAAGAAGTGTTACAAAAAATTTTCACGGTACGTCAAATGCTAGCTCTGGGACTAGTAGGGGGACCTCCAAACGAAATAATATTGGAAACTTTTGAGAAGTTAATTTGACCTAAATTAGTACCATTCTCCACTTGTGGAGTTGGAATCGTATAAAAAATGTCTTTCGTCCAGCGTTAGTCCGAAAGTAAATTTCTCTTACACCCTGTATATGTTTAATAAATACAAGATGAAACGGTGTACATGCAAAGTTTGTAATTACAAAATATGTCGATCTGTTGAAAGCTCATGTAAAGATTTCAGGTCGTTGGGAGTTTTTCAGTTTCTAGTTGAGCTATTATTAACATCGAGCTTAATAGAACTTTTAAACAAAACAAGTGCACGTTCGAAACGAAATCTAGCGTATTTTCAAATGAATATGCATAGAGTTTATTTATATGCAATACAATAGATCTGCACTTTAAAAATCGTTGAAATTGCACATTTATTTTGTTTTTTCCTTTTTTGCGGGCTTTTTTATATCATTTAAACACGTAGAAAATGTACTATCGGGGATTTACTTCGACCATGCGTCATCTCCTCAACATTTTAGTGAACTATCCTATGCGAACCGTTTCATGTAGTTAAGCGTTGCGCGCTACAAATTTCTGTAAATAGGTACAGAGTGATTTTTGAGTTGATTTTTTTTTAAAGAATGTAGAAATCAAATAGACGAACAAATATTTCAAGTAACTTTTTTATGAAATCTGAAAAATGGAAGAGGAACGAGCTTTCCAAGTTTTATTAAAGATAAATTTTGTGATCGGACCTGGCGTTATGTTATGTCACTATGGACATATGTTATGTCATTATCAAGTATTTACAGAAATTGTTTGAAATTGTCTCCGTTTTGTTGGACACAAAGATGCGTGCGTCGTAACCATGCTTCTGTACATGCTTGTAGTAGAGATAAGGGCCTTCCGCGAATTATTTGGAATGCGTTTTCGATTCGTGCTATGATTTCTTCGTTTTTGAATTAATTAAATAAAATTTAATTAAACTTTGAAAAGCTGTCTTATTTTTGAGTTTTGATAAAAAAGTTTCTTAAAATATTTGTTCGTCTATTCGATTTCAACACGCTGTTGAAAAAGAGGATTCAACTTAAAAATCATCCCAGTATTTATTGTTTACAATTGTGAAAGTTACACACCTTAATGAAAAATCGAAGAAGAAGCACGATATGTGTTGTGCAGTACCTAATTTTGTTAGTACCCATATCGAGTGTAAATGTCGATACCAAATTATTAAATTGAAAAGGGACAGCTGTCAACTGATTATAAGTACGTTTTCTTTTTCAAATTTGACGTTTGCAATAAACTTAACCTCATTATTTCAGCTTGCATCAATGATTCTGCCACCGTTTATACGATGTAACCAGCACTCGCGATTTTTTCCCGTCGATATACCTAATTACGTTTTGTAGGATGAGTATCTATCACCCCAACGACAAATTACTTGCTCTGAAATACAGTGTGGTCACTTAAGTGTGCAACATAATATGGGAAAATTTTTAATTAAATGCACAACCAAAATACAAATATTGCCAAAAGTTGGTGCATGTCCGATAATCATTTTAGATGCTCTTAGAATTGTTGAAACTCAAACAGCATACAGGGTGGGTCAAAAAATATAAAAATTGTACAAGAGTAAAGTGTCCTTATTTAAAAAAATTCAGCAAAATGTTATAAGAAAAAGTTGTTTACAATTAAAAGTTATGCCCAAATACCAAAACATGTCCTTCTAAGAAAATTTTTTTTTTTTTTTTAAAAAACAAAAATTATAATTTTTTTGAAATTTTTTTTTTGTAATTACCTTAAACACACTAATAAATTATTCAAAATCAAATCAATTTCGCATAACTTTGTTCAAATTCAGGCATATTTGTAAAATTAACTTAGATTTTTAATTTTTATGGAATCACAAACTTTATGTTTGTTGCAACGATATTAAACACCTGTATGCTGTTTGAGTTTCAACAATTCTAAGAGCACCTAAAATGATTATCGGACATGCACTAACTTTTGGCAATATTTGTATTTTGTTTGTGCATTTAATTAAAAAGTTTCCCATATGTTGCACACTTAAGTGACCACACTGTATATAAGTTCCAAATAAAGCATCGAAACCTCAAATACTGTCATTGAGCACGTTTTGCATAGGGCAGCCATACTGTACATTTTGAAATTGACTCCGCTTCCATCCCAATAAAGATTTTTTTACTGCTAGCTAATGGTCTTGTACTGTACGATCAATATTAAAATTAACAAGGCAGTTAGGAAGTAGGAAGTGATAAAAAAAAAATTGGTTGTCTGTAAAGTCGGTTTACGAACGATAGTTTTACGTGATAACGTCATAAAGAAACATTGATGAACTCTCTGACGTCACGCGAGAAGAGAGAGAAATGCGTACAAGCCGACGCTTGGGCTGATCGTGCCTCTCTATCGCTTATACCGCGCTCTCGCTTGCACGCTCAGGCTTAGGCGGAACGTGACACTTTTTCGTGCGTGCAGCCGGTGTTTCATCAATTTATAAGACGTTATCACGTCAAAAAATTACAATACTGTAAATTATGGTTACATTGTGCGTCTGTACTATTTAATCTCGAGAACTATTAAATTTTATTTCTATATAATATATTACGCCCTCTCAAGTTGGGGCCCTGATAGAGTTGTCCCCTCGATCACTGGTCCTGTTTCTGAGGGAGCTCAGACTATGATTCTTGAATTTTTAAAACTGTATTTTTAATGGCTTGAAAATAAACGTTATTTTTGTTTTGTTTCAGGTATGTGAATTTCTACAACACTCTTCATAATTTTAAAATGTAAGTGTTTATATCTATAATACGTCTCTGATGCCCATTTCACCGAACACTATATTAAAGATAGAAGTTACTTATCTTTCGAATAAAATGTACTTTAAATTCACTGTTAGAATAGATACTTGTAGAATAAATATATACTGCATACCTTGCTCTTTTTGTTGAGTATTTTGACGTTCACCCAAAAATCCAACCGACCGACGGCGTTAGTGTAAATGTCAAAAAAAAACACTCAAAAAATAATAACGGTTTATCCCAACCCAATTGCACACAAAACTTTCACTAACTTTAATGATTTACAACTATACACTTCATAAAAGGTTTATTATATCTACAGTTTGCTCTTGTGAATTTATTAACCTTTTATGAAGTGTATAGTTGTAAAAAAATTTTGAGATGAGTTTAATATGGCCTTTGGTTACTTTCATTATTTTATATAAATTCAATAAGCATAACATGAAACAATACTTTTTATTAAGAAAAAGCTTTTAATGTTTTTCTTTGTACAAAGTTTACAATGCTTAATTTTAATGAACTGTTTTATTTTTTCTACCGCGAAATGTGCGTAACACAGAATGAATGTATAAAATTGGTTCTTATACAGTTCTTATATATTCTCTTGGCTTAAACCACTTTTGTGTGGTTTTCCGCCCGGAGTCCGGACTAAATTTCCGGAGCAGCATACCGACATCCTTTCTTCATGCGTCAACATTTGTATAAAGGAAATTTAACTAATTTGGATTATTCTAATTGTTAAATTACAAACAAACAATGCTTTGTGACGCATTTTGTTTCGATATGGGGATTGTTTATGCAATATTTTTATTCAACACATACTAACTAATAAATTTTAAGTAAATCAAGTTTTTTCGGACTATAAGACGCACCTTTTTATATAAGAAAACTGACTCAAATTTTGGGTGCGTCTTATGGTCCGAAGGTAACATTAAAATATTTTTTTCAGTAAATCGTCTCTAAATTAAATAAAAATTATAATATGAAAGAAACATTCAAATATGTTTTTCTAAAAATCATCTTATAAAAATTTGAGGACCGAAAAATACGGTAATGGTTCGATTTGTAAATCTATATAAAGGCCACGTTATATGCAGAGGATAAGACAGAACCTAACGGACCATTTTTGAAAAACATTTTGCACCAGACAGTTCTTTAGTAGGTTTGTCAACATTTATTTTAGACTTTCCGCTTTCCCTTCGAAGACAGGTTTAACCACTGATCTATTAAATAGTTAAAAAAGAAAACGGGAATATAGGCGTGCGCCTCTGGTTTTAACTAAGAGAGACAAAAGTTTTCCAATATATATACAATCGAGAGAGATAATAATACATTCTATACATTTTCGCTGGCGTATAAATTTTCTATTTATAATAAAATTAATTTCGTATATCACAAGGGACTTTGTTTTATTACTTTTTGCAAATAAAATTTGTGAAGAATGGGGCTTTGAGTTTTATTTCTCCATCCCCATTAGCTAATTACAAATTTGAGTTATTATTTTCCCCGTGTAGAGAAGTTGCTATAAACTTGAATGACTTTGTATATACAGTTCACAAACATTTTGATAATGTTATTAAATTCTGTAATCTTTATGTATTTGCATATAGGTACAAGGTGTACCTACTACATCTAATTTTTAATGCACGGTATACAGTAGCAGACAAAAGTATACAGTAGGTTACCGCATATTGAACGAGATCTTCTATTTGGGTTCAATTGCTTAGACAGCAATATCACAAAAAGTACGAATAAACAACAAATCAACTAATTAAAAGATGCAGAAGTGAATGATGGCAACAAAAGTTTAAGCGATACGGTAATTATTTACTTCAAGTGTTTATATTCTCTTTGATTTAAGAAGGCGTGACGTCATTCGGCGTTCCACACAACAAGGCCGATTGCAGTATTTTGTACTTTTATTTTATTAAAAATATTATTAATCTCAATGTTTATATTAACACTGGGCATTTTTAGAATCCTTTCAACATATATTTTTCTCTAAAACCATTTATTATTTGATTCTTTTATACTGTCATCATGGCTATTGTAAAAAATTTAATTTAATAAATTAGTAATATCTAGCACAGGGGTCGGCAACTTATGACCCGTGGATCACCGAGTGACCCATTTAATAATTTCAAGTGACACCCACTTTAGTTCCGAAAATAAAGTATAATACCTATATAAAAATAAGTTATAAAACATTAACAGGAAACAATTGTGAATAAAAAAAATTGAAAATAGATACTAAGTACAACATTTTAGTTTGATTACCATGGATCTTATACACAAAAGACTGTTTTAATACGAAAAGATCTCTGACCCAAACGTATCTTTAATACTCACATTTTAGTTGATTTTGACCCGCGGCCGAAAAAGGTTGCCGACCCCTGAATTCTAGCAGTATGTACAAGCTATGTTAACTCGTAATCGCAGGGTTTATGGGTTCAAATCCCACCTTGGGCGATAATGTATTTTTTTGTAGATAACTAAACATTTTTGTAAAAAATATCAAAAATATAATATTTTTAGTATCTTCAAAATAACCAATGTGCAACTATACTGCCTGCTAAATGAAAAATGTGTTTATTTATTTTTACTTTAATGATAGCAACGAACGCAAACCCGTTTTTTTAATGTTTCATGGAATATTCGTGAAATACATCACTCTATCTGCGTGTCAAATTCTTCCTCCAACAAATCGCTACTCGGATAAAAAAAGTTTACTTTCAAAATCGACAATAAAATGAGCCAAGGCGCACAAAGGTCACATTCTGTATATATATATATAACAAGACGGGGTCATCTTGTATTTACAGTAAAATTGCGAATATTATATACGTAGCTCTTTTGTTCTTTACATTCATTTTTTATTCAGCTTTTATTCCCTGTAGACTTTATATCACTAACAACGGCGCACGATAACACCAAATAGTACATAAGTATAATAAAAATTTTGTTTAAATATTTTAGTCAGAAAGATTACATTCTTAATTGTTCGTGACGTGATTAGAATAGAATTGAATATAAATAATATATTTGTTCAAATACCGGGCATCTTATTTTATTGAAACGATTTTAAAGCATTTTGATTTGATATTAATCTCTCAAGTGAAACAAAAAGCAACAAAGTAAATTGTTTTGTTAGAAATATGAAATTTTGATGAAGATTCGTTTTCTGTACTTCATTTTCTTTATGATGTTTTCATCTGATATACTTCTGTAAACTTAACTGTGTTCATTCACCTGACTTTTGTAAACTTAATTGTGTTAATTCGCCTGCTGTATGTTATTTTTGTTAGGTTGGTAAGTTGCTTCAACAAACAAACCGACATAAGGCCACATTCTGTTCTACTGCAGAGGTCACTCGACGTTGGTTTAAATGTAATTGGTCCGACTGACACAATGACTGATTCTCTTTTACCAGTAGACATAAAGTGCTTTTTGTCAAAAGTGTTATTTTTTTATATAACAGGTAGACTTGAGAACGACCGAGCATGTGACGATGCCTTTTTCATACCGACCTTTCTGTGGGACCTATATTACAAGCCCCGAATTTCCAAATTTTTGAAGTAAAACTTCTTTACGCACACTTGACTTGGGGAGTAAGCTGGTGAATGCGTGACGAGAGATTTACGGGTGTGATCGGGCGAGGCGAACGGAAGTTGAGAGGGAGATATAAGTTGGTGAAGATAGAAAGAGGATGACAAATACTTCACTGGCTAGTGGCGCCATCAGGCGGCCGAAAATATAAGCAGTACTAACAATAGAATGACACATACTTTACTTGCCAGTGGCGCTATCTGGTGACAGAAAAAAAAATTGTAAACCTACTTTAAATAATATTTCATAAAAACTTACGCTTAAAATCCAACGAGAGCTAAGTAATTGCAATGTATTATTTTTGTTTTCATTATCTTTATGTTTATATTTCTTTCTTCTTACATTAGACTGTTCATTTCGGATGACACTGGGACGGACCGCTAGTATCATTATAAATCTGATTTAGATATAATTCACTAAAATTCCTAATTCGATGTAAGATCTCGATATCTTGCGTGCAGTTCTGCGTAGTTAGTTAAAAGAAACACATTTTTTGTGGACATTTGGGGGGTACTGATAGGTGAGAGCCACTGGCGTATATATATATATAGGTAAGGAAAGTATATTGCGCGTGAATGTGTAACATTGCTGATTCAAACGAACAGCCCTTTGTCCCGCAGTAAAAAGGACTTTAGTCGGGTTACGTTATATACGAACACCAGCAAGGTACATCCCGAGCGTACATTTGTCAGCGTTTGTGTCCCGCGTCTCACAGGACCTCGGACTAAGGATCGGCACCGCTAACCGCAACTCTTTATGTGATAGCTTTTATCCCTATTTATACTATATAGCTATAGCCGTCGTCGCCGCCACCGCTAGGGCTAACCAAATTATCGAATCGATAAAGTGCACCGACGATGTTGTTATTATTACACTCTGAATCAGCGTTTTCTGAACGTTTTCACCTATAGCTTTACCCAAATGAATAATGTCGTTACCGTCACTATATATTTACCAAAGTTTGATATATGCAAAACTCAACATCAACCGTTTTGAAAAAAAAATTTCTAGTTAGCAACGATTTAACCATATTTTTTCATTAAGGAGGTTGATCCGTTACAGTCCCAATCAAAAGTAATTCGAATTCTAAATGGGAACTTTTCCATAATGAATTTTTACAAAAGGGTGTAAGTCGATGATATCAATAAATTATTGTCATAATAAATAATTTTTTTTCAATATTATTAATTATTTCATTATTTTACTTAATTTGTACAAAGTTAGGTTAGAAAAATTTTAGGTAAATATTTGTATTTTACATATTATTTGCAGTAAATAATTTAAAAAATAAATTAGAAATAATAAAAATTAAAATTAAATCATTAAAAAGTTGAAAATTAAGTTAAAATTGTCAAGAATAAAAGTCCATAATTGAAAAGTGCTAAGGATTAATAATTTTTTTATTGATTAAAAGTCTCCTAATTAAATTGGAAAAAATATTAAAATATGCGTAAGACATCAATGCTTTACATAGTTAGTTTTCGGAACTGCTGACATTATTTGGTTATTTGCAAAAAATTAAAATGTACCGTTTGCATGCTAGATGGACATATTTTCCATAAGACTACATGTAAAAGTTTTTTTTTAATTTTGACTTTATAAATCTGGTAATGATTTTGTATTTTTTACAGAAAATTTTGTTATAAAAAAATCTATTAAAAAAACTTTAATTCAGAGTTTTTTCATTATCTTCGTAAAACGGCTCAACCTCCTTAAAAAATGTGGTCGCATTTAATGAAACAATATGGTATAATCGTTGCTAACTAGAAAAAAAAATTGTATTCTAAATTAATACGGTAGATCCCTTTTATATACTTTAATACATTTTTCATCAAAATATTGTTTTTTACCATGTCAGATTCAACTTTTAAGCACCGTGACAGCGTTTTTTCATAAACAAATCAGCTTTTACAAGGGCCGTGTCAAAACACCACCTTAATTTTTTTCTGAAAGAAGGTTTGACATATATTTTCTGCATAAAAATTGGTCTGTCAGCGAAAAAATGTTTTTACTGTGACAGACTTCATAAAAAAAAAATTATAACAAATGAAGTCTGACAAATTTATTAACAAAAATTGTCAGCCAGACAAGTTGTATTAGATAGAAGAGATCTTAAACTTTATTTAAAAAAAAATTCAAGGAGGTGTTACGAAGTGTATTTTCATAAAAAAAATAATTTATAACAAATGAAGTCTGACAAATTTATTAACAAAAATTGTCAGCCAGACAAATTTTTTCAAAAATGGTACATTATTTACTACAAATTGTATAAACCTCAAGCAGGTGTTTTGAAAAAAAAATCATTTTTTTTTTTAATTCAAAAATTCATAAAAAATAACAATAACAAATTTTTACTAGTCTGGCGGGTTCTTACATGTTTTTCAGCCATTTTCACTTTATAATTTTGAGGTGTTCGTAAGGGTAACTTTTTCTGTGATGTGAGCTTGGACTATGAGTGGGTTTTCTCTAAACACTTCTGCGGTTTTGTACAACCCTATTTCTCAACTCTCGCTATATCTTTTAACTCACTCTGTATTTGTATTATAGATGCTCGTAAATAAACTGAATTTATTGAAGTCCGGAAAATATTCCGATGTGTTTTCTGTTTGTTTATTTTGAATACACAATGGCCGGCTCTTTGTTCTCAAATTTATTTTTTAACACGAGAGGTTAATTATTAACACCGAGGTACATGTTTTGTTTTTAACAATGTCACCGCATCGACAAAAGCGTCCTAAGGGATGGATAGTTTCATTTAGAAAATTTTAAAAACATTAGGGAAATTTACTAAAAAGGCTCTTCTTATAGGCTTTTATTTACTATTTGTATGTTTGTTTGTTTAGGTCAAATCTTGCAAGCCGAACTATAGAATCACTTCTTCTTATCCTACGGAATTGAATTTTTACATGTTGGTTCGGTTCCGTTAACAATGCATTTTAGCGAAAACTAAAAAATGCAATTAAAAAAAATAATAGTAAAAAAATAAAAGATAAACTTATTAGTTAAAAAAAAACATTTTCCAAAACAAGCTTTTATTTAAAAGAAGAAAATAAACTTTATATTAATTCAAACCCAACTATTTATTACAGTATACAATTTATATGATATAAAAGCTTGTCGCAAGATTTTAAGTAATTCTAAGAATAAATGCATGTATTTTGCAAAATTACCACAGGAAAGTCTCTCGACAAGTTTTTATTTCATATAAATTGTATAAAGTAATAAATGGTTGGGTTTGATTTAATTTGAAGTTTATTTTCGTCTTTTTAGAGCATTTAAATAAAAGCTTGTTTTTAAAAATGTTTTTTACTATTTATTAACTTAGTTCACTTGAAAGTCTCTCTAGTAGAGAGTGATTTTGGTCCCAAATGTAGTTCTTAAAAAGATTGACGTGTATTTGGCTTGTTTGGTGGAGAAATGTGCAAATGACAAAATGTCGGAAAACTTTGATTTTGTAATCGCCTCAATTTGTATAAAATCTGAAAAAAATAACGAACACAATATCCTATAAAAAATTTTATATGCGTACTGTAAAAAAAATTTATAATAATGAATTGTAAATTTAGACGCTCAACATATGAAATCTTCAGCGTAAATATATTATAAAATATGGGAGTGGTTTAATAATTAATAGTATCGATCGATTAAATGTGGTGGAAGTGCCGTGTCGAATATGGTGGAGGTGCCGTGTCGAATATGGTGGAGGTGAAATAATGAAATTGATAATTTTGTAATTTATAAAATTATCTGCCTACGTTATTTGGTGATTTGAATAATATTAACATAAAACTTGCGTGCATTTTATTCTATTAACATAATATATATTTCACTTTTTTCTGATTGACCATATAAAAAAATATTTGAATGTTTTTATTCATACAAATATTTATTGTATTACGTCATACTCAAGAGCTTTGCCACAATACGAATTTTATTTTTATATTTTTACGTAGATTTATCTTGATAAACTGGACAAGGTCTTTGCTTTCGAATAAAAAATCGTATACTTACAGTAGTTTCGGGATAATATGCAAATTGCAACATGCATTTTTTTCCCGATTGTTGAAAATGAAAGACACTATTGGCGTTGATCGGATGACGGGTTTAAAGGTTTGCTTTCCAGTCAGATTTGAAAACGGATTGAACGTATTCGCTGTATATCCCTTTACAACTGGCGAAAGTTTTTTGTTTTTGATTATTTAGGGACCAAAGAACCTAGAAAAAATGATTAATTGTGAAAATAACCCGCGAAACAGGTTGCGTTCACAAAAATTAAATGCGTTTCGCGACAAAAAAAAGGAGTTACATTTTTTTTTAATTTTTTTATTAGGTAATGCATTTTATATTTTCATTTTTAATGGAACAATTTTTTCAAATCTTTGATTAACGTCTGATTAGAACTCTAGAATAAAATTATCGACCAATTTTTCAGACAAATATGTTAACAAAAAATATAAAAATTAATACATTAACGTTGCGCTCCGGATTTGGACCCTCTTAAATTTTTATATTTTTTAACAGTTTTCTGTTTAAATAACAAATACTACTTTTGCTATGGAAACGTATATAAATAAAATGCAACAGTTCACTTCGCTGTGACGTTACACTCTAGGAGAATGAACGTGAAATTTGACAGATAGTCCTCACAATCACAAATAAGTTTGATCGAAACTGGTGAAGCAGTTTTTAAGATACACGCTTCAGAAAATCTTGCGGCGTAATAGCTGCAAGTACGAAACTCTCAGTAGATATTAGTGATGTGCCGGATCGTTAAAAATGTATATCCGCGGATACAGATCTGAATACGGATTTTTGGTTTCAAGATCCGCGGATACGGATACGGATCTTAACTTTCTTGGAGTACGCGGCGGTAAATATTGCACATCGACCTTTGGAAGGAGACTATCTGTTATGGGAAAAAGTTATTGACCTCTTTAAGAGTTAACTCTCATAACAGATTGTCTCTTTCCAAAGATCGATGTGCATTATCTCATTATAAAGATAGTTGATTCTTTGAGTTATGTACTATTAGTATGGTACTCACTACGATAAATGTTTGCAATATAAAGGTGCCAAATACGATTTAAAAAAATAAAAAATAATCTGAGTGGAATTTAACAGGTCGTCATTATTACCTAATCACCTATATATTATATAAAATTTCATCTATGAATTGAAAATTAAAAAACTCAGGTCGCAGTGCGAAACCCTGCCGACAATATAGTGTATTTGCTTTTATAGGCAGTGGTGGCTCTATTGTATGAACTTAACTTTGTTTTTGGACAAAATAAAAAAAATTACCCCTTAATACACCCCTTAGAACAACATTTTTTTACTTAATTTCATTTCAATACTACATACCAATTCAACATCTGTACCAAATTATATTCACCCTTCAGTATGTAAACCTATATCAGTAAACTTGCGTTTTCATAAAATTTGTAAGTGCGGTCCTATCGGGCCGATTTTATTAAAATTTTAGCAGCACATTTCAATAATTACTAAAGGGTTAAATTTCAAATTTGAAACGATTCTGAGAACTTTTTCCGTATTTTTGGGCCCAAAAACATTTTTTAACCCCTAAATACCCCCCTTAAAATGGCCCGATCGGGCCCATTTTAAATAGGCTTCTTGCGATGATGGATTCCAACATGTGGACCAAATTTCGTTTAAATCAATTAAGTCTGTCGAGAGTTATCGTGGTCACACATATATATATATATAAATATATATATATATATATATATACATATATATATAAACATTTCCAAAAATGGTGCCAAACTTCTTAGAAGGTTATGAAACGTCGAGAAATTTTGGTCCGACCCCTAGGTCCCGCCATCCGACCGACGCCAATAGTGTAAGTGCCTTATGGCAAATACACTAATAAGGTAAAAGATCCGCCAAAAACTGACGGATACGGATACGGTATACACAAGCAGAACTGATACTGATTTTTATTCATTGTCTTAATATTATTATTTTTTAGTTTTGTTGTGTAATAAATATTTGCTGGTTGACTGAAACGCTGGCCCACTGCGTGGGGAAAAAGGGACGATAGAGCAAGGCGTACAAGACGATTAGCATTTAAAACAGTACATTTGGCCAGGATAACAATGTCTGTTCCATTGAATAGAAATGCGTAGCACATACACGCATTAAATTGGAAGACTCTGCCGTCGGTACGTGGCCATCATCTAGCCTCTCTACTAGCTAGCCTATGTCAGCAGAGACTAGCTGACTTATACAAGATCCGACAATATCAATCATTTATTTGTTGTCGCACGTTTACGTTAATGACCTCAACTGTCCAACGTCCATTATCTACAATCGCTGCACACGAGTCTGGATTTGCCGCTAGATTTGACTACTATAGTTTTCCTGATTTTCTTAATTGCTTTTATATTATGTGCTCGCTTCACACGAGACATATTTTCAAGCTCATTTTGTGGATAGATCTGGTGCGTGCGCAATGACAGTTCAAATATAAACACAGAGCAAAACGTGTATGGTGTCTGACTCTGAGCAGAATGACGCCATATTGGTTTCTGGGCATTTCTTCATGTCGCACACGTGACAAGATACTGTTCCCTGATTGGTTCTTGCAAGCAGAGGTCCTAGCAAAAAAAATAGCCACTGTTCTAATTTTAAAATCTGTCTCGTGAGCTAGCAGGCGCAAGATTGAAACTTTGAATGATTCAAAAAATTATTTTTTGAATCATTCAAGATTGAAACTTTGAATGATTCAAAAAATTATTTTTTGAATCATTCAAAGTTTCAATCTTGCGTGAAATCTATTAGATAATAAATTACTTAATACTAATTAATTTTTATATTTTTTAGATATTTCTGAAGAAGATCCAAATCCGAATCGAAACTTCATCTTGTGTTATATTGATTTGTATTTTTATTATTTTTTGTCAATATATCGTATGGTCTGAGAAAAATTGGTCGACAATTTTATTTACTTGAACAGTTCTATTCAGACGTTAATCAAAGATTTGAAAGTGGATTTATGATCATAAATCCACTTTCTTAGGAGTGGCTTGGTCCTTGGGAACAAAAATTTCTGCCGCTGGTATTTCGCGGTAATTTGGTTCTAACAGAAGCTAAAAACGAAGCGGCAGAATTTTTTTTCAATTTTAACCCTTTTTTACGACTTTACTTAGGTACTTAAATAGGTAATGTACCAAGCAGCAGAAGGTTAGGACGACATGGTTTTTTTGCGCGTCAGCTCCCTAACTACATAGTGTTTCTGTAATGATAAGAAATATATCAAAAAAAGTTTAACCCCAAAATCGTCAAATAGTTTTTAGGTTAAATCCGTTCAGCTTACATCCATACGTAGAATTTTATATAATAGTATAGCCAGTTATTGTAGTGTACTGATGTCCTGATGTATGACGACCTCTCCAGCTCATGGCTTGTTTTATTTGTGAAATATATATCTTTATCAGAAATGCGGAAGTAGTTCAGTTCTGTTGTCGGACACTGTGGTTCACCAATAGAGCATCACCTACACCTACAAACCCAAGCAGGCGATGCCTGGTGTTGGTCGGGTTTATTATTATAGCATACATACGTAAGAAGGTCAGACCACAGCCGCTACACTGAATGTGTGGTCTCTACTGCACTCCGGTACACGATTATCGCTGTATTGTGTTTATAGCGTGCCAAACCACGATTTATTGCTATTATATAACATCGAACTGCTTCAGTATTTACCTTTGAACATAATCATAATGTACACATACGTCATTATACCACGATCGCTGACAAATTATATAGACAACTGTGACAAATGGAAGCTTTAATTTACGATCGATTTAGTTTACTTTTGCTGTAAATCGGCGAATGACAAATAAGAGATTGGCGAGCACAGCGCCGTCTGTTGTTGAAAAATTTAAAGTGCGGAAGAGAAAATTTGTAACATAGTTGCACACGGGCTTTTACTTTTTGATGCCAAAGGTATTTATAGTAAACGGTGCCCTAGTTTTTTTCTTTTTGTTGTTTTGGTTCACAGCGCAGGATCGTCTTATTTTAATATATTTGTTTCACTTTTTAGAGTTCCACTATTTTTCATGATATTTGATCCAGAAGAAATGTTATTTACATTTTCATGAAGCGATAAATAAATGCTATAAGTTCTGTGCAAACATAATTTTTAATCAGAAGTCTAATAACTGAAATAGTTTTAACTTTAGGAAAAAAGTATTCTCGTTTTGTAGTGCCCCCTCTGTGGTGGTGCCCTAGGCTGGTGCCCAGTATGCCTTATTATAAATCAATTATTGGTTGTAGGTATACAAATGTTTCACCAACAATTATTATTTTAATTAATTTCATAAATAACTATGCTATGAAATATACATTTTCAAAGTCAATCGAAAAAAAACTAGAACTTTGCTCTGTACTAGTAATGAGAAAACTAATTAAATAAAACACAAAGATCCCGATTTAGTGAGTTTTACATAAATTCTCAATAAGTAAATGGCAACTATATTTAAAATTAGGAGACTTGTGTATAAGCATAGAGTTTTCCTCGCAAAAGTGCATACTCAACTTTGTGAACTTTTCGAATTATTATGTACACTTTTCCAGTTTTCTTATTAATGGCATCGCGTCGGTGTCCAAACTGCTTACTCGAGGCACTCTAATTACTATTATCGGTGGTTTTGTTTCTATCAACGAGTGTAATCCACCTATATATGCTTTTATGTTCTTTTATACTATATTTTCCGTTTTTTCTTAGTAATAGAGTGTCCGAACTTCTTACTCGAGGGACTCTAATTATTATTTGCCGTGGTTTTGTTTCTGTCAACGAATTTTATCCTCATATATGCGTTCATGTTCAGTTATATTATATTTTCCCGATTTTCCTAGTAATGGCGACCGCATCAGTGTCCAAACTTCTTACTCGAAGAACTCTGATTATTATTTGCTGTGGTTTAGTTTCTATCGAGTGTAATCCACCTATATATGCTTTTATGTTCTTTTATACCATATTTTCCGTTTTGACGTGATAACGTCTTATAAATTGATGAAACACCAGCTGCACGCACGAAAAAGTGTAACGCCGTAACGTTCCGCCTGACCCTGTGCGTGCAAGCGAGAGCGCAGTATAAGCGATAGAGAAGCACGATCGGCCCAAGTTTGACAGCTACTAAAATTTAGGTTATGTATTATTAAATATGATATTCGAGCGGAATACGTTATCCCGTAAAACTATCGTCCGTAAACCGACTTTACAGACAACCAATTTTTTTTCTTAGTAATAGTGTCCGAACTCTTACTCGAGGGACTCTAATTATTATTTGCCGTGGTTTTGTTTCTGTCAACGAATGTTATCCTCATATATGCGTTCATGTTCAGTCCAGATTTTCCTAGTAATGGCGACCGCATCAGTGTCCAAACTTCTTACTCGAGGAACTCTGATTATTATTTGCGGTGGCTTTGTTTCTCTGTCAACGACTGTATAATCCACTGGTGTGCGTGTATTGGTCTCTATATACTTGTACACGTGTACGACAGCCGTTTGATCCTAGTGTGACCGAAGGCTGTAGAGTAGTTGACCCGACGAACCGTACATCGTGTCCCACGGTTGAATTCCGTACGTAAAACGTATAATGACTTAATGCCAAAAAGAGATTACGTGACTCTCTTCTTCTCCCCGTTCCTTCCGTCGGAAACTACATAGCTCTACCGTCATTTCAAGGTCGTGGGATGTTTTGTCATATTTCTGGTTCGATTTTTTTAAAATCACGATCTTGAAATAAATTGATGTTCATTGCAATAAAACAGCCATTGAGGGGAAAACTATGTTGTGTAAACTTGAACTTTACTTTTTTTTAATTGTCTGAAATTAAAATTTCATGAATGAGGGCTACTACGCGTTTTTCTACTACATGTTGGCGCCACGAGCAAATTGAGGTTATTTTCACGGTGGACACAGTTATGTCCACGGTAGGACACAATTGTTGTGTGTTATTATGCTTTAAAATTTACTTTTCAATAATAGGTATTAATTAAAAAAAAAACGAGTGTGCTTTAGACCACACGACTGAAGTAAAACTTCTTCCTGTCATAATTTGTTATTATTCACCCGAAAACTCACAAAATATGAACTTCAAAATGATTTTACAATTTTATTCACTTTAAACGTAGACTATTTAATTTATCGAACAAAATATTAATTTATAAAATTGTTCAAGAACGAAATGAACAGTCTAATGTAAGAAGAAAGAAATATAAACATAAAGATAATGAAAACAAAAGTAATACATTCCAATTACTTAGCTCTCTTTATGAAATATTATTTAAAGTAGGTTTACAAAACGTTTTTCTGTCACCCGATAGCGCCACTGGCAAGTAAAGTATGTGTCATTCTATTGTTAGTACTGCTTATATTTTCGACAACCTGATGGCGCCACTATTATAGCCAGTGAAGTATTTGTCATCCTCTTTCTATCCTCACTAACTTATATCTCCCTCTCAACTTCCGTTCGCCTCGCCCGGTAAATCTCTCGTCAGGCATTCACCAGCTTACTCCCCAAGTCAAGCGTGCGTAAAGAAGTTTTACTACAAAAACTGTTGACTTTAAACACAGGCACATACGTTTGGAACATTTTTGCTACACCATATATTTTTCTACCTCACAGTCAACGAAAAAATTAGAGGGATCATTCTCACCCACCCTCTCTACGAATCCCAAAAAGCGTCGTGGGACGCCTGGCAGATGTGAAACATAAGTTTAAACCAAATTCTAATAACTTAATTTTTTCTCTGCTGTCTAACGAACTGCTAGTAACCAAATTAAACGTATCAACAAACGCCATGTCGTCACTCCAACACACCCACACACACACACACACACACACACACACACACCCCCACACACACAACAAGCACTAATACAAACCTGTCCAACGCATACACACAACAAGCGCAACGCAACACGTTCCGTGAACAGCGTCGCGCCAATTGCACGGTTTTACTCCCAACCAAAACGCGCCATTAAATGTTTCAAGTGAAAAATGGCTGTCCAGATAAAATGCACGGTCGACCCTTTTTCTTTCGGTCATTTGACTGCGCTATAATGATTGTGTTTTAATATAGTTGTTTATTTTTTTTTTTTTAGGATTTCGTTGGAGCGTTTATTTAATTTATTCAAAGATTATTCGTTTGTCTACCGGTTATATATAAATTAATGACATTCGTTTTATTGTTACCGCTTTTAGTTTGCATAAATTTTAAGTAGTAAAACACGACTGAAAACTTTCTCGGTTGACTTGTTTAGTTCTATAAATGTGAAGACTTTCCGCGTATGTATACACACCTAAACAGTGCACATCTATATGCTATGCACTCTTTCTATTATGTACTTTTTGACCCAACACAAAGTGGCTTAAGTCAGATTCCCACAAACTTTTATTCTTCTTCATATGCTGGTGTCTGTTTGGATCAAATCTTGGTTTCAAATTTGGTTTCAATTCGTTCACCCGTTTGACCTGTATCGTGCTCACAGACAAACAGACACACAAGTTTTACCAAAAATGTGTTTGAATGTGATATTGTAAAATTTTGAAAAGTGAATTTTGACCTAAATTAGTACCATTCCAGATTGAATAGTAAAATGCATGTACACTTCCGGTTGAGTATGAAACACAAAAAAAATTACCTCTGCAGTTTCCGATAGTCAATTTTTTTATATGGTAGCTATGTATTCAAAGCAGTGGCACGTCAAGCCGGTGTCGGACAGGCAACCGGATGGCGAGTGGTAATCTGGGCCTTTGAGTGGTGCAGAGTCCCCTGGTAGCGGCCAAAGTGACCCCAAATGAACAGGGGCGGCGATATGGGGGTGGGGCAAAATCGAATTTTTTTTTGAAAAGGCAACCGGATAAAAATGCGGTTGCATTGAAGGAAATACCCTAATTATATAATAAAATTTTTTTGCCAGCCGAAACACGCGGGCCGTTTTTGCACTAGCGAATAAAAAAAAAGTGAAGAGGCAACCGCTTCAAAATTAGTGAGCATACTTATTGACACCACCAAACGTTGGGAAAAAAACTGCCATCCGATCCTGATGGGCAGTTTCGGAGAAACAACCCCTCAAAGTCGCCGGAATGTTTCAACAATAAGTAAAAAAAACACACTCGGCTGGCAAAAAAATTTTATTATATAATTAGGGTATTTCCTTCAATGCTACCGCATTTTTATCCGGTTGCCTTTTCAAAAAAATTTCGATTTTGCCCCACCCTCATATCGCTCCCCCTGTCCATTTGGGGTCACTTTGGCCGCTACCTGGGGACTCTGTACCACTCAAAGACCCAGATTACCACTCGCCATTAGAAATGAGACAAACGGGTCTTTTTAGTGATCTGCATCTTTGCATCTGGATCCCGTATGTGAGCCGGCTCCCTGAACCGGTTCAAAAAGAGCCGAGTTCTGAATATGTTATTCGAGTCAACTGAGCCACTGAGCCAACTGAGTTAGTTGAGCCAAGTCAATCATATTATCACCTAATATTATGCCAGTGACTGACTCACATATTATAAGGCGGGGTTTTACAGGTTGCTACTTGCTATGTTACAGAAAGCATATTGCAATATGCAATACAGTACCTTAAATAGTTGTGACTTAAGTGCGTAGTGTGTACACTGTATAGTTGTTGATTGTAACCTGTATAGATGCATAACCAAACATATGATGCATGATGGAGTCATTTGAGCTGACAGATACTTATTGCTTCTGTGAGCTAAGTGTTTCACTGAGTTATGCGGATCCGTTGAGCCGTCGGCTCATAAAAAAGTGAGCCGGCTCTCACGGATCTTCTGTACGAGCCGGCTCTTTGAACCGGTTCAGATCTGAGTTACCCAAGCCTACTCGCCATCCGGTTGCCTGTCCGACACCGGCTTGACGTGCCATTGCTTTAAATAATGGAAATTATTAATGCATCGCAGAAAATCGTTCTTATCTCGCTTATGTTGTGTCTTAATTGAAATTGACTCTATATTTAAAATGTATAATGTTAAAATCAATCTTTTCCAAAAGCGTGTAAATGAAGTTTCTCGTTTATTGTACTCGTGAATAAAAATAATTTAAATTAAATAAATTAATTATCATTCGAATGATTTTATGAACACTTCCAAAAAAAAAATAACTTACGTAGTATTGAATACCTGCCAGTAATCTCTTAAGCCACTTTGTTTTATGGATATCAATTTATATAGGTGGAAGTAGAAAGTTTATTTATTAACAGCAGAGCTCTGCAAACAAAAGTTCAATTATGTAAGCTGAACTACATGCTGGAAGTTCAGTGTACATTGCTGAAACGATTTAATTCTAAACTGTTCTAACTTCTTTATGCACTTCACTTGATTCATTTAGCTGAAGTATATATAATATATATTCTATACCGTGTGATTTATGAAAAAACTTCTACGGTAGATAGAAGGACTTCAAATAATATTAGAAGTTTCTTTGGTCCTAAAATACATCCTAAAGGCTGTTGCACACGAGGTTGTTTTTTCCACTGGAATCGTTGCTTTCACTTGCGCGGGTTGCGAAGATGGAAATGTGTGGCCACAAGATCGATTTAGAAATTAGAACCGGAGCTATTTTGGTTGCTTGTTTGTCTGCTGGTTTTGAGCGTGAACCAATCGGAATCAGTATTTGATCACGTGGGCGACATAGGCAAACGTCATAAATAAACACAGCGTCATTGCGCAGAGACAATAAACGTTCACTTATGTTAATATTCGAACTGTCACCTCGCGCACACCAAACCTTTAAACATTTAAAATCTCTGACACCTCGAATATGTCGAACATATTCCAGTTGTCAGACATTTTAAATGGTTCATGTTATTTGTCAGAGAACATTATTTTAGCGTTTTGGTTGAAGTTTTTAAGCTATCCAATTAAAAAAAAACAAACAGTAGGTATCTATAAATTGTTACATGTCGTCAAAACGACATCTTTCAAAAAATTTAGAGGGAAAACGCCCCAAAATCAAGATAAGTCATAGAGGAAATAGGTAATAATAATAATAATAATAATAATTTTTATTACTCTATGACATGCGTATAACAGGAGAGTTTGTCAAATGTTACATATTATTATTTTAACAATAATTTAAACAAAATAAATAAATAATTAAAGTTTTAAAATTTTGAAAAAAGAGAATATTTTAGAGTAAACTTAATTTCAATTATTCAAAGACATGTACTCCTCTGTACTATAAAATGCGTTTGTTTTTAAATACTAAATAGTAATGTCAGACTAGGCCTAATGAAGCCATATACAAAGTTTGGGGAGAATATGTGTCAGTAAAATTTTTGCCGACGGGCATTCTGACTATATTAGGAGATATCAGGAAGAAAGAATAACTTTATATTATTCATTGGATTCAGTAGTTTTTGAGTTACCGTATTTTTCGGACAATAAGACTCACCTCAAATTTATAAGATGATTTTTAGAAAAATGTATTTTAATGTCACTTTCGGATCATAATTTTTATTTATTGTTAACATAAATTTAGAGACGTTTATTGAAAAAAATATTTTAATGTTACCTTCGGACCATAAGACGCACCCAAAATTTGAGTCCATTTTTCTTTTTTTATAGACCGAAAAATACGGTAAATCTGTTCATACAGACAGTAAAAAAATGTTTTATCATCAGATTTGGTTTAGTAAGCGAGAGTGCAAACGGAAAAAGTATTTAACATTCTAAAATCACAAGCAGATACGTTTTGAGTCATCTGTTTTATTTATCACAAATTTCGAACACCATGTCTTTTTACATGTTCCAGTACGGATATAGTGGCAATATTTCCGAAATGTAAGTAAATAAATAATGTTTTTGTATGAGTTGACAAAAGATTTGGGTCTGTCGACTATACCTTGTTCTCTGTGATATCTAAAGGTATTTATTTTGTGTACAATATACGTTTGCTCGTACGTCTGTCAGTTAAGTTGTACATCTCTAGCTTTGTTCCTCTACCCATATATGAGAATGAAGGTTTGCATATTTGTACTACAATGTGTTATCTGACGCAATAGGTGCCGGTTCACAACGAGGTTATGTTGCCGCAATGTTAAAGGCCGCCGTACGCGAAACTGATTTTGCCGTTTGAATCGTTGCTGGAACTTGCTGACTGCGAGCATGGAAATGACGTCACAGCGGGCTCGCGTGCGTGGTCTCAAGATAGATTTCAAAATTAGAACCGGGGCTATTTTTCATGCCTGTTTGTCTGCTTGTTTTGAGCGAGAACGAATCAGGGAACAGTATCTTGTCGCGTGGATGACATAGGCAAACGCCCACAAACAAGCATGGCGTCATAGTGTGTATTCTGTTCGGAGACAATAAACGTTCACTTTTTTTAACATTCGAACTGTCACTACGCGTACACCAAACACGTCTACAAAGCCAACTTCAATACACGCATCGTGTGAAGCGAGAACATAAAAGCCAACACGAAATAAAATGCTACAAGCACGCTTGAAACCTAGCAAGGAATCTGGCGGCAAACAATTAATAGGTACTATAAAATCACTCGTCAAAAATTTCAAAATTCACCCCAATTTCACCGAAAAATTTGTTAAAATTCACTGAAAATTTTTTCAAATTTCACCTAAAAAAGGCGAAAATTTTCAAAACCATTTTTTAAAGAATTTGGACATTTTTTTGGTGAAATTTAATAAATTTTTCAGTGAATTTTAACAATGTTTTCGGTGAATTTTAACATGTATTGCGGTGAATTTTGAAATTCTTTTTGTGATTTTATAGTACCTATTAATTGTTTGGTCAGGTCACCAAGTTTTAACTCTGATTTTGATGTTATTTAAAAAATGTCTTTAAATCCCAATTTCAAGATTCTTAATCTAACAAAAAATAGGACCCCATTGACTTCAATAAGCCCTAGGCCCCGAAAAACCTAGATCTGCCCCTGACCATTGCGTTAACATACCGGATAAACGATATAAGTTATCAATAAATAAAATTATCGACCAATTTTTCAGACAATATATTAACAAAAAATATAATAATAATTATATTGGTCAAACAAAAAGAGCTCTTAAAACAAGAATAAGAGAACATCAAAATAATCATAAATTAATCCCTGACAAACATAATGCAATAACTAAACACAAATTAGAACTTGACCACAAAATTATTTGGGATAATATAATAATTTTAGATAATGAAACTAATTTTTTTAAAAGAAATATTTTGGAAATGTTACATATAAAATCAAATAAAAATTCTCTCAATGCTCAATTAGATACGGAAAATTTAAGTAATATATATACCTAATATTATTTTGAAATAATATTTTGTTTTTAATAATTTTTCTTTCATTTTAGGGTTCACAATTATTTCCATGACTACTTAATAAAAAATTGTTTGTTATTATTTTTTCAATATTTTGATACTAATTAATTATTTTCAAAGAATTTTACATAAAGCGAATTAGAAATTAATTATTACTTATTTTTTATATTTTTTAGATCCGTTGTGAAGAAGATCCAAATCCGGATCGTAACGTTAATGTATTAATTATATTTTTTGTTAATATATTGTCTGAAAAATTGGTCGATAATTTTATTTATTGAAGAGTTCTAATCAGACGTGAATCAAAGATTTCGATATAAGTTATTATGAACCGGACATAAAGTATTCGGTAAGTGTGAACCGAAGCAAAAATATTTGTCTGTGAAGTCAGAAAAACGTTTCAGTGTAGATGTCGTGACTTTAAATAGGAAACGAAGAGACGTTGCATTTCTCAGCTCGGGAGCGGATATTGAATGTTGACAGGGCATGTGTCGGAGAAAATAAAATAGAAATTCTGTGAACATTGATTTCCCTATGACGACGTCACGATCAATGTGGTAAAAGCTATGATTAAATTATTAGGAAAGTAGTTCACTGAGAAGCTACGAAAAATAAATCTACTTGGTATTCATATATTCACTTTATCTACGTTTCTCTTTCCTTTTAAGTATCCTCATTTTCATTAAAATTTAAAAAAAATGAGTGCGTGTAACCTTTACGCGCGACTGAAATAAAAATTTTTTAATGTGAATTAATATCGATATTTATTTTTATTTATTTATTATTTTTGATCAATAGGTCATATGCATAAAACTCCAAATTGGTCAAAATTTTTATTTCGAAATATATTTTAGTTCTTGATCATAACGTAATGGTATTTTATTAATCTAATCACTGAAAAAAATACAACTAATATAAAAGAAATGTAGAAAATAAGTGCTATTTTCGAATTCTCAAAACGCTTCGTGACGTCAGAGTATATATCAACAACAGTTTTCATGACGACTGTGTCGTCTCACAGTAAGATTATGTCAGTATTTAGAGAAAACAACAAATAAACTTCATTTAGAACATTGACAATTTGACATCAAGGTTGGCATGCATCGTATATCATGACGTCACATAAGCCCGCGAACATGGCCGATTGTTTAAACTGTCTATTTTTGAATGTGGAATTTAATATTTTTTTTCTTATGATAATATTACATTTTACAATTTTTTTCCGTATTATGGTTGACTAAATAATCTATTAAAAATATAAAAAAAAATCATGCATATGACCTATTAAGATTTTTTTACTTAATATATTTAGGTAGTATATACAGGTGACTCATTTAAATCTATTCAGAGTAGGCTAATGTTCAAAAATGGTTCAGGGCAAAGTTTATTGGTTCGAAGGGGGACATCGGATGCCATGGTCACTTTTGACCTTGGGTCGACGCTTTAAGGTCATTCAGGGTCAACTTTTTTTTAATGGAAACCCTCATTTTTCACATCAGCATTCGATTGGCCGTGAGAAAACATGAAACTTTTCTCTCAAACATTTTTCTCCAGCCCGCGTATTTTCCGGGATATCCACGGTCCACAATTTGAATTTCCTGCAAATTTTTATGATTTTAGTGCCGAATCGTAGATTTTTTTTTGAAAAATCGCAAGAGACAAACAGTTCTTGGAATTTTTCAAGGAAACAATTCCAATTAAAAAAAAAATTATTCTAACGATTGAGACATCGAAAAAACAGAAAGTGTGCAAAATTATTTTTTTAATTAAAATTGATTTGCGTCCGTGGTTATGTTTCACTTTTTGTTCAAGATGGTTTCTACAAATGCGTTTTGATGCCGCCATCTGTGATATATCCTTATTACTTTACTTGAGAATATGATTAATACTGGCGAGTTCCGACTAGCGTAGTGTTTTGTTTACATTGACTTTATAGTTTTATGTGAATCTTTTGTTGTGTACATTTTTGCAGAAATTGAGCTCGTTAAAATGTGAAATTCCCAAAAGCCTTGTTCAGAGATACATACCTACTGTAGTGTGGGTGTTTTTTTCTGTATACGGCACTTAATAGCACCACTCCAAACAAAGCAATAGTAACAAATAACTTGTTTAATCTAACATAACAATGTGTACAGCAATAAAAGGTATAAAAAAACCAAAGCTAAATTGTCTTCAATCTCTGTTATACAGTGTGTTGTAGAAAAGTAATCCTACACCGAACTTAAATAATAATAATTAATTATCATCAATTATTTAGTAGGTACGATATAGTTTCTAAGACTAAATTATTATTACTAATAGCTCTAGTTTGCTATTACTGTTAGGAAACAATGTGTGTTTCCAAACAGTAATAGTTTACTCAAATCTTTGATTAACGTCTGATTAGAACTCTTCAATAAATAAATTAGATACAGAAAATTTAAGTAATATTTTATAATATTATTTTGAAATAATTTTTGTTTTTAATAATTTTTCTTTCTTTTTAGGTACCTACTCACAATTATTTCCATGCACACTTAATAAAAAATTGTTTGTTATTATTTTTTCATTATTTTGATATTCATAAATAATTTTGAAATATTCTATAAAAAGCGAATTAGATTTTAAATATTAATTATTTTTATATTTTTTAGATCAATTCTGAAGAAGGTCCAAATCCGGATTGAAACGTTAATGTATTAATTTTATATTGGTCGATAATTTTATTAATTGAAGTAATAGTTTACTCTAAAAGTCGCTTCACACTAGGCTGGTTTTGCCGCTTGCTACATCGCTGACTGCGAAGATGGAAATGACGTCACTGCTGGCTTGCGTGCGTGTTCACAAGATGAATTTCAAAATCAGAATCGAGTCTATTTTTAGTGCTTGTTTTGAGGAAAACCTAATCAGGAAGCAGTATCTTATCACGTGGGTGACATGGACAAACGCCCACAAACAAAGATGGCGCCATAGTGTGTATTCTGGTCAGAGACAATAAACGTTCACTTTTGTTGACAATCGAACTGACACTGCGCACGCACCAAACCCATCAACAAAGCTAGCTTCAAAATAAGCATATTGTGAAGCGAACACATGAAAGCTATCACGAAACCCAGTACCACAGCACGCTTGAAACCTTGCAGCTTAATCTAGCATGGAACCTAGCGGTAACCAGCCTCGTGTGCAGCGGCCTTAACTTTTTTCTTTTAATTGATACACTGTTGGTACATATCTGTATTTAGGTCGTTTTCCAGAAAAAGTTTTTCTCTGTAAGCGTAAACATCGAGAAAATATTTTCCAAAAATATACATTCCTGGAAATTTTTTTTAGAGACGCAAATAAAAGAAAATAAAAAGATCTGAGAAAAACAAAATACAGTAAACAAAAACAAAAATATTGTAACCTTTATGAGATGTTTCATGGAAATGTCATATAAACACTGTTGATTAATTATTATTGGTATTATTTGAAGAGGCTGAAGTCCACAAAGCGAAAAACATGATTTTAATTGATTTAGAAATGCTTGATCTGTTTTCTAAACCGCAACGGGAATGTTTACCTGTGTCTACTGCACATCTCTGGGGTATTGCGTGCTGAGGTGTATCCCAGACAACAGTAGACAAGAGACCGCTAACACAGCATATAGAGTAATACCAGTATCCACTCGATTGTCGACACTTAGGCCTAGCTCACATGAAGAGCGTTCAACGCGCGTTAGCCTAACGCGCGTTGAACGCCTCTCATATAAACCTAGCCTTGGATGTTTGTCAGCCAATTTCTACGACCTTGAACACGGCTGTGTTGTGCCAACCTCACCACTACACTCGTCAGTTTGAGACTGTCAGCTGTGCCAGCTAAGAACATGGCGGCCGCTTGCGCAGCATGTGTGCGCAGATTGAATTTTACACTTTGAGTGATTAAGTAATTTTTAACAAAAGACCGCACATAGTTAATGGACATTTCCAGCCTACATAAACAAACCGACTGGTACTAGCTCGGGTCCTGGGAATGCTAGTTCCATTAAAACATTGAATTGCTAACTACATTCCAATATTTCCTCTGAGATATTTAATTTTTGTCACGTTGCATTGCTGAGATATGAAATGTATAGGTCCATTCTTTATGTCAGTGGTTAGTACAAGGTGTGACTCGCAGGTGGTGTTTGTAGATAGGTAACAAGTGCACAAAACACGGACCGTGGGACATTTTTACGGGCTTTAGTGCCTCTGTGTTATGGCGCTACACGGACGTAGAGAGCGAGCACAAAACACCTCTCCTACAACACATACATATTATAACACCACGGCATGCCAAGTTGCCGCTTACAAGACTTGTGGATTTGTCCCCCGTGACCGGTTGGAACACAAGCTCGTCGGACAGGGTTGACCGAACACACGTCATTCCGGTTAATTTTACACAGACGCAATGTAACAAACACCATATTTCTGTCTTGAGTACACCTGTGCATAATACAGACCGTTCGTTGCCGATCTAAGATATTTCTCAGATCCATGAATAAATAATATATAGAATTTAGTTTACTAGTAACTATTTTATAATTTCAATATTAGATGCGTAGGAAGACCACATTCCAACAAAATTTTTTGTTTAAAAAGTTTGAAAAACCTTTAATGAGCTGCTTTCGTATCATAATAGGTACATCATCAGATTACAATAAATCCTCTCTACAAACAATGTTGTTTGTAGGAAAGTATGCCGCAATTTCTGCTGGTGGGCAGTCCACGAATTATATGATAGATGTGGTGAAGAGTTTTGGAAATACATATCAATATTAGATATGTATTTCCAAAACTCTTCACCGCATCTATCATATATTTTATAATGGACTTGCCAATTTTAGGTTTCATTTAAATGTAAACCTAGAAACTTAGTAGGTTCAGTTCTAGGTAGATTATTATTATTTACCTTTAGAGAAATATTTATAGTTCAGCTCTGTACTGATGCTATGGCGATTCGGGAAACTTCGGACGTAAGTAGTTTATCATGCCATGGCGATTCGGGAAACTTCGGACGCAAGTAGTTTATCATGCCATGGCGATTCGGGAAACTTCGGACGCAAGTCATTTATAATGCCATGGCGATTCGGGAAACTTCGGACGTAAGTAGTTCATCATAGCATGGTGATCGGGAACGTTCGAGATTTCTGCTCCCAGCGAGACGCTTGTAATTTCATTGGATGAACCAAATGCGGTGAACGAACAGTCAACCCCTAATTCAAGAAGAGCTTACTTTATAGCACTACAACTATTACAACACAACAAAAGTTGTTTGTACTCAAATAAAGTATGGCGGCGTGAAGGAGAGTAGAGAGAAAAAACTCGGAAGAAATAACACCCATTCCTTTGGGTTCCGTTTAAATATAATGGTAATATTTTGTCACGCAGCGTTTTTTCGACTGTATATTTTTTTTTTGACTAGTTCCGTAAATACAACACATCCTGAAAGTATTTTACATTGAATCTCTTATGCTTGGTTGCAGAAAGGATCGTCAGATAATCTGGTTTGACAATGACGTTAGATGATCTATTTCTCCAGAATAAAACCATTGTACAATTTTAAATAAATCATACCCGAAAGATAATTAAACTGTCCACACATGCGCTTTTTTGTACAAATTCCGCGTCGGATATTGATTAAAATTAGAAAAAAACAAACTACATATGAAATAATGACATTAATCTTCCCTACATATTATAAAACAAAGTCGCTCCGCCGTGTGTCTCTGTCTCAAAAACTACCAATCGGATTTTCATACGGTTTTTACCAATGGACGGAGTGATTTAAGAGAAAGGTTTCTGTGTATAATTCATTAATGTTTTGTGTAAATTGGTTGGAATATGACGATGATTTTTGAAGATGTCGGAAAAAAAGAAGCCAACTAGAAGCTTTCATCAAAAACGCTGCCTAATCTCTTTGAGATATAACAAAACAATGTATGAAGAAATTGTTCCTTTTTTATAGGTCTACAGAAAAGTCTGCGATGGCATATGTATATCTTTTAAGGATAGCTTTCTGTACCCATTTTAATGTTAAGCGCTTTTCGAGGATATCAATTTTGCAACGTAAGTCCACGAAAAAACGGTGGTAATCCACAAATTCGGGCGAAGCTGAATCGGACCGCTAGTAGTAGACTCCATTCGCGGTTTTGCTCGAGCTAAAGTCAGTTTTTTTACAGAATCTTTTTCAAAAACCTTAAATTATATATCAAATTCACACTTTGACATTTATTTGTGGAAATATCAGATCATAACGTAAATTGATAAGTTTTATTTTCTATTCAGATCATAATTAACAAGTTACCTTGACGGTTTATACCTGAGGTTAAATGTTTCATAACATATGAAAAGTTATGAAATGTTACTAAGAGCTATTAATTCTCATCAAAACGTTACAATTAGTTTTAATACAGATTTGGGTTGTTAGTTTTTAGTGATTGTGGTTTCATTTTGAATTTCGTTCTAGAAGCTGCCAAGTTTTATACAGTAAAGCTTGCCGCACATCTATTTAGCATTGTGTGTTGCCAAATTACCTATATCAACGTATTTTTTATAACTGAGACATTTTATTTACATCTATTTTAGCTCGAATATATTTTACCAGTTTAAGACTACAAGTTGGGAATGTTACAGGTCAAAATTTTACAATATTTATTTGTTTTGAGATTCCCCGAATCCAAAAAAAAAACATATTTTAAAAAGTGTTTGTCTGTGAACACGACAGAGGTCAAACTGTGAGCAGATTGACAGCAAATTTCGCGAGGATGAAGAGCTCTAATGTTTTTTGGGAAAATCGGAACATGCGCAGAAAAGAAATATGCTATAATGTTGTTTTTATATAATAATAGTATACTTTTCATAACGGTTTATTATTACTATTTTTACAAGAAAGACAGCCCCCCCCTCTTGTAAGTCGCCTGAATCCACCTATGATAGCGACACTAAGTCGTAGTACTTATTGTTTATTTTAGGCGTTCAGAATTTGAGCTGTGTAAGTGTGACCATGCCTTAAGTCAGGAGTGGGGCGGGCGAGGGCTGGTGACGGAGGCACATTACATTAGAAGCAATAGTGTATTTGAAACGAGTCTGAACAAATTCGTTATCCGATGTCAGTCGCCGCATAAATGCTGCGGCGAAATGATGCTTGAAATTAGGTTCCCTCCACTACACTAAGTGCTTTGACACATTCACGTTAATGCTGTCTTTTATAGACCAACAACCTACCTGAGTTAAATATACGAGAAATTACCTCCTCATCCTTTCTATTCAATTTTTGAAGTGAAAACTTCTTTAGCAGCGTTGTACACTTTTTTTGTAATGGGTCAAAACTGTTAAACTCGCGTCAGATCTGACGCGTCAGGCGTCAGGATCACGTGACCTTGACGAGTTGTTGAGACGGTCTACCGTACTTGCTTCGGCAGTACATATACTAAAATTCGCTAGATGTCAGTAGCAATATAAGTTACATGCAGTGCAAAAAATTATAAGCTATAAGCTTTAACAAAACCTTAAGAGATGTCGCCATGTACTCAGGTTTCGTAAAACTTATACAAATTTAAAAAATTATATCCAGTGACTGGCTGTATGTAATTTAATAAATGTGTAGTTTTACGAAACCTGGATGCATAGCGACATCTCTTAATATTTTGTCAAAGCTTATAGCTTATAATTTTTTGCACTGCATGTAACTTATATTGCTACTAGCGAAATTTAGTTTAAGTACATCTAGGTTTTCACTTTTGCCGGCACTCCCGGAGTGCAACCCGTCTTTTTTTTCGATGAAACGTTAGGTATGTTCCAAGTAGCCAGAGAATGGACACGAAACCGTCACCGTCATGTGCAGTAGCCAAAACGAAAATGTTTGTATCGGTTTTAGAACGCGTTTTAGCTATCTGCGCATGACGGTGACGGCTTCGTGTCCGTTCTCTGGCTGCATGAACAACATTTTTGTTAATAAATTTTACATTTACATAATTGCTATTAATTAAGTGGAAGTTTAGAAATATAGAAAATAAACGAGAAGTGTGGTAGATGGAAAATAGTAATAGTGCGAATGGCGTTTGTTATGACTTAAAGTCGAGAAACGGACGTTAAACGCGTTATTATTATTATTTTTATTAAGTCGTTGTGTAAAAGGACTTAAGATGCGCTGCGCTGACAAAGTGAGCAAGCTTCCGGTTGACATATACTCTGATGTTCGCTCTGTTATAACTTCCTTTCATGATAATCTGAAGACCGCATAGAACTATGGCCCTATTCTGTACCGAACAGTTGCATTCTTCTGACTTCGCTCTGATGAGAATTGTTGTTGTACCCTCGTTCAACTTTCTCCCTCCGACTTCTGATTCAACCGCTGCCTCTCTCGGTCTATTTGTCAGCAGAAATTACTGGAATTGTGTGAGAAATGCGAATTTGTTGCTCTTTTTTTGGCATTTCTGCAGACATCGAGATTCAGAAACGTCTCCATTGCGTACACTAGCGTGACCGAAATTTAAATTCATTTTCTCGCTGGGGCAATTCAGATATTAAATTTTTAGTTCAAATTCAAATTCAAATTTATTTAGATCCGTGATGCACGCGTGCATGTGGATTCGTCAAAGAATAAAATACATTAAAATACATTAGTGAAACATAGATTAGATAATAAGTACGTTTTTTAAAAAGTGTCCCTTAAAAATTCCTCATAATTATAATAGCATTTTCCTAATAAGATTTTTTTGCAATTTTGTTTGAAACATTTTATTGATTTTATATTTTTTATGTCAGCAGGTAAATGATTATAAAATTTGTGACCCCAATATCTAGGTCCTTTCTCATAGAGAGCTGATTTGTGTTTAGGCGTTCTTAAGTCCGTGCCATGTCTTGTGTCTAGTGTATGTGAAATTTTAGAATTTTATAATTTGCACTGATTTTTCACTCGGCACTTAGTGAAACATGTTTAATGCCAAACAATAAAAGCACACTTGAAAATTCTACAATATATTTTCTCTCTCTCGACGATCGTTTCGGACAATCAGTCCATCTTCAAGAGTACAGAACTCTTGAAGATGGACTGATTGTCGGAGACGATCGTCGAGAGAGAGAAAATATATTGTAGAATTTTTAAGTGTGTTTTTTTTTAAGAATGCCAAAGTACTGTTATAAAGGCTGTAATTTATTCCAAATTTGAAAATAATTTTAACTTTCATATTTTTTTTTATTCATAAATAAAAATAGTAGGTACGCCACTGGCGAGAATCGATCACGTTATTCAACATATACGCTAATAGAAGTACTTTTGAATTAATTGGATTTATATATGATTTTTTCCTCGAAGGCGCTTTTAATTTGCAGCATTTAGACCCGTTCTTCCACCACATATATTCACCCTTCCACCATATTTTTGAGATTTAAAAATATAATCTTAATAATTAATTAAGTTATTAGCGAGTTAAGAATAGCCGACAATGTAGAGATGTCGTTGTTCAAATGCCGTTTTCATGATTTCTTTATTACAAGCCCCCAGTTCCTATGTTCTAATCTATGAAATAGTCAAAGTCTCAGGTATTGAATAATTTATTATTAAAAAATAATTAACTTTAAATATGATCTCGTAGTTCAAATGGCCCTGCTTGTTGTTGACAGGGCCGTAACTAGGCAGGGGCAACAGGAGCACGTGCCCAAGGCCCGAACGGTAAAGGGCCCCCAGAAAGAACGAAAAAATTCGCGTTATATTAAAAGTACGCCACGTGAAAATTATTCATATAAATCAGTGGAAACATACCTAGCTAAAATTTTTTAACTCCCTTGTACTACTGGTTTAAACTATTATTTTGGGGAAATGAGTAGCTTTATTTAATTTATAAAATTTAGTGTGGGGGGAGGTCTTGCTCAGGACCCCAAAAAAACTAGTTACGGCCCTGATTGTGAAAAAAATGATTTTGCCTTCAAATTAGCATGTTACATTGTGCATGTAAGCGTACAGGCTACTTATTTTTACCAAAGAAAAGTACCAACACCAAGTGATTGAACGATTTCTTCAAAGAAATCTTTGTAGATAGTTTTTTTGTTTGTAAAATTTTTCAAGTAACACATCTTACAAGTTTTTTTCAAGAATATACACTCTAACGATATCTCATTTATCAGAATATTGTCAACGATGTATTATTTTTCAACAGAAATGTAGTACTTATTTTTGTTCTTTTAAAAGTAATATTGCCGCACATATTTCAATGTAACTGTAAAATACAGTGTGTTCGGACTGGTGATGCCACGAATAATGATTTTGCCAAATACCGAATATTCGGCCACGTTCTCGGCCGAATAGTAGCCGAATATTCGTGGCATCTCTAATTCAGACACAAACAAAAACACAACGTATTGTAACACAGACCCTCCCCCACCAGGCGACGACAAAACCTTTTTACCTACGCATATTGTTATTGTTTGAACAATCAAGCCGATTATTGTACCACAACAATCCGTGTGTCATTATTAGAATAACAAGCCGATTGTTGTCCCATAACAATCCATGTGTCATTATTAGAACAACAAGCCGATTGTTACCCCACAACAATTTGTGCATCATTGTTAGAACAACGAGCCGATTGTTGTCCCACAACAATTTGTGTATCATTGTTAGAACAACAAGCCGATTGTTGTCTTACGAAATTATTTGTCGTCGCCTGCTGGGGGGTCTCTGTTACAGTATGAACACAAAACAGTTCATGACCCTTGGACGTAGGGTTACCATCTGTCCGGATTTGTCCGGACATGTCCGGAATTTTGGCCTTTCGTCCGGACTTTGTCCGGCTTTTTAATTCGTCCGGATTTTTTACGCAAAAAATTATTTTTATTTTTTCATTTAATTACTTTAAAATAAAATGCACGTATCAAATCAGTTTTCAATCTTTATTTAAATATACATTATACATAGAAGGTGATTGTGTGAAGGTCTAATTCGCTTGCTGTAGGTTTATTTAGAAAATAATAACCGTCCGTTTGGAACGACCGGACCAGACCAACTGTCTAAAACTAAAACGTCTAAAACGTGCATTGTACGTGGAATTAATTATTTCATTTTGTAACTAAAATGTCCGTACTTTTTTCAAATGACCGGCTTTTTGTCCGGACATTCGAAATTTTGAGATGGTAACCCTACTTGGACGGGAACAAAACTACGATCTTCTGAGCTAAACAGCCAGTTGATTGGCAGTTCGTACCCTGCGTACACTGCTCATGGAAAGTACGTCACTCATTTGTGTAACGCGTTTGTGTCACTCTTAAATTTTGTTACATTCATTTTACTCCCCAAACCGTGGAGGTGTTGCATAAGAAGTTTTACTTCAAAAATAAACTGACTCATATTTTTTCTGTTTTTATCTATTGTAGTACTTATATTGTAAAACGGTAAAGTTTGTAAGTTTGGGTCTAGGAGGTAATTTCCGAAAGTACTCATCCGATTTCAAAAATGTTTTCACCAATATTTAGAATAAAGGATAATAATAATAATAATAATAATATTTTATTTTAGGAAACTGTAAAGTACAGTGTTAAAAATGTCAGGTGAATGAACATTACAGTAAATCATAGGCTGCATATTATCGCGTTAAAATAAAAGCGCATTTCGTGCAGACCAATTTTGCAACGTAAGACAAAAAAGTAATGACTATCTACAAATTCGGGCGAAGCCGGACCTGGCCGCTAGTTATAAATAATTATTATTGATCAGAAATCAGAATACCGAATTTGTTATTTGATAGTGATTTTTGTACGCTTGATAACACAAACCAAAGAAATAATTGGATTTTTATTGTATACGTTATGTTTTCAGTTATCAATACTAACTTCCAACGAAACTGGGACATTTAGAAAGTTTGAAAAGTGAAAAAATTCCAAATAGTTCTTTATATGCTTTTATCCTCTTAAAACTTGCAACTTGCTCAACAGAGATTGTTCACGGACCGTTTAATCATTGTCACATACTGTCGTTACCTTGGCACTGGTGTATGTGATGTATGGCCGCGCATGCGTACACTGAACGCTCGTTCGTTTGTTTCGCATTTCTTTTGTCTAAAACCTTCACAGTAGTTAACACAGATAGCAGTAATGCTGGAAGAAGGCAGGGTGTAACTTGTGACACGTGAAAAATGAGCGATGTGTTCAGTAAATGGACCCCGAAACCGTTTTACCAAAAAATTTATTTGTTAAAAAATTCGAAAATTAAACAAAAAAGACGAGTATGCTTTAGACCACACGACTGAAGTAAAACTTCTTCATGCCATAATTTGTTAAACTTTAAAATGAATTTACAATTTTATTCACTTTGAACGTAGAATATTACATAAAGATAATGAAAACAAAAGTAATACGTTGCTGATAATCGTCATTAACTTATATCTCCCTCTCAACTTCCGTTCGCCTCGAAAGATCATGCACTGTTCGCCTCGTCCGATTTCCGTAAACGCTTACGTCAGGCATTTACCAGCTTACTCCTTAAATCAAGCGTGCCTAAAGAAGTTTTACTTCAAAAAGTATTTTTGCACACCCCTCGATAAAATAGCTGCTTTTCGTGGCTGTATAGCGGTCGTGACTTAACAAATTTAACACTAGTTATGTAAGGTAAAAGAAACATACGACAATTTCCATACTTATGAAGTTTCTAACCGCGTGCGAATACAACGCAACCTACAATGTGAAATTGCTCAAAATTTAACTGTCAATAATTTTGAAAATTAAGTGAACATCAGCTATTGTATATTGTTTTTATTTGGCATGTGGTATGAAAAGGGACTTCAAGGAAACCAAATAGAAAAAAATATAAAAATGTGCCAAAAAATTATGATCGCTCCCCTATTTTTAGAAGCATTTTCTGCTATCCTAAGCAGCGTTAGGAGGCCGCCTCGGATTAACTTCTTATACGTGTTCCGAGTCTTTGTTCCCGGCTAGGTTCCCGAAGCTCGCCTCAACCTGCTTCACTACAATTATCTTCGAAATCATTGGGTCTAGAATTCTGAAAAAAATCAGGCATATAAATAGGTCTGTAAAGATTAAAAAACTACAGCAAAAGTCATATTTTCATTAATTTCTCCATTAATTTTGACAGATGTAGTACCTTCTCCCCACCATAAAAAAATTGATGTTTTTAAATAATATCGCTGATAAAATAAAACGCTAAAATTGCGACCTGTACAGCTCGAACCCGTACGTACGTACGCACTAACGTACAGAGCAACCGACAACTGCTGTTCGTGATTCAGAACTTTAGGAGCTATTATGAACTCGAATCAGTCTAAAACTGGTTCCATATTATGGAACAGAGTCTCCCTTTTTTCAAAAATCTACCATTTGAATCAAATTCTTGCGAGATAATATATTTGTGAACGAAATTCAGTTCCGGTGTTTGCAATATCTAAAAGAGAAAAGGAAAACACAAGTGTGGAACTACCGCTTCTTCCCATGTAGGCAGCCATTTTCGTCCGACTTTCCCTTCTGATTGATTTTTACAAGCTTTTATTTATACTGAAGTTGCTTGCGATATCACAAGAAATTCTGACAGTATATTTTGCAAAGATACCCCGAGGCGCACTTCTAGTATAAATAAAACGATAAATTTTCATCAAAGCACGGTTTTAATCACGAGATTTCAAATTTTATTAAACTTGTTTGTTACTTTAGCCGTTAGCGTAGCGCATAACAACTCAAAACAAAACAATGTTGTGTCGACAACGGCCATTAATGCTGACTCAAAAATATTGACAAAGACTAAACTGGTTATTAATTAATTATTAAAGGAAAATTTATATCGAAGTACCTATATTCATACTTTATTTTTAATGAAGCCACGCCCTTACCTCTTCTACTTTTATATTTATACGTATGACATACATTACTTTCAGGAAAAAAACTCGTGCCCGTTCCTTGTTTGCAGTTCTGAAAATACAGTTACTTTTTGTTTCAATTTGTACTTCAAAACTGCGAAAAAACTGTCTTGCAACATGCTTTAGTTGTTTTTCTTAAATAAAAACCGTCGGATGCAAGATTAGTTCTGAATGAAAAATACCATGCTAACTTTTTGTGTACAGGGTTTTCAATGTTTATATTTACTTTACTTAAATTAATAACAATGTAAGTTTTTTACTACTGCGGAAAACATTAAAATTAACACGCCGTGGCTCGCTGGAATAAATACTGGTGCAGATTACTATATAAAAAAAAGTGTTGAAATTTCAAACCGATCGACTGCTTAGTTTTTAAACCCTTTTATTTAGCTTGACTCCGTATATTTCTTTGTTTCTTTTTTATCTATTGAGGCTGTAAAAAAATGAGTGCATGTAATCTTTACGCGCGGTTGAAGTAAAACTTCTTTTAATTTGCTTCTTTCCACTCTCACTTTTTGGGTAATATTCACTCACAAATTAAATCACTCGCATTTTAAATTACGTTGTCTATGCTTGTTGGTTTGCGTCAGTAGCTATGTTTTACCTTTCGTTCAAGATGGTTCCTACAGATCCGTTTTAATGCCGCCATCTGTCATTCGATGCCTTTAAATAGCGGAAACCTATAATAAAACTGGTTTGCGTCTGTATCTATGTTTCACTTTGCGTTATTGCGTTTTGACGTCGCCATCTGTCAGTCGATGCTTTTAAACAGCGGAAATTACGTAAACACGTTACTTCCGTCCAAATAAAGATCTAAGTTACTGTACTCTCAAGAAAGTCGAGCCTAATGAAGTTTTTCTTCAATAATTTAAAATATTGCATATATGACACTTTCCTATTAAAATTAAATTATTGTCACAAACCCAACGACTAAATATCACCTATAACGAAATTTTATATTGTAACTAAATTTAACTCTGTCGTCAAGTTGTCGCCTTTAACAAAAGCCAAGTTATAATCCTACGCATACGCAAAGCTATAGCGTCATCTAGCAAAATACTAGTAACTAAATTTCGTCCTGTTATCTAGATGTCGTCTTCAACTAAAGCAATGTTTAATCCAGCGCACATAAACGTTACGTCCTCCCATAAAAGTGTCGCCCCAATTGCACGGATTTACTCCCAACCAAACGCGCCATTAGTTGTTTCACATAAAAAAATAAGTATCTACTTATTATTTTGATTATTTTAGAAATAAGTAGTTGACTATTGCTAAATAACAGCTATACATTGAATAATCGATTGTAATGTAAAAACATTTACGTGTTTATACATTGTAGTTGTGAACTTTAATCTAGTTTTGGTTGTTCATATATAGATTGATGCCAAATTACATATCTATCTAAGTAGGTCACATTCTGTGGGATAGATATATGCTACGGAGCTACAGGCTGCCAGTGTCACGTTTGTGACGGGCGACGCTTCTATGAAACCAGGCCAACTAGGCTACTGCATAATTATACCTTTACGGCGAACGGGTGGCTTAGCGCTACAGCGCTAACTCGTATTCATAAGGTACCGAGCTCGACTCCTGACGGCGAAATTAAGTGTGACAGAATTTTTCCCGATCAGGGCTATCGGAATTAAAATGTCACCTTTGCTACTTTTTTTAATTGTAACGCAATATACAAGATGTCATGTACTGTCAGTATTGATATTACGTATTAATGAGGTCATTCCGAACGGAAAAGCCAGACACATACGGTGTGTTTTTCGATTGTGGTAACAGTGAATAATTCTTGTAAATATAACGTATTGTAAGAACTATTAAGTTCTTACTTAAAAAAAAATAAAACGCTTTAGAAATTAATTAATTTTTTCATATTTTTTAGCTTAATTCTGAAGAAGATTCAAATCCGGATCGAAACGTATAACGTATAATTAATAATAATAATTTATTTATGGGGAATTATAAAACGGTCGAATAAAAAAAAAACTTGGTGACTGATGATGAGATACTGTTTTAATAACTTGAGCGGTATGAAAATATAGAGTAAGCGAAAAAATAACTAATGTTGTGAATAATCCATTTGAGATACAAAAATAATAGTTACGTGACTAAATTACTAAGTAAGCGACTAAATTACTAAGTGGGCGACTAGAATGCCTTCGGTTTTTGAAGCAGATATCTTCTTTTGTTTTTACTTTTTATTTTTTTTTTTCACATTGAGACTACAACTTAAAACTCACATTTTCGTGAAGATTGAAAACCACCGCTTTTTTTGATAAAGGGGTATGCGAATTGTCTCGCAGTGAAACGCGATGGGGCAAAGGTGGAGTTTTTAAGAAAATAATTCCGGGGTGAATGATAAACGGGTATGCGAATTGTAATTCCGGGGTGAACGATAAAGGGGTATTCTAATTGTCTCGCAGTGAAATGGGAAGAGGCAAATGTGGAGTTTTTAAAAAAACAATTCCGGAGTGAACGATAACGGGGTATGCGAATTAATAGTTAATTGTTTAAATAGAACTGCGTTTTCTAAAAAATGTATATTTAATTGACAGTCAATTAAATATATATTTTTTAGAAAACGCAGTTCTATTTAAACAATTAACTATTAACAAAATGCCGTTCAGAATCATTTGCCAAATTTTGAAAAAAAGCAGGACGTAACGTTGACACTCAAACAAATATTAGGTCGTTCAAATATTATGAAGCTACCCATTTTGTATTTTAAGTAACTCAAATGGATGTTTGTAAGTTGCTGTTCTGTTGATTTCTCGTCACGCGCAGTCAGTCGCTCACTTAGTAATACAGTAACCCAAATTGATTATTTTTGTCACCCAAAATTGTAATTTACAGTCACTCGTTTAAATACTACCCTTTTTTTATTCCCAATTTGTCTATACCGACATAGGGTAAGTCCAGAGAATACAATAGTTGTACCTAAATGATTATATACAATTAAAATTTAAATATTAAAAAATACAATTAATAATAATATATAATAATAGATTAATTGTCTGAAAAATTGGTCGATATTTTTTATTTATTGATAAGTTACTAGAGTTTAGTTGACAGGGCAAAATTTAGTTACTAGAATTTCACTTAAATTTATGTTTCACATCTGTCTGGCGTCTCACGACGGCTCCTATTCTTCTGTTGCTATAACTTACAAACAATAAGCTTGAGGGCTAATCTCTGCAACTCACTGCCTTCAGGAAATGGTTTACATACGTAAAAATTACGTAATATATTGTGTGATGTAACAGTACAAGAGAATTTGTATCGTCCCGGAGTTCTGTAAGACGACACATAGAGCGACAGGGCGAATTCCCAACTCATTAGCAATGTTCCCGTATACCAAAGCCAAATTGCATACATAGATAGATATAGTTGATAACATCTACTAAACGTAAACCAATTTACTGCATCTGTGACTCTTGTGGCGGTGCAGTGAACGAGATAACTATCGTGACCCGCATGTCACTATGTTAAGCCCAAATTAAATTCAATAAAAAGTCAATTTTATCGATAAACTTAAAAACTCGGGTCGCAGTGCGAAACCCTGCCGATAATATATTTGCTAATACAGGCAGTGTGGTTTTATTGTGTGAACTTAACTCTTTTGTTTATGGACAAAATAAAAAATTTAACCCCTTAAGACATCCCTTAAAATAATATTTTTGTTCTTAATTTAGATATTACTATCAATTTACCAAATTAAATCCACCCTTCACTAAATAAAACCATATCTACAAACTAATATTTTCATAAAATGTTTAAGTCCGGTCCTGTCGGGCCGGTTTTAATAAAATTTTAGCAGTCCATTTATATCTTTCTAATGCGTCAAATTTCAATTTTGAAACGATTCGGATAATTTTTTCGGTATTTTTGGGCCCAAAAACATTTTTCAACCCCTAAAACCCTCTTAAAGTGGCCCGATTAGGCCCATTTAAAATAGGCTTCGTGCGGAGATGAATTTCAGTGTGTGGTCCAAATTTCGTTAAAATCAAGTAGCTCGTTCTAAAGTTATAGTCCGCACACATATACATATAGATTTTTCCAAAAATTGTGCCAAACTTCGTAGAAGGCTGTGAAACGTCGAGAAAATTGGTCCGACCCCTAGGTTCCGCCATCCGACCGACGCCAATAGTGTAAGTGCCTTATGGCAAATACATAATCCAGGATCCTGTCGTACAAAAGGCTACTTGCCAATATTTTTATGTGAAACATCTAATGGAATTAAAAACGTGCAATTGGCTCGTCGCTGTGAAATGTTTTTAAGTTACTAGTATTTCGTTAGATGACAGCGCGTAACGCTTGCTGTGTGTATCCGTTGGAATGTAACATGGTTTTTGTTGACGGTGACATCCAACTGAGATTTATTAGTTACTAGAATAGTCACTTCAATGACGCTGCTAGTAACTTAAAGTTGCAGTATTTATAGGGCTTTAATAAGTGTCTGCAGAATGTCCATAGAGCTTTAGGAAGTGTCCGTGGAGTATCCATGGGCTTTTAAGAAATGTCCGTAAGGTGCCTTTAAGGCTTTGTAACTTAAAGTTACATTTAGCAAGCTTAAATTTACCGTTCACCGTCATATTACGGTATCGCTATCTTTGAAAATCAGGGCCTAAGTGATTTTACTTTTTAGATGTCTAACATTGCTTTAACACATTGTATCAATCCTAATGCATGTAAGTTGGTAAGCCTGCAGATAATATATGTAAGTACACATTACCTGTAGGAATCAACCTTAATACCAACTATATAGACAATATTTTATGGTACCTATTCTACAAATGTAGAAATTAAATGTATACCAACATATAACAATAAAAGTAACTGCAGCTATTCGTGTATTCTCTTTGCTTAGATGCCAGAACAGTACTTTTTGTTAAACTACTAGCCGTTATCCGCGGATTCACCTTAGTTAATGTCGACATTCACAACCTTATCTTATCTTATGTAATTTTATAATTGAACGTCGTTTTTATAAGCTTTTATTAATCTGCAATTTTAATTATATATACTGAGGCTTTGTATGCAAAGTTTATTTTTGAAAAGAAATAAAAGGCAATAAGTTAAGAAACTTTCTGATTATTATTAGTTCCTATTCGTTGAGGTGTCTTTTAATAGCCGGATTTTCGTTATTCATTCTAGGGAGGTTTTTTTAAAAAAAAACTATACTACCATAAAAAATTCCAGCCAATTGGGCGACGGGACCATTCCAACTTCAAAATGTTGACATTTGATATAGTAGATACTCGTATATTATAATGAAAATAAAATTTCAGATATCGCGTGAGATGACGCGGGTAAATGGCTAGTATTCAATATGATATTTGCTATTCGTTGCCACGGTTACCTGCATAATATGTTCCACGCCATTTCTATCAGATCTACAAAACAAAAGAACAGCTGATTTTTTTTATTAAATAAAATTATCGACCAATTTTTCAGACAATATATTAACAAACAATATAAAATTAATACATTAACGTTTCAATCCGGATTTGGACCTTCTTCAGAATTGATCTAAAAAATATAAAAATAATTAATAATTAAATATAATTCGCTTTTTTATAGATTTTTTCAAAATTAATTATGATTATCAAAATAATGAAAAAATAATAACAAACAATTTTTTATTAAGTTAATTAATTAACTTAATAAAAAATTGTTTGTTATTATTTTTTCATTATTTTGATAATCATAATTAATTTTGAAAAAATCTATAAAAAAGCGAATTATATTTAATTATTAATTATTTTTATATTTTTTAGATCAATTCTGAAGAAGGTCCAAATCCGGATTGAAACGTTAATGTATTAATTTTATATTGTTTGTTAATATATTGTCTGAAAAATTGGTCGATAATTTTATTTATTGAAGAGTTCTAATCAGACGTTAATCAAAGATTTGATTTTTTTTATTTTCGAAATATTTCCAAAACTATAAAATTTAGAAAAAATTGTTCTTAACAGAACTGTCTTGAAAAAATGAATAGAATAACAGGCCGTTATGAAAAGTATACCGTTATTATACAAAAACAACGTTATAGCATATATCTCCCCAAAATCAGTATAAGGCTCTTCATATTTGCATACCAAACATCCTCCCGAAATTTGGTTTCAATCCGCTCATCCGTTTCACCTGTATCGTGCTCACAGACAAACAGACTAATAGACGCACAGTTTATCCAAAAATATGTTTTCTGGATTCGGGGGACCTCAAAACCAAAAGGGTTTTTAAAAGTGATTTTTGACCTAAACTAGTAACCATTTCCTACTTGCAGCTTGGAATGGTAAAAGACTCTTGTTAACCCTATAGAAATGAGCTAAAAATTTGATCACCTATATAGTTAAGGTCACAGAATAGAATGTAACGCAGGACTTTCGAAAAATATAATATAAAATTAAGAGAAAGGTTGTCCAACATTTATTTTAGATCCTCTGCTTTCCCGTAGATCTTAGAAGATATCAAACTCATTTTCAAATGTTGAACTTTGATATTGCGTCTTCTAATACAATAATAAAATTGGCCTTGCTGTCGAAGCCTCATAAAAAAAATTGTTGTGACTAAAGGTAGTAGCATACGAGGCTGGTTTTACCGCTAAATCCCTTGCTAGGTTTCAAGCGTTCTGTGACGCTGGGTTTCGTGATGACTTTTATGTGTTCGCTTCACACAATGCACGGATTAAAGCTGGCTATGACGCCATTTTTATTTGTTGGCATACGTGATAAGATACTGCTTCTTGGTTGGTTCTTGCTCAAAACAAGCAAGCAATAGCCCTGGTTCTAATTTTAACATCCACCTTGTAACCTCGCACTCGAGCCTGCAGTGACGTCATTTCCATCTACGCAGCTAGCGCATCAGCAACGATTCCAACGACAAAACCAGCCTGGTGTGCAGCGACCTTAAGAAATAACTCAACAGCTATTTTTTTTATAATAATAATTAAACCGTATATTTTGAGAAAGTTCCTTTTTAATATAGTATGAAAAGATTTCTGTCTTTAGAAGAGATTGTAAATGCCTCGTTCAAAGATTTATTCAAACAATTACTATTTTTCAACATAATGAAAGTTTCATAAGCAAACAGAATTTGTTTTACTAACGAGAAGCCAAATTAACATTGTATATATACAACAACCCATCCTTTTCACAGATCTTCTGTCCTTTTTCCTGTCAGACGTTGACTGTTCTTGTCGCTGTTGTGTCTTTGTTTCAAAGGCTGTCCAAATTATTGCTGATTCATATGTCAGACATTCACTTACAATTATTCGGATTCATATTATTATACTTTAACATTGCGGGTCCTAACAGTAACATTACTTTGATTGTGAATAGGTAGAATAGAATACAATAGAATATTTATTTTATTCGACTATAGCCTTTCGTCTGCAACTGCGGTAGACATTATCAAAGGCGATGTGGTAGCGGGCGAAGTGTTCTTCTACGCTGCTCACAGGTAAATGTGTCGACAAGTGTGGTACTTCCGTCTTTTATGGTCAGCGTGCTCGTGTTCTCTACTCGGTCGTAGTATGCTCTGACCATAAAAGACGGAAGTACCACACTTGTCGAAACACTTACCTGTGAGCAGCGTACAAGAACACTTCGCCCGCTACCACATCGCCTTTGATAATGTCTATCGCAGTTGTAGACGAAACGTCAGGTAAAAATACCAATGGACCACGGCATACAAGTCCGGAAATCAAGAAGATTTGGATCAACACCGGCCGTGAAAGCCTACACACTTAGATAATGATAGTTTGATTTAAGACGTTGATAATTTCAATTTTTTAAGCCTAATTGTAAAATCCAATCTAAATTGGTCTTTTCACATAGATGAATGCTGTACTAAAATATCCAGTGCTCTTTTTCCTTTAGGAGATTATCGTACCTTGTTGATGAGCATTCATTTTTAACATACTATTTGCATCCATTACGGAATTCTGTTGTGGGGAAAATCGTCATATACCAACCGTATATTTTTCTTATAAAAAAAGCTTTAAGAATAATTTTTAAACTTGTCGTCCAATTTTTAATAAATAGGTACAAAATTTTAACATTTCCAGCAGTGTATAAAAACAGCAGTGTTTGTCTGGAACAATTCTTATATGTTTATCAAAAACTCCCGTGCTTACGGCACTAATCAAAATCCATATAATAAAAAAGTTTACCTCAGTATTTACAAAAGTGGGCCATTATATATACCTGTATCAGTGTTCAATAAATTACCGGTTGATATAAAAAAAATGGTTGTCTGTAAAGTCGGTTTACGGACGATAGTTTTACGTGATAACGTATTCCGTAATACATAACCTAAACCTCCCAAAATTTGGTTTCAATCCGCTTATCCTTGGTGTCGGAATGATAAGAAATGTCAAAAGTGACGTTTGCAACTTACAAAGTATTATGTTCTAATAATAATTAGTTATTCCAATACTTAACTTAGCAGGCTTTGCATTTCACAATATACTAATGTCAAAAAATTGAATTAAACATTAGAAATGCAGCTGTTTTCATGTTAAGACAAGACATACGTTTGCTTCTAATTTCCATGTACGGCAAACAAAGACAACCGACCGCGTCGCGTCATGCATTACACAACATTGCATTTATACAGCTATTTTTCTATATAAATTTGTATAAAATATTTTTCTATATAAATTTGTATAAAAAAACTGTTTAGGCAAATTCTGTTATACGAAATCTATGTAAAATGTTCTCCTCTTTCGTTTAAGACTGGTTTTAAACCGATCTGATTTAAATTGAGCGAGAAATTAGCAAAAAGCACGCACAGGGTCAGGCGGAACGTTACGCGTTAGGAACGTTACGCGTTAGGAACGTTACGCGTTAGGAACGTTACGTTACACTTTTTCGAACATGCAGCCGGTGTTTTATCAATTTATAATATTGGTGATTCATCAATTTATAAGACGTTATCACGTCAAAAAACAATGATAGTATACGGCACTTAGCTTAGAGCTAAATGTTTTTATTCTGTCAATGACTTTTATTTGAAACTTTTACTTTGTGTTTATCTTGGTATCTGTGCTTATATTTACTTGACTTATCCTATGCATTTATAATGTACAAGGCAGGAAAAATAAATTATTAATATTATTATTTTATCACGGTGAAAACATTACCAATAAAATATGTGATAGCGGTGTAGGTACTTGCCAAATTTAGGGTTAAAGCTGAGATTTTTGTTGTTGAATGATTGTAAAATCAACTTGATTTATTTATTTTGTTTCTTTGTTTCAGGTATGTCAATATCTACTGCCGTATTCATAGCCGCTCGACATTAAAATTCGTAATATTTTAAAATGTAAGTAATATATTCCTGCACTTAAAGATTTTGTTTCGTAAATCTGTACCTGTATAATTAGTTAAATATGAGTTTGGTCAACCCTAACACAACGTTATCCACATCAACCTCCCGAGTGTACCCGACTGTCGAATAGCAGTGTCGGGTAATCGAGATTTTACGTTTGCGTTTGGTCAACCCTAGATATTTTATAATGAATAATTCTTTGCTAGGTACTTATTTCAAGAACTAAATAGCGACTAATAAATATGACAAAAAATTCAAAGCTGTTGTTTTGAGGAGAATTCCAATGTCGTATGTGAATACATACAACTTTGTTTTTTCGTAATTTATTTAGAAATGAGAAATTTTAGTTATATTATGCGCTCACATAGAACTCTGTTGCTCAACTGAAGGCTGAAATTTGACATACAAATTTTTTACTCGACTGCGCGACAGCAAAAGTAGGGTTATGTTTTTCACGCGTATCATGGGTATGTGGGATTCTTATACTCTCGAAGCATCCCACCGGCTTGGATGGGTTTTTAATCAGAGGTGTCTATAGATTCATCTAAACCGTGCGATGGTTATAGGTTAGGTTTTGTTTTTATAAAAACAAAATGGCGGCCGTAAATTAAAAAAATGGTGGTAGAGACGAAATAAAAGAAATGCGTACCATATTGAGTGGCATATTACTGAGTAGGTCTTTTAAAATCAGGATGTTTTCGAGACTATTAAGTTCTGTATCTCTGCGTATTTTTTGTTGTGCGTAATGAAGGAATCTGTTGATTTCTTGAACTACTGATTGAAATGACATTTGTGTACAAAAGACAGAGTTTGTATATATGAAATGCCTAAAATAAATAACATATTTGTTTTTATAAGGATTAATATACTGTATTGATAAAAAAGTAATAAAAAAACTCGAATGCGTATAAGTGAATAACTAAAAAGAAGAAAACAAAATTAATTATTTAAAAAAACAAGAAACCCGACCCTTTGAACAAATATATTCTATAAGTTATTCTATTCAAAAATGAAATTAATAACTAAGAAGAGAACAATTGTCAACATGCAGCGTGTGGAGAACCATTCAAAAACAAAAGAAAGAGACAAATATGTCTCCACCCGCTGCATGTTGATATTTTTCAACTTGCTTTCGTATTTTTACCAGCTTTTATTTAGTTTCACCTGTCCCGGTGTCTGTCTGTCTGTCCATCTGTTTACCTGAAATCGAATCTTGCAAGTTAAATTTGAACCACATCCCGGTATCCGATTGAACTGAAATTTTGTATACGTATGCAGTTCCGATAACAATACAATATTATAATAACTAACTGACCGGTCTGGCTTTCGTTCAGATGCAAATCCCTTTTTTTATAAAGCACACTAAAAACTTAAAAATAAATAAACGAAAAAAATTGTTTTTAAAAACAAGCATTTATTAAGTACTTAGTTGTTAATAAAAATGAACTAAAAAGTAAAAAAATTATTTTAATTCGATTAGAAGAAGTCGTTTTATACGTACTTATCACAGTCTCAAGTTTTCAAATAAATGCGTGTTTAATTTTAATATCAAGAGAGATAAAAAAACAGTGTAACACGCTTTTATTTGAAAACTTGAGACTGTGATAAGTACGTATAAAACGACTTCTTTCTAATCAAAATAAAATTATTTATAACTTTTTAGATCTTTTTTTAACAACTCCTTAGTAAATACTTGTTTTTAAAACACATTTTTTTGTTTATTTATTAGTTATCTATTAATTTCATTTTTGAGACAATCAGGTTTCTTATGGTTTTTTTTTGACGTGATAACGTCTTATAAATTGATGTAACACCGGCTGCATGCACGAAAAAGTGTAACGTTCCGAAAAGTGTCACGTTCCGCCTGACCCTGTGCGTGCAAGCGAGAGCGCAGTATAAGCGATAGAGAGTCGGTAAAAATATAGTTTGACAGCTACTAAAATTTAGGTTATGTATTATTAAATATGATATTCGAGCGGAATACGTTATCACGTAAAACTATCGTCCGTAAACCGACTTTACAGACAACCAATTTTTTTTTTTTAATAATAAATTTAACCGTTTATAATTTCAATCACGCTACCATCTATTTGATAAATATCACATACAACCGTGTGATAATAAAATTTTTGCATATAATTTCTTGTAACACCAAGTCGACGGGCTGAAGCATTTGCATTTGGCCAACCCTGCATATTCCATAATGCATAATCCTCTGCAGTGAGTGGTTTCCTTACAATTGTGAGCGTCCGGGTGTCCTTGAACACTAACGCCTCTAGCGACTAAAGTACTGAACTATGGGTACGTAGGGCCCCATTGTGGGATTCGCAATTCATAAACCTCTATTGTATTTGGAATACTTGTAAAATATATCACGGCATAACCACGCTAATGCAATCCCGGTTTCCTATGCAAAATTATTATAATGACTTGATGTTATGCAATCTGACATTTTGTTTAGAAATGAAAGTTTAGCCAGGGTCGGATTTATAAAATCAACCGAGAAGAATTTTTTAGGAGTGTACCTGTCAAATGAAAAGTGCGTGTGGGAAAAAAAAATTCCGACTGCGTATAATAAAGTATGAAAAGTTAAAATATTGGAAGCCTTGACATGTAACGTCCGCCATATTGAATGTTATGTGACGCCATATACGCAGTGTCACTCGTGAGACTGTGACGAAAATATCGACACCTCGTTTTTGAAAATCAGTCAAGCCGTTGCAGCGCTTCAGTGCAGGCACACATTATTAAGGTCGCTGCCCTCGCGGCTGGTTTTTGTCGCTGGAAACGTTGCTGGGATTCGTCTTCGACGAACAACTTGCGCTACAAATCCGCAGCTTCAAAACACGCATTGTGTGAAGCCAATACATAAAACCGTCAGAAAATTCAGTGTCACAGCACGCTTGGAACCTAGCAGCGAAATCGAGCAGATAATTCTTCGACAAAACCAGCCTCGTGTTTGTGATGTGGGATAGAAAGCAAATAATATTAGAAAAATGAATGTTACGTACTCTCGCCGCGCCAGCATATTTTGCTTTTTTTCTTTGTTTTATACATTTGGAAACATCCTGAAACAATAATAGTATTTCAATAAATTCAATTGGCTCTATGTCCTCTATTTTAAATAAGGAAACCCCAAAACATATATTTTTAGATATTCCGGCATTTTTGTTAAACCAATAACACAAATATCGCACAAATATCACAGAATCGAACCACTGCAGAACAGTTATCTATCGTTACATCAGCTAATATTTGAAGACCCACGTTTCTCTTGACTACGTGACTTTATTCTCCTTGTCCCGAAACCCTTTCTAGTTCATATGGAGCAGATTGTTTCTGATATCAGGGAACCATTAAACAAAACGCTTACTGAGTGGATTTGCTCCAGAATAATTGTCACTTGCAAAAAACATAATTAACTGACACGATTTTTCATAAAGCTTGTCCTTTGATGCACTGAGCCAATACTTTTCGTTTTATAATGGCCGCTGCATACGAGGCTAGATTCCTTGCTAGATTTGGCTGCTACGTTTCAGGGTGCTGTGGCACTGGGTTTCGTGAAGGCTTTTATGTGTTTGCTAGCTTTGTAGATGGCTTTGGTGCGCGCGCAGTGACAGTTCGAATTTTAACAAAAATGAACGTTTATTGTCTTTGAACAGAACAAACACTATGACGCCATGTTAGTGGGCGTTGCCCATGTCGCCCACGTGACAAGATACTATTTCCTGATTGGTTCTTGCTCAAAATAAGCAGACAAACGTACACGAAAAATAACGGTTCTAATTTTGTAATTCATCTTGTGACAACGCGCGCGAGTCCGCAGTGGCGTCATTCTCATTTTCGCAGTTAGCGCGCCAGCCAGCACAACTCCCAGCGGTGATTCTGGCGGTAAAAGCAGCCTCGCGTGCAGTGGCGTTAACTGTCAATTTGAAATTTGAAAGAGATAGAAATTAATTCAGTGTAGTAACGAACATAAAAACTTTTCCTCTTTATGTAATTAGTATGGAATATATCCACTTTTTAATATTTGGGTAATCATGAGCTTATATAAAATTTATTATTATTTTAATTATTCGCGATTTATAATTTCACGTGGGCACTTGAATCCATGAAAATTAATTAAAACGTTTATATTTGAGTTTAATTTAATCGCTTTTAATGAAAGGTTCTATTTGTGCTTGTTTTAAGAGGATTATTTTCCAGGGCTGTATTAAATATATAGTTAAAACAGGATTCTTTGTTTTATAGACGAATTCCTTCCTGTCAGATTATATTTTTTCCTTCATTTCTTCTTGTATTTTTGATTAGTGACACTACCGGGTATAGCTAGTTTAATGCCTATACTCACCGAACACTATTAAAGATAGAAGCTACTAATCTTGAAACAAATTTATTCGTTAGAGTAAAATTTACTTTCTTTTCAACAAGCAAATTATCACATAGAAAAGTTAGTTAAAGTATAAATATACACTGCTCTATACTCCTTGCTCTTTTTTGTTGAATATGGTGACGTTCACTCAAAAATCCGACCGATGGCGTTAGTGTAGACGTCAAAAAAAGTTTCACAAAATAATGTTTTAGCCTAACCCAATTGCACACAGAACTTTCACTAACTTTCATGTTTTATAACTATACACTTCACAAAAGGTTAATGAACAACACATAAATAAATTCACAAGGGCAAAGTCTAGATAGGTATAATACTCCATTTATAGGTTAGGTATTATGATCTGACCTGGAAAGTGACGAAAGCCATAACAACTAAACTGCAAATCTTCATAAACAAATGTCTCAGAACAATCTTCAAGGTGAAATGGTATGAACACGTCTCGAACAACGAACTTTGGAAACGTGCATGTCTTGAACAAATCTGTGTAACTATAAAACGTAGGAAATGGAATTGGATAGGATACACGCTACGAAAGACAGATGACGACATAGCAAAGAGAGCCTTGGATTGAAACCCACAGGGATACCGAAAAAGAGGCAGACCAAAAATATCCTGGAGAAGAACTGTTCGTGAAGAAGTTTTGGAACAAGGAACTACCTGGCTTCAAGTCAAACATATGGCAAAAGATAGGACTAGATTTAAAAATTTCGTAGAGGCCCTATGCTCCACTTAGGAGTTAAAGGAATTTATTATTATTATTATTATGATCTGTGTGGCGGCCATTATAATTATTATATCTCTACCCTGGAAGAAAGACAGAATAGATTTATACCTGCAGTAAACATAATTATGGTTGGTTAATTGAATTGTCATTATTTGTTCGGACGAATAGTTACCTGAAGAACAAATGAACCGAAACTATACTTACGTTCGGTGAATACGGCCATAAAATAAATAGAAAACGATTTTTTAAACCCTCAATTAATCTCAACATATGAGGTAATCAGTCCACGTGTTTAATGGTCCATATTTTTTTTTTTGACTGAGTTTAAGTACATTTTATATTTGCAATAAACATCCGTTCAGAGCAATAGGGGAAGTGAGTTGGCTTTTATGCAGATGTATACAAATAACACGGCAAACGGAATGGGGCGGATATGGGCTAAGTTTAAGAGCCCATGAAGTCAGCGTTAGCATGCTTAAACCCCCGTCGGCGCTGGATAAGGGTCCGTGAAACGTTTCCACGCGATGCTTGCCGGGAGATTAGTATCATTCTCATCGGAAGGACAGGGGTCGGGAGGGAAAACACGGAGGAAAAGGTACTTACTACAATTATTTTCAGAATTAATGTACTGGTCGAAATTTAACTAACCAGCTAGCGGTATAAAACCGTTGCGTTTCTAGTCTAGCTTCTTTATGGTGTTTACACTACCGTACAAAAAAATTTTCAGCCATTTGGGTGACGGGACCAACTTCAAAAATATTTACATTTGATTTAGTATAATAAATAAAATGAAATTTCTGATATCGCGTGAGGTGACGCCGGTACTGGCTAGTGTTCAATATGATATAGTTTGCTATTCGTTGTCATGGTTATCTAATAATATGTTTCACGTAATATAATAATTAATCAAAGCATGCGTAACTAGTTTATTTCTGACAGATCTACAAAACAAAAGAACAATTTATTTTTTTTTTATTTTCAAAATTTTTTTTAACAAAACTTTCTTGAAAAAATAAATAGAATAATAAACCATTATGAAAAGTATCCCATTACTATACAGGGTGTCCCATTAAGAATGGGACATAGAACAACCGCAGATTCTCCAATTCAAAATAAAACGATTAAGCGAAATATGCTTAGATAAAATGTTGCTCGTTTCCGAAATACAGGGTGTTGAAGTTGAAAACTGAAAAATTATTAATGTCTATAATTTTTTTAATACACCGTATAATTTTACTCAAATCGGTACACTTGTTAAATATCATAAAATGCACCTAACAATAAAAAAATTAGTTCAGTACGCTCTACCAGTGGCGTACGGCAGGAGTAAGGAATGCTTGTACCCCTTCTAAATGTTACGCCGCTGTCTAAATTTTAATTTTGACTATAATTTTAGTTTTTTTGATATTTTCTATGTCAATAATGTACACTTGTTAGTTTGTTGTAAAGTCATTGGTTTTCGAGATATTCGCAGTTAAAGATAGATAGACATGTACTTTTTATTTGTATTATTATTAATAATATTCATTTTTACAATTTTGTCTTAAAACCAAACAAAGTAGAAACTAATGTAATGAAATTTTTAAATTTTAAAAATTTCATTACATTAGTTTCTACTTTGTTTGGTTTTAAGACAAAATTGTAAAAATGAATATTATTAATAATAATACAAATAAAAAGTACATGTCTATCTATCTTTAACTGCGAATATCTCGAAAACCAATGACTTTACAACAAACTAACAAGTGTACATTATTGACATAGAAAATATCAAAAAAACTAAAATTATAGTCAAAATTAAAATTTAGACAGCGGCGTAACATTTAGAAGGGGTACAAGCATTCCTTACTCCTGCCGTACGCCACTGGTAGAGCGTACTGAACTAATTTTTTTATTGTTAGGTGCATTTTATGATATTTAACAAGTGTACCGATTTGAGTAAAATTATACGGTGTATTAAAAAAATTATAGACATTAATAATTTTTCAGTTTTCAACTTCAACACCCTGTATTTCGGAAACGAGCAACATTTTATCTAAGCATATTTCGCTTAATCGTTTTATTTTGAATTGGAGAATCTGCGGTTGTTCTATGTCCGATTCTTAATGGGACACCCTGTATAAATAACAACGTTATAGCATATATCTCGTTATAGCGAATATTTCTTCTACGCATGCGCTGATTTTCTTCAAAAACAATAGAGCTCTTCATATTTGCATATTAAACATCTTTCCAAAATTTGGTTTCAGTCCGCTCATCCGTTTGACCTGTCTCGTGTTCACAGAAAATGAAAACGAAAAAATATTGTAAAATTTGACCTAATTTAGTACCATTCCCCTGTGGTATTGGAATGGTAATAAATTTGCTAACGTTATAAGCAAAGCAGCTAGCTCTTTTAAGTATGGTGTCTTAAAATATTGCATTCCCGATGGGTACGCTTGTGGGAGACACACTGTATAATTGTGCGAACGCTGCTGTGTGAGCGGCACTTTGTTTCTGTTTCAATTTGCTTAAAAGTGGGTAATGAGCGTGCAAGACTTCTATTTATACGACTGAAATGCTTTTATTTTTAGCTGAAAGAATAACTACTCAATGTTTATTCGTTATTGCGACTTGCGAGTTTTTTTTTTTAATTACCTATGTTTATAATATTAGTTATTACCGTTTTACTGAGCATTAATACTGTTATATATGTTACGGTCTATACCCGAATTCGGTCAGTGACCGAAATAAATGCGCAAAACTAGTTTTGACCAACGAATATTGCCCAAACCCGAAATCTTATCTACATTTAAACGGGTATTGAGTGTTATAAAATGAGCAAAACTAGTTTTGCGCATTTTCAATTGGCCAAAACTAGTTCTATCCATTTCTGAACGGACAATACTAGTATGGCATCAGAATCTTCTTTGTGTTTTTTAATTAACTTTTCCACATCAACGATACTTATTATATCAATGTGATTTATTCTTCTGTATTGTTCAGCAGACAGAGGTTTTAATTCAGATTTCAACAAAGCTTTTTTAACCTCACTTAGTGTAGTAAGGTAATATGTTTCGTCATAAAATTATATTTCAGAGGCCTCCAATAGCCGAACTAGTTGAGACTCGAATTCACCTTGCATTTTTACTTAACTATTACACTGAATAACCCACCATTATATTAATTATAACATTCAGGAGAACAATTCAATAAGTAAACAAGAACATAACCCTCCTTTTAAATATTCGGGTCGGGCGTTGATTGAATGAAACAAGCAAAACTGGTAGGTATTGTCCGTTCAGAAATAGACAGAACTAGTTTTGTCCAACTGAAAATGCGCAAAACTAGTATTGCTCATTTTATAACAGTCAATTTTCGGGTTTGGGCACTATTCGTTGGTCAAAACTAGTTTTGCGCATTTATTTCGGTCATTGACCGAATTCGGGTATAGACCGTAACATATATACTAATATTATGCAAAGAACAAGTTTGTTTGTCGGTCTGTTTGTTTGTTTGTCGCGCGTAATCTCAGAAACTAGTGAACCAATTTGAAGAATTCTTTCACTGTTTGTAAAGCTACTTTTTTACGACGCTATATATACCTACAGTACGTTTGATTTCCATCAACATATTGGTTTCGCATGTAAAATTTTTTCATTTGATTTACATTTAACGCAAATTATAATAAATAGTAGGCTCTATTTGAGTTACATTGAATCAAAGACATAAAATATATAGTAGAACCTCTGTAAAACTTCGAGGGGGACGTCAAAAAATTCGGGTAGTTTTCGACATATACATATATAGAGGATTTCGACTTAGGCGGATTTTGTTAGGAAATATTCGACTTGTAAAGGTTAAGATTCATTCTAACTAATTTTGAGTTGCTATGTTCGAGATACAGAGGTCTAATTTATTTTTTTCGAATTATGGAGGGACGTTATGTACGGTAATGGCTCACTGATTATTTCGACCTAAGAGGAGTGAGATTTCGAGTAATGGAGGTTTTGGGGTTTGAAGGGAAGGGAACACTTTATATTTTTGGAGGTTCGACTTAAAGAGGTTCTACTATATCAGTTAATACAACGCTGTGGTGATAACATCCAATATGAGAGAGAAACACTCGTCTATTTCTAAGTACCGATAACGTATAGGTGATATGTCCAGTTTTAAAGGATATAAAGTAAATTAATTTAACTGACGAAAACTTTCTCAAAAACATATTCTACGCCTGAGGAATGTCGTATTTCCCTGCAACGTATACTTAAAATATTTCCTTTTTTGATATCAATTTGTAGTTTGAATGTTCAGATGTTGGTATGTAATTGTATTTAATTTCTGAAACTAAATTCATTATAATATTATAATTTAATATTGTGAAGCTCGGTCACTTAATTAGTTTACATTAATTTAACATCAGCTCATGTTTGTCCAGGTAAAAATTCATTTCGTTGGAAACATTTTTAATTAAATTTTTTAAATTAATACAAAAAATAATAGAGTAAAATATGAAATTGTAAATTAATTTATGTATTAAAACAACATTTTATTAGGCTCTTAAAAAATTAATAAAAATAATTTTTCTCAAAAAATTCTTTGTAGATTTTTTATTTACAAAAATTTTAAATGACGAAAAATTCTAATTAAAAACTCAACCAGTTATGGAAACGTAAATATTAAATAATAATATCACGTCGTATTTTAACAAATAAAAATCATTTATTATCATTGTACATACGATTCTTTTATTAATAGTGAACAGATTTTAACCATAAATTTATGCGAAATTCTGGTTACTAAAATCGTCCTGTAACTAAATTTCCCCTTGTAACTAAATTTTGCTCTGTCAGCTAACGAAATTCTAGTAACTAAATTTCATCCTGTAAATAAATTTCACCCTGTCATCTATATGTCGCCTTTAGCAAAAGCCAAGTTAATCCAATGCATACGCAAGGCTAGCGCCACGCGCTGTCATCTAACGAAATACTAGTAACTAAATTTCGTCCTGTTATCTAGATGTCGCCTTCAACCCTAGCACTGGCAATAGCCAAGTACCTAGGGTTGGAAAATTCCTAAATGATTTTTTGTATGCGATGTATTTTTCTTTACATCATGGAATAAAAATTATTATTATTATAAATAAAGCCATGTTTAATCCAACACACACAAACGTAACGTCGTTCCATAAAAGTGTCGCGCCAAGTTAACGGCTACTCTCATCCAAACGTGCTATTAGATGATTTTGACCTAAATTATTACCATTTCCAATAGGTCATATGCATGATTTTTTTTATATTTTTAATAGATTATTTAGTCAACCATAATACAGAGAAAAATTGATAATAATCATTTAAAAATGTAATATTATCATAAGAAAAAAAATATTAAATTTCACATTCAAAAATAGTTGTTTAAACAATCGATCATGTTGGCGGGCTTATGTGACGTCATGATATATGATGCATGTCAACCTTGATGTCAAATTGTCAATGTTCTAAATGAAGTTTATTTGTTGTTTTCTCTAAATACTGACATAATCTTACTGTGAGACGACACAGTCGTCATAGCAACTGTTGTTGATATATACTCTGACGTCACGCTGTGTTTTGAAAATTTGAGAATAGCGCGTATTTTCTATATTTCTTTTTTATTATTTCTATTTTTTTCAGTGATTAATTTAATAAAATAACGATTACGTTATGATCAGGAACTAAAATAGGTATATTTCGAAATAAAAATTTAAACCAATTTGAAGTCTCATCCATATGACCTATTGTGGTCGAGTTGGAATGTTAAAATATGTAAATGATGGTGATATAAGAATGATAAAAAACATTTTATTTTTTTTAATATCTATGTATTCATCGTTATTTGAATATTGCATTCAAACCCACGCTGAGTACAAAATAAGGATTTTTTTGTAACCTTTCGAGCGTCAAAATATTTTCGTAGTTATTCGGTACGTTTTTTTATTAAATATTTAACAGAAAAGTATATCGTATTAACGCTTGGTTGAACAAGCCTTCTATTTATTTTTTTCATCCCAATATTTCATTTTATCAGCAGAATCCATCAATACAATAGGCAGGGTCGGATTTGCTCTGTTACTGTTATTAGAATTCCTCAAATATTTTAAATTTAAGAATGCGTATAGTTGTAAAACTAATGGTAATTTTGAAAGAAAATTATACAGGTTGTATCGCAGAAAACAGTACCTACATGCGGAAAACTCCATTGAGCAAATTAGTTAGGGTCAATGATTACTTTGGCCATATTTGAGAATGGCGACTATGGTAACGCTGACTAACCATTATTTTATAACAATAATTGCTAATAATGAAAAATTAGAAAAATCAGTTAAAATAATTCTTTAATAATCAATAAATTTATTTTTATTAATGAAATAATTGTTTATTGAGAAAATATTTTTTTACTTAATAATTAAACGAAACAACAATTAAAATAAAAAAAATAAAACAAATATTCAAATAAACCTCTATTTTTACTTAAGCAATGGCTTTAATCGATTATAAAAACTTTGTCTAACATTACTAAACTCTCAAATGAACAGCAATATGCATATTTTGTTACTGTATACGTACACCATGGTAACCATGGTAACGACCTCTAAATAGAGGGCAAACAATCTCTGATCTTAACTAATTTTTAGGTACTGTGTACTTTTCCCTATGTACGGTTTCCTGTGATACACCCTGTGTAACTAATCCAAGAACAGGATATATTTCCATCTTAACTAAAGAACATGTCACACACACAATTATTGAATGAAAATTAATTTTTTACTTTTTAGTCCATATTGCTATAAAAGAGTGTTTTTTTAGTTGTTTTAAACTCTAATTTTAATTACCCTAAAAACCAACACTCAAATGACATAACTTATTTATATAAATTGTTGTAGGGTCATGGGTTCTTAATACTTGTGCAAAATTTCAAATTATTCAGACGTCTGAAAGTGGACGAAAATTAAATTGAAATATTCCGTTACATAGATACATACATACAAGTGAAGTTAATACAAGAGTGTCAAACAAATCATTTGCATCATAAAACCACTTACAAGTAAAAAGCGGTTTAAATTATTTTTTAATTTTTTTTAAGCAAACTTTGCGTATGATAAGGAAAATTATTTAAAAAATTCAGTGCTAAATAATTACAGCTATTCTATACTGACTTTAAACTGTGTATAGCGGCAAGGCTAAGCAATTCATATTTGTCGTCGAAATTAAGCGGAGTGGGGATATTTTAATTTTAATATTTCATGTTACTCCAGGCTGTCCGCGAGTCTAGGGTCTTGTACACAGTACAATAGACAGTTGTTTTTACCCACGCGGCCACTGCCGATTGATGTTAACATACCATGTACATTGTAAAATATACATGCACCTACTGGCTACCTAATTTAGAAGTTAGTTATGCTATAAGTCACCATTTTATATAAGATGTAGTACAAAATATACAGTGTATATTTAGGGGCAATTATAATTTGACTCGTGTGACTGTTAAACTCACTGTAGCTCGTTTAACAGCATGCCAATAATTTATTTCATTACGCTACTACTATTTTAGACGTAAATAAATTATTTTGATTTGACTTTTTTTAACTCTACTAGTTAAATATTTGCTAAAAAGTTACAATATGCTATACAAATAAAGTAAATTTTATTATCATTTTATGTATCATATTGTGTTCACACTTTAATGTCAGTTTCATACAAACATTTTATAGCTGAATGTACAAAAATGAGTCAGCAACATTAAAAATGTTACGGGTAAAAGTTTTGTATGTGACTTCACGGGTTTTTCGAAAAAATAACTGCACGCATTCAATCTTATTTACAGTATATCCCAAACGTTAAAACACCTTTGATAAAAATTTGATCGTATTGTTGGGGCAAATTGGGCAAAGTGGCGACGCATGAACATTTTAAATGGTACATCGACATTCTAACACGATGGGGGGCAATTTAAATACGAATCACATCCATGCTTATGTTTTAAGTATTAATATTTCTCTAACTTTGTTGGCAACATTTAATTACGAAATAAAATGCCATTAGCCGTGTGTCATGTATCATGTGTATGTACGACATATGTACCGCCAATGCAAAGTCGTCAAATGTGCTAACTGAATGAGATAGAATCAGTGAACACTTCTAGAATGTGACAGTGATAAATGCTTATTTGTATTAATGTGCTGATAGTGAATGCAGCTCAAAGCCGATCTAAATAACACGCTATAAGTTGTAGCTCAAGTGTTTCACGGTGTACGCCGGGGGTATCTGATGATGACGTTTCATGTGCTGCAAGTCTGCAGAACACACACGAGTTTTGTGGTCTGCTAGTGGCTGTTATAAACTTTAGCGTTGATTGTGTAACTATTACACTCTTTCCTAAAATTAAATATGTTAAAATATAATTCGTTTTAAAATTATGAAGTACCTAAGAGGGACAGCCACTGGTTGGGGACATTTGGACTATAAATTGATAGGTTGCCAATCAGCCTTACTTTTTCCACATAAAATGTTAGATAAGCCACGCAGAAGGTTCGAAAAGTAGGAAATTCAGAAGAACTTATACATGTAAATAGTCACGAATTTCGCATTTTAACGTTAAAAATCTCTTTGAACTAAATCGGATAGCTGAGGTATTAACCTCAGGAAAAAGGTTCATTGGAACTTCGTGCCCAAATATCAAGAGTGAGGTTAGTGTTGCAGTTCCATAGATCGATATACAGTATGTAAACGCGTAAGGTGCACATAGGGAAATTAGCATTAGGAAAAAATACGTGGATCAGAGAGAGCCATGACTGCATTGTTATTTCTATTGAATTATCGTGATAATCTTGAGGATTTCCATTTTATTTTGGTATATTTTTATTTTACTTGGCTTTTATAATAATAAAAAGCTCTTATAAATCATTATTTTAATTCTTTTGTACTAAAATAAAACAAAAAAACAACTCCATCTGTTTGGAAACATTTCATTCAAAAATTGTCTGACTGGTATGACGTATGCGCGTTGGTAAATCAGTGTCCCAATGTCTTTAGGTTCAACACGAATAGGCGGAGATATTTGATCTCGCACCATTTTTAAGTATTTTTTGGGAATTCAATGTCCCATTAATAAAGAAAGTCCGATTATGTTGTAATCATTTGAATATTTTCTTCGGTAGTATACACATTCATTTTGCAAAAGAATATTATCTGTCAAATTGAAAAACAAGATTTCCAGGCTCACTCTGATCCAGTCATTTTTTCCCAATGTTAATTTCACTATGTGCACCTTACGTGTTTACATACTGTAGAGTGTAGACAAAGGTTGTGCCTTGATATCTATGTTTTAATTTTCAATTCTAAATGCTTACAGTCATTTATTAGAACATTTTATATAATATCATAGTAAAGTAATGTATATCACATTCGTATATATATTACAATTTAGTTGGAAACAAGTTGCATATTGTTACGAAATATGTTGTACGAATTTGTTGAAAACTTTATAATTATAATATTCTGTGACAACGTGGCGTTAGATGGGATGAGGGTACGAAACAACGTTCGGGCAAGTCCGTATCTCGCGAACAAATGACGACATTTTGAGTTAATTATACGTATTGTCTGTACGGCAAGAGATAAAACAATATGTCATTCAACTTATGCAAGAGTTTTAATCCTTTGATTTTATATATTCTTTTCATTCCCGGAATCCTGTTGCCGAATGAATTTGTTTCAACATAGCGTATCTTCAGTGTTACCTTATATACAGGTCCGGCAAAAGTCCGGTAACGCCCCGAGATTTCCTGAAGGATAGATTTTCCTGAAAAAAGTTTTGAACAAAAGTTGGTCAACTTGGAAGGTGAAATCGTTCACACGAAAAATTCTCCCTCACCCCCTCATCACGGGGGGTGGGGGTTAATCTAAAATTTTAAACGGCAACCCACATTTTTTCTCACTGATAATGATTCTCCGAAGAGAAATATCAAACTTTAGTCCGAAATTTTTTTTTATCCAAAGTTGCCCTGCACCTCCAAATGCATGCTCTCTAAAATTCGTTATCCTCAAAAATCGGAAAGAAAATTAGCTAACAACATTATTTTTGCGTGGAAAATATGTGAATTAACTTTAGAAAATAATCTCGCACGTTGTGTCAAAATTTGGAAGAAATCGGTTAAGAACCTTTAGGAGATTCAGCATATTGAACAAGTGAACATTTAGGTACTTTTTTATTTATATTGATGTTGTTTTCTTCCAGAGGTTTTTTTCCTACTTTGATGCGATTTGGAAAGTCGAATATCTTAATTTAAACTTTTTCTCCATGTAGGTACTTAAGAAACAATCTATTTATATACAAAATCGATTGATATTGATTTAGTTTTTGCCAATTGTAAAATAATATACACTAATGGAAATTACGTTGACATTTTCTTTTTTTTTTAATTAGTTTCTATTTAAATGGAAATAAGTTGAAATCAAATACTTGTTTTATAAGAAAATTGACTTTAAGAATTAAAGAGGAACATTGAAATGTCGTATAAAACGTCAGATTTACGGTAAAGCAGTTTTGTCTTTTCACTGTTTTAAATGAAAGATCTAGAAGTTGAAAGTTTACAAAATTAATTATACTTAAAAGTTCGACATCACGGCTGATTCGTGCTGTGTTTGCTAAATAGGCTTGTTCTTCATTTTCTGTTTACAACCACGGGGGAGAATTTTGTTGCACAGCAAGTTTGTAAACTTGTTGGGATGGTACTACCTGTCTGCCATCGTTGTAGAATGCAAATGTGCTCTATCTGAAATTTTGACCTTTGTATTTCGGAATTAAACAATATTTATATAGGTATACAAGGTGTCTCAAAACTTTATATCAGATTACCTATTTTGAAAGTTTTGAATTGTCGATTTCTTGTCAGTTAAAAAAACAGTTTTGGTTAATACGTGATCTTTCAAAATGAAATATGCGTGCATAGAGATAACCTTATATCTAGTGATGGAATATTTCGAATATTGTCGAACTATTCGATTATTCGTGATGTCTCGAGGGGCTATTCAAAATCATTCGAACTATTTTTATTCCTATACGAGTTACGACTTGTAATGCAATCTCCAGTCATAAATTATTATACTATATACGTTCTTACTTTATTCTTTAAAACAATGCAAGTCTCTCTCAGATTGTATTTCGCAGTATTGAGTATGATTATACTTACGTCTTTTATCTCCCTCCGTTCTATGAAGCACTGCTTGCGGGTGACTCTCCCAAAGCTAAAAATCGAAAACTAAAGCTAAATGGATGAGTTATTAATATTATATTGAATGCATAGACAGATATAATGAATTGTGTTTTCACCGCATAGTAAACGACTCAAGATAATATTAATTATGCATTGCACAGTACTGAATACGATTTGTTACGTTTTATCTGCGTCTGTTTTATGAAATACTGCTTATGCAGGTGACTGTCTGAAGACTGATTATTTATCGAAACCGAGACAAAATTCATTCTAGATGAAACATTCATTTGTTTTAATCTATATCATTATGATGCATCGTGATTACTTAATTACAAATGAATTATCTATACATGTATATAAAATAAAATCCCTCGCTGCGTCTGTCTGTCAAAAACTACCGAACGGATTTTCATACCTTTTTAACTAGTAGAGGGAGCGATAAACGAGGAAGGTTTCATGTATATAATTTGTATAAAATAGCGGTGTTTTGTCAAGAGAAACTGTATGCGTATCATGTAGCGACAACAAGTAGGCGGGCGCACCTGGTTACGTTCAAATGGCGCGTCACTGTAGCACGCCAAGCGGCAATTAGCAATATATGAGCTAGCGGGCGCTGCCAACTAGCGACATCAGCTCAAAGCTATTTGTTCAGACATTTCGGCGCTGTAGTCTTTTCTTAATGAAATACATTTAGCAGAATTTTCCGACAACACCAAATTAGATCGTTAGATTACAGTCAACAAAAAACGGCTTCAGTTCAACTGTATGCTCATGTCATCTAAGTAACTCGCGAGGAGTTCCACAAGGATCGATACTTGGCCCATTGCTTTTTCTAATTTACATCAATGATTTACCGAAGTGTATCAAAGACAATGTAATATTGTTTGCTGATGATGTGGCAGCTATTTATGACAGCGAAAACAAAGTTAATCTTTTAGATAACATTGACTGTTCAGTCTCTAACATTAAAAACTGGTTTGATGAAAATAGTCTCAAACTTAACTTAAGCAAGTCTAAATTTATCAAATTTGGTGAATATGGCGATAGCGACAAAGTTTTGACTCTTCCTGATAATTGTGATGTCCAAATAGATGATTCAGTAAAGTTTCTTGGCATCTTTATAGATAAAAACTTAACGTGGAAATATCACATTGAGCAGCTCAGTAATACAATTAGTAAATATAGTTATCTTTTGAGAGCTTTAAGCAACTTCGCTCCACGTTCTGTATTATTGAGCGCTTATCATGCCTACGTGGGGTCAAACATTCGATACGGAATCATCTTTTGGGGCAATTCTCCATACATTCAGGATTTGTTCATTATCCAGAAACGCTGCATAAGAACTATAAGTAATGTTGGACCCAGAGAATCGTGCAGACCGCTATTCAATGGCATAAAACTACTCACCATTTATGACATTTTCATTTACGAATGTTCAATATTCTGCAAAAAATATCCGCACCTCTTTATGAACAATGTATGCCAACATGAGTACGACACTAGAACGAGAAGCCACTTCGTAACATCTTTTCTCGCAGTCAACAAAGGTTCTATGAATATTATCATTAAAATTTATAATCATTTGCCTCTAAATATTAAAAATTTAAACTTACCGAAATTTAAAAGGGAACTCAAAACTATGTTGTTACGTCATAATTTTTATAATATTAACGAATTTTTATTCACTGTATTGTAATATTTTTGTAATTGACGTTTTCCACACTACACATGTAGTACATTACGGAAATAAAGAAATTATTATTATTATTATTATATCTATCGCACCCGGGTAAAACCGGGCCGGGCCGCTAGTACGATTATAAAAATCGATCGAATAGCATCATTTCGCGATTATCAAAATCATGCGACTATTCCCAACACTATTTGTGTGTTTTAATTTGTTTGAAAATAATTGTTTCGGTTGAAAAAAAAAATGAAACGCACGCAGAAATGATGACGATTGTGAGATATAATAAAAAAGTGACTGCGGTGCGGAGCCGTCTCCAGCTGGGAACGTATATATAAGAAAGAGGACCCGTAAGAGGACCGGGAGGTAATTAAAGGACGAGCGTTTCGTGATGCGCCCACATAATTAGCGCTCCGCTCCCGCGGTTACACACCGTGTCTTGCCACGTGCACAGGTGCCCCGCACCGCGCCACTTACCCAATCGGAGATGGGAACCTCTTTGCTTTCAACGGCCAACAAACTAATGTTCGCCATCTTGTATGCCTTCTGTTAACAGTTAGGGATGGGATTTAGTTCTATGTCAACAAATCATTGAAGATTTCGCGGGCAAACAGACCACCACGGTATAACTAAACAGGAACTCGTCTAAATACAATTGACAATATAAATATCGATTTTTCGAAAATCGTTTAGCCACAATATTCCAAAATAACTGTCATTATTAATGAATAATTTGTGCCCATGGGCCCATGCGTTGTTTTAGCCGAGCGGGGTGGCGTAGTGATGTGGTGAGAGCACTAGACTCGCATTCGGGAGGTAGCGGGTTCGAATCTCGGCGGGGGCAGATGTGGCTGGGACTATTTCCTGCTGCCTCTCACCGAGAAACGGGAATTCCTGTACCGGCCATCTTGTTGGGATTTTCCATGGTTTCCATCAATAATTCCAGATAAATATCGAGATGGTTATTTATTCAAGGCCGCGGCCGATAGCCTGTCAAACTACTACGCTCAAAATTTTCCTATCTTATCCTAATGTCCTAAAATTCCTCCATTCGCATATTGCTATTAAGTGGAAGTTTCAAAATGTAGAATATAACGGGAAAAAATAGTAATGGCGCGAATGGCGTCTGTTATGACATAAAGTCGAGAAACGGACGTTAACGTATTATTAATTTGTATTTAAAATTTTACAAAACTTTTGAATCAGATTGCAGTCTGCACTCCCTGAAAGTTTTTTCGCCAAACGTACTATTTATGAAATATTCGGGCAGACGCTTTGAGCAAATTCTACCAGATTTGCTTCTGAACTAATAGCTTTCAGCGAATTGTATCAGACGTCGCTACTTGGTACTTGTTTGCTTCTGAACTAATAGCTTTGAGAAAATGCTATCAGATGGTGCTACATGTTACTAAAACAGTTTTTTTAATGAGAAAACACAGTAATTTTGTACAAAATATTTAATAAAAACTATCCTATAGCGTAAGTTGACCAAACAAGACACATTTACAAAATTTCATTAAAATCGGTTAAGTGGTTTCGGAGACTGGCGCGGGCGAATATCGTGACACGAGATTTTTATATATACAGAGTAAACTCTATATAACGACAAACTCCTTAAAACTTCAAAATTACTTAACTCTAGTTGATTTACCTTGTTGCTCATACAATGATACACTCTAAATAACAACACTCACACTCTAAATAACGACAACAGTACGTAATCATTAAGCAATAAACAGTACTTGTTTGTTATTTGTTGCTTTGTGGTCGGCATCATGCGTATCGAAGATTCTAAGAAATTTGTTATTTTGTTTGTTGGGATTATCTTTCATATGTTCAGCTGGTCAGTTGTAAATTGTATATATTATGAGTAAATACATATTAATGGCTTATGTCTGACTACTCTCGCAATAACGCCACAAAGTGCACAGTCCCTTGAGTGTCGCTATATAGAGTTTACACTGTATATATGTAACTAGCGGTCCCGCCCGGTTTCACCCGGGTGCAAAAGAACGAATGGGGAAGGAAGGGACATGAGTACGCACATTCATCTCAGTTTGCCGAGATGAATGTTGTATCCAAACTTGATAATGATCGACGTTACCGTTCAAAAGTTTTTGTCGTTAAAAAGCAGTACCTATTTATACTTTTTTTAAGTAATAAATCTCTTTTAATATAATAAATATTTAATTGAAAACACTGTAGGAAAATTATTTTTATATAGGTGCCTATAGATGTAACAGTTTTCAAATGAGCTATTAATTAAATTTATTTAATTTTACTTAGACGTAATAAAATTTTAAAAAATTGAAATGTTAGCCTTAAAAGAAAGAAATGTAGAAAATAAAAAAAAATAAAAACATATTCGCCGACGTCGGGCTTGAACCCAACACCCTGGCATTAAGAGTCTTACGCTCTACTGAGTGTGCTATCCGGGCTTGTGACGTCATGCGCTAATATTGCAATGTTTAGTTAAGGCATTTCACCTGATAATATTTGTCGAACGGACTAATTTTGAGATACATCTTGCAACATTTTTTATTGATGTTCCGCTCCAATTGGTCGTAGCGTGATATTATATAGTCTATAGCCTTCCTCGATAAATGGGCTATCCAACAAAAAAAAATTTTCAATTTAAACCAGTAGTTCCTGAGATTAGCGCGTTCAAACAAACAAACTCTTCAGCTTTATATAATTAGTATAGAGTATAGATTGTTATGGATTTAAAAGTAATCTATCAAGTAAAAACATCAAACCAACTTATAAAATATGTTTTATTTTCCTGAGCTAAACTCTTTAAATAACTATAGTAGAGTGTTTTTATACTATGAATAAGTTATTTCACATAACGTTGGCATTAAAGAATGTAAAAAATATAACAATGTGAAAAGGGATCAATATAATCTGATTGAAAAAGCGTATTATTCTGCATCCCTGGTAACGTAAAATTGGATACCTATCTATCTATCTACTTTTCACCACTGTTCGCATAAAGCTGTATTTTTGTTTTGTTATGAACTTTTTTAAAAAATGTATAACGTATTCTTTACCTGCTGAAATTGTTATTTTATTTTAAGTAACTGCTGATATTTAAAATGAATTCAAATTCAATTGAATAAAAATTAACCGATGCACTTGAACTATGGTAATTTTTTAACAGATTTAAAAAAATATTAATGATATCGACGGAATTCCTGTAAGCTGGACTATTATCAAGCCAATTTATTATAATTTTTAACTGACTTCAAAAAAGAGGAGGTTATATCTTCGACGCTTAAATTATTTTTGTATGTATGTTCAGCCATAACTTTTCGAGGGACTAACCAATTTAAAAAATTTCGACGCCATTTTGTTCATAATCTTTTATGGATTCGTTCCGTAAAGTTTTTATCAAAAGCGGTATAGTTTTTTTTAATTGAATTCAAAAACGGAGATTTTTTCTTATTATTATATTTGTAATATTTTTGTCATTTCACGGTCGCCCATATTCAATAGATGGATAGATAGATAGATAGATTTATTTCGAGAATAACATAAAAGCTGTGAAATATGTCAATATACATTACATTATATACCTACATGGTATCTCTGTGGACTGTTCTATGCGCCTACTTTGCTTCTCTGTCGCTCATATGAATTTAAATGTCAGCTTATGGATTAGTAAAATCGCGTCTCTTTTGTTTTACTTTACGCACTGGTGCAAAAAATGATCATTTTACTACCGCTCTACTGGCATGAAAAACAGATATTTTATAGTGGGTCGTGCAAAATCGTCATTTATAAGTAACGGGACAAGACTCTTTACGCGAGTGTGCTAGAAGAAGAGTAATGTTTTTGACGTGATAACGTCTTATAAATTGATGAATCACCAATCTTATAAATTGATAAAACACCGGCTGCATGCACGAAAAAGTGTAACGTTCCTAAATCCTAACGTTCGTAACGCGTAACGTTCCGCCTGAACCTGTGCGTGCTTTTTGCTAATTTCTCGCTCAATTTAAATCAGATCGGTTTGAAACCAGTCTTAAACGAAAGAGGAGAACATTTTACATAGATTTCGTATAACAGAATTTGCCTAAACAGTTTTTTTATACAAATTTATATAGAAAAATAGCTGTATAAATGCAACATGAAAACGGCTGCATTTCTAATGTTTAATTCAATTTTTTGACATTAGTATTTTGTGAAATGCAACGCCTTCTAAGTTAAGTATTGGAATAACTAATTATTATTAGAACATAATACTTTGACAGTTGCAAACGTCACTTTTGACATTTCTTATCATTCCGACACCAAGGATAAGCGGATTGAAACCAAATTTTGGGAGGTTTAGGTTATGTATTACGGAATACGTTATCACGTAAAACTATCGTCCGTAAACCGACTTTACAGACAACCAATTTTTTTGAGAGTATATGGGGGCGCTAAAATCATAATATAATATGGTTGAAAACCACACCTATAAATCTGTCCTTTTTCCGAATTACTCAATCTGCTTGGAGAGAGGCGGCGCCATTATCAAGTTTCTGTCCTGATTCGAAAAAATAGTAGATCCGGGGCTGTTAGCTTCCTGTTAATTGTGGCAGTGACAGAAGTGACGGAAGAGCCAAAAGTTACATTTTACAAAATTTCCCAGTTTTTAAAGAGCCACTAAACATTTTCGTTTCAGTATTATAGTATTTGCTTATATAGGTGTAATATCCGAGGACGACACGTCGCGACGGGGGCGGTGCGGGTGAGACGCGAGTGGAAATAGGCACGGTACTCAATCATGGATCGAGTGGACGATTTTTAAGGGTTTATATAATAAAATAATTATTTTTTGCGTATGGAACTGGAGAGCCGCAACTTTATATCAAAAGAGCCGCATGCGGCTCGCGAGCCGCAAGTTGCCGACCCCTGACATAGGGTAAATGTATTTAAATATTGCGTCAGCTAATCAAAAAAAAAGATGGGAAAAAAGTATTTTAAATATCCAATTAAAAAACAACTGTTTAGATTTTTCGCATCCTTTTTTCACCTTCTCTTCTTTTGTGATTTTCATCATGTCGTTGCGAGTTTAAAGTTAGTATTAATTTAGTTTCTTATGATTCATAAAATTTAATTTCAATTTTCGTACTTTAATTTTGAGTAACTGTTTTAATACACCTTTCCAACATTTTACGCCAGCTGTATTACCTGAGGGAAATTTTATAATTAAATGCTAATTTGAAAACGTTTTGTAATTATGAAGTATTCTTATAATTAAATTGTTTAATTTTATAATATATTAAAAATATTCTGGAATAGTTTCTTAATTACATTAATTCCTTTTTGTCCTAATGTAAATTTTCTATTTGAAATATGTATTATCAGAAATTCCAAATGAGATTCCTGTTATCGTTCGAAGAGAAGTTGAAACAGAGCTTGTATTATGAATGAATAAATTAGGGATTATGGCTTAATAGTCCGTTATGCACGCAATCCTAAAAGAATATTTGTTCTTCCCCTTTGTCCTAGATCTAGTCCTCCAAAAGTTTGGATCTCCTCATGAACCCCAGAAGATTGGTGACTAGATTATCCTGAGCAATTACTCCGCTCTCATCAATGCATCCAAAGATGGTTGTTCTCCTGTAGACTAGGACCTCGCATTCGAACAGTAAATGGTTGGCTGTTTCGTCATTCATTTCGCAAAATCTACACTGTGTCAATTCCTGAAGTATCCCCATTGTTTGTAGATGCTTTATCAAGGGTGCATGACCGGTTAAGAACCCAACAACTTACCTGAGTTTAGGTCTACTGAGTTTAATCAAGTCCTCTGTAAGCCTGTTTGAAGGGCTCGCAAGCATTCTTGCTTGTATTAAATAATATAGGGAATACTAGGTTCATTTATATACTACTAGCGGTCCAGTCCGGTTTCACCCGGGTGTAAAAGAACGAATAGGGAAGGGAGGAACATGAGTACACACATTCATCTTAGTTTACCAAGAAGAATGTTGCGTCCAAATTTCATGACGATCGGAGTTACCGTTCAAAAGTTTTTGTCGATAAAAAGCAGTATTTAAACTTTTTTTAACTAATATTTTTTTTTAAATTAATTAAATAAAATTAAATAAATTTAAATGTAAGCCTTAGAAGAAAGCAATGTAGAAAATAAAAAATAAAAATATATTCGCCCAACGTGGGGCTCGAACCCACGACCCTGATATTGACAGTCGCATGCTCTACCGATTGAGCCACTTGAGGTTATGTTCTCACAACGCTAATATGAGTATATCTAGTTAGTGCATTTCACATGAATAGAAGCTTATTTTTGAGATACATTTTGCAACATTTTTCATTAAAGCTCCGCTCCTAATGGTCGTAGCGTAATATTATATGGCCTATAGCTTTCCTCAATAAATGGGCTATCCAACAAAAAAATTTTTTTTTTCAATTTGAACCAGTAGTTCCTGAGATTAGCGCGTTCAAACAAACAAACAAACAAACTCTTCAGCTTTATATATTAGTATAGATTACGTCTTTGCGTTGATGCTTGTCTTCATTAAATGAAATATGACGTAGCTCACTTTGCCTCATTGCCCCAAATATAATGTTAAGGTAGATAGGACGAATACGTATGTAGTTGTGTGGCATAAAAGAAGGAGGGTAGATCGGCGTGTTGTGAGAGCGGAGTTGTTAAAATTGGAGTTTGGGGCTGTTTTATCATTTTCATTAAGGTATTGGCGGAGGCGGCCGCAACAGCTAATGACGCCGCTAATATATAGGAGACCTGCAACCATCACCAACCGGGGAAGGCATCCGCACTGCGCCTAGTCGTTTCTAAACGTGTTATGAAATACGATTATATACCGTTAGAGGGCAGAAAGTTCGGTAACCGTACTGCAGCCTTCATTAGTCGACCAAAAATTTCTATTTTCGAAGCGGGAATTTGTGTTGTGAAAGCAGATATTAATATATATAGTATCGGAACCTTGTCGTTTTTTTTTTTGCTTTCTTGCGAGTTGGTGAAAATTTTATGCCCGTTTGGCAATCCTGACGGTGTAACCATGACAACGAAAAACAGATCAGATTCATATATTATTTTGTTTATTTATAACAATTATAACAGACATGAACGCGACTCAAGGTGTGAATAAATGTAATAAATGTAAACATAGAGTGAGTGCAAGATATAATATTTTTACTTCGTATAATAGGTTTGCAGTAGAGCTCATTGTTCCTACGTGTATATATTGAATGGCCGCCTGGAGGCGAGAAATTACACTGCATCATAATAAAAGAACGACGAACGGCGGTACAGTTAAAAATAATTTTATTCTTTTTATTGATGCAGCGAAGAAAATCATTTTATATTCAAACAGAAGGAAACAAGCAAATTAGCTTTATTTCTTTTTTTACGAAAATATTAAATACGATTAATATTTGAACCGATATTTGGTTGAGTCTGTAATTTTTAAGAGTATTCGTCCCTGCAAAACCCCCTGCACCCTTCATCTCAAATCTTTTCCCCTCGCCTAAAAACGGTTCGCGCTCTCCCGACGCTATTTTTAAAGCTAGAGGGTTCTGGTAAACGCCAAATGAAAGACAAAGAATCAGACTACAGATCCTTCAGGCGAATTTTTTGAAAAACAGTTTCGCCTACCTGTGAAATATTACGAAACTTATTATTTTTTTCAAAAGTTTGTGAGTTTTTTCAGGAATTTTTTTCAAAAAATTCGCCTGAAGGATCTGTAGTCTGATTCTTTGTCTTTCATTTGGCGTTTACCAGAACCCTCTAGCTTTAAAAATAGCGTCGGGAGAGCGCGAACCGTTTTTAGGCGAGGGGAAAAGATTTGAGATGAAGGGTGCAGGGGGTATTTGCAGGGACGAATACTCTTAACACGGTTCTATACAAGATGTACCTATAACTAAAAGTCGTAAACAAAGGACCCCGCACTCAACTTATAGGATTTGGTTTTCGGTTAAATTGATCGAAAATTGTTTTATCCAAGTGTGTAGACTTTTTACGGCCGGTCTTGATCCAAATATTCTTGATTTCCGGGCTTGTATGCCGTGGTCCATTGGTATTACTACCTGACGTTTCGTCTAGAACTGCGGTAGACATTATCAAAGGCGATGTGGTAGCGGGCGAAGTTTCCTTCTAGGCTGCTCACAGGTAAGCGTGTCGACAAGTGTGGTACTTCCGTCTTTTATAGTCAGCATGCTCATGTTCTCTACTACAGAACACGAGCACGTTGACTATAAAAGACGGAAGTACCACACTTGCCAGATAGTAATACCAATGGACCACGGCATACAATCCCGGAAACCAAGAAGATTTGGAAAATTGTTATATTTTATAGGTTACTATAAGAAAAAGTAACCATGGGCGCATAACCTAAAAACCAATACATTTTTAGCTACAGATATATTTAGCGAAATTTTAGATATGGGGATATCCATTGAAGAGGTCAGCATAGAATGACCGTTCACGCACGTATGCCAGCACGACCGCGTCTGCATTACAGACGTAGCTCCGCTTCTTTCACTTATTACCGTACACTCTCCTATCAAAAACCTTGCTAAACCTACGGGCGATTAAAATATGCATAAGAAACGGGGGCAATGAATCGTAGTAACGAATCAAGTAAAAGGAAGCCCACAAATTATGCCAAATGTTGCTTAGAATTATGTGAAACGTCGAGTGGTCTGACGCCTAGGTTCCGCCATCCAACTGACGCCAATATTGGATGTGTCTTATGGACTGAAAACACCCTGTATCCTAATAGCTATGATGTCAAAAATTGTAAATACAACCCTGCTTTTGTAGACACTATCTACTTTTAATTTTTCTAAACAAGTACATAAAATTCCGTCTCCACATTGTTTTATTTTTAATTTTCAAGAAAAGCAATTCGAATAAAATTTTACTACTGCATCAAAAAAAGTAAATTGAAATTTCAAATGCATTTACAGCTATTTCTATATAGTTATGGGGACGAAGGCTGCAACTATAAAATATTTAAAGTTTGCATTTGGCTTTTCGCCAGCTCGTTGTTGTCTACAGCCCTCTATCCATAGTAAGAGAGAACATTTAAAAACTACTGTCTGGTGTTTAGCGACCGTTACGACCGTGCAATTTTTGACAATTACTGATGCGCTTTCTCTCTCTGTTTTGTGGTAAGCAATAATTAACCCTGTACACGTCTTTCGGATACAAAACAGGAAATTGCAGTTTCAACCAACCGCGGTTGAGAAAAAAACAACTGTTATTCTTAAGGGGTATATGCACTCCAAATAATGTTTTCATATTATCAAATACATTGTCTTAGCACAAGAATACATAAAACCAGAAGCATTATTAGGATGCGGTGCCTTGGATGTGTCTACCGACGGATTAGTGACCTTGGTTCCAAGTAAAAAATGAAAAGTTACTGCTTTTCCATATCTAATGAACTTATACCGACATTTACAGTTTTGTTATAAAAAATATATTTTACTGTCATAGCAAGGACAATTTTAAAATAAAATAAAACAAGTAGGTACCTAGATAAAGTAACTAAATAAAATGTTATTAAAGCCGACCCGTAAGAAACAATTACTTGTAACTCTTGACAGTACAGCACTGACCATTTCAGATTAACCGCAGCACCGAGGTCACAAAAAACTATAATAGAGAGTTGTACGTCTGGTTATTTATTTATTCTTATGGCTTTATTTTAATGGATTCGAATGCACAAACTAATTTTAAACCACTGTTCCCCCTTCTATAAAAATAGTATTTTTTAAGTGAAACTTCTTTTTCTAATTGGATAATCTGGTTGATTGAAAAGATCTGACGTGACGGACGAAATGCTTCCCCTTCTCTGACTTCAACCGGTAGTTGAAAGGGAAGAGTGGGAGAATCGTTTCTATTCTCTCTCTCTCTCTCTGTCAAACTGATTGCGAAATCCACACGCATGCGCAGTGCGTACTGTATGTATACGTAGCGTTTTCTTTAACCACGGTAACAAATTCGACATGACCATTTCCTAATCGTGAAATAATAAAATCGTCAACAAACTCTAGAGTCTAAGAAGTTTCACTTCTGACGGGAGAGCCTCATCCATCCTTTTTTGAAGTGAAACTTTTTTTATAATAGCCATGAGTCGAAAAAATTTCTGAGATAATCTCAACCATACATGAATTGAGAATTTCTTTTTGAAAAAATAAATTTTAATATTTCATGAGCGGTAGCCTTAACAAAGCTCGATATAAAAGTAACCTGTTTTAAATTATAATGTACTTATGCAGGATATTTTTATTGTAAATCTGGAATTGTAAACATGTTTTCCCTTTCTGCTTTTATGTGAAAACATTGACATAATCCTCTTTTTTTCTTAGTGGATATGAAACGTATATTTAAAAGTTTTTCAAAACATATTAAACCATATACCTATAATATAAACATAATATTAAATAAAAACAAAATATAAGTAATTTAATACTCTTCAACTTAGGTTTCTACACGTGTGCTGTTTATAACTAGTGATGTGCCGGATATCCGTATCCGTATCCGCGGATATCCGAGGGAGAAGAAAGATCCGTATCCGTATCCGTTAGTTTTTGGCGGATCTTTTACCTTATTAATTTTCAATTCATAGATGAAATTTTATATATATAGGTGATTAGGTAATAATGAAAAACTGTTAAATTCAATTCAGATTATTTTTTATTTTTTAAAATCGTATTTAGCACCTTTATATTGCAAACATTTATCGTAGTGAGTACCATACCAATAGTACATAACTCAAAGGTACTAAAAAACTATCTTTATAATGAGATATTGCACATCGATCTTTGGAAAGAGACAATCTGTTATGAGAGTTAACTCTTAAAGAGGTCAATAACTTTTTCCCATAACAGATAGTCTCTTTCCAAAGGTCGATGTGCAATATTTACCGCCGCGTACTCTAAGAAATTTAAGATCCGTATCCGTATCCGCGGAACTTTAAACCAAATATCCGTATTCAGATCCGTATCTGCGGATATACATTTTTAACGACCCGGCACATCACTATTTATAACGTGTAATAAATCCCTACGAGTAGTGCTGCCCTAAGCTGACGAAGGTCATGCAAGACACGTTCACTTAAAAAAGCAGGGGGGTGTTATAAAAAATATGTGAGCTGTCGTGGGACGCCTGGCAGATATCAAACATAAATTTAAGCGAAATGTAGTAACTAAATTCCGCTCTGTGACTAACCTTCGCCCTGTCATCTAACGAAATTCTGGTATCTAAATTTCGCCCTGGCACCTAACGAAATTCGAGTATCTAAATTTCGCCCTATCATGTAATGAAACGCCAAATTCACCACTCCAACACACACAATAAGCAGTAACACACAACTGTTCAATGCTTACACACAGCAAGCGCAAATGAAACGTAACACGTCCCGTGAACAGCGTCGCGCCAATTGCACGTTTTCACTCCCAACCAAAACTGAATAATAGTGTAGCACCAACAACGACTGGCGGACTATCGAAAGAAAAGAGTGTCTTAAATATATAGATTATGATTAGATCTTCGATTATTGACTGATTGACAGACAACGCACAGCCTAAACCGGTAGGTCTAGAAGCATGAAATTTTGCACAGGAGTTGCTCATATAGCGTAGGTGAGCGCCAAGAAAGGATTTTTGAAAATTCACCCCCTAAGGGAGTTAGATATTTAATTTATAAATTTAAAAAAATGTCAAATATCGGATAATTTTAGCTAAAAATTGCAGACATTCGATAAGTAATCAATAAATGAAACTGTAATAAGGTGGAGCCGAAGGATCCACTACTGTTGTATAAGACGTTGTTTCATCTCAATCGCGTGCGGAGCCGCGGGTATCGACTAGTAGTTTATTAAAATGAAAATTTACTTGATAACTAAAATGGATTATGTGAATTAGTACAAGGAATGTAGTAAATTAATGTGATAGATATTGTTGAGAAGCATTTATACACATAGCTGCTACAAATACACAGAGATACTGCTAAGTTTCTAATGAACTTGCAATAAGTTTAACAGTGTTAATTACTATTATTAAACAGTGTAACTACTTTGATGTAACATATTTTAGACACAATGCACCATTGTAACTCTATCAATAGATCGCATAGGGTATTCGCGCGTACGTACAACATAACTATGCAAAGTAACATTATAATAAGCGTATCGAGGGTACAGGTGACAAAATATCGACCACCTTATGCAACTGGCAAAATTATCGAGATCTACTACCGATTAATTAATTACTTGAATTTGTTATTATCTTTTAATAAACTAGCTGTATTTGGCCACCCGCTGCTGGAGCTCCAGTTGCTGTAAAATATTTAATATAGCGTGTGCTGCTATAACGTTTGACAGATGGCGTTCCCGTTGGAGCAACCGTCGTGATTGCGGTGACATGGAACAACATACGATACTTTGGTTAGTGGTTACTTCTTGTCAGATCACAGTGATCATTTTAGACGGTTGGTCACAGTGATTTTTTCATCGTGAAGTTACTTATTCCCCAACTCTAGTAAATGCGAAGATCGAAATACCGATACAATTGTTTTTTGTTAACGGTAAAAATAAACTACACGAGCACTGAGAACACATCAGCGAATAGAATTTATTTACCAGTTCAAATTTAAAAATTTTCTAAGCAGTATCTAGGTAATAACTATATTATTGAATAGGTATTATGAAATATCGAATTTATTTCTTTCAAAATATTCTGACAGTATATAATAATTTTATATATAGGTAGACGAGAAAGCAAGTGTTCAGAAAATTTACACACGTGCTCTACTTCTTGTATTAAAAAATCTAAAATAAATGAGCGGTGGTCGTGATCAACGGGTTGGACACTCCTGGACGACACTATAATATAATATCTAAGAGAAAGTGAGATAATAAAATATTTTTCTTCTTTATTTGTGTTTATATGTTTGAAGTAAGCTGCATTTAAGGGGTATATAAACTCCGAAACATTAAAAAAAATAAAATTTATTGGCTATGAATAATGATTTTATTAACTTTTAAGTACTTATATGTTCTTTTTTCTGCGTAACTGATCTCGCAATAAAAAGTTAAAATGGGAATGAAAATCGACATACTTTTTCGGTAAACATATAAATTTTTAGGCGGTTAGATTTTCTGATGCTTTAAATAGTTTTATTTCCGGTTGATAATGGCTTTATTAAAGCGCTGTCAACAACAATGGCGGAATGTGACTTCGAAATATTTTTTTTGAACATCCCCCTTTGAAGTAGCTGTTTGCATTGCGTACTAGTGCGGTAAAGTAAAATAAAACTGGTCATTTGTGATTTTACGTATAAACTCAAAGCTTGCTTTTTATGTAATTAATACGTAATTAATTAATTAATGTATTTAATAAGCGCGCTTACGACCGAGGTATGAAGAAAAATAGTTTTCACCACACTGGCCGAAGGTGTGATAACCTTCCCTGCGCATCATATGATATACCCTCGAATCCGCCTCAGGCATTATCATGGCGCGCTGGACTAGAATATCACACTTTCGACCCTGTGGTGTAATACACTATTTGAAAAAAATTGTCACGCAGGTGTAAAAAGGTTCGCCACCCCTATTATAGGAGGTACCTGCAAATATACCATATATACCTCGCGCGTAATTGTATCTATTACAACTCGTGTGACTGTTAAAACTCGCTGGCTAACGTTTTTAACATAATGTCAGCTCTCGTCGGAATATAGGTAACAGATTTCAGTTTTGAAATTTTAATTGTCGAGTAGAAATTTAAACAAAATATATTTTTCGGTTTAATTTTCTGCCGACAAAATGCTGATGACGTACCTATATATTGGTATAAATAGTTAATTTATTATGTCTTTTCAACCTGATATAATAGGAAAACTAAACGACCCCGCACAAACCTTATGGGATGTGGTTATCGGTGAAATTGATCGAAAATGGTTTTATTTTATAGTTTAAAGGTCACTAAGAAAAAGTGTCCATGGGCGCATTACCTAAAAATCAATATTTTTTAGCTACAGATATGGTCAGCGAGATTTTAGATATAGATATATCCATGATTGAATTCACAAACATTTTCCATGTTCAAGTGTTGTGCTTTTTTTTAGAAATAGAAAAATAGTCGAAAACTAGGTAATGTTGGAAGGTGTCGCCCTGTATTAAATAATAATATCATGTTTCGATTCAGCGCACTCGGAAACATAGTTCTAGAGCTTAGGATTTTTTAAGATTGTGAATCAATGGATATCCCTATATTCAAAATCTCGCTAAACATTATATGTAGCTAAAAATCTATTGGTTTTTAGGCTATGCGCCACTTTATCTTAGTGACCTTTAAACTATAAAATAAAACCATTTTAGATCAATTTAACCGAGAACTAAATCCCATAAGGTTTGTGCGGGATGCTTTCCGAACGTAAACATATTTCCACTGATACAGTTTTAGTCATTTAAAAATAATCCTGCAAAAATTCCCTATTGATTACATTTTAATTTCATCTGCAACTTATAAAAGCAGAAGCTAGCAATTGTTTTTCGTACATGAGAATGAAAATATGTTCGCGAGAAATTTTCTTAACATTTTTGTCTCGAAACAAAACTTAAACAATTTTATGTTAAAGAAATAACTTTTAATATTATTGCTAAAACCATTGACTTTTATTTGATTTCCGATTGTAAAATTCCTATGACGTTAACAGTGCATTCTGTTTTACCGACCACTCGTAAAAATATGTGCTCCACTTATATATGTTGTTAAGTGGAGAAACTTCTCTACATTTTGTATATTATGAAGGACATTACAGCTAATGGTAAGACCGGCCAGATTTTCTAGTTGAATCGATACTATTGTTATTCTTTTTTTTTCTTCTCTCTTCTCTATTATTCTTACTCTTTTGTTTCTGATAACGTCAATCTTTTGTTAATGTTATTTGTTCGTATTGTTGCTTTATTTTTTGACTCATAACTATAATGGCTTCTGTACAATTTAATAATTAATGTAGGAAGAAAATTCATATTGTTCGCTAAGGTTTTATTAAGATATGTCTTTATTGTTGTTCAATATACGGAGTGTTTGAAAAATAAAGTAAAGGCACCGATTGCCGACCACTTGTCTGTGGTCGTTCAATTTTATATATTTTGAACTGACAAAACAAATTATTTCTTTGCAGACTATAGTGTCTTAGCTTATGTAATAAGGAGCATTATAAGATTTAAAATTTTTAACTTCGTGTTCCATCAATCTATATACTAATATATAAAGCTGAAAAGTTTGTTTGTTTGGTTGAACGCGCTAATCTCAGGAACTACTGGTTCGAACTGATTTTTTTTTTGTTGGATAGCCTATTTATCGAAGATGGCTATAGGCTATATAATATCACGCTACGACCAATAGGAACGGAGCATTAATGAAAAATGTTTCCAAAATGTAACTCAAAATTTGTCCGTCCGACAAAAACTTTTGAACGCTAACTCCGATCATCATGAAATTTGGACACAGCATTCATCTCGTTAAACTAAGATGAATGTGCGTACTCATGTTCCCCCCCCCACATTGGTTCTTTTGCACCCGGGTGAAACCGAGCGGGACCGCTAGTATACCTACTAATATTTAAAAAGAGAGAGTGTGACTTTTGTGAGTTTGTGTGTATGCGGAGGGTAATTTCCGGAACCAGTACACCTATTTGCCAAATGCTTTCACCACTATTTAGAATAAACCTTCAGGATGAACATAGGCTTATATTATCGCGTCAAAATAAAAGCGCTTTCCGTGGAAACCAATTTTGCAACGTAAGTTGACGAAATAACGGCGGCAAACTACAAATTCGGGCGACGCCGTTAATAAATATTTGTATAATATTTATTTTTTATATTTATACCTAAATGAAGGTGTCGGCACCTGCATTACCCATGTAAAGTCGACCACTTTACTTATTATTATATTTTTTGTGTATCTCTGAATGCGTGTTTTGCTGAATAATCTAGCTACGTAATAAATTAGCTAATCTGAATTTTCAAGTGAGTTATTGATCTGTAGGTACTACTTAATGTCTATCTCACTTGCAAATTTATATTTTCTAATCTCTTTTCATACCCCTTAAGAGTATTCGTCCCTGCAAATACCCCCTGCACCCTTCATCTCAAATCTTTTCCCCTCACCTAAAAACGGTTCGCGCTCTCCCGACGCTATTTTTAAAGCTAGAGGGTTCTGGTAAACGCCAAATTAAAGACAAAGAATCAGACTACAGATCCTTCAGGCGAATTTTTTGAAAAAAAAATTCCTGAAGAAACTTACAACCTTTTGAAAAAAATAATAAGTTACGTAATATTTCACACGTAGGCGAAACTGTTTTTCAAAAAATTCGCCTGAAGGATCTGTAGTCTGATTCTTTGTCTTTCATTTGGCGTTTACCAGAACCCTCAAGCTTTAAAAATAACGTCGGGAGAGCGCGAACCGTTTTTAGGCGAGGGGAAAAGATTTGAGATGAAGGGTGCAGAGGGTGTTTGCAGGGACGAATACTCTTAAGTATATTTTCGGTACAATAGTAAATATTACAACACAAACTTTTAATTATAGAGGTGTCAAAAACGAGACAATTGATTTATAACGTTTTGTTATTTGAATAAAAATAATGTAATTTTTTAGAGGAGAAGGCGTCTCAAACCAGGTTATGCTTGAGGGAACTCTCAAATGCTTATGTCGTCATTGGTCACGTGCCATTGTCAAATCATTTGTGATAATATTGTTTCGTTTTTTTTCAGTTGGTAATGAACACGATTGTTTTATATTTTTCAACAGCAGTCGGTTGCTTATTGTTATTATTATTATTGTTTGAAAACAAAACACATCATTAATCTTTTGTTTTGTTTCTTTTCTGTTTTAGGTGAGAGATGCTGCACGACAAACCGAATGTCATTGTAATCTGTAATCTCGTCTATGCGCTTATTCGCGTCTCTTCTGACAGTGTTCTGTTCCACGGTATTCAGACAATGTTGGTGAGTTATTCAGACTCAATTACAACTTACAAATTGTTTCTACAAAATATTACACGCCCATTCTCTCTCCCTCTTTCTCGCTCTTTCTTTCTCCCGTACTTATCTTCCTCTATAATTATTGTTTTCGTGTGTTCAGATTTTCCTATTATAAAATATAAATAGTTGGCTACGAATCTCGTAGATGCAAACTTCACATATTCATAAGCGTCCCCGTTTCACTAAATAAAATAATTCTATACGATACATTTATGAATATTAAAAAAATTTAAAAAAGTATTTAAAAGATAAGATTTCATTGGATTGTACTAAACAGGAAAAAAATATTTTCTAAGCTATACCAATGTATATTTCGGGACCGTCAATTAAAACGAGCGAGCGAGCGTTAAGATACAAAGCCGCACATTTATTACATAGTTGTGTTCAGATCAAAGATTAAACAAGGAAATGACCATAGAAACAAAGCGCAGATAGTACGTCGTTGATATATATAGGTACTCAATGCAATCAGACCGGTTTATTGAACGTGTGAAGGCATCCCCTTTGGATACGTGTTTTAAAGGTTGTCATCCAAATATAATCGGTATAGCTGTGCTTATGATAGTTTATTGGTCACTATACCCATACTTTTATAATTATGAACCTAAATTCAATAAAAGCTTGTATTTGTATTCTATTTTGTAGTTTTTTACTATTAAAACATTAATAGTATATTGTGCGACTAGTGAGAGAAGCAGAAGATTCTATGAGCGTAAAACGCACGCGAGTGGAATATTCTCCTTCGATCAATGGTCGCACATAATATTTTATTCAACTAGCACGAGTAATATGTAATCGGGGCCCTGATAAAAGAAGGAAAAATAATAAATCACTTCATTGATTGACGTACCCAGCGCCCTCGATGCACACAAGATAGCCATGACTTTCGCTGAATTGCGAGGCTGTTTTCATATATACAATACCGCCTACCACGTTCCTATTGGTCCAGAAGCTGCGTGCAGTTTTTTTTCATTATTGCACGCTCGGGCTTGCTACTGCGTTTCTATTGGTCCAGAAAATTTATTATCACACTGTACGGCTCATTATTAGCACTCTACGCGTCAACATGAAGTAATTTATTATTTCTCCCGAATTTAGCAGGGCCCCGAAATTACATATTACTCACGCGTGTTGAATAAAAATTATTATTTGATTCTAAAAACGGTTTATTCATGTATTGATGTAGGGAATACACAAATCGATCGAATATAATATTATGTAACTGTTTCAAAAATTATTTTCAAGATTTCACTTAAATTGACAGACAAACAGACGTGAAATTAAATAAAAGTGTCTTTATTGACGACACGCTACTGCAGAACTTCTCGAGCTGAAATACATAGATACTTATTACTTATGCAAATTAGTGTTTCATTAAATTCAGGAAATTTGTTGCAGTTTCAGAGTTTCAAGAAATTTAAACATCTGCTGTTTATGAATCATTTTTATTTTTGCCATTTTATGTTATTGTAAGTTTCATTTATTATTGTTTAGATTGAAATATAACAAATATTTTTATTATTTCACTTTGCAATATTAAAGGATTAGCCTGAACGAAAAAAAGTTTCAGACAAAATATGTTTATTTTTAATCGGAGAAGTCATTAACCGATTAAAAAACAGGGATTGCCCCGTGAGGGGGTGAAGGGGTTAGGGGTGGTTTTGTGTGCAGACGATCCTTCCTTCAAATCCAAACAACTTTTGTCCCAAACACTTTTTTATTCGAGGCAAACAAAACGAGTTATTCCGGAGTACTGGAACTTTTTCAACAGCCTGTATAAGTATCTTTAATATATTTGGTTGTGTATTTTACTCTATCGATGCGAAATTTCACTGTACTGCTTTTGGAAAGGGTCTCTGGATCTTAAATTAATGTTTTTGTATGAAAAACTGTGTCGGAAAAACGCAATCAGTTTTCATTTGTCTCCGTTGAAAATCCGTGGAAATAAAAACGAATATTTATCGCTTGTAATAAATACTTTGAAACTGTATAAACAAGTTCTTATAAGGAAGATCTTTTCTTTTAAAAATAAAAATGCAATAAATTCGTTATTTAGAGATTGGTATCAGTTTAGTGGAAAGCCCTATTTTATGAACTGTTATTCGCGCTTTATAGACATAAAAAAAATCCGATTTCCAACTGCACTAAAATTATTAATGTTATATAAATAGAACTTTTTTTAAGATTACCTTCCAAATCAATATTTTTACTACTAGCCGCTACTCGCAGCACCGCAAGCATTAACTGAAATTTTATTTTATTAAATTAAAAACGTGATCAGAGTTACAATCGATTCGAAAACCTCCAAAACTCGAAAAAATGTTTTGTTCCCTCCAATCAAGCCCCAAAACCTCAATTACTAGAAAACTCAACCCCCAGGTCGAAATAATCAGTGGGTCCCTACAAGCCATTTCGGTAAATATTTTCCCCCCATAAACTGGAAAAAAAAATTGAACTCTGTATCTAGAACATAGCAACGCTTGATTAGTTAGAATGAATCTTAACCTCTACAAGTCGAATATTTCCTTACAAAATCAGAATCCTTCATAAGTCGAAAACGCTATAACTCTAATTTTTTGGCGTCTCCTTTGAAGTTCTACTTACAGCATCTATTTTCCTTTGGTTTTACTCACGTATTTTCAATTTTTCTGTCCTCACTTCTCGCGCAAGTCTCAGTTGAAAAATACATTTGAGAACATTTAACCCAGGGGCGGGCAAATCTTTTCATCACCTGGCTACATAGCTGATGAAAATTTGACCGCGGGCCAAAAATTTGCAGAGCAAAAAAAAGGTCTTCACTTTCTATTTCCGAATTTGGAGAGCAAAAAAAAAGGTCCTCGCATTTTATTTCCGCATTTGGAGAGCCGGATTCGGCCCGCGGGCCACCATTTGCCCAGGCCTGTTTTAACCTCAAATAATTAAAGATTTTCTTCTGATTGATGCCACGAAGTGAGAGTGAAGGAGAAGTTGTTAATACATGTGTTCTACTGTATTTTGTTCAAAAGCGTCAAGCTAACAGAACACCGATACCGATTTCCTGTAGTATCTACCCGTCAGCCAATCGGTATCGGTATGCATTGAAGGGGATTTTCGATTGCCACGCCTCTTTCTATTTATTAGGTTTGACGTTTCACTTCAGATGCGTGAGCTTTTTTTTAAGGGGGCTTCGAAACGGAAAATTGCCCCTTGTCTCAGTCAGTATTAGTCCGCTACTGACTACGCACGTTGTCCTTTTTAATATTTTAAAATTAAACCCTGCTTTATAATAGTTTTTCAAAGAGATAAGAAAATAAATTTCTTTTGTATGGAGCTTAGATATAGTATACGCACTTCTTAACAACTTGAAAGTTTTGTTTATGACAGTTGAATTACTATCGCGCATCTATTGTTTCTTTCGTCTTTTTATTTCCTTATTTTCATCTTAGTTGAATCTGCACAATTGCTTATACTAACTTGTAATAGAGCTCACATTTTCGTAAAAACTTAAGATGTGAAAGATCTAATGGCGCGCTTGGTTAGAAGTCAAACCGTACAATTGGCGCGACGCTCTTCGTGGGACGTGTTACGTTTCATTTATTCTTGCTGTGTGTATGCGTTGGACAGCTGTGTGTTAGTGCTTGTTGTGTGTGTGAAAGAGTTTCACTTCTAACTTACAAATACACACATACACTCTTTTTTAATTTTAATGGATTTTATAATTGTTTTTATTAAAATAGAGGTAATTCCTTTTTATTTATTTTTCCTGACCAATCCAAACAGCCAAATTTTTTGTCACTTTTTTTTCATTTAATTAATTAAAGTAGTTCATTTCAATTATATCCAGCTTAAAAAACTAGAAATCTAAATTTAAGCCACTATAATAATTTCCATTGAGTGAGAAAGAAAAGCCGCCATAACTTATCTAAATGAAAAATGGCTATCTCTTTTTTTAACAATTACATCAGTCGCGAACAATAAACGCGTTTCTAAAAGTGAAATATGGCAAGGACATTTTTCTTGAAGCCGATTTTAAGTTTTTCGTTGAAAGAGAACGACGAATAGACAGTATAGTTAAATTCATCTATCAGCAGCAGCAACGCGAGTTGCTTTCTTGTTTTCAACGGCAGGCATTTTCTCAAAGGAAGTTCCGGAGAAGTGAAAACAAGTTTTTAACGTTATCTCACTGCTCTGTACGCGGACCGTAAAAATCATCGTTTCACGAAAATTAAATGTGGTTTTATGCCGCGGTCTAGTTTCTTTTGTAGACTGTAATGGCACAAGATGCACAGGGCCGGACTCTATTCATACTAAAATTTTCCACGAATCCATTAGCTCCAGCCGTTCTAACTTTAAGTCCGCTGCACACGAAGCTGGATTTACCGCTAGGTTCCTTGCTAGATTTCACTGGTTTTCTAGCGCTGATTTTCTTAATTGCTATTATGTGCTCGCTTCACACGAGACGTATTTACAAGCTTGCTCTGCAGGTAGACTTGGTGCGCGGTAACAAAAGTGCATGTTTATTGCCTCTGAACAAAACACACACTATGGCGTAGTGTTTGTGGGCGTTTTTTCAAGTCGCCCACGTGACAATATACTGCTTCCTGATTGGTTCTTGCTCATAACTAGCAGCGGACCCAGCAAAAAAATAGCCCCTGTTCTAATTTTAAATCCTATCTTGTGAGTTAGCAGGCGAGCCCGCAGGGACGTCATTTCCAGATTCGTACCCAGCCTACCGGCCAGCAGAAGTCCAAACAGTGTTTCTATAGCGGCGTTTCTAGCCTCGTGTGCAGTGGCCTTAAGACTTATGCAGTGGAAATGACGTCACTGCAGGCTCCCGTACGTGGTTACAAGCTAGATTTCAAAATTAGAACCGTGACTATTTTTCGCGCTTGCTTTTCTGCTGGCTCTGATCAATAATTAATCTATCAGATGTATATTTTCAAATGGCAACATTTATTTTTTTACATTTTCAAAATCTCCATTTTTTTTAAACACTCTTATGGACTTTTGTGGTATGTAAGCTATACTTTTTGCTTTTTTTATTTATTTATTTTTTAATTTAATGATAACCGTTCCGTTCTCTTTTTGTCTATTTTTGATCTCGCTACTGCCACATGAGTACCTACCTTAAGTAGCGATAATATACCTGTTTGTGTATTATGCATGAATTATTATTAGTAATAAATTATTCATATAAAATTGTCATATAGGGTTACCTACATAAGAAAATATTCGAGAAAACCGATTTATTAGTTAAACAAACAGTAATTATTTATTATTAATAAAAGAGTGTTATGAACAATAATTATTAGGTACCGTATTTAATTAATAAATTGATAACGATTTTCTCGAATATTTTCTTATTTAACCTTATAACAATTTTGTATGAATACATAGAGAAAAAATGGAGATTTTGAAACTGTAAAAAGAATGTGTTGAGTGCGAAGTATAAAAAATATACCGATAGTAATTCACGAGTTGAACAAAATACTATTTAATTTTTTTTGTTTCGTTTTTCTGTCACCAGATGTCTATCATTTAATGTCGAATTGCCAATAGTTCCTGAATACGGCCTGTTCTAGTTTTCTTTCTCATTTGCTGTTATCAGCAAGCGTGCAGTCTGAATTGTCGGCATGCATTTTTCATAATCCTTTACACGGAGGCATTCTTTAATATTTCCATTAGCCGCACGCGCAGCTTTCCCGGTGTAATTTTCTTTAATTCAGATATGCATCTAAACTTTCATACGGTCACCCGTTACATTATTGCGCGCCACAATGGAAGCTCTAAGTGCAAGCTTTGAGTCCAGCGTACACTTTTCAAAATTCATTGTTGTTATTCATATTTACAGAGAAAAATGATACCTACTTTGGAATAATTACAACCTGAACGTCATATTAATCTATGTCCAGATTAAAGTCAGCTTAAAATTGCCACTGTTTTAATTGTTACAGAGTGCATGTTTTAACTAGTTTTAATGGTGGTCTTTCTACGAAACCAAATTATTTTTGGCACTCTTTTAGCTTACATAATTTTTTACAAGCTTGAAAATATAAGAAGTGAAAGTGTTTTAAATAACGAGGTGTTGAGAATAGTCCAGCGTGCTTTATGAAATTTCCTTGGTGCCTTTATTGCAAGCCCCCAGTTCCAGAAATTCGAGAACTGGTAAAAGTATCATATAGATTTTTTAATAATAAATTGAAAATATGGATAGCCCTTGATATTGATGGTCTTAAAAGTTAAAATAATAATAGACATGAAAAACATTTTTAATGTACCTACCACGTTTTTAAATCGAACTAAAAAGTATAAAATAATTTCTTTACAAACAGATTTTTAACTTTTAGGATATGAAACGAAAAACGTGGGGTGCATTATTCATTTTATCTCATAAATAGATTGTTTCATTGATAGTTACTCTCTACTCTTTTTATATGATTATCGCATGCGCCCCACGTTTTTCGTTTCAAATCCTACAAGTTAAAAATCTGTCTGTAAAGATACTACTTTTATTTCGATTTAAAAACGTGCTATATTAAAATGTTTTTTATTTCTATTATTATGTTTATATTAAAAAAAAAACAAAAATACTACATTGTAAAAAGATGAAAATATTGTATGTCCATGGGAATCGAACCCGCGACCTGCGAGTTATTAGCACGACACTCTGACCAACTGGGCCATAGATCACTAAGTGCGATTTGTCTTACAACTGTAAATAAGTAAGAATTAATTATATGTATTTATTAAAATTTCTTTATTTCTTTTATTATTTTTTTCTTTATTTTAATATTTTCTCGTATTGTCATCTAATTCCGAGTTATGTTAATAATTTCAAGGCTTCATCTCATCAGGAAATTAGTTTATATAGTTTTATATAGATTTATTATAAACGTGGTAATAAAATTGAAAAAAATGACCAGATGATTTTAGGTATTTTTATTTTTTTTAATTTTATAACTTTTTAAACCGTCAAAAAATTTGAAAAGTTAATTTTAAATTTGGAATAAAATATTTCTTGACCGTTTTACTCTAAAATATACAGGGAATCAATGCTTACAAATGTTTTAATTTTGCAGCCTATGTAGGTATAGGTACCTACTTTCAAAATAGGTACTAATGAACGCATTGTAGAATACGAATATAATTAATTTTCAAAAGCTTTCAGTTTGAGGACCTCTCGTTTACGAAACTGTCAGTTTGAGTGATTTCATTGAAACCGCTAAACCGTTCTCCTTTCAATATAGGATTTAATAGTTATCTTTCTAGTTTATCTTCACTTAAAGATGGCGTTTTATGTATAGGCTTCTATTTAATGAATTCATTTCCACTCCATATTGTGCTTGTGTTTCCATTAACCCTTAATAAACAACGTTGCTTTAATGTAGCTCACCGTTTTCTGCAGAGCGCTTATCATATCACTAAATCGCCAACTTGTTTTAAGTGTCCACTCAAGGGTGTTTCAAAATGGTTGATGTAAAACGCCATCTGTACCCTGAAAAAGCAAGGAGTTTCCGGTACTCTCAATATTATGTCATATAACCTGTGAAAAAAAACGAGTGTGCTTTAGACCACACGACTGAAGTAAAACTTCTTCATGCCATAATTTGTTATTATTCACCCGAAAATTCACAAAATATGAACTTTAAATGATTTTACAATTTTATTCACTTTAAACATAGAATATTTAATGTATTGAACAAAATATTAATTTATAAAATTGTTCAAGAACGAAATGAACAATCTAATGTAAGAAGAAAGAAATATAAACATACAGATAATGAAAACAAAAGTAATACATTGCAATTACTTAGCTCTTGATTTTAAGCGTAAATCTTTATGAAATATTATTTAAAGTAAGTTTACAAATTTTTTTCTGTCATCCGATAGCGCCACTGGCAAGTAAAGTATGTGTCATTCTATTGTTAGTACTGCTTATATTTTCGGCCACCTGATGACGCCACTAGCCAGTGAAGTATTTGTCATCCTCTTTCTATCTTCACTAACTTATATCTCCCTCTCAACTTCCGTTCGCCTCGCCCGATCACACTTTCCGTAAATCTCTCGTCACGCATTCACCAGCTTACTTCCCAAGTCAAGCGTGCGTAAAGAAGTTTTACTTAAAAAATGATTGCTGACCAAGGAGGATCACTGACAGTGGAGCTTTGCGTCAATTCCGGGACATATTGTCGAGACATTTCATCGAGTTGCTATGGCATGATTTTACTTATTTTTAACCGACGAAAAACAAAAACGGAGGAGGTTCTCAATTCGACGCGTATATTTTTTTTTTTTTAATTTTATTTTTTTTTTTTTATTTATGTATGATCACGCATAACTTTTTACAGAGTAGTCCGATTTTGATAATTATTTTTTTGTTTGAAAGGGTATACCCCGAAGTTGGTCCCATATGGTAAAAAAATTCCAACCCTAAGGGTAGGAAAACAGGGGATGATTGATTGTTCACTCACTGATTGTAATGTATGACCACACATAACTTTTTACAGAGTGGTCCAATTTTGATAATTATTTTTTTATTGGATAGGGTATACCTCGAGGCTCGTCTCATATAAATTTGGAAAAAAAAACTCCTACCCTAAAGGTGGGAAAATAGGGGTGATTTATAGTTCACTCACAGATTTTCATGCTTTGTGTATTACAATTATAAATTATATAGCCACAAAAAATTATAAAATAAAAACTTTTTAACAAAAAAATTAAACCGCCGAAAAACTGATCGCAAAAAATAATAAATCTTTTTATTTAACTAAGTTCTATCTAAGTAGTTGAACGTATGTGACAGTCTAGTATATCTAAGTAATTTTGAGTCGGCGTCAACAATCCTTTGCCGGAAATCTCTGAGCGTTCACGAAGTTAATGTCAGCGACAGAGCAACCCGAACGGGCACACACTGAGGCCACACGTCTTTGCGAGGGGTCGTGTGGAAAGCGCATGTTTGGAATGCTAATGTTTATCGCTGGAGATTTTTGTTAATTTGATTTGGTTATTTCTTTTAGTGATCTTTGTTGATTGATTGTTTGACGCCGACTCAAAATTACTTAGATATACTAGACTGTCACAAACGTTTAACTACTTAGCTAGAACTTAGTTAAATAAAAAGATTTATTATTTTTTGCTTTTCAGTTTTTCGGCGGTTTAATTTTTTTGTTAAAAAGTTTTTATTGAAGTTAAACTTGTGTAGGCGCGTAGGGCAAATTGGTTTGGATCAGATTAAAAGTGAAACGGTTCCCTATCTTCGCCTTCAATCCGCAGTTGAGAGGAAAGAGTGAGGGAATCGTATTCTCTTTCTGCCAAGTGCATCATACACACTCTGCACGCATGCGCAGTGCGTACTTTGTGTACCTATACGTAGCATTTTATTTAGGCAAGGTTAAATTTCCTAATTCTCGTCAACAAATGTTAGAACTTAAGAAGTTTCACTTTCAAAACGGGAGTCTTTCACGCGTGTTTTTAATTAAGTTTTCCTCTGTTCTTCAAAAACTAGATTTTTTTCAACAAAATAATATTTTTTTTAGTTCATGCGTATTTTCAAATTTAAAAATAGTGTGATATTATCGTTTTAAATATTAAAAAAAATGTTATATTCATTAACAAAATAAAACGGGAAAATGCTGTGATATCAACATTCGTGTACTGTATTTTTTGCACTGCTAGCAATTTCGAATTTTATGTTACTGAATTAAATGAAATCCACGAATAAAATCTCATTCAAAATTCCCATAAAAGTAGTAATCTTATGCATGCATTGTTATATTATTTTCCTCTGCAACTATTGTTTATTTTTTTGTGCTGGTAATCATATGCTATCGACATAATGAAAATCTGGTTCAACTAAAAAAAGCGTTCAATTCAGTTCATCATTCTTCCGCGAACTAGTTCGCTCTTATAGTTTTGTTAGTTCACTGTTAAAGCGCTTCTGGTTCGAAGAAAGAAGAGATATAGTAGAATAAAATAATGAGACTTTCATAGTAGCGGACAGAATTTTCGATTTAAAAAATATAAAATTTCTTAGTTTATTTTTGGGAGGATATTTAACTCATAAATAAGCATTGTACCAAGGGCGTAGATATTTTATTTTTCTGGGGGGGGGGGGGTTAAAGCAAAAAAAAACATACTCTTTTAAAGTTTTATTAATATCACACAAGAATACTCACAAAGGAATATGCCAAACAAAATATCAATTTACAAACCAATTTTACAATTTTTTTTTCAAGAAGTGTTCCAAAATTTTATTTTTTTAGGCAGAAATTCGTATTATTTTCACTTTTATTTTTTTATTATTATGATCCAGGGGGGTAATTACCCCCTTTACCCCCCTCCTTATCTACGCCCTTACATTGTACACCCAAGCGGGATGGTGTAGTCGCATTCGGGAGGTATCGGGTTCGAACCCCGGCGGGGGCAAATGTGGCTGGGACTTTTTCCTGCTGCCTCTCTCCGAGAAACGCTAATTCCTGTACCGGCCATCTTATTGAGGTTTTCTATGATTTTCCAATGTGAGTCGTCTTGGGACACCTGCAGGCAGATGTGAAACATAAATATAATGGAAATTCTAATAACTAAGTTTCGTCCTGTCAATTAACGAAATTTTATTAACTAAATATCGCCCTGTAACGTAATTTTGACATGTCATCTAGTTGCCGTCTTTAACAAAAGCCAAGTTGTAAGCCAACGCGTACACAAGGCAATCATCACGCGCTCTCATCTAACGAAATACTAGTAACTAAATTTCGTCCTGTTATCTAAATGTCGCCTTCAACTAAAGTCATGTTTAATCCAATGCACACAAATCGAACATTGTCCCGTAAAACGTCGCCGCCAATTACACGGTTTTACTCCCAACCAAACGCGCCATTAGACATCAAAAAATTCAAATTCGATATAAGCCCTTTTGTCTTTTAGTCACACATATGTTGGGGGTATGTTATGTGCATGTTAATTCAAGTACAATAAAAGCTATGACGTTATATCGAATGAAATTGCATCCATTGTATCAAAATCATTTATATATGCAAATAATAGATATCAGTAGAAGTTAGCGTAAATCCAGTTAACTCACTGAGGATATTTTATGTTTAATTAGTCAACAGTGTCCTTCCTGGCAAATTCCATTAGTACTAAACACACACACTCTCACACTTGTTTATTTCATAGATATGTATGCGACGGTGGCGACATGACTCTAAGATAACCAGACAACAATTTCGTGAAACAGATTATTGTAGGGCTGAGCTTTATTCCCTACGGGCGCCAGAACTGGATTGTATTAACTGATCAATCCGTGATAAGGATTATTGCTTACTGTAAGTTTTTAAAGCGAACTGGTTTATTTTCATAGAACATTTTTTTATGATCAATGTGACACAATAAGTTATTAATAATATATAGTATTAATATATAAAGCTGAAGAGTTTGTTTGTTTGTTTGGTTGAACGCGCTAATCTCAGAAACTACTGGTTCGAATTGAAAAAAAATTTTTTGTTGGATAGCCCAATTATCGAGGAAGGCTATAGGCTATTACCAATTGGAGGGGAACATCAATGAAAAATGTTGCAAGATGTATATCAAAATTAGTCCGTCCGACAAATATTATCAGGTGAAATGCCTTAACTAAATATTGCAATATTAGCGCGTCACATTCACAAGCCCAGATAGCTCAGTCGGTAGAGCGTAAGACTCTTAATGCCAGGGTCTAGAGTTCAAGCCCCACGTCGGCGAATATATTTTTATTTATTTTTTATTCTCTACATTGCTTTCTTCTAAGGCTTACATTTCAATTTTTTAAAATTTTATTACGCCTAATTAAAATTAAATAAATCTAATTAATAGCTCATTTGAAAACTGTTACAACTATAGGCACCTATATAAAAATAATTTTCCTACAGTTTTTCAATTAAATATTTATTATATTGAAAGAAGTTTATTACTTAAAAAAAGTACAAGTACTGCTTTTTAATGACAAAAACTTTTGAACGGTAACACCGATCATTATGAGGTTTGGACACAACGTAAACTAAGATGAATGTGCGTACTCATGTCCCTTCCTTCCCCAATCGTTCTTTTGCACCCGGGTGGATCCGGGCGGGACCGCTAGTTAATAATAAAAGAAATAAAGATTGGTCACACTATCTATTTATTTATCAAACACTTTGCCACGCCGTCACACTGACAGCGCGTGACAAAAGGGATGCTTCGGCCTTCAGTCGGTAGTTAGGGGTGGGGCGTTAAATGACCACGCAATAATATACCAACAAAAAAAAACTAGAAGGGAAGAACTTACCGGAATTCCTTTGGTGGCCCACAATACCTCCAGCTGTACGCAGGTATACGAGAGGTGGGAGAGTCCCACAAAATAGTGATAAATATTTTAGTTAGGCGCCAAAGTCAGATATTGGTACCGCCGGAAAGGGTCGCTGACTTTCGACTCAGGCAATGAGGGAATGGACCAAAGAAAAGCAATTATAACCACAATTCGTCAAACATATACATATATATTAAAAATCAAAAGAAACAGATACACGACCTAGTCGTTACAGTCGGCGCACGGCGCCTTCACAATTATTCGTATAATAAAATCTTTTAAATCCTGAATACAAAAATAAGTCACAAGTCTGTCTAACAGACAAAAGGCAAGAAAATCTGTATAATAAAAAAAAAATATTCGCAGATCGGTAGTTGTTTAGTTAAATTAAAAAAAAAATATACCGCGAAAGAATTTGTACTGAATTGAATAATATCAATTCGCGACAGGTGATGGCATTATCGATAAATTTAAACTCAAATGAGAAACCGGCACTTGAATTGAACAGTAAGCTAAAATGACCGAAAGAGTCGTAAGACGGTTCCGAACGAAATGCACTAAAATGAATCAGAGACGCGATGAATCTAAAATACCATAATTAAGTCAAACGAACAAAGCGTTACTTCAAAATATAGAATCAACAATAACAAAATTTTATAACCGTATTGCCATCACTTGTACGGATAAATCAAAATATAAACAAAATTAAGTTGCAACGAAATTTGGGGCCAATTACCTCAATGAATTGCCATACACAAAAAAATATACAATCATACATTATATGTGTCTGAAGGACACCCACAAGAAAATACCATAAATTATTTACATTCATAAATACGGGACACGTTGGTAGAAGGTAGTGTTGTAACAGTAACCCCAAAAATTTTCTGTCGTCCGTACACGACCAAAACACAAGAAATCTGAATCCTAAACTTAAAACTTCAGAAATACGCAATAATACCAATATCAACAAAACGTACTAATACACATGAGACTGATATCTGAGGCTATTCAAATCCGTCTAAGACGTTCCCCAACGTATCGCTCAAAAGAAAGTACCAAAAATACAAAACGCTGCGAGGCTATTTAAATCCGTACACGACGTTTTCCCCCCCAGCGTACCGCACAAAACCAAGAAGGTACCAAAATACAAAATACCGTACTCAAAAGATCCGCAATTACATTGACCGAATCATAACGTCAGAATAATTTACATAATAATTCAACAAACAACTTGGTTACTGTAACAAACCTTCTTCCAGCGTACCTAAATCAGTTACATGAGAAATTGGTCATATCTGAACACTTCAAAAAAAAATTACATACTTAAATAGAAAGAAAATAACGTGTATAGTTCATAATTAACTAGACAACAAAAATAACGTGGTACCAGGTTATGTACAACATTTCTTATTACTTGAACCAGAGGTTCCAAAACATAATATACATACATAAGTCAATGGCAGGCGTAACGATGCCGAGCAACATAATAAATTTCAAAATTTTATTAACACAGACAACAGCTTGACTGCCAAATTACAGGCTGTTCAAAAAAAAAAGATTAATAGTTAAAAAAAAATTAATATTCATAACTAAATGAATTTTCTACACTTCGTTTGGCAAAACAAAATAAAGAACTTCGGACACGAAGTGTAATGCTATTTGGCAACCGCCTTTTACGGTCCGTCAAGAGCAAACGGTGATGGTATTCTCGAAAGTAAATGGGTGCAGCCCCCAACACAGGGCGACAATGAAGTGAAGTTACAAAGTTTGTAGCATAACAAAAAAACTAAATTTCAGAACGACTCTAACACAAACGGAGCATCGGGGCATAAATACTTAATCGGAGGTACAAATACTTAATCGGAGGCATAAATAACTTAAATTAATCTTATCGTTGACCATTCAGGCAATTGGGCAACGTACCCTATGAATTTTTATTGAGAAAAAAAAAATTATTGTGGGAAGCACAAATCTAACATTTTTTTTTTTATGAATATAATTTAGCACAGATAACTCAAATTCTTACTCGATAGGTCGTCAATACATGAAACGGTGAAGCCAAAGTTTACATCTACTTAATACAGTCCTGTACAAATTCTACGTATGACTTATTTTTTTTGTTGCAAAAATTCATGAATAAGCTATTCAATTAAGTAACAGTGGCATAGTTTTTTACTATATTGAGCTAATATTTAATTAATGATGCTCATCGATGCGTTCGAAGAAACATTACGTTTGTCGGATGGACTATCGGAACACGAACAAGGCTCCGATGAACGAAGATCTATTCGACAATGAATTAGGGCTTCGATTGATACCCGTAGAAAAGTCAAACGCACGAGAACGAAATCTCAATATGTAGTCTTCAGTGACAATGAAACTTGTACACACACAAAAGCTAAATGGAACAGACTCACGAATTGTTGGTTTCTAGTACGTTTACCAAGCTGAGTAGATCTTTCAGATGAACGTCAGACTGGCAATTCAGTTGATGTGATGAATCCCAGAGCCGGTAGATCCATAAGACAGCAAATAAAAACCAGGTCCTATTTCGTCACCATACAGGTTACATTTCCAAATGATTTTCATTCGACGAACTACATCATCGCTATTTCATACCATAATGCGTGGTGTTCCTTCGACTAGTAACCTACAATATTTCCGTATAATCATCAGAAAAAAAACAGATTGACAAAAGTCACACGTGGTCAGAAAATTTTTATGCAAGGCAAAAGATCTTACCAGTAGGAAAATCGAAAAATCCAGTCGGAAAAACATTCATTATCTTGCAGACAATAATAAACAATCACTTCAGGCTATAAAATTCAAATTTTCGGGCAGATGTTCCAGGATGTACTTTCAGTCATGTATCATCACCGAAAGCCATTTTAGAAATCCGACGCAATAAGATCCAAGTCGAACAGAACATTGACAGCGTCATTCTATAGCGGAATACCTTACTGGTAACCTCATCTATTGGCAAAATATCCAACCTACTTCCCAAAAGAAGAATATCTACACGAATGCAGCGAAATTACTATACTGAATGATAGGTTGCCTACCCTCAAGGAAACAATGTTACAATACGACAAAATTTCAAAATTTAACCGTAACAACTCCCCCCTTACCCCGTCAGGCAGAAAACTCCCTGAGTTTTCTGACGACTGATACCGTCTGAAACCAATCTAACTAAACAGAACTCTCATTCCAGAATTCTCACAAAATCAAAATATCTGCTCCAACAGAGCTCATAAACACAACGAATAACGTTAGAGGGAATCATCACCCCTAATCAAACAACACTCAAGAAAAGAAAAATTCTTCAAAAGAAAAGAGAAAGTTCGACTATCTCCATTACAATAACCAGGAATTCGTGACATGCTAAAGTTGCCAGTCTCCAGGATTATGGTTATGGGTTCAGAACAAGACTCAAGAAAGAAAAGAAAAAAAAAAACAATAGTATGCTTAACGGTCTCCAGGATATAGAGACGGGTTTGGATATCAAAGATTGTAAGCACACTCGTTTCAAACACAACATAAGACATACGACACTATAAATAAGTGGTCAAGGAAAGAAAACATAATTAAATACAAGAACATTCAACTCCTAAAATCAAGAGCATACGAACGCTCAAAAAAAAAATAATCTCTAAGCCGGGTATTTGTCAAAATCGGGAAATTCTGTAGAATACCAAGAACAATTTCACTGGACCTAACGCTGATATAGCACACTACTCAGACTCGAGTAAAGCCAAATCCTGAATAATCAGAGTGGAGGTGCCAATAAACTTCAAAGACACTATAGGTACTTCGATCACTTTATTACAACACAAACAGATGGGTGAGTTGGAAGAAAACTTCAAATCCAATATTATATTGTGTTTCTCCAATCACGTCCACCAAACAAAACAAAACACAAAAGTTGACATCTCCTAACGCCACACTAGAGCTTAGGCAAATCCTGCGAAGCAGTAACGGAATTCATCCAAATCCATAAGCAACAAGCGCTCAAATTCAGAGCAATGATTACTACGCAACGTCGATCGACAGAGAAAAGAACGGTAACTATCAGAATAATTGTCAACGATCTACGCAATGGCCGCCTCTTACGGCCGGTAAGATCAAACCGCGGGAGAATTCTTGTACACCCCTTTACCGCAGGGCATTTAAAGAAATTATAGAAAAGTCTAAGTCACTTTCGGGAAAAAAAAAATTGTCGAAATCGGGTTAGTCACAATCGAATCTTTAAATCCAACTGGAGTGTATATAGTGGTGTTGTGTAAGTGTGATAGTGAAGGGAAAATGTACTGTAGTGTGTGTGTGTTCACTTGATCGACTTTTACGATCGGCGGAACGTACCGCGGGACTATTCTTCGCCGGCCCCCGCACGGCTTCTTTTAATAAGTGGGGCCGCAAACAAAACGCAATAACACACAACAACGAAGGAATAAATATTCGGCATAATTCTTCATTACAAAAGGACTACATACAGCGAGACAAAACAACACACAAAAAAAAATTACTCAGCGTCGGCGAAATCGTCGGCCAACTTAAGATCTTGAACATGCCAGGTTCCAGCGGCCTCTCCTTCACAAGTTTCCAATTCGTAGGTCCACTGACCTGGTTTACGTCGAATTCGATATGGCCCAACGTATTTCGGCGCCAGTTTTGCCGTAAAATAATTGAGAGCATCAGATAAAACTTTGTTTCGGCGGTAAACTAATTGTCCTATATCAAAGTGTACAGGTCGTCGTCTTAGATTATAACGATGTCTAACTCGTTCGGAAGCCCGAAGTAGTTGATTCTGAATAGTTGCAAACATAGTTTGATAGCCAGCGGTACGCTGTTGTATTTCCGTAGGGAGCTCAACATCATCTTGCGGAGGTCGTATTCTATAATGGTCACCAGATCCAACATACTCTTTACCAAAGTTAACAAAATAGGGGGTATAACCAATGACTTCATGGCGTGCGGAACGTATGGCACAAGTAACAGCAGGTAAATATTTATCCCAGGCGCGATGATTATCCTTGACATAGGCGGAAAGCATAGTTTTGATCACACGGTTACTTCTTTCGGTAGGATTGGCACGAGGATAGTAGCGTGGTGTAAAGGAAATTTTGACACGATATTGACGGCAAAGGTCCGTAAAGGTTTTGCTCTTCATCTGGACACCATTATCACAAATGATGGTTTCAGGTACGCCGTAAGTAAGAAATATTCCTTCTTCAATATTCTTTGCTAATGTTTGTGCAGTCGCACTCCGGATAGGAAACGTGACAATGTACTTGCTGAAGGTATCCGTGACAGCGAGAATTTGAGTATATCCGCGAGCGGTCCGGGGTAACGGTCCCATAAAGTCCAAAGAGATAATTTGCCATGGTCTAGAAGCAATAGGTCGAGAGCCCATCAATCCAGCAGGAGATTGTTGTTCTGGTTTTGTCGTAGCACATATCCTACATGTTTTCACGAAACGATAGATGTCGTGTCTCATCTTCGGCCAATAGAAGGAAGCATGCATTTTCCAGTAGGTCTTGAACATGCCAACATGTCCAGCTACAGGATCGCTGTGACAGCGTTTTAAAACGATTTTGCGATGTTCCTTAGGCACAACAATTTTCCAATTGTCGTTCGAACGTTCGAATTCGGGAGATCGAATCTTGATTTGTTTGTACAGTACATCATTTTCAACTCGCCACGTTGGATACCGTTGTGGTTGGCGTTCAATATTGTGGCGCATTTTCTGGTACCAAGGATCGGTAGTGGTGCTAAAATTGGTTGACGATATCGGCTCTAAGGCGTCCACCATCGCCGGCACAGACCGAGAAAGAAAATCAGGCACAACGTGTTCTTTGCCTTTACGGTGCACGAGGTCGTAATCAAACGGTTGTAGTCGCACAGCCCAGCGAGCAAGCCTCCCAGTCGGATCCTTCATACGCTTCAACCATAGCAGAGAGTAGTGGTCGGTAATAACGGTAAATCGTGTCCCTTCAAGGTAGTGTCGGAGTTTCTCAATGGCGAAAATCACGCTTAGACACTCTCTTTCCGTGGTGGAATAGTTGCGCTCTTGTCTAGTGAGAGATCGGGACAGAAAGCAAATCACATGTTCTCCATCATCAAACATTTGTGTTAGGACGGCTCCTATGCCGTACGCTGAGGCGTCGGTTTGCAGAATAAACGGTCTATTGAAGTCCGGACAAGTTAACAAAGGGGCAGTTACTAAAGACTCTTTAATTTTTTGGAAGGAAGCTTCACATTCGGTCGTCCATTCCCATTTCACGTTCTTCTTTGTCAGACGAGTAAGGGGCGTTATTATCGTAGAGAAATTTTTTACGAATCTCCGGTACCACGAGGCCATTCCGATGAAGCGACGTATTTCAGTGACGTTAGTCGGTGGTTGTACATTTAGTATAGCTGCGACCTTATCCGAGTCGACACGTAGTCCATCTTGGTCCACCACATAGCCTAAGTATTTCAGTTGGGTTCGACAAAATTGGCATTTCTCTCTACTCACGACGAGTCCAGCATCTATCAGTCGAGAAAACACCTTTTCCAGTGCATCGATGTGAGTTTGAAAATCCGGAGTAGCAACAATTATGTCGTCTAAGTATACAAATACAAAAGGCTGTAAATCGGCGCCAAGAACTCTATCGATTAAACGTTGGAATGTGGCGGGAGCATTGGTGAGACCAAACGGCATCCTTTTAAATTGGTATAGTCCGCCAGGGACGGAAAAAGCAGTATATTCACGTGAATCCTTAGCCATGGGCACTTGCCAGTATGCTGACTTGATGTCCAGCGAACTCAGATACCGAGAGTCACGGAGTTGATCTAAAATAGCCGAAATATAGGGTAGTGGGTACGCATCCTTTTTGGTGACAGCGTTGAGTTGTCGATAATCGACGCAGAAGCGATAGGTACCATCCTTTTTCGGAACTAAGAGTACAGGTGATGACCAGGCGCTTTGCGAAGGTTCGATGATGTCTTCGTCCAACATTGACTTGATCTCGGTTTCGATAATATGTCGCTTAGCGGGCGACACCGGATAGTAGCGTTGCTTAATCGGTTTAGAATCGGTCACAATTTCATGCTCGACCACGGTCGTAGAACCCAAGGAAGTTCCCATTTTGTCGAAGGTTGAATCAATCAAGCGAGCTAATGCATCACGCTGTGTCGCAGGGAGGTCAATTTCACTAGCCAAACTGTTAACTTGTATATCGGTGGTATTTCCAAAATGCCAAACGTCGCGTTGTAAATCAGGGACAATATCCATAGCTGTCCAAAAGTTAATTCCAAGAATCAATAGGTGTGGTAAGCTCGGAACAATGAGGACGCGAATGAGTTTGACTCGGTCAATAAGACGAAAGGGCACATCCACCGTGCCGATGACTTGGCATTGTTGTCCGTTAGCGACAGTACAGGGAAGGTTATCCTTTGGCGGGTTCCGTTTGAGTCCTAAACGCTGAAGTATCGTCCATCCTCTAGATCCAATGACAGTGTGCGTGGCTCCAGAGTCCAGTAGTCCGAGAAGGGAGTATCCTAAAACGCTCACACGCAGATGTGGACGTCGATCACGGCCAACATGAGATAAGATATACGAAAGATAAGCTTGAGTTGCGGTAGGTCGGGTCGCGGCGAGAGATTTTGTGGAGAAATCCTGGCGACCACTCAATTTCTCCCGGGAGCGTTTCCCGCCTGATTACATCGGGTACAATTTCGGGAAGTGACATCCTTGTTGCCACAGGTATAGCAGAACAGAGTCCGTGAAGCAGTACACTGACGAAAGGTGTGTCCAGTTTGTTGACAATTCCAGCACTCCTGAGGTCTTCGAGGCGCACGGGATTGTGAAGGTATCGGTGGTCTTGATGTCTGAACGGCGTGAATCGTAGCCATAGTGGTCGGTTCAGCAGGAAAGGCAGGTGCCTCTTCTTCAACAGATGTAGCGAACACGAACGCTGGGTCGACATAGCTTTGGTTACGTCGCGAGGGTGGTTGATAGTGCTCCGCGCGGTATTTTCTATCTTCCAACTTAAGACATTCATCCTCCAACTGTTGTAATGACGTAACGGTCGGTAGTTGCATGATGTAGAAGGGAGCCAAATTTCGCAGTATTATGTCTAGTTGGGCATCTTCGGACAGGCGTCCGTAACGTTTGAACATTGATGACATACACGCTAAGTAGTCCACAATAGTCTCAGATGTGTCTTGAGTACGACGCATGATATCCTGTAATAGTCTGGAATGATAATCCGGCGGTTGATAATGGCGTCGTAGTAGATTAGCAAGTTCGCTCCAAGTAGTGCATCGGTGTCGAATTGACCGATACCAAAGCAGTGCTTTGCCAGAAAACAAATCGATGGCAGAGTTGAACAGTTCTTCATTAGACACATGGCGAGCTTGTTGTAATTCTTGGACACGCTCAAGAAATGTATGCACGGTTTCAGTTTTGGATTCTCCTGAAAATTTTAAACCCCATTTCCAAACGGGTACGCCGGTATATGGTCGATTTGGCCAATTCGGTGTAGAATGATGCAAATTTTGGTTCACATTCAAGTCGGCTAAACTTTGATTGGAGTGGTTGACCTCCGGTTCAGTCAGGACAGGTGCCAAGGTGGCGATATTAATAGGTACGGGTTCCTGCGGTTCTTCACATGCATCCATGATGGACATGGCTCGCGTTAAAAGTTGTGTTCGGGCAAGTTTCTGTTCTTCGGTTAGTTCGCCGATAGGTATCCGATCGGTGCGACTGATATAATGAGTCAGCCGAGTCCAAAGGGCTTGGCTCCTCCCATCCGAAGGTGATTCGGAAGACAAACGCAGTAACTCCTCCAATTCGGTTAGTCGGTCTCGAATTAAGTCTAATTCATCAGCAACGTTACACGGATAACTGGGATATGAGAGAGTACGATTTAGTGCTTCTAATCGCATAAGCGAACGCAAACGTGCACGCATCGGGTCGACTCTATCGTCCTCAATATTTGCTCCTCGAATGCGAAGCTCATATTGAAGTTCCTCCTTCTTCAATCGGTTAATGTCCACTCCGGAATATGCCATAGCGACTATTAGTAAATGCCGCAAACAAGTAGTTGAAACAAGTCTCAATACAATAACGGCCGCACAAAAAAAAAAAAACAACAACAAAAAAAAAATACTCGACTAAAATCTATTACACAAGAGAAAGGTCAAGATCAATCAAGGATAATTCTAGATCGTTCGTTATACTTTACACAAAAGGGGTGGTTGGTTCATCAACGAAACCACTAAACAAAACAAAAGGTCGCACAACAAAATATCCGAGCTCGAAGCTCATACGTCACAATATGTATATATATATGTATATGTGGGTCACAAAAATCTCATCTAAACAACATCTATCAATACGGAAGGTTTTAACGCAAAGAGGCCCCACGTTGGGCGCCAAAATTTTGCCACGCCGTCACACTGACAGCGCGTGACAAAAGGGATGCTTCGGCCTTCAGTCGGTAGTTAGGGGTGGGGCGTTAAATGACCACGCAATAATATACCAACAAAAAAAAACTAGAAGGGAAGAACTTACCGGAATTCCTTTGGTGGCCCACAATACCTCCAGCTGTACGCAGGTATACGAGAGGTGGGAGAGTCCCACAAAATAGTGATAAATATTTTAGTTAGGCGCCAAAGTCAGATATTGGTACCGCCGGAAAGGGTCGCTGACTTTCGACTCAGGCAATGAGGGAATGGACCAAAGAAAAGCAATTATAACCACAATTCGTCAAACATATACATATATATTAAAAATCAAAAGAAACAGATACACGACCTAGTCGTTACAGTCGGCGCACGGCGCCTTCACAATTATTCGTATAATAAAATCTTTTAAATCCTGAATACAAAAATAAGTCACAAGTCTGTCTAACAGACAAAAGGCAAGAAAATCTGTATAATAAAAAAAAAATATTCGCAGATCGGTAGTTGTTTAGTTAAATTAAAAAAAAAATATACCGCGAAAGAATTTGTACTGAATTGAATAATATCAATTCGCGACAGGTGATGGCATTATCGATAAATTTAAACTCAAATGAGAAACCGGCACTTGAATTGAACAGTAAGCTAAAATGACCGAAAGAGTCGTAAGACGGTTCCGAACGAAATGCACTAAAATGAATCAGAGACGCGATGAATCTAAAATACCATAATTAAGTCAAACGAACAAAGCGTTACTTCAAAATATAGAATCAACAATAACAAAATTTTATAACCGTATTGCCATCACTTGTACGGATAAATCAAAATATAAACAAAATTAAGTTGCAACGAAATTTGGGGCCAATTACCTCAATGAATTGCCATACACAAAAAAATATACAATCATACATTATATGTGTCTGAAGGACACCCACAAGAAAATACCATAAATTATTTACATTCATAAATACGGGACACGTTGGTAGAAGGTAGTGTTGTAACAGTAACCCCAAAAATTTTCTGTCGTCCGTACACGACCAAAACACAAGAAATCTGAATCCTAAACTTAAAACTTCAGAAATACGCAATAATACCAATATCAACAAAACGTACTAATACACATGAGACTGATATCTGAGGCTATTCAAATCCGTCTAAGACGTTCCCCAACGTATCGCTCAAAAGAAAGTACCAAAAATACAAAACGCTGCGAGGCTATTTAAATCCGTACACGACGTTTTCCCCCCCAGCGTACCGCACAAAACCAAGAAGGTACCAAAATACAAAATACCGTACTCAAAAGATCCGCAATTACATTGACCGAATCATAACGTCAGAATAATTTACATAATAATTCAACAAACAACTTGGTTACTGTAACAAACCTTCTTCCAGCGTACCTAAATCAGTTACATGAGAAATTGGTCATATCTGAACACTTCAAAAAAAAAATTACATACTTAAATAGAAAGAAAATAACGTGTATAGTTCATAATTAACTAGACAACAAAAATAACGTGGTACCAGGTTATGTACAACATTTCTTATTACTTGAACCAGAGGTTCCAAAACATAATATACATACATAAGTCAATGGCAGGCGTAACGATGCCGAGCAACATAATAAATTTCAAAATTTTATTAACACAGACAACAGCTTGACTGCCAAATTACAGGCTGTTCAAAAAAAAAGATTAATAGTTAAAAAAAAAATTAATATTCATAACTAAATGAATTTTCTACACTTCGTTTGGCAAAACAAAATAAAGAACTTCGGACACGAAGTGTAATGCTATTTGGCAACCGCCTTTTACGGTCCGTCAAGAGCAAACGGTGATGGTATTCTCGAAAGTAAATGGGTGCAGCCCCCAACACAGGGCGACAATGAAGTGAAGTTACAAAGTTTGTAGCATAACAAAAAAACTAAATTTCAGAACGACTCTAATGAAATGTTGCTCAGTCAAATATAAAACACACCGGCCATCGGCATTCAGTTTTCTAACACAAACGGAGCATCGGGGCATAAATACTTAATCGGAGGTACAAATACTTAATCGGAGGCATAAATAACTTAAATTAATCTTATCGTTGACCATTCAGGCAATTGGGCAACGTACCCTATGAATTTTTATTGAGAAAAAAAAAATTATTGTGGGAAGCACAAATCTAACATTTTTTTTTTTATGAATATAATTTAGCACAGATAACTCAAATTCTTACTCGATAGGTCGTCAATACATGAAACGGTGAAGCCAAAGTTTACATCTACTTAATACAGTCCTGTACAAATTCTACGTATGACTTATTTTTTTTGTTGCAAAAATTCATGAATAAGCTATTCAATTAAGTAACAGTGGCATAGTTTTTTACTATATTGAGCTAATATTTAATTAATGATGCTCATCGATGCGTTCGAAGAAACATTACGTTTGTCGGATGGACTATCGGAACACGAACAAGGCTCCGATGAACGAAGATCTATTCGACAATGAATTAGGGCTTCGATTGATACCCGTAGAAAAGTCAAACGCACGAGAACGAAATCTCAATATGTAGTCTTCAGTGACAATGAAACTTGTACACACACAAAAGCTAAATGGAACAGACTCACGAATTGTTGGTTTCTAGTACGTTTACCAAGCTGAGTAGATCTTTCAGATGAACGTCAGACTGGCAATTCAGTTGATGTGATGAATCCCAGAGCCGGTAGATCCATAAGACAGCAAATAAAAACCAGGTCCTATTTCGTCACCATACAGGTTACATTTCCAAATGATTTTCATTCGACGAACTACATCATCGCTATTTCATACCATAATGCGTGGTGTTCCTTCGACTAGTAACCTACAATATTTCCGTATAATCATCAGAAAAAAAACAGATTGACAAAAGTCACACGTGGTCAGAAAATTTTTATGCAAGGCAAAAGATCTTACCAGTAGGAAAATCGAAAAATCCAGTCGGAAAAACATTCATTATCTTGCAGACAATAAAAAACAATCACTTCAGGCTATAAAATTCAAATTTTCGGGCAGATGTTCCAGGATGTACTTTCAGTCATGTATCATCACCGAAAGCCATTTTAGAAATCCGACGCAATAAGATCCAAGTCGAACAGAACATTGACAGCGTCATTCTATAGCGGAATACCTTACTGGTAACCTCATCTATTGGCAAAATATCCAACCTACTTCCCAAAAGAAGAATATCTACACGAATGCAGCGAAATTACTATACTGAATGATAGGTTGCCTACCCTCAAGGAAACAATGTTACAATACGACAAAATTTCAAAATTTAACCGTAACAACTTCACAACGTTTCGGCCATCTCGGCACAAGCCATGGCCCTAGGGTTGGGTTCAAAGAGCCGGCTCCGACAGAAGATCCGTGAGAGCCGGCTCACTTTTTTATGAGCCGACGGCTCAACGGATCCGCATAACTCAGTGAAACACTTAACACACAGATGCAAACTGTATCTGTCAGCTCAAATGACTCATGCATCATATTATGTCTGGCTATGGTACACAGTACGCACAGGCACTAAAGTCACAACTATTTAAGGTATTGTTAACCCAGTCAACGAAGGAAAAATAAAAACAATAAATTGTGTAGTCTGGATTATTATTTCAAATGACAGGGGTGATACCCAGGTATAACATATTAAAAGTCCACAGCGGGGGGGCACTTGCTTTGGGCGGGAGGGGAGCAAATAGGTCCCATTTTTTGGTTCTTCGTGATTCTCTAAAAAACCATGCGTTTTAGAAAAGAGAACCTTTTATAAAAAATAAAGCTGATTAAATTTTCTACAAAATGCTGTATATTTTTTTTTTAGATTTATTAATAAGGGAGATACGGGACCCGTTAAGAAATAGATTGGACGGAGACAAAGTTGCAAAGCTATTGTTTATTAAATATAATTTGCTACTTCTGGAGTCAATTAATTTGATTTAATTTGCTAACTGTTATAAAAATGTGATTACTTTTATTTGTGACACCTATATTTATAATTTTTTAATTGAAATTTTAGAGGCTGACTGCTTAATGTTTGTAGTGTTTGTACTATATTATTTTATTGCCTGCCCTTAACACATCTTTCTTCTGCCACCATCTCCGACTCCGAAAAACCAAATTTTAAAACTCCGACTTCAGTTCCGATAAAACCACCTCCGTAACATCCCTAATTTCAACATGAACCAAAAGATAACTAATGGTATATTGGATTGAATGTAAGGAAGAATCTTCATCTATATTATTATAGCTCAACGGAATAATAGACATTAATTTTCTAAGGCAATAATACTTTGTTTTCAGTTTGTATCACATTTATATCCCTTGCATTTCCTTTTGTATTTGTCATAAATATACAATTAATATATCATTTTGTAATAAATTTAATAAGCTTCATTACGTTTTAAGGTTTTTTTTCCTACGACGCTTAGTTTTTGAAATATTTAAGAAAAACTAAAATATAGGACATAAGCCCCCCCCCACCCCGCCGAAAGCAAGCGGCCCCTGGCTGGGGACTTTTGGTATGTTATACCTGGGAGTCAACCCTATTATAAAAAATATTAATGCAGACTACACAATTTTTTGCATTTATTTCCCAATTTCGGGTCTTCGTTAACTGAACTATGTATTGCATATTGTAATATGCTTTCTGTAACATAGCAACCTGTAACACCCCGCCTTATAATATGTGAGTCAGTCACTGGCATAATATTAGGTGATATGATTGACTTGGCTCAACTAACTCAGTTGGCTCAGTGGCTCAGTTGACTCGAATAACATATTCAGAACTCGGCTCTTTTTGAACCGGTTCAGGGAGCCGGCTCACATACGGGATCCAGATGCAAAGATGCAGATCACTAAAAAGACCCGTTTGTCTCATCTCTACGTGGCCCTCTTCAGGCATCTAGAAAATACAGTTCCAGTAATATTAATTGTTCGAAAAAGCTCCATCCTTGTGCGATGGTGACACAGTAAGTGCTACCAACCTTCGTATATTGAAACAATAAACAATCTGCATGATACATAGTGCGTGTCAGTGCTGACAGAGACCGCAGTTGCCTGCTTGCCAGTTGTTGGTTTCAGCGGTACGACGACGACAACGACGAGGACGGTAGCTAACGCGTTCCCATCTTCACTTCTACGTGGCGTGTTGACAGCACCGCCGGTCCAGTCGACATAAATTAACTACTGTCTCATTCAACAATAAAACTAAACTAAATAAATAACTGTCGAGCAGCTGGTTATTTTAATTGGTCGACATAAAAAGAATAGTGAACTGACTTAATTATTTTTTATCAGTAAATGTGTGGACCGCTTCAATTCAAAAAACCCCTTTGCACTCCGGGAGTGCCGGCAGAAGTGAAAACGTCTTACGAATTTTCGATCAAAATGATTTGTATCATAGATTGCATTTTTATGTACGATATTTCAACGCTAGATGTCTAACGTTGTATAAATAAAAGTTTTCGTCTTACGCATTTTCGATCAGGACACGTGACCCTGACGCGAGTTTAACATTTTTTACCCATTACAAAAAAGTGTACAACGCCGCTAAAAAAGTTTTCACTTCAAAAATTTCCATTTGACTTTACGTGGCCGGGTATAGCTAATACCCGGCCACGTGTTGTTGTGGCTCAGTCTTGTTTGCGTGTGTTGCTGTTACGTCCAACAGATACCGTTTCCTGAAAATATTTATTATAGTGTTTCTTTAACGTCTAACAGATGTCGCTGTATTCAACAGTTGGCGCTTCCATTGTAAAATATTTAGTATAGCGTGTGTTGCTTTTAGGTCCAACAGATCCCGTTTCCTGAAAATATTTATTATAGTCTGTTTCTTTAACGTTTAACAGATGTCGCTGTATTCAACAGATGGCGCTTCCATTGTAAATTATTTAGTATAGCGTGTGTTACTTTTATGTCCAACAGATGATGCTGTTTTTCAAAAAAAAAAAACACGCGTATTCGAATGCAACGTTGTGTTCATTTATATAGAATCTACTAGCGGTTCGTCGCGGTTCACCCGGGTGCGATAGATATAATTATAAAATGTATTTCGTTTGCGGCCCGGCGTCTGAACTAATAGCTTTGAGCAAATTCTACCGGATTTGCTTTTGAACTAATAGTTTTGAGCGAATTCTATCAGATGTCGTTACATGTTACTAAAACAGTTTTTTTTTTTGAGAAAACGCCGTAATTTGTATAAAATATTTAATTAAAACTATCCTATAGGTAAATTGCACCAAGCAATACACATTTACAAAATGTCGTTACAATTGGTTCACATTTTGATAAAAAGGATAAGTTTAAAAATCCTGAAAACATTATTATTAATCGGTAATACCGTGAAAATTGCCTATAAAAAATCTCAAAGAAAAAAATTAGGGATAGTATCGGCTCCAATTATAAAACCGATCAGATTTAACTAATGTTAAGTTCATTGAGTTTTAACTGTATAATACCTATAATTTATTAGATCTCTTATAGGTGTTTTTATACCGACACCCGTTAGTCCACCATCTGACCCGTCGCTTCCACCACACCGAGGCATAATATAATATCCCCGGTTTACTTGCGATCGTGTGTTACACACGTGTTCAGGAGTAGGGTGAGTAATGAATGCTTTATGCGTGCCGCACAAAAGCGTTTAGGAGCGATGTATAAATAGCTACTTTTGTTCATACAACATGTTTCAGATACCTGTTTTTGTGTTTTCAGGTAGTGTGCGAAGTCTATTTGAAATTCAAGTTACTTTATCGCGGTATTCTAAGTAGTTCAGAAAGCAAGTTTTACTTACAAAGTGCACTGTAGGCAGCATACTGGGACCTACGATCGCTACGAATTTGAAAACCAAGTTTCGGTTTGTATTTTGAATTTTTATTAACGATTTTGATAGAATCTGACCACTTCTGACCACTTACCGCTGATCGACCACTTTTATATTTGTAGCTGACGTTAATGAACTAAACTTTTGAGCGTCTATAATCTGCTAATCGTTCATACATATATATGTAACAATGAACATTATAATGTTATTACTTTTAAAACAAGACATTCATTCTAAGTATTCAGTTGAAAAATATCTCAAAAACTTAATTTTGAGGGGAAAAGAATGTGGAATTTATTTAAGAGATGTTTTTATGGTCATTTTGAGTTTTTTTAAACGCTTTTATTTAGCTTGACTCCGTATATTTCTATATTTTTTTTTATCTTTGTTTCAAATTTTGGGACAGCTTTTTCAACTACTTCTCGTTATCCGATTGAGTTGAAATTTTGCGTTAGTATGTAGTTCCAATGACAATACAATATTTTGGTCCGGTTGAAAATCGCATTTTTAATAAAGCTTGCGACAGCTTTTTCAACTACTTCCCGTTATCCGATTGAGTTGAAATTTTGCACACATATGTAGTTCCGATGACAATACAATATTATAGAAGCTAACTGACCGGTCTGGCTTTCGTCCGGTTGCAAATCGCACTTTTAATAAAGCACACTAAAATTTTGAAAATAAAAATATATAAGAAAACTTTGAAGTTAAACGCTTTTATTGTACAAACGATAATGTACTAAAAACTAGAAAATAAATATGAGTCACCGTAGAGGGCTTTGATTAAACTAACATAAAATCGTGGTGGTCATTTATAGTTACATTATGGTCGAAGAAAACAGTCGAAAACTAAATATTATTATTTCCCATCTCAAACAAATAAAAGTTTTCTATTAAATATCCCTCACGATTTTATTTTAGTTTAATCAAAGCCCCCCATGGTGACTCATATTTATTTTCTAATTTTTAGTACGTTATCGTTTATTGTACAAACGATAACGTACTAAAAAGCGTTTAACTTAAAAGTTTTTACCTATTTTTTGTTTTTACAAATTGAATTAGGAACGTTAAATAAATGTAAATAACTTTAAACTAAAAAAAAGTACAAGACAAAATATTTCGTCAGATCCAAGCCAATTTGACATATCGCGCCTACAGAAGTTTCACTTCAAAAACAAAACAAAATTATGTTGTGACGACGATGGGAACAACGTCACAAAAATGCACAACGCGCCGTGGTGTTCAAATGTAATGAACGCATTGTGTTTATTTTGATTTGTTTTTTTTTTCTTTTATGTCAGGTTTTGGTTAATAAATATTATGATAATAATATATACTATTATGTCGGACGATACTTTGTTCAACGTTCTCTGTTTTCCATGCGCCAGCTATCAAATACAATTAGTTTATTTCTACGCGGATGTGTTAATTAAATTTACATTGTTTGGTCGTGGCTGTGTCTCCACTGGAGTTGGAGTGAATTGGTGAGCTAGGGCCGGCGCTTTATCAACCGCCTAGCGACCGCATAACGAACTACATATGACGTCTTTTGTTTGTAAACCTCAACATCGATACTTCATTGTTTTGTTTCTAACATTCGGTAACATATTCGTAAAGTCTTTTTAGGTTAGGAACGAGAAATTCGATATCATTTCATGGTCGGGTAATTTGGGAGTTTTTAAAACATCGTTTTATCATTGCCTACTTTTCTCGTGTAACTGAGTCTCTGGTCGGGTTGACAGCGCATGCGTTATCTGAAAATTCAAAATTTTCGGTTTTTCATTGTAAAATTAAAAGAGACAACGTTAATATCATCTATTTCGTTGAACACATAACATATTTCCATAGTGACATAACATAACTGGACAAGTTTTTTCTTGGCACGAAGTCTCATATATTATACCCTATAAAAACACAAGTTTATTGTTTGTTTACAAATATGATAAGACCCAAGATTGACGATTTGAATATCTAAAATAAATATACTGGGTGGTTTTTTAAAAACCGAACACCTGATTTATTCCCTTAGGTTGCATACAAAGGAATTTTACCCCCTGTAATAATCTTCATAGTTTCAGGGGGGAAATCGATTGCCGGATTTTTTTATGACCTAGTGCATTCCGGTGCAGTGCAATGCACTTGCACTAGGTCATAAAAAAATCTGGCAATCGGTTTCCCCCCTGAAACTATGAAGATTATTACGGGGGGTAAAATTCCTTTGAGTGCAACCTAAGGGAATAAATCAGGTGTTCGGTTTTTAAAAAACAATATGTATATATTTTAACCTACCCTTAGCACCCTTAGCACTCATTTCAACTGCCATTTCTTGCCACAATTTTCTCTGTATGTCTTTCATGTGATATGATTAATTTGTCATATCCCACAGAGACTATTTTTCATAAATTACATTAATTAATCTTTGAATATCCATCTTGGTATGTTACAAATGAGTCTGTTCGTCAGAACAACTGCGAACCATCCCATTTGTTTCGGATAGATCGCACATCGCATGTTTTCCTCCGAATTCGCACGAATGAGTTCGGATACAGTGTACGACCTGCAATAGGTTTCACTAAAATGGGATCATTCGCACTTCTTCGTCCGATTTCTGACGAAATTAATTGGGATGAAAACGCATCCGGCTTAACGGTTTCGTTTTTTGCCAATTTGGTACGGAATCGTAAGCGAGATTATGAAAGTCGGTTGAGTTTTACAAAACGACTTTCGTTCATAACTTGCTTCCTAACAATATAATGTTGGTCTCTAGTTGTGGGGGAATTGTCATTGTATATATATATGGTGGTAGAAAGGTGGCATTGGTGTGTTGGTATACATTCCGTGTGACGTAAAAGCGGATAGGGTCTGATGGTTCAGTAATGAATAGCAGCCGCTGGGCCGGCAAATAAACGCCCGCTAGTCCAAGACAGCTATCATACATCTTACTGCGTGTCGGTGCCACGTCATCCAGGGAATGATGTGTACTGTTGCCACCGCCGCCGACGCTGCTGCTGCCGCCACGGCTGGCCCGACGGGAAATGGGACGCGCCGAAGACTTCATTACTTTACGTTCCTTGATACGAACCAGGGATGTCGTGTTTTTGGTTCATGATGCAGCTGCAGGGTGGCCACAGACCAAGTTCAAAGACAGAACGCCGCCCTGATCTCTTTCTGAAGAAATGTACGTTGCCGTAATCTATTTCTAATTTTATGAAAGATGTCTGTCTATATTAGATAAGTTAACTAAATTTAACAACATTAATTATTAACTTCATTAATACAGTTTGTGATAATGAAGACCTGGTATAGCCTTGCCACGAGCTTGTAAAGTTATAAAAATGTTTATTAGTCAAGGAAATTATCGAAATATAATGAAATATTATTCAGTCAGGGAAAAATATCTAAATAAGTGTGCATTGAGTTTACCGTAAAGATAATTAGGTACTTTACGAGAATAAAAAAGCCAGGAAGCATCTCGTATTAGTTAGGAATTTTTGTCCTGGACGAAAGGATTTGTTTTTAATTTTTTTTGTTTATCTGCACTGGAATATCTCGGAAATGACTTGACCGATTTTGACGAAACTTAGTGCTTTAAGAGTTTATATGTGGTACGCCGAGATTCGTATCATAACCGGGTGGTTTTTGTCTCGGAAACCGAGACGAGAAAAATTGTTAGTCTTACCTCAATACGACAACACTATGCGTGGTTTTAATGACAATTAAATCTTTCCTAGTATAATAATAATAATAATGCGTTTCACGTCCGTTTCTCGAACAGTTCGCCGTTCGCACCATTACTATTTTCGATCTATCACACTTCCCGTTATTTTCTACACTTTTTCAATTTCAACTAATTAATAGCATTGTGTGATTGAAAAAATTTTAGAACGTTAGAATAATGTAGGCAAATTTTGAGCACGGGCGTTTGACAGATAATAATTAATCGGCCACGGCCTTGAATAAAAAACCATCTCGATATTTATCTGGAATTATTGAGTAAACCACGGTAAACCTCAGCATGATCGCCGGTACAGGAATTACCGTTTCTCGATGAAAGGCAGCAGAGAAAAGTACCAGCCACATCTTCTCCCGGCGGGGTTCGAACCCGGTACCTACCGAATGCGAGTCTAGTATTCTCGCCACTACGCCACCCTGCTCGGTAAATCTTTCCTAGTATTTTTTAATATGTTTTCTGAAGGTTTGCATTCGGCCAGCCAGAGTCTTTTTTGTGTATAATTTCTGATTATAATTCCGAATGGATGTGTTGCGAATTGCGTAAACTCCTGCGGAATAAAATCACAATAAAATACCAGTGTTGTTCAGCAGTGCAGAAGCAATTCGTTTGGAAAGAGTGGGTAGGTCTAGTTTTTTCGCAGTCGACTCGAAGAGGTGGCATTAAGCAGTTTTTCACGCATTACCGAAGTGGATCATCTCATTAGAGCCAACGAGTGTGTAGGCTTGTGTCACACGCAGCAAAGCACAAAATAAGGAACGTTGCGCCATTCAGTGTGAAGGTTTTTAATTGCAGATTAGCCTTTTCTCCCATGTTACGTAAGGTGTAACAGACAGTTCAACCACATCATCAACACAAAAATAAAATCGTAGCTTTGTAGTAACGAAATTCTGACTAAAATTTGGAGGATAGCTTGGTGCAATGGTTAGCGTGCTGGTTTTTGGATCAGATTGTCGTTGTTTCGAATCCCACCTCCGCTCATGGATGTTTTTTGATGTCGTTTTATAGGTCAAGAGCTGGCGACGAATTTAGGCTATGTATTTTAGGCAAGTTGAAATAAAAAAAAATACAGTTTATCAATGGGTAAATCTGGAATCGTGAGTCTGGCTGAGCGTTTGTGGTTATTTTGCTTCTGCGCAGCATAAGACATTTCCAAAAAAAAAAAATTATTACTGTGTATTTAAATAATAAATTGATAACGTTTTTCTCGAATATTCCTTATGTAACCTTTAGAAAATTTTATATGAATTTATAGAGAAAAAATTGGTTGTCTGTAAAGTCGGTTTACGGACGATAGTTTTACGTGATAACGTATTCCGTAATACATAACCTAAATTTATATAATAATTATAATAATTCGAATCTATGATATTGCATCTTTCGCTTCAAATTTAGGTTAATTTTATTTATTAAAATTACTTACCACCTATAATAAAAACTGTTTTTTTTTAACTTTCTTTCTTTCGTATTTATTTTAAGTCTCAAAGATTAACTGTCATATATTTTGAAAACAATTGTTTCATTGTTTATATAAAATTCCAAAACCTACTTACAATATTTAAGTATTTTCATACGTCAAAAAATTTATTTTTATAATGATAAAATTTGTAAGAAAACGATTTTTTCGAGAGATGAGACCTAGCTAAAACGATTTTTTGCCCCCCAAAATCCCTTTTCAGTAAATTTCATCCAAATCGTTAGGGCCGTTTTCGAGAAAAGCACGCACAGGGTCAGGCGGAACGTTAGGAACGTTACACTTTTTCGTGCATGCAGCCGGTGTTTCATCTTTTTTTTTTTTTTATTTACATAGGTGGGTCGACAGCTAGGTCATTCATCTTTTTATTTTGACGTGATTCATCAATTTATAAGACGTTATCACGTCAAAAACAAACAAAAAATTTAGGTAACTTTGATTTTTTTAATCTTTTAGTCCAGCATTATATGAGCAACAAGGTAAACCAACTAGAGTTAAGTAATTCCGACGTTTTAAGGAGTTTGTCGTTATGTCGAGTGACGTTAAATGGAGTTTACACTTTGTTTAGTAGACCGTTCTCAAATTTTACTTGCTTATTGCAAACCAGCGGTCCCGCCCGGTTTCACCCGGGTGCTAAAGAACGAATGGGGGAGGGACATGAGTACGCACGGTCATCTTAGTTTATCGAGATGAATGCTGTGTTCAAATTTCTTGATGATCGAAGGTACCGTTCAAAAGTTTTTGTCGGGCGGACAAATTTTGAGTTACACTTTTCATTGATGCTCTACTCCTATTGGTCGTAGCGTGATATTAGATAGCCTGTAGCCTTCCTTGATAAATGAACTATCCAACACAAAAATAATTTCCAACTCGAATCAGTAGTTCCTGAGATTAGCGCGTTCAACCAAACAAACAAACTCTTCAGCTTTATGTATAGATAGAAGATAGGTACAAAAAATATAAACAGAAAAAAGTGATAAAACTGAAAAGTCGGTCTAGAAATCTTTAAAACTGTTCAATTACAGACTAAGTTACGATTTTATTTGAATTAATTGAGCTAACGTCCGTATAATTCATTAAAAAAACAACTCTCACAGTATAGGTATATGGATTTTGTAATCCGTTGTTAATTATATACAGACACCGGACAACCATACCATATTTTATGTAAAATATATTATAAACAAACTCTTCAGTATACATTAGTATACACACACTTTTTTTCTCAATATTTCGAATCGACAAAAACTGTCGGTTAAACCGCGTCGAGATACACTTCCTAAGTCCGTCGTTGTGCGCCCCCCTGTCTCCAGTCCTGTGCTCTCCTCGGGCGAGACGATGCGGTTAAAAGGATTAAAACTGTGACAACTGATGGTGCGGTGCACCGGTGGGCCCTCGGTGTTGTTATGACGTGGTAGTTCGTAAACAACAGCGTCATATTTGTGTTAACGGAACGCAACTGCAACATAACTGAGAAACGCTACATATAGACTTGTTTAGGTCCGTGGAGAGAAAATCCAGACTCGGAGAGATTTTTATTAATCAAGTTGAATAGTTTTACGAAATTAAGAAAAGGAGGTGCTTCATTTTATCGACACACGACGAAAGCATACTTACGTATTTTATATTAATGTGAGAATCGAACCGGCGCACCGAGGGTTCCGTACAAACTTGTAGGTATGTAAATAGAGTCTCGAAGATTTTTCCCACTTTGCCGTTGGAAAACAGTTGTCCCCATACATCGACATTGGTCGCTGTCAGTTTCCCAACTGCAAATAAGTTTATAATCGTGCAATATTTTTTTTTTTGTGATGTAACTACAAAAAGGTTTTCGGATTTTCCCCTTTACTTGTGGACATTGCTTCTTGCGAAATTTCATGATTCCAGGTCAACGGGAAGTACCCTATGGATTTTGATTCCTTTGCGGTAGCAAAATATGCGACATAAACGGCCGTATCTTTTGATTGCGTTGACTTAGAAGTTTGATTTTTTCACAACTCCAAGAGATTGCAGACCTGAGTATTTGATATTAATTTTAACTTGATACCAGATTGACGGGCGGACAACAAAGTGATCCTATAAGGGTTCCTTTTTTCCTTTTGAAGTACGGAACCCTAGAGAACAACAAAATTATTTTATTTTAATTTTTTTATTTATTTAATAAAAAATAAAAAAATAACAAAATAAATACATTTTTTTATTTAAAAATAAGAAATATAAATAAATTGTCAGGAAAAAACAACACTGGCGTTGTGGGGGTTCGAACCTTGCAAGGTAGGCGCACTAAACCGCTCGGCCACACAACGCTCTTCGAAAATAAATGTTATTCTGAGTATATACTTAATAAATACGCAAGTCGCCTGACGATTGGCTTGTTTTTTACCAGTTTACTGCCAATCTGTGATTTGAGTTTGCCATCTGCGACCAAAGCCTGCGTTAAGAAGCATCCCGTCCCTCTCTTCACTTCTTGTCTGGCTAGTCTACGGTACCAGACAATGATCAATATACTATTTGAACTTTGAAGTCCACTTAGGTATATCAACAAGAAAACCTTTTAGTTTAGGTTCTGTGTAGTTCTCAGATGATAGATTGTTGAGATAAAGTTAGTAATTATTTTTTTATAGATTTAAACATCATTATTAATAAATTTTCCATTAATAGGAAGTTCGAGAATTTCTATTCATTAAGGACTGTGCTGTTCTTGGCTTTAAAACCTTAACAGCCGCTTGGCTGCAGGATATTACGTAGGTAGGCAAGGCTTGGTGGAAGGGTTTGTAGTTGCTCTAGTGCTGTGCTGCTTAAACTTTTTGACAGCAGCTCTTCGAATTTATTTAGATATGTGATGCAATTTTGTATGGACAATGTAAGAATTTACAGTGCTGCTAATTTTTTGTCACTTTCTAACAAATGTATTAATAAAGAACTCTGCGGAGCAAGGTGCAACTATAACCGCGTCTCAAACCATGAAATGGGCGATTACAGTGAGTTTGGGTCGTGCGCACGGAGTACACGGAGCGACCCAATAAGCACGGCTTTTTGCATGCGATAGACTAGTGACTAGTGACATTACGCTGACATGCCGGAATAGCTTTTATATTTGCCAACAGTGACGAAAAAAGGTCTTTTGTTCACTTCTCATTCTCTTTCGCGGCTATGTTCGTTTCAGCAGGGGCTGAGAACTCGATGACATACATAACTCGCGTGGTTTTATCACGAAGAACTATATCAGGCTTTGTAGCTGAAAATTGTCTGGTAGTACTGAATGAATAGTTCCAGAAAATCTTACACGATTCATTCTCGACAACGGACTCCATATCACCGGGAACATAAGGTAAAACAGGAATAATGTCTCAAGTGGTAATATAACACCCTTAGAGCAGCATTGTGACGATGAATGTAAGCGCAACTTGCATAATGATTGCATGCCGATAGGAGATGCATGAGCGTCTCTGAATGCGCTCAATATTATTATTATTATAGATCAATATTTATGTTCGTCAATTTGAATTTGTGAGTTTTGAGTACAAATTCATAACCAGCGACTCAAAAAATCATTACATAGCATTACATCGCACATTAAAACTTAAATATACAGTCATATTTGCTAAATGGAGTCTGACCACTTTGACCATCTGTATTTTCAAAACAAATATAATGCTGAACGTAATATTTCTCTGTGATTATTGCCTCATCGTAACTAATCATCCGACACAAAGTTTGATTCTGAATTCAAAAACGGATATCTTCGTCGGTCATGTTTTCTAATCATAACCGCGTAGTTTGAGAAGCGCTCGTATAATATATGTAGTCTTATTTACTTGCGCGGCTGCGTCTTTTTCACGCCGTTAAAACGGGTCGTGTTCGGTGTTTTCCTGTTTTCACAACTAATCTTCACGTTCACTACGTTTACACAATGCCACTGCCGATACACAGTCGGCCGACTGCGCACGCACAAACCCACTAATCCGATTACTAGCAAGCACCCATATAGAAGCCGACCAACCAAAGAAAGTCTACCTGAAGAACGTGCGTGGAGTTTCTCATTTAGGGAAAGCGGCACGAAAACAAACGAACGCTTTGTACTAAGTTTTACAAAACGCTCCTGTCACATCGTGACATTTCAGTAAGTCAGATATACACTGTAAACTCAAGAGACTGTGCACTTTTTTGGTGTTATTGAGAGTTGTCGTTAAATGGAGACAAGAACTAATCCATTAATATTTCTTTACTGTAGTATGTATTTACTCAATATATAAAATTTACAACTGACCAACAAACATTCGTACCTAATATCACAAATTACAAGAGCTGAGCTAAACATATAGTTAGGGAGCTGACGCGTAAAAAAAGCATGTCGTCCTAACCTTCTGCCTCTTGGTACATAAGCTATTTAAGTAATTTAGAGCATTTTTTCTTCTATGATGTATAGGCAGAATCTGGACCCATTTTAAGATACGGGGGATACAAAATTTCAAAGGGGATAAAAAAAAGGTTAAAATTTAAAAAAACTCTGCCGCTTCGTTTTTAAGTTCTGTTAGAGCCAAATGACCGGGAAATACCGGCGGCAGACATTTTTTACCATTTGCACCCTCCCCAAGCCACTCCTAAGAAATAGGATTAATGATCTTAAATCCACTGTCTTAGTAGTGGCTAATATGTCTAATTGCGAATTATTATTTATGATTGTTTATAAGATTAATGACTACGTGTATAGTTTTGTTCCAATAGAATGCCAATTGTTGGAGGAAAGTTTGGTTGGGGACCAATAAAAACATCGGTAAAGTTTTTTTTTTGTCCTCAACCAAACTTTTCATCAACATTCAGATTCTGATGCGACTTTCATATTTTAAATCTAGATTTAAGAAATTAAGATCTCCATACAGATGACACGAAGTGTCGGAGGAATTTTTTTATTTCAATAAACAATTTTTACCCGACTGCGAGAAGCAAACGGGTTATGTTTTTCAAAAGTGTTAATGTTAATTTAAAGAACAAATTCTGTTTTCATTTAATTTTAGAAGCAATTGACGATTAAAGGTGACTTTGAGACAGAGACAGAATATCACGGAGAAAATCAAAGACCGCTACAGAAATCTTTGTATGAAGATATAATAAATAATTGCAAATGACGCCAGAAGTGTGACAACGATTGACTTGCGTAAGACATTATTGCGAAAACGGAATGAACATGGAGCGTTTCTTCCTTTGTTGAGCAGATATGTCTGAGGAACGATCCGGATCTACTATTTCGCTGGCATATTTGTATTGATCTCGTTCTCCAGTTTAAACGAGCCTAAACCAATAGGAATATGCTATGTTGGCGCCGAACCTACCCGAACATGCCAGACGTTGGATTTAGTATATTCAAAAATGAACAAATTCTCATACTGTAACCGTTTTTGGTCTCGAAGAATGGCAAGAGATCTCGCGATGAAATCGGACTATGGACATGATAAGATGCGTTCTGAAGAAATATCTTCGACAGAGGACATGCTTCAGCTATATATGTCTGGAACTACCTAAATCAATGAAAAAAATGTCAGTAAGGCGATGAAAACAATCCTGACCTACAATGATGACGATATTCACTTAATTGTTTATTTATTTAAGTTATTATTGTATAATATATTGTAATAAATTAAATTATTAAGACATTCACACATACCTTTTTCCGACCATAAAAAAGTGGTCCTACTGTGGTTGAACTCGACCACTTTCCATCAACAGTTTTGTGGGCACGCATACGTTGGTGAAACCACAAATGAACCACACAGAACAGAAGCGATGGATTTATTAATAGAATTTATTGGGTTCATCCAATTTTTGAAGATAGAAACAAGAGTCAATTTCAACAACTTTATCATCGCTTAAGACTGTACGATGACAATTTTTTAAATTATTTTCGAATGAGCAAAAGTACTTTCGATTATTTGTACGTCTGTTCAGTCAGTGGTCGGCGAGTTGCACTTGTGAGCGGGGTTGACCATCATTGGCTGGTTTGTATGTGGGCAATATCACCAACACACGCCGACCGTTGTTGACACCGACCACAATTTGTTGTCCGTGTGAGCGCTATCACGACATTTAATACTAATGCCGTACTCTTAATCATCGACCACTTTTTTGTGGTTCTAATGTGGTCGAAAAGTGGTACGTGTGAGCTAAGCCTAACCACATACCATTATTAAAATTCAATAAATGATAATCAATAGAAATGGCGCATGAATACAAGTAATGAACTAACAATCTAATCAGCGGCAGATGGGGTATATAAAATTGCGCCGGCTAACATGAAGGATGGCGAAGTCGTCAAAATAGAGGGAGTTCAGGGGCTCTCCGCCCGGGATTTTTCTTTAAATATTGCCTCTTAGAGACGCAATTTTTAAGCATTCTCAGGACTCACTAGCATTCTGCCTTATTTGAAGAAAAAGTACATAAGATGGATGGGTTAAACATTTTAAGTACACTTCAAAAACCAAAATAACTTTTGAATCAAAAGCGGCATTTTTATTGCTAGTGTTACTCATCTAGAAACAAACCACAAATTGCAAAAAAATACTATCTAATTAGTAACATCGACGTCTAATAATTTTGTTAATTAATAAACTTTGATAAAAATCAGTCCGATGTTGCTGGTTACAATGATTAATTGAAATACTTACTTTTTATCATATCCAAGATCTTACTGGTTACACTCAAAATTTGCGCCATCGGACGAAATTTCTCAAAAGCTGATAGTTCAGACTTTTCTGTGCTGCAGTCATTTTTCATAGACATGTCCTGAATGAAATACTATTGTTATTTCAAAGACAATACAAAGTACTTAATTCTGTTTTTTTTTTTAGAGGCAATTTTGGAAAATCACTCGGATTCGACTCAAATTCGGTAGACTTATAGAAAAACACTTCGAACGGGCATGGTGACTACCAAGCCCGTTCGAAGTGTTTTTCTGGAAAGTCTGATAGAAAGTACTGATAGAAAACGACACGTTGAAATCAATGAGCGCATTCGGAGATGTATTTAATACAGTGTCTGAGATAGAGACGTTCAAATGTAGCTCGGTGTTTAAACACACTTCAAATGCCCACCGACCCAAAAGTTGAGCTTATTTTTTTTATTTGGAGTGTCATTTCCTCTTAGTATGAGCCGTGCGGACCTAAAAAGCGAGTTTTTGGAAAATGTCGAATATCGACTAAAAACGAGATTTTTTTTACATAGAGCCTTTGTGTTTTTTTGAACAGTTTTGGGAAATCTCTCAGATCCGATTCAAATTCGGTAGACCTATAGAAAATGACAACCCGCGTATGGGTTTGAAGAATTCAAAGTACGGTTTTCTATCAGCATACCGAATTTGAAACGTATCCGATACGTATTCCAGACTTTCCAGAAAAGCACTTCGAATGGATCTATCTTCGAAACGGTAAATGATACAGTGCAACGGATGAGCCTGGTGATTAGAACGTGTCATTCTCTATAAGCCTACCGAATTTAAATCGGGTCCGAGCAATTTTCCAAAATTGTCCAAAAAAAGAACCTTTTCCAAAAACTCACTTTTTTATCCACATGATTTATAAAATATTTACATAGACAATTCTTCAACAAGAGTCAATTAGAAAATTGCTTCTGAAGATCCTAATCGCAGATGCAATGGTAGTGGAAAATAAGACAATGGCAATAAAGCAGTGGTGTCTATGGTGCTTGACTACTAAAATGTCCAATTTAAAGAATTTCTCTGTCGTTAAAACGTATATATTTGTCAATCTAATTTCATCCCTTAAAAACATTCCTAATTTAATCTTTTAATACTTTTTAGTGGCTATAATCTATATCTACCTTATTTGTACATCTTTTATAAATAAAAAAAATATTTTTTAGTTAATTTGTGTTTATTTTCTCATAATCGTTTTCCTTACAATTATTTATACAGTAAAATACAATAAATTGTTATTGTTAAATAAATAAAAAAAATAATTGTTTTAAATGCAGGCAACAGCGACTTGATGCACGTCGCAGTCACTGGATGTCGTTTAAAGGCGATCGAAGGAGCTCTTATCTGTAACAAAAAATTGGTTGTCTGTAAAGTCGGTTTACGGACGATATTTTTACGTGATAACGTCATAAAGAAACATTGATGAACTCTCTGACGTCACGCGAGAAGAGAGAGAAATGCGTACAAGCCGACGCTTGGGCCGATCGTGCCTCTCTATCGCTTATACCGCGCTCTCGCTTGCACGCTCAGGCTCAGGCGGAACGTGACACTTTTTCGTGCGTGCTGCCGGTGTTTCATCAATTTATAAGACGTTCTTTCGTCAAAAAAACAGTTTTTTTTCATGATAAACACACAATTCGCTTGGATTTAGTTTCAATTGAAGTCGGTAATTGTAGTTTGTAGACGCTCAACAACTAAGATTACTAGCGTCTAAAAGTTCCAAGTGAAATGTACTGGCATAATCGAATGTATGAATGAAGGGCATAATGGTATGAACAAAAAAACATTCAACGTTTGCAGAAAAGCATACTGAGAAATTGAAATTATTTTGTTTACAAAAATTAAGGACGTCATAATTTAAAGTTTTGTTTGCTTCTGTTGATGTATATTCTATTCAAGTGAAATGTATCACATGTATGAAAGCACTCCGTGTTAATTATATGCTTTTAGCTTGATGTGAAATGAATGGACAAACTACTGTACTACCGCCCTCCCCTGCCTCACCGTCAGAGCCTAAAGGATACCTTGTGTTACCTATGTTTAATTAGTTACCTTGCTTCCTTCTGGAACATAATTAATTTTACATGCTTGCTAAGTACCGTTTATTTAATGACCTTATTCTCTTTTTTTTCGTACGCTCCTTTGAAATTAAAACGTGAATTTTTACAGCTGAAGTTGTACTTTTAACCAAAACGTTTATTTTTTTAAAAAGAATGCTCGTTCGGATATTCGAATAATTTTCTGATATCTGCATGTGCAAGCCGAACGGGGTGGCATAGTGGTGAGAGCACTAGACTCGCATTCGGGAGGTACTGGGTTCAAATCTCGGCGGGGGTAGATGTGGCTGGACCTTTTTCCTGTTGTCCTCTCGCCGAGAAACGGTAATTCCTATACCGACCATCTTGGTGAGGTTTTTTTATGGTTTCCTTCAATAATTGCAAATAAATATTGAGATGAGTTCAAGGTAATGGCCAGTCAAACTCATATGCTCAAAATTTGCTTACCTTATCCTTATGTCGTAAAATTCCTTTATTCGCCCATTGCTATTAATTAGTTGAAGTTGAAATAACGGGAAGTGTTGGTAGATGGAAATTAGTAATGGTGCGAATAGCATCTGTTATGACATAAAGTCGAGGAATGAAACATTAAACGCAAAAATATGATTAGGTATTATTATCTACATGTGCATGGGCGTATGCAAATGAGAGTCTCCGGATCTGGAACAATGAATTTTTTTTTAATTTTACTTCATCAAGACCCCTTTTAGTTTTCGTTTATTGAACTTTGGTACCGAAGAAATTCCCGAATTGCGTAAGGATTGAAATATCGCGTTCCCCTTTACAACCGGCGAAATTGTTTTGTTTTTGATTATACCGGAACCAAGAACCTAGAAAAAATAATACAAAAAATTGTGTATCCCTGCTTAACTGTGAAAAAACCTGCACGAAATAACCGTGCAAAAAAAATTGTCGATAGTCACGCCCATTTAGAATCGGTTATAATCTAATATTGCAGTATTATAACTAAGAATCGAACCTTTGCACTAAAGGTCGCTGCACACGAGGCTGGATTTGTCGCTAGATTTCGCTGCTAGGTGTCAAGATATTGTTTTCTAATTGGTTTTTGTTCAAAAAAAGCATGAAAAAAATAGCCTCGGTTCTAAATTTGAAGCACAACTTGTAAACCACGCATGCGAGCCCGCGGTGGCGTCATTTCCATCCTCGTAGCCAGCATAAGTTTCAGCAACGATTACAGCGGCAAAACCAGCCTCGTATGCAACGGCTTTAAGAATCGACCTTGCCCTTACACACTGCAACAGGCGATAGATAAAATCAATGACCTAGATATGGAGAAGCCATACAGGTTGAATAAAATCGAATTTATAGTCTGTATAAAAAATAGTAGTAATATTTTAATATACTAAAACTATGCAAAAATTCCTCCTCTTTCCAAGCTGGCTTTAACTGATAATAAAAATTATATTTTTATTGCTGATTTTACATATTATTACATTAATGTTTGGTTTCAAATGGCAAGTAAATCAGTCATTTTTATGTGTCGCAGTTCCTACCAGAAATTTTTTTAGGCAATTTTTGAAAACATTTATATTTTTTCTTAAAATATGAAAGAATTTCGCATAAAGTTAATAAATAGGACATATTCTGCGTTTCATACATTAATTTGTGTCTTGTAATTGATAATTGTTTATACTAATATATACAAAGAGATAAAGTTTGAAAAGGATGTATAGGAGGTAATCTCCGAAGCTGCACATTCGATTTCAAAAATGTTTTCATCAATATTTAGAATGGGTAGTATTTAAACGAGTGAGTAAAATACAAAATGGGAAACTTGATAATATTTGAGCGACCTAATATTTGTTTGAGTGTCAACGTTACGTCCCGCATTTTATCAAAATTTGGCAAATGATTTATTTATTCTGAGCGGCATTTTGTTAATAGTTAATTGTTTGAATAGACCTGCGTTTTCTAAAAAATATATATCTAATTGACTGTCAATTAAATATACATTTTTTAGAAAACGCAGTTCTATTCAAACAATTAACTATTTAATTCGCATACCCCGTTATCGTTCACCCCGGAATAGTTTTTTTAAAAACTCCACATTTGCCCCTTTCCGTTTCACTGCGAGACAATTCGCATACCCCTTTATCGTTCACCCCGGAATTACAATTCGCATACCCGTTTATCGTTCACCCCGGAATTACAATTCGCATACCCGTTTATCGTTACCCCGGAATTATTTTTTTAAAAACTCCACCTTTGCCCCATCGCGTTTCACTGCGAGACAATTCGCATACCCCTGCGGTAAAAAAAAAAAATAAAAAGTAAAAACAAAAGAAGATATCTGCTTCAAAATTACCGAAGGCATTCTAGTCGCGCACTTAGTAATTTAGTCGCTCACTTAGTAATTTAGTCACCCAACTATTATTTCAATATCTCAAGTTATTAAAACAGTATCTCATCATCAGTCACCAAATTTTTTTTTATTCGACCGTTTTATAATTCCCGCGTTTAGAATGGACCTTCAGGATGGACATAGGCTATATATTATCGAGATAAAACAAGATCGCTTTTCGTGGAGACCAATTTTGCAACGTAAGGGGCCATTCAAGTATTACGTAAGCACCAAATGGGGCAGGGGGTCTTTGTTTAGCCTATTTTTGATGACATGAGGGGCGAGGGGTATCTAGATGGTGATTATGTCAGCAATATTTATTTATTTACTTTTTCTGATTTTTCTGCAAAATTTAATGAATTATAATATGGCAACCCTACTTGCTTATGCTCGAAAGTGAAAATCATGTTTAGGGATTCCTTAAAAAATCTTGTTAAAAACATGTAACCTCCTTCAAAAAAGTATCTCTAAAAAGGATAAAATAACGAAATTTTGAGATCGGGACCAATTTAATTACTATCACGTTTTATATACCTACTTAAGTATATCAAATTGGTGTCGATCTCAAAACTACCCTAATTAGTGACCCTTTTTTGAAGGAGGTTACGTTTTAAAAAAAAAAAAATGTATTTTTGAGTTTTTAGTGTCTAATGAAACCGAAGAGCAACGTTCACGCCGACAACAATTACTTGAAAACTTTGATTAACGTCTTCAATAAATAAAATTATCGATAATTTTATTTATTGAAGAATTACTTGAAAACTTAAGTCGACGAAAAAACGGTGACAATCTACAATTTCGAGCGAAGCCGGACGGGGCCGCTAGTTATAATACAATAAAGTAGATGTAAACAGAAAAATTATAAGTTCATAAATATAATTTAATTCGGATTTATGTTGCGGCGTCCTGTTTAAATAATTTAGTATAATAATTAATTAAATTATAATTAGTAGCTGCAATAATTAAACTGCATATTGAAGTATGTTATGTACATATTATTATAGCTATTGATTATTCATTAGCGAGGCAAATTGATACACGCAACAAAATCTCCGTAAAATGTAAAATCTCTGTTCACAATAATTAATTATGGAATGGTCGGATAGGTGTATCATTTAGTGTCATAAAAATTGATTAATGGTATTAACTGAAAAAAAAGTTTAATTTCTAACTAAACTTTGGTTCTCTATAGGGTCGTGGACTTTATATTGACCTATTACACATGCAATTTTGTGGGATTTCTGGTCCTCGGTATTTATTATTTAGACTTAAAAAAACGGTTATCAATTCGACATGTCAATATATTTTTTAAAATGTTTTTTTGTTTGTAACTTTTCTAATGACAAATGAATTGAAAACATTTCGACGCCGCTTTGTTCAAAATGTTTATGGAATCGTCCCGTACAATTTAAAAAAATCGGTTCAGTCGTTTTTGATAGGCTTAAAAAAATAGGTTTGTTCTTATATATGCATTATCTTCAATATTTGTGAACCGATTTCTATCATTCTTTTTCTATTTAATATGGCATACCTTCATGTTGGATCCACGTAAATCTTCTATAAATCGGTTCAGTAGTTTTTTTTTAGTTTAGTAATCAAATATTACGAAGAAGGCGGTTTATAACGTGCAAACTAAGTATTGCAAAGCCACTAAAAATAAAAAATTATAAAATACATTTTTCTTAAAAAAGTCACTAAATAGCCTAAAATAATAAAGTTTAGAGGTCGGTGCCAATTTAATACAAGTACCGTAAAAAGTTAAAGCAATTAAATTAGCGCCGACTTCAAAACTTGGTTATTTTACGCTCTTTAGTGACTTTTTAAGGAGATTCAATTTTTTGACGTGATAACGTCTTATAAATTGATGAAACACCGGCTGCATGCACGAAAAAGTGTAACGTTCCGAAAAGTGTAGCGTTCCGCCTGACCCTGTGCGTGCAAGCGAGAGCGCAGTATAAGCGATAGAGTCGGTAAAAATATAGTTTGACAGCTACTAAAATGTAGGTTATGTATTATTATAAATATGATATTCGAGCGGAATACGTTATCACGTAAAACTATCGTCCGTAAACCGACTTTACAGACAACCAATTTTTTGTATATGAAAAATAGTTCGAGTTTTGTGGGAATTTATGCATTATATATCTCATATTTCGAAAGAACCACACTGAAAATAGATTGCCACATATAAATAAGAATAAAAAACTGTTTATTGGGATACGACGACGGTATAATAGAGCGTTATATTGTTATAGTTATCGCAAACGACACAGAACGAACCTGTGATCCACGTTTTCTGTGTGTGAATTAGAAACGGCAGCGTTATACTTATTTATTCGTGAACTGTTGATCGCCAAAACCGTCGCTCCATTCTCCTTAAGGATGAACAAAATGGCTAATCCGTGCATGACGTTTTCGTGCATCGTCTAGCTGATGAAAATTTTACCGCGTGCCAGATGGCTGACGAAAATTTCACCGCGGGCTAAAAATTTGCAGAAAAAAAAATTGGTTGTCTGTAAAGTCGGTTTACGGACGATAGTTTTACGTGATAACGTATTCCGTAATACATAACCTAAATTCTACATATAATAATTATAATAATTCGAATCTATGATATTGCATCTTTCGCTTCAAATTTAGGTTAATTTTATGTATTAAAATACTCACCACCTATAATAATAAATGTTTTTTTTAACTTTCTTTCTTTCGTATTTATTTTAAGTCTCAAAGATTAATTGTCATAATATTTTGAAAACAATTGTTTCACTGTTTATATAAAATTCCAAAACCTACTTACAATATTTAAGTATTTTCATACGTCAAAAAATTGATTTTTATAATGATAAAATTTGTATGAAAACGATTTTTTCAAGAGATGAGACCTAGCTAAAACGATTTTTTGCCCCCTAAAATCCCTTTTCAGTAAATTTCATCCAAATCGTTAGGGCCGTTTTCGAGAAAAGCACGCACAGGGTCAGGCGGAACGTTAGGAACGTTACACTTTTTCGTGCATGCAGCCGGTGTTTCATCAATTTATAAGATTGGTGATTCATCAATTTATAAGACGTTATCACGTCAAAAAAGATCCGCACATTCTATTTCCGCATTCGGAGAGCAAAAAAAAAAAGGTCCTCACATTCTATATTTCCGCATTTGGAGAGCAAAAAAAACAAAAAAAAGTCCTCATATTCTATTTCCGCATGTGGAGAGCAAAAAAAAAAAAGGTCCCCTCATTCTATTTTCGCCACTATTTTAAAATGTTTTAAAATGCTTCGCAGGCCGGTAAAATTGCGCTGCAGGCCTGGTCTAGTGAGTTTTCCACTTTAGAAGGCTAAAAAAATCAAATTAATTTTTTTTCATGTTCCTTTATTAGATATAGATATAACTTTTCTTACAATATTATTTAATACTACAAAACAATTTCATTTTTTTTTAATTTCATTTTTTTAATAATATTCAGAGAGCGTCAAAGTCGAGCCCTTAAAAGAATGTTGTTCCATGGTCGGCAGTTAATCTCAGGATCGGTTAGTCCGAAACAAAAAAATCAAATGGTATCTTAAAATAAGTTCAAAAACTAAAACCCAACTACTGAAAAGTATTAAACAAGAAAATATTCTCATCTAAGGATAGCCCTTCCTTTTGGCTTCGCCTTAGTCGGATAAAAATAAAGGTTTCTTACGTGCCAATTCACCTCATTTACTATAAAATCCTAAAAAATAAAAAAATGGCGGATGTTTGAAAAAAAAACGTGAAAATCGGCCTATTTTCTTTCTATTTTTTTCATGCTAAAAGTTTTTTTCATTTTTTGGTCAAATTGAGGTGAATCGGCATACAAAACATGTCAAAAAACAAAACGCGCCAAGATTTATTAAAATCGGTGTAGTAGTTCCGAAAATTGACTGTCGGCTATTTGAAAAAAAGTAGTTTTGAGAAAAACGTCTTAAACCCCGGGTCCATATAACAGTAGACCACTGTCATTGAAGGCCTCCTTCTCCTTTTGTTAGATGTAAAGTAAAAATCGGTATTTTGGAGAGACTGATAGCTGCGTGAGCAACTATGTACAGCTGAGAGCGCGAGCACATTTTGAGTTATTCTGTACTGTTAAAACTCGATTTTTTTAAAAATATCTTAGGAGGTGATTTTTAAAGGTCAAAAGAATTATGAAATGCAAAAAAAAATAAGTAGATTTTTTTGAAATTCTAAAATGGACAAGTACCTTAAGCCCGTCGCAGACGCGCGTACTTGCCTCGAGGCAAGTACGTCATTAAAAAACCGCACATTCATCAACGTACTACGTGTGTGCATGTCCGTCGCACAGGTACGCGCATCTCCATCTCATGTTAACCAAGATTTCGTTGTCCATTTGACACAATGTTTAAAAAAGTTAAAAAAACCGGTGAGAGAAAATTTTCTTTTTGTAAAATAAATTGTCATCGAATCGTGATTAACTCATCCTTGTTAGGGTGGCGTGTAAATGTAACTTGTGGTGACTCTGGTGGTCGTCAAGGGTTTTATTCTCTCTCTCTCTCTCTCTCTCTCTCTCTTTTCCGTCCCCCTTTTCGTCTGTCTCTCTCGGTTCTCGATACTTTATTGCGGCGCTGGAGGCTTGGCGTGACGACACATTGAAGAGAGTAAAGTTAGCAGCTACTGAAATTACATAATATAATTTTTTCAGTTACAGAACTACTCAAGTGGTCATTAATTCATTATACGAAAAATTAATTAGAGTGATTTTTAGTATAATGCGTATCAAAACCATATTTAGGAAAAATTAAAAATCATAATTTTATAAAATAATAAGAATAAAAAAAAGTATTAGCGCGTCACGTTCACAAGCCCGGATAGCTCTGTCGGTAGAGCGTAAAACTTTTAATGCCCCACGTCGGCGAATACATTTTTATTTTCTGCGTGGTTTTCTTCTAAGGCTTACATTTAAATTTTTTAAAATTTTATTACGACTAACTAAAATTAAATAAGTCTAATTAATAGCTCATTTGAAAACTGTTACAACCATAGGTACCTATATAAAAATAATGTTCCTACACCGTTTTCAATTAAATATTTATTATATTAAAAGAAATTTATTACTTAAAAAAGTATAAATACTGCTTTTTAACGACAAAAACTTTTGAACGGTAACTCTGATCATTATGAAGTGTGGACACAACATTCATCTCGGTAAACTAAGATGAATGTGCGTACTCATTCCCTTCCTTCCCCATTTGTTCTTTTGCACCCGGGTGAAACCGGGCGGGACCGCTAGTCTAACATAAAATGTTGGGATTTTTATTTACATTATGTTACGCATAGTACCAACACACCTTTTATTATGATGCATCATGCGAAGGAATAATTTAGAATGAATCATTCAATTCTAAAATTCATTCGAATAGCAATCTCAAGTCTAGTGCTTAGTGATGTGTCGCTCCTGAGCGAGCCGTTCACAATGAACGACTCCTTTCTCGGAACGGAGCGAGTCGCTCTTTTTTTGTGAATGACTCACTCCGAGCGCCATTATTCTGTGCTGTGCTGTTCTGTACTGTTGCATTCGCACATTTACATAGCGCACACAGCACAGGTCACAGAGGCACGTACGGAGTTATCTTTGCTGAGTCATTTGATGTTGAATGACACACTGTAAGTGTGATAGTACTAAGCTTAACAGTGACTTAAACCATGCACATTGACGTCGTTGACAAAGATATAATATTGTAACAATAAACATTATTATTGTTAAGCTTTTATTACACTTTATAGTTTATCCGAAATGCGAATAATATAAGATCAGAATCATATTTAAATCATTCTCAGAGCTGAGTGTGTATTGTGCTGTGCAATGCTTCGTGACTCCTGAGCATGGCATGATGACAGTTCACACCTCTGTAGTAGTGCGTACTGTCTAGTGTCACTCCTTTGAACGACTCCCTCTGAGCGACTGTTTTTAGCGAGCGGAGCGCACGGTGCCAGCTCCCAATAAAGAGTCATGTGGACACATCACTACTAGTGGTATACTCCGATTAGACCAAACTGTTTACTGTCTGCAATTGTCGTTTAGAGTTGGGACGCGATAGAAACAGCTCACAAGCAACAATTATTTCTTATAACAAAGAACATTAAAAGTCCTTAATTGAATTCATCCTTGCTTAAACAGGACTTACATATATAATATTATACTAGTTCACCCTTATATATACCTAGTATAACCGGGTTAATTCATTTTGTTATTCCCCTTCTTCATTCATGAATGCTAAGCCAAATTAACTGTGTACGCGTGTCCCAATTTGTAATATGAATTATTCAGATTATGTAAAAGCTGTTTTTAAATATTTATGAAAAATGGAAATTTAAATTCCGTTTAATAATGACAAAAACCGCTATTTTAAACAAAAGATGTAAAATGCATTACTCGACTAAACAACGATATTAACGAATATTTCGTGAATGCGATGATTGCAATTTGCAAAACCAATTGAGCTAAACATAAAATAGCTCTTTGGAATGATATCGACAACATACTGTCCATGGTATGCAAGTGAGTATATAGTAACTAGCCGTTACCCACGGCTTCGCATGCGATTGAGACGAAACACGGATGCATTCCCATTATTTGGCATAGTTACTCCTTTCTCGACGTAGACTCTCTCCTAATAAATTTCAAAATTGATGACATTCACGTGATCAACGTCCCGACAAACCTTTAAAACGACACCTGTGTTAACTTTAAGACTATTTACCTACTTTCAGCCTCTGAAGGGGTTGTTTGTGAAAAATCACGAAACATGTTTATTTATTTGTTGACAGGAGTAATCCTGCGCATTTTAGAATTGATACATCGGCGCCTTATGTGATTTCTCCGTGTAAATTTTTAATCCCTGTTACACTCTTTTATGGGCTGAATTTTCACAAATCTGTTCTTAGCGGATGCCTACATCATAATAACTATCTGTGTGCTAAATTTCAGCCCAATCCGTCCAATGGTTTGAGCTGTGCGTTGATAGATCAGTCAGTCAGTCAATCTGTTAGAATTCGGCCAGAGCTATTAGTTCAGAAACAAATCTGGTAGAATTTGTTCAAAGCTATTAGCTTAGACTCCGGGACGCAAACGAAATACATTTTGCAGAATTATATCTATTGCACCCGGGTGAAACCGGGATGGACCGCTGTAGTAGTATAGATTAGTAGGTAGGGATTAATACATTTAACAGGACACTCGGTATACAAACAGAAATTCTACTTGAATAAGCAGCAACATATAATTTCACATATGTCACCTGAGCTATTATCGTATTAGTCGAATAATATACCAATAATTATTATAATGATGACAGATGAGAGAAAATTTTATAATATATTATGATAATAAGATATAATAATAATAATAAGAAAGTAATATATTATTATTTTGTATAGGAAAGTCTGTCGCGATAATGATATTGTTAACATCAATATCTACTTCCGGCTTCTTTTCAGTCACGTAATGTGGATAAATTACAGACATTTTCACGCGTTTCAAACTTCTACCTCTAAATATTACAATATTCGCATTGAGAAAAGAGAAAATTGTATAAAGTACTGTTCACACTATGTTTATTAACTGAGAACTTTTTCTTTCAAAAAACGCAAACCAAATCCCGTTGCGGAAAAAAGAACCGGATTCACTCTTAATGAAGAAATGCTCATTCTTTCGATAAGCCGGATCTTGGAACAAATTTACTCGTTGCTTTCAAACCAAGCAAAATATCAGGTAGAAAAGTTAGTTAAAGAATAAATAGACATTGCACTATACGCCTTGCTCTTTTTGTTGAAATTGTTGACGTTCACTCAAAAATCCAACCGATGGCGTTAGTGTTAACGTCAAAAAAAAGTTTCACAAAATAATGTTTTATCCTAACCCAATTGCACACAAACCTTCCACTAACTTTAATGTTTTTCAACTATACACTTCACAAAAGGTTAATAAACAACACATAAATAAATTCATTAGAGCAAACATGTAGGTATAATACTCCACGTTTATAGGTTAGATATTATGATCTATGTGGCGGCCATTATTATTTTAACAGGCGAACAAATATTTATACCCTCAAAGTAAGTAAGACAGAATAGAGTTATACCTGCAGTAAATATAATAATGCTTGGTGAATTGAATTATCGCTATTTATTCGGAGGAATAGATACCTGAAAAATAAATGAATCGAATAAATAACTACTTACGTTCGGTGAATATGGCCATTAAACGACATCAATGAGCGAAGGTGAGGTTCGAACCCACGAAACTTTGATCCCAAGGCCAGCGCACCAACCGTCGCACTCAGCTGTCCTCTACGTATATTGTCCTATTATAATAATTATTCTTGTGACGGCCGCTTTATTACTTATGTGTAGTCGTCGTGATGGAAGGCACATTTTTAAAGCAAAGCAATTTTCAGTCGATTAAAACTTTTTGTGAGCTAAATGGACTGACAAATTGAATTTAATCGAGATAAATTAGGGCGAAAGTTTTTGCTGATAATATTTGATGGCGAAGTGAAGAAAAGCAGCTATCATATACCTTCTTCACGCCGCACTTATTGTTATTACGTACAGATGTTGTTACGTAAGTGCGGCCATTTTTAGTATAGCGTTACGATATGACGTAGAACACGGCTCACTGCGATTATTTTCTGTAATGGTTTTCTTTCTTCGTTGCAGATTAATAAAAGTTGTGTGTTTGAAAACTTCATTAACTTTATATGAAATTATTATGAAAATTGTTACAAAAGAAATATAAATGAAACGATTAATTTTATTAAGCAATTAACCGCTGTTCTTTTTCAAGTTTTAATTAGTTTGTGGACAGTCTTATTACCTATGTTTTTTTTTATTTTCGTAATTTTTAATTTTCTTTTTTTTTGTTCTTGTACAAACGTAAAATTACGGGGAATTGTGGTCAACTCAGAGAAAGACGAAAAAGGTGTTTTCTTTTTTTAAACGATGAATTTTCTAAATCTATACTAATATATAAAGCTGAAGAGTTTGTTTGTTTGTTTGGTTTAACGCGCTAATCTCAGAAATATTTTTTATCTAGAATTATTGTTTTTTGGGTCAAAGAGATCAACTCTTGTACCAAACATTTTTGGATTTGATGCCATCGTGAACCGCTGTTTGATTCTCAATTCATCATGTTTCCTATTTTAGTGGATTGTGTGAGTCGGAAAAACTTTTTCAGGGGTTTTTCCGACTCACACAATCCACTAAAATAGGAAACGGGATGAATTGAGAATCAAACAGCGGTTCACGATGGCATCAAATCCAAAAATGTTTGGTACAAGAGTTGATCTCTGACCCAAAGAACAATAATCCTAGATAAAAATACAGGGTCGTATTTAAGAAAGTGTAGGTGACCTTGATATTTTGGAGACACCTCCACCAAACGAAAAAAATACTACATCACTGTTCTTCCCCGTTGATTCCCTGTAACTTTTGTCCGATACTTTTTTTCGAAAACCCTTCCTCTAAGAAATAAAAGGGTGTTCGGTTTTTAAAAAACCATACTGTATATATCAATTACATAATCAATTTTTAATATATAACATTATCGACCAATAATTCAATTAACAAATCTTTGAATAACGTCTTATTAGAACTCTTCAATAAATAAAATTATCGACCAATTTTTCAGACAAATATATATTAACAAAAAATATAAAAATTAATACATTAACGTTTCGGTCAGGATTTGGATTTTCTTCAGAACTGATCTAAAAAATATAAAAATTAATTAATACTACTTAGTTTCTATAACAAACAATTTTTAATAAGTAGCCATGGAAATGATTGTAAGTATGTAGGTACCTAAAAAGAAAGAAAAAATTCATTAACAAAAATTATTGTAAAATAATATTATAGATATATTACTTAAATTTTCCGTATCTAATTGAGCATTGAGAGAATTTTTATTTGATTTTATATGTAACAGTTCCGACATATTTCTTTTAAAGAAATTTGTTTCATTATCTAAAATTTTTATACTATCCCAATTAATTTTGTGGTCGTGTTCAAATTTTTGTTAAACGTTAATGTATTAATTTTTATATTTTCTGTTAATATATTTGTCTGAAAAACTGGTCGATAACTTTATTTATTGATCAATTAATTAAAGTTTCGAATTCTGAAGAGGATCCAAATCCGGATCGAAACGATAATTAATTGAATAATTGGTCGATAAGTTTATTTATTAAAAATTGATTATGTATTTCCATATAATAGAAAGTTTGGAAGTCCCTGTTCGTTTGTTATTAAATGCACGCCTTAACTTAGTTTATCGCCATTCGTTCCAGATTTTATAATCAGCCGTAATAAATCACACGTCCTTATTAAAAAGGACACATATATTTCAGGATATGCATGACCTATTTCATTGTAACTTTGCTCTGCAAACGTCTTAAAAATTGTGCGGCTAAAACACGAAAATAGCTATATAGAGGTCTTTTTCTTTCCATTTTTAAATATTTAGCTACAATTTTTAAACCAAAAGAAGATGAGCCGTCGTGGGACATAAATTAAATTTTGCTTGCCAAATGCAACTTTAAGTTACAAGCAAATCTGAGGTCTATACCTAGGTACTTTAAAAATCGAAATGGTTTTTATATACATTTCTAGCTTGTAATAACTTAATTAACAAAAGCACAACTAATAGACACATTGCGGGAAAACATTTTTTTCAACTGATTTTTGTTCATTTATTTATGCAAATGATACCAGAATTTTTTGTTCCTTAATATTCATATTTAGTGGGTTAAACAAATTTTGTATAAGGGAGCGAATTGGGCGGCGCGCCCGTTTTTAGCCTTATTTTCACCTTTAAATTAAAATTAGAAATATTTATGGTAAAGTTCCGGGAGGTGGGACTTGTTTGTAGGAAATCTCCTGCTTTTTCAGAATTCGTTTTGTAGTTTCAGATATCTGCAAGAGTTTTTGATATATTCACACTCAACCAAACCCCTCTTTTTTAACTAAAATGTTTATAACTTTTGCTATTTTTTCGTCCTCCACTTCAGTTTTTTCAAAAAGTTTCTAGATGTCATTCCGAATCGAATGACACCATGGTCATAATTTTCGGTACAAGGGGGGGACTGGAATTCATCAAAAACAGACATGTGAACTAGACTATTACTTGAACATTAGGTAATAAAGCGTTATGGAAAGTTTGCGAGTCTGTCTGCCGAGTTGCGAGTTAAGGCTAGTTTACACAGTGCGAGCTGCTGACCAGACAGTAGACAGCTACTCGGCTTGTCTACTCGTACGCCAGTAGCTCGGCTCGCCTTTGCTGTCTACACGATACCAGTAGCTGCTGTCCAGTCTTGCGAGTTGCCACGATGTTGAATTCGCTGTCATGTACGAGTTGCTGGCGGGCGAGCATGCGAGTGAAAACAAAAAATGTTGAAGTAACTCGGATGCGAGCTACTGTCTAACTCGCACGTGCGAGTTACTCGTAAGTGACGTCCAAACCGTGCGAGTTACTGCAGTTCAGCTACTCGGCAGGCTGACTCGTACGCTAGCTCGCACTGTGTAAACTAGCCGTTACTCGCACGTGCGAGTTACTCGTAAGTGACGTCCAAACAGTGCGAGTTACTGCAGTGCAGCTACTCGGCAGGCTGACTCGTACGCTAGCTCGCACTGTGTAAACTAGCCATTACTCGCACGTGCGAGTTACTCGTAAGTGACGTCCAAACAGTGCGAGTTACTGCAGTGCAGCTACTCGACAGGCTGACTCGTACGCTAGCTCGCACTGTGTAAACTAGCCATTACTTCAACATTTTTTTGTTTTCACTCGCCTAGCGCTTGACAGCAGCAGCTCGGACTTGGCAGCAGCTCGCACATCACTCGAATCGTTCAGACGCGTTCGGCAGTAGCTCGCCAGTGTCGCCAACTATAATATAATAGGATCTGTGGTTGCGAGCGGCACTTTTCCTACGCTCGTTTTCAAAGCACGTTGACTCGACATCGCGACAACTCTCATGAGACTGGGCAGCTACTCGAATTATGTGGACAGCACAGGCAAACCGAGTTATTGGCCTGCGAGTACACAATGCGAGCAGCTGCCTACTGTCAGGTCAGCAGCTCGCAACGTGTAAACCAGCCATATTAATTATCAACCTAGTACCCAGAACCATTACAAATGTGTGCGTGCGACTTGTCGAGTCAGTCAGTTGTCAAATTTTAACCTTGAGAAAATTACGTTAGATTTGAAAATTGAATATTCACATTCGCATCAACGAATGTCTGAAATCAAAACTAGTCCTGGATAATTATTTGTTAAAAAAAGAAAAAAATCTTTCACGCGTGAACAACTCTTTTTAATTTGTTGTGGTGTACAACACATGAAATATAGTATAAAAAAATTAGTAAAAAAAAATTCGTGTACTATAGATAACTCTTAATTTTTTAAGATAAGGCAACATTGGATCGGAGCTATTATTCATCGCGAAGATTTTTTTCCAGACTGCGGGTTTTTATTTCAACATCAAATGATTTAAATTTAAATCTCGACAAATAAGCTTCGTATATGAGGTAGACGAAGATATAGTGCTTGGTGTTAAAGATGGAAACAAGCGTAGGCTGAATATGGGATCACCGAAAAATATTTTTTTTTCTTTAAACTATATCTACTTTTTTATCTTTTTAAAACTTAAATATATTTTTTATCACAAAGGTGCATAAACGTCCAGTATTTTGTACTACAGTGTTAACTCTTTATAACGAAACTCAAGGGACCGAGCATTTTTTATCGTTATAGAGAGTTACCGTTATATGGAGTGAAGAAAGAAAAACAACCAAATTAACAATAATCTTCAATGTACCGTATAATCTCTTTATAACGAATTTTAAGGGTCCGAACATTTTTTCGTTATAAAGAATTTTCGTTATATGGAGGGAAGAAAGAAAAATAACCAATTTTTCAATGTGGTGGAATAATCTTCATTAAATAATAGGAATTTTTCGATAAGTTTGATGGTTCAGAATGGTCCTCTTTATGTCTGTACCTAAACATTTGCTGACGCCTAAATATGAACATATTTCTTCGTAATAGAGAATGGCTGTTGCGTTATAAAGAGGGTATTAATGTATAGGTTTTAAGGTAAACCAACCAAATCGTAAAAATTTCGACGTTATAGGGAGTTTTTCGTTATAACGAAGGACGTTATAAAGAGTTTACACTGTATTTTTAATTTTCCACCACTACAAAATATTCTTAAATATAAAAAAATATACCTATTTAGAGGCAGGTATAATTTCTAAATATCCAGAACTAAAAAAATTCAAAATGGTTTAGAAGTTTATATCGAACATTCAGAAATGTTTTGTAAAAATCTAGAACATTCTATATTTAAATTTACGAATCTCTGAAAAATTTTTGAAAGGATCCCACACCAAATTCTTGGGAAAATGGACCTCGGTGAAATTCTTTCTAACTGGAGGGAATGAATCAGTCATTTGATGCTGAAGAAAGTTTCCAATACAACTTGGGTTCTGAGATAGCGGTACCGTAATATAGCGACCGCAATATAACTGTAAATACAGAGTTCGATCTAGCGACAGATGGCTGTACAACGTTTTATGCTGCACCTACATCGGATCCGTACTTTTTCCGATCCGATGTCGGCCGACGTCGGATAACATCGGATTCAGTGTAGGAGCAGCCTTAGACGTTTTAAAAATTCATTTTATTCAGACATCCGGAACTTTCCGAATGGTTTTAAACAGAATGAATAGGTACCGTAAAACGGGGCTACTTTGACTTCCAAGGTTACTTTGACAGATTTTGGGGCTACTTTGACAGAGCGCCAAAATCGGTTACGAGCCAAAGAGATAATGCAGAAGAAGATGCCCCAGAAATAGATGTCCCACCCACCATCGACGATACTCCAGAAATCGATTTCCCAACTATGCCAGAAGTCAGTTCGCCAAGCACCTTCAATAACTCTCCAAAATCGATTTCTATTTTAGATTTAGATTTTCCAACTATGGATGACTCTCCTGAAATAGAAGATAATGTCTCAGCTTTCAAGAATAATCAACCAGTCCCTTCAACCTCTGGACTGCTTACAACGCACCAGACTGATTCCGACGAAGATGTGCCTCTGAGTTGTTTGGTTCGCAAGAAGGAAATCAAAAACAAGGACAAGAAGAAGAATAAGAAGGAGTCTAATTTTTGTTATATCTGTAGGTGCGACTATCTTTGACGTCAGTTGCATTTCAATGCCTTGTCAAAGAAACCCCACTTCTGAGGTTACTTTGACATTTAATAAATTAAAAAAAGTAGGGAGTTAGGGGGGTGGTAGGTCTTAAATTTGCCATAGATCTGATAACCAAAGGACACATTGTTCTATTGGCGTAAAAAAAGTGAAATTCGAGCCGTAAAAAAAAAAGTTACAAACCAAAAACCTCCAAAACCTGTTCAAAGTAGGCCCGTTTTACGGTACTGAGTTAAAACCCAGGCAAACTTGAAATTTAGAAATTTCTCAGTAATACTTACAATTATGTGTCCAGTTCACTAATTTGTGACGAGCCGCCCCTGTTGCGGTTTTACTTATGCATGCTCGTACACAGGTTGGTATAGGAACTGGTGGGATGTGGGGCGGATGGGATGGTAGTAGCTAAGTGCACAGAGCATCTATCAAGCCCTAGACATGTTGTCAGACGAAGTCTTATGTCCGTATCACATGCAAATAGGCCAAGACGGCTGCTTTTTGTTTTACCTCTAGTACATATTATTATATGCTTGCTAAGCTGTTTGTCTCTTTTGCAAAGAACGAAAATCTCTATGTGTTCTTTTGTACTTTTGAAATATTTCTATTTCTTCAGATGTTGTGAACAGTAAAAATTAGAAGTGAATTTTCAAGAAGCATCTAGATGATCAGTTCCAAATCAATACACATGAACAATTAATAAAATTTTAAAAATAATCTTCCTTCAATAAGCCACTTGAAAATTGAGATCGGCGCCAATTTATTTAGTAAAACTTATTGTTGATTTTAATTGTTGCTTTTTTCAGATACAAAAGTGAAACAATAATCGCTAAAAAGTAGAAAATTTGAAGTAATTTATTAGAGAAGCTCTGTGTTTGTTTTTGTAAAAAGTTATTTCGCACTTACTGAAACAACATTAACAAAATTTTTTTGTTACAGGTAAATACAAAATCAAGTTATTGGCGACACGCAGCGGTAAAGTATATATTTAAGCATTATTATTTTTAGGGTATTCCCAAACGTGATTCAGTATTTAAGCATAGTAATGAAAAATGTTAGTTTTTATCAGAATATCGAAAACAATATCTCAATTATGCTCAAAAATAGCACTCCCCCCCCTACCAACGAAGTAGCTGCTTGTATAGCGGTAGTAAAACAACATATGACGCACTTATTTTAAATAAAACAAGTACATGCAACACACAAAACAGGCGTTTTCATAAACAACCCAAGTAAAACACGGCTGTCGAATATATTTATTTTGAGTGAAAAACAGCTGTTTTATAGGAGGTACGTGCAAAAAATACTGTATATACTCGTGCGGGACTATTATAAAATCATGGACTAAATACATAACCTACTATTTTTTCTGTGTCCACTCATAATTGTTAAAAAAATTAAAGTGGAAAAAACTGCCTTTTAACAAAATGGTAGTTAGTCCAAACCTGCTATTTAAATTTAATATAATATGATCTTTAGGATGCGAGGCTCTTTATTCCGTTATTGATGAAAGATTTATTTATATCGGATCTTAAAAAATCGTTAGTAATGGTCGAGATATTTGCCCATCCTTACACTTTAGCACAAATATGTGGAAAAAACGAAAGATAGGGTTTGTAAAAAGACGTCGATCCGTTTTTAAAATCTACTTTTTATTCAAGTTTCTTTGATGTTCCTCCTCTCACCAACTCTTAGCATAAATTGACTGGTGAACTGGCAAACTTCCAACTTCATTTAGTTCTGGTCACTATTTCAAATACATATATTTGCGGTATCGCTACTGAGATTTACTATTTATTTGCAATTCATTTCAAAGAGTCATGATATATTACCGTTTTAACATAAAACCGACTTTTTATTTTTGTAAATCCACCAACAGCGGGGGCTACCGAAGCTTAGAGCCAGTGAATATTTCGTGTATATTCTTAAAATTAAATAGAAAATTCGATTGATGTGTGCATCATTCTCAAAATATTATAACCTAGGGTATATGAACCAATGAACCATGGTGGCGTAATATAAGCAACAATAATTGCAAATGCTGGAAGAAAACAAGCCTTATCTTCATCTCCATTTACCTTTGAACGTAGCTTACGAACATCTTCATTGGATTGTCTGTGCCCATTTCGTCCAATAATTAGATGGTTTGTCCTCTTTTTACGCATGCCGACTTTCATAAAATCCTTATTTTGTTGAGAAATCTCATTTGTTGAGTTTTTTTTTACGTCATAATATTGTACTGACATTTACACCATGAGTGACCTGCATCTCCACCATATGGAACTCGTACTACCACCGTACAGAAGATGTTCAAAGATTTGGCCTAAAAAAACAAAGCCCTAAATTTAAAAATGGGGCACTAAATTAGTCCTTAAATCTCATGCAATCGTTAACATGATTCTTCATTATGGCGCTGCCAGGTCGACCCGCTCCTCCTCCATATGCGACCCGTACTTCCACGAAATTCAGAGATTTTGCCTAAAAAAACAAGAGCCCTAAATTAAAAAATGAGGCACTAATTTTGCCCTAAAATTTCATACCATTCTTTTCATTATTCGACTCTGTGGCGATGCAAACTTTTTCTAACAAGTACTCAGGAAAAATGCTATTATAATTTAAATGAATATTTAGATGACTCGTAATATATCTTACATATGCTATTTTATTATATTTGTTTTTCTTGTTATATTTACCTACATAATTTTTATCTTTTGTTATATATGTATGTTATTTTTTTATCTTATGTTCTATTTATTATTTTTTTATCTTATGTTATATTATATCTTACATGTACTCTTGACATATTCTACGCTCTAAAGGCCATACGAATAAATAAATATCTATCTAAAACCAGCAGCGCCACAGGTTTTGTCTAAAAGGGTAAGAGCCTCAAAATTAAAAATGGGACACTAAATAGCCTTTAATTCCCATGCCAATAATTTTATCATACGACATTTTGACGCTGTCAGCTTTATCGGGGTGTAATATAATGCATTCTATTGTCTTAAATCTTTCAGTCGTAACAGAAATCTAACATAAAATGTACATAATTTGCAACTGAATCTGCTTGTTTCTGTATTATGTATTATAATTACAGTGTAACCTCCTTATAACGTCCTTCGTTATAAAGAAAAATTTCCTATAACGTTGTAACAATTTGGTTGGTTTACCTTAAAACCCATACATTGATACCCTCTTTATAGCGCAACAGCCATTCTCTATTACGAAGAAATATGTTCATATTTAGGCGTCAGTAAATGTTTACAGACGTAAAGAGGACGATTCTGAACTATCACGAACTATTCAACAAGCACTTGATGCCGCCAAACTTATCAAAAAATTCCTATTGTTTAATGAAGACGATTCCACCAAGTCATGCATAAGATATTTAATAATAAAATACAAAACAAATATTGGCATAGCAAAAAACGTCAGGCAAAGTTAACAGACTATATATGTTTGGAATAAATTAATTAGGTGAAATTTGTTTTTTCTTTCCTTCCCTTCATATAACGAACCTCTTTATAACGAAAAAAAAAATGCTTGGTCCCTTGAGATTCGTTGTAAAGAGGTTACACTGTATCTCAATTTGTAGCTCCGGGCTACGAAATGAAATATTCAGTATTAAGTGATTTTCAAATAGCTGTTTTAATAATTCAAAATTTCTTATTCTATTGACTTTACTATTTACTTATATCTGTTATCTACTTATAAATATTATATTTCTTATATACGCATTCAGATTATGAGACTATAATGTTTGACGTTTGTATATATGTAGTTTGTAAATACAGGCAGTCTCAGATAAATAAATTAAAGGGATATAGGTATACCTAATATGGGCACATTTTTTGCTGCCCGCAACTAATCACATTCTAAACGACACCGGTGAAAACAAATCTATATCAATGTTGTCAAACTGCAACTGATCATTGAATGATGTGATCATAGAGATATTAGACTAGAGTACGCGAGTGAGCTGTGAAAGTATCTGCAATTCAGACAGAGAACAGTTCCTTATCTCTATGGTAACTAATGATACAAACAAAACAATGCTGATTTGAGTAAACAAATATCTGGTTTTCGGGGTTTTCTGCAGCGTTCTGTCTCTCTCAACTGAGGACATTTTCACTTACAGCAAGCATACGAAGTAGCGTACTCTACTTACTTATATCTCTATGGATGTAATTGATAAAGCGTAGATTAATAGAAATGACACATTTAAATCAGTTGTATTTGATGTTATCAATGGCTTCTAAATTTCCGCTTGGCAAGTTTTCGCTTTACGAGTGTGTGCTAGGAAAAAAATATTCGTAAAGCTGAGAACTATCTATCTACATACGAAACTGTGTGCGTAAAATCAGCATTTTGAATTTTGTACACAATAAAATGTATTCTGTTTTTTTATTTTTATCTATCAGTTTACGACATTATTAAATAAAAAAATAATAAAAGATAAACGATAAATAATAAAGTTGTACAATGAATAGCAAGTGTATCATAATAGTAGGCTATGTATAATCTGCTGCGTGATATTTTACGAATGTGACAGTTTTCACACTCACATGAGTCATAATGTCTTCACGCATGAGATATATTTTTAATATATTTTTTCGAATTTTGAAGGTTTTCGACTTATCGAGGTTCGACTTAAAGAAGTTCTACTGTATAAAAATTAATGTTTGTTCGTTTGATGCGAAGGTTCTCGGCCAAAAAAAAATTAAAGGTGTAATAACATTGTGTTTTAAAAAGGCAGTGTCATATGGTGGAGCCGAGCGGGGCGCAGCCCTGTGAGGCAAGACTGAAATACAGTGGAGTCAAAGGCTTTACTATACTGTTGTCACTGCCGATAGGGGCACAGTCCCGTAAGACAAGGCTGTAATACGGTGAAGGCGAAGGCTCTACTATACTGTTGTCGCTCCCGTGTTTCATATAAACCGCATGCAAAACCACGCGGGTGGCGGCTAGTAGTATATAAAATACTTGATATTTACTTTACTTTCAAAATTTTGGACAGTTCAATTTTGAGCAAATTCACTTGTAATTATAGGCTGCGTTGTATTTTCATGCGGTTAGATTATGATTTACTATGGAAAAGGTAATAGGACACCGTTTATTTTACTTTACACAACTAGTGTTAAATATGTCATTTCACGACACGACACTTATATAATAACTAGCCGTTACCCGCGGCTTCGCACGCGATTGAGACTAAACACGGATGCGTTCCTATTATTTGGCATATAGTTACTCTTTTCTCGACGTAGATCCCCCCCATTAAATTTCAAAATTGATGACATTCACGTGATCAACGTCCTCCAAAACCTTGAAAATGTCACCCATATTGATTTTTAGACTATTTACCTCTTTTCAGCCTCTGAAGGGGTTGTTTTTGAAAAAGCATGAAACACGTGTTTATTTATTTGTTGACAGGAGTAATCCTGCGCATTTTCGAATAATCTAATAATATGATTTCTCCATGCCAATTTTGAACCCTCGTTACACCCTTTTATGGGTTGAATCTTCAAAAATCCGTTATTAGTGGATGCCTACGCCATAATAACTATCTGTGTGCCAAATTTCAGTCTAATCCGTCCAGTGGTTTGAACTGTGCATTAGATCAGTCAGTCAGTCAGTCAATCGGTCACGGTTTCCTTATATATACTTACTAGCCGCTACCCGCGGCTACGCCCGCGATTGAGATGGAAATCGACTTTTGACATGCATATCAGGGGTTGAGTATTGCACATATTTTGACAAACAATTTTCTTATTTTTCGTAAAAAATTTTTATTTTTTTTTTTAATAAAAAGTATCCTATGTTACTTCTAATACCTTCAAGAGTGTATGTGCAAAGTTTCATGATGATCGGTTAAGTAGTTTTTGCGTGAAAGCGTAACAAACAAACTTACATTCGCATTTATAATATTAAATATGATAATTTTCTTATTTTTCGTAAAAAATTTTTATTTTTTTTTAATAAAAAGTATCCTATGTTACTTCTAATACCTTCAAGAGTGTATGTGCAAAGTTTCATGATGATCGGTTAAGTAGTTTTTGCGTGAAAGCGTAACAAACAAACTTACATTCGCATTTATAATATTAATATGATTTAGATTATGCGTATTAAATGTTAATAACATAGAAAAATTGGTATTATTTTTGCGTGTCGCTTCTGTAAGTCGTTTTCTGTTCACTTATAGACAACGACCGAACCCCAAGTCCTCGATTATTTTAGTAAGCGATGTGATCGATTCGTTATGTTTCATCTAGTATAATAACTAAACCACTGCAGTGAATCTTAATATTTCTCGATAAAACGGAAACTCGTAGAGTACATTTAGCTTCCTTCATGCATACAAATTAAAAGAAAAACTTTTTTATATATACACGAGTAGTTTAGTGATCTTCTTTAAGCATGTAGACCTAAATGTTTTATCTGTTTTTCTTCTATAAGCGAGTAAAACTCGTTATTACAACGCAGCAATTAATAATTTCTGATGTCTCATCTCACTAATAGTTTATAATACCTATAAAAACAGGAAACCTAACATTTAAATATCACGTCTTAATTTAAAGACAAATTAAAAAGTATTAATTTGTGAGTTGCACATCAAGCAACACCTGTGTAACTCAACTGTAAATTAATAATTTCTAATCTCTCATCACACCAATAGGTTATACCTAATACCTATAAAAAACAGGAAACCTAACATTTACATATCACTCTCTTAATGCAAAGATAAATAAAAAAAAAATATTAATGTGTGAGTTGCACAACAAGCAACACATGTGTAACTCACTTGAAAATTACTATTTTCTAATTTAACTTCCTGTCTTAACCCTAAATTGAATGCCGTTTTAAATACTATTTTTGGTGCAGTTTGTATATCGAATTATTTAAAAAGCGTAGCTTTAGTTTCGAGCAAATATTGTCCGACATATAATAATATATGTTATATTTGAAAAGGCAACTTGTAGTCTATGCTTTTTGTCGTTTTATAATACTATACCTAATAGTGATGTAACGAGTGTCAATTTTTTTAAATTATCTGTTGCCGATATCCGCGAATACGAATATTCAGTTTTTAAATCTGGATTCATCAGTCGCACGCACACATTTTTTGTGATTCTGGGTACTCGGTTGATTTATTATTAATACTGAATCTAAAGCTTTATTACCTAATGCTAAAGCAGAGAAGAGAGATTGTATAGAGAGAAGTTAAATCCTGTGGTATATTTGGTGATCACCCCAATTGTCAAGTTGGCGATGCGGCGCACTCAAGCTTCGGAACCGCAACGCCAGGTGGCGATAATTAATAATTTCAGATTCACACCTTAATCATTGCATTTTTTATAATTTTTTATAAAAAAAATCGACAGAAATTGATACATTTCTTATATCTTTTTTCTATGGTGTTTAGATAAACGCTCAAATTTACTTCTGAAGATAAGAGGTCGCACCTCTGCACACCGTCACTAAATCTCGATCGTTCTGTCATCTAACAGAAACAAGACAAACTAATATGTCCGGCCACACTGTTCCATTAGAAATAAACTTCTATACAGTACCTATCTCTTCTCTGATGGTTAAAGTAAAGGCTGATAAAAGATATGGGTATAATTGCAAAGTTACCTTAGCTAAAAAAACTTGTTATTTTTTGCTAAGAAATAATATTTTCGTCTTATTTAAATTATTTTCACATTTAAAAAACATTATTTTTTTCTGATCTTAATATTCGCATGAATTTTGCGAATTCGAATGTCAAAAAATATGCGAATATTCGTCACATCACTAGTACCTAACATTAAATCGAAGCTATTGAAAACGCTGAAGTAATCTTTTAGTTGTCAATACAGAACAGATAATGCAATATCGTTTCTAACAATACCATGTGCTCGCGTATTGTTGTTGCCGTGAGTTTTGTGTATGACATCATGTGTCCAATCGTCAAACAATATACATTATTATTATTATTATTATATTTTCATTTTATTCACGTGTTAAAACCCGTGAAAAGTATTGTAGTTTGCTAAAATGTTACAGTACCCTGCCGTTAAGTCGACACTCGAGACGTCCAGAGCTTCTCGTGTTATACTTTACGTTGGGCAAAGGCATCGATTTCAGACTCATCTGTAGTATATTACTTAATTATCAGTGGCGGCGCAGGAACATTTAAAATTAGTGTTTTGCAGCGTCAACCGGTACCTCCTAACACCGATTATGATTGCAGGGGTGGGGATTAAATGTATAATGTTTGAATTATTAACTTTTTTTAAACTACAATGTCAATATACACTGTAACTCTAGTCACTACTACCATAAGCCGCGTGTATATACCAGAACACTGTAATACTGAATGTTCATATACACTAAACACGATAACACGACTGAATGTCTGTATACACCAAAATTTTTCTTCGAAAACTTATAAATTTATATCTGCACTTACTTATTCGTTTAATAACAATACAGCTATATTTATTTATTTCGTATAGTCCACGTCTTTACTTCATCGCGTCCAAATTGCGTCTCCCCTCCTCACTGTAGGCGCATACTATTTATATCCTCAGCGTGGGACAAACATTACCGGCCGCGATACTCTTTCCACGCAATTCCGTCGGCTTCGTTGTGTTGCAAACTTTATCGGCATTGCGTTCTTCAGGCAATACAAAGATGTTGGGCTTCCTGTCTGTACAACAAAGTCTCATGCTGCCGTTCTGTGTGCTATTGTTAGACCGACACCGAGACGGAAGCCAAGGCTGGGGCGCGAATGTTACAATATTTAAAATTAAGAGATTATAATTCTCTTTGTTACATTTTGTAAACCTATTCTGTCAGCTATAAATATAAACTCCACGGAGAAAAAAAAGCCTGTTCGTGAAGGTATCCATGTTATTTAACGGAGTGGTGCACATTAGACCAGCACTTGCAAACAACAGCTAGCGATAACTGTCAGTCAATCGCCTGAAATTTCTGTATAGCCGTGCTGAATCGATCTAATGTACTATCCGCAATAAAAGTTGCTGATCCACGCTGGTTTGGTGTGCGATATCGTTCGCGTTGCAGGTTTGTGCTGTACAGGTCCGTGTTGGATAAGTGTGCGCGGTCTTTTACGGACTCTGTTCTCTGTTCAACAATAAATTGTTTACGAAACTAGTGTCATGCATGAAACGATATAGAAATAACTTGCACATGAAGTCTACCATAGATATATTATTATACCCACCTAATATGAAAATCTGCGCTTGGCATAAACTTTTGCTGTTTGTAAACTTGACAGTATATCAGAATGCATGTAAGTAAACCAAAGCTTTGTATACGGTTCACCATGTTACCTATGAACTTTGCTGTTTAATGTACAACACTGAAAACTTTGGCAAATGATACCTTTTAGTATCCCAGAATAATAATAGTCATATTTCGCTCTTTTAATTAATGGCTCAAAGAAATATTATCCTTTTTAATAAAAGTTTTTAGACATTTATTATTGAGTTTTATTTTTAATTGTACTTTTTCCAGCGACAAAAATGAAAGTTCTAATTTTCAATCAATTACTAACTATAGGCTTTAGTCGTTTGCGTTACTTCGCTCGGTTGCAGGTCGAAATTTTGGCAACGTGTTATCTTAACTACAAACCCGGACGAAGCCGGACCGCGCCATTAGTCTATCTACAAGTGCTTTTCTGTGCCTGTGCATTTTATAACTCCCTATGTAGAAATGTATTTCGCGCATTTCGTCTGTACAACAGGTCTGCTTGAGACCCCCCTATTTACTGACAACACATACAAAGCGCAACGTACATTTGTTCTGTCAGTTTAGAACAGTCTCCGGTGACCGTTGTATGGTGCTGACATCTCTTGTATATCCGCACTTTATTGATGACTCACTTAATATTAATGGCCGCCGAAAGTACATTCATTCGTATGTATCCGTTCGTTGTCGGATATTGTGTAACCTAACCTCACTATTCTTGACACACATACATACTATATTTTACAAATATTTCTATACACATAAGCTCTCGGCGATATGAATACATTCTGTACGAATTTAAACGATTTAAACTTAGTGCTGGCGCACACTTGATATTTTTTTGTATCACGAACGCGCGATTTTCAAAAACGATAACATGTTACTAAAACAGTTTTTCTGAGAAAACACCGTAATTTTTTACAAAATATTTAATAAAAACTATCCTATAGCGAAAGTTGCACCAAGCAAGACACATTTACAAAATTTCATTAAAATCGCTTGAGATTAGTGCGGCTAATTTTATATACATATATATAGATTAGAAATGCTTATGGCAAAGCAATAAAATTCTATTTTTTACTTTGACCGAAGGTCACCAATCCGTCGGTAGACAGTATCTATCTATATTTCTAGTTTTATTTTTTGTATTTTTGTGGTGTTAGGTTCAACATTGTTAATTTTAATGGCGGCATGCACATCGATTTTTAAATTTATTGTATTGTTTTTTTAGCGTAGTATTGTTTTTTTAACGCTGTAAACCCAAATTGAGAACATTTTAAGAATTCATGTATGTCTCATAAACGATATCTTTTATATTCAAAATGTCGCTAGTTTTTTTACGAGCACATTAAAAAGGTGATACTTGCATTTTATTTCGTTGCACTGCACACAGTTTCATCGAATTACCACATTCAGCAGTTCTGAAGACGTATTCCACGTTTTATGGCTTGTATTCTCACGACCACACTAAATATTTTTACATAATGGCGGAGCTTTTATAAAACGAAACTGTTTCGAAACGGTTTACCATTTCTTTTCGGAACGCATGCTCTGGTTGTTTTTCAATTCAAACAGTCGCCATATTTTATATGATCACTAGTAAAATATAAAAAAATTGGTTGTCTGTAAAGTCGGTTTACGGACGATAGTTTTACGTGATAACGTCATAAAGAAACATTGATGAACTCTCTGACGTCACGCGAGAAGAGAGAGAAATGCGTACAAGCCGACGCTTGGGCCGATCGTGCCTCTCTATCGCTTATACCGCGCTCTCGCTTGCACGCTCAGGCTCAGGCGGAACGTGATACTTTTTCGTGCGTGCAGCCGGTGTTTCATCAATTTATAAGACGTTGTCACGTCAAAAAGAGAGCGTAAAGCGCCGTTGAAGTCAAACTTCTTTAATATTAATATTTATTATTTATATACTTAGATTATTTATATACTATATTTAACACATGTTAATTTTTAAAAATCATGATTGTTATAAAAATGTTGTGTTTCCGCTAGCGCTTCGGCCGATCACAAAATTGATTTGCGTCCGTAACTATGTTTTACCTTTCGTTGAAGATGTATATACAGATGCGGTTTGATGCCGCCATCTGTCAGTCGATGCCTTTAAATAGCGGAAACTACGTAGACTTTACTGAACGTTCCTTCCGTTTGAAAATAGATCTGAGTTACTTTCAAGTGGTGCCTAAAAATGTTTTACTTCAAAAATCATATTCGGTCGTCAATACACATTTTCAATTTCACGTCACGCGGACAATTTTTAGAAAAGTTCAATATGGCGATTCCAAGATGGCGGACAAATATCCAGATAATAATAATATATCCTATTACTATCTCGGTAAAATCTTTATTTAAAAAAATCGATTGATGCTTTATAAAGTTAGAGGGGAATGTACCTTAACCTACGGGTCAAAAGCATATCCCCGGGTTAAAAATAGTAAAATTAATGACTAGTTAACTTTCTAACATGCGAAAATAGAGTGAGTTTTGACCTGAGAAGCTTGTAAAATAAATTAACTAAAAAAAATCGGTGAGGTCATACAAAAAAACTCACGAAATAATAAACAAAGTTGGGAAAAAACATAGGACACCAGAAAGTAATCTCACGTGAGAAATTTTAACAAAACTTAAAAATAAAAAAACAGATTATTTTCATTTTAAGCCATGAAGAAAAATGTTTAGGAAAACGTTATTTTAACTTTGGACGAAAAATTTGTGAACTTTTTTAACATAGCGAACTTGATATTGCTGATGTTTCTGGTACCGATTTATAGTTCACGTCATGCATATTATGACGTACAGATGTGATTCAACTGTTAATGACTAGACATGATCCAAAGGTAAAAGTTTTAAGAGGTTTTATGAACTTTAAATGGATTTTGAAATTTTCACACTTATTGAGAAAGTTTGATATATAATATTTGAAATGCAATCAGTAGAGCGTTCAATAGTTTATTTATTATTCATTTCTTTTCCTTAACAAGAATTTTCAGTGTTTATTTTATGCTCAAAGTCAGATATGATAAATAATGCCGTCGATATTAAGGTGTTAAGATAAGTTCGCCTGTAGAAAATAACAACGTTCATTTGTTTAATTGGTTTCTTTTTGACATCTAAATACAAGTAAATTCTAAAAAATAAACTTATTTTTTTATTAACTTCACTTGTTATTTAAATAGTCAAGTCTTGTAAACCAATTTTGACCCAGTTTCACATACTCGATCAACTTGAAACTTTGTACACATATAGGTACAGTCCCGTAGACAATACAATTTTCTTTATAAAGATTTGCACAACCAGTTCCTTCATCAAAATTTACATGACTGACCCGTCACTTCCACCACAAATAACCCGTTTCTCCCGCCATGTGAAAAGTTTGTTAAAAAAAAAAACGGCCAAGTGTGAGTCGGTACGAGCACCGAGGGTTCCGTATAAACTTGTTAAAAGTTGTAAATATTTCGTCTATCACGGGAATCGAGTCTCAAAGATTTTTCCAGCTTAGCCGTTGGAAAACTGTTGTCCCCATATTATATCGACAAATGTCGCGGTAATTTGCAATAAGTTCTGAGGGACTGAACTGTATTGTACCTTATGGCTATATCTGATAGCCTAGTTGTCGTGCCGTGTTGTATGCGAGAGTTTTCATATTGTGCTGTATAAACGCACCGGTAGCGGACGCTTGTTTGGTATTAGAACTGTTACTGTGTGCGTGCGTCGCATGTTATTGCGGTTTAAAAACATTATTTTTTTGTGATGTAAGTTCAAAGGACCCCGCACGGAACATATGGGAATCGGCCCTCGGTTAAAATCTTCCATATTTGGGGATATTATCCAAAAATCGACGCTGATCAAAAGTCTCCATGGGCACGATGTCCGGAAATGCGATCCCGGGGAGTTACTTTTATTGCAATCAAAATAGGGAAACATACTTACCTGTATATCTTACCTGTTATAATGTCATAATATATGTATCTTTGTGCTAATGACTTCGAGTCGAAACACCTTTTTTTTCTCTTTGTTTATAATAAAAAAAAAAAAATAGGGAAAATGAGCAAATGCACCCGTCTCCTTGTGATATTCTATTATAGACATATCTACATCACATAGATATATCATATACAGTATATACATATGTAATATACATATATAAAAGTAACTCCCCGGGATCGCATTTCCGGACTTCGTGCCCAGCGTCGATTTTTGGATAATATCCCCGAGTATTGAAGATTTTAACCGAGGGCCGATTCCCATATGTTCCGTGCGGGGTCCTTTACGGTTTTCGGATTTTTCTCTTTACTTGTGCTATAAGACATTGCTTCTTGCCAAATTCCATGATTCTAGGTCAACGGGAAGTATCCTATAGGTTTTAATTCTCAAGAGTCTTGACAGACAGATTGACAACAAAGTAATATTATAAGGGTTCCTTTTTTTTACCAAAACACTTATTTTCATACAAACCAAAGAACGCACAAGGTCTAAAAAACAAGTCCTACATTCAAAAATAAATATCGACAATTAGAAGGCAAGAACTTCGATGAATACCCGATTGTTTTAAAAGAATGGTTCAGTAATCGGTATAATAACAGCAGACAATAGTAAACTAAAAACTGGTGCACAAAATAAAAAAAATATATACACAGCTATTGTCAGAAACTTCTTTCTTTTCGTATTTTCGCATACAATAGGCATGAGTATTATTTACAATGATTATTCTCATTTTCTGTTTTTATTGCCATCTTAATAAAAAAAATATTATAACATTGCACGAATAGATGTTCTATTGTTTGGTGGGTGAATGGCTGTAATTGATTACGTCATAGGTTCGCTACACGAACTTGTAGATACATTGAATCTCTATGTAAGTCTTAACATTGTTGAAATGAGGTCAGCATCTGTCTATGTCTCTAAAGCCCACTGCAGACGCGAAGACATATTTGGAATTGGGCGAAATCGGATCGACGCTGGCTATGCATTATAAACTGTCCAACACAACCATAGAGATATAAGTAACTAGATTAATTGTTAGTAGAAGTTTTGTTCCAAAAATATGTATTGAAGGAGATTTATTTGGTTGAGGAACAATTAAAAAATAAGATTTTACCAGAATACCGCAGGTGGCTAACCTTTCGAAAAATCTCAACTTGCATTGGGGCCCTGAAGATGAAAATATATTTTTCGAAACGTTGACCACAAGCGATACTCAGGTAAAGCTTATTTTTCAATTGTTCCTCAACCAAATAAATCTCCTTCAATAAGTAACTAGAGTACGCTAGGTCGTATGCTTGCCATAAGTGAAAACGGCCTCAGCTCAGAGAGAGAACGCTGCAGAAAACCTAGAAAACCAGATATTTGTTTACTCAAATGAGCACTGTTTTGTATCATTAGTTACCATAGAGATAAGGAACTGTTCTCTCTCTGAATTGCAGACACTTTCACGGCTCACGCGTATACTCTAGTCTAATATCCCTATATACACAACTCGTTGACGGTTGGCCTTGATTCGAAGATATAGTTAAATTTAGTGTTGGGCATAATCGATATATTTCAATAATCGAATGAATCGAAATAATCGGTTTTTATAATCGAATGATATTTCGAATTATCGATTATGAATGATGCGCAAGCTTGGCAATTATTACTTTCGTTTTATTTACTTTTACAGTATAAGCGAATGATCATTCAAAATATCGATTATGAAATATGTTCTAACTTTGCAATTTCGATTTGTTAATATTACTTAACACAATATGAATAATGGAATCACTGGTATGATCGAATAGAAATAGAAATATACTGGTAATGCCCTAGATGAATACATCGTCAATGTACATAATGAGTTAAACATTAAAATTGAAGTTTAAAAAATCCTTAATGTCATAAAAACAATTTTTTAGGAAGAGTGACTTAATTAAGTTCTTTACCACACTGAATTTCAGTTAAGCTATTTGGTAGTTTATTAAATGAAACACTGCCAAAGTAGGATTGATTTTTCTGAGACATTTTCAATCTGCATTTCTTTAGTCTAATATCTTGATTGTTTCTTATGTCATGATTATGGATATCATTTAAATTAATACAAGCACTGCGTCACTTCATTATTCAACTATAAGTTAACACTAAGTACAACAAAGTACCTATGTACAATCGAAAACACCCCCACTCTCCAGCGCTAGCAAAGACATTCCATCCCAGTGCATGTAGATGCGGAAACAGAATGATATATCAATATATCATATTATATTAATCGACTGTCGACATAGCAATAGTACTGTGTCGGGATTAATATTCAAAATCGATTCAAGCGAATGATATCTCGGTTGCCATAATCGAATGATCGATTATTCGACCATAATCGAAATATTTCGATTATATCATTCATAATCGCCCAACACTAGTTTTTATTGTCAATCGCTCAACGAATAAGCTGTTCCTGTTTTTAGAACTAACCAATTAACGACTCAACCAAGTCTTTTATTTATCGATAATAAAACACAAAGAACCAATAAATCTATTTGCCATTTCGCCAAACGAAACCGATACCATACACGAACCACAGCGAAACGAAACGGACACAGCATTAGTTGTTAATTTAATTTTATCTGATTCAGTCCAGAAGACTCGAACACACGAAGGAAAAAATGTTTATTCATACAAAGAACTAGCTAGCAGACTTTTTCGTTACTTAAAACCAACGAAGCGTTCTTTAAGTAGGTTGAGCCGTTTTACGATGATAATGAAAAAAATCTGAAATAAAGTTTTTTTAATAGATTTTTTATTGACAAAATTTTCTGTAAAAAATCCAAAATCATTAGGAGATTTATAAAGTTAAAAATTAAAAAAAAACTTGTACATGTAGTCTTATGGAAAATATGTCAACCTAGCACGCAAACGGTACATTTTAATTTTTTGCAAATAACCAAATAATGTCAGCAGTTCCGAAAACTAACTATGTAAAGCATCGATGTCTTACGCATATTTTAATATTTTTTTGACGTGATAACGTCTTATAAATTGATGAATCACCAATCTTATAAATTGATAAAACACCGGCTGCATGCTCGAAAAAGTGTAACGTTCGTAACGCGTAACGTTCCTAACGTTCCTAACGTTTCTAACGCGTAACGTTTTTTGCTAATTTCTCGCTCAATTTAAATCAGATCGGTTTGAAACCAGTCTTAAACGAAAGAGGAGAACATTTTACATAGATTTCGTATAACAGAATTTGCCTAAACAGTTTTTTTATACAAATTTATATAGAAAAATAGCTGTATAAATGCAATGTTGTCTAATGCATAACGCGACGCGGTCGGTCGTCTTTGTTTGCCGTACATGGAAATTAGAAAATAACGTATGTCTTGTCTTAACATGAAAACGGCTGCATTTCTAATGTTTAATTCAATTTTTTGACATTAGTATTTTGTGAAATGCAACGCCTTCTAAGTTAACTATTGGAATAACTAATTATTATTAGAACATAATACTTTGACAGTTGCAAACGTCACTTTTGACATTTCTTATCATTCCGACACCAAGGATAAGCGGATTGAAACCAAATTTTGGGAGGATGTTTGATATGCAAATATGAAGTGGCCTATTGTTTTTGGGGAACATCGGCGCATGCGTAAAAGAATATATCTCTTATAATGATGTTTTATATAATAATAATATAGTTTTTAAAACGGTTTTTACTCTATCTATTTTTACTAGAAATTTTTGTAAATTTTTTGGGGAAAATCGGCGCATGCGCAAAAGAGATACATGCCATAGTTGTTTTTTATATAATAATAGTGTACTTTTTATAGTGTTTTATTATTCTACTTAATAAAATTTACCTAAATTTGAAGCGAAAGATGCAATATCATAGATTCGAATTATTGTAATTATTATTTAAATTTAGGTTATGTATCACGTAAAACTATCGTCCGTAAACCGACTTTACAGACAACCAATTTTTCAATTTAATTAGGAGACTTTTAATCAATAAAAAAAAAATATTAAACCTTAGCACTTTTCGATTATGGACTTTTATTTTTTACAATTTTAACAATTTTAACTGAATTTTCAACTTTTTAATGATTTAATTTTAATTTTTATTACTTCTAATTTCTTTTGTTAATTATTTACTGCAAAAAATATGTAAAATACAGATATTTATATAAATTTATTTTTTGTAACCTAACTTTGTACAAAAAATTCAAAAGTCAGTCCATTATGTAAAATACTGAAATAATTAATTCATATTTAAAAAAATGTTTACTTATTTATGCCTTTATGACAATAATTTATTGGTATCATCGACTGATAACCTTTTGTAAAAATTTATTATGGAAAAGTTCCCATTTAGAATTCGACTTAAGTACTTTTAATTGGGACTGTAACGGATCAACCTCCTTAAATTAAAAATTACAAAAAAGTGAGCCTTCGTAGGACATCTGGCAGATGTGAAGCATACATTTCAGCAAAATTCTAAGAACTAAATTTCGCCTCGCCATCTTACGAAATACTAGTAACTGAATTTCGACCTGTCGCCTTCAACAAAAGCCGTGTTATAATCCAACGCATACACGCAGCAAGCGCTACGCGCTGTCATCTAACAAAATACGAGTAACTAAATTATGCCCTGTCATCTAAATTTCGCCTTTAACAAAAGCCATGTTAGAATCCAACGCAAGCGTTACGCGCTGTCATCTAACGAAATAACTAGTAACTAAGAAACGTAACGTCCTGCCATCACAGCGTCGCTCGATTGATTGAAAGATAGTTCTACTCGAGACGTTAACAATTAAATTTAACGTTCGTACGGGAATGTTTATTTCCCAGTGAGAGGGAATAGGTCGCTGCCGAGATTCGAACTCGATACCTTCAGAACTCGACGCGCAACCAATACGCTATACTTGCTCGATGCAATAAATTGAATATTGTTTCTTTGTAATCGTCATTTGCACTGCAATAGAAAGGGCGGAATCGACATGGGACTGTCACAAGCAGAAATTTATGTCGGCTATCAGAAAGATAGAATACATCGAGATTCGAAGGCATGGACACTGAGGAGACAAAACTATAGGCGGGCCGCCGCCGGCTATACTCGGTTACAACACTGCAGTAAACTGGGGACTTGAATGTTGCATCTCGTTGGGTTGGTAGTACCTACACTCCGCAATGCAACTGTCAATAACAGACCTCTTGCGCTGAATACAAATAAGACATTTGGCAACGGTGGCCACGTCAGCAATCTGATAGATCTTCGAGACTTTATTCTTTTGTTTCGTGTTGTCTTTTATTTTTAAATCGCTTTAGATGGAATAAAATTCGATATAAAGTTGTATCTATTGAAATTTGTCAGCGCGGTTTCAAGAATATATTAAATATTCTTTCAGTTCCGTTATCAGTGATTAAATGACGTCTGATACAAAAATAAATTATTTCGAATTTTTTGAGGTTATGTGCGCCGTTTCACACTCACGTGAACGTCTTTTTTTTCCCGTAGAATCTGACAAAAAGTGCTTCCCCTTCTAATTGAAATCGTTCTATCCGTTGTTTGACCATTCCAACCCATGAGTGGGGAATGATACCAGTTTAGATCAAAAATCACTTTTCAAAAATTTTACAATATCTCTTTGTTTTGAATAAAAAAAAAATAGTATATTACATTACAAGGGCTTCGCCTCGGGCTCATGACGCGCAGGGCCGAGATTTCAACTTTTAAGGCCCGTGTGGTGTATACGATTTTTCTTCATATCCGCTCGAAAGTACGTACTTTCGTCAACAGGGACGAAAGATTGACATTTACTCCTAGTAAGAACGGCGGGAGGAAAAAATTTCTCATGCGTATTTATACTCGAAAGTCGTAACTAGGGTTACCGCTGTCATTTAATATAATAAATAACAGGGAGGAAATGTCAAACTTTCGTCCCTGCTATAAGGGACGAAAGTACGTACTTTCGATCGAGGTATGAAGAAAACATATTTTTGGAAAAACTATGTGCATCTTTTAGTCTGTTTGTCTGTTAGCATGATACAGGTCAAATGAATGAGTGGATTGAAAACAAATTTTGGGAGGATGTTTGATATGCAAATATGAAGAGCCCTATTATTTTTGGAGAAAATCGGAACATGCGCAGAAGTGATATATGCTATAATGTGGTGTTTTTGTATATAATAATGATATACTTTTCATTATTCTATTTATTTTTATAAGAAAGTTTCGTTAAAATTTTTTTTTCTAATCTTAATCGTTTCGGAAATATTTTTAAAATAAAAAAATCAGCTGTCCTCTTGTTTTGTAGATCTGTCAGAAATAAACTAGTTAAGCATGCTTCGATTATTTTTTACATGACGTGGAACATATTATGTAGGTAGCCATGGCAACGAATATCAAATATCATATTGAATACTAGTCATTACCCGTGTTACCTCCTGCGATATCAAATGTCAATATTTTTGAAGTTGGAATGGTTTCGTTGCCCAATTGGCTGGCATTTTTTTTTTTAATTTTACCAGTTGGTACAGGCAGACAGACAAAAATTCTGATAATGCGTTACGGGCAGCACCGCGTCATAAAAATCGTATTTAATCATGTATCTAACTTTTTATGAAAATTAAAAAATATATAATAAAAAAATTGTGAAAGAAAATTGTGAAAGAAAACAAAAAACGATGTGAAATGTTATGGTCTTCTAGAATTAATTAATTCGTAAATGGTTATAAAAGTCATCTCCTATAATAATTAATCTAGCTATTTTTTAATTATTATAATAAAACAAAAAGGTATGCGGAGGTTAATGTGACGTAACTGTAAGCATTTTGATGTTTTGGCAGTGTTCGTTGTACTGCCGTAGGTAGATTATTGTTATTTCTGCCGCGTTTCCCCTATACACCCGGCAGGCCATTGGCTGTTGCTACAATTTGAGTATGCAGCGTACGTACCGCCGGTTGGAACAAAATAATAAACAGCCGAGCATCAGCTGTGAAAACATACTAAAACGTTATTCGTTTAAAAATAGTTGTGTCTTGAACTTTGCAACTATGCGTACAGAAAACTGGAAGACGTGCGGAATTATTACATGTCATAATTGAAATACTTTTTTTCTTAAAAAATAGTATATTACACCACAAGGGCCGAAAGTGTGATATCTTGCCCTGTACGCCATGATGCCCTCGGTTCGCCTCAGGCATCATGGCACGAGGGGTAAGAGATATCACACTTTCGGTCAGTGTGGCGTATACTATTTTCCTTCATACCTCGGTCGTAAGCACGCTTATTGAATAAATAAATAAATTAATTACATAAAAACGAAGATAAATTCCAAGCAAAAAGCTTTGAGGTTATACGTAAAAACAAGAATGACAGCTATTCGCGACTATTAGCTTTAATGTAATAGGGTTTCTATGGAAACGACATCTAAACAACAGTTGATTGGTTGTTTTTGCTTTACTACCGCACGAACGTACGAACTGTTTGCGTGTAATCCCACCAACTTTCTGCCTTACAATTGGTGCCGAAAGTATATGCACTTTCGATCGAGGTATGAAGAGAATAATAATTTATAACTACAAGGGATGACAGATTAGGGTTCTAAATGAACTGCAAACTTGATAAATACAATATTTATTAATAGGTTAATAGTTAATACTAAATATAATACATGGGTGTTCTTAATTTAATTTGTGAATTTTTACAAAGTTTTAATATATTGGTAGTTTTTCAAGCTTTAGTGCAAATATTTTACTATTTTCCTGATTCTTCGTATAATATTATCTACCAGCAAAATTATATAAATTACTAGCGGTCCGTCCCGATTTCACCCGAGTGCCAAAGAACGAATGGGCATTCATCTTAATTTACCGAGATAAATGCTGTGTCTCAATTTCATGGTGATCGGAGTTACCGTTCAAAAGTTTTTGTCGGACGAACAAATTTTGAGTTTTATATTATATATTTTTTACACTTTGGGTTACATTATTGAAATAGGGATTCCTAATTTAACTCTATATTAACAATATAACCTATGTTACTCAGTGATAAGGTAGCAGTCTATTAATGAAAGAATTTTTAAAATCAGTCCAGTAGTTTTTGAGTTTTTTCATTACAAACAAAAATACAAATATTTTCTCTTTATAATATTACTAGCGGTCCGTCTCGGTTTCACTCAGGTGCAAACGAACAAGTGGGGGGGGGGGATATGAGTAGACACGTTCGTCTTAGTTTACCGAGATGAATGTTGTATCCAAATTTCATGATGATCGGAGTTACCGTTCAAAAATTTTTGCCGGACGGACAATTTTTAGTTACATTTTTCATTTGATGCTCCGCTCCTATTGGTCGTAGCGTGATATTATATAGCCCAAAGCCTTCCTCGATAAATGGACTATCCAACGAAAAAATGTTTTTTTCAATTCAAACCAGTAGTTCCTGAGATTACCGCGTTCAACCAACCAAACAAACAAACAAACTCTTCAGCTGTATATATTAGTATAGATGACAGCAGAGGCATGTCATTTGTAAACCAGTCAACGTTTGTTCCGTTGACGTTACGAGTTTATAATGCACCATTCACCTCCAGGAAGTGACGCAGATAGATCTTGAAATGGCGTTGATTTTTAAACCAACATATTACAATAGAATCGTTTGTAAAACAAAATATAAAACAAAAGAGTGATCAGAGAGTTTTTCTAACACTATGCCAAAGGCGAAAATCAATACGATAGCAGTAAAGTGCAAAACTGATACACGCTTGAATAAATATTAAAGCGAGATTTTTCAGAAAGAAAAGCAATCAAGCAATTTGGATGTGATCCAATGATACAAAACAATACAAATTTTATACTAAAATGAATATAAAATATCTTCGAATAGATTTTTTAAACACCATTTTTATTTCATCTCTGCATGCATTTCAAAGGACCACGCACAAACCTTATAGGATTTGATCCTCGGTTAAATTGTTCGAAAATGGTTTTATTTTGTAGTTTAAAGGTCACTAATAAAAGTGTCCATTGGCGCATAGCCTAAAAACCAATCGATTTTTAGCTAGAGATATGTTTAGCGAGATTTTAGATATAGGGATATCCATTGAATTCACAAGCGTTTCATGTTCAACTTTTGTGCTCTTTTTTAGACATGGAAAAATAGTTGAAAACTAGGTAATGTTGGAAGGTGTCACACTGTATAAAATAATAATTTCATATTCGGATTCAGCGCACTCGAAAGCATATTATTATTAGATCTTAGGATTTTTTAAGATTCAATGGATATCCCTGTATCTAAAATCTCGCTAAACATATCTGTAGCTAAAAATAAATTGATTTTTAGGCTATGCGCCCATGAACACTTTTTCTTAATGACCTTTAAACTATAAAATAAAACCATTTTCGATCAATTTAACCGAGAACCACATCTCATAAGGTTTGTGAGGGGTATGTTAAGGCCGCTACACACCGTTAAGAAGTTAGAAATCTGTGACTGAGGGATGAACGGACAACGGAGTCCCACTAGAAAATTCCGATTTTATACAATATCTGTACGGAGTCCTGCAAGACGTAATTATTTAATAAACACACTATTGTCTACATAATTAGCCATTCTTAAAAATATATATATATATATACTAGCGGACCCGGCGAACTTCGTACCGCCTAACAGTATAATATATATATATATATATATATATATATATATATATATATATATATATATATATATATATATATATATATATATATATATATATATATATATATATATATATATATATATATATATATATATATATATATAGCGGCCCTGTACGTGCTTCGCTACGTATAAAGTGAAATAATAAAACAATTTAATTGGAACATCTATCTATCTATTTTATTTATTTTAAAATATACATGGACGTATATGTGTGTATGTCGAGCACTCCGGCTGCGCCGTCGTGCCCGGTGCAAAAGAACGAATGGGGAAGGAAGAAAAAAAATTTAGGGGTGGACTACCCCTAACATTTAGGGGGATGAAAAATAGATGTTGGCGAAGTGACACCTGTAGACATCTGGCGGGGATAACTAATTAAATGACGATTGATCAGTTTTCGACCGGAGAGGAAAAATGATTAAATTACTAAAATGGCTATTAAAAAATAAGGGTTGATCGTAGAAGGGTGAAAATTGAGGATTGTATGTATTTTTGTATGTTGTATCATAAAAAAATAGAAATTAAAAATTTTGTCTAAAAAATAAAAAAAAAAATTTAGGGGTGGACTACCCCTAACATTTAGGGGGATGAAAAATAGATGTTGGTCGATTCTCATAGATACCGGATAAGCACAAAAAATTTCATCAAAATCGGTCAAGCCGTTTCGGAGGAGTATGGCAACGAAAACTGTGACACGAGAATTTTATATATTAGATATACCTACATGTCTTATTAAACTATTGCGTTTAAAATGGCCATTTCCGAAATGCCACCAATATAATTTACATATACATTTTCAAAGGTGCTGATACGACCTGTTATTTAAATTAATATATTTTTAAACCATAAGCCATTAATTGCTCAGTGCCGTGCCAATTAATGCAACATTATTCTATCTGTAAAATTACAAATTCTAATTAGAATTATAAAAGAATATTTTACTGTTACAAAAGGTGGCAGTCTGTATTATTACCAATTTCAACTAGTAGGTACACAGTATCTATGTCTCGTATGTATAGCCATAAACAACTTCGCGATACGATTCACATATCCAGAAACAATCTAAATTAAAACTAGTTTCCTTTCAAATTGTGCAAGACGGTAGTAGATTCGCGCAGAAGTGGGATAATAAGATTTTAGAAACCGATTTTTAACACACGAATTAGTTCCACTTGCGGTCAAAACAATAAATTATCGTTTCACTTGCGGTAAATCGATATTATTAAAAGAAAATAATGTTAGGTGTGAGAATTTTATAATTTCTAAAGCACCCTGTAATCGTTTTTTAGGGAACTCCCCCATACCCCCATCGCTTATCACTGCGCAACAAAAACACCATCGCATCAAGAGCACCCCGTAATCGTAATCGATTTATAAAGGTATTATCTGAACCGCAAGTGAAATCATCCCTGATATTTGCATTTTATCATATGACCGCAAGTGGGAGGAAAATTGTTTCGACCGCAAGTGGGAAGACACCCTTACACTATGGCCCCCACAATGGTGGGGCTGGTGCAACTCTGGTAACAGGGCCCGGGCTCAGAGGGGGCCCTGGTTTTTTTATTCAAGAAGTATTTGCAGCTGATCATAGCTTTATCAAAATAAATCAAAATATTTAAATATAAAAACAGTTTAGAGTAAAATAGATACTAATTAGTATACAACAGCACGCACGGGCCCCACCCACTTATTTTTTTTGTCATTTTCAAAATTTTATCAATAAAGTTTGGTTTTAAAATTGAACTGATTCCTTTATTGCTTAATTATACCTTACAATTTATTTTCAGTGTAAATAAAATTTGTAAAAGGGTAGAAAAATAGGCATATGTTGGGGGGGGCGACCCAGATCCTGGTTACAGGGCCCACAATCGAATGTGGGGGCCATGCCTTACACACAATCGATTCAGAGAGAAAGAGAGTCCACTGTTGTAATTTATCTAATTTTTGACAAAAATTTAAGATAAGAATTATTGCGAAATCACCTGCAATGTCTATAAATAAATTTCAGTTATTATTACGGATGTGCCCCGCTTAACGAGCCTCTATGATACAATTTAAATTATTATTGCTTTATAATACAAGCCAACATGCTAACTGACTATAAATCACACAAAACTTGTTAAATAACTTTAAAACGTGCAGATAAAAGGTAAATTATATATGTTTACATTATAATACAAGGAAAATAGTAGTTTATTTTTTTTTTATTTATTCTGTGTTTTACATGCTTCAGAAAGTGGTTTGGCAGCCTACATTCATTTTTGAAGTGAAAATTCTTTAGCGAGGATAGTGCTTCTGAATGATCTCGACTTGAATATCAAACATGAAACGCTAAGGAGAGAGGGAAATATTTTATGACTCGTGTAACTGTTAAAGCTCGCTAATCGTTCGTTATTAACACAACTCGTCATAAAACAGAGCATTACAAGTGCATTGATTTTTGAAGTGAAATTTCTTTAGCGAGGATAGTGCTTCTGAATGATCTCGACATGAATATCAAACATGAAACGCTACGGAAAGACGGAAATATTTTATGACTCGTGTAACTGTCAAAGCTCGCTAATCGTTCGTTATTAACACAACTCGTCATAAAACAGAGTGCATTGATTTTTGAAGTGAAATTTCTTTAGCGAGGATAGTGCTTCTGAATGATCTCGACATGAATATCAAACATGAAACGCTACGGAAAGACGGAAATATTTTATGACTCGTGTAACTGTCAAAGCTCGCTAATCGTTCGTTATTAACACAACTCGTCATAAAACAGAGCATTACAAGTGCATTGATTTTTTAAGTGAAATTTCTTTAGCGAGGATAGTGCTTCTGAATGATCTCGACATGAATATCAAACATGAAACGCTACGGAAAGACGGAAATATTTTATGACTCGTGTAACTGTCAAAGCTCGCTAATCGTTCGTTATTAACACAACTCGTCATAAAACAGAGTGCATTGATTTTTGAAGTGAAATTTCTTTAGCGAGGATAGTGCTTCTGAATGATCTCGACATGAATATCAAACATGAAACGCTACGGAAAGAGGGAAATATTTTATGACTCGTGTAACTGTCAAAGCTCGCTAATCGTTCGTTATTAACACAATTCGTCATAAAACAGAGCATTACAAGTGCATTGGTTTTTGAAGTGAAATTTCTTTAGCGAGGGTAGTGCTTGTGAATGACCTCGACATGGAAATCAAATATGAAACGCTTAGGAGAGAGAGAGAGAACTCTTTTATGACTGTTAAAACTAGCCAATCTCTCTTTATTAACACAACTAATGCGTTACACAAACTACTATTAATTACATTATTTCATGACATCACGTTTACATCGGTTGCAAGATAATTGATAACCGCTATTCGGTAATTGAATCTCATCACGTGAGATAACATTTTTTTCTTATCGAGCGTTGTTGTAATTCTACGGAATTCCGCAGCAATCGGCACATGGAGACCGGAAATAAATGTAAAAAAAGAGTGAGGAAAGGGGGTTTGGTGGCGAAATCGCAACAACAATAACGTAGAAGGAACGGGAACGACGGTGGAGCAAACATACCAACGCCACTTGCGCAAGCAACACGAAATATCGCGTGATCACTAACACTATCAAACGGTAGACAAGTGCTGAAAAATTGCGTCAATTATAGCTCGTGCGTGAAAAATTTGAGTGGCCCGTTTTATCGCCAGCTTTGTTCTAAAATATGCATGGATTTTTTTCTTTTTGTTGTTGGTATTTCGGTATTTTAAATGTTGAAACACGGATCTTTAATGTCTTTATTTAAACAAACAATGTTCTTTAATTTATATTTTGAAATATTCGAGGGTTTTTTTTTACGGAACGAGGCAAATAGCCGAGAGATTATAACGTCCATATTATTACAAACTTTTGAAATAATATTAACAAAGCTAGTGTACCCGTGCAAAACCTTTTGCATGTATTTTCATATTGTTTTCAAAAATCGATATTTTGATACAGACCTACGACAATAATTTTATTCCTCTTGCATTAGTTTCCATTTACAGTTATTTTTCTTTTGATTTAGCTTGATCCGTCAAGTTGTTTCTATATTTAATTGGTTATAAATTCAAAGAAAATGTATGAGATCTGTTATGATGGGTACCCCGAAAGAGCTGACACAATTCATTTTTAGAAAATCTAACCTCATTTGATACATTTACGATTTTCACTGTTTTTTTCTGATCTGAGACCAAATTTTAGACTTTGTACAGTCCATGTTATATTTAAAAACTCTATTTTGGCATTAAATTAACATGAACTTACACGTTCTTAAATTGTTTGGAAAATAAAATAAAATGTATTTGTCTATTAATATTTGGAATATTTGCGCTAAAAAACTAACTAATTTAAATATACAGTGTGTTCATTTCAAAAGTATCCACCCTTAATAACTCCTGACCTGATGTGATTATTGTTTTGAGTGAAAACACGTCGATTTAGATATCGAGGGGGAAGTTCAAAAATGGAACCTAGAGAATTTTAGGTTTCATCCCCTAGCCCCCAGCCACCCCCACTTTGAAATTTCAAAGGGCACTCCCTACCTTGTGATGCATCATTTGAAAGGGCATACAATTCTCTATTCAACCATGATAAAAAAAATGAAATCGATCGATTGGTTCTTAAGATAGACTACACAGAAGATGGAACATGGAAGGTATGAAATCAATTATTATTAGCAAAACATTACGGATTGGATACACTGTTGAATTCAACAAACAAATTTTGAAACACTTATTATTATTTATTTTAAATTACAGTCATAAGAAATTATTTTATGACATGTTCGAAATGGCCACCATTATTTGGTAGACAAAAATACTTTCTGTTTTGGAACTCTTCACGAACTTTGACGAATGTTGCATACGTCGCATCATGGAAAAAACACAGTCTCGAGCCGTGGGATGTGATTTTTGTCGTTTTCGAAGGCGGCCATGGAAAAACAAATGCAACAATTTCTGTCAAACATCAGTACGGTTTTCTTTACTTCTTTTGTCGAGTGTTATCTTGTTAAAAGTAGTATTTGTTGCGGAAAAGTGTCAAATAAGAAAGAAGAACGTTTCCATCTTCTGTGTAGTCTATCTTAAGAACCAATCGATCGATTTCATTTTTTTTTATCATGGTTGAATAGAGAATTTTATGCCCTTTCAAATGATACATCACAAGGTAGGGGGTGCCATTTGAAATTTCAAAGTAGGGGTGGCTGGGGGCTAAGGGATGAAACCATAAATTCTCTGGGTTCCATTTTTGAACTTCCCCCTCGATATCTAAATCGACGTGTTTTCACTCAAAACAATAATCACATCAGGTCAGGAGTTATTAAGGGTGGATACTTTTGAAATGAACACACTGTATACACTTCAATTGTCAAAGTCGACTTGTCAAACTGTTTGTAAAATCTCCGACATATTACGTACATATTTGCATTTCTCTCACACTCATGTCTCGTGAACATCGAAGGATTTTCTCTCTTTACGTTCCTCTTCACCCCGCTACCCCCTCGTCATGTTTACTATTATCGCTTGAAAGAAGCCCTTTCAAAGAAATTTCACAAAAAAAAATTAGTGATAACAGATCTGTGGACTAAAGGCTTTAGTTTAAAAAAAATGTGTCAATCGGTTGAGTAGGGATTGCTGGCGGATTGGCTAGATAAATAGGGCTTGTGTTTTAAATATATAGATATTCATTAGTATATCAATCGCTATAGTGATTTTCTGTAATCCTGTCCAGCCTCTCAATATGCTTGTCTTACCATTCCAACTCACAAGAATGGTAATAATTTAGATCATAAATCACTTTTAAAAATTTTACAATATCTTTCCGTTTTGTGGTCCCCCGAATCCAAAAAACATAAATTTGGAAAAACGTTGTGCGTCAGTTTGTCCCTATTGTTTTTGGAGAAAATCGGCGCATGCGCAGAAGAGATATATGTTATAACGGTGTTTTTATATAATAATGGTATTTTTTATTTATTTTTTTTTATTTATTTATTTATTTCCTCAATAAAAAAAAAATATACAATTTCTATAATATGTTATTACATAGAGGATATCCTGCCCAACAATATACTTTTCATAACGGATTACTATTCTATTTATTTTTGGAGAAAGTTTCGTTAAACATTTTTTTTTCTAAACTTTATAGTTTCGAAGATATTTTTTAAAAATAAAAAAATTCAGTTTTTTTTATTGTAGATCTGTCAGAAAAAAGCTAGTTAAGCATGTTTTGATTAATTTTTACATTAATTTTACATTGAATACTAGCCATTACCCGCGTCACCTCACGCGATGTCAGAAATTGTATTTCCCTTATCATAAAATTCCTTCATTGCTATCAATTAATTGAAGTTAAAAAAAAATGTAGAAAATAACGTGAAGTGTGATAGATGGAAAATAGTAATGGTGCGAATGGCGTCTGTTATGACATAAAGTCGAGAAAGTTAAACGCATTATTATTAAATTTTGATAAATTCTTCTCGATTCTATTCAAGGCTATCTAGTATCTATATACGACTTTTTTCCAATACAAAATGAATTTGATTGTACTTTTTCTTTGTGGAACGAGCTGTATAGTAAACATTCGCTAATTAATTGTACGTATATATATATAGAAAATAAAGTAGCCGCTGAAAGAATTAGCATATTTGATAATAACACCGCAGGAACATATCTGCAGGAATGATACAAACATTGACATCCGCTGGATAAGCATCGTTGTTACGAATGAGCAGGAAACGTGGCCGTATAACGATTCCTGCTTCTCCATTTTATACCATGCATTTTTTATACGTCCATTCTGGTTCCTGTATCCGCCAGCATAGGTATAAATTATACGTAATTTACGGGCCAAAAAAAAATTAATTTTATAGGTCTGTTACACAGTTCGTTGCTAGGTATTATAAGCGAAGTAATGAACCTCTTTTCAATGTGCACTCGCTCCGGCGAGAAAAGATCAAAGCGTCAATCAAAATGCAAAACCGATTGACATCAAATAATTGATGAAATATAATTAAAATGACAATTGAATAAGGATTCTAGATAGATTGACGCTTGAATCTATACTAATATAAAAAGCTGAAGACTTTGTTTGTTTGTTTGGTTGAACGCGCTAATCTCAGGAACTACTGGTTCAAATTGATTTTTTTTTGTTGGATAGCCCATTTATCGAGGAATGCTATAGGCTATATAATATCACGCTACGACCATTAGGAGCGGACCATTAATGAAACATGTTGCAAAATGTATCTCAAAAATAAGCTTCTATTCAGGTGAAATGCACTAACTAAATATACTCATATTAGCTCTGTGAATACACAACCCCGAATGGCTCAATCGGTAGAGCATGCGACTGTCAATATCAGGGTCGTGGGTTCGAGCTCCACGTTGGTCGAATATATTTTTATTTTTTTTTTATTTTCTGCATTGCTTTCTTCTAAGGCTATTTAATTAATTAAAAAAAATTATTAGTTAAAAAAAGTATAAATACTGCTTTTTATCGACAAAAACTTTTGAACGGTAACTCCGATCATCATAAAATTTGGACGCAACATTCATCTCGGTAAACTAAGATGAATGTGTGTAGGTACTCATGTTCCTCCCTTCCCCATTCGTTCTTTTACACCAGGGTGAAACCGGACGGGACCGCTATAATCTATAAAGGCGTTTTTTTGAAAACTTTGGAATTTTTTCTTTAAAAAATAACAGATTGAATAAAAAAAAAAGTTCGAACGAAAGTTGTTGGGTTTCGAGAAGGAAATCGTTTGAATACAGTACCTACCCCCACCATCTCACCCCTCAGCACGGGGAGGGGGTGACGTTTTTTTTTTTTAGAATATTTTTTTGTGTGAAAATGAACATCTTTTGTCTGAAATTTTTGTAATTTAATGTATAGCCTATGTCCACCCTGAAGACCCCTTTTAAATACCTATTGGTGAAAATTTTTTTGAAATCGGTGGTGTAGTTTTGGAGGTCACCTCCTACATCCAAACTTAAAAATTTTACCACTCTATAATATTAGTACAGATTAAGCGAAATGAAGGGATGGGTTGTAAGAGAAAGTGTATAGCTAGACGAAAATCTCAGGAGCTAAATTGATTTGTTGCTCTTGATTGTTTCGTTGCCAAATTAAAATTTACCCGCGCAAAACCGGGTCAGAAAGTTGGCATGCAATAAACAATTGAACACGTGTAAGACTTTATCTTATTGACAAGTCTAGTAAAATCGAGAATCTATGTTTTTAATATTTGATATTATTTATTTTTGAAATGGAAACAGCGCAAAGAAACATGTCTGAAAGTGTGAATTATTGCATGGCGTTCAGCTGAATACCAACACGCTAGTTCAACTCGCAACAATTCGTTGGTGAAACTTTTTATTGACCATATTCCGAATAAACGGTTATTGTTTTTATCGAAATAAATATCTCTGCATTGATATAGAACACACTTATGTCCAAATACAACACAAGAGTGGATATAAATAATGCTTCGCCGGAGCTAAGTTTACCACTGTATTATAAAAATATAGTTTTTACAATAGATGTTTATAACAATTAAACTAGATACTGAATGGGTGTCGATTAATTTCAATACGGTTGTATTCTATTTGACACGTCAAAAAGACCCGTTCTAATAAAAAATGTTTAAGATTTATCTTGAAAACTGAGAAGGTATTGTTTTTATTAACTTTAAAAAATTGTATATATCCACATATATAGAGCATAGAGCATATAGAGCATAGAGAATATCACTTGGTGATGGCACTACCTCTTGGTATCTGGCCAGTTTCATTAAATATCAAAGCTGGATCTAAACGACAAACACAAAATATCCATGGATTCGAACCCACGACACTACGATCCAAAGGCCAGCACGCTGACCATTACACCACGCTCATTTTTATTTTTTTTAACTTTTCAGGTAGTTTATTATAAATATCCGATGGAGTTGAAATTTCGCATACTTATGCAATTCCGATAACAATACAATACAATATTATAATAACTAACTGACCAGTCCGGTTTTTGCCCGGTTGCAAATCGCACTTTTAATAAAGCACTCTGAAAACTTAAACACAAATAAACAATTTTTTTAACAAGCTTGTGTTAGTTGTTAATAAAAACGAACTAAAAAGTTAAAAATAATTTTATTCCGATTAGAAATAGCGTGTTACACCCTCTTTTTTTTCTCTCTTGGTATTAAAATGGAACACAATTTTATTTGAAAATTTGAGACTTGACTGTGATAAGTACGTATAAATAGGCTTATTTCTAATCGGAATAAAACCATTTTTAACTTTTTTAATAACAACTAATAACAGCTTCTTAAAAAAAATCGTTTATTTTTATTGATATAGAAGATAGATTAAGCCATCTAAAATAATAACACGAGAATAAAAATCGTTTGATAACATTAGGTTATTCACTAATCCGTAAGTTAAAAGTTGATATTAGGAATCTAAACATATTGATTATTAAAAAAAACAAACAAATGCCGTAAATAAATTTCTCATTATTATTATCATGATTGTTAGATTAAGTTTTGTTTTACTGCCATACTGCCAGTGTAATCTTGTTTAGAATATAAAGTTTGAAAAATTGTATCTCCGCGTAATGTTAGGTAAGACAGCTTGAATAAAAAGTTTTATGCATTTCTTGATAGGAATAATTAAATGGAAATGAAACTTTTACAAACTAACCTATTTTGTACCACCATTATTATTCCACAGAAACTACTTCTTTTGTTTCTCATGTCGAATGAGATTCTCGAAGAAAAAGCGTTTCAATTAGGAAATATTTGGGTATGTTTTTCACTTTTAATTTAAAAATAAATAAGTGCGCTGTGTAATAATAATTATGCAGGGTGTTTTTTTGAAAATTGTTGACTTTTTTTAAAAAAGACAACGGATTGAATAAAAAAAAATTCGAACGAAACATTGTTGGGTTTCGAGGGGAAATCGTTTAAACACAACACCAACCCCCATTTTTTTTATTTAACTCGTTTTTTAAAGAAAAACGTCCAAAGTTTTCAAAAAAACACCTGGTATAGTAATATGGTCAGACAGTATTTTCAACACCACCAGTTTTCAAATGATTTCCCTCACGTAATTTCAAGTTTTTTAGTCCCTACTTCTTACGCAAAGCGCATCATTCAAAACTGCTCAACTAGTGGAAAAATACGTTTGATAGCATTTAACCTTAAATTAATAAAGATTTTATTCTGATTGGCGTTTTTTCTTGCGTTACAGTAGTACCGCTGCTACCGAAAAAACCGCATCCATTTATTTCTGTGCACACGTTTTTTGTTAAGTCATTCACCATCATATTACGGTCGCTATATTTCAGTGCCGCTATCTTAGGAAGGCAAGGCTTTACAGCCTGAGATGTTGCGCGTCTATAATTCTAATCGCAAGTTGGTAAAAACAGGTTTAAAATGTTTACCGTTTAGTTCAAGTTATTAATTTTTTAAAACGGAAAACATTTACATTAATTAAAAGTGCCAAGTCTGTAAGTAAATTTATGTTTTTTGATAATAATTTATGCTGTAATTAAAATAGTGTTTTTTCCAATTATACTAGTTACTTTTATTTTTCTAAAAGTATAACGGCGATAAAAACATTAATGACATGAAAACAATTACGTATAGTGAAATATTCAGTTGGTAATAAATTATCTACGTTGGTATTACCTGTCATGTACGATAATTCAATAATGGCTAGTGTGTTTATTGTGCCCAACGCCGGTTGAAATAATAGCCTCGTTTGAATAAAAAACTTTTAATAGCGTTTATAAGAACCCAGTGAACCCACCTATACATACAACTACTGTAAAATATAGTTCACGTAATTACAACACCATTGCTCAGATACCGGGTGCCACATTAGTAGATGTTGGCAACAGATTGTGAAATAATAGATTGCATACCTAATGTCGTAATCAGACGTAATGGAATGTGTTACGATGAGCTGTGACAGCATGTTTAAAACGAGAGCTGGCGACTTTTAATAGTCACACAAGATGTAAAACCATCACGCGTTACTTACATATGGTATTTTTTCCACGTAACTTCTATTGAAATAACTGGTTTTCACTTCTTTTTCGAAAAATGTTTGACAGTTCATTTCAATAGATATATCCCCATGTCTAAAATCTCGCTAAACGTATCTGCAGCTAAAAATCTATTGAGTTTTAAGCTATGGAAACTTTTTCTTAGTGATCTTTAAACTATAAAATAAAACCATTTTCGATTAATTTAACCGAGAACCAAATCGCATTAGGTTAGTTTTACACAAAATACGAGTCAAGGTGGTTTGGTAGCCAAATGACTTAAACTTGACCCTACATTTTTTTATATTTATTCAAAAGATTATAATTAAAAACACCTACAGAAAAAGAATCAGATTATTTTACCACACCCTTTAAGAGATATAGTTAATTAAAGTTATGCAAAAATACACGAGCCGTTATGAGTGTCCTTGTTCAATAACTCCGGAAATTGAGGGTTTGGAAAAAAATTGACAAACTTGACCCCACAAACAAAACTTTTTAATGGATATGTTTGAAATACACACTGCAAAAATTTCAGAATAATTTACCACGTACTTTTGATTTTATTAATTTTTTAATACTGACATGTGGCCTCTCTCTCTGTTATTTATCTCTGTTGTTGTAGTGACAGCTGAGTACTAATCAATTAATATTTTATTAATTACATTACTATAATTATTTAATTATAATTCGCATTAAATTAAATCTAATAATTTTTATGTGAATTTCTATTAATTATTATAGCATGATTTGGGTAATTATTTGAGAAAAAAAAGTCATTTATTTGACTTAGGATTGCGGTTTTCAAACTACCATAAAAAATCTATCTGAAAATTAGAAATACATTATGGTCAGAGAATTGTGCACCACTTCGTAAAACAATATTGTTCCAAATAACGTATTCGTTAATATATGCTATACAAGCTACTTCAAAGCAATTAAGATTACATACATAAATATATACAGTGTATGAAAAAAAAGAAACTATATTTTATGGACTTTGTTTGCTCGTTAACGTATAATTTGCGGTGCACATAAATTAGTATGGCTGCTGACGACGCCGTTACTAGCGCCATGACGCTTCAGAGGTGTACTTAGCGTGTTTAAAACTTCGTTACTGGTGTCGTTATACGTGTTCGGGTAGCAGAAGTATACTTAAGTGCCTTTGTAATGTCGCCGCAGCAATTTTTATACAAATGCGGTGTAAGAGACGGGTATTTGTATAACACCGTCTTGTGTACCCGTCTCTTACACCACATTTGTAAGAAATTTTGTATCTCGTCGTAAGAGTACAAAAATATTTATATTAATTAATAATTAATTATGGTAAGTATTGGAAATATTTCTGCTGTAGTAATTTTGTAAAATGTCATAGAAGTTTGCGGAAGTGTGTCGGTGAACAGTTCCAAACTCTAAAGCTATCAAAAATTTTTGTGGTTACGCAGCTGTGATCGTATTGGAAGTTGTATTAAAGAACAGTTGATAAGGTTAACTTTGTTGCTTCTATCGATAAATGAATTCATTTGAATGACAAATTTTTTTAAACAAATAATTTTATTTTTATTTTATTTTAAATAAAAACTTCCTTAGCTGCTTGGGCTATTTGCACATAAGTATGGTACGTATGGTTAATATTAAAAATCGAAATGGAAAATTAATATTTGTCTTGACCAGTTCAATAGATATAAAATAAAAGAAATATTTTTTTAGATATACCACGTTTTTAAAACGAACTAAAAAGTATAAAATAATTTCTGTACATACAAATTTTTAACTTGTAGGAGTTGAAACGAAAAACGTGGGGAGAATTATTCGTTTAATCTCATAAATAGATTTTTTCATCTACACTTCTTATATAACTGTCGCTTTTCGATTCAAATCCTACAAGTTAAAAATTTGTCTGTGAAGAAATTATTTTATACTTTTTAGTTCATTTTAAAAACGTGGTATATTAATTTTTTTTATTTCATTTATTATTTTCCTCTTTTGCATCTAATTGTCGCCTAATTCCGAGTTAAGTTAAAAATTTCAAGTCTATCGCATCAAGAAGTTAGTAGTTTAAAATCAATTACAAAATTCCACCCGGATAGACATACAAGACGATATAAAAGAAAACGAGTTAATAAAAACGTGATAAAAAGCTAAACAAAATAAAAAAATCAAGTGTATGTGAAAATCAAGCGTCTTGAATTTTACCAAAATATTGTTTTCTTTGCATTTATATCAAGCATTCATTTTCACCTGTCAACAAGGGTTATTGTCTTGATGTGCTGTGAACATTCATTTTACATTTTTTGAAAACTTATTATACAGAACATTGAATTTAAATCACGCAGAATGGGCCTTATACCTACAACGCCGCGTGTAGAGTTTTAACAAACCCTTCCGTCATCAATGTTCTAGTAACTTAACTTTGCCCTGTCAACTAACGAAATTCTAATAACTAAATATCGCCGGCAACTAAATTTTTCTCCGTCAACAAACTAAATTCTAGTAACTAAATATCGCCCTGTCATCTGGTGGTCGCCTTTACCAAAAGCCAAGTTATAAAATCCAACCCATACACAAAGCAAGCGTCACGCGTTAACGAAATGCTATTAACTAAATTGCGTCCTGTTATCTAGATCTCACCTTCAACTAAAGACATGTTTCCAAAAAACGTCGTCCCATAAAAGTGCCGCGTCAATTGCACGGTTTTGCTCCCGACCAAACGCGCCATTAGATGTTTCACATAAAAAAAAATGTCCCCGTCATAAAGAACGTCGAGTACCCGCCTATGCACAACGACAGCAAATACAGATAGCTGTTGTATAGAAGAAAAAAAGAACATATAGTATAGTAATAACGGATAGTGTCTTGTGCAACAATGTTTAATGCTCCAGCGTCGGGAAAAATGAGATTCTGTAATGTTATATATGTGTGTGTCTGTGTGTGCCATATACACATTGAATCTTATTGATGGAGGTCGAAAATGCCTCACCAGATTGCTCTACCGAATCAATACACTGTGCATAACAAACGCAGGGGTTGTAATTATTATTGTTTTCGGTACAAGCAGAGTAGTAACGTTTAGAGAAGATCGCTGCGTCATTTCTGCGCACAAACCAGATTCGGATCGGACGGGTCTATGTTTTCTAACAAGGGGTGGTCCTAAAAATACAATAGTTATTTAGTCATCCATCGCTAGTAGAAATTACTACGCACAGCGCTATTGATCACTTTTCCCACTCACATTGCCTACCTTGCTACTATCTTCTCTAAACGAGTCTACTGCGTTAAGTCGACGCCGAAGAAGCTGTCGAGTAAAACATACAGTCTCGTCGGCGTTCAGAAGTGGGGATGTTGTTAAAAACGGTTAAAAACAGCACGGCGCAAAGAGGGAAAAGGCTAGAAGTTCTACTTTAACGAGGAACGTCAAGACGTTCTAAAGTCAGTTAATTAGATTACGCAAAAATAACAGTAAATAGAAGGAAAAGTCTTGAATTTTTTTGCTGTTATGAAACTATGATAAGAAGGACAAACGAATATAATTATTTTCGTGGTGCAAACGTTTAGAGTACTACGTGGCACGAGGCGATTGTTTCGTTTACATTAATTACGTCGATTTGTATTTCTGTGCATCAATGGCGGGTCATTATAATAATAATAATTGAAGGATATTTATTTGGTTGAGGAACAATTGAAAAATAAGCTTTACCGGAGTATCGCTTGTGGCCAACGTTTTGAAAAATATATTTTCATCATCAGGGCCTCAATGCAAGTTAAGATGGTAAATTGTACAAATTATTGTAATATACAATTTACCATCTCAACTTGCATTGAGGCCTTGATGATGAAAATATATTTTTCGAAACGTTGGCCACAAGTGATACTCTGGTAAAGCTTATTTTTCAATTGTTCCTCAACCAAATAAATTTCCTTCAATACCTACATATTTTGGAACAAAACTTCTACTAATAATAATAATGCGTTTAACGTCCGATTCTCAACTTTATGTTATAACAGACGCCATTCGCACCATTACTATTTTCCATCTACCATACACTTCCCGTTATTTTCTACATTTTTCAACTTCAACTAATTATTAGCAGAGGGCGAATGAAGGAATTTTAGGAGATTAAGGTAAGGTAGGCAAAATTTGAGCATAGGAGTTTGACAGTTAATAATCGGCCATGGCTTTGAATAAGGTACCATCTCGATATTTATCTGCAATTATTGTGGGAAACCATGGAAAACCTCAACAAGATGGCCGGTAGGAATTACCGATTTTTGGCGAGAGGCAGCAGGAAAAAGTCCCAGCCACATCTGCCCCCGCCGGAATTTGAACCCGGTACCTCCCGAATGCTCTCACCACTGCGTTACACCGTTCGATCATTTCATTTACAATTATTACGTCGATTGGTATATTTATATGCATCAATGCAGAGTCATTATGCTGATGATATAAAATATTAAAAATGAAAAACTTACATTGCGATTGAAAGATAGGTATCAGTGCAGCCATAATTCGTATTTCCGTCATCCCTGTTACGTTCAAAGATTGAAGCAAATCAAGACGCTGTACAGATTTTACATTGTGTTCTAGTTTCATACGATTTCTTTGCGATGCTGAAAAGAAAAATTTGAATATTATTATCGTACTATTTTTACTTCTAATGAGGGCAATTCTTGTTTGAAGTACGATTTATCAATGAAACACAATAGTTAATGACGTTTTCTTCGATGATACTGAAATATGCACCACTTTTACAATTCCAATTCCACATATCGGGAACGGTACTAATTAAGTCAAAATCCACATTTAAAAATTTTACAATATTACTTGGTTTTGATGTTTCTCGAATCCAATCGGAAAAAGTTCGTCTGTTGGTCTGTGAACACGATACAGGTCAAACGGATGAGCGGATTGAAACCAAATTTTGGGAGGATGATTCGTAAACAAATATGAAGAGCCCTATTGTTTTTGGGGAAAATCGACGCGTGCGCAGAAGAGTTATACGCTATAAAGGGTGTTATATAATAATGGTATACTTTTCACTACGACTTATTATTCCATTTATTTTTTCAAGAAAGTTTCGTTAAATTTTTTTTCTAAGCCTAACATAATGCTATACTTTTCAAAAGGTTCGTTATTCTATTTATTTCTCCAAAGAAGCTTTATAAAAGAAATTTTTTTTAAACTTTATATTTTCCAATGCATTGAATCTAATACGATACTTCCCCGATCTTGGGTTGCACAAAGCATTGTCAAAACGTTTGATTTGACAATGACCTTAAATTGTGATCGCATAATTATAGTTTTTATACGTGTAATTTATCATACTAGAGAGATTATTTATCTAATTTCACTAATTCTAATAGCTGGCACTCTATTGTCGTCAATTCTTTAGACTTTAGAGTGAAACCTTTTTAGAACCGTGGAACTTGAGTCATTCATTAAAAGTGAAAAAGATGTACCTACATAGTTTATCAATGAACAACAAACTGTTATCCCACAATTGAGAGACTTGCTACGAAGCCAAATTTGAATATTCAGATCGAAGCAATGAATGTTTCAAAAGGCCTCTTCTCTTTCCCCACAAAGCCGTCAAAAAGACGAACTGATTGTGAATTAAAATTCACGTTTAATTAAATAATTCTGTCATGTTTGTGAAGCCATGAATTCAATTATCAAAATCTTTAAATATTGCACAATTTGAATTAAATATCATAAACAATCAAATGAACGTTTGTTGACACTATTTTGGCTTCTCCCTCTTGTATTCTTTTTACACGCTTTATATTATAGTTTCACTTGTAAGTCTGTATGTGTGTTTGTAATCTCCATTTGGACTACAGCAAGTGATTTATATAGTGGTATAATATGCCAGTACGGTAAGTACAGTGGGTAGCCGTGCGGTCTAAAGCATTGGTTCCTCGCTGACGTCAACTCTCGGAATCACGGGTCGTGGGTTCTAATCCCGTCCACGCCGAAAAAAAATTGTTTATTTTCGGCAATTTTTTACAATAAATCGAACTAAAAAGTGGAAAATATTTTTTTAAAATAAGGTTAAAACAATAATGAATAAAAAATACTAGTATTATTGTGAAAAAAGCGAGAGGCGCTTAATGTACGAAAATGTGGAACAAAGCGCCCCACGTTTTTCTCACAATAATACTAGTATTTTTTATTCATTACTGTTTTAAGCTTATTTTAAAAAAAATATTTTTTACTTTTTAGTTCGATATAAAGCGTGTTTTTTAGTTTTTTTTAAACTATATTTATTTATTCAATAACCCCAGAGTAATGTTTTTTGAGTGTATGTCTATTTCTTTGGCACGCTATGTAGCCCAAACGGCTTGGTAGATTTTAACATGAGGTGTCGTTAGCTTCGTTTTAATTGTAGGAGTGACACAGTGCATAATATTTAAATATGAGAGAGAATACAAAAAAGGGTGTGTGTGTATCAGCTCCGACGCACGACTGGAGTTTACTCCTTAGATACGCTGTGTAATGTATTCCGTCTCATTCTTTCACTCGTTAAATCCTACAGAGATGTTTGTCTCTTTTGAATCGGACGAGCGTCACGCCACACTTGAAGCGGTGGAGCGTAACGCCTCACCAATTGATTTTATATCTAAAAATCGTTTCTTAAGGAGTAATATATTTTGCTATATAAATAATAATTAATCAATTCCAAATACATATAAAATACTCTTAGAGCAACACGGGCCGTAAAAGCCTACACACTTGGATAAAAACCTTATGCGCAACTATTTTTGCATAAATATTCCAAACTTTTTCGACGAATGTAGGTACACACGCCACGCTGTCGGTTTTAAAAAATAATTGTTTTTATCAGGACAATTATTTCCGAATTCCGTGTGATGTAATTAATGAAAAAAAAACGGTTAGAGAGCGTTATTCATTTTTCCCAATTCTGGACTCTTTAACTGAATCGATAAAACAGGTTCGGACGCTCTTTAGTAGACACTGGAATTGTGGAACTCTTGACTTTCGTCATTCAATTATTTAGTGAATCCGTTGTTTGTTTCTACTGAATATGTATAAACCATTCTGATAAGTTTTATTATAGCGCGCTCACTGAAAAGTAAAGGAGCTCAGACAACTACTGTTGCATTGCCAGAATGCATCATCAGGGAATCTGGCTCTTCGATTGTGGTTACACACTTTTTTCTAAATTATAAAAAAAAAATCGATTCTGAAGTATTTTCCATTGACATCTTTCAGGAAGTTTTATCAACTTTTTTTTTGAAAAACGATATATAAGACAATTTTATCTGCGGGGACATTCTAATCTGTATAAATAAAAAAAATGTTCGTTTGTTAAAAATCTTAAATCTTCGAAAGTTCTTCGCCGATTGCTTTGAAATTTTGATGCAACGTTGGAATTCGAATACGAGTGTGTTTTTATGTATCTATTATATAAATGTCACACCAATGACCGGTAAAAACATGTTTTTTTAACAGCGCCATCTGTTGGACGTTAAAGCAACACACAATATACTAAACATTTTACAGCAACTGGAGTGCCATCTGTTGAACGTAACAGCAATACAAGCAAACCAGACTGACCCATATCAACACGTGGCTGGGTACAGGTAGCTTTACAGATAAAAAAATGAGATGATATTTAATTGCCTCAAGTCTGCAGTATATTTATTGTAATCAAGATTATTCTAAAAAAATATGTCTTCTAGTCTGTACTAAAATAATTAGTATGTCTTTTCTTATAAGTAGGTGGTGTTGTTGGATTCATTTCTCCGTTGAATGTACAGTAGTTTAAATTTAAGCCTCGTCGTCGCTTAACGCCGTTAAATATGAACGACAGAGCGCCCGAATTGCAAATGCAAATTGCAAAATAGAATTGAAGTATACACTTCTGGAATTTAACCCTTTACACCACATACAAAAGCAGTCCCAATTTTTTTAATAACACAGATATTAATGACTTGGGTATTTTCTCATTGTCTACAAACTTCACGAAATTTAATCCAAAAATAATATAACAAAATATGGTCTTTTTTTGGATTTAATATCTCTTTTGGCTTAAAGGAATATTCTGGTCAAGAGGCATATAACAAAAAATATTTTTACCATTTATTTTTCCATAACAGATCTATTGAAAGAGAGATTGTGAATTATAGACGCTCAACAGCTGAGGTCATCAACGTCAACTATCTATTGATATTTTAAAATTTTACAAACGGTTTTTGAAAAAAATGAGCATTTAATAAGTACAATAATAAACTGGAATAGTTGGGGGGTAAAAAAGGGGGTCCTGGTTGCCACCCTTCTGGCAATCTTAAAAATTTGAAGAAGGTTCTTGATTAGTAAAAATGTTGGTTTAGCTCCTACCTAAAATGTAAAAAAAAATCGAAAATGGCACTTGTCGAATTTTAAAATTTTCTCTCGAGGATATATTCTTAAAGGTATAAACTTTCAGAATACGTAATAAGAGAAAATTGATTTTTTTTTAAATTCTAGACCAGAATACCCCCTTAAAAGATTTTCTTGTAAATGTTGAGAAAAGAAGAGATCGTTTGCTTTTGATCATTAGAAGTAGTTAGTTTTTTTATTGAAACATGGTGATTTTGAAAAAGTTCGGAGAGATTTCGAAAAATGTTTTTTTGAAAACTTGAGAACTTTTGTGGGAAAAAACGCTGATTCCAATATGTACCTACATTAAAATCTCTATACTTCATTTGATTTAAAAGTTATGCGGACGTTCTAAAATATTGTAAAATTTGGGAACTTAATTAATTTTCGAGCATATAGCAAAATACATGCCAACTGCCAATGCCGTACAAATTTAACTATTTTTTTCTTGAGTGAAATCGTGCGTTTTCGTGATCGCAAAACTTTGGACAATAATAGGTTGAGTCGAGAAAGGGTTACGTTAAAATTCTCAACCTACACTTGACTTGACAATAGAAGTGCTCTTTGAATAAACAAACAAATTTGAATACTACATTTTGACAATACTATCGTCAATTGCGTTATCGTAAAACACTACAGAATATAATTGCTTCGTTTTTTTGTTCCAATTTTATTCCAACTGCTATTGTAAATAAGTTAAGAGGTTATACAGTCAATGTGCAAGGTTGCATGTAGAGACACAGCGCGGCGATTGTTCATACTAACAGACAAATTGTTTCCATTTGAATAAACTGACGGAATCTAAAAAAATCTCTTCAGGTTTATGCATTTATTTCTACAGTTATGTAGTTAGTGAAAGAAAGACAAGAAGACAAACTACTAAAAAAAGATATTAAATAAAAATGAAAATGTTAATGTTCGTTTGTTTAAAACCTTAAAAACTCCGAAAATTAAATAGCGTAAAAATGTTGACACGTTGCATTCGAATCCGCGCGTGTTTTTATATACTACCTATTATATATAAATGTCACAATATTCAAATCTTTGATTAACGTCTGATTAGAACTCTTCAATAAATAAAATTATCGACCAATTTTTCTGACAAATATTGTCTGAAAAATTGGTCGACAATTTTATTTATTGTATAAATGTCACACAGGTGAAAACATGATTTTTTAGCTGAAAACACGCCTTGCCGGGCCATTAAGATTGTTACTAAGCATTAGTCAATGTCTAGAATGTCCGAACGGAACTATTATATTGTATAGAAAATCTATATTCTATACAATGTATAGAATATAGATTAATTTGTTTTCAGAACAGATAACCTGAAAAACAATTAATGGTCTGTCCGTTTAGTCAACTGATAATACCTGAACATTGCTGCAGTTAATTACTCAATACATTTTGTTATCTGAAACGATTTTTCAGGATGTTACAGTCCAATTATTTAAGGATTTAGATTTGTCGTAGTAACAATCTTTATTTTATTCGAACTGTTAAATACTGCAATCTGTAAGAGAATTACTTTTTAAGAAATAAGAAATAAAAAAATTGGTTGTCTGTAAAGTCGGTTTACGGACGATAGTTTTACGTGATAACGTATTCCGTAATACATAACCTAAATTTATATAATAATTATAATAATTCGAATCTATGATATTGCATCTTTCGCTTCAAATTTAGGTTAATTTTATTTATTTAAATTACTCACCATATAATATAATTGTTTTTTTTAACTTTCTTTCTTTCGTATTTATTTTAAGTCTCAAAGATTAGCTGTCATAATATTTATAAAACAATTGTTTCACTGTTTATAATATAAAATTCCAAAACCTACTTACAATATTTAAGTATTTTCATACGTCAAAAAATTGATTTTTATAATGATAAAATTTGTATGAAAACGATTTTTTCGAGAGATGAGACCTAGCTAAAACCATTTTTTGCCCCCCAAAATCCCTTTTCAGTAAATTTCATCCAAATCGTTAGGGCCGTTTTCGAGAAAAGCACGCACAGGGTCAGGCGGAACGTTACGCGTTACGAACGTTAGGAACGTTACGTTAGGAACATTACACTTTTTCGTGCATGCAGCCGGTGTTTTATCAATTTATAAGATTGGTGATTCATCAATTTATAAGACGTTATCACGTCAAAAATATTTATTACAATTGGTTTACGATACAGGTTTTTTTGTACGCTATTCTTTGTTATTTTCGACCTCTTTGGCATAATATGACGTCAAAATATCAAGCATCTCTGCAGATTTACATTAAAAACTAAACTGTTTTATTTACTTTTTATTTAAAAAAAAAACCGCACACTGGAGGGAATTGTAACATCACACCATGACAAATAAATGACTGAAAATGACATTCGTTCTGGGACTGGATATCGTACATCTAAGTAAAAATTTTGTTAAAAACTTATAGTTACAAAGTTACGAGTTTGTTTATTTATATCCCGGCGCGGACAGACCATTTTTAGTCGGCCGACTGTTGACTACCAAATGTTTATATTGCGTTCATATGTTAAAGTAGCCGATTAAATATTTGTGAAACATTTATGCTCCGGTCGTCTACTGAATAATTAAAAATTTCCTGTCTGCGCCGTAGGTCAACATTTGGGGTGTGTTCCGAAATATAACCTAGTATACTGGCCAGTGCTAATGACGTCATAAATCGACGCCATATTGTTGATTGGTTCCGAAATATACTGGTCAGCGCGTTGAAGTATTATTATTTCCCTCCTCCACAAAAGTAATTGTTTACTTTGTTGAGAAGACATTGCAAATAACAAATAATAAAATAAAAAAATCCACAAAGTCTGTTGCACACACGTCACACGCCCGGTTAAATATTTCTGCTACGTCATACCTGTCTCACCAGTACAATATGGTGGCACACCAGTACAATTAATGTTGTCGGATTCATAACGTTATTAGCACTGCCCAGTATACTGGGTTATATTTCGGAAAATTAGCTGGGTCTTTTAAAAAATTTTTAATATTTTTCCACCAATTTCTCAGAATGAACTCGTTTAAATTATTTGTTTTTTATTTATATGTGCCCTTCGTAGTTCGTACTTTTAAAGGTTACACCTAAACAAAAATCAGTTCAAAACTTTTAAAAAAACCTGTTACAGTTGTTAAATTCGTAGTAACTTTTTTCTTTAATTGTAAACTATGACTGTAATCCATGCATCGGTTGTGAATTGAAATTCGGGTTAATAATTACATAATTTATTACACCAAACTCATGCGTTTGTTATTATAATGTTGTGTAATATTGTAAATTGATTTCTATAATATCTACATATGTATAATAATTATAGATAATATATTTCATTCGTATTAAAATGCAGTTTAATAATTATTTTCCTCTATATTATAATTAATATTGTAAAATTATATTCAAATTGCAAATAGTTTTCGGTACTATCTAATATTATATATAAATATAAGGTACTATACTGCGGGATCTTCAATTCCGTTTTCTTGTGGGTCTTTCGGGGATTTTGTATCATACCTTGCATTAGAAAACGCGTTTTTAGAATTTTTGTCTTTACAGGAGTCCTTCGAAAATAACTACCGATTTTGATGAAATGTCGTACACTCGGTATTCAATTGCAAGTGAGTTACGCATCAAACAAAGATGTGTACCTGACACGCAAATTAATATTATTTTTTTATTTCTCAAATTCTATAAACAAAAAACAAGTTTCAAAATCAAAAACTTTTCTTCTTTATTAAATTGGTATTACAGATTTTACTACAAGTAAGTAATTGAGAACTGTTTAAAACGGTTATGACCTCTATTGTCGAACGTCTATATTCTACAATATCTACCTATAATCACATCGTACCATTAGTACACAGGAATTTTTATTTGGCTTAAATATAATTGTTTTAAAAGAGGAATTATAAAACGGTCGATTAAAAAAAAAACTTGGTGACTGATGATGAGATGTGTATTTACTACAAGTCTGACGTCACACAGCAAACCATCATAGCGGGCAGCGTTTTTTGACACGCCAAAAATTTTAACTTTTGAAACTGAAATAAATAAATCAGCCTCGTGTCTTTGTGAATATACAAACGAATAATTTCTTATTTTTTTATTCGATAAAATAATTGCATCCACGTAAATTAATCATTTATTTTTTGTAGTACCGAACTCCCTATTCGCGTACGCCACTGTTAACGCATTAGCGGTGTACGATATATAATTAAATCTATAATAAAGGCGCATTTGGCAGCTAAATAAGTGTACCATTCCAGTTTCGTTACTCTTTGTACACAAATATATCGAATTTCAATTTCACGCCAATTGATATATTATATGTATAATGACATCTCTGCGCCTGACAGCTGACAGCGTCGTTGATTGATTAATAATTGCATTGAACAGTAACGCACACATGTATGTGTGTGTGTGTATGACAAAGAGGGAAACACAGTTGTAACTAGAGTGAGAAAGAAACAAATAGTTACGCATAATATCACAAAGCAGCAGGGCTTTGCAAAGTACACTCGAGAAAGGAGCGCATTTGAACCTTGACGTGAAATTTATAATCCCGGCCCGGTTTTACCCGGGTGCGATAGATTTATTTTTGTTTCGTCGGAAAATTCCGCAAAATGTATTCATTAAGAAACGACTACAGCGCCTACATGTCTGAACTTATAGCTTTGAGGTGATGTCGCTAGGTGGCAGTGTCCGCTAGCTCATACTGCCAGTTGCCGTTTGGTGTGTTACAGTGACGCGCCATTTGAAGGTAACCAGTTGCGCCCGCCTACTTGACGTCGCTACATGTTACGGATACAGTTTTTCTTGACAAAACACCGTTATTTTGTACAAATTATATACAGAAACCTTCCTCGTTTATCGCTCTTTCTAGTAGTGAAAACCGTATGAAAATCCGTTCGGTAGTTTTTGAGTTTATCGCGTTCAGACAGACAGACAAGAAATTTCACTTCAAAAATCAATTGGTTCAATAGTATAAACAATTGTCGATCGTCGGGTCTAGTAGAAAACAAAGGAACGGCGTTTTCGTTGGTCGCTCGATAGACGAGTGTGCGATTTATCGAAAAATTGAGTACTATTCGAGTCAAGTCGAGTAGAAAAAAATCGATCTGAAAGAATTAGACTGAAAATACAAACGAATCGAGCGGTGCTATATTTTTATTACTCGTTTTTTAGAATATTCGCACACCCCTAATAATATCACAAAGCAGTCATTCACGGTAGCTGCTTGTTTTCAAACTGTCTGTCAATTTGTCAAAATCTCGTTTCAATTTTTTCGATAAATACGTAAAATTTTACACCGAAGTCGATCCTAAAATTAGGTATATCCGAAATCTGTACGAACTGTCAAAAAATTGTTTTCCGGATCCTTAGAAAAGTTCTAGTCCACAATAAAATATGGCGTCACGGTGTGTGTTCTGTTCAGCGACAATAAACGTTCACCTTTGTTAACATTCTGTCACTGCGCGCGCATCAAACCCATCTACAAAGCTAGTTTCAAAACAAGTATCGTGTGGAGCGAAAACATAAAAGTCATTATGAAACCTAGCAGAGAAATCTAGCAAGGAATCTAACGACAAAACTAATGTGCAGCGACCTTAAGTCTTTTTAACAGTTCAATAATAATAACTCAATGCCTCAATTTCAGGGAATCATATTATTGTCAGCAGGAATTAGACACGGGCTTGAAACTGGGTATTAAAAGCCTATTAGCCTTGCTGCATCCATTAGCCAATCAAACCAATTAGAACAATAATTATAAACCGACGAAGATGTCGAACGCAAGGCTATTAGATTACAGAGGTTACCTCGTTTCGTCTGACCAATCAGCGTACGCGCGGAAATGACGTCAGCCAGTGGACTGTTAACATATTTTAATCAACCTATATCGACAACATCAAAAAAAAAATTCGAGTCATCGTGGGACGTTGGGCAGGTGTGAAATATAAATTTAATCGAAGTTCTAGTAACTAAATTTCGCCCTGTTATCTAGATGTCACCTTCAAGTAAAGCAATGTTTAATCCGAACACACACATACAGCAAGCGTACTAAAAACATCCTCGTCTCATAAAAGTGTCGCGCCAAATGCACGGTTTTAGTCCCAATCAAACGCGCCATTACATGTTTTACAATAGGTTCGTTCCAAACAGCCAGTGAACGGTTTCGGAACTGCCAGCCGCATGCGCACTAGGTAAAACGAAGCTGTTAGTGGCGATTTTAGAACACGTTTTACCTAGTGCGCATGCGGCTGGCAGTTCCGAAACCGTTCACTGGCTGCTTGGAACGAACCTAATAAAAATCCCTTATATTTAACTATTGAACTAAGTAAATCTCTTGCTTCAAAAACTAAAACTCGACTACTGAAAAGTATGAAACAAGAAAATATTCTCATCTGAGGATAGCCGTGGTCATATGCCACCTACCCTAACAAAACATTACATTTTAAGAGTAGTAGGTAAGTTCTAGGGCATAGTGCATCACGCTATACATCTAGAGGGGCCTCATATATAATATGAGATATGGCATACGACCACGGCTATTTTCAAATGAGAATATTTTCTTGTTGCATACTTTTCAGTAGTCGGGTTTCAGTTTTTGAGGTTATTTTTTATTGAAATTATTTTTTTGGAACTTATTTTTTATTTGTTTTCAATTTTCTCCCCTCTAGAACCAAAATTCAAAAATAAATGTAGCCTATGTTACCCGGGCCATAATAACGAATGAATCGACACCTTATTTATCAAAATCGGATGAATAGTTCAGGCGCTACGGTGGAACATCCGTAAATACAAACATACATAGACTTCTAAAACTCATAACCCTTCATTTTGGCTTCTCCGTAGTCGGGTAAAAATTCAATGTATTGCAAATAATTTCAATATTTTGTCTTTAATAATGTTTTTGACATTTAATGCCATAAAAGTTGCTAAACAGCAGTCATTTCCACGCAATCAATTGACAGGTGATTCTGATTCACTCGACTACTATTCAACGCAATGAAGCAACCTCAGTAGTCTACTAACCTTGGTCGATCGTTAGATTAGATGTTGCGGTAATACAACCGCCATTTTAATGTTAAATACTGTGCTAATGGTTGACCACACTATAGCAGCGTCATTGCACGATAATTAGTTTGCATATGCATCAAGATATTAAACTGGCCGATTATCGCCTTCTGTCTGAAAATTTATGTCTTAATATAAAGTCATACATCTATATAAATATAATATTAAAACGTACTCAAAGCTGAGGGTGGTGCCATTACAAGCATGGCAAACCTGGTCCAATAACGATTATATGTGCCCGCTTCATCAGTGATATTGTTCGTCTAATGTTCGAAGCTGAAAGGTATTGAAGGACTAGTCGAAAAGAACCGACCGGGTTCCAACCCAAGTTAGAGAAGCAGCCTAGTTTGACAATGATCGGATGAGTCTGGCCACGCAATCGTCGGTGATTTTTTAATGAAATTAAGTGAAATAACATAATACACATAAAAAGTATTTTATTTTCAATAAACTTATTTTAAAAATACATACCTACTTTGCATTTAGTATTTAAATATATGCATAAATAGTTATTTTGTATTTGAAATGTAAAAATATTGTGTTATTTGAATTTTTAAATGGTTATACTTAACTTCATTTTATTTGTTATTAACGGTAATCAAAGTCTTCATATGGTCGAGGGTTTGATGAAATGATTATTTATCTGAAGGTGTTATAATTATAGTGTTGATCCCTACTGCAAAATAATTGAGTGGGACTATTCTTGGTTAAGTGTTCTGTAAGTAAATATTCGCCAAGGAACATTGGGCCAGGCAGAGCCAAGCCTATGCTGCTGGTGCTTCATTGGAGTAGGTAGAAACAAACATTGGCGGCTAATATTTGCCAATGACTATTGGGTCAGGCTGGTCGAGTGTGTAGCAGCCAGCCTGTGCTTCTAGAGCTTGATTGGAGAAGGGGGAGACAAACACTGGAAGCAAATCTTGGACAATTGACTATAGAGCCAGACTTGGCATGCGTATGACCCTGATCTAACATTGTTTGACGTGCCAAACCTCGCTTGAAAAATATTCTGTGTGATAATATAGATTGCAAATGGGGACTTTTTAACGTGAAATTTGTTTTTGAACAAAATAAACAAATTAACACACCCCAAAAATGATAAAATTTTTCCCACTTTCAATATTTAGCATGCATTTTATCTTTAGGTCCCGCCATCCGACCAACGCCAATTTGTGTATATTATAGGTATGTTCTAAGCAACCAATAAACGGACACGAAACCATCACCGTCATGCGCAGGTAAGTAAAACGTGTTCCAAAACCGATACACTTTCGTTTTTGCTACTGCGCATGCGGGTTATGGTTTCGTGTCCGTTTGCTGGTTGCTTGGAACTAGTGATGTGCCGGATATCCGTATCCGCGGATATCCGAGGGAGAAGAAAGATCCGTATCCGAGGGAGAAGAAAGATCCGTATCCGTTAGTTTTATGGCGGATCTTTTACGGATATTTTACCTTATTATTTTTCAATTCATAGATGAAATTTTATATATATAGGTGATTAGGTAATAATGAACAACTGTTAAATTCCATTCAGATTATTTTTTATTTCTTAAAATCGTATTTGGCACCTTTATATTGCAAAAATGTATCGTAGTGAGTACCATACCAATAGTACATAACTCAAAGGTACTAATAAAACACTATCTTTATAATGAGATATTGCACATCGATCTCTGGAAAGAGACAATCTGTTATGAGAGTTAACTCTTAAAGAAGTCAATAACTTTTTCCCATAAGTCTCTTTCCAAAGGTCGATGTGCAATATTTACCGCCGCGTACTCTAAGAAAGTTAAGATCCGTATCCGTATCCGCGGATCTTGAAACCAAATATCCGTATCCGTATCCGCGGATCTTGAAACCAAATATCCGTATTCAGATCCGTATCCGCGGATATGCATTTTTAACGATCCGGCACATCACTACTTGGAACATACCATATATATAACACTTTTCAGAATATTTTGGCCCACCGCTGTGTCAAGTCCACATATTTTAGTTTTTGTTTCAGATTGTACAATCAGTACAGTCGAGTAAATAAATACGGTTAAGGTTATATCTGCTAATTAATTCTGTTTTGTGCTGTGTAATAATAAATGTTAAAATTAATGAACCTAGCAAAAAAAACATTCATCCTTGCTGTTAAAACAGACATATTTATTATCTACATTTTTCTTTATAATATTTTTTAATTAGCGCGTTGAAATTTGCTGGAAATATTTTTACTTGAGGCGGTCGCTTTTCCAATATTTTTAGTCATGAAATTAACGATTCATTACTTCTTACACTGAAGTCGTAAAGAAGAATTTCAACTTATTTATGTGCATCATATGCCACATTTTCTTGATTTTCATTGGCGTTGAAAAAATCGTGAAAATAAAAACAAAGTGGGTCATCGTGGGACGCCTGGCAGATGTGAAACGTCTACATTTATTTTTATATTGAAATGTTTTTATTTAACCGAAGTGAAAACGAAAAAAAAATATTTAGCCACGCAAAACTATATATAAACAAACATATTATGTCGAAACATTAAAGCCATGTTCGAAGTTCTGTTAGATGTTGTCATCAACAAACTCCATGCTCACAGTACCTAGATATGCAACTTTAAGTTTCAAGCAGCGTCACTTAAATGACTATTATCGTAACTAATAAATGTAAGTTAGATGTCGCAACAAAAGTCATACACACAGCAAGCGCTGACACACATTTTTTCGCTGTCATCTAACGAAATTCTAGTAACTAATTTAAAAACGTAACGTCACGACATCACATCGTCGAGCGTCACGACATTTGCACGTTTTTATTCCCATCCGAACGCGCCACTAAATGTTTCACATCAAAAACCGAATGATTTTAGAACCCTAAAATCAATATCTAGAAACAATTTGATTCATTTTCAGTTGATCTAATCTATGCACATAACAAAACAGTAAAGAAAAGTATTTTGTAAAAATGTACTTACTAATTATCCAGCAAAAAGAGTATTTTTCACAATTATTAATGTTCAAATAAATTATGGTAACGAGTAACGCACTGCTTAAAGATCGAATCACAACTAAAATATGTCATATGCAAGATTTGAGGTTATTAGACAGCTTACATAATCACCAGCGCTAGCAATGTCAATCGTAATTGTTGCAAATCTACGAAGTGTTTTCGAATCCTCGTTCATCGGAACTTTTTTTTATTAAGTTGAACAAACGAATCACCACCTGAAATATGCCCCTATCATTTTTAACCGACTTTAAAAAAAGAGGTTATGTTTGACGTGTTGTTTTTTTTCTTGTATTTTCAGCCATAACTTTTCAACTTTCAACGCCATTTCATTCAGAATTTTTTGGCATTAGTACAATAAAATTTGTATACAAATTGGTTTAGTGGTTTTTAACTGACTCAAAACAGGCGATTTTTTTAATGTTCTGCCATAACTTTTTGAAGTAGGTTCAATATTTTTAAAAAGTTATTTTATTAAACTCTCTGTATGTTATCATACATTTTTCCTTTCAATTATACGTGTTTAAAATTGTGGATAATAATAGGTTGAGTAGATTTTTTTATATAAATTTTGTTTCAAACGACAAGTTCGCCTTTTTTGATATGCAATTTAAACATGTTTTTGTTTTTATTTCTAATTAGAGTTAGAATCTGTTATTTATTACTCAACACGACACAAACTGTTATTGAACTAGTTTTTAAAAAAATATTTTGTTTTTTTCCTTGTGTGATATTTGTTAATTGAAAAAATGTGGAAACGGGTTGACCTGCTAGACCCGCTAGATGTAAAATACTTTACAATAAATTGTACAATTGTGTTTAAAATACGTTAAAAATGATTGTATAAAAAAATAGTTAAGAATCATAAGATGTTTTTTATTTTTTTTTATAATTTAAAATATTTGTATATGGTTTATTTTTATTTTGTTAAGCTAATTTAAGTTCTAATGATCTTTTCTGCTTACCGTATAAACAAATAATTAATTAGGAGGTATGTGACAAAAATATTTTTTTTAATTATTATTTTTTGTATAACTTTGAAACTACTGGACGGATTGACCCCAAAATCTAATCAGATCTAAGCCTCAACAAACCCTTTCGAATGTCGCAAACCCGATCTCAATCGGTTGATTCGTTCTAAAGATATCGTTCGATAAAACTTTGTTTACATACACACCCAAACACAAGGACATCCATCCAAAAATAGCGACCAATCGCAGATATGGATTTCTGTGTGTTATTTTAAAGAATTTCCGAATTAAGATACGACAAATTTAGTAAATAGAACTGCGAAGTTCTTACTTGAAAATTACTATTTAAAATTTAGAACAAAACGAAATCACCGGGGAATATTCTAGAGATGGTATTAACAAACACTAAAACAGTGTGACCAACATGTAAACGACAAAATCGTAATATCAGTTGTACCAACTTTTCGTGTATGCATACATAATAATATCAGCGTATGTATATTTGTATGTGTTTATATAATGCAAGTTGAAATGTTTCCAAATCGTTTTCCGTCTAGACATTTCAAAAAGTTAGGAACAGGCTCCGTTATTCTATTTGATTGTAAAGTACGGTACACAAATTTCTTTACGATTAATCGTTGACCATAATATTGACAAATAGATATTAGATTAGATTAGATATATATGGAGACACTCAGTGGCGGATTTACCAGCAGGCTTAGTAGGCTATAGCCTAAGGCGTCAGATTTTAGGGGCGGCAAATAAAGGTTATTTATTTATTAATTACGTTTACCGTATATGTAACTGTACATTATTGTGAAAGTAGCATACATTATCCCGCCTTATTAGTCGCAAATGGTTATGCTTTGATTAATTCAGAAATATACCCCAAAACTATTTCTTGTTCAATATCAACCAAATTGTTGGATTGTAAAAATAATCTAGGAACTGACAATTGTAAAGGTAAGAGTGGCAAAAATTTAAAAGCCTATACTTGGGAAATGTGTAAATCCGCCACTGGAGACACTTGATATCTCACAAACACTGCGACCTAAAAGATTTTCTGTGAATCCCCTATAGTTTTATTTCCAGTTAAATGAAATGTTTTTTATGAACCTTATTACCTTACTGGTGGCTGCTTTCCATAATTATGTCATCAGGCTTTGAAAAGGCCTGTTAAGGTACAGTAGCCCTTTGGAGGACACATAGGATGAGTTCAACAGAAGCGACGGTTATCATCCTGGACTTTACCCATTTTTGAGAGATGGTATCTTAGAGGACAGTGGCCTGTGAGGAGTCCTTTGTCAGTATTCTCCTGCTTTACTGAGCATAAGGAGTTTTTTAGTCCTTTTAGTGCTGTGCGAGATAAATCTCCTGGAGTGGACTTCCAACGAGAAGTCTTCTTTTCGTCCTCCCATTTGCGAACTTCTAATTTGACATGGCTCTTAGAATAGCCACAGAAAGGTTCAGGGCCTATAAAGGTTTTTGTTCCTCCTTCTTTAGCGAGGGAGTCTGCTATGCCATTGTCTTCGATGCCTGTATGCCCGGGAACCCACGTTAGCGTTTAATGATGTATACTTTGCGGATTTTTATCTGTTCTTCTAATCTTGGGTTGATTTCGTACATGTTTTTTTATGGTTTCTGCAAATTACCACAGATGCTGGCATGGTCGCTGTACTATACTCATTGGTATCATTTTTCGCTTTACTCCAGGCGTCTCATTGAATTCACTCTAATAGGTATGAATCATGGAGGATGGGGGCGCCGGTAAATATGTTTTCATACAAAAGAAAAACAAAACACACAACTTTAATTCTGAATTTAGCATATATTGCGTGTGGAAAACAAACAGTTTTAATCCGATTAAATTTAAACCTTTACACTGTTATCTAACTAAATGAAAAATAGAATCGAACCACATACATAATTAATTATTAACACAACTAGTTCACAAAAATTAAAAATTAAAAATGAAAATTGTTAACAAAAATTTTAATCATTTCGAATATTCTTATTTGGTTTCGGATAAAATTTACTGCTCCTTTTTGTATATAAAATGGAAGCTAATGTAGCTATATTATTATTTTAGACAACTTGTCTTTTAACTGTTCAAAATAATCATATGCAGCGTTGATGGAAGATATTTTAATATAAATAAGTTGACATGACAGGTTAGAGTTTTCACCGGAAGCGGAAAATCAGTGGGGAGTACTCGGCATTTGTTGGCAGTTTGATAACGCCACATTACGTAACAATGTAAATCTGCCTCGACTCATCTTTGTTGCACGAGAAAAAGACAGATATATAATATACAACGTGTACGATTTTTTTTAAGAAAAAGGCAATAAAATGCCAGCCTATACTGAAAAGAAAATTGCCGATATTAGTTTAATATCATTAACACTTTGAACAAATTTATTTCAAAACTAGCGGTCCCGCCCGGTTTCACCCGGGTGCAAAAGAACGAATCGGGAAGGGAGGAACATGAGTACGCACATTCATCTTAGTTTACCGAGATGAATGTTGTGTCCAAATTTCATGATGATCAGAGGTACCGTTCAAAAGTTTTTGTCGATAAAAAACAGTAATTATACTTTTTATAAGTATAGATAATAAATTTCTTTTAAATCAATAATTACTGGAATTAATAAAATATAATAAATATTTAATTGAAAACACTGTAGGAAAATTATTTTTATATAGGTGCCTGTAGTTATAACAGTTTTCAAATGAGCTATTAACTAGATTTATTTCATTTTAATTAGTCGTAAACAAAATTTAAATAAATTTAAATGTAAGGAAGTAATGTAGAAAATAAAAAATAAAATTAATAATATATTCGCTCAACGTGGGGCTCGAACCCACGACCCTGATATTAAGTGTCACGTACTCTACCGACTGAGCCAGCCGGTCTTCTGAATGTGTACCTCTAATATTTGTATATTTTTAGTTACGGCATTTCACCTAAATAGAAGCTTATTTTTGAGATACATTTTGCAACATATTGGTCGTAGCGTGATATTATATAGCCTATAGCCTTCCTCGATAAATGGGCTATCCAACAAAAAATTTTTTTCATCAATTTGAACCAGTAGTTCCTGAGATTAGCGCGTTCAACCAAACAAACAAACTCTTCAGCTTTATATATTAGTATAGATAGATAATTATGGTCAATATCTTATTACAAATTAGATACCTTTAGAATATTTTTAGTTAAATGATAATAAATTTTAACCCTTAATCGTTAACACATGTTTGTGGGCTTTTGTCCATATCGCCCCCGTGACAAGATACTGTTTCTTGATTGGTTTTTGCTCAAAACAAGTAGACAAACAAGCCCCGGTTTTTATTTTTAAATCCGATTTTGTGACCACGATCGCGAGCCCGCAGTGACGTCATTTCCATCCTCATAGCCAGCGCGCCAGTCAGCAATAATTCCAGCAGCGATTACAGCGGCAAAACCAGCCTTGTGCACGAATATTTTCAATGATACAATGTACCATTTTTTTCAGTGTGGAAAATTCTTCTGCCAAACTTTTTATTTTGTCTACTTCCACAAAATAAGCTATGTCAAATGTATACGAATCACACTTTATATAAAAAATCACGTATATACACAGTACATAAGCGTCGACGTCACAATTTCTTGTGGGCGGCTCATCTATGACTATTTATCGTAAATCTGTAAACCTGTCAACCGTGTAATTTGCAGAAAAAATAAAATTTAAAATACCATTTAAAAAGTGGAGTAATTAAAAAAAATATGTAATTGGACCCACCTCTTCTAGAGCTGCCGGGTATCGATATTCACTATTTATATAACTTTTTACAAAAAAAATATAACTGAATTATTTTTTTATTATATAGTCATAATGGGTTATTTACGCCAAATTATAATTGAATTTAGGTGAAGGAAAGCTATAATCTTTGATATAATTACTTAACCAACACTCAACAGTTGCTAAATTAATGTAGGTTACCCATTCACAAACTTGTGTTCCGGATTAGCACCCGAATAATCCCTTGGTCGGTGCCAATGTTGTGGAAAAGAAACAAGGACATATATATACGAGTACTACATAAGATAGAGTGAGATCGTATAAGGCTATAAGCCAATGCGCTATAAGAAGACTCTGATATTAAGATGCATGACCCATAAACTAGACAAACTGCAACTTTTTACGACGTTCTAAAAATTTTTAAATATTGATTTCTTTATAAAATGTCGTCCAGTTTGTAATAAAAATTTATGTCGTTGCAAGTACTTCATTTTAATGGAACACTAAAAAAACTCGGCTCGCAGTACAGAATCCTGCCGACAAAATAATGTATTTGCTAAAGTAAATGTTGCGACATTTACATGGAGAGTGTATATTATAGACGCTCAACAGCTAAGATCATTAATTAAATGAGAATTAAATTAGTTTTTGCGCAAAAAATAAAAAAACAAATACTGCAGTATCCCATAATTGAATCAATCTCACTAATAATTAATTAATCTACTACATAACTATTTTTTCTTCATACCTCGATCGAAAGTACGTACTTTCGTCCCTTATAGCAGGAACGAAAGTTTGACATTTACTCCCTGTTATTTATTATATTAAATGACAGCGGTAACCCTAGTTACGAGTATAAATACGCATGAGAAATCTTTTCCTCCCGCCGTTCTCACTAGGAGTAAATGTCAATCTTTCGTCCCTGCTGACGAAAGTACGTACTTTCGAGCGGATATGAAGAAAAATCGTATACACCACACGGGCCTTAAAAGTTGAAATCTCGACGCGCAGGGCCGAAAAATCAACTTTCGGCCCTTGTAATGTAAATATACTATTCATCGTGTAATTAAATTTTGCCCTGTTATCTACAGTTGTCGCCTTTAACAAAAGCCAAGTTATAATCCAATGCATAGGTAGATACACAAATAGTGATGTGTCCACATGACTCTTTATTAGGAGCTGGCTCCGTGCGCTCTGCTCACTAAAAAGAGTCGCTCAGAGGGAGTCGTTCAAAGGAGCGACACTGGACAGTACGCACTACAAAAGAGTGCAGACTGCAGAGGTGTGAACTGTCATCATGCTCAAGAGTCACGCAGCATTGCACAGCACAATACACACTAAGCTCTGAACTCATTTCGATATGATTCTGATTTTATATTATTCGCATTTCGGATAAACTGTAAAGCATAATAAAAGCTTAACAATATTAATGTTTATTGTTACAATATTATATCTTTGTCAACGACGTCAATGTGAATGGTTTAAGTCACTGTAAGCTTAGTACTATTGCAGTTACAATGTGTCATTCAACATTAAATGACTCAGCAAAAATAACTCCGTACGTGCAAAATTCACTAGTGCCTCTGTGGCCTGTGCTGTGTGCGTTCTGTAAATGTGCGAATGCAACAGTACAGAATAGCTCAGCACAGAGCAATGGCGCTCGGAGTGAATCATTCACAAAAAAAAGAGCGACTCCCGCGTCCTCCATGTCATCAAAAATAAGCTATAAGCAAAGACCCCTCCTTTAGTGCTTACGTATATAATACTGGAATGGCTCCTTTCTTAACTTACACTATAAGGCTGCGATTTGCGAAAATACATGTTTTGTAGTCATGCGGTATGGGAGCTGTATTTAACACGTGTAAAAATAATACGGTTCCAAATAAAGTAACAGATCGCGGCTATGTGGGCTTTTTTGTGAAAATACAATCAATATATCTATAAAACAATCCCTTTGTTAAAACACATTTCAATAATTACCAAACAAACTTGAAAACGAACTCTGTTGGTTTCGAAAGACAAATCGTACGCATGCGTATTATTCAGGGGTGTACCGTTTCGGAGTCATAATTTTAATGGAGGCGTTGAATCAAATGAAATGGAGTCGCAAGCTCAGCAATAAAATGTGAAGCTTCGTCCGAGGACCGAAGGTTCTCCGAGTTTTAAATAAGTTTAAAATATTAATAATAATTACATTCTGCGTTACCTGAAGTAAAAAATTAGCTTTCGGCGTATGTGGAACTAGGGCTGCCACCTTTCAAAAAAAGCTGACCCGGAGATTTTGGAAAAATGTTTTTTTAATTAAAATAAAACAATTTTTTTAAAGTATGAATTGTTTATTTATAGTAACGGCAATGTATTTTTTTACATTTAAATAACCTAGCTAAGTGCCAGGCTGACTTGGACCAGCTTGACACTTAAAACTATATTTTTTATTCTGTAGGGATTGTTTTAGCATCTTTTCTTGCTCAGGTTTTTTCAAAAACTTCAAAAACGCTTGACAATTCATATTATAATTAGCCTTCACCATGTTCACTGACAAGCAGTTTCGCTCGTCTGTCAATGAATTTCCCATTAAAGAAAAAACGCGTTCTACGAAAGCATTGCTTATAGGGATTGAAAAAATTTTTCCAATTATTTTCGACAGTTCGGTGAAGTTTGCGGTGACTTTGAATAACTGAACCCATCGTAAATCAACAGATAATGTTGAATCATTAGATTGTATGAACTGAGGAAATACTTGATTTAATTTATTGATCTTGTCATAAAGCCTATCTTCATCCAAACTTTTCAAACCAAGTGATTTGACAGCTTCCACAGCATCTGTCTGACCCGGAGACATCGATGATAAACCCGTAGCCCGGATATGCACTATTCAAACCCGTAGACTCCGCGTCAAACCCGGAGGGGTGGCAGCCCTATGTGGAACTGTTCCATATACGCTGAAAGCTAATTTTTTACTCATAATCCGTAGTTAAACCTATAAAATATATAAAAAATGGCATATAGAAGATTTAAAAATTATATTATATTATCAAAATTAAATTGGCGTGAAAAAAAACTATACCTATATAGCATTGCGCGGAGCCGTGGGCAGTGGCTAGTAACATTATAATTTACATCTGTTATATCATTAAATAAAAGTCAAAGATGTAGATTCTTTCGCTGGAACCGTTTTTTCAGGGGTGCACTTGTCATCCCTGATGGAATTAATAATACAATACAAAATGTTTGAAACATACGTAGTTTTTATCTCAGGCTCGCAGTATAAATACTGTTTGTTGTGTGTTTGTTGTGATTTCGCGCTCCACTGAACTAATTCAAACGCTATGCGTTATAATATACTGGCGATCGATATCTCTCGAATAATAATAATAATTCATGCTTTAACGAGAATCAGTGAACGTTACACTCCAAATGTACAGTGTGTCCCAATTCCCAAGGTACATAGATTCAAGAATCGAATTCCCATATAAATAATTTAAGGTGTATTGAAATCAACGGTGTATAATCAGCTGCGACAGCTGTCACTTTTCAATTTAATAATTTGATATCAGAATTTACACTTTATATACTGCACAACACATACCATTTTTTATATCTTTTTCAATTTTTCAATGACGTGTAGCTTTCATATTTGTAAACAATAAATCTTCACAAAAATACGTATCGCGTAGTGCTTTACTATTCGCTATGTGCAGCTGCTTGGAAGGGAAGCGTTGAACGACCGTGCGCGCTTAGCGACAAAAGCTGGCATTTTTACAGCACAGGTGCTGATATAATATCAAAGGTAAAAATAGAATAAAATATAACAATAATTTACTATATAATATACATACTGAATACTAATATTATTGAACTAGAGTAGTGATTGCAAAAATTATTTTTTTTCCAGAAGTTCTATGCTTCTTGACTTTTTTCTATCAATTTTAAACTTAAGACATTCCCAATTTGATTTTTTTTTATAAACTTAACATGACAGAGACATATAGTATTAATTTTTTTCTGCTATTAAAAATGGGGGCCTCATATATAGGTAAGAAATGATTAGGGCATCAAAGAGTCTTAATCCAGAACTGACCAGATCCATCCACAAACAGGTTTGAAAAGACGTCTCGTGTGAACCGAGCACATAAAGCAATTAAGAAAACCAGCGCTAGAAAACTAGTAGTCAAGTCTAGCAAGGAATCTAGCGGCAAATACTCGTGTGCAGCGGCAGCCCCGGATCTACGATTTTTTCGAACCGGGGCAAAAATTTGATAATGGCGCCCCCTCTCCAGCTTTTGAGATAAATTACTTAAAAAACTCATAAATATATAATGGTTGGTATTTTTCGTGAACGGAAAACCGTTAGAAAACAGTCAGAAAACAAGCAGATAGAGTAAATCAGAAAAAGGACAGATTAGATGTGGTTTTGGCGCCCTCTAAAACTGCTGCCCGGGGCGGGTGCCCCGGTTTGCCCCCCCTAAATCCGGGGCTGTGCAGCGGCCTTAATATTAGGTAACGAAAAGTGGATATATTATACGTAACGATGCATAACAAAAGACGAGCGTTCAGTATAAATAATAAATTTAATCCGCTTTCGAACATCAAATGTAGGTAAATCAGATTTCGACACCTGCCTTAATCAAATAAAACAGCGCCAATAAACGAACGCAAACAAGATGTAAACAGCGAACGCACTGCGCGTGTCGGTCGTAAATATTTGTCGTAATTTCAAATAACTGATTTGGATCACACGACGACGAGATGTGCGGGCTTTTAATGGAACAGCTATCTCGTCGAATAATCGGGTTTCATTAAAATTTTAACTGCCTACATTTTTACATTTATAAATACAGAGAAATAATTAACTTACCTTTATTACGACGGTGATATTTTGATCGATTTCATTGCAGGAACTAGCAAAGGCACCGCAAAGCTGTAATGAAATTTTTTTTTAATATTAATTATGCAAACAGTTGCAAGTTCTGAAGGTTATAGTGAGAGTGCCCATCGGCAAAAATTTTATTGACAAATGCTCTCCCCAAACTTTGTATATGGCTTCATTAAGCCTAGTCTGACACCTATTTTCTCAATGACTTTTCTTGATTTTGGGGCGTTTCCCTCTAAATTTTCCGAAAGATGTCGTTTCGATAGATACTGTTTGTTTTTTTAATTGAATAGCTTAAAAACTGCAACATGTCTGACACCTCGAATATGTCGAACATATTCGAGGTGTCAGACATTTTAATTGGTTCATGTTATTTGTCAGAGAACATTATTTTAGCTTTTTGGTTGAAGTTTTTAAGCTGTCTAATTAAAAAAACAAACATTATCTATAAATTTTTACATGTCGTCGAAACGCCATAGATCCATGGTTCAAAGCCGTCTTGTGTGTATCATCCTGTTCGCTTGGCTCGTGCTCTCCATTAAACCTTTTACTATTCTCCATGGTCCATCCCTCTATTGTGTCCCTGTCTAATTAATTAAGTATAAGAAAGGAATGGTTAAATAATAAATAAATATTTGTCGTGGCTAAATGTTCCTAAAAACAAAAGCCAATAAAACCTATATAAAAAAAATATATATATATATATATATATATATATATATATATATATATATATATATATATATATAATATATATATATATGTAAGCCAGCAAAACGCAACAATCAACAAAATAACAAATGTTTGAAGAGGGCGCTTGTGTAAAAACAGAAGAAGTAGTGAGTGTGTTGAGTAAAGTGTGATACTGTAAGATGCAGCCTTTATTATTTCAACTACGACTTACAGTGAGTGTGTTGAGTAGAGTGTGATATCATAAGATACAGCCTTTATTATTATTATTCGGCTACGATTTACAGTGCAGCGGTGGGATAAGTCAAAATAATGTGAACAGTGCATAACCTATTTTGATAAAACAAACCAGTAGCCATGTTGTATAGTGAAGGCGTGTAGAACGTTCAGTGACAGAGAAAGCACGACGCTAAACGTAGCGAGTGCGAGTGAAGCAGCGATAGAGTATTGCAGATATTTTTCGTTGTGAACTGTGTAGTCAAGGGACAGTTTGTATGGTATAACATTTTACCGATCTAGTGGGGAAGTCATATGTACTAAGTAATAGTCAAGACAAGGACAACGACACTAATGGGTTAGAAGATAACTTAAAAAAACAGTAAACAGTTTATATACGTCAAAATATTAAAAAAAAGTTTTGTGTTTTGACAGTATTAACAATTCAAAATGAATCGTGCATTTAGTTTGAATAACGTGGAAAGAAGTCGAGAAATGGACATGCCTCTCGCAGCTTCTAGTGAAAATAATCTGAACAGTTATAGACTAGTTAATACACAACAACGAAATATCAAACGTGATAACAGTGAAAAAGAACTAATGGAGCGCGAACGCGATATTCTAAAACGTGAACGTGAACTATTAGAACGTGAACGTGAAATGTTTACGCAAGAAAGAACAAAATATGTTACAGCATTCCCGGCGTCGTTCCACATCATGCCTGACCTATCGAAAGCAGTAGGGCAGTGTAATGGAGAAAATGTGGCAGCAGCAAAAGTGTGGCTACGTAATGTTCACAGCATGATGATGCTACATAGATGGCCACCTGAGATGACCTTGGAAACAGCCCGAATGAGTTTAGTGGGTCCAGCCAAACACTGGTATGAGGCCAGAAGTGATGAACTCCAAACGTGGGAGGCATTTAAAGCGGCGTTTAACAAAACATTTGTGGCAGAGTTAAGCGTAACAGAGAGGTGGGACCAAATGAAAGAACGAGTACAAAGTAAAAACGAAACAATAGACATGTATTATCACGAAAAAGTTAAGCTGTGCAAAGTACTTGGCTTAAGCACCGAAGAAATAAAAGAGCAAGTTCTAACGGGACTGTGGTCTAATGATTTGTGTCACATAATGCTTGTTAAAGAACATATAGATTTAGATGATCTTATGCACGATCTGAAGAAAGTGGATCGAGTTAATCAAATACGCATCAATCGATTCAAGAATGAGAATGTGAAATCAGATGAAAAACAGAAACGCATCAAATCAGATGAACAAACGAGGCGAGATCCACAAGCGGATGTCCAGCCTCAAAATCAGCAGAGAAGAGAGTTCAAGTGTTTTAATTGCAATGGATATGGACACATCGCCATGAAATGCCCAGAACCAAGAAAAGAACTGCGTTGTTTAAATTGTAATAGTGTGGGACATACACGGAAACACTGTACGGCACAAAGAACAGCTGAAGTACGAGACGTTCATTTGATAAACTCACCCGAAACCAAATCCATTCAGAAATATTTGAAAACAATAGAGATAAATGGAAGGAGATTCAATGCTATGATTGATACTGGTAGTTCAGAATGTACGTTAAAGGCGAGTTGCGTAATTGAGGCTAATTTCAAGATTAAGAGAGAAAGTGTCGAGCTGAGAGGTTTTGGATCAGAACAATTCAAGATAAAATCGCCAGGCATTGTAATATCTGATATTTTAGTCGACCAAGTATTGGGTAAAAACGTTCCGGTAAGAATAGTGCCAGATACTGCTCAGGATGTTGAAGCGATAATTGGGCGAACGTTCACTGAATTGCCTCATGTGAAATACACTAAAGAAGTAGATGTTCTTAAATTTGAACACAATCCAACGTACGAGGTAAATCAAGTAGAAACAATACTAGATGAGTATGAATCCGATTCGCAAGAAACAGAGAAAAAAGAAATAGATGAGAATGATATTCAATTAAATAAAAATATTGCTGAAAAAGAGAAGTTGACATTACGAAGAATGATCGATATGCAGCACGCTGATGCTTTAAGTAGACAACCTCAAGAAGACCCTCAAGACCCAAAAGTTGCATCGTTAGAAATAATGACTGTGCAAATCACTGATGAAAACTGGTTACTTACGTTGCAACGGCAAGACCCAGAAATACAGGATATATACGAAATATTAGTACGTGAGCAAATTCACATAGATTATGTACTCAGCGGAGGAAAAGTTTGCCGAAAGGTTGGCGCCACAGTTAAATGGAGGGTACCAAAAACAATCCGTTGGCGGGTTGTAAAGCAAAGCCATGATGATTTAGGACACGAAGTCAATGAATCTGGAATACGACCAGGGACAAGGAAAATTCAAGCGGTTGAACATTTTTGTAAACCGACAAATGTACATGAGTTAAGACGATTTCTAGGCCTGACCGGATACTTCAGAAAATTTATCGAGAATTTTGCGAAGAAAGCCGAGCCACTAACCATGCTAACAAGAAGAGATGCTCCGTTTATTTGGACAAATAATCAAGAAGAAGCATTTAACTGCCTACGGAGATGTTTAATTGAGAAACCGATTTTTGTGTTATTTAACCAGGAAGCGCAACATGAACTCCATACCGATGCAAGTAAGGACGGGTTGTCAGGAATATTAATGCAAAGAGAACCCGATAGTACTCCACGACCTGTAGCTTATTATTCGATGACTCAAGTCCGGAAGAGAAATTCACCGAATCAAGTCCGGAAGAGGAATTCACCGAATCAAGTCCGGAAGAGAAATTCACCGAATCAAGTCCGGAAGAGGAATTCACCAAATCAAGTCCGGAAGATCATTTAGAAGAGAGCGACCTAGGTGATGAAGAGACTACAACAAGCCGAGGGCGGCTTGAACATCAGGAAGGCCGAGCTGTAAGCCAGCAAAACGCAACAATCAACAAAATAACAAATGTTTGAAGAGGGCGCTTGTGTAAAAACAGAAGAAGTAGTGAGTGTGTTGAGTAAAGTGTGATACTGTAAGATGCAGCCTTTATTATTTCAACTACGACTTACAGTGAGTGTGTTGAGTAGAGTGTGATATCATAAGATACAGCCTTTATTATTATTATTCGGCTACGATTTACATATATATATATATATATATATATATATATATATATATATATATATATATATATATATATGTATATATATATATATATATATATCGTCGAAACGACATCTTTCGAAAAATTTAGAGGGAAAACGCCCCAAAATCAAGAAAAGTCATAGAGGAAATAGGTGTCAGACTGGGCCTAATGAAGCCATATACAAAGTTTGGGGAGAGTATGTATCAATAAAATTTTTGCCAAAGGGCACTCTGACTATTACGATTTCTATTTTTTTGTATTAAAAAAAAAGAAAACTGAGGACTGCAAACATAATATGGGATCTTTGAAAGTAAACGGAAGTATGTGTTCGAATTAATTGGTCCATTTCTGTAAAATATACGAATTATTTATTTAGTTAATATATATTAGATATCGTGATAATAATAATTAATCATGCGATTTTTCTTATTAATTTAGTTAATTATTACATATAATTTTTATACGCAATCAAATAAAATATTTGTTAAATCTATATAGGTCAAAAAAAAAAATGATAAACGCGGTACTAATTGCAAAATGAACGAATAAAAGGAGGAAAACTACAAATTATGCCTTATTATCAGAACAATATAGTATTAAATAAAAAATGAGTAAAAATCAAGAATATGTCTCGACTTTTGTAACAAGATTTTAATTTAGTTGTACCATATTATTTTGACGTTTGGAAAAATCTGCTAGATTGCGTTCGGAATTGTTTAGGTGGCTTGAATTGCTCGCGTGTCACATCATCAAAAATCTGTTTCATGGATGTATTAAGAGAGAGGATACCGCTGACTGTATTCGGGCAAGGTTCCCTACCTGATACAAAAAAAAGCTGAAGAAACGCCATCAGTTATCTGTCCTCTTTCATAGTTTAAAGGCCGTTGCCCACGAGGCTGGAAACACAGCTTGGACTTCTGTTAGCTGCTAGCTCACAAGATGGATTTTAAAATTAAAACCAGGTCTATTTTTCGTGCCTATTTTGAGCAAAAACCAATCAGCTAACAGTATCTTGTCACGTGTGCGACATGAACAAACGTCCACAAACAAACACTGTGCCATAGTGTGTGTTCTGTTCAGAGACAATAAACGCCCACTTTCCGTTCTATCACTGCGCGCGCACCGAACCTACCTGCAAAACAAGCCTGAAAAAACGTCGTGTGTGAACCGAGCACATTAAAACAATCAAGAAAACCATCGCTAGAAAACTAGTAGTCAAATCTAGCAATAAATCTAGCGGCAAATCCAGCCTCGTGTGCTCTGCCCAATATATCGAGGGCAAAGCCGAACTTACTCGCTGTTTGAGCTTCAGACCTATTAAAGAAGTATCCACACGAACGGTTTAGCAATTCATATGACGCGTTCAAACGTTCAAAGAGAGCGAGCTATACTACATAAAGAAGCTATAGTTCGAACAATGTAGAGAGAGAGAGAGAGACAGAGAGTTACTTGATTCTGGTAGATGGAGTGTGTTTTAATCGGTCTGAAGTGGTGAGCGTTTTGACATTGTTTAGTTGTATAAATTCGAAGCACAAACATTCGCCGGTCGGATAGCCCATAAATCGTCTCCGGCTCTCCGGCTCGAATGACCAAACGTCGGCGGTGTGGAGGGGGGTACGGCGGGGTGGGTGGAGTACGGAGGAGTCGGAAGTATGGCGTCGACGACGATGGTTGGCCTTTTAGAACACAACACACGCCCGGTTGCTTCAAAAGGTCGCCGATAAACTATATATACTTGTTGAAAAGTTACACTAATTTATACACAAAGATTGTTGATAAAGCTTCTAGTAAGCTACTTGATAGAAACGTCTTGGAAATCGAACTACGATAGAACTCTGGTTATCCGTGTGCGGCTTAACCGATCGATTATCCGTGCATGTTCGTAAGTTTATTGGTGATGTTAAAAATCGTGCGCCGTTGATGCTGGGTTTCAGCTTTAAAACTAGATTTAGTTCTCTAGCGTCGGACTGGTCATATAGTCGAAATGGCGTTTGCGCGGGCCCCCCACGGGCCTGGGTTGAGGGGCTTGCCGCAAACCAGGTGGTAGGTAGGATAGGGGGCTCGCGCAGGCTAGGTCCCAGCTCTTGCGACTTAAGGAGGTTGATCCGTTACAGTCCCAATCAAAATTAAGTCGAATTCTAAATGGGAACTTTTCCATAATAAATTTTTACAAAAGGTTACAAGTCGATGATACCAATAAATTATTGTCATAAAGGCATAAATAAACATTTTTTTAATATGAATTAATTATTTCAGTATTTTACTTAATGGACTGACTTTTGAATTTTTTGTACAAAGTTAGGTTAGAAAAAATAAATTTATGTAAATATCTGTATTTTACATATTTTTTGCAGTAAATGATTAAAAAAAGGAATTAGAAGTAATAAAAATTAAAATTAAATCATTAAAAAATTGAAAATGCAGTTAAAATTGTCAAGAATAAAAGTCCATAATCGAAAAGTGCTAAGGTTTAATATTTTTTAATATTGATTAAAAGTCTCCTCTTTAAATTGGAAAAAATATTAAAATATGCGTAAGACATCGATGCTTTACATAGTTAGTTTTCGGAACTGCTGACATTATTTGGTTATTTACAAAAAAATAAAATGTACCGTTTGCATGCTAGGTTGACATATTTTCCATAAGACTAGGTATATGTAAAAGTTTTTTTCTATATTTAACTTTATAAATCTCCTAATGATTTTGAATTTTTTACAGAAAATTTTGTCAATAAAAAATCTATTAAAAAAACTTAATTTCAGATTTTTTTCATTATCATCATAAAACGGCTCAACCTCCTTAAATGTAAACTAGGTCAGATAGTTCGTTCATACAATTAGAGAGAAATGAAATAGAAAAATTAGAAAATGGTTGAACCTGAGCAGGCCATCTCTGTTCCCTGAACGGCAATAGTTTTTGATCAAATCAACTTATTTAGACGTGTATCATTATAGCGTAATACATTTAATATTGTTTCAGAAATCAGAGATTTTAAAATAAAATGTAATTTTTATATGTTCTTAAAAACTCGATAGATTTGGTACTTAGTTACTTAATCATATATATCATTGATAATTATAATAATTTGTATATTTCATTATTTTCCGATCTACCAGTATGGAGTCTCAGGTCCCGGGCTTGTGGGGAGCCACCCGGGCCTTTCCGACCCCGGTGTTCTTCATTTAATGGCGTTTTTAAATCTCGATTTAAGGCTAAAAGTTGCACCAGAAACCGAGCAATAGTGTTGTTCCTTGTCGTGCAAATGTTTCCATACAATATATAGGTAAATTATGAAATGGCATAACCGATATTTTACTATGTTTTGCCGCTAGATTCGCTGCTAGATTTCAAACGTGTCGTATGATTGGATATTGTGATGGTTTTTATTAAGTGTTAGTTGCTCACGATGGATGTAATGTGAACGAAAGTCGATGGTCCGAACAGAACTCACACTATGGCGCCATATTTGTTTATGACGTTTGCAAATGTCGTCTACGTGACAAAACACTGTTTATTGATTGGGTCTTGTTAAAAGCCAGCGAGAAAAATATCCCCGCTTCTAATTTTTAAATCCAGCTTGTAAGCAAGCACGTGAGTCCGTGGTGACTTCCATCTTCGCAGCCAGCACGGCTACACGACAGATAGTTTCATAACGACTGCTCCTGCATGTATAAAAACTGATTACAAGACATTGTCAAATCATTTTTAAAGTGAAACTTTTATTCTATCGCCCCGAATTTTTCTGGCCGTCTGTTGCATGTCGCATTACAGGCGGTCGCGGAGTAGGGGTAAAGTGAAAGGCGTTCGGAGTAGGCGCTCGGTAGAGCAGCCAAGGCCAATATGGCGGCGCCCATGGTTAGCATCAGCTGACCGTGTAGTATGTATAACACATAGTCAGTCTGTCATGCGTGCAAGTGCTGTACAGTGTTTACATGTTTTTATTCGTGTATTCATGTGAATATTGTTGTTTATAATTAATCGTGATGGACAAGTGTCTACAATCCAACGCCTACAATCCAATAAAAGTTTCACTTGCGTCGTGGTTTCTTAAAACCACACAACTATTTTTTTTCACAATGCCTTCTGCAACCCAGCATAAAAATTATAATTATCTATATCGACATTTTATATGCACCCTCAGAAATCTTATGATAACATTGTGACACGTAATTTATAATAAAATCCTGTCATTTTGTTGTAGGATGTGTCAATTTCCAAGATAGATAGGTACATTAATAATGTATAAACTGCTTACACACCTGACGCATGTAAAGCTGGTGTCATATTCACGTAATGTTACGTTCAGCGTCAACTCGAGATTTTTCAAAGAAGTAGGTACACGCGAAAACTAATTCATTTTTGATCAATATTATATAGACTCCGTGCAAAATGGCTGTTGCCTCCAGAGTGGCAAATTTTGAAAGTTTTCCTTGAGTGTTTTTTCGATACATGCAGGTATTATTGAAATTGCGATTGTCGGAAAGTATTTACTAATTAAGCCATAAGTACAGATTTAATTTTAATTTTACATCATAATGTTTTTATATATTTTTTTTACTTTTGAAAAGTCCGCCATAAAAAAACGAAATTTCTTCTTTCCTCGTGTACGTTTCTATCCTTCTCTAACAATGTTTGCCCTCCATACGCTTGCTTTAAAATTTACCCTTTTGCAACAGTGGCGGTGCCCTAATTTAACGCTTTTTTCGTATACAAAGATGGTTCTTCTTAACCTCTACCCTCCATAACACCTCACAGTACGACTACTTAGCCTACTCAACCACAGATGGCAGTGCTGACCAAATGCATTCTGAAGTTCATTAATAGTGCGTCAGTCGATTATGCTCTATCTCTCTCCTTTTCAAAGACATGATTGAGATAGGCAGTCTCTATCATGACTCTTTGTGCAGGTTTCATCGGCTCACGAACTTACCATGTACGGCCATAGATATTTCATTTTAAAAATTCAATTTTTTAACGGAGAAAACTAATTAATTTTGAGCGTTATTGTCGCATCACAATTCACAGTGTTGTGAATGAAACTTTAGAGACTGTGATGATATGACTTCAATATAAGGAATTTCCCTGTGGATGGCGAACGTAGAAAAGTGCAGTATGGACAACATGATAGTGACTTGTCGGATGCTGAAGTGTATGGATGATGTTATTGGTGTATAAAAAAACTACACACATACTACATAACGCTGTCGATCTGGCGCTTCAACTTCCGGTCATCACTCATGCCGCGTGTGCCGTAGCGCCGCGGCAACGGTGGTCGACTACTGAACCATCCGTCACGTTAGAGATGCTAAATTCACACTCTCTTCCTGCGACTGCTAAAGTCGAATACACACGTTGAATGTAAAGGAGAATACACATTCCGAAACACAGTGGGCAGCAGTCGGAATTTTTTATCGTTCATTTTAATGTATATAATTTTAATCTTGTGTTATTTGATAAAATTTTTATAAAATTGTATTGTTTTTTCTGACACTATTTATGTATCTACATTCGCCAGTACCAATCAAATAAAGAATATTATATTGTTACTACAGTAGAATCTCTTTAAGTGGAACTTCGATAAGTCGAAAACCTCCAAAACTCGAACAAATGTTTTGTTCCCTTCCCTTCAAGCCCCAAAACCTCCACTATTCGAAATTTTAGCCCTTATAGGTGAAATAATCAATTAAAAATAAATTTGACCTTTGTATCTCGAACATAGCAACTCAAAATTAAAATCAATCTTAACCTCTACAAGTCGAATATTTTCTTATAAAATCCGCATAAATCGATTTTTTTGACGTCTCCCTTGAAGTTGGACTTACAGAGGTTCTACTTTATATTCATGAGTTTTGTTGATATCGTAGCTATGGAAATCATTAATGCATTGCAGAAAATCGTTCCACATAAAATGCACGCACGAACCTTGGGCGTCCGGTCTATGTTGCATTTTATGTGTAATGATTTTTTTGTAATGCATTAATGATTTTCATAGCTACGATATCAACAGAACTAGCGGAATATTGGTCGATTTTTGCTCCGATTTTTCAGTTTCATTATAAGAAATCTTTAAACCTGAAAAAAATATATAAATACAGATTAGACGAAATCAACGCACGTACTAATTTATTTCTTGTTTTGTTACAGGTATGTGAGGTCCTACATTAAGTCATCGAGCAAATAATTCTTAAGAGTAAGTTACTAATAAATTAATATACCTTTTATTTTCATTGTAATGCAATTAGTATCTTCGTAAAATTTTCGCAGGAAAAATACCGATTCCAATGAACATTTCTTTATCTCTTATAATTTTAGAAGTCTATTTTACTAGAAATGGTAGAGTATAGGTAATGGTTTGGGAAAAAGTATTTTAGTGAGTACCATACCAATAGTATATAACTCAAAAGTACTAAAAAATTATCTTTATAATGAGATATTGCACATCGATCTTTGGAAAGAGACAATCTGTTAACTCTTAAAGAGGTCAATAACTTTTTCCCATAACAGATAGTCTCTTTCCAAAGGTCGATGTGCAATATTTACCGCCGCGTACTCTAAGAAAGTTATAAGATCCGTATCCGCGGAACTTGAAACCAAATATCCGTATTCAGATCCGTATCCGCGGATATACATTTTTAACGATCCGGCACATCACTAGTAAGTATACTAATACTATCAATGTAAACTAGGCTTTATGGGTGTTTTTTCAAAATGTAGGGACTTTCTGGTTTGATTGAATGCAAATATTTTCAAATGTTAATAACCATAATAATAATGTTTTTAAACGCTTTATATTAGTTTGGGTTGTAACTAACTATGTATGTATGTAACTAACTATGTATGTATGTCCGTAACGGAATCTTTGAGCATAATTTTCACCAATTTCCCGAAGTCTGATTAATTTGAAACTTTGCATACGTATCAAGGACCGATGACAATGCAATAATTTGATAACAGTTTCCCATTATCCTTATTAGGACCCCCAGGATTAATAAATTCTTTTAAATCTTTGAGCATAATTTTCACCAATTTCCCGAAGTCTGATTAATTTGAAACTTTGCATACGTATCAAGGACCGATGACAATGCAATAATTTGATAACAGTTTCCCATTATCCTTATTAGGACCCCCAGGATTAATAAATTCTTTTATAGATCCTCAAACTAAAAAGTGAAAAATAAAATATAGTTTAAAAAAAACTAAAAAACACGCTTTATATCGGACTAAAAAGTAAAAAATAATTGTTTTAAAATAAGCTTAAAAAGCGTGGGGCGCTTTGTTCCACATTTTCGTACATCGAGCGCCCAACGCTTTTTAAGCTTATTTTAAAACAATTATTTTTTACTTTTTAGTCCGATATAAAGCGTGTTTTTTAGTTTTTTTTAAACTATATTTTTTTCCTTTGTAATAGTAACGGATTAGGTAACCATATCTCATCAAAATTAAATATATATTTTTGACGAGTCGACCCTGAGACAAACAGGTGGCGACGATCAACTGGCACTTGAAGTTAGCCGTGCAATATGTTTTCTCGTGAATTTACAACTTTTTCTTAGTCATTCTTCACTTCTTAACTTTCGAGAAGATTATTTTTCAACGGTACAAAACTTTTTTAACATATCGCAATACTAAAATTTTATACGAAGCGTCAATAAAGTCGTGACGAATTTAAGTGAAAGTCTACTCGCAGATGAATTGCGGTGCATTTTTCATGTAAATATTATTATAACTTTCTATATTTACGTTGTAAGGTACAGTAGAGTCTCTCTAAGAACGACGGTATGGGACCAAAATAATTCTTTCATGGCGAGATATCGTTCTTACAGAAACATGAGAAATGGAATACGTGTAGAGGTTTGTAGAGTGTGCTATAGACCACACGACTGAAGTAAAACTTCTTCCTGCCATAATTTGTTATATTATTCACCCGAAAATTCACAAAATATGAACTTTAAAATAAATTTACAATTTTATTCACTTTAAACGTAGAATATTTAATGTATTGAACAAAATATTAATTTACAAAATTGTTCAAGAACGAAATGGACAGTCTAATGTAAGAAGAAAGAAATATAAACACAAAGATAATGAAAACAAAAGTAATACATTGCGATTACTTAACTCTCGTTGGATTTTAAGCGTAAATCTCAATTAGTTCCTATTGGAGGTTTCTGATACAAAGAAATATAACTTTATGACGAAACATAATTACCTTACTACACTAAGTGAGGTTAAGTAAGCAAATTTGTTGAAAGCTGTGTTAAAACCTCTGTCCGCTGAACAATACAAAAGAATATATCGCTTTGATGTAGTAAGTATCAGTAACATGGAAAAGTTATTAAAAAATGCAAAGAAGATTCCGATGCCATACTAGTACTGTCCGTTCAGAAATGGACAGAACTAGTTTTGTCCAATTGAAAATGCGCAAAACTAGTTTTGCTCATTTTATAACACTGAATACCCGTTTAAATGTAAGATTTCGGGTTTGGGCAATATTCGTTGGTCAAAACTAGTTTTGGGCATTTATTTCGCTCATTGACCGAAATCGGGTATAGACCGTAACATATATAATACAGCTGACAGTGTGGCTTTGCGTTACTTCCGCGACACATGAAGAATAAACATCCGTAACATTTCACGTTGCAGTAGAGATCTTTATTGTTAATACACATTGAAAATATTGTATGGGTTCGGGACTACTTTATTCTTTGTCTTACTGTCTATTATTTATTACGTTTTAATGTACCTACCAATAAAGTTAAATTTGACCACAAAATAAGCCGTTCAAAAGTAAGAACAAATGGAAGTTTCTTATAAAGAAATATTAGCGTATAGAGACATCAAGTTTAGCCCGTGTCCCAGCAGTGGTGCCGACTGCCGACTGCGAAGTAAACTACAAAACACTGAAACAATTTGTAGTCCTACATGTCAACTGTCAGTATCAAGGGTTGTCCAACGATAGCCACTAACTTAAGTATAGACAGTTGCATTTAACACACTTCGTGTATCTCGTTATTATCCACTTTTAGACAGAACAAGAAACTACATTGAAGATTATAAAATACACGCAATTCAAGTATTCGTGGTAATTTTAAATATAAGGATTAGGAAATCTCGACTTTTCCATTTCTTGAACCTCTCGAGAAGTTATGACTGAATGAATATTTTTAAAAAAGTCATGAATTTATACTCTTTTTTGTAGAATCCGGTTAAAAACATCCAAAATTACCAAAGCGTCCACACATAGTGATTTTTAAGTTGATTCTTTTTTTTAACTGCTTGTAGATATCAAATATATCAAGTAAGGTTTTTATCAAAATCCAAAAATGACAGAGAAACGGGCTTTCAAAGTTTTATTAAATTTTATCAAATTTTGAGGTCGTTCTTGGCGTTATGTTATGTCACTATGGACATATGTTATGTCATTATCCAGTATTCATAGAAACAGTTCGAAGTTGTCCCCGTTTTGTTGGCCACAAAGCAGGGTGCATCGTAGCCATGCTTCTCTGTATATGCGCTTGTAGTAACGAATTATTTGGGATGCATTTCCGATTTGTGCTATCATTTTTTCGTGCGTGTTAATCGGGCTTTTTAATTAATTAAATAAAATTTTAAAAAATTAATTAATCTTTGAATGGCTGTTTCTCTGTTGTTTTTGAGTTTTGATATAAAAGTTATTTAAAATATTTGTTCGTCTATTTGATTTCTACACGCTGTTAAAAAAGAAGAATCAACTTAAAAATCACTCTGTACAAAGTGACTATAATATTTTGGCCACCCTGTAGCACTTACTGTGTAGTAATTCGATGAGGATACGAAGTAGAATTTTTATTGGAAGTTTGCAAACTACACGCACGTTGGAAGTTTCCAAAAAGTAATATAATGATGTGCGACGGGGCAGAACCGCCCCTCCTCCTTCCTGTTTCTTTGCAACCTCACATATATAGAGTGCAAGCTGGCCACAACCAAAACTAAACTTCCACTGAAATCTGTTCAAGTCTTACGTCTGCATCGTCTCGTCGAGGGTCTCTTATACAAGTATTCAGAACTAGAAATTGACGAAACTTTTCAACACCGTAATTTATTACCAGACTTCCGATAGTTTTTTTTTTTTTTAACCACAACAATGGCTTCGGGAACAGGGCCTCAAACCCCTTTATGCGTTAGGTGCAGTACTAGATTTCGATTTGACACTAAGCAGTAACACGAACCTTGTTCAAAAGTTACACATTATTTTACCATTCCAACCCACAAGTGGGGAATGGTACTAATTTACGTCAAACATCACTTTTTACAATATTTTTTCGTTTTGAGGTCCCCTGAATCCAAAAAACATATTTTTGGAAAAAAAACCCTGTGCGTCTGTTTAGTCTGTGAACACAGGTCAAACGGATGAGCGGATTGAAACCAAATTTTGGGAGAATGTTTGGTATGCAAAAATGAAGAGCCCTATTGTTTTTGGGGAAAATCGGCGCATGCGCAGAAGCGATATATTGTTTTTTTATATAAAATAATAATAATTGAATATCAGCTGATACTTTGGCTGTGTGAAGTAGAACAGTATTTTTAACTTTAACTTTAACAACAATAATTTTAACAATAACAACTTTAAGATCAATAACAAATGTAACAATAATAATTTATAACTTTTCATATATTGAATCTTCTAGATTCTCCGAAGATGGCATAAAGATTGCCGAAACGTCAGACAATAAAATGCAATAAAAACCTTCAGTATTTGCTTTGTTCATCGATCCTATGCCACCAGGATTCTTCCTTTTTAATCTTCCAACATTTGAACAGGATCATCATCTCTCTAAATTATTAGAGTTATCTTTCACAAGTAGAACAGTATCGTTTAGAGAAGACAGTAGGGTCATTTCGGCGTACGAACGAGTTTCGAGTCGGACGGGTCCATGTTTTCTAACAAGGGGCGATCGTATGAGTAAGGTTGTTATATAGTTGTTCGTCGCTAGTCGAGACGCACCATTGACACGTTTTCCGTCTATGATTTCCCCTGAAATTACTTTGTACCACTCTTCTTACTACGTAGATTCCCACCTTGCTACTATCTTCCCTAAGCGATACTAGTTCTTATAGACCGGTCTTGACAGTAGAGTGAGGCAGTTTTGTTATTGCCTTTCTATGCTTTCCGCTACACACGAGGCTAGAAACATTGCTAGATTTGCGTAGTAGTTTTCTAGCGCTGGTTTTCTTGATTGCTGTTGTGTGATCGTTTCACACGAAACGTCTTTTCGAGCTAGTATTGTGATTAAATCTGATGCGCGCGCAGTGACAGTTCAAATATTAACATTGTCTGACTGTCTGACTCTGAGCAGAATGACGCCATGTTTGTTTGTGGGCGTTTGTTCAAGTCGCTCACTTGACAAGACACTGCTTCCTGATTGGTTCTTGCTCATACCTAGCAAGGAAAATAGCCTCTGTTCTAATTTTAAAACCCATCTTGTGAGCTAGTAGGCGAGCCCGCAGTAACGTCATTTCCAGCTTCGTACCCAGCCTAACGGCCAACAGAACTCCAAATAGTGTTTCTAGCTTCGTGTGCAGCGGCCTTTACTAATTAACTTACAAACCAGTTTTGTTTTGCTTCCCTATGCAGCTTCAGAAAATGACCTGCCTCCGCCATCGGTAACCATATTAGTTTAAAGATTTGTACATTATTGACCGTGGCATGAAGCTGTGGTATCTGGTGGTAAATTAAGAAATAAATCTTTGATATTGTTGTGTTGTTGAAAACAGTTTCTATTTTGTCGAAAGGGGAGACGACGCCAACCCAAAAATCCACGACATATGATCTTGACAGAAAAGCTTTCAAGCGGAAGCCCTGCTTTGATACCGAGCACCGCGTGCATCCGCATTCAAATTCCTCAGCACATACACATTTGAAGCGCGCTTTCAAGCTGCCTTCTCTTAGAATACAGTCAAGTGCCTATATTATACATCTATGGTAACAAGGCGCAATGACTTAAGTATTACTAGCGGCCTGATCCGACTTTGCCCGAATTTGAACATTTCCTATTAAGAATAACATGTGTAATTTTGGATAAGGATTAAATAATGTGTCGGTCAAGATAACTCCGCAAGAAGCAAGTAAATCATATAATCTATATATTTAAAACACAAACCCTATTTCTCTAGCCAACCCGCCGCAGCAATCTCTACTCAACCGATTGACACAATTTTTTTTAAAACCGAAGCTTTTAGTCCGCAGATGTGTTATCACTATTTTTTTTTTTTTTTTGTAAAAATTCGTTAAAAGGGGTGATTTCAAGCGATAATAGTTAAAAAAGACGAGGGGGTTGCGGTGTGAAGAGGAACGTAAACAGAGAAAATCTATCGATGTGTGAGAGAAATGCAAATATGTACGTATGTCGGAGATTATGCAAACAGTTTGACATATTGTCGACTTTGACAATTGAAGTGTATACTTAAATTAGTTAGTTTTTTTAGCGCGAATATTCAAAATATTAAGAGACAATTAAAATTTTATTTTATTTTCCAAACAATTTAAGAAAGTGTAAGTTTATGTTAATTTAATGACAAAATAGAGTTTTTAAATATTACATAGACTATACCAAGTCTAAAATTTGGTCTCAGATCAGAAAAAAATAGTGAAATTTGTAAATGTATGAAATGAGGTTAGATTTTTTAAAAATTAATTCTGACAGCTCTTGCTGCAGGGTAACCATGACAAGCGCGCAGTAATAGTTAGAAAGGTAACAAAAGTGAGTGTTTATTGTCTCTGAACAGAACACACATTATGACACAGTGAGCGTTTGTTCATGTCGCCCACGTGACAAGATACTGTCTCCTGATTGGTTCTTGCTCAGAGCAAGCAGAGTGCCAAGCAAGAAAAATTGCCTCTGTTCTCTAATTTTAAACTCTATCGTGTGATGTAGCAGGCGAGTCCGCAGTGACGTCATTTCCAGCCTCGTACCCAGCCTGTCGGCCAGTAGATGTCCAGCCTCGTGTGCAACGGCCTTTATTTTGTTTGGTACGATTTAGAGATGGATGAGGTTCATCAAAAAAAATTACAAAAGAATTCGACATACATACGCCATTTTGCGTCGTGTCCTCGCAACTGTATATACGCGCCTTTAAAGAGAGACTGTGTGTGAACGTTGGGATGAGGCACCGAAGAAAGACTTCTGAATGCGTGTACGCAAATAAAGGAAACGACGTGCCGACGAAGATCCCTTAGACACCATCGGAGCGTGTTTGGAAACCGAAAAGATTGATTGTACGCTAACACAAGCGAAAATCCTGCGAGGAAACTGTTACCTAGTGATTCTTCTTCAACTTGTACGTACTGGGTACAGTACAGTCTCGAATTTCCGGCAAAATTTATCTACGGATAAATTTCTCTGAATACGTACTTAGATGACGCATCGGAGCAAAAGACTGGTTGCATGAAAAACAAAAGAAAATCATGCGAGAAAACTGTGATCTAGTGATTATTCTTCAACTTATAGACAGGAAGATTTGATTTCTAAAGGATTTAGGTAACGGGGCGGCGCTTAGAGTAAATCCGGCCCTGAGTGTTAAATAAACATAAAAATATTAGCTTTATTAAAAATTTCTCAGAATTGACATTCTCCGAATTTCTGAATCTGCGTGTGAAAATGATATATAAAACGTGAAATTATTTTTTTGCACTGCTTCCTATTTTTACCATTCCAACCCACAGTGGGGAATGGTACTAGTTTAGGTCAAAAATCATTTTCAAAAATTTTACAATATCTTTCCGTTTTGAGGTCCCCCGAATCCAAAAAACGTATTTTTAGAAAATCTCTGTGCGTCTGTTAGTCTGTGAACACGATACAGGTCAAACGGATGAGCGGATTGAAACCAAATTTTGGGAGGATGCTTGGTATGCAAATATGAAGAGCCCTATTGTTTTTGGGGTAAATCGGCGCATGCGCAGAAGAGATATATGCTATAACGGTATTTTTTATATAATAATGGTATACTTTTTATGACGGATTATTATTCTATTTATTTTTTCAAGAAAGTTTTGTTTAAAATTTTTTTCTAAACTTTACAGCTTCGGAAATATTTTGAAAATAAAAAAAATCAGCCGCTCTTTTGTTTTATGGATCTGTCAGAAATAAACTAGCTAGGCATGCTTTGATTAATTTTTACATGACGTGAACATATTGTGTAGGTAATCATGGCAACGGATAGCAAATATTATATTGAATACTAGCCATTACCCGCGTCACCTCACGCGATATCAAAAATTTCATTTTCTTTACTATAATCAAATGTCAACATTTTTGGAATGGTCCCGTCGCCCAATTGACTGGAATTTTTCATGCATGTTTACAGACACGATAAGTATCCCATTACGCACAAGAGCGGTAAAGTAAAACAAAACTGGTCTCTTAGTAAGTCAATGTTTTTTTATAAAAGCAGCTATTATTTTACGTGTAAAAAGTAGAATGTTATTACGGCACACCGAGCGGTGTAGCGTAGTGGTAAGAGCACTAGACTCGCATTCGGGAGTTACCGGGTTTGAATCCCAGCGAGAGCAGATGTGGCTGGAACTTTTTCCTGCTGCCTCTCGCCGAGAAACGGTAATTCCTGTACCGGCCATATTGTTGAGGTTTTCCATGGTTTCCCTCAATAATTAATTCCAGATAAATATCGAGATGATTCCTTATTCAACGCCATGGCCGATTACCTGTCAAACTCCTATGCTCGAAATTTGCCTACCTTATCCTAATGTTGTAAAATTCCTTCATTCGGCCCTTTACTATTAATTTGTTGAAGTTTGAAAAATGTAGAAAATAACGGAAAGTGTGATAGGAAAATAGTAATGGTGCGAATGGCGTCTGTAATGACATAAAGTCGAAAAACGGACGTTAAACGCATTATTATTATTATTCACTCATAGCTCTCACTACTGTGATGGTTCACATCTAGCGTTAACTAATATAATTGGCTCTCGCATGATGTGAAAAAATCAGTTACCAATGCTATAAATATTAGAATGATAGTTTAATAGTTGTGTCACTGTGGTGTAATGTAACTCAGTCCGCCGCGATAGTGGAAAGATTCGGGGTTCGTATCCCGACGGTGACGTTGTTTGTTATAAAAAAAATAAACTAATTTTTCTATGTTGACAGCGTTGTAACAATGGGTGTTTCTTAACAATTGTAGCAAACAGTAGCTACTCTGTAATATATTATAATAATTACTAACTGTAACATAACTCATCTAAAAAATTATTATTATTAATTATTATTATTATTATTATTATGGTATTACGGCACTATAGAAACAACCTGCTATTACATTGCCTATCTTGATTTTTTTCGACGGCCATTTTGTCACGATAAATAGGTATGCAGTAAAAATCTCTAATTTGTAATAAAACATCCTACCCACAGCTTATTATTAAATAATTATATTTAATTTGAGACTGAAATTTAAAAAATCGACTCGTTGCGAAAGCTTTTTAAATTCTTTTTTCAAACGTTTGGGGAAAACTATTCTGAGTATGTTTGTAATCAGTTCATCACCACAATAATTGTCCGCTCAATGCGACGATAAACTAGTTGCAAATGTTGATAAAATCTCCAATATAATTTACTTTTTTTCATAGAACACAGATATTATGTTCGAGCAAAAAATTTTCTATGTTTATAAGGCAGAAAATTGTTGAATTCAATGTTTAAATATGCTACAAAATATGCTCGCAAAACGTAGTGGACTATGTAAGATTATTATTAGCGAATGAGCTTCCTAGAAGAACGCGAGCTTGAAACAGCTGTAGCTTTATAGTATCAAATAAATATGTATTAAAATTAAGATTTGAATAAAATCGTAACTTAGTCTGTACTTGAACAGTTTTAAATATTCCTAGAGCGAATTTTCAGTTTTCAACACTTTTTTCTGTTTATATTTTTTTGTACCTATCTTCTATCTATACTAATATATAAAGCTGAAGATTTTGTTTGTTTGGTCGAACGCGCTAATCTTAGGAACTACTGGTTCGAATTGAAAAACATTTTTTTTTTGTTGGAAAGTCCATTTATCGATGAAGACTATAGGCTATATAATATCACGCTATGACCAATAGGAGCGGAGCATCAATAAACAATGTTGGAAAATGTAACTCAAAATTTGTCCGTCCGACAAAAACTTTTGAACGGTAACTGAGATCATCATATTTGGACACAACATTCATCTCGGTAAACTAAGATGAATGTGCGTTCTTTTGCACTCGGGTGAAACCGGGCGGGACCGCTAGTAAGTAATAAAATAAAACAACTCTTTATTAAGAGTAAGGGTAAAAACTTTGAGATAAAACTGAACGATAGAGGTATGTGTTTTATATGGAATGATTTTTTGTAATACGTTATAAAAAAGAACTGCAGACATAAACCATTTTGTAATGTAACCGTAGACGCATGTAAATAATATTGTTCACGTTTATTACATATGTATATAATTTTTTTTTTATATATAATGAAAGAGAATGTTTCGTTCCAAAAAAAAAATAAATATATATTCGAGACATAAGGACGGTATCGGATAACAAACAGAAACCGTTAGTAAAATGATTGCATATCCTTTTACGCGGAAGGGGATTTAGGTTCATTATCCTTTGCACGAGTGTTCTAAAAGAAAGAAAATAAAAATAAACAACTAAATCAAATAAAATAAACACGTAAAATGTTTTTACAGCACGCGCGCCTGTTCGTTAATTTTTTTATATGAATTAGCATATCTGTTTAACTCAATACGGCAGCAAAAAGGACTTTTTATCTATACGGAGTAGTTGCCAGTTTTGTCAGCTCGTGACTGGAAAAACAAAAATTTACAAAGCTTAAAAAATCACACATTTTAAAATTATATCGACATTCTTAATTCTTTCGCTGGCTTGTAACAAGCATTGTCAGAAAATCTGATTTTACAATGACATTAGATTGTGACCACACATATTTCTTCATAATAAAAAAAATTCTAGAATTTAAAAATCGAACCTGCTCAAAAAATATTTGATTGATCAAAGCATCTATTTTAATGTTATACAAAATGTTTTTAACATTTTTTTTATGTTTGCATGTTTCAATGTAAACTGCATTTACATGTTTAAAAAATTAAATAAAAATACGTAGATTTACACAATATACTAATTAAAATTATTACAGCTACCTGTAAATGAACCTAATTAAATTCAAAACATTAGTTCAAAACTAACATTATTTCAAACATGTTTTAAAATAGTGTTAAAATACTGTCTTTAACAACTTTTGAAGCAACTTTAAAACATACCTATATTCAAATCTTTGATTAGCGTCTGAATGGAACTCTTCGATTAATTAAAATTATCGACCAATTTTTTCACACTATATATTGACAAAAATTATAAAATTTAATTCAATAGATGACGTTTCGGTCCGAATTTGAATCTTCTTCAGAAATAATCTAAAAAATATATAAATTAATTAGTATCTACGTATTTTCCAATAGAATTAAGTTTGAATTTGATTATCGAAATATTAATGAATTATTTTATAATTTTTGTCAATATATAGTCTAAAAAAATTGGTCGATAATTTTATTTACTTAAAACATGTATGTTCAAAAGTTAGTTCAAATTAATTTCTGAAACATGTTTTAAACCATGTTTTTATACAGTATCGGACATATTTGTAATTGCCTAGCGCACATAAATATGGCAATATTTTTCATATACGTAACTTACCTAAAAATATTTCGTTTTCAATTATAATTTAAAAAAAAATGTAGGTATACTAAAAATAGTTATACATAATGTCGAACTTATTTGGCTCATTAATAATAATTTACATTGGCTACTACTTTGAAAATGATATAAAAAATTTTATTATTATGGAATGAAGAACATGAATATTTTGCAAAGCAAATTTACAGAATAATTATCCTAATAATCGCATACCTATACTTTTACCAATCTAGCACCACAAGTCAAGAATTCTACTAATTTAAGTCAAAATCCACTTTTAAAAATTTGTCAATATTTTTGAGGTCCCCGAAAACAGAAAACATAATTTTTGGACAAAGTCTGTGCGTCTGTTAGTCAACAAGATACAAATCAAACGGAGGAGCGGATTGAAATCAAATTTTGGAAGGATATATGCAAATATGAAGATCCCTATTTTGATGAAAATCGGCGTATGCACCGAAGGGATTATGCTATAACGCTATTTTTCATATAATTATGGTACATTTTTCTTAACGGTTTATTATTCTATTTATTTTTGCAAGAAAGTTTTGTAAAAATTTGTTTCCAAATTTATAGTTTCGGAAATATTTCGAAAATAAAAGAAAATCCACTGTACTTTTATTCTGTAGATCTGTCAAAAAGAAATTAGTTAAGTAGTTAACGAGCATGCTTTTTTCATGACTTGTTAACATATGAATAACCATAAATACTAGCCATTACCCGTGTCACCACACGCGTTAACAGAAATTTTATTTTATTTTTTATAATATGTCAAGTGTGAATATTTTAGAAATTGGAATGGTCCCGTCGCCCAATTGGCTGGAATTTTAAAATTAAACAACTGCATAGAAAATTAGATACGTCAACATGAGTAAATCATGAAATCAGGTATGATAAATCAATTTCGTTTGATAATGTAGTACTGTAGTTGAGAAGACGTCCGTAATTGTATTTCTTCATTTTGCTTTATTCAACTGTTTATTCAGAAGGCAGTTTAGATTCAATTTAAAAAGTTCCAGGACTGCTTGCAACGGTACCGAGCGCCATCTATTATTCATCTCACCTATTAAATGATTCAATTCTAGATATATCAACCAGGTCGCTTCTTCGTTATATATGTTTTGACTTTTGCCTTTTCTCAGCTACGATGCAATAATTTAAATCAAGTCATGAGATTTGAACTACAATAATACCTAATAGTGAAACAGTACCGGGTTCGAATCCAAACGCGACATAGTAATATTTTCTACAGCGTGGGACCTACAAAGAAATAATGCCATTCTTTGCTACTGAAACCATTTTTAGACTTTTTTCAGATCCGTTATAACTTATAAGGTTTTAAGAAAATTAATAAGATCATGAACTTGTGCTTTAGATATTATTGATAATATTTTTATAACGTGTTTTTCTTTTCTTTTTTATTTATAACATGTATTCATTTCCTGAAATTTGTAATTCCCTGTTATTGGATTGATATCTGTTGGGAAATAAATATTTATTATTATTATTAAATAATAATTAAAAAAAAAATTGTTGGTATATCTCACTCATTTTGTCGTGATACCTCACATAGAGTGAATTTCAGTTAAGACGCAACATAATCGGGTTTTGTTTATTTAGTAGTTTTGGAAATCATTAATGTATTACAGAAAATCGTTCCACTTAAAATGCAACATACTTGACAAATAAAATTTTAATTTAAAAAAAATGGAAATTACACCTTTTCGAAAAAATATCACCACTAACTTATCCTAAACAGTTATAGAAATTATTTAAAACTATAACCATCTGCGGGGTAAACGTTTGAGAAACTTCCATTTTTGTCTTTTTAATGTTTACAAATTTGTCATTAAATACTACTGTTTTCTTAGAACCCTAATAAAAAAAATTATTGAGAGACAAGTCTGTATTTCTCCCCCACGACCAGTCCACTGTTGGGAAACGGCAATATTTAAGAGCCTAACTTGTTTTAGTGGTTGCCCAAGTTATAAATCGGATGTATCTTCCAAATATCATGTTTCAAAGTAAAATAGCCTGGACTTCATACAAACCTTCCTTGTAGAATGATTTTCTGTAATGCATTCATGATTTCCATAGTTACAATATCACCATAACTCATGTAGCCTGTAACTTGCTTGCCATGGACCGTTTTCTGGCGCACGCGAGATGGCGCTGTTATCACTACCTGGGAAAACTTCGGTTCTTTCCACCTGTTTTCGCCGTAGTTGCCAAAGTAGTTTAAATTCACACATGTGTGCGTTACCCAGTAGCTGACCCCATATTGGTTCATACGACAGATATCGGTCCGCCGCTACGATCTCCTGGTTAAAGACTCCATTGTTGTGCCTTAAATGACATTTACGTTCCAAGCGCTAACATCTAAATTCGTTTTTGATTGCAAAAACATTTTCAAAAAATCTGTCAATCAGTTATAATTTTTCAAGTTCTATTCAGACGTTAATCAAAGATTTGAGTTATAATTTTTATTTTAACGTTGTTAAGAATTTTTTCAGACATACCTAAATTTTGTGACTCGAGTATATATAATTTAAATGCACTAGTAACCTATATATTATATGATATATCACCAGAAAAGAAGATAAAAAAGCTCTCAAGAGAGTCAAAGTAGGAAACGAACGGCGAAAAAAAAGCACATTTCAAAGACTTTATCTGGCGTTTTCAAATGTCCGGATAACGTATAGCATCGAAACAGTGCAATCATAGTGACCTCGGTAAATCACAAAGTGGTCATTTCCAAAAGAAATTCAACGTTGACGCGGACAGATAACGGCAGCGCAATACAGGCAATAGTGTGCAATCAGTATAACGTCACGGATAGACCGATACAGCGTAGTAGGATGCATTCAGTTGATCGAGCGGCCTCCGTTACGCGAGTCGCGCTACAATAGCGATAAACGCGGACGATTTTTACCGTGACAATTGCAATGACGAGAGATAGAGTCAACCGAGCGGGGTCCGTTGGCTGAAGGACTTATACAACGACGTAGTAGGATGCATTCAGTTGATCAAGCAGCCTCCGTTACGCGAATCGCGTTACAATAGCGATAAACGCGGACGATTTTTACCGTGACAATTGCAATGACGAGAGATAGAGTCAACCGAGCGGGGTCCGTTGGCTGAAGGACTTATATAACGACGTAGTAGGATGCGTTCAGTTGATCAAGCGGCCTCCGTTACGCGAATCGCGTTACGATAGCGATAAACGCGGACGATTTTTACCGTGACAATTGCAATGACGAGAGATAGAGTCAACCGAGCGGGATCCGTTGGCTGAAGGACTTATACAACGGCGTAGTAGGATGCGTTCAGTTGATCAAGCGGCCTCCGTTACGCGAATCGCGTTACGATAGCGATAAACGCGGACGATTTTTACCGTGACAATTGCAATGACGAGAGATAGAGTCAACCGAGCGGGATCCGTTGGCTGAAGGACTTATACAACGGCGTAGTAGGATGCGTTCAGTTGATCGAGCGGACTCGGTTACGTAAATAGCGCTACAATACTGATTAATACGAACGGTTTTTTATCGGCATAAGCAATGGACCGAGCGGACTTCGTTAGGTGAATTGCGCTATAGTTATATAGCTCAATAAATATTTGTTTCTTCATACCTCGAGCGAAATTCTAACATTTACGCACTGATGTCCTCATGATGCCCTCAGCTTCGCCTCTGGAATCATGGGCAATAAATTCAAATTGTCGACCCTTGGGGTGTAATATACTATATCTTATCTAGCGAGAAGAAAATAATAAAAGAAATAAAAAAAAATAAATAAATATAGTATAATCTCACTAATCCGGCAGTTCGATAGACTGACACGTCCAATAATCCGGCACCCTCCGCCCACGCCTTCCTCGCCCCTCTATACCTGTGCGCTTCAGTCGCTGCGTCATCGACTAGCAGTCTAACCTCAAAACTTATCACGTGCACGTGCTTACTTATTTGTTTTTTTCAAGTGAGAATAGTTTATAGTTAAAAATGTCAAATAAACGCAAACACAAGACACTAGATTTGAATAATTTAATTAATTTATTTTATTCATGACCTATGGCTTTTTCACTATAATCCAGTAATCCGAACATTCCAATAATCCGGCACCCTCCGGTTTTTAATAGTGCCGGATTAGTGAGATTACACTGTACATAAAATGCATTCTTACTTATTCATCGTTTTACGTCTGCTTAGTGCTTGCAATAATCGGTTGTAGCTCAGTTCGTTAGAGCATCGTGGTAACAACGTGAAGGTCGCAGGTTCAACCCCTCCCCATGGGCCATATAATATTTTTATTGTTTATGATGTATTTGTGTTTTTGACACATTTTTATTAACTAAAAAGAAGAGTATAATAAAATAAATTAAACAATTTCTTAATATACCACTTTTTTAAAACGAACTAAAAAGTATAAAATAATTGTTTTGACTTGTAGGATTTGAAACGAAAAAGCGTTGGCGCATTATTCGTTTTATCTCATGAAAAGATTTTTTCATTGATAGCTACTTCTTATATATAACTGTCGCATGCGCCCCACGTTTTTCGTTTCAAATCCTACAAGTTAAAACAATTATTTTATACTTTTTAGTTCGTTTTAAAAACGTGGTGTATTATAATTTTTTTAATTTATTTAATTTAAATTTATGATACAAAAAACGCGATATCTGTGTGCCGCTCTGACGACACAGTGTACCGACACTATACCCCCATGTGTTCGATGTATTGGCAGCGGTACATTCAGAGCAGTGTTGTAGAGACTGTGTATGGGATAATGCGGTGAGTGTAGTGAAAAGAAGTAAAACCGAGCAGATTGGAATGTAATGGCGACGGCCACGCCGGGGCTAAGCGCGTCGATCTGTCAGGCGTCACTGCGGTACTGGCCGCTCTCTCCGTCCGACACCTGACCTATGTCCTTTCTGGCCTTTGCAATTCACTCCCAGCACTTACTCATTGTACTACAATGTTGTCACCGGATGTCATCGATATGTTTCGGTGTAGACCCGACACCGCCACCGTACCCGTCGCCTACACCATGTTTAGTTTTTTAATTAATTACCGCATTGCTTGAACAAACTTTGCACTCAGTTTTTTTTTAATACGTCGGACATGCTTGGTATAGGCTTGACACCAGCACCGGATACGACCCGTCGACTACACCATATTATGTTTATGTTAGCTAGTTAATAGGCATGATGACAGATTTTGAAATTTAGTTGGTAGGTTAAGTTGAAAAGCAGATTCTAGCTTAACTTATGCCTTTTGTTCTTTTAACCAATAAATATTATTATTATTATGAATAATTATACTATTTCCGAAAAAAAAAAAAAACATTATTTCCGCAATAAATTAAATTTTAACTGACATTAGATGTAGGTATTTATGAGTGTAGAACTGTGGTTCAAAGATATTTCTTAGAAAGATATATAAATTTACTTAATGATATGATTTATATTAAGTATTTTCTTCAAAGTAGGTACTTATTAGTAAAAATAGTACGGTTTTCTTTAGTTGCAAGTTAACTAACCTCAAAAATAACCCATGACTAAGTGTTATAAAATATCACAAAAAAAACAAATAAACAAATCAACTAATTAAATGATGCAGAAATGCATGATCGCAACAAAAATTGATTATTTATTTCAAGTGTTTATATTTTCTGTGGTTTAAGAAGGCGTTACGTCATTCTGTGTTTCAGTTAACATGGCCGTTTGCAGTATTTTATACTTTAATTTTATTAAAAATCTTATTAATCTCAATGTTTATATTTTTTTAAATTTTCAACATAGATATATTTTTCTCTAAAACCATTTATTCGTTAATTCATAACTGAAATAAAAATTGTTTCCAGTTCTTTTTTTTATGAAAACATTAGGCATATTTTTAAAAATGCCCACTATTTCTACCGATTTTTTTTTATTTCATTTTTGTAAAGGACCTCTTTAAATAAAAAAAAAAAACTTATACCTATCAGTCAAAACATGTTTCAATAATGACCCATTACCGCCACCATATTGACCCACCACTTCCACCACTATTCTTTGTTTGTTTTTTCAATTTGAATTTGACTGACGTAGAGACCTGTATAATGTAGTGAGCATCTATGGATTCAACTTATACACGATAGAGGCGCTGTTATCGCCACTCTGTCAACTAAGCCCGCATGACTTGTATGAATTGTTTCAATTCGAAGTGATTTCTAAATCACGATGTTATGTCAAAGATCACGCAAACAATTTATTGTGTAACCGGAGATGCAATGATAAATGTTAAAGCTTTTAATGCAAGAAACAATTTTTTCGTGGAAATTTATGTTCTGTTAATCCTTTTGCTTTCGTATTTGTAAACAACAACGGAAGTTGATTGTAATAAACAAAATACGCATTAAACTTTTTTTGAGCAAATATAAGTTTTCATATTTTCTGTAAAATTGTGTTTTAATAAACCTTCTTTCTTAAATTCTAATGTTCTCAAATGGCATCTCAATTTATAAAAATATAGCCGCTACCCGCGGCTCCGCCATTAAGATGAGGCACGGCAACAACAGTAGTGGAGCTTTTGGCTCCAATCGTATTACAGTCTTGCCTCGTGAAAGTGCGTCCCGCTCGGTAGCGACAACAGTAGTGAAGCATTCGGCTCTACCCTATTGCAATATCACTTTAAAACACAATGTTTATTTTTTTGTCCGACACTTTCGCGGGCGCGTGTACAACGACTCGCCAAAGCTAGAAAATTTGACTATTTTAAGACATCGATTGACAGCAACAAAACGCATCTGTAAAAAACATCTTGAACGAAAGGTAAAACAAACCAGTTAACATAGCCAGCGTAATTTAATTTACGAATGATTTAAAAATCCACCCTAGCACTGGCTATGCCAAGTTGGGTGGATCAATTTCAATTAAGACAGCAAATTATGTATTAACCGTACTATATTTATTGAAATAAATTTATTATTTTTTATTTTGTGTTTCAATAATATAAGCAATAAGAATTTCGTTTTGAGTGCCATGAAATTACAACCTTAAAAAAGTCACTAATAAAACATAGTTGTAAACTTTTATTGATAAAACTAGTGGATTTTCCGACAGTTTTCTTAAATCTGTAAAAATTGTAATTTTTGTTTTTAATTTTTTTATTTATGTTTCCCGACACCCGACACTTATACACAGAGTATACCAAAAAGTTATCGTCAACTTCTTAAGACAGGACGTCACCTAAAATTTTTTTTTTAAACAAGCGAACGTGTGCTTAAGAGTTAAGACCACACAGTAGAAGTGAAACTATCTCACTCACCGGTATACTTTTGCGCCCTCTCTCGTTTGCGCACACTTAAAACAATGCAATTTTTTAAGTAAACACTGTCTACTCAAGACAAAAGGGGAAAAGCCTTTTCATAAATTTTTTAATGTCATCTGTTAACAATTTCCTTTATATTTGTCCGCCGTGCTTTTTTCATATCCGATCAGGAATTACTTTCACCCAGTAGAGGAAAGCCCCGACCGACAGGCTCTCGTGTTTACTGGCAGTGTTTTGTTCTCTGTGCCCGCATTTGTTTGTCACTACTCACTACACACGTGCGGTAAGTTGCGCTTAATTACAAACGCGGACACAGGAAACAAAACACCGTCATTAAACACGTGACAAATATAAATTTTTGCAATGGCCGAGGTTACCTCCCTTTCCCCTATCTTCCAAAGAAGTTTCACTTCAAAAAAGGTTGTTACGATATTACATTTCTGATTGCTTGCTTTGAAACTAAAATTTTGTAAAGTTTGTGAACAATGGAAAAATACCCAAGTCTCGCAAATAACTTATCAGGCCTATTCTACTAACGATAACCACGGTAACTACCAAGTGCTTAGCAAAATCAGCACTCGGGATAATCACTTTTGTTTCTTTTTTATTCTGCTAAGCAAAGTGGCTACCTAAATCACATGTTAAAAAGTTTTAGTGATTACAAACAATGCTTATAAATTTTGTAATCACTGTGGTTACATAAGAACACAAATAGTAGAATATGGCTAAATATGTGTGGTATTAAAAAATCTCGGTTTGCTTTTGTATGCGCCGTGAAGGGTTAAAAGTCAAAAATGTATATGGTTCAAGTCTATTTTGCAATTTACATTTGCAATTGGGGCGTTCATATTTAACGCCGTTAAGCGACGATGAGGCTTTAATTTCAACTACTGTACATTCACGGAAAAAGGAAGCCGACAACATAATATTTATAAGAACCGAAGTTGATAAGATAGTCCGGTAACTTACGGTAACACCCCGTGCAAGCATGTACATGAGTTTTCTCTGAGCATATAATTTAAGCCGCACCGCCGTCTGACGGCCACTGAATTTATAGTAGTCATAATGTAATTTATAAGAGGTCCATAGAGAGGGAGAGAGAGAGAGAGAACCATCGCTTTTGGCATAACCGGAGTACAGGCGGCAACTTTGTTTTCCGGGATGTTTATTTTTGCGGTATATGTTTTTTTTTCTTATTTCGTTTTCTGTTTTTCTATTAAACAATACCGATTCGATGGCACGTCTTAGCCCAAAAGATTTCACACTTCTTCTTTTAAAAGTGTTCTTTCAACTTAAGGGCTTTTTAATCACATCTAACATATACATTACTAGCCGCTATCCGCGACAACAGCAGTCTTCACCTATACCGCTTTAAAACACTTAGAATTATTTTCAGGTGATGAATTTTTAGAAATCCTTTCTTAGTGTCCAACTACGTCATATAAGGAACTCCTGTGCAAAATGTCATGCTTCTAGACTATAAACCCACCGGTTTTGGCTGTGCATTGTCCGTCAGTCAGTCAGTGTTAAAGTAGATTAGGGATTGAGTTTTGAGAAATCCTCTCTTAGTACTCACCTGCGTTATATGACGAACATTGCTTCTAGCAATGATGTCAAGCACGCAGCCCGCTAATATATAGATTGCGGGCCGCCGAGACGCTAAAAAAAAACATTGAGTCTAATAGTATAATCATTCTAACAATCGTATTTTCTTAATATTTTTGACGTGATAACGTCTTATAAATTGATAAAACACCGCCAGCACACACGAAAAAGAGTAACGTTCCGCAAGCGAGAGCGCGATATTAGCGATAGAGATGCACGATCGGCCCAAGCCGCATTTCTCCCTCTTCTCGCGTGACGTCAGAGAGTAGTGTGCGTTCCAGCGAAAGATACATCTGACAGATGGCCTAGATAAATTATACGGTTTGTTAACAAATATATAATATATAGATATACATTCTTTTAAATGTCTTTTATAATTGCTTAAAAATATGTATTTTGCTTTGGTTGATCAAATTATTAGTCGGTAAATTTATAGTTTGACAGCTACTAAAATTTAGGTTATGTATTATTAAATATGATATTCGAGCGGAATACGTTATCACGTAAAACTATCGTCCGTAAACCGCCTTTACACACAACCAATTTTTTTAACATTAAAAACATGCGGCCCCCAACTTAGTACAAAATAAATAAATTGGCCCGCAATATCATATGAGTTTGACATGTCTATTCTAGACCCACCGGTTTAGGTTGCGCGTTGTCCGTCTGTCAGTCAGTGTTACAAGTAGATTAACCCTCTTAGAGAATGAGTTTTCAGAAGTCCTTTCTTCTTGCTTACCTACGTCCTATAAGGAACTCCTGTACAAAATTTCATGCTTCTAGACCCACCGGTTTAGGCTGTGCGTTGTCCGTTCAGTCTTATAATTTTATTTATCGGTATTGGGAACCGCGATATGGACTACTCTATCTGGCGGCGAAACTTACTAACTAACATGTAAGAAACAAGTATATGAATCGTACTGTCAATGAATACTGTTTATCGTGATTTTTTTACAATAATAATAAAAAAATGATAAATTAATAAATGACTTATTATGGAACTTGCAAAGTTTTCACCTCGTGCAAACACAAATAAAAAATTAGTAAAAGGTTGTAATAGTACCACGTCATTTCAATGCAGATGATTAGTTATTTTACCAAGTAAGTAGGTACCTACTATACTTAGTATTGAAAACTTAATTTATTAAGAATTTTGATAGAAAAAAAAAATAAAGTTGAAAATACATTTTGACAGATGACTAGTTGTAGGTTGGGAACTTACCTGTTGCAATAAAGTAATGTTTCAATAAATGTTTGCAACGTTCATCTACACTGCATTGATATAATATCTCTATTTACCACTTTTATTTCTTGTGGATTACTCTTTAAGAAAGCATTAAAATTCACCTTACTTGAAGGTTCTGTTTCAATTGAATTTTTGCCTAATTTTATATGGCCGGCATTATATATACGTTCCCCTTCAAAGAAATTTATTTTTCGCTGATTTGTATCAACCCAATTAAATATTATGCTGACACTTATCATTCCATTGCACTTAAAAAAATTCACAATTGCACTGTTTACTATATAGTAACCATAGTAACTATGGGAAATGATACTCCATCGTCGCCATGTTTTTAAAGCTCCACCCATTTGACGAACCCCAATTGCGAGATCTTTACATTTATATTTATTATTATAAAATGTCCACAACCCATAATCAGAAAACATGTGTTAACAATGACCTTAGATTGTGACAACAATAAGTTTGACATTAGACTGTTTCTACTTCTTTAAAATTATAACAACCAGAGGTCAAATTTTTTGTTAAATTTAGTATCTTTACAAAAGATGTCAGTTCAGCATCTAATAAAATGTTACCTACTTATAGAAGGAAAGTTGTATAAAAAATCTAGAAAAGTTTTTTTAAAAACTAAAAAAATATGACTAACCAAAAAAAAGATTGCGTAAGACTCTCGCGTATTAGAAGTGAACCTTCTTTCACTGAATAATTCTAGCAGAAATTTGGAACGAGGCGTCGCTAAAGATGTATGTCCACTAAAAATAATTTATGTAAATCAATAAATTAAACGACATAAACAATCTAATTTGAAAACAAAGAAACAGAGTCAAGTTTAAAAATGGTCATTTTTGCTATAGCACAGTCTTCTGTGAACTCATCCATTATGAAATGCGTTTAAAAATCACAGCAAATCCTTTCAGTAAATTCGAACAGTGAAGAAATGCAGCGCGGTAATAAATCTCGTTTAATTCAACTGATTTCGCCACTGTTCCAACTGTTCAAGCGCTGCTGGTGCGGGATTCCCCCCCGGACTAGCGTTGTACATATAGAAAGTTTGCGTGTATGTGGTACACCTACCTATATTTGGTCGCAAGACAAGGGGTTTATGTTTTTTTTAACACTCTTTGTTAACTTCAGCTGTAGGTATCTAGGTATATAACTATGTTTGTAATTTTGATTTTATCTAATGGAATCTTTCATTTTAATTTCCACCCACTTCTAAATGTTATTGTATTAAAGTGAGTACCTATTCGAATTATAATGTCGAATCAAAATTAATACTATTTTATACTTCATAATTTTGTATAGTTTTCAGCCAAGTTTACTGTAGTAAGGCGTAATCAATGATTTAAGTGGATAAAACAGCATTCAACAGTAAACTGTTTTATTGACAGAGACTGGCAAGCTGTTATTAGAATAATTATTGTCATTCATAGCTATTATTTTTGTAATTAGTGTTGTAGATTTTCCGGAAAATTTTCAAGCAGAACATTTTCTGAAAAACTTTCTAAGCCGTATCTATTGTGAAATTAAACTCTCGTTCAGTAGAGGCTACAAATAAACAAAACGAGTATTTTCATCAGCTCTGGATGTGATGCCCTTTTGAGTTTTTCCGTTTCAACAAAAAAACAATGATCTAGTGTTGTTTACATGAGGGGAATTCCCTTTATAACTGCAACAGCCAGTACAGCCGTATTCTGGCCTCTGCCACTACCTCAATACTATCAAATAACAAGAGAAATGGGTGGTTCATTTTCTGTGTGTTCTTTTATTATGAAACGGGATGAATTGACTTGTTATAAGTTGCAAATTAAACAATACGATAAATATTAAGCAAAACAGAATCAAACTTAATAATTTTATTCGTATGGATTACATAAGTTAAAATTATAACCTGTTGTTTTTGTTTAAATGGTACAGAAATTAACTAAACAAACTAAAATAGAAAGTTCAATTATGTCCTATAAAATTTACTAAAAATTGCCTTTTTGACATTGAAAATTTTCCGGAAAAACATAGTGGAAAATTTTCCTCTCCACATCATTAGTTATAATAACGTTAATTTTCAAATTTTGTGAATATGTTGTTGATTCGAAATTAATATTTTGTTATGCTTAATAATTTTTGAGAAATTTTAATCATGTCTACCGTCTACCCCTTGGTGAAATTATTATTATAGATATAGTTAGAGTGCCCGTCAAATAACATGAACCATTTAATATGTCTGACACCTCGAATATGTCGAACATATTCGAGGTGTCAGACATTTTAAATGGTTCATGTTATTTGTCAGAGAACATTATTTTAGCGTTTTGGTTGAAGTTTTTAAGCTATCCAATTAAAAAAGCAAACAGTATCTATAAATTTTTACATGTCGTCAAAACATCTTTCGGAAAATTTAGAGGGAAAACGCCCCAAAATCAAGAAAAGTCATAGAGGATATAGGTGTCAGACTAGGCCTAATGAAGCCATATACAAAGTTTAGGGAGAGTATGTGTCAGTAAAATTTTTGCCGACAGGCACATGAGCTACTTTTCCTCGTTTCCATAGATACATATACCTATTTGGAGTATAGGAATAGCGGTCGGAAAATACGGGGAAAGCAGGAAAGGGCACATCCTGGTAGATAAACTTCCTCCAGCTTTAAGCGTAGTATACACGTACGCTCATGGCACACCACCTATGAACGGGAAACGAAGGAAAGCAGACTTGTTCCTTATTCTATTTTCCGTAGTCCACTCACGAAAGCACATGTTTCACAAATTCACTCGGTTTAACCTTTAGCCTATTGTTGAAATGACCTTGAACGAACCGCCGGCAACCTCTCTTCACTTCTGTGTCTTGTGTTCCAACACTATTATTATTTGGACAATGAATGGCGGAAATGTGTTCTCTAGTACTGACATCCTGTTCCTTTATCCTGTTTGTTTGTTTGTTTACGCACATTGTTTACTAGCGTGTTTTGCTTGCACTAAATATTGTTGGACATTAGCGTCTTTGAAATCGTTCGATTTGAATAAACGAGTGGAGAAAATTTACATAAATTCGCACTGCTTGACAAATAAATACAACGTTTCCAGAATACGAATCCAATTTTTAAAGAAGTAGATTGTATATCTAGTAGGGTGATTAAAAAAAATATTTTTTTCTTTTTGCTCTTATCCTTTCAAATGTTTCTATTTAAAGTAAAAAAATTCTCACTAAAGATGGGCGCCGTAATTCAATATGCCCCACTCACGATCAAACTTCATGCCACAGTTCAGTGTTCAGTGAAGTTGGACCGATTAATCGAAAGACTGACTGGTACCACACACAGTTCATGCAAACTGCTCATTTTTTTAAATTTTTTGTGTTCAGTTTTAAGTTATTGGCATACACTCGTCGAGTATAGATATATAAAATATATATTATATACATACTATAATATTATACTATAGATAATTAATAAGAACTAAATGAGTTATTTAAATGGTGAGGATTGGCTGTTCATAGCTGTGGGATTGTATTTAAAACAGGGAAATAAGAAAAAAAAGAAGAATATGGGTGAAAAAGTTGTTAGAAATGCGTGATTCAAGAAGTCATGTTTATTTGATTAATGAATTACATCTTGAACCGCTTGATTGGAATAATTATTTACGAATGGATGAATTAACTAACAATTATTTACTGGGATTAGTTACCTCATTTATTAAGAAGCAGGACACAAATATGCGAAAATCTATTTCTGCACAAGAAAGACTTGCAGCAACATTGATTTTTGGCTTCTGGTTGTACAAAACACAGAACTCCAAAAACTGAACTGAAAAAAACCCACACACACAGCAGTTTACTTGAACACTGAACTAAAAATCGTTCAAAAATCAAAATGCGTTTGATGAGTTCATGCCTGACTTCAGTGTTGGTTTCAGTGTTTATTTGTCCCACACATTATCATGCTTCACTGAACTATAAGTTTGAACACTGAACTGTGGCATGAAGTTTGATCGTGAGTGGGGCCTATTTTATTTTTAGTTTTTTCTGTACATATGTTAGAAAATTGAATATTTTGGTACAAAAATACGCAGGACTTTTCGTTTAAAATGTTCAATTGAGCTTTCAAAGTACAAAAAATTTCATCTAAGGCTGCTATTTTTTAATAATAAATGTGCACTGCATTCGATGTGGCAATCTACTGTAATCTTTCTTCTTTTATACTCCGTTAAATATCACGCGAAAATTATATTAGACGTGACATAATAGCGGTCTTACATAACCTTAAAAGTGCGCTATTAATTGAACTGTTATATAGGAAAGCTTTTATCTTCATCTGTCTTTATATTACAACAATAAATAAAGGTGTAGTCCTTTTTTTTCAATAAAGACTCTATCTGTCTCTGTTGCCATAGAATCGAGTCCTCATCAATGTTGCGCCGGCTAAAAATGGTGAACTCTACTTGACCGGCACGTCAACTCTATTGTTCATTCGCTTCAAGTTTCACGTGTTGCCTATCGGAGTCATTTTAACGTTATTTCTATAGTGATAGTCTATCACAGTGATTCCCAAAGTGGTCTATATCGATCCACAGGGGTCGACGATAACTTGCAAGGGGTCCATGTCAGCGAAAAAAAATTAGAGGTCCATAAAATTAAAATGGGTGTCAACGATAGTGGATCTCCTAACAAAAAAAGAAACAAACTGGACATCGTTAACCGAGGGAATTTAAGATTAAACCTAACTAAATTGATGCCAAATGCTGAAAAGCTATTATTAAAGCATCAGGTTTATGCCTCATATAAAACTTCACTTGCGTTTTTCTAAATATTTTACACTACACTTTACTACCGTTATAAATTTAAATCTTTCAAAGTGAGTAGCACTATACCGACTGTCAAAAATACATTTAGAGTTAATTAATTTGCAAAAAATCAATACCAGGTAAGCAGGGGGTCTACCCAAACAAAAAAAAATGGCAAGTGGTCTACGAGACAACAGTTTGGGAACCTCTGGTCTATCATGTAGTTATTTTTTTTTTAAATACGGATGTCGTGTAATTTTGGTAGAGACATTTTTTATTAGTTTTTTGTCTACGGATATATGTGATTCGTTGATGACAAATAACCAAAGTTACAGAGAATTAATTTTCGCGCTTTACAAATATATCAAGCAACGTTCTTTTCAATTCATATGTTGAAACCGGTCTCCGGACGCGCAAAGAAGACACGTGCGTTAAAGATTCAAGAAACTGTTAAAAGCATCAAGTAACCTCAAAATACATTTAACATTAATATTAATGGCAGGAACTTTTAAATAACAAGATATCCTAAACTGTATTGGGTCCATTTTAAAAAGTGTTCAAGTACTGGGTATTTTACCTTATACTATAAATTATAAAACTGAAACTCATTACTATAAAAAATTCAGAAAGTTTTCATTTGAAAAAAAACATTGATTACTTGGTCATACCAGGCCACGCGTTCTGTTGTGTGTTGCTGTTACGTTCAACGGGCGGTGCTACCATTGTTGTAAAATATTTAGTATAGCGTGTGTTGCTTTAACGTCCAACAGATGCGTTTTTCAAAAAGAGCATGTTTTCATCTGTCACAGGTGTGGCATCTATATAATAGGTATATAAAATCACGCGCGTATTCGAATGCAACGTTGTGTCAAAATTTCACAGCAATCGGTGAAGAAACAAGCATTACATTTTTATTTATGTGGATTGGAAGTTCAAAGGTTAAACTATTAAAATACTAATGGTTGTCTTTTATTTATTTTGTGCAAGGTTTTGTTTTACTGTTACCGTCGACATACAAACAAAGTGGGATGGGGTGACACATTTAGATTGAGCCTGGTCTACTCACAATCTGTCGCCAATCTACTGTCAATAAACGTATCTGACTTCTACCAAGGAGAAGAACCTCTCCTTTTCTTCTCATCTCTTCTTCACTGTCTCTCTAACGGACTGCGTTGTATTAGAGAACTTTTATTAATTTTTTGTACGCCGAGTATTTAATAGGCACTCGTCAGTAATAAAGAAAAAAGTCAAGTGGAGATTTTTTAATGATGTTTTTAAAAAATGTGAAAATAATTTATTTCTTCAAACCGCAAAAAATGGGTACGTACCTGTTTCGCTATAGAAACGTTAATTTCCGTCTTTTTTTATAAAACGTTTAGTTAAATAACAATTATAGTTATTCTGTCAATCGAAATTAAATTGATAATACACTTTAATTGCTTACCTTTACTTCCACCACATGGTGGGAGGAAAGAGATTTTATATGGCATTTTTTTTTTGTTATTGACATTATGTTTAGACAACTGTTAAATTGCTGGTGTTTCATTAAGCAGTATTTTCAGGAGATGTATAAACATTCAGATTTGAAGACAAAGACAGCTACAATGTAACCTTAAAAAATGTGGACGGCTGTCAAATGAGACAGTTACGATTTGCATCACGTCCGAGATATACTTCTGTTAAAATTATAATAGATTACAGAGGTTACCTCGTTTCATCTGACCAATTAGCTAACTAACCGTTCATATTTTTATCAACTTATAGTGATAATATCAAAATATTTAACTAGGACTATGTATATCTCTAACTTTAACAATCTAATTTAATGCAAATATATCAATATTCTTTTTATTTCTTTGGCATTTATTATTAAATACTGCTATTAAAGTTTATAAACAGCCGTTGCCACTGGATGACGTCATCCCCCCACTACTTTCCAACAGAACGAAGCGACCTCTGTAATGTACAAATCTTGCACTTTTATGACATTTAACTGAGTTACTCGAGCAGTAATTAGGAGGAAAAGGTGCTGCCCATTAACGATGTAAAAAAATAATAAAATAGTTTTTAGTGTAAATTAGAAGGAGTGATATTGTGACGTAATATTAGGGGCGATGTTACGATCGTGATAAAGAAGAATAATTAAAAAATAATATTTATTTAACGGTGGATTCATGTCCACTATTATTAATTCAAATCAGGATCGCAGGAAGGTGAACCAGTGATATAGATGAATTTAACTAAAGAAACATCTAATTTATTTATTTCTACCACTGGTTCACCTCTCTGCGATCCTGATAAAATATATCTATTTCACTTAGAAATAAGGCCAGTATTTTCTGAAAGGACTCTATCAAAAGTGATTCTTTGTGTTTGTAAGAATATGTTATCATTTCTACAATATAATTCAGTTCTTTTGATGATAAAGATTACTTACTTCTGTTGAGCGTTTGCTTTTCTCCTTTCCATTCTCTCTGCAAACCCACTTTTATTGGTCTTTCATTTTACGCATGTTTCACTTATACTGAAGCGAGGATAGGAAACAATAATAAACCGACGCGACAGTACAATATTGCAAATCAAGTTTTTTTGTTGTCGAAAAAATACATATTTCTCTGTCGAACACTAAATTACACCAGAGTGAAATTAGAATCCATTCTTTACAAGGTAAATGTACCGATTAACTGTGATCGACCCTTTGACTATTTAACTGTGGACTCACCTTAGACTATATAGCAAAGCTAACTTCACACTTATTGTCAAGACGTGTCCCAATGGCGGCCAACTAAAGAACTAAAACTTCTAAATATAATGGAGTTGATACGGAAACGCCAAGCAAACAGCGGTTCATACGTATTATCCGTTTTTTAATGTGAGAAAACATAGTGTCAAGTTATTGTCATTTTTGATATCTGAAGTTTTTAAAATCACTAAAATCTGATTTACAACCCACATAAATTTTAAAATAAATTTAATTCTCAATTACAACAAAACAGTAACCAAAATAACTAAATCTGGTACTGCATACTAAAAAAAAAACATATTGTACAACTTTCTCACTACTTCTTTGGAACGTTGCGTTACGCTTAATGTACCCAAAAAGGTGAAAGATGTTGCCAACGATCGTTTACTATGGGAAATGGAGGTTCAACTAGCTGTCCATTTCTAAATAGTTAAAGGATAGACTACTTTAGTATTAATTATGGCAATGTCCGTGACTGGAGAGGAAAGAGCGTCTGTATTGTTACGCATCGAAAAGTGCATTTATTGAAACAATTGAATTGACATTAATCTTTTTTAGGGTTCTGTGCCGAAGGGTGCTCAACGGGAACCTATTACTATAAGCCGTCCGTCTTCTGTTAGCGGGCTGTTGTATCTCATGAACCGGAATAGGTAGAAAATTGAAATTTTCACAGAGTGTGTATTTCTATTGCAGCTATAACAACAAATAATGAAAAACCAAGATGATGAAATTCAAAAATAAGAAAAATATCTTCGATTAATCTGATGTTGGGCATGCGTGTAAAGTTACACGAGACTGAAAAATAAAACCAAGACAGCAAATTTTATAATGTACGCCATGTAATTTAAAAAAAAAATACGGGTTGCACTCCGGGAGTGCCGGCAGAAGTGAAAACATAAACACACACGAACATTCGCGCAAGCGCCCTGCGCCGCCTAAACGAAACAGCAGACGCAGGCATACATTTTCGCCGCGCCGTAGAAAGAGAGGGGGATACTTTCTCTCCTACGCCGCGCCGACTGTCTTCTCTCCATCCGTCTTACGAATTTTCGATCAGGACACGTGTCCTGACGCGAGTTTAACATTTTTTACCCATTACAAAAAAAAGTGTACAACGCCGCTAAAGAAGTTTTCACTTCAAAAATCCGATTAAGCTGGTATTTGTCATGCTTGTAAAAAGTACATAGTGTTATATCGTGTACGATGGTTTACGGAACCCTTCGTGTGCGTGTCCGACACGCACTTGATCGTTTATTTTTTTTGTTAAATCTGATCCCAAGTCACTCTGCATTATAGTCACAAATTGATGGTAAGAGAAATCGTCCACACTTTTAACAACATATTCTGCATTTGAATCGCATTGCCTTTTGTGTCCGCTCACGACTTTTCGTTGCTTATTATGTGAAACAATATTCCATCGTATAAGGTCAAAGATCAAAGACAAAACAGTAACTGTATTGCAAGTACTGTTTTCAAGAGGCGTAAGCACACATGCAACACACTTGATAGGTCGTACTTGTATACATTTTATCGTCGACATTGACGCAAAAGGGAATATCTTAAAAGCGATTACTAAGGGCGCGCGAATTGTAGGTTATGTTTCCAGTACGTGATGACATACGATTATAAAGACTGATTTTAAAGTTCATCTTCTTTTTAACAGTGTGTATAGAAATCAAATAGACGAGCAAATATTTTAAGAAACTCTTTTGTCTAAGCTCAAAAATAAGAGAGTAGCATCCGTTCAAAAGTTAATTAGATTTTTTAAATTATATTTAATTAATTTAAAAGCCCGGTTAACACACGCGAAGAAATGATAGCACGATTCGGAAATGATTCGCGGAAGGTCCTTACCGCTACTACAAGCATGTACAAAAAGCATGGCTAGGACGCATGCATCTTTATGTCCAACAAAACGGAAACAACTTCGAATTTCTGTGAATACCTACTTGACAATGACATAACATATTTGCATAGTGACATAACATAACGCCAGGACCGACCTCAAAATTTGATAAAATTTAATAAAACTTTGAAAGCCCGTTTCTCTTTCATTTTTGTGTTTTGATAAAAAGTTACTTGAAATATTTGTTCGTCTATTTGATTTCTACACGCTGTTAAAAAAAGAATCAACTTAAGAATCATCTGTATTATATTGCGAATGTGACATTATGTCAACAGTCACATGTAGTATTTTTTGCACGTATCTCCTATAAAATACCTGATTTTCACATAAACATAAAAAATTGACAGTTCTATTTCGAGCAAGCTTACTTCTAATTTGTACGTTGCGTTTTATTTTCATACTTTTTGCCTATGACAATGGTAGTACGACTAAGTTTCGCATTTATTTTGTTTTACTTTACACACTAGTACGAAATGGGTCATTTTACTACCGCTTCCGACTACATTACGAAAAGTCTAAGTGCTACAAGGTTATGATGTCCTGTTAGTGCAGGAGACTCCGAGCACTCATGAGGTCGTCATCCCTGTCTGAGATAGATGCTTTTAGAATTAAGACGTCGATATTGCAGCATTTGTACACTTGGCAGAACAATTGCAAGTGGAGAACTGAGCTTTTGTGGCTTGCTAAATTACATACTAACGTTAGATTTTGTAACCGTTGTTATTTCAAAAGCCATTTGAGAATTAAAAAAATCAAACAAATATTATTTAACTTTGATATAAAACAACGTAATTACACGTCAGTACAGAAAAAAATATTCTTTTTTTTTAATTGCATTTTAATTACAAAACCTACTAGTATTTAATCAAAATATTCAACAAAATGTCCAAGGCGTATGTTTTAACGAGTCCCTGCATTTTGTTAATTTTGATAGTGGCGGTTTCTCTACGTGCGCTTCAGAGCTGCAGAACAGCAAAAATCTTACGTACTTCATAATTTTAGAATGGATTATATTTGCCATATTTAACCAATATCTAATGTTAAGAAATAATGTAATAGCTACACAATCAACGCTAAAGTTTAACAGCCATTGGAAGATCACAAAACTCGTGTGTGCTCTGTGTGGCAGACTTTCTGGCGCTCCGAAGCAGCACATGAAACGTAATCATCAGATACCCTCGAAGTACACCGTGCAAATCATGACCTATAGGTTATAGCGTGTTATTTCGCTCAGTTTTGGGCTGCATTTACCGTCAGCACATTAATGCAAATAAGTCGTATGCTAGAAGTGTTCACTGATTCAATTAACACATTTAACGGCTTTGACTCGACGGTACGTATGCTGTACGTACATGATACACGACAATAGGCTTATGGCAGTAGTGACTAGTGTTACAGTGTGTACTGTAGTTTGTTGTCAGCAGCATAAACATGAATGTGATATTGTGATTCCTAATTTAATTAAGTCCCCCTTTATTCTTAGATCATGTTAGGAGGTACCTCCGTTGAACCCTGCAGAAGACCCACTGAATTTTTATCTTACGTTGGCAACTTCATTATGTTAATTTTAATGTTACAATGTGCACGCGCATCGTAAAAACTCCTCTCATATATTTTTCATAAGCGACAAGAGAAGTATAACCTCAAAAAAAAAAAAAAACTCGAGTCGCAGTGCGAAACCCTGCCGACAATATAGTGTATTTGCTTTTATAGGCAGTGTGGCTCTATTATATGAACTTAGCTTTGTTTTAAGGCAAAATAAAAAAAATACCTCTTAATACACCCCTTAAAACAACATTTTTTTACTTAATTTCAATATTAATATCAATTCAACATCTGTACCAAATTATATACACCCTTCAGTATGTACATCCATATCAGTAAACTTACGTTTTCATAAAATTTGTAAGTCCGGTCCTGTCGGGCCGATTTTATTAAAATTTCAGCAGCATATTTTAATAATTACTAAAGGGTTAAATTTCAATTTTGAAACGATTCGGAGAAATTTTTCGGTATTTTTGGGCCCGAAAACTGTTTTCAACCCCTAAATACCACCCTTAACATGGCCCGATTAGGCCCATTTTAAATAGGCTTCGTGCGGTGATGGTTTCCAACATGTGGTCCAAATTTCGTTAAAATCAATTAACTCTTTCGAAAGTTATAGCCCGTACATATATATATATATATATAAATATATATATATATATATATACATATATAAACAGACTTTTCCAAAAATGGTGCCAAACTTCTTAGAGGGCTATGAAACGTCGAGAAATTTTGGTCCGACCTCTAGGTCCCGCCATCCGACCGACGCCAATAGTGTAAGTGCCTTATGGCAAATACACTAACAAACAAATCCGATGCAGTTACGGTTACCATATGACAGGCGTTTGCCGCATTTGACAGGCATTTTAAGGTTTAGACAGGCGTGCGACCGGCATTGGTCTGAGACAGGCATTTTCAAATTTCGCGTCTATTGAAAAAAATAATGTCCTCTGACAAATATCAGTAATAAACATCCTTCTTCATTCTTATCTGTTGGCTTTTAGTTTTACTTATTACCTATACAGCGTTTTGCTTTAGACAGGCATTTTTCTGAAAAATCAGGCATTTTAGGTACCATAGACAGGCGTCCCTCTATTTACATATGGTAACCCTAGATGCAGTGCACGAACCTTCCTTATTTTTTTGGAATTTTCTGAACTATTTCGTGACGTGCTGCTAGAGACGCTGTTCCATTATCTAAACATGGAAGTACAACAAAGACAGGACAATGCACAGAAATATAATAAAATTATTCGCTCGTAGTGATTTTATGTTTTGGAAATAAACTGGACGAAACTAACTTCGTAATAAGCTCTTCTTTGAGAAGAACGATGTCAAAAATAGAAACGTAACATGTGAACAGTATAAAAGGCACTTTTTTTTTGTTTTATTTTGCGAATGAACTACTAACGGTCGCTGTTTTGTTGCTTTTGTCTGTTGAGATGTGTGGACGTCAATTGTTGTAAGAAAAGTATTCCACAAATCAGTGGCGTGCTTAAATTAACAGCGACGAAGTCATTTTTGATATCAAAAATTTAAACAGGACCGCTATTTGCATTCTTCTAACACATCGCCTGCTTTGTGTTGCTGTGCTGTTTATCTTATAGAATTAAATGGTAACTGACAGGTAAAACAGGTTTTAACTAAACTTTCTTGAAAAAATAAATAGGATAATAAGCCGATATGAAAAACATACCATTATTATACAAAAAACAAAGTTATAGCATATATCTGTTCTGCGCATGCGCCGATTTTCCCCAAAAACAATACAGATCTTCGTATTTGCATACCAAACATCCTCTCAAAATTTGGTTTCAATCCGCTCATCCGTTTGACCTGTATCGTGCTCACAGACCAACAGACAAACAAACAAGCAGACAAAGAGTTTTTACTATTTTTTTTTTTTTTTTTTGGATTCGGGAGTCCTCAAAACGAAAAGATATTGTAAAATTTTGAAAAGTGAATTTTGACTTAACTTAGTACCATTGGAATGGTAAAAGCTATAAACTAATCTTCATGACAGGATAGGGTTTATGTATTTAAACATTGTAAACCTCGCCACTGGTAAAAACTGTAGGCAAGAAATTCTTCAGACAGAAAAGTGCTAGAAGAGACGTTATTTGTAGGAGACACTGATTAAAGGATCAGAGGCGGCGAACTGAAAACTAATACACATGACTATAGGCGTTCTTTTTATCGACTTGTATCAAAATAAAAACACTTTCCTCTTTGTTACACAGAACAATTGAAATCAGATATTGTTCTATTATTTTTATTTATTAAAATTGTCTCTTTCATTTTTATTTTCCCCGTAATATGTAAGCTAAATTTATTTTTACTAAAAGACAGTGTCGGATTTAGTCTTGATGAGGCATGAAGTTTTAGTATGTTTGGAGATCCCTTCTTCCAAAATACCGCCTTAAGGTCTCATTTTTTGACTAATGTAGCCAAGCAAACCCATGAAAATGTCATGGCACAAAGATTATTCTCGTTTAAAAAACATTTTTTTTTAATGATGGTAATGACCAGGGATAAATTAAATCCATCAAAAACATAAAATGTAAAAAAAATGCCAAGTCTCGCAAGGCAGTTCTTCCGCTACAAAAAGTTGTGAGATCTCACAAATTTTGTAGCGGAAGAACTGCGCTGCGAGACTTGGATTTTTTTACATTTCATGTTTTTGTTAGGGTCTCATTTTTTTTCCAACCACAACATTTTTTTAAATATCGTCTTCCTAGGCTATAACTTTCTTACTCGTATCTAAATTGAAGTTTAAAAATGCCTTAAGTCCAAAATAATTTGAGTGTGACAGACGTACGGACAAACGAATTATCCTACTCATGACACTACGATCTGTTCGGCTCAAAAAAAATTGCAGCTACAATAATGGAATTAGATTAAACAAGTCAATTTTATTTACCGCCCGGTATAGGTTAAATACGGTAATAATGTTGTTATGTATTTAAATTAGTGCATAAAATAGTTAAACATTTCAATTAAACAATTAAACCATAATAAAAAAAGTATTAAATCAACCACTTTTTGTTCTATTCAAAGCAAATTAAATTTAATTGCTTAAAAATTATCTGCCATTAACGACACCTTTTTAAAACGATATTTCAACAAAATAATATAAATAATGTTATTTACTTTATTTTTTATTTATATATACCTATACAACTCCCATATGTAAACAAGTTTTATGTCGGCCAATTTCATGTAAATAAATAATAATGGTTATGTCTCCTAATGGACATGACTGTTATAGGGTAAGAGGTACAATTTCCGACTAAAAACTATTTTAATATATTATGCCACTTATGCATTATTTTCATTTTCGAGTTATAGTAAAATTAAACGATTCAGTTCAACTCGGACCAAGGTCTCGTGTCACGATTTTGGCCGCGCTAATCTTCGAAACGACTGAACCGATTTTAATGAAATTTTATAAATGTGTCTTGATTGGTGCAACTTACGCTACAGGATAGTTTTTATTAAATATTTTGTACAAAATTACGGTATTTTCTCGAAAAAACTGTTTTAGTAGCATGTAACGTCATCTGATAGAATTTGTTCAAAGCTATTAGTTCAGAAGCAAACAAAAAATTGTTTTAGTACCAAGTAGCGACATCTGATAGAATTTGCTCAAAGCTATTACCTAGTTCAGACGCTGGGCCGCAAACGAAATAAATTTTGCAGAATGAAACCGGGACGGACCGCTAGTAGGTATATAAATAAATATTGACACTGGCGACATCAGACGGAGCTTTTTAAAAGCTGATAGTCGCAGTTCTTTTCTCCGTTATATTTATAGATTCATGACAGACATAGAAAAAATAATGTGCAGACTGACCGTCTGAAATTTTCCAAGTCATTTTTCACAACAAGCAATCGTTAGATTAAAAATAAATCGTAATTTAGAGTCAAACTCGCACTTTTCATAATGTTAATAAAGCTTTTGATAAACTCTTACGTATAGTACGGAATCCTCGGTGCGCGAGTCCGACTCGCACTTGTCCAGTTTATTTTATAGTGTTTTGTAGATTAAACACGTCCCAATAAACAAAATCGCAAGGTGTCGATAACTGTAACACTGGCCCTATGTTATTTTGAACAAACGGACAATATGTGAAAAAACTTTGACCACAATGCAAATAGGGTTCTATCAAAATCTATTACGTTCCAATATTCCAAATCTGGACGACAAGAATGTTCTGCTTTAGTAAAAATAATGAACCTGGGTTTATATAGGAAATAAATAAGTAGTTGTTATTCCGTCAGCATAAAATAAAAACGCCTTTACTTTACTACTTTAGTGTGTGACTTGACTTCTTCACCTGGATGAATAAAAGCAATTGCCGCTAACTGTTTACTTTACTCCTTGTGTTTTTCTGCCATTTCTCGTGTTCGGTCATTCTAACATAAACAATAAACATACTGTTTTATTTACAAATGTAATATTGCAGAGAGCAGACTATATTCGTCACATTAACCGTAATTTCTCGAAATAAAATAAGTGTCAAAAATATTTTCAAATAATAATTCTGTGATATATGTATTTTTCTATTACATTATATTAAAAAAAATTGGATTGTAGATAATAGACGCTCGATGATACGCTTGAGAAGTGGCCATACTGAAAAATTGAGTGCCGTATGAATTGTGATTATTCATACCGGGCAAAGATGCAAAATCAAAGCAGCCATATAGTATAGGTATACCATACACAAGCACAGAAGCTAACACATTCACAAGAAAGTTCCGAACTCAATATAAGCGTTTCTTTTGCTGTTTTTTTTTTTTATTTTTCTTTTGCAAATCAACTGCTTAGAATTCTAGCCGCTGTACTTCTGTTTCCTAAGGAAATATACGTGCAAGTTTGTTTACTATGGTACTGTTATATTATTATTATACAAACTACATACCCTCTCTCAAATCTGTAGGTGAACATCAAAACCGCTTATGTCGAATTTATACGCAGTAGGGTGCTGACAGGCGGTTGTTTAGTTCTAATTAGTGATGTGCCGGATCGTTAAAAATGTATATCCGCGGATACGGATCTGAATACGGATATATGGTTTCAAGATCCGCGGATACGGATACGGATCTTAACTTTTTTAGAGTACGCGGCGGTAAATATTGCACATCGACCCTTGGAAAAAGTTATTGACCTCTTTAAGAGTTAACTCTCATAACAGATTGTCTCTTTCCAAAGATCGATGTGCAATATCTCATTATAAAGATAGTTTTTTAGTACCTTTGAGTTATGTACTATCGGTATGGTACTCACTACGATAAAAGTTTGCAATATAAAGGTGCCAAATACGATTTAAAAAAATAAAAAATAATCTGAATGGAATTTAACAGGTTTTCATTATTACCTACTCACCTATATATATAAAATTTCATCTATGAATTGAAAATTAATAAGGTAAAAGATCCGTAAAAGATCCGCAAAAAAACTAACGGATACGGATCTTTCTTCTCCCTAGGATATCCGCGGATACGGATATCCGGCACATCACTAGTTCTAATCAACATGCGATTACCTGCAAGTTGCAGATGTCAACCTACCATACCCGAGAAGCCATTTTCTTTTAGAGATTCATATAAAAACTAAAGAACCAAATATTCGTTTCTTGATATGCTCAAAGCAAACAAGAAAAATTCCAGCCAATTGGGCGACGGGACCATTCCAATAGTAATAGTAGATCGTAATAGTATATTGTGCGACTATTGATCGAAGGAGGATATTCCACTCACGTGTTACCGCACTCGCTACGCTCGTGCGGCAAATTTCACGCTCATGGAATCTTCTCCTTCTCTCACTAGTCGCACACTATTACTATCTACTATTCAATTCAACTACCGGACTTATTTTCGCTAATAAATCAGTAAAGAAAATAACTTTTTTTTTATTATTGTATTAGAATTGACTGTTGAAGTTTGACGGGCCGCGAAATTCGTGCAAGTTTCAAAAGCAGGCCTCCATCAATAATGGTTGAAGATCTCTGACACTGCGCTTATTATTATATCTATGTTAAATATTTGCGACATAAAAATTGTAAAAAATTGATAACATTTTTATTAGGGTTATGATTTTATTATTCTGTTTATGATAGTAAAAATTTATTAATCTTTTTTGAAGATTTATTTTTTTAGTTTTGTATCCGACGAAGAAATTGTACTTTTTTATTACAATATTCTCTGTGAATTTGAATTATGAAAGGCAACGATTGCTGACAGTCGGAAAATGAAAATAAAAGTTTTTAGTTAGATCTCTGCGATTTATCGAATAAAAAAATCAAATAAAAAAACAGAGGCGTTACCTAAAATAGTAGAGCTCTCATCAATATTAAAAAAAGCTTTAAGCCCTGCGTTTCCCATGCTTCCTCTTCAATGACTTATCGTCAATGAATACCATTTTTAAAATTGTCAATTTCAAAATAAGTCGTGGAATGACCAAACAAAAGAGCTTATAATAATTAATACCGTCTGATGTAGCTAATATGTAGTTTGTAGGCTAAAATTAACCGTTAAGGGTAGGTATTTTTTGAGTGTTCTCCACATGCTTTAGCGTGATGGTCCATGACCTAAAGCACTCTCAAAAACAGCTCTCTATACAATCGTGAATATCAAATTGAAATCGATTGACGGAGTTTCGAGTAAATCGCGAACATACAGACAAAGGCGAAAAACAGACTATTTTTTATTATTTTATAAATCTGCTTGTATTGCAAATTGAGGTATGTATTAAGGATAGTTTCCCTGACTAGAGCGAACTCTGTGTCAAGGGGAAGAATTCAACATGGCTATGTTTAGTGTTCAGCGTGTAAATGTGTATGTGTTTGTGTTGTGTGAGTGCGTTGAGTAATGTATGTATATGTTTATGAAGAGCTTTAGAGTTACAATGGAAACTAATTTCCTCTTCTTGCAGGGTTTTTGGTATTTTTCTGACATCGATGTGGGAGAACATATTTCGAAAATTTTGTACCCGCACCGTTTGAGAACGGCTGAGACGATTCTGATTAAATTCTGTACACTGTACAATGTACATTGGTAACGAAACTTACAATGTAATAGATAACTCATACGCCGCGATAGTGTTTCGACAGTGAGATTGCTTCAATATATATATTTTTTTTACAGACAAACGGACAAATATTTTAGCAATATGTTATCCCGTCTGGACATTTAAAATTTCGGAAAAATACGTAAGAAAACATTACAGACAGATGTCTCGTAAGTGTTTGATGTATTTTTATTAATATAATTAATATCGAGTTATAAAAATTTACGTCACGAGCCGTCGCTGGGGTAACATCTGGTGACGTTTTATACGAAAAATCGCAAAGGAACTAAATTAGAGATGGTTATAAAAAATAGCTGTCTACGCGGCAAATCTTTACGAGAACCTCTTATTAAATTACGCAAATTCCCACAAATTTTGCGTGATCTCAGCACACTTGGCTGTCTTCCTTGTTTTCTATTCTACGGAGCAACGACCAGTGTCGGCGTATTTACTTTTTCTCCACAATATTTACAATTTCAAACTTTAAAATCGACCAGACAAGGCCGAACTTGTAAAATTTATAAAGATAAGCTATGGGTTTATATAATTTTGTGCAGTCGTTAAATTGTAAAAATACTTGGCGATATTAAAATTATTTTTTTGGTCATTTTAAAGATTTAAATTTAAATTCAAATAAGTAATGCTACAATGCATGTATTGACAAATACCTACACTATTTTGTTGGAGACTTGAGTTTTTTTTTATTTAAAACTGGTTAGTGTTTTGTTAATTGATAAAAGAAACATTATTAAAATTTTCTAGACGGGAGGCTTCAAAATTAAGTTGCTCTTAGAGAGTTCCAAATATACAGAATGGGTCACTAACTAGGCAGTCGTTGATTGTGGCGGTCATAAATGAAATAAGATCAAATAAAAAAAAAAAACTCGTTTCGCAGTACCAAACCCTGTCGACAATATACTATATTTGCTTTTACAGTGTGGCATTATTCTGTGAACTTGCATCCCTTAAAATAATAATTTTTCATCTAATTGCAATATTATTGTCAATCCAACATATGCACCAAATTAAATACACCCCTCAGTTAATAAATCTGTATTCACAAACTAGCGTTATTTTAGTTTTGTAAATCTGGTCCTGTCGGACCGATTTCATTTAAATTTTAGCAGCACATTTTTATTTTTCCTAAAGGATAACACTTGAAACGATTCCAAAAATTTTTTAAATATCTTTGCCCCGAAAACTTGTTTAGACACCTAAACAGCACCCTTAAAATGACACGATTGGACGCATTTTGAATAGACTTCGTGCAGTGATGCATTCAAACAAAATTTCGTTTATATCGATTAAGCCTGTCGAGAGATATCATGCTCACACACACATAGTACAAGATCCCGATTTAGCTCTTCACCCATCGAGTTTTCTAATGAAATTTGATAATATAATGTATTTAAAGAAAAATTGATTTGGTTGCCATTTAATTTCTTGGCACAGCTATTTTCAATAAAAAAATTTATTTTATTTCTGAAATGTAGTTATCGAGTTTTCAGATAAATTTATTACCAATAGAAAGTAAAATAGCCAAAGTTTGTTCGACATTTTGATTCCTGGCATATAACCAGGTAGTATTTTGGTGTTATAGGGTTTTCTATATTGTCATATTATATGAAAATGTAGATAATTTTATTGCGAACACGTGGAACATATTATATGTGGGTAATTATGGCAACGAATAACAATTATAATAATATTTTATACTAAATAAATACAAATTAACAACTTTAATTTTTTATTAGAAATAGCTGTGACAAGGGATTGAATGGCAACCAAATCAATTATTCTTTATTAATACATTATATTATTAACATTCAAATTTCATTAGAAAACTCGATGTGTGAAGATCGAGCCAAATCTGGATCTAAGACTAACACACAAACATTTCCAAATAATTGTTCAGGAGGCTATGAAATGTCGAGAAATTATGGTCCGACCCCTAGGTGCCGCCATCCGACCGACGTCAATATTGTATGCCGCCATTTGGCAAATACACTAATAATAATCTGAGCTGTTCCGCCAGTGCTTTCAATTGTCCTAATCTGATGAAGAGATTTTAAGCTCTCACGGAATTATATTTTGCTAAATAAACGAAATGTTTACGGTCACACTTTTTAAATTATTCGCAGCTTAAATTCAGTTTCGTAGACTCGTTTCATTTTTAACTTTTTTAGAGCTCAGATTCAAGACAATTTTAAAATTTTAGCGCGACAACTTTATAATTATCTCGTAGATTTTTATATATTGAGAAGACGGATTATGTGTTCATAAAAACTTTCATAATAATTATGGACTAAGACGGAACCGACCAAAGGCAGATTTTATTGATGGGTAATCAGTTTTGTAACAGAAATGTTGCATTAAGAATCAACTCGACTCTGTAAACCAGGAACCATCAACATTTTTTTTGAAGGTCCGTTTTAAAAAATTGAATAAATGTTTTAATGTTTTTATAATAAGATGTTTAAACACATAATAATAACGATCATATGTATATATTGTTAGAACAATTTATCACCTTTTGATCAGCTTGAGGCCCTAAAGATGAAAATAAATTTTTCGAAACGTTGGCCACTAGCGTAACATTGGTAAAGCTTATTTATGATCCTCAACCAAAACCTTCCTTCATCGGAATCAAATATGTTTGGTCTTCCATCTGCCAAAAGACAATTTAGAAACACTTTAAAAATATTATTTCAGAGAATCGCAAGCTTGAGTAGTGAATTAAAGTCTTCTACTATTCAATAGTAGCTTATAGACGCTCGATGGCTAAGCTTACAAAAGAAATAAGAGCCGTCGTGGAACGATTGGCAGACGTGAAACATTTTAAACTTGCCAAATTCAACTTCACGTTACTAGCAGCGCCATTTAAACGACTATTCTCGTAACTAATAAATCACAGTTGGATGCCGCCATCAAGAAAAGCCATGTTACAATACAAAGCATACACACAGCAAGCGTTACACGCTGTCATCTAACGAAATACTAATAGTGTCGTGCCATCACAACGTCGCGCCAATATTAAATGTTTCACATAAAAAATCTCTCAAAAATCATTAAGCATAAAAAACATTAATTTCGAATCATATTATATCCACAAAATTCGAATACTCTTATGTATAATAACAATGAATGACAATAATTTCATATATATACACGCCTTGACAACCAAGATAGACGCTGATGATCTCAGATATGGAGCGTCTATAATTTACAATTTATTGATTCATTCATGCTTCATAGATGACGTTTCGGTACGGTAGACTTGATTGAAATCTATCACAATTCACAAATCACTATTCTCTGTCATAAAATACTTTTTTACTATTCTAATACTGGCACACTTTAACCGCACAGAACTTGACCCGAGCGAAGCCGGGTTCGCAGCTAGTAATCTATATTCTATACTTATAGATATTATAAAGAGGTAAAGTTTTAAGTTTGGATGTAGAACGTAATCTCCGAAACTACTCATCCGACTTCAAAAATTGTTGGTCTTCAGAATGGATATAGGCTATATATTATTATCGCGTTAAAATAAAAGCGCTTTTCGCGGAGACCAATTTTGCAACGTAAGTCGACGAAAAAACGCTGACAATTTACAAATTCGGGCGAAGCCGGACCAAACCGTTAGTATATTATAATAGGCTTCAACTCATCGAGTGCTCACCATCACAAAATCCTCTTCACTGCAATATTTTCGCATGTACATTGTATTTTTAAATAAAAATCATATAATAAAAAATTATAAAAATAAGTTTCTGGTATGTGTTCCTAATTATTACGTTTCACAGAATTATTTTTAAATTAAAAATAACAACTAGGTACTCTAAACGTATTACAAAGTTTTTACGATGTTATTTTTATAAATTAAACTTTATAAATAAGTAAAACTTTTACAAACAGTTCACTAGCTTTTGTTTTTGTTAACATTTTTTGTAGCAACTGTTATTTATAATATCAATGTTTAAATTAAAATTTCAGGAAACACTTGAAAGATTTTAAACGAAAGCTAATTCATTTTCACTGTGAAACTGCAGCTCAGTTCGTCTGTTTTTTGACACATTTTTTTCTTGCTTATTTAAAAACGTTTTATCTTGAGAGTTTTTATTACATTTCAGTATTTTTAATGTAATATTTTAAAGTAATTTCAATTAATTTAAAAAATAAATATTTAAAAAAATATTACGGTTATTCCAGTCATAAAAAAATAACAACTTAACAATTAAACATGAACTATTTGTTTGGATTTTGACACTGTCAAATGTGTTACAGCTTTCTAGGCACGTCATACAGTGTAAACTCTATGTAGCGACAGTCAAGAGACTGGGCACTTTGTGGCGTTATTGAGAGTTGTCGTTAAACGGAGAGAAGAAATAATCCATTAATATTTTTTTAGTATATTATGTATTTACTCATAATATATAAAATTTACAATAGTCCAATAAACATTCATACTAAACACATGAAAGATAATCCCAACAAACAAAAGAACGAATTTCTTAGAATCTTCGGTACGCATGATGCCGACAACAAAGCAACAAAATAACAAACAAAGCACTGTTTACTGCTTAATGGTGACGTATATATATGAGCAAGGAGGTAAACCAACTAGAGTTAAATAATTTCGACGTTTTAAGGAGTCTGTCTTTATATCGAGTAACGGTAAATGGAGTTTACACTCTAATAATTATCTACCTGATCTAAGTAGGCAATAGAGCTTTTAACGCGCCGCGCCATAGTTATGACCACGGTTCGAAAAGTTTCGGGCACTTTTTGATGCAATGACTGACCCAGTAACATTTTACAATGCTGATTTAGATTAAAATATTATTGACGATGCTAAATTAGTACACAAAACAGTAGAAGAACACACTTGTACTGCATTGAGATTTGAGACAGTGGTTGAAATGCCACGAGCGAAAAAACTGGCAGAAGTAAACGAAACCGGTTGAAAGATTAGACCTGCCTGTCATAAATAGTTCATTGTAAAAAGTTTAACTTCAAAAAGTATTGAAATGCGTTTCTATGGACCTATGGTGTTCTTATTCAATCACTATTTGCTTTTCTCAAAATCAATCACTTTTCACCTATCAAAATGAAAAGTACCCGAAAAATATGGCGAGAGTTAAGGCATGCGCACCAAAACTTTTCAACTATGAGAAGGTCTGTTAATCCTAACTAATATTATATAAATGCGAATGACTGTTTGTTTGTTAAACCGCTGAAGATATTTCGATAAAATTTGGCAAGGAGATAGATTACATCCTGAGGAAGGACATAGGCTACTGTTTGTCCCAAAAAACAACTCTGAAGGGGTGAAATAAAATCAAAATGTATAAACATTGTACATACAATACGGTTGTCGCTGCCGTGTTTCATCTCAATCGCGTGCGGAGCCGCGGGTAGCAGCTAGTTTAACTATAATTATGAAGACACAACTTGATGTTTTCTCTTTCAAGAAATTTACTAGGCGTTCGATTAAAAAAACACGTGCGTAATTGAGGCCTATACGAAAAGGCTGATGGTGGCTACAGCTTGAGCAGCCCATCTCGCATTTCATTATAGCAATTCAATGAGATGCTTTCACACCATCGAGCTTACATACCTGGGACAGTATGCAATGCTTTTTCTTATGTGACTACTTAAGAAAATCCGGGGTCATGCTTTCTCTCTCGCACCGCGCCCTGATGTACACGTGACATGGCGGCAAAGCGCGAGAGAGAAAGCTTGACCCCGGATTTTTTCTTAAGTAGTAACGCAAATGCAGTGACATGCACCCGCTTTGCTTCCTCCAGGTATGTAAGCTCGATGTTTCATACAATAGCCGTCATTCGCCATCCATTAATTATAGAGATCGGTGGTGTATAGGCAGAGCCTCAGGCAACCCGCACGGCACGGGGTTGTTTAGAGGGCGCAGCGCGGCAAAGACATTAGCATCTCAATGCACGGCAGCAGGCGTCGTCGTCGTCGCCGTATAACAGTAAATCTATTAAATTAACTCCTGTACGTTTGACGAAGCGTTCCTTTTGTGTGCTACGATGCTACGAGCGATAACGCATCTGCCCGTAGTCGCTACTACTCATTGATTGGCAGCGACTACTTAAAAGATACGCTTACAGGTTACGCGGGTATATACAGTATGTAAACGCGTAAGGTGCACATAGGGAAATTAGCATTGGGAAAATATACGTGGATCAGAGTTAGCCATAACTGCATTAATTGTTATTTCTATTGAATTATCGTAGTAATCTTGAGGATTTCTATTTTATTTTGATTTTTATTTAACTTGGCTTTTTTAATAATAAAAAGCTCTTATAAATCATTATTTTAATTTTTTTGTACAAAAATAAAACAAAAAAACAACTTCATCTGTTTGGTTACATTTCATTCAAAAATTGTCTGACTGGTATGACGTATGCGCGTTGGTAAATCAGTGACTTAATGTCTTTAGGCTCAACACGAATAGGCGGAGATATTTGATCTCGCACCATATTTAACTATTTTTGGGAATTTAATGTCCCATTAATAAAAAAAAGTCCGATTATGTTGTAATCATTTGAATATTTTCTTCGGTAGTATACACATTCATTTTGCAAAAGAATATTATCTGTCAAATTGAAAAACAAGATTTCAAGGCTCACTCTGATCCAGTCATTTTTTCCCAATGTTAATTTCCCTATGTGCACCTTACGTGTTTACATACTGTATGTTATCTGGGAGCTACGGGAGTGTATACAAACAACTCAAGAGATTTGTGCATATTTCCGAGCAATAAAAACGCGAACGTGAAATTTCCAGCGGCGACAATAGCAGTAATAAAAATGTGGGTAACAAAGAAATATGAGAATAAAATTTAAAGCGAACCAAAAAAAAGTGCGGCAATGAAAATTTCGAGTAGTGAAAATATGAGCTATAAAAATGCGAGAGCCCCGATTGAGGTAAAAAAAATTTTGCGTGAGACTCGCACGTTAGAAGTGAAACATCTTAGATTCTAGCATTTGTTGACGATTTGATTATTTCAGGATTAGGAATTTGTAACCGTGGCTAGAGAGAACGCTACGTACTGCGCATGCGTGTACATGTGCGCTTTGACAGTGAGGGGAGAAACGATTCTCCCACTCTTTCCTTTCAATTGCCCGATTGAAGTCGGAGAAGGGGAAGCGTTTTACTTTTTATCTGATTCAGGCCAAATAAACCACCCTTGTTGCAGTCTAAATAGGTTAAGCAATAAATTCAATTCTATTCTAAAGAAGATTCACTTAAAAAAATGGTAGCGACAAAATGAGAATTTACAGTAACATTTTATATCTGGAGCTAATGGCCTTGCAGCCAAAGCCCTCATGCCAAAAAAGAAAGAAATGATTAAAATGCTAGAATGAAATTTAAAGCAAACATTAAAAATACGAACAATAAAAATTGTGAACAGTGAAAAAATTTATGTCGCAACATTTAAAACTAATAATAATCAAACAAATATGCAGAACGCTAAAAAATCGTTTATTAAAGTATTCAACATGCGAAATTAAATTAAGGTTTGAAAACTCAAAATTAAACTAGATTTTATTGTAGGGAAATATTAGGTTCTGTTACGCCATTCCTCACCGAAATCATACCGCGTTGGATGCAGTGTAGCTACTAGTTCGGTAACCTACATTTACATATGTAGTTTACTAATTCCCTTTGAGTTGGTGTATGATTCGGGAGATATTACCTACTGTGTAAAATGTCACATCATATTCTCTGCATCCATGTAATATAGACTTCTATCGAGTGTCCGAACATCCAGGACAAAAATTGACACAAAATTTTAACAATATATTGAGAACATTGTGGCTGGAAGTTACCTCCTTGGTCATATTTTGAGGTTATATCTAGCTGTCATCTTATTAGTATCTGAATGTTTACTGCATAACACTCTTGAGAGTGCCGGACAAATTACAGCAGGATGTTACCTCCTTGGTCATATTTTGAGGTTATAATATGTACCTAGATGTCATCTACATAAAGGCCGCTGCACACGAGGCTAGAAACGCTGCTAGGAGTTCTGCTAGCCGGTAGGCTGGGTACAAAGCTAGGAATGACGTCACTGCGGGCTAGCCTGCTAGCTCAGAAGATAGGTTTTAAATTGTTAGTAGAAGTTTTGTTCCAAAACATGTATTGAAGGAGATTTATTTGGTTGAGGAACAATTGAAAATAAGCTTTACCAGTGTATCGCTTGTGGCCAACGTTTCGAAAAATAAATGATCATGTATATTAGAATTATTTTTACAATTTACCATCTTAACTTGCATTGAGGTATGTTATAGCTTTTAGTATTATCTATCTATAATGTTTATAATGTAAGTTAGAAATTATAATAATTTATGTAACGAATATTATACATGTTCATAGGCCCTGATGATGAAAATATATTTTTCGAAACGTTGGCCACAAGCGATACACTGGTAAAGCTTATTTTCAATTGTTCCTCAACCAAATAAATCTCCTTCAATAGGTTTTAAAATTAGAACAGAGGCTATTTTCCCTGCTAGATCCGCTGCTAGGTATGAGCAAGAACCAATCAGGAAGCAGTATTTTGTCACGTGGGCACTTGAACAAACACCCACAAACCAACATGGTGTTCAGAGTCAGACAACAGACACGTTTTGCTGTGTGTTTATATTCGAACTGGCGCCAGATCTATCCACAAATCAAGCTTGAAAAATAGTCTCGTGTAAAGCGAGCACTTAACAGCAATCAAGAAAACCAGCGCTAGAAAACTAGTAGGCAAATCTAGCAGCGTTTCTAGTATCGTGTGCAGCCTTAACACTCTCGAGAGTGTCGGGAATTCACTGCTTTGTTTGTTTTTTTAATTTATTTAAGACTACTGACTTTAATGATTATCTGAGCCAATTTTCAATTTACATTTTTAGTTCCTGAGAACAGCGTGGACAATCACTTACACAAACAATATTTCCCTCTTTAATTAAACTCTATATTAGCATAGAAATTTAAACTGTTATGAAACTCGATTAATATAAAGTAATCTTCCTTGTTTTGAAACAAGTGTTGAATAAATGTGGCCGCGGATTTGACAGATTTAAAACATTTTTGAGCAACCTGTATACACGTACATATTATTATGTAACTCCCACAACGCAAGTTTAGTTAGTTCTCGCGTTTAACTATAGTTATAAAACACCTGAAGGTTTACGAGTTGCAGGATAATTCAATATCTCTCTCGCTCAAAGCCGCTTCGGTCGCTTTGCCGTAATTCAGGGATTCTCAACTTCAAAATGCTGGAATTAATTAATACTATAATTCCGGATTTCCATTTTGTTGTAAATGTGCATTTTAAAGTTATTTAATCCTATCAAAAAAAAGAATCATACACTATTTACTCCAAAGTAACTACAGGTATAGGTGTTTTAATTAACTTTTGTGAAAGAATTCAGGTCAATTGGGCGACAAGATCATTCCAATTTCAAAAGTATCGATATTTAACATATCACAAAGAAAAGAAAATTTCCGTTATCGCGTGATGTGACGCGGGTAACGACTAGTATTAAGTATTATGATATTTGTTATTTGTTTTTATGGTTACCTATATAATATGTTATCCCGTCATAAAAATTATGCTTGTCAGCAATTCATTTCTTTTTGACAGGTCTATAGAACAACAGATTTTTATTTATTTATTTTCCCCAAACTATAGTTTTGAAAAAATATTTTTTCATAAAACTTTCTTGTAAAAATAGAACAATAAACCGTTAAGAAAAGTATACCATTATTATATAAAAAAAAACAACGTTATAGTATATATCTCCTTTGCCTGAATGCACCGTTTTTCCCCCAAAAACAATAGGGCTCTTCATATTTGCATATCAAACATTTTTGCAAAATTTGGTTCATCCGTTTGACTTGTGTTCACAGACAGACTTTTTCCAAAAATGTTTTTTGCTTTCGAGGGACCTCAAAACGAAAAAAAAAACACGTGAAGTGAATTTTGACCTAAATTAGAACCATTCTTAACTCGTGGAGTCGGAATGGATAGTGTTGAATTTTTGTGCCACACTCGTCTACATTCAGATACATTTGCCGGCATCGCTTTTTATATGAAACACAACACACCAATCTTTTAATGTGAACAAACCTTTTAAACTTGTCGAAAAATCTAACTACGAATGGATCGTGTAAGTTGAATATCAAAAAACATTTTGTGTACGTCAATTAAATTTTAACATCACACAAAATATAATTAGTACACGACACAAATATTTTTTAGCGTGGAGAAACTAACTTCTACATATAACAGTACATTTTCCTGTGAAACGTCAAAATTTTTCTCCAAATTTTCTTGCGTTCGGCTCTGTTAAAAATGAGTGTTTAATGGAAGCGTTCATTAGATTTCAATAAAACTACAGAACAACCAAAGCCCCTACACATCCGGAACTATACACATGTAATATTTCTGACAATTACGTAATGAGATAATAACGTAACAAATGACTATCTATGGAGAATATGACGTAGCGTATAAATGATCCGAGAGGTTATAATCCGATATTCCAATCCTATATATAGTACATAATCTGTGGTTTAAGGCAAAATGACCTAGGATAAAGAGAGATAAGTTAATGATATAGGTAAGTTGATGATACGCACTAATTCGTCTATTATTATCAAGTTTTCTACTGCTGGATTAATTTAATCTTTCTTCAGTGGATACTGGACATTGTACTATTGAGAAATAATAACATACGACCCAATTACATGCCCGATTTTTTTTTGCAGATAGTTTTTGTAAAAATTGCAGTTTTTCATTTGAGTCTTTATTTTAACACTCTGATATTTTGACTTAAGACTAGAATTGCCGAAATGATAAACTTGTGGTCGACAATGCAGAATATTAATGCTGTTTCAAAAAGACCCAATTTTATTTTAAGTGATAGTTCTGATGGAACGGTACTTTCACTCTGCGCATGTACCCGATGGTTCAAAATTGGTTTGATGTTGTGTTGGAACATAGATAAATAAATATCTTTATTTGATCGGTACAAATATACATAAACAGCGTCAACAAAAAATAATTATAAAAAGTCGCCCAACTTATTAGTGAGCTTTAGCTAATAAGTATTTTTTTTTCTAAATTGTTGTTTGGAATTTATAACTGTGATTTCAGTATAGGTATATTATTGTGTATTCTTATCATAGCGTTGCGGACACCTTTGTGAGCCACTGCTAGTGTACCATTAGTAGTCTTTACATTATTTTTACGTCTTGTTGTATAAATCGTGTTTATTATAATTTCCATTGAACAAAGATTGATAAATTTGTACGAAATTTGCACAATTTATAGAGATCTACTAGTGTTAGTATACTATACTGAATAAATAAATTTTTTCAATGTTCTCTAGGTGCCATACCCGTTGAAAGCACTGTTAAGAATAAAACTCTTTGGTTGAATTAAAAATAATTCGAAAGTTGATGTTTTCTCAAGAGTGGTTAGCAATCAATTAATTTTTTTCCAAATTATAACAGCATTCATTTTTCCAGCGTATCTAAGGAAAACTAATTTTGACAATATTACAAAAGAGAGAGAGAGAGAGAGAGAGAGAGAGAGAGAGTTAATGTAACAAAGTTTGCTACACCGCTATGATACGAATACACTTTTTTTGTATTATACATTTAGGGTTCTTTTAATCAACTACACTATGCCCTAGGAAGATAAAACAGGAATCAACACCGTGTACGTTTTGGTAAAATAGAGGACGAAACAGCCATCATTTCTAGATAGATAGTAAATTATAGACGCTCAATAGCTGAGGTTATCAGCCTCTATGTGTGCAGTAGAGAAAATCTGCCAGCTGGCGTACACAAACCGAAGATAAGAGTTCGGGTTCCTAGAAGCACAAAAGGAGGAACACAAATAAACTGTTCAGAGACAGCCCGTAACTAAATTCATTCATTTATTCAAGTGCACTCGGGCTAAGGTAAAGATTAACGCAAAGGAATGCGCAAGTATAAGATAGCCGAGGCCCGAGCTATAAAAATTGTTTTAAATTCGACATAAGCAATGTGGCATGATGGCCGGAGATATATGTATCATATAATAGGTAGTGTATGTAGTACAACGTACTGTAGGTGTAGTCCTGGTCATAAATAGAACAACGTAACGATGCATAATGCACAATATTTCACGTTGAAGCTCTCATTTTTTGTTGAACGCATATGCTGTGTCAGTATATTTCTATGTGTTTTGTTTGTTAGCGGTGTATAGTAGACCGTAGCAGTATGTAGCGTAGTACAGCATGCAAAAGGTTCTGTTGTTCGAGATGCTACCGCCGAAGTAACGCGCTATATTCTTTATATACGCAAGTTTGCAATACGCAACCAGTTCCTCTTTAATCAAGCAGTATATTAGTTTTGTTAGTTGAGTCGCCAATCATAGATGGCAGTGTCGGAGGCATTAATATGTACAGCGCCTCTATGCACAACTAGGTTACGCGGTGGGATCCGCCTTTTGTTGGCTATATTTTTATACGCGAGTACACAATGCTCAAACAGTTTCCCTTTAATTAAGCAATGTATTACTTTTTGTTGGTTAAGTCGTCAATCATAGATGGCAGTGTCGGGCATTAATATCTATAGCACCTGTATGCACAGATAGATTAGACATTAGCCATTATTTACCTATATTTTTATACACGAGTTTGCAATGTTCAACCAATCAAGCAATGCATTAGTTTTTGTTAGTTGAGTCGTCAATCACAGATGGCATTGTCGGACATTAATATTCCCAGAGCTTCTATGCACAGAAATAGAATCATCATTAGTTGACTGTATTATTTATATTCGAGTTCACAATGCTCCAACAGTTTCCCATTAATGCAGCAATTTATTAATTTTTGTTAGTCGAGTCATCAATCATAGATGGCAACGCCATACATTAATGTCCACAGTGCGAGCGATAAAAGAATAGTCAGTGACATTGCAGGATGCGCTATTAGTTGGCTATCACAATGTTTATTATAGAATAGAATAGAATTTATTGCTTGTAGCATGTAAATTTGGAAAGTGCAACCAATTCCCTTGCAATTAAGTAATACGTTAGATCAGATGATATTCATAGATGGCAGGCAACCAGCATGGCCCCCACAATGGTGGGGCTGGTGCAACTCTGGTAACAGGGCCCGGGCTCAGAGGGGGCCCTGTTTTTTTTATTCAAGAAGTATTTGCAGTGGATCATAGCTTTATTATCAAAATAAATGAAAATATTTAAATATAAAAACAGTTTAGAGTAAAATAGATATTACTTTGTATACAACAGCACGCACGGGCCCCACCTACTCCCTCTACTATCCCCCACTCTAACTCTGCGAAGATTCTTGTCCGAAGACAAAGAAATGAGGCATATGTTGGGGGGGGGGCCCGACCCAGATCCTGGTTACAGGGCCCACAATCGAATGTGGGGGCCATGGCAACCAGTAAATTCTTTATGTTGCAGTGTGTGAGTAACAAGTTCAAAAGAGGCAATTAAATCGCTGTGCATTATGCTGTATTTTAGAACCCATGCACTATTTATTTATTAGGCCAGGGTAGAACAGCGTTATTTTTTCACGAATGACGGATTGCTTACGTAAACACTGTTGTATTTAACGATCATTCAAAAAATAAAAAAATGAATACCGCACTTCTACGAATTTTGGTGTTTCAAAATATTTTTTCTGCTTAACTTTCTTAGTGTTTTTTTAAACAATTAATAGCGTTCTTAGAATTACAGACATTGTCTTTAGGTATATTTGGCATCTTGCACCAGTGTAACGAGTGTTACACTTTAAACACAATTGCGTTTGTTATACAAAAGTGTAAAGGTCGCTGCACATGAGGCTGGTTTTGCCGCTGAAATCACTGTTAGGACTTGTACTGGCTGCCGAGCTGGCGGCGAAGATGGAAATGACGTCACTGCGGGCTGGCCTGCTAGCTCACAAGATAGATTTTAAAATTAGAACAAGGGCTATTTTCCCTGCGAGATATGCTGTTAGGTATGAGCAAGAACCAATCAGGAAGCAGTATCTTGTCACGTGGGGACTTGAACAAACACCCACAAACCAGCATGGCGTCATTCTGCTCAGAGTCAGACAACAGACACGTTTTGCTCTGTATTTATATTCGAACTGTCACTGCGCGCGCACCATATCTATCCACAAATCAAGCTTGAAAAGTAATGTCGTGTGAAGCGAGCACTTAACAGCAATCAAGAAATCCAGCGCTAGAAAACTAGTAGGCAAGTCTAACGAAGAATCTAGCAGAGTTTCGTGTGCGGCGGTCTTAAGGTTGGAGACTCCTGCTGCTCTAAGTTAATGTTTGGTGACTAATAATGTGTATTGATGCAAAATGGAGGACGCCCCTGAAGCGGTAAGCATAAGTAATTTGCGGTTATACTACTTTTTTATCATAACGCATCCACGACGAGGTTATTTTTCTTTTTCAGCGCGCCATTCGTCTCGACCTGAATTTTATTTTTGTTCCTCAACACGTGTTATGTGAACTTTTACGTGACGTTCAATAATGTTCTTCTCTCTCTCTTTTTCTCTGTACGTTCTCTTTCTCTTTCTATCTTGTATTCGGTTTTAATTAGAATCATGAAATTCATAAATAAACCTTGAGAATATTTTATCTCGTAAACATAAATTTCGAAGGAAGCGAAATTTTCGTATTCAAATTTTGTGTAAAGGAAATTAATTATCAGCTATTTAATGTGCTGCTAAGTTATAATGTGTAGGTAGGTATAGTATCTACAATAAATAATAATGAAAATATTTCAATATCAATTTTATACTCGATTCGATGGTTATTTGATGCAAATTAATGCTGGGCCTACATTTTAAAATTATAAAAACTCAGGTCGCAGTGCCAAACCCTGCCGTCAGTATAGTGTATTTGCTATTACAGACAGTGTGACTTTATTATATTTTTGTTTTTGACCAAAATTGTAAAAAATAACGCCTTAATACACCTCTTAAAATAATACGTTTTTTTCATAAATGCAATAGAAATTGTCAATCCAACATCTGCACCAAATTAAATACACCCTTCAGTCAGAAAATTTTATCCGCAAACTTGTATTTTCTTAAAATTTGTAAGTCCGGTCTTGTCGGACCGATTTTGTTTAAATTGTAGCAGCACTAAAAGGTTAGATTTCAAATATGAAACGATTCTGAGAATTTTCTCGGTATTTTTTTCCTGAACCCGGGACTTTCTTTCACTTTTCTTTTCAGTTAATCAATCCTGAAGGTTTCTGTAGTCACATTCAATGCCAGTTCAGGATTTTTTTTTATTATGATACATATTTTTTATTCCCCTTCTCTTTTTTGATTCGCTGACGCCATATTTAAATATTGTACCTAATGTCGCTCCCACAATTATGACTAAGCTAATGACACTCATATATTTAATAACTTCTATATTGCTAGTGGCCATAAGTGGAAGCGTGGCTCATGAGTGAGATAGCAAATGACTGTTTTCTATCTCTTTCTTTTTACATGACCTGTTGTGCGCAAGTGTCGCGTCTGTAGTGGGGCAATTAGTAAGTGGAATAGAGCAAGCCACCTCCCTTTCACAGCTTAGTTCCATGTGCAAACTGACGCTGTAACTAACGCGCATCCATTCACGGTCAGGCCCATGATACAGACGTATATTATACAGTGTTAAGTGTATATAGTGTTTAAGTCTTTCTCCCGATCTTTGCTAGCAATATAGAAGGTATTAAATATATGACGACACTTCATATGTTAAAAGCCATCATGGCGTTTAGGTTACAGAGCATGCCAAAGAAATAAACATACACTCGAAAAACATAACCCTCCTTATGGTGCAGTCGTGTAAAAAAAAACAAAAACAAATAGTCGTTGTAGACTCAATTTAGACTGTGAATAGTTCGCGACAGATTAAAAAGAATTCATTGGTTGTTTGTTGCATATAGAAAACGAGTAAAATATGTAAAGATAAATTATTAAGTTGGCAAGACTTGAGTGTGCGTTGGCAGTAGTGAAGGCGCATGTCTAAACTGTCACAGATTCCGCACCGAATATAAGGGGGATTTAGACAAGCATATCCTTTTATCTCCAAGAACTGTGATTGTTCAGCATTTTTCTCACTGCTTGTAATTTATTATTCTCGGTGAGAGAGAGAGACGTAAGAAGCGAAAAGAGTAAAAAAAAGAAGGAATAAAAAGCCGAGCCGAGTTTCGAGTCGTCATTTCATTATTTCTTTATCTCGGCAATCAAGCTCGATTTAAATTTAACGCCGTTCGTTTGTTCGGACAGTACTGGCTTTATTATTTCATTCTTGGCCTAATTCACCGAACGTAAGTAATTATTTATTCGGTTCATTTGTTCTTCAGGTAGCTATTCCTCCGAATAAATAGCGATAATTCAATTCACCAAGCATAAATTATGTTTACTGCAGATATAAATCTATTCTGTCTTACTCCGAGAGTATGAATATTTATTCGTCTGATAAAATTATAATGGCCGTCACATAGATCATATTACGTAACCTATAAACGTAAATTTATTTATGTGTTGTTTATTAACCTTTTACGGAGGGTATAGTTTGTAAAACATTAAAGTAAGGGGGAGTTTTGTGTGCAATTGGGTTAGGATAAAACATTTTTATTTTTTGAGAGTTATTTTGACGTTTACTACAACTCAGTAGGAACAATCTCCGTCTCTTGGTAGGCCTCCTGACATGACACTATGCCCTGAAAGGACACCTCCAAAGAATCGAACTGTTTAACGGGGACTTAAAGTGCAGACAGTGCAATAAGGAGACGGAAAGAGCGTATCATATTCTGTGTGAATGCGAGGCTTTGGATCGTAGAAGACAGGTAATCTATGGACAATGTAGAATGAGTCCAGAAGATTATATCAATCACCCAGTCTACAGATTGCACAAGCTAGCGCAAGGAACGAGGATACTAGATCGAGTGGTATAAAAGGTTGGGAGATAGCACAATAAGCCTTAGAGACTGCGGTGTTTCCGGTGACAAGCCGACTCCCATTAATTAAAAAAAGCTCCTTCGTGAAATTCACAAAACGCACCTAAAGAAGTTTTACTTCAAATATCTGCAGGTCCGCGATTGTTTCAGAACGCACCACTGAAGAATTTTGCATAATAAATTGTAGTAGACAGAGTGAAACAACAAAAGAAGACATACTCTGTAGTACAGGCATTTAACGTCACATTTTCCCTTTGCTTCTACACGCATGTATGTATGTTAGGTAGAGGAGTTGAAAAAAAAAAGTAAATTTGATTCTGATGTAAATTTTATGTGAGGACGACAGCTCTTTGGTGTCTGTTGTCTGCGTTATTTTCCACTCGACACTGCATAACGTACTCAAATATAATGATGAAGATCTCTGCAGAAAGTCAAATGTATAAAAAGACACACTTGTTGAAATCATTCCAGAGAAAAAAAAAACACGATACGACGTGTATTATTTCACTAAATACTAGGAGCTAACATAATCACAGTATCCTTATAAAATGAGCGAGTCTTATAGTAGTAGCCAGTGATGTGATTATTTATTAATACTAAGGGCTCTTGTTAACCACCGTTTTAGTCAACGGGTAACGGGCCGACGCGAAGCGGTTACCTTTGTACACGAACCGCTAATATACATGAGCGCGTCCATTGTTATCGATATCAGTTCTATACTTATCCCAACACAGGCTAATTAATAAATCCATATCAATATCAATTTTAAACTCCACATTCACAATGAGCAGCACAAGGTAGGTAGGTAGGTATAGGTAAAAACGTGCGCGCACATTTGTCGTCGTCAACAGATTTCTATGAAATTAAGGGGCGACGTGCAGGCATCCGTTGAGTTTTGTTGCAACGGTTATATGTCCGTTGCGTTAACAAACACCCACACTAACTATTGAACACTGCGCGTCGGCCCGTCACCCGTCAAAAAAATCGGGCCGTTATCCGTTGTCGTTAATAAGAGCCCTTACTCTACCCAGACATGGAAAAAGTCGTTATAAAACTGTTATTTTAGTTACACAAAAATCACAGTGAAAAATCATCGTGACTTTGTCACGTCGATCCCGACCGAGCAAACACTCGGTCGGACGTTATGTCGGCTACTCGGTTGGAGTGGCCGTCGTGACTGCGGTGACATGAAACGACATACGTTACTTTGGAAAGTAGTTACCTGTTATTAGATCACAGTGATCATTTTAGACGGCTGATCACAATGATTTTTTCATCGTGAAGTTATTTATTCCTCAACTCTAACTCTACCCAACTAACCTTCAGAAATGAATTCGTATAACGAACTATAAATGTAGTAAAAAAAAACATGTCGTCCCAACTTTCTGCCGCCTGGTACATAAGCTATTTAAGTAATTTAGAGAATTTTTTCTTATATGATATTATATAGGCGGAATCTGGACCCATTTTAAGATAAGTGGGATAAAAAATGTCAACGATGGTAAAAAATGGTTAGAATTTAAATTTTTTCTGCCGCTTCGTTTTTAGGTTCTGTTAGAGCCAAATGACCGAGAAATTCCAGCGGCAGAAATTTTTGATCAATTGCGACCTCCCCAAGCCACTCCTAAGAAAGTGGATTTATGTTCATAAGTATATTATTATATACGTATCCACAAGGGTCGTATGTAGCCTTAGAGAGTTTTGGATTATCTTACTATTGGTTCTTCCACTGTTACTATGCATAGGTAAATGCTCCAAAACTTTTAGCGAATTTAAGCAAAAATATTACAAAAAGGGAACTTTACAGGAAATCTTGCGAATGAAAAATATAAATGACCTTGTTAAGCTGAAATTTGAAACGTCCATATTATGATCCGAAAAAAGTTTTATCAAAATCTGTCCAGTACCTAACTCTTTTTTTGTTTAAACAAAATGATTGCAAAAAATTTAATTTTAGAATTTCTTGAAAGAGTTTTATCGGATCTAATTTGTTCTAGTGACAAAATTAAATTTTGCTCACATTTCTGTCTTATTATTATACAAATATTCAATATTCATCAAACTGGGAAAATTGTGAACCTAAAGGTAGGTTAGTAAAATATTAAGCTACCTTACGGAACCTGTGTACATTGTACAAATACTACGCCATCGTCGAGCGTCTACAATATCTCTCTCTCTCTCTCTTTCTATAGGTTTGAGAAACGTTGCTGTATGCCAACAAAATATATAATATGTAATGTCTATTCTCCGGTATAGGGTTTTTTTTTAATAAATTCTGTTCTGTAGAGAGATTAACACAAATAATAATTAATATTTTTTGCGACATTCAAAGCAGGCGTGTGTGTGACATATTTTCGCTTTTTTGTGCCATATAGGAGAGATAAAGCCTCCATGTTGCTTTTTGTGCTCGTTTAGCTTTAACTGTATTGTGTATTACATCAAACAAGGGGTGAACTGTTTTGAATGATTCGGTCGGTTTGAAGTTTTAACGAACGATTGTTTTTGTTTCTGTTGCCGTCGAAATAAAAAGGCAATGTCAGATTTCTTGTTTATGATAAAGTTTATGAAACAAATGCAGGATACACACAACAATAAAAATAATAAGTGCTGGAACTTTTTGATTTTTTGGACGGTTATCATCTATGAAAAATAATAACCGGTTTTTAACCATTTTAATCTATTTAAGTTATAAGATATAAAACATGTATTGGCGCGTTTGGCTGGGACTTTTTACTGCTGCCTCTCGCCGAGATACGGTAATTCCTGTACCGGCTATCTTGCTGAGATTTTCCATGGTTTCCCCTCAATAATTCCCGATAAATATCGAGATGATTCCTTATTCAACGCCATAGCCGACCTTTAAACTCCTATGCTCAAAATTTGCCAACCTTATCCTGATTTCCTAAAAATTCCTTCATTCGCCCATTGCTATTAATTAAGTAGAAGTTTAAAATTGTAGAAAAATAACGGGAAGTGTGATAGATAGAAAATAGTAATGGTGCGAATGGCGTCTGTTATGACATAAAGTCGAGAAACGGACGTTCAACGCATTATTATTATTATATTAGTATAGATGTATAAAGTGACTATTGTTTTATAATCAGAAATGTCATTTTTTAAATACAAAAAAAAAGAATTGAATTTCCCGTCTGAATATCAAACACATATTTTAAATACAAAAAGACCTCAAGGTACAATCTATGTACAGTGTTCATATAAATTTACTAAAAAAAAAATTCCTGCCATTCCTGTCACAGCAAGTGAAGCTCGTGTGTTTAAAATTTTACACGCAGCACCGGCGATAAAAAGCTGTATAAAAATACCGCATAAAATTCCGGAAGGGTAACAAGGTTTTAAATTTACAAACGATCATATTATATCAAATAAAAATATTTCACGACGAAACTGCACTATCTCCTTTCTGTTATTTCATTCATTCGATTCAGTGAATCATTGAGAATTGTTGTTACATTTTACATATTTTATAAACCGGTTCATGTCTTGCATTCTACAAGTAACAATTTGCACGAGCAACAATGGAAATAAAATCCGTGATCGTCTTTTGTTCGACCATTTAGCATTTGTTTCGTTATGTCTCGCGATTTCAGGCCAATTTAAACATTCTTTGAACTGACGCCAAACGAGGCGAAATATTTAAATAGTTATGCAATCAAAAACCGCTCGTGAATTGAGGTGATTCAGAGATTCACAAACGCAGTAACAACCAAAATAACCTTTAATATGTTTTTTTTTTTAATTTTGATTGTAATCATCTACTAACTAGAAGCATGACATTCAGGAGTTCCTTACATAAGGTAGGTGAGGGTCATTAGTTTAAAAATTATTTTTTATATATATCACTTTTCAATTAAAAAAAAAAATAAAAAGTAGTTTTGCTATAAAACTTGTATATAATATCATCTTTCTAATTATGTCAAAAAATTCCGACTAATTGGACGACGGGACCATTCCAACTTCAAAAATATTTACATTTGACATGGTATAATAAAGAAAAATTTCTGATATCGCGTGAGGTGACGCGGGTAGTGGCTAGTATTCAATATATTTGCTATTCGTTGCCATGGTTACCCACATAATATGTGCCACGTCATGTAAAAGTTTATTTCTGACAGATCTACCAAACAAAAGAATAACTGATTTTTTTTATTTTCAAAATATTTCCGAAAATATATAGTTTAGAAAAAAAATTTTAACGAAACTTTCTTGAAAAAATAAATAAAATAATAAGCCGTTATGAAAAGTATACCATTATTATATAAAAAAACAACGTTATAGCATATATCTCTTATGCGCATGCGCCGACTTTCCCCAAAAAGCAATATGGCTCTTCATATTTGCATACCAAACATCCTCCCAAAAGGTTTCAACCTGCTTATCTGTTTGGCCTGTATCGTGCTCACAGACCAACAGACAAACAGACGCGCAGTTTTTCCAAAAATAGTTTTTTTTGGATTCGGCCGGGACCTCAAACCGAAAAAATATTGTAAAATTTTGAAAAGTGAATGTTGATCTAAACTAGTACCATTCCCTGGGTTGGAATGGTAATATTCAAAAATCCCATTGAACGCAAGTCACGCTGCTATGAGCTAGAACTTTTTTGATACACTGACTGGTTGTGTAAAATGAGATGCCAGTTTTTGTAACATGCTTAGACAGATTTCTGTCACGTCAATTCATAAAGTTGCTCGTCGCTTCATACAGTAGGGACGTTGAACTTTATATAGATATAATTTAATCTATATTTGTATAGCTGAGCGAAATGCAGTGCTCGCAAATGGTAACAAATGGTGCTATCACTCTGAATACAGTCAGAAAACAAGCGAAGAATGCAAGTTACTTCAGTGTACAGCTATTACTCATGTATTTAGTACCACTGAATGTGGTGGAGAGACGGATTTACCCGGTCTTCCGAATGTGGTGTAGGAGACGGGTATATCGTTCTTACCGAATGCGGTGGAGGAAACGGGTAGGCACGTTATTAGAGATATATATTTTTTTTTTAACTCTTGGGTTAGTAGATAATCCGTGCTCATAATTATTTAGAGTTCAGATTTACTTTTTTTTCAACAAGAATCACGAAGTAGGTATAACATTTTAAATTCGATTAGACAAGACGTTGAAAGCAGTTTTTGAATTTTATTGTCAGAAGGAAGCACAATGTCAGTCATGCCGCAATTAGTATTTTTTTTATCCCACAAGTTTACTTCAAAAATGTCAAGTTAATTAACGCTGACGACATGTAATTATTGGATTTTACTTTAGATGGAAGCACATTGCCAATGTGAATTAATAAAATTTAAAAAAATAAAAATATTAATCTCTGAAAAAACAATAATTTAAAATGTGTTAAAAATACATACCTACCTCATTCATTGTCGGATGTTTTTCTCTGAATAACTAATTTGTACATTTTTTGAAGGATTAAATTTATAAAGCTTCAATAATTTAATTCAAAGTGAATTTTCATTAATTAGAGATCACAGATATAAATTTTGAAATCTACATAAATAAAAATGTAAATGTTCTTAAATCTCAGAAAGTTCTTCACCGATTGCTGTGAAGTTTTGACACAACGTTGCATTCGAATACACGCGTATTTTTATGGTACCTATTATATTAGGGTGACTGGTAATTGCTCTAATTCCTCTCGGAAGAAGATACTATGACTAATTTGGAATGTTTAACCTCTATCACTTGGGGGTAGGAAATGTGTCATTTTTTATGTTAATGACAAATCTGTGAAGATTTTTTATTGATCGCTAGTATAAAATAAGATGTTATAAGGAGGTCATCCTGCATTTTTTTTGCATCAGAAAAGTCGTACCCAACTTCCAATATTAGATAGATAGATAGATAAATATTTATTTTACAACGTCACAATTAATATGTGAAGTGACGTCATACATTGCGGTCACAGCCTCGGCAAAGTCTTATTTAAAAGAGAAATATGACGTCACCAAACAAACTCCTAAGTCGCGCGCATAGCTCAGTTCAACAAAAATAAATAAAAACCAGGAGCATGATTCGGAGTCAGTGTCTTTGATGTGTCTACCGACGAATACGTGACCTTGGTTCCAAGCAAAAGATGAAATTTTATTCTTTTTCCATGGACGTACCTAATTAATTTGTATGTTTACGGTATTGTTTTAATCAAAGTGCAGTTAAAATTTTATTTTTCACGCCGTGACGTCACTTGCCAATTTCCGTTACGGAAAATTCTAAGTTACTGCTATTTAAAAAGTTATGTTTCATAAACGATCGCATGCTTTATTGGTATAATTTATTGTACAGACGAAACGCGAACTTTTTCTTGTTTTCACAATTTATAAAAAATATTTGTATATATTTATTTATAAATATTTCTCGTTCCGTACAGAGCTATGTTCGTGATCTAATTTCTTTTGTTTGGCATGACATGACATTCAAATCAACAAAATAATATTTATTTTAGAATTGTATTTCATGAATTGTATCAAATACACTTTTTATCTTATTGTTATGAATATGCATTTATTTGTCCACGAGATTTTTTTTTCTAATACTCGACAAATATTATATTGTTTTTCTGACTTGTATATTTCACTAGCGGTCCGTTCCGGTTTTACCCGGGTGCAAAAAAACGTATATGGGTGTTGGAACATGAGTACGTACATTCATCTTAGTTTATACCGAGATGAATGTTGTGTTCAAATTTCACGATGATTGGAGTTACCGTGCAAAACTTTGATTTTGAGTTTTATATATATGCAGGTATATATAGATTAAAAGCAGACGTGTAAACATCTTTCGTGCTCGCTCTCAAATTTCTGAGTGACTCGATGGACTGTCGCGGAAGTGATGCACCGCTCCACTGTCGGTCCGCCGTCGAAATATTTTAAATTATTTGAGTATCTAACTTCTGAACGTAACGGCCGGTTGAGATATACTTAGATACGTCTCTTTTCATAGACGTACCTCTCTTTATCTATGCCAGAAGTGACGTGTTGACTGAGATACAGCTTTGACGTTGTGGCGCTTAAACTAGACAGTTTGAAATGACCACATTTTTTAAATTCTTGTTTGTTAGTAAGAGGAAGGATATAAAAACGAAATATTTGGTTGAAGGTAGTTCCAACGCTGGAATATCACTAGGGACACTCGGCTCAAGTGCCCAGGGCGGCAGATTATCAGGGGCGGCAAAATTCGGAGGGTGAGAAAAACGTTTTCTCCGCGTTATCGAAAATGCTTTGAAAAGTGTAATTTAATTGATCAATTTGCAAATCAAAAGGTTAGACGCGATTTGCCTCTGAAAATATAAACATTATATTGCAATTTATGAGGAATCATAATCCTTAATACAAAAAAAATGTTATGTAATTAAACCTATTTAGAATATTTTTTCTGCTATGAATGAGTCATTTTATTTATTTAAAAATTGTATATCGAAACTTTATTCATTTTTTGTAAAATTTCCGTAATAGGCGGCATTTTTTACAGTGCCCAGGGGCGGCAGTAAGGTAAATCCGGTGCTCGTAGTTCACTCGTGAAACGGCTTTTCTTAGGAATTTAATACAATTGAAGTATAAGGTGAATAAAAGTGCCTTATATTTATTTAAAAAAATGTAATTTTTTCGCCGTCTAAAACGAGATATTAACAATCAAAATGTAAATGCTGGGTATATCACGTATAAAAGAACGAGTTCATTCCAGAAAATGTCGAAAATGGTTCTTAGTATATTTCCTAAAAACGAATGTATTGTAAATTCAAAAACTATAAATATTTTAAATAAAAATATTTTTGTTATACTTGCAACTGTAATTGTATAGGAGTGTATTTGTACTTATTTAAAACTTGGGTGTGTTGGGTACAGTTTCTTACAAAAATGCACGGCGAATATCTAACTGTTGGTACTTACTACTACATTATACTTTTTTGAACTACCTTAAATTATTTGCTTATCCGTAAAAAATAATGGGCACTGTTTAAAATTATACTCGAAACATACCCAGATAGACAAATTCATAGAAAATTTAGTGCAAATTTAGTTCATTTAAGGTTATTAGCATTCTTTCGACAGGAGTACTTTTCCTGGTCACAATACACTTATTCATTGCAATGTTAACATCGATATAGCTTCTTATTATAATTATTAAATTGTTTATTGTTTCATGTTTGTAATATGAGTTTATTACACAAAGATAATTGCTGGTTTAATATCCGCTATTAAATTTGCTATACAAAACTACCAGAAGACACCGGCAGTTATATAAGTTTTGTAGTACCATATAAGACTTCTATCATATCATTTAGCAATTGCACAGTAATGCATAATCTTATTACTTCCTCTGGGCGATTGTGCTTGATCTTTCAGAGTTTCAGTAATGTTCATGAAACTGTAAACCACACTTTATACTGAAACTCACTTCTTATGGTCACAAACAGGGTCTTCACATATTTCAAACAGCGTTCTTCAACCTTTTTCTATCTACTAACCGACGAAAACAGAAAAAAATATTTTGCGAAACTGCTGATGACTAGACATTCAATGTTAGATTCAATTTAATGTTATATAATTAGTGGCTGAATCATGTAGCGGCCACAGTCTGAAAAAACTGATTTAAAACACAAGCTGTTTTCTTCCATCAGCGTGCCAGCAGTCCATATTTATGTATATTTTTTAGATGAGAATATTTTTTTATTGAATTGAGTTGCTAGCGTTGATTGGCTGGCGGGTAGGTACAAATGTGTTGAAGGGGAAACTCGAACGACACGCCTTTTGCACTAATACGCGCCACGAATCTAAAAGGCTCGGAAGTTAAATGCGAATGCGGGCTTGCGCATGTACAGTCTGTTGAAAAACATACACACTCGCATTTCAACAAAACTAAAATAACAATAACAACTTGACAGTAGCGTACTCGACTGTACTTTAAAGCAGGAAAGCGACAAGTGACAAAGGCAATGAGCGATCACGGCCAATCACCGACGAGAGCATGTTCCGTGAGGTAGCTGGGAGATGGTGGGGATCTCAACGGCTATAAAATGTGCCTTTGCGACGCTGTTTGTGACTAACTTCCGAACCTTTTAGACCCGTGGCTCGTATTATACACGAGGTTTCGATGTTTTGTTTAAAATGTATATTTCAGAGGAAGGGGTGATACTAATCCTTCAAAAAGTAATTATATTGAAGGGAAAAAATCGCGAGTACCAGTTACATCGTAAAATGTGAAAGAATTATTGATGCAAGCTGTGGTGATAAGGTTAACTTTGTTGCTTTCTGCATGCACGCGTCTTTGAAAGAGAAACCACATGAAATCAACGGTGTATAATCAGCCGAAAGCTGTCACTTTTCAACTTAAATATTTTAATATCAACATTTACATTTGATCTACTTACACAGTTAGGTACTGCACAACACATATCGTGCTTTCTTCGATTTTTCAAACAATTAATATTTATAAAAATACGTAGCGCTCAATGATTTACTAAATGAGACGCTTCGCTCAGGATAGGTTCCCAACATACTCCATTCGAGAACGAGCGTAGTATAGACATGTTAAAATGCGTTCCTAGGAAAGATTAGAGATGAGAAAACGGGTCTTTTTAGTGATCTGCATCTCTGCATCTGGATCCCGTATGTGAGCCGGCTCCCTGAACCGGTTCAAAAAGAGCCGAGTTCTGAATATGTTATTCGAGTCAACTGAGCCACTGAGTTAGTTGCGTCAAGTCAATCATATCACGTAATAATATTATGCCAGTGACTGACTCACATATTATAAGGCGGGGTTTTACAGGTTGCTACTTGCTATGTTACAGAAAGCATATTGATATTACAATATGCAATACAATACCTTAAATAGTTGTGACTTAAGTAAAACATTGTACCGCCTGTGCGTATAGTGTGTACCATAGCCAGACATATTATGATGCATGAGGCATTTGAGCTGACAGTGCTTCTGTGTGTTAAGTGTTTCACTGAGTTATGCGGATCCGTTGAGCCGTCGGTTCATAAAAAAGTGAGCCGGCTCTCACGGATCTTCTGTCGGAGCCGGCTCTTTGAACCGGTTCAGATCTGAGTTACCCAAGCCTAGGAAAGATAAAAAATATTTATGACAGGGAACATAGATTCCGGAGCTATACACGCTAGGAACTACCTAAGTCTAGCCTGGGTCGTGAAACAGCGACAGCCCTGTCGCGCGAAAGTATTCCTATATTCCTAGTGACTTTCGGATCTCTCCTCCGCAGAGTTGCATCGTCGTCGGTTAATGGCAGCGAATGCACTGTAATTTGTTGGTAGCCAGTTGAATTAGACACAGTGTCGGTTCATTTAATTTCTATTCGGCTGTGATTAAATAGTAATGGACGCTCTCTTCCGTCTCACTCTAACACAACATGCCGGAGGTTAGGCGAACAAGACAGAGATTGTAGATTATAGACGCTTAGCAACTGAGGTCAGTAGTGTCTGTTTATAGGAACATTTATGTGTGTGGAAACAGAATGCCTAAAAAATATCCGAACAAAAAATATTTATGTGTCCCTCTTATGTGATTTAAATATAATTTGCATAATGGGGAAATGGAATATACTTATTTTTGTTGGCCACGTTTCGTCAGTGTGGTGTATACTATTTTCTTCATACCTCGGTCGTAAGTACACTCATTAAATACATTAATTAATTAATTACTATCGGCCATTTACCTACTATTTAATCACAATAATGAGCTGAGGTGAAATTAATTTGATCGAAAGACTAGCACGTCGAGCGTTACGCCAAACTGTCCATTAATGAGGGCGCGTCAAAAAAAATAAGCTTTTTTGTAAATTTTTTTTACGAGTTCTAGGTGGCGGATCAAATAAAAAATTTAGGGCTTATATTACGCATATATTAAAATTCTCAAAAATCTTGAAAATTTCATATAAGAAATACGTTTTCAAACTTTAAACGCGTTTTTCTCGAAACTATGTTTTTCAAATTGGTGTACACCGTATCTCGCTCAATTTTTGTCCGATTGACTTGAAGTGGAAGTACACACGTTTTTAATGATTGAAAAATTATAATGTTTGCAGTTAACAATTTAAGCTCGAGTTTTTGCTAAAAAATGAAAAAAAAATTCTAACTCATACAAGTCTGTGAATTTTCAAACAAAATTTAAAATCCTCGGTACTTACATGGAAAAACGATTGTAAAAAAAGAAAAAAAATTCTTTTTTGTTCCTGATGGTACACCAGGACTGCTACAATGTAGGTACGCCGTTTTTCACCTAAAAAAAATTGTTGTATATTTTTTAGACTACCACGACGCCATTTTGTTATATATATGTAAATAACAAATACTTTTGAGAACTTTAATATATGCGTAAAAAAGCCCTAAATTTTTTTTTTGATCCGCCACCTAGAACTCGTAACAAAAATCACAAAAAACTCTGTAACCCCTTAAAATGTTAGCAACTTTTTGAAAATTTCAAAACAAAATCACACGTCACCCAGTACTGGCTTCTGTGAATAATTAAATTTGGAGTGTTGTGTCGGTTTAACGGTTATAAACACGGGAAATACAATTAAAGTTGGGTGTAGATATCGCCTTATATAGACTTCAATGACAGCTAAGTTGTAATTTCAAATGCAGACTATAGAACAGTGGTTTTCAATATTTTTTTTTGTTCGCGATGCACTTTTACACAAATTATAAACTTTGACCCAATTTTTTTACAGACATTTTAGATCAAATTACACAAATAAACCGGCCAAAGTATCTCATTTTTTAAAAACAAGCGTTTATTTAAATGCTCTAAAAAGAAGAAAATAAACTTTAAATTAAATCAAATCTAACCATTTATTACATTATACAATTTATATACTACTACTACTATACTATACCACTATACGATAGAAAAGCTTGTCACGGGATTTTCCTGTGTAAATAAACAAGAATACAATATGTAACTTGATCTTGACACAAGTAATTCTAAGAAAAAATGTAGGTACGTATTTCATGAAATAAATGTACACAGGAAAATCTCGCGACAATATTTTACATGATATAAATTGTATAATGTAATAAATGGTTGGGTTTGATTCAATTAAAGATTTATTTTCTTGTTAAAGAAAAATAGAGAATAGTTACTTCTTACCACAACAAGTTGTGGTAAGAAGTAACTATTCTCTATTTTTCATTAGGTTCAAACCACAGTGCTCCTAACATTTTTGTTATTTATTTTCTTGTTTTTAGAGCATTTAAATAAAATGTTTTTTTATCATTAATTTTATTTATCTTGAGTATCATAACCATGTTCATCTTCCGAGAATAAAAAAAAACGAACGTAATTCGAATGTACTTAATAACGAAAATAAAATAGTATATTCCTGGTAAATGAAACGTGAAGTTATTAAAATAAACCTTTTTATTCTATTTGTCGGAAATAAAATTTCGCAGAATTGTATTATATGCTTTGATCCGTAGTCTTATATTTTTTCATATAGTAATATGGAAAAACGATACCATACAAATCAAAGGATAATAAACCTTTAGGAAATGAGATCGAAATAAGTTCAAAACTAAAACCCGATTACTATTAAAAAGCATGAAACAAGAAAATATTCTCTTCTGGGGATAGTCGTGGTCATATTCCACTTATTCTAACAAAACACTATATTTTAATAGTAGTAAGCGATCATAAGCTCTAAGGCAAAGTGCATCACGTTATACATCTCGAGGGGCTTCATATATTATATGAGATGGCATACTACCACGGCTATCCTCAGATGAGAATATTGTCTTGTTTCATACTTTTCAGTAGTCGGCTTTTAGTTTTTGAACTTTCATTTGTTTTAAATTTGCTCCCCTCTGAGATCAAAATTCAAAAATAATTGTAGCCTATGTTATCCGGGCCATAAAAACGAATCTTATTTATAAAAATCGGATGAAAAGTTTAGGCGCTACGGTGGAACATCCGTAAATACAAACATACATAGACTGCTAAACTCATAACCCTTCCGTTTGGCTTCGCCGCAGTCGAGTAAAAATGTGTCCACCAGTTCGTCAACTCTGGTCTAGACTTTAGAATTTAGATAGTATCTTATTATAAGACTTCAATAATAGCTAAGCTGTTATTCCCGTTGCATGGTATGTAAGCTCCGGTAGTTTCATTGCATAATATTACGTAAGTTTATTGTAAGCGAGATATTATGCAAGTGCTTAATTATTATAGATACAGATATATGTAACGTTTCGTTGTGAGCTTTTAAATATGCAACTTTTGATATTAACATAAATATAAAACCAGTCTTCCATATCATTTAGGTACATTTATAACGCTAATAAACATTCTATTTTGTATACATCTTTCTGCTATGACCTCAGCGTATTGATCGTGAAAATTGCCTCAAGATTTTTCGACTCCACGCAGTTTTAATGTGGAAGTAATATTAACGGCCATATTCACCGAATATTTATTCGGTTCATTTGTTCTTCAGGTAGCTATTTCTCCGAATAAATAACGATAATTCAATTCACCAAACACAATTATGTTTACTGCAGGTATAAATCTGTCTTACTTCGAGGGCATAAATATTTATTCGCCTGATAAAATAATAATAACCGTCGTATAGATCATAATACCTAACCTATAAACGTGGAGTATTATATCTACAGTGTGCTCTTGTGAATTTGTTTATGTGTTGTTTATTAGCCTTTTGTGAAGTATATAGTTGCAGGAAAACATTAAAGTTAGTGGAAGGTTTTGTTTGTAATTGGGTTAGGATAAAACGTTATTATTTTAATGAAACTTTTTTTTCTGACGTTCACACTAACGCCATCAGTCGGATGTTTGGGTGAACGTCAAAATATTCCACAAAAAGAGCATGGAGTATAGTGCAGTGTATATTTATTCTAACTAACTAACTTTTCTAACTGATATTTTGATTGGTGAATTCGTTACATCATTAGTAGACGGTATAGGACTGGCAATCCAGTCAAATTTTTGTATTCAATATTTCTTTGGTACAAATTAACATTAATTCGCAATATTCAAAAATTATAACCACGGCAGCGAAATAAATAACGTTTGTATTTAGTGACCTACTTTATGCATCCCAATATTTTCTCTACCCCCTCCGTTCAATACTATATATATAGCGTATTGTATATCGTATGAGGAGGGAAACTTACGTCTGATGACGTCACGTAAGTCGTGACATGTTTTATAAAGTTATTTTATATGAAAACTTTCAGATTACAAAACTTTATAATTGTTGTTGGTTGAGTACCAACATACCCGCGCCGACGTTACTGTCTTTAAATGAATCACAACTTGTATACTCGACCTCCTTCTTTTGCCTCCTTCTGCCCTTAACCCGTCTAAACTCATCTGTCTACCAAAATTACAGCCAGCTACATTTTACATTCATTAATTATATAATAACAAACATTCCACTGCCGACATTTAAATAGAAAACTAGGTGAAAGTATCAACTGTATTTTAAATAAAGCCTCGGTGTCTTAAGGAGGTTGAGCCGTTTTACGAAGATAAAGAAAAAAATCTGAAATAAAGTTTTTTTAATAGATTTTTTTTGACAAAATTTTCTGTAAAAAATCCAAAATCATTAGGAGATTTATAAAGTTAAAAATTAAAAAAAACTTTAACAAGTAGTCTTATAGAAAATATGCTAACCTAGCATGCAAACGATACATTTTAATTTTTTGCAAATAACCAAATAATGTCAGCAGTTCCGAAAACTAACTATGTAAAGCATCGATGTCTTACACATATTTTAATATTTCTTCCAATTTAATTAGGAGACTTTTAATAAATAAAAAAAAATTATTAAACCTTAGCACTTTTCGATTATGGACTTTTATTCTTGACAATTTTAACTGAATTTTCAACTTTTTAATGATTTAATTTTAATTTTTATTACTTCTAATTTCTTTTTTTAATTATTTACTGCAAAAAATATGTAATATACAGATATTTACATAAATTTATTTTTTCTAATCTAACTTTGTACAAAAAATTCAAAAGTTAGTCCATTAAGTAAAATACTGAAATAACTAATTAATATTAAAAAAAATATTTATTTATGCCTTTATGACAATAATTTATTGGTATCATCGACTTATAAACCCCTTATAAATCCCGGTTAACACACGCGCAGAAATGATAGCATGAATCGGAAATGCATCCCAAATAATTCGCGGATGGCCCTTAGTGTTACTAGAAGCATGTACAGAAGCATGCCTACGGCGCACGGACCTTTTCTCTTTCATTTTTGTTTTGATAAAAAAGTTACTTGACATATTTGTTCGTCTATTTGATTTCTACACGCTGTTAAAAAAAAGTATCAAATTAAAAATCACTCTGTATATCAGTCGTTAGCTAAACTAGTAAGAGTGAGAGAGAGATTATATATTATAGACGCTAAACAGCTGAGGTCATCAGCGAGCTAGTATTCGAATTAATAACACGAATTTTGTAAAATATCAACTGATAATTTTTTTTGTTTCAGATAATGCCCGAGTATTATCACTTCCAGCATCGGGGGGTGGCTCGACGGAGCCTCGAACCGCACGACGGACACCAGGCGCGACTCGACGCCGATTGGCGCGTCCATTGGGCGCAACAACAGCGCGTCAAATCGCGTCAAAAGCGTGACATGCTGCCGATAGCGTTGCCGTTGAAGGGCTCCCGCAATCAGCCCATCATGATCAACACCGATCCATCTTTCAATGATCAACGTTGGCCGCAAATGTGGTACTTGGTGAGTACTTAATTTTTTTTATTATTAGTGTATTTGCCATAAGGCATTTACACTATTGGCGTCGGTGGGATGGCGGGACCTAGGGGTCGGACCAAAATTTCTCGACGTTTCATATAGCCTCTTAAGAAGTTTGGCACCATTTTTTGAAAAGTCTGTTTATATATATCTACGGGCAATAACTTTCGAAGGAATTAATTTTGACAAACTTAATAACCAGTAAACTTTAAGAATGCTCTGATTATACAGGGTGTTTGGCACATGAACCGACACAATTTTTGGGGGGTTCTCGTGGTCATTGTGATCATTTTAACCCCAATGACTAATATCTAAATACCTGTTATTTTTTTTTAAATTATTTTTAAATTATTTTTTTCTACTGGTTTTTATTAATACAAGCACTTTAAAAGTCCATAGGGTCTTTTTCCTGATACTATTTACATAACATTATGATTCATTTAGAACAAGGAGTCATTCGAGAACTCAATAAATGTATTTTCGTGTCTCTAGTACCAAAAACAAACAGGTTACGATTTTTTGAAGGCAATTTTTAGGCCGATTTTCGAAAATAACTAAAAAAAATCGTATCTCGATAACCATGACACTTAGGGCAAAAGTCATTGGGGTTAAAATGATCACAATGACCACGAGAACCCCCCCGAAAAATTGTGTCGGTTCATGTGCCAAACACCCTGTATATTTGATATACTACGCACGGCGAAAAATGAGGCCACCGCGTCTTAGTGACGTGAATGCATTGCGTCCGCCTTCTAGCTTGCTATTGGCTGTTTCAGAGATCCATGTGCGTCGAGTGTTTATTTTTATTCTACCGCTATATGTACCGCTATAAATGGATATGTCGCATTTATTCCACACGCCACTGTCTGCGGGCAAGTAGGCGTTCACTAGCAGATAATTGATGACGTGCCTGGCTTCATCTCTCACCGCGAGCACTATACAAGCCGCTACCCGCGGCTCCGCACGCAATTAACAGTATAGTGAAGCTTTTGTCTCAACTAGCCCTGGCTAATTACTCGTCAGAGTAAAGGCCATCTTGTTAAATAAAAAAGCTTTTGTCTCCACCGTTTTACTAGCTCTCCCCTAGAGATTGGGCCCCGCTCGGCAGCGACAATAGTAAATATTTTCCCATTAAATTAAACCATCTATATTTAGTCATTTGGTCAGCGCACGGAGATAAAGCAGCTAAGCAGCGCTTTTTCTTCCGACTTGATTTGATTGAAGTTTTTGCCTGAATTTGCGATGGAATTAATTGTAAAGGTCGTTACACATGAGGCTGATTTTGCCGCTGGTATCACTGCTGGAACTTGTGCTCACTGATGCGAAGATGGAAATGACATCGCTGCCGGCTCGACATTTCCATCTTGCATGCGTGGTCACAAAATGGATTTCAAAATTAGAACCCGGGCTATTTTTCGTGCTAGGTCGTCTACTAATCAGAAAACAATGGGCGACATGGGCAAACGCCCACAAACAAACATGGCGTCATAGTATGCTCAGAGACAATAAACGTTTACTTTTATTGACATTCGAACTGTCACTGCACACGTATCAAACCCATCTACAAAGCGAGCTTCAGTACACGCATCGTGTGAAAATCATGACGAAATCCAGCGTCACAGCACGCTTAATCCTAGCAGTCAAATCTAGCAATGAATCTAATTGCAAAACCAGCCTCGTGTGCAGCGACTTTCAGGTACCTATCTATCCTAATGAAATCTGTCAAATTTCCAAAACAATACTTTTTTATTACTCTATATAGTATTTCAGGATGGACTTTCAAATAAAAAACAAACTTCAAACGTTTTCTAAAGTACTTCTTTGCGTCGTTTGAACTAAATAGTTTGTTTTTTTTTAATAAGTGGGTAGGTAGGTAACTTGTACTTATATTATTATTAAATATTTTAATGTAACCTTTTTGTATATTCCATTACCGTTTCAACCTTATTCATCAGCATTTTCTCCCTTCCCAGTCCTTTTTTATATAATGAAATGTGGAATGCTAACTATAGGGGGGAGGAGAATTTATGAGAGTATACAGCCTTATTCATTAAAAAGAATATTATATTATGGAATTTTAATATTTTAATGGATATTTTAAATTTTTCTTTTGCTGGATATTTTTTCAACATATCAACAATTCACAAAAAAAAATATTTACAAAGTAATAATCAGGTCCGTAACTAGCTTTTTAGAGCCTTAGGCTAGACCTCGTCACTGCCCCCCTCCCCTACACTAAATTTTATGAATTAAATAAAGCTACTTATTTCCCCAAAATAATAGTTATCACCAGTATTACCACACAAAAAACCAATTTTTGAAGGAGTTAAAAATTTCTAGCTAGGTGTGTTTCCACTGATTTCCACGAACAATTTTAAATTGACGTATATTTTTCTTGTTCTTTTTTTAACTATATACAAATATTAAGAGCACTGTGGTTGAAACAAAACTAAAAAATAAAGAATGGTTACTTCTTACCACAACAGTTTTATTAGATTATTAGATGTACATTTTAGTTTGCTGAAGATGAGAGAATAGCTTCCGAAATGTACATCTAATAAAACTGTTGTGGTAAGAAGTAACTATTCTTTATTTTTTACTTTTTTTAGCTATACTATATTGTTAGGCAGATGGACTATTTTTTACATTTTCCCAACAAGATGTAGGTACCTACAGTTTTTTTTTAATATAATGCGATTTTTTTCGATCTTTCTGCTCTCCCCTTCCGTTTCGGCCCTGAGCACGTGCCCCTGTTGCTTCTGCCGAGTTACGGCCCTGGTATTAATATATTAATTAATATTATACAGTGTGTATATTCCGTACAACCTATACTCACTGCGTATAAATAATTAGAAGCACCAGCTTTTCCCTGCAGATTTGTTCTCGTTAATGCATAGCTTTTGTCGGGAACCTTAATTTAACCCGGAAGTATCCGAATAAAAAACAGCGCATGAGAGTAAACAAAACGTCCTGCATTTAGGGAGTTTCACATATTTTCTTTTAAGCACAGTCCTAAAAATAACAAAATCACTGGCAAAAGAATTGTTGTAATATTTTTTTTCAAAAATAACGAAGCACCCCGCATCGAATACATATGAGAAAATATCTCTGTGAAATTCTTTTGTAACTGGGGATAATGGATCAGTCAATTGATGCTGAAATAATTTTCCAATACAACTTAGGTCTGAAAATCTCGGTGTCCAAAGTTGCAAGCTTATCAAAAACTTTTGTACAAATTATATAAACAAACCTTCCTCGTTTATCGCTTTTTCTATTAGTGGAAACGGTTTCAAAATTCGTTGCGTTGTTTAGAATGAGTAAGCGGAGAAACAGACAGAGGCAAACAGCGACTTTGTTTTATACTATGTACTGATGATGATTACTTCTTTGCTTTCTTCCACTTTCTTATCTCACTCCAATGTATTGTCATACCACAAACAACATAATAAATAAAGTTTGACGATGAAATCAAGTGGTAAGAATGGTATCAAATAATAATGGTGGTGAATTTTTGATAACCTCAAAACTAATTCAAGACTACGTGCTGAACATAACATTTGAAAAATAGTGATTGTGATTAAAGAAATGGTTACTTATAAACTATTATAAAAAGCGATTGTGCACTAAAATCAATCAAAATAAACTCCGCTGTAAAAAGGCGATACCATCGTTTGCTGATATTTAGTTACATTTTTATCCAAAGCAATTCAGGTGGTAATCCTTTAGGATGAAATACAGTAGGGCCTCAGTAATCCGGACTCTCGCTTGTTTGGTGATCGCTGTAATCCGGCCGGGCAATGGGGTTCGCGGGGGTGGCGGTAGGTGCGGGCTGCCATGAGCCAATTCGTCGTCTTTATGCTTTAATTTAAAAATTGATTAAAGAAACTAAGGTTAAACATGTGTTTTATTACCATTAAATATGGCATACTATAATCCGGACGCCTCGATAATCCGGAAAGGGTCTTGTTTTTGCCTCTCTGGATTAACGAGGCCCTACTGTATAGTCAAATAAGGGTCCTATTCAAAAGTATTGAGTGTCAACCCGCTGTACCCTATTATGATGGTATACCTGTTTCGCAAGCGCACGGTATAAAATAAGAAGTGTGTGTTTGTGTGCATGAACAAGTTGGCTTTTTAAAAAAGCAAACCTACGAATCGCACGAACGAGCGAATCATTGTTTTTATGCGGACCGCGTGGCCAATATCTAACTGGATTTTTCCAACGTCATTGAAATCGAATTACGCAGTCTTCTGTCACGTTCAGATAGAACCACTTCGTTGCTACTCAAGAACAGCTCAACCCCTCTCTCACTCTCCGGCGTGTTTCTTCTTTCTCACACCAAGCGTATTACCGTCTTTTTAACTCCACTTGAAAATTCTGCAAATTTTCAGCGCTCGATTCGTGTGCAGCATAAATATTCAATTTTCTTATTCCCAAATCTGTGTGAGGATATTTGTAAGCGTATACTAAATAGTCGTAGCTATTGAAGTGAAACTTCTTTAGAGTAATTTTGTTTAGCACCGTCGCGAGTGGAAAAAATGTGGGGCTAGCGAAAAAGAAATCGGAATTGGTTTGCGAGTAATGCGTTGAAGAGGTAACTCAATCGACACGCCCCTTTTTGTTCGCATGATATAGAAATCATGCACTTTTATATATATACCAAGCATAGGAATAAAATCGCAGTCGAACCATTAGGGTGCAGAACATATTTCTGTCTTTTTTTTGTCGTAAAAGCTCGTTGGTTTTGATTGGCTAACGCTATAGATAAAGATGTAGAACTTTTGATAAGTACAGATATACTCCTTGCTAAATATATTGTCGGAATAACCCATAGATATATATATTTAATAGATTGCGAATACACTAGCGCCTCCTGTACCTTTTAGAAGCCATTTTGTACGTGGAAAACGCCGTAAAAAGCGCGTGAGATTAAAAAATATTAATTATTTTATAATATGATTTTATTGAGAAAAACGACAAAACTCACAGTAAACAATGATATTTCGCTCCAAAACCTATTTTTATACTGAAACGTTTCAAAAATTACAAAATTGAGCATAAATATAATGTAAAAGCTTAGAACATTTTACATTGTCAATTCGGCATCAATGTTGACAAGCATTGATGCCAATCTGACGATGTAAAATGTTCTAAGCTTTTATATTATATTTATGCTCAGTTTTGTAATTTTTGAAACTTTTCAATATAAAAATAGGTCTTGGAGCGAAATATCACTGTTTACTGCGAGTTTTATTGTTTTTCCATTAACATCATATTATAGAATATTTAATCTTTTTCAATTCCGCGCGCTTTTTACAGCGTTTTCCACGTACAAAATGGCTTCCATATGGCTTCTAATTGGAACCATTCCGCACAATGCTCAAGGATAGGCATCCGCTATCTATTAATATATATATATCTATGGAATAACCAAGGAATTACTTCGAAAAAAGGGACGCGGATATATTTTAAATACGCTTTGTTGCCTTCGCTCATCGCACATTGAGTAAATAGACAATGCTTGATATAGTAATTATTATATATGTGGTGAAAACTTCAAAACAAAAAATTATCATCCGTCTTTGTCGCAACACTGTACTCGGACTTTATTTTTTTTAATTAAAATTGACATTTTAGAAAATTATTAGAGCCATCCGTGATAATTAGACGAAATTAACTATACATATAGGTACATTAGGTACCTAATATCAGAACCAACAAAGTATATTGGTGTTTACCGTAGGTATATTTAAAACTTCTATATTGCTAGTGCCCGTAAGTGGAAAAGTGGTCCATGAAGTGAGACAGAAAATGACTGTTTTCTATCTCTTTCTTTTCACTTGATCCGTTGTGCGCACAAGTGTCGCGTCTGTAGTGGGGCAATTAATAAGTGGAATAGAGCAAGCCACCTCCCTTTCACAGCTTAGATCCATGTGCAAACTGACGCTGCAACTGACGCGCATCCATTCACGGACATGCGCATGAAACTCAGAGTATAATAAGTGAGACAGACGTATATATGTCTGCACCGTAGTGTTTAAGGCTTTGTTAGCAATATAGAGGGTATTAAATATATGGTGTTTATTAGTGATGTTCCGGATATCCGTATCCGTATACGCGGATATCCGAAGGAGAAGAAAGATCCGTATCCGTTAGTTTTTGGCGGATCTGTTACGGATCTTTTACCTTATTAATTTTCAATTCATAGATGAAATTTTTCATATATAGGTGATTAGATAATAATGAAAAACTGTTAAATTCCATTCAGATTATTTTTTATTTTTTTAAATCGTATTTGGCACCTTTATATTGCAAACATTTGTCCTAGTGAGTACCGTACCAATAGTACATAACTCAAAGGTACTAAAAACTATCTTTATAATGAGATATTGCACATCGATCTTTGGAAAGAGACAATCTGTTATGAGAGTTAACTCTTAAAGAGGTCAATAACTTTTTCCCATAACAGATAGTTTCTTTCCAAAGGTCGATGTGCAATATTTATCGCCGCGTACTCTAAGAAAGATAAGATCCGTATCCGTATCCACGGATCTTGAAACCAAATATCCGTATTCAGATCCGTATCCGCGGATATACATTTTTAACGATCCGGCACATCACTAGTGTTTATATACATAATATACAAGAACAGGATGACACATCTATGCAAATCAGTTGAGTAGTACCGCTGGCACACTGCCGAAAGGAAACGGCTTGTGTTTTAAAATACAAGTGATTCAAATTTCTTATTTTAGTTAATTATTTGTTTAACGCGCTTTATCTGGACATTTTATATAAATCGCATGCGACATCACCGAAAGCGCGTGTATGTCCAAAGAGCGGCAGAAAATAAGAAAAAGGAGTGTGAGGTTTTGTTGTCCGGTGTTCGCCGGTTCGAAGTGCGACCGGGCGCGTTCGTGCACTAACATATAAATTGCGTATAAATCGAAAATCAGCCGGCCGACGTTCGAATCGACTTCGCAGACGACATACATTAATTGTCATTGTCTCGGTGCCATTTGTCCGACACGCGTGGAAAAAAAATGTTGCTCTTTTTTGTGTTCACATTTTCTGCCTTTACGGCTTTATACAAGCGCCGGTGGGTCGATTTGTTTGTACGCTCGGGTTTCGATTCACAACCTACACAATTACCATAGATGTATGCAGGAAGGGGAAGCTCCCCCTCTCCCGGGATATGGAAAAATGAAACAATTAAAATTCGTACTAATCCTTTTTTTGTCCCGTTATTGAACTTTAGCGCCTGAAAATTCCACGAGTTGCACTTCGAACGTTTGAACTATATTAAGAACTAGAGATATTTCACTACCTGTTACTTAGTCGCTAATATTTGGATTTCACGGTTCACTGCAGTGACTTCAGAGTAGCTACCTGTTACCAACCAGCGGCTATAGCGAAAAAATAATCGTCACATGCGCTATTTCACGGAATTTTTTCTTATTTTATATAAATTTTTTTGACAAAATTGATGAAGCTTTACCTAGGGAAACATCTTAAATAATAATAAAAATATTAATTATTTTCTATTTCTTTTTTTATTTTTTAAATTGGTTACCAATTCTAGAATTTAATTTTGTTTTATTTTTGAGGATGTCATTTGTTTTATAATTTTATATTTTAATAATGACATTTTTTTATTTATTTCAATAAATTATTTATATCAATTTCGTTATGTATATATTTTATTATCACTGAATTGCTTATTGTTGAAAAGGACCCAGTATAATTTATAAAACTTACGGGGAAATTTTTTTTAACTAAAGGTATTGCCCATTTTAATAAAGAAATGTGATCACTAATGTAAAATATGTACTTTATATAGGTACATACTTATAACTTAGTCGTACCTTTCAATAATGCATCATTGCATGCATTTTTAGGTGTAATGTTATACTAATACATAATAATTAGTAATATTGTGCATAGGCTGTTTTAGCACCGAACGATATTTTACCTGTGATCACTGTTCGCTGAAATCAATATATTAACATCTCTGCTCTGCACGTGCATAGTCATTCAAGTGATCGGAGAACGCTGGTCGCTTTATATTATCTGCACTACATGCGCATAGGTTACCAGCGATCACGGGTCGCAGTTAAAATTACAGGTATTTGGAAGTCGCAGTCGCCAAAGTACCTGTTACTTGAAAGTAGCTAATAATCCCATCCCTATTAAGAACTGCTTGGCCTTGCCGCTACACAGTTAAAATACAGCACAGAATAGTTATTTAAGGGGGGAGTACCTACAGTGTAGAATAAAAAAAATTGATGATCTTTTTATGAGCTTAAAAAATCTCCTGTCCTCTGTCCTCTGAGCGCTGTATTCAAAATATTCCCGCCGCTACAAGCATTTGTTTGCGCGCGCGCGTCGTCTGAAAAGGAGCGTCTCATAACTAAAAAAAATTATTTTGAAGTCCCTTCGATAATACTCCAAAAAATGTGAGCCTTCGTCGAACACCTGACAGATACGAACTAAATATCGCCCTGTAACTAAAGTTTCCTCTGTCACCTACTAAATTTCGCCCTGTCAACTACCAAAATTCCAGTAAATAAATTTCATCTTTTGACGTCATCTAGTTGTCGCCTCTAACAAAAGTCAAGTTGTAATCCAACGCATACACAAAGCAAGCGTCAGGCGCTGTCATCAAACGAAATACTAGTAACTAAATTTCGCCCTGTTGTCTAGTTGTCGCCTTCAACTAAAGCCATGTTTAATCCAACGCACACAAATGTGTAAGGCCTTTCCATAAAAGTGTCGCGCCTATTGTACGGTTTTACTACCAACCAAGCGCGCCATTAGATGTTTTTAAAAAAAAAAATTTTTTTTTGCTTTCGACATACAGTATACTTTTACGAACAGCTCTCTCTCGGAGGGACACATTAAATTAATTTACAAAATCCGCGCCTGAGGTCTTGTAGGGTGCATCAGTCCCCTACACGTGTCGAAAATTCTGTTGCAGCTATATTATTTGCGTATCAAATGATACGCCGCTATTAGGGTAAGACCACATAAAGAGCGTTGAACGCTCTTTATGTGGCCTTACCCTTATTGTTCTTGATCAGTGGCAGTTTACACATCAAAAAATTTATTATATAATTTTTACTGTTAATATTTTTAATAAAATTCAACAAGTTTGTCTTTTAATACACCGCGTCGATCGCGTAATCAAAGTTTTTAAACATCAAAGGAAGTTTTGAGAATTTAATAAACGAGCTTCATGTTACATAATATTTGATAAGCTTTGGCTTCACAGAACCACTATACGCTGAAGTTTCATTCAGGAAAAACTTACTGAAATAGTAGCTGCAGCAACATTTTCAAATCCAAAAAATTGGTTGTCTGTAAAGTCGGTTTACGGACGATAGTTTTACGTGATAACGTATTCCGTAATACATAACCTAAACCTCCCAAAATTTGGTTTCAATCCGCTTATCCTTGGTGTCGGAATGATAAGAAATGTCAAAAGTGACGTTTGCAACTTACAAAGTATTATGTTCTAATAATAATTAGTTATTCCAATACTTAACTTAGCAGGCGTTGCATTTCACAATATACTAATGTCAAAAAATTGAATTAAACATTAGAAATGCAGCCGTTTTCATGTTAAGACAAGACATACGTTTGCTTCTAATTTCCATGTACGGCAAACAAAGACAACCGACCGCGTCGCGCCATGCATTAGACAACATTGCATTTATACAGCTATTTTTCTATATAAATTTGTATAAAATATTTTTCTATATAAATTTGTATAAAAAAACTGTTTAGGCAAATTCTGTTATACGAAATCTATGTAAAATGTTCTCCTCTTTCGTTTAAGACTGGTTTCAAACCGATCTGATTTAAATTGAGAGAGAAATTAGCAAAAAGCACGCACAGGGTCAGGCGGAACGTTACGCGTTATGCGTTACGCGTTACGAACGTTAGGAACGTTACGTTACACTTTTTCGTACATGCAGCCGGTGTTTTATCAATTTATAATATTGGTGATTCATCAATTTATAAGACGTTATCACGTCAAAAGGATGCACTCTTACATAATACAGTTTTTATCTAAATAGAGTAGCATTACATATTTATAAAGCACAACGAAACTCTAAAATCTAGAAAACATTGAACGATTCGTTGAAGCGCAATAATTTATTAAAATACATTTTAAAAGAAAGCGATGTACAGTGCTGTTAAGTAATTTTAGGTTTGTTAGAAAATGACAAGAGATTGACAGCGCTGTACAAATCTTACAGAGATAGAGAATCGCGTCATTTGTTTCTGTCAGTGCTTAGTTTACATTTTTACCTAACTGCGGCAGAGCCAAAAGGAAGAGTTACGAGTTTTTAGCAGTTTATGTATGATAATAAGTTCGTTCCAAGCAGCCAGCAAACGGTAACGAAACCGCCACCCGCATGCGCACTAGGTAAAACGAAGCTCTTAGGGGCGATTTTAGAACACGTTTTACCTATTGCGCATGCGAGTGACGGTTTCGGAACCGTTTGCTGGCTGCTTGGAACGAACCTTGTATTTAAGGATGTTCCACCGTAGCGCCTAAATTATTCATCCGATTTTAATAAATAAGGTGTCAATCGATGCATTATTATGGCCCGGGTAAGATAGGCTACATTTTTTTTGAATTTTGGTCCCAGAGGGGAGCAAATTGAAAACAAATAAAAAATAAGTTCAAAAAAGATAATTTAATTAAAAAATAAGTAAACTAAAACCCGACTACTGAAAAGTATTAAACAAGAAAATATTCTCATCTGAGGATAGCCGTGGTCGTATGCCATCTCTTATATAATATGAGGCCTCTCAAGATGTATAGCGATGCACTTTGCCCTAGAGCTTACGATCGCTTACTACTGTTAAAATATAATGTTTTGTTATGGTAGGTGGCATATGACAACGGCTATTCGTCAGATGAGAATATTTTCTTGTTTCATACTTTTCAGTAGTCGGGTTTTAGTTTTTTGAACTTATTTTTTTTTCTCACGGTGGTTACGAATGGCTAACTAAAAGATCTAACGCGGCATGATGAATAGTTGTATGGATGTGTGTGTACTAGTCACATTAATGTATACTAGATGGACCTGTTCAAAACTTTTTTGAAGGTGACTTAACACAGTCTTCTAAGATCAATTTATGGCATAGGCTGTCGCCAAAAATTTTTTTGCCACAGGCTGTCGCCCAAAATTTTTTTGTCAACACAAAACTTTTTAACACGTGCTTTTGGGTTAGTTTTCAAATATTCATGTGTTTTGGTACAGGCTCGCGGCGCAACTAACCGTTATTTATTTACACAAAACATTTTTGCATTTGATTTTGGAATAGTTTTAAAAGCTTGGTGTGTTTTGATGAACGCCTGCCAAATTACCATAACAGGTGTACGCGAAACATTTTTGAATGTGTTTTTTGAATAGTTTTCCAAAATCGATGTGTTTTAAATCTGCTGTCGTTAAGAACACTACTCGGCTCTTCGAGCCTCGTAACAATAATTCAAGTACAAAATTCAGGCCTGCGGCCTTCATAATTGTAGTTTTTCTGAAACAAAACATGTTTGCATGTATTTTTGGCGTAACTTTAAAAAGTTTGTGTGCTTTAATATACTCCTGCACAATTGCAATAACTGCTTTTTTTAAGAATTTTCGCTTCCCCCCTTCTCGTTTCACTGCGAAAAAATTAGCATACCCCTTTATCGTTCACCCGGTAACACAATTCGCATACCCCTATATCGTTCAACCCGGAATTGTTTTTTTTAAAACTCCCCCTTTAACCCTTCCTGTTTCACTGCGAAACAATTCGCATACCCCTTTATCCTTCACCCCGGTTTTACAATTCGCATACCCCTTTATTTTTCACTCCGGTATTACAATTCGCATACCCTTTTATCTTTCACCCCGGTATTACAAATCACATACCTCTTTTCCGTTCACTCTAGTATTGCAATTCGCATACCCCTTTTTCGTTCACCCCGGAATTGTTTTTTAAAAACTTCCCCTTTAATCCTTCACGTTTCACTGCGAAGCAATTCGCATACCCCTTTATCCTACACCCTGGTATTACAACTCGCATACCCTTTTATCCCTTGCCCCGGTATTACAATTCGCATACCCCTTTACTTTTCACCCCGTTATTACAATTTGCATACCCCTTTATCGTTCACCCCGGTATTACAATTCGCATACCCCTTTATCGTTCACCCCGAAATTGTTTTTTTTAAAAACTCCCCTTTAACACTTCCCGTTTCACTGCGAAACAATTCGATGCATGTCAAAGTAACATTATTCAATCATTGTTTAGATTTATAAGAAAATCAACACACTAATTTTTATACAGTATATTTAAGCAATAACCGATCATTACATTATTTACAATTTTAAATCTTAGATTAACGTCTGAACTCTTCAAAGAAATAAAATAATCGACCAATTTTTTCAGACTGTATATTGACAAAAAATTATAAAATTATATTTCAATAGATGACGTTTAGGTCCGGATTTGGATCTTCTTCAGAAATAATCTACTTATTTTCTAATTGAATAAAGATTGATTTTTTATATATTATTGAAAAATTTTATTTATTTACAGTTTCATTTATGTATATATTTACTGGCATTTAAATAATAATTCTAAAATAAATGTATGTAAGTGAATACACTTGTCACAATCGATTCGAGCTAGGTGTGATTTCTCTTCCGGTGGTTGTTGCATTCATGGTGACTGAAATTTTCACTGCTATTTGCGGCTGCTCCTTAACCTTTTTCTTGATCCAGAAACCCATGTTTGGAATCAAAGAAACCTGGAACAATAAAACAAAAGCAAGCAGACATATCCTTCTAATTTTATTAAATGTTTTTACTTTTAACTTTTTAAGCGTGCTTTAATTTGTAAAAATTTTTAAATTAAAATTCTATGACAATTTTCCACACCACCTATTGAGGTATTGTCGGGGCGCGTTACTCCTTTTTTTTACATGGTAGAGTTCCCCAGGAGGCCTATACAACCATGAGAGTTAAAAAGCGATTTTTAACTCACCTATTACGTGCTTCCGAGAACAGCTGACGAACGTCGAGGACTCTATGCGCATGCTGTGAACCTGTAAAAAACAAAAATAAATTATTTTTTTGGTACTATTATTTTGTATTATACTTCATCACGTTTTTTTAATGCACGTTACAATTATTGTAGTTTGCAACGTGCCATATGCATCCTGTCGCTACTACACATTTCGATAAATCGACTATGGAGCAAACAGGGCATATGATTTTTTTTTTAATTTTTCACTATCACGTATTTTTAATGACGATACCTCACTGATCACCGTAGCGACTGCGAGGCATAGGGGACGCATGATTCTTTATTAATTTTCTAACACTTCATTATAGACGACATTCTCGGTATAAAACGTAGTACTTCCCTCGATGAGTTTCCCTTGTTTTGTCGCTTCTAAAATTTGAACGCGTACGGCGTGCATTGCGCGCGCTCTCGAAAACGCGACGTAGAGTTGACCATGCGCGAATACCGGCTTCGAAAGATATATGCCCACTTTTTCGAGGGTCGATCCCTGGGCTTTATTTATTGTCATCGCGTAGGCAGGACGAATGGGAAACTGACGCCTTTTCAATTTAAAAGGCAAGTCGCTATCGGCCGACGTCAGATCCAATCTCGGAATAAAAACTCTGTTGCCTTCAAACCGTCCCGTTATTATCTCTGCATCTATGCAGTTTTCCATCAAGTTTTTAACAATCAGTCTGGTACCGTTACACAGACCTTGTTTCACTTGCAGATTCCTCAGCAGCATTATTATTGCGCCGGTTTTCAACGTCAATTTGTGAGGCGGCAGTCCGGATGGCGTAATTGAATTGAGAAATTCGACGCTGAAATTGCTCTGTTCTTCCTCATCGTCGGTCACTATCGAATCCACGCTGTTGTAGGATTTTGCCAGACCGTCGAGCGAATCTATAATTCTGTCGTTCAGTAACGTGCAGTCGTCATTTCGCGGACACAATATGGCGCTCTTATGGATCGATCCGTCGGTCGCCAATGCATTTTCGCCGAATATCTCCGATACTACGTCGTCTACCATGCACACGTCCGGTATAGCAATGGTATCGTTCGGTAAATCGACGTGGTTTTCGAGTTTTCCTTCTCCGAGTTCCCGAAGCCAGTTCGTAAATTCCGTTTCGTCTGCGTTCGCTCGCATATTCCTCGTGAGTGAGAACGTTTTGAATTCCGTCCATAAGTGACAGTTCTTGACGCAATTTTCCACCACTTTTGTCCTGTTTGCGTTGCGGACGACAGGCAAGCACTGGCGAAAATCACCACCGAGAAGGACGACTTTTCCGCCGAATGGTCTTTCAACGCGCGTTATGTCTCTTAGTACTCTGTCGACGGCTATCAGAGACGCGGCCGGTGCCATGGTAATTTCGTCCCAGATGATTATTTTTGCCGCGTTGATTGCTTGTGCCTGAGCTGTGTCGGGCTTTAAACCGGAAGTCGACGTGTCCAATAACGGTACCGGCAGTTTGAACTGTGAATGGACTGTCCGGCCTCCCTTCAACAGCAGCGACGCAATTCCTGTCCACGCAACCGCGATTACGGAAATGTTCATTCCTCTCAAGGTGCTGATGAGTGCGTTATACAAAAACGTTTTTCCAGCGCCGCCTACACCGTCTAAATAAAAGTACCGCGCGCGTATTTCGGAGTTTTCGACTGTTCTCATCACTTCCGCGAAGATTTTCAGCTGATCTGCGTTCAGCATTTCCCTCATGCGATCGGCTTCCGTACGCTCGATCTCCGCATTAAAATCGTCTTCGGGACGTTGTGCAACGTGCACCCTCGGTTGTTCAAATCCGAAATCCGTTAATCTACGTCCGTGCAAGGCGAGGTTGTTCTGAATATCGCTCAGAGCTAAATCTTCCGCGACCCGTCTTTCGTGAATTCGCGCGAAATCGTCGATTAGATCGTCCTTGAACTGCTCCCACAGTCGTTGGGGCTCGTCGAGTTCGCAAAAAATCATGATGGTTGCGAACAGAGATCTTAACTGTCGAGGCATTGCGAACGTCGCCGCTTCTCGCATGCACCTCGTCCATTCGCTATCGTCGGCCAACAGATTTCTTTGCCTCGCAGCATCTTTAAATGTCGGACACACCTCGCCGTTTACCGTTCGCACATCCTCGAATGATGTGGCTCCTTTCACGTGTAATAATAAAAGTCGAAGATAATATCTTTCCTCGTCTCGAGGGTTGACAGTGTACATACGCGAAATCGTGTCGACGAACCGTCTTCGACTTCTCCAAGCTTTTTCGGTAAATACAAAATGCGTCGGAATCTCAGTATAAAGATATTCTCTGGCAGCAGGATTTACTATGTTTAATTTGAACCAAGCCGTTAGCGTCGTCTCTCCCGCGGCTGCCCTTTCTACGGCGTGCTGTTCGTTTCCCTCCCGAAAGTAAACGGCTTGTTGAAACGGAAGATGTACCGCCAGTCGTTTGATAACATGGCTTCTGTCATGCATCTTAAATTCGAAGATTCTCCACAACGCTTCCGGTGCGCTGACGTAGCGCGCGTCTACAAACGTTTCTAGTTCGTCCCAATTCAAAACCGCGTCTTCGTTACCGATCTGTACGCAAGCGCAATCGTGTCCTTTGTACACATACTTGCATATGTACTTGACACTCTTTATCGATGAACAAATTTCCACATTTATGTGCGCGTTGTATTTCCTCAACAGCCATTTGTTATACGGCACGACGTACCTGTTGTCGAGTTCGTGTCCTCTGACATGAACAGTGCGACCCGTGTCGCGTCGTTTATATTTCGGGTATCCGTTTTCGTTGACCGCGGTCTCATTCCTAAATTCTTTAGGGAACTCCTTGCTACATTTACCATCACTCATACACGGAGAGTTGGGAGCAAGTGTGCCGCAGGGTCCGTGTATTATCGCGTTACTGACGATCGCGTAAAGTTCGGGTTCGGTGACCTGATCTGGAATCTCGGCGCAAACGATTCTGTCGACTTGTTCTGGTTCTCGCGGTTTGTCCTCGGCGCGTAGAATTATTAAAATATGACAATGTGGTAAGCCGCGCTTCTGAAACTCGATGACGTGTAGATACGCGACCGGTACACCCAAAACGTGTTTGACTCGAATGTCATGTAAAAATTCCCCGAGTTTCAGGTGAAATACTCTGGCTGTCAAATCCGGTCTATGTTCAGCCTTTTGCCACGGTTCTAAATTTTCTGTAATCTCCCGCCATTTCGGATTACACGTAAACGTAATAAATAAATCTGGTCGACCGTACTTTGTCACGATTGTCATTGCATCTTGGAAATTCTGGTGCATATTCCTAGGGCTTCCTTCGAAAGTCGGCGGTAATATCACCATTCTTCCGACTCTTGCCTGATTTTCCACCGCGACATCGTGCAAGTAGTCCATCAGTCCTTGATACAATTCAACGCGCAATTTTTGCTGATTTTCTCTAAAAAATTGAAGTCGTGAACCCTCGATTTTAACATACCAGTCCACCGCGAGCTGTTGCGTAAGTTTTCCGCCGTTTAATATCGCATTGAAATATCCTACTCTAATCGCGAAGTTATAACTGCAATATTGAAGCATCGAAACGTTTTCTCTTCGCGCCGTTCTCTGCCTGTACGGCATATTCGGTTGCCATCCTGGTTCTCCTCTCGGAAATAGCAACGGATAGCTCATCGGATCGCAGTTTGGACTCAGTATCGATATTTTCCGAAACACTCCTCTTCGTGAGTATATCCTTATGTCGCGTTCCAAAGGGGGAGCTCCGTCGTCGCTTCGAAATACCACGGCGACTTCGTTTGCCGTCGGTACGTTGTACCTACGTCGGTCGTGTCGACGATCCTCACGAATGCTCATAAATATTTCCGACGCGTCTCTTCCTTCAACTTCGGCTCGTCGATTTTCGTCGATTTCGACCTCTCTCAGGAATTTATACGCTTCGGCGAACGGGTTTATATCACGAAAGAGTCTATCTAGCGCTTCCACCAATTCCGGAATACAGTCTTGGTTTTCTCGACGTTCCATTCTATGATTTAGTGCATCCGCTGAATCTAGAAAATATAGTTGACCGTAACTTACATTACCCACGGGTCGTTCGATGTGGGCTATTTGGTGGTAGATCTGTCCGTGAATTCTGAAACAATAGGGTCCGCGTCCTGCAGGGGGAGCGATGTCGACACCTGTCGATGCAAACGCCAACGCACTATTGTACTTCCTTATATTTTGTATAAAATTATTCGAGTGTTCATGACGTCCGCACAACAGATCCTCTAGTAATTGTGGGTAATCTCTCGGCTCGAACGCTATCTTTCCTTTTCGACAACAGTGTGTAAATTTTCTGTCGACTGGCCGTTCGCCAGAAAAATGCTTCGCCCGACATTCGATACAAACGGCGTCCATGGCACCTAAATAGAACTCTTCGGCTACGTGTTCTAGCGCGGTGAGATAGGTTGCCACTTGACCTTCTCTTCGACGCTGTTCCCAGTCATCTCGTTGTAGTTCTTCAATTACGCGAATTGCTACGTCGTTCTCTTCAACTACCATCGGTTCGACGATTGGTCGCGGTTGTGTCAACGCGGGCTCGTCTTGGACGGACACGGACTCATCGCTTGACACTTCTCGCTGTATCGGAGACGATTGCAGTACGTTCTGCATAGGTCCGTCCGGACGATGAGAGGGCCCCGCAACTGGAGATTCGGGCCGCACGATAATATTCTCCAGTTGATCAACGACCGGTTTGTCAGCATGGCTAGAAATAGAAAGATTGTTATTTGTTCTTAATGATTGCACGACGATCTGAGCTGGCTCTCCGGCGGCAGGAGTTGGTCTCGGCACATCCGGAACGACTGGATCTGCTTCCTGTTGTGCAGGCGGAATTTTAGGGACTTTCTGACTTCCTTTACGGGGAACATTGATGCTTCTCTTCTTTGGCGGCATTGTGTTGTTGGAATTCTGAAACAATAAAACAAACCCAAACACACGCACAGTCAAAACCTTTCACACGGATTCAAACTACCATTCACACCAAACAATCAAACGATTAGTGATTATATCTATTAATAAATCAGTAAAATTTTGTCATGTAGTACACAGCCCGCAACTGATGTTAATTATCGTATTAAATGTTTCGATAAATGTTAGTTTTTGTAAAAAGCCAGTCAAAATTGGTTCAAGAAATTTTTCGATACTTTCGTTAATAAAAGATTCCAACCAATTGGGTGACGGGACCCTTTCAACACAAAAGAAAATTGATATTTGACATATAATAAAAAAAAAAATAAAACAGCTAGTGCTAAATACTTTGATATTTGCTATTCGTTTGCATGATTATCTGCATAATATGTAATAACGTCATGTAAAAATTAACCAAACATATTTGTCAGCTATCTAACTAATTTTTCTATGGCGGATAAAAAAAAAACAAAAACACAACTGATTTTTTTCTATTTTTAAAATATTTCAGAAACTATAGAGTTTAGAAAAAAATATTATGTACATAACTCTCTTGTAAAAATAAAAAGAATAATGAATTGTTACGAAAAGTATACCATAATTATACAGGGTCCGGCAACGGTCCGAAATTTCTTGAAGTATAGGTTTCCGAGAAAAAAAAAGTTTCGAACAAAAGTAGCTCAACGTGGAAGGTTAAATCGTTTGCACATAAAACTACCCCCCTCACAAAATTTTAAATGTCAACCCACATTTTTTTCTGCTGGATTATGCAATATCAAACTTTTGCTCAAAAATGTTTTTATCCCAAGCTCTCCTGCAGCCCCAAATGAATGCTCACGAAAATTCGGTATCCCCAAAAATCTCAAAAAAGTTTAGCTCAAAATTTTTGTGGAAAATATTTGCAAAATTTGTGTTGAAAGTAATCTCCTACAGAATCGACTCACCGAGTACATGCTAGACCAAGATAAGCCGACTATTCACCTCAAATAACGGAATATGAATTTTCGAGAGCATTCATTTGGGGTGCAGGGAAGCTTCGGATAAAAAAATTATACGAACAAAAGTTTGACATTTCCCTTCGGGAATCATAATCCGTGAAAAAAATTAAGGTTATTTGAAATTTTAGATTCACATCTATCCTCTCACCCCCTGGCAGGGGGTGGGGGTGAGTTTTGTGTGCAAATGATTTCACCTTCTAAGTTGAGCAGTTTTTGTTCGAAACTTTTTTCACGAAAACCTACTCTTCAGGAAATTTCGAAAAGTTGCCGAATTTTTGCCGGATCCTGTAAAACATAGTTATAGTAGGTAATATTATATCTCTTCTGCGCATAACGCCGATTTTCCCCAAAAACAATAGGGCTCTTCATATTTATATATCAAACATCCTTCCAAAAATTGATTTCTATCCGCTTGACTTGTATCGTGTTCGCAGACTACTATATATTTCATTTTAATTTAAAAAAATGTTTGAGCTTAATTTTATTTTAACATAGTAATTAAAAAGTTGTGTTTTTTGATAGTGGAGTGCCGTAAGACATAAAAATCTAAAAAAACCTTGGAACCCGGTTTCACTGAATGGATTTTCGTAAAACCTTTTCGATGGCATTGTTAAAAGCTTAAACAAAAACGTTTACCCATCAAAATTTGCCGCTTTCGATTTCAACAGTACAGGATGGGACGTTTATCTTGAGACGGTTGATCTCGATTATTTCGATAAAAGTTTCAGACAAAAGTTGTTTAGTTTGAAGGGGGAGATCGTTTAGAGACAAATATCACCCCCTACCCTTATCCTCTGCGCAGAGATGAGGGTGACTTTTACATTTTTAGTAGGAATACCTATTTTTTATTATAAATGATGATTTTTCTAGAAAAAATATGCAACATTTGTCTGAAACATTTTTTTACCCGATGCCTCCCTCAACCCTTAAAATGCATGTCAAAAATCGGTTTCCTGAAACAATAAATTTTTATGCGTAAACAACGACTTTGCACAGAAAATTACGTGAAGTAAATGTTGTTTGATTTGGGAACAGTCATTGATTAAACATAAAAAACCACCGCCACCTTTAATCATTAAAAAATTTAGTCACCCCCACCCCCGCACAGGGGGCGGTGTTTTTTTGTATGTTTAATCGACGACCCTTCCCAAAACAAACAACACTTACCTCTCATAATTTTCTGCGCAAGGTTGTTGTTTCGATATAAACATTTAATGAAGTTTCGGGAAACCAATTTTTGACATGCATTTTAGGGGTTGAGGGAGTCATCGGGTAAAAAAATGTTTCAGACAAACGTTGCGTATTTTTTTTCGTTAAAAAATCATAATTCATGATAAAAAATAGGTGTTTCTAATAATAATGTCAAAGTCACCATCATCCCTGCACAGGAGATGATGGTGGGGAGTGGTATTTGTCTCTAAACGATGTTCCCCTTCAAACTAAACAATTTTTGTCTGAAACTTTTTTCGAAATAATCGAGTCCAACCGAGATATCAGCTTGTCTCAAGATAAACGCCCCAGCCTGTATATGTATAACAACAATTAATTGAAAAATAAAGAGAATATCTAGAGAAAAAAGTAGTATTTTGACGATAACTTTGTCAAATTTTGAGATATCTTAATTTTTCAAACAGCATTTTGTAGGTACGTTCCGGGGCTACAGAACCTGTAGAGATAAACTGTTTTAAGGCTTTCGTTTTTAAGATGTCTGAGCTGAAAGGACTCCCAAAAGGTGCCTCTTGCCCTGTAAGGCGAAGTTCTTACGAATATATCTCAACAAACGTAAGTCCTAAAAGAAAAACAAAAAACACTAAACGTAGGCCTTTGTCTATAGAAAATATAGACAAAGGTCTACGTTTTTTGTATTTTGTATATTTCGCGTATGTCCCTTTGTTTAAGCTTAATCGGCAACAGAAAGATATTTTTTTCGGTATTCGGAAAAAAAATTCAAAGTTAAATCAATTTTTTTTAAGCATCCAAATTGCTGCTAACTCCCCATACATGTTGTTAGTACCCAAATGAAGTAGATCGTAAATGAAGTACGTTTAAATTAGATATTTTCAGTTAAGCCATCGGTTTTATTATCGATCTTTGCTTCAAAAAAAAAAACCTGTATGACCATCTCATTTTCGCCGTAACTCGGTCATATTAAATGATGATAACATTTAGCAAAGCTCATTTTCAAGCTTTTTCAATCCATTTAACATTTTTTACCAAAACGCTGTTGTCTCCTTGTAAATGGCGTTGAAAGGAATGAATAATTTTGTTAGCGAACAAACTTTCATGTTTGAACTTTGTTTCTATTGTACGTACAAAAATAGAAAAAATATGGAATCGATTCGTTATTTAAGAGAGAGAGAGAGAGATTGTGAATTATAGACGCTCAACAGCTGAGGTCATCAGCGTCTATCGTTATTTAATAAGCTTAATTGTTGCTATTTTCAGTATTTTGATAGAGGGCATAGTTTTTGAGTTATTCGTAAAATAGCGCTCAAAAACGTCCATATTTCAATGAAAAATCGATCAATCAATCAATCGCAAATAACTCGATAGATATCGATCCAAAAAAATAACCTCATAGGACATTTTTTGCTTAAAATTCAATAATGTATCGACTCCAGGGGTTACTTTTGTCAAGAAAATTTCCACCCCCGAGAAGGGGTGGCATATATATATACAAATATCAAAAGCGGCAAAAATAAATGGGTAAACATTTTAGTATTTAGTGTTAAGAGCACATTACAAAAGGTTTTACAAAAATCGGTTCCGACTTCCGAGGTATAAACCTTACGGCACCATACTATGATTCAGGAGGCCTCAAAACAAAAAAAGAAGATTGTAAAATTTTAAACAGTGAATTTTTATCTAAATTAGTACAATTCCCCACTTGTGGAGTTGGAATGGTAAACTTTAAAGAGTTGGTCAAACTTATATTTCATAACGACATAAATTTTATATAGGTACATTGAAAATAATATATTGAAATGATATTTTAGCTTTAAATTAACACAAATTACCACTTTTGAAGGTAATAATTTGCAAAAGAAAATAGAATTTTGTAACATACAATTGATTTGAAAATTCGCGCTGTTTACATGCACGGCCGATTTAACGAATGTCGGTAATATAAAAAAGCTACTATATCGACTTTTCGTACCCAGTAATAAATTAAAAATAGCCATAGAACCAACTTCATCTCAGACAATAAATTATATGCAAAAAAATACATGTATAAAGAATTTTATTTTTTACAACAATGAACAATATGCAAAATAGTTACGGTTGCGTAATCTTTTAACAAACAATATTTTCTCAGTTTTCATTCTGCACATGCAATACCTATGCTCGCTAAAATATAACTCAGTATCAATAAACATTAAACGTAGGTATTCTAATAAATATTAATTGTCGAAAATTTACATCAAAACATTTCAACAAATGGATGTTTTCGTGTTGGTATTTATATAATAATACATTTTAATTAAACCGCAATATGACTGACTTTATATGAGGATGAATTCTTTATTAATTTTACGAAAAACATGACAAAATATTTAAGTGCAGGATACGGACAACAATAAAACATAAAAAATAGTGTTATTCAATAGTGTAAACAAAGGGCAAATAACATTTTTCATTTTTTTTCAGAACTAAATTTAATTCTACCTGATTTTTAATACTGAGTATATTAGTAATTTACCCCACATTTTCATTGCACAGAATGTGGATATTAAAATTAGATTGACTTGAATATCATTTTCATTGTTGAAATTAATTGTCTATATATTTATAAATGTACCATTGTATTGTTTTTACGAAATATCTTTTCTCTGAGCTTATTCTGTACATGTATGTACACCAAAATGTTGGTTTTTGAGCTTTTTTTTGACAATGGAACAAAATTTACATAAAAATATGAAAAATTTTTACTTACCGTTAACACAATCACACAATTAAATCCAATCGATAAATATAGAAACAGTCTAAACAAACCGACAATTCACAATATTTTACATTGAATAAAACTAAAATAATAAACACTTCTGAAGAACTATGTCAACGCACGTGAATTAGCTTCAGTACGAATTTCGACTGATCTGATATTAGTTCAGTACTTACTACTGCCAACTTTTAATGGCAAACAACACTTAACACAGAACCCAATAATAAAAAAATATTACAATAATTATTTTGCTATTTTCTACAATCTAACTGGAACTCATAACTATCAACTTTGGCATGTATATTATGACCGAATAAGTTAATTAACATATTATATATATATAACGATTTCGCTTGAAAAAAATATTTTAAAATACAATTTCAAAACTCAGTAGCGCTATCTCTGAATAGCGTGACAAATCAAAATTTTCTGGGAGAAAAAAGAAATCTTTTTAATTTTACACAGGCCGCTACACCTGAGTATATACGACTTCTCCTGTACAAATCCCTTTGTTTTTTGGAGCAATAAAAATTATTTATATTATAGCGCCGACATAAACATTTTTGTATTGCATTGATTAATTAATATTTTCCCATCTCTCGTTTTATCTTTTCAGAATCCTATAAAATGCATCGAAATTAGGTTTCTAATTTTCGCGGTAATTTTACTTCAGTTCCTGTTCATTGCTTTGGCCGGATGTATTTTTAAAGTTTGCCAGCTAAATTCAAAGTGTCGACTACGCGCGACCATTATGAGACAATCTAAAATTGCCATTTCATTCATATTTGTTAAAATATGTACGCTCAACAATTACGTTGCTGAAAATTACCAATTTCTTTACGTCAACTGACAGCTCATCAAAGGGAAATAATTTCATTATCTATTGTTTTCAATTCAAATGTCAAATTCTAGCTATTGAAAACAGAAGCGAAATACTTTCTATTGCATCTCTCTCGCACGCGTTACGTATACGTCTGCCCCTTGGCGGTTTTAAGATTTGAATATTTATCATTAAAATTCGGTTAATCGGGCGTGGGGTGTCTCTCAAAAGATTCTACATTTCTCAATTTACATAATGTTGACAAAAAGTTTCGATCCAAATTCCACAATAATGCTTTTTTATGCGATTCAAAGGCAAAGTGACAGCTAAAAATTTTTCAATTTTTAGACAGTCAGTTATTTTTAATTTCGATATTCAAACAAAAATTGTCTCATTTCGCCGAACGAATACGCGACAAACAATAATTTTTCTGTCTCACTCGTACTTGAGGATAGTTTAGCGACGTGAGTCATACAATAGTCTCGATTCGTCGTCGCATGTTAAATTTCCGTAAAGGTTAGACGGTGCTCTTTTCAAAATTTTGACATGGTCCTAGCGAAACCCACCGTTTCACAGTCATAGGGACGCCGAAAAAAATCAATCACGCCGACTTTTGTCGGCGAATAAATCGCTATAAAAAAGTCGTTTTCAACGCTTCTTTTGCACTTTCCAGTTACACTTTTTCATTGTGCATCGTTTAAAACGCGTCTCGACGTTGTCCGATAAATATCGAGCGAGATATGAGCGATTTCCCGCGCCGGGTTAATCTTATGGAAAATTTTATTTCGAAAAAAGTCGACCGAATTTCAGCCGAAAACCGTCCAGACTCGCATCTCATCGAAAGAGCGCAAAAATGTCGTCAGTTTCCGATAAAATTCAACCGCGAGCGATTTTTTCTCGATTTTAGCCGAGCGTTTGAAAAGTCGTCCCCGTGTTATCCTTACCTACGCGAGGGTCCACTTTGAAAAATCACAGGGGCTACGCCCCTCAAATGCAAGACACGCCAAAAGCCTATTCGAAATTTCAAATAGTCCTCTCTGACCAATTTTTTGGATGAATTTTTTCCTCCAACCACTTCCAATTCCATAAACTTGCAAAATTTTTTTTTTCAAAATTAAGCGTTTTAATTAATAGAGATAGACGCATGTATATAAAAGTAAAACCAAATTCGACGTCACGGGTAATAAATAAAACCGGTCAAGTGTGAGTCGGACTCGCACACGAAGGGTTCCGTACACTATGCACTTTTTAAATACTTTTGTAAAAGAAACAAGAGAGGCGCTATAACAATATGTAACCAGTGGGAGTATGCAAGTAGTTCAAGAATTTCAAGGCGTGAAATTTTACATAATACACCCCGGCGTTTTTTATTATAAACACTTTTTTTACAAAAATTTCTTGTAGAATAAAATAATATAAAGTTTTGATAAATATACCATTATATCAAATAACAACGTTATGGCAAATATCTCTGTTGCGCATACGCCGATTTCCCCAAAAAAAAAATACAAAACTTTAGAATATTAAACCATTATGAAAAATATACCATTATTATATAAAAACAATGTTATAGCACATATCTCTTTGCGCATGCGCCGCCTTTCCCCCTAAAACTTTTTACAAAACTTTCTTTTAAACCATTATGAAATATATACTATTATTATATAAAACAACTTTATTGCATATATTTCTTTTGCGCATGCGCCAATTTTTCCCAAAAAATTTACAAAACTTTTGTAAACATAGATAGAATAATAAACCGTTATGAAAAGTATGCCGTTATTATATAAAAACCAGCCTTATAGTATATATTTCTTCTACGCATGCGCCGATTTTTTTCAAATATTTATTTTACAAAACTCCTGTAAAACAAAATAATTTGCCGTTATGAAAAGTATACTATTATCTTATAAAAACAACATTATAATATATATTTCTTTTGCGCTTGCGCCGACGTCTCTCAAAAACAATAGGCCTCTTCATATTTGCATATCAAATATCCTCCCAAAATTTGGTTTCATTCCGCTCATCCATGGTGTTGGAATGGTAAAAAATGTCAAAAATGACGTTTGCATCTGTCAAAGCAATATGTTCTAATAATTAAAATTAGTTATTCAAATCGTTAACTCAGAAGGCGTTGCACTAATGTCAAAAGATTTGAAATGACATTCGTTTTTGAACAAATGCAATCTTTTTTTTAAGACAAAACATACGCAATTTTTAAATTCCCATAGTACAGTATGCAACAAACGAAGACAGACGATCCCCGTGTATGCTATGGATTAGACAAAATTGAATTTATACATTTTATTTCTATATAAAGCTGTATAAAAGTGTTTCGACGAATTCTGTTATACAAAATCTATGTAAAATTTTCTGCTCTTTCGTTTAAGACAGGTCTCGAAACGATCTGATTTAAATTGAGCGACTTATAAGCAAAAAACTGAATTTGCTCCTCTTTGGGGAGTTTTGGGGGTTTTTTAATTATTTGTTGTTCTAGCGGCAATAGAAATACATACTCTGTGAAAATTTCAACTCTCTACCTATTACGGTTCTTGAGATACAGCCCGCTGACAGACAGACGGACAGACAGACAGACGGACAGACAGACAGACGGACAGCGGAGGCTTAGTAATAGGGTCCCGTTTGACCTTCGGGTACGGAACCCTAAAAACATGGTGGTCAAACAAGAATGAATTAAAGAATAATATTAGCACTGCTAATTTCCGAGGAAATCGTTAAATAAAAATAAGTCAATTGTTGTTAAAAGATTACACTAATTAATTATTAATTAAATTCCTTAAATGTCTTTAAACACCACCATTTTGTTATAATATGTTCTTAGGCGAGTATTGCTAGTTACTTTTTCTACGTAGTTAATACGAACACTAAAATATTTTTGAGTTACAATTTTGATTAAATTTATTCGATGATTTCTATAAACAAATCTTATATATTACTAGCGGCTCGTACCGGTTTCACCCGGATGCAAAACTGTTCTGGAATAATGTATTGACCTTCCCATCTAACATAGCAGAACTATCAAAGAACATAGTTTTTATGTATCTCTAAAAATTTGGCCAGCGTTAGCCACGTAAGCGTACGAAAACAGTTTTCGTTGACAAAACACCCTCATAGTTCAGCCTTTCTATTAGTGAAAAACGTATGAAAATTCGTTCGGTAGTTTTTGAGTTTATCGCGTTCAGACAGGCAGACAAAACAGACGCGGCGAAGGGTAAAAAGCTTAATGCATTTTCTTTACAATTTTTTTTAAACCCACTGTCCGCAGGTAAACAAATATTTTTACCATGTTCTGTGAGGGATAAATTATTATTAAGACCACCTGTGTCTTTTTTACTAATTAATTAAAACAGAAAATTGTTTCTGCTTTCATCATCTATAGCGTGAATACATATTTTTCACATTTCAAAATTTTATTAAAATAATTTATGGTACGAAGGTATGTGTTAAGGAGGTTAATCCGTTACAGTCCCAATCAAAAGTAAGTTGAATTCTAAATGGAAACTTTTATAGTTTATAAGTCGATGATACCAATAAATTATTGTCATAAAGGCATAAATAATATTTTTTTTAATATTAATTAATTATTTCAGTACTAAAACTTAATGGACTAACTTTTGTATTTTTTGTACAAAGTTAGGTTAAAAAAAATAAATTTATGTAAATATCTCTCTATTTTACATATTTTTTGCAGTAAATAATTAAAAAAAGAAATTAGAAGTAATAAGAATTAAAATTAAATCATTAAAAAGTTGAAAATTCAGTTAAAATTGTTAAATCTGTCAATAATAAAAGTCCATAATCGAAAAGTGCTAAGGTTTAATAATTTTTTTTATTGATTAAAAGTCTCCTAATTAAATTGGAAAAAATATTAAAATATGCGTAAGACATCGATGCTTTACATAGATAGTTTTTGTAACTGCTGGCATTATTTGGTTCATTGCAAAAAATTAAAATGTACCGTTTGTATACAGCTAGGTTGAGATATTTTCCATAAGACTACAAGTAAAAGTTTTTTTTAATTTTTAACTTTATAAATCTCCTAATGATTTTTGATTTTTGACAGAAAATTTTGTCATAAAAAAATCTATTAAAAAAGCTTTATTTCAGATTTTTTTCATTATCTTCGTAAAACGGCTCATCCTCCTTAACATGAAGGTGAGTTTGAGGTTGAGGGGTTCTCCTAAGTTACCGATGTTTAAAGCAGCCATGATCTTTTAAACTGTTATTATATTAAAAGGCACTGCTTATGGAAATAATTTCGCGTTGTTAAGGCCGCAACACCCAAGGCGGGTTTTGCCGTTGGAATCGTTGCTAGGTTTCAAGCGGGCTGTGGTGCTGGCTTTCGCGATGACTTTTATGCTTTCGCTTTACACGATGCGTGTTTTGAGGCTGGCTTTGTAAATGGGTTTAATGCGCATTGCGCGTGCAGCAAAAGTTCGAATGTTAACAAAAGTGGACGTTTATTGTCTCTGAACAAAACACACACTATGACGCCATGCTTGTTTGTGGGCGTTTGCACATGTCGCCCACGTGACATGATTGATTCTTGCTCAAAACAAGCACGAAAAATAGCCCCGGTTTCAATTTTAAAATTCGCCTCAGTGACGTCATTTCCATCCTTGTAGCCAGCGCAAGTCCCAACAACGATTCCAGCAGCAAAACCAGCCTCGTGTGCAGCGGTTTTTACATTCTTCTTATAAAATATCGTCGATAAATCGATTTATATGTATTATTCGATCTTTTTTTTATAATAATAGTCCATAAACTATGTACACCATGAATATGTTAGAAATGTTTAAACATAGTAAACAAATGGTAATTTTTCCTGTTCAATGATCTACAATCAACAAACAAATCTGTATTCCCATTTTCACAGTTTTGACAATTTATATTTTCATTTCATCGAATCTCGATTGGATATTTCGAAATCAGATAATGCGTTCACGTTGTAAAATTTATTCATTATATAGGGTGTAGTAGTCAACATTGAAAAAAAAAAAACAGAAAACAGTTCGACACGTATCGAACTAATTTATAGGATTACCCCTCTGCATTTTCTAGGAGCAATTATTCACGTCATTTGTAAAATTTAATCGCAATCAATCGACAAAAAAAACAGTTTTTTGACCCGTTTTTCTCTATATATATCAACTAGGACCGATTTTTACAATTTCTCTGCGAGATGTGATCGCCCTGAACACCCATGCAAATTTGACCAAAATGGATTAAGTGATTTTGATCTCTAAGTACGGTCACATAATAAACATTGCATCATTTTATACCCTAAACATTTTTCCTAAAAATATGCTAAAACTGCAGTTGACCAGTAGCTGCCAACCCTTTATGTGTTTTTATAATGAATTAAAGAAGGTTGTAAAAAAAACAGTAACGAATTTTCGAGTCAAAAGTATAAAAATATTGGCGACACGGCTACCCTTTTATATATCGCTCCACTGCCTCCCGTACAACCACTGCCATAAGGGCCCACGGGATTTTTTTTTTTTGTTTATCAATTTTTTTTATTTTAAATTATTTGTTCGTCGATTGCTCTTCATTGTTCGATTATTAAAATTATTTGTTCGTCCTTTGTTTATTTATAAATAATTGAACAAATATCTATCCTTAAGTTAGCCCCCCGATACTAGAAATGAAAAAATGAAAATTTCTAGTATGGGGGGGGGGGGCTAACTTAAGGATAGATATTTGTTTAATTATTTATAAATAAGCAAAAGACGAACAAATAATTTTAATGATCGAACAATGAAAAACAATCGACCACCAACTAATTAAAAATAAAAAAATTGAAAATCCAAAAAAAAATCATAGTGGCACCAAATTCCTTGAGCCTGCCATAAGAATAGCTTCCGCGACCGTTGTTTGTAGAGAACTCACCGTCAGAAGGTCCGTCCTTGCTGGTTGCACGAGAAATACTGCGTTGCAGCTAGAGAATACAATCCCGAGCATATTTTTCAATCCCGGGATTACGGGATTTTTAATGCGTAATCCAGGGATCCCGGGACTATCCCGGGATTAGACTATGTGGTTTCTAATTGGGCTCAAATGAAAAAAAAACTTAGGTAATTTCTTAATAAATGTTTTTAATATCGTTGCACAACACAAATCACAATATAGTAAGAAAAGAAAATAGACAAAACAAAAAAAAAACTTTTGCAAGAAATCAAAAAGACAACACAAAAAACTATTTAGAATTTCGAAAATACAATCGCAGAAATATCAAAGCATCCAACGTTTGACTTCCAAGCCTGCTTCGTAGTTTATTGCCAACATAAGCAGCAGCTGAAAACGCTCGCTCAGGTTCTACTCTGGTTGGAGGAATAGACAATAGAACTTATATGCTATTTCTAATTGATATCCACGAGCTCCTCCATTTTCGAACAGGCTTATTTCACGTCTAATACTATTTGCAAACCCCGATTCATTTTGTGCTTGTACTTCAGGATATGGAGATTTCATATTCTTACATATCGTACCGCGTATTTAAGGATTGTTTTTTGTCGTTATGTAATAAATAATATTAATATAATCTAGGCAAGGTAATTGTCAAGGCGCAACGGATTACGGAATGCAAACTAGATGTGTTTGTGCCAATCCCTAAAATCCCGAGACTAGCCAAGTACGATCCCGGGATTTTCGGGGCCATAAAACGGCCGGGATCCCGAGATTCGGGATCCCGGGATTGTATTCTCTAATTGCAGCGATTGCGTAAGTAAAGCACTACACTCAGCATCTGCCTTTTCCATTTAAAGAACATACATTTGTCCACGTTCGTTTCTATTAGGCCCCTCATTTTGCGCATCGGCTATCTAAGCATGTTCTTAGGCGAAATGCGTTATAAACCGACCGTTCGCTCTGTTTTTATGCTGTTATTATTATTCTGTTCTGTTCAAATTCCATACCGACTTGGCGAACTAAATTAGTTATAACCAGAAATTCATGTGGCGAGGTTGATTTCATCACGTCGAATTCCCCTGTGTCAAATCGGTTTTGTTGCATTCTATTTGTACCTATATACCTATGCTTTACGGCCGTGCCAACTCAACGAACTAAAATGGAAAACCTATGTACGTTTCATTATAGATAAATATTAAACATATAAATTTGTTCATCCAATCAATATTCGATGAACTGCAACAATAATGATCCGTTGCGTTTATCTATATCTAAATAAAAATGTAAATGTTTGTTCAAAATTACAAATCTCCGAAAGTTCTTCACCGATTGCTTTGAACTTTTTACACGTTCTATTTGAATACGCGCGTGTTTTGATATACCTATTATACGTATATATATATTTTTTTTGTAGTACTAGTGCAAGGGATAATTATAAACAATATTGTAATATTTTGTAATTGCAGTTGTTTTTTTACAATTCCAACCCACAAGTTAGGAATGGTACTACTTAGTTCAGGTCAAAAATCAATTTTCATAATTTTACAATATCTTTTCGTTTTGAGGTCCCCCGAATCCAAAAAACATATTTTTGGAAAACCTCTATGCGTCTGTTAGTCTGTGAGCACGATACAAGTCAAACGGATGAACGAATTGAAACCAAATTTTGGGAGGATCTTTGGTATGCAAATATGAAAACCCCTATCGGTTTTGGGGAAAATCGGCGCATGCGCAGAAGATACAAGTATTCTATAACGGTGTATGCTATAATGGCTTATTATTCCGTTTATTTTTCCAGCAAAGTTTCGTTAAAAAAATTTTTTTCCAAACTTTATAGTTTCGGAAATATTTTGAAAAGAAGAAAAAACTAACTGTTCTTTTGTTTATCTGTCACTTGTCAGAAATAAACTATTTAAGCATGCTTTGATTAATTTTTACATGACGTGGAACATAATATTATGTAGGTAACCATGGCAACGAATAGCAAATATCATACTGAATACTTGCCATTACCCGCATCACCTCACGCGATATCAGAAATTTTCTTTTCTTTATTATAATCAAATGTCAACATTTTGAAGTTGGATTGGTCCCGTCGCCCAATTGGCTGAAATTTATTTTGCCAAGAATGAATACATTTTTACTTCAACCTGTACGTTTACTTATATATTACAAAAGTAATCTTTGTAGTAAAATTCGCTTAATGGAGCGGCGAAGCAATGAAACAATGTAAAACATACCCATTATCAATCCCACGCATAAAAACTGTGCTACTTAAGTATAAGTGTATACGAAATACGACTCATTGACAATTACTTTCAAACCGTACTATAAGTAGCTGTAGAGTGTACAGTGAGAGTCAAAAATGTTTTCCACTATTATAGTTAATGTAAAACAATTATCGTGCAGTTATTTTAAAAATCGGTTAATTTTTTTCTTTCAATTTAAATTGAAAAATAAACACTATTAATGTAAAAAAAAGTATTTCTAGAGCTTATTATTTTTTAAGATTGTGAATTCAATGTATATCCCTATAGCAAAAATGTCGCTAAACATAATTATAGCTAAAAATCTATTGGTTTTTAGTTCATGTACCTATGGACACTTTTTCTTAGTGACCTTTAAACTATAAAATAAAACCTTTTTCGATCAATTTAACCCAGAACCAAATCCCATAAGGTTTGTGCGGGGTCCTTTTATAGTTGTAACATAATTAATTCGTTCAAAAAAAATCAGGGATTTCACTTTTGGCATGCAGTGTACGAGAATAAATAAACATGCCAATATTCTAGATTTGTGGCTATTTGTCAAACAGCAGCAGTACGAGCGCACACCACCAGGCGGCAGCAGCGGGTGCCGTGACCGTTGTGTTTTGTTTGATATGATGGCTTGTAGATAACGTCAAATGCATTAATATTGGTGTAAAACCGTACGTTCCGCTACTATAGCATCAGTCATGTCCATTAGGCAAATTATGTTGTACCTGTGTGCCCCGTTTCTGCCCTCGACAAATTACCACAACAGGATGAGGACTGTGTGGTATTCCCCGGACCGCTAATCACAACAACACGCCACCATATATCACAAACCATGCACAGAAACGACACAGGTTTCTCTTTAAAAAAAATCATTCACTGAAGTAAAACTTCTTTTGGCACGACAGAGTAAAACTGATCCTTGAGATTGAATTTATACAATAAAAACCGGTTGTAGAACATTAAGAGTATTCGTCCCTGCAAACACCCCCTGCACCCTTCATCTCAAATCTTTTCCCCTCGCCTAAAACGGTTCGCGCTCTCCCGACGCTATTTTTAAAGCTAGAGGGTTCTAGTAAACGCCAAATGAAAGACAAAGAATCAGACTACAGATCCTTCAGGCGAATTTTTTGAAAAAAAAATTCCTGAAAAAACTTACAACCTTTTGAAAAAAATAATAAGTTACGTAATTGTTACGATTTTTATATATCCAGGCGTGGTGCTCAAATAAAAACAAGGTGTAATTTCACAAAATCAAAAATAGAAATTTTTATTTAATACGAATAATTGTTTAAAATATCATTAGATGTTTACATATTGAAATGAAATGATAAAGTAATTTTAAAATACCAAAAATTTACAATAAGGAATTTTATTGAATAATTAATTATATAGTTGCATAACCATTTGTAGATAAAATTAAAGATGCGTCTCAATTAGAATAAAGCGTGATATTTAACAGTAATATTTCACACGTAGGCGAAATTGTTTTTCAAAAAATTCGCCTGAAGGATCTGTAGTCTGATTCTTTGTCTTTCATTTGGCGTTTACCAGAACCCTCTAGCTTTAAAAATAGCGTCGGGAGAGCGCGAACCGTTTTTAGTCGAGAGGAAAAGATTTGAGATGAAGGGTGCAGGGGGTGTTTGCAGGGACGAATACTCTTAAGCTAAGTTGGCGGCGAGGTAGAATACTTGCCTCATAATCTTAAGGTCGGTGACATTATTATTATTTTTTACAATTATATCAGTTTTACTTGTGTAGTGTGCAGTGCAAAGTGCACAGTATTTTTTTATTGCAGATCTAATTATATCAAACTAAATTAACTACAACACAAAACATTCTTGAGCGGATGTGGGATTCAAACCCACGACAGTTTGATCCAAATGTTAGCACAGCTAGGCACACCTGGTTCTTTTTTTCTAGCTCTATTTTGATTTACCATTTTTTAATTTTTTTGTATTATGTGTATTAAAGCAACAACTGAAGGTCATTCTTTCACGGGGTCCCCTCATGTATATTTTACATTTGTTTTATTTAGAGAAGATAAAACATAATTGATGACGATTTCGACTGTTTCTCTTTACATTAAAAAAATGTTATACGTAAAACACAATTCTATTCAAAATAAACAAGAAATTCAAGTGGGTACACATTGTTAAAATAAATTGACCATTTCTGTTTACCCAGAAACGAACTGCAAATTGAATTTTTTTTAAAAACAGTAGGTAATATTTTTGTTCACATGTTAACATATGAGAATTGTATTACTTTCATCTCCTCGTTCCATTTTTCCTCGGTTGGTAGACCTGCAAAGTGAATTGAGATTCAAACGTACAGTATCCATGATCCTCCGACACACGCCTTTACAACTACCTTCAGACCAGTGGCGCATCAATAATAATAGAAACAACGCGTAACCAGCATATCAACACAAGTCGGTTAAATGGACGATAATAATGTGCATGAGTCCGAAGTTATACTAATAAGGTTATATAAAGTTATATGCTATAAACAAGACTGGACCGGTTGTATTGATACGCTGATTGAAGTTGGGAACTTAAGGCCGCTGCACGCGAGACTGGTTTTTGCTGCTGGAATCGTTGCTGGGATTTCCGCTGCGGCCGCCACGAGGACGGAAATGACGTCACTGCGGGCTCGCGTGCGTGGTCACAATATGAATTTCAAAATAAATACCGGGGCTATTTTTAGTGCTCGTGTGTTTGAAAGATTGAATTTTTTTGATAGACTTTTATATTTAACCTAATTTGTGTTTTAACGAAATTTTTTGATTACCGCGTATAAACGAGTAGGTAGTATTCTCTCTCTCTCTCTCTCTTTCTCTTCCTTTCTCTGGAAATATTATATTGACCTCCCCATGTACATAACTATCCATACCCACCCACGTAACAACTCACACCCATATTATATGTGATGGTACGTGAAATATCCGTTTTGGATAGGATTAGCATAAAATCCCGTTCTTAGTGAGTGTCTATGTCGAGAAAGGAGTAGATATGCCAAATTACAAGTCAATCGGGCGTGTAGTCTCGTGATGAGTTAGTCAGTCAGTCAGTGGTATTTCGCTTATATTTATAGATTGTGCTAAAACAAAAGGGGGACAATCAGTGCGCGAATATGTAAAGCAAGTTGGGAATTCCGGACGCTAGCTCGTGTACACTGGTTAAATTATAAAGGATACAATAAAATGAGGAATTAATTGCTCTGGTGAATTAGTTGCCAAACAGAACCCAAATTATTTTTTTATGTTAAAATAACATCAAAATAAACCACCTATTTTAACATTTTGTATAATGTTCTAAAATATTATTGTTACGCCACTGGCATTTTTTAACGGTTATAAGCGCTGTCATTTTTTCACTCGTATTACGGGATATTATTTTTATTGTCAGCAATAAAATCAATCTTCTTAAAATCCATTGGTGACATCTTATTTTTTTCTGTTTTTCTTCTCACATATCAGCCGTTAAACGTATCTCTTATATATTTTGTAATATTCGTATGTTTTATACAAGAAGCTCAGTTGGGATTTGATGTTGCAAGTGCAAATATGAATAATGTTTTACGATAATGACTTAAAATCATCATTTGAATCTCGCACACTATAAAACTTGCGTAGCTCAAAACAAATACTAGTTTATGTATCTTGTTCGTGAATAAAGGTATTTTGACGAACAATTGACGTGTTAAAACGAAAGGTTAGCGAATTTTAACAGTTACTCGAGCCATAATATTATGAGCAAGATACATACTGTATTTTACCCACATAAAATAGCTGATTTTCACCATATATTTTTGACAGTTCAATTTTGAGGAATATCAACTGGTGACTGCATTCAATTCTCATACAGTTAGAACATAATTTACTATGAAAATGGTAAAACGGCGACGTTTATTTAACACTCTTTTATTAACTTCACTTGTATGTATGTATTAAAGGAAGTTTTCATTTTAGTTTTCACCCACTTCCAGACGTCTGAATAATTTGACATTTTGCGCACGCATTAAGAACGCATGACAAAACAATAATTTATTAAATATTGTAAATAATTTATATAAACATAGCCATTTGAGTGTTGGTTTTTAGGATTATAAATAAAATTACAGTTTAACAAAAGAAAAAAAAAAAAACAAAAAGACACTTTTATAGCCATGTGGATTAAAAAGTAAAAAATAATTTTTAAATATAAAGATTTTGTTCAACAGCGTTAAGAAGTTCTCCAATATCGAGTTGGGGAACTTCCTATTCGTGTTGAACAAAATCTTTATATTTCTATTTTTTATTTTTTAAATTCTATTGATCACAGGAATCAATGGGATAAATGACTTCAGCAACAAAACTGCTTTTTTTCAACTGTACCCCTTATAAAAAATACAAATATTTGTAAATAGAAGAATTGACCATTTCAAAATTTTACTTTTTAGTCCACATTGCTATAAAAGAGTTTTTTTTTGAGTTTTTTTTAAGTCTAATGTTATTTTACTTCATACGTAAGTTTACAGCACTAGTGTTTTAAATGTGTCAGTTCACGACCGTTATACAGGTATGAAAAACAGCAGTATTTATAGAGGGTGTGCAAAAACTACAATTATTATAGCGTCATGTGGTAGACTTTTTCTTTCAGTCTGTACTCTACAATGTACTTAGTATGTGATTTCAGCGTCTTCAAACCACATTCCTATTTTTTTTTACATATGAAACCGTGAGCTTATATCAGATTGAGAGGAGACTGTTTTTGTATTGACAAAAAATAAAATCCCCTAAACGCGCAAATAAGTTGGCATCTTCCTTGTTTATAACTTTCCAACCGACAGATATTTGTAATAACTTTTTACTGATACGCAATTTATAGAGCAACTACAGTTTCACCAACTTCAAACAAAACTTTGTTAAAGTGTCCATCGCGTTTGATGTATGTGTAGCTTTATGTAGTCAAGTTGGCACCACTGCGAATACTACTTGGGTTATATAAATAATATCCCCATAGGAAAAAAAGAAAGGAAAAGCGTTTTCAGCCAGTGTGAAAGTGAAAAACTATACACGGGGCAAACACTTAAACTTAATAGTCAGAAGGAATGTACGAAGAAATGCCATTCTTCCAATTGCCAGGGTTGACAAATGAAACCGTTCGGCTTTTTTTTTGCATAATCTAACCTTGAAACTGTGTATTTGTATGTACTGCAATCAGATTTCTAGTCATATTTTAGAAAATAATATTTTTCTCCTGGAAAATTATGACCTATTAACGAAATTAGGAACAATTGAGTTGTCGAAACATGGCGTCTTTTAAATAAATTATAGTGAAGTAACAAGATGTAGATACGGCTTGCTTAATGGAGCGGCAAAGCAATGCAACAATGTGCAGCACACCCGTTTCGTGCATAAACTTTAAACAGTTCAACAGTGCAGTGAAACAGTATCAATAAATATACGAATCTAGAGCTAATGGCCTTGAAACCGCAATCCTATAAGGCCGCTGGTTTTGCCGCTAGATTCCTTGCTAGATTTGACTGCTAGTTTTCAAGCGTTGGTTTTCGTGATGAGTTTTATGTGTTCGCTTCACACAATGCATGTATTGCAGCTTGCTTTGTAGATGGGTTTAGTGCGCGCGCAGTGATAGTTCGAATGTTAACAAAAAATAACGTTTATTGTCTCTGAACAGAACACACACTATGACGCCATGTTGGTTTGTGGACGTTTGTCTACGTGACAAGGTACTGTTTCTTGATTGGTTCTTGTCAAAACAAACAGACAAACTGGCACTAAAAATAGTCCTGGTTCTTATTTTAAACTTCATCTTATGACCACGCACACAAGTCCGCAGTGACGTCATTTCCATCTTCGCAGCCAGCGCGCCAGCCAGCACAAGTCCCAGCAGTGATTCCGGCGGCAAAACCAGCCTCGTGTGCAGCGGTCTTTATTTTCATTTGATAATGATTAAAATTCTCCGCATTTAAGTAGTTCTGGGTTCGTTTTTGTAGTTCAATTACTTAATAATGATATTGGCACTATTTTTTTACTTCTTATAAAATTGGTTTTTTCATATTGTGACAATCAGTAAAATTCTCAGCCCTTAAATATTTCTTAACTTGTGTAGTCTTTTCCAGCTGGCTTCGATACGCGTAATAGATAAATTTATTTAAGATTGAATCAGATTAAATTAAAATGAATGGAATAGAGCGATTCGTTTTTGTTCGTATTAAATTGGCGAGTGTGTAGGCGCGCTGAAAAAGGGGAAAGAGAGTGAAGGTGTAAAAAAAGAGAGAAACGAATAAAGAATACAATCTCTGTATCGAGGGAAATGAATTTTAAAATAAGCTTTTACAGACCTGCCGATATTTTTTACATCAATGAAAAAAAATCAGTGTAGCATAAAATTGGGACGAAGAAACAATAATATAAATAATAATGTTGATTGGTTGAAATTTAATTTCTCTTCGTTTGTTTCAGAATCGAGGCGAAGGATTGGACATGAACGTGCTGCCCGCTTGGAGGGAAGGTTATACGGGCAAAGGAGTCGTCGTTACTATCCTCGATGACGGACTAGAAAAGGATCATCCCGATATCGTCAGAAATTATGTACGTAAAATTGCCCAAGAGCCACTGAACTTTTTGCGAACTCATTTGACCACGGAAATGGCATATTTTTATAATGTAGTAATATACCCAATATAACCCAGAAACGATCGAATCAATTTTCACGAAATTGAAGAGTGGATCTAGCTTACAATTTAAGCTTTATATTGTTAAAGAATTTTAAGCGACAGACGAAGAGTAACTTATAGACGCTAGACAGTTGAGATCATTAGCGTCTAAATAATAAAAATAAATCAGTTTTATGCGAATGAGATAAAAAAACCGAGTACTCCAATTTATTTTTCAAAAAATTTTGAAATAAAATTTTTAGACGATATCCACATTTTTGTCAATACATATGGTGGAAGTGCGTGTATATATGGTGGTAGAACGGGTATACATGGTGGTAGAACGGGTATACATGGCGGTAGAACAAAATAAGCTATAAATTGCTGATGAAATTGAAGAAAATGATTTAAAATTTAAACAAGTACAAATTATAAAAGTGACCCCTTTTTGTTTTTAATTAAAAGCAAAATACCTCGAATTCAGTCCGTATATTTAAACAAAAAATAAAAAGCTTACTACCTAACTTTCTCAAAATAAAGCAATAAATTTTAATCTTTCTACCATGTAAACTACCTTTATTTAGGGGAATAGGGAGAAAATTAAACTCACCCTGAGAAATCCCATTTGTTAGTGTAAAGTTCTGTTTCGATCCTTTGAATGACGTCAGCTAATATGAACGGATCCAAAACCGTAAAACATGAAAGTCTCGAATTTGATTCTTTTTCCGCCATGACATTATTTCCGTTTATCCAATAATTAGCTTGAAAGTAAGTTTGATTTATTTTCTTTTCCGGGTTAAAAGTTAATTTTTTAATGAACTTAGTTTCTTGTTAACAGCACAACTTTCTCGAAATAAAACAACCCATTTTGTTAATTAATTCACGGATTTACGAACTGCCAAACATTCTAGCGTTTTAAATGTTTGAAAACGGGACGTCGCGTCCTCTTACTTATTTTTATAAGTCTTGCAGATCAGCTTAATATCAGGTTTCAAAGACGCCTGCAGAGAATAAAGATGCGAAGAAACTAAATTAATTGTAGAAGACTTTGAGATGTGTGCATGCCAACAGCCAAGGCTGTCCAATTCAAATACGTCTGAAATTAAAATTTAATTTTATCTAAGAGCACGTAAGGCGCCGTCCTGTGCAATATTAGTACAAACCATTCTGAGCTCTTTTCGACCCCCCTTTTACTGAAGCTAGTTACATTATATAACTTATTTTTTGACGTGATAACGTCTTATAAATTGATGAAACACCAGCTGCACGCACGAAAAAGTGTAACGTTCCAAAAGTGTCGCGTTCCGCCTGACCCTGTGCGTGCAAGCGAGAGCGCAGTATATTCGATAGAAAAGCACGATCGGCGTCGGCTTGTACGCATTTCTTCTCGCGTGACGTCAGAGAGTAGTGTGCGTTCAACATTTTTTTCGGCTGTTCCAGCGAAAGCTACATCTGACAGATGACCTTTGTTTTATAAACCGTGGAAATGAAGACTTAAAATCAAGATATCTAATAAAAATGTCATAAATTATCGAATTTTTAAAGCAATTTTTCAGATAATACATCGTTATTTGTTCGTTTTTGCACGGATATTTTTTGTGTCATATAATTATTACCGATTCATCCAAGCCAAAGTATAACTGAACGCACGATAATGGCAATATGGCGCTAATAATAATTAATAAATGTCATTTTATTTTGTTAAAAATAACTGATCGCTGTCATTATGGATAAAATATGATATTATTCACTACGAATGGAAATGTATTGATCAATTGATAGTTTGTACACAAACGCAGCTACATTTTGTATCAAAAACAAATTTTGGGAGATATCTGTATTTCATAACAGCAGATAAATTATACGGTTTGTTAACAAATATATAATATATATTTATAATTGCTTAAAAATATGTATTTTGCTTTGGTTGATCAAATTATTAGTCGGTAAAAATATAGTTTGACAGCTACTAAAATTTAGGTTATATGTATTATTAAATATGATATTCGAGCGGAATACGTTATCACGTAAAACTATCGTCCGTAAACCGACTTTACAGACAACCAATTTTTTTTTATGAGATTAATTAAGGTTACTAAAAAAGAAGTCGTATTTCAAATTTCATACGTCTATATTGAATAGTTTCCAAGATATGAGTATTCAAAAACTCATTTTGAGCATTCATTGACTGAAAGACTGATAAATCATCGTAAATCTTGGGATGTCCCCCAACACGATATAATTTAATTTTTTGAATAAGCTTAAGTGAACGACTTATTCAAAAAATTGAATTATATCGAGATTAGGGACATCCTATCGCTGTTGAACACACTGCACATTGCTAAAAACCACGTAGGCCACGTAACGTAAGCGCTGCGCGGCTCGTTAGCTGCTTACAGTACATTTTTGAGTTAAGTAATCAATTTATATGTTTATAAATATTTATTTAAATTATGTAGTGTCAAATTGTTCACACATCTGGAAGTGGGTGAAAATTAATTTTAAAGATTCCATTGCATAGATACATACAGATGAAACGTGGTAATAAATAACTTCAAATCATAGATGTTCTAATGAAAGAATATTAGCATTTTGGTGTCAAATATAAATCACTCCGTGTCTAGCCCTGACGTTAGTGATATGTGATATTGGTTTGTCTTGAGCAGACTTTCAAGTCGGAGTCCTACAAAGATAGGCATCGATTACTTTTAATTAGACAGTAGTGCGTTCATCCATGCCTTCAAAACTTTCGCACAACTTTTATATTATTGATTCACATCCTGTTTTACAACTTTATATTGCAGTATTTGCTTATTTGCCGTGCAGCGAATTAATTAGCACGTCAATCAACAAAGTCATCAAAATTATCTTTTTTATTATGTATTTTATATGTTTTCATCCAATTAATTTAATTTATCAACATTTTTCTATTGGTTCGTGCAATTAAAAACGCTCAAGAATTAAACTGTATTTCAGAATAATTTAAGAGGTCTGGCGCTAATTTTTTAATTGCGTAATTATTCGGTCGGCGCACACAAACTATTTGATCGGTCGATTTAACAATTATAGGTCATAAGAACGCTGAAAATAACTCACGCAATTAGGCTTTTGAAAAAAAAATAATTATCGATTTTTTGATTGTATTTTAAAACTTTATTATAAATAATATTGATAATCGATGCGAAAAACTTTCAAAAAACTTTTTTTAAATTAATTATAAGCAATTTAAAATTGATAAAATATTAAAAAAAATCACGTGACTGCAAACGCACTAAAATTGTTTTTGACAGTTGTGACGTCATAATGGTAAAATGTATATACGCAGTATACTATCAATGGCTTCTATACATGTGTATTGACTAAAACATTATGACGTCACATTATGTTCGGGAAATGTCGGCGCGTTCTCGGAACTGGGTACAAAAATTTATTTTTAATTTGATATAACTTTTGAATTATAACGAAAAGAAAAAAAAGAAAAATAGTTTTGTTATAAAACTTGTATACGATCTTTCCATTTATGACAAAAAAAATTTCATTAAAAAGCCCAATTGTTTAATCGGCCGACTAAAAATTGCTTGCCAGTGACTAAGGCGTTTATCCAGGGATCATTGAAAAAGTACTTCCAAGAAAATAAATTCCACTACGATTTAATCATTCAGTCCTTTTGATGATTAAGTTCTATGTTTTTCGGTCCAATTAAAAAAAGACAACATTGTTGATTACGTCACTTTCCCACCACACGAGCGCCATGAATGAAACGTCAACATTTATTTATCTAGATACTATAATTTCAAAATTTAACGAGTGAGTCATACGTTCCACAATTATACGCGGCACAGTTTTATGCATGGGCCGGATATGATTTATATTGTTTCATTTTTTTGGCGCTCTATTAAGTGAACCGTGCTATATATAATGATGACTCGCTGATGATCTCAGCTGTTGAACGTCTATAATCTATTATCTGTCTACACTCGAAACACTACGCTCTTCCGACGCAGTTTTTGTCGTATTTTGTTTAGAATTTCAGGTAGTTTTTCTCCTGTTTTTTTTTCAATGAAACATGTGTTTAGGATCCTTTGGCATCGTACGATGTCAACAACCACGATGAGGATCCGATGCCGCGCTACGATTTGATCGACTCGAACCGTCACGGCACTCGTTGTGCAGGTGAAGTGGCCGCGACTGCCAACAACTCTCTTTGCGCAGTGGGAGTTGCATACGGAGCATATGTCGGCGGTAAGTTAATCCGAATTCATAAATGCAGTTAAATCAATTAGTCTATCCCCTCCTTCGTTACCGTTTTCTTTCCAAAGGCGCTGATTTAACGAAAGTTTTGTGTACCACAAAATTGAGTACAATAAGGCAGTGGCGTAGCTAGGCGTGGACGAAGCGCCTAGCGCCTTTGAGGGCCTCGCGTGAGACACTCTTGTGTGCTGACTTGAGGCCAAACGCCATGATCTATATTATCTACGCTAAATATAAATAGTACGATTAAAAGACCCTACTAAATATAACCTACATACAAATATGGCAGGATCACTGCATCGATATTGGGAATAGGTGCCTACTGAAAGAAAAGGGCCTCGCTAATGCGACTTCGCCCACGTCTAGATTAGTCCACGCTACCCCACTGCTGAATAAGGACTTAATAAAGTACAAAGAGAATCACATCAACTTGGAGAATATTGTCACGGAATTTTTCGAGGCGATCAAATTTACTCTAGTTTCTTTACAGGCGTAAGAATGTTAGACGGGGACGTTACCGATGCAGTGGAAGCGCGTTCGTTGAGCCTAAACCCCCAGCACATCGATATCTACAGTGCTTCCTGGGGCCCCGACGATGATGGAAAAACAGTCGACGGCCCAGGAGAACTTGCCACACGTGCCTTTATGGAAGGAGTTACTAAGGTCAAATTATTTTTCGTTTCATCCTTCCAACTAGGGAATGCAATACCGGGATCCCTCGTACATTTTGCGAGACTAATCTCGGTCGAAAATTTTGCGGGATCTCGCTGGACTGGCGGGATTGCAGGGGAGCGTGGTTTATACCTGTTACTCGACGCGCGGCGGCGCGTGGACTGGCATTTGGCAAGCAAGCGAAATTTTATTGGCGCTAATCGCAAAATTAGAAAAATTGTTTTTCAAACAAATAAGTCACAATTCAAAATTTTCAAACTTTATATCTGATAGTTCAATTTTCTAGCATTTTATTCCGCCTCGCGCACCTCACTTCGGTAGTTTGTAGGAGGCGGCTGTAAAGAGTTGTATGAAAAACGAGATCTATTGGGTCTTTTTTACGATTGAATTGAGAAGTCTAAGTTCACCCTACTAGATTCCGTAAATACCTGGATCTAGCGGTACTAAGATGGTTCGGCCCCGCAAATACCGGGATTGAAATTATCTTGCGGGATTGCATTCCCTACTTCCAACTTAGCAATAATGATTTGTATCTTTGAGATAATTTAAAAATATTTTGATGCAGGGTCGAGGAGGTAAAGGTTCAATTTTTGTATGGGCGTCTGGTAATGGCGGTCGCGACCACGACAACTGTAACTGCGACGGTTACACCAATTCAATATGGACGCTGTCCATATCGAGTGCGACAGAAGCTGGTCATGTCCCGTGGTATTCGGAGGCTTGCAGTTCAACACTCGCCACCACATACAGCAGCGGGTCTCTCGGAGAGAAACAGGTCAGTTTGTAATCAGGACCTTGTTGTTTCGATTCGTTTGTCGAACTGCCTCAATTCTAAACGATTTCGTTGAGTTGTATAGAATTCAAAAGTTTTTCGTGTCGTTTTTCACAGGTTGTGACAACCGACTTGCACCATTCCTGTACGTCTGGACATACCGGGACGTCAGCGTCGGCTCCATTAGCGGCTGGGATATGCGCCTTGGCTTTGGAAGCCAATTCCGAACTGACGTGGAGGGACATGCAACATATTGTAGTGCGCACAGCACGACCGGCAAATTTAAATGCACCCGATTGGCAGGTACAGATGAAAATGTAGTATTTTCTTTCAGGACGACACTAATAGGGCTTAAGTCCTGGGCCCACATCATACATTCTTAATACCTTTTCATTAGCAATGAGCACATATAGTAAAAAATAGTTAATATTAATGATTATTCATTATCATGGGTGAATTCTTTGGATGAATATTGACAATTATTTTGGGCGAATTTTGACAAAATAAATTTTGTAATTTTTTTGGGTGAATGTTAACAGTTTTTTAGGCGAACTGTACCAATTTTTTTGGTGAATTTTGACAGTTTTTTGGGTGAATTTTGATAACTTTTATTTACTTTAGAGTATTATTTATAAGGTCAGATCACCAATTTTCAACGGTAATTTTGATATTATTAAAAAAGAAATTTAAATCTCAATTAAAAGCTTTTTAATCAAACAAAAAATGGGACCCCACTAGACTGGAAAAACGTAGATCCGCGACTGAGTCTAACTATTTTGTTTAATCAATGATTTTATAATACAGTAAATTTTACTCTCAAAACTCGTTTAGGTAAATGGAGTTGGACGCAACGTAAGTCATTCGTTTGGTTATGGTTTAATGGACGCGACGGCTATGGTGTACTTAGCAAGGACATGGAAACGAGTTCCTGAACAGCATAAATGTGAAATTTCAGCACCTATTTCAGATCCGTAAGTTGAAATTAATAGGTTGGTCATATGTCCAGTTTTCAATGGGATGGTAGCTTTTTTGCTGTCATTCGCGTACCCGTAACCAGTACTATCTAACGCTGTATAATCTGACACAGCACTGAGTATAAATTGAGATAGTACTCGCAGTACAATCCAGATAGTACTGGGTGTATAACCTGATTTTTTTCCACTTTTACCATTCCAACTCACAAGTGGGGAATGGTACGTACTAGTTTAGGTCAAAAATCACTTTTCAAAAATTTTACAATATCATTCCGTTTTGAGGTCCCCCGAATCCAAAAAACATATTTTTGAAAAAACTCGATGCGTCTGTTAGTCTGTTTGTCTGTGAACACGATACAGGTCAAACGGATAAGCGGACTGAAACCAAATTTTGGGAGGATGTTTGGTATGCAAATATGAAGAGCCCTATTGTTTTTGGTAAAAATCGGCGCATGCGCAGAATAGATGTACGCTAAAACGGTGTTTTTTTTATATTATAATGGTATACTTTTCATAACGGCTTATTATTCTATTTATTTTTTCAAGAAAGTTTCATTAAAAAAATTTTTTCTAAACTTTATAGTTTCGGAAATATTTTGAAAATAAAAAAAATCAGCCGCTCTTTTGTTTTATGGATCTATCAGAAATAAACTAGTTCGGCATGCTTTGATTAATTTTTACATTACGTGGAATGTATGTAGGTAACCATGGCAACGAATAGCAAATATCATATTGAATACTAGCCATTACCCGCGTCACCTCACACGATATCATAAATTTTATTTTCTTTATTATAATCAAATGTCAACATTTTTGAAGTTGGAATGGTCCCGTCGCCCAATTGGCTGAAATTTTTTCCACATGGTAGCCAGTACTATCTTGTTCTCTCCATGTAGTTACCAATTTTATTGTGAAAATTAAATTGTGCATTTTTTTAGAACAATACCGGCAAAAAGCACTAAAAAATTCAGTTTGATGATCAAAGAATGCATAGGCGTTAATTACTTAGAACATGTGCAAGCAAAAATAAGTTTAACAACACTGCGACGGGGGGATTTGGAAATAAATTTGACGTCGCCAGCCGGAACTAGGAGTACGCTGTTGGCTCATCGGTCACATGACATTTCACGACAGGGATTTGTTTCTTGGCCATTTATGTCCGTTCATACTTGGGGCGAAAGGCCTTTCGGTGAATGGAAACTTGAGATACATAACGAAGGCAAAACATTAAGTGAGTTTTTAAATTAAGCATAACTCAAATTTCTCATATTTTCAAAACCTGTCATAATTAACTGAAGAGGCGGTGACAATAGCCGAGCGTGTAACAATAGACATCGATTGAAATACCAATTCATAATATGAATTGATGTTAGGTTAAAAAACATTTAGGCCTAGTTTATATGAGAGGCGTTCAACGCGCGTTGGCCCAACGCGCGTTTACAATTTCTGTACAACTGTATATAACTGTTTACATGATAACGCGCGTTGGTGGCGCGTTAAACGCGCGTTATCATGTAAACAGTTACCTATATACAATTGTATAGAAATTGTAAACGCGCGTTGGGCCAACGCGCGTTGAACGCTCTTCATGTGTGCTAGGCCTTACTGTTGATGGTTTATAGCAGTGATTCCCAAAGTAGTCTATATCGACCCCCAGGGGTCGACGACAACTTGTAAGGGGTCCATGTCAGCGGAATAAAAAATTGGGGGTCCATGAAATTAAAATGGGGGTCCACGATAGTGAAACTCCTAACAAAAAAAGAAACAAACTGGACATCGTTAACCGAAGAGATTTAAGATTAAATCTAACTAAATTGATGCCAAATGTTGAAAATTTATTATTAAAGCATCAGGTTCATCCCTCACACTAAAAGCATTTATTTTTTGCTTTAGTTATTTTATGTAACAGAAAGTAAATTTTAATTTGATTCGTTTAATTTGAATCTAATTAATAAATGTATAAAACTAAACATTTCACACTACATTTCACTACCGTTATAAATTTAAATTGTTCAAAGTGAGTAGCACTATAATACCGGTTGTCAAAAATACATTTGAAATTAATGAATTTGCAAAAAAACAATATCAGATAAGCAGGGGTCTACCCAAAACCGAAAAACATGGGAAGTGGTCTATGAGACAAAAAAGTTTGGGGATCTCTGGTCTATAGAGTTCTGAAAAACAGTTAATTGTACAGGTTTTTGAAAATATAGAGGCGCAACCTTTTTTACTAATATGTTCTGTCCTACTAATCCAGATCGGGCAACTCTGCAACATTGGTCACTGATCTTGTATGGGACTACAGAACCAGCTGATAAAACTAACTTATCCTATTTGCTACCTAACTCGGCACGCACTAACTCTAACCAAAATAAACATGCAAAAAATAAAAACAAAAATACTGCCTCTTCTCCTTACGCCCTCAATCCAAAGAAAGTAAAAAATTCGAAAAACAAAGGTCAAAAAATGAAAGTTACGAATAGACCATCCGATACAGTTGTGAAAGGTTTACCTTCAAAACCAAAAATCTACAAACCAAATTCCGATTCGACCACTGAACAACCAAAATTTAGTATTGTTCGTTATAAACAGAATCAAAAAAAGAATAATCAAAAAAATGATAAGTCTTTCGGCGGTGGTGTTACGACACCCGCATCTTTGAAATCAAGGACGTCGAACATAACGAAATTGCCGACTGTATTTCAGCAATATCAAAAAATTCAACATGTCTATCCAGCATTATATCCGTATTTAAAATCGGAAAGTGCTGTCGATAGTTCACAAGTATCGGGATACAATTCGGAATTTAGTGAATCTTCATTTGCTTCTAATAACGGTAAACACGGCCAGAAAAATTCTGAGACAAGTCGTGATACGGACGGTCCAAATAGAAAAGGAAAAAAATATACGTTGAATGAACCCGATAATAATAAACCCACTCCCAATACTCCAAAACCGGGAAATGTACAACGGGAAAAACCTACTGAACTTTTGTCGACTACAACTAATAATGGTATTTTTCCAGTTTAGTCTACAGTATTGCATGATTTGTGCTTTTTTTTATTTTGTTCTGTAGAAATCCTCTTCCTTTATCACATTCCTTTTTTTTATACAACTTTTATTTATATTTTATTTGTGTTTTTAGTACGTTAAGTAGGTAGTTTTGCACCCAAACGCTGTAATTTCTTGTTTAATATAATTTATATGTTAGATGTTTTATTCCAAAAATGTGTATTGAAGGAGATTTATTTAGTTGTGGAACAATTGGAAAATAAGCTTTACCAGAGTATCGCTGTGGCCAACGTTTCGAAAATTATATTCAGGGCCTATGAACATGTATTGTATAGTATTCATTACATTAAATATTATTTTAAAATAATAAAAAATAATGTGAATTTTTCATACGGTATAGTGCGTACTACTATTTAATAACTTTAAAGAATAGCTTCTGTTGCTACATTGTTGAAACACCCATTGTTACATGTCTACATTAGAAAAATTTTATTTTTCAAACAATGTCACCATCGGGATACGAACCCCGAATCTTTCCACTATCGCGGCGGACTGAGTTACATTACTCCACAGTGACACAGTAAGGTCAATTCATGCATGATGTGAAATATACAGTTACAAATGGCTATATATTGGAATGATGAATTGACCTTACTGTGTCACTGTGGAGTAATGTAACTCAGTCCGCCGCGATAGTGGAAAGATTCGGGGTTCGTATCCCGATGGTGACATTGTTTGAAAAATAAAATTTTTCTAATGTAGACATGTAACAATGGGTGTTTCAACAATGTAGCAACAGAAGCTATTCTTTAAAGTTATAAAAAATAATATTTTATGTAATAAATACTATACATGTTCATAGGCCCTGAGGATGAAAATATAATTTTCGAAACGTTGGCTACAAGCGATGCTCTGGTAAAGCTTATTTTTCAATTACTCCTCAACCAAATAAATCTCCTTCCATAATAGATATGATTTCTTTTAAAAGTAGTGGCCTACCTAACGCATTAAGACCGCTGCACACGAGACTAGTTTTGCCGCTGGGGCTTGCGCTGGCTAAGAGGATCGAAATGACGTCACTGCGGGCTCGCGTGCGTGGTTACAAATTGGATTTCAAATTTTTTCGTGCTTATCACGTGGGTGACATGGGCAAACGCCCACAAACAAAAATGTCGTCCAAGTGTGTGTTCTGTTCAGAGTCAATAAACGTTCATTTTTGTTAACATTCGAACTGTCACTGCGCGCGCATCAAACCCATTCACAAAGTCAGATTCAAAATGCGCATCGTATGAAGCGAACACATAAAAGTCATCGTCGCAGTACGCTTGAAAACTAGCAGCCAAATTTAGCGACAGAACCAGCCTTGTGTGCAGCGGCCTTTAATTCCTAGGATGCGTTCATAAAGGCGGGAATATATTATGTGCGTCAGTGAGACCGCACGAGTTAATAAGAAAGCTCATGAATTGTTGAAGTGGAACTCGTTGAACAAATTAGCGCTGCACAGTTAATTTAATGCGAGTGGTTTGAAAAGCTCTATTTATTAATGATTAGCTTGAACACCCGCACTTGCAATAGTAATTGTTAGAAGTGTCGTGTTTATAGATTTGTAGTATTTATTTATAGCAATTAGTATTCATTGTTTCGATTTTGGTCACACAAAAGAACTCGTAAAGCGAAACTGCCTGTATTTTAAAAATGAAAAGATCAATTAATAAACAAATACTAATATTACATTTTTCTGTCCCTCAAGGTGATCTGAGTAACTGGACTATGATACTCTATGGAACGACCGTTTTACCAGGGGTGAACGTCAAAGCCGATATACAAAATAACGATTTAGACGTTAACTTAATTGACGATGGAATTAAGGACAGTAATTTTGAAATAAACACTATTGATTCAAAATGGAAAGAGGAACATCAGGTTGGTAATCATAAATTTTCACGAATAACGATTTTAAAGTCACTCTGATTGGCTAGTTCAAACAAGCAACTATTCGTTACGCGCCAATGGAATCGTAGATCACTTCAGTACATAACCTCAATTTTGCTACTTCAAGCAAGTTACGCGGTATTTTAGAGTGACGTTGTCACGTTAGTGTTACGTTGTATTATATTTATCAAGCGATAGTTTTGCAACGTCACGAGTACTCTAGCAGTGTATAAATTAGTAGTTTTAATTTATTGGAATTAATTTCAGGTTAGAGATGAACTGAGTCACGTGAACATCAAACAAAGTGACGACATACGCAGTGCGGCCTGTTTGCAGAGCAGCGGAAACGCCTGTTTAGGTCTGTTAACATTTTCTATTATATTTATTTATAGCTTCCTAACTTCAATGCTCTCGTCACCTTTTGAATCGGCCGACGATGACGAAAATGAATCGGACGAAAAAACCGAAAATAGAGCCAACAGCACCAAATTAGAAAGTAATCAAATAGTAACTTGGCACGAGTTTGTGCCGACTATGATAAAATATCTATCTATTAAATATAACGAGACTGATAAATATATAAAGACATTAGATGGTAATTATCAATTATATAAAAGTATGAGCGAGAGCATTGAAGATAGAGAGAACCGATCAGCTGATAAAATAAATAAAATGAGAAGAACATCCGATGATGTTCTTCAAATAGCCGAGCTGGAACAGATTCCGTCGTCGTCATCTTTAAGGCTCAAAAGTACTTCTTGTTCAAGGCCGAATTGTTTTAGTATTAATTCAGTGAAATATTTACTTATCGATACTCAATACTTTAATGTTGATATTTTATGTAGTATAAGTCAAAATATTATTAAAGTTCACTGCGCGGAGTCGTTTAGCAGCGAAATTGTGATTTCCAAAAGGAATTTAGCGTAACGATCTTAATTTAGTAAAATAATCAAAAAAACATGCAACAGATATTAATAATAAACGAAATTTTATATTATCAAATGTCTGTGCTATAATTATAATAATATTATTTGGGGTTTAGTCTTAGTATATAATAAGTTTAGGTGTATACATTTGTGGTGAAATCATTGCTTATGACGGCAGGCACTTTTGATTTTTAAATAGCATTATTGTGTTGTCAATTTACTCTGTTTTATTATTATTATATTCATTATTGTAGTTTGAATTTTGTAGTTAAAACCATAGACTTCATTTTTCTCAGTCTATTGGGATTTTATGCTAGGACATCTGGTGACAAAAATTAAAGTATGGCAAAATGTGGTTATTGCATTAGACCACGCCTATATAGGAATTAGATATTCAAGGAATTTGGCATTTGACATTATGACCATCTGGTGACACAACATGAAAGTAAAATCTGTCAACTCTCAGCAAGTTTCCTCAATACAGTAAACTATCTTTAAGTCAGCGTCTACGGGACTGTTTGGGGAAAAAAACGCTGACTTAACGAGCGCTCCGTTTTTAGTTCAAACCAAACGATATTGTGAGATCTAACTTATCGTGATATCGTCACGGCGTAACGATTAAAAATAGTAAGGCGCATGAAACGCGACCATTCCTAATCCTGCCCACCTATGCATTAAAATTTACACGACATGGTAATCCAGCAGCAACGTATATAAATTTTCAAAAAATGTATCCTGTTCTTTTCGAAAAAAAAATCAAACAACAAATTTTGAAAATATTTATAGTACCTACATAGAAGAAAATTAGCTTATTGGATCTTATAAATGCTAATGTTAGTTAATAAGTCAATGAGGAGTAAGTACCAGATTTGAAATAACCGCTTTTTCGTTATTGTACACTAGCGCCATTAGTGACTCCAGTCTTAACTGAAAACGTCAGAATATTCATAATAGAGTGGGCTATCTACACTACCCTTTTTATTAATGATTACAATTTTTGAAAGAATTCATACCTGAGATCTAAATCGATTTGTCCTATGACTACAAAGTTCAAACTAGGTTTCTCATTTCAAAGAGCTAGATATGTTTTGAGTATATATTGATGGTTTATTCTCACAAGAAAGAATACTCTCTTTAATTTGATATTATTAATTAAAAGTTATTAAGAAACACCTCTTATTAATTTAATATAAAAAATTGTAAATTTAACACGTACTTAATTTTTATAGTATAAAAAATATCAGGGTATTGTTGATAAGTTAAATTAATTAGCTCTGTTTGCTTGTCCCAAGATTATCACCGTAAAAATACTAAACTAGTGAATATACACTTTTGGGTCATCTAGACAGCGGTTCTATGGTTTGCGGACCCTTGATGGTCCGAGACATTTACACGAAGAGTCCATCAGTGTTTTAGAATTATTTTCCAATTTTTTAAGTAAAAATTAGAGCTGTAAAACTGATCATTTACTAACCCCAGTTTTGAGTTTATGATCTGAGAAATAGTTTCCGGGTCCATTGGTTCCTAACATAATTAAATATGGGTCCTTGAAAATTCAAAGTATGAACTAGTTTCCATGGATTAAAGATTAAGAAGCGTTGCTTTTGACTGAAAACTGCGAAAAAAACCTAGTCTAAAATTCTAATAACAGCTAACAACAACAGATGGCTCTAAAAAAGAAGAATTTTTATTTCGTGTAAGACTATAATATCTACTTGTCTTAATTACGATCAAAACGCCGCGTCGTGAGTAAATTAAACCAGACAGAGCTATTATATTTTGTGTACGTAAGCAATAATATTAAAAACAAAAATTTTAATTTTTTGTTGAAATCTCAAAAACCACTATTAGGAGAAAACATGATTATACTCAGAACATTAACGGTCTACTCAAAATTCAAGTCAATGTGGGACAACGGGGGGCGAACACGTCGAAATTATATAGTGCGTGGTTCTTATTGTCTCCGTTCCGCATTATTTTGAAAATATCTCAAAACTTAATTTTTTATTTAAATTTTAGATAGTGTCAGTTTATCAGAATATTTAATTTCGATTTTTAAAAGTGTTTTAACGAAATTACCGTTGAAAAAAACCATTATCTCTGTAATAACGTTTAAAATATATAATCAAAAAAAAAAAAATTAAATGTAGGCAGTTGTTTATTACTTTGCAAACCCTATAAGCCGATGTTTTAAATGTAGGCCTATTAAGTATAATGATAGTTGCTCATGCCGTTAAATGGTTGAACAGGCCTATTGTAATGATAAATTGACACCGTCAAAGTATCTATATATATTTATCGATTTTTATATTAATTTTAATCGTCTGTTTTGTTTTCATGTTTACTATGAACATTTTATAAAGTGCAATTATCTCGTTGCCAAATCATTTGTACCAACATTCATTCAGTATTATTTTTAATACAATGTCTTAATCGCTCATTATTACTTTAAAAAAATCCCGGAGTCGGTCCTGATTAAAATTAAAACAAGTTGTTTCGAATGTAGTAATACACACTTACCGAAAATTGAGTTGTCGCACCGCCCCACTTCGTTCTACGGTAACTACACCACTGGTCGCAGTAAAGCACCGAATCTGAAACATAAAAAACGCATTTATATTTCTCTGCAAAATACTGCAATAAGTTTGACTTTGTGTTTTCTGAATTGGCCGAATCATAACGATAGTTTATATATCTAGAGTGGAATGAATTATATTAAAGACAGCAAATCGAGAAAGTTTCTTTAGCATACAACTTTTCACTCTTGGGCGAAATCTGTGTTCGCTACCATATTGAAAAAAAAAACTCGGCAAAATCACCTTTTCCGTAAATTTTACAGTAAAAATTGTTGTTACTAATATTAAACACAATTAAATTGCCTATAAAAATGTCCCTAAGCACGTTTTTCGTAAAATGGGTGGTTTTAACTTTGTAAACTAATAACAAAGTTTTTGTCCATATCTCTTTCTACGTTTGTTTTACATCAAAAATGGTTATTACCAATATTAAACATACTGAAATTCTTTACAAAAGTGTTTCTAATAACATTTTTCGTACGGTGGATGGTTTCGAATTTATGACCTCCGCAAGAGCATGAAATAACGGTCCCACGTAACATTTATTTTTCATTTGAAATTTGAAAAATAACCAATGCATTTGTCGTTATTAATTACTTGGTATGCCAAAGAATTAATATTTATTACCAATATTTAACTTTTGCATTTTGGTTTTTTCTTTTTTGATATTCAGAACAGACATTTGAATGAGCGATTAAGATAAAATTTCGTCATGTGTGAAAGCATTATAAAGTTGTGAGAATGTGTTGATGTTTTGGATTTAAATAACGAAAATTATTGAAATGTGATATCGTGTCCACAAAAAAAAGTAAATATTCATATTCACAAATATAAAAACAAAATTAATGTTCACTACAAGAACCTTTTCGTAAGCATAAAGAAAAAGGTTATAATAGAAAAGTCAAAATAAAACAAAAAATCCACAGGGGCGCACATGCTCTATATCGAGATGCCACGCCCTCTTCTCCTAATTCAGCTTATAAAACTTGCTATGTACATAAGAAAAGAGCGCTAATCTGTTTTTTTTTTTTAATATTTGAGATTTTTGCGCTCTTTTAAATGCTAGTAATTTTTTAGGCGCTCGTTAGCTAGTTATATTAGAAGTGATCCAACCAAATGATGATGGTTACATTTTTTTATCTAAGGAGGAGAATTTATCACTTAGGTACATTTTTTGTTAAAAGTACCTACTTATTAATATTGATTTTTTTTGTTAATGACTTATTTTTTAATATTAAAATCGCTTGATATTTTAAATGGGGGGTAAAGACTGTTTCTTTCGTAACAAAAGAGCATTATTTTATTCAAAGAAAATGGGCTGTGCGCCTCTGTAAATGTCTATGAATAATTAATAGAACATATTCCGCTCATGATAACTTTAAAGTTGAAATTAATTTAAAATCTGTACTTAACTGTTACCCTCTAGTGAAAAATTTTGGTACTACATGAACCGATTTGATCAAAATAATTCAACAATATTAATTATAATATCTATCAGATAGTTTATTAGACAATTCACAACACAAAACTAGTTATTTAATCATTTTGGTAGAAAAACATTCCAATTACGAAAATAGGTTTTTTTTTTGTTGTAAGAAAACAAAATTGTAACGGTTATTTAATGTATTTTTTCGTAATCTAAGCTTAATATATTGTAGAGACTTTTCACGAAAATCTTTTTGTTTGTCGCAAGAAAAATTAAATGTAAATGAACAAGATATCACACAAAATTAATTATCTTTTGATAATTAAAAACTCAGTTAATATGTACAGATTAAAAGAAAGCTTTTTAAATATTAATTATTTATTTGAAAAGCAGTTCAACGTAAACGGCTATTAAATATACCAAATGTACCAAAAAAAATATTATTTAATTAATACTCAAATTATTAGTACTAAAATTTAAATTCAGATTCTTAACAAAATTAAAATGGCAATTGTAAGTTCTTTTCATTTCAGTTTTGGGGACGTCCATTAATTACATGAGGTGTTTGTTTTATTTGATCCGCCCCCCCGCTCACGTGAAACACCCTATATTTTTTAAATAATTAAATTTATTTGATATATTCGTGTATTTTGCTTCATGGTGATGTGTTCTATGTAGGTACTAGTACATTTTTTTCTGTGAAATAAGTGAAGAAACACGATACAAAGTGCTATCAATTATAAAAATGTAGGCATATTCTCTGAATTAAAAATTTGACGTTAGATTTTCATTGACTTTGGAGGACTCCTACCCTCCCCCACCCCCTATTTTGACACACCTAATTAATCAACGTCCCCTTTGACATCTGAACAAATGCACGTTGCGCATGCAGTGTTGCCAAGATTATAATAAATTGAAATAACCGCCGGAGGTCAACGTGGTTTTTTAGGATCTCAATTATTGATATTTTTATGTTATTAACAAACAAGACTTATTTAAACAATTGATATACTTAACTGTAAAATGTGATATTCAATATTTTTTAACATTTAAATATATAATATAGTACCTATAATTTCCTGATTTGTTTTAAGACTGAAACCGGTCTTCTATGTCAGTTCTTTGCAAATTTCGGATCCTTGTTTCATCTGTACATGTCTAATTGATCACATTTAAGGTCCAACTGATCTTATTTTTATTGATTACTTAAATATTTTTTTAAATACGGGTGTCTGTGATTGTGTACATATAAAAAATATAACGCATCTGTATATTTTATAAGTTAATTAAAATCTTTTTAATAATAATAATAATAGATGGCATTATACTCAACAAATGTTTTAATTTGTCAATTATTTTTAATCTACAAGCGACACATACTTACTAATTTTTTAAATGCATTATAAATCTGTTAATTTTATTCTAAAAATAATTAAAATAATCTGCTTTTTGGATGGTACCAAGTTTTTTTCTTCTAATTTGGTTGTATTAGGACACCAGGTATTATCAATTGCGAAAACTCGTAGTCTGACCACAAGAGTAAATAACCAGCAGTATAACTCTTTATTACGCGTTTTATTCCTTTCAGTAACTTCGGTGCTCAGTTAACCTGAGATTCTATCCTAAAACGGCCAGTGCTGTATCGTCTCGAGTGTTGGAAGGTTTGCAGCGATTTATTTCTGACGCGTCGGGTTTAATAAGACATTTTATCTAGATACTTTTTCTAGGTACTGGTTTTGTTTTATTTAATGATAGCAAAAGATTTTTTTTCTTTTAAACAAAACCGAAAATATTGAAATTAATTAGGTACGCCTATGGAAAAGCAATGAAATTTCATCTTTTACTTGGAACCAGCGGATTTACACTCAACTCGGCGTTAGTCATAAATGGTACCGCCTCCGAAATATGCTTCTAGTTATTTACTTATAACAACAGAATTATTGTTCAATGCATTACGTATTTGTAATTTGTAAACACAAGTAGGCTTTGACTCTATCTTCACTGTTTAGTAACCATTAATACAACTGACTGTAGCCTGAATAGAAATTATATTGCAAATATATAATTTTTAAATAATTACAAAACAAAGTAAACACATAAAAATTCTATCTAAACTACCTATATCATCAGCGAATGGCGACTTGCTTTAATTATTATCGTTAGTCAACTGTTTAAAAGGATGTATAACAAGCTCCATAATTTACAGGATGAAAAAAATGAATGAATCTCAAATCAGCAGATTTTAATGTTTAATTTTCGTCGTCACAGATTAAAAATATTTTTATATATTTTGTACCTTATTGTTATTAATTTTAATGTACAAACGGTTGTTTAATATTCATATTTTTTTAATTTATTATTATGTTATTCGACATTAGTACAATATAGATGATTATATGAAAATTATGCCATTTATTATTGAAGATTATATAATATATATTTTTTTAGTATTTAGTTTCAAATTCATAGTTCCTTATATAAATTATATTATACAATACCTGTTAGTTTTGAATTATGTACCTATATTGTTTCGGTATTAGAAAATTAATACCAACGCATCAAGACTTAATTAATTCTAATTGTGTTCAGTTAGAAAATTATTCTATCACATTTATTTGTATTATTTTCGCTTTTTTTATTTTATTTTAACTTGCCTAGGGGCCAGACATTAGCCATATAAAATCGGCGTAGGTACATATACGAGATTTATGGCGTTCGCCCCTACACTAAACCCGAAAAATCATATATTAAACAACATACTTACGTTTATGACACGTTTTTTATGCAAATAAATGTGGTAAGAAATAATTATATTTTATTTATTTTTTTTGAGATTATAGCGTGATGATATTAATTCTTTATAAATGGGTAATAAAAATTAAAAATATCAAATAACATAAAAAACACAGGTTTTTGTTTTAAACATTTTCACTTGTTATTATTACACAGTGTTTTGTTTTCATTTATTTTCTTAATAGGTCATTAATAACGTTAGATGTTTTTCCGCATAATTTTTATAATATTCCAGTTTATAGTATGGAAAAAAAAAACAAAATTAAGTTGTTATTCCAGCATTCAATACACTATTGAATTATGTTATTAGTTAATTTAGTGGTGTGTGAATACAGGTCGATTAAAAAAATATACTCGGCAAAGTTGAGTCACGTAGTAAACAAAGAAACGTTTTCATTAACTATTCGATCTGAAAAAAGCAAAACCAGCAGGTGGCTCGAGATTAGTTCGGAATTATTTTGATTCGACTTTTTAAGTAATAAATTTTTCTTTTCGAGAGTCCAGTATTTGATAATTAGATTGAAAATCTTCTCCGAATTAGTTGACTTGATTCGACTAGAAAATTGAGTATTTATATTGACTTAGATCGACTCAAAAGAAAAATTTCCTATTCGCTCACTTCTATTTATTAGTTAAAATTATTTATTTTTCAATTATGAAAATCAAGTATAATGTAAATATTTAGAATTAAAAAAATCCGAAATTGTTTTAACTTGAAAAAATTTGCTTACATTCGATAACAATAATTAGAACAAAATAATCGATTTCATAATTGCCTTTATATACAAGTAAATTGAATTGAATTTATTATATTGGGTGTAAACAATTTTTAGTATGCATTCGGTATGAACGTTATATACTAATATTAATAATAATAGTTATAGAAGACCTAAATGTATGCACGATATTTGTATAAAATTATACTTGAAAAAAAAAATAAATTGTGAATTGTTTTAATATAAAAATAATATCAGTTTAATTTTATAGATCTCATTTAATTTCACGAATATCGCAATGTTTTTCAAATGGAATTTCAGGCTACATAAACCGTCTTTTTCTCCCGGTTAAATACCGAATTTCGCTATATGTAATAAAGATAATAGAGAGTTTTAGTGCGTGAAAATAATAGCAGGAGGCAGCACTGGATATCTTGGCTTTGATCCTTGCTTATGCCTCACATCACAATCGGTGACTGGTGAGTGCCCATTTTGATCACAATTTTACTTAGTCAGCTATGGAATACGTTTTTGTTTTGTTTGAATGGTTTAATGCGCATGTCATCTTTTGGTTGTTGTACAAGTAGATATATTTGCATGCAGTAGATATAACTTGTGTTATTTTGTTTTTTACTTACCCGTTACATTTTTCTGGGTACCATAAATTATTATGTGGTCCTTAAATTTTTGTTATCACAGTTTAAACTTACACAGTAATGCAGTTAAAAAAATTGTCACAGATAAATGTTTTTGAATAGTTGTAAAATAATATAAAAAAGAAACATTCAGGCACCGGCTATTTTTTAAAACACGTTCAAAATATATACAATAAAAATACACGCGGAATTTTTCTCGAAAACACTTCTCATCAATGACATGAACAGCACCTTTTAAACTTACTGACGATTACGTTTGGTATTCATTCAAGGTCATTATTCAGTTTCATAACGCAAGATATTTTGTAGACAGAATCAAAACAAAATTAAACGTGCCTATAATAAAAAAAAAAACAATTACATAACTATCAAACAACTGACATACTTTTTCAATATACGGATTCAATTTCAGTAATAAACTAAGTACCTTTATTATTACAATTAAAAAAAAAATATTTCGAGCATTAAACTAATTCCTTATCATTTTCAATATTTTAATAACCTTTCTCTTTAACTTAAGCATTGACTTGTATGTGTATCTACTTTGGAGAAATCAAAGTTGTTTTTTTTTTTTTAATTTCCTGCTAATTGTTACTGAATTTTATAATTTGTATCATTAAAGACCAAGATATCCTACAGCATGCCAATATTAAAATTGGCAGTATTGAAAGATCTTCAAACAAGAATAATTTAATCAATAAAAAAACTAGATTGATAAATGCTTTTAACCGCTATTATTATTATTTTCGTGTTTTAAGAATTTTAAATACTGCCAGTAGAGAACACACATTACTTAACACACTGAGAAAAGATCAAGCACGCAAACAAAGGAAATTCATTGATGTCGTTTACAACTGCCTATCTATAAAATATTAACGACAGTAAACAATCAGGCATATACAACGGCCCTTTGCCAACAGGCTTGATCTTTTCTGGATGCGTACAGACTCGTCTAGAACAGATCAAAATGTATACCAAATCACGTAAAAAAATTTAACAATAATGAATATTAAAAATTTCTGTCACATATAGATTCGCTGATTTTTGATCTTTTCTTGTCGATCGACATTTAGTTTTAAATAATTTTAAACTGCTGTTATGATTATTAATTTCAATAACTCGCCGATTACAGAATGCCAACCGTCAACGTACCTCCACGACGGTCAGTGTGTAACCGAGTGTCCGCCTCGTCACTTTCCGTTCGAAATACGATCATCGGCGCGTCGCGCAAACCAATTAAAACCTGTCATCGGAGCGAGTTTGTTGAATCCTAGCAAGAAGAAAAGAAAAGCGTCATCGGAATCAAAATGGATTTGTCAATTGTGCCATTACTCGTGCTACGAATGCTCGGGAATAAGCGATTATCAGTGCACTGGGTGCTACGATGATGCAGTCCTCGTAAGCATTTCGTCTGCAGAAACTTACTGTTTCCCCGCCTCGTTGACGCAACAGATAAATTACAAAGTGTGGTATCAAAGAACAGTTTTCCTGTTGATTTTAATTCTAGTTGTGTTTCTAGTTTTAAGTTTTATTTTAGTTATTAAATGGTTGTGTAATCGTAGACGATCAAAAAAATTTTATAGTACTGTTAGTATGAACGATTTAGTGGGAAAAGATTCGGAAAGTAAACTAAGACAAGTTGCACAAGACAGCGATAGTGAATAGAAAAATGAAAATAATTATACAGTAGAGACGCGATAATCCGGACTAATTAAAACACAGCTGATCCGGATTATCAAAATGTCCGGATTACTGGATGTAATTTTAATTATCAAGAAAACAAACTAAAATGCTCATATTTTGCGGCTAACTGTTTATTTGAGGCTCCCTTTTTTAATTTGTCAAGAATTTCGTTTTTTACTTGCAGTGATAAAGTAACGTGTGATCGTTTACGCGGCGCCATAGTGCGTTCTCTATGTAAATCTATCTGAGTTTGACAACGACTACATACATACTAAAACCACCTAACTTCTTTCACTTCTCTGACAACAAATATGTATGTAACTGTTTGTAACACACCGCCAGCCAATAGTGTTGACGCAAATAGTGCCGGTACAGCTACTCAATAACTAAGTATCATGATCCGGATTACTGAAACTGGAAAAATCCGGACTACAATGTACATAATACTATCAAACGACTGTCCGAATTACCAAAGAATCCGGATTATGAAGGTTCGGATTAACGCGTCTCTACTGTATATATTTTTTAAATAGTCATTATTAATAGAAATTAAGGACTGAGCGATACCAATACGTATGTCGGTGTATTGGCGACAGTGGCGGTTTCTCTTGTGCAGAACAACTAGTATAAATAAGAATATCTTAGGTACTTCAAAATTTTACAATGACCAATATATTTTAATATCAGAAAATAGTGCAATTGTTACACAATCAACAACAACAAGCCATGATAAAGTTTATTGGCCACTTGCGCTCGGGCATTGTGCTGTACACCGAATCCGTCAGCACCAGATACTCCAGCTGTACATTGCACACCCCTTACCCACACGTTGTATGCGTGATATTTAGATTGAACTACGAGCTGCAATGCCTCCATCTATCGCCAGCACATTAATACAATCAATGATAAAGAAGCACCTATCATCTTCCTATACCAGACACACACAGTCAACACCCCTCTCCTCCCCCATTCCTAGCCCGTGTTCGACGGTACCTTCGGTTGACCCTACAGAACGGTTCTACGACGTATTATCCGTGGATACTACATCCGCGACTTTAAATCCGCATGCAAATATATCCGCGACAATATATCTACATTCAATTATATCCGAAAAAACTACCGACAACGAAATAGCATACCCGTTTATCGTTCACCCCGGAATGTTTTTTAAAAACTCTACATTTGCCCCTTCCCGTTTCACTGCAAGACAATTCGCATACCCATTTATCGTTCACCCCGGAATTACAATTCGCATACCCATTTATCATTCACCCCGGAATTATTTTTTTAAAAACTCCACATTTGCCCCTTCCCGTTTCACTACGAGACAATTCGCATACCCCTTTATCGTTCACCCCGGAATTGTTTTTTTAAAAACTCTACATTTGCCCCTTCCCGTTTCCCTGCGAGACAATTCGCATACCCCTTTATCGTTCACCCCAGAATTACAATTCGCATACCCATTTATCGTTCACCCTGGAATTGTTTTTTTAAAAACTCTACATTTGCCCCTTCTCGTTTCACTGCGAGACAATTCGCATACCCCGAAATTACAATTCGCATACCCGTTTATCGTTCACCCCGGTTTATTCGGATATATCGTCGCAGATATACTGTCGCGGATATAATGTCCGCGGATCTTATGACGTGTTACCTACAGAACACCCATATAAAATGTTCGCGAGCCGTCACCGATCAATGCTGATAATCAGTATTGGTAGATACTGGACACAATTTAAAGTAAAAACGCTCGAAAATATACAAACACAATGACCGACAGGTCGATTCTCGGCAATTATCAGTACCGGCCATAAAATATATATTGCTCGATCTTTAATAGGGATGATATCGTCATTTTTTTTAATCAGGTACCCGAATGCCATTCCGTTTATTTTTTATCATAGTGATTCTGAATTACCTGTACTTTCCTATTTTCTTATATTTTGTATATTTACGTTAAGAATCTGTATAAGCGACAATTTTAGTGATGTTACAACTCCCGTATTTAGTGTAGCACTAATTTATTAGGAGCTAGAATAACAGACCGACGAAAAGAAAACGAGATTTCACCCCTAAAAGCGGAACACAAGTTGCAATATGCGGGATGACTTTATTGATAGATTGTGTCAAAGTAGGCATAAATTTTATTAAGATAAGTTATGTCTATCCGTGCTTCTGTGTCTAAGACTACACTTACATTAGATTAGTAGTTCTCCCGATCCGATGTCAGTCGACATCAAATCGAGAGAAACATGGATTCAATGTAGGTGCAGCCTAAGTTTTCAAAGTACCCGATTCTATCTAGATGCCTGAACCTGAGTATCATCATCTCTAAGTCACTATATTAGATATATATTTACAAAAAAACATTAAGGGAAACATCTCCATGTGAATTTTTTAGTAGCTTATTAATTGATATAATTATTATTCTGTTTATTTTCATCTAGTAACTAAGCAGTAGTTTATTTTTTCAAGTTGATCACAGGAAAATGTTTTACTCGGTAGCATAGATGCAGACGCTAATGCAGTAAGTTAAATTTACGGTTTTGACACCTTTTTTAATTTGTATAAATCTTTTCATATTTTTTATCTCTATGCATTTGTTAAATATCCCGAGACAGTCAATTGCGATTGTCAATGTTTGCATTATCGACATTCGTTGCTGACATTTGTTTACTCTAGGCAATTGAAGTGATTGTTAATATTACTAGGGCATTGACAGCAAATGATAAAAATTTTGTTTGATGGCAATTTCTCAACACAGTTCAGCAATCAACTGAGGCGTGATCATTTTGAAACCTCCAATCACGTAAACATTGAAAATTACGAATGTTCGTTTCGGGGACCCACTTAAATAATTATTTGTTGCCATAGTAAATTGTTATACAGAGATGTACTAAAAAATATGTATACAAAAAAAAAATGAACCACTGATCTATTTTTTATAAACTATCAGTATTTTTAATTATTTCTGCTTTATTCTCTTATTATAATTGATTGGATTTCTGGGGAATCGTTTAAACGCACTGACAAACATTTTTAGTGCATTTTCGTAGGAGTGTCTATAGTCTAAACATTTTCAACGCAAACACAACAATGCTTCTCAGTGCGGTGGAAACCCATATTTATGTAAAATGTAGATCGATCTTTATTTTGAAAAAAAAGTTGTTCAATTCTGAACTCTACTTCAAAAAATAACTTTTGTCAGTACCAATATATTATGTGTGTGTGTGTGTGTGTGCGTGTTTTTTTTATCTTTATTTCCGTTTCTCAACGAAAAATACATGTATCCATTTTTAATTTTATGACGGGTAACAAATAATAAAAAAAATAGTGATTTAATGTATAAACTAGTAACAATTCAATAAATTATTAATATGCCTATTCTCTATAAAATACTGATCAAATAAAAAAAAATCCGAACAGAAAAGAGATAATATTTGGATTTTAAACTAACGGTCATTTTATTTGTATTGGTATAAAATTATTTTTAATTCGTGTGTAAGAAACTCCCAAATGAATTAGTCTGTAAGATTTCTCAAAATTTAAAAAAAAAATAACGAATTTTTAAAAAGTTTAACATTCCGTCAGTGGCGGAACAACGCACAGGCTCAAGAAGAGCGCAAAAAAGAAATCTTGAGTTTTTTATTAATTGTTAACTACATAATAACTATAAAGGGAAATTCTGTCGTACTTCTAACTGGGAACCTTCAAACCCACAAACGGCATTGAGTTAAAAATTGGCTGTGCAATAAATAAGAAATCGTTTTTTATTTCCATTAATGTGGGGCCATTATTAAACATTAAAGTTAAGTTTATTTGTAGATAATAAATTTATGTATTATGTAAATAAGTACCTAATTGTAATAATACATTTTTAAATATAAATCGTGATATGTAAATAATGCACTTTGCTATTTTATTTTTTCCCAGCCTTAGTTGTCGACCGTCTACATTAAATCTTTATTTTATCTACGTAAGAGCCTGTTCACACGGTACGGTTAGTTAATATTCACAAGATTCGATCTATTCGGGTTTTTTATCGTTCAACATATGCAATGTCGTTGCCTTTGAAAAAATCGCAAAGCAGTACCGTGTGAACATGCAGATTTCAATGTATGTGCCATGACAGATACAAAACGAATACAGGATGCAAAGCGGCAAGTTCTTTAGAGAAATTATGTAATCGTGTTACAAAATTGAAACAGGTAAGAAAACATGTCTATACTAAAATATAAAGAGGTAATTTTTTTTTGTTTATATGTATGTATGTCCGTAGTAGATAAACTACTGAACCGATTCTAAAAAATTTTTCAATAATAAAAAACTACACTATCGCTGAGTAATATAGGCTATATTTTATTTTGATAAAAATAAGCTTTTAGTTCTATATCACAATATTTTATAATATAGAATATTTTCAGCTAGTTGCTTTAAGTAATATTAAATATAGGCAGGTACATAAGCTTATTCCTATCATATAATATGTGAATTTTGCATAGAAGTTTCAACATGATATACGATGGAGCCGATGGCTCTACTAGTGTTGTTGCTGCCAAGCGGAGCGCAGCACCGCGAGGTAAGACTATAATAGGGTGGAGCCGATGGCACACTTGTTGCTGCCATGTTTCATCTCAATCGATTGCCGAGCCGCGGGTATCGGCTAGTTTATTATAAAATTATAGATTTGTTTTAATTCTTTCAATTTTCTTAAAAATAATGATCAAATACAATAGTTACAAGCTTCATCGTTAAAAGCTTGGTTAAAATTAAAAATATTTTCTAATAAATCGAAATCATTATTTTCCCTGTTTGTTAATATCGCAATAATTCTCGTATGATGTCGCTCTAAGCTTAAAATATTATGTCCGCCATCCATCTCTCTTTTCTCGAATCTTCTAGTTTATGACTCTGGCGTTAGATAGAGCGACTACCTATTAGTAATCTGTTTTCTACAACAGTGGCTTGTTTAAACTGTGGGCTGCGTACCAGCTTTGAAAATGATTTTATGAATACACGTTTATAATTTAAGCTTTATCTTTACGTCTAAAATTTGTTAAAATTAATTATAGATATTAATGAAATATTTGATTAACGTCTGAATAGATATTAATGACTATATATATAAAGTTTGCGCATCGTTTCAAATAAATAAGGAAACAAAAAAAGCTCTTATAAAGGGCAGTGGCATGGGGGTAAGCCCTGTAAAATTTAAGCTTTATCTTTACGTCTAAAATTTGTTAAAATTAATTATAGATATTAATGACTATATATATATGAAGTTTGCGCATCGTTTCAAATAAATAAGGAAACAAAAAAAGCTCTTATAAAGGGCAGTGGCACGGGGGTAAGCTCTGAAAATTAGAAAAAAACGCATACTATCCCCAACTGATCAACTCTGTAAGATACAGGAGGCCCGTATATTTTCTTATTTCACTCACCAACAAAATGTTTTGTTACGACCCTGGCAAGCATTATTGTATAATATTCTTGAAAATGTTATTGGGTAGGTGATGTAGTTGTTGAAATTATGAAATACAATTTAATTCTCGTCTCAGTTACGCGCACGAATCGAGCACAGAACACAGAATTTTTGTGTATTCCGCTGATATAAAACTTCACGGACAGTTTGTTTATTGAAGTGCGAACCGCTAAACGCAATCACTCAGTCGACTTGTTTTCATGTACGGTCATTGCACAAATAGTTTTGCCACAGGTTTTACCTACTTGCGGAAGTTCTTTTTACGTTAAAACAAATAGTACACGAAAATATTAACGGTATTAATAGTTTTAATTTAAAAATTAGACACAGTTTGTTTTTTGTATCGTCACTGGATAAAGCAATACTATAACAATTGTGTTAAAATGTTTCACTCCATTTAAAAAATGTGCTTTAATTGTTAAAGTTAGTAATATAGTGGTTATTATTAAGGAATGGGAATGTTTAAATGGTTAAAGAAGTAAGTACAAATTATTAACAAATAAGTACCCTAGTTTTATGAGAGCACATGTTTATCATAACCGGCGCACACTTGCTAATACAGAGCACTGACAAATTTTTGATTTATATGGAACCAATCTAACCTGCTTTTATCGTTTTAAAAAAATATTTTTGTAACAAATTGATAAGAATAATTTTAGATGTATATGTGCAGTTAGTAAAATTAAAACTGTTAATTAATAATTAATACTATTAAGAATGTAAGTATTTATTGCGTTATTTCTCTACAAAAGAAAGTTAATCAGAGCATTATCAGAGCCTTCTTCACTATAATTTGATGCTCTTTTTTATTTTGAACAGCTGAAATTGAATTAATAGTCATTTGTTTTAAAATGTCAAAATAAATAACTTTAGGCTTTTGCCATGAATTCAGAATTACTTGACGATTCTTTGCGGAAAGCTGATATTTTGTAAGATACAAACTTTTTTTATGTCCGTCTTTATAATATAGGTAGCTTTTTGTTATATAAAATGCTCGTTTTTCGTAATGAAAATTAAGATGATACATGACGTGTACAGATATTTTGTCAGCTGTCAAAAGATTCATTCTTATTAAATCTAAATATGTAGAACGAATGAGACAAAATCAAACTAATTCTTTTTAGTAGCGTACAAATAAATGGAATATGTACATTTTAACTTCTTTATTTAGGTATAATTGGGTACTTATATCCAATATTGCACGAAAACATGGATAATTAATTTTAGTGTATAATTTCTTTACGTAATCATTTGCCTAATTAAAATGTAGGTATTACGAAATCTATTGTTCTTCCTGGCTTATTCATTCCGAAGTTTTAATTGTTAATTGTTAGATGCATTGTCATTGTTATAACATTATGAAACAATCAATATAATGAATAGTTGACCAAATATCTCTATTTTTTCTGCTCGCGACTTTTCTAATTTCTTTGTATACCCTAGACAGGAAAATCCGTTATCACAATATTTGCCTATCTGTTTCTACCATCAAAAATGGCTGAACCGATTTTGATGAAACTTGGTTCTACTGCCAACTGTCATCCGACTCCCTATGTATCAAAATAACTCCAAGTGTGCAGGCTTTCACAACCGCTGTTATTTCTTTCAAAACTGTTATTTGAGTTGTGCGAAGCCACGGGTAAAGCTAGTGCGATCACCATTTGTAAAAGTTCAGAATTGGCAAAAGCTAGTGTATTAATAAAAGAAACGTCTAGAAGTTCAGCCTTACTGGTTCCCATTTCGTATTCGCCAGAGATATTGTTTAGATATTAGTTACATATTATAGATGCTCGACATCCTAAATCAGCAAGGCATTTGGTGGCCCGTGAGCCAGATACGGCCCTCCAAGCTCTTCCTTTTGGCCCCCAGAACAGTTTACATTAGGGTAAAAAGGTAAAAATGAAACCTAACAGATAATTGATTGTGTTCCACGAGTTTATTTTTATGTGGCAATGGGACCCACCAATGAAATCAATTGCCCTTCATTAACCTTAAACCCTCCGAGTTCAGTGCTCTATACAACCGTGAAAATTAAATTCAAATTGGGCCGGCGCTTTTCAAGTTCATCGCGAACACACATCAGACACAGACGCGAAAAGAGGACTTGACGTGAGATTCAAGCGTCATGCTATAGGGTTTTGAGGTAGTTTTATATTTGAACTTGTTTACTCTGGGAATGTAATAAAAAAAAAAATAAGAAGCACCTTTCGGTAAAACAATGGACGATAGATGACGGACATGGCCATTAACGATGCCGTTTTTAGCAAATGATTTCATTCCAGTAATGTATCTCGACAACAATTCACACACTCACACACACCTGTCAGCCGTTCATTGTTCTGTGATTGGTATGCACGTATACGCACTTATACACTTATAGACCACCATTACATGTACGGAAAGACTGTGTGCACCGACCATATCTCCTCTTCATTTAAATATTATAAATGTATTCAAACCTACATGCAATATAAAACGTATTCGGGCATTATTAACTTTATCGCTATTATTATCCCTGCGTCAATGGCCAGTGTCGGTTTTGTAAAACATTTTTAACGAAGAAATCGGAGGTCTCTACTTGTTTCACCACTAGCTTTTGCTGGCGACTTCGCTGGCTTCATTTCTATACTCCCCCCAATCAGCACTTAAGAAATATTCCATAGGTAGTATTTCTTCAAAAAGTAAATATATTAATTAACCAGCTCGAGTGAAGGTCGATTTTGCCCGCATATCGCAGTTCAGTTTTTATGGGAGCCTTACCGTAGCGTAACCCAAGCGGGGTAAAAATCATACTATACTTTGTGCCAAATCGGTTCAGACGTTTTTGTGTCACTAGTAGTTTTATCGTACTGGGAAGATATATAAATATTTGACATTTTAAACCTTACTAGTTAGATGTTTACAATTCTGTAATAATTCAGTTTTTATTCTTAATTTGTAAAAATTCGTTACTATTTTTGAGCAACGTGTGCTTCTCTCTTTGAATGAAAATAGTAAAAATATTAAAGTTACAGCAATACTTTTAAGGATGGTTAATTAAAAAAAACTATTTTAATCCCCCTCTGTTGAGTTTAAAGGCTAGTCAACAAGTGCGATGGTAATTAGTACCAGTAAATTAATAGATGAATTTAATTATGTCTAGAATAAAATAACTGTTGATTTTTCTAGCCCTTTAAAATTGCGAAAACTTTTGTGAAATTTTCTCAGAGTACATTAATTATTATAATATATTGTATTATATTTGATATGAATCCCAATTTAGTATTGTTTACTGTTCAAAGATTTTTATCAAAAGTCCATGATATATGCTATTTACTCGAATAAGAATTGTTTACATGAAATAACATACGAAATTTATTTTGGATAAAATGTCCATAACTTGTACGATCGTAGAACAGTATTGGTATAACTTTTGAACTTTTCTTTTTAACTTATAAAAAAGGGAATGGGTTGCAAATGCCTCTCGAAGGTCATCCAGATCACCGAGTGGCGAAGATAATTCACAAGGAAATTCTCCAACCATTCAACCGATACAAGAACCACGAGAAGATAATGATGACCCGGTTCGTACTTCGGAGTACAAAAGAGCTTTGGAACAGTTTTTCGCACGAAGGTAATTTATGACACAAATTTTATTTTCAAGAAAAAGTACTAATTATTTCTTGGTTCGTTATAGAGCTGACATTAGTCCATCAAAACGCCAATCAAATCCATCTAATACGCTTCAAAACAACAATTTACAAGATAAAATAGGAAATAAGGAAAATATAAATATTGCATGCAATACAGACGCTTCGGGTAGGAAACAGTTAGATGTTTCCACTGTGAACGATCTTAAGCTTGGAGCGAAATCAGAAGAAAATAGTCCCGGGACGTCTAACTCTAACAAATCACCATCCAAATATGGAAATAAGAGCGTATCTGTATTAAATTACGATAAATTTCAACGAGGGAATATCCAGTCATCTTTGAATCAGCAATGTGAATTAGGAAAACGAACGAGCTCTTCGGAAACTACTCCAGAACAGTTAAATGGAGATTCATCAAAAGTTACGAATCTTGAAAATATGGCACCGTCTTTACTTCATCGCGAATTATCAAATAATTCTCCGGAGAAATGCGAAAAGCCAGCATCTTTAATTCTTGAATCTCACAGGAATGACGTAAAACCAGCGAAGGGGAGCTCAAAACAATCAGATAGTATGACGAATAGTGAGTTGGAAGATGTGTATGAAGACAATTTTGATCGCGAAATGAAATATCTAGAAATGTGGGGTTCTAATGCTACGTCCCAAAGTTCAGATAACGAATCTCAAGAAGAAGTTAAACAATTAATATCAAAAATTGTAAGATTTGGTTTATTCACATATACAAATAAGGAGTATCTAGGTATATAGGGGAAGCCATTATTGTGCAAAAATTCAATTTTGACTTTTTGGGTGGATCTACATGTCAAATCCGCTGAAGCCAAAAAGTGTTTTTTAAAAAATTATCTGTTTTTTTGTGTCTGTCTGTGGTTGCGCCTCACCTAAAGCTTGTTCGATTTTGCTCAAATTTTGCAATAATGATGGTGTGACTAGTTCATCTTAGAAAGTGCAGGAGGGAGACTGTGGGGTCAACAAAAAATACAGGCAGTCATTAGATAGACAGGTAAAGTTAGTCTTTGTCCAACAAATAGATAGTTGATTATAGACGCTCGACAACTGACATCTTTCATTTATTCTGCGATTGCGACGAACACGAGACTTAATTTTTTGATATAATAATGATTTTTCAGTGCCAAACAACATCTCAGTGTAACATACTGTTAATGAAACTGAACAACCTGAAAACCAAAAATGACGGCGGATTTAAGTTCGGCAATTTTTGTGAATGGAAGGAGGGTGAATGGAATGGTACCAGTGTAATGATCAGAAAAGTGAAACCATATTGCAACATCAAATGCGAGGAGTTTTTGGAAACCGAGTTAAAGATTTTAATGTACGTTACTTCAAAATGACATTCAACATTCGAATAAACGACAACCTTTTGTTTCATACTTTAATTAAAATGTTCAAATATTTCAGGCTTCGGTTGAAATTTGAAATTAATGAATTTGTTCTATGTATTGTAGGGTTATTAAGCATCCGAACATTTTGTTGCTGATGGGATTAGCGTGTGACCCCATTTATAGAATAGTTCCTATATACGAATATTTCCGATATAGCTTATTTGTTCACATGAATAGAATGGTAAGTTTAAACAATTTTTTTTTTAAGAAACATAATCGTAAGTCACTATGTACTGTGACTTTATCGTTGTTTGCAGAACCATACCTTATATATTCTATTGGTTGAGTTTTTTGACGTTAATTCAAATTTCCCGCCAAATTTTTCACCCAAAGATCCCATGTCCCTTAAACAAGATAATCTCCCCTCAGCGATCTATGCAGATTAAACATAAAGTCCCGCTAATCCGGACCTCCGGTTAATCCTACCTGTTCATAGGCTTTTGATGATCCGTTCTGATCTAGTATGGATTAACGGAACTCTGCTATTTATACAAATAATTTTTACAGGGATTAGCTCTCTCTTTACAAGAAATCGTTTACTACATTAAGCAGATCTGCAACGCAACATTGTTTTTACATGGATACAATTTTATACATACAATTATATCGAGTCATACGATAATGTTGGATAGATTTTCGTACAATGCGAAACTGTGCGGTTTTGATAGCGCCGTTTCACTTCAGTCATTGTCATCATCGGCTACGAAACAAAAGAATTGCATGAGACAGCAGTTTTATCCGTGGCTCGCTCCAGAATTATTTACAACTTCGGAGCAATCTTTTTCGCCGTTGTGCGATATTTATTCACTCTGTTTGGTGTTTTGGGAATGCTCTATAAGTACGTTCTGCGTTACATTATTAATTAATGTCTTTTATTCAACTCATGCGCGTTATTCATGTTTTATGATGCCTAAAAACCGAACCCTAAATAGCCATTTACCGACTGGTGACAATTACTTGTCATAACTCAATGAAGATTCCTACTAGCTCGGCCATTGTGGAGTAATGAAAATAAACGTAACTATTTTCTGAGTCGTAACGAAATAGTAGGTAACAACAACTCCGTTGTTACCCATTGAGGCTAAAATTGAGAGGCCGAATGTTTTCGACATGGAGTTTATTCATAACCGGCTAACCTCAAACCAAAACATTGAATCGTGCTGTTTGGTGCTGTTAGTATTGACAGTTTTTTTTATAAAGAAATAAATAGATATTTACAACATCTCATTATAATTAAAACATGAATAACGCGCAATTGTTGAATAAAATTATGGGCGCAACTTGTAGGCTAAGTCATGACCTGTCAGCGCCATGAATGACTTAGACTACTAGTTACGCCAATAACTATTATTAACTCCGTTTATTTATACGTCTGTTCAAATGTTTTAGTGAAAACTCCATGGGAAAATATGACGTTTCAGCAAATTTGTGATATTTACAATGAATGGAGAACGGGTATTCAGATTCCTGAAGAAATTTTCCCGCCACTCATTGAAAAAATGTTAGTCAGAGGTCTGACAATCGATCGCTATAATAGAAAACTCTCGTTAGAGAAAATGATTGATGTTTTAAAAATTGTCGAGGTAATTTGTTTAGACTATGAATAACTACAACTTTTCACAAAATTGACAATTTCAAGTCTATTACCTAATACAAATTTAAAAAATAAGGAACACGTAACAATTAATATTTCATTGTTTTTGGATGTTCGATGGGCGATGCATTAAGTACAGTCTCTTCTCCTATATTGCCTATTTGTATTTTTAAATACAAACAATATAGTATAGACCAGTGCAGTTAGCTTTTGACAAGGACAAAATTAATAACAGAAAACGAATGATGAGAAAGGGAAGAAACTGCCGTCAGAAATACAGAAATCAAACATTCAAATGCGTAAAAGGCCGGAGGGATGTGGGGGGGCGCGTTTTAGGGGTCAAATGCGGTTTTTCGTTATTTCCGGTGAAAGTTGACCTCCAATCGAAAAATATTGCATGGCAATGTTGTAGATATTAAAAGGATCTACAACTTTTATAAATATAATTTTTTCACATAACCTTAAAGATTCAGAGAAATATCGAAAAAACCGTGTTTTTCGTTTTTAATTTTTTTCTCCTGCAAAAATGATTTTTTTTTTCATGAAATTCTCAGGAGACTTACCTTTCTATGTCCTTAATAAGCTGTAATTTTTTCGAATAAAAAAATTAATTTGCCAATGCAATATTAACAAAAAACCGAAAAATTACCCCTAACTTCAACCTAAAAAAGTAATGTAAAAATTTCAGATTTTCAAAAATCGTAGTATGGGGTTTTCTTCGTTAAAATGTCTACTTTCAGATGGTGTATTACATTTGTTAATGTAACATTGAATTCCCCTTTTATGAATGATTTTAACTGTACATTTTCATATATAATTGCCAAATTTGAACAATATTCAAATTCAATTTTGGCAATTATCCCTCCGGTCTTTTACGCATTTGAATTTTTGATTTCTGTATTTCTGACGGCAGTTTCTTCCCTTCCTCATCATTCGTTTTCTGTTATTAATTTTGTCCCTTTTTCACTTGATTTTGGGCTAACTGTACTGGTCTAGTAGGAGAAATGATTAAATCAATTTTGTGAAAAAATGTATTTACTATGTTTTCATAGTAAGTATAAAAGCTGCGTGTTGTAATAAAAAAAAAACATTTTTAGGACAATTTGTTGACTAGAGATGATATTTACATTTTTCTTTTAACGCAAAAACGAGGATCTTCTCCATATTCGAAAAAACATCACGCTAAAAACGTGGAAGTGTCACCGAGCGAACCGAGCAAGGAATTGTCGAATACTTTTTCAACTCCTAAAATAACGGTTTCTCACCAGTCGCTTAGACACGAGACACCGGAAGAAAATAAAATTGGCGAAGCAGTCAGTAATTACACACACACAAAAACGTCTAGTCATTTTAAAGACGGCAACAGTTCCGTCAGAATCGAGCATAGCGTAACTTTTGTGCGGACACCTCAAAACGACACGAAAGTCAAGGTTAATTGTAATTCGGCTCCGTCACAACTGAATTACTATACTAGTTTACCGAATAGTCCTAAATATGAACGGAAAGACTGCGTTTCGAATAAGTCTCAGGATTTTAGCACACCGTCAACTCCTGTAGCAAAAAAATCATTTGAACGAAAGCATAAGTGGCTTGAAGGAAATTCCAAAGAAAGTGCCGAAAAATCTACAAATTATCGGAGAAACAAAAATAATTTGTCACCCGAAAGAGATCCTTTTACTGGATTGAAAAGGTATGTAGTTTTAAAGTTCTATCTTCAAGTAAACTCCGTGAATCATTGAAGGGTTACTATAATTTATTTAAGTGAGCATGCCAACCAGGTCCAGATGAAGGCCGCTGCACACAAGACTGGTTTTGCCGCTGGAATCGTTGCTGGGACTTGCGCTGGCCGCGAGGATGGAAATGACGTCACTGCAGACACGCGTGCGCGGTTACAAGCTGGATTTCAAAATTAGAATCAGGTCTATTTTTAATGCTTGTTTTGAGCAAGAACCAATCAGAAAACAGTATCTTGTCTCGTGGACGACATGGGCAAACGCCCACAAACATGGCGTCATAGTGTGTGCTCTGTTCAGAGACAATAAACGTTCACTTTTATTAACATTCGGACTGTCACTGCGCGCGCATCAAACCCGTCTACAAAGTCAGCTTCAAAACGTACATTGTGCGAAGCGAACACAAAAGTCATCACGAAATCTAGCCGCCAAATCTAGCGGCAAATCCAGCCTCGTGTGCAGTAATCTTTAGACTGGTAGGGAATCGGATAAAACAAACTTCATGGGACTGATAAACTTCTAAACAGTGAAAATTGTGCTCATTACTGTTATAAAAAAAATACGTCTTGGACCAATTAATGAAGTTACCCATTGGCAAATTGTCCGAACCTGTAGTCAAATAACAAACTGAGCAAATTTTGAAATTAATATGATTAGTTATCAATTTTTTTTTTTGTATCAAAATTTTATTGTTTTTTAATCCTTTCAGTAACGTACCTAATGTTCGTTTTATTTATTAATTTATTTTTATTTATTTCAATTCCTTTTTCAGCTGGATTGTGTAAGCTTTTTTCGTTTTTCTTTTGTTTAACTAGAAAATCAAAAGTGTGTATTTTTACAGCTTTAACTCAAAATGCTATATTTATTGATATTTATTCTATTCGCAATGTTATTTTTTTGTCTATATTTTTGTTATTTTCAAACAAATCTGTTATTAAATAAAATTAAAAAGCATTTACATATAGGAAAAGTTCATTGCTTTGAGATTTTTTTTTAGAATTTCAAAACAAAACTATCATAAATCAGATTCACAGCTGACAAATTCAAAATTTACTCTCAATACTCAAAATTTGCGGTCTATTTCGAATACTCTTCGACCGATTCCTGATTTTAAAACTATAATTGAAACGCATGAAACATGGATAAAAGAATCAAAACAGTATTCTCCAACAAATTTATCACCAGGCGGCAGCAGGTTAGTTCAGTTGTCCTTTTTAATAAAAAAAAAAAAGAATGATATCGCAGTGCATATAAAGCGCTGATATCTTACTAATTGTATCGGCGGATTTTACGGCAAAGGTATTCTGAAATAAAGGCTCATTTGACGCCTCGAAATGGGGTGAACGTTTATGCGCCTGCGCTGCCATAGTGGTTACTAGTGAATAGAGGCTACATGTGTGCTTATTACGTCAGTTGCCGAGACTCTGATGACCTCAGCTGTTGAGCGTCTATAATCTACAATCTATCTGTTGTCGGGCGTCTATAATCTATACAATAGAGATTACTTTGGCAACGCAAACGCACTAACACAGTGTCTAGTATATTTTTCACCATTTACGAGGCGCTGGAAGAGATTCACAGAATCCGTCGATTAACTTAGTAGATCAGTGGTGCTTTACGTTTAATTGTATTGGTTGTGGAAATACATCAGCTCTTTTGAAAAAATATTTTAGTAGGAACGTTGCAGTAAAACCGGCTAGTCATCGTATAGAAATTATGCCCGAACAAAAGTCGCCTCAGTTCAAAATTCCTGCAAGTAGCCTGCCGAGTGCAAAGTCTCGATCAAACAGTATAGACAGCCTTTCTAAAATGACGACCGGTCCAGGAGGAACGTATTCTCACATGCCTAAACAAATAAGGGGCGCTGTCAAAATGCAACAAGTCCTAAACGAAAATTTGAAAACATTTTTTGAAAGCTCTCTGTGGAAAAAGGAAAAATTGAAATGGTAATAATTAACAATTTAATTATATTATTTTTCACTATATCAGATTTATCTCTGCTTTTTTGATTATTACACAAGTTCTTGCAAAAAATTTGCTGTCGATTGTTTTTACATTATAGTGTTGATTGTGTGTAGTCTAATAATTTTGACTAATGGCGTTTTCGGCATCTAGAACTGCCGCAGGGCAGAGCAGGCTGAATAGGTAACTTATTGGTTAAATAAATTTGTTTATTGTTTACATATAATTATTTAACCAATAGTTACCTATTCAGCCTGCCCTGCCCCGGGGCAGTTCTCGATGCCGAAAACACCATAAGAATTTTTGAAAAGTGGAATTGCGGAAAGAATTTTTAATTCCTGAAAAATTTATTAAATGTTTTTTATGAAGGTATGTTGACGATATTGAAGGAAAATGTTTATTTTAGTTTACCGGCAGCTAACCGCGATGTGCAAGAAACATCCGTTTTAAAAAAAATAATACAAAACGAATCGACGTCGCAAAATAATGACAATCTTCAAATCAGAAATAATCTCGACACTGAATCGGATAAAGACAGATTGAAATTGATGTCTCCTTCAAAGATTGCGAGTGTTGATAAAATGTTAAATCTGAAAACAAATATACAGCCGTCGGATGACAAAAAGCCGTCCAGTAAACAAACACAAACAAGTAGTTTAATTATTTCGATAGGTGGATTTGAATCGAGTTCGGATGATAACCAAACTCAGCTAAATAAAAATGTAATTAAACGTGATAAATTCATATCAAAAATGATAGTGCCTCCATTAAAAGTGACAAACGATGGAATCGATCAAACTACAGATATAAGAGAAAGCGACGTTCTTGTAGAAGAATTAGAAAACAAACAATTTGTTTATGATTATATGAATGAAATAGTATCGTCGATTTTGAACCACGTGTACAAAGAGATTTATGAAAATGAAAAACAAAACGCATCAAATGATGTAACCGAAAATATTTCCGACAACACACAATTCATTTATGAAATCAATAAAAAATATTTAAAGCACAAAAGTGTGTGTCCAAATCAGAAGGCTTCGGGAATGCCACAGTCAAATAAAGAAAGGTGTCCTAGTAGAATTCCGTTAGATAATATTTCAAAATGCAAAGGGAAATCTTCGAGAAATTCATGGAGTGCTATAAATTCTGGTGAAAACAAGAAAGAAAATTCGAAAACTAGTGAAACGAGTAATCTACAGATATCCGATGATTTCGTTACGCGAGGCCTTGAAACGTCATGTAGTCTTGAATTGCTTCCGGATTCAAGATGGTTGCAATGTTCGGCGTGTGGGTCCTTTATTAGCACAGATTCGGAAAGAAATGAAACTCAGTCACAGCCAGAAATACGGGTTAGTGAATGCAGTTCTACCGATGGAAAAATGAAAAGATCACGAGAGGTCTCAAATTTGACTGTAAGTAAAACATACGTTATGTTATATTAGCCATCATTTTGCTATTGACCACAAGGTGCGTTCCTTGAGTTGGCTATTCAAGAATATGCGTTATTGTCACTTATTTTTTAATTTCATTTTTTATGACAATGGAGGAGTTTTAAAACATATCCTCAAAACTTTATTATTTTACGTTTTTTAGTGACCTGTATTGGAGAAGGTTCTGTTTTTTAAATATTTTTTTCGACATGTTTATTCTTATAGGATATGGAAAGTATGGATGATATTTATTTGGATGATGATTACACTGCTCCACATTTACAGCTGTCTTTAGTATGTACCGATTTCAACAAAAGTTTTTATGATTTGACACCGATGGACGAGCCGCTACTAGGTACCGAACAAGGGGATGAGTCGTTTAATTTGGAAAATGAAGATGATGAATAATCGACAAGGCTGTTTTTAAAAATAATAGCAATAATTAATTAATGATTTTAAACGATGAGTTTATTTTTTTAATTATAATATCCAGTCATATTGAACCAGTTGAGCTTATTTATTTAAAAAAAAAATGATAATTCGGTTAATTTTACAATGTTACTAAATGCACTGCATATTCCAATCATTATCATAATGTTAAATAGATTTCTTGATTCATTTCTGGTTAAGTATAATAATTAATAGTATTGTTTTAATAATATTATCCATTGTTCTCTGTCGTCGGAAATAATGATTGAATTCTAGTTATCATTGCTTAAATGAATGGACTTCTTCGCTCCTACTATGACATGCAATTATTGGATTATTGATCATAAAAGAAAAGAAATTAGTTTTTTTTATGTAATTTTAAAACTAATAATTGTACCGTTTTTATATTAGACTTTATATTAAAATGTCAATAAAATCGATGCTATGAAATGTTTCTAAAGAAACGATTGCATGTTTAAAAAAATCTTTGATATTACGATTTCAACTTTGTCAATTTATGTAGTTAATTAAGTGTGCTTAAAAAAAGGATGAAACTGACGATATTTTAATAATTTTATACGGCAAAATTGCATTCAATACGATTATATTCTTACTTTTATCATTTGGTTTCATATTATCGAGTTTAAAGAATATTGTGTTTTATTTTTTCCAGTTTTCTGAATTCAGAATTGTATGCAGTTTTATCACAAGCGTCTCCTTATCTCTCAAGTTACCTCTAATAACCAAATTGTTTTTAACTAAATAAGTACGAATTAATTTTCACTCCTACAAATTACCTATACCTATTTTGATTTGTTATTTTTAGATGTGTACTGTTTATTTAGTTATTTAGTAATTTATAAATTTACAATGTTTCAGTAATATATGCATTAATTTTAAAATGTTTTTTAGTAATTTTTAGAAGACTGCTAAATATTTATTTTCTTAATAAAGATGTCATTTTAAGAACCATAAGTTGTACAGTATTTCACCCCAATTAAATTACGAATTAGGATTATATTGGTAGAATTATGATATTAATGTTATAATATCAACTATTTTCACATAATTTTATAAATAAAGTAAAGTCAAAGAAAAACAAAAAATGGCCAAATTAAATCAAAAAGCTAACGGTACAAATCATTTATAATTCGAAAAAGAAAACAAAAAAATGAACAACCAGACAAATAATGATGTATCACGATATCACTGTGAAATCGCCAATCAGACAGCATACACGCAATTCTGATCATCTTGAACCAGTTCACGCACTGAATTGATTGTTGATCTTTACAGAATATAAATTGATCAGTAAAAACACTGTTGATTGATATATACAAATGAGATTTACATGTATGTGTAGATTTATACTACTCCCGTGCACTTTAACTATTTTATTTTAAAAATTCTTTTCCAGAAAGAAAGTGTTCTATTGTAACCGTCAAAAATAAGAATTGAAAATGTTCTCTGCTGAAAATACGTTAAAAGTGTCGCCAACACTAAAATGAGTACTTTCCTGTAATGATTGTATTTTCTTTTTCTAAAGTTGGGTTCAATGAAGAGGAGGGAGGAGTTCAAATTGACATTTCTTATCTCAACATTTTTTTAGATGAGAGATTATTCTTTTCTAAATATATTTTTGACTGTATGAAAACACGTAAAAAAACATTGATAACTGATAAATTTAAAATGTGATAAGTAATCACTCAATTATATTACTTTATTTGTGTCGCACCTAACCTAATTCGGGAGTGACAAAAATCGGTTTTTAAAAACATGTTGTTATTAGCAGCAATATTCATATTGTTTATTATAATATTATTATTGGCAAAACACTTTTTATGGATTGGTGATTTGAAACGCGTTCGCGGTCAGCATGTATTTATAACGGGAGGCTCTAGTGGAATTGGGCGAAGTGTAGCCTTAGAAATTGCCCGCAGAGGAGCACACATAACGATAATTGCTCGTAATGTTGCAAAACTACAAGAAACTAAGATAGATATAATCAAGGCTTGTTCAAACCCAGAATCGCAGAAGGTTCAATACATATCGGTTGACATAACGGATAGTACTGCTGTCGAAGCTGCTATAAATAAAGCGGAGCAAGACATTGGACCGATATATATGTTAATAAATTGTGCCGGTCAAGCAATATGTGGGAAAATAGAAAACATGAGTATGGCTGATGTCAATTATATGGTAAATTTGAATTTAATGGGCACGATTTATACTGTGAAATCTGTTGTTTCTCGTATGAAGCAACGAAAGGAAGGGATTGTTGTTTTAACTGCGTCGCAAGGAGCACTTTTAGGTATTTTTGGTATGGCTGCATATACGAGTGCCAAATTTGCTTTAAGAGGTTTTGCTGAATCATTGTATCAGGAGGTTTTCAACGATGGAATAACGGTTACACTAGCTTTACCTCCAGATACCGATACTCCTGGCTTTGCTATTGAAGAAATAAATAAACCGACCGAGACAAAACTAATTTCACAGAGTGGTGGATTGTACAACCCGGACGACGTTGGTAAACAGCTTGTACTGGATGCATTGGTATATATATTTCATAATCAGAATTTATTTACTTAACTTTGAAAAAATTATGGTTTAAAAAAAAAATTGGTTGTCTGTAAAGTCGGTTTACGGACGATAGTTTTACGTGATAACATATTCCGCTCGAATATCATATTTAATAATCACGCACAGGGTCAGGCGGAACGTTAGGAACGTTACACTTTTTCGTGCAAGCAGCCGGTGTTTCAAAACATGCTTTTATAGCAATGTGCACTAAAAAGTAAAAAATACTTTATAAATTATGGGTAGGCAACGCAACGTACAGCGCTGCACTGCTCGTTAGCCTGTTTACAGCAATTTTTCAAGTGAATAATCAATTTTTATAAATATTTATATAAATTATTGCTGTCATGGGTTAATTTGAAAGATTCCTTTAGATACATGCATACAGATAGAACTAATAAAAGCGTGTTAAAAAGGCCATAAGTTTATAAGTTATTTAAAACAATTGTAGTTATTAATAAATTACAATAATAATTAACGATTTTTATTGAGATATGAAAAGGTCAAGATAATGTTTTTGTTCGCATTTTGCCGGAACTGGATCTGGTTCCGTAATCTCGATTTTTGAAGAACGAGAACTTCTCAACCTGTTTTACAAGCAGCGCATTAACTTAAAAATCCCTACATCTGTGCGCAAATTTTTCTGCTCTTTAAATTCACTGATACTATTTAATGTTGTTTTTTTTTTTTATAGCGTGGACGATTTTTCAGTTATATTGGATTTGAAAGCTTCATTCTAACGACTCTTTGTGCTGGAATGTCTCCGGTAACGTCGTATGCAGAATTGTTTTTGCAAGTTCTTTTAATGGGTCCACTTCGTCTTGTAGGCGCCATATTTTTATTTTCATTCCAACGAATTATTAGTAATTGTGCAAAAAATGGTAATTTGAAATAATGAGATAATGTTATTATAAACTTGAAAATTGATTTGATGTAGTTTGGAGTGCTCTAAACTCTAAAGTATTGAATTTATGTTCTATACATGTTGAAGCGGATTCGGCATAATTTGAGCAATCATTTGGGCTTCCTCAATCCTGCTCAAAGCTTTTTGATTGATTCAAACGAATTATTAAATTCGATTACAAATGGATAATGGAAAGCCATTTATACTAACATTATGACTTGTTTTTTACCATTTTGTTTTTTTTTATATATATATACTTGAAAATATATGAAACATTTATTTTTTCTTTTTAATTTGTATTTTATTGGAATTTTATGGTGAACTTGAAGTTGAATTATATTTTGTTATATATATATTTTTTTATGTCTGGAAGAAATTCCAGTATTATAACTTTTATAATTTCATATTTGAACGACGCATATCGTCTTAACATTTTTTGTAAGAGACAAATTATTGTATTTGAAAAATCGTAACATTTCTTCTCTATGACTATTTGTTATAGGCATAGCGAATATGTTTAGATGTAGCTGTAGTTTTTTTTTTATTTTTTAATGTAGATAGAATTATCAGTTAATAATTATTTACATTAATAAATCAATGTTGTTCTTCGCGGAGCATATTTTAATTTTTAACTATAAAACCATAAAAATTTTTTTACTTATTTTTAAGTTTTTATTGTTTCTGGGGTAGGATTTTGCACTCAGGAATTATTTGTGCTATTGTACTCTTCTATATTTTTCTATTTTCTTTTTAATTTGTGTTAAAGTTCAAATAAAATTGGTGAAAAATAGACTTCAAGTTTTTGTTGATAACATCAAATAAATTATTTATGCAACTCCTTGGTGTCAGTTTTGTTTTAAGGTTATGTTCAAATTTCATTTGTCAAAGTTTGCAAATTGACGTTAATATGAAATATCATCCAGAAAATTAAGGGTATTTATATTTTATACACAGTAGACTTTTAAAGAGAAAAAATAAAGAAAATATGGTAAGTACAGAAATGGAGAATCCTTCAAGAGCATTAATTTTAGTCGGTGGATATGGGACACGTTTAAGACCATTAACTTTAAGCCGGCCGAAACCTTTAATAGAATTTGCCAACAAACCTATACTACTTCATCAAATAGAAGCTCTGGTTGAGGCTGGTGTAAATGAAGTTATATTAGCAGTTTCGTACAGAGCTGAACAAATGGAAAAAGAATTGCGAGAAGAAGCCAAAAAACTAGGTATAAATCTGATATTTTCTCATGAAGATGAACCTCTTGGTACAGCGGGTCCTCTAGCACTTGCTTCTTCAATTCTTCATGCTAGTAAGAGTCCGTTCTTTGTCTTAAATTCAGACGTAATTTGTGATTTTCCGTTCAAAGAACTAGCGAATTTCCACAAAAGTCACGGAAAAGAAGGAACAATCGTTGTGACAAAAGTCGAAGAGCCATCGAAATACGGTGTTGTCGTTTATAGTGAACAAGGACAGATTGAAAATTTTATCGAAAAACCACAAGAATTTGTATCGAATAAAATTAACGCCGGTATATATATATTCAATCCTACGATGCTGTCGAGAATACCTCTCAGACCTACGTCAATTGAAAAAGAAATCTTTCCAAAAATGGCTGAAGATGAGCAATTGTTTGCTTTTGAATTGAATGGTTTTTGGATGGATATAGGGCAACCGAAAGATTTTTTAGTTGGCATGTGTCATTATTTGAGAAGTGTAAGAAATAAAAATGCTGAAAAGCTGTATAAAGGCCCTGAAAGCATCGGAAATGTATTGATTGATGAGACTGCTAAAATAGGCAACGGTTGTCGGATCGGACCTAACGTCACTATTGGACCCAACGTGATTTTAGAAGATGGCGTAAGAGTTAAAAATTGTACTTTACTTCGGGCATCACTAATCAAATCTCATGCTTGGTTAGATAATTGTATAATCGGGTGGCAAACCATCGTGGGACGGTGGACACGGATTGAAGGTTGTACTGTACTTGGAGAAGATGTTATCGTAAACGATGAAATATATATTAATGGTGGACAGGTATTGCCCCATAAAAATATAGCCAAATCGGTGCCAGATCCACAAATAATTATGTAAATTATAATTTTTAAATAATACGTATTTATGTATATTATTTAAAAAATGTTTTAAAATAAATAAAATAAATGTTACATATTTATTTCCACTGAAGTATAACAATCCAAAACATTTGCTCTGTAATTTTTATTCCTTTTCTGTCAGTTATGTAAAAATTGTTCAGCCTAGTCTTAGATGATCTCTGTTTCTAGCTACAGTAGATGGGCAATGTGTTGAGCGTTAAACTAACTTAGCGCCTCATATTGATGCAGAACATGTAACAATTTTTAAACTGTTTTACACCAAATATGTTACCATCACTCAACAGTTGAGGTCATATGGACAATTATAGCAATTGGTAAATTATGTAAGGATGAAGTGAACGAACTTATGTGGTTATATTGTAAAGCTAAGTATCACTTATGGCTAGTTTACACAGTGCGAGCTAGCGTACGAGTCAGCCTGCCGAGTAGCTGCATTGCAGTAACTCGCACTGTTTGGACGTCACTTACGAGTAACTCGCACGTGCGAGTTACGACAGTAGCTCGCATCCGAGTTACTTCAACATTTTTTGTTTTCACTCGCATGCTCACCCGCCAGCAGCTCGGCCGTCGCTCGCATCGTTTGGACGCTTTCGGGCAGTAGCTCGCAGTTCGAGCGGGATAGTCTACTGAGCGGAACCCGTGTTTTGTGCTGCGCCTGCGTAGTGTTTAACGAATTCAAAATGGCAACTCGCAAGACTGGACAGCAGCTACTCGTATCGTGTAGACAGCAAAGGCGAGCCAAGCTACTGGCGTACGAGTAGACAAGTCAAATAGCTGTCTACTGTCTGGTCAGTAGCTCGCACTGTGTAAACTAGCCACTAGACAGTAGCTCGCATCCGAGTTACTTCAACATTTTTTATTTTCACTCGCATGCTCGCCCGCCAGCAACTCGTACATGACAGCAGCTCGGCCGTCGCTCGCATCGTTTGGACGCGTTCGGCAGTAGCTCGCAAGTGCGAGTGGGATAGTCTACTGAGCGGAACCCGTGTTTTGTGCTGCGCCTGCGTTCACTCGACATCGTGGCAACTCGCAAGACTGGACAGCAGCTACTCGTATCGTGTAGACAGCAAAGGCGAGCCGAGCTACTGGCGTACGAGTAGACAAGCCGAGTAGCTGTCTACTGTCTGGTCAGCAGCTCGCACTGTGTAAACTAGCCATTAGCTTCTTTCAATTCCCAATTGGACAACTGTTCCAAGGTGGTATTTAAAAATAAAGAGGTTAAATTTGACACAAAACGTATTTATTTACACATTAATTATTATAACAAAACTTATAATTAAAATATATATTATATTTACGCTTTGAGAGCTTCTTGTAATTTGCGGCGGACGAGTTGGACTCTTTCTTCTTGTCGGCGGATATCTTCGTCAGCTATCGTAACAGCCTGTATCAGAGGCTGTTCGGGATTTAAGAAAACACCTGGGTTTTTTTCCAATGATGTTTTCGATCCAGTCTGTCCAGTGACTGGTTGACTAGAAACATGCAGTGCTGTAGCTATCGACTGATATGTTGTTTCTTCACCGACATGTGGACCAACCTTAAATAAAAATTAACTTATCGCTCTCGAAAATTCTGTTTCTTAGACGATCAGATTAACATAAAGCCAAAATCTGTATCCACAAAGTATAACCCCAAAAATTATTTATAATTTTTCACAAATACTGAAGATACATCAATGTTTGAGGTTTCATTTGAAAGTCAAAGATATTCCCTTCAATTATTATATAAAATAATGAGTGTTTGTTAGTTCATTTACTATATAATTAAAAAAAAATCAAATAAAGGCACCACATATACCTTAACGCCCTATATTTTGACATTATATTGAAAAATATGCAACATTTATGGTGTCATTGAATAGATCTTGATCAAATATGTAATTTATACAATAATTAAAGGTAAAATTGCTTTGCTGACATCGCTTTAAATTTTCGACAAATCTTGACAAAATCGTTATAACTTACAAAAATGTTTAAGGTGACATTGGAAAGCCAAAAAGTCCCGTTTAATTATAATTTAAAATTTTTAATGTGCGTTTGTTAGTTTATTTAGAATACAATTTAAAAAAAAACATGGAAAATTTTCACATTGAAATATTTACATTTTTTCTCGATTTTTTTGGTAAAAAATTCAAGATAATTGGAAGCCAAAAAATAGATAATTGATATTAAAAAGTTTTAGGGTCTTGAATAGATATTTACAGTTTTAAGCCCCTTTGGTAGTTCCATCGGATTGAATTCTTCCCCATCGATATCACATGCACGTAATCCTTCAAGTCGCTTTTCCCAAAAGAGTTGTTTAGGTTTTTCTTGTGGACCGTGTTTAAAATCAGTTTTAACTTTCCCTTCTTGAGTCTTGTAAACTGTTACCGGCTGCTTAAAAATGGATGCCGTTTGTCTGATTGGTGGTACTAAAGATGCATCGTTTCTTACTCCTCGACTGTAAATAGGAATTTATATTAAACATAATGATTTCGCATCGTTTTAATCACACAATGTGATTCACCAGAAAAAATATATTATAATCCACAACCTATTAAAAAATATCATAATAAACAGTTAGTCAAGTAAAACAATCATTTAGCTAAATAAAAACACAGAACAGAGCAAACATTTATATACCAAATACGCTAAAAATAGATTAGTTATTTTCTAAACATTAATTCTTCGCCATCGCATTTTTGTTCAATGTCACCATAGGTCTGCAATAAATAAAAGGCTTTTATGGTTGATACATAATAAAGATGTTTATTAAAAAAAAATTCAAATCGATTATCCTAAATTCCATTAAAACTGAAAGCTATTTTTTGTTCGAACCACTGATCTCTAATTTATATATCGACTGACAACAGTGGATATACTACGAAACCAACTTGTGCGGCGCCATATTGATGCGGTACTTTAAACGAGGGCTATTGGAAATGGGAATTTATAATTGGCTGACGATTGTCAAACCGTAATAGATTTATATTTAGAATGTTGCGTGCATTACTATTTACACTTCTTGCTAAAGATATTATTTCAAATTCGCTTCTTCCTTGGTACGCACTTTCGCTTCCAAAAGGTTTCAACATGTTTATCCTGTTGTTGAGCGTTTATAATTTATTATATCTATCTGTTTCGAGTCAGTTTTTTTGATTACGACTCATAGGAAGCGAGCGGCGAGTGCAAGCGCGCTGAATACTCTCGTCTACGCTCGCGACATAACAGCCATTTAACTGTTTTTTATATTGTCAACAATCATACGAATTCATTTTATGGGATCTCATGCATTGTCACCATAAGAACAAGAAAAAAGTAAATATTGCATGGCGTGTCTCATCCATTGACTGAATGATAACTATACGATGTCAAGCCGAGAGTGTACACAGCTCCGCTCGCAGCTCCTTACGAATGTCTTTGCCGAGACATTCGTCGAGCATAATGCCTCCACTACACGCGTGGCCAGCACCGCCACTTACAGGCACTCACGAATGTGTAGAGGGCATGTTCGTCGGTGCGTGGACATAATCACCTGTAATCGGTTGATTGTCGGTACATCAAAGGAATGCGTGGCCAGCATCGTGCGCGCGTACACACAATCGGCCAACATTCAGTCGCACGGCAGAGGTTGAGGGAGAAAGTGCGTGAAATTATTTATTTATTTATTTGTTTTTGTGGTGTTTAGCGCGAAGACAATGTCTACGTATGCGTGGACCAACACAGAGACTTTTAAATTTATAGAACTCTACCAAAAAGGACCATGTAATTGCAGCAGCCGCTAGCACTTCGACATCCATGTCGAACGGATGACAGTGAGTGAATGAACCGGCACGATTGTGTGGACGGCTAGGCAATCATCGCGGCGATGATAGGCACTTATTTGAGTGGCGGTGTTGGCCACGTGTGTAGTGGAGGCATTAGGCATATAATAAAAGATCAGCGATTATAACAAATGTACACTTAAAGCAAACGCACACTAATTATAAAGCAGGTGACACAGCGTATAATCTAATTAAACCAGTGTGTGAACTTGTTTATTAGCTATTGACTGTGAATTTCTACCTGTATTCGAACTGTGTGTCTCTCTGATTCTTGTTTTTACGCAAGAGCAGAGAGCTCACTTTTCCGGACTGGTAGTCATACGCAGTGAGGTCCACGCTGTCACCCTGGTAATGCGCCAACTGTGGCTTGCTACGGAACTTACGACCACTTGGGCTGTAAAATAATGTGCAAACACTTCGGTAGAAGAAACGAATAATATTGTCGACTGTATGCTGTCTTTATTTACTCGATAAATGTTTTAGTGTCGACTGTTAGATATATTTTGTATTTCATGAAGAACGTGTTGGATGATTGAAATATTAGAGTTAATTGGCTGGGAAAAGAGACAAAATAAAATAGTTTACTCATAATCAATTGTTTATTTAAATCATATCGACGTTACGTTTAAATTTCAGACGAAATGTCAATATAATTCAAACACACAACTTACTATAAATATAATGCACTTTGTTTTTGGCTGTTTTCCGGGCATTAACTTTTTAATTTTGTAATTGTAGGCAGTTTAAAAGAACTTTTGATACGGTTATTTGATATTATTTTGCAAAATTTATAAAACTAACATGGGTTAAAAAATAAATTAATAAAGCACATTATTTTATTGTCCCGACTGTTTAAGACAGAGAAAATAATAAATTTGGAAAAAATTTTGATTACCAAAATTCTTCACCGAAGTTATAGGTATAGAAAAGAATAAGAAGTTCAAAGAGTTTTTCTTTTTTAATTACAACTAGATTGGAAATGTGTAAGTTTAATATTTTTATGCACATCACCGAATCCTCTGTGATAGCATGCATATTTCCAACACAACTAGACTCAAATTACACCGAAAGCTCAAATATAATATTGAAAAAATACGAGAATTACTATTAAAAAAGATATGATCAATGCGCACAATTATCTATACAAAAACATGCTCTAAAATCAGTGTACATAAAATACGAAGTTACATAAACTATGATAATGTTTAAGTATTTAAATTTACCTTAAAATGCTTATTTCCAGTTGATTTTTTTCCAATAGTTTTTTGTGCTCTTCGGATATTTCAATATTATTTAATAACCTACGACTTCTTTGTGTATCTATACTGCACAAATTAGTCGGTGCTAATGTACGCTGATCGTAAGCTTCATTTACTCTTCTTTGAGACGACATTTCATTTAGCTATTATTGTTTGCGATTTTTTTACAATTATAAACAAGTCTAGTACAGACTACAGTTAGCGTTTGAAAACAAAATAATTATGATATAATTTTATACTGCCACTAAAGCTAGCTTTTAATATCCACGTGGAATTAGCTTATTTGAAATATTTGTTTGAAATTAACACAAAATATGTTATTGTTTACAAAAAAACGTTTCTTTGAGATCCAAACCCAAGCGTACCCGACTCAATTTTGACATTAGAATTAAAACTTGTATGGAGGTTAAAATTAGACATGTCAATCCATAGACCTATACTAGTAGACTGAGCAAACCGTATCATCTTGAAAGTGGTCAAATAGAATATGTGTACAATCCAATACAATCTTTGTAAAAATAGAGGTCATAAGTTTCAACTGTTTTTGTTTTTCTGGTAAAATTTTACTTATTCATCGCTTTCGATTATGGCAAATTTAGAACGCATCACTATTAGTATTACTAAAGTAATAGTTACTAAAGTAATAGTTAAGGTGCGTTCCATAATCGAAAGCGACGAATAAGTAAAATTTTACCGTTTTTCTTTTAAACGGACGCATTCAAGTCATTGCTTTATAAACACATGAATTGCTCCTTTGAATGCTTAGTCTAGTTGTATAGGTCTCTAAATTGCACAATATTTTTGAACTTCCTTGGATTTTTTTGCGCAAAATATTTTGAATAAAATGTACTGCCGAATTTTCTTATAATATTTAGTTGAAAAAATAGTAGTTAACGTTTTTAGGTTCCAAAACTTTTGCTGAATTATTTGTAACTATCAAAATAGTAAATTTTCAATTTTTTACGTTTTTATCGATTCATGACGTTGTTGACGTAACACCGTCGGTACGATTAGCGATTTCCTGCTATCTGTCATGTTTTATTCGTGAATTGTGCGGCAGCGAAGACCGCACCCGATCAGAATTTTACATTTAATTTATTGTTACAGTGCTGAAAAAAATTTAATTATATCGTGATAGAGAGTCGTCGATTAAAATGGGCGACTCTCTTGATGGAACGGAGAATGCTCCAGATACGCAAAATGTGGCGATAGTCGATTACTCAGCGTTCACGAATTACGTTCGCAAAGCCGTGACTATTCTTTTGCCCGAAGAAGATGTCGTGCCGGCTGCACTAAACACCGCACTTGAGGATCGAGTCAATCAAGATTACATCCGAAAATTTCTAAATGATCCTCAAGTGACAACGCTTTTCATTCAGCGTAGTTCTTCCAAAGATGACGACAGTGATCAGCCTACCGAGGGCGAAGAAGAAAAAGATCCAATTTCGTATTATATTTCCAATGAAGTGCATTTCACTAACCCAAAGATGTCAAGTTTAGTGTGCATAAAGCGAGGTGCAGTTATAGAAGCTGACAAAAATATTCATAGTCAATTGCGGTTGATTAATTTTAGTGATGGATCACCTTACGAAACATTGCACGCATTCATAAGCAAAACAATGGCACCCTATTTTAAATCTTACGTTAAAGAGTCTGGCCGCGCTGATAGGGACGGTGATAAAATGGCACCTTCGGTCGAGAAGAAAATAACTGAACTTGAGATGGGGTTATTGCATTTACAACAAAATATCGATATCCCTGAAATTTCTTTACCCATACATCCTACAGTCGCTAACGTAATAAAGCGTTGTGCTGACGATAATAAAAAACCAAAAGTATCAGATTTTGGCGACCGATTATCAGATTCAACATTTTTAAATCAGCTCCAGAACGGCGTGAATCGCTGGATTAAAGAGATTCAAAAAGTAACAAAATTAGATAGAGATCCTTCTTCTGGCACAGCTTTACAAGAAATAAGTTTTTGGTTGAATTTGGAAAGAGCGTTACACCGTATTCAGGAAAAACGGGAAAGTATCGAAGTAGCTTTGACGCTCGATATCCTGAAACACGGTAAACGTTTCCATGCGACAGTTAGCTTTGATACAGACACTGGTTTGAAGCAAGCGCTAGCAACAGTTAACGATTATAATCCGCTAATGAAAGATTTTCCGATTAATGATTTGCTCGCTGCTACTGAATTAGAACGCATTCGTGCTGCAGTTCAGCAGATATTCACTCATTTGAGAAAAATCCGAAGCACAAAGTATCCCATACAACGCGCACTGCGGTTAGTCGAAGCTATTTCACGAGATCTGAGCACCCAGTTGCTTAAAGTGTTGGGTACTAGACGCTTGATGCATATCCCTTTTGACGAGTTCGAAAAGGTCATGGTGCAATGCTTCGAAGTTTTTGCTTCATGGGACGACGAATTTGACAAACTGCAAGGTTTACTTAGAGACATCGTTAAAAAGAAACGGGATGAACATTTGAAAATGGTTTGGCGCGTGTCTCCTCAACACAAAAGACTTCAAAACAGAATGGAACACATGCGAAGGTTCAGAAGACAACACGAACAACTGCGGACAGTTATTGTACGAGTGCTTCGTCCTTCCATTAGACAGACTCCTCAACCGGGGGTAGAAGATCAACAAACGCCCCCAAAGGTCGATGTACTCTCGATTGATACTGCTGATGCCAATGCTATAGAAGAAGTAAATTTGGCGTATGAAAATGTTAAAGAAGTTGAATGTCTTGATATTTCAAGAGAGGGTTTGGAGGCTTGGGAGGCTGCGGTTCAGCGTTATGAAGAGAGAATCGATCGCGTAGAAACACGTATAACAGCACATTTACGTGATCAATTGGGGACAGCTAAAAACGCTAATGAAATGTTCAGAATCTTTTCCCGATTCAATGCTCTCTTTGTCCGACCTCATATCCGTGGTGCGATCAGAGAATATCAAACGCATTTGATTCAACGCGTTAAAGATGATATCGAAGCACTGCATGAGAAATTCAAGGTATAAAGATTTACGTATAAAATTAATAGCTACTTATTTAAAAATTATCCCCCAAAATCGAAATTCGTTTATTTACGCTATACGTTCTTGATTGGGTTATCTAACTATAACCAAATTCCAACTTTTTTCATCCAATAGATTCGGAAAAAATAAATTGTGACAGACAGACGGACAAACAGACAGACTCGAGGGTGATCCTTTAAAAATCTTTGGGTGACAGTTATTATAAATTGAAGATAATTCACATAATAAATATAAAACATAATGTTTTAGGTTCAGTATCCACAGAGTAAGAGCTGCCGAGTAAGTAACGTTCGAGATTTGCCACCGATTGCGGGTTCAATAATTTGGGCAAAACAAATAGACTACCAACTCACGACTTACTTACGTCGCGTGGAAGACGTTCTCGGTAAAGGCTGGGAGAATCATATCGAAGGACAGAAACTCAAAGCTGACGGAGACAGTTTTCGTTTAAAACTGAACACCCAAGAAATTTTCGACGACTGGGCTAGAAATGTTCAGCAACGAAATTTGGGAGTAGCCGGACGAATATTTACGATTGAATCTGTTCGATCTCGTTCCGGACGCGGGAATATTTTGAAATTGAAAGTGAATTTTCTTCCTGAAATTATTACACTGTCTAAAGAAGTTCGAAATATGAAAACGTTGGGCTTCAGGGTTCCATTAGCGATCGTAAATAAAGCACATCAAGCTAATCAACTTTATCCATTTGCCATTTCTTTGATTGAAAGTGTTCGCACTTACGAAATGACACTTGAAAAGGTAAGATTTTCATTGTTTTTTTTTTACTCAATTTATTAATAGCTTATATTCTGAAATGGTTAGTTTGTTAATTACTAATATTTTTATGGCAGCTCATAAACCGGAGTAATTCTCAAAACCAAATGTTGAAGGTAGAATATTGTCATGAATAAAAAATGCATGACCCTGTACTTATAATATATTTCTATATTTTCCAGTCTATTGCAGAAAACTTGTCAAATTCGCCTTTTGTGTATATTCCGAGCCTTTTTATTTTTTTTTTCATTTTATTGTTTTTCTTTCCATGTACATAATTGTTAGGTATATATTTTTCCTGTGTAAACATTTTTTTTATGCAGTTAGAGCAGCCAGACAAAACAAATTGTAGGCGGCAGCACTGTGCTAAGATTTTTAGATTAAATTTGAGGTTATGTGACTACAGAAAAGCATTATAAAATGTAGTTTTATGTGCTTATCCCTGGCTGCTCCTATTTTAGCAACCTTATCATGCTTTTATTTAAATTCATTGAATGTTGGAATTTATTAAGAATATTTGATAAAATTCGATCAATAAACTTCTATTACCAGTACATTTTTTCATTTATGCTTGAAATGCATTGTAATTGCTGTAAAAATGATCTGCTTTACAACTATAAAATTCCATTTTTAGTTTTTCCTGTCTTGATTTTGGATATGCGAAATTTTTTGTAGGTATTTAAAGGCATAACCAACAGGGTACCTTCAAAAATGTATTTCGAATTAATCAGTTTATATTTGACAATATTTCTTGAAAATCTTATTTGAAACGAAAATTAATATAAATGTGCTTATTGCATGTAACTGTTAACCTAGTAACCTTTTATATCTAATTGTAACCGTTTTTAGACAAGTTTTTTTTAAATATATATTTGATTCATTTAGATTGAAGACAAAGCAAGCATTATACCTTTAGTAGCTGGCATGCGCAAGGAAGTCCTAGCGCTTATCTCAGAAGGAATCGGACTCGTATGGGAAAGCTACAAACTCGATCCGTACGTTCAGCGATTGAGCGAATCCGTAGTGGCGTTTCAAGAACGCGTCGAAGAACTAGTTGTAGTCGGAGAGCAGCTGGACGCAGACGTTAGATCTTTAGAAACGTGTCCGTACTCGGCAAACACCTTCGCCGACATTCTTGCGAAAATTCAACATGCTGTCGACGACTTATCGTTAAAACAGTTTTCTAATTTGAACGTTTGGGTTAGTCGCTTGGATGAAGAAGTGGAGAAAAACTTAGCTTCACGATTGCAAGCCGGTGTCCAGGCATGGACCGACGCTTTGAACGGAACCAAGAAAGAGGTCGACCATAGCATGGACACGGATGCACCTGTACAACCGACTCACAAACCCGGAGGAGATCCGCAGGTAAAAAAAAATTCAGGTTTTTACGCTTCTGTTATCAATCTCGTATAAGTAAATTCGCGCAATACAAACACACGTTATGACAGAAAAAACTAAAATATGTATATTTTTTTAAAGATTCAAACAGTAGTTCACGAAGTTCGCATCACGAATCAAATGATGTATCTGTTTCCAAGTATTGAAGAAGCCCGTTTCCAAATAATGCAACAGCTGTTTGCTTGGCAAGCGATTGTTACGTCGCAACTGCGTTTACAGAGCTGTCGATATCAAGTCGGGCTCGATAAGCCTACATCTCAGACTTATCGTAACATTTTAACAAAACTTCCACAAGGTTCGACGCCGCTCGAAAGTGCTTACGATGCCATCGAAAGCAAGATCAAAGAGGTTAGAGTTTACGTCAATGAATGGCTGTGCTATCAAGCACTCTGGGATTTGCAGCCCGACACTTTGTACGGCACGCTCGGCGAAGACATCAATCTATGGATGAAGTGCTTGAACGATATCAAGTAATAATATTTTGTTTATTTTTAGTTTAGTTATTTATCAAAGTTTATTGTTGCGAGTTATGACCAATTTTTATAAATATAGTCTCTCAGCGTGTTTGTCCACTAATACCAACATAAAAACCGTTAACAAGACTTCTAATATAAATGTTTCTTCTTAGAAAAACTCGAACCACATTCGATACTTCCGACACACGACGGGAATTTGGTCCTGTCATCATCGATTTTGCTAAAGTTCAAAGTAAAGTTTCGTTGAAGTATGACTCCTGGCACAAAGACACTCTAGGCAAGTTCGGTACTTTGCTCGGTAATGAAATGGCCGGGTTCCACACCCAGGTGTCCAAATCACGATCCGAATTGGAACAGCAGTCTATCGAAGCGGCCAGTACTTCCGATGCCGTCAGCTTTATTACATATGTGCAATCTTTGAAACGAAACATGAAGGTTTGTCTTTTTGGCCGTACTTTTTTAATAAACACTTTGAATTTTTAATTTGCTCGTTGGTCTTAGGCGTGGGAAAAACAAGTTGAAGTTTATCGCGAAGGTCAGCGGATTTTGGAACGCCAACGCTTTCAGTTCCCGAGCTCGTGGCTACACGTCGAGAATCTAGAAGGCGAATGGGGTGCGTTCAATGAAATTATCAAGCGTAAGGATTCGTCCATTCAAACACAGGTGCGTTGAATACGTTCGAAGTTGTTAGATTACATGCATTGAGCATAATGGATAAATCACAACTATTGAGATCCTAAAGTACAGCACTGACATCTGACGGTAATTCGTTTTTAACAGGTTGCGAGTTTACAAATGAAAATCGTATCTGAAGATAAAGCCGTTGAAGCCCGAACTAACGATTTCTTGACAGAATGGGAACGCAGCAAACCGGTTGAAGGTCATTTGCGACCAGACGACGCCCTCTCGCAATTGCAGTTGTTTGAAAGTAAATTTGCTCGCCTTAAAGAAGAACGAGATAACGTGGCTAAAGCTAAAGAAGCTTTGGAACTACAGGAACCTGGTAAGAGTGCAAAAATAATTGAGTTAGGATGTGCGCAGACCTAGAAAAATAATGGAATTTTTAATAAATCAGGATAATTCCACACAGCCATTTCCTAATCTTGAAATAATAAAATCGTCAACAAATGGTAGAACCTAAGAAGTTTCACGCATACTTAATTTTTTTTTTTAAGGTGGCGTGAGTACCAGCGAAGATCGTATGCAAGTCGTCCTTGAAGAATTGCAAGACTTGCGCGGAGTTTGGTCAGAACTGTCTCGTGTCTGGGCACAAATAGACGAAGTACGCGAGAGACCGTGGTTATCTGTCCAACCTCGTAAACTCCGACAACAACTCGATGCCATGACTGCACAGCTCAAAGAATTACCGGCACGTCTACGGCAATATTCGTCTTACGAATACGTCAAAAAATTATTACAAAGCTACACTAAAGTCAACATGATGATTGTTGAACTGAAGTCAGACGCGTTAAAAGAAAGACATTGGAAGCAATTGACTCGCCAGCTACGAGTTAATTGGGTATTATCCGATTTAACACTCGGACAAGTTTGGGATGTGAATTTACAAAAAAACGAAAGCATCGTCAAAGACGTGATACTTGTAGCTCAGGGTGAAATGGCTTTAGAGGAATTCTTGAAACAAGTTCGTGAATCATGGCAGAGCTACGAATTGGATTTGATTAATTATCAGAATAAGTGTCGATTGATACGAGGATGGGACGATTTGTTTAATAAAGTTAAAGAACATATCAATTCGGTAGCTGCTATGAAATTGTCGCCTTATTATAAAGTTTTCGAAGAAGAAGCCCTTACTTGGGAAGAGAAATTGAACAGAATCAATGCGTTGTTTGATGTTTGGATCGATGTACAGAGACGTTGGGTTTATCTTGAAGGGATTTTCTCCGGAAGTGCTGATATTAAAACACTTCTTCCGGTCGAAACTTCCAGATTCCAGAGTATTAGGTAATAATCAGATTCTCAGTAATAGTGAACCTAACTCCTTATTTACGATGCGCTTTTAGTAAGCTGCTATGCAGCTATAGTGTTCTTCTAGAGATCTGTTGAATGGGCTGGTTTTACTAATTGTCAGGCGGTGTCTTACGGTACTATTTACCAAAGTATCACACTACCTCTACCTGACTATTTTATAATACTGTCTGGTGGGCAAAGTTTTCTAGGAAAAAACAGTACTATCATAATAGCGCTATTTTTAACATTTCTCGTTATCCCTAAATAGTTATTTCTTTTGGAACTTTTTGTGGACTGCTAAATATATACATTTTATTTTACTTGCGTTAAGTGGGATGTGCCAGTTATAGTTGTTTTCCCAGCGAAACTAAGTTTTATCATTTTTTATACAGCTCTGAATTTTTGGGATTAATGAAAAAAGTCAGTAAATCGCCGATGGTAATGGATGTACTCAATATTCCGGGAGTGCAGCGATCTCTTGAAAGGTTGGCCGATTTACTCGGAAAGATACAAAAGGCGCTCGGCGAATATTTGGAACGCGAACGTACTTCATTCCCACGTTTCTATTTCGTCGGAGATGAAGATCTTCTGGAAATTATTGGAAACAGTAAAAATATCGCGCGACTTCAGAAGCATTTTAAAAAGATGTTTGCAGGTGTAGCTGCTATTTTATTGAACGAAGATAATACCGTTATAACTGGCATCGCATCTCGAGAAGGGGAAGAGGTTTGTTTCTTTTTTTATCAGTTCTCTAATTACGTGATAACCTGGTATTCGCTATCTGCATGAACTTTAATAGCTGTAGAATAGAACAAACAGTGCCCAGGGTGACGAAAAGCGGAATATTTTGATTGACTTAAAATATTTCAGGTTAAATTCTGTACACCAGTTTCGACGGTCGACCATCCGAAGATAAACGAATGGTTGACCTTGGTTGAGAAAGAGATGCGCGTGACACTGGCGTCGAGTCTTGCGCAAGCCGTTCAAGATATTAAACAGTTCAAAGATGGCACTATCGATCCTCAAGCGTATTTAGAGTGGTGCGACAAATATCAAGCACAAATTGTTGTACTGGCCGCACAAATTTTATGGAGCGAAGATGTCGAAAGCGCATTGAACAAGATGAATGGAAGTATAGAAACTAAAGCTCCCCTCGAACGGGTGTTGACCACCGTCGAACAGACTTTAAATGTACTTGCCGATTCTGTGCTGCAAGAACAGCCTGCGCTAAGACGAAAGAAACTTGAACATTTAGTAAGTATATTTTTGAAATAAAAAAGAAACGGTTTCAATACGACGTTTCGCATTTTTTCTATGTGTAAATTTTACGTCATCTCACATAGTACAATTTTGATATTCTATTATTAGACTTGAATATTAATGTCACAAAAAATTAGTTTTTGATTTAAAATAATTTTGAAATGTAACAGTAAACGTTACTATTATGTGAAAACGCCTTGTTCTGCGCATGCGCAGGTGGCTTAGCTTCTAATAGGATGTTTGATGTTTTTATGAATGATTTTTAGGTACAGCAACAAAACTTTGGACTATAGTTCAAGTTTACTCATAAAAAACAAAATTCATGAAAACAACAAAAAAAAAACAAGAGAACCCTAATCTATTTTGTTTTTTTTTTTTTAGATTAACGAATTTGTGCATAAACGTACCGTGACGCGCCGTTTGATAGCCAATGGCGTCTGCAGTCCGAAAACCTTCCAGTGGCTCTGCGAGATGCGTTTTTATTTCGATCCTCGCCAAAGCGAAGTACTCAAACAATTGACTATCCATATGGCAAACGCACAGTTCCATTACGGTTTTGAATATCTCGGAGTCCAAGATCGGCTGGTACAAACACCACTCACAGACAGGTGTTATTTGACGATGACACAAGCTCTTGAAGCGAGGCTTGGTGGTTCACCTTTCGGACCAGCCGGTACCGGAAAAACTGAATCCGTCAAAGCTTTGGGTCATCAACTTGGACGCTTTGTGCTCGTCTTCAATTGCGATGAGACATTCGACTTCCAGGTAATCATTTTTATTATCGTTCACATAATTCCAATGTTTGAACACCTATTTTAGAGCTTGATAGACTTTCTACATTGAATGTGTATTTATTTTTGTTGTGAAAAAGTTTAATCACGCGCCCCTTCATAAAATTTTATACAACAGTAATCTTGGAACACAATGTGTTTACACGTTTACACATACTATGAAGGTACTAACTGAACCCAAACATTTTTTTTCCTCAAGGCGATGGGTAGAATTTTCGTCGGCTTATGTCAAGTAGGCGCGTGGGGCTGCTTTGACGAATTCAACAGATTAGAAGAACGTATGTTGTCAGCCGTTTCTCAACAAATTCAAACTATCCAGGAGGCGTTGAAATCTCAACGAGAAGGCAACAAGGAAGGCAGTTAGTAAAATTTGCATGCTAATGCTTATTTTTGTTACCGATTAGTCTATTTAAAATTTTCAATAATTTACAGATATTTGTGTTGAATTGGTTGGAAAACAAGTTAGAGTCTCGACCGATATGGCAATATTCATAACAATGAATCCGGGATATGCGGGCCGTTCCAATTTACCGGACAACTTAAAGAAACTGTTCCGATCTCTAGCTATGACCACACCAGACAGGCAACTCATCGCCGAGGTCATGCTGTTCTCGCAAGGTTTTCGATCGGCTGAAAAATTGGCTTGCAAGATTGTGCCATTCTTTAAGTAAGTCACATTTTTCTCTAAGTTGTGGTTACGACATTTACTTACATAATCACAAAACCAATTGTTTTTCTTGCGTTATAATTTTTATTGTTTCCATTGAAAATAAAAATTATGAAAATATTTTAATATTTTTTTTTAGACTGTGTGACGAACAACTATCGAATCAGTCTCATTACGATTTCGGTCTCCGTGCTCTAAAATCCGTTTTAGTATCGGCGGGTAACGTGAAACGTGACCGTATTGCTCGCATTAAAGAAACGTCCGAGAAGAACATTGACGAAGCTCGTATTGCTGAGAACCTACCGGAACAAGAGATTCTCATCCAGTCCGTTTGTGAAACTATGGTGCCCAAACTAGTTGCTGAGGATATTCCGTTGCTGTTCTCATTGCTTAGCGATGTGTTCCCCAATGTGGGTTACACCCGCGCTGAGATGGCCGGTAATTAATTTATTATATCGTAATCTTTGTTGTTTTATTTGTTTTTATTAGCTCAATTTGCGATTAGTCACCACATATTGTTTTCGGTTTTATAGATGAGGACAAATAAATTGAATTGTAATAAATGATTTTTTTAACAGGATTGAAAGATGAAATTCGGAAAGTTTGTCAAGAGGAATATTTGGTGTGCGGTGAAGGCGACGAACAGGGAGGTGCCTGGATGGAAAAGGTAAATGCTGCATTACAATCTATATATAAATTCTGCATCATTGGTCTGTTTTGACGTAACACCAGAAAAATTGTTTTTCATAACTGCAGTTAGATTTAATTAAAAATGAACTTTTCACAATCGTCAAAGATTACAGCATCAAAGATGTAACTTATGACTGCTGGCTTGTTTAGTTTTGATTTTAGTCGCAAGATAGCGCAGCTGCAAAAGTTACTCGCGTTAAATTCGTTAAATTTCTCGTATAGTTGGGGCCATCAAGTTTAGAAAAAAAGTGATAATGTTACGTCAGAGACACGAATTATTGTAATAGCTTATTGTTATGAAAGATAATAGAAATTTAAATTATTTATTTATAGTTTTAAAAGTTAAGGTGACTGCTTACTCAGATTGTAAAATATACTATTGACAAATTTTACATTGGTCAAAAAACATATTTTACTACTGTTTTTATTAGCTGTAATATGAGGTGCAAAATTTCACTTAGGTATTGTTTAAAAATTTCAGGGAACGCATTTTTTCTTAACAAGTTTATGTTAAAAATGCTAACAAATTTAGCTTTTTCAACAATTTCTTTGGAATTTGTGTTGCCATTTTTATCTGATTTTAAATCATTTATTTAGATCAAATAATATATAAAAATTTGGCTCACAGTCGTATCAGAAGAACGATACATGCTTCTAGTTTATTTTGAAATCATTACCATCAACGATTAAAAAAGATCTTTCATAGAATATTGAGATTTACGGTATTGTTTTTCATGCGTTTTGTAGGCACATTAAAGTGTTCGTAATAAAGAGCTATGCGAGTGAATAAAAGAGGTTGTGTTGAACAGCTGGTGAACAGTCACCTTATACAGATTTTGTAATAGAATATAGACGCTGACGATCTCAGCGATTGACCATCTATAATTTGTAAATAGTATTAATTTTATGGGCTTTATTCTTTGCCGAGTAGGTGTTCTATTCAGAATGTGCATGTATTTCAACTTACTAAACTTTCAATAACGCTTTTCTTTTCTGCTGCTAAAGAAGTTGGTCGGTGAAACTTGGATCGAGAAGGTTTGTTCTAGTTGTGTTTATTCTGTTCCTTGCTGTTCGCGAGATGGAAGCTTTTCAGATATATTTTGATAAGAGTAAAGCATTTCGTTTCATGATAAAAATTATGTTCTACACATGCAATGCCTATACACAAATATATATCAAGGAGATTAAATAGCAGGAGACTGAACTCTAGGCTCCAAGTTCAGAGAAAATACGACGCTGCGGGCGTGCTCGAACGTGCGCGGAAGACCATTTGGGGCAATCTGCGCAGAGTACCGCATTGCGTAATGTGCGCAGGTTCGAGGATGCTCGCAGCGCGTATTTTCTCTTAAGCGGCCAATGCGAAAAGTATGGCAGTTCGTTTTCCTTAACTGTGATCACTTTGGCTTTGACTGTAAACGACATAATCGTGAACGGCAAGGAACTTTTCGAATCGTTAAACAAAGTTTCGGGAATGCTAATTTACTTGAATGTCGTTTGTTTATGTAGGTTCTACAGCTGTACCAGATTTGCCAGTTGAATCACGGTTTGATGATGGTCGGTCCGAGCGGCTCCGGAAAAAGTACGGCTTGGCGGGTTTTGCTCAAAGCGCTGGAACGTTTCGAAGGTATTGAAGGTGTTGCGCACGTGATTGATCCAAAAGCAATTTCTAAAGAAGCGCTCTATGGTGTCCTCGATCCGAATACTCGCGAGTGGACCGATGGTTTGTTCACTCATATTTTAAGGAAGATTATCGATAACGTTAGAGGAGAAATCAACAAGCGTCAGTGGATCATATTTGATGGCGATGTCGATCCAGAATGGGTTGAAAATCTTAACTCGGTTTTGGATGATAATAAACTGTTGACTTTACCGAACGGTGAACGTTTGTCCTTACCACCGAATGTCCGAGTTATGTTTGAGGTATTTATTTTTTATCGTCAGTTCTTTTATTAGCTGAACTGGACTAGTTTTCCAGCGAATATGCGTCGTTTTGAGTCAGATACTTTTTTTAATTCGTTTTTTTTATTTTAAGGTACAAGATTTGAAATACGCAACATTGGCTACAGTTTCGCGTTGCGGTATGGTTTGGTTCTCGGAAGACGTTTTATCAACTGAAATGATATTTGAAAATTTCATGTTGCGCTTGCGAAATATTCCTCTAGAGGAAGGCGACGATGAAGGTTTTGTTAAAAAATCAAACGAAGCAAAAGAAGATATTATATCACCAACATTACAGGTAAGCTGCATCAAAATTTTTAATTTATTTGAGTTCTCAAATTAAATAATTTTCATACATACATTTACTAGCGGCCCTGTACGTGCTTCGCTACGTATAAAGTGAAATAATAAAAAAATTTAATTGGAACATCAAATTCATTTATTCAAATAAAAAATTATTTTATTAATTGCTAGCTATTTTAAAATATACATGTGCGTATATGTGTGTATGGAAATATATATATGACTGCATACGCCAATATATATAAAAATGTCATTAAATAATTCATTTTTAAATCGACGTGCTTCCATCTGTTGCAAAAGAATAAAACACCCATATGCACACAATATGTTTTTTCAAATAAAAAAACACACATACATACATGTAATTCACTTCAACAGTTCAAAACTTACCGTTTGTGTAAATGCGTTTGACAATTTAATTAAAAAAAAGCCTGCAAACGATATGAAACACCGACGGCTCGCTAAAAAACTGAGAAAAGTACACGCACACATATTTTTGTATGAATGCACTCAACAATATGTTAAAAAATATAAACACAACGCAATAATTATCGCTGACAATTTGCTTTAATCGAAGCACGTCCAAAATGAAATGACTGCATGAATGACATAACAACATGCTTGTACTGTCAACACTGAAAAAAGTTTCAATTTGACAGCACAGTCCCCATCCGAAAAAGTTTCAATTTGACAGCAAAATCCCCATTAACAAAATGATCCGCCATTTATTGAATTCATTTGTTACAAAAAATGTGATAAATGAAGAACCGCTCGACCGATTTTGTGCAAACTTCACATAAACCATCTACTAAATAGTACGAACAAAGCCTAAAAATTTGGTTTGGATAGGTGAGCCCGTTCTTGAGTTATAAAATTACAACGAAAAGTGGCATTGATTTTTATAGATATAGATTTATAATGCTTATTTTGTAATTTGTGTTAAACTTATTTACAAATTATATTCTTATGTATCGATTAAATGTTAAAATTGCAGCTTCAAAACGACGCAGCGAATATTCTTCAATCGTATTTGTCACCAGACGGTTTGGTTGTCCGTTGCCTCGAATACGCCATGACGCAAGAGCACATCATGGACTTCACTCGCATGAGAGCCCTAAGTTCGTTGTTTTCGATGTTGAATCAAAGCGTCAGAAACGTGCTTCAGTACAATCACGCGCATACTGATTTCCCGTTGCCCAACGAACAATTGGAACGCTACATCCCACGCTGTCTCGTATACTCCTTGTTGTGGAGTTTTGCCGGCGACGCAAAATTGAAAGTGCGCTCCGATTTGGGAGATTTCGTGCGTTCCGTCACTACCATATCGTTACCGCCAGCAACGAACGTTCCGATCATCGATTACGAAGTCGGAATAAGGTAATTGTTTTTCAGTTGTTTTCGATATGCTCTGAATGAATTGTAAACGCATCGTTTTTCTTTAGTGGTGAATGGGCGCCGTGGTCCAGCAAAGTTCCTCAAATTGAAATCGAAACGCACAAAGTAGCTGCTCCTGACATAGTTGTTCCGACTTTGGACACCGTTCGACACGAGTCGCTTTTATATACTTGGCTAGCTGAACACAAACCTTTGGGTGAGAATAAATTTATGAACGGTTTTGTGTGTTTTTTTCATTCAATTAACTATTTTCGTCCTTTTATTTAGTACTTTGCGGTCCCCCGGGATCCGGTAAGACAATGACACTGTTCTCTGCTCTGCGGGCTTTGCCTGATATGGAGGTCGTCGGGTTGAACTTTTCATCTGCGACTACACCCGAATTGCTTCTTAAAACGTTTGACCATTACTGCGAGTACCGGAAAACGCCAAATGGTGTTATTTTATCACCAGTGCAGGTAACTTTTTCTATAACATTTTGGAAGTTTTGCAGAAATTTCATGAATTCCCTGGAAGCCGGAGCATTGCATTTATTATTTTAATACCTTCTTTTCTGTCACAGCTTGGAAAATGGTTGATTCTGTTCTGCGACGAGATCAATTTACCGGATATGGATTCATACGGAACTCAGAGAGTCATATCTTTCCTGCGACAACTCGTAGAGCAGCGCGGTTTCTTCAGACCGAACGATCAGACATGGGTATCACTCGAGCGTATTCAGTTTGTTGGAGCGTGTAATCCACCTACTGATCCCGGACGTAAACCTCTATCTCATCGTTTCTTGCGACACGTGCCCGTTATTTATGTTGATTATCCGGGAGAGACATCTCTTAAACAGGTACAGCGATTCAGTATTTAAATTTACATCAAACTCGGATCAGTTACGATCTGAACTAAAATTTCATATGCTCAGACTTTATTGAATATGAGAAAATACTGGACACAGTTGATACTGTAATGCTGACATCATACTTTATATAAAAATTACATTTCCTAAGTTTAACTCGCTTTATAATAAATGAACGCGCGGACAAAGTGCTGCATAATATTTCTAAAACGGTTCACATCTCACAACGTGAGATGGCACAGTATGTATCGTTAGTGTAATGCCAGCAAGAACATTTGCGCTCTCAAAACTTCTCGGAAGGAAATCACTGTTGAAGATATCAGTATTATAATAATATTTATTAACATACGACCCATATATTGTAAAAAATTGCACAGTTTTTATTTGTGAAATAATACTGATTATTCTTTATTCTAGATTTATGGCACCTTTAATCGTGCAATGTTACGAATGGCGCCTGCCTTGCGAGGTTTCGCAGAACCATTAACAAACGCAATGGTTGAGTTCTATTTAGCCTCACAGGATCGCTTTACTCAAGACATGCAGCCTCATTACGTTTATTCGCCTCGTGAAATGACTCGCTGGGTTCGTGGAATTTGCGAAGCTATTCGGTAAGTTTTTGTTTTGTATTTTTATTAGTCATCACGTTGCCATTTTTGTTACTACTATTAATTTTACGTATAGGCCCTTGGATTCGTTGAACGTGGAAGGTTTGGTGCGACTGTGGGCCCACGAAGCTCTACGTCTATTCCAAGACAGGTTAGTGGACGATGTGGAGCGTCGTTGGACCAATGAAAATATTGATGCGGTAGCACGGAAACATTTCCCATCGGCCGATATGGAAAAAGCTTTGGTTCGACCGATTTTGTACAGCAACTGGTTGTCCAAGAATTATATTCCGGTTAAACGAGACGAACTCCGAGATTATGTTAGAGCTAGGCTTAAAGTAAGTTCTTTCTTCATAACATTAATTATTAATTGATTTTTTTACCTGACGAACTACAAAAAAAAAATACACTGAATTCAATGAACACAAGCATATGTCTGTATCTCTGGGAAAGTCAGGAATTTTTAAATCGCACAATCTGTACCAGCTCTGAATAATAATTAGTAAAAATGTAACGAATATAAAACATAAAATCCATCCGAGTATTGCCATTTCTTGACAACTAAGCAACTCAATATGTATTTAGGTATTTTACGAAGAAGAATTGGACGTCCCGCTCGTATTGTTTGATGAAGTTTTGGATCACGTTCTCCGTATCGACAGAATATTCCGTCAACCTCAAGGTCACTTATTATTAATCGGAGTATCTGGAGCCGGAAAGACGACTCTTTCTCGTTTTGTAGCCTGGATGAACGGACTGTCAATTTTCCAAATTAAAGTACACAACAAATATACGGGTGAAGATTTCGATGAAGATTTAAGGGCGGTTTTGAGACGTAGCGGATGCAAAGATGAAAAAATCGCATTCATTCTCGATGAATCTAACGTATTAGATTCCGGTTTTCTGGAGCGAATGAATACACTTTTGGCTAACGGTGAAGTGCCTGGTTTATTTGAAGGTGATGAGTATACCACGCTGATGACTCAGTGCAAGGAGGGCGCTCAAAGAGAAGGTAGGACTAAGAACATAAAACGAGGAAGTTATTTTTCATAAACAGTTTTGTATGTGCGACTTTAGAAATTTTGACATTTTTTTGCAAACACGAGCAGCTGTAGCTTTATGAAGTGTTTTTTTTTTTTCAAATATGAAATAAATCAAGAAAAAACATTCGTAATCAGTGGGTGCACGTGAACATTTTAAATGAGTACTTTGCAGGGTCAACTTGAGGGACGTCCTAAAATGGGCTAGGAATGAGAGGGAGGGGGGTAATTAGGCTTTTGAAAAAAAAATAATTATCGATTTTTTATTGTATTTTAAAACTTTATTATAAATAATATTGATAATAATCGATGCGAAAAACTTTCAAAAAACTTTTTTTAAATTAATTATAAGCAATTTAAAATTGATAAAATATTTAAAAAAATCACGTGACTGCAAACGCACTAAAATTGTTTTTGACAGTTGTGACGTCATAATGGTTAAATGTATATACTCAGTATACTATCAATGGCTTCTACATGTGTATTGACTAAAACATTATGACGTCACATTATGTTCGGGAAATGTCGGCGCGTTCTCGGAACTGGGTACAAAAATTTATTTTTAATTTGATATAACTTTTGAATTATAACGAAAATAAAAAAAAGAAAAATAGTTTTGTTACAAAACTTATATACGATCTTTCCATTTATGACAAAAAAAAATTTCATTCAAAAGCCCAATTAACACTTTTGATAACAAACTACGATATACACTGTTACACTAGTCACTAATGTGCCATACGCCGTGTATTATACATGTTGCTATACTTTTTATTTCTGTGACTAGATGTCAGCGCCAAATGCAAGTCCCCCTATACAAAACCGTACTATTGTCCATACAGCTCAGAGCGTCTCACTTACTCAAATAATAAATGTCTACGAATATGGGTTATGTAAGGAGTAATGTCACAAATTACGCATAATTCAGTTTTTTTTTTTGACATAACTGTTTTTGAAATGAAGCATTTGGAAGTTGACGTGATTTTTATTTATCGAAGAAATGCGATGTCACTATTTTTTGCAGGCTTAATGTTGGACTCAAACGATGAACTGTACAAATGGTTTACCGGTCAAGTAATGCGAAATTTGCACGTCGTATTTACGATGAACCCGTCTACAGACGGTCTTAAAGATCGTGCTGCAACGTCACCGGCTCTCTTTAATCGTTGCGTCCTCAATTGGTTTGGAGATTGGTCCGACAGTGCGTTGTTCCAAGTCGGACGAGAGTTCACAGAACGAGTCGATCTGGACCGGCCACTTTGGAAAGCTCCCGATTTCTTCCCTGCCGCATTTGGATCGTTGTCGTCCTCGGTATGTTATACTTTTTCTTTAAATTTTGTAGCTGATCTGTTTTTTTTATCAATCGCCCAAATTATCTGGGCCTAGTATTAATTCACATGCTCATACGATCTAAGCTATTTTTTTTTGTCAAACAGGTTAATCATCGAGATGCGGTGATAAACGCTTGCGTCTACGTACACCAAACGTTGCACCGTGCAAATAGTAGACTCGCTAAACGAGGCGGTCGCACGATGGCTATAACGCCGAGACATTATCTGGACTTCATACATCACCTGGTCAAACTGCATAACGAAAAACGCAGTGATCTGGAAGAACAACAGTTGCATTTGAACGTAGGGCTGAGCAAAATCGCAGAAACTGTCGAACAAGTTGAAGAGATGCAGAAGTCGCTTGCTGTCAAATCACAGGTTTGATTTTTTTTTTAATGTATTATTGATTTTAAATTTTGGATAAAAAAATAATTTTAATTAATTGCAGGAGTTGCAAGCTAAAAACGAAGCGGCGAATGCTAAACTACGTCAAATGGTGAAAGATCAACAGGAGGCCGAAAAGAAAAAAGTTCAGAGTCAGGAGATTCAGCAGCAGCTGGCCGCTCAGACAATTCAAATAGAAGAGAAACGGCAGGACGTCATGGCTGATTTGGCTCAGGTCGAACCTGCTGTCATTGATGCACAAACAGGTAATTGTCGTGTGATTGTAAATTGTTGAGTGAAATTTGTACTTTTCTTGTTTACTTGTCAAAATAATTTAACTTCTATGTCTGAAAACCGTGCGATGACTTGAATCGGACATCGTTTGAGACTATTTTTAGTCGATTTAGTTTTATAATATAGTTTTGAATAATTTATAACCTGTTGTTTTGTGCAAATTCGCTATTATTAAAAAGCGGTAAGATCGATAAAGAAGCAGCATTTGGTGGAAGTGCGTTCAATGGCCAATCCGCCAGCCACGGTTAAGGTGGCTTTGGAAAGCATCTGTTTATTGCTCGGAGAGAATGCAAATGATTGGCGTTCGATTCGTTCTGTCGTCATGAAAGATAACTTCATCTCCACTATCGTCAACTTCAACACAGATAATTTAACGTAAGAGACACGAGATATGAACACTGTCTGTTGAACAGTGATATCACGCTACAGCTGCGCTCTTTTGCATTGTGTCTCTTTCTCTCTCTTTCTTAAATTTTTATTAATGGATATATGTTGTTTGTTTACTGATGCTTGCATTCTTATATAATATTATGATTCAAACCCTATATTAATAAAAAAAGAAGAGAAGTTCAGCAAAACTTAATGTAGGCGACAGCACCACACGGTGATTACAAACATTTGACAGATGACATTTCAAGGTTATGTTCTATTTGTAGCTGCTGCCATCTATTGTTTTTAATAGGGTTTGAAAGCGTACAGTGATTCAAATATAACTCTATATTTGACTTGATTCTAAAGACGATACTATTCGAACTAAAGGTGGTTTTTGAACTGTTGAAACACTGTATTATAATAATATTTGTAACGCAAGCTTAATTACACGATTTGCAGGCATCAGAATTGTTTCTAACACAATATTTGTATGTTGTGATGTACTAATAGTTTCCGAATGAAGAAATTTGACTTCTTTTTTTTGTAATAGAAAATAGTCATCTTTCTTCATGTGGAACTATACTGCGGTTCGGAAATAATAGAGAGTATATCATTATAGTATGGTTCGCTTAATGGAGCGGCGAAGCAATAAATCAATCTAAAGCAACCCGTCAACGCATAAACACTGGCCGCTTATAATACATTGTAAAGTGTAAGCGTACGAGTCACTGGCTATTATTTTTGAACCGTACTATAGTTTGTGAATGAACAGAAATAGTGTTTTTTTAACTAACCCCTTTTTTGCAAATACGCTGTTTGTACCCTTTTCAGTTGCAGTATTATTTAGAGATCTTTTTGTAGTGGTTTATTTTTATTTTTGTGAAATAATGACAACACGTCAGTGGCCCAAGTTTTTAAAAGAACTCGATTGAATTTTTTTTTTATAAACAAACGCATAAAAAATTAATAACTGAAGAGGACGATAATGTTTTGTTTATTTTTTGTTAATAACAATGGAAACACGTAGAGTACGCTTGCACTGTTACTAAAAAAACATAATGATTATTGGCATGATGATTAATTTATTCAGCCGTGAAATCGATCAAAAAACAACATTTGGTGGAGGTGCGTTCGATGGCTAACCCGCCTGCGATCGTGAAGTTAGCGCTCGAAAGTATCTGTCTTCTGTTGGGCGAAAATGCTAGCGACTGGAAGTCTATACGCGCTGTCATTATGCGGGATAACTTCATCAATTCCATTGTATCAAATTTCAGTACAGAGGACATTAGGTATGCATGGTCCTTTTTATTTATTTATATTTTTGTGTAGCGTCCATTTTCTCATGTTCAATTTTTAATCGAGTATGTACTTTTACAGTAATCTACTTTTATTCTTTTTTGCCTTCTGATTTAAATTGTTACAACTTTTTTCGGAAACATAACCACAATGTTCGATTAATTTTTTGACGACTTTTACTCATGCGTGAACATTTGACACTGCATTTGCAGGTTACAAAATGATAGTTTTTTTGTTTACCCGATAGATGTCAAGATTTCTTTTTTGTTTTTGCTTTAAAACAGAATATGCTACAAAAACAAAAAAAAAGTATAATATTTCAATTTTTGTTTACTATTTTGCCATCACTGCGAAAGTTGTCGATTTGGTAAAAAAAAGGAACCTTATTATTTGATTTTACATAAATATTACTGATCATTTGTTGACTTTCCGATGTGAAAGTTGTCAATGTATTTTAGTTTTTTTAATAAAGAATCGCAATTATTTCCTCAATTATAATAATTAAATCTAATAAGCATTTCTAATTAAACGACATAAAATAATTGAATAGTTGTTCTAATAATATACTTTAATATTTTATCTACCCGAGAACTCGCATGAGCGAAAAACAAAGATTTCGATTGAGGTAAAAATTTCAATCACTGGAAAAATGTTATGTTTCGTTTATAATACTTCCGCATAGATTGAAACTATTTCTGTAACCTCAACCAACTAAAACTCTACTGAAATTGTTTTACTGTATATATTTCATTTAGATATTCAGTCGATTTGAATGGATTGTACTGCTTTTGTAATTATTTTTATTTTCAACAAACCCTTATTTCAAATGTGTAATATTTAATATATATAAATATGTAAATAATGGAATGCAAATGCACTATATTTTTTTTAAATATCAGTAATTAGTGAATCAAATATGGCTTCATAATCATATTTTTCAGCTTCTGTAGTTACATAATTAAAGATTTTTAATTTGTACCTTGAACGTTGAAAAAAGAAATTCGACCCTCTATGATTAATTCTATTTTAATCCCACCATTTTGACGAAGTTTTAATTTTAAAAATGCTGTGTATCAACTCGAATTTGAGTCAGGCCACAAACTATTATAAAAAAAAAAAAAAAAAAAAAAAAAACTCGAATTTCTTTTCCCGTTCGCACCATAGATTATGTTCGCACCATGCAGTTCTTTCTTTTTCTTCAACTTAAATTTTTTGCAAGCAACGGTCTTTCTGTTATACTTCATATCACGTGTAATTTAGCTGTTTTTGCCTGTTGAGCATCCGCTGAAATTTTATGTTCAATAGCACTAAATGTTCAATGTAAAAAAAATTGCAGAAATAGGAAATTTTCATTTTGACAGTTCAAAAAATATAAATTTTTTACCTTTTATTCAAATTTAAGATTTGTTAAAATGAAACTTTAGCTTTTTCATAGGTGGGCTGAATTAAAGTTTTCGATTTTTTGAAAAATATGTAAATCATAGCGAGCAGACTTTTGTTTTAATTTCAATTTTCAAAAATAAATAATTTAAGCTTTTTAATTCAGTTCTCTCGACATACTGTCTGTTTAATATAATGTACAGAATCTTCTGCCTGCACAATCAATTCTAAAAAGTGTTTTAACAAAAAAAAAAGTAATTTTTCACAAGTTATAAATATTTCGTAACACACTTTTATTGATTTGGCAATGTTACTTTCGTATTTTATTATACATATGTTAGATAAACAATTTATTTTCTTGAATATTCATTTTAAAATGTAACACGCAGAAGTTTCTGATTTTAGTTTATTTCATAATTTTTTCGCTAATGTTTAATATATTTTAATAGTGACGACGTTCGAGAAAAAATGAAGACTCGTTATTTGAGCAATCCCGATTATAATTTCGATAAAGTTAATCGGGCCAGTATGGCTTGTGGACCTATGGTGAAATGGGCTATCGCACAGGTAAATCTAACAAATATCTAAAACAGAAAATTGGCTTATGTGAGCAGTTTCCAGATGAACTTAATTTTATTAAAAATTCGAATTGTGAAATTTCAGATTGAATATGCGGATATGTTGAAACGCGTCGAGCCTCTTCGGGAAGAGCTGCGCTCGTTGGAAGAGCAGGCAGAAACGAACAAAGCTCGCGGTGAAGAAATGAAAGATTTGATCAAACAGTTAGAACATAGTATTGCCGCCTACAAAGAAGAATATGCGCAGTTGATTGCTCAGGCGCAAGCTATCAAAACCGATTTAGAAAATGTTCAAGCTAAGGTCGATAGGTCAATAGCTTTGCTGAAATCTCTCGTAATAGAACGGGAACGATGGGAGGCAACTAGCGAAACTTTCCGATCACAAATGTCGACTATTATAGGAGACGTTCTACTTTCGTCTGCATTTATTGCATACGGCGGCTATTTCGATCAACATGTTAGTTTTTTCTCGCTTATAAAAACTGAGGAAATTATAATTATGCTCGATATATTTTATTTTTGATCATTTTTAGTATCGTCAAAATCTGTTTTCAACATGGTGTCAACATCTAACTCAAGCGAACATACAGTTCCGGCCGGATATTGCACGTACGGAATATTTGTCTAATCCAGACGAACGGTTACGTTGGCAAGCAAACGCATTGCCCACAGATGATTTATGTACCGAAAACGCTATTATGTTAAAAGTATGTACTTTGTTTTTCTATTAAATACATGTTGGTGTTAGGACACTTTTGTGATCAATCAAACAAATTTCAGATAGAAGTTTTACAGAAATGAAAAGCAGCTTGTTTTTTTGTTTTGATTGCAATTATTAACTTTTTTTTTAGCGCTTCAATCGTTATCCGTTAATAATAGATCCTTCGGGTCAAGCGACCGAATTTATTTTGAACGAATTCAAAGACAAGAAAATAACAAAAACAAGTTTCTTGGACGATTCATTCCGCAAAAATCTGGAATCAGCTTTGCGTTTCGGGAATCCATTATTAGTACAGGACGTGGAGAATTACGATCCTATTTTGAATCCCGTATTGAACAGAGAATTACGACGTACCGGAGGACGTGTTCTTATAACTCTTGGAGATCAAGACATCGATTTGTCTCCGTCGTTTGTCATATTTTTGTCCACCAGAGATCCGACAGTCGAGTTTCCGCCGGATATTTGTTCTCGTGTTACGTTTGTCAACTTTACGGTTACGAGAAGTTCGCTTCAAAGTCAGTGTTTGAATCAAGTGCTTAAAGCCGAACGGCCAGATATCGATGAAAAGAGATCAGATTTGCTGAAGTTGCAAGGTTTGTGTTTATAATCAAAAACAAAACATTGCCTCTCAGCGCCATCTTTTGCGCACTGTCAATAACTTTGTGTTTGATTTGACTACAAAAATTATTTTTTTTATAGGTGAATTCCATCTACGTTTGAGACAGCTTGAAAAATCTTTACTACAAGCGTTGAACGATGCTAAAGGTAAAATCTTAGATGACGATTCGGTAATCACGACATTAGAAACACTGAAACAGGAAGCGGCCGATATCGGACAGAAAGTTGAGGAAACCGATAAAGTAATAGGAGAAATTGAAACTGTTTCGCAACAATACTTACCGCTATCTCAGGTTAGATTTAACAAAAGACTGAGACGTTACGATGATATTTGTTTTTTTAATTCACCAAATGGAGATTAATTTATTTATTATAATTTTTTATAGGCATGCAGTAACATGTACTTCACTATGGACAGTTTAAATCAAGTCCACTTTTTGTATCAGTATTCTTTGAAAATGTTTTTGGATATATTTAGCACAGTACTTATAAACAATCCAAAATTAGACAGTGTTTCTGATCACGCAGCGAGATTAGCGTTGATCACGTCCGATTTGTTCTCGGTAAGTACAGATTCTCGAATCTACTTGTTATCATGATCTGTAAATTCGCGATTATAAGTGCGACGTTTATCATTTTAAATTGGTTTTAACGAACAGGTATGTTACGAACGAGTTGCAAGAGGCATGTTGCACACCGATCGATTAACATTTGCCATTCTCTTGTGCCGTATCCACCTCAAAGGAACCCCAGCAGAATCGAGTCTGGAACAAGAATTTACATTCTTTTTGCGCGGTAAAGAAGGCGTCCTGACAACGACAGGTCCTTCGATCGACGGTATGAGTCACGAACAACACGAAGCGATGGTACGTTTGGCTGCTAGATTACCGGCATTCCGCAAATTGCCGGAGAAAATATCGGAAATGCCTGAATTTTCGGCATGGCTTCAGCAGAGTACGCCTGAACAAAGCGTGCCGCATTTGTGGGCCGAAGAAAAGCCATTGAGTACCATCAGCACGGCCATGTATCAACTTTTGCTGATTCAGGTAACGCTGTTTTTTTCTTTATCGTTGTTTTTAGATCGTCAGTTGCACTCGAGAGAATAAACGTAACGAATTTTTATTGTCTAGACGTTCCGTCCGGATCGCGTAATAGCAGCAGCACAGATATTGGTATCGGCTGCCCTAGGTGACTCGTTCATGCATTCGGCCGAAAGGGAATTGGACTTGGGAGTGTGTGTTGACAAAGAATTAACGGCCGGTGTGCCGGCGCTTCTTTGTTCTGTCCCCGGATACGACGCTTCGTCGCGCGTTGACGATCTTGCAGCAGAACTGAACAAGCCCATTGTTAGCATAGCTATTGGATCGGCCGAGGGCTTCAATCAAGCTGATAGAGCTATTAATATGGCATGCAAAGCGGGAAGGTTAGTTATTTGTATACAATTTTCAGGCTATCAAAGAAATTCTTTAAAGTGTAATATTACTTTTTTGGCAGATGTAGATTTATCACAAAATCAAAAGAATCGGAATCAATCAAATAATTTTCGACTTATTTTTAGATGGGTAATGTTGAAAAATGTTCATTTGGCACCTCAGTGGTTAGTTCAGCTCGAAAAGAAACTCCATTCATTACAACCGCATTCGAACTTCCGCTTGTTCTTAACGATGGAAATAAATCCGAAATTGCCTGTCAACTTGCTGAGAGCAGGCCGTATCTTTGTGTTTGAACCACCACCCGGTATCAAGGCCAACCTGTTACGCACATTTAGCACTGTAAGTTTAATAATATTGATTATAGACAATAGCACAATAGACTGTTAATCAGTCGACTGCACTGCCGCCTAGTATTATTTATTGCAATCACATTACTCTTGTTGATAACCGAAACCCTAAATGAAATGAAGATAGCAACACTGAGTTATTTTGTCAGAAACATAATTTGTTTGATAATTTGTGCCTGCGTGGGCGACTGTTTAAATTTTACGTTTGATACATATCCACAAATAACCTAAGAAGCGGGAATGACGTCTTAGGATCTCAGTAAAATAATTTTAAATTGTTTTTAGGTGCCGGCAAGTCGAATGATGAAACCTCCAAATGAGCGAGCACGATTATATTTCTTGTTAGCATGGTTCCATGCCATAGTACAAGAACGCCTTAGATATTGTCCACTAGGTTGGGCCAAACACTACGAATTCAATGAATCCGATCTGAGAGTTGCTTGCGATACTTTGGATACATGGATCGAAGCGACAGCAATGGTACGATTTGATTTTACTGACAATCGAACGATTTAAGAAAATAAATGTTAAATTTTAATATTGTTTTTGCAGGGTCGAACCAATTTGCCACCAGAAAAAGTTCCGTGGGACGCTATTGTTACTCTCCTTTCTCAGTCGATATACGGCGGAAAAATCGATAACGACTTTGATCAAAGATTACTGCAATCGTTTTTGAGTAAATTATTCACGTCTCGCAGTTTTGAAGGCGATTTTGCACTGGTAGCAAATGTTGATGCGGGAGGTCCTGGAAGTCAGAGACATATAACAATGCCAGATGGCACTCGTCGTGACCATTTCTTGAAATGGATTGAAGGGCTCGCCGATCGGCAAACACCATCGTGGCTTGGATTACCAAATAATGCCGAAAAAGTATGTATACACGTCTGGTTTACTTTGGAGTAACTGACTGTAATTAGATAATAATAAAAAAAATCATTTATTCTGTTAGATCATCATCTTACAACTGTACAATACGCGATGTCAATTATCGATCTTGGATATTAGTTGCATTTGGATTATTATTTAATTGATTGTTTTAGGTATTACTGACGACCCGAGGTACAGATTTAGTAAGTAAATTGTTAAAAATGCAACAGCTTGAAGACGATGATGAATTGGCATATTCAAATGATGATAGTTTGGAAGGTGCAGGAGATATTATTAAAGAGGAAGATGGACGGCCATCTTGGATGAAAACCTTGCACAATTCGGCTTCGACGTGGTTGAAATTGTTGCCAACTTCGTTACAGGTTTGTTTTTAATTATAATGAATGTTAATAATGGGGTAATATATTCAGGTAATTTTTACAGGAAATTAATTTTATAATATAATTATTTGTATTTTTTTTAGACTTTGAGACGTACTGTGGAAAATATTAAAGATCCGTTGTATAGGTACTTTGAGCGCGAAGTAAATTCGGGCGCTAAATTACTCCAAGACGTTATCCACGATTTGCAAGATGTCGTCTTTATTTGTCAGGTTTGTAGTTGACTTAATAATTGAACCTTATTATTGACGTTTCTAATAATTATTATTTTGTTCACAGGGTGAAAAGAAACAAACAAATTATCATCGTACGATGCTAAGTGAATTGGTGAAAGGAATATTACCGGCAAATTGGCGACGGTATACGGTTCCGAGAGGTTGTACTGTAATTCAGTGGGTTACCGATTTTGCGCACCGTGTCAAACAATTGCAAGAAGTTTCACAGCTTGTCAGCCAGTACGGTGCTAAGGAATTACAGGTATGAAAATAGACTAAAAACATTGATTAAGATATTGTAAAGATGATTAACCAGGTAACGACAAATTTTTTTGACTCAACATCAGAACTTTGTTTAAAAATAAAATTTTAATTAAAGTTATTCATTTATGTCAAAAGAAAAATATTTAAAAGCCCAATAATAATGTCACCGCGGAATATTGTACAATACAGTCGAATGACGTAAGAGGATCTTTGAAGGACAAATGTAATTATGATGCTAGTCACTAGAGGGCCAAATTGCCAGCACAATTCACTACGGAAAACAAATGTAGTTATGATGCTAGTCACCAGACGGCCAAACCGTTGCCAGCACAATTCACTACGGAAACTCCACATATTCTACAGTCGCAGATTAAAAAAATTTAGCTTATGATGCTCGTCAATAGGTGGCCATCTATCGGCGAGCATCATAAGTGGTCTCATTTTGGTTCACTGGGTAACCGATCTTCCTATAATATTTTAATCAATGCTAAAAAGCATGTCAAAGATCGGTGAATTAAATACTTGTAGCTACGTAAGTTAAATAGGCTAGATTTTTGCTCGTTAATTTATTTACAGAGTTTTACGGCAAAAATGATTCTTACCTAAAGTTAGTATTTTCATTTTACGATACTGTGAAACGAGCATCGAGTTTTATTCAAGGGTACAATCATGTTCATCGCAAACGATTTCAAAATCCTTATTTGTTTTTCAGAGCTATCGAGTGTGGCTTGGCGGTTTGTTGAATCCGGAAGCATATATTACGGCGACCCGTCAATGTATTGCGCAGGCGAACAGTTGGTCTTTAGAAGAACTTCAGTTAGAAGTAACCATTGCTGATTCAAATAATATACCTGCAGATCAAGAATCGAGTTTTGCAGTCCGTGGTTTGAAGTTACAAGGCGCTCAGTGTCGTAATAATCAATTGCTTCTTACGTCGACGATAATGATGGATTTGCCACTTACATTGTTAAGATGGGTACGAGTCATTCCGGGCGAACAAATAATTAACTCGAAGTTATCGTTGCCGGTTTATTTAAATTCCACTCGCACCGAATTGTTGTTTACAGTCGAATTAAATATGGCACCAGGACAAGAGCAGCACAGCTTTTATGAACGGGGTGTAGCCGTTCTTACTTCTACAGCATTAAATTAAACTGCTTTTTGCTTATTTTAATAATATAATGAAAGATAGATTATTAGGTTAGTTACGTTATAAAACTAATTATGGGATATTTGGTGTTTTTTTTAGTATTTATTTTATGTTTGTATTTAACTTTATGTTGCAACTATCAAAGTATTAAATGTAAAAATTTATGAATTTTTGTTGTTTCTTTTTGATAAACCTAAATACACGGTTTAATTGTTTTGAGTATATTTGTAATATTTTTGACAGTTCAGTTCAGCTATATCAAATTTATATAATATGGATTGTTTACGATGGCAACGCCTACTATGCTTGTCTCTGTTGCTCATTTAGATTTAAATATCAACTAGCAGAGATAATATAACTATAGAATTGGTAAAATCGAATTACTTTTGTTTTACTTTACACACTAGTGCGAAAAAAAATCATTTTAGAACCGCTATAGAAGCCTGTTCTGTGATTTTAGCGAATCAAGGAGGTTATCATAGCCACATCAGAGAACAAGCCACATCATAAGATTGGGGACTTTTTGTCCATGTAGGTATGTACTGCATTGTTTTCAACCCTGTTTTGTGCAGGTTTGTCAACATGACGTCAAGAATGAGCATAGTGACTTTTGTTTTGTTATAAAACGAAATGGAATACTTTTTATCTTTGTTTTCTCATGTCATCTCTCATTTACTCTTGTATAAAATAATAAACAATAACGGATGTCCACGACGGTGGGTGTGTGAATTTTATGTGTTTTTACAGTGTATTTCGTGATTAATTAAGTAACTTTAAATAATTATCATAATAACAGTTAATTGAAAATGGTGTAATACAATTAATATGTTGAAGAAAGAATTGATTAAACGGCCGGAACTGATCGTAACTGCGTAAGTACTTTGCATGGTTTGTTGTTTACGTTATCCTTAATACCGCTTTTTGTTATGCAATAATTATAAAAGGGTGACATTCCAAACAACGGCTTGTTTTTATAATCAAAAACAAACCGGCTAACGATTGAACTTTATTAATGGCAGTTTTTGCAATTTTCTGATAACACACTTGCTATTTTATGTATTGATTGTTTTCATAACAGTTTCAAATGTTACAATGAAATACATAGAATGTAATTAAATATTGGGAACGATACCAATGACAATAATAAGATAACCCCAATATAATTGAAAATATAACATTTGGAACATTATCGTAAAAATTCAGCATGTGTTTTAAGACTGATCTTAAAAAAGACGCTGCAGTCGGTAGTGAGAAGTTTGATTTCAAGGTTGTAACTGTTTTTTGGTATAAATAGGTTTATATTATGAACAGGTAACACAAATCTAATTTAGTTATTAAATACTTCTATAGATCTTAAAAGTGAAAACTTTATAGGTTATGGTTCGTATTTTGTGCCATATATCGGTTTGTCTAAGCATATTCTAATCAATTTTACGAGCATTTCGAATTTCGACCTGTCATCAAGTTTTTTTCTTGTGTTGAAAAATGATTGTAAGATTATCAGAATAATGTTTATTTTTCAATCACTTTCGTAAACTTAACTATAGAGTCCATGAGGTGAGTAGTGAATTTACTAACTTTAATACAGGTTGAAAGCTAAAAAGTTGCTTCACACATAAAACCTGTTTAATAATGTGATTTTGAATCTTACATATCTTAAATTTTTCGATATCTGAAAACAATTCTGACAGTTTTAGAATTTTACAAAAAAAATGGTTTGTAGAAAAAGAATTATTTAAAAAGGGAAAACGTGAAACTATTTTTTATCATTTTTGTTTATGATCCAATTTTTCAATTGATAAAAATGATACATATTTATTATTCTCATATCTTATCTATTAGGTAGTCATCAGTATTTCCGGATTGCAATATTTCGTGAATGTTAAAATATGTACCTACTATAAAAATAGACTAGTTAATGAAATCATCTGTTATACATTATTTGACATAGGTATTAATCATTCCCATCATTTTTCAAATTAAGTATAAAACATTTGAACTGATGTTTTTCAACATAATTTCAATGTGCAGTAGTTTTTTACCGCCTTTCAATATACGCATTACAAAATAGTAAATATCCATTACGTATATAAAATTAAAATTCGTTACCAGAAGTGTTTTGTGCGCATCCGTACGTTATAAAAGAACCATTCAAATGATGTCATGTTTATCATTCATGCTTATATAGGTTCAGTGCCGGACTATATTATAATAAAATTATGTTAGGTATAACTTTTATATTCGCTATTTTGCTCATGGTATATAGTAGATTGTATATCTAATGTCATCTTAAAAAAATATATATAATATCCATGAGTGCCGTAGTGAAATATTTTACGACGAGATGTTTTAAACAAGCGCCAGCGACTAATAGTCACAATAGTTGTAAGTAATACTATTCGGTATTTTTTTGCACGTGCTGCCTATAAAACAGCTATTTTTCACTTTCTTTTCAAAATTCTAATAGGTTATATATAAAAAAAAACAACTGACAGGCAAAGGGTGGTTTAAAAATGGAATTGAACCAGTTTTGTTTTACTTTACCGTACTAATGCGCAGTGGGTCACTTTGTTAATGCATTATTATTTCCCAAAAGGTGAGAGTGGTAAAAACAAATTAAAAGAAGTTTTACTCAGCCACGCGTAAAGGTTACACGCACTTATTTATCTAATGTATATAGATACGTTGGTTTTTGATTAGAAAAAAAGTAATGTCTAGAAGGCCTTGTCAGACGACGGCCCAAGAGAAATCTGATCATTTGCTGCTCTTTTAAATCTGCCACTCTGGAAGGGAAAGAAAACCGCATGAAAATCGATTCAGCGGTTCTTGCGTTATAAGCGTTTTTGTGCAGTGACTATAGAAGTTAATAAATTAGTTATGGATAAAGGTTTTAGTTGAGTTAGCCCAAAGTTCACCTCTGGACATGCGAAACTAATAATTTGCAATGTGTGGCCTTGGGTTGGTCTCGTATATCAAATTGCTATATTGAATATTATTTTATCGGTGAACTTATTAGTTATTGCAATAAACATTAAACATCTATCACAAACAAGTGGAATCTCAACCGATTATTTTGCAACTTTGCAACTAAGTTTTTAACGAAATTTCGAAAAGGTTTCGATTTTCGTCAAAAATCGCATTTTTTTAAAAGGGTATGGCTTCAAAAAATTCAAAAAACGAATTCTTTAATATACTTTTGAAATTTAGAAAGCTTACAGAAAAACAGTAACAGCTCTAGTAATGCAGTGCAATAACTCATTTAACACTAATGCATAAAGTAAAAGATCTAGACGGGAAAATTTTTTTTGTATGTCTGTACGGGCATCGATCGAGAACAGCTGGACCGACGTTGATACATAGTGTGTTGTCTTCTGATACCCAAAGCAGACCCAAAGTGAAAATATAGGGTAGGTATTGTTTATCGGGCTGTTTAAATATGTGTTGCGTCAAAAGCTGCGGGTACAGGCTGGTTAAAAACAGTGTATTCAGTATTTTTTCTTTTTTGTATTATAGGCGTGAAGCCACCATGACTGCATTTATTTTACGTGTTCATCATTTTATATATTTTGAATAGCCTCAATTACCACCATAAGGCAGTTGGTTTCTCTTTACCAGTGGTACTCAACTCGATAACTCAGCACCTGATATTTGTAGAAATTAAGGATATACATTTTTTTAAATTTGTATTATAAATAGTTATGGCGTTACGTACTTTTTGCCGTCAAATTCCGCATTTTTTTTGTTATTTTGTATGGTTAATGTTAGAGTTTAGTATTTACATTGCTGCCATTCTCATCGTTTAACAAAAACGGTATATAAGCTAGAATGTGACAAAAATCAAACTGCACTGAAAATTCTATCTAGTAAGATAGCTAGATTTCGTGCCAACGAATTTATGTTGCGCCCTCCAGGGTTTGCGCACCTAGCTCGGGCCCCGGTTTCCAGGCTCTATAGTTACGCACGTTAAATAAGATTACCCATGACAGATTCTTTAATATTTTTTTATGCCAATCGTTAGTGCTTCGTAGTTCCAAAATTGTTTCGTTAGTGCTCAAAAAATGTCAAAGTTGTGGACATTTTTATGTGGGCAATCTTACTTGTAGTCAAGTTAGACTGCCCACATAAAAACGGATTTTTGAATATTTTTTATGCCAATCGTTAGTGCTTCGTAGTTCCAAAATTGTTTCGTTAGTGCTCAAAAAATGTCAAAGTTGTGGACATTTTTATGTGGGCAATCTTACTTGTAGTCAAGTTAGACTGCCCACATAAAAACGGATTTTTGAATATTTTTTATGCCAATCGTTAGTGCTTCGTAGTTCCAAAATTGTTTCGTTAGTGCTCAAAAAATGTCAAAGTTGTGGACATTTTTATGTGAGCAATCTTACTTGTAGTCAAGTTAGACTGCCCACATAAAAACGGATTTTTGAATATTTTTTATGCCAATCGTTAGTGCTTCATTAGTGCTGCTTAGTTCCAAAATTGTTTCGTTAGTGCTCAAAAAATGTCAAAGCAGTGGACATTTTTAAAAGTAAAATTGCCCACATAAAAATGTCCACAACTTTGACATTTTTTTAGCACTAACGAAACAATTTTGGAACTAAGAAGCACTAACGATTGGCACAAAAAAATATTCAAAAATCCATCGTGGGCAGTCTGACCTTACGCCAAGTAAAATTGTTCATATATAATAAAAGTCTATAACTTTGACATTTTTCGAGCACTAACGACGACATTTTGGGGTTTTACAGCACTAACGACAGACATAAATAAAAGTCCAAAATAAGTGTCGGTACCCGTGGGCAATCTAACTTGACTTCAAGTTAGATTGCCCACATAAAAATGTCCACTAAACCAGAAAAGAAGTTTGCTTGTGCTCAATGAAAAAAAAAATTGAATACCACTGATTGTGTGCTGTTTCACCCACGTGAGTTCCATAGATGTAAGTATTACTCATGTAATAATTTATGAGTGTGGACAGAAGTTTTGCGCGCGAATGGAAAGACAGCTGATGCTGAGGTGCTTCCTATTTTGTATTTGGACATGTCAACATTCCGCACGAGATACAAAAAATCTTGTCAGATGCAGAAAGTTGACTTTAATATAATATCGAAGTGGTCAATCAAATAACTTCAAAGCTTTTATTGGTAAATTAGTACTGAATCTTTTTAAGTTTTTTGGATAATTGTTGCGATATTTGTTTTTTCGCTCATTTTTAAAAATCTCGACAACAAAAAAATCTAGTTATATCAGAAACTCGAGCCATAGTCCATAACATTTTAGTCATCTCCTCTTATTAGGTGTGTTTGTTGACCAGTTCTGAACTGGTTCAGAACTTATAGCGTATGTAGGACACAACTGTGTGTTTGTTGGCCAAATTCTTGAAGCCATAATTATTAGAACTAACTTTAAACAGTTCGAGGAGTCCGAGAATTTGATCAAATATACCCAGTCATGTCTAAAGAATTCTATATTGCCGACACAAACAAAACGTAAAAACAAATTTTGTGCTTTGGAGTTTATTTCTCAACCGGTAGTCCGCGCAGATTTTTGGGTGGTCCGCGAAGATTTTTGGGATGTTGTATTTTATGGATTTTTAAACTATATTTTTTTGTTACTTAAATATTGTTATATCAGCATACGGTGTTGAAAAATTAATTGTTTTGAATAAAAAATCAATTACATAAATATTTATTATTTTATTCCAATGCTGATGGTCCGCAAAAACTTTTCGATTTTTTGGAGGTCCGCGGATGTAAAAAGGTTGAGAAACTATAATGCTTTAGAGTTTAGACCATACAATAGGTGTGAAACTCCTTGACGAGTTTGCTAATCCAACTATAGATGCCAGTGCCAATCAAATGCGTTGCGTAGTTCGTAAATAGTGCGTCAGTTGTAGATTGTGATCGTTCTCAATATATCTATTTCTGTCAGATCTCACGAACAGAAGTTTCACGTCACAAAAATTATAGAAGGCGATGTGGTAGCGGGCGAAGTGTTCTTCTAGGCTGCTCACAGATCAGTGAGCAGCCTAGAAGGACACTTCGCCCGCTACCACACCGCCTTTGATAATGTCTACCGCAGTTGTAGACGAAACGTCAGGTAGAAATACCAATGGACCATGGCATATAAGCCCGGAAACCAAGAAGATTTGGATTTTTATAATTTTCTGTGCGAATCGTGGAACGTAAAAATGAAGGCGTGAATTTGAAACACGTGGAAATACAGAAACTGTGTATTTATACAGTGTAGCTATTATATTATGTTGAAGTTCTGACACATACAATATTTCTCTGCCACTGTTGTATTCGAAAGGGCACCTGGTGGCTTTAATTCTATCGCACTTTATAGTGTTCATATGTCGTCTGAAATACAGATACCAAACCCCTGTGCAGAGCGCACACAATTATTTAAGTGTCGATTCACACACTACTTCCACTTTGAAACGAAGTTATGTTTAATAAAAAAAAAAAATAAAATGTGCGCAGCTTAACATAATAATATATTGACGGTGATGACCTAAACTGTCGAGCGTCTATAACCTACAGTCTCTCGAAAGGACATGCAGGAGAGGCTCTTTCATTTCTTAACTATAGTCACGCTGTTTATATACTAATTGTATTTTTGTTTTCCGTACTCCCATATGCACAAATACTTCTGTCGTGCTTTTTTCATAACTGATCGGAATCACTCCTACATGTCGCGCGTAAAGAAATTTTACTTTAAAATGCCATCCTAAATGAAATACAATTTGCCGATGGCACGATGCAGTCACTATCAAAACAAATAAAAAATGAATTACTTCATGATACTTACGATGGGATGTTTCCAAAATTTTGTCCTGTACTCGAATTAAGGTAATGTTTCTATTAAAAACTATATTACAGCGGGTGAAGGCTATAGTCCATGTTAAGTATATATGTTACATAAATTTGGTAATAAATTTTTATTCGGTAGGTGGCGCTTGGATCGAGATATCTCTAAAAAAATCGTATTTATGACAGATTTGAATGCGGTTTTTACTATTCAGGTAGCTTATTTCTCGAGGGAAGCTAAGTCCTATTAACATGCCCGGATTCGTCCGAGTGCATATCGAGTTGATTCTAAACTAGAGATCGCGAAGCGTGGACCGTAAATAATTAAATAGTAATTTGAGCGAACGGGCGAAGCGAGTGACCAACCGTATTAACTCGATTGAACGAACGAAATGAACGAGAATTAAACAACTTATTCAAAGGAGATAACAACGTTTAGTCTAAACGAGCGAAGCCAGATCGGGGGCCGCTGGTGTGCACGTAAAATACTGTGTGAATCGTGCTGATATCCCCCCGTCCCCCTGACGTAAACCCAGCCTGGGTGTATTTCCCATCGCCATATGTAATATTTAATGCACCTTTATTATAATGCCCTCTATAATATATTGAAACCCCGTAAATACACATATGCTAGGGATGTACGAACATACCTTGCTGCGTATTACTTGTAAACATGAAAGAATTTTTTTCAAGATCTGTCCAGCCGTTCTTTTGTTTCCAACCAAAAAGACACTAAAAAAGTAGATTTTACGTAATATATCTCGCGAATAAAAAAATATATTCAGCATAAAATAAAATAAAATATATCGACTTAGGGTGTCAATCGAAACGTATTATGGTCAATATAATCCGGAAGACATTATTGCCAAAAAATGGATTATACACGAAATCTACGAATAAAATATAGTATCGACTTGGTTATGGTGCCAATAGAAGTTCATTTACGTTTGCATTATCCAATATAAATCTTATCAAAGTCGGTCCAGTCGTTTTTATTTTGTTTTAAACGAAAAGACTGCAAATCAATTGTATTTTAGAATTTTTTGAAAAATGCTACTCGCGTCTAGTTTTTAATTTAAATATTCATTATCTAAATTTATAAAAGGAAACCGTGACTGACTGACTGATTGACTGACTAATCTATCAACGCACAGCTCAAACCACTGAACGGATTGGGCTGAAATTTGGCACACAGATAGTTATTCTGACGTAGGCGTCCGCTAAGAACGAATTTTTGAAAATTCAACCCCTAAATCAATTCGAAAACGCGCTGGATTACTCCAGTCAACAAATAAATAAGCACGTTTTTCATGCTTTTTCAAAAACAACTCCTTCATAGAGTGAAAAGAGGTAAATAATATTAAAATAAAAATGGGTGTCGTTTTCAAGGATTGTCAGAACGTTGATCGCGTGAATGTTATCAATTTTGAAATTTATTATGGGGGTCTTAAGTCGAGAAAGGAGTAACTATAACAAATAGTGGGAATGCATCCGTGTTTCGTCTCAATCGCGTGCGAAGCCGCGGGTAACGATTAGTTGATCATACTGGGAAGTCGGTCTCAGCCCCGGATCTAGGATTTTTTCGAACCTGGGCAGAAACTTGATAATGGCGCTCCCTCTCTCCAGTGTTTGAGATAAATTACTTAAAAAAAACTCACAAATATAAAATGGTTGGCATTTTTCGTGATCGGGTAACCGTCAGAAAACAAGTAGATTGAGTAAATTGGAAAAAGGACAGATCGGGCGTGGTTTTCAACCATATTCTATTATGATTTTGGCGCCCCCTGAAACTGGCGCCCGGGGCAGGTGCCCCGGTTCCCCCCCCCCCCCTAGATCCGGGGCTGGTCCGACTCGGTCTTGTGAACCTCATGGGTCGCACTTGTAAGGTCCCAATATACACTGCTCGTTTGACGACGCGATCAGAACGCTTTGAGATTGCACATACGTTTTCATTATGTGCGTGATTATAGTTTGTATCGACCATCCCTAGTTCAGCACACGCGCGCGCCGGCAACCCTTATGATGACAGAACTACCCGCGTGTATGTGTGTGTTGGCCCTAAGAAGATTGGTGAACTAAAAAGTGAAGCATATGTATATTACATACTCTGCACTCTGTAGGTTCCTTGATGCCGTATAGTGCGATGGTTTGGGCCAATCACCTTTACACATCTGTGTCGTAAATTCAGTGCTCGCAACCTCACGAACAAAGAAGCACTCGTTCGGAAAAACGCGCCAAGAACCCCGGACTGACACTCGCATTGTTCGGTGAAAAGTGGCAGAGAAATGTGAATCGTCCGGACGGAAAAGACAGGGAAAACAACACGACGGCGAAAAATTATAGACGTGTTACTTTATTTTTTTGTTTTTAATTATCAGAGTTGTCAAGCACTCCAACCGGGACAGGCTGTGATCGGAAGATTATTTATATTATTTTTTTTTAATTTATTGTTGATTAGTGTACAGTTTTTAATTTATTGGTTTGGTGTACGTTTTTGTCAAGAATTTGGTGTTTCCGTGTTGTTTTTTCGGAAATGTTTCAACGGTGGAAGTGACGTGATTATTTTTTTTTAACTGGTGGCTATTTTTCAAATACGTTTTTTTTATTTTGAATATATTTTAAATAGTCTACGAAAAATTTCATTAGCTTTAGTAATTTATAAGATTACTCTATCTAAAAAAAATAGAAAGCTGCCAGTAGTTGATAAAATCAGTATGAAAATCTGTTAATTAAATTCTTAGTGAAAATGAGTAGCTGGTAAATTTCACAAGAATGAGTATTTAATTTTAAATAACGAAAACTGTTGGTAGTCAAGTCAAGTGCGAAAATTTCAACTGCCTCATCATGGATAGTCACATGCAAATGGGAGCTATCACAAGTACTACGGACTTTACGGAAATGTAAGTTACAAAACACTAATAGTGTATTCATGTAGAAGACAATCATTAAAAAAAATGAACACAAAAAATTCATTACTTATTGAAGATATCTACCTAAAGAAAAACGTGCACCTTTGCTGTAGGGTTGAAATAATTACTGTTTTTATAAAATGCTTGTGTAATTGTCTTGTATTATATCAGCGGTTAATAAACGTAGGTTTCCGCGTCGAAGTCAATTTTCGACTCACCTGCACCGGAAATAAAAAATTCTAATTGTTTCTATAGTTAAGTTTGAGATCTTAGCACACGAGGCTGGTTTGCCGCTAGATTTGGCTGCTATTTTTCAAGCATGTTGTTGCGCTGGATTTCGTAATGGCTTTTATGTGTTCGCTTCACAAGATTCGCGTTTTCAAGCTGGCTTTGTAGGCGGGTTCCGTGCGCGCGCAGTGACAGTTCGAATGTTAACAAAAGTGGACGTTTATTGTCTCTGAACAGAACACACACTATGACGTCATGTTTGTGGGCGTTTGCCCGTGTCGCTCACGTGACCAGATACTGTTTTATTATTGGTTCTTGTTCAAAACAAGCAGGCAAACAAGCACGAAAAATAGCTCCGGTTCTAATTTTGAAATTCATCTTTTGACTACATACGCGCGCCCGCAGTTACTTCATTTCAGTTCTCCCATTAAGCGCGGCAGCCAGCTCAAGTCCCAGCAATGGTTCGAGCGGCAAAACCGGCCTCGTGTGCAGCGGCCTTTTATAGAGATAGCTTGAAGGTCCGATACTTCCAAGTGGATTTGAGTAGACGTTTGCGATCGATATTAAAGAACAGCCGCTTTATAATATTATAACGACCAAACTTGAAGTTTTGCTCAGACGACCTCTCAGCGATTTCATGTGTCAGGCAACTGGGTGTGAATATAAATGGGATAGATAAATGTAGATTTGGTTAATTGTCGAGTCGAATCGGGTACGATTTTTTTTGTTAACAAGCCCCAAAAGTACAGCTTTCCTTGACTTTCCTTATAATATATGTTCAGTTTCTTATTCGAAATATATAGACGCTGATGATCTCTACTGTCGAACGTCTGACAATATCTTTCATCTCTTATTCGAAACAATCCTTGAACATGCGTTCTTAAAATTTTATTAGACTAATAGCTTGAAGTCGCAATGTATAATTTTTTTAACGTATGCCGTAGACCGTAGTCCATAAAACAATAGACTGCGAAGTGATTGTTTTATTATTAAGGGATGCTAGTGCACCTTTGCACTCCCCTGGCTAGATCGAACCAGTCGACTATGATCACAGATTATATTTTGATCAAAATTTCGTGATAAAGAACGGACTGTTTTATAAAAACAAAGATTTATTTTCCCATCGCATTTGCTGTACATCGGCGCCACCCTTTTATAAATATGTAAATTAATATTTTTATTTGCCTGTATTAAAACAATTGCAATGTTTAATTTGATGATGTAATTAATTACCGCGTTTTGTTTCTAGTGTTGCGACTGTTTATATTTTGTTTATCTTCGCTAGCGGAAGTTTGTTCTAAGATTATGCACAAATATACATATCGAAACCCCGCGGCTTTCGAACTAAATATAGGTCACGTCGCGGCGTTTATATAGATCGAAGTAAATGACGTTGCTAATAAAAAAAAACAACAGGAAATTCATTTTTTATAACGTAGGGTTTAACTTAAATCCCATTACTTCTCCTCATGCACTATTATTTTCAACTATTATACATATCCCCACTGTTGTGCCATCTGCACAATTCCTTTTCTCTACACATAACCTTACACGGCTTTGTGTATAGACGCTTGACAATTTAGGTCATTACTATTGGGATTTTACTTGACGGAGTCCATTTCAAAATGCGTGTTTTGAAGCTAGTTTTTGTATAGATGTTTTGGTGCGCGTGCAGTAACAGTTCGAATGTAAACAAAAGTGCAGGACGTTTATACTTTATTGCCTCTGAACAGCCTAAACCAGGCCTGGGCAAATGGCGGCCCGCAGCGCAATTTTGTCCGGGCCGCGAAGCATTTTAGAAAATTTTAGAAAAATAGTAAAATGCGGAAATAGAATGTGGGGAGGACCCTTTTTTTTTTGCTCTCCAAATGCAGAAATAGAATGTGAGGACCTTTTTCTTTTTTTTTTTTGGCCCGTGGTGAAATTTTCATCAGCCATACGGCCCGCGGTCAAATTTTCATCAGCTATGTGGCCCGCCGATCAAAAGATTTGCCCGCCCCTGGCCTAAACAGTACACACACTAGGACACAATGTTTGTTGACGTTTGTCCATGTAGCACACGTGACACGATACTTATTTCTGATTGGTTCTTACCAAAAATAGCCCCGGGTCTAATTTTGAAATCCAGCTTGTAACCTCGCATGCGAGTCCGCAGTGACGTCATTATCATCCTCGCAGACAGCACGGCAGCCAGCACAGGTCTAATCAGTGTTTCCGGCGGCAAAACCAGCCCCGTGTGCAGCGACCTTTACGTAACGGGTATACAAAACGCGTTCGACCAGCGGATTTGAACGTATTTATCGATTTATCAATTTAAGAAATGCACTTTTCTCATTCCGGGGAAAATGCCGCTTGCGGCACGCGGCCAGTCGTGCGCTCGTTTAACTAGCTCCGAGGATTTCTTTTCCGGTTTTACCTTACATATTACATCCGAATTGAATATATCTTTTTGTCCACTCCCGGTGTTTTGATCGCAAATTGACCTTGAAGTGTACATCTGCACTTCTAATATTATCTATTCTGATGGTAATATTATGGATATTAAGTATACAAGATGTGAATGCTCGATGTCGACAAATTGTTTCTATATGTACATTGGGTCCATCAAGGTGCTAAAATATTTTTTTATGTAATTGACACGTGCTTTCAAGGAGACATTTTATGTTTGTCGTTTTTAAATTCAGATCTCTGTGTCAATTGGTTAGGCGCATACGTTTTGAAAATGTTTTGAAATAAGTTCCAATATTTTAAACTAGAGATTCCAAACCTTTTTTGCGTCGAGCCTCCTCGGATAATAAATAATATTTTCATGTCCCAAACAAAAGCACATTATTTTAAATATAGATTTAAGAAGGAAATCGAAATCTCCATTTGTTGAAAACACAAGACATTCGTAATTCTCGATTTAACTTTAAATCTATAGATTTTTTCGTTTGTTTTCAGTTAAAAACCGAATGTAAGTCATCGTAAGTTTGCGGCTTTAAGGATTGTTGAAGCAAGACATGTTCGGTTTTACAATTTCAAGTAAATTTATGATGGCACGCGTTTCTCAGCCATTTTCTTCGGCATACCCTTTTGAATACCTGATATTCTGTCAATAGAAACAGAATAATATTGTATAACCAGAGAATTTTGTATATTGTATTCATTTGTGTTGAATAATATTGTTAGAGTAAATATCCAGGGCCGTACAAACCTCGAGTAGGATTTTGAAGAGGCAATACGGAATTTTTGTATTTAATCAGCGGGTTGACACAAGTCTCCCCTTCTACTTTCTTATTTGACTCCAATCTATTGTCATACCACGACAACAAAAATAATGTTTGAGAATGGAATCAAGTGGTAGGAGTGGTATCATTAATTTAAATAATAATGATGGTGAATTTTAGATAACCTCAAAAATAATTCAAGACTGCGAACATAAACTTGGGAAAACTTAAAAGTTCCACTGATATTTAGTTACTTTTTGTTACTTTAACTTTGTTTATCAAACTGAATTCAGTTGGTAATACTATAGAACTTGTCGAATAAAGGCCGCTGCATACGAGGCTAGAAATGCTGCTAGGAGTTCGGCTAGCCGGTAAGCTGGGTACGAAGCTGAAAATGACGTCATTGTGGTCTGGCCTGCTAGTTCAGAAGATAGGTTTTAAAATTAGAACAGGGGCTATTTTCCTTGCTAGATCTGCTTGTATGGTATGAGCAGGAACCAATCAGGAAGCAGTATATTGTCACGTGGGCACTTGAACAAACGCCCACAAACCAACATGGCGTCATTCTGCTCAGAGTCAGACAGCAGACACGTTTTGTTCTGTGTTTATATTCGAACTGTCACTGCGCGCGCTGCACCAGATCTATCCACAAATCAAGCTTGAAAAGTAGTCTCGTGTGAAGGCGAGCACATAACGAAAACCAGCGCTAGTAAGCAAATCTAGCAGCGTTTCTAGCCTCGTGTGCAGCGGCCTTAAGGTTCCTATCTAACAGCATTGAGTGTCAACCCGCTGTATTTAATTATAATTTTTCAGTTCAACAACTGTCAAGATAATCTCGGCCTAGATCCAATTCATTTTTAAACGGTTTTATTCACTTTCCGTTTATTTGTTTCAAATCTTGCAACCGATTTTTCACCCACTTCCCGTTATCCGATTGAGTTGAAATTTTGCATACATGTGTAGTTCCGATGACAATACAATATTACGGTTACTAGCTGATTAAAAACTGCTAAAAAATTAACACATGCGGTAGGTATTCCTGACTTCTGTTGCCTGAAGCTTAATCTTTTTTTCTTGACCGGATGATAATAATAATGTCAATATGCTTTCAAATCAATTACTCGGTAAAATGGCTGACTTAGCCCTTCTCCAGCGGTCTTTATTTGTTTAGAAATTGCTTCACAAACCTGACAACTCCGTATAGTCATATACGAAAAAAAAAAGAATTGAACCATAGGTGACACTGTCCTAGCACGGCCCTGCACTACAAACATATATATTATGTAGACTCTATCCTTATTTGAAAAGGACAAAGTCTTTATTCAGTAATCCTGTTCTTTTGTTATGTTCATTTTTTTTTCCTGTCTCGAATCATTACGCAATTTGCAAGTCTATATTTTGTTTTAAATGTTGAACTGTTATTACGATTTCGTTATGTTGATAACTATATGGACGATAGAGAATTAAATCGATTGCTTAATTTTCGGGACATAGACAGTTCACATAATATAACAGTGTATAATTTAAAAAATCGACTTTCTTTATTCACTTGAAATAGCCAAAACACGATATTTCAGTGTTATAATTATTGCCAACTTTTTTATTATCGAAGTTAGATAAGACAACTGAATGTCGCGTCGCTGTAGATATAACGCTGTAAATATGTTGTTTTCATATTTTTTAAATGGAGCATTAAAACTAAGAACCAGCGACAGATGTCGAGTAATCGTTTCAAAACTCGTGAAAATGTAGGTGTTGAATCTTGTATACCTGCAGCTGAACAATGAAAAACGATTCTGTCAGTCCCCTGCGACCAGGGTATACTACTCCAATGTATTTTGAAAATAAAAAAATCAGCTGCTAGTTATTTCTGAAGATCTATCAAAAAAATTAGGTAGCTGACAAATTAACACGCTTTGATTAATTTTTACATGTGAAACTATATTAACATAAATTTTATATTATAATACCTATGTCAAGTGCCAATATTTTTGAAGTTGCTATTTGTTTGCATGATTATACATAATGTGATTTTATATGTAAAAATTAACCAAAGCTTGCTTCTTTTTGACAGATCTACTGAACAAAAGAACAGCTGATTTTTTTATTTTCAAAATATTTCGAGCTAGTGTGCCCCGACCGCAGGAAGTACCAGATCGACTTTTAATTATACGTCTCAATACCTACGGGCCAGCGTTGCCAGACGTCCCGATTTTTAAATAAAAATTAAATGTCCCGCGCGGGACAGGCTCAGTCCCGCTTTTCGGGGATAACTTTAAAAGAAGTTAAATCTTCACAGAAATATCATGAATAAGTAATTCTTATAAATAATTATTCTCTCACTCCACAGACTATTGTTTGAAACGCCATATTTTTCTAATGATAAAACTTTTTTGATTTTGATTTCTTTTTTTTTTTTTTATTCTGAAGACTCAACTATTTAACGATAGGGTAAATCTGATTTAAAATATTATATGTTTATTAAAATACATTTTCTATGGCTATTTTTGCTATCTATTGTCACGTAAACCTAATTTTAATTCAAATAAAAAGATAAATAGGTACTTGAAAACTTCTGATTATATACGTTTTTTTACTATGTCCCGCTTTCGACGAAAGAATCCCGCTGTTTTCACTCAAAGAGTTCCAAAATCCCGACTTGGCAAAAAAAAAACTGGCAACGCTGCTACGGGCTATCCACGATTATGGTGAACCGGAATTGTCACCAAGATTAACGAAAAATACACTCTGTAATACATTAAAGAGATGTATTCTGGTGACTTCCGGTCAATGTAATCGTGAATAGCCTTTGCAACTTCACAAGTTTTGAAATGACTACTAGAAAAATTGTTGCGGGCTCTTCCTCTAATAAAAATGTGTAATTTTTACAATTTTTTATTTAAGCGACCCATAGACGCTCAATATTATTGTACAATGTGGGTTGCACAATATTTTGACGGCGGTCCCTAAACGGTCAATATTATTGCACAATATGTTTGTTTGTGCAAAAAATTGTACTGTATGGAGGCGATATTGAAAGTTGTGCAATATATTGCTCAATTGCGAGCACAGACGGTACAGTCACATTGTGCAAACTGTCCCCACCAGAACTTCAGTCATCATGTTGTCAGGATTACTATAATCTTTGGACTTCACATCCCACAGAGCCGGAAGACCACGATACACCTCGATAAATTCAACAATAAATTGTCTTTCGGCTTTCTTGTCACCCTTGATGAGGCGTAGTTGAGACGACTTGTTGAAACGACCGCTACTTGAGATCAACTGACGGAATATTGCGCAATCTTGACAACAGACGGCACAAAATTTCCCCGTTTGTGCTATATATTTTCAAGATTTTGAAAATCACACAATATATTGCGCAACCTTTCAAACTCGTCTACACACGGTCAATTATATTGCACAAACCCAAATATTGCGCAATAATATTGAGCGTCTATGGGCCGCTTTAAAAGTAACAATTAAGTAAAAATTGTAATAAGCAAGATGATGTTTTTTATTGCAAAATCGAGAAAAATCTTTATTATTACAATTTTATGTGACGCAATTCACAACAAAGTACAGTGTCTGTGACACGAATTTCCGAAGCTTTGTTTATTGGTTGTCGAACAAATTCCCACGCGGGGTCACAAGGCATTTTGGGTAATATTACGCGAGGGGATGGGAAACACCCTAAAATAAAAGTGCGTCGCATATCTCATAGGAAACTTGCTCTTGTGTATTCTTTTTACCTATTATAATACTCGTTTGGCATTATAATATATTGTACAGGGTTTCCTTTATTCCTCTGTATGTACCCATGTGATAGCACTCGGTTCAAAAACGGTGGTTCCCGACCTTTCGTCCTGGAATTTCATAATTTGCGTCGTAGTGTAACGCGTTGAAACTGTGCTGGGTCCTTATTATTAAAAAAAAAGTGATGCGTCGGTTCGTGCACGCTCAACGGAAACTAAGCTCCCTGTGCATTACATATTAATTCTTTAAATTTATGTATACACAAAAAAAAACAAAATTATTTAATTTTAAATTTCATTAATATAAAAAGACACTGCATAATACGCGCCACGAATATAAAAGGCTCGGAAGTTAGGTGCGAATACGGGCTTGCGCTTGTATAATCTGTTGAAAAACTACAAACTCGCAACTCAACAAAACTAAAATAGTAATAACAACTTGGCAATAGCGTCCTCGACTGTACTTTAAAGCAGGAAAGTGACAAAGGCAACGAGCGATCACGGCCAATCAACGACGAGCGCACGTTCAGTGCAGGTAACTGGGAGGTAGTGGGAGTATCAACGGCTCTAAAATGTGCCTTTGCGACGCTGTTTGTGACTAACTTCCGAACCTTTTAGATCTGTGGCGCGTAGTATACTTTCCATTTTACACTACAGAATAAAAACTGGTATATTTTTATTGTAAAAAGTACCCACCAAAAGAGGTTTTACTTTAAAAAAAATATATTATTTTGTGCTAATTTTGGATTTGAACCTGAGAAGTTTGAAGTGCCTTACTATATGGACTAGCAAAGCTAACTTCATACTTATTTCCAAGTCGTCATCCGACAATTACTAAAGTTTATCTTGCAATTCACATAAATTTCAAGATAAATCTGATTTTCAAAAAATACTCTAGCAAAGCTAACTTCATACTTATTTCCAAGTCGTCATCCGACAATTACTAAAGTTTATCTTGCAATTCACATAAATTTCAAGATAAATCTGATTTTCAAAAAATACTAAGTTACTACAAAACAGTAAACAAAATAACCAGTTTTGGTACCTGACATAAAAAAACGGACTATACAACTTTGTAACTCCCGCTTCTTGTGACACCCAATGTACAAAAAAAAAATAATTGAAAGACGTTTCCGACTATTGTTTTACATTGCTACTATGGGAAACGGAGGTGCGCCTAGCTGTCCATTTCGAAATAGTCAAAGGGTGTCAGCTAATCTATATATATTATACTAGCGGGCCTGCCCGGTTTCACCCGGTTGCAAAAGAACGTTCATCTTAATTTACCGAGATGAATGTTGTGTCCAAATTTCATGATGATCGGAGTTACCGTTCAAAAGTTTTAGTCGGACGGACAAATTGTGAGTTATATTTTGCAACATTTTTCATTGATGCTCCGCTCCTATTGGTCGTAGACTCGTAGCGTGATATTATATAACCTATAGCCCTCTTCGATAAATGGACTATCCAACAAATTTTTTTTTAATTCGATCCAGTAGTTTCTGAGATCAGTGCGTTCAACCAGCCAACCAACCAATCAAACAAACAAACTCTTTAGCTTTATAAATTAGTATACATACATACCTAGATAAAACTGAAAATCAAAAGATTGTACGACAAAAACTTTTGAACGGTAACTCCGATCATCACGAAATTTGGACACAACATTCATCTCGGTAAACTAAGATGGATGTGCGTACTCGTGTTCCCACTCCCACATCAATTCTTTTGCATCCGGGTGAAACCGGGACGGGCTTATAAAGTAGATAATAATTCTGAAAATAATTTTATGTGGACAGATTAGTACATCTCTGATTTAATTAAGGTTAGGGACCTTTGGAATAGTATTTATACAGGTCACGCAGAGATTTTTTTCTGGGTGGGGGACGACAGGGTGATGCAAGTAATACGCATTATTGAAACCCCTGCAATATTCCCTGTTTAATGGTTGTGTCTATTTTACTATTTCATTTTATAAGCTACGTGCACAATGAATAAAAAATACTATAATAATTTAACTTGTCTATTTCGAACCTGTGAACTGAAGGTACAGAGTATCAAGTCGAAACAAGTCCGGGAATTTATGGGTTGTACGGGGATGGGAACGAAGGTGATTAACTGCAGAGGCGTAACCGAGAATTTAAATTAGGGGGTGCAATTTTGCTTATTTTATAATATACATAATATTCTCGCTTATGTTAATTGTCAATACTGACACCAACGTTAGTAGCTTATACAGGGGATTTCTCATTCCGTCTGACCAATCAGCGTAAGCGCAGGAATGACGTCAACTGGCGGGCCGTTCAAATTTTGATCAACCTATAATTACGATATCAAAAACGTCATTTATATTTAACTAGGACTATATAAATCTTTTGCCTGAAAACCTCAATTTATTGCAAATAATATCACCGCTAGTACATAATACTATCAAACACGATTATCACATGGTATTTTTTCAGAGGGCTCATATATTTAAGAGAAAATGTAAATCTCACTGTCGGAACTTTAACCCGAAACAATCAATTTCGGGTTGGTTAAGTTTTATTATATTCCACTGAAATGTTACATTTTTTTGGGATAAAATTACATTTGTCAGAGGACGCACTTTTATTTTTTAGATATCAAGAAGGGGTTAGTGTAAATTTAAATTCAAGTTTGTGGGGTCACAACCCTTGTTCCACGGTCGCCATCTTGGAAAAAGGGGTGCAAGTGGTTTCCATGGTTTATCTCACGAACTATATAGGTCTCACAAAAAAATGTTTAAACATTTTTTGTAGAAAATATAATTTCCTACAACTTTGGTTCAGTAACTTTTTGTCATAGATCCTATACAAGGTCAACAAGATCCTATAAATGCATGCAATGTTGGCTTTCATATACAAAATCCTGAGCCGCAGCCTGGTCCATCAAAAAAAGCGAGGACAGAGTAATTATGTCATTTCGAAAATGACCGTGGATTAAGCTTATTGGGAATACTACGTCAAAAAGTTACTGAACCAAAGTTGTAGGAAATTATATTTTCTACGAAAAATGTTTAAAAAAATTTTTTGTAAGACCTATAGTTCGTGAGATAAACCATGGAAACCACTTGCTTCCCTTTTTCCAAGATGGCGGCCGTGGGACAGGGTTGTGACCCCACAAACTTGAATTTAACTTTACACTAGCCCCTTCTTGATATCTAAAAAATAAAATTGCGTCCTCTGACAAATGTAATTTCAAATGTAACTTTTCAATGGACTATTACTTCACAGTGGGGCCACAAGAAGCAGACATTTGATTTCTCTTATATATAGCACAATAGTACCGGTGAATTCACAAACTGCAAAATCTAATATTTATAATTACAAAGATGTAATGGAGTTGTTACTGCAAAAAACAAGATTTGCAATCAGATTATATTAACATTTCCACCTGCAGCTCAAGAGACAATTTGTAACAAAGGTGAATCATTCAGGATGAACCACCTCTAGTGGTCGGACATCATCGGATCGATCAGAACGCGCCGTGTTTACGTTCCGTAGATCCGGTCCAGGATTCTCCCTGGGGAAGTGACGCATTCTCTTGCAGTGTATGGTATATATTATATAGAGACAATGGGTTAGTTTATGCATGATGGTCGCATTTAATCTTACCCCGATATTTTATAAGCAGCTTGTTTCTCGGACATCTGCTTGATGAATTAACATTGAACCAGCGTAGCGAAACGACGCCGTGTGAGATCGGTGGCTCTGAACAGACGGTCATCGGACACGTTTGACTCGGGACAATCGCCGACTAAAATGAAACGCGTATTATTCGGAACCCAAAGGAATGGTGAGACATCTGGTGAGAAATGCGCCGAATTGTCCTAAGGATTTTTTTTGACAGGTAAACATTGATTTAGAAAAGCATGATGGAGGTTAGGTTAGCCTCCATCATGCTTTTCTGAACCAATGTTTACCTTATGAAGGGTAGAGGTCCATAGTTTACTTGTCAAAAATCCCCCTTAGGACAGTTCGGCGCATTTCTCACCATTCCTTTGGGTTCCGAATGACAAAACAACTTTGCTCGACATTGGGGACATGTCGTCAAAAGTTTGTTTCATTTGATTTGTGCAACCTCTCGAGACTGATTTACATGACGCAAGTAACAACCGCTGCACACGAGGCTGGTTTTGCCGCTGGAATCGTTGCTGGGACTTGCGCTGGCTGCGAGGATGGAAATGACGTCACTGCGGGCTCGCGTGCGTGATCAAAAGATAATTAGAACAGGGGCTATTTTTCGTGCTTATTTTCAACAAGAACCAATCAGAAAAGAAAATCTTGTCACGTGGGCGACATGAGCAAACGCCCACACACAGGACGGCATAGTGTGCGTTCTGTTCAGAGACAATAAACGTTCACTTTTGTTAACATTCGAGCTGTCACTGTGCTCGCACCAGACCCATCTTCAAAACCGGCATCGTGTGAAGCGAACACACAAAAGCCATCATGACATCTAGCACGCTTGAAACCATATCCAGCAAAGAATCTAGCTGCAAAACCAGCCTCGTGTGCGGCGATCTTAAATTGCAAATCTCGCGTATTTTTTTAAGTTAGAACATCCTGCCGTAAGGTTTCTTCTGTTCGTGATCGCTGGTGCACGCTAGGGCGCTCTACCCTCCAGCATTTTGGTCACACTGTGTTCACATAACACCTGCCCACTTCCTCTCTCAATATTATTACACATTACATTACGTAATGATTGTACGCGGTTGGTTTAAAACAATTCGTAAATTGGATCAGCCGTATTATCTGTATATACGTGATACGAAATGGCGTGGCACAAAGACTATATTTATTTTCCACTTTTTAGTTTGATATAAAGCGTGTTTTTTTAGTTTTTTTTAATAAACTATATTTATTTTCCACTTTTTAGTTCGATTTATTGTCAAAAATTTGCCGAAAAAAAAACAATTTTTTTTTCGGCGTGGACGAGATTAGAACCCACGACCCGTGATTCCGAGAGTTGACGTCAGCGAAGACCCGTGCCTTAGACCGCACGGCTAACCACTGTAGTTACAGTGCTAGCATATTATACTACAGTAATAAACCACTTGCTGTAGTCCAAACGAAGGTTACAAACATACATATATACATACAAACTTACAAGTGAAGTTAATATAAAGCGTGTAAAAACGTAACAACGTATCATCTGCAGCGTCGCGCCAATTGCACGTTTTTACTCCCATCCAAATGCACCATTAGTTGTTTCACATCAAAATGAAAATGAGCATTTTTGTGCATCAAATGTATGTGATGCAAAACATAAACAGTGAGCAATTCATCCCCTTTAATTAGCTGTGCAGTGTCACGGTGAGTGCATGTCACGTTAGACGGGGAGGGGGGAGGATTACCAGCTCCCTATATATTATGAATACGTTTATGTTGTTCAAGTAGGACAATCAGCCATCATTTTATTTTAAATTTATTATTCGATACGATTCACAACATATGTGTATGACGCAACCTTTTTTTGTTACAATTTAGTTGCCACATGTAATATTGTGACCCTAAAGTCTCTTGATTTAGGGACTGGAAGAATTAGAGAAATTTTTGTCATTTTAAAACTGGCCGTAGGTTTTTAGGTGCAACGAATTGTTTTTGTCAGCGCAACAGAAGAATCGGTGGCATTTTTGAGTTGCACATTTTTTTGTGCGCGATACGTTGAAAATTTTTTATAACTTTGTTTGACACTAGCGATCCCGCCCGGTTTCACCCGGATACAAAAGAACGAATGGGGAGGGGAAGGTACATGAGTACGCACGTTCATCTTAGTTTACCGAGATGAATGTTGTGTCTTTTCACGATGATCGGAGTTACCGCTCAAAAGTTTTTGTCGGACGGACAAATTTTGAGTTACAATTTTCATTGATGCTCCGCTCCTATTGGTCGTAGCGTGATATTATATAGCCTATACTGTATATAGCCTTCTTCGATAAATGGACTATCCATCAAACATTTTTTTTTTCAATTCGAACCAGTAGTTCCTGAGATTAGCGCGTTCAACCAACCAACCAAACAATCAAACTCTTTAGCTTTATATATTAGTATATAGATTTCTGTGTTTTTTTTTAATTTTCAAAATACAGGCATCTTTTAAATGATTTTATTTATCATTTACGGTTAAATACCTAACCTAACAGATGTTTTTAAAAAGATTGTGTTCCGGATAGTGTGACCACCTGTTCAGATTTCTCCCGGAGTCTGCGAGCTATCTTATCGCGCGGTTTGCTACGCCTTAGTCAAAACTGGTCACCCTAGTACCAATATTGAAATAATGTGCTGTAATAATAAACTTCTAAAGCTCAAGTTTTTGTTGCGAACATTTGTTTTTTATTAACTTTCCTTCCCTTGATAAGTTATAATACACAATTTTTTATTCAAAAAAGATTCACTGTAAAAAAAAAATATGTAATTCAAAAAATTGTATGTAAGTACCTCTAGGAATACGAAAGCTCTGGACTCGAAAGTATTCCCGGGACGGTAAATTGCGATTGGCAACATTTACGTGATTGATCGTCCACTTTAAGAAATTGAAACCATTGTCAATATTACTATTACTATTTCATGGCAATTTCTCTACACAGTTCATCAATCTAGAATAATACTCCTTCAATTGGACCTTCCAATTGCCCATCATTTGAAACCTCCAATCACGTAAACATTGACAATCGCAAATGATCGTTTCGGACACCCTTCAGGAATCACTATTCCAATTATCTACCATTACAGAAGTTGTTTTTTTTTTTTTGACATTGTTGCTTTGTTTGATTACAGAATGGGAGGCGGCTATGATTCGGACGTGAGCGATGAAGGGATGTCGGATAATTCCGCTGACGGTGATGACCCGCTCGCACACGAACAAATTATAGCAGGCGGCGGGGGCAGCAACGAATACGGACCTCGAAAATCAATCAACAAGGGTCGATGGAGCAAAGACGAGGACGCGCGACTTAAACAACTCGTCGAGGAATACAACGAACGATGGGACATGATATCGCAACATTTTCCGGACAGATCGGATGTTCAATGTCAGCAGAGGTGGACCAAGGTTGTCAATCCGGAATTGGTTAAGGGACCGTGGACCAAGGAGGTAAAACAACAATGTTTATTTTATTTACACTCTTTTATCAACTTCACCTGCAGGTATCTATGTATGTATCTACCTAATGGAATCTTTCAGTTTAATTTTCACCCATTTCCAGACATCTGAATAATTTGAAATTTTGCATACATAAGTATTAAGAACCTATGGCAATCACCCGGGTGCAAAACTGTTCTGGAAATATTATATTGACCTTCCCATCTACATTGAAAAAAAAATCAACTCGGTTCAGTAGTTTCTTATATTAAACTTGGATAAATAAACTTTACTCTTTGCAGTAGAATTAGAACAGATTTTATTTTTCATCTAAACGGAAGGAATAGTATATTACACATCTAGGGAAGTAAAGTAAGAAAAAAGAAATGTCTGAGATCACATAATATAATTGTTGGCCGAGGCGAAGCCGAGGTCAACAAAGATGTGATCTCAGGCTTTCTTACTTTACTTCCCGTGGTGTGTATACTATTTTTTTGCTCGACGTAGGCAGGAAGAGGCAACTTCGTTTAGCGCAGCGGGACGAAAGTTGACGCTTTCTGCCCGTCGAGCAATAAAAATATTTTATTAACTAAATACAAATACAGCATGGTTAACTGTTTGATTTGTGTTAATAAAAGTTCCTTCAATAAAACGGTTTTATCTGGAGTATCTCTAGTTTTATCATTTTGTTGATCGTTTCCGTTTTGTTATATGTATTTCAACTGTTTGTTCTCTTTTATTTTTTGTTTTTTATTGTTTATTGTGAGTTATAATTGAAATACATGCCCCGAAGTCTTGAATACGTCTGCGGTAATGGGTATACGAATTCAACAAATTTAAACAATATAATTTAGATTGGTGTCTTTAATCAAGATTATCACGAAAACAATTGACTACACTCATTCATTAAACGAGTATTGTCAAGGTGACACGCAGTTGTATGTATGTACATTAAACTCTCCGGTTGAAGTCGTGGGTGTATCTTTTGGCGGGAAACGCTGTCTCTCACGCTAAGGTATCGCGTTGCTCCCTGGCGGACCCTCGCCTATTTCTCTAGATACCATGCACTTGGCGGTCCTCTTCGCGACCTCCACTCAACAATCCCCTCCACCCCAAACTGCTTATGCCCGGCATACAGCAGCTGGTCGAACGCGGTAATGTCCAACTTACAATTACGTAACGTAACCGTGTCTCGTTACGTTACTGTAACGCGATGGATAAGTCTTTTTATGTGCAAATAATTGAAGCAATATTCGGAATGTTTCTACAAATCATTTTCACATGTATATTTAGACTGATTTTTGAAGTAAAGCTTTTGGCACTGTAGAGTAAAATTCATTCTTGAGATTGAAAATGTAACAATGCACGTGTATCCGTATATTATGATTATTTTTAATGCTATTTCTTAAGTACTCTGATCATGTACAACAAAATTATTATTATTATTATAAAAACCGGCTGTAGAACATTAAGTTAAGTGGGCAGCGAGGTAGAATACTTGTCTCGTAGTCTAAAAGTCGTAGGTACAATTTCGTCGGTCGGTGCCATTTTTACATGGCGTCTGTTGACACGTTTAATTTATTTACTATAATTTCGTCAAACGACAGGGCGCAATTTAGTTACTAGAATTTCGTTTAACAACGGCTCACATGTTTTTACAATTACACCAGTTGTAGTGCGGTAGTGTGTAGTGTAAAATACAGTCTCTTTTTAAATTATAAACGTTCGATAATAGAGGTTTTCTGATTTTTTTTTAAAGCGATAATTCTTTTATATGCAGTTTATGAAAGTATTTGAAGAAAAAAAACACTGAAATGTTTCGTCAGATTTTAGATAATTTTAACCGCGTAGGATTTTAATTTTAATAATTTATTTACCACGGTATAAATTACACAAAAAAATCCCTTTGCTAAACGTTTATTGGTATTTTTCCGTATTAGGATTAGAGTTACTGAAATAAGTTACGTGCATTTTATACAGATCTTTAGATTGATCTTCTTTTGTTTGTATAAAATATTATAGCATTTTTTTTATATCCAAATTCTGTAACAGGAAAAAATGACTAATCTATGAACTTTAAACAAATGTCACTTTTGTTTTCTTGACACGTAGATTTTAACAAATATTTACTTTTCACATTCTGTTACGAAAAAAATATTTTAATTAGGCCTTAGGATGAAATATTTCTTCACTATTTTCACGCGAATGTCGTTATTGCATAATCATGATGACGTTACTAACATAAAATTAATATTTAGTTTTTCTGACGTCGTTGCTGTTAGTGATGTGCCGGATATCCGAAGGAGAAGAAAGATCCGTATCCGTATCCGTTAGCTTTTTGCCGGATCTTTTACCTTATTAATTTTCAATTCATAGATGAAATTTTATATGTATAGGTGATTAGGTAATAATGAAAAACTGTTAAATTCCATTCAGATTATTTTTTATTTCTTAAAATCGTATATATTGCAAAAGTTTATCGTAGTGAGTACCATACCAATAGTACATAACTCAAAGGTACTAAAAAACTATCTTTATAATGAGATATTGCACATCGATCTTTGGAAAGAGACAATCTGTTATGAGAGTTAACTCTTAAAGAGGTCAATAACTTTTTCCCATAACGGATAGTCTCTTTCCAAAGGTCGATGTGCAATATTTACCGCCGCGTACTCTAAGAAAGTTAAGATCCGTATCCGTATCCGCGGATCTTGAAACCAAATATCCGTATTCAGATCCGTATCCGCGGATATACATTTTTAACGATACGGCACATCACTAGTTGCTATCAACAACGATGTCGCACTCGTGCACTTGCACTGCTAGTATAAAAAAAATTAAACAGTGAAAAATTTTTTATTTTTAACCGTGATAACACATGCACCTACACAGAATCAAATAAAAATGGGTTAATCATGATTGATGGAATAAATAGGCCATAATAATTATTTCACCGACGCGACGAAACAGGCAATTGGCATAGTGTTATGTTATGTGCGCTTTTGAGAGCGCACGAGCAGTTTGTATTTAGCTCAATGTAAAATTGATCAAGAACAGTGAAAACGTGGAACAGATGTACTTTTTTAACATAAACATTCGTTCACCTCCGAAAATACCCGAAAAAATCCGAAACAACACAGAATAGATCTTCTTTATAAATAAGGCTTATTTTTTCCTCTTTATTATATTATATAGGTATATATAACAAACTTGATAGTCAGTATATGTGTTTTGCGCACTACCGCACTTTCTGACCATACCGGCCGCAATTTTATGCGTGATAAAAGTGGAAAATTATTTTCACGTTAGCGTTATACAAGGCAACGTTTAGTTTATAATTCGACACAGAAAGAAAACTGAATTAACGATACTTTTTTTTTAAATAGGAAGATGAAATGGTTTTGAAATTGGTCCATCGATACGGCCCCAAAAAATGGACATTGATCGCCCGACACTTAAAAGGCCGCATAGGAAAACAGTGCAGGGAACGTTGGCACAACCATCTGAACCCGGACATAAAGAAAACAGCCTGGACCCCAGATGAGGATCGAATCATATACGAAGCCCATCGACAGTGGGGCAATCAGTGGGCCAAAATTGCTAAACTATTGCCTGGAAGGTAAATACATGAAGTCAGTTTGGAATCCTCGCAAAAAAGTCGGACAAGCTTTAAGGGAAATTGAGGGCTTGTAAATTGGAACAGATAAACTAGACGTGTGATATTTCGAATGAAAACAATCGAACTATTTGATTATTAAAATATCTCTACAAGTTGTTCACAATCATTCGAATGATTTTTATACCTACGAAACTTATAATACAATATCCAGTAATAAATTATTGCTCTTTGAAACACTACATTACGAAGTCCTAATAGTTTTGAACTGTTTTCGAAAGCTTGTCTTACTTTTTTGAGGCTTATAAATTCCTAAATAACGCAACTGTTGTTATCGCTTTTTAAACAGATGAAGGTCCAAGTATGTCATCTAATGGAAAAATGTTATATTTTTTCTTGTCTTTTGTATATAACATCAGAATTTAGGTATTCAAGCACTGTCTTAGTGTCGTATTTTTTTTTTTGTTCGTCTGTAAAATTAAACTTTCGTTTAATCAGGACGGATAATGCAATTAAAAACCATTGGAATTCGACAATGCGACGACGATACGAGGCGGAAGAACGGGGCGATGTGAAACGGAACAAAATGAGATCCAAAACGGCTGTATCTCGTCTTCAGACGCAGTATCACATATACGAAACAGTTCAGACAGCACCGGGCATTGCCAACTTAGAAACAGTACCTGTTACAGTCGGTGACGTAAGTACATTTACTTTTATCGTGTCGGTACCGAGTTCATTGTCGTTCGGTCGAAAATGGAGCGCGTGATTGATTCGTTTGTTTTTATACAGGACTGGTCTGTGGAATTTTATGAACCTGCGAACAGTCGTTCGAGTGTGGGAGGCCTTTCTGTTGAAATGACAACGCCTAGTCCTAGCCCACTCACGCCGACACAGACGCCAACACCAATGCAATCTTATTCGACTATTCTTGATGCCGAAACCAAATTAAAGTCGCCTATTCGAAATAATAACACAACTACATCAGAATTATTATCACCTTTCAAGTTAGTATTTCTGTTTCTGATAAAAACTTAGTTTTCATTTGTTTTCTTTTTTTTACCGTCCTTTAGTAATATATAAATATACACCACAGGGTAGGTGCCTTTGCATTCTGTATTTTTTAAAAAAGGAGGCTAGGGAGCTAAATTGACCTGGATTAGACGAAAACTGAAACGCTTCCCCTTCTCCGATTTCAATCGGCAGTTGAGAAGAAAGAGCGGGAGAATCGTTTTTATGTTCTCTGTGAAACGTCATACGAACTCTACACGCATGCGCAGTGCGTACTGTGTGTATACAAAGCATTTTCTCTAGCCACAGTAACAAAACCCGTAGCCGTTTCCTAATCCTGAAAAAATAAAATCATCAGCAAATGCTAGAACCCAAGAAGTTTCACTTCTAATGCGCGAGAGTCTCACACATAATTTTTAGGGTTCCGTACCCGAAGGGTGCTCAAACGGGACCCTATTACTAAGCCTCCGCTGTCCGTCTGTCTGTCTGTCCGTCTGTCTGTCCGTCTGTCTGTCTGTCTGTCAGCGGGCTGTATCTCAAGAACCGTAATTGGTAGAGAGAGTGCATTCCGAAATGCGCTACAGTAGCTGTAGCTGCAGCTGCAGCACTGTAGCAGTCGTTATTTTTTACTGCAGCAGTAGCTGCAGCTGCAGCACTGTAGCAGTCGTTATTTTTTACTGCAGCAGTAGCAGCATCTGTACGCGAAATTTGAAAGCTGTTATCAACCATTAATAAATTGAAAAAAAAGTAAATTTATTTTCAAAATACAAAGAATATCCATACCGAAAATGACGTTGAAACTCAGTATCATCATACGCAGCTACAACATTTTCCACATAACCTTCAATCCGCACTATCTTACGTTTTTCAAAAATATTATTATTCATTATCTCAAGTAATTCATCTTCATCTTCTTCATCTGAAGATATAGCACAATTCACTGCTGCATTCGATAATAAAATCATTGGATCCATTTTTTTAATCCTAACCTTATAAAGAAAATGAAGAACAAACGATCACTTGGTCACTTGATATTAAAAGAAATCACTTAATCACTTTAATTTCAGAAAATATTATCTTATAACAGCTTTCAAATTTCGCGTACAGATGCTGCTACTGCTGCAGTAAAAAATAACGACTGCTACAGTGCTGCAGCTGCAGCTACTGCTGCAGTAAAAAATAACGACTGCTACAGTGCTGCAGCTGCAGCTACAGCTACTGTAGCGCATTTCGGAATGCACTCAGAGTTGAAATTTTCACAGAGTGTGTATTTCTATTGCCGCTAGAACAACAAATAATTAAAAACCCCCCAAAACTCCCAAAAGAGGAGCAAACTAAGTTTTTTGCTTATAATTCGCTCAATTTAAATCAGATCGTTTCGAGACCTGTCTTAAACGAAAGAGGAGAAAATTTTACATAGATTTTGTATAACAGAATTCGTCGAAACACTTTTTTTGTACAGCTTTATATAGAAATATAATGTATAAATTCAATTTTGTCTAATCCATAGCATACACGGAGATCGTCTGTCTTCGTTTGTTGCATAGTGTACTATGGGAATTTAAATATTGCGTATGTTTTGTCTTAAAAAAAAAGATTGCATTTGTTCAAAAACGAATGTCATTTCAAATATTTGTCAGTCTTTTGACATTAGTATTTTTTTGCAACGCCTTCTGAGTTAACGATTTGAATAACTAATTTTAATTATTAGAACATATTGCTTTGACATGCAAACGTCATTTTTTACATTTTTTACCATTCCAACACCATGGATGAGCGGAATGAAACCAAATTTTGGGAGGATGTTTGATATGCAAATATGAAGAGGCCTATTGTTTTTCAGAGACGTCGGCGCAAGCGCAAAAGAAATATATATTATAATGTTGTTTTTATAAGATAATAGTATACTTTTCATAAAGGCGTATTATTTTGTTTTACAGGAGTTTTGTAAAATAAATTTTTGAAAAAAATCGGCGCATGCGTAGAAGAAATATATACTATAAGGCTGTTTTTTATATAATAACGGTATACTTTTCATTACGGTTTATTATTCTATCTATGTTTACAAAAGTTTTATAATTTTTTTGGGAAAAATTGGCGCATGCGCAAAAGAAATATATGCAATAACGTTGTTTTATATAATAATAGTATATATTTCATAATGGTTTATTATTCTATTTTAAAAGAAAGTTTTGTAAAAAGTTTTAGGGGGAAAGGCGGCGCATGCGCAGAAGAGATATGTGCTATAACATTGTTTTTATATAATAATGGTATACGTTTCATAATGGTTTAATATTCTAAAGTTTTGTATTTTTTTTTTTTTTTGGGAAATCGGCGCATGCGCAACAGAGATATTTGCCATAACGTTGTTATTTGATATAATGGTATATTTATCAAAACCTTATATTATTTTATTCTACAAGAAATTTTTGTAAAAAAAGTGTTTATAATATAAAAACCGGGGTGAATTATGTAAAATTTCACGCCATGAAATTCTTGAACTACTTGCATACTCCCACTGGTTACATATTGTTATAGCGCCTCTCTTGTTTCTTTTACAAAAGTATTTAAAAAGTACATAGTGTACGGAACCCTTCGTGTGCGAGTCCGACTCGCACTTGACCGGTTTTTTTCGTTTATATTAAAGTTTGACCGGAATAATTACTAATTATAAAGGAAAATTAAATTCGTCCATTGCGTAAAAATTTTATTAAATAAAAGTTTAAACAAAATTCGACCTTGAGTCAGTAGCAGAACTAGACTAAAGGTACAGCAGCGAACATACCTATTCATTAAGTTTTTACGAAAGATACAATGACTTCTGATTACAAAGCATTTGACGCAACACGCAAAATGAAAGAAACGTTTGATAATTAATTGTCAAATTGATATTTTAGATTTTTGGGCATGGAAATCTTAGAAAATCAAAGCCCAGTTAAACTTGTACCCATGTGCGATGAAGGAGTGGCAGAAATTAATATGCTAGAGTACTACAATTCAGCCGATCCGACGTCAATAAAAGGAATGCAAAGTATGTTTTTGTTTTATTTGTTTATTAAAAATTAAATGAGTATTTCTGACCTTGAATTGATCTTCAGGATTAAATTTCCTACAAACAAATTTCGTTGACAAGAAGCCTACATTAACGGGTGCATCTTCGCGAAATAGTTCTCCTCCTCCAATTTTGAAACGTAGTATAAAGTTACGTAGGCGAAGAGACAGCGCGAATACCTCAATCGAGTTCACTGTTGACTCCGATGTAATGGATGTAAGTATTGTTCGAGTACTGTTTTATTCATTGAAATTTTACATCTGCCAACTATTGTTTGGATGTGAAAATAAGCACTTCTTATAAGATCTGTTTGATTTTTTAGAAGCGACCAAATGCAGCCGGAGTAATCGAACTTATGGAAAATAATCAAGACGACACGCCTGCTAAAAGTACGCCCATTAAACAGTTACCTTTCAGTCCATCACAATTCTTCAATAGTCCGAATTTATCTTTTGACGTACAACTTGCCTCGACTCCTGTTCACCACGGAAGTGTAAGAACTCCAGAGAAGAGTAAACGATATCGGGTAAGATATTAAACCGTGAACCTTTTTTTTAAGTAAAACTTGTTTAGGCGCGACTTGAGAATAACTCGGATCTTTTTTTGGACCCAGTTTCTGCTATTTATGGCGGCATCAAAACGCGTCTGTAGAAACCATCTTGAACGAAAGGAGAAACACACCAACGAACGCAAACCAATAAGCATAGCTGACGTAATTTAATTTATGAGTGAATATTTCTCAAATTTGAGACTGCTGAAAACAAATTAGAAGAAGTTTCACTTCAACCGCGCGTAAAGATTACACGCACTCATTTTTTTTTATCTTATTGAAATTGTTAGTTATATGATTCCGATGGCACCCTGTTGGAAAATACGATTTTTGGCGTAAATCTAATTTTCTGAGGTTTTTCAAATTTTGCTGCGTGTGTAGAAAAATACGCCAGTGCCTCTATAGTCTCTTGAAGATATGGGTGTTTAATGTTTCTTAAAAATAAAATAAATAGCTTCTAAAATCTTTACCTTAAAATGTGACTGAAGTTTATACATTTCTTTTAAAGGAAAACGGTGCGTCTAGTCCGTTAACAACGCCGAAACCTTTACCTATATTGAAGGGATCGTCGCTATCGGACACAGAATGTAAAACAAACGAGTGCACGCCTAGTAAGCTTCGAAGAACTTATTCAGACAGCTCACCGAGAACTCCGACGCCATTCAAACGCGCTCTTGCCGAACTCGAGAAGAAATCCGGGCGCGTTAAATATATGCCGCAGTCACCGTCGCTTGTCGAAGACATTACGGAATTTATCAAAAAGGAAGAAGAAGAGTCCACGTGTGAAGCCGATACATCTGACGCCATGTTCCAAGTATGTTGCATATTGTATTTGCGGGGTTTATGAACTGCATTTTGTTAACCTGTTTTGTTCCACACATTTTTAGAGAAGCATGATGTGCTAAATCAAGGTGTATTTCTAGTTTGTATAGTGCTAATAATTTTCGAAATGTCTGATTCATTTCCCAAAAAAAAAGGGGAGAGAGATTTGTAGATAACTAACCGGTAATTTAGATAACCCATATTTTCGTACAATCGAATCCCATTTTCACAGTCCAGTCGGCTCCGTAATTCAGTAGCTTAATGTAACGGGTATAATTTGTTTTTGTTGTAACAGGATAGTGGTTACTCGACCGGTAAAAGACGATCCGGTGTAATGGTAGGAAAAGAAAACTTACCGAGTAAACGAGTCCGTAAAGCACTGGCCCCAACTTGGAATACTCCAGCTAATGCTACCGTTACCTCATCCATTTGTTCAGACATTTCATTCATGGCCGAAACGCCGGTAAGTGGACAAATCTTATTACCAACGTGGACAAATCAAATTCAATGTTTTTGTTGTTTTTTCCTCCTTTTGTTTTTTTTTTTATTTCGTAGTTTCCGTTTTTTTTTTTTTGTCACAGTAAATGTTGGGTAATAGCTTGAACATGTGATTTTTTTTAATATAATTTTTCTTTTGCATTGTTTTGTTTTTGTAAAGATTCGTTGAATTAATTTTGTCCATTATAGCATCTCAAGAGAATATCATCAAAAACTATGAAACATTCACTTGTTTCAGAGTAAATCTTTGGGTGACGACACAACAGGTATTTTTTCACCATCGTCTTTGATAAAGAATTCGTTAGCTGGTGCAGATGTTAATTCTCTTGAGGCATCGCCTCTGGGCTCTTCGACAATGGCCAAGGTACTGGACCCTTCCTCTACCCCTACATGGATGGACTTTCCCTTTTCTATCCTACCGCCTTAAATCAGTTGTTTTGTTTATTCTTGTTGAAGTATTTGTTTTATTTATTCTGCAACACAGCACCTGTCATTTGTTTCCTTTCGATTTTTTTTTGTTTTTTGTACAAACAGCACAGAGCTTTATTACCGTAATGTTTGCATGCTTTTATCAATTATTGTTTATTTATGTCTGCTTATCAGTAATCGAAGAGGTTTTTTGGTAGATTTTTTTCAAATTTTGAGTATTAAATACTTCAAACGATTTTCTATTATTTATTTATTTATTTATTTCTTTTTGATATTTATAGTCATCATTTCACCAAAGCCTTTTTTTTTAATTATTTCAATTGAAAATGTTTTTTTGATTTTTTGTTTTTGAAATTTATTAAGAATTACGTTCGAAGCTTATGAGTTTCAGTATTACTTTTTACAGTCAACTTTTTGGTAGATTTTGATTTTTCTTGTTGTTTTCTTTATATTTTGATTAGTTGTATTTATTGCATAAAAGTAATTTTCTTTTTTGTTATTATGTTTAGATTTTGTTTAAAAAAGTATTTATTAGTTTATAGTTTATTATTCAGCATGGTAGTAGAAGTACTTTTTAACCACTTGGTTAGTTCCCAACAGATGTCACTTAGCAATGCGTAAGACACTTCCATATTTTTAAGTAAAATATTTCGTTAGATTTTCGAATATCGTCCCTATTTTTACAAACGGTTAAAACTGTAAGATTGGTGCATTTTTATATTCCTTTTCGTGTTGGAGGAAAACTGTAGTAAACACAAGTGCTTTTGTTTTTAAATTGTTTATGCAAAGTTCATTTGTTTGACTGTCATATCAAAAAGCGGGAGTTTAGGAATAGAATATATGCATAAATGATTTAATTCGACAGTCAGTAAGGGTAAGCTGTAACTTCTTACGTAAGTGTATGGTGAGGGGTGTACATATTGTAGTTTTGTTCCCCTTCCCGTACAGCAGCAGATTCCCGCCGGTCCAGGGAACCTGTCAGTGGCCATCAACGGCCTGCGTAGAAGCTCGGCAGCTAAACGCATCAATTTCGTAGACGTGCCTGTTTCATCTTCTTCTGACCAACCCTCCAGGCCTAAGGTGAGCCTAGCACAAGTCACGCGCTCTCTCTTTTATTAACACTTTCTCTGTCTCTCTCTCCCCTCATCGAAGTCTGCCAATTTGTTGAGCAGCTGCGTCCATTTTTTGTATGGACGACCGTTTGTTGAAAAATCGAAAATTTGATTCACTTCTTCTTTCACGCAAAAAAGAAAAGACTCGAGAATCGTTGGTGGTGTACAAAAATTGTGAACTAAACATTTTTCATTCTCGAAAATAGCAACGCAATAAATTGAAAACTACGACGCGTCCTTTTCATTAACTTAATTGTTTTAAAAAATATTTTTTGCGTTACTGTTTTTGAGGTTAATATTTTTGTTCGTTATTTTTAAATAACAGTTGTGGTATAATACAGACTATATTTAACTCATACTAATAAAAACATGAAAACCTAATTTTACGTTGCATTAATTAATTATTAACAAATAGCTTTCATTGGAGGTACATATAGTAAATTTTTGGTTACAATGTCTAAAATGGGGAAAAATCAAGACATATTTTGGGTTATTAAGAGTAGAAATGTGGATAATCAATAGTTTACTGTTCAGGATTTTAAAGATCATTTCAAATTATTTATGCGACGCTTGACTTTTGTTGTTGAGCGTCTATTTACAATATCAAATAATTTAGAAGCCAGTGACACTGTATCGTAGAAAAAATTGAACAGTGAAAACATTTGACGTAACAAAAAATCACACGAACCTGATATGAGTAAACTATAAAATTTTGCTCTATAATGATCGATCGAGTTTTACGTACTAAGCATTTTTTTTTTACGTTTTGATCTTTTCTTTGCGTAACAAGTAAATGGTTGCTTCATCTTTTTAAAACTCACATTCAATCTAAAATGAAAGGGTTTAGTGTTATAAATTTGTTTCTTCTTTGCACAGTTTGACGCTAAATGGGAAATGGTCGTATGCGGTCAAACGAAAGACCAGATCGAACTCACAATGCAAGCACATCGATACCTGAGTGAAACGGCGCTGAAGCCCCGATCGTTGAACTTTTAGTGTGGTTTATATGTGAATTGATCTCGTGAAGGGATCGTCGAATGAACAAAGGATTTAAGTAACGTTGATAGGACATGGCCGATTACAGTTTTATTTTTCGGTGCTTGTGAACTGGAAGTTGTTTCTTAGCATGTTCTTGTGAAAATGAAAGGACAAAACGAAGAAGAAGAGGCAATCGATGCGGTCCCACAAAAATGCGATATCAAGAATATTTCATTTTCGTCTTGAAAAACGACAAAACAGAACAAATGAACACTTTCTTTTGTTAGAATATCTTTTCTTTTGAACTCTAAACATAGCACTTTTTGACAACAAATGGATGTGTTGATTCGGTTTCTTTTTTTTTTTTTTTTTTGTTTCGAGCATCTTCAAATTAAATTTTGATAACGTTGCTTTTGTCGTTGACTTGTGACAATTGCATTGTTTTGTTTGCATTTACAAATAAGTGCTATTTTTTTCATACAAAACTGAAAATGACTGAGTGATTGGAAGAAATTTTATTTATAACAAATAATTAATTACACACATAGAACATTAAAAAACTGAGTATTTTTACATCACTTATCAGAATGTTTTTAAATTGTAAATAAAATACACTATTTTGTACTATTCTTATAGATGATATCTTTTTATATTTTTTAAGAAAAAAAAAGAATGTTTTATAAATGATATAGGTTTTACACGTTTTGATTTTGTAATTTTACATGCATGTATTATTATTTTTATAGTAGAATTATTGAAAGCCGCTATTAAATTATTATTTTGTATCTTTGAAATGCGAAAAGAATTTGATAAAATTACGTTAACGATTGATGTTTCGAACGAAAACAGTACACTAGGTGGACCGCACAGTGTTTCCATAAACATTTCGTTAATTATTTACACACAAAAAATAAAGTTATTTTTAAATCAGTTACAAGACATAACATTCAAAAGTCATATAAACTTTATTGTCACTTGTTACTGCACCAGATTGGTGTTGAATTTTGGTTAATTTGACAAGAAATAAATGTAAAATTAAAAGTATTTACAGTTACATAAGTAATAAATTTCAAATAATATTAAAATAAAATTCATATACACAAGAAAAAAAAATACGGCTTGATATTGAAAGCGTTGAACAAACTCCACCGGTAAAAAACTTCAAAACGCGGCAAAACAATGTTCTCAAATAGCATATATAAATAACTGGTCCACCAGTGACACCGAGATGAGTGGTCGTCCATTTATTGTTCTGGGTCAGTATTAAATTGTTTTCAAAATTCCAGAACTTATATATACATAGAATGAAAATCCTACCTTAAGCCCTATTTGTTCGTTGTAAAAATCAATGCTGTTTAATTTTAAGATGCATATTGCCTCTCCCGTATTATATACTCTTTCAAACACCTGTAAATTTACTGTGAATTCTGGCATGCATTGTAATCATAATAGATCATTATGCCCATCGAACTACAATGCCGGCAGTACACCCTCGGAGAGACATAATGTGCGCGAGAGTACTTGCAGCTCTCGTGCTGGCTCGCCTCGTTTTGGGAGCGCTCTGTTTCGAGTCGATTTTTTGGTCACGAGTCAAAGGAAGCGAGCGTGCTGAGTACACTCTTGTCTATTCTCGCGGCATAACGTGGGTTTTAACAGTCATTCAACTGTTTCAGCCGCCATTTTGTTTAAATTGTGTCAACATTTAAACAAACCCGTTTTATGAGATTGTCACCTAAGAACAAGAAAAAAGTAAATGATGCATAGGATATCTCATCCATTGACTTTACGATAACTGTATGATGTAAAACGATTCAAGCCGAGAGTGTACACAGCTTCACTCGCGGCTCCTCGCCTTGCGAATGTTTCCTCGAGAGGTCTCGCTGAGAATGTATTGCTGACATAATGATATGTGCGCAGGAACCAAAGGCTGCTGCAGATGATAATGAAAGGTATCTGCTGCTCTACACTATGCCATATACAGAGCGTGCAAGAGAGAAGAAAATACCTTCAACAACTGTCTTTGTCGACTCGCTTTTGGTTCCAGAACGGTTATAGTTTAGTGTTTATCAAAATTTTTTAGCGCAACATAAACGACTGAATTGAAATGATTCTTTTAGTTTTTAGTTCATTTAATTGTTGTCGAATGAATATGGCTTAGGAGGTTTGGTTGTTTCGATTTGCCTTGGTTATACTCTTTGTTGGACAAGGACTACTCATTTTAAAATGTACTTTTTTTGTTTTTGTGATTACACATTTTTGTTTTGTGAATAATTTCCAGCTTGTTAGATTTAATTAGTTTTATAGGAGTGTGTATTATTTGGCGAATTAAATTCCCTAAAGAACCTTAGTACGAACATTAACTCTGCTGATAGTGGATAGTTGTGAATTATGAACAGGTAGAAGATTATAACATGAAAATAAGATAAAAAATAATATATTAATTAGTTATTGAATGCTTTTTATTTACATCACAATAATATATTTGCTAATTATGTTCACGATTGTTTGTTTTTTTAAATATTTTGAATTGACGAAGTGTTGCCGGGCCATTAAATGTTCAGACATGGGTCTTTATGGACAGAATAAATTTGGCAAATGGTGAAAGCGCGCAATTTTCTCAAAAATCTAATAATACTGAGTAGTGACCATTTTGTAAATGTCCAACGCGTTGGTTTGGCCTCAGGGAATATCGAGACTTCTTTTTCGTAGTGGCATTTGACAATTTTCCCGGTAGTTTTTTAGGTCCCAGGCCGACCCTGGCCCAGTGTGTGATCTCTTCTTGGATAATTTACCCAAACATTTTGACGTATGTTTCAACATATATTTCTTTTGGGAGTTTTTCGTACGAAAAATAAAATATGTGAGATTTATTTGAAGAGTTCTATTCAGACGTTAATCTAAGATTTGTTTGAATTATATTTCATGAAATCTTCATGATTAGTAATTTGCTTGCTTGACCTAGAGTTTTTCCCGTTGATTTTTTTTCTTTTATTTAATTAAGAAACAAACAATGTGTTTTTAAAAGTTCAAACAGCAAATATAAGTACAATGTAAGGCATTAACTATGTTTTGGTTTAAAATATCATGCGTTCAATCTAACAGTAAAAACTACTTCAGTTTTTGTAATTATTATTTAAAAATGTTAACAAGGTTTATAACAATTTGATAATAAAAATTGCATAAAGAAATGAATTTTTTTTTGTTATTATTTTGCATTTCTAGTCATACTCTGTGTATGAGTTTTGATTGTAGATTAAAGTAAAAATGGGAATATTTGATGGAAAGAAGAAATTCGTAAATCGTCCATCCCTAGAATTCGAGTTTCTGAAGAATGTTTAGGACCACTCGTATGCAGTAACTTATCGCGGTCTCCACCCTAAGCTTCTATAAATGCCTCCATGGTAAAGCAGAGATTTTTTTGTTAATATAGAGACAACACTGCTGAATCTGGTTCTTCTTTTTCGGTTGGATATAATGTATCGTTCATCTGTTTAGTCTACTGCCAAATTCACGCTTCTTTCTTAGTTTTGTATGAGTTTTGGTAGAACAATTTTTTGACGTGATTCTAAGAATTATGTGTCGTAAAAATCAATATAATACGATTATATCATTAAGTTTTGGACAATAATATGTATTTTAATGTATTAAAATTGTTTGGAGAGATGTTTTAATGTGATTGCGATGCCTAGTTTTTATTGTTGGTGTTATTGATTACAAGTGACAGTGAGCAATGAATATTATAATTTTTACAAATTGAATACCGTTCTTTGTAGACAATCAAGTTATGAGTGATACATGCCCTTCGACGCCCGTACAGGGCTTGGCAAGATTGCCACTGCCTTCAAGTCCTCCACCCAACTGTGCTATTTGTTTATCGGATTGTGACAACAAAAGTTTCACTGACCGTTGCTTACATCAATTTTGTTTTGCCTGTTTGTTAAGATGGTCTAAGGTTAGTATTTGTAACGATTTGTAATAGTAGACAGTGCTTCTTTATACTAATTTTATTCGTTCCGTAGGTGAAAGCTGAGTGCCCGTTATGTAAGCAGCCTTTTCGTTCTATTATACACAATGTTCGATCGAACAACGAATACGAAGAGCACGTTATACTTACTCAAGCGCCACAGCCACCTGAAGATTTACCCGAGATAACGGTCGACCCCATTTTAGACGAGCACTATTATTTACCAACCGGACCGCCTCCGTCTAACCAAAGACGGTTCCAGTACAGGTATAACAATTGTCTGTGTAGATCAGTGGAAGCTATTCAATGCTGTGCCTTCTTATAAATGTCAATTTTTATTGCACTCCTTTGAGAAAAAACTGCCCTATGTAATAAGACAAGGCAGGAATGTTTAACCGATGGGTTGGTAAATGTCGAATCACCGACCATCACTCAACAATAATTTGTTACTGACTAGTATCACTGTTTACCAGATGGTGAGCTAGTGGTAAATTTTTGGACTTTTAATACAAAATCTATTTTTTGTTCACTTGAGATAGAATGCACAGTTTAGAGACCATTGATCGTCGAAATAGCATTTCAAATTAACGTACGATGTAGAGAAGTAACACTTTTAATTTGTTAATTGCAGAACTACATTTGTTGTGGAGCCCCGTGATGAAATGGCAATACATCGTTTGTTATTATCTCATCCTCTAACAAATTCAATACATGTTCCTCATCGCAGGTTAGTTTTCAAACTTCATTATTTGGGACAATAACGACCACTTCTGTAATTTGATGATTTTAAAATGAACTTTATTTTTGCAGTAGGTATTCGCGTGTTTCACCGGGCTTTCGATACACGTCAAGAGATTTCCGACTTGCAATATATCAGTACAACTGGTGGGCAAATCCAACACCGGATATTACGGGTAGATTTCGGGACTGCTCACCTCAATTTTTCAGGTATTTTTTTTATCATGTTTTGATTCTTTGGAGCTTTGCTTGCTTTTGCTGACAAGGGGGAGGAGGAGGTCAAACATTTCTAAAATTCTGCTTTCGTAATACTTGAATGGCCCCTATCGGCGGATCATGATACTATGAACTATTTGTAATGTGATCTGTGAATATGAATCTGTCTTATCTTGAAATTTGAAGCAATAGTTCGTTTTGATGTGAATATGATAACGTGAATCACGGCTGATTAAAATAATCAAGAAACATTATTATATTTTTGTTTTAAAAGCCCTTGTTTATTTTGTTGTAGAGTTTAATAAAAACTTGACAATCGTTAAATTTATTTTCTCTTTATAAAGTTTTAAAATTCGTAATAGATCTGCCCCAAAAAATCGGATATTTAGCACATCACTGGCACAGTGTAGATGATGTACGTGATACAGTTTTTTCACTCAGCAATATTTTTGTCTTAAGACATTGAAATTCCGTAACTTAGAATCATAGATATATATACTATAGATTGCGGATACACTAGCACCTCCTGTACCTTTTAGAAGCCATTTTGTACGTGGAAAACGCCGTAAAAAGCGCGCGAGATTCAAAAATATTAATTATTTTATAATATGATTTTATTGAGAAAAACGACAAAACTCACAGTAAACAGTGATATTTCGCTTCAAAACCTATTATTATACTGAAACGCTTTAAAAATTACAAAATTGAGCATAAATATAATGTAAAAGCTTAGAACATTTTACATTGTCAATTTGGCGTCAAGGTTGACAAGCATTGATGCCAATCTGACAATGTAAAATGTTCTAAGCTTTTATATTATATTTATGCTCAGTTTTGTAATTTTTGAAACGTTTCAATATAAAAATAGGTTTTGGAGCGAAATATCACTGTTTACTGCGAGTTTTATTGTTTTTCCATTAACATCATATTATAGAATATTTAATCTTTTTGAATCCTGCACGCCTTTTACGGCGTTTTCCACTTACAAAATGGCTTCCGTATGGCTTCTAATTGGAACCATTCCGCACAATGTTCAAGGATAGGCATCCGCTATCTATTAATAATATATATCTATGCTTAGAATGCAGAACCGGCATAGCCGACATATTTTTTTTGTCTACCCTCCATAGATAGCCATGCTTGTGTCTATGGGCTGCGTTACAGTGTAGTGGCCGTCTCATATAAAGCAAAGATAGGCAAATATACCTGGCAGTTAACGTCTCTGATCCATTAGAATATTATCGTGTTTGTATAAAGAATCAATATTGTGATTTATCTGTTGTTATAAGTTAAAAAAATAATTTGAGTGTCTGAAGATTTCTTTAAAAATGTAAGAGCCCTTTATTTGTATATATTGTTATAAATCATTAGGCAGATACAGTAGTGTAATTAACTGATGGACTAATCAAACAAAATTTTTAATCGCGAAATTCATAAAAACGTCAATCTAAACATTTAAAAACATACTACACGTGGTGTAAAAAATGCTTTGAATCAGGCCCTGTTTAAGGTAGTATGAGCACCAAGGCAACTTTAAGTAAAAGGCTTGATTTTTTTTATATTTCGGTAGATGGATGATATGTTTTCATTGATTTCTCCAAAACTAGTCGGTGGAAATTAAAAAAAAACTATTTAAATTAAAGTTAAAACCTTAATAAATTATTGAAAACAAAAAAACCCGTTGTGCCCGACTAATTAAAACGATATTTTATCTTTTTAATTAAATATCTTTTTAATTAGTCGGGCACAACGGGTTTTTTTGTTTTCAATAATTTATTAAGGTTTTAACTTTAATTTAAATAGTTTTTTTTAATATAAAATTTTAATTAAAGAGATATTTAATCTTTTTAATTAAATATCTTTTTAATTAGTCGGGCACAACGGTTTTTTTTTGTTTTCAATAATTTATTAAGGTTTTAACTTTAAAAATAGTTTTTTTTTAATTTCCACCGACTAGTTTTGGAGAAATCAATGAAAACATAATATCATCCATCTACCGTTTTACCATAAAGCCAATGTTAAATATGTCTACTTTTAAAGTCATTTATTTATGTAAATAATCGGGCAACCCCCTCTAAAATTTTCAGAATTGGTTTAGACTTAGTCCAACTTCATATAAAAAAAAATATCAAGCCTTTTATTTATAATTGCCTTGGTGATCGTACTACCTTAAAATAACGTGAAATTACTGTTTCACATTTAGTGCTTCTATACTGTGTCACTAAGTCTTAACACATTTCATTCTGTAGAGTGTAAAGAATGTGGATAACCAATTTATTTAATAATTTTAATTGTGTATTATATTTAAACTTTGTTTTTCAGGGAAAATCCGGCTCAAATACATAACATCACGCCATGGTTGCATCGCGAGCTGTGTGCTTTGCTGGATGATAACGTACCTCACGTTTTATACATTATGTCAGTCATTACGGACTTACTTAAAGAACATCACGTTACCGCTAGGGAATTTAAAGATCGCATCCAACATTTCTTCGGCGATCGCACCGATCATTTCCTACACGAATTCCATTGTTTTCTCCGTTCACCGCACGACATGATCGGTTACGATAATTACGCGAGTTATACTCAGCGTATTGAAAATATCGAAATTCCATCGGATAGCAGCACATCGGAAAGTGACGACGATGTCCGAGTCGTCGGTTCGAGACGTTTATCTCAAGATTGTGTGATAGTGGCTCCGGATACATCACGACCGACCGAAATCATCGAACTGTCCGACACAGATTCTAATGATTCCGATGTCATTATTCGTGAACCTACTCCGCCGCCGTTAATAAACGTATCGGATTCCGATGAACCGGCGCGCGAAAGTGAAAGTGCAGCAGAGTCCCAAGCGAACAATGAAAACGAAACGTCGATTGAATCGAGACCCGAAACCGTTATCGTTAAACACGAACACTGTTCTTATAATTACAAAGAAGAATGCGCCTCCAGCACGGACGATTCCAATAACACGTTCGGTATGAATAGCATAGATTCGACTTCGAAACGTATCGAAATGTCTAAAACCGAATCTAAATCCGAAACATCAGACGGATTGACATCCGCGCGTTCTCTAGTTTTAAGAAAAAACCACTCTACCGATAATCGAAAGACTTATTCTAAACGCAAAACTAAAAGACCTCGTGAAAGCTCGAGGAAACGAAAGAAAACTAAACATCATTCGAGCAATTCGGATCCTTCGTCTGATGAAAGTCATCACACTCAAAGAAGGGGTCTTAAGAGGCGTGTCAGTAAATTCTCTTCTTCTTCTTCTTCGTCTTCTTCTTCTTCACCATCTTCTTCATCTACTTCGTCTTCAACGTCAAGCAGTGAAAGTAGTGAGAACTTGTTCGAAAGACAACAACGTTACAGAAGAAGAAACAGGAAACATGCGAAGAAGTCAAGGTTATCGGAACATAGTTCAACAAATTCAAATCATTCAAATGCTTATTTTTCAAATTATTACCTTGGTGTAATGACTGGAAACGATAGCCCTAGTACTTCACAGTGTCTGGACTCTAAAACTCGTGTTGTGAACGGTATGAGATTACGTAGTGTCATTGTGAAACCAAATGCCGGCCGATCATGGTACGATAGGCCCGAGCCTAGTTCCGACGACGATTCAGATTAATATGCGATCAGTTGTTTCTTATAAGTAGAAACATCGAACGTTCGTGTTAAATAATTGCGTTAAATAAGTGCGATATTTTACTTTAATTGTTCTTTTGTTTTATTTTTTTATTGTGAAAAACGAGAGTGAAATAAAACAAACGACTAAATGATCTGTAAGTGTAGGAACCATGAAAAAGTGAAATTTAAAAAAAAGTTTTGCTAACAGATATTCGGAACTTTAAATCCGGTTTAATTTATTAATCTTTGAATACTACAACCAAAAAATCTACAGAAACTTGTCTGGTGACTGGTTAATAATTGAAATTTATTTGTATTGAGTTATAATAATAATAATTCTAATCCTAGGAAGTTTGAAAAATTAGAAAAATGAATCAAATTTAATAAATTAGGCTTTTGAAAAAAAAAATAATTATCGATTTTTTTATTGTATTTTAAAACTTTATTATAAATAATATTGATAATCGATGCGGAAAACTTTCAAAAAACTTTTTTTTAATTAATTATAAGCAATTTAAAATTGATAAAATATTTAAAAAAATCACGTGACTGCAAACGCACTAAAATTGTTTTTGACACTTGTGACGTCATAATGGTAAAATGTATATGCGCAGTATACTATCAATGGCTTCTACATGTGTATTGACTAAAACATTATGACGTCACATTATATTCGGAACTGGGTACATAAATTTATTTTTAATTTGATATAACTTTTGAATTATAACGAAAATAAAAAAAAGAAAAATAGTTTTGTTATAAAACTTATATACGATCTTTCCATTTATGACAAAAAAAAATTTCATTCAAAAGCCCAATTGGACGTTTCGTCATTTTATTTTGACTTTATTGTAACGAAACGTTTAATTTATTAAATTTGATTCATTTTTGTAATCCTACGATTTACAATTATTTTGTACAGTATAGAAACAAATAAGAAGACATTGAGTTATGATATGTTACTAAGTGGTGCCTGATTAATATTGCCGCATAAAATGTAAAATAATAAACGGAGTTGGCAATCATAACGGCTATTTTCCTTAACCTAAAAGATAATTTCTTTTGCGAAATTTAACTTGCTCATATCGTTTGTTTTACATATTTACTTCCGTGTTATTTTTTTATTTATTAGCACTCGGGTTGAAAACTGGGGGCTTGTAAGTAGACGGGCCATGGTATAACATTATCAAGGCACCTCAAAAGCACGTGAAAAACATTACATATACTTCTATACAATTACGGTACTTTAATAATCTAATACAGTAGAACTTCTTTAAATCGAAAACATTCAAAACTCGAAAAAATGTTTTGTTCTCTTCCCTTCAAGCCCCAAAACCTCCATTACTCGAAATCTCAACCTTCTATAGGTCGAATTAATCAGTGAATCCCTACAAGCCATTTCGGTACATATTTTCTCTCGATAATTCGTAAAAATAAATTGGACCTCTGTATCTCGAACATAGTGATGTTCTCTAACTCAAAATTAGTTAGAATCAATCTAAACCTCTACAAGCCGAATGTTTCCTTACAAAATCCGCCTAAGTCTAAAACTCTGTAACTCGAATTTTTTGGCGTCTCTCTTGAAGTTCGACTTACCAAGGTTCTACTGTATTGTTACAAAGTTTTCTTACTGAACCAGGTTACCAGTTGAATGTTTGACGAAATACTTTTTATTCAACTCATGCGCGCTATTCATGTTTTATCATGCCTAAAAACCGAACCCTAAATAGCCATTTACCGACTGGTGACAATTACTTGTCATAACTCAATGAAGATTCCTACTAGCTCGGCCATTATGGAGTAATGAACATAAACGTAACTATTTTCTGAGTTGTAACGAAATAGAAGGTAACAACAATTCTCTTTTGTTATCCATTGATGCTTAAATTGAGATGCCAAATGTTTTCGACATGGAGTTTATTCATAACCGGCTAACCTCAAACCAAAACATTAAATCGTGCTGTTAGTATTGACAATTTTTTTATAAAAAAATAAATAGATATTTGTATACATACCTTATATGAACGTATAACCGTGTTAAAAACATGAATAACGCGCATTTGTTGAATAAAATTATGGGCGCAACTTGTAGGCTAAGTCATGACCTGTCAGTTGCGATGTTTTCAGCACTTGTCTCCGGTGCGCAGTATGCACTCGCTTCGCTCGTGCCTGCGCACCTACGACTCGTGCTGAAAACATCGCAACTGACACGCCATGAATGACTTAGACTACTAGTTACGCCAATAACTATGATTTTAAAAATGACTTCGGAAATGCTTTGACTAATTTACAAAAGACAGTTTTGATCGATCTTAGGTTGTGGTTATTTAATTTACATAGATAAAGGCACGCTTTGGTATTTTAAACAATAGCTGCTATAACAGTGTCAAATTCGTAAACGGTTACAGTTATATGTCTTTAGTGAATTGAAAAATATTATCGAGTTTTTTGATTATGTAACATTAGCTTTTTTCGGCTGAAGCCCATTCATGCCAGCATAATCAACATAACAATACACACGGGTTTAGTCCTGAAGTGCACAGATGCGTCTGCCACCCCATGCATTACTTATTTTGACGTTTAATTTTATAAATAGTAAAATATTGAGTTAACTATTTCACTTTTCTTACTTGTAAAATGAAAAAAATTTATGGCGAGTTGAAGAAAAAAAAAATCTTCTAACCCTATATGCAGCGTTGCCACGTGCAGTGGTCGTTATACTCACTAAATATGTACGCTATTTTTGACATTTAAATTGTTTGGTGTATCACACATGCAGGGAAAATCATTAAGGATCAGCGATGCCCTCTTTTCTTGCTTTAAAAACACTGTACAGTAGAATTAATGATATTTTCAACGCGTCTGGACTAATTGACTCCTTCGCCCTCATTTCGTGGCAGTTAAAGATAGATAGATAGATAGATAAAGATAGATTTTATTTCTTCGCGAAGCCATAAGCGGATGCGATTATAGACCAATCAGTAAAAAACCGTTATAAATTTGAGGTTAAACACTCTCACACGTATTATTCCGTTGACTGAACAACTTTGCGTGAGAAGTAGGAGCTAAAAACTTAAAAATACATTAATAAAGTCAGTTGAAAACGGATGGTGTTGAAAATACATGAGTCCGACTGTTAATTAACATGTATCTTTTATTTTTGTCGCGGTACTCATTTTATTTGTCTTCCTTGTTGCACTCATTTACTAATCTGCTTATTATCGCGTATTGATTTATTTCAACGCGATCTACCGGTAGCTCGCGATTAAGTTGAACGATCACTGATCTATTGAACCTGCTTGTATTGATGTGTTGGTTTCTCACGGGCCATGGGATATGACTCGAGTTATCCACGATAATATATGGTTGAAGTATGTAAGTTATGCATCACTTTTGATTATTCGTACCACATCATAAAGTGATAGAAATTCTCTAAAAAGTAATAATTTGAATGATTTTTAAGTAACTTTCACTTTTATTAAATTTAATTTACCTCAAGTTGTATTTGAATAATATTTATTGTAATTAGATTATATTTTAATTATTTAGTATAAACGATCTTTTTATTTTTATGGTGAAGAGTTTAAACTGACTGCCTACTTATTTAAAAGAAAAATAAACGGGTGTCCATCAGATGTCTTTATTCCTACTAGCTTACCGCTCCTGATCATTCCTCTTTTTTCATAGCATGATTATATATTAAAGCTTATATCACTCTGGGAGAAGGAGGCTTTTGAACAGTAAATATTTTAGGGTCAGCTTCCAAAAAAATTCAAGGTTTTCCGAAGATTCATGATGACGTCATCAGTGGACTATGCTGACCGAGTGACCAACAAACAAAATGATTTAATTACAATAATTTATAACCGATTGACGATAAAATCAGTGACCATTCTGGAAGTAAAATAATATTAATTTTGAAATAAGTGTGTTATATTTATTTATAATATATGACGCTTGGCAATTTTTTGGTATATACAGGGTGTCCCATTAAGAATGGGACATAGAACAACCGCAGATTCTCCAATTCAAAATAAAACGATTAAGCGAAATATGCTTAGATAAAATGTTACTCGTTTCCGAAATATGCTTAGATAAAATGTTACTCGTTTCCGAAATACGGGGTGTTGAAGTTGAAAACTGAAAAATTATTAATGTCCATAATTTTTTTAATACACCGTATAATTTTACTCAAATCGGCACACTTGTTAAATATCATAAAATGCACCTAACAATAAAAAAATTAGTTCAGTACGCTCTACCAGTGGCGTACGGCAGGAGTAAGTAATGCTTGTACCCCTTCTAAATGTTACGCCGCTGTCTAAATTTTAATTTTGATAATAATTTTAATTTTTTTGATATTTTCTAAGTCAATAATGTACACTTGTTAGTTTGTTGTAAAGTCATTGGTTTTCGAGATATTCGCAGTTTTTTTAAGACAAAATTGTAAAAATGAATATTATTAATAATAATACAAATAAAAAGTACATGTCTATCTATCTTTAACTGCGAATATCTCGAAAACCAATGACTTTACAACAAACTAACAAGTGTACATTATTGACTTAGAAAATATCAAAAAAATTAAAATTATTATCAAAATTAAAATTTAGACAGCGGCGTAACATTTAGAAGGGGTACAAGCATTACTTACTCCTGCCGTACGCCACTGGTAGAGCGTACTGAACTAATTTTTTTATTGTTAGGTGCATTTTATGATATTTAACAAGTGTGCCGATTTGAGTAAAATTATACGGTGTATTAAAAAAATTATGGACATTTTTATTGTTAGGTGCATTTTATGATATCAAGTGTGCCGATTTGAGTAAAATTATACGGTGTATTAAAAAAATTATGGACATTAATAATTTTTCAGTTTTCAACTTCAACACCCCGTATTTCGGAAACGAGTAACATTTTATCTAAGCATATTTCGGAAACGAGTAACATTTTATCTAAGCATATTTCGCTTAATCGTTTTATTTTGAATTGGAGAATCTGCGGTTGTTCTATGTCCCATTCTTAATGGGACACCCTGCCTGTATAGAAGACTGACTAGTTTTTTGGTACAAATCTTCGCAAAATTTGTCACTTGGTCACTTTTTTCGTTAAAAATATCCAAGTATATCTTGTGAACAATCTATATATTTTTTTTGTGGTATATTTTTGGAAATTTAGGGTCGGTTTTACAATGTCAATGTGAGTTTTAAAGCCAGTTTTAGTGAACTAGTTTATATAACTCTTTTTATCAGTCATACAGTCCAAACGGCTCAACCGATTTTGAAAAACTTTTTTGCGGTCGATTTCTTCCGAGATCTAACTGTGCCTGACGTCGGTTGATTTTTTAATTTTGCCGGAGGGAAGCAAATACACTCCGGTGTTTTTTTGTTTATAGTTTGTTCAATTACAGTTAAATCGGCTCAAAACCAAATATTTGAAAACTTCTATATTGCTAGTGGCCGTAAATGGAAGCGTGGCCCATGAGGTGAGACAGCAAATTACTGTTTTTCTATCTCTTTCTTTTTACTTGACCCGTTCTGCGCAAGTGTTGCGTCTGTAGTGGGGCAATTAGTAAGTGGAATAGAGCAAGCCACCTCCCACTCACAGCTTAGTTTCATGTGCAAACTGACGCGCATCCATTCACGGACATGCGCATGACACTCGGAGTATAATAAGTGAGACAGACGTATATATATCTGCACCGTAATGTTTAAGTCTTTGTCCCGATCTTTGCTAGCAATATAGAGGGTATTAAATATATGGTTAAAACACTAAACAATTGTTTTATACAGATTTATCAGAAACCTGTTTTGGTAATCCGTATCTTTAACACGGCTTATCAATTAAACTCATTGTGTCATACACGTTAAGATAAGCTAGCTGTTCAATTGTTAAATTGGGTTAAAGTTGAATGTTTAAAACCGACCCTTAAAAAAATATAAATAATAATCTAGTAAACATGTTCACACAAAGTAACTGTCGCAGTTACAAATTATACAGATATTTTTAAGGCAACTAACTTGTCTGGGCCTAGTACCGATTCATAGTTTCAATTTATTAATTTTAATGATTGGAATCGCTAGAGAGATTGTGGATTATAGACGCTCGATAGCTGAGGTTATCGGCGCCTATATAAAAATGGGACTCAGGTCTTATACAGTAGAGTTCCGCTAATCCGAAACCGTTTCGGTTGGCGGAGAGAGAATTTTTTATTTCATAAAATACATGCATCGTCTATTTTTTTTTTGTGTTTTCCAGTTAAAGTTAAATCATATTAATGCTAGAAAAACATTTTAAAATTAATAAACTCGTGTTTGAGATGGCCTCTTAAAACAAGCTGTTCGGCTAATGTGAACAGGGCCTGATTTCGATTAGTTTGGACTAGCGGGACTCCATTGTATAATAGAGGAACCACAATAACCTTGACTGTTGTCAAGTCCGATGCACCGTTGACTTCGTTTGTCGAGCGTCTATAATCAGCAGTCTTTAAGCCCCGTGGTACAGTTATTTTATTATACAGGGTGAGTCAGACCACCCGTAGCGGTCGTTTTTTTCGAAAACGGTTAGTCGTAGAGAGTTGTGTCAAAAATCTGTATCATAAAAGCCCTAATGAAGAATCGAATGGTGATATTTTTTTTCCCCGGAAAGGTCGGCTTCCCTATTAGTTTGCTCCAGAATGTTCAGAACTCCGGAATATTAAATGGACGATAGGTCGAAAGTAGTATTGTTGAGAAGATCTTTAAAAAATAAGCAAGTTTTGTAGGACATTTTTTTTTGTTACTGCCACCCCTGTTAAGTAATATTCGTTCGAAATTATTAAATTTAACATGTCATAATGACGAACTTAATTTTAAAAGTCGGCGTTTAAAATTTAGTTACCTAATTAAACAATGCCATAAATGCTTAAACTGTTTGCCATTTAATTCTAAACACTGATAAGCTCTTCTAGATATGCTATGGGTAAATCTAAGTATTTTCCGACAAAAAAAACAATTGCAATTATTAAAAAAATATTGTGACATTTATTATTGTTTAATTAGTGAACTAGATTTTAAATGCCAACTTTTAAAATTAAGTTCGTCATTATGACATGTTAATTTAATAATTTCAAACGAATATTACCTTAACTCTTCAACAATACTACTTTCGACCTATCATCGTTCCATTTAATATTCCGTAGTTCTGAACATTCTTGAGCAAACTAAAACGGCAGCCGATCTTTCCGGAGAAAAAAAATATCACCATTCGATTCTTCATTAGGGCTTTTATGATACAGATTTTTGTCACAACTCTCTACGACTAACCGTTTTCGAAAAAAACAACCGCTACAGGTGGTCTGACTCAATAATAAATCGAAACAGCAAATAAAAAAATCTAGAATGGTCAAACCGTTGAAAAGGTGCTGTTTTTAAGGTACAGCCTTCGTTGGGCGTATGTTTACTGGAATTTAATATTTAAAAACCGCGCACACTTGTCAAGCATAAACCTGCATGACTAGCATAGCACGGAGCAAAAAAGCGTGTTCGTGAAGCTACCTATGTTATTTATGGAGTAGCGCACATTAGACCAGCAACGACCATCAGTCGATTGCTTGAAATACCTGTCTAGCGATGCTGGACCGATTTAGTGTGCTGGTGATGTGTCGTTTTTAATTTGCATTGATAAAACTACTTGGAAATGCCTACCGCACATTTACGAAACCTGCACTAAGATTTGCTGGTTTGTGCTGATCTAGTTTGCACGTTTGTGTTGTGCTGGTCGTGCAGATTTATGCTTGAGAAGTGTGCATGATCTTTTAGTTGTACAAAGTCTGCTTGCTCTTGACTAAAAATATCTTTTTTTGCAACGATATTAAGAAATTGCAATTATGTTTAAACAAAAATTCTAGAAGATAGACTGATTTGTAAATGTTATTATTTTTTTTTTTATATTTTTCAAGAGGGTTTTATTTGTGTTATACATTTTTTATGAACGACTATTTAAATAAAAATATATAAAAATCACTAAGGGTGTCCGATATCAATTGAGTGGCAAAAGTATTCATTCGTTTAGTCTAGTGCGAAAATTATTCGAAAAAAATCGAGTCAAGTAATTAGCAAAGCAACAGCTGTGTCATATTTTTGCTGCTCGAAATTCGAGCAGTAAATACTGCAAAAATAGAAATGGTGGGTCGAATTGACTAATGCTATTTTGAATCGAGTCGAATAATGTAGGGAAGAAAAGTTTTGTGGTATTTAAAACTTTCTGCGTGTATTATTTGGGAATTGAGTATTTTATATATTGATTTGAAAAGAAGCATCCACCACTCGGACACCTTGAAAACTATAAATTTAAAGTTAGTTATAATCCATTACAGTAAAATAATTGTACATAAGAATTGATATTTTTTTTAAGTTAGCTAAATCAGATTTATTCAAGGATTGATTTGCAGGTGTTTTGTAATTAAATATTACTTAAAACAATAATGATTTAATTCATGTTTTGAAACATGATTTAATAATGAATTCTGTGAATATTGCATGTTTTATTATTTGGAGATACTGTAATAAATTGTATAATAAATGATAATTTTTTATACGTGTTATTTTTGTTACCAAAAAAATTGTTTACATCTTGACAAAAGTGCAACTCATTCTTCAGTAGAGGTATTCGTTTGTTTTGTGTGAAAAAGCAAATGTTTAATTTTCCTGAGATAATTTTTATATTTACTAAAGATAAGCAGGTATCTATTAGAGCGGAGATTCTATAATAATTTGTTACATTTTTTTGTTTGTTAAATTTCAGTTGGAACCGTTTATGACATCTGGTGACAAAATTTGAACTTCACCAAATGGTTATCTTAGAATATGGAAGACTCATCCCTATCCCTTTACTATTGTAGTTCTTTTTATATGATGGATAACGCTGCTCAGTCAAAGTGTACAACTTTGGACGATATAATAATATTAAGAATTATATATCTAGAACTAGCCGTTATCCGCGGCTTCGCACGCGAGTGAGACGTTATTTGGCATAGTTACTCCATTCTCGACGTAGACCCCCTTAATAAATTTCAAAATGGATGACATTCACGTGATCACCGTCCTGACAAACCTTGAAAATGACACCCATGTTGATTTTTAGACTATTTACCTCTTTTCACCGTCTGAAGGGGTTGTTTTTGAAAAAGCATGAAACCCGTGTTTATTTGTTGAAGGAGTCATCCTGCTGATTTTTTGAATTGATACATCTATCTTATATTATGATTTCTCTATGCAAATTTTGAACCCCCGTTATATTTTTTAGGGGTTGAATTTTTAAAAATTCCTGGTCCTGAATAATAGACGGTTAACTGTAGCTAATAGCTATATTTAGTATTTGAAAAACAGTCCACAATCTTAAAAAAAATTGGTTGTCTGTAAAGTCGGTTTACGGACGATAGTTTTACGTGATAACGTCATAAAGAAACATTGAAATGCGTACAAGCCGACGCTTGAGCCGATCGTGCCTCTCTATCGCTTATACCGCGCTCTCGCTTGCACGCTCAGGCTCAGGCGGAACGTGACACTTTTTCGTGCGTGCAGCCGGTGTTTCATCAATTTATAAGACGTTATCACGTCAAAAAATTAATACTGAAATACGTAAAGTAAAAATAAAATATCGTAAAAAGCTTCAGTTTTCAAAAAAAATATAAAACAAATTATATGAGTGTTTTGAAAGAATATCGAAAGTATGACGTCACGTTCCTCCCATTCTTGTTTGTTGGATAAGTGGGTCATTGACTTGGAGTATGTACCTACATTGAAATTTATAATAACCTTGGTAGACCGTCTCTGGGTAGAACTACTGGTCGGCGTAGAGTGTACAGGTTAATATATTATACTCAGCTTAAGAAAGGAATAATAATTGAAATAATATTTAGATAACAAAAATCGAATATTCTTTCTCATATTTGTTTGTTAAATGTAAGTGTTCAATTAGAAATAACATTTTGTTAACTTGTATGTTTGATTTAATTTTAAGGCCACAAACTGCCGGGATTAGCAGGAGTTTTGATTAATTAATTGAAATTTTTTATAGTTCAAATCACCTACATTTTTGAAAAAAAAATGCCAGTCATTCTTTACCATTTCCCTTTAAGTGCTCCGTCTAGAGCAGCCCTTCTTACTTTTCGAGTACTTGGACTTGATGTGGACATAAAAGAGATAAATTTGGTGAAGAAAGAACAGCTCAGTGATGAATATATTAAGGTAAATCAGTTTAAATAAATAAACATCAGAAGCAAACATATACAAATATAAAATAATTTACAAAAAAAGAAAATTACAACGTTTCTGGTTTGGCTTGAGGCGAAATAGCCGATCCTAAATCCGATAAGGTTTCAAATTTGAAAATACATACAGTTGTGCGAAACATGGCTCTGAGGATGTTTGGATCCTCGTCGCATCTTCGTTAAATAGTTAAAAATCTGAATTTAGGCCATGTATGTGTTTTTTGACGTGATAACTTCTTATAAATTGATGAAACACCGGCTGCACGCACGAAAAAGTGTCACGTTCCGCCTGAGCCTGAGCGTGCAAGCGAGAGCGCAGTATAAGCGATAGATAGGCACGATCGGCCCAAGCGTCGGCTTGTACGCATTTCTCTCTCTTCTCGCGTGACGTCAGAGAGTTCATCAATGTTTCTTTATGACGTTATCACGTAAAACTATCGTCCGTAAACCGACTTTACAGACAACCAATTTTTTAGATAAATCCGCAACATACCGTACCGACAATTGATGACGATGGTTTTTATTTATGGGAAAGCAAAGCAATTGCCGGTTATTTAGTTCGGAAGTATGGAAAAAATGATAGCTTATATCCAAAAGATCCGAAAAAGAAAGCTATTGTTGACAGAATAATGTATTTTGATATCGGAACAATGTACGCTAAAATAAGAGCTGCCTTTGTAAGTAAAACAAACAATCGATTGATTTTATGAAATTATTAAGTTAATTTTTATATTGTTGCAAAGTTTCCAGTGATATTTTTACAAGAAACTGTAGTACAACAAGATAAGATAAAAGATATAAACGATGCTTTGCTGTTTTTAAACGATCATATTATTGGTAATAACAAATGGGTCGCTGGCTCTGACATGACAATTGCCGATTTGCCATTGGCTACATCTGTTTCTAATTTAAAAGTAAGTTAATCATGACATAATTTATTCTACTGCAGTATATCCCCTATAAAACAGCTGGATATCGTGCATTCGTAAAATGACCCATCTAACACTAGTGCGTGAAGTAAAATATAACGTAAATTTACTATCAGCCTATTGTGTCAGAAGTTTGCTACACAAATGAAATGTCAAATATTTTAAAAATATTTTTGAAATGAAGCTAGACACTGTTATTTTATAGGCTATATAGTGCAAAAAATATAGTCGGTAACTCGCACGTAATGATATGACTCGTGTGACGGTGTGACTGTTAAAACTCGCCAACACTCGTTATAACACACTAATGTCTCTTATTCGTTAATTTATTACGTTCTGGATATAATATAAACTATTATTAAAAATAATATAAAAATGAATGTTCGTCTGTTCGGGACTTTGGTAAGATGTGCTCGCACTCAAGGTTTCTAGCCAAAAAAGAAAAAAAAATGTAAAAATGTTGTGTGGCACTGCAATACGCGAGCGGGACGCGGTCCCGTGAGGCAAGACTGTGATACGGTGGAGACAAAGGCTCCGCTATTGTTGTCGCTGCCGTGTTACGTCTCAACTGTTTGCAAAATCGCGGATAACAGATATTTCTTAATTCTGAATCTTTCGTGAAAATAACTCAAAAGTCGATGTCTAAATATCTGACCATATGCCTTGGACATTTCACAATTTCATTAAATAATCTGATTTATTTTAGGCTATAGGATGGGATCTCTCCCGACTGACAAACGTAACAAAATGGCTGAATAACTGTGAGAAGGAAATTCCTGATTATTATGAATCAAATCAGAAAGGAGCTGAACTTTATGCGCAGCTTGTATTGAAGAATTTAGCAAAGGGACAAGTTTTCAAAGCATAACATCTTGCTTTGTATTTACTTTACGCAAACAAATATCGCAATATTGTGAAAAGTTTTTTTAAATAAATATTGTTGTTAAACCTATGACTCGACTGCGTCATTTAAAGCCATACTTAAAAGTTTTAGTTCTTAATTTGGCCGCTACTGGAACATCGTGTCGCAAAGGCAATGATCAATTACTACATCATTGATTAAGGTGTATATAAAGATTGTTAATCAGGTAACGAAAAATGTAATGTAGTAAACAAATATAATTATGATGCTAGTCACCAGATGGACAAACAGTTGCCACCATAATTCACTCCGAAAACTACATAATATTCTATATTCACGACAGTCACGTATTAAAATGCTTGTCAATAGATTGTGCCACGCCATCTATTGACGCGTATCAAAAGTGGCCTTATTTTGGTTCACTGGGATCTTTATCTTCCAAAAAAACCTTAATCAATGCTATAATACAGTTACGTAATCGAATTTTGCTTTTTGTGCGAACAACCATCTATTCTAAAGTCATTAATTTGTTTGAGATTGAACAAGATCTCTTCCGTCTTTATGAAAATGTTCGCGTACTTTTGCCTTGTTTTAAAGTACCTAATTAAGTTTTTCTAGTGTTTCGGTGTCTGAACGTTTTTTCTAGTGCTAAAAAATGATATGTTTCGAAGTTCTTTGAAGCGGTTTTTAAATCAAAATGTAAGTAATTTTTTTTTGGTTGTGTTTATTATTACAGTAAGGATTACTTATACTTTTTATTGAAGCCACACAAGTATGGAGGTTAATAGTTAGCGGTGGTTCACGGTTACATAGGATGGCATCATAAAAGTATATGGATGGCATACATTTATAGCCATCACATCCAATGGCGTAACTTACCGTTTGAGGCCCGTGGCAAATTCATCGGATGGGGCCCTTCCTCAATGTAAAGAGGTCAACCAACGTTATGCAATTTTTGTTAATTTGTGTATGGACTTTAGTAGGTAACTTAATTAAATTAATTGAATACAAAACTAATAAATTTTACTAAATGTTGTTATAATAAATGTTAGGATCCTCCTGTGCTCACGGATTTCTCGAACCCGGTCCTGCCACCCTATTGTTACGCCATTGCCCATGCCATAGTATTAAATCGTTGTTATAGATTGATTGATTGTAAATTATAGACGCTCAACAGCTGAGGTCATCAGCGTCTCGTTGTTATACGTCGTTGTGTATTTACCCATATATTACGCTATTGATGTCGGTCGGATGGCGGGATCTAGGGGTCGGATCATAATTTCTCGACTTTTCATAGCATCTTGAACAATTTGGCAGCATTTTTGAAAATGTTTATATATGTATACAATTATATGCGCGAGCAATAACTTTCAAAAGGTTTAATTATTGATTTTAATGCGATTTGGTTCACATGTTGGAATCCATCATCGCACCAAGCCTATTTAAAATGGGTTCAATCGAACAACTCTAAGGGTGGTCTTTAGGGATTAAAAATATTTTTCCCTGAATCGTTTAAAAAAAATTTAATAACATCGACCCGACAGGACCGGACTTTATGAAAACACTAGTTTGCGGATAGGGATTTACTTACCGACAAAGCCACAATGCTTATATTAGCAAATACACTATAGCTCTGTTCCAACCTCTCTACGAACGGTAACAGTACCGTCACAGTCATGCGTAGTAACTAAAACGAAACTTATTGTATCGGTTTTGTATCACGTTTTAGCTACTGCGCATGACCGTGACGGTTTTGTTTCCGTTCGCAGAGAGGTTGGAACAGAGTTTATATTGTCGGCAAGGTTTTGGCACTGTGACCCGAGTTTTTTTTTTATTTTGGCATTGGCAAAGTCATGGGACAAACACGGACAATGCCGGGCATGACAGGCAGTAGATTTAGAAATGTAGACGACAGATTTTCCTATTGTTTCGAGAACAATAATAATTTTTGGCTGGCATCCAATAATGTCTGCGAAACCGTAATGGTCAATATGTCTAAAGAAACTTAACAGACACTAGGGCTTAGTGTTATAATTGTAACGGCTGCAAGTGAACTGTGGTTTGAATAAGCTCCATTCAAAAACAATGTATTCTTGCCGTTTTACTTACTATTATATACCGAGCATAGGAATAAAATCGCAATCGAACCATTAGGGTGCAAACATATACTTAAGTCTTTTTTTAAGTCGTAAGAGCTCGTTGGTTCCGATTGGCTAACGATATAGATAAAGATATAAAACTTTTGATGAAGACAGATATATTCCATGCTAATATAAATGTATATTGTCGGAATAACCATTTAAGAAAGAGACGCAGATATATTTTCAATATGTTTTGTTGCCTTCAGATAATATCTAATAATAATTAACTACCTATATGAATTATCAATCACAGGTTTAGTTAAAGCATATATTATTATATGCTTTAACTAAACCTGTGCAGGGTTGTACAAAAAAAAATTATTTAATTAGATGTTTACAGTATGTCTGTCCAACATTTCTGCAATTAGACGCTTATGTCTTGAATTGTGGCGCCTAACATCGACCTATACTACTGGACGTCCTCTTCTGTTTTACGGTAGTAGTTTGAGAGACAGAAAATTGGAGATTATAGACGTTAAACAGCTAAAGTCATAAGCGTCCATGAGAGAGATAGAGATTGGTCACATATTCTTTCTATTTTTTTTTCGAAGGGACGCTTTTTACACCGCTAGAGCACGTCCAGTAAGTATAAATCGATGTAGTCTATAACCTAAAAATATATTAACTCTACCTAGTTGTGAATGAAAATGTTTAAAAACACAAATTTTCGAACCTAACTACAATTTTTACTTTTTAGTGTCCATCAATGTAAATCTAAAGTTTATTTCAGTAGAATGATTTTTCAACAATTTATAAATTTTTATTCATGAATCATGTTTGTAAACTAATTTATAGATAGATTGTAAGCTGCTACGTGCAAATCTTTTTAAGTTTTAACGGAATGCCTCCTAACGTTGTCAAAACAAAATTTTTTGCATCGTACTTCATTGGAACTGGCGTCTCTTTGCATACTTCTACGAAATATTTTTTCAGAAGATAAATAAGTCCAATCTTAGACTGTACCAGCCCAAATCTCATACCTGTAAAAAGTAAAATAAAATAAATACTACGGCTTCGTCGCAGTGACATTCTTCTTCTAGATTTTTGTTCGTCATGATGAAAATTAAAAAAAGACTCTGACGGATCCCAAAAAAAAAACCTAAGTTTAAAATTTGGTCTCGATCCTTTGAAGGTTGATTCAGTGTCCACGAACGCTTATAATCAAATTTAATTTTAACCTTTCGCTTAAGTGTTAATTTTTTTAAGTTTTAACGGAACTCCTCCTATTGTCGTTAAGCCAAAATTTTTAGGGTCAAACTTTATTGGAACCGGCGTCGTTTCGCATACTTCCACAAAGTAATTTTTCAAAATGTAAGCAATTCCAATTTTAGTCTGTATCAGACCAAACCTCATTCCTGTAAAAAGTAAAAAAAAAACATGCGTGAGACTCCTGCAGCGCGCTAGAAGTGAAACTTCTTAAGCACTGGCAATTGGCATTTGCTGACGATTTTATTATTTTAGGATTAGGAAATGGTTATGTGGAACTATTTACCGTGGCTAGAGAAAATTCTACGTATATACACAGTACGCACTGCGCATGCGTATAGAGTGCGTATGACGCTTTGACTGAAAGAGTAGAAACGATTCTCCCACTCTTTTCTTTCAACCGTCGGTTGAAATCGGAGAAAGGGAAGCGTTTCACTTTTCACCTGATCCAGCCAAATTTGCCCTGCCGCACCTAAAGATGTTTCACTTCAATAATTATGTACAAAAAAAACATTGAAAGAAACCAATATGGACTCGAAAGTCGAACAAAATATATGAATTACTTATTTTTTTGACGCGCTGGTCCCTTGAACCCGTATTTTATAACGTATCCTAGTTATTGGCGTAGCAAGAGAGGGGGGGGGGCAGGTGGGCCTGGCCCACCCTACAATATTAATTGTTCACGTACAAATAACAAGATAAATCTACAATAATCTACGTTTTCTTTCTTGTGAAATTTCTCCAGAAAATCGTGTTGATCGATTTCGCTTCTATGAACAGTTTTCAAATTATGTATAAGTAGCAGCTGGTAATGGTTAGGTAGAGTTGAAAAATTCCCCCCCCCCAAGGTAACATTTTTGCTACGCCTATGATCCTAAGAATCCAATTAAATATTATCTTGCGACTAGTAGGTATTGGCATTAAAAAACGATTAATAATTATTTGTAATGATATTACCTATGCAATTTCTAGGGCCTTCACCAAAAGGCATGTATGTAAACTTTGGTATTTTTTTCATATTCTCTTCTGTAAATCGATCTGGATCAAATTTTTCTGGATTTGGAAACACTTCTGGATCATTCTGAAGCGATATTAATGCTATGAACAGAGTTGTGTCTTTTTCGATTATCAAATCTGTTCCAGGAACATGATATTTTTTAACGCAAATTCTGTCCAAGAATGGTAAAGGCGGATACTTTCTCAAAGTTTCTGAAAACAATAATTTTAATTTCATATATTTGAGTTAAAGAATACTTAGAGTACTACGGCTGGAAACCATAAAAAGCAACAATTTCTTAGCCGTACGGTTTTATCTATATCTATATACTATATACCAGGGGTCGGCAGCCTTTTGAGACGGAAGAGCCAAAAGTTACAATTTACAATATTTCCCAGTTTTTAAAGAGCCACTATACATTTTCGTTTCAGTATTATACTTAGTATTTGCTTATATAGGTATAATACAGTAGAATCCGAATAGTACGACTCCGTTTATAACGGCCAACCGCTTTTAACGACGTAAATGCAACCTCAAGTTTGATTTTCATAAAACATACTGCGAAAGTATATCCGTTTAGTACGACTCCGGTTAAAGCGACCAACCTCTTTGAGCGACGTAATTTTTAAAAATCGTCCGGCTAGAACGACGCACATCTCAAAATGATTCATAATTTCAAGGGCAAATACTTGCATTATCTCGATGCACCCACTCCCTTCCTTCCCAGATGCACGCTGTTTTATTCCCGAGTAAATTCCATAGTATTTTTTCCCCTTTTGATGAATCACTGCGTTAACTTCGTGTCAACGCACGTCAAAATGAGATATTATTATATAAAATTTCATGCCGTTTTGTGCGTCGTCCGGTTAGTACGGCGTAATATAGCCGGTCCCTTAACAGTCGCTTTATCCGGATTCTACTGTATATATACCCGAGGACGACACGTCACGACGGGGGCGGTGCGGGTGAGACGCGAGTAGAAATGGCTAAGAGATAGACATGGTACTCAATCATGGATCGATTGGACGATTTTTAAGGGTTTATATAATAAAATAATTATTTTTTGCGTATGGAACTGGAGAGCCGCAACTTTATATCAAAAGAGCCGCATGCGGCTCGCGAGCCACAGGTTTCCGACCTCTGCTCTATTAATTAAATCACATCCACATTTATGATGTTTCAGTTATATAAACTCTTTGCAACGAACTACATTATACACTGTAACACTAGTCACTACAGCCATAAACCGTGAGTCGTGTATCATGTATGCGTATACCGACATACGTATTGCCGAGTCAAAGCCATCAAAGGTGTTGACTGAATGAGATAGATTCAGTGAACACTTCTAGCATATGACAATAATAGATGCTTGTTTGCACTAATGTGCTGACGGTAAATGCAGCTCAAAGCCGATATAACTAACACGCTATAACTTGTGGATCAGGAGTTGCACAGCGAACACCAGAGGTACTGATGATGACGTTTCATGTGCTGCTTCGGAATGTGAAATAGCGCCTGAACGCAAGAAAGTCTACCACACACGACTTTTGCGGTTTGCCAGTGAATGTTAGATTTTAGCGTTCATTGTGACACTATTTCTTAACATTAAATATTGATTAAATATGGAAAATTTAATTCATTCGTCGTTCTGTAGCTCTGCAGCGCTCATAGAGGAACCGCCGTTGGATGGGATCGACATGTAGAATCAATATTATTGTTATCGCTAAGACGTGACTAATTTAGTCGTATTCGCGAATATTCGTGATTGGCTGTTTCCCTATCATCGCGCCACATCATTTGAAAGATCAGGAATATTCTCTTTGCGAACACGGCTATATTGTTGATTTTTATGATAACGAGTAATTATAAAAACATTACCGTTTACAACTTGTGATAAATACACAAGTTCTTGCAAACTTTCGTACGTCAATTCTCCGTCGTGTTTGTCGAACACCCGGTTTATTTCTTCTCGAACTTTATTTTGTATGTCGGGTTGTAGGGCAAGTTCATATAAAGCTAAGCTTATGGTTGTTGAAGAAGTTTCACTGCCGGCGATTAAAAAACCAAAAGCCTGAGCCACAAATACATCACCGTCGAAAACTGAAAAAAAAACGATTAATAGTATTCAATAAACGATTTTTCGGGGCTGTTTAAGGTGAAAATATTTTTGCCGACTAATTAACGTTTTTGAAGTGAAACATCTTTAGCGATGAATCTGTTTGTAACGTTAAAGGGGAAATGATTCAACGTCGGGGAAATATGAGAGAAACTTTGGAACGCAAAATTAATAACGCATCAATGAAACGAGTTCATATAACTCCGAAGAAGTTTCACTTCCCGCGTGTGTTTATGTGAGTGACAGTGCCGGAATAACCTATAAGCAAATTAAGCAATTGCTTAGGGCATCACGTCTCAGGGGGTACCCGGTATCAAGAAGCACAACTCAGAAATGAAAAGTACCTCACACAATTTTTTTTTCTTTTTGTCATGTTCTCAAAAATTTGATCTACTGATAAGTATGTATTTAGAACTATAAAAGATAAAATTAAATAATAATTTATTTTTGAAAATGAAAACGAAAAAAAACATTATTTCTTAAGGGTTCAATTTTTTAATTTTAAAGTTTGGAAACTTTTTTCTATTAATTGTATCTATAAAAATGCCTAAGGTCCGATTTTATAGACAGCCAAATTTTCAATGACAGCATTGATTGTAAAATTCAATTTTTTCCCTAAAAATCTATGCTTTTTAACTATTTTTTATCAATTTTATTTTTTTATAAACGGAACATAGAAATGCTTAGGACATCAAGGAGTCTTAATCCGGCACTGGTGAGTGACACTTACACGTCTTTTTTATATATAAAGGCTCCTCTAGACAAGTGGCCAGCACCGCCACTTACAGGCACTCACGATTGTGTAGAGGGCATATTCGTCGGTGCGTGGACATAATCGCCTGTAATCGGCAGTAATCGATTGATTGTCGGTACATCAAAGGAATGCGTGGCCAGCATCGTGCGCCCGTACACACAATCGGACCAGCACGATTGTGTGGAGGGCTAGGCAATCATCGCGGCGATGATAGGCACTTATTTGAGTGGCGGTGATGGCCACGTGTGTAGTAGAGGCATAAAAGGGGTTCTTTTTTAATATTTGCACCATAAATTAAGAACTGATTTCGAATTAAAAAAAGAAATATTACTTTCAACGGAAGGATCTTTTTCATTTTCAGCAATGGTCTGTTTTTGAATATCCAACAATAAATCTATGAAATCATTTCTGACAACATTATTTTTTTTTCTCATATCTACGGTTGTCCAAATAGCGTTTCTAATGGTATAGAGAACCTCTTTTTTCAAAATCGTTGCTCCAAACAGTCTTAAAATCCTTGGAGCCACAAACATTAACGCCGTTTTCATACCATCAATGAAATTCGGTGAAAATATCTCATTCACCATTTGTCTGAATTCCCAATTGGGATTCTCCAACGCTTTGCCTTGGAGGCCGAATGCACAAGTGGTTATTACATCAGTTGTGTACCTCGCGAAGACATCCTTCACATCAATTACTTTGTCATTTTTAGAATGGCTCTCAAAAATTGATTCCATATTTTGTGCACACTCTTTGACAAGATAAAACATATTTTTCATTTTTATTGTAGTAAAACTTGGCGTCAATTTCACGCGAACTTTTCTCCAACGTTCTCCTCTTAATCCAAACACCCCCTGCGATGCTAACGGAGCAACATGCTCGTCCGGAGCAAAACTTCGATTTGTGAAATGATAAAAATCTTTAACCATTATATATTTAATAATTTCTGGGTCTCGAATTAGCAGTGCCGGCTTATCAAAGTTGAAGATACCCACGTATGGTCCTTTGGTTTGCCTGCGAAATGCAAAAATTATTATCGATAAATAAATAAATCTTTATTTAGGTTGAGGGTGCAGGCCTAGTCTGATACGTAAATCTTCTATATATATAAAAGAGTTCCGTGACTGATTGACTGACAGACAACGCACCGGCCAAACCACTGAACGGATTGGGCTGAAATTTGGCACACACATAGTTATTACGACGTAGGCATCCGCTAAGAACAGATTTTTGAAAATTCAACCCCTAAAAGCGTGTAACGGGGATTCAAAATTTGCATGGAGAATCAACGCACAGCTCAAACCACTAGACGGATTGGGCTAAAATTTGGCTCACAGATAGTTATTATGACGTAGACATCTGCTAAGAACAGATTTTTGAAAATTCAACCCCTAAAAGGGTATAACGGGGGTTTAAAATTTGCATGGAGAAATCATATAAGATACATAATATATCAATTCGAAAATGCGCAGTACTACTCCTTACCAACAAATAAAGAAGCACGTGTTTCGTGCTTTCTCAAAAACAACCCCTTCAGAGGGTGAAAAGAGGTAAATAGTCTAAAGATCAACATGTGTGTCGTTTTCAAGGTTTTCCAGGACGTTGATCACGTGAATGTCATCAATTTTCAAATTTGTTAGAGGAGTTTACGTCGAGAAAGGAGTATCTATGCCAAATAATGGGAATGCATCCATGTTTCGTCTGCGAAGCCGCGGGTAATGGCTAGTTATTACATATATTTGTTTTTTAAACTATAATTTTAATTGTCTCACTATAAAAACTACGCTTCATATCTATGCTTAAGGAATTAATGAAAAAATATTATGTACGAAACCTTCGACAAAAGATAGTTTCGAGTAAAATCAGAGATTGTAATACTAGCTGAATTAATAGTGAACATACTCTTTCTTAATTTAATGTACTAAAAAATAGGGCTACATATGATAATTCGAGATGCAGGTATTGTAACTTACTTATGCAAATCTGCAACATGAAATCCAATTGATTTCTCGAGCCGTAATACGGGTCCCATGTTACCAAATCCTGGCGTCGGCTTTAAAAATGGAACGCCGCGTTTTTCCCAGTAACGGAAATTCCGGGTCAAAAATAAATATACAGCGACTGCGACGCATGATATCAGAATCGCCAAAACCAGGACCATTGTAGATCTAAGAAAACAAATGATTTTGGATATTTAAGAACAATCGACACTCTAATTTTTGACAACGAAGGCAGTTCCCGGTTTTACATCTTAATCGTAAAGCGAAAGCTCCTTTACTTGAATTGAACATTTATTTATTGCAATTAGGAAGTTTCCTGTTTTTATTTATAAACACAAAATTTATGGCAAAAGAGTTTTTGTCATATCTTTAAAAATAAAAAAAGTTATGCTACTCGAAAGTTTAAGTTTGACAATTCTCCGTGCTCTTCGTTCTTAGTACGAGTGCCTACGCGGCACAAGTGTCTTATATTAACTAATAGTATAGCAAGTCATGAACGCAACAGAGAATTAATAGTTGAATATATATATAAAAAATGTGATGTTAATTGCGAAGTTTAAAATAGCTAAATATTCATGACTTATTATGTTATAATGACTGATCAAATGTCAATCTGTCTCGTTTGTGACCCCATATAATAATATCTCCGTTCACTTTTGAATTTAAAGATTACCGGAATCATTTTTAAAGCATTTTTAAAATTATTCTTGTCATCATGAAGTCATATTATCATAGTATTTTCGTCGCAGTTGGAAACTTCCAAATTCATGTTATATTTTTCAATTTGGTTAATTGTTGGAAAAAAGAAACTCATAAAACTTACCTGTAGGTACTTATAAAATATTATTTGTTACCTACAACTATTTTTTAAAAATTATTTTAGTAGACAGTATATTCACTTTTGAATCAATTGTGATCTAAAAAAAGAACTGTAACCAAACAGTACGTATCAAATTAAATCACAAAATGTCAATAAATATTAATAACTCTTTTTTGATTTTATTATACACAATATAAGTAATTGTTTGTCATTGTTTTTAAATACATACATTTAGAATTTAGATAATATTACATTTATTTACTAGAGATTATGTCACGTGAACAATTTGCCGACTGATTATAAATCTCGACGGCCTCGAAGTGCGCACTGTATATAACTGCTCCTAATTTTTTTTACACGAACTGCCCACTGTACAAAAGACCATAAAAATTCACAGTACACGAACAGGTAATTATAATAATAATTATGTATAATCAAAGGAAAGATAAAATATTTTTTACAAAAAAATTGAACCGACTTCACACTAAAAAGTAAAAAATAATTGCGTATTGAAATGTTTTGGAGTCGGTGTCAGCCAAAATGAAATCTATTCCGAGAACTACACCGACTCCAAAACATTTCAATACGCAATTATTTTTTACTTTTTTACTTTTTAGTGTGAAGTCGGTTCAATTTTTTTGTAAAAAATATTTTATTTTTCTCTTTTTAGTGTTAATCTAACACTAAAAATCGGTAAACATACACAAAAAACATTATGTGTGTCTTTGAAATTTGAGAGTTTCCCTCGATTTCTCCGGATTCCACCATCAGATCCTGACTTGGTTCCGATGGGACCACCTCTGAGGTGCACTCTTTCGAAAAAAAAAAATTGAAAATCGGTCCATAATTGACGGAGAAATCGGTTAACATACATAAAAAAAAAATATACAGACGAACATAGAACCTCCTCCTGTTTGTTGAAGTCGGTTAAAAAATCTCAGATTTGTTTCACAAGTAAACACGATAATGTTCTTTTCTTCGATGCAAATAGCAAAATTTTCACTTTTAACAGTTTTGCAAGAAAAGCTTTTCAAAATCCTTATGGTTTCTTCCGCGTTTTTGGGTAAGGTTGGTTGTATCCAGAGATATATATTAAATATTTCTGGTTGTATCTTCTTTTTTTCGTGATATATACCTATTATTACGAATAGGTCATATGCATGATTTTTTTTTATATTTTTAATAGATTATTTAGTCAACCATAATACGGAAAAAATTGATAATCATTTAAAAATGTAATATTATCATAAGAAAAAAAAAATTAAATTCCACATTCAAAAATAGACAGTTTAAACAATCGGCCATGTTTGCGGGCTTATGTGACGTCATGATATACGATGCATGCCAACCTTGATGTCAAATTGTCAATGTTCTAAATGAAGTTTATTTGTTGTTTTCTATAAATACTGACATAATCTTACTGTGAGACGACATCGTCGTCATGGAAACTGTTGTTGATATATACTCTGACGTCACGATGCGTTTTGAGAATTCGAAAATAGCGCTTATTTTTTACATTTCTTTTTTATTAGTTGTATTTTTTTCAGTGATTAGATTAATACAATAACCATTACGTTATGATCAAGAACTAAAATATATTTCGAAATAAAAATTTTAACCAATTTGGAGTTTTATGCATATGACCTATTGTAGGTCTACAGCTTCAACGTGGTTTTTTAAAACCGTATGTCTAATTTTCGAAGTCTTTCCCGCCAGGTCATCTGTTGCTTTCCGTTTCGCACTTGCACTTACAATTTGTCTGTTTATAACAGCTTCAAATCCTTCGAGTAATTGTGTTCTAGAATATACTTCTTGAAACAACTTTTTCTGGTCCCAATGTCCACACCTTCGCTCTGCAAGTTTAAAAGCACAGCGCCAAAACGACTCGCCATTTTTTAAAACCTTCGAAAAGGAAAACACTTTCCAAAACCAAAACTTCGTTTCCTCTTTCACTATACTCAAAAACGGGATTCATAATGAATATCAGACGCTAGAGTGACTTTAGCAAGACTTCACTACAAGCACCTCCACATAAATCTGTAGAAAAATTAAAAAATGAACATTTCCATCAAAAGCAAATGCACATCTACTTGACAATGCGAAGATAAATCAATTAAGAAAAGGGATTAATAATTATTTTTGTAAATACCAGCAATTGGACTAGTGCGGAATTCATGTTAAGTATTACAGGTAATAAAACGAATCCCCATTAAAAGACTAAGAAAGTGAGCAGTTCATGCAGTATGCACGCTCATAAATCTGTGGCAAAAAGTTTTTATCATTAAACTAGCTGCTCGGTCCAGCTTTGCACGGGTGAAAAATCGCTATTTTTGTCCACAGCTCGCCCCATTTTTATCAGACTTAAAAAAAGAGGAGGTTATATGTTTCGAGGGGTTAACCGATATAGTAGTAAGACATAGTCAGAAATATTTAATAGTTTAACCGATTCGTACTTGAATTTTATATTTCTTAAACAAAATATTTTTTCGGGCGTTGGGCTCATTTAGGGTGTAATTAAGGTATATTCAGTGAAAAACTAAATTTAATATTTACATAATTTTGGAAAACCCTATGTCTATTGAAAAAAATTTATGTTTTACGGTAATCACTAGCATAGAATGTTTAATTACTTTTTTAAGTATAAATAAAAAAAAATAAATAAAGAATAGTTACTTCTAATCACAACAGTTTTATTAGCGGATGTACATTTCGGGAGCGCAATGTATATCCGCTAATAAAACTGTTGTGGTAAGAAGTAACTATTCTAAATTGTTTATTTTTGTTTCAACAACAGTGCTCTTAATATTTTTATTTTATATAATTAGTAAAATTAACATAATAAAATAGAAATAAATATCCGCACAAGAAAAATAAATTACATCATGAAAATACCAGCTTTTCCTGAACCTGCGATCAACATTTGACTCGATATTTCGGCCTACCCACATAGTATTTCTTTGTTTTGTTTGGCATGTCTACATCTCAGATAAACCCTAAGTACAATGAAATGTTTATATTATTTGATATTTAATTCCGCTGACTTAAATTACACCCGTTAGAATAGTATGCCAGCACCAAAGGGGTTACGGTACTGAATATACAAAAAGTGTAAAAGCCAAAAAGTTTATATATAAAAGCAAAATAAGCATCCAAGAGGATTAATAAAAGTCGGCGACCCTGATAAACATTTTTTTTGTTGAATATATTTTTAAAATGAAATATAAACTATTGAGTAAAACTGGTATGTTGTGATGACTTTGCGTGTTGTTTATTAACTATCACATGTATTTAATAATTATTATCAAAGATTTGTGTAATTATATTTGTATTGATTATTATTTTTAATTATTACGCATAGCTTTAAATAGCAATGTTTAAATATATTTTAGAACGTGTATTTTTTTTATTTTTCTCTGAATTTCACATTTATAACTCAAGCGGTTTTAGAAAAAGCCAAAATTTTAGTTTTTAAGTAAAATATTTTTTTATTGAAACTTAAAACCGGTTAAAAATGAAAATCATTTCGATTGTGAAACTCTATATAGCATTCCAGAGACATGCTAATATTTTGTTATGAGATAAAATATTATAACGAAGCGGTAATTACGCGGCTATTGTTTGGTTTGTAAATTTCATATCACGGCTAGACGGTAAGCTCTACATTAGATTATGGAAAATGAGAGAAAACTTAATGACGTCATAGACGCTGGGGATTCATATATAGTGCGTTCACGTTATCAAAGTACACTGGCCACTGTAAACTTCAAAGCGAAAAAAAATTGTTGAGTGGAATCGATTAAGAGCATCAAAAAATGTACAAAATATCTTTTCAAAACGTGGCAAAATTAATATGTACCGTGAGCCGGGGTTATTAATTAGGTACGTGCACTATTGCAGTGATTCCATATACTTTTATTCTTTACTGAGCATAGGAATAAAATCGCAATCGAACCATTAGGGTGCAAACATATACTTCTGTCTTTTTTTACGCCGTAAGTATTGGCGTATTCAGGAGGGCAAAACAAGCACGGGGGACCCGGCGTAAGAAAATTCTAATTTGCTCCCTCCTGGGCCAAAAGCTGGGTAGGTACGCCCATGTTAACGTCATAGAAAAAGATAGTTGGCAAAACCAAAAGTGCACATCCCGCAAGTTTTCCACTGTATGATAAAAAGATAACAATTAAAAAATATTTTCAATAAATTTAAAAAGATTTAAAAATTTAAAGAAATAAATAATTAAAAATTGAAAACATATTTTTTTTTAAGTTTGCAAAAATAAAAAAAATTAAGAACTATGCATAATATAATATATAATTAATGTCAAGTGGAATAAAATAAAACAAAATAAAAAGAAAAAAAAAGAAAAAAATCAATTATTTCGTAAGGAATCGAACCCAGGACCTTGCCCTTGGGGATCCAACGGCATAACCATTACGCCACGAAGCCTACTAAGTGAAGTGGTGTTATCACGGTATAGAAATGTAGCACTTGTTTTATGGATTACACTATATTTACACAGCAATTATTATATGGGTTTTTTAAACTATTAGCTGTCAAAAATAATAAAATAAAAGTGTCTATAAAAATTAAACTACTGAACACATTTTAGTGAATTTAAATAGGGTTCTGGTCTGATAGTAAATAAAGTGAATAAAATATAACCCAAGGCAATCCGACCAAAATTGCGATCTGTAGAGTCGTGACGTACGTACATACGTACGTACATACGTACAGACCAACCGACAACTGCTGTTTGTGATTTTCAATTACAATTTTAATAGTATTTATGAACTCGAATTGATTTAAAAATGGTTCTGTTTTATAGATTAGAATCTCCTCTTTTCAAAAAGCTTCAATTTGAATGGATTTCGTGTGAAATTTACTTAGATATAACTTCTTATATGAACGAAAGTCAGCTCTGACGCACAAAGCGATAATAAAGCACATACCGCTAGTTTAGCGGTATGTGCAACAAAGTTTTTGAAACAGAGATACTTTATTCAGATTGAATGCAAGTACATCAACTAATCCTATTATCGGAGAAATCAGGGAATTACATCGACGAAAGAGACGCAGATATATTTTCGATACGATTTTTTGCCTTCGCTCACCGCACATTGAGTAGATAGACAACGATTCATATAGTAAATTATTAAATATATGAGTGATTCTGAGAAAATATTTTCGGCCACCGACACCAGTTGCGCTCTTATCGGTAGACCCTAAACTGAAACTATGTTCTGTGCGAGCCCGCTAGATTTAAAATCTAATCAAATAAACTGTAAGGTCATCTCAAGGGCGTAGATATTTTTTTTTGAGGGTGGGGGGTAAAGCAAAAATAATCAATATTTTTTTAAGTTTTATTAATATTACACAAGAATATTCACAAAGGAAGGTACGCCCCTGGGTCATCCAAATCAATACTTTTCAGACTGTGAGCCGCCCCAGTACGAGCCCTGAAAGTTTAGCTCAATGTAATGAGGTTATTTTGATAACAATTAACAATATTAATTAATTATTAATAATCAATATGATTAGATACGTTTACCGCAACTTTCAATTCACTAATTAGTGAATAACATAATAATATCTAAAGCGAATATTTTTTTAGAAGGCTTAAATATAAATGTCACTGTCGGGACATGAACCTGAAATAACCAATTTCGCTTTGGTGAAGTTTCATTACTCCATAACACAATAATTAATTAATTGTTGTAAACAATAATGCCGTCCATAAATAAATTTCTCAGTATTATTAGATAATTTTGACCCAACATTTTCATGATTTTCTATATCCGATTTTCATTTTTCAATAATGCTTAACACTTTAGGAGCATTGCCCTTAAGGATGTCGCAGCGTTTCGCTTTTAATTATTGTTTGACATGTTCTACGTTCTGTGTGGTAGGCGGGCCGCTACTTTTTTGTACATACGGAGCCTCTTTTAATTTCTGCATTGTAAACTGTTCTCTGTTGATGGACGCATTGTGCATGCTTATAAATCTGTGGCCATAATTCAAATAGGCCGTGGCAAAGTACCGGTCGCTGCACACGAGGCTAGAAACGTTGCTATATCTAGCGCTGGTTTGCTTCACACGAGACTATTTTTCAAGCTTGATTTGTGAATAGATCTGCAGGTGCGCGCGCAGTGACAGTTCGAATATAAACACAGAACAAAACTTGTCTGTTGTCTGACTCTGAGCAGAATGACGCCATGTTGGTTTGTGGGCATTTGTTCAAGTGCCCACGACGTGAGAAGATACTGCTTCCTGATTGGTTCTTGCTCATACCTAGCAGCAGATCTAGCAGGGAAAATAGCCCCCTGTTCTTATTTTAAAACCTATCTTGTGAGCTAGAAGGCTAGCCCACAGTGACGTAATTTCCAGCTTCGTACCCAGCCTACCGGCTAGCAGAACTCTTAGCAGCGTTTCTAGCCTCGTGTGCAGCGACCTTTACGCCGAGGTCAAGTCTATAACTAATATAACCAAAATGTTCGACATGAGCTGTTTTGGCTTGCGACCACAGATATGTAGTTTCGAAATTGCCCAAATTGTTTGGTGGGTTCCGTCATTCTTTAGACAGTGCCACGCCAACCGGACGCATATCTGTGTTTATAGTTGAACGTTCAGGATTAGCGGTTAATCCGTTGAACGTTTGGAACTTTGTCACGTTATTAAACAATTTCAGCCAGTTCTGATTATTATATAACATGCGTTAAATGTACCTAAAACAAACAGAGAACTTAGCCTGTGTGTGTAGAGACGCCATACTTGTTTTAACAAAACAAATAGAAACACTGTACTATATACACGAGCGTTGCTTGAACTGAGAAAATTCGCTCCGGGCGTTTCTTTAACGTTTATAATATTCCATTCTTGTAAGTCACCTATGTACATAGTTTTATTGGAGCCAATTGGGCGACAGGACCATTCCAAATTCAAAAACACTGACATTTTGACATATTTTAAAAATGAAATGAAATGTCTGTGAACGCTTGCGGCGGCGCGGGTTCGGCTAGTAATAAATATTAGGTACTATGTTTAACAAAAAAGTTTTTATTTTTAACAATTGAATTTTATTAGTAAGTATAGACGCTGATGACCTCAGCTGTTGAGCGTCTATAATTCACAATCTCTCTCTATTAGTAAGTTGCTGATGAAGTCATAATTAAATGACGAAACGTCTAATTTATTAAAATTAAATTCAATTTTATCAACCTTTCCTACGATTTATCTAACTAATATTATACTATGGAAACGAATAATGAATCATTACTATGTTTGTTTTTCGTTTGCATGTCAACACATGCTTTCACTTGTAAAAATTAACCAATGGATTCTTATCGGCTACCTATATTGTATTTTCTTTTTGACAGATCAGAACCAAAACACGATTGATTTTTTTTTACTCGACTACGGCGAAGCCAAAATGAGGGGTTATGTGTTTAGCAGTCATGTATGTTTGTATTTACGGTTGTTTCACCGTAGCGCCTAAACTATTCATCCAATTTTGATAAATAAAGTATCAATCGATTCGTTATTATAGCCCCGGTAACATAGGCTACATTTATTTTTTGAATTTTGGTCCCAGAGAGGAGCAAATTGAAAACAAAAAATAAGTTAAAAAAATAATTCAAATAAAAAATAAAACCCGACTACTGAAAAGTATGAAACAAGAAAATATTCTCATCTGAGGATAGCCGTGGTTGTTTCTGCAGTCTGGTTTTAGTTTTTGAACTTATTTTTTTTAATATTCACAAATCTACGAAGTTCACAAAAATCATTTTTTACAAAACTTTCTTTAAAAAAATTAATAGCATATTAAACCGTTATGAAAAGTGTATCATTTTAATATAAAAAAAACAACTTTATAGCACGTTTCTTCTGCGCATACGCCCATTTTTCCCTAAAATAATAGGGCTCTGTCTATTTACATGTTAAACATTCTATCAAACCCTTACGTGAAGTAGAGAGTGTCTATTTTCTGATGTTTCAGCATTGGGATTTTACCTGTAGGCGGGGCCCACTTAAAAATATTCAATATGGCCGCCATACGCAAAGCATTCATCAATGACAGAATTCGAGACTTCAATGTTTTTTTTAATATTTGAGGTGATAGTAATCATTCAAAGCGTAATTATATTGAAGGGGCAAAAATCGCGAGTACTCGAGCATCGTACAATGTGGCAAAATCATCGATGCAAGCTGCAGTAACAAGGCTAAGTTTTTTGCAAACGTCAAATTTGAAAGAGAAACCGCATGAAATCAACGGTGTTTTATCAGCTGACAGCTGATGATTTTCAATTTAATAATTTAATATCAACATTCACACTTGATCTGCTAACACAATAAAGTACTGCACAGCACACATCATGCTTCTTCTTCGATTTTTCAATGACACGTGTAACTTCCATAATTGCAAACGATAAATATTTACCAAAATACGTAGCGCGCATTGTTTTACTCACGAAGTCTGTGACCAGGAGATCCAGTAACGGTGTTGTATGAACCAATATGGCGTCAGCTACTGGGTAAGGCACACACTTTCATGGCTTACTGTATGTGTGTAGTGTCTGTGAAGTCAAACAACTTTGGTAACTATGGCGAAAACAGGCGGAAAGAACCGAAGTTCTCCCAGGTAGTGATAACAGCGCAATTCCACCGGTCCGTCTCGAAACACGGCAAGCATAGGAAGCTGGGTCTCCTGGTTACAGACTTCGTGGTTTTACTATATGAAACGCTCCGCATAGGATAGTTCAATGAAATGCTGAGTAGATGGCTCGTGGTCAGAGTAAAATTCCGATAGACGAGCCGCCCCTGTGTTCCACATAAGCGCACCTCACAGTGTGCGTTGATGCTTTTGTAAAGTTCAATCTCTGTCAAAACTAAATCCCAACCTGAGAGCTGAACGGGTGCTGTGCCGCAGCATAGCTACTACAACACTTCTCTCTTAGATTAGTTTTAGGGCGTGTTTACTGCGACCTTAGAGAGGATCTTAGCTTCTTAGTTCAACTTACAGATGTTCATGACTTCAGGTTGTGTTTAGAACATTACAAATAAGATCGTTCATTATAATAAACTAAGTTCACTGTGTCTGATTAAAAGGCGCAATCGCTGTTAAATTCATAAGATTAATTTGGTAATCAAACTTTCTTTTTAACACGTCTGTATTATCTTGATTTATATCTTAGTTAGGTGATGGCGACAGAAATGATCAAGGAACACTGAGTGAAAGAAATGCTTTTTTTCGTGTAGTCTAAGCCGCCTCCCCTCTACAAATCCGCTTGGTGGATGTGGTAGGCCGCTGATGCGCTTAAAAAAACGGCAAAATTCAAAAGTCCTCAACGAAATGACAGAAATCCTTCTAGCTGCAGGAAAAATATTTTCTGTCAATTTACCCCCTGCAGAGACTTCCAAAATACTTTCAAAAAAATAATGAAAATAAATTAAAAAAAGTCTCTACAGGGGATAAATTGGCAAAAAATATTTTTCCTGCAACTAGAAGGTCTCCCAGATGCTGTTCAGTCATTTTCTGCCATTTCGTAGAGGGCTTTTCAATTTTGCCGTTTTTTTAAGCGCCTCAGCGGCGTTCCGCATCGCGCTAGACCTCTACTTCACCAAGCCGATTTGTAGCGGGAGGGCTCAGACTATACGTTTCTTTCACCCAGTGCTCCTTGACCATTTCTGTCGCCATCTCCTAACTATCTTCTACCTATGTTGTTTTCCAAATGTGCAATTGACGTGACATTTGCAGAGCTGGGCAAAACAGAACCGAAAAGTACTTGAAGTATCGAGCACTTTCATAAATGCTCGATTTATTCAAGCAACAAGCACTTTCATTTTCAAAAATACTTAAAAGCATCAAACACTTAATAAATTTAAAAATTGTGTCAAGACATTTATGTCAATTATAGCCTGTAGGTATATGATAGACTAGCGGTCCCGCCCGGTTTCACCCGGGTGCAAAAGAACGAATGGGGAAGGAAGGGACTTGAGTATATAATAAATATTTAATTCAAAACACTGTAGGAAAATTATTTTTATATATAGGTAGGAACCTATATTTGTAACAGTTTTCAAATGAGCTATTAATTAGATTTATTTAATTTTAATTAGTCGTAATAAAATTTTAAAAATTTGAAATGTAAGCCTTAGAGGAAAGCAATGTAGAAAATAAAAAAAAATATATATATATTCGCTGACGTGGGGCTTGAACCCTAGACCCTGGCATTAAGAGACTTCTGCTCTACCGACTGAGCTATCCGGGCTTGATCTCGTCACGCGCTAATATTGCAATATTTAGTTAAGGCATTTCACCTGATAATATTTGTCGAATGGACTAATTTTGAGATACATCTTGCAGCATTTTTTATTGATGTTCCGCTCCAATTGGTCGTAGCGTGATATTATATTGCCTATAGCCTTCCTCGATAAATGGGCTATCCAATAAAAATTTTTTTTTCAATTCGAACCACTAGTTTCTGAGATTAGCGCGTTCAAACAAACAAACAAACTCTTCAGCTTCATATATTAGTATAGATACGTATAGGTAGATCTGGAAAACCTGGGAAACTGTTGCTAATACGTGCCTGTACTTTTTAAATAAGCCATTGACTTCATCAGCCGCTTTACTGCTTTTCTGCGAAACTTTACTTAACGTGCGTATAATGATGTGATAACACAACCATATGGCATTGCCCACACATTAATGTGCATTCGCATTGTACACGCATAAAGCAATGGGAAACCAATATCAGGAGTTTACTACAGTAAATCCTGTCCACTTTTGTTTCGGAAAGATTGTGTACCGTGACACGCTTTGCATGCAACTCGACCAGTTCTTATAGGGATGCACAAACACCATCGATGTCTTCTGAGCATCAATGTTTTTTAAAGTGAAACTTTTATTCTATCGCCCCGAATTTTTCTGGCCGTCTGTTGCATGTCGCATTACAGGCGGCCGCGGAGTAGGGGTAAAGTGAAAGGCGTTCGGAGTAGGCGCTCGGTAGAGCAGCCAAGGCCAATATGGCGGCGTCCATGGTTAGCATCAGCTGACCGTGTAGTATGTATAACACATAGTCAGTCTGTCATGCGGGCAAGTGCTGTACAGTGTTTACATTTTTTATTCGTGTATTCATGTGAATATTGTTGTTTATAATTAATCGTGATGGATAAGTGTCTACAATCCAACGCCTACAATCCAAAAAAAGTTCCACTTGCGTCGTGGTTTCTTAAAACCACACAACTGTTTTTTTTTGTTGAGTTTCCAATGTATCATAAAAAATGTTTTTTTGAAGTACCTATATATTTTATGTAATTGAAATTTCCATATAGAAATATACCAAAAATCTAGGTTCTTAGAAGCACACAGGTTACCTCGTTCATGAATTATCTCAGCTGACAGACCACTGTATATGTTATCCCTCCATTACTACCCAACGGAACGAGATCACCTATGTATTTAGTAGCCTTGCTGAAAAGTAATAAATAAAGTGACTAAGATAATTAGTACCTTAGTCAATGATAATAATAAAAATAATTTTTCAAATAAATAAAACTGACGACCAATTTTTCAGACAATAGATATATTGACAAAAATTATAAAATTATATTTCAGTAGATTTACATTTCGGTCCGGATTTGGATCTTCTTCAGAATTAAGCTAAAATTAGTAATTAGTTTGTAATAGAATTAAGTTTGAGTTTTTTTTTTAAGAGTATTCGTCCCTGCAAATACCCCCTGCATCCTTCATCTCAAATCTTTTCCCCTCGCCTAAAAACGGTTCGCGCTCTCCCGACGCTATTTTTAAAGCTAGAGGGTTTTGGTAAACGCCAAATGAAAGACAAAGAATCAGACTACAGATCCTTCAGGCGAATTTTTTGAAAAAAAATTCCTGAAAAAACTTACAACCTTTTGAAAAAAATAATAAGTTACGTAATATTTCACACGTAGGCAAAACTGTTTTTCAAAAAATTCGCCTGAAGGATCTGTAGTCTGATTCTTTGTCTTTCATTTGGCGTTACTAGAACCCTCTAGCTTTAAAAATAGCGTCGGGAGAGCGCGAACCGTTTTTAAGCGAGGGGAAAAGATTTGAGATGAAGGGTGCAGGGGGTATTTGCAGGGACGAATACTCTTAATATCGAAATAATGATGAAAAAAAAATAACAAACAATTTTTAATAAGTAGTCATGAATATAATTGTAAGTAAGAATTATTATTTGATTTTATATCACATGACATAAAAAATAATAAATTAGTTTTCTAGATACACTAAGTATTAGTAATAACGGTATTGTTGAATTTAACGTGAAATCGAAATATCCAGGTGCACTTTCGAATAACTCCTGATATTATTATCTCGACTGCGTATGTTCATGTGCAAGTATTGTGTGTTCATGTAGAACCGAAGTCATAATATAATCAAAACAAACCTCTGTCTACATTGACATTACCTTTACAAGCTCATGCTACTTTGGTGATCTAGTTTCCACCGACTTCAAATTTGGACTATGTTGAAAATTTTGCGACAGAAACTTTCAAGCGAATTTCGAATAATCCTAATATTAATAATCTTTATATTAACCAAGATTTTGTGAGCTATTAATAGCTTATAAAAATCGAAACGAGTCGAGTTTTGAAACATGAATGGTTATTTGAATCTATATTTTGCAATGATGGAAACTTGGCCACGTTGTTCTTTATATAATAATAGTATAGTTTTCATAACGGTTTATTACTCTATTTATTTTTTTTCTAAACTTTATAGTTTCGGAAATATTTTGAAAATAAAAAAAGCAGCTGTTCTTTTGTTTTGTAGAACTGTCAGAAAGAAATAAGCTAAGTATGCTTTGATTAATTTTTACACGACGTGTGCCAACCATGCCAACCAATAGCAAATATCATATTTGAAACTAGCCATTACCCGCGTCACGATATCAGAAATTTTATTTTCTTTATTATACTATATCAAATGTAAAAATAAAGAATAGTTACTTTTTACCACAATAGTTTTATTAAAGGATGTACATTTCGGGAGCTATGCTCTCATCTTCAGGTGTTTGCTGAAGATCCGCTAATAAAACTGTTGTGGTAAGTGTTACATCAGCTTTACATTTGATGATTTTATTTTATAAGAGCTTATGCAACATTTGTCATTGACAAGAAACGTGCAATTTTTGTTAGATTTTATACAATTAATTCTTGGGTTTTTTTCATTATATTTTTAACTATTAAACGAACATCTTAAAGAAAACCTGATATTTTTTATTGCAATCGTTTTAACTAACTTTAAACACCAAAGTAAAAGTAAGAAGTAACTATTCTTTATTTTTGTTTCAATCACAGTGCTCTTAATATTTTTATATCAAATATGAATATTTTTGGAGTTGGAATGGTTCCGTCACCTAATTGACTGGAATTTTTTTTTAAAGTTTCGTCCTCTAAAAAATAGCAGCCATTTTTTGCTCCCGCCGCTTGGACTATTCTGTACTCGATCTAACTTTGAGCGGCTCTCGTATTTTCAAATACTCATGTATCTCAAACAATTCCACAAAATAAAATGGCTTCGACCAACGACATGTATAGATAGATTGCTGATCAAGCCTGTAAACCAAGTTCCGGTAAAAAATGACAGAGGCAATTGAATCAAATGTTTCTTCTTCGTCACACCATTAGGCCCTACAAAGTGTGCCATTAAAATTTAGAAAATTTTTTAGTGAAGTTTTATTTGTTTAAAATGCTTTCTAATTAAAATAATAGTATTTAAGTGGCGTATATATCATTTTAAATTTATTCAAAATTAATATTTCAGACTATTTTGTTGTTTGATGAATTATTTCAAAACAATTTGGTTATGTCAGTTTTTTCGAGTTTTAGTTTTAAAAGTCAGAAAGAGAGAGAGAGAGACTGAGCTAGCTCTCCGTGTGTACATCTCGTTGGTTTCGACCAGTTTAAAACTTCACAAATAATTTTTATACAACGTAATTCAAATGTAAAGATTAAAAAAAAGAATAACAGAATTTATTATTTGAAATGGCTTTGGTGTTTTATTTGAATTAGGATAACTTTGAATTCAATGAGAGAGAAGCCTTGTATAACATTATTCGCGTTGTGAAACATACGAAACATATTGTAATAGAAATCCCTGCTGCTGTGGGTGGGAATATGGGTTGGTGTCCCTTGCAGTAGGATGTCTTGTGCGTCCCACCGTGCGGAAGCACCTGTCCCAGCAGCGGAAATGTATTCTTGTTATCGTGTTGTTCTGATCGCATTTCTGCTCTCGCATAACAAATATCTGCCGTACAAAATCTACAGTGTGTGTGTTTTGTGCCAGACGCATAGAAAAATTAGTTATTTTTAATTAAAGAAAACCTCTCTGAGATACTTTTCAAATTAATTGTGTATGCAGAAAAAGACATGCAAATTCCAACGGGCACTTGTACATTTCTGTACCTTTTTAGTTCTGTTGTATTTCATACACTATTGGCGTTGCTCGGATATTAATATCAGTACATATTATAAAACAAAGTCCCCCCGCCGCGTTTGTAATTTGAACGCGATAAACTCAAAAATTACCGAAAGGATTTTCATACGGTTTTCACCAATGGACGAAGTGATCAAGAGAAAAGTTTATTGTTTTGTGTAAATTGGTTGAAATATGATGATAATTGTTGAAGATGTTGGAAAAATCAAGCCGATTGGAAGCTTTCATCGAAAACGCTGCCTAATCCCTAAACAATGTTTAGTGGTATTGTTCCTCTTTTATAGATCTACAGAAAAGTCCGCAATGGCATATTACGTCTATCTTTTTTCTTTATCAATTCATTATAGTTTAATAAATGTAACCTAATTTCCCGTACTTCGTATTTAGTCCAAAGAAAAATAGTCATTTTAATACTAACTACTTTTCACACAATTAGCACAAATGCCCTTGGTTGTTGAGCGTCTATAATTTAAAGCTTTATTTTTCTTATATTACTAATTACCAAAGAAGTCACAATAGCAAATAAAAGGATTACAATTTTTTTAATTAATTCTGCAAAAATGAAACAACTTTCTTGTTTTGATGAATCAATATATTTTTCATTGGCCTAATTAATGGAATTCTACTGTACTAATGAAACGAGCTACGGTCATAGGAAGGTCACTGTCAGGCTTTGTCATCTATATCTACAATAGCCTAGAGTAGTGATGGCAAACCTATCACCCGCGGGTCAGACACTGACCCACGCAGGTTTTTTAAATGGCCCACGTGCTAATAAACTCATTTTTGACGTGATAACGTCTTATAAATTGATGAAACACCGGCTGCATGCACGAAAAAGTGTAACGTTCCGAAAAGTGTAGCGTTCCGCCAAGTGTAACGTTCCGAAAAGCGTAGCGTTCCGCCTGACCCTGTGCGTGCAAGCGAGAGCGCAGTATAAGCGATAGAGAGTCGGTAAAAATATAGTTTGACAGCTACTAAAATTTAGGTTATGTATTATTATAAATATGATATTCGGAATACGTTATCACGTAAAACTATCGTCCGTAAACCGACTTTACAGACAACCATTTTTTTTTATGTCATAAAACAGAGAACAGTCAATAATACTAAAAAAATACGAACACGTGCGAGTAGAACTCGCGCCCTGAGTGTTCCGTACCGTTATTTCATAAAAATTAAATTTGTCATGTAATAATTCTATAGGTATTTAAAATCAGAAATTAATGATTTTCGGATTTTTTTCTTTATTTGTGCTATGCAACCATCTTTCGCGCCAAACAAGATTCTACGTTACGGGAAAAAGTTTTGATAAGTGAGTCAGTACAAAAAAAAAAATAATCAAGTGATTTGGAATTCTAAAAACAAAAAAGATAATTTGACAGAGAGAGTAGAAACGATTCTTCCATTCTTTCCTCTCAACTGCCGGCTGCAGTCGGAAAAGGGGAAGCGTTTTACTTGTCGTCTGATCCAGGCCAATTTAACCCCCTAGCGCGCCTAAAAGAGTTTCACTTCAATAATTATAAGAAATGTTTAATAAAAAAATAAGTTTTTATTAAAAAAAAAGAAAAAACCTAAATGTGTATTTTTAATTTTGACATGGCTACATTTCTTGAATAATGCAAGATACTAATATTTGATTTCTGTAAATTGTTTCAGGAAAACCTACTTGTAAGGACTTGAGTATATGCATCACTATCAGGTGATATTATATCCAGCGTCGCTGTACAAAGAAGAAGCACTGCAAGCAAACATTTCTTTACCATTCCTACTTTCAGATTTAAAAACTAGATTCAAGAATGTCACTTGTTTTTAAACACATGACATTTTTTAATTTAGATTTAAAGCTTAAAATCCTATCGGAAACCAAGAATATTGTTTGAAATTGTCTCGCGTATTGAGTCGCAGTTCTCTGGTGCAGACTCCCGCGATTTTCTGTGCGGTTGTGTCGAGTATCGTCAATATCGATACATGTCGCGATTGTTTTGAAAGGATTATCGTATTCGATAGCTTTTGTAACTTTGACAAAAAATATCGCGTGATTTGTGAAGCGTGTGTCATTAATCTTATTTAGAGAAAATTGAATAACTACCTTATATCGAAGAGACGTCAAAAAGCGGGACTTGCATTTTAGAGTAGTAAAAATGTGTTATAAATAATTTTCAAAATAAAAATCTGTTGTGATAGTGCGCGTTTAAAAAACGTACTTATAAATAAATCTAAAAGTGAGTTCGAAGGACGAAATTGTAAAAGTAGTTCACCGTTTATATACTCTCGTTTTCAAACATCGCTGGACATTTGTTTCAAGGTTGCAGAGAAATACCAAAGGTAAACTTATTTGTTTAATATTTTTTAACACAATTACTAATAACTTTGTGCTGTTGACGATACATACTATTTTTTAGAGTCCAATTTTTTTAATTTAGAAATGTTGCTTCGTTACACTAGGGATATTCACAGCTGAATCCAACTTCATCATGAAGTAAAGGTCGCTACACACGAGGCTGGTTTTTCCGCTAGATTCCTTGCTATAGATTTGGTTGCTAATAGGTTTCAATCGAGCTGTGGCGTTGGGCTTCACTTCACACGATGCGTATCTTGATGATGAGGTGACATGACACTATCCCCGAACCATTATCCCCGACGACAATATCCCCGATTTTAATCCCCGAACGACATTTTCCCCGACGACAATATCCCCGATTTTAATCCCCGACGACAATATCTCCGATTTTATAATTATTCGTACGACTACTGTATGAATAATATATAATTACAAAGCTATCTTGACATACTCAATTAGGGTGTAATTGGTAGCGTGCCTGGCTCTCACCCAAGAGGCCCGGGTTCGATTCCCGGTACCGGAATGAGTTTTGTTTTTACTTTTTATTTTTTTTTCACTTTGAGACTACAACTTAAAACTTACATTTTCATGAAGATTGAAAACCACCGCTTTTTTTGATAAAGGGGTATGCGAATTGTCTCGCAGTGAAACGGGAAGGGGCAAATGTGGAGTTTTTAAAAAAACAATTCCGGGGTAAACGATAAACGGGTATGCGAATTGTAATTCCGGGGTGAACGATAAAGGGGTATGCGAATTGTCCCGCAGTGAAACGGGAAGGGGCAAATGTTGATTTAAAAAAAAAACATTTCCGGGGTGAACGATAACGGGGTATGCGAATTAGATAGTTAATTGTTTGAATAGAACTGCGTTTTCTAAAAAATGTATATTTAAATGACAGTCAATTAAATATATATTTTTTAGAAAACCAGTCTCAAAGTGAAAAAAAAATAAAAAATAAAAACTAAAATCAAACGTTTACTGTAGGATTTGGTTATTTTTTACTATAGGGTTATTTCTTTCAAGTCGGGGATATTGTCGTGGGGGATATTGTCGTCGGGGATATTGTCGTTCGAGGATAATGACGCGGGGATAATGTCGCGGGGATAATGTCGTCGGGGAAAAAGACATGGAATCGATGATGAGCTTGGTGCGCTAACAAAAGTGAACGTTTATTGTCTCTGAACAGAACGCACACTACGACGCCATGCTTGTTTGTGGGCGTTTGCCCATGTCGCCCACGTGACAAAATACTGTTTCCTGATTGGTTCGTGCTCAAAATGAGCAGACAAACGAGCACGAAAAATAGCCCCGGTTCTAATTTTGAAATCCGTCTTTTGACCGCGCACGCGAGCCCGCAGTGACGTCATTTTCAAAACCAGTTTCATGTGCAGCGAACACATTTTTCTGTTGTTGCAATAAAAGTACGAGGTTGGGTTTTTGATTGGGAGTAGAACCGTGCAAGTAGGACGTGTTGCGTTTCAATTGGCACGACGCTGTTAACGGGGCGCGTTACGTTTCATTTGCGCTTGCTGTGTGTATGCGTTGAACAGCTGTGCGTTAGTGCTTGTTTGTTAAGATACGTTTAATTTAGTTAATAGAATTTCGTTATAGATGACAGGGCGAGATTTAGTTACAGTGCGAAATTTAATTACCAGAATTTTGCTTAAATTTATGTTTCTTATCTGCCAGGCGTCCCACGACGGCTGTATTTTTTTATTTCAATTTTAAAATGATAATATTTTGAAATGATGGCTTGAAGTGTGATGTCAAACTTGTAGTTAAATGAGCCACGTGTGCACTTGTTTGTGCTAATTTATTCCATAAAACGATTACATTTAAATAAAAAAAAATCGGTGACAAATACTAGGATATGAACATTTTAAGTCAATAAAAAACTGTAAGTTGTGTGGTTTTAAGAAACCACGACGCAAGTGAAACTTTTATTGGATTGTAGGCGTTGGATTGTAGACACTTATCCGCCACGATTAATTATAAACAACAATATTCACATGAATACACGAATAAAAACATGTAAACACTGTACAGCACTTGCCCGCATGACAGACTGACTATGTGTTATACATACTACACGGTCAGCTGATGCTAACCATGGGCGCCGCCATATTGGCCTTGGCTGCTCTACCGAGCGCCTACTCCGAACGCCTTTCACTTTACCCCTACTCCGCGGCCGCCTGTAATGCGACATGCAACAGACGGCCAGAAAAAATCGGGGCGATAGAATAAAAGTTTCACTTTAAAAATAAGAATAAACTATATAGCCTATATTTTGAAGTATACAAAGTAAATGTAAAACGAATATTTAATTTTCAAATAACGCAGCAATTGTATTCGATACGAAAGAAGATTTTATACAGGTAGTAGACATTAGGCATAGTCAAGAATATCTGTAAAAGAAAGAGCGAGACGCACATAGTTTGAAGTAAGAGGTCGGTGTAAAAGGTCGAGAAATTTATTCGTTTAATTTCTCTTGGGACGTCGAGGGGTTCATTCCAATCACTGTGAACTTACCATCTCTCTGCCGTCTCACAGTGAAAAAAAAAAATAGCTCAGCTATTCGCTTACTCTACTAGAGTAGACCGTTTCTACATACGCGCTGTACTCCGACGAAAATACAGCTTGTTTCCAAAATAGGTTGCTACCATTAATTAACATAACATTAGCTCGTTTAACATTTTTTGTAGGGTTGAAGTTTGCGTTACAAATCGATAATATAACAATATTTTTGAGAATTTTTCGGAAGCTTTTTATAAAAGTAAAAAGTATATATTTTTCAATGTACATAATTTTAAATGTAGATTTATCCCGGTACATCATTTCTAAAGAACTTGAGTTGATTAGCTGCCTGTGGTTGATATACGCCCACTGACGATAGCCGTCTTTATTAGCAATATTGACAGCTATCGTTCTCTCTTTCTAGTATAGCCATGATGACAGTATAAAAGAATCAAAGAATAAATGGTCTTAGAGAAAAATATATGTTGCAAGGATTCTAAAAAATGGTCCAGTGTTAATATAAACATTGAGATATAATAATAATAATAATAATAATATAATAATAATATAATAATAATAATAATATAATAATAATAATAATAATATAATAATAATAATAATATAATAATAATAATAATAATAACAATAATAATAATAATATAAGATTGAATTTAGTACACGTGAAAAATACATAATAATTAATAGGGGTTCCTTTAGAAGTCAAGTAGATTTATACCTCAAGTGAATAAATACCATTTTAATAATTTTGAAAAAATTTTTATATACCGACAAGTTACCGTCAAGACTCAAACCTGAATTTACCAATTTCGCGAATCAATTAATCTACAGTAACCGATGGACATCGGTTACTGTAGAATTATTGATAAATCAACCAACGCGACATCTATGCTAATATATAAAGCTTAAGAGTTTGTTTGTTTGTTTGAACGCGCTAATCTCAGGAACTACTGGTTCAAATTAAAAAAATATTTTTTTTTTGGATAACCCATTTATCGAGAAAGGCTAGTATAGGCTATATAATATTACGCTACGACCATTAGGAGCAGAGCTTTAATGAAAAATGTTGCAAAATGTATCTCAAAAATAAGCTTCTATTCATGTGAAATGCACTAACTATAGATTATACTCATATTAGCGTTGTGAGAACACAACCTCAGGTGGCTCAATCGGTAGAGCATACGACTGTCAATATCAGGGTCGTGGGTTCGAGCCCCACGTTGGGCGAATATATTTTTATTTTTTTTTTATTTTCTACACTGCTTTCTTCTAAGGCTTACATTTAAATTTATTTTAATTTTATTTAATTAATGTAAAAAAAATTATTAGTTAAAAAAGTTTAAATACTGGTTTTTTATCACAAAAACTTTTGAACGGTAACTCCGATCATCATGAAATTTGGACACAGCATTCATCTCGGTAAACTAAGATGAATGTGTGTACTCACGTTTCTCCCTTCCCTATTCGTTCTTTTACACCCGGGTGAAACCGGACGGGACCGCTAGTTTAATATATAAAATGGCTTCGAATGTTATATTTTTATATTAAGAAAACATGAGACCGTACAATCATATTAAATAAACGTCTCACAGAAAAGTGGGAGAGAAATTTTCCGATTTAATACTTTTCTATCTTTTAACTCATCTGACAAGTAAGCAAATTGCAATTTTCCCGGCATTATATTAAGTTCAAAAGGCTTCTACCTACCGGCATTGCGTTGTGTATATATGTCTGTACTGCGTCTTGAGACAGGGGCGGAACACCTGGGGGCGACGGTGTCACACAATATATTATATGAAACTGTTTCATATAGGTATTATATATTGTTTGAAACAGTCAAAACGATAATCTGCCTGCTATATTAACAGACCGTAACGTTATTACAGTTAGCTTTCTCTAAAAAATGTTTAACTCAGTGTCTCTTTAAGGACTGCAAGTAGAAGAAAAGCTTTGGTCATTTATCTCTAGTGTGCTTTTAACACTCTAACAACAATATTTTAGGGCCTAGCCACACCGAAATTAAAATTAATTTGAAGAAAAGTTTAAAATCAATCATAGACTTGGTAAAACTATAGGCGTCCATTAATGATAAATCAATCGGACTATCGGATAGTATTGACAAAAGCGCGCATGAAATTTGTCGATTTTGTGTCGGTTCAAGCGCCTGTTCTAATTTTAAAATCTATCTTGTGAGCTAGCAGGCGAGCTCGCAATGACGTCATTACCAGCTTCGTATACCCAGCCCATCGGCCAGCAGAACTCCAAGCAGTGTTTCTCGCGTCGTTTCTAGCCACGTGTGCAGGGGCCTTAAGGACGTAGTCCTATGTTCAGGCTCGTTTTCAACCGTTATTTCAGAATTTTTTTTTAATATCAAAATAATGTACGATGTTTTCAATTTTGTTACATGTTTTTACTGACATCGTAAACTAAGACAAAAACATTTTTTTTTGCTTAATTTTACGCCATTTTATAATTGTTTTTTTAACCTAAAGTAGACAACTTTAAGTGGAGGTAGGTGGGTAGCGCGGGTGATAACGTCACCTGGAGTCAACTGAATTATAAAAATTAAATTGGTTATTGTTTCGTAGGCTTGTGGCTCTGTCCCGTACTAGAAATAAACATTTTTATTGATAAATAACATAATGGCGGGTTTTAGAAAAAAAAAACAACGAGAAAATCGTGATTTTTTCGTTGAAAATCGGTTAAAAAAAATAGAAATAATTTTTATAATTAAGTAATTCTAGTACCGGACGGAGCTATTAATTGTTGTGTAGAATACCCTGTGCAAAACTGAAAGCAATCGGTTGTATACAATTGTTTCAATAACCCGCGCCACTTAGAAAAACGTAGTTTTGAGAAAAACGCGTTTAAAGTTTTAATTTCAAATTTCTTACAAAAAAATAAAAATAAATATTTACAGTAATCAGCTATGCCTGGTGTATATTAAACCTTCCGTTTCTTCAAAGGCATCGTTTTCTGTTAATTTGTTTGCTCTACTCTGCGAGAGTATAAGGGTAACGTGATAACAATTGAGAGGTAAGAGCAGATAAGAGTCTTACCGTAAGACCGTTGCTGCTCTCGACTATATGCTATCGCTTTGTAAATATTTAATATTTCGGTCTAAAATTTTTACAGTATTTTCTCAATATATTATACTTACTAAAAATGTAAAAAAAATAAATTCGTTTTTTCAAAACCCGAACACCAGACTACGTCCTTAAGACAGCCGTCGGCTCTAATCCTATTTCCGTTCATGAATGTTTCGTGTTGTTTTGATTTAATGTAATCTGTTAATTAAGACGCCAATGACCTTAGTTGTTGAGCGTCTATAATTATCTACGATAAATAGAACAGAACAGTTAGAGAAAACTGTGTTTCCTTTGGTAATTTAAGAGAAGCAAGGCGCCGCCTTTGATACGTCGCTTGCGATGCAGAAAAATAAGAGAGTGCCACGTTCACGTAGATACTCGGTGCTCGGCTGTCTAGCAGTCGGAAAATACGACTGATAAAACGAAATAGACTACTTGGAGCTGTGAATTTATGTTCTCTTCTTGTTATATTTAACTATAATAATTAGCTATACACATAACGCAGGGTAGCAATTTTAACACTTCACAGAAAAGTTTTTTTTTCAACAATAGGCTTTTTATCGTTTTTTGAATGAATCCTAAAGTGTTAAAGAACCACGTCAATTTTTATAATAATTTTTTGTAACCGAATAGTGTCATAATAAAATATTTTTAACAAAAAAAAATTGAACCGACTTCACACTAAAAAATAAAAAATAATTGCGTATTGAAATGTTTTGGAGTCGGTGTAGTTCTCGGAATAGATTTCATTTTGGCTGACACCGACTCCAAAACATTTCAATACGCAATTATTTTTACTTTTTAGTGTGAAGTTGGTTCAATTTTTTTTGTTAAAAATATTTTATTTTTCTCTTTTTAGTGTAACACTAAAAATCGGAGAACATAGGTACATAAAAAACATTATGCGTGCCTTTGAAATTTGAGAGTTTCCTTCGATTACTCCGGATTCCTCCATCAGATCCTGACTTGGTTCCGATGTGACCACCTCTGAGGTGCACTCTTTCGAATAAAAAAAAATATTTGAAAATCGGTCCATAATTGACGGAGAAATCGGTGAACATACATAAAGAAAAACAAAAAAAACATACATTCGAACATAGAACCTCCTCCTTTTTGTTGAAGTCGGTTAAAAACGAAATTTCATTTATCATTGTGTAAATAATAGATAACGATAGTGCACAATAAGCATAATAAAAAAAATCCCAGCCAATTGGGCGACGGGACCATTCCAACTTCAAAATGTTGACATTTTATATAAGTAGTACCTATAATAAAAAAAAAAATAAAATTTCTGATATCGCGTGAGGTGACGCGGGTAATGGCTAGTATTCGATATGATATTTGCTATTCGTTGACATGGTTAACTACATAATAATATGTTCCACGTCATGTAAAAATTAATAAAAGCATGCTTAGCTAATTGTTTTTTGACAGATCTACAAAACAAAAGAAAAGCTGATTTTTTTATTTTCAAAATATTTCCGAAACTAAAAAGTTTAGAAAAAAAATTCTTAACAAAACTTTCTTGAAAAAATAAATAGAATAATACGCCTTTATGAAAAGTATACCATTATTATATAAAAAACACCCTTATAGCATACATCTCTTCTGCGCATGCGCCAATTTTCATTAAAAACGATAGGGCTCTTCATATTTGCATACCAAAAAACCTCCCAAAATTTGGTTTTAATCCGCTCATCCGTTTGACCTGTATCGTACTCACATTCGGGGGACCTCAAAACGAAAAATTATTGTAAAATTTTGAAAAGTGATTTTTGACCTAAACTAGTACCACTTGTGGGTTGGAATAGTAATATCTTAGATTTATGTAAATAATGAGTAAACGTACATCTTATGGAAGAAATCTGAAACAATAAAATTATTGCCAAATAAGTATTATTATTGTAACTTATCTGCTTATAGAAATTAATTGGAGTAAATATAAAATAAGCACTATCTGCTTTGATCTTTACTGATCGTTAGACGTACCTACATAAATTCTGTACGTGCTAAACATAACTTCGAAATATGAAATAAACAGATTACCTAATTTTACGGTTTCGATTACTTTTGTCAAAAAATAATGCCATGATTTTGTTTCTGTAACATCTGACGATCGTTGTCATTAACACGTCTTGCTCTGACATAAAATAACTGTCAATCTTTAATTGTCTATGCAACTATTATATGCAATTATTAATATAATATGATATATCAAAGCTTTTTGCAATTACAGTAGAATCTAAGCAACTGTATCATTCGAAGCTAGAGAATTTTAAGAAGCCGATTACACTGCGTAGCTTTCATTCGGTTTTATTGATCGGATTTCATGGGGTTACTGACTTATTCTTTACTAGCAGTTACCCGTAGCCGCACACGCGTTAACGTAAGCTAATTATTGAAGCAAAACTTAATTAGACCCGTTTTGTAAAATTCGCAAAGGGGCCATTTATTAAGGTCGGAATATTGTCTTTGAAAAAAAGAAAACATTTTTGTCTAAACTTTTCTTCTATTCGGCTCATAGTTTTTTACAAAAACGCTCATTAAAAAAATCATTTTTACTGATTTTTAAAAAAATTACAAGCTAAATTAAAAAAAACGTTTCAGTCAAAAGATATTCATTTTCGACGATAAAACACGTCCAAAGTTTATAAAAAAACGCAAATAAAAAAACGTCCAAAGCTTATAAAAAGCACAAATAAAAAAACCTCCAAAGTTTATGAAAAACACAAATAAAAGAACGTCCAAAGTTTATAAAAAAACACAAATAAAAAACGTCCAAAGTTTATCAAAAACATTCAAAGATTTTAAAAAAACACCCGGTATAATACAATAAAATCGATTTTTTTTGTGTATATAGCAACGGATTACAAAATTCACTTACTTACTACGATAGCAATTGTAATGTACAGTTTTAAAGATTCCTAGAGAAAATCTTCAGCTTTGATCATTTTATGCTTGTTTATTTATCTATATCTATAATATAAAAAACTGTAAACAAAATAATATTGTTTATATGTTTTACTTCAACGGTAACGGTTACTACTATTTTATTTTATTTGTAAAACTGTCAGGCTAAAAGGTACAAAATACTTTAGCAAAACCATTCCGAAGATGATATAAAATTTTCTATTGGTATGTAAATTATTCAGTTATTTAATTTTCAAACCGGAATGCAAAAATGGATTGCGTAACGTCAACTATTTCTGAACACGGTGTATAACAGAAGTTGTAATTAATAGAACTAGGACATATTCGTTTCTGAAATTCACAGAAACATGTTTACCATTGCATTTGCATATTATATATGTAGTATCACACTATAGATGCAAATAACATAGGCAACTCTTTTAAGAAGTAAGTGGGAATATTTGTTTTATTTCATTATAAATCTTTTCTTGATATCAAATATCTAATGGCGAGTTTGGTTGGGATTAAAACCGCGCAATTGGCGTGACACTTTTATGCAGAGTTACGTTTGTGTGCGTTAACATGACTTTAGTTGAAAGCGACATCTAGATAACAGAGCGAAATTTAGTCACTAGTATTTCGTTCGATTACAGTTCGTAACGCTTGCTTTGTGTATGCGTTGGATTATAACTTGTGTTTTGTTAAAGGCGATAACTAGATGACAGGGCAAAATTTAGTTATTGGAATTTCGATAGTTGATAGAATGAAATTTAGTAGATAACAGGGCAAAATTTAGTTACAAGGCGATATTTAGTTCATTTTTTTGTTTATATGCTAATTATTGACAGAAACAATAATAAATATTTGGTTAATTTTTCAAAACAAACTTTTTTGAAGACGTTTTGTATTTCGTATGGTGGGAGAAACGGGATGTTTATGGTGGAAGTAATGGGATAGTTACGGAAATTTCTATGGTGGAAAACTGGTTGTCCAAAATTAGTTACAGGATTTGACTTTAACTATATCGGCTAATAATTAGTAAAGTTTGTAAATTGATGGGAGATAAAAATTGATATTTACTCAGCGACTTACAAGATCGTTAAAAAAAGCAAGGGGTATTGTAGATAAACATACTAGTGGTCGAAATTCGACCGTAATTTATTACATTTTTAAGTTTGAACGTTATTGAGGTTCTTTCTCCTGGATCGATTTTACGTGTGTTAATTGGTACCTACACATCGTGCTGAAACATATATTGTGCACTTTCCCTCATTAAAAAGAAGAGAACGATGTATGTTTCATCATGATGTGTGCGAATTAACACACTCAAATCGGCACCACACTCTTTTTTCTGTATCGTATTTATATATTGATGCAGCAAAAACAGTTTTTGTCAAAGTCGCGTCAAAGAACACGTTTGCAAAAAGTGAGCCAACCGACATGCCATGAGTAGGATTGTAATACGAATAGTAACCAGTTTTCGTCAAGGTCGCGCTCGTTCCCTTGAAAACGATTGCAGCAAGCGAATCATTCGACTGAATTCCTTTACTATAAAATAAATAAAATTATCGACCAATATTTCAGACAATATATTAACAAAATATAATTAATACATTAACGTTTCGATCCCGATTTGGATATTCTTCAGAACGGATCTAAAAATATAAAAAAAAAAATTGGTTGTCTGTAAAGTCGGTTTACGGGCGATAGTTTTACGTGATAACGTATTCCGCTCAAATATCATATTTAATAATACATTACTGCGCTCTCGCTTGCACGCACAGGGTCAGGCGGAACGTTACGGCGGAACGTTACACTTTTTCGTGCGTGCAGCTGGTGTTTCACGCTCAGGCGGAACGTTACACTTTTCGGAACGTTACACTTTTTTGTGCAAGCAGCCAGTGTTTCATCAATTTATAAGACGTTATCACGTCAATAATTAATACTTATTTAGTTTCTATTTATTTTTAACGAAATTCTTGAAAGATTTTTTTAATATTGAAATATTGAAAAAATAATAACAAACAATTTTTTATTACGTAATCACGAAAATAATTGTGAGCACCTAAAAAGAAATAAAAAATTATTGAAAACAAAATATTATTTCAAAATAATATTATATATATTACTTAAATTTTCTGTATCTAATTGAGCATTGAGAGAATTTTTATTTGATTTTATATGTAACATTTACTTTAAAGTTGAACACTCAGCGTGAGTAAGATTGTGGTCAGGTAATCGCAGAGCCATTTTTCTTCAAGGTCGCGCTCGTTCTCTTGTGAACACGATGCTTCAAAGTAGACCAGTCGGTTGAGTTTCTTGCTGTAAAAGGTTGAGGGCGTGTCTGCGCGGGATTGCATGCGCAGTTGAAACCAGCTTTCGTCAAGATGGCGCGCTCATTCACTCGAGAACACGATTGCTGCAAGTGAGGCAATCTTTCAGCTGAAGAGCCGTCATTGTTGTCGGATAACACATGTGTAATTGAATTTGTGCTGAATTCGCTTTCTGTCTATTTCCCGCACAGTTCGCGCGCTCTCGATTCCCGATGGACGGGGGGAAACGGAACGGGTGCAATGGGGGAGTTGGGGAATATAAAGTGAGTTGTTTGATAGTGTTATGTAGATAGGTATCTACTAGTTATCAACAATCTTATGTGCAAAACTTCTAACAAGGTGCTGTAAATTGTATGTCTAACAAAAGGTGTGAAGTTTATATTGTAGATGTACTGTTCCATACGCCTTGTTCACTTTGAAATTGAGTGTTTCTCTTGTTCTATCTTCCGTTTCACTCTTTTAACCTAGGTATAGATTTAACATTACATTTTTATTTGGAAACGCATTAACATTTTGTACGAGGTCAGTAAATTATAGAAATTGCCTCGTCCCGTTGTACAGTGGGGGGATGACGTCATTGGGTGGACTTGTCAATTGATTGCGTGGCAACGGAGGCTGTTTATAAACTTTAACGGTAGTATGTAACAAATGCCAAAGAAATCAACAGACATAATATTGATATTGTTTGCAATAAAATTGAATTTTTATTTAAATTTATTATTTATTTATTATTTATTTATTTATTATTTTAATAAACAATAATAATTAAGTAATAGTAATAAAAAACTCGAGTAGCAGTGCCAACAATATATTGTGTACTTGCTAATACATGCAGTAAGGCTTTTAAATCAAATAAAATATTTAAACCCTTAATTTACATTCCTTAAAATACGTAATATTTTTCTTAATTGCGTGTGATTTCCAATCCAACATATGCATCAAATTAAATACACCCTTCAGTCAGTAACTCCGCATCCGCAAAACTAGTATTTTCATAAAGTACGGTCCTGCAGGATCGATTTTATTAAAATTTCAGTAGCACATTTCGATGGTAACTGAAGGGTTAAATTTAATTTTTTTTTTGGGCCCAAAAACATTTTTCATACATTGTGATGGTGCCAAAATGTTCTGGAGACTATGAATAGTCGAGAAACTATGGCCCAATCCTTAGGTCCCGCCATATAAAAACATCCACACCTGAAATATACGAGGAGGGGGTACAACAAGGGTCCATTTTGGGTCCGTTGCTCTTTTCACTGTTTGTGAATGATCTATGTAGTTTCGTCAATAACGACTGCATAATACTTTATGCTGATGATGTAACCCTGGGAGTTTCATCTAAGTCCTTAGAAGAACTGAAAATCGAAGTCAGCTCACTCTGTAATTTGGTTTATGACTGGTGCTACAGAAATACGCTTATGTTAAATGCCGAAAAAACTAAGATAATGATCTTCAAAACTAAATCAGTGCCAAAGACCGCATTTGATATAAATATAAATTCCAAAAACATCCGTCCTTCTGATGAATGTAGGTTTCTCGGAACCATATTGGACTCTCAGTTAAATTGGACAAGTCAAGTAAATTCCGTAATAACTCGGTTAAATAAAGTTTTCTTTATTATTAAACGTCTCAAAACATGCTGTAGTATTGACGTACTTCTGAATGTATATTACGCGTATGTATATTCTATAATTATAACATCATTATTTGGGGTCAATCTACGGAAATCTCTAGAATATTTATCTTACAAAAACGCATTCTACGAATAATATTTAACTTACCTTACCGCGAATCAGTCAGATCGTACTTTCTTAATTACAAAATTCTTACTGTCCACGCAATTTTCGTGTACAGTAACATTATTTTTCTTAAGAAAAATCTGAATAAATACGAATTTACGCAAAATATACACGACCGTTACACACGAAATAGAGATAATATTTACTTGACTCGTCACAATTACGTGAGGTTCGAAAAAAGTCCCTATTATACTTCTGTTCATATGTATAATGCGCTCCCTGAGTCCATTAAAAATATAACACCTTTCAATAAGTTTAAAAATAAATTAAAAGAATATTTGTGCGAAAAACTACTGTACACTTTAAATGATTATTATGCTATGTCTTAACTAGTAACTACCCTGACCATGTACAAACGATTGTTTTTATGTACAATAAAAAATTATTATTATTATTAAGACCGACGTTAATACTGTGTGTGCCATATATAGAAAATACATTAATTATACATTGAAACGATGATTTATTTAATTACCCTGAAGTTTCAATAAATGAAAATAGTAATAATCGTATTGAAATCTCCACGGCCAATGTTCATGCAGTGACAATTTTAATATTTAATTTATTTTAATTTGAGTTGGTTGAACATTTTCACTTAAACGGAAATTAGTAGGTATCTAAGTGTAAGTTGTACCAAAGTAAGTCTAACTCTCTCTATGATATTAAACAACTTTGGCTTCTTCTTATTCGTTTATAGTGTGATGTAATTTTACCAACTTATTCGTATAATATTTGCATGTAGACAATATAGAATATTATACAGACGATCTTTATTTTTCTATATTAATAGAAAAATGTGATCATAAAACCAAAAAAAAAATCCGTTTTAGGGCCGTCGAAATTAGTATATCAAATGGGAGACAATAATGACATAGAACGTTTAAGTTGAGCATACGATTAGCAAGGTCTAGAACAGTGATGTCACAGTCACACACGCGGCCAGCCAATACATAGATTGCGGCCCGCCAAAACGTTAAAAAAACATTGAGTTTAATGATATATTCTAACAATCGTATTTTATTAATATTTTTTAACATTAAAAATGATGGACGAACTATTTACATATACCTACAAGTTTGTACGGAACCCTTGGTGCGCGAGTTCGATTCGCACTTGGATGGGTTTTTTTATGTATACGTAAATTTAAACATTAACACAAAATATGTGAGGACCATAGCTTCCACGAACCGAAACACCTCTTTTTTTTCGAAAACAAATCTAAATACACATATTGTATATAAATGCAGTATCACTATAAAAAAATTATCATACAAAAAAAAAACTATATTCAGCATTTTAATTTTGAAAATCTTTAGTTCTGACTTATAGATGGCTTTATGTGTTGTTTGGCTTCAACACACGAATCACACTATAAACAGATTTCGATATTGCCATAGTCAACATAAACCACCATCTTCGTACAAGGTGCCAACATTGAATTAAGAAAATTACGAAGGCGAATTTGTATGAAGTTTATCTAGATCTAGATGTTAAACCACACATCACCTATATGCTCTCATGACATAATGCGATAATATAACAATGGCCAACGTCAAGATAAACTGACAATAACAATAAACAATGAATAATTATTTGCAATAATAAAATCATTTTGTGGCCTTTCAGAAACCAAGTAGATACTCTTAGTAAATATTGTAACATCGGATGGTTTTTTAAGTTAATATAGCCGCGGTTCTTGTCTATGCTATATTAATAGAAATGTGATAACAGTATAAAATATACTGTAAAGAAAGAGCTGCTGAACTTCTACAATTTGTTAATATCTATATACAAATATTAAGAGCACTGTGGTTGAATAAAAATAAAAAAAATAAAGAATAGTTACTTCTTACCACAACAGTTTTATTAACAGATGTACATTTTGGGAGCTATATGCGCTCATCTTCAGCAAACACTAAATTAGTGTTTGCTGAAGATGATTGCAAAGCTAGAGAGGGGAACATTATTAACAACTTCAGGAGTTTATATCTCGGGCAATATTCACCTAAGAAAAAAACTCACTTAAGAATTTTTATTGCATTTTTAAAGACATATTTAACGATACTACATGTAATTTATTTATTTATTTATTTATTTAAATGTCTTTCTCTCACAGACTAAAAAATCCATTTATGAGAGCAACTCATTAAGTACACGTGTAACAAAATTAAAATAGTACAATCAAAACAAATATTATATATACCATGAAAAAAAAACATAAAGATACTAAAAGAGAAAAATATCAGTGATACAGATAATTTTAAATATTTAGACAATCGCAAGCCATTTGCACAAATTGGCTAATTTAGTAAAAAATAAATCAAAGTTTGGATTTGTTTCCGCAATTTGGTTAACCAGAGTAGGTAGGTACACATTCTAAGTATCGGAGAATTAAAAAAGTGATTAGTATTGAAAGAAGGTATATGAAATATAGTGTTTCTGTCTCTGGTGCTGATAACAGGGACTTTAAATTGAAAAAAGGATAAAAGTTGACTTGAATCTATATAGTTGTTGAATAGTTTATAACAAAAAATAGCAGTGTGTAAATCACGTCTAAACTTTAAGCTAGATATTTTGAAGGTGTCAAGCAACTCAACATAAGGGGTAAAGGTTGGATACAGTTTGGTTTTTCTGTACATTACTGCCCTTAAGAATTTACTTTGTATCATTTCAATCCTCTTACTTTGCACCTGATATACAGGACACCAGACAACAGAAGCATACTCAAGTTTGCTTAGTACAAAAGATCTAAACAACACAAACATTATATCAGAATTGTTCATTTCTAATGAGGTGCGCGAAAATACAAATTTTCATCCCTGAGTTCTATGTATGGAAAGCTACCCTGAAATATTTATTTTTGTAATTTTATAACGCAATTGTATGGCGGTTTATATAAGACACCCGCCTGTTTCATCCGAATTGATGGTAAGAAGATGGTGGAGTTACAAGGCTGTGACAGACGGACGGACGGACATGACGAAATTATCCGTTTTTTCCCGTTTGGCAAAGTTGGGATCCTAAAAATTGTCTGGTGACGCTGTTACTGTCCATTCTCTCCACTTCTCTCGATTTTCCTCTCATTGGGACCTGGGAAGACGCAGGGGAGTTGCAAGAAGCCGGTATTCATATTCCAACTTCATTATCGACTGAGATGCTGTTTTAACGAACTTATCCACTCCGACGTTTATAAGAAGAGAAGTTTGTGCCGTTGCTGAACGTGGCAACGTGTTAAGTTTCTAATACGCTAACGAGTTATATAAAGTGTGCTGCGGCGACTGGAATAATTCCCCCTTCCTCTCTTGTCCTTCCTTGCCAACCGTACCATCGTCCCGATTGCTCGCAACGCGTCGGGTCCGCGTTTGTCTTATCGATAACGGACTGCATTTCCGTATTGTTGAACCGAAAACGTAAGAAATGCGAGAAAATTGTATTGTAAAGGACGTTTCACACGAAGCTAGAAAATTTTCCTACTAGTTTTCTAGCGCTGGTTTTCTTGATTGCTGTTAAGTGCTCGCTTCACACGAGACTATTTTTCAAACTTGTTTTGTGTGCTCGCGATACGTCTTTTCAAGCTAGTTTTGTGAATGGTGCGCACGTATAGTGACAGTTCGAATATAAACACAGAGCAAAACGTGTCTGTTGTCTGACTCTGAGCAGAATGAAGCCATGTTGGTTTGTGGGCGTTTGTTCAAATCGCCTATGTGACAAGATACTGCTTCCTGATTGGTTCTTGCTCATACCTAGCAGCAAATCTAGCAGGGAAAATAGCCCCTGTTCTAATTCAAAAATTCTATCTTGTGAGCTAGCAGGCTGTCCCGCAGTGACGTCATTTCCAGCTTCGTACCCAGCCTACCGGCTAGCAGAACTCGTAGCAGCGTTTCTAGCCTCGTGTGCAGCGGCCTTAATGCACAAGCAAGAGACGACTTTGGTTCAGTAAAGGCCCCCATACACCTCGTTCTTTTTTGGCAGTTTTAACCGCCGGGTAAAACTGTACGGTTAAACACGAACAACGGCCATCCCCAGACACCTCGTTCTTTTATGGCAGTTTTAACCGCACGGGTAAAACTGTACGGTTAATTTAAACACGAACAACGGCCATATCCACACAGAGGCGTAGTTTCGTTCAGTTTTTCTGAAGTCGTGGCATCATTAATACGATCTGCTTTGATGGAAAATACAATAATATTGATATTATTTTATGTTTAATAAACATTAATAAACAATATAATGCAAAAATAATTAATAAAATTGATTGATATTTGTCTAAATTAGAGTGTTTTATTTGACACCATTATTTTTTCCTCTAAATTAATCAATATGTTTATAGCAATTTTCATTTATTTTTGTCAAAATTGCTTAGCACTAAAACGGTTAAAATATAAATCAATACTCAAACTAATTACAATCATTTAATTAATATGACTTATTTGCTGTACGTCGCACCACTGAATAAACACGTCGATTCTTATCGGAAAACGCCACACATTACGATTTAAAACGACAACCAGCAAACACGTCGTGTTTAAAATCAAGATTCGGCAGATAAAAAAACTGCCGTGTTTCATCGACAGTTTTTGCCCATACACTTCGGTTTTGACCGACGTGTTTTATCGTGACGATGAAAACTGCCAAAAAAGAACGAGGTGTATGGGGGCCTTTATGGCGCGAATGGCGTCTGTTATGACATAAAGTCGAGAAACGGACGTTAAACGCATTATTATTATTATTATTATTATTCATTGAATGGTTTGATTTTAAAACAATTCCACTAATATTTTCGCTGTTTTCAGCCCCAAAAAATTAATCAATAAATACAAAAATTAAAGCGGTCCTAATGCGTTGTTTTTAAATAGACTCTGGTCAATGTTTTTTTTTTAAATATAATATATCTAAAATATCGAAATTTGTTTTATCTAAACTTAGGTCCTTAGGTATCCGACCGTATACTTAGACAAAAATTTTAATTGGGCATTTAAATCCAGGCATTAAATATTCAAAAATAATTAATATATTATAATTTACCCTAAAATTACTAATAATAATTAGTGTAATAAATCATTATTATTTTAGTGAGGACTGATAAATTATTGGTAACCTTTGCACATACATAAATTTAAAATCACCATAATTGGTTTAAAATACTGTATTTTTTGTATAAAAAATTAAAATTTGTTTACACTAAATTTGTTGATTTTTGCAAACGGTTTGGAAACGGTTGAATATGTCGAAAAAAAAATTGTAGAATTGTTATCTATACTTGGTGTTTGAAACACCTTTCAGTTTTAAAACTATATTTAAGAATGTCATTTGTTTTCAACTAAATAATCGTATGATTTATTTATTGATCCAATTTTCTATTAAATATTTGTTTAAAAAAAAATACATTTTCTGCATAAAAATAATTTGATGAATTTCATTGATTATTGCTATATTTTTCATGAAACACTGAATGAAAATCTTAAATCCTAAATATTTCATTTTTTATCAATTCACTAATTTATTATTTACCTTTTCTCTTGGTACGTCTTTTTTATTATTAACGGTTTATACGCGGTTGGGAAAGAGTCAATGGAAATAAAATATTTACGAAATAGAAAATGTATGTAGTGTTTTGTTAAAAAAACTGCATTTTTTTATTGTTCTCAATGCTATTTTATTTTAAAATATTTGTTATATTTTAACAATGATTTTCAAAAATTTTATTCCATTTCGTTTTCTTCTTCTGATGAAATTGTTTCCTCTGAATTGTGGCGGGTAGGTATTTTGTAGAATCTGAAACGATTTATATAACATACAATTAATTACTGGTGGTCTTAATTAAATAGACTGTAAGTTATATATAGATGCTCGACAACTTAGTATTGACCGAATTTACATGACGTTGTCCGTTAGTTCATTCTTCAGCTCCCTATTGTGATAGCACATTGAGGAGACTACATATTTTATCTCCCTCTTTGTGAAAACCGAATGAAATTCGGTTGAACATTTTTCGAGTGTATCGTGTTCTAACAGGATTACGTTGTTAAGAACGAGGTATATGTATGTAGAAAAATGTTAATTTTTTTTAAATAACATTTTGAAATCTCAAGATTTGTTAAATGTATTTTTTTTACTTACACTTCTATGTAGTCGAATAGTTCGCTTGTAAGTGTCCGCATGTGTGAATCAAGTGACATTTCGAAAGTCGCAGCGATGGGTTTCATACGCTCACCGATTTTTTCAAAATACAATTCTCTTCCCTCTGGGAGCTTAGATCTTTTGTGTAAGAAAACAGCGTCTATAGGATTTGCACCAATCCAATCTTTCGGGTTGTTTTTTATCTTTATAAAAATTGAAATTAAAAAAATATTAAAATAATTTTTTTAAATCTTTGATTAACGTCTGAATAGAACTCTTCAAGTAAATAAAATTGTCGACCAATTTTTCTCAGACCAAACGATATATTGATTTGTAATTTTATCATTTTTTGTCAATATATCGTTTGGTCTGAGAAAAATTGGTCGACAATTTTATTTACTTGAATAATTTTTTTAAACTAAACTTTCGTTATTCTGCCTATTCGATACTAACTACGGTCTTATGAGAAATGGAATTTTCTATATTTTTTTTGTTGAAATCTACATTACAAATATATTGTGAAACAATTTGAGAATTTTTTGGAAGCTGTTGTTTATAATAAACTAATCCTAAATGTGTATATTTTTCAATGGAATTTTGAACACAGGGTTCTGCCGCTACAGAACTGACGTAAATAATATTCAACCTGTGATTGGCTGACTAGATCGACTGTGTTTTCCAACTGATCAGTCAAACTGATACCAAACAACAAGAGATATAATTTATATACATCTCTTTCTATAGATAAAGAAGCGTGACGTCATCATAATATATGGCGGTTTGTGTTCAGTGTTTAAAATCTGTGCATATAGGTAAATAAAAATATAAATGTTCGTGTGTTCATAATCTTTAATCTCCGAAAGTTCTTCTTCGATTGTTTTGAAATTTTAACACAACGTTAAATTCGAGTACACGCGTGTTTTCATATACCTACAAGCGGTCCGTCCCGGTTCACCCTGGTGCTATAGATATAATTATGCAAAATGTATTTCATTTGCGACCCGGCATCTGAACTAATAGCTTTGAGCAAATTCTACCAGATTTACTTCTGAACTAATAGCTTTGAGCGAATTCTAAATCGCTACTGGGTACTAAAACAGTTTTTTTTTGTTTGCTTCTGAAGTAATAGCTGTGAGTAAATTGTATCAGATGTCGTTACATGTTACTAAAACAGTTTTTTTTTGAGAAATCATCATTTTGTACAAAATATTTAATAAAAACTACCCTATAGCGTAAGTTGCACCAAGCAAGACACATTTACAAAATTTCATTAAAATCGGTTCAGTATAGTTTCGGAGATTAGCGCGGCCAAAATTGTGAGATGATAATTTTATATATATATAGATGTTTATTAATTTTTACCTCATTTAGCAGTGACGGAATAAATAATTCGTTAATCTTTTTTACAATCAGATTTGTTTCCCTGTTGATTACTATTTTTGATTTGGTTGGTATTGTAGGTTCGGCATTAATTTCAGCTAGTATCCGTTTTGAATATTTGTCGATATATTTTGGTGCCATTTCCGCCATTTTCGCTTCAATGAGATTGTGCTCCATGTTAGGTACTGTTTCTGTATTTGAACTCTATAAATACAATTTGCAAAGATAATAAAGTTTTGCAACTGTAGAAATGATCATTTTTTGGACGGAAGTAACGTTCGGTAATTTAAAGCTGTCGATTGACAGATGGCGGCATCAAAACATATCTGCAGAAATCATCTTGAACGAAAGGTGAAACATAACTATAGACGCAAACCAATTTAGTGATCGGTTTTCGCTGTATAAAGGCATCGACTGACAGATGACAACATCGAAACGCATCTGTAGAAACCATCTTGAACGAAAGGTGAAACATAACTACAGACGCAAACCAATTTAGTGATCGGCTTTCGCTATATAAATGCATCGACTGATAGATGACGAAATCGAAACCCATCTGTAGAAACCATCTTGAACAAAACCAATTTTGTGATCGGCCGAAGCCCAAGTGCTTATATAGTGTTATTTTAAGTTACATCTTTTTAGTAATATCTGCCTCGCCCGTCAAAGAAGTTTAAGTTCAACCGCGCGTAAAGGTTACACGCACTCATTTGTTTTGACCACGATGAACAAAATTGTTACCCACCTCTTGTTTCAATTCATCGTAATGCTGTTGCAATTCGTTTACGAATTCAGTATATGTATCGGTAGTTATACTTCTGTAGGGTTCTTTCATTTCTGTAATGAAGTCTACGTCTTTGAAACCATCACGAAGTAATCCAATCGCGTGGTATTCCCGCTCCATTGCATCGTTCAAATTTTGTTCGAAATTGACAGTTAGATGTGGTATTACGCTTGAACTTCCACTCTGGAATTATACAAGTTTTTGTAATAATTTGTCGTTTTTTAAGGCCCTCCGCACACACTCGACTGGTGTAACTTGTGTCAGACTGATTTTTCTAAAGGGCCATTTATAAGATTTAGGGTGTGTTAGCGGGACCAGACTCTAAATTAAAAACTAAAACGCATACTAAATAATAGTATATTGTGCGACTAGTGAGAGAAGGAGAAGATTCCATTAGCGTGAAATTTGCCGCACGAGCTTAGCGAGTGCGGTAACACGCGAGTGGAATATTCTCCTTCGATCAATGGTCGCACATAATATTTTATTCAACTAGCACGAGTAATATGTAATCGAGGCCCTGATAAAAGAGGGAAAAATAATAAATCACTTCATTGATTGACGTACCCACCGCCCTCGATGCACAAAAGATGGCCCTGACTTTCGCTGTAATTGCGATGCTGTTTTCATATATACAAATCGCTACCGCGTTCCTATTGGTCCAGAAACTATGCAGTTATTATTCATTATTGTACGATTCCGCTCGCTACTGCGTTCCTATTGCGGTCCAGAAAATTTATTATCGTACAGTACGGCTCATTATTAGCACTCCACGCGTCAACATGAAGTAATTTATTATTTCTCCCGAATTTAGCAGGGCCTCGAAATTATATATTACTCACGCGTGTTGAATAAAAATCTATATTAATTAATTAATAAATTATCTAGAACTTGAGGATTCAAAAATACGTAATGGCATCGAATGCCGTCTAAAATCCTCACTGGATAGATTCTGGTCGCGGACCGTATCTTTAACATCACTGTAACTGAACAGTTCATAAAATGCTAACAGACTGCGTAACAGCGTTTTATGAAGTCTAGACTTTTAGTGAAATACATCAAATGGTTGTGGCATAATATTGTGTTAAGCGCAATATTTTACAGAACATATAAATTATTTTCTACTAATTATTTACTTTTTTGTAGTACCTAGTTATTTATAACCAAGTTTCTTACCTTAAATGAGCACACCAAAAGTACAAAAAAACATAACACTGTTTTACTTTCCATTTTTGTTAATTGCTTTAAAACAAATGAATCTCACTGTTTTTAATGTGCGATTAGTTGTTGTTGCAGGGAGTTTATATACTTTTGATTATTTTTGGTGTAAAGCGCTTATCAAAATTATACGGAAATCATAGCTACTTTTTAATTAGATTATTTTCAACTTATGAGAATATTAAGTAGAAATATTATAATTTGCCTGACGGTCCAATTTGTATAAAAAACAAATTGTGGTATATTTTACGAATTTATATTAAAAACAAAATTTCCATAAACATGTAAATTATATTGAAATATTTTGACATTTGTTTTTGTTTTTCACGAAAAACTGAAAGAAAATAATATTTCCTAAATGATTTTAATTTCCAATAATTTATTAAATATTTACGTTTTTGATTGATAGGGTAAAGTTGTGGTAACATTTGCATATGATAAGATTAGAGAAACAAAAAATACTCGCCGGAATGCCAAAACCTGTCAACAAACCACCCGTATTTGCAAATTTATTTGCTGTATCGGAATATATACTTAAATTTTGTGTGGCCCTAAAATTAGTTTATGAACAAAATAAAAAATAACACACTTTTTAAAATAATTACATTTATCTTAATTTCAATATTCGACTTGCATTTTATAAATCCGTCATCTACTTACACCAAATCTTATACACTTCAGTAAATAATTCGGTTCTTGCAAATTAGTGTATAATAATTTTGTAAGCTGACCGATTTCGTTATTTCAGGAACACATTTTTATATTCATTAAATGGTTATATTTAGATTTTAAAACAATTCTGCTAATTTTACCATTCCAACCCACAAGTGGGGAATGGTACTAGTTTAGGTCAAAAATCACTTTTTAAAAATTTTACAATATATCTTTCCGTTTTGAGGTCCCCCTAATCCAAAAAAACATAATTTTGAAAAAACTCTGTGCGTCTGTTAGTCTGTTTGTTTGTTTGTCTGTGAACACGATACAGGTCAAACGGATGAGCGGATTGAAACCAAATTTTGGGAGGATGTTTGGTATGTAAATATGAAGAGCTCTATTGTTTTTGGGGAATATCGGCGCATGCGCAGAAGAGATATATGCTGAAACGGTGATTTTTATAAAATAATGGTATACTTTTCATAACGGCTTATTATTCTATTTATTTTTTCAAGAAATTTTTGTTAAAAATTTTTTTTCTAAACTTTATAGTTTCGGAAATATTTTGAAAATAGAAAAAATTCAGTCGCTCTTTTGTTTTATGGATCTGTCCGAAATAAACAAGTTCGGCATGCTTTGATTAATTTTTACATGTCGTGGAACATATTTTGTAGGTAACCATGGCAACGAATAGCAAATATCATATTGAATACTAGCCGTTACCTGCGTCACCTCACGCGATATAAGATATTGTATTTTCTTTATTATAATCAAATGTCAATATTTTCGAAGTTGGAGTGGTCCCGTCGCCAAATTGACTGGAATTTTTTCGATGTTTTCGCTTCCAAAAATTAAATCAATAAATACAGTACGTAAAATGGTCGTCGTGTGTCGTTTTTAAATAAACTCTGAGCAGTGTGTTTTTTTTTAAACATATGTAAAATATCGAAGTTTTTATTATCTGACCCTTAGGTCTCACTATCCACCGTATAGTGACAAATACTTATAAAATATTTTAATTGGGCATTTTAAATGTGGCATTAAATATTTTATAAGTAGACTAGTGGCTACAAAATATAATTAAAATACTAATTTACCCTACAAGTATTACTAATAATAATAAGTGCAACAAATTGTTATTTATTTTAGTAAGGTCTGATAAGTTATTGATAACCTTTGCATACGTATAAATTTAAAATCACCATAATTAGTTTAAAAGACTGTATTTTTTTAATTACTCAAAATTTGTTTACAGTTAATTTGTTGTTTTTTGAAAGGTTGAATACTTCGAAAACATTATAGAATGGTTATACTGGGTTTCTGGAACACCTTTAATATTTTTTTGGATTTTTATAAGATCGCGTTTTATATACTAACTTTTGGTACGAATATAATCAGGAATATCCAAAAATATAAAAATATTTATTAAATATTTAAAAAATTGAAAGAATTCTGTGACAAAACTATTTGTGAACGATTTGAAATTATTTTTTTTTTAATTTATAATTAAAGAAATTAATTAATTAATTGTATTATAATGATTAACATATCAAATAAAGTAATTCGTAAACACGATTGCCCACAAAAAGGAAATGCAATTTGTGATAAATATTTAAAGAAAACAAAGTCATATTTTCAATTAAAAAAAATATGGACATGAAACTAACGTTTACCCGTGATTTTGAACAGAAATCTTGTCTTATTCAATTTAAGTTTGAGCATAAGTAGATAATGTTGTCACTAAGTTTCATCTAAGTTGGTCCAAATGACACCGGTACTGTTTTATATAGGCACTAGCGGTCTGGTCCGGCTTCGTCCGAATTTGCAGATAACTTGAACCATTTAAAATGTCTGACACCTCGAATATGTTCGACATATTCGAGGTGTCAGACATTTTAAATGGTTCATGTTATTTGTCAGAGAACATTATTTTAGCGTTTTGGTTGAAGTTTTTAAGCTATCCAATTAAAAAAACAAACAGTATCTATAAATTTTTACATGTCAAAACGACATCTTTCTGAAAATTTAGAGGGAAAACGCCCCAAAATCAAGAAAAGTCATAGAGGAAATAGGTGTCAGACTAGACCTAATGAAGCCATTTACAAAGTTTGGGGAGAGTATGTATCAGTAAAATTTTTGCCGACGGGCACTCTGACTATACGTTCCTTTGCTCAAGTGTCGAACTGCTAGTGTTTATATTTTTAGTCCGATCATCATCAGTGTGTCTTACCTGTTCGTATAATAATCGCAATAGTGTAAAAAGTGTTAACACATTTTACAGTGAAGCACGATACTAAACACACCTATAGTAATTCAGTTGTCGTAAAACCTTTTTATTTTCTGCTTTTTAGTCTTTTTTTGAAGGAGCTTAAATTTTTTTAAAGTTTTTTTTTTTTTTTATTTCTTGCTTTGCAATACGTACTTTGCACGTTATTAACCGACTTCTATATTGATAATTGATTACTAAACTAGAAAAAACTACTGAACCGAATGTAGAATTTATGTGATACCCACCCTGAAGATATAACTTACTAACTAAAAAATAACTACCAGAATTGATTCACAAATGCAGGATATGAGATAACATCTAATCAATTGATCAGTCGAAAAATGTACGGTACAAAAGTTATTTTCTTTGACGCAAAGAACAATAATCCGTAATAAAAAAGATGGCTTTCTACTTAAAAAAGTGCAGGAGGTATTTTGATATCTCGGAAGCGCCTTTACCAAACGAAAAAAAACTACACCAATATTCTTTCGCCTTGATTCTCTGCAACTTTTGTCCGAAACTTTTTTTCGAAAACACTTCCTCTCCGAAATAAAACTGTGTTCGGATTTTTAAAGTCCACCTGTGTTCCAAAGCTGACGTTATCCTTTCACCCTGTATCTCCGCTGATGTTGATATTTCGAAAAAGCGCCAAAGGAAAAAATCTTATTTGTTGAAGCCCTATTTGCTGGTGAAAGGATAACGTCAACTTTGGAATCAGCCTGTATAGGTATACGTGTCGAATTGATAATATCTTTTTTTTTAAGTCTGTTAAAAATATACCTATGAATAGGCGTTTCATCTGTTTTAATAACTGGCCCATTGTTTAAAACTTTGCATTTTTTTAGTGAGAGAGAGATCGAAAGTATACGCGAGAGAGAGAAAGTCACATGCTCGTTTTTTTAGCAAAAACGTAGATAATTGTCGTTTCGCGCTAGTTCTGATGTTTGTTTATTATTTGTTGAATACAGAAAGTTTGTTTTATGCGAACTTCGTATGAAATAATCAGAATATCTGTTTGGCCACACGTGTCCTTGTATCTAGAAAAGCACGTTCTTCGAGTTATACGTGGGATAGTTCGACGAGGAAGCGAAGTAAAAATCGAACCACGGTGCTGCATGATCTGATCAGAACTGAACTATGTCTCTTGTTTCTACAGTGCTTGTACCGTCTCAAGTATTCATAAGCCTTACAGGGAATTGTTTCTTACGCGTCGGGTTTAATAACTAGGAATGAAAAATGATTTTAATATCGATACATATATCGATATTTATATCGACACTGGACCGATATCGATAATATCGACCCTTTCAACATCGATATATTGATATCTCCTATATTATTAAAAGAGCTAATCTTGTATCTACCTATGTAGGTACCTATGTACCTACCTATGTACCTACCTATGCAGGGCCGTAACTAGGCAGGGGCAATAGGGGCACTTGCCCAGGGCCCAGGGTCCAGGGGGGCCCAAGAAGACCCTGATAAAAAATTATCTCAATTATTTTCATTCGTATTTTAATGAATATTACAAATCACATATATAAGTAACACCTCTGGTGGCTCAGATAGACGGGGCCCAAAAAGGCCAGCATATGCTATTAGAATTTTTATTTAAAAAAACATATTTATTTAATTCTCAATACTTAGGCCCGGTATTATAAAACAAGATTAAAACTTATTCTTGGATTAAACTAACTTAACTGTGATCGGTGTCATCTGCTTCATCGGTATTTTCTATTTCCATTGAAACAGACAATGAATTTGATGAACAACCAGAAATATTCCCTAGAATTTTTCGTTTAAAGGTTATCCCACATGCTCTACACATGTCACTCCATAAATAAATAGGGTTATCCGCATCAGTCCAAATATAGCCTCATAGACAATATTTTTTTTAATTCGTTTTTATTCATAAATATAAAATTAAAAAAAAATTACAAAAAATATGGACAAGACCAATTTAAAGATTCCTTATTTTGTGTTTATTTATTAAGTGATATACCTACTAAACTTTAAAAATGTGAAAGAACAGGAACCTTAAGGCTTTCCTTGTTTGCAAAATGTTTTTATTCTTTAGAAGATTTTTTTAACTTGTAAATTCTTGTTTATATATTGTGTAAATTTTTATACGACTTCTCCTGTACAAATCTTTTTGTTTTTTGGAGCAATAAAAATTATTATTATTATTATGTATAACCATAATTTATATGGTAAGTTTTTTCTCAATTTTTTTTTATTGAGGGAGGCCCAATTTGAAGGTCATACCCAGGGCCCACAAAATCCACGTTACGGCCCTGTACCTATGTCCCTAAATATTTTCTCGAAAACGGCCCTAAGGATTTGGATGAAATTTACTGAAAAGGGATTTTGGGGGGCAAATAAAAAAATCGTTTTAGCTAGGTCTCATCTCTCGAAAAAATGGTTTTCTTACAAATTTTATCATTATAAAAATCAATTTTTGGACGTATGAAAATACTTAAATATTGTAAGTAGGTTTTGGAATTTTATACAAACAATGAAACAATTGTTTTCAAAATTTAACTTTCCGAGCAAAGCTCGGTCACCCAGGTACTATTTTGTTAAACACACAAAAAAATAACCGCGAAATTCGAAATTCTTTGTCACATTTACTCTCCGATATTTTGATGCTATAATATCGATAATATATATTGGGATTGTAAATATATCGATATAAATATCGATATTTTCGTTTCGATATATCGTTGAAACCCTATTATTGACACATTTTATCTATTTATGTGTACTTTATCTGAGTCTTCTTTTATTTTAATTAAAAATTGTTCTTGCATCGATAGTAAAACATCTTTTTAATACAAGAAAACTGTAAATATATATATATTAATTAGGTACGCCTATGGAAAAGTAATAAAATTTCATCTTTTACTTGAAACCAAGGTCACGAATCCGTCGGTAACCACATAGAAGGCACCGCGACTCCGAGTTAACTCCGCTACACACGAGGCTGGATTTGCTAGATTTCACTACTAGTTTTCTTGATTGCTATTATGTGCTCTGCGGGTAGATTCGGTGTGCGCGCAGTGATTGAACGGTAACAAAAGTGGACATTTATTATCTCTAAACAGAACACACACTATTTCATCTCTGCTATGGCACAGTGTTTGTTTGTGGGCGTTTGTTCATGTCGCCCACGTGACAAGATACTGCGTCCTGATTGGTACTTGCTCATACCAGCAGACGACCTATCAAGAAAAATAACCCCTGTTCGAATTTTAAAATCTTGTGAGCTAGCAGGCGAGCTCACAGTGACGTCATTTCCAGCCTCGTACCCAGCCTGCCGGCCAGCATAAGTCCCAGAACTGTGCAGCGGCCTTTACGCTTCTGGTCTATTTACTTATTCTTGTGCTACAAACTAGTTTCAATTTGGTCCGATTGTATTTCTGAACCGGACGCATGCGCAACAAGAGAATCGTGGCTTCTGTGTTGTTATACATATGTAGGTGTTACGTAATACGATTACATATGATTGATCGAGGCACGTCAGAGTTTTGTTTCTTGCCGGTTCCGTTGGCACGGTGTACCTACTTCCATCCGCCGCGACGCATTGCACCGCGACGCAAAGCGCGCTTACACATTCCGACACCCTAGCATCGGATGCTCACCTTAACCGATCGGTGATTGCCTACATCACAGTGGCTCTAAAACTATTTGTCGCGCGTCTTGATATTGAAGTCAAACTTATTTAGAGGCGCGTTTTGTGAATTTCGCGAACAGGCTACTCGGTGAGTTGGCGGTTACCAACGAATGTGACGTTTATGCACGGCCTACAAGTGCATTTGTGCAGTATAAACGTCTATATGTTACGGTCAATGTCCGAGTCACATCGGGCAATGTCCTAAATTGGACAAGGTTCAAAAAATAGATTTTTTATAAACATGAAATGCTGACATTTGATTGTATCTTTATCATGATAAGTTATCATTAACGTTTTTGTCACTGATATCAACTATTGAAGAATATATTTTTCAGTTTTCTATTACAATTATTGATGATTCAATAGCTAGTTAGTATCAGTGATAAAAATTCCATAAAGGGTTAATGATATAACTTATCATGATAAAGATACAATCAAATGTCAGTGTTTCATGTTTATAAAAAATCTATTTTTGAACCTTGTCCGATTTCGGACATTGCCCGATGTGGCTCGGGCATTGTCGACATTGTTCGGATTCCGGACATTGACCGTAACATATACACGACACAACAAAAAATTCTTTATGAACGGTAATTGCTCGTATTCCTCTCGGGATAACAAACTATGACTAATTTGGAATGATTTAACCTCTATCACTTGGGGGTCGGAAACGCGTTATTTTCGAGAAAATCTACTTCGGTTTCCTTTTTACAAAAATTCGAATTTTGGGAGTTAAAAATAAAAAAAAAAAATTCTCACTTTTTGGCCTGAATTTATTCATAATCTGATAGCTTACTGATTTGCCAACATTCCTAAAGATAAAATCTCGAAAATTGATAGATTTTATGTTGTGCAGTGTTAAAACTTACAATAAATAAAAAAAATGAAAAAGATTACGCATTTCCGACCCCCAAGTAATAAGATTAAATCATTCCAAATTGGCCATAGTTTCTTCTTCCGAGAGGAATGCGAGCAATTACCGATCACACTGTATATACAGCAACGGGTTACGAAGACCACATACTGCGAGAGTTGTTTTTTTAATGAATTATACAGAAGTCAGTTAAATGAATTAAAAAAATATATAAATCCGTAACTTAGTTTGTAATAAATTGTACAGTTTTGAAGATTCCTAGAGCGAATTTTCAGTGTTCGTAATTTTAATACCTATTAAAAAAACTGTAAACCTTATAATATATGTATTGTTTACATGTTTTACTTCAACCGCACGTGAAGGTTACTAGAACACGTTTTTTTATTAATAAAACGTTTCAATCAATTTATGTCTACGAGTGATATAAATTCGTAAAACAGAATATATCTTATTTCATTCTTAAATGGGATCGATTTCTGTTATACTGTGATGACAATCTAACAACAACGTGTAGGTTCCTAAAACTTGTAAATTTGTGTGTCAAAGCTGTCAAATAATGAATAAAAGTATACGGAAAAAATACGATAAATTGGTAAGGTGACACCTACTTTACCGATTTTCGACTCATACAGGGTATAACAGAAATAAATTGATGATTATTTTGAATAAATACTTCTTTAAAAACAGGGGTAAACTCGTTTCCCTATGTAACAGAATTTGTTACGAAATTTTAGTATTAGTAACCCTGTATAAACAACTATTCTTTGTAAGCATTGGTAGCTCAGTGGTATAGGATACTGGCATACCACGCGGCAGGCCCGGGTTCGGTGCGCGCAACAATTTGTGTTTTTTATTATTTTTAAGTACTTAATACCTATTATATATAAAATTTTCGACTAATTTATCATAATATTGTTTTTTATTATGAGGCTTCGGCAGCAAGGCCATTAGCTCTAGTTATGAAATAGGTTACTGTAAATACGTGGTTTAATCGATGCTTAAATTTATCATAATAATACTTGAGCTAAAAAAACAATATTTGCAGTAAACCTGCGAAAATAAAAAAAAAATGTTGTCTGCTTGTGTTTTCTTATCTTATCAATACGCGACCGAAACTTTTAAATTTACCACCTTGGCGCGCCTAAAAAGTTTAACTCCAAAAAACTTTGAGAGAGGAGTCTCAAAATCTAGGTACGCTTGTGGCCTGTGGGGCTCTAAATATGTCAGTAATTTGGAAATTTGCTGTTCGCCATGAATATTCTCGTTCTATACCGACGTTTTTGGTTATCCAGGAAAACATAAAAACCGTTATGTTTCGCTTCAAAATTATCAAACAAAATGTATTTCCACAATCGAAAAAAGCTATACGTAGACAGCTTGATCGGTTTTTATATAGATTTATGTCGACTATCGGTTTAGCTCCAATGATATAATAGGTTTCGATTGGAGGTTTATTTGTCAGGAAATTGTATCTGCTGTCCATTTTGTATCTAAACATTATTTATTTATTTCAATGTAGATAATAGTGCGCAGTTACGTAACTAAATAAACATTATACATCATTGATTCATTTGGCAGTTTTCCGTTTCTTAGTTTAGGGTCACTAATCCTTTGGTCGGTCTTGTTAAGGGGTTACGGGTCAGAGGCATGAAAAATTGAGTGTTTTTAATAATTTTTTCGACAGTAATTTTATTTATTTTATAAAGCTGATAATACAGAGTTATTATATAATGTTTCAACTTGACTTTACTAAATTTTCAAAAAAAAAAAAAAATAAAAATAAATTTTGGACCAAGTTATAGCCATCTTTGCTGAACTCCTCCCATAAGTAGTGCTTTGCAGTGCCGATGACCATCATAACTTTGTGCTGGTTCATCCAAAATTAATTAAACAAGGAAAAGTCTTTAGTTTAATAGTAAATCTAGAACCTAATCGATTTTTTTTTTTTGAAAATTAACAAATTAGCAACTTCTAAAAGCTTACACCCGATTTTTCAAGAAAGAATTTATTGTAAAATAAATCGAAGATTTCAACAAAGCAAATATTCTTCGATTAAGTTCTAGTTTTACACGCTTTCAATAAGTAAAATTTCATTCAAATTCATTGAGTGGTTCTTGAATTGCAGTGGTCACTGACTTCGAAAACGCGTTTAAGATTTTCGTCTCACCAATACAGCGCCGTCATCTATTCCTGAACCATATAAAATAATTATCTTGCAAACTATTCATTCTATTGACTTGAAATTTTCAGGGAATATTTTTGTAACATCATACTACCAGAAAATGCAAAACAAAAGAAATTGATTTTTTCAAAATCCTGGTTACCCCTAACCCCTTAATACGGCTACGCCGCACTTAGGGGAACACGGGTGAATCGTAGTCAGTTAAGAAAAACTGTGAAATACTATAGGTACTTATAAAATTAACTCTATACTTTATGAAGTTCATTTTAGGTGAGTTAGTGATATTGTTGTTACACGAGCGATAGCGAACCAAAATATCATCACAACTGCGATATTATACTACATTTTTACACGTATATAAATATACTAGAGTGACCTGTGCGAATTATTCGCACTAAACAATTATCACTTCACAAAATTATTTTTTAAATATGATTGAAGGTATTCAATTCGTTTGTAATTTTGCACACTGCTTATAACGTTTTTCTTTTTGTTGTATTACAATATTATGAAGGTTAGATGACAGATCGAAGTGTTGACGTTGTTTCAAAATTAAAACCGTCAGATGGCAGACGTTGTTCAGCGTTGCTGTATTGTGTCTTAATGTATATCTATATATATAAGTTAAATAATTAATTAATTTACAAAAACAAAAGCAATAATAATTTTTTTAGTTGTCGATGTCAGTAGAGCATGCAATTATCTGTAAAATGATATATAATTTATGTGGAGAAATTGTGAGGTTTTTTCTAAAAAGGGAGGCAAACATCTTAACCTAAGCGTATTAATATATATGATAGCTATTTTTCGTACTTGCTCCTCTGCTGGCTCTGATCATGCATAACCAACCAGACAACAGTATCTTGTCACGTGAGTGACCTGAGCAAACGCCCGCAAACAAACACGGCGTCATATAGTGTGTGCTCTGTTCAGAGACAATAAATGTTAATTTTTGTTAACATTCGAACTGTCACTGCGCGCGCCCCAAACCCATATACAATGCCGGCATCGTGTGAAGCGAACACGTAATAGTCATCACGAAACCTAGCAGCCAAATATAGCAAGGAATCTAGAGAGATCTATGAGATCGGCGCTGGGGTCGACCAGTTATTGGAACTGTGATCCTGCACATTACACATACGTAACATACATATTCTTGTACGTAGGTGCTGCGACAGCAACGCTGCTGATAACAGAGATAACGGTATCTCCGGGTGTTTCGTGAGAGACAGAGATGCCCGTTGGGTGAAGTAAATTGAAATAAGATGATAAAAAGAAATGGCACACGTTCAGAATGAGAATGTAGTAGGCGCGGGAGCTAGTGACGTTCCACGGTTGCTTATATTCTTTTCTTTGTGTTTCTATCGCTCTACCTACAGGGTGGAGAGTCATATATTATGCAGATGAGTTTTACGCGTGCAATTTCTATTTCATTGATAATTATTATCGGTCCGCTCCGACTTCGCTCGGATTTGTGGACTGCCTAGTAAGGAAACACATGGAATTATTCAATTAAATTGACCAAAATACGAGTTCGCTGAAGCACAAGGAGCTGCACGGCTGTACCTCGCTGAGCTGAGCATTCACAGTTCGGCCCTTCTCGGTGATGTTCGGTTCGGGATGTGCGGCTAACCAGTCCCTCGACTCAACGCGTCATAGGGTCATAGCATGAAGTTATATATGGCCTAGGCGGACTTTCCATAAGGCCGACTAGGCCCGGGCCTAGGGTGGCCGCGCAGGGAGGTCATTAAATAATCGAGCTATGACGGCCAATTAAACAGTAATATTAAACATAAAATTTTTGAAATATATGAAGTAAATATTTTCTGGCAGGTGTGCAAACGCAATTGTGTTTTCGTAAGTGTAGGCATTTTAAATTTTTAGGCTGAAAAATCAGCAGAAAAGGGCGGCTATCACTAAACGACCTTGGGCACCGAGACTGCTAGTCCGTCTCGGCCTAGAGTCTTCTTGAATAAACGGGCTGTCTAGTGAAAAAAGAATATTTCAAGCTGGATTAGTTTTATTATATCAAGTAGTAATTTTTATTATTATTATTATTAATTATTATTAATAGATCTGTCGCTTCAATATATTAACTTTCAAAAATTCTTATCGAAAGTTATAAAAAAATCGTTGATAGAATTTATAAATAAATTATCAAATAAAGGAAAAATTTAAAAAAATAAAAAAAAAATTATTTTGTTATCATATATATTAATACGCTACGGTTAAAGATGTTTGCCTCCCTTTTTAGAAAATACCTCACAATTTCTCCACATAAATTATATATCATTTTACAGATAATTGCTTGCTCTACTGACATCGACAACTAAAAAAATTATTATTGCTTTTGTTTTTATAAATTAATTAAAATACAGCAACGCTGAACAACGTGTGCCATCTGACGGCTTTAATTTTGAAACAGCGAGCAACGCCGAACAACGTCACAGCAATGCTGCATGATGCCATCTGACGGCTTAGCTCAACGCTTTTGCTACTTGCGCTTCTATATGACAATTTTAGTAAAATATTTCTTCGATCTGTCATCTGAGCTTCATATTGTAATAGGTACAACAAAAAGAAGAACGTTATAAGCAGTGTACAAAATTAGAAATGAATTGAATAACTGCATCATATTTAAAAAATAATTTTGTAAAGTGATAATTATTATACTTATTTAGTGCGAATAATTCGCACAGGTCACTCTAGTTTTTCAATAAATAGCTGACATATTCTGAGACAGTCTGTATGTATGGAGACTTTAAACTTATTCCTACATGCTAAAAGAGATTTTCAGGTTTGAAACTCCAAAACATTCTTATCATTTTTCTTGTCCTGCTTGTTTGGGAATGGAAAACTTGAAAAATGTATGTTGTAGCAGAAATGAAAAATCACATTAATTGATGAGCGTTCTTAAATTATAATATAAATAAATCTTGGGTCGCGCCTAGAAATATGAAAATTTGTCTGTATTATAACACCGTAATCGTTATAAATAAAAATGTAAATGTTCGTTTATTCAAAATCTTAAACCTCCATTCTTCACCGATTGCTTTGAAATTTTGACACAACGTTACAGTTGAGCACGCACATGTTTTTATATATCTACTAGCGGTCTGTCCCAGTTTCACCAAAATATATTTCGTTTCCGGCCCTGCGTCTGAACTAATAGCTTTGCGCAAATTCTACCAGATTTATTTCTGAACTAATAGCTCTAACAGATGTCGCTACTGAGTACTAAAATAGTTTTTTTTGTTTGCTTCTGAACTAATAGCTTTGAGTAAATTCCTTGAGATGTCGCTACAATATGTTACTAAAACAGTTTATTGACAGGTGAAAATATGTTGTTTTTTTTTAAGGTTGACCGTGCTGAATACCCATTTAAAATTTTCAAGCGCCGCCACTGGATTATGTTGAAATTTATATTTTTGAATTTTTTATTAATCGCTTTGTTGTATTATACTTTACAACCCAGATTGTAACTTCTTGTTGTAAAACAGTTCTTCGATAAAAAGTACAGTTAAGCAGATATACAATGTATTTATACGAGTGAAGATTTCCCGCCGGGCATTGTTTCTAACTATATCTCGCGTCTCGGCTTACTTATATACGTGTAGGTACTATTAAATACTAGCTGAACCCGCGGCTTCGCCCGCCTGCATTTCTATTCGATGCTGAGTCATTTTTGACGTATAAGGAATGCAATCTAGGTACACCCTGATCAGTACGAAGAGGAACGTAGTTGATGTGCCGCTCGAGTGAATAATTCATACCTACAGGTGACCGGTAATTGTTCGAACTCCTCTGGGACTTTGTCTATAACATTACAGGAGTCACTTTGAAACATATTTCGGCGATTTTGTGTTTAAGTTCATCCAGATTGTGCCACCATCTCGAATAGATTTCATTATGTAAAGTGTAAACCATGGTAACGAGCTCTGAATAGACAGCAAAGCAATCTTTGATCTGAACTAATTTTTACTGAGTATTTTTCTCTATGTACGGTTTCCTGTGATACACCCTGTATGTATAGATAATGATAATAAACTAACTATCTATCTATGTGTGTTATAAGACATGATTATGAAAAATCTTAACGGAGACCGTAATGAAAATAATAAAATTGATCTTCGATGATTGCCAATTAAGCGATAAAACGTTTGACAGCAAGTTTGACAGCGACCGTAGACTCTGTCACAGTGTTACAATAAATGAGGCATATGTGTGATACAAGGTGGCTATGGCACACAGCCACTGGCAAAGCTCATCGGATAAAATGGAATTGTAGCCGGTTTGCGCTGCAGCTCTCTTCGACTCTCTCACTCATCCTCCTTGCAGTCACATCGCTCCCTCCTCGTTCCTTGAACACACACACACACATTTTTACCTTCAACTTTTATGTACAAAAATCAGGGATGGAAAGTTGAAAAAAACACTGGAATTATTTTTAATAAGAATAATAGCAGTTTACGTATCTAGGAGATAGTAATGTATTTTTTTTTACACCATCAGAAAGTAGAGATTTCAACGAACAAAAAGCCCACCGACTTTTTTAAAAAAGCAGATATTTTGACGGGAGAATTTGCGATTGAAAATTAGGGTGCTTTTTCGATATTAAGTCAAAATAAGGTAAACAATAAATATTTTAAATAAAAAAATTACAGTGTGTTTGGGACATAAAAAGGTAAGTTTTCACCAAATTTCGTGAAATATTTTTTTTTTGTAAAAGATAAAAATAAAAAACCAAAAACTTGGTTATTTGAATTTTTAAAATAAATTTTGAGGTTATGTGAAAAAAGTGTAAATACAAAAATTGTAGATCTTTTTATTACCTACAACTTTGCCATTTAACATTTTTCCATAGGACTTGTGATTTTTCCGGAAATCGAGATAAGCCGTTTTTTACCCTTAAAAACTCACCCCCTTCCCCTTCCTGACCTCAGATCTCCCGTAAATTATTTTTCCTTTCATTTTTGTTATATTCTCTTCCTTTTACAATGGATTTCATCCTACTGTTATTTTTTTTTCACTTTTTACCATTTTCAAAGGCTTCAGCCCTGGTCTATTAGTTAATATTTAGCGTACGACATAAGTATTATATACTTTTATTTTATTTACAATACCTAATTGGTTGTTTAGAGTCTATCACGGTTTGAGAAGTATTTTTTTGTTTATTATTTGTTTTTATTAAACGTTTATTTTGTTGTAAATAAACCTTTTCCACCACGAGAAAAAAGAGTTTTGTTACAATATGATAAGTTAAGGATTAGTTAAAATATCGGAATGATTAATATGTGATTGATTTAATATACTAAAAAAATTGGTTGTCTGTAAAGTCGGTTTACGGACGATAGTTTTACGTGATAACGTATTCCGTAATACATAACCTAAATTTATATAATAATTATAATAATTCGAATCTATGATATTGCATCTTTCGCTTCAAATTTAGGTTAATTTTTATTTATTAAATTACTCACCACCTATAAAAATAATTTTTTTTATTAACTTTCTTTCTTTCGTATTTATTTAAGTCTCAAAGATTAACTGTCATACTATTAATTATAAAACAATTGTTTCACTGTTTATATAAAATTCCAAAACCTACTTACAATATTTAAGTGTTTTCATACGTCAAAAAATTGATTTTTATAATGATAAAATTTGTAAGAAAACGATTTTTTCGAGAGATGAGACCTAGCTAAAACGATTTTTTGCCCCCCAAAATCCCTTTTCAGTAAATTTCATCCAAATCGTTAGGGCCGTTTTCGAGAAAAGCACGCACAGGGTCAGGCGGAACGTTACGAACGTTACGACCGTTAGGAACGTTACACTTTTTCGTGCATGCAGCCGGTGTTTTATCAATTTATAAGATTGGTGATTCATCAATTTATAAGACGTTATCACGTCAAAAATAAAGCCTGATTATGATAAATGCCTACTTTATTTTTCCCACGAAAACATGATATTTCGAATTCGGTTTCGGTTTCGGCCGAAACTACACTGAAATAGAAATTCGGTTTCGGCAGTAAAAACTAGTTTCGGTCGGACACTATTTGTATCTTAAAATGTTTCGCTGCGGCGATCTCGCATCCCTCTGACTGCTAGATCCTTCTGTTTCCGGAAGCTCACCTATATATAACACTATAACTGATCATTCCTAGGATAGAATCGGATACGCAGCGCCGGTAGGGGGCAGGCGGATGAGTAACGAACAACTCTTGTCTTATGTGTCGTGCGGTACGCCATGGCAAAGCCAAGATTTGTTGCTCGCACCGCAGAAACTCTTGTGTCACAGGTAGACACGTGTTTTACGTGTTAGCTATTGCGTTTATATCACTGAGGTGATATCACAGAGGAGGAAATGATTGTACAACTGAATGTCATTGATCAGGGGTCGGCAAGTAAATTCTAGTACGACTGTTCTCGAAAATTTTTATCGATGTCCAGTGAACTAACTGTTTTTAACACGCTTTTATTAGCTTGACCTCCATGTATGTGTGTATCAATGTTTGTAATATGTAAAGAAATTTTTCAGCGTAATTATCTCGCAATTTCAAGAAGTCTGATTAATTTGAAAATTTGCACACGTGTCAAGGGCCGATGACAATTCAATTATTACGTAAAAATTTTGAAAAAAATTTTAATTTGAAAATTTTGAAAAAAATTACTTTTGATGTCGTTTTGAGACTAAAAATTGAGAAAATAAATTATAGTCTGAAAAAACTAAAAAAACACGCTTTCAGAAAATAATTATTAACAAAATAATTCAATTATATTAAAAAAGCGTGGGGTGCCATTATATTATAATTTTATATATAGCTTCCATTTAGATAATTGTAACATTTAATATCAAGCACCCCACGCTTTTTTTACTCTAATTGAAACTTCTTTATCGACGTATCTGTTTGAAATTTTCTGTGCCGTTGAAGGGGAAATCTGTAACTTAAAAGGGGAAACGAATCAAGCTTGTTTGCTTATAGTTCGCTCATTTAAACTCAGATCGGTTCGAAACCTGTCTTAAACGAAAGTAGAGAATTTTTTACATAGGTACATACAATAAAATGTGTCCAAACATTTCTCTATATCGATAAACACAAAACAAAAAGAAACTCGATTTCACCTAATAAATCGCGAACTTGTTTCGGTTGTCTTTGTCTGTTGCACAGTGCGCTGTCTGTTATGGAAGATAACAAAACAATTATTTGTTAATTTGTAAGACGTTGAAAGGTTAGCTATTATTATTTTTTCGCTTTATGTCTCATTCTCTTAAAGTGAATAAACTTTAAACAAAGTGTTGTAAGAAAATTAAAATTTTCATTTATCTTAGTTTATCAAAATGTCATCAGCGGGAACCTCAACTTTCTTTGAAAGTTTATTTAGATTTACAACTAAACAATGAAGTTTAACTGTTTTTAAATTTAATCAACTACAAAATAATATATTGGTTGCGTAAATTCAAACTGATGAATAAAGTTTGCATAGAATATAAAAAAAACTTTTTACTGTCCACTCAAAATAGGAGAATCAATAAGTTTATTTTATTCCCAGTAAAAAGAGACGATTGGGATGTACTAAACAATGATTTGATACGAAATACGATACATATATAGTTCTATAGTTCTATCTGTATGTATACTGTGCGATCGGCGAAAGAAGACCGGTGGGGAAAGGGCAAGAAGTCGCTGATGTGTTCCAAATTATCGGAATTCATAGGCGGTGCATAGCAAGGCATGCAAACAATGTATAGCTTTAAATTTTAAAGCATTATTTTGAGCCTCTAACTCACACATTTTAATTACATTCGCTATGACCTCCCTAGCGCCACTTCTATCTATTTTTTCCCTTTTTACTCTCCATTTTGATGATATTCAGACAACACCCCTCAACTTAGTCCGTGGACGCACACCTATGTACTAGTGTATGATTTTTTTGTACTGTTAGCAAGTGTCGCAGTATAGTCGTACGGCTATGGCAAGAGTAAAATTATCGCGATACCACAATTTGTGATACGATTGGTCGACTGGACGCCCTTATTGCATAGAAACGGTTCCAGGATCATTACCTTTTACTAATTTAAAATACATGTGCGCTCTTCTGCAATAAGGTCATAGGGCAACAATCCATAGACCGGTCTTCTTTTAAAAATCCTACAGTATATATTTGCAGAGCGAACAGAACTTTAATACTGCCAACAAGTAAACGCAGTAAAGTAGGTAATATCAAACTTGTATTTACTGTTGTTTTGCCTTTAAACTTCAATAAAAGGAAATTGACTTTCGATGTTGTTTTATGTTCCAAGTACATAATACCCGGCACATTCAGTCAGGACGTATTATCTGTCTGCATTTTACGTACTAAATTTCCTATCCGGCTTCGCCAGAGTGAATTTTACTTTGCATTCGCTTACTGCTTATCTTTCATTCATGGACTGCTCAAGCCTCAAACTCTATGGCCGTACAAAAGTCTTGTTTTTATAAAGAAAATATTGTTTATTTATTTTTAAGTTTTTAGTGTGTTTTTTTAAAAGTGCGATTTGCATCCGGATGCACGATCGGTCAGCTATAGTTATTATAATATTGTAGTATCATCGGAACTACATACGTATGCAAAATTTTAACTCAATCGGATAACGAGAAGTAGTCAAAAGTGCAATTTGCATTCGGACGAAAGCTGGACTGGACAGTCATTTATTATAATCTTGTATTGTCATCGGAACTACATACGTATGCAAAATTTCAGCTCAATAGGAAACTGGGAAGTGGGTCAAATTTAACTTGCAAGATTTGGTTTCAGACAGACAGGTGAAAGTAAATAAAAGCTTGTAAAAACTGTACTGTTTATTGTGAAAATATAGGTATTAGTCACTGTCTACGTTTTCCGAACTGAGCTACAGTGGCTTTTGTTTATGTCGAGTTATGAACATTGAATGCATTGTTATTATTCTAGGTAATGAGGTAATATTATTTTATGACGTAATAATATTATCTATGTCGAGATACGCTGTTAAAACTTTAGAACATAATCCTTTAAAAATACAAGTCTGCTGCATTCGTTATACCAGTATAAAAAAAAAATTAAAACATTCAACTTATGTTAATGTAATCCTTTTTTACATTCTTTCCTAAGCGCATGCGTGCGTTCCGCGAATATTTTGATCTACTGACAAAAGGAATGCTGTAATAACCGTGTTGTGACACAACTCTAGGATTTAACAAAGAACCGGCTCTAAGAAATTCTGTGTAAGGTTCTGGTTTCCTAAACAACCGTAATTTGACGGTGAATGACGTCACAAAACAGTGTGCAAGGAAGTCAATGGTTGCCGCTTTTTCACGTAACGGTGATTCCGCCGTTACCAATAAAACTGCAACTATTTATTTCTATGTACACATTTTTTGTGACGTCATTCACCGTCTCGAACCCACAATCCAGATATTATGAGTCTCATGCTCTACTGTGTGAGCTAACACAGCTTGAGGGAAGTGGGCCGTAATATAGTGACTTTCATTTTAGAGGTGTATTGACATGGTAGCTATGAAAATTATTAATGCATTACAAAAACCGTTTTACATGAAATGTTTACGATCCTTCCTCGGGCGTACGATCTATGTTGCATTTTATGCAGAAAGACTTTCTGTATTAGTTAATGATTTCCATAGCTACCATATCAACATAACTCATCATGTCTATGGGCTATGTGCACGGAGGCAGAGTTACAAATTTTTCGATGCAAGCGTTTGTGGTGAGCACTAGGCGAAACTCCGAACTCCAATTTTCCGTATGTCAGTGAGCAATGTTTATTAAAAGTGAAAGTAGTTATAATTTTATAGAGTTTTTTAATTACAAAGAAAACATAGGAAAACTAAGCGATCGGAAATGCTTGTTGTGTTCCGGGCTGTTGCGCTGATTGCGATTTAAGTAAAATAAAGACCATTGGCGCCCTAATTTGACGTTTTGCTGTCAGTGTAAACAAATTAACATCATTTTCCTTATTATATTTTTTTTTGACACATCATGACCAACTAAAGTTTTTGACTTAGGTATCACCTTAGAAACATGTCGCGATTTCCATAAAAAGTTAGTTCAATAATTCTCTATTATCCACTAGCGGCGCTAATAGGCTTCGTGCACACAGCCTATATGGCATTTTAAACGAAATTCACTAATACTGCATTTATATACGAGATACATAAACTACTTATATTCACAAAAAATTGTAATTACAATTATATAATATAAGAATAATAAATAATCATGCAACCCGGTTCGGCTTCTCCCGAATTTGTAGATTGCCGCCGTTTTTTCGTCGAATTACATTGCAAAATTAATCTCCACGAAAAACGCTTTTATTTTAACGCGAAAATATTATAGCCTATGTCCATCCTGTAGATCAATTTTAAACATTGGTGAAAACAATTTTTGAAATCGGTTGAGTAGTTTCGGAGATTACCTCCTACATCCAAACTTATAAACTTTACCTCTTCATAATATTAATATAGATTATTTGATGTAATGGTGACCGGGCCAAATTATAAAAAAAAAATTGGTTGTCTGTAAAGTCGGTTTTCGGACGATAGTTTTACGTGATAACGTATTCCGTAATACATAACCTAAACCTCCCAAAAGTTGGTTTCAATCCGCTTATCCTTGGTATCGGAATGATAAGAAATGTCAAAAGTGACGTTTGCAACTGTCAAAGTATTATGTTCTAATAATAATTAGTTATTCCAATACTTAACTTAGAATTTATTTCACAAAATACTAATGTCAAAAAATTGAATTAAACATTAGAAATGCAGCCGTTTTCATGTTAAGACAAGACATACGTTATTTTCTAATTTCCATGTACGGCAAACAAAGACGACCGACCGCGTCGCGCCATGCATTAGACAACATTGCATTTATACAGCTATTTTTCTATATAAATTTGTATAAAAAACTGTTTAGGCAAATTCTGTTATACGAAATCTATGTAAAATGTTCTCCTCTTTCGTTTAAGACTGGTTTCAAACCGATCTGATTTAAATTGAGCGATAAATTAGCAAAAAGCACGCACAGGGTCAGGCGGAACGTTACGCGTTACGAACGTTAGGAACGTTACACTTTTTCGTGCATGCAGCCGGTGTTTTATCAATTTATAAGATTGGTGATTCATCAATTTATAAGACGTTATCACGTCAAAAGAATAATCATATTGCTTCGCAACATAATATTACAATACTGTTGATTAAAGACGACCCTGTTTACATAGGTATGTCTCTGTGAGTGAGCGGAGGTGGTCAAAGGGAGTCAACTTTACTTAGGTTGGCAAACTTTTAAAGTTGAACTTACATCAACGGTTGTACGGCGTGTAATAATTTAAATAAAATCAACTGCTATTTTAAACGATAATAACTTTAGGATTTACTGATTGACATTCCTGCCTTTTAGAGCGAATTAATTAGTAGAATAATCGTTTTTGTTTGTTGTTATTTCGTATTTTTTGTCAGAATGCAAGTAATACCACAAGTCGAAACGAGTATTTATTAGAAAGATTAAAGTTTTTCAGTTTGACAGCTATACATAACCTAAAAAATCTTTATTTATACAGTATACATATTCGTCAAGACTGTAGTGGGTATATATAAAATATTCTGTCCCAGTTAAACAGCTGACCAAGGAGGTTTGGGTATTGCAAACGCACCAGAAGCAATTGAATTTTTAATATTTTTACAGTGAGATGTGTAAACAATTCTATGGCAGCTACACATAACCTCAAAAAATCTATATAAATATTCGAAAGCACTATCGTGAGTTTATATAAAAGATTTTGTCCCGTTTAAACAGCTGACCAAGGAGGTTTCTGTATTGAAAACGCTTCAGAAGCGATTGGGGCTGCCATAAAAACACAATATCTAAGTTGTTCTGTTTTTATTTTCAATGTTGCATTTTGATAAGTTTAATTCCAAGTTGGAATTAGTTTCGGTTCATACAATTTAACGCAAACACTTTGTCAAATTTGCTCGAATGAACTCAACGCCACGATAGGTTAAAGATGCCCCGCAACAGGGATCTAACCTCGACCTAAAACTCACACTTTTGCACTGACACAAGCATAACGTACATGAATAAATATAGGGACAAAAAGGGAGCACAAACTTCGTCTACTTGCCAGTGCAGTTATTTAAGGGTCGGGGGATGCTGAAATAGCTTTGAAACTACTTGTGTCTCGTCAATTACAGGCAAACGTGCTAGAAATAGCCAACAACTCAAACGGGAGGTGTGTGTACCAGCTATGGGTATTGGCTTAACTATCATCTTGGTTTTAAAGAGTTCTACTGTACAGCTTAGATAGTGAAAATACCGATTTAGGTTTATGATACATAATTAAACTCAACAATTTTTTTAAACATGCTTTTATTAGTTGTTAATAAAAATTAACTGAAAAGTTTAAAAATAATTTTATTCCAATTAGAAATAAGTTGTTTTATATGTACTTGGTACAGTATTAAGTTTGTAAATAAAAGCGTGTTACACCGTCTTTTTATTCTCTCTTGTTATTAAGATGTAACACGCTTTGATTTTAAAACTTGAGACTGTGATAAGTACGTATAAAACGACTTATTTCTAACCGGAATAAAATTATTTTTAACTTTTTAGTTCATTTTTATTAACAACTATAACAAAAGTTTGTTAATAAACATTGTTTTACTTGTTTTTAAGATTATAGAGTGCTTTATTAAAATTTGTGATTTGTATTCGGGTGAAAGCCGGTCTGGTCAGTTAGTTATTATTATATTGTATTGTTATCGGAACTACATACGTATGGACAATTTTAACTCCATCGGATAACGCAAAGTAGTTAAGAGTGCAATTTGCAACCGGGAAAAAGCCGAAGCGGTCAGTCAGTTATTATAATATTGTATTGTTATCGGATCTGCATACGTTCGCAAAATTTCGGCTCAATCGGATAACGGGAAGTATGTCAAATTTAATTTGCAAGATTCGATTTCAGACAGACAGACAGTTGAAACTAAATAAAAGCTTGTAAAAAAGGAACCCGTGCAGTAAGTCTTTAACTACTAAACGCTTGAAATTAGAAATTTAAAAGGTCGGCTTAAGTTGGCAACGCGTAAAAAATATCAAAATAATAAACTGGTATTTATTTTGAATTTACAATGTTATTAAATAAAAAGTTAAAAATCACCATGGAAAAATTAAGAAATTTAGTTTTATTAATATTTGTAAAAAAATATTTTTAATTTCAAATGTGTTATCTAAAAATATTAGAAATTATCTAAAAAAATCGCTGTGGCTAACACTTGCAAAGACTCTTGAAATATTTTTTTAAGTATTTTAAATAATACGAAAGGGGTAAAAATTACTTATTATTCTTTTGTTCTGAATATCTGTTAAAGAGAAATTACTTAGCTGAAAAACATGCTTTGGTTAATTTTTGATGTGAAACCATACTAGGTAACCATCAAATAAAAAGCAAACATTAAAATATTTGTTGCTGGCCGTTACTCGCTTCACTGCAAAATTTTTATTTTTTTACTATAATCTGTCAAGTGCCAGTATTTTTTAAGTTAGATGGTCCTATCACTAGAATTTGTAAATAACTTAGTAACATTTGTGCCTAGTAGAGAATTAATTAATGACTATAGATATCTATAGTAGTATCCAGTATGAAATATCAGTCCACAGAAAGTGCTTTTTGGTTATATATTTTCAGACAAATATTTCAATAAATTGTTTTACTGCGTGACATTTTATATAAAAATTTAATAATTTTTTTAATGGTTTTTATAATTTTATAATAAGATGTTTATAAAAATATGTTTTAACTCATAATAATATGATCATGTAGGTATATTGTTTTAACAATTTTCCAACTTTTGACCAGCTTGACGCCCTGAAGATGAAAATAAATTTTTCGAAACGTTGGCCACTAGCGTAACATCGGTAAAGCTTATTTATTTATGATCCTCAACCAAAACCTTCCTTCATCGATAGATATTAGATATCTATCTTTATAAAATAGAGTTTCATGTTTTATAAATTGTGATCAACCGATATTTACCGTTCGATACATAATATTGACCATGTTGCCGTCGTGCAGGTCACCGGTTACATCAGTGGTTTTCTGCACAAAGGTGCTAATTTCAGATAAAATGTTATTATGACCCTCTGTTCACTGAAAATGATTGGTCACGTTCTTTAAAAATGTTGTGTATTTATTTTGTACTACAACAGTTCCCAAACTTTTCAAAACAACACCTCCCTAGATAGATTTTTTGTGCTCAGGGACGTATTTACCTAATGATGAATAGGCTACTTGCCCAAAACGGTCACACGAGTCATAATTGGAAATACATGCTATATTTTTTGCACGCACCTCCTATAAAATATTTGATTTTTACATGATATAATCAGTATGTTTTTAATATCTAGTTTTCATTTGCTATCTATTTGGGTTGTATAGGTACGAAAAATATCTCTACTTTGCTATTTCTGTTCCTCATACATTGTTAAATGGTAACTGACAGGTCACTTTTGGAAATTACTGTGGGATTGGTTAGATGGCATTAATTTGTTTTATATTACAGCGCTTGCGTTACATGGGTCATTTTAAAATCGCTATACAAGCATGAAAAACAGCTATTTTGTAGGAAATGTTTTGGTAGATATTTTGTGATTTCTCTCTTCCTCGAGAACAATTGCTTTGGTGTGATCAGTAAATACGACTAAAAATGTCAACCGGATGTCGCTATGATATTTAACGAACTGATACATTTCGAAATTTGTTTGTTCTCCGCTCTCTATTTCAAAAACGGTTGACCGCATGAAAAAATGTTTAGAATAAAATTTGTCGCAAATTTTATGCTCTACAATTTTTATAATAGCTGTTGACATCATTAGAGCTATAAAAACCGAGATAATAGCAAAAAACCGTTTTTGTGACCTTTGACCTTGAATAACTTACGACTCAGACACGAGATTTTATGAAACTTTTGAGGCAACTTTTAGAACGCCAAAATGAAGGTGTATACAAGTTTGCAGCTTATTATCTCTCATTCCGAGGTGAAACACCTAATATGACTGCACTATGACGCGACATTAAAACACAACTTTGCAGAGTTTGAGAAGCTCTGTAATTGTATATGTGTCTATGGGGTAGTCAGAGTAAAACAGCAGGTCCAACAGATTGCTTTTCTGTGCTCCTGTGAGCCAGCATCAGTTTTACGAGATAGGTACGAATGAAGTGAAATTACGGCATAGAATCGTGTCAATTATATCCTATCAAAAACATAAATGTGAAAAAAGGGCCAAGTTAGATACAAAGAACAAGTGAGTTTATCGACTTTGCCGAAAAAAAGAAGTGAAATCTAAAGAAGGTGCCAAATTTTTACTATTTTCACTATTACCATTGATTCAAGTTTTCTATGGGAAGATAGTTAACCAGGCAACGAAAAATGTAATATAGTAAACCTGTCCTGACCAACAAACTGAAAGTTGGCTTGTGGCTGGTTAAACTAAGAATTCAGATATAGTCAACGCTAATCTATACTAATCCTATAATTACTCGCTCAATAGTTTATAAACCATTAAAAGCCCTCAATGTTTATTTTTATCTTTGATATGTATCGAGTGTTTTTGTGGTTTTCAAAAAACGTTTAAGAAATTTTGAAAGACAAAATAGAATTAGATAGGTATAGAGATATTGTGGTAAAAATGTTTCCTTTTAAATATTTCTTCCGTAGGATTGTAGTATAACTGTAGATTTATTTGTTCATATAATATATATACATCAATGGTCTTTTCGGTGTTGCAGATGTCGTGGTTTCGTGTTCCTCATCCATTATTCAGTTCATTAGTTAACATGACAACACTGTGCTGGCCTTGTTATACAATAAATATACCGGGTGAAGAAAAAACAATAACAAATTCAATATACACCTCATATTCAATAATAAATAGCTTTTGCATAGGTGTAGACTGTGGGCTATTATAATAGGCCTGTTACATTATTTTAGCACTATGTAGTCCCAAGTTCGAACGTTGTGAGATACAGAATAGTGGGAATTGACTTCTCGGAATCCACAAAAAAGTGAACGTTTAACCTTGAAGTAAAACATACAAACAATACATATATTGTTAGAGGCAGGGTCAGATAAGAACTAATCAGGGGCATTTGCCTAGGGCCTAAGTGGAAGGAAGGTCCCAGAAAGATCGAAAACATTTGCATTATATTAAAAAAAAATGTACGTTTTTCAACAATTTATTGGGAACGTGATATATTTAGATCGACTTTGAGCTGCATTTACCTTTAGCAAATTAGTACAAATTCACTGTCATATACTAGACTGATTTTTCTAAAGGGCCATTTATAAGGTTTAGCGGGCCAGATCTCTAAATTAAAAACTAAAACACGTACTAAATTAAAATCTTTATTTATTTAGTTTAAATCAATTTTCGTAATATAGGTATAGGTATTAAAAAGGGTAAATTATCTTGAGCATAAGGATCCAGCACTTTTAAAAATAAGTTATGGCATCGAATGCAGTCTAAAATCCTCACTGGATAGATTCTGGTCGCGGGCCGTATTGAGATGGCTTGAGGGCCGGATTAAGCCCCCGGGCCGTATTTTTGACATCACTGTACTAGACGATGATCATTGATCTATCATCTTCAGTCAACATCTTTGACGCGTTTTGACTCGGCGTACATACACATGCTTACATAAATACACGGCTTATGGCAGTAGTGGCTAGTGTTACAACGTGTATATTGCAGTTTGATGTGAGCAGTATTGAAAAAAAGTTTGTAATTGAAACATCATAAACATGGATGTGATTCATAATCTAATATTAGCGGGGTGCTAATATTAGATTAGCCCTCGCTCATACCTAGCTTGTGTTAGAAGGTACTTCCGAAGGACCATGCACAACACTCATTTAAAATGTTCACGCGCCGCCACTGCGCCCAATAGTGAATTAATTGCGATATAGGAGTGTAATTGTGTAGACTACATTAAATATTAATCTTCGTTGATTATTAATTTTCATTGTTTAAACATTTTCGTACCTTACTAAACTGATCACTTTGTATATGAAACGTTGTTTGCGGAATATAATTATTGTAATGCCTATCATATACGTAATCAACGTACTTTTTAGTTATATGTTGAGATAAAAACAGAAAAAATGTTAATAAAACAAAATGAAGAGAGGCGGTTGTTTTCATAAAAAAACTGACGATCAAAGTAAACAATATTTAACAATGTATATTTTCTTTTGACTGCTACTGACATAAAAATAATTAGTTAACAGTAATTAAGTTTAACGGCTGAAGTTTAATAATAATTATTCAGTAAATTGTAGGTTATAGACGCTAAACAGTCGAGGTCATCAGCGTATTCAGTAAATTGTTTCGTCTTTTAGAAGAATATATTTTTTTACGGACTGTGAATCGAACTAAACTTATAGGTAAAATAATGACAGGATCAAAAGAAAACATCGGCATTTCAACTTTAAACCGTGTATAAAGCCTAATTATTCATTCAAACATAAAATGGTAACTGGACCGTTGTCTGTAACTTCGTTTTTTCTTTCTTTTTAAGTGTTCCGTGCAAACGAAACACTTACGGAATCACTTTGGTGTCCATCCGTCCGTCTTTCAGATTCTGTCAAACAATTAATAAAATTTTGGTACATAGATAAAGTGTGGTGACCCAATCACATATGTGAAGTATAGTTGATTTTGGATTCTGGGGGTTAATTTCAGGGGGTGAAATGACAAATGAAAAAAAAAACTTTTTTGAAGGGCATCGTGTAGGGTGTCAAATGAAAGCTTATGGAAGCAAGAATTCAACAATGTATTAGTCGTAGTTTTATTTTTTCATTTTTTAATAATTTTTGGGGAAATACGCTTAAAAATCGCTGTTCCCTGTCCATATTGGTAACTAAAAGGATCGCTCAAAAAATCTGAAAAAAAAATGAGAATCTGGTGTAGATTATCAGGATTGAAAAACTCTAGTGCGATTAATTGTTATAAACAGTTTAACTCACGCTATAATTTAAAATTAATTAATATCTAAATGTAAAATTGATATACCTATGTATTGTATATCGTAATATCAAGTGATACAGATAACAATTAATGCGGTAGCTCTGTGGTAAAGCTCTAGACTATCATTTTTGTAAAAAAATTGAAAACCTAAAAAGAACAAAAATAAGTTATCAGGATTGAGAAATTCTAGCACTATCAATTGTTATAAACAATTTATTTGTTAATTTCTTCATAACTGCAAAATCAAAATTTAGCTGTAGAACACACGGGTGGCGGGCTGATTGCACGGTACGCTAATTGCTCAAGCATAGCTTGCACTTAACTGATTTTTTAATTATTTTGTACTATTTTTGATAAAAAAATACACTTCCAACATTTCATTAAAATCGGACCGGACTTACAATTTTTTGAAAACATCAGTTTTGCAGACAGGGAATTTCTATATTGAATTATTTCAAGGGATGTAATAAGTAGTTCAGAATAAAACCACAACGCATCTAAGAGCAAATGCTCGACCCGGTTTTTCATAATTGAGAGTGAAAAATAAAACTGGGGGCAAATTCAGTGCGATCATAAAAGCGTTTTCACATATTGTGTTTTGGCATACGACTTACACGAGAAGGGCGGGGGAGGAGTACGGGGACGGTACAGTGGGATCGCGATAATCGGATATTTATTTTGAGCCGGTGTCCAATAATCGCAGTTGCCCGATTATCAAGTGATTTGGTTAAATCTCTTCTAGCTGAGCTGTATATATAAAGTATCTTGTAGTCTGCTATAAATGGACAGTTCTTAAACCGTAAAGAAACTGTTTCTATCGGTTTTATGCGCATGCGTCGACTTTGCACTGTTTTAGTGACGGTACATACCGATACGTTGCCATTCGTTGGAACTATGGAGAGTGGAGGGTAAGGAGAACCATCTTATATGGGAGTAAAACTGAAAAAATGTCCGTCTGAAAGCGTCAAAGTGACCAGAATGGCGTTATTGTAGAAAAAGTGTTTAATGTTAACTTTGCGGTTGTAGTCGAAGTGAAGTGTGCTGAAAGAAATATTTAATATTTTTGGCGACTAGAGTAGTTAATATATTCACAGTAAATAAAACTTCAATCAGTTACGCAGTCAAACATTATTTAGTAAATATAACCTATAGTTTCATCAGAGAGAAATTGACACTTTTTCTACGGTGGCGCCATCTTAATTTCACACTTTTTGAAGGACACTTTTCATACACAGAGATTGTTCTCCTTACCCTCTACCCTTCATAGTTGGAACGCTTTTGTACAGCCAATACGGACTCAGAAGAAAGCACGCGTTTTGTTTATAAACAAGAGACTACCTATATAGTTATTAAACGGAGACAAACAATCCATGGAGACAAACGTGCTTAGTGCGCATGTCACTTGCCACAGTTTCATTTTAATTTCATGTTTTAAATCATGTGCCGAAATGATAGTTTCGAAACCGTCACTAAACTGTCACAAATTCGGTTGGAACGCTTAGGTAACTGTCCATATCTCGGTCGAAATGCTTTTTAGCTACTGCGCATGACCGTGATGATAATATAGCCGTTCGCAGGAGGTTGGAACATAGCTATAGTAGAGTATTTCATTAAAATGAAAGAAAGAAGTTGACATTTTATGTTTTTCGTTGCACTACGTTTTTTAAATGTTTAATTACTGCTCAAAACAACCTGTCTATACAGTTACTGTGAAAATAACGAACCAAGGCATAGAAATTTATTTTTTTTTATTTAAACGAAAGAAAAAAACAAACAAAAAAATGTGCATCAACTCATTGAGTAGTTATTTATTAGTTTTAAACATCTGTTGATTACCTTCAAAACAAAAGCAGATACATATTTCTTTCTCCGTCCCATCTGTGTGAGGCCGGTACCTGTGCCAGCGTTCGACGATATACTCGATTATGAAAGACGTTTAACTGGACGTGGGCCCGTTTATCGTGATCCCACTGTATTTATTTTACTATACAGCAGTGGGGTCATCTGCAATGTAGGTAGGCAGAGCTTTCACGATCGGATCGTCGCACTAATACCTAATCAATCGTTGTCCAGACCGATATTATCCCTAAATCGGTCCTAGCGGCTGCCCGGGTATCGTACAACCGTCATTACAGCACACACACACACAGCAGACATACTAGAATCTACGTATTCGTGTCTCCTGCAGATAAAGATTGTGGATGTTCGCCACGTCGCTGTTCCGGATAAAATTGTATTTGTGATTGAATTTTACTTTTGGCTGTGGAGTGTGAACGATAAATGATCGGTGTTCACAAACGAGGACTTGAACCTGATAGGCCCCACTCACGATCAAACTTTATGCCACAGTTCAGTGTTCAAACTTATAGTTCAGTGAAGCATGATAATGTGTGGGACAAATAAACACTGAAACCAACACTGAAGTCAGGCATGAACTCATCAAATCTTGATTTTTTAACGACTTTTAGTTCAGTGTTCAAGAAAACTGCTGTGTGTGTGGGTTTTTTGAGTTCAGTTTTTGGATTTCTGTGTTTTGTACAACCAGAAGCCAAAAATCTCAATGTTGCTGCAAGTCTTTCTTGTGCAGAAATAGATTTTCGCATATTTGTGTCCTGGTTCTTAATAAATAGGGTAACTAATTCCAGTAAATAATTGTAAGCTAATTCATCCATTCTTAAATAATTATTCCAATTAAGCGGTTCAAGATCTAATTCAATAATCAAATAAACATGACTTCTTGAATCACGCATTTCTAACAAATTTTTCACCCATATTCTTCTTTTTTTTCTTATTTCCCTGTTTTAAATACAATCCCATAGCTATGAACAGCCAATTCTCACCATTTAAATAACTCATTTAGTTCTTATTAATTATCTATACCTAGTATAATATTATAGAAGGTATCTAGGCATATAATATATATTTTACTAGCGGCCCTGTACGTGCTTCGCTACGTATAAAGTGAAATAATAAAACAATTTAATTGGAACATCTATCTATCTATCTATTTTATTAATTGCTAACTATTTTAAAATATACATGGGCGTATATGTGTGTATGTCGAGCACTCCGGCTGCGCCGTCGTGCTCGAAAAAAAATAGCGTAAAGTATTCGTGGATAACTGGTCTTTAAAACACTTGCTCTATTTCGAGCACTTCGGCTGCGTCGTCGTGCTCGAATGCTATTGAATTGTAGCTTATATGAAACGTTGCGCCATCTATTGAATATTCACTCAATCCAGTCAACAGGTATCGCCATCTGTTAGAATCCTTTGGAGCTAACAGATAATTATGACTGTCAAGGAATAGACAAATAATTTGCAATAAAATAATATTGCGACTATAAATTGAAATGTAAGCTATCCTATCTTTCAAGTTGGGTCGAATTGCACACGGTGTGCAAATCAAATTTAAAATCGGTTCAGTAGTTTAGGAGTTCATCACGGACAAACAACGTGACACGTAATTTTTATATATAAAGATATACCTATCTATACTCGACAAGTGTATGCCAACAACTGAACCAAACTGAATACAAAAAATTTTAAAAAATGAGCAGTTTGCATGAACTGTGTGTGGTACCAGTCAGTCTTTCGATTAATCGGTCCAACTTCACTGAACATTGAACTGTGGCATGAAGTTTGATCGTGAGTGGGGCCTATGAGATGTTTGACATATCTAACAATTTACTGCAGACGACGCGACGTAACACCACGGCTATCAATTAGCTATAACTGACAATTTTTAAATAGGTATTTGACAACTAGACGTCATCAATCCCTTCACAGATAGAATAGACTGGTCTGAACTCAAAAATATATTATATCAACGACGTATCTGTGTTTTTACCGAGCTGTGTAGCGTAATGGTGAGAGCACTAGGCTCGCATTCGGGAGGTACCGGGTTCGAATCCCGGCGGGGGCAGATATGACTGGGACTTTTTCCTATTGCCTCTCGTCGAGCAACGGAAATTCCTGTACCGGCCGTCTTATTGAGATTTTCCATGGTTTCCCTCAATATTTCCAGATAAATATCGAGATGGTTCCCTTATTCAAGGCCTTGAACGATTACCTGTCAAACTCCTATGCTCAAAGTTTTCCTACCTTATCCTAAGGTCCTAAAATTCCTTCATTCGTTCATTGCTATTAAGTTGAAGTTTAAAAATGTAGAAAACAACGGGATAGATGGAAAATAGTAATGGTGCGAATGGCGTTAGAAATGGACATTAAACGCACTATTATTATTATTATTATTCAGCTTAAATGTATCGAACTTTTGTAAATCGGTTTCACAAGATAGGGGATTATCTACCTAAGTTATATGACGCCCACGACTGACTTCTAGGTAATTTTAGGTGATCGCTGTTGAATTATTCTTAAAAATTACTTCGCCTGTTTTCTTCTTTTTGTTGATGCATTTCCAGACTCTATACGCTTCATCCGAACGCTATAAGAATCTATAATTTACATGCATTAATTATTAAACCATTCGATCAGACTGTGAAAGAACGAGCATTTTTTTAAATAACAATTTCACAGTCTAATGTAAAACATTTCTTGGATATTGCTTCAGTGATAACATATTTTGTGAAGGAAAAATTTATTCAGGACGTTTTTTTTCTCAAAAGCCAACTACTGCAAGGGTTATCTGAGGAGCAATTCTATTTTTAAACGGTTTTATTTAGCCAAGTGTGTAGGCTTTCACGGCCGATGTTGATACAAATCTTCTTGATTTCCGGGCTTGTATTCCGTCATCCGTGGTCCATTGGTATTACTACCTGACGTTTCAGGACACTTCGCCCGCTACCACATCGCCTTTGATAACGTCTACCGCAGTTGTAGACGAAACGTCAGTTAGTAATACCAATGGACTACGGCATACAAGCCCGGAAACCAAGAAGATTTGGTTTTATTTAGCTTTGCGTTCCGTTTATATTTGTTTATTTGTTTCAAATCTTGCGACTGATTTTTCACCTACTCCCCGTTATTCGATTAAATTGAAATTTTGCACACATCTGGAGCTACGATGACAATACGATATTATTTCTTTGAAAATTCAAATTCACAAATTTTCAGTTTGAATTCTAGAAATTAGAAATCTCTCTTAGACGCCGTCATTCTTAAGTAACCTTAACATCTTGAAGCGATTGCTTCAAGCACAGTTTGGTGCTCCTGGTCTTAAGAAAAGTTTCAGACCAAGATTGCAAAACCAAGATCGATTTGGCTCACCATTATAATTTATACAAGATCCTCAAAAACGAAGTAACAGACGAAAATCCCATTACTACTTATTAACAAGGAGTATATAGTAACAGATTTCATTTGTTTCATTTTATTCAAGTGTTTTTTTTCTGAATCGTCTAATAAAATACAATGAAAAAGAAAAAAAAAGTAACAAGCGAAACCTGAACTTGACGTTTTGTAATAATTTCAATATGCGAAAGGGCGATGATGAGGGTTTTAAAAAAGCTTATGTCCGTACAAGGTAAGACGTTGGCGTGAACGAAAGGGGGGGCTCGTGGGGAGACATCGTGTCGGCGTTGAACGGGGGGAACTAAAAACTGTCGGTTAGCCAGGCAGCCATCAATCACGTTCGGCAATACTTCCCGCAGTCTCTCTGCATGTGTAGAATATTATGTAATACACTTGTGTTGTATGCTTGCATAAGACAACCATTTGTAAAAGTAAGAAATTCAGATCGCAGTTCCAAAGCCATACCGAATTTGTTGTTAGAAAATTAAAAATTTTATCCCTTAATAATAATAATGCGACCCTTAAAATAGAATTTATTTTTTTAGTTGCCTCCAAGTATAGTTTTTTTTTTTAGGACAGGTACCTACTAAACTTTGTGAGAGTTATCATTCTTAAAACAACGGTAGAAAGCATTAATGTTGCCAAGGTACTTACCTATTTATATTTTTAGTAGACTATTGCACTAGTAACGAGATTTATGTAAAATTAGAGAAAAGAGACTGTATAGAAGTTCAATCCTGTGTTATATTTGGCGCAATTCCCACCTCAATTGTCAGATGACGATGCGGCGCACTCAAGCTTCGGAACCGCGACGCAAGGGGCGTTAATTAATTATTTCAGCTGCACACCTTAATCATTGTATTTTTCATAATTTTTTATTGATTTAAAAAAAATCGACAGAAATTGATGAATTTTTTATATTTATTTTTTACGGTGTTTAGATGAACGCTCAAATTTACTTCTAAAGATGGAAATATAGGTCTTCGCACCTCTGTACACCGACACTAAATCTCGATCGTTCTGTCATCTAACAGCATCAAGAGAAACTAAAATTTTCAGCCACAGCGTTCCATTAAAAATAAACTTCTATACAGTATCTTTCTCTGGTAAAACTGAGTGAAATATTTAATGATTCTTCATGTTCAATTTTTTTTTTTTTAATTAAAATTATGTTTTGAGATTTCAAATCTTTCGAAAAATAATAATTATTGACTGAAGGAAAAGTCTTCAGTGGCAAAGGATCCAAAAAAAAGAAAAAAACGCAATTATTAATATGAGATTTGCATTTATTTGCTAACGTTTCGAGGGATATACCCTCATCTTCCTTTGCCACTGAAGACTGCCTTCACAACAATCAACAACTAATTTTGGATCGCTTGTTTCATTACTACGAAAAATAATAATAATAATAATAATAATGCGTTTAATGTCTGTTTCTCGACTTTATGTCATAACAGACGCCATTCGCATCATTACTATTTTCCATCTATCACACTTCCCGTTATTTTCTACATTTTAAAAGTTCCACTTAATAATTAATAGCAATGGGCGAATGAAGGAATTTTAGGACATCAGGATTAGGTAGGCAAATTTTGAGCACAGGAGTTTGGAGGTAATCGGCCATGATCTTGAATAAGGAACCAACTCTATATTAATCTGGAATTATTGAGGGAAACCATGGAAAACCTCAACACGATGGCCGGTACAGGAATTACCGTTTCTCGGCGAGAGACAGCAGGAAAAAGTCCCAGCCACATCTGCCCTCGCCGAGATTCGAACCCGGTACCTTCCGAATACGAGTCTGGTGTTCTCACCACTACGCCATTACTGTGAAAAATAATATTTAAATCTAGTTTTGTTGAATGAGTTAGCAGCATGATACTATATTATACTGATGAATTTGTACAAGTAGTAAAATAAAAAAAATATCTAATTATTTAAATAACTTAAATACCGATTTTGCAAATTAAAATTGAATACGTTTTTAAGGTAGTACGAGCACCAAGGCAATTTTAAATAAAAGGCTTGATTTCTTTTTATATGAAGTTGAACTAAGTCTAAACCAATTCTGAAAATTTTAGGGGGTTTGCCGGATTATTTAAATATATAAATGACTTCAAAAGTAGGCATATTTAACATTGGCTTTATGGTAAAACGGTAGATGGATGATATGTTTTCATTGATTTCTCCAAAACTAGTCGGTGGAAATTAAAAAAAAACTATTTAAATTAAAGTTAAAACCTTAGTAAATTATTGAAAACAAAAAAAAAACCGTTGTGCTCGACTAATTAAAAAGATATTTAATTAAAAAGATTAAATATCTTTTTAATTAGTCGGGCACAACGGGTTTTTTTTTGTTTTCAATAATTTATTAAGGTTTTAACTTTAATTTAAATAGTTTTTTTTTTAATTTTCACTGACTAGTTTTGGAGACATCAATGAAAACATATCATCTATCTACCGAAATATAAAAAAAATCAAGTCTTTTGTTCAAAGTTGCCTTGGTGCTTGTACTACCTTAAAACATAAAAATAGTCAAAACAATTTTTCAATAAAACAGTATTAACATGTAAGCATACCGAGAAAATACGCACAGTTTGGCTTGATTTTTCAGGAATTTCATTTTGAAAATAGCAATGCTTCTTTGGAAAAAAATATTTTTGAGAGCAGTGCGTCAAAATTCATTCAGTTTTGAGAACGCGGACTATTAGGACCTCCCGGTAGACCACATCGTATTTATCAGAAATATATACTACCTATACAGAAAACAAAAAAAAAATGTTGTGAGGCTTTAAAAAAAGTTCTGAATGCACGACGTTGCAAAATTTAAACATTACAAACCTAAAATGTTACGAAAAGAACACATTTTATAATTCTAAGAATGGAAAAGAAAAATTAATAAAGCACACCTCAAAAAAATACTAATAGTAAAAAAATATTTTTAAAAACAAGCTTTCTTTTAAATGCTCCAAAAACGTTTCGAAAAATTTTCATCTTCAGGGCCTCAAGCTGGTCAAGTAGTGGTAAATTGTTCTAACAGTATACATGATCATAATTATTTAATAATTTACCACTACTTGACCAGCTTGAGGCCCTAAAGATGAAAATATAATTTTTCGAAACGGTGGCCACTAGCGAAACACTGGTAAAGCTTATTTTATGATCCTCAACCAAAACCTTCCTTCATCTTAATATTCTATTGGATCAACACTACTTTAAATTAAATCAAACCCAACCATTTTTTACATTATACAATTTATATGATATAAAAACTTGTCGCGAGATTTTATTTATTTTTTGAAATACATAGATAGATAGATGGATAGATGTTTATTAATTGTTAGTTAAATCGAATAACAATGCGTCATATAATCAATATTAATTAACAGTAATAAATAATATGGTCAGCATAACAGTTTAAAAACTAAGATATATTTTTTCTTAGAATTACTTGTGTCAAAATTAACTTACATATTGTATTCTTGTGTATTTGCACAGGAAAATCTCGCGACAAGCTTTTATATCACATAAATTGTATAATGTAATAAGTGGTTGGGTTTGATTTAATTTAAAGTTTATTTTCTTTCTTTTAGAGCATTCAAATAAAAACTTGTCTTTAAAAATGTTTTTTACCATTAATTTTATTTTTAAGTGTTTAGTGTGCTTTATTAAAAGTGCGATTTGCATCCGGACAAAAACCGGACCGGTCAGTTAGTTGTTATAAGATTGTATTGTCATCGGAACTACATACGTACGCAAAATTTCAGCTCAATCGGATAACGGGAAGTGGTTCTATTCAGCTTGCAAGATTTGACCTAAACAAAACTAACATATACAAACATTGCAAGTTAAATAAAAGCTGGTAAAAATATTGAGAAACACAAATGAATCAGCACAAATGAAAAATCCAATTCTGTGAAATTGGCGTCTTTCAAAATGTTTTTATTGAAAGGGTTTTTTTTTTGTTCACACCCGGTGTCTGACGTAGGAACCAAATGCAAGCACAGCTTGTTTCCTGTAACGACGTCATTCTTTATATCTCGATAATATGAAATCAAAAGCCATTATCTAGCCTATTATAAACGTTATCTCTGACGTTTTAAATTTTTACGTGTTTTTTTATATCATAAATGTTACATACGGTGTGATCTACAAAATGTGGAATGGTTGTAATAATTTAAATGTGAATAGACAACAAATTGATGACACATTAACGCTAATAATAAAACTGTAAAGAAAGGTTTTCGTGTAAGATACATTTTTTAACCGACGAAAAACCAAAACGGAGGAGGTTCTCAAGTCGACGCGTATATTTTTTTTTATTATTTTTTTTTATGTATGACCACGCATAACTTTTTACAGAGTAGTCCGATTTTGATAATTAGTTTTTTGTTTGAAAGGGTATACCCCGAAGTTGGTCCCATATAAATTTGGTAAAAAAATTCAACCCTAAGGGTAGGAAAACAGGGGATGATTGATTGTTCACTCACTGATTGTAATGTATGACTACACATAACTTTTTACAGAGCAGTCCAATTTTGATAATTCTTTTTTTATTGGAAAGGGTATACCCCGAAGTTGGTTCCATATAAATTTGGAAAAAAAAAATTCAACCCTAAGGGTAGGAAAACGGGATTATTGATTGTTCACTCACACATTGTAATGTGTGACCACGCATAACTTTTTACAGAGTAGTTCGATTTTGATAATTATTTTTTTATTGGATAGGGTATACCTCGAGGTTGGTCTCATATAAATTTGGAAAAAAAATTCCTACCCTAAGGGTGGGAAAATACGGGTGATTTATTGTTCACTCACAGATTTTTATGCTGAGTTGTGTATTACAATTATAAATTATATAGCCACAAAAAATAATAAAATAAAAACTTTTTAACAAAAAAATTAAACCGCCGAAAAACTGAAAAGCAAAAAATAATAAATCTTTTTATTTTACTAAGTTCTATCTAAGTAGTTGAACGTATGTGACAGTCTAGTAATATATCTAAGTAATTTTGAGTCGGCGTCAAACAATCAATGAACAAAGATCACTAAAAGAAATAACCAAATAAAATTAACAATGATACGTGAAATCTCCAGCGATAAACATTAGCATTCCAAACATGCGCTCTCCACACGACCACTCGCAAAGCCCTCAGTGTGTGCCCGTTCGGGTTGCTCTGTCGCTGACATTAACTTCGTGATTGTTGACGCCGACTCAAAATTACTTAGATATATTACTAGACTGTCACATACGTTCAACTACTTAGATAGAACTTAGTAAAATAAAAAGATTTATTATTTTTTGCTTTTCAGTTTTTCGGCGGTTTAATTTTTTTGTTAAAAAGTTTTTTTAAGAAACTTCATTTGTTTTAACACTGTTATTAACATCACTTATATATGTGTGTATGTATGTATCTATTTAATGGAATCTTTTTATTTAGTTTTCCCCCACTTCCAGACGTCTGAATAATTTGAAATTTAGCACTGCACTTATTAAGAAGCCATGACAATACAATAATTTATAAAAATATTTATAAATAGGTATATAAATAATTTATATAAACATAGTGATTTTAGTAATGGCTTTTAGGGTTATAATATTAAAAATAGAGTTTAAAAAAACTCTATAAAAACACTCCTTTATCAATGTGAACTGAAAAATAAAGATTATGGTTGAACAGCGATAAGAAGTCCCCCTTTTCCGATCGCTGTTGAATAAAATTTTTATATTTAAAAATTATTTTTTGAACAAAAAATGTGTTTTATGAAATTTTTAAGCAAGTCAAATTTTGTGAGGCTTGGTGCTTAATTACAGCTAATGAAAAAACAGTAGTAAATTGCCTTTTGCAATTACAGTTTGAAATTTGCTTGGAGTGCATTTTTAATATAACAGTAACCTTAAAGATTTTGCAAGATTCCAAATCAAATTCTCGAAATGTTTCCTATCTGTCTAACCTCTAATTCGATTGCAATTAAATTTGGGACACAGAGTCCTACCCTACTTTATAATTGGCTTCGTTCGCAAGATTGTGTTCAGACAAAACCTACGTTGACGTAAACGAAGACGCTGGTAAAAGCTAGTAAAATTATAAAGTTTAAAGGGCGTCACTAGATAAATTAGGAATTTAATAACCGTCAAAGGATCAATTCATGTTTTTCAAAAAATAGACACGCTTGTTCTGTTATCAACTTTATTAACTTAATTATCCCTGGAAATTCTTGGATTATTTATTTAATTACTTTCAATAGATCAAGGGTTGGGGAAATGAGTAATCATAATAAAAAACCAGAACTTTAATAAAATACAGTATATTTATTTAATATCTGACAAGAAAATAGCATAGCATGGCATAACAATTTCATATTTATATAAAAAGATCTAAATATTTTAGGACATGATGTGGTACTAATTAATTAATATAAAATAAGAAATGTAATTTAGAGTTTTAAGCTGTTGTTTAACCTTAACATGCGATATTTTAAATTATGAAAGTGATATAGTATAAAACAGGGGCGGGCAAATATTTTGATTGTCGGGCCACATTGCTGATGAAAATTTGACCGTGGTCCAAAAATTTGGAAAGCAAAAAAATTTCCGCAACAAAAAGATCTTTTTGTTCTTTATGCGCTAAATTATATTGGCATACTATATTTTAGCTCTTAATCATCATTTATAAAATGTTTCGCGGGCCGGACAAAAGTCTACTGCGCGCCGCCATTTGCCCAGGCTTGGTATAAAAAAATGGGTGAAAAATCCGTTTTGGATAGGATTTGCATAAAATCCGTCCTTAATGGGTGTCTACGTCGAGAAATGAGTAACTATGCCAAATAATGGAAACGCATCCGTTTTACGTCTCAATCGCGTACAAAGCCGCGGGTAACGACTAGTGGCTTATAAATTGCCCATCCTTTTAACGACTATTTTAATATTGCAGAAAAAATTAATTAAAAAATTCCTTTTCTTTACCTTAGCCGTGTCTGATGTCCTAGAGGTATATTTTCAGTTAAAATATGGCGACTGTACTGCCATAATGTATGAGGTAAAATGTAGATCCTAAAGTTGGGTTTCCGAAACATGGAAATTGCAATACTAAATCTCTTCAATGACTATGTGTTCTAAAGATGATCCAAAAGTTAACATTCAGTTTGCATATTATAATGACACAACTTTAAATTCGTCTGTTTCATTTTAAACATGGTGGGAGGCTGGGTATAGTCGGTGTGTTGTGGTGGAGGTACAGGTATTTTACTGTTTATATTATTAAATGTATTTTTGATTAGTGTGTTCACCGATAGCAAAGGCTTAGATATGGGGGGTAAAGAGGGTAATTACCCCCCCAGGAACATAATAATAAAAAAATAAAATATAACGAATATAACTAATATAACTAAAAAATAAAATTTAAAATAGATGTAAAATTAGTTTAGTAATTAATATTTTGCTAGACACCTTTCTATTCTTGTGTTAATAAAATTAAAAAAACAAAATTTTATTAGCTTTACCCCTCCCAGAAAAAAAATCTACTCCCCTCACCAATAGTGGTAACGGTGAATAATTTTATGTGTACTATTAGATATCAAAAAAAAAATCGAATATTTTTTTATTCAACTCGAAATTTATTATCGGAAACTACTGAGATATATTTTTTTTTACTTCAAACTCAACACGCAACCCACAGGTTGATAAACACTGGTCTATTTGTTGAACAGATTATTTTTACTTGCTTTAGCTTACCTGTATAACTTCTTTGGTGTTGTGTAGTTGTTTTGACAGTTGACTATCATATGTTAATTAACAAAAGAAGTCAATTTTATCGTTCTTTTGTTTCATTAAAAATTAAATGAATCGTCTATACCTAGTTAGGTATAATAACTGTCGGTTGAAACAATAACATATACATGCACTTGGTGAGAGAGAGAGATAAATGAAAAGGGTTGAGGTTAGGATAAAGAGAGATGAGACAGTGCGAGGAGTCAGTTTGGACAAGGCTTGCAGTCCCCAATATAAATGAACGTTCGTATTATAATGTAGTTGCGGTGACGATTATTCTTGCGATGTCAAATCCACCAATGCATGACAACGAATGTACCAATTGTACGAGAACTATTAATCTCGAAAAACTATCGTCTATACTCCTACCTAGTTCGCCTTTGCTTTACTCATGCCTATATTCATCGAACACTATTAAAGATAGAAGATACTAATTTTGGAACAAATTTATTCGTTAGAATAAAATTTGTTTTCAATTCACCAAGCAAATTAACAGGTAGGAAAGTTAGTTCAAGAATAAATATACACTGCACTATTATACTCCTTGCTCTTTTTGTTAAATATTTTGACGTTCACCCATAAATCCGACCGATGGCGTTAGTGTAAACGTCAAAAAAAGGTTTCACAAAATAATAATGTTTTATCCTAATTCAATTGCACACTAAACTCGCATTAACTTGAATGCTTTACAACTATATACTTCACAAAAGGCTAATAAACATCACATAAATTAATTCACAAGAGTAAACTGTAGATATAATACTCCACGTTTATAGGTTAGGTATTATGATCTATGTGGCGGCCATTATTGATCTTTTTGTCGGCTTTAGAAAATAATATTGTCAATAGGATTTTCCAGTGCAATTAGTCCGTTCTCATGAATATGTCCAAAGATAGTTGTTCTCGCATTTGAACAAGAAATGAGTAGCGATTTCGTCTTCCATTTTATAAAATCTACCCAGTGCCCTTTCTTGGTGTATCCTTATCGGGAGTAGGTGTTTCGTCAGGGGTGCGTGGCCGCTCTAAAGCTCGATCACTTTGAATACATATTATACGTAAAATCTTTTTGATTTCAAGGCTTGTATACCGTAGTCCATTGAAATTTTGGTTCGTCTACAAAAATAAAAATAGGAAGAGGTAATCGGGAAATAATTGCATCAGAATATATTAAATTTCTAGGATTATATTTAGACACAAATTTAAATGGCAAAACACATATAGATTATTCAGGAAAAAAAATATTTAAATTATGTTATTCACTGTATAGATTGCGAGATATAGTGTCACTTGAAGTGCTGATGCAAGTGTACTATGCTCAGATACATTCAAACATCAAATATGGGATTCTCTTTTGGGGAAACTTAATTGAAGTAGGAAAAATTTTAAAAGCACAGAAAAGATGCCTAAGAATCATGAAGAATCTTAAACAAACAGAACATGCCAAACCAATTTTTAAGTAGTTAAAAATATTAACTGTGATCGATATCTACATAATGGAATGTGCAGTCTACGTCAAAAGTAACATAAATTTATTTGAAAACCATCAGTTTGAACACAAATATAATACCAGGAATACAGAAAAGCTAATCACAGTGCAAACGACAAAATCATATATAGATAAAGGAGTACTAAATATGTGCATAAGAATATATAACAAAATACCCAGCCATATACAAAACTTAAAAATGCCGTCCTTCAAAAAACATTTAAAAATTTTTTTATTAACAAAAAACTACTATAATCTGAAAGAATTTGTTGACTGGTAGTCTTTCATACTTCATTTTTTAATGTAACTTTTAAATTTTAATGTAACTTTTAATATGTATTGTATGACGTCTTGCATACCTTACGGTTTAACTGCAAATAAAAATTTATTATTATTATTATACAACTACAGTAGACATTATCAAAAGTGGTGTGGCTGCGACCAAAGTGTCTTTCTTGTCGAGTGAATAGTAAATGTGGCGATAACGGGTATTTCCCCTTCGGGTTACGACCGAGTAGAGAACACTAACACGCTGAGCATAAAAGAAAGAAGAAGGATGATACTCGCCCACTATCACACTGCTTTTGACAATGTATACCTTACTTGTAGACGAAACGTTAGAGAGGCATACTAAATTGGACCACAGCCTACAAATCCGGAAACCAAGAAGATTTTGGACAATATGTGTCACTTTAATTATTGTAGCATTTAGGGATTGTTTAGGAGCAAGGACGGTGTGATAAGAAACAGAATAGCGAGAACAATAAGGGTTCCGTATTTCGAATACGGAACTCTAAAAATGGAGATCGTGATCACTAGAGGATTAAAGGGAGTTTTTTTGTACAGAAGACACTCGATGAGGGCAGAGTATATGCATAGCCGCAGTTACTTGACATGAGTGTTCAATAAAAATATGCATTCAACTTTGGCATACATTTTATTTTTATCTAACAAAAGAATTAAAAGCCTTAAATCTGGATTTATTTCGAATTAATCAGTTCCAGCGTAAAACTTTCTCACGTTATTCGAATTTTCCTAACATATTTTAGGAAATAAATTTGTTCAAAAGAATTAAGTTAAAGTTTTTTATAAAGTTTAAATTCATTTAACTTTGAAAATACAGTGTAAACTCTTTATAACGAAACTCAAGGGACCGAGCATTTTTTGTCGTTATAGAGAGTTACCGTTATATGGAGTGAAGAAAGAAAAACAACCAAATTAACAACAATCTTCAATGTACTGTATAATCTCTTTATAACGAATTTTAAGGGACCGAACATTTTTTTCGTTATAAAGAATTTTCGTTATATGGAGGGAAGAAAGAAAAATAACCAATTTTCACAAAATTAATTTAATCCAAACACATATACAAACACATATACCTATAGTTTGGCGTCATCAAGTGCTTGTTGAATAGATGATGATGGTTAAGAATGGTCCTCTTTATGTCTGTAAACATTTGCTGACGCCTAAATATGAACATATTTCTTCGTAATAGAGAATGGCTGTTGCATTATAAAGAGGGTATTAATGTATAGGTTTTAAGGTAAGCCAACCAAATTGTAAAAATTTCGACGTTATAGGGAGTTTTTCGTTATAACGAAGGACGTTATAAAGAGTTTACACTGTAGTTAGAAGATTAAAGGATGAATCCTGGTGGCATACGATCAATGAACTAAGCAAATACTAAAGGTTTTTTTATTGCATTTTATTGTCTGACGTTTCGGCAAACTTTATGCCATCTTCGGAGAATCAACGCTGTCTGTTTTCTCAGTATTGTTGTTGTTTGAAAATAGTGTAGTAATAAATTGCGACAGCCATGTAAATTATATTGACATATATAGGTATATATTTTTGGCTTTAAGAAAAGATATGTCCGGCTTTTAGAGCAAAATGTTCGGCCTATTACAGCCGAGTCCGGCTTTTGTATTTTAGGATCTGGCAACCCTAATCGTACATACACATTTATGATACACGGTTTGTGGCAGTAGTGACTCGTGTTACAGTGTATACTGAAGGTGGTTGTCTATAGTGAAAAAAGTTAATAATTAAACATCATAAACATGGATGTGATTCGTAATTTAATTACCGCTCCTCATTCCCAGCTCATGTTAGGAGGAATATGTGATTGACCCTGAAGGTACACCAATTTAAAATGTCCACGCGCCGGCACTGGACAGAGCTACGATTTTATTTCTTCGAATTGATATTGCGAAAGAAAACGTTCAGTTTTAATTTTTGTTAGATCCCTCGGATTGTTTTGAATGGTGTATTTTGAAGAGAGAACAGAGAGACTCAGTTCAATAATTGGGCGTTTGCAGTCGTTCCACGTTCGTCTAAATTCATTACGCACCTACCTCACTCACTCTTGCCAACTCTCGCGGACTCAAAACCACTAAATTTCCATGTTTATTGTTAACTTTTGACGGCAACGCATTTTACTTTCAGTTTGAGATTACATGCGCATGGCAGTCACGTCCAACCTTCGACTATATACTACAAATGGACAGCCAGTTGCACTTCCTTTTCCCATAATAACAACGATCGTCGGCAACATCTTTCAATTTTACCATTCCAACCCACAGGAATGGTACTAGTTTAGGTCAAAAATCACTTTTCAAAAATTTTACATTATCTTTCCGTTTTGAGGTCTCCTGAATCCAAAAAGACATATTTTTTGAAAAACTATGTGCGTCTGTTAGTCTGTAAACACGATACAGATCAAACGGATGAGCGGATTGAAACTAAATTTTAGGAGGATATTTGGTATGCAAATATGAAGAGCCCTGTTGTTTTTGGGGAAAATCGGCGCGTGCGCAGAAGAGATATATGCTATAACGGAGTTTTTTTTATATAATAATGATATTTAAAAAAAATAGTTCTTATCTTGGCCGCCACTGGATCGTCGTGTCGCTAGAGATCTTGACAACAAGCGTGAAGTTAGCGTTGATGGTCCATTTCTATGTTAATTAGTCAAAGCGTCCAACCTTTCAAACAGAAATACTGAAGGAAATTTTCTACTAGCTTAGGTACCTGTTAATAATATAATATAGCAATGGTACCGCCACTATAACAAGACAGCCACATACATTTATTTCTATGCATACGTTTTTTGTTACGTCATTCACTGTCATATTACGGTCGCTATATTACGGTACCGCTATTTTAGAAAACGAGAGCTTTATCCGTTGGGTTCGAACTCTAAACAATAGGCGTTTCAGGTACCTATGCTGAAGTATCGTCGAAACATGTAAAAGCAAATTAAAATTGAATGTTTGACACGCCTAGAATAAAAACCATCACCTTTCATGGTTAAGCACCTAAGCTGCCGTACGCGCGTCCAACGTGGATTGAATACATTTTATGCTTTCAAACTTTAGTTCGACCTCCACACTTTGAAATCTTTCATTTACAAAAACAAACTTTTTAGTAAGTGAAAAAATATGCGTGTTACATGCTAAGATTCCATTAAAGTTGCGACCATTTTACATTTTTACCGGTTGGAACAAATAAACACAATTTTTTCAAATTCAGTGTTCAATCTATCTTTTGGTGTATCCGTGTAAAACTTTTTGCATGTATCTTCATATTGTTTTAAAAAATTGATATTTTGACACAGACCTACAACAATAATTTTACTCCTCTTATTATTTTATCGTTTGATTTAGCTTGATCCATCAATGTTTACTATGCATTTGCCTATTCAAATTTAAGTTATAATGTGGTTGTTTGGGGCGGTAGTATTCACTGCAATAGACTCTTCATCTGGCTGAAACGGATTATTCGTCCCATTTTTAACATTGGTCGTCGGGAGTCATGCCGTTCACTTTTTATTAATAACAAGCTGTTAACTTTTAATTCAATTTTTATTTATGAAGTCTGTAAATTTGCCAAGCAAAACATATCCGATTTTCAAAAGATAACAGATATTCACCCGGCAAAAAAATTCATTATATATTGATAATTACCGCCTTTCTTTGTACAATAGGGAGCCGCTATGTACCTGTACAAAATTATACAATAAGTTGCCTATAGACATAAAAAATATTAATAATTATGACAAATTCAGACAGTCTCTTAAAAATTTTTTAATTGAAAAATGTTTTTATAAAATGAATGACTTTTTAAACTAACTGTGTTATACCTTTTGTATTGACGTATTCTAAGCTGTTTCCAGTATTATAGAATAAAAATATCTATCTATCTATCTATACAGTGTGGTCACTTAAGTGTGCAACATATGGGAAAATTTTTAATTAAATGCACAACCAAAATACAAATATTGCCAAAAGTTGGTGCATGTCCGATAATCATTTTAGGTGCTCTTAGAATTGTTGAAACTCAAACAGCATACAGGGTGTTTAATATCGTTGCAACAAACATAAAGTTTGTGATTCCATAAAAAATTAAAAATCTAAGTTAATTTTACAAATATGCCTGAATTTGAACTGTGCGAAATTGATTTGATTTTGAATAATTTATTAATGTGTTTAAGGTAAGTACAAAAAAAATTTTTAAAAAAAATTATAATTTTGGTTTAAAAAAAAAAATGTTTTTTCTTAGAAGGCCTTGTTTTGGTATTTGGGCATAACTTTTAATTCTAAATAACTTTTTTCTATAACATTTTGCTGAATTTTTTGAAATAAGGGCACTTTACTCTTGTACAATTTTTATATTTTTTGACCCACCCTGAATGCTGTTTGAGTTTCAACAATTCTAAGAGCACCTAAAATGATTATCGGACATGCACCAACTTTTGGCAATATTTGTATTTTGGTTGTGCAATTAATTAAAAATGTTCCCATATGGTGCACAGTTAAGTGACCACACTGTATATTTAATCGGTTATAAATTTAAGGAAAATGTATGTGAAATCTATTTATTGTTGTCATGGTTACCCCGCAAGAGCTGTCAGAATTAGTTTTTAAAAAATCTAACCTCACTATTTTTTCTGATCTAAGACCTCGACTTGGTGCAGTCTATGTAATATTTATAAACTCTATTTTGGCATTAAATTAACGTAAAATTACACTTTCTTAAATTATTTGGAAAATAAAGTAAACTTTCAATTGTCTATTAATATTTTGAATATTCGCGCTAAAAAACTAACTAATTTAAATATAAACTTGAATTGTCAAAGTCGACTTGTCAAACCGTTTGCATAATGTCCGATATACGTACATATTTCATTTGCATTTCTCTCATGGATCATGAACATGGATGAATTTTCTCTGCGTTTACGTTCCTCTTCAACCCGCAACCCTCTCTCCTCTTTACTATATCGCTTGAAATCACCCCTTTTAACGAAATCTGTGAACTAAAGGCTTCAGTTTAAAAAAAATGTGTCAATCGGTTGAGTAGAGATTGCTGGCGGATTGGCTAGGGAAATAGGGCTTATGTTTTAAATATATAGATAGAACCTATAAACGAATGTCTCGACTCGCGGTAGGTATCGGCTAATCTCGAGAACTACTAAACGGATTTGAATGCGGTTTATGTTAAAAGCATAGATAGCCCCCATTTCTTTGAAACGTTGGTTGACGCCCAATGTACTAAAAAAGCTGAGAGATGTTGCCGACGATTACATTGCTACTATGCGAAAAGTAGGTGCAACTATCTGTCCATTTATATTAAATAGTCAACGTAATAGTGTCAAAAGTGTTAACACTTTCTACACCGGAGGATGATATCAAACACATATATTATTCAAATCTTTTTGGTTTCCGGGCTTGTATGCCGTGGTCTATTGGTATTTCTACTTGACGTTTCGTCTACAACTTCGGTAGGCATTATCAAAGGCGATGTGGTAGCGGTTGAAGTGTCCTTCTAGGCTGCTCACAGGTAAGTGTGTCGACAAGTGTGGTACTTCCGTCTTTTATGGTCAGCGTGCTCGTGTTCTCTACGCGGCCGTAGTATGCTCTTCTGTGATTGGTCGTACCATTCAGTGGGTTGGTATTGCACAGTGCTGGTGTCCAGGTTTTATATACACAAAAACACAAATAATTTCAACAGGAAAGATGAAGGTTAGAATCTAAGCAAAACCTGGACACCAGCACTGTGCAAAACCAACCCACTGAATGAAACGACCAATCACAGAATATAATACTTCGACCGAGTAGAGAACACGAGCACGCTGACCATAAAAGACGGAAGTACCACGCTTGTCGACACACTTACCTGTGAGCAGCCTAGAAGGACACTTCGCCCGCTACTACATCGCCTTTGATAATGTCTACCGCAGTTGTAGACGAAACGTCAGGTAAAAATACCAATGCACCACGGCATACAAGCCCGGAAAGCAAAAAATTTGGATCAACACCGGCCGTGAAAGCCTAGACACTTGGACATATATTATTATAAGACAAAAAAATTATGTGCAGGGAAAATAGGACAGGTCGCTTTGAGAGATTATAATTTAAAAAATATATAAGTGAACGCAATGTATTTTACTACCTTTCACGATAAATGTTGAAGAACACGTTTCGTTTCATTTTTAAATTATCAATGAAATTGGATTTTCAAGTTAATTGAACCCAATTATTATCATCAATGGGAAAGTAAAAATGAACGTAAAAAATAAAATAAAGCAATAAAAAATAAGTTTTTAAATCAAATATTATTTGATTCCGTTCGTTTCGAATGTTAACTATAATTTGATTATTGGAAATTCTGCTTTGTCACCGTAATGAAAAACGCGTTGTACCGGAAATTGGAGCAAGATTGGTTCGGAGATTCGGTCGGATATGCCTGTGTGAACAAGACGCAGACGTTACATCAAGACGCCGCTATTGTCGATATATTATGTACATGCTAGGGTTGTAACGATTGCGAATGCGAAAGAAAAATAAATAAACGAAAAAAAAATTTAAAAACAAGATTTTATTAGTTGTTAATAAAAATGAACTAAAAAGTTAAAAATAATTTTATTCCGGTTAGAAGTAGTCTCCAGTTTTCAAATAAAAGCGTGTTACATCTTAATAACAAGAGAGAACAAAAACGCGGTGTAACACGATTTTATTTGAAAACTTGAGATTGATAAGTACGTATAAAACGACTTATTTCTAGTCGGAATAAAATTATTTTTAACTTTTTAGTTAATTTTTATTAACAACTAATAAAAGCTTGATTTTAGAAAATTTTTTTTTCGTTTATTTTTAAGTTAACCTGGCACTCAAAATAATCTCTATAAACACTCTTGTAATGTATGTAGTTTTGACAATTAGATATTTTTGGATATTTGAAATGTATTCTATTATTTTGTTGAACACATCTAGCATAATTGTAACTGATGTGTAATAATAGTATACTAATTACGTAAAATCATTAATTATTTCTACTAGAATCGTATTTTTAATCATTACTGAAATAAAACTTATCGAGAAATGAGTGCAAAATTAATAGTGCTAACACACGGTCGAACTTGGTCCGGTCCGACAACGAACATGGTACGACGGATCTTGCAACAGACGACCGAATCTGTTCCCATCGAACCGGGCAGACACGCAGACTACTATACAGACGAACAGATTTGGTACGGAGCGGACCAGATCCGCTGTCCGCTTCGAACCAAGTTCGACCGTCTGTTAGTACTATAAAGAAACTTAACAGATATGACGTAATGATATTAAATTGTGTAATTGATTATTTCAGTATTATAATTTACTGCAATTTTGTATCAGTTGTGACCTGGCATTCAAAGAATAAAGAATTAAGCGTTATAGTTTAATAAGTTCTTTTTTGCAAGAATATCTCTAATCTCAATAAAAATTGTAAATATATCACATATTGCAAATGCGGATAGTCGTTAATCGTCATCACCTTAGTGCATACATCCTATACCAATATTTGTTACTATTGCACAGTGGTACAGAACATCAGAAATTGAATTCATAAGTTCCAAGAAATTACGTGGAAACGTCATAAAAGTGGTATACAATAGTCCCTCTTCAAGTGGCGAACTATAATATTATTTGGGATGGTTTGTCGTTTTAATGTTCGCTGGTGATAGCGCTGGTAATCTGAGATGTCTATAATAATCTACACTCTGAAATGATGGGCTCAAGTGCTCAAAAACGTGTTTTAAAAGTGTTGTTTAGAGACTAAATTTTTGTGTTTTGGGTGCAAGTTGGACATGGAGAATATTATTCGAAGTAAGTTCTTCATGCTAGTATTTTTGTTTGATTAGTTAACTGTATTTATCAATTCGAAATTGTCATTTGAAAATTTGGCGTAACTTGTTGCTGCCTTAAACGATAAGTATACACTATTATATGTGCGTTACAAAAAAGGCCTTGCTGAGCCCAACTTTCATTTTTGTACGAACATTTAGTTTGATTATTTTCCTAATTATTAAAAAAAAAAAAACTTTTCATGCCCCAGATTTTTTTAGTAATTTTTCTCCATGATGGTTTTTACATCGAATTTATTAGATTTAACTACATCTACACCCTCTAAACCCTCCAAATGTTTTCACATTTTTTTTATTTCCCTTTTAATTGGGGCTCTATTATCGATTGATTCCGACAGTTATAAATTTTTGATCTATTAATTTGGACTCTATTATCGTTTGATTCCGAAAGCCATCGAATTTTGATTAAAAATTGCGAAATGGGTTTTTGTGCACCTCTAAAACCTTCAAACGTTGTTGAAATTTTTTTTGTATTTTTTTATTCTTTGGTATTCTATTATCGGTTGATTAGATTTTTGACCAGAAATCGGAACCACTGTGTAGTATATTATTGTAAATATCAACAGCCAATTAACTAAAGACAAACAGATCTTTACTTAAATGAATATTAATAATAAGATGCATCCATTGATTTATTTCCAGAGATGTGTCCTAGGATAGTAGATAGATAGATTGTTGATTGTGGACGCTCAACAGCTGAGACCATCAGAATAGACTCCTTTGTCATACTGTAATAATATTTACTTTGTACTCGGGAAGAAGTATATAGGCTTTTAAACTGCGAAAGAATTATTCAGATCGGGCTAGTATAGTTTCTAAGATCATCCACGAACAAATATTTTTTAAACACCTAATGGCGCGTTTGGTTGGGAATAAAACCGTGCAATTGGCGCGACGGTGTTCCCAGGACGTGTTGCGCTTGCTGTGTGTATGTGTTGGACAGCTGTGTGTTAGTGTTTGTTGTGTGTGTGTGTGTGTTGGAGTGGCGAACATGGCGTTTGTTGATGCGTCTAATTTAGTTACTGGAATTTCGTTAGATGACAGGACGAATTTTAGTTACTAGAATTTCATTAGATGACTGAGCGAAATTTAGTTACTAGAATTTCGCTTAAAATGTTTCTCATAATATATCAAGGTACAGATTATTAATTTGAACATTTAGAATACAGAAAAGCACCGTGTTTTTGTAATTTTTAAGATTTTCTTTTGATCCACCTGTAGTTTTACCGCACATTTTGTTTTGTCAGTGTGTTGTTTTTTTAAACAGATGAATATAGCTACGGTAATTGTTGTTAATGTAGGAAAGTTGTTAGCGCCGTAATTAATTTGTGACTTGGTCTCAAATTAAAGTTAATTTTTATGCAACGATAATTAATGGATAACTACAGAGAGCTCAAATATAAATAAAATTACAGTTTATATTCTCTAACAAACAAATTGCACTTTGTCTTTTTCGCGCGTCCTTTAACAAAGAAGCTTAATACAATAAATTTCATTCTGCGTGATATTTTTACAGTTACAATTTTTTTTTAATTACGACGTTTATTTATTGCAGTACCTACTTATTTTTCTATTCAAATTCTTTTTTATTATAGACTATTTTTTTCTTCGTATTGTTTGTACAGTGTGTTCACATATTTCTAAAAAGTTCTTGGCCAAAAAATGCAGGAATTTTTACGTGATAACGTCTTATAAATTGATGAAACACCGGCTGCACGCACGAAAAAGTGTCACGTTCCGCCTGAGCCTGAGTGTGCAAGCAAGAACGCGGTATAAGCGATAGAGAGGCACGATCGGCCCAAGCGTCGGCTTGTACGCATTTCTCTCTCTTCTCGCGTGACGTCAGAGAGTTCATCAATGTTTCTTTATGACGTTATCACGTAAAACTATCGTCCGTAAGCCGACTTTACAGACAACCAATTTTTTGAGAATAGGTTAGTATTTAGGGTTAAAATAAATATACTAGTCAGCAAGTTAGAGGCCGGATGCTTTAAGAGATGTGAAAAATATAATGACTTGTAAAAGCTGTTGGCACACGGTTAATTAAAAAATATTTCTCGAATGTATTGTTTCAACGGTCGCATGAGTCATAAGATCATTACGCGCGAGATATATATTATGCAATAGTTTTTGCAGATACACCCTATAAAATAGCTGATTTTCACATAATTTTTAAAAAATTTGACAGTTCAATGTTGAGCAAATTCATTTCTAACTTGTACGCTGCGTTGGTTTCACACTACTATGGATGACACGTTTAGAATTTCCTTTGTTTTACTTTACACACTAGTACGAAATGGGTCGTTTTACTACCTCTATACAAGCATGAAATGCAGTTATTTTGTAGGGGGTCGTACTCGTGCAGAAAATGATTTTAGATTCGTACATAGTTTTTAATATCTCGGAATATTTTTTATGGCATCATATTTTATCTATAGATAACACAACAGAAATAAGATTCGGTGTCGTATTTTCGCGATTAAAATGAGATTTTTAAATCTTGTGCAATCGAAGGTTAGATATAAATCCCTATACCCCAAATAAGAGGGATGCACGAAGCGTGACACCCTCGCCGTATAAGGTTTGCACGTGCTGCAGTACTGCTATTTATTTCCAATTTTCTAGCAGCTTGTCTAGCGGGGATTACCCGTGTTTATTATGTACACTACGTTGTATAAGGGAGGCCCCTGATTTCTCTTGGATTAACAGGTACATCCCCTGTCTGCTATACATAATATATAGGCTGTTTTGTTTTTACTACGCACGAGACAATATACAAAAGTTGAATTGATTAAATCAAATATTGAGTCTTATTGTTTTATATTTTTAACACCATTTTATTAACTTCACTTCTATGTATGGATCTAATGGAATCTTTCAATTTAATTAGCACCCCCTTGCAGTCTGCAATGGGGTGATAATTTCAAATTATTCAGAAATTTTGCACACTTATTAAGAAAAGACGACAATCAAATAATTTGTATAAATATTTGTAAATAATTTATATAAACATAGTCATTTGAGTGTTGGTTTTTACAGATTTTTAAATATAAAGATTTTGTTCAACAGCAATAGGATGTCCCCCAACTCGATATAGGGGGACTTACTATCGCTGTTAAACAAATTCTTTATATTTAAAAAAAAATTGGTTGTCTGTAAAGTCGGTTTACGGACGATAGTTTTACGTGATAACGTATTCCGTAATACATAACCTAAATTTATATAATAATTATAATAATTCGAATCTATGATATTGCATCTTTCGCTTCAAATTTAGGTAAATTTTATTAAGTAGAATAATAAAACACTATAAAAAGTACACTATTATTATATAATAAACAACTATGGCATGTATCTCTTTTGCGCATGCGCCGATTTTTCCCAAAAAATTTACAAAAATTTCTAGTAAAAATAGATAGAGTAAAAACCGTTTTAAAAACTATATTATTATTATATAAAACATCATTATAAGAGATATATTCTTTTACGCATGCGCCGATGTTCCCCAAAAACAATAGGCCACTTCATATTTGCATATCAAACATCCTCCCAAAATTTGGTTTCAATCCGCTTATCCTTTGTGTCGGAATGATAAGAAATGTCAAAAGTGACGTTTGCAACTGTCAAAGTATTATGTTCTAATAATAATTAGTTATTCCAATACTTAACTTAGAAGGCGTTGCATTTCACAAAATACTAATGTCAAAAAATTGAATTAAACATTAGAAATGCAGCCGTTTTCATGTTAAGACAAGACATACGTTATTTTCTAATTTCCATGTACGGCAAACAAAGACGACCGACCGCGTCGCGCCATGCATTAGACAACATTGCATTTATACAACTATTTTTCTATATAAATTTGTATAAAAAACTGTTTAGGCAAATTCTGTTATACGAAATCTATGTAAAATGTTCTCCTCTTTCGTTTAAGACTGGTTTCAAACCGATCTGATTTAAATTGAGCGAGAAATTAGCAAAAAGCACGCACAGGGTCAGGCGGAACGTTACGCGTTAGGAACGTTACGACCGTTAGGAACGTTACACTTTTTCGTGCATGCAGCCGGGGTTTTATCAATTTATAAGATTGGTGATTCATCAATTTATAAGACGTTATCATGTCAAAATTATATTTTATTTTTTTCTCCACATTGCTATAAAAGAGTGTTTTTTTTAAACTCCAATTTTATTTTTACCTATCGATCGGTGGTAATATTTACTGATACTATTTTCGCTTTCATTTTCCGTATGAAAATGAAAGTATGGTGATAGACGAAAAAATCTTGTACGGAGTAAAATCAGTTTCTGATCATCAAAATGGCTAGAAAATGGTAGTTTATGTATCTAGATTGTAATGGAAAAACGATATTCAGCGAGTTTTAACAATCAAACGAACCATAAAAGCATAACAGCCAAAATACGAGTACATATTAAATTTTTTTCACGAGTCTACTTATAAAATAACTTATTTTCAAATCATAAATTGCGTAGATACGTCACATGGAAAAATAAATAACTGAAAACGTATTTCACTTAAAAATATATTTAAAATCATTTTTAATGTGACTGGTTCACTAAGATTTAAAAAAAAAAGCTCTCGGCAAATTTCAAATCTTGATTGCAAAATGCATTTTACAGTAATTGTTTTAAGTTTCACAAAATTTGGTATGCTGCTTGAAAACTTCAAAAAACACTTTTTTTGTCCTAAACATTGTTAGTATTTCTTTACAGCACGGCATAATCCATGGAAATCGTACCATAAAAGGGGTCTTCACTTGCATCAAATCGGGCAGTTCTGATTTTTTTTATATGTTGTATGTAATGAGGTGGTAATGACAAATATAATTTTTCCACCTCGAAATCCCTCCGAAACATTGTAAAATTCATGAAAAACCATTAAATTTTGGATCATTTTTCAGTTTTTGCCATTTTTTACCACCAAGGACCTGTTTTACGGTAGTAGTCATATGAATTCTTTTAAAGAAGACTAAATTTGCAAGAAAATGAGAATAGTTGGGTCTCGATAAGCTGAATAGTTTCAAAGATACAGCTGTTCAAATGTTTGCAAAATTTCTTAAATAATACAATTTAGAGTTTAGGGTGTCTGTCAAAAATATTTTTCTTCTAAAGGTGTGCTTTTTATTATTTTTATATATAGTATAGGGTATATAATTATTTATAATAAAAAAAAACAAAACCATAATACTTTGCCGTAGTTAAAAATAGTTCTTCCAAGTTACGCTGTGGCAGCCAATCATAAATCGATGTTCCCAAACAATATTTTTCACTACATTATGCATCCCTGTTGTTATCGAGTGAGGTTAGAAATCCTGAAATGGGAGCTTGGTCTGACGAAACCACCAGCTCCTCAACCCCTGCTAAACATGATTTCCTGCAACTGCAAAAAAGGTTGTACCAGCAGCTGTGGTTGCAGAAAAGCAGGACTCAAATGCTCGGCTGTTTGCAACCACTGCAGCGGCCAATCTTGTGATAACAAACCAGACCTGATCTGTGATGACATTGATGAACCTACCATCGATGACCCACCATCAGATGACGATTTCGACCTGCCTGAGCTGGTCGTTGACGAAATGCTACCGAAGCAAGCTCCCAAAAGGTGTACCGTCGATTTAGAGGTTCAGCCTGGTCCATCAAAGATATACAAGAAAAACTAATAATACAACTCCTGTGACGACCTCAACTTCAACCGCCACATGCAAAGATAATATGTATAACACAGTCTTTAAATTTTTATGCTGTAATTATTTCTTTTTAAAATTATAATGCTTATTTCATAAGTCGTATTTCATTTTGTTTACTCACCTCAGCAACTTTGAACAGCTGTAGCTAGGGAACTATCAGATCTTAATACATCAAATTGGTCTCGTTTTGTTAAAAAAATTGTCTTCTTTAAAAACGTATATGAATTTATGCCGTGAAATAGATCAATAATTGACCACATTGACGAGAACGAGTAAAAACTCGAAAAAAATTTTTTTTTTGAAATTTTGCAAACATTTGAACAGCTGTATCTTTGAAACTATTCAGCTTATCGAGACCCAACTATTCTCATTTTGTTGCAAATTTAGTCTACTTTAAAAGAATTCATAGTGACTTCTACCGTAAAACAGGTCCTTGGTGGTAAAAAATGGCAAAAACTGAAAAATGATCAAAAATTTAATGGCTTTTCATGAATTTTACAATGTTCCGGAAGGCTTTCGAGGTGGAAAAATTATATTTGTCATTACCACCTCATTATATACAACATATAAAAAAATCAGAACTGCCCCATTTGATGCAACTCAAAATGTACCAATTCCATGGATTAGGCATGAGATTTTAAACTAAAGAAAGTTTAATTTATATTTTAAGGTTTTTTCTTTACGAATGTATGCTAAAAATACTAAGAAATTTAACTTATTGAACAGTTTGTTTTAAATTTATGCTATTTTCGTCATTTTTTTCCAATTTTAAATAATTTATTTAGGGCTCAGTCATATTATGATAAAAATAATACATACTTCTATTTTATTTTTAAAGCGTTACCATCAATGATTGGATAAGATTTTTTGTAAAAATTTAGATATTTGAGTAGTGTTTTACATGCATTTTGTATGCAGACTACAATTCAAATGGTCCTAATATAGATCCACACAGCTGAATAAGCGGTCATATTGAACAGCGAGTTTATTGCTAAATTACACTGTATTAAAAATTATTTTAGAAAATGAAATTACGAATGCTTTCACATACCAATATTTCAAACATGCTAGAGTTGAATCTTCATTGAAAATATTTATACTTTTTTTTCTAAAGTAGTTGTCTGCTTTTTTATAAAGAGAAAAAAAATGACATCGGTACTACTAGGTTTTCTGCTAAAATAATGAATTTCAGTCTGTATTTAAACCGTTCATTTTGTAGTTAATTGGCAATTAAATTGTAGGATTTGTGATTTCAAGAACGCATGTCTTTCTGTAGTCACTAAGGAAAATGTTTTAAATCAAAATATTAATCAAATCGTCAAAAATTTACAACTCATTTATCAAGTTGTTCATTTTTCACATCGCATAAAGACAAAATTTTCAAAAACAAATAACATGAATTATATAATATGATCTTTCGACAAGTCGTCACAATTTTTTAGCTTTAAGTGTGGCTATGTCAGTGAAAAAATTTGTTTCACTCGTCGTTCAAAATGCTCGTGTAGTGGGAAAGTGACTAACTAATAAATGTAATAATGACCCTATTTTAAAGGAAGTTACATTTTTTTAAAAAGATTTTTAAGTTTTTAGTGTCTAATGAAACCGAAGAGCAACGTTCACGCCGACAACAATTACTTGATTTGAACAGATTTAAAATATATTATATATACCAATTTTTACGTAAGCATAGGGAGGGGGGTAAGAGCTTTGATTACTTTTGTTAACAAGGGGGAGGGAGGGGTAAAAAATTACTTACATTCTGCTTATACGTAATACTTAAATGGCTTCTAATAGATAAAAATTATAATCTGAAAATTAAAAATTCGACGTACGTCGTATTGTTTTGTGGCCTTAGCTTTAACATCAAATACTGTTTGTTATATTGACAGCTTTTAATGGCCTGTCCAAGGTTAACACTATCGCCTTTTGCGTATGGATTCATTGTACATAATGTATGAAGGGAATAAAGTCGCGTCAAGATTTTTTTTATCATTGCTTTTCTGAATATCAGATCGTGAATCCAGGACAGCATTATAGAAATACATAGTTACACAAAACGCTGTCAGAAAATTTCAATTGACAACGATTTTGAATTGTGACTATAACATAATTAAAAGAATGGTTCTTGAACTGCAGTGGAAAACGCTAATCACATTTACTATGTTTGGAGAAAGATACATTACACTATGAATTTTGAATGACAATAGTCTTGATTGACAGTCAAGATTGATTGTGTGTTGGTAACCAGGAGACCTGGCTTCCTATGCTTGTTGTGTTTCGAGACGGACCGTTTTCTGGCGCACGCGAGATGACGCTGTTATCACTACCTGGGAAAACTTCGGTTCTTACCATCTGTTTTCGCCATGGTTACCAAAGTTTTTTAACTTCACAGACCCTACACAAGTCATGAACGTGTGTGCGTTACCCAGTAGTTGACGCCATATTGGTTCATGCGACAGATACCGGTCCACCGCTACGCTCGAGTTGGGTCTCCTGGTTACAGATTTCGTGATTGGTAAGAATGATAATGATTGACAATCATAATTGCTGACTGATGAATTTCAAACAAGTTTGATTTTTGAGTGTCCATCGTGTAGACTGGCACTCACGAGTAATGGATTGATACCGTATCAGTCATCTAGAAGATTGTGATGGTAAAATTTCTATCATTTTTTAAACCATTCTTTCATGTAAAATATTTTTTTTTCTTCAAATGTTAGATATATTGAGATAGCAACGAGAAAAACTCCTTCCTTTTTAAATTAAAAAAAGAAGACAGTATTTGACTTTAAAAAACTACTGGAACAATAACCCGAATTAGCACAACTAAACATTACAGTACACAAATCACAAACCAACAAAAAATACATTATTATATTACTACTAGTGTGACCTGTGCGAATTATTCGCACTAAATAAGTATAATAATTATCACTTCACAAAATTATTTTTTAAATATGATTGCAGGTATTCAATTCGTTTCTAATTTTGCACACTGCTTATAACGTTCTTCTTTTAGTTGTATTACAATATCAAGCTCAGATGACAGATCGAAGAAATATTTTACTAAAATTGTCATATAGAGGCGCAAGTAGCAAAAGCGTTAAGCTACGCCGTCAGATGGCATCAAGCAGAATTGCTGTGACGTTGTTCAGCGTTGCCCGTCAGATGGCAGTATGCAGTATTTACAATATGAAGGTCAGATGACAGATCGAAGCGTTGACGTTGTTTCAAAATTATAGCCGTCAGATGGCAAACGTTGTTCAGCGTTGCTGTTGATTAATTAATTTACAAAAACAAAAGCAATAATAAATTTTTTAGTTGTCGATGTCAGTAGAGCAAGCAATTATCTGTAAAATGATATATAATTTATGTGGAGAAATTGTGTGGTTTTTTCTAAAAAGGGAGGCAAACATCTTTAACCTTAACGTATTAATATATACAGGGTGAGTTTTAAGTTGATGCTTTTTTTACAGCGTGTAAAAATCAAATAGACGAGCAAATATTTCAAATAGTTTTTTTATCAAAACTCAAAAATAAGAGAGAAACAGCCTTTCGAAGTTTAAATAAATTTTATTAAATTTTCTTTAATTTTGAGGTCGGTCCTGGGGTTATATTATGTCACTATGGAAATAATATGTTATTATTATCAAAAATAATTGAGGCACACACAATTCTCTCAAAAACAGAACAATACACATACTTGATAATAACAACTTATTTCCATAGTGACATAATATAACCCCAGGACCAACCTCAAAATTAAAGAAAATTTAATAAAATTTATTTAAACTTCGAAAGGCTGTTTCTCTCTTATTTTTGAGTTTTGATAAAAAAACTATTTGAAATATTTGCTCGTCTATTTGATTTTTAGACACTGTAAAAAAAAAGCATCAACTTAAAACTCACCCTGAATAATAGTAGCTGGTTAGTTACCCGTAATTGAACAATGAAATCTAAATCGAAAAAGTGAAATATCGCTCGTCTCTATAGTGAAAGCCCGGCCCTGGCAAACAGTTCATGTATGAGGTTTTCGAGTGGCTTCACCACACATTGATACAATGTGTATAGACATCGGGTTGCCTATTGTGTTTTCACCCGTTCGGCCGCTATCTTTGAATACAAAACTAGCTCGTATTTTAAGTGTCATTTATTTTATTTTTTATTTATTATTGAATTCCCATCAGCAGCTTTTGTATTCATCGACTCCGGCGATGATAAAAACTCTGTTTCTATGGATTCAGGACGCGATATCTCTGCACCATACGGTAGAGCTCTATGCGTCCTTTTTCTACCCAACCCTCCTCTTCCTCCCGCCGTTGACTCTCTTTGTATTGGGTATCATTTTATTGACTGAAAATGTATTGCCTTCACTAGTAATATAATATACGATCAAAGAAAACGGTATAGTTGACTATTTAATTATCACTATGTTAGGTTAGGATTCGTCATTTAACTTTTGCAGTAGTTAAGGCTTGATTTCCTCAATATGATAGTAGATTTTTTATCAAGGGTTAAAATCTTATTCTTCTTTGTATTGTTGCGCCCCCCAGTTGGGATGACTATGAACTCTAAAGAATTATGTTGCGCATTTCCCCCCAGTGATGCGCCTATGGAGTTTCTAGAAAAGACTATACAATACTCGAAGGTCAACCAACAACAATGAAAACAGGTAACGAACACTCGGCCTTGGAGACTCACACACATGTAAAGGAAAGGAACTCAGCAGGTAGCCAAGTTAGACCCGATTTCTTAGAATCGCTTGGAGAGAACAATAGAAGAAATCTCGATTCGTCCCGAACATTCTAGAAGATTGGACCGAAAAACTATATAAGGAAGCAGAGTGAGCAAGTCAGGGAGTCAGTTATTGGAGCTGTTCGTTGTGTTGACACAGTGCTCTGGCATTACTACATAAATTAGTCAGTATTCGAGCTGTTCGTTCTGTTGACACAGTGCTCTGGCATTACGACATAAATTCAGTTATATTGCGTAAATAAATTATAACTCTAGTGAGTGGTTTTAAATAAATTAACTCTAGTGAATGCAATTATAAATCCGGTTTTAAATAAATGACTTATATATATACGGATAACGTAGAAATCCACACAAGATAAATTTATTAAAAATCTTTAATTAGCGACTAGTTTCGGCCAACATGGCCATCATCAGGCTTATCATACAAAAAACTAGAATGAAAGTAATAAAAATACAACAATTAGGTTAATCTTAAGGTTCACAATGCATTAATTTGAATACATAATATTAAATACCTTATAATATGTTGAGAAGGCATTCATTGTCCAAAAAAAGAGTTGATAAAACATTATTGAATACAAATTCAATCATTGAACAAACAATATTTTAATAAAAATCATTGAATGATGAAACAAAGTCATCTTGTTAAACATTAAGTTTAAGTTTTGTAAAAACTTTTTTCATCAAATGCAAAAAATTACGTCTGGAACTGATAATTGTGTCAAGTGAAAAGAATGGCGGTTATAGTTATAATATAGACTAAAGAGAATAGAATTAATGGCAGTAGAGACATCTATCAAAGTATTTAGAATTAAAGTTGCCCGGGAATTTTTGAATCAAATAAGAAGTCGAAAACCGTGATGGTAGAAATATCAGAAACTAAATTCAAAATTAACTTATAGTTAATAGACAAGTGTGCTGATAAACTTTGTGTTGTGTTCCTGTGTGTTGTAAATATTTCTTTGTACATAATTTAGTGACTCTTTATTCTCTGTTACTTAGGCTTTTTTTTATAATTTAGAACTGCTAGTTTTGTTTCTGTTAACGTTATACGCTTTCGTTTGTGTGTTTTACTGTTTGTTAAACATTTATTCTTGCAAATAAATAATTTCCACCACGGAAGCAGTTTTGTTACAGTATTTTTGTGTTCGTTTCCAGTATTTTCAGCAATCGTTTTTTAACTTATCTTGACATTTCACTTGTGTAGCAAACTTAACTTCACTAAATCTTCACAGCTATATTGATTCGTAGGGGTCAGTTGGTTCAGGCTTAGGGTGTCATATGTCGCTTTAGAACAGGCCTGGGCCCGCAGCGCAATTTTGTCCGGCCCGCGAAGCATTTTAGAAAAATAGTAAAATGCGGAAATAGAATGTGAGGACCTTTTTTTTTGCAAATTTTTGGCCTGCCGTGAAATTTTCATCAGCCATACGGCCCGCGGTCAAATTTTCATCAGCTATGTGGCCCGCCGATCAAAAGATTTGCCCGCCCCTGCTTTAGAAGATCGCAGACTCGATCCCAGCTTCAAGAGTGTGAAATAATATTAAAATTATTGAAATTTACTTTTATCATTCCAACTCCCAAGTGGGGAATTGTACTAATTTAGGTCAAAATTGAATTTTAAAAATTTTACAATATTTTTTCGTTTTGAGGTCCCCCGAATCCAACAAACATATTTTGGAAAAACTCTGTGCGTCTGTTAGTCTGTGAGCACGATACAGGTCAAACGGATGAACGGATTGAAACCAAATTTAGGAAGGATGTTTGATATTGTTTCGGGGGAAATTGGCGCATGCGCAGAAGAGATATATGTTTTAATGGCGTTTTTTACATAATGATAGTATACTTTTCATAACCGCTTATTATATTTTCAAGAAAGTTTCGTAAAAATGTTTTTTTCTAAACTTTATAGTTTCGAAAATGTTTTGTCAAATAGATTGTTGTTATTATGATCCTCCTCTTCAGCTACGCCACTGTTTTATTTCGACTTCCACATTAAGCTTGGTTCTAATTGTTTATCATTAGGGTTTGTCATAAAACCACCCTATTATATTATTTTTTGTATAGATTTTGCTGTCGCAAGTAATATCTCGGTAATGATGGTAATAGTCTTTGTTCGTCGAACGACTATTTTAACGTATGTCCTGATAACAAATTAACGGTAGATTATAGACGCTCGATAACTGAGGTCATTAGTGTAGAATTATCGGTGTAACTTAATAGCTCAAATGCGACGATTCAGTTAAACACGATTTTCTTCTAGACAAGTTGAATGAACGTATGTAGAAAGAGAGGAAAAAAGATTATCTGTGAGTCGATGAAATTAGGATAGAAAGAGAGAAAAATACATTCTGCGGAATAGTGTTTAGAGAATAAAGCGTGGAGGCATCTCTTAATGGATACACAATCTAAAGCTAATGGTTTCTTTTGCTTTGAACTGTTACATGCATGCTATGATACTTTAGGTAGGTATAATATGAATGTACTAGATTGTAGGCACCGATCCCTAAGTAATGGATGGTGAACGTGGATGACTGTGTATTATTTAACTTAAATCTAGGCTACACACATGGCAAGCCTGGCCCAATATTGCCCAATAACGATTATGTGGCCGCTTTACCAGTAACAATGATCGTCAAATGTTCGAGGCTGGAAGGTATTGGTTGAAGACAATGACAAATACCGAGTTCAGATTATGTCGGTGCCTATAACCTTCTAGATAATTTGTTTATGATGAATGTGTGCAGCGGTGTAACAATAAGGTGGTAGAACGGGCAAATTTCCACGTGCCCCTGGCCTGAGGGAGCCCCCGGCCCGAGAGGCCGTTAGGACAGGAGGAACTTAACATTCATTACATTTTTAAAATTTTACATGTAGTTCAAAATAAAGGGAGAGTGCTAGATAATTTCGAAAATTATCAAATTTATTGACATTTTTGGTGACAATAACATCCTCAACAATCAAATTAATATCTCGAATAGAACGTATTTATCGTCCATAATACATTTTTTAAAATTAAACTAATTTAATCAATCTGACATTGCATCTTTTTATTTAAGTACATCATTGCTTTAATTTAACCATCAAAGTAAAATATTTTATCAATGGCTGCCACAATTATTTAAGAACATCATCTTTGCCTCGTGTTTTATATTTGAGAAAAAATATTGAATAAGGATTAAGTTTTATCCGTCGATATATGACTTTTACAAACACAAAATGTAGTTTTTTAGTTACACATTAATTTTTAATTTACATTCGGTAATTATATCACTTAATTTTGTATTAAGTCAAATCTCTTTGTAATTTTTACTGTATTTATATTTAAACGACAATTCTTCATATTTCCAGTTTCATGAAGATGACCTGATCTAAGTCGAAACGATCTTTATAAATTATTTTTTTTGAATTTGGTCTATTCTATTTTATTTTATTTACAAAAATGTTTAATCCAAACTATGAACTCACAATTGATTTATTACAAAATTTGGTAAAAAATATTAATATTTTATTTAATCAATTTAAGTTAGGTATTAACTCAAGAACATACACCAATTATACAAATATCTATTTTACTTCGTGATTTATAAAGATGAAACCACAACGTGAAGTTTTTTTATATCGAGGGAGGGCCCCATCCGACGGTCCTCAGGTAGTATAGTTAGGCCACTGTGAGTGTGTGCTGGCTTGTTTTGATTTTCCCGCACAAATTTTCAACCAAAAAGTGTATCTCCTTCAATCTTGCCCACGTCCTGCTGGTTCTATGATTTCTACGGGTCTTCCGTATAGGCACTAAGCGTCTATACACTGTCCATTAAGTAGATATCAGTGACTGTAGAGCTGTACTGATAGTTGATTTAAGATGGTCGCTATATTATTCAAAGCACATTATGCAAAAAGTGTTCAACGTCTGTGTAGTCTGCTGGAAGAGGCGACAAGGATGGCGATTTTTAGACAGAGATAGACGACCAACCTAAGAGCAAATCGTAGACTATGTGATCTGATGCATATTTTTACTGGGCACCGCATATATTTCTCTTTCTGCTACCATAGTTACAATATATAAGTATTTTTACATTTTAGCTAGTGATGTAACGAATGTCTATTTTTATTACATTCCTTATACACTCGAATGCAAATATCTGTCTCCGATATTTGCGAATATTCAGTTTTCAAATGTGGCGTCATTTGCCCAAGGACAAAATTTGACAGCTGAATTATGAAAAACTTTTGCTATAGAAAATGCGGGAATAGTATACCTATATAATGCCTGCAGTATATTCGCCGAGCGCGCTCGTCGAGAGGTCTCGCCGAGAGATTAGATAAAGCGAGCGTCTACGAATGTATCTGTGTACACTGTACACACTCGGCGTGGCTCGGCTTCACTGTCCATTTAAACGGCGCAGTTAAATGGATCTGGACGTTGTTTGTGTTGCTGCTGTGGCAGCTTATTGTTCATATAGCTATTATAAACATATTTATTTATATAATAAAAAAAATCAAAAAGTCCTGGACGCCAAGAAGATGGTGGATGGCTCTCATTTTGGTAATGCTCTAAGAAATCAATTACTGTGTCATTGGTCCAGTCCGCCATAATTTTTTTATCATTTAAAGTTACACTTTAACTAACAAAAATGACAACTTAAGTACATTTAAATTCGCACGAGGCGACGAGTGTGTACTGACTGCGCTCGTACTCGCCGCTTGGTTCCTTTGACTCGCGGTAGAAAAACCGACTGGCGAGGCGAGACAGTGCGCTACGAGATCAGGCGAGTTTTCCCAGTACACATTCGCGTTCGCTTAGTCTCGGTATCCCTCGGCGAATGTGTACTGCAGGCATTACACCGCAACGGCAGAAAGTTTGAGATTCTCGGCTCGCCTCGGGCATCATGACGCGCAGTTCAAGGCTCTAAAACTTCTGCCCTTGTGGTGTATACTATTTTTCTTCATATCTCGGTACAAAGTACGGTTATTAAATACATTAATTAATTATTAGTTACATAAAATCACAGACAAAATTCCAAGCAAGAAGAAAAAACGAATGACAGCTGTTCGCGACTATTGGCTGGTGACAGTAGCGGCAGTCTCATGGAACGGTGTACATGATAACTATTTTTCTTTATAGGCGGTCGAAAGTACGTACTTCCGGCATCAGTGCGTGTAATCCCACCAATGCGAAAATCTTAGACTTTCTGCCTCAAAATTGATGCCAAAAGTACGTACATTCGACCGAGGTATGAAAATTTTGTAGTTCTTAGAAATTTTCCACGGCAATACCGATCATTGGATGCGCCATCCTGTAGGACAAATACACATAATATGAGTATATCTATGTACGTAGGTATTTACTATTTATATTTTCACACTGCTTGCTGTGGAACTCTCTTTAAGTGAATGCCGCTAATGTGCTTTCAAATCGAACTATAGAAATAGCAGTACCTACTGCCAACGCAATACAACCAAGGTCTGGACTCAGGCTTTATTCAATTGTTTTGACTTCGTATATTTCTTCTTCTCTTCGGTGTTTATTAACAAAAAACAAAAGAAAGATGCTTTGATCTTTTTCACTGTTGACTTCCAGGAATACTGTTTTCTTTTTGATTTTAGAGAATATTCTTAGCCTTTTTGGTAAGACTAGAGAATACAATCCCGGGATCCCGAATCTCGGGATCCCGGGATCCCGGCCGTTTTATGGTCCAGAAAATCCCGGGATCGTACTTGGCTAATCTCGGGATTTTCGGGATTGCCACAAACAGATCTAGCTTGCATTCCGTAATCCGTTGCGCTTTTACAATTACCTTGCCTAGATTATATTAATATTATTTATTATAACGACAAAAACAAACCTTAAATACGCGGTACGATACGTAAGAATATGAAATCTCCAGATCCTGAAGTGCGTACAAAATGAATCGGGGTTGGCAAATAGTATTAGACGTGAAATAAGCCTGTTCGAAAATGGAGGAGTTCGTGGATATCACTTAAAACAGCATATAAATTCTGTTGTCTATTCCTCCAACCAGGGTAGAACCTGAGCGAGCGTTTTCAGCTGCTGCTGCTTATGTTGGCAATAAATTAGGAAGCAGGCTTGTAAGTCAAACATTGGATGCTTTGATATTTCTGCGATTGTATTTTCGAAATTCTAAATAGTTTTTTTGTGTTGTCTTTTTTATTTCTTGCAAAAGTAATTTTTTTTTTGGTTTTGTCTATTTTCTTTTCTTACTATATTGTGATTTGTGTTGTGCAACGATATTAAAAACATTTTTTAAGTAATTACTCAAGTTTTTTTTTTCATTTCAGCCTAATTAGAAACCACATAGTCTAATCCCGGGATAGCCCCGGGATCCCGGGATTACGCATTTATAATCCCGTAATCCCGGGATCGAAAAACATGCTCGGGATTGTATTCTCTAGGTAAGACATTTTTGAGGGTTACAAATAGTATTTTTTTTGACGTCGCTGGTTAAATGTTTTTATCACTTAAATCACTTAAAAAATCACAATAAGTTCTGCAAAACTGTACTGATTTGAGTAGTTTTTGACGTGATAACGTCTTATAAATTGATGAAACACCGGCTGCACGCACGAAAAAGTGTCACGTTCCGCCTGAGCCTGAGCGTACAAGCGAGAGCGCGATTTAAGCGATAGAGAGGCACGATCGGCCCAAGCGTCGGCTTGTACGCATTTTTCTCTCTTTTCGCGTGACGTCAGAGAGTTCATCAATGTTTCTTTATGACGTTATCACGTAAAACTATCGTCCGTAAACCGACTTTACAGACAACCAATTTTTTTTCCTAACTGTTTGTCTCAGGGACTATTGATTTTGGTGTTAATCGAATCAGCGGTCTTTGAAGTGTACTGATTTTTTTTGCTAATTTTGATACCTTTAACAATAATGCTGGGTTGAAGAAAAAATTGTCAAAAAAAGTGACTTGTCAATGATCTTAGATTGTGACCTTGTAGTTACAGTTTTGATACATTCAGTAATGTCGTTGTGAAACTTAGGTTGTACCGATACAAAAACAAATGAATGCTCTGCATAGAAAAAAAAAGCTTTTTAAGCCAAATTTTGATCAAAATGCTTTGAAAAAACTTTAAAAAAATATAATTTTAATCAATCAATTATTTTTCGAGTCGATTTAAATTTCTGTTATTTTTCTTATTATCTGACAAGTCTATGAAATTCAGATTTTCAATTAATATTTCGGAAATTTGTTATTCGAATGATTACAATATAAAAAAACTCGGGTCGCAGTGCGAAACCCTGCCGACAATATAGTGTATTTGCTTTTATAAGCAGTGTGGCTCTATTGTATGAACTTAACTTTGTTTTTGGACAAAATAAAAAAAATTACCCTCTAATACACCCCTTAAAACAACATTTTTTTACTTAATTTCAATACTACATACCAATTCAACATCTGTACCAAATTATATACACCCTTCAGTATGTAAATCCATATCAGTAAACTTGCGTTTTCATAAAATTTGTAAGTCCGGTCCTGTCGGTCCGATTTTATTTAAATTTTAGCAGCACATTTCAATAATTACTAAAGGGTTAAATTTCAAATTTGAAGTGATTCTGAAAATTTTTTCCGTATTTTTGGGCCCAAAAACATTTTTCAACCCCTAAATACCCCCCTTAAAATGGCCCTATCGGGCCCATTTTAAATAGGCTTCTTGCGATGATGGATTCCAACATGTGGACCAAATTTCGTTTAAATCGATTAAGTCTGTCGAGAGTTATCGTGGTCACACATATATATATATATATATATATATATATATATATGTTTTTGTATCAAGTGGAGATCCGACTAAATTACAGACAACCCGAGGTCCACCACAAAAAAAAGGTTTTTTGGAGTATCTTTTTCACAAAAAGGCTCCTTTTATTGTCCTTAATCTATAACCCCGCAGAGGGGAAACAATTTCTGCGTTTAAATTTTTCGTGATAAAATTTGAACAAAACGAGATCTGTTATAAAATGTAAACAAGTGGAGATCCGGAAATGTATATCACGATGTATGTAGCATAAAATGAGATCCTGCAACATTGCCAAATTTTTGTGACGTTGCGACGCAGTACGCGTGCACTTTTAGTGTTCGAGTTGTGATAGTGACGAAAAATAATTTGCTCCAAAATGTTATCACGTAGGAAAAAGTTCGTAAATCTAGCTATAAATAAGAAATACACGCCAACTGCTAGTAGGTATACAAGACGAAGGTAAGTTAAATTAACTTTTTAATTTTTTTTAAGCTACATTCAAGCAGAACTCTTTTTTGTGAATGCAAAAACCATTTTATAGTACAGCAAAATATTTTGCTGTTATTAAAAGCATTTTGAAATAAAATTTGAAAAACTATAAAATTGTTTTTTTTTAAATTTCATCATTAATAAATTAAAATTGTAATACATAACTTGCCTTTTGTTTCGTTAAAACGAAAAAAATCCGGGTACTTTAACATCTTCCCGTCTCAGAAAACAAATTGCAACTGTTTTACAAATTTTAAACCTTAACGATAATGAAATGGAACAATTGGCTACTTTTATGGGTCATACGAAGAAGACGCACGAACAGTTTTATAGGTATGATATTTTATAAATAAACTATAAAAATTGTAGGAAAAAAAATATTTTTCTTTCGCTTTAATTTGGGTAAAAACTTCTTATATAATTAAATAATACCTAAATACATATTTTAGGATTTTTTTTAAACATATCTTATATGTGTACCAACTAGTGATGCGCCGGATATCCGTATCCGTATCCGCGGATCTTGAAACCAAATATCCGTATCCGTTAGTTTTATGGCGGATCTTTTACGGATCTTTTACCTTATTAATTTTCAATTCATACATGAAATTTTATATATATAGGTGATTAGGTAATAATGAAAAACTGTTAAATTCCATTCAGATTATTTTTTATTTCTTAAAATCGTATTTGGCACCTTTATACTGCAAAAATTTATCGTAGTGAGTACCATACCAATAGTACATAACTCAAAGGTACTAATAAAAAACTATCTTTATAATGAGATATTGCACATCGATCTTTGGAATGAGACAATCTGTTATGAGAGTTAACTCTTAAAGAAGTCAATAACTTTTTCCCATAACAGTCTCTTTCCAAAGGTCGATGTGCAATATTTACCGCCGCGTACTCTAAGAAAGTTAAGATCCGTATCCGTATCCACGGATCTTACAACCAAATATCCGTATCCGTATCCGCGGAATTTGAAACCAAATATCCGTATTCAAATCCGTATCCGCGGATATGAATTTTTAACGATCCGGCACATCACTAGTAGGTACCAACTAAATCAAATTATTTTTCAATACAGGCTGCTTCGTAATTGACTGTCAATTTTAAAGGGGGTTTATTTGTGCATGATTTTAAGACAAAAAGTACCTGCGACTTTTTAAATATTTATTCACTATCTCGCAAAACTAAACATATTACATCTTTTGCATCTCACTTATCCTTCCGCCAAGTAATTCGAAAAATAAATTTAAACTTTATTTTAAGATTACCACAGGAAGTTTACCAAACCGCAAAAATAGCCAAGTTACTTTTAATGATGGAAAGGGGGGTCGACAGTGATAAATTCGACGTCGAATTGGAACAATGGAATAGACAATCTTTCGAGGAAAACGAAAGTGGTAACAATTATTATTAATGATTGGTAAAGAACGTATTAAGAAAATTCGTCCCTGCAAACACCCGCTGCACCCTTCATCTCAAATCTTTTCCCCTCGCCTAAAAACGGTTCGCGTTCTCCCGACGCTATTTTTAAAGCTAGAGGGTTCTGGTCAACACCAAATGAAAGACAAAGAATCAGACTACAGATCCTTCAGGCGAATTTTTTGAAAAACAGTTTCGCCTACGTGTGAAATATTACGTAACTTATTATTTTTTTCAAAAGGTTGTAACTTTTTTCAGGAATTTTTTTTCAAAAAATTCGCCTGAAGGATCTGTAGTCTGATTCTTTGTCTTTCATTTGGCGTTTACCAGAACCCTCTAGCTTTAAAAATAGCGTCTGGAGAGCGCAAACCGTTTTTAGGCGAGGGGAAAAGATTTGAGATGAAGGGTGCAGGGGGTATTTGCAGGGACGAATACTCTTAATACCACGTATTATTATTAAAACTATTTTTCAAACATTAAAATATTAAAAATCACATACGAAACCCCATAAAAAATCTCTGTTGAAATTTAGAATTTTGTAAAATAATTATTGCTTATAGGTACATAAAGTTTATTCTGATATAGGTACAGATAACGTGACCATACGTCCCGTTTTGAACGGGACCGTCCCTTTTTTCGGTTATCTATCTCGTTGTCCCCAAAGAAAGCTTCGGGACGCACAATTGTCCCGTTTTCCGAAACCGCGCGAAAATTATGGAGCTCGCCGGACGAGCGGTGCGGGTTTCTATTTTAGCTACAAAAAGTCAATTTACGTTAATTAGAAAGATGTAAATATTTAAAAAAAACTGTATACCTATATCATATTTTTGACAATTGTATTTCAACCAATTGATATTTCTATATTTGTTTATCATAGATATAGGTAAGTGCATAATATACCTTTCTCTTTTCTCTTAAGCAAATGATATAAATATGTTCCTGTGATAAATATAAATATTATAACTAGATATTTTATGTGGCATATTTTTAATTTGTAATAATATCTGAGCTTTCTTGAATAAAAAACATTAAAAATGTGTTTTTTTATTGAGAACCTGCTAATTGACGTAAATAAACCGATGTCCCTTTTTGAGTAAAAAAATAAATGGTCACGTTAGGTACAGAGTGTCACAGACATGACTTATTTTTGAAGATAATCCCATTAAAATCTATATACCTTGTAATATCCCGAATTACGCTTCTCCAAATTGCGCGAACTCGAAGTTATGCGATTTCTGTAGACTTGCAAACTTGACAGAACAGCTTAAATCACGTTAAAATAAAATTAATATTCTTAGTATTATTAATACGAAAATTCGAATTCTTCTTACGCTTATTTTTTACAGAAACACCACGCAAAAAGGAGAAGAGTAAAGTAAACACAGACAAAAAAAATTGCCGTGGATCATGGAATAAACAGTAAAAATCTAAAATGTTACAATTTTTCAAAACTCGTATTAAAAAAAATTCTCCCAAAAAAGCAGAATGCTTAAAATTACGGGAAAAATATCCAGATGTATTTAAGGACAAGAACTGGGAACAAATAAAAGTATTCGTATATAACACTTATAAAAATATGTAATAAGTACAAATCTTTGATTAATGTCTGATTAGAATTCTTCAATAAATAAAATTATCGACCAATTTTTCAGACAAATATATTAACAAAAAATAATTATTAATACCGAAACGTCAATGTATTAATTATTATTTTTTGTTAATATATTTGTCTGAAAAATTGGTCGATAATTTTATTTATTGTAATAAGTACAGTTTCAGTTTAATAAAAACTTATGATCATATTTTTTTATTTGTTTTTCTGGAAATATCTACATTGTTTGCTTCCTGCCTCAAGCCATTACTCCTTTATTATAAACAAACGAACAACTAAAAGAAATTATTTTAGAAATACTGCAAATCTAATTTTTTTAACTTCAATTTGAATATCATAGCATGCTCAACTTTTTTTTCAAATACTCATATATGTAGATAAATCAATTATATTTAACCGCTAGCCTTTAATCTTACGCTTCCTTATTCCTACGGTTTTACTCATTAACATAATCTTTATAAAATGCAATGTTACAAAATTCCAAATTTTTGAATTTTATTCACTCGGTTTGAGGCTTGAGCTCCGAAACAAACTTAGATGATACAACATAAAATAAATAAACGCGTCTGTGTGTATGAAAATATGCGACGCAGTGTTGCCGATTATACAGGATCTCAGGTTGTGCACGAAATGTTATATACAAGTTTGGCACAGCAGTGACCTCACTAGTGCGTTTAGTTGAACTACTCGTGTATAAAAATTGATAAAAATGGGAAAATGGAGATCCGGACTAAAATTTAACTGCGCATTCCCCACACCCATATTAACCGAAAAAAATTGATATACACATAGAAACACAACGAGATCCGATTCGGATCTCGACTTGTCAAAACGGATCTCCGTTTGTATAGCATTTATCACCAAATGATCTCACCTTGTATAGAAAACATATCTATATATATATATATATATATATATATATATATATATATATATATATATATATATATATATATAAATATATAAATATATATATATATATATATATATATATATACATATATATATAAACATTTCCAAAAATGGTGCCAAACTTCTTAGAAACTTATGAAACGTCGAGAAATTTTGGTCCGACCCCTAGGTCCCGCCATCCGACCGACGCCAATAGTGTAAGTGCCTTATGGCAAATACACTAAAAATATTTCAGATTCACTAAGCAATGTTCAGTGACTGAATATTTCAAAAAATAAATCGCAATTTTTAAACATACATTTTTATATCGTTCATATTAATTGTGTACCTATTTTGCTTTTCCATTTTTGTAAACGTTAGCATGTTTGTTTACATTAGTTGCAAATGTCCAAGCGTTTCTTTCATCAAAAAATTATGATGTATGTACATTGTACAGTGAAATGTTTCTCTATTTAAGCTCATTAAACTACGCGGACAAATCATGCATCACTAGTAAATAAATACGTAACAGTGGCGTCTCATTTTCAAATTATAGAAACAGTAGATTATAGAATATAGACGTTCTATAACTAATAGTTCAAGAGACGGTGACACGCCAATAAAATGAATATGATTTGACCCTAAACATTTCCACAAAATCGCAAAAAGAGTAGATACAAAGAGGGCACATTTATTTAAGTATGGTACACAATCTGTCAAAATTGCACCTTCGTGCGATGATTTGAACTTGTTAAAAAACGGTAAAAAAGAGTTGAAAAAACATGGTTAATCAGTTTTTGCTTGTATCTTGTCAAAATTATATATTGTAACCATGGAAAAGTTCTTCTAATTTTTGAATTATTCAAACCGAAACTGAATATTACACTTTTTCGATACATGTTTTCATCATCAGACGAATGATGTGAATTTTTTGGACGTAAGACACTTTTATCTGGAGAAAACTCAAAATTGATGAGGCCAACTTTGCAATTAGTTTAAGTTATCACAACTGAAAGATCGACCCAATAAAGCCGTCACATTGTTTAAAAAAAAAATGATGCTCGATCTTATAGGCCCCACTCACGATCACACTTCATGCAACAGTTCAGTGTTCAAACTTATAGTTCAGTGAAGCATGATAGTGTGTGGGACAAATAAACACTGAAACCAACACTGAAGTCAAGCATGAACTCATCAAATGCATCTTGATTTTTGAACGACTTCAGTGTTCAGTGTTCAAGTAAACTGTTGTGTGTGTGGGTGTTTTTCAGTTCAGTTTTTGGAGTTCTGTGTTTTGTACAACTAGAAGCCAAAAATCTCAATGTTGCTGCCTTTCTTGTGCAGAAATAGATTTTCACATATTTGTGTCCTGGTTCTTAATAAATAGGGTAACTAATTCCAGTAAATAATTGTAAGTTAATTCATTCATTCGTAAATAATTATTGCAATCAAGCGGCTCAAGTTGTAATTCATTAATCAAATAAACATGACTTCTTGAATCACGCATTTCTAACCAATTTTTCACCCATATTCTTCTTTTTTTTTCTTATTTCTCTGTTTTAAATACAATCCCATAGCTCTGAACAGCCAATCCTCACCATTTAAATTACTCATTTAGTTCTTATTAATGAACTATACTCTATAGTATAATATTATAGTGTGTATATAATATAATATATCTTATGTATCTATACTCGACGAGTGTATGCCAACAACTGAACCAAATTGAACACAAAAAATTTAAAAAACTGAGCAGTTTGCATGAACTGTGTGTGGTGCCAGTCAGTCTTTCGATTAATCTGTCCAACTTCACTGAACACTGAACTGTGGCATGAAGTTTGATCGTGAGTGGGGCCTATTAGGGCAACAGAACGGCTTGTAACTCATTGATACTCGACTTAATAATCTACAAAACATTATCAACATATTGCAGGGACGCAATTCTAGGTTAAGGTACCTATATTATTTGTCGAGCAACGATTGCGGTCAATAAATAGCCCATAAATACGAACACTGCGGAATTTTATCATGTTTGTGCCCAACGCATGCTTGCTCGGTTTTTTTCAACACGCTTATATTAGCTTGACCTGTATGTGTGTGTATGTATGTAATATGTATGTAAAGGAATTTTTCAGCGCAGTGTTCATCAATTTCAAGAAGTCTGATTAACTTGAAAATTTGCACACATGTTTAGGGCCGATGACAATACAATTATTTAATAAAAATAAATTTGTATTCAAAATTTTGAAAAAAATTTGAATTTGACAATTTTGAAAAAAATTACTTTTGATGTCGTTTCGAGACAAAACTAAGAAATTAAATTATGGTTTAAAAAACTAAAAAAACACGATTTAATAGCAAACCTAACTAAAATGTGGGAAATAATTATTAACAAAATAATTTAAATACAAAGAAAAACCTCTATAAAGAATTTCAAGGGACCGAGCATTTTTTTTCGTTATAAAGAATTTTCGTTATATGGAGAGAAGAAATAAAAATAGCCAAATTTCACCTAATTAATTTATCCCAAACACATAGGTACCTATACTCTGTTAACTTTGCTTGACGTTTTTTGCTAGGCCAATATTTGTTTTGTATTTTAAGTATCTTGTGCATGTGTTGGGATGTGGTGGAATCATCTTCATTAAACAATAGGAATTTTTCGATAAGTTTGGCGACATCAGGTGCTTGTTGAATAGTTGGTGATGGTTCAGAATCGTCCTCTTTACGTCTCTAAACATTTGCTGACGCCTAAATTTGAACATATTTTTTCGTAATAGAGAATGGCTGTTGCGCTATAAAGAGGTAATTAATGTATGGGTTTTAAGGTAAAAATTTCTACGTTATAGGGAGTTTTTCGTTTTAAAGAGGTTACATTGTATAGTAAAAAACCGTGGGGTGCCAATTACTATATTTTCATTACAACTCTAAATTTATAAATAGCTACCAATGAAATAATAATTGTAACATTTAATATTAAGCACCCCACGCTTTTTTACTTTAATTGAATTATTTTATTAATAATTATTTTCTGTTTTTAGTTCAGTTTTCATATTAAAGAGTGTTTTATTAGTTTTTTTAAACTATAATTTTTTACTGCCTACTGTAATTTTCTTGTATGACCCATATATGATAATTTTTTTCTGGGTGGCATGGAGAGCGTTTGACGAGTCGCCTCTGATCAGCAATGAATCCCAACCAATGAAGCAGCCTATAATAGTATAAACCCGTTATTAAAGTGAGTTTAGCATCGCCACGCGGGCTTGATTATGCATGAAATATGATTAGTCGTGACAAACGCCCGAGTTCCACTACAATGGTTCCACCGCATGCACCACAAAAACTGTTTTATGCTCTATGCAAATTTTCCACCGCACAAAAATTACTTCCTAAAGTCGTAAAATGAACTTATGTATATATGCAATAGACTCTACTACAATGTTAAAATGGTTTGTTTACAGTGAACATCGTGTTCGGTTCAGAACTCGTTAAAAATATGTCATATATTTTGAGAAGAACTAAGAACAAATCAATAGTGCAGAGGATAAAATATCAACATTGCATAACTGCAGTTTTTAGATATTCATGCAATCTAAAAAGACAACAAAAAAATAAGCCTTCAAAAAAGGAAGTACCTAAATAACAAAATTTTTAGGTCGATGTCAATTTGAATTCTAAAACTTTTAACATTCCTGTCTTTATTAAATTGGCACCGACCTCAAAATTTTGTTATTTTCCTCCTTTTACAGACTTTTTTTAATGATCTGAAAAAAATATCAGTAGGACTGATTTTTTTGTCAAAATCCTCCAAGCTTCTTTTTGTTTTAATTATTGAAACAAAAACACTATAGGTACGAAAATGTGTATTTTAGGATTTTTGAAAAATATTTCTAGGTTCTAATTTGATAATTACATATTGGATGTTCAATATTGATACTGAAAAGTTCATGCGGACCTCAAGGGTCGCATTTATGAGTTCCAATAAACAACCCACCTCACGGCATGTTCATTTCAGTGAAGTTTACATTTTAATTCAATGTGTTGTCTGATCCATGTTAAATTTAATATAAATAATTTACTCGGGAACTTGGATAAATGTTTTAATATGCTAAATTTTCAAGTACAAAACGAAACGTTGTATAATTTGAAAATGTAGTACAAATATTAAGAGCACTGTGGTTGAAACAAAAAATTAAGAATAGTTACTTCTTATCACAACAGTTTTATTAGCGGATGTACATGAAGAGTTTAGTTTGCTGAAGATGAGAGCATAGCTCCCGAAATGTACATCCGTTAATAAAACTGTTGTGGCAAGAAGTAACTATTCTTTTTAAAGCATTTATAAGTTCCTCAGTAAATTATTTATATTTTACATTTTAATTGATTGATCAAATATCCAGTCTTTATTTGTACCAAACATTGACATAAGCTGTTTAGCACCGTGACCATAGATATAATATTTTATGGCTCTGCCACGTTTTGATCTATATTTTGTGGAAATTCGCATCGTATAAATATTTAGAATGCGAGAAAATGAATGGACTAGCTGTTTTCGTGTGCGTGCTTCAAAAGGAAATCTAAGAATATTAAACTTCTAAAAGGAAAATCAATATTTATGTTTACTGCTATAGGAATTTACATTTTGTTTTCCTGTGCAATAATAAAAGCTCTGGCGTAGCGTTATCAAACTAGTCGTAAGATAATTGTAATTTCTACTGTTGTTTTGGTGGAATGTCGTTAAAAGATATTACGAACTATTGTTTATTTTGTAACACAAGAAAGTTCGACAATGTGCGAATATACGTTTACCGTAGCTCTCGTATTCGCTCAGAACTGGACTTTTTAGGCTTATTGCATTCTTTTCCAGGCGAACTTTCCCCTGACTTGCGTTTTCTATAATTCCCAGCATATTTACAAGCCATATATTTAATTATTTTGTAATTTTTAATTCAATACCGGTTTTCACTTAAATTAAATTCCGGCGACTATTTTTATTGTCTCACTTTATGTTCTAGTAGTGTTCCGTAAGCTCTTCACAACGACACCGGAATCAATGTCCTATATAGGGTTGCCAGGTGTCCGGATTTAGCCGGACATGTCCGGTTTTTTACGATAGTGTCAGCCAAATATTTACGTGTCCGGCCTGTCCGGCTTTTGTTACAGTTTTGGTCTGTGTACTTTTAATTATAGACTTTTTGATATTTGTCAAGACTTTGTGATCGTTATTTGTTAATAAGTAAAAATCTTTTTGTTTTATCCAAAAGAATGTATATAAATGTTATTAATTTTATAAGAAAATTGTGATTCACTATTAAATAATAATTAATAAACAACTTTAATGCTAACCTTACAGAGTTTTTGACGTGATAACGTCTTATAAATTGATGAATCACCAATCTTAAAAATTGATAAAACACCGGCTGCATGCACGAAAAAGTGTAACGTTCCTAACGTAACGTTCCTAACGTTCGTAACGCGTAACGTTCCGCCTGACCCTGTGCGTGCTTTTCTCGAAAACGGCCCTAACGATTTGGATGAAATTTACTGAAAAGGGATTTTGGGGGGCAAAAAATTGTTTTAGCTAGGTCTCATCTCTCGAAAAAATCGTTTTCTTACAAATTTTATCATTATAAAAATCAATTTTTTGACGTATGAAAATACTTAAATATTGTAAGTAGGTTTTGGAATTTTATATTATAAACAGTGAAACAACTGTTTTATAAATATTATGACAGCTAATCTTTGAGACTTAAAATAAATACGAAAGAAAGAAAGTTAAAAAAAACAATTATATTATATGGTGAGTAATTTAAATAAATAAAATTAACCTAAATTTGAAGCGAAAGATGCAATATCATAGATTCGAATTATTATAATTATTATACAAATTTAGGTTATGTATTACGGAATACGTTATCACGTAAAACTATCGTCCGTAAACCGACTTTACAGACAACCAATTTTTTTTCATTATAAATGTGATGTCCGGTTTTAAAAAGGTATGTTTGGCTTTTAAAAAAGATATGTCCGGCTTTTAGGGTAAAATGTCCGGCCTAATACAGCACCGAGTCCGGCTTTTGTATTTTAGGGCCTAGCAACCCCAGTCTTATGCCTAAATGCGTTTCCAAGCTACATTAATAAAACGAAAAAATCACATCACAACATCGACTTAAAACCCAGGACCAAAATTTATTATCCTTTTTCTTTATTATATAAAATTGGAAGTACATGTTTTCATAAGAACGTAATTTGGTAGTGCAAAACGTAATTTTCTACTTTGGCGATTCCCTATTTATCAATCGCGTATGAACAAAACACGCGTTAGTTATAAATGAAGGGGTTGTTCAATCATTCAGTTTTGTCGTATCAGCGTGTTTTTAGTGCAACATTTTATGAGAAATAAATTATCATGTACACCGACATAAAAAAAGTATTGACATGCAGTTATAACTCATTAATTATGTATTTTTCAAGTGATTTAAATTTATTATAATTTTTCCATGTAATTTTTTGGATGTTGTTAAAATAATGAGATTTTAATGAGATTTTCTAATAGCTGTTGTACAAGAAATAATAGAACAGCGTTTGTACATAAATATTTCAATCACAAAAAAAATACTCACTAACCCAGGCAAAAAATTAGTTGATCAAATGTTACACAACGGACAAAAATATGTATGGAGATATTATTATTGTTATTAAAAATCCTGAAGATCCATTTAAAATATGGTTGAAAAAAAAATTTAAATCGCATGAGTAGTTTTGGAGATTACCTCCTACATCCCAACTTTATCTCTTTATAAATATAATATAGCCATCGTTTTTTCGTCGACTCACGTTGCAAAATTGGTCTCCACGAAAAGCGCCTTTTTTTAACGCATCTATCTTGAGGGTTCATTCTAAATATTGGTGAAAACATTTTTGAAATCGGATGAGTAGTTTCGTAGATTCTCCTACATCCAAACTTACAATCTTTACCTGTATAAGATTGTCGTGAGTATAAAATGAGAGTTATTATAATCTATTTAAATACGTTGGTTCAAGCATCGCATAAAAACGACTGGAATGATTGTTAAACAATATTAATAATAATAAATTTATTTTCGGCAAGAACAAAAAAAAATTTGTGTAGCTGCAGTCAAATTACATGGGTGCCTACTTATACTAAATAAAAACTAATAAGTAAATAAATAAATAAAAAAAAAAAACAAAGAATTAACCAGCAAATGTAACAATCAAGTTAAACTATAATAAATAGATAAAATATCAACAAATTAATTAAAATTAATCAATTAATAAAACAACAATAAGAAAAAATTCGCAGGTTTGTGGACAATAGTTATATTTATAATTGTACGACGTTTCGTCTATAAATTTAGACTTTTTAAAATAAACATTAATTACTAACCATAGCAATTAACAAAAGTTAAGGTACATAAGATAAAAACATGGCAACAAGTTTATGTATAAATTTTTAAACAATAAAAATAAAAATTAAAAATTCGAAAGTTAGTTCAATTTCATAATATAGTTGTACTGACTACTTAAATTTTGAGTGTCTGTTCTATAATTAATAGAATTGTTTTTTCTAATAAAACACATTTCACTGATATTACGTTTTTTCCAATTTGACTCTTTATCTAATATTTGAACTTCGTTAAATAGAAATTTATGTCCAGTGTTGAAATGATGAGATGACAACGCGGTCTTATTATCACTTAATAAATTTATGTTTCTACAGTCCATTTTGTGTTGGTAAATTCTATGTTTTAGTAACTGTCTTGTTTGCCCCACATAACACTTACTATATCTAATATATAATAAAACAACATTTAAAAAAATTTAAAAACTCGTAAACTGAATAAAAACTATGCAGCAATAGAAAGTCTTTTACTGCAATTTTAAATTGCATTTTTGTTTATCTGGCTTTTATTTCCGTAGGTAATCTATTAAAAATCTCAACTCCGATATAAGACATATACGTGTTTGTGAAAGTGTCAACGCATACAGTGGTAAATAGTTGGCAAAACTAAAAGTGCACATCCCGCAAGTTTTTCACTGTACATATTATAGGTAATGAAAAAAAAATTGACAAAATAGATTTAAAAAAACCAATTAAAAAAATAGAAAAAAAATTAAAAACAAAATGGAATAGAAAAAAAATATTACTTGTGTCAGCGGGAATCGAACCCGGCACCATGCTATGGACCAACGCTTTTAACCACTCGACCATTCCGATATAGTAGCTTGCGTTGTTATTGTGGTATAGCAGTGTAGCAGGTATTCTACGTAATACACTACATATTTTACAATAACAGTAATAGGTATTTTTTTGTTTTTTTAAGGTTTTTTATTTTAACTATTAGCTGTCAAAAATAATAAAATAAAACTGTTTATAAAAATTAAACTACTGAACACATTTATGTGAATTTAAATAGGGATCTGGTCTGATACTAAACAAAGTGAATAAAATATAACCCATGGCAATCCGACCAAAATTGCGATCTGTAGAGTCGTGACGTACATACGTACATACGTTCATACGTACATACGTTCATACGTACATACGTACAGACCAACCGACAACTGCTGTTTGTAATTTTCAATTACAATTTTAATAGTATTTATGAACTCGAATTGATTTAAAAATGGTTCTGTTTTATAGATCAGAATCTCCTCTTTTCAAAAAGCTTCAATTTGAATGGATTTCGTGTGAAATTAACTTAGATATAACTTCTTATATGAACGAAAGTCAGCTCTGACGCACAAAGCGACAATAAAGCACATACCGCTAGTTTAGCGGTATGTGCAATAGAATTATATTTCAATACATGGATTGAACTTAGAGCTGAAGCTACATGGTTTTTTAGAATCAAAGTTGACAATGAATTTGAATGAACAAATTTGATAATGAACAGTGCGAAACCGCGGGCGTGAAACAGTGCGGTGTATTTGAAGTGGAAAAATAAATACAGCCCTGTCAAATAGGCAGTCGGTAGTTATAGAAGCGCTAATCATTCAGAACGTGTAGCGTGTCTTTAGTATGTAAACAATGCCATATCACTGAGAGATCAAACGGACGCCGAGACGCATGCCTCACGTGACGTCGTCGCCATAATGCGCGTCGCTTTCTCTGAGTCTGTCTTATGCCGTCCAGTGGCAGTAGCGTTGGTGAGGCACTGCCACATCGCCTTCGTCACTCTTATTTTTAATTCAATTTAAGTATCAAAAGAAATAACGATAAATTAGATACTGATTTAAATAAATTATTTCCCACAGTGCAGCCAAAACAGACTCAGAAGAAAGCAAGTGTTTTGTTTATAAACAAAAAACTGCCTAGTTGTTAACAGAGACAAACAATCTATGGACACAAACTTAATGCGCATGTCAGTTGCCACAGTTTCATTTTGGTTTCGTGTTTAGACCATGCGCCGAAAGATAGTAACGAAACTGTCACAAATTCGGTTGGAACGCTTAAAGAACCGCTCTACAACCGTCCATATCTCGGTTGGAACGCGCTTGGGCTATTACGCATGACCGTGATGATAATATTACCGTTTGCAGAAAGATGCTGATTACCTCTCTCTCACTCTTTGATCACAAAAACGTTCCAACCGATGTCTTCGTATGTACCGTCACAAAACAGTGCAAAGTCGACTCATGCGCACAAAACCGATAAGGTTTGGGAACTGCTTATAGCAGGTATGTCTGTATTGTTTCGTTCTTTTGGCGTTTTGTTACCAAGAGATAAAATGGACGTGGAACGATTTTTTCCGAGTTCGCGGAACTGTTTAATTTCACTGGTATATTTTCGTTGAACGAAAAATAGCCATAATATATAACAACATTTTCTAAGTGATTTTTTTTGTTACAGAACGTCTTCAAACCGCGACGTATCCAGCTTCGATGGCTAATGTAAGTTAACATTTATTTTGTTATTACAAATGAATATGGTAATATAAGAAATAATAATGAATTAAAAATTGTTAAATGTTAGTCGATGCGGAAATTGCGTAAAAAGAAGACTTTACTGAAAGTTACTTCCGTCCGAAAGAAGATTTGGGTTACGATCAAGTCGCACCTAAAGAAGATTTACTTTAAAAGTTACAATTTTTTTCATAATATAACTCCAACTCACAGTTCCTGCACGCGAATTTTGAAACACTCGGTACTTGGACCCCCCAAGTAACGAGTCGTGTATGCTAAACGTATGACACCCGAAATAAATCTGGTTACTCCCGAGTCGTCTTTCACAAAGATCACTATTCAAACGAATTCCTGTCGCACAAAATTTTGTAATAAATGAGATATTCAAGTCTTTGATCACTAACACACTAAATGAATTCGCAAACGATCTGTTTTCGTTTTATTATCATTATACTATTACTACAGGCAAATTCCATTCATACATTTACATTTGTTCTTTTTAAGGCATGCTTGCAAGCTAACTCATTCTTAACAGTAGTTAATAAAAAAAAAACTCGGGTCGCAGTGCGAAACCCTGCCGACAATATAGTGTATTTGCTAATACAGGCAGTGTGGCTTTATAATGTGAACTTAACTATTGTGTTTTTGGACAAAATAAAAAAATAACCCTTTAATAGATACATCCCATAAAATAATATTTTTTTCTTAATTTAAATATTACTATTACTATAAAAGAACAATTCCACTATACTTACATTGTTTTATTATAACTCAAAGGGATTAGTCAGTGTTTTCGGTGCAAGCTCCCAGTCGGCTTGATTTTTTCCGACATCTTCCACAATCATCGTCATATTTCAACCAATTTACTCAAAACATTAATAAAATATACGCATAAACCTTTCTCTTGAATCCCTTCGTCCATTGGTGAAAACTGTATAAAAATCGGATCGGTAGTTTTTGAGTTTATCGCGTTCAGACAGACAGACGGACGCGTTGTGATTTAACTATTGCTAGTTTGTAATATGTCAGAAGTTTGCCTATTAATTATTACATTTTCTTTTCTTGAAATTACATACCATCTACTAACTAGTTCATACTATGTCTTTTCCAACGAGCATAATTATGAGATATATTTTTTTAAATTTATTAAAATTCAAAACGTGCTCAATTTAATATCATCATGAAATTTGGACACAACATTCATCTCAATAAACTAAGATGAACCTGCGTACTCATGTTCCCACTCCCAGATCCGTTCTTTTGCAGCCGGATGAAACCGGGACGGACCGCTAGTACCGCTACACGCTTTACGTAATTAAACATTTTAAAGATCAACTAAAATTTTTTGATACTGTGCACAAATAGCACGATGTTTATATCAAAGGATTTAAGTAAAAGAAGTACCTATCTAATTTATGATTTAAAATGGCGTTTAAGACATAGTTACTTCCATTACACGCTGAGTGTATTTTTTTTACTTTCTTTTATTTTGAAGAGAGCAAATATATTTATTAATGAAAATGTTTTAAATGTAAAGACGTAAAAAAAGCTCTTGAAATATTTACCATTCAGTTACAGCAATTAGCAAAATATAAACAAACTTCTCTTAATTAAAAAAAGGCTCGTCTTGTGGAATCGTGAACGGAATGAGAATTCTTTTCGGTCTGCTTATTTCATCAGGTATTATTCTAAATATTGTTAACGCTTAATTTTTTTTAATTTGACAATTTTAATTTTCTTGCGTATTTGTGGTTAAATCAACAAAGTCGACTCCATATTTTTTTAAACAAACGTCTTCCAACAAAAATCTTAATAAGCATAATCAGTTAACGGGACTTTTGTCCGTTTGTACCACGTTGAAAAAGAAAATGTTTTGAGGTAATTAAATATTTGTTTATACCTATCGGATCGTGTAATCTATTTGGATCAACTAAAATATTTTTTCCAAGCATGTGTTTGCGATGTCTTCTATTAATCAATATGAAAGTTAGTATTAATAGACGATCGAATTTGGTACGGGCCGGGAACGGACATGGTACGGCGGATCAAGTTCGCTGGTTGCAACAGACGACCGAATCTGTCAGTCTCCTTGTGTCCAAGAACTTCGCGTTCTGTCAAAATTTATACCATGTTGCACAACGTTTTGAATTTTGATCATGACTAATGACGTCGTTATATGTACCAAGTTCAATCGTCTGTTAATACTTTACTACACACGCGCGGATTTAGTACGAAGCGGACCAAGTACGATATGCAAACCATCGAACCGAGCGGACACGCAGATTACTGTCTAGACGATTTGGTACGGAGCGGACCATATCTGTTGTCCGGTCCGTACCAAGTTCGATCGTCTATTAATGCTAGTACAGTGATGATTGGAAAGAACACCGGGTGAACATCGAAGATTAAAGAGGCGAAGGGAGAAGTCCTACGTTACATCTACCTGCCTCAAGAATATCGAACCTAGTTCCTTCCGAATTTACGAAATGGTAGTTGTTATTAATAGATGATTGAAAGAGCATTATTTGTGTATATAACAAGAACACAGGGTGACGATTGCGGGGCGCGAAGGGGGTAGGCATGGAGATACGAACAGTGTGTAAACCGCAAGACGTCAGCGAGTTGGTAGAAACTCTTGGCTTGGCAGTTATTACACAACTCAAAGATCCTCCAATGCCTTCCCGCACCAGCTAAACATCGACACAGAAAATGGACTACGCATTCTGCAGCACGAAGCTAAAAATAGTCATTGTTTTGTAGCGACATAAATTGAAGTTGCTGTTGATCCAGTATTCAATATGATATCTGCTATTCGTTGCCATGGTTACCTACATAATATGTTCCACGTACATGTAAAAATTAATCAAAGCATGCTTAACTAGTTTATTTCTGACAGATCTACAAAATAAAAGAACAGTTGCTTTTTTTAATTTTCAAAATATTTTCGAAACTATAAAGCTTAGAATAAAAAATTAGCGCAACTTTCTTGAAAAAATAAATAGAATAAAAACCGTTATAAAAAGCATACCATAAAACAAAAGAGCGACTGATTTTTTTTTTTTTTTAATATTTCCGAAACTATAAAGTTTAAAACAAAATTTAACGAAACTTTCTTGAAAAAATAAATAGAATACCATTATTATATAAAATACACCGTTATAGCATATATCTCTTCTGCGCATGCGTTGATTTCTCCCAAAAACAATAGGGTTCTTCATATTTGCATACCAAACATCATCCCAAAATTTGGTTTCAATCCGCTCATCCGTCTGACCTGTATCCTGCTCACAGACTAACAGACGCACAGTTTTTTCAAAAATATGTTTTTTTTTGGATTCGGGGATCTCAAAACTAAAAAATATTGTAAAAAATTTGAAAAGTGAGTTATGACCTAAACTAGTACATTTCCCACTAGTGGGTTGGAATGGTAAAACTACTGAACCAATTTTAAATGTATATGGGATCACCCATAAGGCTTGCTTTATTAAATAGAAAACGACTCATTTAAACCGATTAACAACTTTCTTTTTTGAAATCGGTTAAAAATACTCATTTTTCGGTTCGTTGCGCGGTCAATCCTTCTCTATATCAATGAAGTCAAACAACAGCACAGTGGTCTTCTTTACCGACCGACCGGCTTCTGAAGCGGGAATAAAGGATAGAATGAGAATGGGGGGGAGGGATGAGTCTGTTGCGTAAACTGACGTCGACCACTAGACGCCGGTCGTCGCCGATGCGGCGGTTCTGCGGTTTACAACACGAGAGTAACACCGTAACAGACATGCAGCAGACCTGTCCTCTGTGACATTGATATCATCCACCGTGTGCTAGTCATAAGGTTCACGGAGCGTTCTCTAATTTTGTTCGATATTGCTTCCATCCAAAGACGTAAAATATAAATGGACCTGGCATTCCCTATTATTAGTTAACTAGCAGTCCCGCCCGGTTTCACCCTTGTGCAAAAGAACAAATGGGAAGGAGGTACATGAGTACGCACATTCATCTTAGTTTACCGAGATGAATGTTGTGCCCAAATTTTATGATGATCGGAGTTACCGATCAAAAGTTTTTGTCGGACGGTCAAATTTTGAGTTACATTTTGTAACATTTTTCATTGATGCTCCGCTCCTATTGGTCGTAGCGTGATATTATATAGCCTATAGCCTTCCTCGATAAATGGGCTGTGCAACAAAAAAAAATGTCAATTCGAACTAGTAGTTTCTGAGATTAGCGCGTCCAAACAAACAAACTCTCCAGCTTTATATATTAGTATAGATATAATAATAATTATTATTTTCCATTATAAAGTCCGTAATATTTATTTTAAATAACTATGAATAACGGGAATGCGGACACATAGGTATGATTCTTTTCTTTTTATTGCTAACGTTTCATCAGATTTTCTGACTTTGTCAAAGCTCTGTAAGAATGGATATTACAAAATTATTAATTACAAAACAAATTTAAAAAACAATTATAAAAAATATACATTACCAAAAAACAATTTTTAATATTAGAAAATAAAGTTTAACATAAAAAATTATAATTTATTTTCCACTTTTTTTTCCTAAAGTGGAAAATAAATTATAATTTTTACTAATCTTTACTAAAGGGTTAAATTTGAAACAATTAATAGTTTTTTTTTCGGTATTTTTAGATTCGAAAACTAAATTCAAACCCTAAATACCACGCTTAAAATAGTCCGATTCGGCCTATTTTAAATAGGCTTTGTTCGGTGATAGTTTCCAACATGTAGACCAAATTTCTTTTAAATCGATTAAGTCTGTCGAGAGTTATCGTGCTCTCTCTCACACATACACATAAAAATTTTGAAAATGGTGCCAAACTACTCAGGAGGCTATGAAACGTCGAGAAATTTCCTAGGTCCCGCCATTCGACCGACGCCATTAGCGTAAATGCCTTATTGCAAATACACAAAAAAAATAAGGATGTCTACATGAATTGAATGCGTCTTCACATTTTGCTTCATCTCAGATGAAATCAGAGATGCGCTTCTTCATCTGCACAGCGCACGGCGACAAGTTGAATGGGACCCACGCACCAAAGAAATATTTAATTTGTCGTGGACTCGTCCTTTTCACTCACTGACTCACTTACTCACCGGCTCGCTATCGCACTACATCTCACTACAACACTTTCTGTCACCGCACAGCGTCGACCTGTATCTCTCCTCCATGTTCTATTTCATTCAAATACTCTGTTTTTGTAATATTGTACTTATTTTTGTTCACGGATTCGCCAACGTTAATGTCGCTTTTGAAGCATTATTTTTTTTCGATTCTTAGAATTAAATTTCGAGACTTTCCAGACGTCTGAATAATTTGAAATTTTTGCGCACGTGTTAAGAACCCATGACAATACAATAACTCGTATAAATGTTTTTAAAGAATTTAAATAAATTGATTACTTTACTTGATAAGTTACTGTATGCAACTAACGAGCCGTGTAGACTGTACGTTATGTTGCCTACCCCTAGACGTATTTTAGAGAAATGATTAAAATTGTTGTTTAAAAAAAGTTAAAAAATACGCAATGTGCAGTGAAAAGTAAAAACATTTTTTAAATATATTTTTTTTTTAACATGGGCGTACCCAGATTTTGGTCCAGGAGGGGGCAAATTAGAAATGTCTTAAGCCGGGTTCTCCGTGCTTGCTTTGCCCTCCTGGATACGCCAGTGCTCATGGCGTAAAAAAGACAAGTATATGTTTGCACCCTAATAGTTCGATTACGATTTTATTCCTATGCCCAGTATAGAATCAAAGTATATGCTTAGATCGCAGTATTTAATAACGACCCTGTATAAATATCAATATGTAAAATACAGTATCTAGATTATCTATAAAATATAAGAGTAAATATAACAAATCTATTGAAGATTCCTCAGGTACATTTTTTGTAGTTTCTTTTCAATAAAATCTATGTTTTCTTTGAATGAACTTCGACGCTGAACTTCACTAGATTCCCCGGTTATATTGTATAGAAATATGTTTTCATAATAAATATAGAAAAATGAAAGAAAAATATTGAAATTCATAAAATACGTAGACTTGCTTTTATATTAATGAAATATTATTCACACGTATTATCATTTATCAATATTTAAATTAAAAAAAACTTTTCCTATGATCTTAATTAAAAATTGACCATAAATATATTATCACTAAATTGCATTTTAGTAGGTACTGATAATAAATCAACGCTAATATTGTCATCTCAATCTCTCTTTTTAACTAACAAAAAAAGAGTTTATCAAATTTACATGGGCAAATATTCTCTCTCCCAAATTGAAAATGTTGCCAGCCCCGGATCTAAGGGGGGGGGCAAACCGGGGCACCCGCCCCGGGCGGCAGTCTCAGGGGGCGCCAAAATCATGATAGAATATGGTTGAAAACCACACCCAATCTGTCCTTTTTCCGATTTACTCAATCTGCTTGTTTTCTGACGGTTTCCCGTTCACGAAAAATTCCAACCATTATACATATATTTGTGGGTTTTTTTAAAGTGATTTATCTCAAACGCTGGAGAGAGGGGGCGACATTATCAAGTTTCTGCCCCGGTTATCCTAGATCCGGGGCTGAATGTTGCCATCTATTGACGGAACTTACGAATTGACACCCTTGTCTGACCCTAAGTATTGAAAACAGTTGAATATAATACACATTACACAATACGTGTTTTATGTATGTACACAATAAAAGTTGGCTTCAGTGGCATAGGTAATGGTTGCAAAAGGAGTATAGAGAAAGGCGATGTATCGATTTCAAATATACAACCTATGTCGGTAGTTACACAATACACACACCTATAAGTGTTCACAAGGCAAAGTGGTTTATTAATTACTAGGGGTCCAGTCCGGCTTCGCGCGAATTTGTAGATTGCCACAGTTTTTTCGTCGACTCACGTTGCAAAATCGGTCTCCACGAAAAACGCTTTTATTTTAACGCGATAACATATAGCCTATGACCATTCTGAAGGTCCACTCTAAATATTGGTATAAACAATTTTGAAATCGGATGAGTAGTTTCGAAGATTGCCTCCTACATCCAACTTGTGTTATAGTACTAACAGACGGTCGAACTTGGTCCGCTCCGACAACGGACATGGTACGGCGGATAAGTTCGCTGGTTGCAACAGACGACCGAATCTGTCAGTCTCCTTGTGTACACAGGTACGTAATCATGCCTCCGTTTAAGCGCGCGAAAATTGCGATTGTTCTAACGGCAACGTTAATGCCGCCACAAACAACAAGGAAGAAAAGAAAGGAGTGGGCAAAATTCTATTTGAAAGATCGCGATGAATTTAGTCATATGAAGTTAATAAAATCGCTTCATAGCGAAGATTATATTTTGAATAACACTCCCGAAGAATTTCTAGAGCGTTGTTACGCGCTTCTCTGTTACAATATAACTTATCTGATAGATCCCACAAACATGAGAAATCTTTTTATAATACCAATACTCCACCAAGAACTTCGCGTTCTGTCAAAATTTCTGTCATGTTGCACAACCAGGGCCGTATTTAGGGGAGCCACCACAAAAGAGGGACCCCCACAATAGAGACTTTGGAAAAAAAATTCAAATTTCCTGAGCATTGAAAGTGATTTACTTCGGGAACTGGATTTCAGCTCGGAAAATTCTGTTCGTTAATGCTAAAATATAATTTTTAGATAATTCTTGTTTCTGATTATATTTATATGTTTGTTAAATAATAAAAGAATCTATACTTGGTTTCACAATAAATTATTTATTGGAAAAATCGACTGAAAAAAATTGTCCATTTTACTTGGAAAATAATGTGGGGCCAGGAGGCCTCCACTCCTTTGTTGCCCCGAGGTCTCCAGAACTCTAAATCCGGCATTGTGCACAACGTTTTGAATTACAATGACGTCGTTATACTTTTATATGTATCAAGTCCGTCGTACTGCTATACACACGCTCGGATATTGTACCGGACCGGACCAAGTACGACGTGCATCCCATCGAACCGGGCGGACACGCAGACTACTGTACAGACGAACAGATTTGGTACGGAGCGGACCAGATTCGCTGTCCGCTTCGTACCAAGTTCGACCGTGTGTTAGTACTATTACAGTGTATATATTGTAGTTTTGTTGTCAACAATGTTTGAAAAAAAAAATTAAAACATCATAAACATGGACTGAATCATAATTTAGTTTCCCCACTCCATCGTTCATAGCACGATTAGAAGGGTACCTCCGGTTAACCCTGCAGAAAACCCATTTAAAATGTTCATGCGCCTTCACTGTGTAGTACGATGCCTTCTAAGGAAATATATAAGAAACATATTTAATAGAGAACATCATGGTTTATGGAGCAATATTACTCAAGTTTTGACGAAGAGCATTTAGAAAAATTGTAGACTGCTATAAGCTATTTTGTTTTGTTGGCTCGGTTATAAAGCATTATAAAGCAGGCAGTGTGATAGAACACGATCGGTGGGGAGTTAACGAGGTGGAGCGCCCTACGCGACCCGCAGAACGGGACAAGTTGGAGGGTGGAGGAGGAGGCTGTATATTAATCAGCAGGTGAGCTATTACAACCAGCGGCATGCTACGCATACTTCCGCTAGACGCCAACAACCTCGACGCCGTCGTCGGTTCATCGAGTTTTATAAATTCAAACAAACCGCGCGCTCCTGAAATGCTTCCTTAAAAGATCAATCATTACTTCCTGTACAATTTTTAATATTACGATGTGCCGTTGCCTTTCCACTGGACAAATTATTTATGTTGAACGCTATTTTTTCTACTTTAAGGATGAATGAGGTATACAGTTCATAATGAAATGGTAGCAACAACGTCAAATTGTACCAAAACTTCTATTTCGCTAGTTTGTTATAGACAACAATATATGTTCGTATAATATGAGTGAGTAACTAGCATTAAAGATATCTTCGCAGCATCGCAGTTGATCAGTGTAATTAAATCTTTCAATTTAATTGGTTATTTGTCTAAAGTAAGCGGTAGTTATGGTAAAAAAATGTTTATATAACTCTATACTCCATGAGTGTGCTGTTTTTTTAACGAAACTTTCTTGAAAAAATAAATAGAATAATAAGCCGTTAAAAAAGTATACCATTATTATATAAAAAACACCGCAATAATAATAATAATAATAATAATAATAATAATAATAATAATAATATTTCTTTATTCAATATTGCCAGTACAGCGTAGATTGCGTCATAAAAAAAATATCAATTGATATGCAATAAAATTTAAAATTCGTTAAAATTTATACTATAGTATTCTTCCAAACTGTATATTACTTTATTGAGAAAGATGTTTTTCAGTACTGATTTTAATTTTTTATTATTTAGGTTTAAAATATTAGATGGTAATTTGTTACATATTTTGACAATTGTATTGTACGGAAAGTTTAAAGTGATATGTAAATTACTAGTTTTAAAGTTAATATTTTCTCTATTTCTGGTGTTATGGTAATGAACAGTATTCCTCTTACAGAAGTAGTTTCCATTATTCTTATAAAATAATATGCAGTTTAGAATGAAGATACTATATGCAGTTAAAATATTAAAATCTTTAAATAAAAGTCGACATGAGTGTCTTGCGCGTACACCAGCGATAACACGGACAATTTTCTTTTGTCTCTTAAAAACATTAATAAAATTTGTGGAATTTCCCCAAAATATGATACCGTATGTCAAATGGCTTTCTACATAGGAATGGTAAGTGATTAAGAGTGTTTCTCGGCATAAGATATGTTTTAGCATATATCTCTTCTGCGCATGCGCCGATTTTCCCCAAAAACAATAGGGCTCTTCATATTTGCATACCCAAGATCCTCCCAAAATTTGGTTTCAATCCGCTCATCCGTTTGATCTGTATATCGTGTTCACAGACTAACAGATGCACAGAGTTTTTCCAAAAATATATTTTTTGGATTCGGGGGACCTCAAAACGGAAAGATATTGTAAAATTTTGAAAACTGATTTTTGACCTAAATTAGTACTTACCATTCCCCACTTGTGGGTTAGAATGGTAAAAAATCCTTATTCAATAAAATTTATTGATAAATATATTGTCATACACAGTATGTCCCAAGAGAAAAACTCTTCCAGTTCTTTGCGTTACAGCGATTGTAAATCATACTTTTCATTTTTGGAAGCCGAATATTTTTTTGGAGGTTTAGAAGGTACTCAAATCTTCCATTGAATTCTGATGATAAAGCAGCTGGTGCGGCAAGTGACGACAAATGAATCAGTTCGTGAGCGTCGCTTCAACTGCACCTATCGTCATCATTTTGAACTTTGATATAGTTCTGATGGGGAGAGGCGTCGCTTTACTATTATATAGGCGTCATAACCTATAACCGTCCCCCAAGCCTGTGCCTCTGCCGCCGCTTCCAGTACACCGCCTAAACAAATGAGTGTCGATCTTTAACACCTGCTCAACAATAGTGTGCATTGATGAAACAGATTTATGATTGCGCTCTACAATAAACAATATGTAGCAATAAACTATTACATATTCAAATTAATTTTCAGTACAGTACGTCGGCAGTGGCGGTTTCTCTACGAACGCTGCAGAGCAACCAGTATATAAATAAAAAAAACTTAGGTACTTCATAATTTTACAATGGATTATATTTTCCATATTTAACAAATATATAATATTAGGAAATAGTGTAATAATTATTATACAATCAAGAATAACAAGTATCTTCGCAGCCAAGGTAAGGTTTAATAGCCACTGGTCGACTTCCTTGTGCTGCGCACCGATTCAGCACATAACCATCAACATATCCCCGCTGTACATAGCGCATCTCTTAACGCGTGTTATTTAGATAGACCCTCGAGCTGCAATGCAATCATCTATAGTCAGCGCATTAGTACAAACGTTCTAGCGCATATCTCTTCTGCGCGTGCGTCGATCTTCATCATCATCAGATACTGCTGGTGTTCATCACCGGGGGTATGTGATGATGACCTTTCATGTGCTGTTTCGGAGCGCAGAACAGCGCTTTAAAACGCAAGAAAATCTGTCACACAGTATACTGACGAGTTTTGTGGTCTGCTAAACTTTAGCATTTATTGTGTGGCTGTTACACTATTTCACAACATTAATTATCTGTTAAAGATGGAAAATATAATTCATTCTTAAACAAGGAAGTAAGTATTCAATAAATAAAATTATCGACCAATTTTTCAGACAATATATTAACAAAAAAATATAATTACCTAATACATTAACGTTTCAATCCGGATTTGGACCTTTTTCAGAACTGATCTAAATTGGTCGATAATTTTATTTATTTAAGAGTTCTAATCAGACGTTAATCAAAGATTTGAAGGAAGTAAGTACTTAAGCTTTTTGCACTCATTGAGGACCCGCCACTGTCCTTGCATACCGTTATTTTGAATCAACATGTAGATACATCTCGAAAAGATATAATGTCGTCGTCGCGTGTTTCGGGTGGAAAAATAGCTTCATGTTAGGGTACTAGATAAAGTGCCTGAACTACAAGCGTTTGTTTAATGTCTACCAGTAGTTACTCGTATTTGAAAATAAATTCTTTCACATGCACAGTAAGTTAGAATGTCACTGCCAATTCAACTATGGAGGTACTGATATTTCAACGATTCTTCTGACAGGTAAGAAGTGAATGTTAAAGAACGACTGCTAACAGTTGACTTGCTGTAATATTATGTGTTATGGATGACGTCAAAATCACAGATGTGAACTTACAGAAGCGTCAGAATGCGCATGATCAAGTTGGCCATTTTGAAAATAACAAAAGAGGACTTAACAGAATTCTCGGTTTTATTCACGTGATCAATTCGCCATTCTGAAAACAATAGAAGATGTCTCAACTGTAATATTATTTTTATGCGGTTGAAAATATCAGAATCGTCCTTATATAAGTTAGTCATTTTGAAAATAGTTTTTGCTGTCATCCATACAAAAGCGTTCTGTGGCGACATCCGCGACTGTTTATGTGCTAAATTATTGAATTTTTTTAATACACTAATGGCTAGTTTACACAGTGCGAGCTAGCGTACGAGTCAACCTGCCGAGTAGCTGCACTGCAGTAACTCGCACTGTTTGGACGTCACGTGCGAGTTAGACAGTAGCTCGCATCCGAGTTACTTCAACATTTTTTGTTTTCACTCGCATGCTCGCCCGCCAGCAACTCGTACATGACAGCAGCTCGGCCGTCGCTCGCATCGAATGGACGCGTTCGGCAGTAGCTCGCCAGTGCGAGCGGGATAGTCTACTGAGCGGAACCCGTGTTTTGTGCTGCGCCTGCGTAGTGTTTAACGAATTCAAAATGGCAACTCGCAAGACTGGACAGCAGCTACTCGTATCGTGTAGACAGCAAAGGCGAGCCGAGCTACTGTCGTACGAGTAGACAAGCCGAGTAGCTGTATACTGTCTGGTCAGCAGCTCGCACTGTGTAAACTAGCCTTTATTCAGTTTAATATTTTGTTGCCTTTCAAGATAACTTTCCTTGCCTATAAAATAGACCTTTATTTAGTTTGTTTGTTTGTTTGAACGCGCTAATCTCAGGAACTACTGGTTCGAATTGAAAAAAAATTTTTTTGTTGGATAGCCCATTTATTGAGGAAGGCTATAGGCTATATAATATTACGCTACGACAATTAGGAGCGGAGCTTTAATGAAAAATGTTGCAAAATGTATCTCAAAAATAAGCTTCTATTCATGTGAAATGCACTAACTAGATATACTCATATTAGCGTTGTTGAGAACACGACCTCAGGTGGCCCAATCGGTAGAGCATGCGACTGTCAATATCAGGTACGTGGGTTCGAGGCCCACGTTGGGCGAATATATTTATATATATATATTTTTTTTATATTCTACATTGCTTACTTCTAAGGGTTACATTTAATTTTATTTAATTAATTTAAAAAAAAATTTTAAGTTATTAAGTTTAAATATTGCTTCTTGTCGACAAAAACTTTTGAACGGCAACTCCGATCATCATGAAATTTGGACACAACATTCATCTCGGTAAACTAAGATGAATGTGTGTACTCCCTTTCCCATTCGTTCTTTTACACCCGGGTGAAACCGGACGGGACCGCTAGTTAGATATATACTAAAGTTACTAGATTTACCTATTACCTCAATTCGTTGTGTTAGAGAGAGATAACAATGAAACCGCCCCAAGATGACTGACCAACAGAAAAGTTAGTAATTGTTTTACATTTTCTTACTAACATTTATTACAGCATTGGCAGTTATTGTTTTATCATAGATATAATCATTGATATTTATTTTTAAACAAGTGGGGAATTGTATTAATTTAGGTCGAAAATCTCTTTTCAAAATTTTACAATATTTTTTCGTTTTGAGGTTCCCCGAATCCAAACAACATTATTTTTATATTTCGGTTAGTCTGTTGAACACGATACAGGTCAAACGAGTGAACGGATTGAAATCCAAATTTTGGGAAGATATTTTATACATATTATGTTATAATTTTTTTCAAAAAAGTTTTGTTAAAAATACTTTGTCTAGCTCATGTTCTTTTGTTTTGTAGATCTGTTAACCATGGCAACGAATAGCAAATTATATCATATTGAATACTAGCCATTACCCGCGTCACACGCGATATCAGAAATTTTATTCTCTTAGAGTATACCTACTGAATCAAATGTCCATATTTTTAAAGTTGGAATGGTTCCGTCGCCCAGTTGACTGGAATTTTTTCCTTAGTTACGAAAACTCTTCTTTACTTATTTTAATTATATTGTGTGCCCTCAAATAATGTACAATTGGGCTTTTGAATGAAATATTTTTTGTCATAAATGGAAAGATCGTATATAAGTTTTATAATAAAACTATTTTTCTTTTTTTTATTTTCGTTATAATTCAAAAGTTATATCAAATTAAAAATAAATTTTTGTACCCAGTTCCGAGAACGCGCCGACATTTCCCGAACATAATGTGACGTCATAATGTTTTAGTCAATACACATGTAGAAGCCATTGATAGTATACTGCGTATATACATTTTACCATTATGACGTCACAACGGTCAAAAACAATTTTAGTGCGTTTGCAGTCACGTGATTTTTTTTAAATATTTTATCAATTTTAAATTGCTTATAATTAATTTAAAAAAAGTTTTTTGAAAGTTTTTCGCATCGATTATCAATATTATTTATAATAAAGTTTTAAAATACAATAAAAAAATCGATAATTATTTTTTTTTCAAAAGCCTAATTGGCGTACTTTGCCAACCCATGCAGTTCCAACTTTGTACACCCCAACTATTCACGCAACATACGTAAGAGTTGTCAAGCGTCTATTATCTATAATCTCCTCTCTCTCTCTCTCTCTCTCTCATGGACAGTGAATGTCGCTTCTGTAATCTTTTTCTGTGGTGTAATTTATTGACTGCAGAACTGACTGCAGAACCGACTGCAGACAAGCAGCGGAGAATTTGTGGCTCTCAGTTAGGCGATGACGACGTGTCTTTCTGTCCGTCAACGTCACAGTTACACACCTACACCTACACTGGTGGTTTTCATCTCTGTGGCTGCTGTTTTGCCGTGTTTCTTTACTCGGACACGGAACTATACTTAAAACAATTTGAATTTATGACGTCAATATTTAGTAAATTGTAATTGTTGCTTATTTCACAGCTGACAATAAATAATTAACCGACTTAAAAATAGGTTATTAATTCCCTATGAATTTAATTTTAATTTTTGTTCAGCCATAACTTTAACCGATTTTAAAAATGTCGATAATACTTTGTTCAGAATGTTGACGGATTAGTCCAATATATGTTTTAGCATTCCAACCCACAAGTACTAGTCAAAAATCATTTTTCAAGAATTTTACAATATCTTTTCGTTTTGAGGTCCCCCGAATCCAAAAAACAGATTTTTGGAAAAACTCTGTGCATCTGTTAGTCGGTTAGTCTGTGAACACGATACAGGTCAAACGGATGAGCGGATTGAAACCAAATTTTGGGAGGATGTTTGGTATGCAAATATGAAAAGCTCTATTGTTTAGTTTTGGAATTCGAATTTCTAAAATTTTACTGAGATACCTATCATCATTTTCCAAAATTGTGGTACAAAAAAAAATCACCAAGTGCAAATAATTGAAAGCAATTTAAATGAGAACATTCGAAGACTTTGAGGCACGTGTGACTTGAGTTAGACACCTGAAATTATTTCTTCATTTTGTTCACCTCTCTAATGTATCTACGTACGATGAGAATACTATAAGTATTGACAGTGGTGTAGTTTGATACCAGGCAGGCGATTTGAATAATATCTTTTTGTCGCATCACTTAAAATAACATGTCTTACTCTCTCTGGAATCGAATATCAACATGTCTATTTATTTTTTCATATGCATGTTCCTGTGTGCCTATATGAAACAAGGACATCAAACTCCTCTTTGCACATAACTGTTTTACACCACTAGTGCTGTAAAGTGAAGCAAAACTGATCGCGCAATACCTTTTCCCTAAGAGAGATCGTTGCGCGTCCACACAGGCATATAAAAGCGTTATGAAATCATTAATCTGCATAATTTCTCGAAGTAAAGGTGCAACTTGAGAGTAATTCCGCTATTTAAGGCTTCGACTGACAGATGGCGGCATCGTGGAAACCATCTTGAACGAAAGATGAAACATAGCTACTGTAACATCCCGAGTACCCTGTGACTCCACTAGACAGCGTGGTGTGATGAAAGAAAGCCGTTAGCCGGCATCAGTAGCAAGGCTGCAGCTGAAGCAAGTAGGCCGTTAGCCGACATCAGTAGCTGGTATCAATAATAATCAATATGAAATGAAACAAGCTAAACAAAAATTTGCGTTAATGAAAATTAACTTCATTAGAACGAAATAGTTTATTTTAAGAAGTAAAAAGCCTTTTATTTGTATTGTTTAACGAGATTAAATAATAAATTATTAATATCGAGTCTCGTGTTTTTACACGCTTTATATTAACTTCACTTGTAAGTTTGTATGTATGTATGTATGTTTGTAACCTTCGTTTGGACTACAGCAAGTGGTTTATTACTGTAGTATAATATGCCAGCACTGTAACTGCAGTGGTTAGCCGTGCGGTCTAAGGCACGGGTTTTCGCTGACGTTAACTCTCGGAATCACGGGTCGTGGGTTCTAATCCCGTCCACGCCGGCAAATTTTTGACAATAACTCGAACTAAAAAGTGGAAAATAAATATAGTTTAAACAAAAACTAAAAAACACGCTTTATATCGAACTAAAAAGTAAAAAGTAATTTTTTTAAAATAAGCTTAAAACAATAATGAAAAAAATAAATACTAGTATTATTGTGAAAAAAGCGTGGGGCGCTCGATGTACGAAAATGTGGAACAAAGCGCCCTACGCTTTTTTCACAATAATACTAGTATTTTTTTTATTCATTATTGTTTTAAGCTTATTTAAAAAAAAATATTTTTTTTTAGTTCGATATAAAGCGTGTTTTTTAGTTTTTTTTAAACCATATTTATTTTGAAATGAGCCCCGAGACGTTCCATTATGTAGGTACGCAAACCAGTTCTGTGTTTGATTTCCGCTGTTTCCGCTGTCATCAAAACGTATCTGTAGAAAACATAGCATTGGAAGCAAATCAGTAAAGTAATTAATGAGAATTAATGAGATTGATAAAATAAAAATAAGTTTTACTTCAACCACTCATCATAAGGATACGCGCACTCATGTTTTTTAAAAAAACATTTTTTTCTCTCGAAAATTTTTCTTGTTGCACAGGATCTAGTCATTCTTTGACATAGGCCACTATGTTTTGTAGGCACGGCTGCTGTGTTGTTAAGTTCATCGAACAGCGTTTTCTTTGCGACGCGAACGGGCGTTAGAGGTAACCACGATGATGCGTTACCGATGCGACGCGTGTCGCATCTAGTGTCAGCAAAAATAACACAAGTCGTAAGCATAAACTGTACAGTCGTTCAGTCAGGGGCTCTTCAACACGTCTACATGACTATCCTCCTTGTTTTGTTATGTTGTGTCTGTCGTGTTTTTATCTACAGCTCGACAAATTTCATAACAGGTTAAAGGGAAACTAGAGATGGGAAAAACCGATCTTTTTAGTAATTTGCATTTGAATCCCGAGTTCTGAATATGTTACTGCAATGTGTCCTGATGAATATGGCGCGACCAAGATATTAAAACAATTCAGTACATCCTTGCGAGGGGTTCACACAATTGAAAAATTTTGACAAGATTGAGTTCGGAATACCTACGATATGGTTCCATATTTCTTACCATTCTAACCCACATAAGTGGGGAAATGGTACTAGTTTAGGTCAAAAATCACTTTTCAAAATTTTACAATGTCTTTTCGTTTTGAGTATCCTGAATTCAAAAAACGTATTTTTGTAAAAAAACTATGTGCGTCTGTTTGCGAGCACGATACAGGTCAAATGGATGAGCGGATTGAAACCAAATTTTGGAAGGATGTTTGGTATGCAAATATGAAGAGCCCTATTGTTTTTGAGGAAAATCGGCTCATGCACAGAAGAGTTATATGCTATAACGGTGTTTTTTTTATAATAAGGGTATACTTTTCATATAACGGCTTATTATTCTATTTATGTTTTGAAGAAAGTTTCGTTAAAAAATATGCACAGAAGAGTTATATGCTATAACGGTGTTTTTTTTTATAATAAGGGTATACTTTTCATATAACGGCTTATTATTCTATTTATGTTTTGAAGAAAGTTTCGTTAAAAAATTGTTGTCCTTAATTTTATAATTTCGGAAATATTTTGAAAATAAAAAAATCCACTGTTCTTTTGTTTTGTAGATCTGTCAGAAATAAACTAGTTAAGTATGCTTTGATTAATTTTTACATGACGTGGAACCTATTATGTAGTTAACAATGGCAACAAATATCAAATATAATATTGAATACTAGCCATTACCCGCGTCACCTCACGCTATATCAGAAATTTTATTTTCTTTTTCATACTATATTAAATGTAAACATTTTGAAGTTGGAATGGTCTTATCGCCTAATTGGCTGGAAATTTTTATTCGGTTTAGCAGTTTTTACTTAAATCAATTAAATAACAAGCAAAAAACGAGCGTTCGAAACAAAACGCGCATTTGTTACGTCATTGATATTATATAATCAGTCTATTCTTCTTGTGAAGGGATGCATTTTGTATGCCTGTTTTAAGGTGGTCAACTAAAGACAACCGTTAGCCTTGGTCGCTTATATATGACAGACCTTTCAAGTTCAAATAGCAAATTTTTGTGAATTTTAAACACTGATATAAAAATTATTAATAAGAATCGCAGGATTGTGGACAAAAAGTTCTTTATTCAATGTACGACGTTTCGTCTATAAATTTAGACTTTTTCAAGTACAATTAATGTGAAAATTTAAAACATTAATTGTACTTGAAAAAGTCTAAATTTATAGACGAAACGTCGTACATTGAATAAAGAACTTTTTGTCCACAATCCTGCCATTCTTATTAATAATTGTATCGATGGACACGATTTCTAATACTTATATACTGATATAAAACGCGTAGGGAGTATTTGGTTTTCGCCGTGTCACCGTGTGTCCACGAATCGAGGCGTCTCTTTTATTTGTCAAATGTGTCATACTTGTATAACTGTAACCGACGGCAATTGTGGGACGTGCAGGGCGCATTCCCTGCCGTAGAAGCAGCCCCACAGAGTTTCCAGCGGAGCATACTGACCGAGCGACTTACACGATACGCTCTGGCATGACCGAAGGCTGCACTAGGCACCGCGGCTACCTGATAGTAATGCTAATCAGGCAACGTTTCTCATTCACTATACGCAAGCCACAGTATTATATACTAGATAAATGTATAGACTGGTTCACTATACAGACTTGCGGCCATTTCTGCCGGCGAAATACATCACCGGGAAATGTATCAACAATTAATAACATCACATCCTAACATTTTACATGTGGCTTCCATCTCGTTAATGACCGTTTTTGACGATTGCTAGGTTGTAGAACGCACAGTTGGAATATCTGATTCGATTAGATTGTGATAGAATAGAATACAAATTTATTGTTTGACCTAATTTGGATACAACAAGTCATTAAGTAAAAAATAATCACTTAAAGCATAAGCAATCCAATAATAGTAAAAACTAAAAACAATCACATAAAACAGTAAAGTAGTTATAAAAGTTCTTTCAAGCTATATGGCTCCACCTCTATAAACCATTTTTTAAAATTTATTTTAAATTTACTTTTATTTGCACAGTTTTTTATTTCATTTGGCAATTTATAATACATTTTAAAACCCGTATATACAGGACACTTTTCATAAAAAGTTGTACTTACTATGTTTAATGCTAGCATCTTGTATTATATGTTTTTTTAATATTTGATTCAAAGAAGCCTTGTTTATTCATATATATTAGAATTTCGAACGCATATATTGCATACAATATGAGTAAGTTATTAGTTCTAAAAATATTTCTACAAGTATCTCTTGCTTTCATATTGAATATATATCGAATTACTCTCTTTTGAATAACAAACACTCTGTTAATATCTGTAGATCTACCCCAATTTATGATTCCGTATTTGAGACTTGAATAGATGAAGGCATTATATATAAGTCATAATTTTTTTGTGTTAAAATAGTCCCTTGCTTGTTTTATTTGATAATAATAACCACAAACCTTTTTACAAACTATTTTAATTTGATCAGTCCACTTTGTCGTCCTAGATGCTTTACAGTAGCGCTAATTATTATTTCATTATTTATATGTAAAATCTTTTTGTCCAGATCAATTGTTTCTTTTAATTTAAATTGCAAACATTTGGTTTTACTTATATTAACAATTAACTGGTTTTATTGACACCACTCAGTAAATTTATTTAAAACGTTTGTGCTTTTTCTTTTCATTTCGTACATCGACGATGCAGAAATTAATATTGTCACGTCGTCCGTATGATGATGATTAGTTCCATATCCCCTAGAGGACGTTGGATACCACTCTCTTCCATTTTGCTCTATCCTGGACAGTACGGATGAGGTTAATAAAATTGAAGCCAGTCCATTTTTTAATGTTGTCAAGCCACGATGTTCTTTTTCTACCTCGGGGTCTTTTTTGTTCAAGTTTGCCCATTAATATGATTTGTTGAATTTTGTATTTTTGTGACCTCATTATATGACCAAAGTATGCGCATTGTCTTTTTTTAATAACATTTAATAACGTTTTACTTTCTTTCATTATTTGCAACACTTTGTCATTAGTCACGTAATCTGTCCATTTAATTTTCAGCATTCTCCGATAGCACCACATTTCGAATGCGTTTAACTTTTTAATCTCGTCTTCTTTTAAAGTCCAGGTTTCACATGCATATAATAATATTGACCATACGTAAGATTTTAAAAAGCGCACTCTTAGTTTTTTATTTAATTTATTATTACACAATATCTTTCTCAGACCGTGAAACGCTGTTTTTGCTTGTCCAATTTTTGATTTAATTTCCAATGTCTGATTATTGTCACTGTTAAAGTTTACACCAAGATATTTATATGATTCCACTTGTTTAATAGGTGTTTTGCCTTTATACTTTATATTCAACTTATTAATTTTTTTTTTATTTCTTGTACTTATCATAACAACTGTCTTACTCGTATTTATTTTCAAACCCGCATTTTCACTATATTTTACAACACTATTTATCAATTTCTGCAAATCTTCCTCTGTTTCTGCAATTAAAACTGTATCATCTGCGTATCTTAAGTTATTGAAAATTTGTCCATTTATTTTTATTCCTTCAGTTAAGTTTTCTACCGCTTTGTTCATAATTTGTTCACTATACAAGTTATAGAGTAGTGGCGATAGCACACATCCTTGTCTAACCCCCTTTCTAATTGGTACCCACCGAGTTTTTCCCGATTTTATTTTCACTGCCGCTTCTTGATTTTCATATATATTTTTAATTATTTTTATCACTTTTCTATCTATTCCCACACTGTACAAATTCTTTATTAGTATGTCATGTTTTAAGCTATCAAATGCTTTTTGATAATCAATGAAACAGGCATATATATCTTGTTCACTTTCTCGTGCCCTTTCCAGTATCGTTTTGAAGCAAAAAATAGCCTCTCTTGTACCAATACCGGCCTTGAAGCCCATTTGTAGCTCGCTTATATTCTGCAGCACTTTTTTCTGAATTCTATTTAATATTATTTTTAATAGTATTTTTGACGTGTGACTTGTTATACTTATTGTACGGTAATCTTCACATTCTTGTGAAGTGCTTTTTTTTGGGATGGGATAGTATATGGATCTTAAAAAATCTGACGGAAGATCGCCTGTTTCATATATTTTGTTGAACAATTTTAAAAGTTCTGACATATTAGATTCATTTAACGTTTTTATGAATTCAGCAGGTACTTTGTCAATTCCCACCGTTTTCCTACTTCCTACATATTTCACCGCTTGTTTAAGTTCGCTCATCATTATCGGAATTCTTTCATCCTCCGAATTTAGTTGTTCGCAGTTTTCCTCATTCATTATCTTTGTTTCGTCATAGTAAAGTTCTGTAATATACTCCTCCCATCTTTTTTTCTCCTCTTCCGGATCTCTTATAATTTTTTTATTTTTATCTACGATGTTCCTTATGACGTAATTTTTTTTAAATTTTCCACATATTTCCTTAACTTTTTGATGCAATTTTCTATCTTGATGTAGGGTTGCCAGTATTTCAATTTCCTCTGACTGTTCTTCCATCCAGCTTTCTTTTGCAGTTTTTATTTCTTTATTTATTTTCTTTTGTAATTCTTTGTATTTATTTTCATTTACGTTTTTATATTTTTTTCTTTCCAACATTAATTCCAGAATTCCTTCAGTCATCCATTCTTGCTTTCTTTCTGTTCTTTTGTTTTTATTCAAAACTTTTTCCCCAGAATTTATCAGCACACTTTTCAAATTCTGCCACCCTATTTCCACACTAACTTCTTTATTATCAATTTTCATATCCTGTAAACTTTTTGTGACATCTTCATTAAATACTTTACTGTTTTCTTCCGTTTCTAGCTGTTCTAGCATTTTATGTCCACCTTTCATTTGTTTCTGTAATTTTTTAAGTTTGATGTCTAGTGTTGCATTTAGCAAATTGTGGTCAGATCCTATATCTGCTCCAGGTCTTGTTTTAACATCTTTAAAATTGTTTTTGTAGCGATCGTTGATAATTATGTAATCTATTTGATTTCTTATTATTCTGTCTTTCGAATCTGCCGGTGATTTCCACGTATATAGTCTTCTAATGGGATGTTCAAACCAAGTATTCATTATTGTCATTTTATTTTCTTTACAAAAGTTTATTAATTGTTCTCCTCTTGTATTTCTTTTACCGATTCCAAACTTTCCGACAATTTTTTCTTCTATACCTTGCCCAACTTTAGCGTTAAAGTCCCCCATAATTATTGTTCGTTCGTATCGTTTATTCATATCGATCACTTTTTGTAATTGGTTGTAGAAATCAGAACACTCCTTATCACTATAGTCTGTTGTAGGTGCGTATATCTGAATAATATTTGTTTTGATTGGTTTCGTATTTATTTTAATCATTATAATTCTATCAGAGAAAGGTATACACGATTGTACTAAATGTTTTATTTGATTGTCTACTAAGAATCCCACCCCATTATAATGCTGAGTCCCTCCTGAGTAATACATCACGTATCCATTTTTATTTATTTCACCGTTTCCTGTCCAGTGTACCTCACTTAATCCTGTTATTAGTATTTTGTATTCTTTAATTTCCTGTATTAGGTTTTCTAATTATATACATGAGTATACATGATTATTTTATCCCCAGGAACATATTGTGGTATATCATTGACAAAGCATATAAATAATAATGGGCCTAGGTTATTTCCTTGCGGTACACCTGTTGTAATTTCTTTGCAGTCTGATTTACTTCCTTCTATTTCAACATAAAATTCACGATGATAATTACAGCTTTGTAATGGGTCTTTCATTAAGCGCTTCCTATCTTAAAAATTTAAATAATAAAGTGAGATATCATCGACATTTTTTATTTGTTTGAAACGCCTATCTACCATGAATATAACATCGTTCAAATGTCCGTCGCGGATTTTCTGGTTGGCGCGCATCCGAAATGTCCAATTTTCCATGACTCTGGCGCATAAATCAGGCTGAATTTGATTAATGGCATGGGTTATGTTGGCTTTGAGGGCCGCTGTGGTTTATGCCTTATTTGCATAGACCTGCGACTTAAAAAACCCCTACAATAAAAAGTCCAGGGGGGTCAAATCGCATGATCTCGGTGGCCAGGCGATGGAGATGAAGCGGGTGAAAAATAAAAACATGCGAGTATTTATTTTTGACTCGGGAATCTAGAGACTTTTACATCTGCCATGTGACCATCTATAATAAAATATTTTGTGCTCCGGTACTGTAGTATAATCTGGAATAGGGATGACGGAATAGAGGTGGCTGGAGTAAGGGGAGTAAACGCGGTAAGCAGGAGGCTCTCGGGAAAGAAATCCTCGGTCTGTAGTTGTCGTCGTTGCGGTCCTCGGTCATTGCTGACGACGCGAGCCGCATGCGAAATCAACTGACGACTACCTCGCTCGCGGACATCGTACCCAAATTTACGACACCCTATACCTACCTTCACGTTGTGCAAATACATACACACTGTATATCCGTATTTAACATCAAGAACTGTAGACACAAGGCAAAGTAATTTATGACGAATTTTTTGCTATAATAATTAACAAATATCTTTGATTAACGTCTGAATAGAACTCTTCAAATAAATAAAATTGTCGACCAATTTTTTTCAGACTAAAGGTATATTGACATAAAAAATAAAATTATAAATCAATATTAAAAAAGATGACGTTTCATCTTTTGTAATATTGATTTATAATTTTATTTGTTATGTCAATATACCTTTAGTCTGAAAAAAATTGATCGACAATTTTATTTATTTAAATAATTAATAAAAATGTAAGCCGTCGTGGAACATAAATAAACATAAATTTAAGTGAAATTCTAGTACAGTGGTACCTCGACATACGAGTGCCCCAACATACGAGTTTTTCGAAATACGAGCCGGCGAGCGAGTGATTTTTTGTTTTGAGTTACGAGCGAAATTCGAGATACGAGTTCGGTTTAGCAGGTTTAATGACACTTGCCTAACTCATTTCCGGAACATTCTGAGAGGGACATGTTTTTTTCTAAACGGCCTACAGGTGAAAGCGAGAAAAATGTAGCGAAAAAGGCAAAGACCAGTGAGGATATCTAATTTATTTCTTTACATTCTCTTTTTTGTTTTTGTACAATAAATATTTGTCATTTATAAATACGTTTTTATTATTCAAACTGGGGTGACATTTTGGGGGTTGGAACGGATTAATGGTAGTTCAATTGTTTTGTATGGGAAAATTTGCTTCGAGATACGAGTAATTCAAGATACGAGCAAGGTTGCGGAACGAATTAAACTCGTATGTCGAGGTATCACTGTAGCTAAATTTTGCCCTGACATCTAACGAAATTTAATAACTAAATGTCACCCTGACATATTCTAACGAAATTCCAGTATCTAAATTTTGCCCTGTAACTAAATTTCGTCGTGTCATCTGACAAAATTCTACTATCTTAATTTCGCCCTGTCATCTGACAAAATTCTACTATCTTAATTTCGCCCTGTCATCTAACGAAATTCTGGTAACTAAATTTTGCCTGTAACTAAATTTCGCCCTGTAATCTAACATAGTTCTAGAACCTAAATTTTCTGTAACTAATTTTCACCCTGTAACTAAATTTTGTTCTGTCATCTAACAAGACTCTAGTAACTAAATAAAACAAACGCGCTATGTTCGCTACTCCAACACACACACACACACAACAAGCACTAACACACAGCTGTCCAACGCATACACACAGCAAGCGCAAATGAAACGTATGGCGTCCCATGAACAGCGTTGCGCCAGTTTCATGGTTTTATTCCCAACCAAACGTGTCATTATGTTTCACATCAATATAACAAGCGGCTTCCCAAGATCAACTTCCCAGTTTGATGCATAGTGCATACTGAATATTATAAGGTAGGTAATAATAATAACAATATAGAAAAGTGAGCATTTTAATCATAATATTTGTTGATGTCATTAAATTGTATAATTTATTTGCCCAAAAAAATCTCTTTTGTCTCAAATAATACTTGTTTTTAAATCTTTGATTAACGTCTGATTACAATTCTTCAATAAAAATTTATTGAATACTTGTTTTTCTTTAAGCAATCATTTTTTGTTTGGTTCAAATAAATTATACAATCCAATAGATTCATATAAATATATTTTGTTTGTGTCCATTTTTCCTGCAAATGTTTATAATCGTCGAATTCTAAAAAGAATTTCATGTCCCATAAAAATGAGCAAATTGTTAATCCTCACGTAACTAAGAAAACTGACATAAGCCATTTTTTCTGGCAATTACGGACATATAACTTTGCTTACTTATATGTAACACGTCAAACTAAATACATATCCCAATTAGAACATACTTTTTTTATCCGATTTTAATCAAATTTTTATTCTGCAATGTTTTGTATATATTTTAGAGACGACGCTTCAATTAAGCCTTATTAAATATAAAAGCACTAGCCTTTACCCGTGACTTCGGTCGCTTTAATGTCAGTTTTTTGGCTACTGTTCAGTTCTCTTTAGTTCGTTTATTTAGAACTTTCCTGTTCCTTGAAAGTCAGATCAAAATTGATTTAGTAGTTTGTGCGTTAAACTGGGCCAAACAAACTGACAAACAGATGCACAAAAATTATGAAAATTACTTTACGATCTTATAACAAAACACCTCACAGTCCAAAAGTTATCACACATTTTTGGGTAGCCAGCGTGCGCGTAAGACGCCATTCCAAATTTCGTTAAAAACTTAGAATTACAGACAGAGATACGATCTGTTTTATTTTTATAGATTAAAAGTTCCTAGAATAGATATTTACCAACGCATATTTACTCCTTTTTTTTAAACGGAAATGCTTATCTACGCCACTGTATGTTTACCGCTGTGTCTACTAGAGCTGTAAAAGTAACGAGAAATTGTGTACCCGTATGTATTCGTTACTTAAAGAACCAGTACCCGTTACTTTCGTATCGTTACGTTACTCGTTACTTTTCATACGACATACAATAGTATACTTAACAGAATCAAGCAATAAGCATGTAGCTTCGCATCGAGCACGTCGCATACGTGATACGACATGAGTCATGACTTCGTACTTTATTCACTGCACTGAATAGTGAATATATACGTAAGAATAATCCCGAATATCACATATAACACCGCAATAAAATCAACTAATTTGAATTTCAAAACTACTATATAATACCTATATAATATTGTATTATTAGTTAATAGTTATTAGTTAAAACATCTTAAATTAAGTAGTTTTAACTAATAATACAATGATTTGTTGAAAGCGCTTTATTAAAGCGATTTATTAAACATTCAGTTGGAATTATAGTCTATCCAAATTTTCAATTTAAAAATTATGCACTGTAAATTTTAATGTTAAACAAAAGCAAAAATACATAATAACCATTATCACTTAATTTATCAAAATAAAAAATTACTTACCTCGTTAAAAAATATCTTAACCGTTTACACTAAATATTATTCATTCATCCATAAAAAGTTAATAACGTTAAACGTACGCCCAACTGTTTAGCAAGTAAAAAATCGTCACAGTGCGAGTGCAATAATTTTTAACTCAAACAGTGTCGGGAATGATCGGTTTAAAATACTGAAACGTAATGAGTCAGTTGCTAGGTGAACCATACCTGGTTCCAATTCACACATCCGCATGAGGCATGTTATATGATTATGATACATATTGCATTGTATTCGTATAACCGTATCAAACGAGTCGAACTGACATGGATACGAAACATGCGAGTAACGAAATGAATTTGTAAGTAACGATTCGTTACTTCGAGTCAGACGATGTACCCGTTACTCAGTAACGAATACATACGGTTTGTTACAGCTCTAGTGTCTACGGTACTCAAATCACAGATCTCTATATACCTTTCGATATAAATGGCGGCCACTATGTAACACAAACGCGCCATATTGATGCGAGATATTAAGGTCTAATTGTTAAAACGTTGGGAATGACTGATATTTTTCAAACTGTATCTACATTCAAACATAGTTATAAGTGTACATTAGCTGTACTAATGTTTCAAACTTCCCGCGAGAATTGTCACCCAAAACTCTCATCTCCTTTCGTACTGACGCCAATGTCTTGATCCTTCTAATACGCTGAAAAACACTCTGCTGTACAGTGTAACGTTGGGTTAGAGAAGCAAGGTGGGGAGTCTGCGTAATAAGAAGAACGGGAAAAGCGATCAGGAGCTTCATTATTTGTAATTTCAGTGGCAAGCGGAGGCGGTATTTGCTTTGTCAATGGTGCGTCTCGACTAGCACGAACAACTAAATGATCTAAACATAAATGAAGCTGATCGATAATGTACTCTAGAACTTTTACACAGCCTAAATAAAATAATATGAGTTTAAAATCTCTTTTTTGGCGCCTATTCATTATGCGCATGATCATGCACTAATAATCCATGCCTGCTATGGTGTTGCCACTTCATAAATTATGTTTTCTACTATAATTGGATCCAGTTTACTTGAATGGTAAAATAATAATAATAATGCGTTCAACATCCGTTTCTCCACTTTATGTCATAACATACGCCATTCGCACCATTACTATTTTCCATCTAACACACTTCCCGTTATTTTCTACATTTTTTCAACTTCAACTAATTCATAGCAATGGGCGAATGAAGGAATTTTGGGACATTGGGATAGGGTAGTCAAATTTTGAGCATAGGAGTAATCGGCCATGTCCTTGAATAAGGAACCATCTCGATATTTATCTGGAATTATTGAGAGAAACCATGGAAAACCTCAACAAATGCCTCAGCGAGAGGCAGCAGGAAATAGTTCCAGCCACATCTGCCTCTGCCGGGATTCGAACCCAGACATCCCGAATGCGAGTTTAGTGCTCTCACTTCTACGCTACACCGCTCGGTTTAAATGGTCTCGTATTTTAAGTTTCGGTCTCGAAAGTGAACAAAAGCATTCGATGATTTGAATTGTGCCGTTTCTCGGAACGGATGCTGTAACTCGTAGAGGTCAGTGGTTTGAATAGTGCAAAGTTGTTTTAGTGATGCGTATTGGACAAGAGCGTCAGTGTACACAGAGATCTGCGGTCTCTCTAGGTAAGGTGTCTGCAATGTTTGTTGCGGCTGAAAGGAGGTGAAAACCATTAGAGGAAATGTAGCAATTATCGTTGTTCACAACAAGCTAAACGAGCGCGCAGACCTCATTAGAAGAGATTAGGAGCCGTCGCTCGCTGCAAACCTCTTTTCAACCAACCGTAATGCTCTCAACGGGCAATTCACACTTTTATTATATGTGCCACACGTTATTTAGTTTAAATACATACACGTTTATAATAATATGTAGATGTATGTTGCAAACTTGCAAATCAAGAAAATATTCCGTGCAATTGACGAGAAATTATTATCAATTGTGTGCAACTAGGCGAATGTGGAACAAGATGACGTCTAAAGTTCAGGGACGGTCTGGGGGATCTAAAAAGTTTGAAATAAAGTAAAGCTTCTACGTGGTCACAAACAGCGTCGCAAAGGCACATTTTAGAGCCGTTGTGACACCCACTACCTCCCAGCTACCTGCACGGAACGTGCGTTCGTCGGTGATTGGCCGTGATCGCTCGTAGCCTTTGTCACTTGTCGCTTTCCTGCTTTAAACTACAGTCGAGTACGATATTGTCAAGTATTTTAGTTTTGTCGAGTTGCGAGTTTGTAATTTTTCAAAAGACTGTACAAGCGCAAGTCCGCATTCGCATTTAACTTCCGAGCCTTTTAGATTCGTGGAGGGTATTATAACTAAGAAGAAAAAGATCCGGACTAGCCCACGGAGGACCGGCGGCACACCGGGAAAAGTATTCCCTGAGGCCAGACCGACGCTGCAAAGGTTTGACAATAAATAGAATCCCGCCAAAAACATAAATGTCCGCAAAGTTGGAAAAAAAGAAGTGAGATCTAAAAAGGTGTCAATTTTTCATTTTATATGTAGGAGTCATTTATTTATTAATATTGTTGCGCATTTTTACCCCACAATATTACGTTTATGTAATTTCTAGAAAAGTCTACTAAACGCTCGAAGGTCAACGGACAAACAATGAACGCAGGTAACGGACATCCGACCGTTAGAGGCGCCCACGCATATAACGACAAGCAACAATGAATCAGGTAGCCGGCACCAGGCCGTAGAGACCCGAACGAGTAGAGAGGACAGGAAATTTCAATTCGAACGTTCTGGAACACAAACCAAAATCTATATAAGGCGGGCAGAGGTTTGGTTGAGAGGAGTCAGTTGAGTTCAGTCAGTTACAGCGTGTTAACAGTGAGTGGACGTACAGATAACTGTTTTACATAAATTGTGCGTGTTCTGGCATTACAACTTAAATTCTGTTACAATATTGAGAAAATAAATATAACTGCAGTGAGTGGTAAATAAATAAATAACTTAGTGAATAGACAAGTGCGCTGATAAACTCTGTGTTGTGTTTTAGTGTGTTGTGAATATTTCTTTGTACATAATTCTTTATTCTCTGTTACTTAGTCTTGCATTGTATAATTAGAACTATTAGTTTTATTTCTGTTAACGTTATACGTTTTTGTTTGTGTGTTTTTACTGTTTTTTAAACAGTTAATATCGTAAATAAATACTTTCCGCCACAGACCATAGCAGTTTTGTTACAATATAAAACATAAACACTTGCTGAATAAAAACTTGGCACTTTCTTAGATCTCACTAAGGCAAACCCACTTGTTCCAAATCTTCTTGGGTTCCAGACTTGTAGGTCGTTCTTAATTGTTATTTCTACCTTCCTACCTGGCGTTTCGTCTACAATTGCGGTAGACATTATCTTCACTGGCTGCAATCGTATTTGTGTCACAGGAGACAATTAGTTTCCATTAAAGAAATTACCTCAGAGCAAAGACAAATAAAAACCGGAGTTCCACAGGGCACAATTTTAGGTCCTGTGATATTCTTTCTTTACATTAATGATTTACCTGTACACTTCAGTGCAGAGAAGAATATCGTGATATATGCTGACGAATGTTTACATTTTCTATGTCAATACTGCGACCAAAATGACCTGTTTTTAAATAAACAAAAAAACTAAATTATTGTCACAAATTGCTCTAGATGATCAGGTGCTGGAAGCTGTCAGTAAATTCAGAGAGAGAGAGATTGTAAATTATAGACGCTCAACAGCTGAGGTCATCAGCGTCTATTCAGTAAATTCAAATTGTTGGGATTTCAACTAAATGAAAACTGTGGATGGATTGAACATGTACTTCACATTTGTAACAAACTTGCGAAAAATGCTTCTTTCTGCGGCTATTATCCAGCTTTGTGTGCAGCTCCCTAAGTTACAAGCTTGTGTACTGTACATACAGACGGGCAGATAATGGCATAAGAGTTCCGTTTGTGCCATTTTGATATGGAATCCTAAAGGCAGTCTTCAATGGCTGTTTGTGTATCTCGCAACACTCCTTCAGTGGGTCCAAGGAGTACATTACAATGCTACAAAGAGGTTAGAGTTAGTGAGTAAATACTATGGGTGTTTGCCGCATCGGACAACGTGTCTGGTACAACACACGTGTATAATAACATGTATGTTTACTACCATTGTCCTGGCAAGGAACTGTTCTGTGCCCGAACAGCTACAATAAGGGATCGTGCTGTCCTATTTCAATCAATTTTCACTGGGCGGCACCACACTTCGAGAACTACACAGGTCTACTATAAAAACCGTGACGAAGTGGCGGTATTTTTAATAAATGGACACTTAATTAGATTTTTCTGTTTCAGGTTGATGAGTTCCAAGTACCGTAGTGTTTCTGAAACGCAAGTGTCGTCGTCTTTGAGGCTTCTTCGATTTGGTTAGGTAAATAGGCTTTGATCCTTTCGTTAGTATATATTGGGCATGATATGAGAACATATTCTACGGTGCCTAGTTCAGTCTTCCTTTCAGGCTTCCTTTTTTAGTACAAAAAAGTGGGATAAATTTGTGTGTCCAATTCTCAATCAGGTTGTCTCATTTCTTCTCAGTTGATGAGAAAAGGCGATAATTTTTGTGGTATTTTGCTTTACTTGTCTAAGCTTATTTGAAGTAGTGTGTGACCATAGCTTATTCCAGTCTTCTGTTAGATCTCTTACATAATGAATTTTGGCATCGCCTGGGGGGATGTTCGAGATTATTGGAGAAGCGTCTTGTAAACTTACTTTTAAACAGTATAAATTTTAGTTACTCAAACTGTATCGAATTCCGTTAAGCCTTTGACTATTTAACTATGGACTAGCAAAGCTAATTTCATACTTGTTGCCAAGACACCATGTTCCATTAGCGGCCAAGCTGAGAACTAAAACTTTTAAATATAACGGCGTTGATATTGGAACCTTATTATAGTCTGTTCTCTTTTAATGTAAGATAATTGTGTCAAATTTTTATACATCAAGTTTTTGTCATTAAAAAATTTTTAAAATCACTTAATTTAACTTACAACCCACATAAATTTCAAAGTACCTAAATCTAATTTTCAAAAAATACTGCATTATAACGAAACAGCAACCAAAATAACCAGATCTGATATCTAAAAAAACGGACTTCTTTGGAGCGTTGGGTGATGTCCAATGTACCAAAAAAGTTGAATGATGTTTCCAACAATCATTGTACATAGCTACTATAGAAAAAAGAGTCGTAACTAGTTGTCCATTTCTAAATAGTCAAAGGTTTAACCGTATCCACGTTCACTTCTGACACTGCACTATTCAGTACCAGGTTGCAGTCCAAGTTGTGTAACTAGATTCAGGTCGGTACCGATGGTATGAAAGTACTACACATACATTAACCGTAAATAGCCGACGGTCAGCACGCCCCGCTTTACCCCCTAACCCCTGACCGGAGCCACCGGCCGCTGCCATTCTCTGCCGACGGTGAACACTATTTAGTTTTACATTTAACATGTGCATGCTCTTGACAGCACATAATATGCCCTGTGTACACGGCGCTATTACAGTTTTTCTGCAAATTTTACGTAACCAAGTATGGCGGATTTAAGTGAACTTCTTATCGAAATCTTGAAACTAACCATATTTATTTTCATCTGTATACCTAAAGTGTACATTTTTGAGTTGCGGTCAAAATATTATGGACACTGATGTCATAGAAGCGGCCATTAATCTAGTTTCTATGCAGTTTTTCATGGATATAAATACTGAGTCCAGTTAATACTTCCATAGTATGTGTAAACTGTAAGCATTAGTACTCTCGTAGCAGTGTAAACATCTGTACTATCATAAAATGTGAAAAAAATTAGTACGCTCGTAGTATGTGTAAACATATTATGTACTATCATAGTATGTGTAAATATTAGTACATACTCTCGTAGTAATGAACACAAATTTCTCTTGTTTTGTGGTGGCATTATTCTGCCGTAAAAGGCAAAAGGCAGTAAGTGACCAACTTATGAATTTGAGTAAATCAAGATTTACTAAAAATGTCTTGACCGTCCAGAATTTTAGATTATGGAAACCAAAATATGGGGGAAACATTTTTTAAAGACAATAAAATTATTGCTGCAGCACTTACTGCTGTCGTTGGCTTCAGTATGAACTCATTTTGTCAACAAATGTCACTTACTGCCCTTTGCCTTATAAGGGCAGTATTGTTCTTAAATCTTAACTGATTGATACGGTTGGCGCCTTGAGCAACCGCCCGAATGCTTCGCTCTCTTGAAGTCGGCACTGAACTGGCACGCCCACTGACTTCTCTCTTCTCTGGTTTCGCTTTTAGTGTAAAGGCCGCTGCACACGAAGCTAGAAACCCTGTTAGATTTGCCTGCTAGTTTTCTAGCGCTGGTTTTCTTGATTGCTTCACACGAGACTATTTTTCAAGCTTGATTTGTGGATAGATCTGACAGCAACAGTTCGAATATAAACACAGAGCACAACGTGTCTGTTGTCTGACTTTGAAAAGAATGCGACACCATGTTTGGTTTGTGGGTGTTTGTTGAAGTGCCCACGTGGCAAAATACTGCTTCCTGATTGGTTCTTATTTTAAAACCTATCTTGTGAGCTATCAGGCAAGCCCGCAGTGACGTCATTTCTAGCTTCGTACCGGCTAGCAGAACTCCTAGCAGCGTTTCTAGCCTCGTGTGCAGCGGCGTTAAGAGAAGCTTTACATAACATTTTACTTCACACTTCAACCTACCCGTAGCTTCTTACTCGCACTCACGTATAATCATTAGTTTTGTAACCGCCTGGCAGACATTTAGACCCGTCTAAATGATCTGGCTTATTTATTTTTTGTTTTATTAAATAGTCAATTTCATGCTATTAAAATTTCAAAATGCCGCAAGATTTTCTTTTTGCAAATAAAATTTCGCAAAGTTAAAAATTCAAGTGTTGGCTGGGTCCTACTACTCTTCAACCAGATCTTCGATTTTGTATTCAGACATTACAAAAAATGTGTTACAGTGCCTCAAATACCTACCCAAAAATAGCTCTCCTAGTAAAATACACAAGTAGATAAATTAAGGAATAGTTTTGGCACATGCTGTAGAATTGTGAACAGATGTCATAGCGACTGTCTGTAAGCAGCAAAGCGGAATAGACAGATTAGAATCAGCATTATAAAATATATTTAGTGACAGAACAACAAAGAGCTTGTACGTTAGTACGGGTATGTTTATTTTGGAAACGGTTAATTAAAGAATTCAAAAGGAAGAATTCTAGCTATGCGCGTCTGCCGACTAGCACAAACATTATCATTATTCTGACCCCATCACCGAATCGTCCCGGCTTCTGTTTCACTGGCGCATGCTTGTCTATTGTCTGTTTTTTTATTGACGGATTGAACGATCTTTTAGAGTCCGTTTCGAAATTAGGATTTTATCTGCAGACGGAGTCCATTTCAAAATATTCAATATGGCCGCCCTATGCGAAGCGTCTGTATAGTGACAGTATACGAGGTTTTGATGTTTTGTATATTTTTGAGAAAGAAATTTGTCGTTTGGGCGATACCATAATCCTTCAAAACGAAATTATATTGATCGCGAGTGCTGGCCGTAAAATTCGGGAGAATCATTGATGCCAGCTGTAGTGATAAGGTTAAGTTTATCACCTGGAGTCCATTTTAAAATATTCGATATGGCCGCCCTATGCGAAACGTTTGCATGGTGACACTATAAGAGGTTTTGATGTTTTGTATATTTTTTGAGGAAGTTTGTCGTTGGGGCAATCCTTCAAAACGTAATTATATTGAAGGGAAAAAATCGCGAGTGCTGGTCACATCGTAAAAGATAGCAGAATCATCGATGCAAGATAAGGATAATTTTGTTGCTTTCTGCATTCACATGTCAAATTTGAAAGAGAAACCGCATGAAATCAACAGTATATAATCAGTTGACAGCTGTCACTTTTCAATTTAATAATAATTAGATATCAATATTTACACTTGACTAACGCAATAATGTATTGAACAACGCTTATCATGCATCTACTTCGATTTTTCAATGATGTGTGTCACTTCCGTAATTGTAGACAATATTTACAAAAATACGTAGGTGCGCAAAACTTAACTTTATGAAACTCTTCGCGTTGCATGAATTTGATAATCCACATTATGCATATATTTAATAATTTACTATATGAATCATTGTCTATCTACTCATTGTGTGGTGAGCGAAGGCAACAAAGCGTATCGAAAATATATCTGCGTCTCTTTCTTCGATGCAATTCACTGATTTCTCCTATGATAGGATTGGTTGATGTTCTTGCATTCAATCTGAATAAAGTATCTCTGTTTCAAAAACTTTGTGTTTTTCTATGACGTTAACATGGGCGTACCCAGCGTTTGGCCTAGGAGGGAGCAAATTAGAAATTTCTTAAGCCGGGTCCCCCGTGCTTGTTTTTCCATCCTGGATACGCCAGTGCTTACGGCGTAAAAAAAGACAGAACTATATATGTTTGCACCCTAATGGTTCGATTGCGATATTATTCCTATGCTAAGTGTACAATAAAAGTATATGACATAATGTTACTACTGGAATCTGTCAAAAACAATAATTTTATACTTTGTATACTATTTCAAAATGAATTACATAATATAGCTCTTCTTCATTTTTGTACCTACAGACAGATGTAGTAATTATGGTATCTTTTGAAAAAAATGTTATTGGGGTCATGTTTCTTTATAAAATTTCAACAGACAAATCGTCAAAATAAGACGAAAATGCGAGAAGACAAATGAGTGACCTTGACTTAGTCTTAGACAGTTCACAGACGCTAATTTATCAAATAAATTGGTAGTCAAAAGAGCTTATGCTGTCAAAATAGTTAATAAATGAGTCTTTTTAAGTAGATCGTCATAGTTGCAGTTTTAGTGTCCGTAAGGTGATGAATACAAAATCCGGTAGAAAATAGTTTTTCATCTATTATAATTAATACCCGGCCACGCGATGGGTCAGTCTGGTTTGCTTGTATTGCTGTTACGCCGTAAAATATTTAGTATAGCGTGTGTTGCTTTAAAGTCTAACTGATGACGCTACATTCAACAGATGGCGGTCTATACCTCAGATGGCACTTCCGTTGCCGTAAAGTATTTAGTATAACGTGTGTTGCTTTAACGTCCATAACACGCGGCGCTGTATGATGCTGTTTTTTTTAAAAAATCGTGTTTCACCTGTCACAGGTCTGGCATCTATATAGATTATATAGATTATATATAAAACACGCCCGTATTCGAATGCAACGTTGTGTCAAAATTTCAAAGCAATCGGTGAAGAAATGTCGGAGATTTAAGGTTTTGAACAAACGAACATTACATTTTTATTTATATAGATTATAATTTTCTAATGATAGCAACTGTCGAGCGTCTATAGTCTACATTTTATTACTCGCATTGTTATTTTTTTCGATACATTTTGACGTTAATGACAGTGTGTTTTTTAATGTGTCATTTTATTTTTTGGGTTTTTTATAAAAGTAATTTTAATTTAAAAAAATATGATTATTTTATGTGATAATGACGATACTAATCCTTTGACGAATCGTTTTACTTAATTATTTTTGTTTTTCGATACGCGCATGACTTTTCATAGGGCTAGAAATAGGTTACGCCCATGGTGGCAAAAGTATAACATTTTGTAGAACTGGAAACATTGTCTGATTTTATTTTAAAACATATGAAAGCATGAAAAAATCGCGAAAGGAAATTTTAAATTTTGTGCGAGGCTGTAAAAATACAACTAAAGGTTTCTTTTCTACAATTTTTTTTGGAACGTAAAACATATTAATTTTCGTATTAAAAAAAATAACTGTTACTTTGACGACAGATAATATCAGATCAAAAACTGAAATCATCTCAAAATTTAAACATTGTTTTAATTTGTTCGTACGGATATTATAGCCGCCACATACAGTGCACGCGGAATTAAGTTTCATATTTTTATAAAGCATGTGAAAGTATAGTCTGTTCATATCCAGTGTAAGACATATTTCAGTATAGTGGAACTATAATCCTATACTGCAAGTACAGACGTATTCTAGGGGCCAGATCAGGCCTGTTGGAAAATCGGCGTATAGGGAGTTTCCCTTTTGGGAATTTCTCTAGGGTGATAAAATACTATTTATTTATAGATCGGGTCACCTGATATAAATTCAGTACTTATTTAAACGCTTTTATTTAGCTTGACTCCGTATATTACTTTATATCTTATATCTTTGTTTCAAATCTTGGGACAGCTTATTCAACTACTTGCCAATTTACTTGCAACATTTACTTCGATGAACTCTCCCACAGAAAAAATGCATAACGGCTTGTTGTTGTTAATTTGATGCTTCAAAAATTTGTATCAAATTTATTTAGACACAATAAGAACAGCTATTTTAGAATAAAAATAGGTAAAAAAACTTTTAAGTTAACCGCTTTTTTTATTATTTATTATTATTACAAACGATAATGTACTAAAAACTAGAAAATTAAGCTAAAATAAAATCGTGAGGGACATTTTGTAGAAAACTTTAATTTGTTTGAGATTAGATATCATATTTAGCTTTCGACTGTCTTCTTCGACCATAATGTAATAATAACCACATCGATTTTATTTTAGTTAAATCAAAGCCCCTTATAGTGACTCATATTTATTTTCTAGTTTTTAGTACATTATCGTTTGTACAATAAAAGTGTTTAACTTAAAAGTTTTCTTACCTATTTTTTTATTTTTGAGTTTTAAGTCTGCTTTATTAAAAGTGCGATATGCAACCGCACTAAAGCCGGACCGATCAGTTAGCTACTATAATATTGTATTGTTATCGGAACTACATACGTGTGCAAAATTTCTACTCAATCGGACAACGGGAAGTACTTGAAAAAGCTGTCGCATGCTTTATTAAAAATGCGATTTGCAACCGGACCAAATCCACCGAAACGGTCAGTTAGTTATTATAATATTGTATTGTCATCGGAACTACATACCTATGCAAAATTTCAACTCAATCGGATAACGGGAAGTAGTTGCAAACGCTGTCCGAAGATTTGAAATAAAAATACCTATAAGATATACAGAAATAAAGAAATTTACGGAGTCAAGCTAAATAAAAGCGTTTAAAAACACATTTTTGACAACTTCTGCTTTGCTTGGTGAATCGAGCTTACCCTCGCTCGATCTATACTTTTGATATGTTGTGCCCTGATAACTCTACAAAGTTTTAAAATGTCTCCAACTACGATTAGGCTGTTTGTTTTTTGTTTATAGTGAAAGAGCGAACCTAATTTGAACACAGTATACTTACATATTACATGAATGCTTTAATAAACTGACACAGCGTGAAATGTTTTTGTAGACATTAATTATGACGTCTGTTAAGCATTTCTTCAGTTTATGTGTCATACTTATGACTTATGAGTTATGACTGCTTTAAGATTAAATCTTTGCGTGTACTAAAGTCATGTAAACAAGATGAAAACATGTCCTCTGCTCTGAACCTTTGTCCGGAAATGTCGTCAGTTTCGTCAACCAAAAAAAATTTTTGTTAAACACTCGAATCAATTCGAAATTAAAAAACTGCGTCTTTTTTTAGACGCAGATTTATATTTAATAGAAACTGGTTTAAAGCAAACTAATAAAAACTTCTTACAAAAATTGAAATTCCTTCAAAAAAGCCATTAAAAAGTGAAAAATAATCAAGTTTTTTAAGTTACTATAATTTTTGATGTACCACCTATGTACTTTAATTAAATTGGAGCCAACTTCAAAACTATATTATTTTTCGCTTTTTTTAAGGTTGCTCAATTTTTTCTAAAGAAGTTTTTTTATTTTTTTTTAATGGCTTTGCAATACGTATTTAGCACGTTATTAAGCGCCTCCTTTCTTAAAATTTTATTACTAAACTGGAAAAAATTTTCTGAACCGATTTTTAAAAAATTATGTGGGACCAATCCGTAAACATTCTGAACAAAATAATGTCAATTTTTTTTAATCGATTAACCCTTCGAATAGTGATGAGTCAAAAAACATAAAAAAGAATTTATAAGACGAATTGATAACCCTTATTTAAGGACGTAGTCCTATGTTCAGGCTCGTTTTCAACCCTTATTTCAGAATTTTTTTTAAAAACAAAATAATGTACAATCATTTCAATTTTGTTACATGTTTTTTATTGGCATTGTAAACTAAGAAAAAAAATTTTTTTTTGCTTAATTTTACGCCATTTTATAATTGCTTTTTTAACCTAAAGTAAATGGAGGTAGGTGGGTAGCGCGTGTGACAACGTCACTTGGAGTCATCTGAATTATAAAAATTAAATTGGTTATTGTTTCGTAGGCTTGTGGCTCTATCCCGTACTAGAAATAAACATTTTTATTGATAAATAACAAAATGGCGGGTTTAAAAAAAAACAACGAGAAAATCGTGATTTTGTCGTTGAAAATCGGCTAAAAAAATAGAAATAATTTTTATAATAAATTAAGTAATTCTAGTACCGGCAAAATTGAAAGCAATCAGTTGTGTACAATTGTTTCAATCACCCGAGCCGCTTACAAAAACGTAGTTTTGAGAAAAACGCGTTTGAAGTTTTGATTTCAGATTTCTTACAAAAAAATAAAAATTAATATTTACACTAATCAGCTATGCCTGGTGTATAGTAAACCTTCCGTTTCTTCAAAGGCATCGTTTTCTGCTAATTTGTTTGCTCTACTCTGCGAGAGTATAAGGGTAACGTGATAACAATTGAAAGGTAAGAGAAGGTAAGAGTCTTACTGTAAGACCGTTGCTACTCTCGACTATATGCTATAGCTTTGTAAATATTCAATATTTCGGTCTAAAATTTTTACAGTATTTTCTTAATACATTATACTTACTAAAAATGTAAAAAAAAAATACCTAAATTCGATTTTCCGAAACCCGAACAGCAGACTATGTCCTTAAGTTGATAAAATAGTATATTACATCACAAGGGCAGGCAGTTTGAGAGCCTTGAACTGCCTGCCCTTGTGGTGTAATATACTATTTTAATAAATTATTTTTCCTCATACCTCGGTACAAAGTACGGTTATTAAATACATTAATTGATTAATTAATTATTAATTACATAAAATCACAAACAAAATTCCAAGCAAGCAGCTTTGAGGTTATACGTAAAAACACGAATGACAGCTGTTTGCGACTATTGGCTGGCGACAGTAGCGGCAGTCTCATGGAGCGGTGCACATGATAACTATTTTTCTTTATAGCTGGTCGAAAGTACATACTTCCGGAATCAATGCATAAATATTAGACTTTCTGTCTTAAAATTGATGCCGAAGTAGGTACTTTCGACCGAGGTATGAGGAAAATATATTTGAAACCGTTGAATTCCTGATGAAAAATGAGTGGATACAAAATATACTGTATTGTGATATATGTATTAATGAATCAGTTGGTATAGCCGTATAGGCTAGTAATATTTTCGCGTACTGCTCGTTAGTCACGGTGTAGCCTACTTTACTTCTTTCCACTTTCGAACAGTGAACTCGTTTTAAAATCGGTTCAGTTGTTTTTGCGTCTACTTGGAACTGAACCGGTTTGTTGATATAGATGAGGCCAGCTTTACCTTAAGAACGAGACAATATCATTTGTCTCTTTGCCAACAGAGTGGAAAAGTGTAAACAACTTTCTCTGAGGTTTTATCTAATTGCAAATAATAATTTACTGTGTCGCACAACGAGCCACCGGGCGACATAATATCCGAAGGTGCGGCGAATTCTGCTTATTGAAGGCGGGGGGTTCTATTATAGACGGCGACGCTTGTTGTATTGTGGTGAGAAAAAATGAAACCTTCACAGATGCTGCAGACACTTCTCATGTATTAGCTCTTTGTTTCTCTTGCCCTCGTGGTAGGAGTATGACACGACATGTGTGACTCGTTAAACGGCGCCATTTTATCAAGGAACGAGCCGTGAGGCGGGTCGTTTATTGATGCTCTACAAGTGCGACTCTTGAGGTCCACACGACCGACTTCCCAGTATGATCCAGTATCTATATATTTAAAACACAAGCCCTAAATCTCTAGACAATCCGCCAGCCATCCCTACTAAACCGATTGACACAATTTTTTTTTTAAACTGAAGCCTTTAGTCCTTAGATATGTTATCGCTATTTTTTTTTTTGGTGATTTCAAGCGATAATAGTAAAAATGACGAGGGGTAGCGGGGTGAAGAGGAACGTAAAGAGAGAAAATCCTTCGATGTTCACGAGACATGAGTGTGAGAGAAATGCAAATATATACGTATGTCGGAAATTTTACAAACAGTTTGACAAGTCGACTTTGACAATTGAAGTGTATATTTTTAGTTCGTTTTTTAACGCAAATATTCCAAATATTAATACACAAATAAATTTTATTTTATTTTCCAAATAATTTAAGAACGTGTAAGTTTATGTTAATTTAATGCCAAAATAGAGTTTTTAAATATTACATGGACTGTACCAAGTCTAAAATTTGGTCTCAGATCAGAAAAAATAGTGAAAATCGTAAATGTATCAAATGAGGTTAGATTTTCTAAAAATGAATTGTGACAGCTCTTGCGGGGTAACAATGACAACGATGAACAGATCTCACATTTTTTTTGAATTTATAACCAATTAAATATAGAGACAACTTGATGGGACTAGATAAATTAAAAGAAAAATAACTGTAAATGGAAACTAATGAGGAATAAAATTATTGTCGTAGATCTGTATCAAAATATCGTTTTTTGAAAACAATATGAAAACACATGCAAAAGGTTTTGAACGGGTACACTAGTTGGATATTAAATGCGTAGGTATTTAAATACACTTTTTACCTAGCGGCGTAGTGGTGAGAGTACTAGACTCGCACTCGGAAGGTACCGGGTTCGAATCCCGACGAGGGCAGATGTGGCTGGGACTTTTTCCTGCTGTATCTCGCCGAGAAACGGTAATTCCTGTACCCGGCCATCTTGTTGAGATTTTCCATAATTCTAGATAAATATCGAGATGGTTCCTTATTCAAGACCATGAACGATTACCTGAAAAACTCATATGCTCAAAATTTGCTTACCTTAACCTAATGTCCTAAAATTCCTTCATTCGCCCATTGCTATATGAATTAAGTGGAAGTTTAAAAATATAGAAAAAAACGGGAAGTGTGATAGAATTTTATAATAATAAATTAAATAAATCAGAAACAAAATCAAAACTAGTTGAACGATAGTTAAAGAATTCAATCTTTGATTAATGTCTGATTAGAACTTTTCAATAAATAAAATTAACGACCAATTTTTCAGACAAATTTGTCTGAAAAATTGGTCGATAATTTTATTTATTGAATAGTTAAAGAAATTACACATAAAAACTTAACCAAAAAGATCATGTGATAGATGAAAATAGTTATGGTGCGAATGGCGTCATTATTATTATTATTATTATTATTATTATTATTATTATGTGAAGGATAAATTCCTTAAAGAATTTTGCATCCACAAGCCCCCTAAACTTCGGGTTCGTCACCGTCACACAAGGGATACTTGCGGAGCAAGTTGAAACCATAACCGCGTCTCAAACCATGAAATGGGCGATTACAGTGAGTTTGGGTCGTGCGCACGGAGTACACGGAGCGACCCAATAAGCACAGCCTTCTGCATGCGGCAGACTAGTGATTCAGCATTGCGCTGACATGCCGGAATAGCTTTCATACTTGCCAGCAGTGACGGTTTGGCTCCTCCAAGGACACCAATTATAAGGACAATTAATTTGACAGAATACTCTGGGTACTGCTTCCTGAGCTCAAAAAGTAGGTCTTGATATTTTGTCCGTTTGTCAGTCTCCTTCGCGGCTATGTTCTTTTCAGCAGGAGCTGAGAACTCGATGACATACATAGATCGCGCAGATTTATCAAGGAGAACTATATCAGGCTTTGTAGCTGAAAGTTGCCTGGTAGTACTGAATGAATAGTTCCAGAAAATTTTACATGATTCATTCTCTACAACGGACTCAATATCTCCAGGAACATAAGGCAGAACGGGAGTTTTATCAATACCGTAATGATGCCTTAGGTGATAGTATAAGACTCTTAGAGCAGCATTATGGCGATGGATGTAGGCACAGCTTGCATAATAACTGCATGCCGATAAGAGATGTTATTATTATTATTATTATTATTATTATTATTATTATTATTATTATTATTATTATTATTTTTATTATTATTATTATTATTATTATTATATTCAAATACAATTTTTTGTAGTTTTTTTATACAAAAAACTAATTTTGGTAAAATTTCTTTCGGATCAAACAGACGTTAATAAGCTTCGATTGGCACCCTAACATCATTATTTTTTATATAATTTCTTCTGTATCATATTGACGTTAATATCTACGCTTTGATTGGCATCACAACGCAGCTATATCATTTTTTTTGGCGAGATTTTGTATAAAATCCATTTTCCTGCAGTATTTTCTGTAAACAAAAATGGCTGCGTCGATTTTGATAAAATTTCTTCGGAATCAAATTGACGTTAACATGCTTCGATCGACATCGTAACGAAGTCGATATAATTTTTTATTTGCGAGATATGTGTAAAATCTACTTCTTGGAGTCTTTTTGGTTAAAAATAGGAACGGCTGAACCGATTTTGAAAAAAAATTCTTTCAGATCGTATTTATGTTAATGCGCGTCGATTGGCACCCTAACGTAGTCAATATCATTTTTTATTCTCGAGATTTCGTCTTAGAAAGAAATGACCACGTACGTACGTATGTACGTACGTATAGGCACGCACACACACACGCATCATCTTTTTAAAAATAGTTTTAAAAATAGTGTGCTCGGTCTTTAATACCGATAAATTGTGGGCACAACTCTTCTTTTATTATTTGTAATTAATCATGCTCGACGTTTTAGTGACGAGTCGCCACTGGAATGAATAAAGGGAGGGCGCTGTTGTGGAAGAGGTTAAATCAAGCTTGAAGTGTTGTTAGCGCAAATGTATTTTCGTTTTCCGGTGCTATTATTATTATTATTTTTTATTCTTCTCATTTAATACATAGGGTTTCGTTTACTCAATACACTGACAGCATTATAGAAGGATATTTAATAATAAGGATTGTTCTTTTGTGTGGGACTTTTTGTTTTATTGACATTTTCAGTCGCAATAAGAGAAATGACAATAATCACTTACATAAATCCCCAGACATGTAACTTTTCACATTTCTTCAAATTTCTGTTCTCATTACTAGAATATCACCATTCCAACAATCATTTAGATTAAAATTCTTTTTTATAAAATTGATTTCGTTTTGAAGTCTCCCGAATCCAAAAAACATATTTTTGGAAAAAGTCTGGTGCCTCTGTTTGTCTGTGAACACGATACAGGCCAAACGCATGAGCGGATTGAAACCAAATTTTGGGAGTACGTTTGATATACTAAATATGAAAAGCCCTATTGCTTTTGGGAAAAATCGGCGCATGCGCAGAAGAGATATATGCTATAACGTTGTTTTTTTATATAATTATGGTATACTTTTGAAGTTGGAATGGTCCCGATAACCAATTGGCTGGATTTTTTTAGTGAAGACAGAATAGTTGGTTTTCAAAGCCATCTGTCTTTAAGTTCAAAACTTGCTTCGATCACGTTTATGTTACTTTTTTGACTACTGCTGAGTTTCTCTTTTAGTATAGAAGCTCGATTATAGTACACTTCAGTAAAAGTCGGTTCAGAATCGGTTCAAATAATCCGAAACAAATATTTTAAATTGATAAAATATTGCATATAATTTATGACACGTACCTTTTTTGCTATAAAGGGTTTATCTATTTATAGGCCGTTAAATTTCTGCCGCCTCTAAAAAAACAAAAATTCGGAAAAATCAGGCATTAAAAAGCAAAGAATGTTTCGTTTCGAAAATAATTTGCAATTAGATATTTTTTTTCTAAATTCATTTACAAGAACATATAATTTTGAATCTTTTTTATTAATTGCGGTACTATTTCTCAAAACTGTCGCCCTTAAATTGTGCCACCCTGGACCTTGACCTACTCGAACCTATTGGTAAATCTGCCACAAACTTTTTGTGTATTATTTAACTTCAGAAATGAAATCTAATTTCTTTATTAATACAGTTCTTTATTTTGAAATAGTGTTCATATAACAAAAAGCTGTAGGTATTTCCCTTTTTTCAAATATCATAATAAATTCATGAAACGACCGCAATACCTTTTGTTTGGTCGCATAGAGTGTAGTCTGGTTGTGTCTTGCGAGTTAATTGCGAATAAAAATCAAAGCATATTAAACAAAGGAATCGCTATTGTTCAGTGTGTTGTCATTGGTGATATAGGTATCTGCGAGCTGAAGGGAAAATCGCTTATGTCGTTTTTTTTTTAATTCTATAAATTAAGTAGTTTTTGCCCGCCACTAACGATTTGCAGCATCTATGGTATCGTGTTCACAAACTAACAGACGCACAAACAGTTTCCAAAAATATGTTTTTGAAGTAAAACTTCTTTAGGCACGCTTGACTTGGGGAGTAAGCTGGTAAATGCCTGTCGAAATCATTTACGGAAGTGTATCATCGCGATGCCTGACGAAATCGTTTACGGAAGTGCATCATCGCGATGCTTGACGAAATCGTCTACGGAAGTGCATCATCGCGAGTTGAGAGGGAGAAATAAGTTAGTGAGTGCGACAAAGACGGAGCATTAAGTTGAGAGGGAGATATAAGTTAGTGAGTGTGACAAAGACGGAGCATTAATACAACTATTTGACGTTTAAAATGAAAACAACTGTTTTTTTGTATCAAAAATACATTTCATCGAATTTTGCTGCATTTTGTAACGGGAAATAATGTAGGTTAGTTAATAAATCCTTTTAAGGACGTAGTCCTATGTTCAGGCTCGTTTGAACCGTGATTTCAGAATTTTTTTTTAATAACAAAATAATGTAGGTACAATGTTTTCAATTTTGTTACATGTTTTTACTGACATCATAAACTATGGAAAAAAAAATTTATTTTATTAATTTTACGCCATTTTATAATTGTTTTTTTAACCTAAAGTAGACAACTTTAAATGGAGGTAGGTGGGTACCGCGGGTGATAACGTCACTTGGAGTCAAAGCTGAATTGTAGAAATTAAATTGGTTATTGTTTCGTAGGCTTGTGGCTCTATCCCGTACTAGAAATAAACATTTTTATAGATAAATAACAAAATGGCGTGTTTTAGAAAAAAAACAACGAGAAAATCGTGATTTTTTCGTTGAAAATCGGTTAAAAAAATATAAATAATTTTTATAATTAAGTAATTCTAGTACCGGACGGAACTATTGTTGTGTAGAATACCCTGTGCAAAATTAAAAGCAATCGATTGTATACAATTGTTTCAATCACCCGCGCCACTTACAAAAACGTAGTTTTAAGAAAAACGCGTTTAAAGTTTTGATTTCAGATTTCTTACAAAAAAATAAAAATGAATATTTACACTAATCAGCTATGCCTGGTGTATAGTAAACGTTCCGTTTCTTCAAAGGCATCGTTTTCTGCTAATTTTTTTGCTATACTATGCGAGAGTATAAGGGTTACGTGATAACAATTGAGAGGTAAGAGCAGGTAAGAGTCTTAACGTAAGACCGTTGCTGTTCTCGACTATATGCTATAGCTTCGTCAATATTTAATATTTCGGTCTAAAATTTTTACAGTATTTTCTCAATATATTATACTTACTAAAAATGTAAAAAAAATAAATTCAATTTTCCGAAACCCTAACACCAGACTACGTCCTTAAATGTATTATAAATTATGCTAACAAATATATATACATATTTTGTCTCTTAGTTAATCAAAATGAGGTTATATTGTGTTCGATAAACTTTGAGACGAACCGACTGCTTAATATTGTTCGTTTATGAGTTTAACATGAGCAAATTTGAGGTATTTACGCATTATTCTTAATGAATATATTTAAAATAATTATGCCAGGAAGAAGTTTTACCTCAGTCGTGTGGTCTAAAGCACATTCACTTTTTTCTATTCAGGTGACCACAAAATGAAAAAAATATTGTAAAATTTTGAAAAGTGAATTTTGGCCTAACTTAATACCTTCCGCACTTGTGGTGTTCGATTGGTAAAGTACAGTCCGCTAAAATCGTTGGGTAAATTGTAGATTTTTGACATTGGTGTTGTTGCTTTTTGGCCACAGATATTACAGTACTATAAGAGATACCTATATGTAAGGATGTAATGTTTGTTAATACTGCACACGTTTTCTTATTCTCTTTCTTCAATTACTGTGTCAACAGCGTTTTTATAATTAATTGTCTCGCAAATGACAGCTCAGCATTAGGTTAACGATTCGCGATATAAAAACTTTGATAGTGTATGTGGTTTGTGCACAATGTGGGATAGTATCTACGTACAGTGTACACTGGCTAGGGGTAGAATATTAAATAAAAATCAACGATTTAATCATATAAGTATGTAATTTGTAAAACCAGTTCTTCGTCATCGAAATTTACATAACTGTCCCGTCGCTTACACCATAAATGCTCCGTTGCTTCCACCATGAAACATAGAATATTATTTTCATATCTCCGAAAAAACTATTTAAAAATTTCTTGACTTAAAAATGTATTTTTTATAGTATTAATTAATTATTAAAGACCTCATATCCAATCTAGACTATTGTAACAATTGTATTCTCACCGAATTCTTATTTTGTGAGAAAACTTAATTATTAAGTCCTCTAATATTTATATAGATCTCCAAAGGATAAATTATTAATTTTCGTGATTCTTTTTATGACAAACAGCTTTCCAAAACTTTAAAAAATGGAAATCGTTTTTACCATTTTTAAACCGCAAAAAAGCGAATTAAATTTTTATAAACCAGCTTTTCCGATCAAGAATTTGTCGTCTGTTTTTATTTATTGACAAAGCAATTTCGGTCACATCCCTAGCTGATCCTAGTTGGTCCTGTTATAAATGAAGTGTATACACAGGAATGGCGTCCACACATTAAGTTGCAATTCCACATTCTGCAGCAATCCAAACATATAAAAAGCTCATTAAAACCAAAGCAGTTACATTGGAATGAGGGTATAGGAAATGTGAGGCAATGGGGATAAGACAAGTAAATCTAATCAAATATTTAACAGACTCAATGAATGTCCGACTGGGTAGGTAGATTGGAGGCGTATAGAATTAACGCCCCAACCCTTGATTCACGTCCGACTGCATAAAAGATTGATAACAATTTGTTAAGTAAACAAAACATTATAATGCTTAATAACCTTGAATTTTTATATTCTTACAGTGATTATACCCGCAGTGTAACATTTTGGCCATATCGTTTATTAAGAAGCCTCGCGGTTTAAAACAATAGTAACAAGGTAGTTCAGTCTCGCTCTATAATCCGCTAGCGGCGCTAGTAGAATTAAACTTCAAGAAATACATTTTTTTTACATATTTTCAAATAATAATAGGCGACAGTATAAAAGAATCAAAGAACAAATGGTTTTACAGAAAAATATATGTTGAAAGGATTCTAAAAAATGACCCAGTTTTAATATAAACATTAAGACTAATGAAATTTTTAGTAACATAAAAGTATAAAATACTGCAATCGGCCATGTTGATTGAAACACCGAATGAAGTCTTAAATCAAAGAGAATGTAAACACTTGAAGTAAATAATCACCATGTCGCGTAAATTTTTGCTGCGATGATTCACTTCTGCATCATTTTATTAGTTGATTTGTTGTTTATTCGTTTTTTTATGATATTTTATAACACTTACGTTATAGGTTATTTTTGAGGTTAGTTAACTTGCAACTAAAGAAAACCGTACTATTTTACCTACTAGGTAAGTACTTACTTTTAAGAACATATATAATAAATCATATCATTATAAGTAAATTTACATACTAGTGATGTGTCCACATGACTCTTTATTGGGAGCTGGCTCCGTGCGCTTCGCTCGCTAAAAAGAGTCACTCAGAGCGAGTCGTTCAAAGGAGCGACACTAGACAGTACGCACTACACAAGAGTGCAGACTGCAGAGGTGTGAACTGTCATTATGTATGCTCAGGAGTCATGTAGCATTGCACAATACACACACTCAGCTCTGAGCTCATTTTCATATGATTCTGATTTTATATTATTCGCATTTCGGACAAACTGTAAAGTATAATAAAAGCTTAACAATAATAATGTTTATTGTTACACTAGTATATTTTTGTCAGCGATGTCAATGTGAATGGTTTAAGTCACTGTTAAGCTTAGTACTATTGCACTTACAGTGTGTCATTCATTAAATGACTCAGCAAGGATAACTCCGTACGTGCAAAATTCACTAGTGCCTCTGTGCCCTGTGCTGTGTGCGCTCTGTGAATGTGCGAATGCAACAGTACAGAACAGTTCAGCACAGAGCAATGGCGCTCGAAGTGAGTCACTCACAAAAAAAAGATCGACTTGCTCCGCTCCGAGAAAGGAATCGTTCATTATGAACGACTCGCTCAGGAGCGACACATCACTTTTACATACCTTTCTAAGAAATACCTCTGAACCATAGCTGTATACCCATAAATACAACACTTAATGTCAGCTGTCACTGAGGCGTGACGTCACAAGCGTTTTTGCGATTACTTCAAAATAGAAGAAAAAAAAATACATTATCGAACTGGTTTTCAAAATCTGCCATCATGCCTATTATATACACAATATGTTTTTATCATTCCAACCCACAAGTGGGGAATGGTACTAGTTTACGTCAAAAATCATTTTTCAGAAATTTTACAATATCTTTCCGATTTGAGGTCCCCCGAATTCAAAAAATATGTTTTTGGAAAAACTCTGTGCGTCTGTTAGTATGTTTGTCTGTGAACACGATACAGGTCAAACGGATGAGCGGATCGAAACAAAATTTTGGGAGGATGTTTGGTATGCAAATATGAAGAGCCCTATTGTTTTTGGGGAAAATCGGCGCATGCACAGAAGAGATATTTGCTATAACGGTGTTTTTTATATAATAATGGTATACTTTTCATAACGGCTTATTATTTTATTTATTTTTTCAAGAAAGTTTTGTTAAAAAATTATTTTTCTAAACTTTATAGTTTCGGAAATATTTTAAAAATAAAAAAAAAAATCAGCCGTTCTTTTAATTTTTACATGACGTGAACATATTATGTAGGTAACCATGGCAACGAATAGTTAATATCATATTGAACACTAGCCATTACCCGCGTCACCTCACGCGATATCAGAAATTTTATTTTCTTTATTATAATCAAATGTCAACATTTTTGAAGTTGGAATGGTCCCGTCGCCCAATTGGCTGGGATTTTCTCAATGCAACAACCTAAACACTATATCTCCTTCACTGCGTATGTTTGAAAAATGCTCACTTGACACAGTACTATAAGGGCATGAAAAAGTTCGGACGGTAGGCGGTGCTGTCGTCACGCACCCAGCTGCAATAGTTAATTTTGGGATGTCCGACACGGAGTGGAAGCGATTAGATTTTAATGAGTGCACAAAGCATCGTAGTTTAAGTCATTTCACAAATACAATTTGTCTCTTCATCAAGATAAGTGACGCTGTTAAACAGATGTTGCCGGGTCGACATTCGATTAAACATAAAGTTTAACACAGGTTTGATGGTGTCACAATCCACAACCGACTGGACACCGTATCCGACTAGAAATCTATTCGTGTCTCTCTCTACTTTGAACTAGCTCTCACTCTATCCGTTTTGATATTGGACGCGTTGTCTCGTTTGAATAGAAAAATATCTTATGCTGAATTGTAGAAAATCTATTTAAATACCTTGTCTATCAAAAGTTAAATTTTACTGTTCAAGAAATAAAAAAAAGGATCGCAGTGCGAAACCCTGCCGACAGTATAGTGTATTGCTATAATTAAGGATTTTTTATGTAAACTAAACTATTTTTAGTCAACATAAAAAAAAATAACCACTTACTAATTGCTGGTTACGTCCGCAAAAGGTTAAAAACTACCATACTTAATTTGCATCAACAATCGAATCTGTTATATAGTTAAGACGCAATATAAGTGAGGTTTGTTTATTTGGTAGCTATGGATATAATTTATTCCTTGGGCGCCCGGTCTATGTTTCGTTTTATGTGCAACAATTTTCACTAATGCATTAACGATTTCCGTAGCTAAAACATCAACAAAACTTCTGTAATATGTTGTAGTCTAGTTCACATGTCCCTTTTTTATGAATTCCAGCCCTCCTTCACCGAAAATTATGGTCATGGTGTCATTCGGTTCGGAATGACACTTAGAAACTTTTTGAAAAAATTGAAGTGGGGACGAAAAAATTGCAAAAGTTATGAACATTTTAGTAAAAGGAAAAAGATAGGTTTGGTTTTTTTGCGAATATCTCAAAAACGATTGCAGATATCTGAAATCATAAAAAAGTCTGAAATGGCAGGAAATGTCCTACAAAAGAGTCTCATCTCCCGGAATTCTATAACCAATATTTCAAATTTTAATTTAGAGGTGAAAATAGTGCTAAACATTTTTTTTTTCTATTTTTTATATAATTTTCAATATTTTCGTGTCTTTTAGCTTGTAAAACAGAAAAAAAAATTGTTCTATTTTCACCTCTAAATTAAAATTAGAAATCTTCAAATAAATAAAATTGTCGACCAATTTTTTTCTCAGACCAATATGTTGACAAAAAATAAAAAAATAACAAATCAATATAACACAAGATGAATTAATGAAAAATTAATTTTTCATTAATTCTTTTGATTCTTTCAAAAATATTCAATCATCGTGCATTCTATTACATAATATTAAATAGCTAATACTAATAATTTTTATATTTTTTAGATTTTTCTGAAGAAGATCCAAATCCGGATCGAAACGTCATCTTGTGTTTTATTGATTTGTTATTTTTTTATTTTTTGTCAATATATTGGACTGAGAAAAATTGGTCGACAAGTTTATTTATTTGAAGAGTTCTATTCAGACGTTAATCAAAGATTAAAATTAGAAATATTGTTGGTAGAGTTCCAGGAGATGGGACTTTTTTGTAGGAAATTTCCTGCTCCTTATAATCTTTTTTGTGATTTCAGATATCTGCAATAGTTTTTGAGATATTCGCAAAAAACCAAACCCATATTTTTCCTTTTACTAAAATGTTTATAACTTTTGCAATTTTTTCGTCTCCCACTTCAATTTTTTCAAAAAGTTTCTATTCCGAATCGAATGACACCATGACCATAATTTTCGGTGAAGGAGGATTGGAATTCATTAAAAAGGGGCACTAGAGTATTGCGTCTTATATTAAATTCACTGTATTAACGTTTTTTTTTTTGTTGGGTTTCTTAGTAACAAAGCAACGCAACCAGAGCACAAATGGCGACAAATGTCAAGTCGAGGAGTGGCATTATAGGTACAGATGTTATACAGTCGTTTATCCCGACTATTCCTACGGGCCACCGTAGGTATCCTGCAGGATAGATAACGCTCTCACTGCGGACACACGATCACATATCAGAGGGTCGAGGTGCGTGACACGTGTTGTGCCGAGGACACAGAATGAGCGTCCCGTGAAACTAACTGCCTGCAAGGGTCACTAAATAACACAGACTCCCGACTTCATGCAGTCTCTCTGCATTGAATATCATACACCTATCCGCCATTACCGGAAAACGTTCCGTCTCTGTCCTATTCCGGGTTTTATATGACCTTGCACAAACCTATTGACATATAGAGAATGGATTGTGCAGTAGGTCAGAAAAAAACTGTCGTTATGTAGAAAATAATAGAAGATTCGTTTTGAGGTCTCCTGAATCATTTTTTGATAAAGTCTGTGCGTCAATTTATCTGTGAACGAATGAGCGGATTGAAACCAAATTTTGGAGCCATTATTATTATTATTTCTCGGACGATTCTGTTCCAATTTTTTTTTTAATTTCCGGGCTTGTAGGCTGTGGTTTATTGGTATTTCTATCTGACGATTCGTCTACCTCGGTAGATATTAGCAAAGGACGATGGGTCAGACTTACCGGTGAGCCGTCTAGAAGTAGAAATAGACTTCACCCGCTACCACATCGCCTTTGATAATATCCACCGCAGTTGTAAACGAAACGTCAGGAAGAAATATCAATGGACCACGCCATATTATTATTTTTTTTTTTTACAATTATACCAGTGTTACTTTTGCACAGTCTCTTTTTTAATATTAGAAAATTAACATGTCACTGTAGAGTAAATGATGACCCAGTCGCCGCGATAGTGAAAAGATTCGGGTTTGAATTTGTAAATACATTTTTATGATATAGCATTGCAACCAATCGGTGTTTCTTAACAAAAATAACAAGCTATAGCTATATCGGACTGGTATATAATAATGTTCTAAACGCATTTATATTGAGAAATAATGCTATTTAGAAGCGGAAATAACCATAATGATATGCGTAATTAGTTTATTGTTTGTTACATCCTACAGTTTAATATCAAAGAATATTAACTCGAATGTTTTTCTGTATACCTATTACCTACATGAGAATAATTCCGCATAAATTGATAATTGCCTTGTGTGAAGTAGTCGCTTAGAAGGAAAGAGATAGACATATACTATGACGTTGAATACGGAGGGTTCAAAAAGACAGTTGTTTTATTTGTACGTAACAAAGGCTGACTTCCTGTGAACTAGGGCTGTCGACATACAAAAATTAACTTTTAATGGGCACAGAAATAATCTTGCACGGTTATCTGATGATTTCGCTTCAGAATAAATGCGGAACTATATTTTTTTGCTAAACTTATAGTTTTAAGTTTAATGAACATGCCATTAAGTTTTTTTTTTAACACACGCTAAAATAATGTGATCTGACAAATAACATGAACCATTTAAAATGTCTGACACCTCTAATGTGTCAGAACATTATTTTAGCGTTTTGGCTGAAGTTTTTAAGCTATCTAATTAAAAAAACAAACAGTATCTATAAATTTTTACATGTCGTCAAAACGACATCTTTCGGAAAATTTATAGGGAAAACGCCCCAAAATCAAAAAAAGTCATAGAGGAAATAGGTGTCAGACTAGGCCTAATGAAGCCATACACAAAGTTTGGGGAGAGTATTTTCAGTAAAATTTTTGCCGACGGGCACTCTGACTAATCCATTCTTTTGGATAAAAACAAAAAAATCTTTATTAAAAAATAACAATTTCAATCTCTTCAAAACTATCGAAAAGTCTATAATTAAAAGTACACAGACCAAAAGTCGGATGCCTGGCAACCAGTCCGGGCAGTTATAACCCTAAACCTTCCCCAAAAAACACTCTATTGAATGATAATAAGAATAGCATTCAAATCCGTTCAGCAATTTACAGACAAACCGACTGACAGACACATACAGCGACTTTCTTTTATGCTGTGTATAGATTCTGATTCATTGTTTTTTTTTTTTTTTTTTTGTTGAAAACATATTGTAAATGTGTTTGTGGTGGCAGCCCTGTAATTCTTTACACACGGTGCCCTTTGTCGGGATTCAGCAGGAGGCAGACAGGGAGATAGCTGCGATGTTGGCACACTGCAGAATCCTTTTGAAGGAAACTATAGATTAGAGAACACAAGCGGCTCCTCTAACTGAACATTTCCGCTTAAATTCATTTGTTAGCAGTGCTGCTCGAGGATAAGAATAGGGGAAGTCCCAGACCTCCGTGCAACATTACCAAGACATAAGTATCTAACGCTAAAGTATCGTCAAAATGCTTTCATTTCATTACGCCTTACGAAATATCCGCCTTCCGAAATTTATTTTTTAATCCTGCATGTTCTATTTACTAATGTTTATTTATTATGTCGTTAATTTTGTAAGAGAAAAAATATATTTTTACTTTTTAGTCGAATAGGTTTTTTTTTATACTTTATCAGAACCTTAAGTGTATTAAATTGTAACTTTGTAACTATGATTTTTTTGTTGAAATATTGACCTAAATATATACAGCCCATGGAACAGTTCCAACCCGCAAAAATATTTTTATTACATCAAAACAGACACTCTTATAAAAAAATCAGTAAAAAATTAAAACAACAAAAAATGTTTAAATTATTGGTCAATAAATTTTTAGCTTTTCGAGCTCCATGAAGCAAAAAAAATTATAGGCCAATTATTTAAACATTTTTTGTTGTTTTCAATGGAGGCAGTTTTTGGAAAAAAATTATTTAGTTAACAATAGCCTCACTTAAAAAAAAAATAAAAAAATATAACGGAACTTTGTTCTTTCAAGTATTAAGATGACACCATAATTTATTCAAATTTTTAAATTGTTATTTAATACTATAAAAAAATGATTTTATGTGTTGTACTCTCTCATCAGGGCGTTGCGCTCGAGCTGTAACGGCCACGCGGAACTCTATTTTCAACGTTAAATTAAAACTATAAATATTTATTATTGAAAATTTTCTTCTCTTTATGAATCTTTTTTTTTCAATTTCCGCTATCGCTTATAGTTTTTGAGTAATTGCCAAAAATCTTTCCGTTTTTTGTTAATAACAATTGTAATTTTTGTCGACGAAAAAAAACGTCTTTTTCGGAATTTTTTTCCGAATTGAATAAACTATTGCTCATATTTTTTGTTGGATTTATTTTTCTCATGGCTCTCACTTCTTGACTAGGCTATTGGTTCTTTGTAGATCTACAATTAACTGGGAGGCAATCTACAATCTGCCTGTGATTTGCACGATGACTACCTTAAAGAAGGTTTCGAGTTTTAAGCTTTAATGAATTATTGACGAACTGATTATTTTAAAGTTAACGTAAATATAAGTGGCCGTGCAGCGATTTATTTGAACGTGCAAGGTAATTGGGTCAGTAAGTAAAATGTAATTAACACAAGGACATAGCTTTGTGCGACGTCTATGTTTGCAAAATAAAGCAGCAGACCCTCCAGATAATAATTAGTGGCCGTAATGAGTTCTTTATTCAATCTTTTGTTCGTTTACACAGAGAAATTGATCAGACCTAATATACAGAATTAACAATAATGTCCATTAACTTTACTGAAAGCATGAAAGAACTTCGAGAATCTTTTACCCGAGGGAACAAACTTTACGTAAATTTAACAGCGATTAAACTTAAATTAAATTTACAGTCTGTATGATAAATGTTCAGATGTGAAAATGTTCTGGGAATTTGAGTTTTGTTTGTGCATAAAAGCATGGAAAAAACATTCAGATATTTAAAATTAATCACTTCCATATTCAAAATAGGTGTTGTAATAAATTAAATAAATGAAAAATAGATTCAATTTTATTTATTACACGACTAGTATTGTGTAATTCGAAAAAGATTAAAAAAATTGCTTTTTATAAAAAATGTTTTATTTTCAATAACAAAACAATGGAAAAATTGTTTATTATAGAAATATTAATTTATTTTCATATAGAAGGCTATGTTCTTTAAACGGTTTTATTTATTTTGACCACGTATGTTTGTTTCTCTTACTATCTTTGTTTCAAATTTTGCGACAGCTTTTTCAACTACTTCCCGTTACCCGATTGAACTGACCGGTCCGGCAGTCGTCCGGATATAAATTGCACTTTTAATAAGTTAAAAACTTAAAAATAAAAAAGGTAGAAAGGCTTTTTAAGTTATATGGGCTTATTGTAAAATCGATGATGTACTAAAAACTAGAAAATAATTATGAGTCACTATAGAGGGCTTTGATTAAACTAAAATAAAATAGTGGGAGGTATTTATAGATACATTATGGTCGAAGAAAACAGTCGAAAGTTAAATATGATACCCAATCTCAAACAAACGAAAGTTTTCTACTAAATATCCCCAACGATTTTATTTTAGTTTAATCAAAGCCCCCCATGGTGACTCATATTTATTTTCTAATTTTTAGTACATTATCGTTTGTACAATAAAAGCATTTAGTGTTTACTTAAAATGCTTTTTTATTTATTTAATTCTGCTCTTCTTTGCTGTAAAAACAAATATACATATATAAGCGGATTAAAAGTCGAGTTTTTATTAGAAAAACTATGTACAAATAGTTTATTTTAAAGTAGCTATTCATTTAAATGTCAAGAAAGTTTTTTTGTTTTTAATTTTTCTAGGATGCTGGTTTAATTTAAGTCAATGATAGTAAGTTTAAATAAATCTAAAGTACCAACTTACGATTCTAACAAATATTTTGATATAGGTATAGAATGTTTCAAAATCTCGGGCTTGCTAACGAATACAATGTACAAATTTATATATGTTAAAATATTTAACATATATTTTGGATTGCCACCTTAACGCTCTTTTAGGTTCAAGCGGGAACCAATGTATCCTTTTAACTGACATATCTTAACATATTTGATGGGAACAAACTCGTCTCCTACCAATCAGTAAATCAAAAATTTTTAATAAATACCATTCTTGAAAAAATGGAAAATTAATGACAATATTTTATATTTTTCAAATAACGGTACTTTTCAACAATTTTTGGCCGATGATGATGCGATTGAAAATCTGTTTCCATTAGAAAACGTAGCGTCGGGAAATCGATGACGTCTCAAACGCTTTTCCTGCCGATTTAAGATTTTCATACTTTCATAGACAGACACAAAAAAATGTACAGAGCGTTCATAGACCATTTTTTAACACCCTTTACTATCTATTAAGGTTATACACCCTCGACTGTATTAGTAAAGACTGCGTCCGTATTTTGTTGTAATAAAAAAATGTTATATGACTTGGTAAATTATTATTTCTTATGGAAATATTATATCCTGTAGATCATAGCTTTATTTTTTTATATTTAAGAAATTAATATTTAAACATTTGATATATTATCATAAAGTTGTGACTTTAGCAGTATATTTCATTAAGCCCAGTTTACACGAAAGATTTTATCTGACGTTTTGTTTTTAAAAACCTTTGAACCGTTAGACGTATAGTTCTTGAGATATTGGATATTAAAAATGCAGTTTTTAATACACGGTAAATGAGATAATATCCAATTTTCAAGTTTTAGTTATTAGCAACGTCAAAAAACATGTTTAATAAAAACAAAATTTATGAAAAACTTTTCGTGTAATGTGGTTTTCATGGTGATATAATTCAAATATAGAAAATAGAAATTTTGAGAGTTGTTTCGAAAAATTTTAATTAACATTTCTCCAAAACTGCACGGTAAAGTTTAGGTTTTTTAATTTTTACGTTATCTAAACGAGTCAAACTTTCGAATATTCAGTTTTTTTTAAATTTGTCTATAACCAATTTGGTTTAATCTTATTTTTATATACACTTCCGGGCAGTCTTCTCATTTATCACTGTGTTAAAAATCGCATTTTTAATAATTAATATCTTGAAAACTAGACGGTCAATGTTTTTTTAAATATGCAGTTGAATGTATGAAATATCCATAATTAACATATTAAAATTTCAGCGTATTATCTATACATTGCTCTATCGGGCGTATAACCTTAAGCCTTTTTCAGAATGAACAATATTTAAACCATATTGAGATTGATTTATATGGTTGAAGTAACGTAATTTGTGGTGGAGGTGCACGTTATTTCTCCACTTTCTTTAATAACAGACAACAGTACAAGTCGATGTATATTACAAATTCATATAAATAAATGACAATCGAAAGAAGCTGATGATCTTAGCTGTCGAGCGTCTATAAACTACAAAAGAAAACATTTAATTTCTGGTTCTAGTGCAATTACGAACTCATTGACTATTCGTTGTGTGCAACAATAAAGTCGCGACATCTAGTGACATTGACCGGCGAACCCACTGCCACTTTTATACATTATGTCGAATGGGACAACTAGTAAAAAATGAATGAAAATTAAAATGAATGTCCAACGTCAAAATTTCAAACCAAATGTGCAAAAATAAAAGTTAAAGTTTATAAAAAATCGTCCAATCGATCCATAATTGAGTACCATGTCTATCTATCAGCCATTTCGACTCGCGTCTCACCCGCACCGCCACCGTCGCGACGTGTCATCCTCGGGTATATATGGATCATTCCATGTCAAATCGACCAATAGTTTACCGATGATGAACCAAGCATCAAAACAAGGTAAAAAATAACCATTTTTATTTTTATTCAAAAATTAATAATCAATTATTATTAAATAATCTATATAACTGACTTGTTTCAGATTAAGAAAAAGAAATGAGACATTAACAACGGAAAAAGAGGTAAAAAAGAGAAGATTTACATAATAATATTTCTCTTTATTTGTTACATCTAGAGATAACAAATAGTGTCAAAGTCAAAATATTAAGTGGGATTTCCAAAGAATTCATCGACACAGTAAAACGCCTGTTCAATTAAATAGACCTTTAGGGAACTTTTAAATTTATTATAACTTTCAATCTGTCGTATATCAGAAGGTAAGTATAGTATTTATAGAATTTGAATTTAAAATAATACCTACGAACAATAAGAAAGCAATTTCAATTTTGTAATTATTTTTTCATTATCAAATCGTGAATTTTACTTTTTAATTATTAAGAATAACTTTTTTATATACACCAATTGAGGTGTCTGAGGGTGTATTGCAGGGAGAGTCTCTCAGCCCTCTTCTTTTCATTATCTTCATTAGCGATATTGAGACTTATTTTAGAAACAATAATGTACAAGGCTTAAATGTAAATGGCAAAGAGGATGTTTTGATTCTACTTTATGCTGACGATTTGGTGATACTAGCAGATTCTCCTGTAGATTTAAAAACGAAATTAAAAATTTTAGAAAAATATTGTGCAGAAAATGAATTAAAAGTAAATACAAAAAAAACGAAAATAGTAAAATTCAATAAGGGTGGAAAAACAAAATACAAAGATAATTTTTACTATAAAGACAGCCACATTGAAATTGTGAACAAATTTACTTATTTGGGTACTACATTCTCGTCATCCTCATTGTTTTTGGAGAATACAAATCAAATGCTGAGTAAAACAAATACGGCTATTGGCACCGTTATGTCTATGCTAACAAATTCTAAAACAAACTCGTGGGATTGTAGAATACAACTCTATGATACAATTATTTTAAATACCCTATTGTACAATGCTCAAATTTGGAGCTGGAGATATTTAGACCGGGTTGAAAAAGCGCAAGTGTCATTTTTTAAAAGGCTATTAGGATTATCATTTAACACCCCAAATTATGTGGTCCGACTGGAGACTGGGACAGTTAAGTTATCTCTACAGGTACTTAAACTTCTTTTACGGTGGCTACAAAAAATTGGTAATATGGATGTAAATCGTCTTCCAAAAATTTGCTTTGAAAGACTAAAAAAATTGCACACAAATGAACTAAATAATATACAAAAATATAATTTATTTACTCAAATTGAAGATTTTCTATCTGTCTTGGGCTTAGAGCGAATTTTATACAACCCTGTCGCGATATCCGATGAATTCGATTATATAATTGAAACTTATGAAAATTTCCTACGGCAGCAAGACCTAAATAGGGTAAATCTTTCAGGTTTCTGTCACTTTTACAAATATATAGAAATCATTAATGGTCCCCAATCATACTTAAAACTCCAATTCCCCTCAGATGTTACCAGAGTGTTAGCACAGTGCCGCACAGTAGGAGCACATGAAATCAGAATTATAATTAACAATGCAGTTCATAAAGTAAATCAGACACAGGTTTGTGTATTCTGTGACATGGGAAAAAACGAAAATTTGATCCATATACTAATGGAGTGTCCTCTATACAGTCCAATAAGGGTACGCATCCTAAAAGATTTAATAAAAGAAACAAATGATTGGGAAAATATCTTGCTATTGCTGAATTCGGACAATAAATATGTACTTAAAAAATTTTACAGTTTCGTTTCTGCGGTGTTTCAACATCGTGCTGACACTTACTAAGTATAGCATTTAAATAATTATTATTAATTATTAATTAAAATACATATTATACTGTTATTGTAATTTTCTCTTTATCTTATCTATATATTTTTTCTTTTTGTTTTGTTTGTTTGTATAACATGTTTTATTTATAATTGTGCGAGAAGTAACGCAACCGAAATTTGTATATACCATATTTGTAATATCCTGTAAAAAAGATTTTTTTTTTTCTTAAAATACAGTATTCATTGATTGATTGATTATTTTTATATACACTTCCGGGCAGTCTTCTCATTTATCACTGTGTTAAAAATCGCATTTTTAATAATTAATATCTTGAAAACTAGACGGTCAATGTTTTTTTAAATATGCAGTTGAATGTATGAAATATCCATAATTAACATATTAAAATTTCAGCGTATTATCTATACATTGCTCTATCGGGCGTATAACCTTAAGCCTTTTTCAGAATGAACAATATTTAAACCATATTGAGATTGATTTATATGGTTGAAGTAACGTAATTTGTGGTGGAGGTGCACGTTATTTCTCCACTTTCTTTAATAACAGACAACAGTACAAGTCGATGTATATTACAAATTCATATAAATAAATGACAATCGAAAGAAGCTGATGATCTTAGCTGTCGAGCGTCTATAAACTACAAAAGAAAACATTTAATTTCTGGTTCTAGTGCAATTACGAACTCATTGACTATTCGTTGTGTGCAACAATAAAGTCGCGACATCTAGTGACATTGACCGGCGAACCCACTGCCACTTTTATACATTATGTCGAATGGGACAACTAGTAAAAAATGAATGAAAATTAAAATGAATGTCCAACGTCAAAATTTCAAACCAAATGTGCAAAAATAAAAGTTAAAGTTTATAAAAAATCGTCCAATCGATCCATAATTGAGTACCATGTCTATCTATCAGCCATTTCGACTCGCGTCTCACCCGCACCGCCACCGTCGCGACGTGTCATCCTCGGGTATATATGGATCATTCCATGTCAAATCGACCAATAGTTTACCGATGATGAACCAAGCATCAAAACAAGGTAAAAAATAACCATTTTTATTTTTATTCAAAAATTAATAATCAATTATTATTAAATAATCTATATAACTGACTTGTTTCAGATTAAGAAAAAGAAATGAGACATTAACAACGGAAAAAGAGGTAAAAAAGAGAAGATTTACATAATAATATTTCTCTTTATTTGTTACATCTAGAGATAACAAATAGTGTCAAAGTCAAAATATTAAGTGGGATTTCCAAAGAATTCATCGACACAGTAAAACGCCTGTTCAATTAAATAGACCTTTAGGGAACTTTTAAATTTATTATAACTTTCAATCTGTCGTATATCAGAAGGTAAGTATAGTATTTATAGAATTTGAATTTAAAATAATACCTACGAACAATAAGAAAGCAATTTCAATTTTGTAATTATTTTTTCATTATCAAATCGTGAATTTTACTTTTTAATTATTAAGAATAACAACATTAAATAATTATTTAACTTAACATCAACCGAAGTTTAAAAAAAAAATAATTTTTTTTCTAAAATTCAAAAATTTATATCTTCGAAAGAAAAAAAAACACCCTCTTGAAAATTTCAGGATATTTTAAGATTAGTAAGAGGTACTCTGTAAAAAAAAATGAGCCAAAAATTTCACAGCGGGCTTTGACTTTTACGATTTTTTAAATTTTAATATTTTACCCACTTTTTGATTTTTCAAAAATTTTACCCAAAAAAATGTTTTTTTATATTCCTAAGTATCCCCTTTAAAATGAACTTTGGCCCATGTCTGTAACTATAATAGTTTTCGAGATATTACAAAAATAAATTTGAAAAACCTGAAAATGGTGAAATTTTGAATTTTGCATAACTTTTCTAAAAAATTTTTTTAAATTTTTTCCTTTGGCACAACTTCGTTTTATGATAAAAGAAAACTTGTGACCAAATTTCATCTAAATCGGAGGGGGTCGATTCCAACTATTGGTCGATTTGACATGGAATGACCCATATATATTATAAGCATTATAAGCAAATACTATAATACTAAAACGAAAATGTTTAGTGGCTCTTTAAAAACTGGAAAATTTTGTAAATTGTATCTTTTGGCTCTTCCGTCTCAAAAGGTTGCCGACCCCTGGCATAGTCAGAATATTTTGTTTAGGCAGGACATTTAAACATTGGCATTGATGTAATTTCACACTATTAAAGGTAACAACATGGTTATTTTGTAGTCACCGTTTAAAAGACTTCATTTCGTGTATATATTGAGCTATATTTTTACGTATAACGGGCCTACAGGACAGTCAGTATAGCGTATAGGGTGGGAGATCGATCCTCGAACTTGTCGTGGCCCTCCCAAGCCTTGTCTCCGTGGCAGTGATTGATCACTGGCCGACATCGCTTGACCTATCTCTACCTACTTATTCTCTCCTCGTCAGTGGCTCACATCAAATCTTTATTCATAATATTCAATAGTTCTTAATATACTAAGTCATTTTTAAATAAGGAATTTGAGTACCTTGTGGATATAAAAAAACTTCCAATTAAAAAATAAATTAAACAGACTCTCAATTATTTTTATTGCAACTAATTTGTTTAAGAGGCGCTTTTAAAATCATTCAGGGCGCCAAGTTTACTCGGACCGACGTGTATTTTTGTGATGTATAAATTAAAAAAAAAAGTTATAATAACTAAATTTCGCGCAGTAACTAAATTTCACCCTGTCATATAAAAAAAGTAATCCTGTAACAACTACAAAGTGTGTATACAATACTATAGTATCGCACTCGTAGTACAGCTCACACAGAGAAGGAACGAAGCATATAGTATACGCGGTGGCGGAGACGATTAGAGCATCATACCGTTTGCCGTGACGTTTTGCTGCCTAGGCGCGCCAATAGATGTTTCACATCAAAAACTATGTGTCATAAAATATTAATTATTACACTTACCTGTCCGCACGCCACTGGATTTCACGTACAACATTACTGCGTTCCATAGGAAGGTTTATTTGGTATCCTTCGTTTTGTACGATCAATGCATTTGATAGCAGATAGAGTTTACTTTAATATTGAACTCCTAAGCTGTTTAGAGAAAATCAGGTTTCTCTATTACGTATTATATTCACCGTTCAAAAAAATATAACATTGTTTTTCTTTAACATTGACGGACGCTTTTTATTTAAAAAAATATGTATTAATTATGTCCTAAAACGTCATTTACATTTTTATTTATTGCAGAAAGATTTTTTTATTTTAATTTATTGAAAATTTTGTCACGTATTTTTTTTTATTTTTAATGTTTGCGAATGTTATATTTCTATCAAAAATCAAAAATTCTAATAATGGTAATTTAAAACTTTGCGACGTTGAACATAAGAAAAATAATGTAATTAATTTGACAGATCAGAATAACTTTCGCGCTATTTTTAAGAAATGAACACTCAATTTTTTGCTTCGTTCCTAATTATTTAGGGGGGAGTGGGAAATTGATGTACTCATTCTGACCCTTCAATACATCCGTGATCACAAAACAAAATGGCGCATGTTAAATTTTTTATAAAATAAAACTTCAAAACATTTAACCCTCCTACTGACACATGGTTTAGTTTTTAGAATAATGATCTCGCTGATAATTTTCAAAATGTATTTGCAGTCATACCTAATGTACGTAAAGGTACCCATGCCTCTAGAAAATGTTCAAGAGTAGAGAAATGGACGCATTATAATAATTATAACTTTACTAAAATCATTACATAGACGATTTTGTATTGTGACCAGAGATATTATGTTCACGCAAATATGAAATATGTTTACATGTAACACACAAATCACTTTTCCCATAAACAATGTTAATTACAGGGTAATTAAATGAAACACCGTTTTTTTATTAATTAATAAATTTAATGTTATCATGAGTTAATCGTCAACAGCTGTATTTATAACTATGACTGGGGAATATATAATTTTTTTGCTACATAGTTTTTTTTTATTCCACAAACATTCGTCATTTTTCGGGGTATGTATAATTTTTAAAGATTATAACCACAATACTCAACAAAATTGTAGAGAAAATTTAAAAACATCATTAAAAAAGTCAATTCATTTGACATTGAAGATTTCGTCTTTTCAATAATTTTTTTTTAATTATTGAAAAGACGAAAACATCAGTGTCAAATGAATTGAGGTTTTTAACTTTTCTCTACAATTTTAATGAGTTCTGAGGACATTCGTACATTTTGGATAAAATACTTAGCTATTCAACTTAGGAATATTTTTAGATAATATAGTTAAGTTTCTTTTTATTTATATTAAGTTAGTTTTTTATCCATATTTTTTTCATTTCTTCAATGAACCGTATACAAATATACAGATATAATACGTCTTTTTTCAAAAATTGAAATATGAGTTTATTTTACAGTTTTTTTACCCTTTACTGAAATTATTAAATAATCATCACTAATTGCACAAATATGTTCAATTTTTTTAAAAATAAGTCAAGAAATTTTATGTACAGTTTCAGCATTTTTTTGTTATAAAAGATAAAATATTTTCAAAAACAGTATCTTCATAAATTGATAGATAGGTAATAAAAAATATTTTAATCTAACAGCGTTAAAAGAGATGGACTTAGATCTGAACTTTTTTCACTTGACTATTATAGGTATAGGTTTAGCTTTTGTCACCGTTTTTTCGTCGAGATACGTTGCAAAATTGAACTCCACGAAAAGTGCTTTTATTTTAACGCGATAATATATAGTCTATGTCGATCTGTAAGGTCCGTTCTAAATATTGGCGAAAAAATTTTTTAAATTGAATGAGCAATTTCGGAGATTCCCTTCTATATTCAAACTTACAAACTTTACCTCTTCTGTTATAGTCGGCCAATTATAAATTAAAAACTGGTCAACCACAATCCACACGCAAGTGTTCGGGAATCGCTGCCTTAACTTGTACGCGTATTTTTTTAATGAGGAATATTTCGGATCACGTTTTTAATTCCGTGATTTTATCTGACTACAAAATAAAAAACATGCTTTCTATAAAGCTTCCAATTGTTTGTGGTAAGTTGATTTACTAATTATTTATAAAAATATTTTACCTTTCATATCAAACAACTAAATTTTTAAGCTGAAAATTTTCAATAACAAATAGGGTAAATGCATCACGTCCTGACCGTACGCCAGTGGTCCGCCATTTTTATTTCTATAGACAGAATGAGATAAGTATATAATATAATTTGTAATAAAAATGTGATGTTATTCTTTGAAACCTCTATTTTTGTATTTTAACGATAATATAGTCAGTCAGTGTAAAAGAAAATATTATTTTGCAAGTGAGTTACACAACTTTTACTTGATGCGTAAAGGCCGCTGCACACGAGGCTAGAAACGCTGCTAGATTCCTTGCTAGATTTGCCTACTCGTTTTCTTGCACTGGTTATGTGCTCGCTTCACACGAGACTATTTTTCAAGCTTGATTTTTGGATAATTCTAGTCCGCGCGCAGTGACAGTTCGAATATAAACACAGAGCAAAACGTGTCTATTGTCTGACTCTGAGCAGAATGACGCCATGTTGGTTTGTGGGCGTTTGTTCAAGTGCCCATGTGACAAGAGACTGCTTCCTGATTGGTTCTTGCTGATACCTAGCAGCAAATCTAGCAGGGAAAATAGCCCTTGTTCTAATTTCAAAAAATCTTGTGAGCTAGCAGGCCAGCTCGCAGTGCCGTCATTTCTAGCTTCGTATCCAGCCTACCGGCTAGCAGAACTCCTAGCAGCGTTTCTAGCCTCGAGTGCAGCGGCCTTAACTCACATGTAAATTAAAATTTTATTAGTATATTATCGATAATATCCGAAAATACAGATTTAAAATAATAACATTATAATTTTATTTATTACCAACATTTGTTATGTACTAATCCATTTTGTCAATTATAAATACAAAACGGCGAACCTCAGATGTCTGGTCGGCAACCGGTGCCTCTAACCTATACATAATAATATTCTAAGCGTACCGACAAAATAAAAACAAGAATCATCAATAATATTGTTTTAAATTGTACATTTTTTTCATCAACTATCTATATTTAAACCTTAATAATTATATTCACATTGTTTTCCTTAAAATACAATTATTTTTATACACATATATTATATCTACGACCACAAGGCAAAAGGGTCTATGTCATTGATAGTTCTCGTTTATCTTCATATATATACGCATTTAGTTCTATTTTGTGTAAAGCATCTTCACACAAAGAAGGACCGAAACAAATGTCCGTTTCGAGACCTCGAATTTAGAATTACAGAAAAATTTTAAGTTGAGCTTATATTTGGTTTTAGAAATACAGATGATCAAAGTGGTCACTCCTCATTCATAAAATATTTACCGCACTTATGTTCTGATTAATTTTTAAGCTCGTTGTGGGCTTACAACTTTTTAACTTGTCGGGAATACGATTTCTGTATTATCAACTTCTCCTTCATTCTAACTTCGTGACTCCTATATTGCTAGTTCCCATAAGTGGAAGTGTTGACCACCAAGAAAGACAGCAACTGCATACTTCTAAATCACTTATTTGTCCTCAATCCGTTATGCGCAAGCGCTGCGACTGTAGTGAAGAAGTGGACAAGTGTGCATTCTCCATTCTCGGACATGCGCATAACATTTGATGTCTAAATGATAGAGACAGACATAATATTATGTATGTCTGTATACCGTTGGGTTCCAGACCCCTATTAGCAATATATGAGCATTTAATATTCGGAAAAAACCTTTATTAATTTGAGGTTAAACGAATTTTTTCATTGGCTAAGTAGCGTAAGAGGAGACACTTTGCGCGAGAAATAAGGACTAAAAACTTGAAAATAGATGGTGTTGAAAATAAATGAGTTCGACTGTATTAATACATTGGTACAGATTTTTTTGTATGGATCAAAACAATATTGAACAAATCTAATAGTCGTACTTACTGAACAAAGAGTGACCACTTTAACTCTCTGTATTTCTAAAACGAATCTCTTGCTTAACTAAATACTTTTCCGTGATTTTTACCTCATCATAACTAATCATTTAACATAAAATTCGGTTTTATATTCGAAGCTCAGAAAACGAATGAAAAATACATTTTTTTTCGGTCGTGAATTTCTGACAAACAGTCGTAGGCCATTTATTCGTCCATTTTACAATTGTGATCCATACGTACACCAAAAACGATTAAGTTGTCATTATCACAATTAATCGTAATTTAAAAATGTGACATAAACCACTTTGATTTGTGACTGCAGATATGAGAAAGAAAATCAAATGATGGCGTGACTCTGGCATATAGCATATAACTTTTATTTTTATAATTTGTTTTTTGGGGGGGAAAATATTTACATAATTATATAGTGTTCAAGATAATACATTTATTTAAAATTATTTCACACATACATTAAATTCGTAGATGATTAATGAAATGTTGTAAGGGGAAGTTACCCAATCGTTATACAAATATTTCAAAGAAAGTAATCCCTTTTACTGAACGGGCTGTCATGCCCCAAAAACAAGCGTTTTTGTTTATTTCTTATTTTCTGCCATACACTTTCGCTAGTCAAAAAATCTTATAACATTTTTTTTTTTCATTAACTGATTTAGTTTTAACGAAGCTGTGCCGTACTGCCGTTAGCAGTGCCAATAAATTATAGTTCAGTAGCACCGCTAATGACAACATATATTTAGCATTTGTTTTTATTTTACTTTCAAAATTAAAAAATTTATTGCTATCAAAATTTAGATTTTTCCATAAAACTAATAATTGAAGAAAGTTACCTAAAACAAAATTTCAAAAATCGTTTGTAAGAATATAGCAACTTATTTTGCAGAAATTTAAAAAAAATATTGCGTGAGACTCTTGTGCGTCAGAAGTGAAACTTTTTAGTTTCTAGCATTTGTTGACGAATTTATTATTTCAGGATTAGAAAATGCTACGTATGCACACAGTATGCCCGGCGCATGCGTACGACGCTTTGACATAGCAAGTGTAGAGACGATTCTCCCACTTTATCCTCTCAACTACCGGCTGAAGTCCTCGGGAAGCGTTTAAGTTTTCGTCTGATCCATGCTAATTTGCCCAACCGCGCCTAAAGAAGTTTCACTTAAAAAATACCTACGATCTTTTCGTGAAACCTAAAACTTGACTCCGTGTGTATCATTCAGCTTCTTATTTTTTTTATTATCTAGTGCTTCAGTTCAAACAGTGCTTTCATATAAATTATTTTTAGGATTTTATAGACAAATTCCCAACATTTTTATTTTGACGCCAACACACGATAATTTTTTTTTGAGCCGTTTTAATTTTTATTAACGTGAATTAAAAGTAAAAAATATTAGCCCCAAACAATTGTACTCTTACGGAGATTTGAGGAACCTTCCTAGTCGCGATTTGTATTTTACGAATTTGGGTAACTTGGATCCTTAATATTTTAAAAAATGTATAATTATTACAGCTTTGTTTCCAAAAAATTTGAATATAATGAACAGATTGAAAAATCGAATGGAAACATGTTTTGAAAATGTCGAATTAGATAATTATAAATTGGTTATACCTTTAGGCCGGATTTTAAAGAAAAAACTTGCCACAATAATTTTTTTCGTAACCTTAAGAAATACATGAATAGCAAGTAAAACGGATCTACTTTTGTTTGTAAAGTATCCGTAATAATTAATGACACTAATTTGTCAAAAATGATCTGTAGATTTATCCACATAAAGTTTATTGTTTGGTCTTGGTTTTTTATTGTTTATTGTCTGAAACGAGACATTTTTAATTTAACAGCAAATTTTCACAGCTCATTAAAGTTTTTCACTTAATCTTTTCAAAATATTGCTGTTTTTTTTTGACAAATCAATTTATATTAAGACATTTTCGTTGACAAAAATACGATAACTTAAATACGAGTAAAATATTTTTGTTCTTTTCCACGCAACTCTTGCAATAAATATATCACTTTAAAATTGCACTCTATATTATCAAACACTCCATATTTAAATACATTAAGATTTAAAAATATACACATTTCAAAAACAGTTTTCATTATCCCATGCGACCTCCAAGTGTTGATGTCTTCATCAATGTCTTTAATACTTTACTATCGGCTTGCGACTCAGAATAAGAATAAGCGATCATCAAAGCTATGAAGGAAAAGTTTACAAAATTCTTTGCAATTTGTAACAAGCCATACCATTCATAAACACAAACTGGACACAAAAAATATTAGTTTAACTATAAAGTAAATAATAACAATATCAGAACAATGGGTATTCAGTTAATCATGAAAATAGCAGATGAAGTCGCAGAGTTGTTCATTCTAAAGTTGCAAACTTCGGTAAACTGTATAAATATTTTGATTATTTGCTTTTACATACCAAAACACAGTTGTATTTAAATCATGTCTGGTACATCAATGGAGACTTGGAAGGATTGGAGATCATCATCTGGGTAATGATGATAGGCGGCTGTGCCTTGATTAGAGGTCTATGTGGGCGCCAAAAGTTGTCCTACAACGGCCAGTGTTAGGACAATACCGAAAACTACGCGAGGTGGCGTGCAAGCAGCTAATCCCAGACCGGCCGAAAGATGCGTCCACCAACGGCCTGGTATAGGTGATGCTGAGTTCTTGTTTCCTCGCTGCATTGCAGCCGGATGTTCACCTGCGGACAAACTCATACTTATAGAACGGTCGCCTTGAATGAAGAAAAGAAGGATGCTTGGAGTAATTAGAAAAGGAGCAAATAATATGTCTGGAGTAATTCACAGGAAGCCATATTAGAGAATGATAATACATGAAGAAATTCACGCATTTTTGAAATCTCTTTTCACCTTTGTCACGCTGCATCACATTTTTATCAACCCTCTAACTCATAATACGTCACAAAAACTTCCTCTCTGCTTCCAATGAATGATGATTTTAATGATTATTAGTGACACACGTCGCGTCACGTCACGTTTGTTCAGTCTCCCTCCTCCTCATCCCATATCATCGCGTAAGACGAAATCCTCCTCCCTCCTTTTTTGTACATATCTTATGATCGACCCCAAAGGAAAGCAGAAGACGATATAAGACAAAAAGATGACAGTGAGGTTAGGTACTTACCATTGAGCACGTGAAGAAGAACGCTAGCTGAATCAAGGTTTGAAGGACTGCAAGTATAATTTCCAGAGTCTTCGCGCCTCGCCTTATATATCACCAGTGTTCCGACCGTCGTATCGGGTCCGACGCGTTCCATGCGAATGTCCAGAGCTGTTGGATCGTAGTTCAACACTCGCTCGTTGTCGTGGTACCAAAAGATGTAAGCTGGCTCTTCCAGCGATTGGGTGATAACGCATTTCAAGCTGACAGTGCTGCCCGTCTTCACGTAGATGTCGGATTCGCCGAGAATTTCTATTTTCGGTACTGAAATAAATACATTTTCAATATGATTATTTGCTTTAAGAACTGATGCTTTCGCTAAAGTTTTAAGTCATGATGACTTCGCAGTTAACACATTGCGTACCAAATAAATATGAAAACATAACCTCTGACGGTTTTTAAGAATAAACATAATTTTTGCAATGTGTAGTTTCAAATTCTTATTTTTACAACCAAATATATCAATATATTTCCCGGAAGCAACGTTTTCAAATTTTCATATAAAGTATGAACGACGCGGTTGCAATTCTCAAATAATTGATTTCCGGATCTAATATAAAGAATAATTACTGAATGGATACTCAGAAGACAATTAATGGCTTTAAAAATAGGACACGATTGGAAAAAGGGACGACTTGTTTATAACTGAAGACGCTATGTTTTAACACAAATTACCAAGAGATATAAGTTCTAGTAAATTTAAACCCTTCGTAGAAGCTTTTTGTTCTTATCATTAGAGTTCAAAAGCTATATAAACATGGAACACATTTTATGATAAATGAAATGAATTATTATTTAAATCTCAAATTAACGTGAAACAGTCGGAACACTACCCTTGGAGCAGGAATATGTAGTGGGATATACAAGAATTTAACATGACCACCGTAATTAGAGGTTAGACTAGCCTAAAGGCAGACAAGTCTATAAATGTGTTACAAGAAAATGCTTTAATATCCCGTTATATACACTAGTCCTACGGCGTTTGCTCCCGGTAACTCGAAGTGGTTTAAATAGGATCTACTCTAGCCGAGGTGAGGTCTTTGAGGTTGCTCCATCAACACTTTATCAATATGATTATTTAATTACCATTACTTAATGATTTTTCAATTCTTTTTTAAATTGGTTGAATAAAAAAGTCTTCAATTAATGGTTTTATCTTTACACGTACCTAGAAAGAAGGACCTGCTTCTTGGACGTGTATGTGTGTGGGTGTCACTCGATTTTGATGAAATTTGTTGTAATATCAGTTAGTATTCAAAATTATAAGTATGGGGTACTTTCTATCAGATTCGTTCAGAGACCCGACATTACTGTTTTCTGGGTAAAATCGGTATTTGCGCAAGCCCGAAAAACAGAAAACTAGTTACCTACTATTTAAAAAATAAACAATTCTTTTGCATTAGAACCGACGATAAACGGTTGCTTCAAACTGGGTATACTACGATATTATGTAGATATGAAACATGGTATCTGGAGCAAGTCGTGTTGTTTGCACAAATACAATGCATGCAACGCGGTGGATGCAGTCGATTGCATTGGTAAGTCCGCAAGCACAACGGTTTGTTGATTTAGATAAGCTAAGATTTACGGTCTTCTCCTTTATCTGTTATTGTTTACTGAACTACTGTGTTTTGTTCTCGTCTGTCTTGACTAATTCACAATGACGACTCATCTCAACATACCAGCAGTCTGTTATTTGTCTATAATAACAATGTGTACCATCAAATAGATCGCGTGTTATAAATTTATAGAGAATAGAGATCCTTAATCAAGGGCACGAAATAACAAGAAATTAATATTCAAGGTTGCAATCTGATATTGGTTTAAAAAGAGAGATCGAGAGATCATAGCAACTTGAAATTAGTCCTGTTTGTGGCAGAGAAAGAGAGAGAGAAATCATAGCGATCTGTTATGACCATGGCAACCTACAATCGGTCTGATTTTTACCAAATAAATCAAAATAGTCTGTGAAAAGAAAGATAGAGATAATTTAGCTACCTAGTACAGGGTGAGCCAGAAAGTCGTGCGATTTTAAAAACACTCTTGCGTTTGAACCTTATGAGAGGGGGCTGCGCGGGTGGTGGGGTTGAGAAGCTCGGTTCTCGTAAATTTAGTCGGGAAGGATCGATGATGTCGATATTATCGGCTGATCGCTTGCGAGTCGATAGTCCAGGATTACGTTGAACTGAAGCTCTAACTTGTTCAATTGTGTCTTCCGTTCTTGTTGACCTGAGCGTCCCGCAGGCTTCTGTTTGAGAACCGAACCAGTTGCTTCGAACTTTCTGACCCACGATCGAATCACACTTTCCTTCGGACACTGATTTAGGTCATGTAATCCAAACTTACGCCGAACAATAACGCACGAATCGCCATTTTTGTAATAATGTTTAACGCAGAATGCACGTTGCGCTCCGGTGAAGTGATCCATCGCGACTAAATTTCCGAGAATCGAGCTTCTCAACCCCACCACCCGCGCAGCCCCCTCTCATAAGGTTCAAACGCAAGAGTGTTTTTAAAATCGCACGCCTTTCTGGCCCACCCTTTACAATGCATTAAAGAGATGAGGTTATAACATATTAATTTAATAGCGAAAAAAAAAATACAGAGATCACACCTATGATTTGTGAACTTGGCATCAAGATGTCTCTTTTTCTTGAAAAAAATGGCGGACATAGGTAGTGTTCAATCTTTTATTAAAGGGTCTCTAATAAACTGAAGTTACAGATGCCATCTGTTCTAATGTATTAAACGCATGAACGCTTCGTATGACTGACGTTTGTATAGCAATTAAACTGTTATTTTGAATTAATGTTATGCGTTGCTAAAAATAATTATTCCTACACGTGTCGGATCTAATTGACGCAATGTAGCTAAAGAGTAAAGATTTTTTGCACTTTATTTTTGTATTCGCGATTATAAGCAAAGTGGCTGACATCTGGTGTTCGAATCGTTAACCGTCCTGTGTGGGGTGTCTACAAAGAAGGTGTAAAATGAATGCTCCCGTAATGTCATTCTTTGCTCTGTTGTAACCTTTAGTAATTGGCGAAATAATAATAAAAAATTCTGTAAAATGGTGTTGTGCAGTTTTTGGTTGCTGTGAAAGTTTTTCTCTTTACCCCACACGTTTATTTGTGATACGACCTTACGTTCCAAATGTTGACATCTAAATTCGCTTTTAATTGCGAATTGACAATTTTCTATGTAGATACTTGTACAAAGCAGAAAATAAATATTCCATTCTATTTTGGAAATTAGGACCAACTGAAAAACACCTTTATGAATTTTTCAAGATTACGAAAGATTTAGGGTAGAGATTTAGAGGCCAAAGTTTTCCTACAGTAGATCACGGATATATTTTATGTTCCGAGTGGAAGTAAAAATTTTGTTGAAATGAAAAATCTTCAACGTTTCAAAGACAAACTGATTTCAATAAACACATGCGTATTTCTGACTCTCTCTTAGTTCAGAAGTCATGGATGTGTAAATTTTTGTTTTATTTTAGAGAAATTTTAAAAATCCATAACTTCAAACCAAAAATTAGTGCATAAAAGAAAATCGTTCCACATAAAATGCAACATAGACCAGACGCACGAAGGAGGTTCGTATGCATTTTATGTGGAACAATTTTCTGTATTGCATACCTTATCAACAAAACTAATGTATACAGGTGACCGGTAATTGCTCGTATTCCTCTCAAGTGAAGAATCTATGACTAATTTGGAATGATTTAACCTTATCACTTGGGGGTCAGAAATGCGTCATTTTTTTATGTGAATGACACTTCTGTGAAGAATGTTTATTTCATTTTTCTTATTTATTGTAAGTTTGAACACACAACATACAATCTAACAATAAATTTCGTGGTTCTTAACTTTAGGAATTAGTAAGTTATCAGATCATGGGAAAATTCAGGCCAAAAAGTGTGAATATTTTTTTTTATTTTTAACTCCTAAAATTCGGATTTTTGTAAAATGAAAACCGAAGTAGATTTTCTCGAAACTAACGCATTTCCGATCCCCAAGTGATTGAGGTTCAATCATTCCAAATCAGTCCTAGTTTCTTCTCCTGAGAGGAATACGAGGAATTACCGGTCACCTATATATTGAGTCTTAAGGCCCGATTCACACAACAGTGCCGGTCACGGTTTGCTCTCGGTCCAGTCACGGTTCGGTAAATGATTCTTACACAAGAAACAATGAGCGTATTCATACTACCAGCACCGCTCAAGTTTGGATCCGTTTAGAAGAATATTTTGCTGGAGCGTGATCAGACTTTGCCTGACTTATGAATAGGTTTTTGTTTCAAATGCAGTATTCGTACAGGGTGTAGTAGTCGCCTTCCGTTTTCTTCGCGAATAAGCTTGGATGCACCCACATTCTTCTCTTCGTTGTCTTGCGTTTTACTCTTTTCTTATTTGCCGTATCTTCATCAAGAAGAATAGCTATAACAGCTAATTCTTCAATTGAAAAATCGAACGAAGTTGTCAGACAACTAGAAAAATTGTACTTATGAAATAAAGTAAAATGTATTGCAAAGGAAATACATCAGACTTCTTGCAAATTAAGATTGAACCGTGGTCGAACCCAGAATGATAGTGTGAATCAGTAAGATTTTACCGAACCGAGACTGGACCGAGAGCGAACCGTGACCGGCACTATAGTGTGAATCGGACCTAAATGAAACTCACTATATGCTCGTGTACCCGCTGAAATCAGCGTGTCTTTATTCTCAAACACAACTCATTTGCAAAAAAATACCTCGACTTTCCTAGATGTCTATAAACACAATCACAAAATTATCGTACAGACAAAACTGTACTTAACCTGAAAAACAAAAATTGGACAATTCCTCGATATTTTCTGGTTTCCACAAATGCAATCCAAACATTATTACAGTGACAAAACTGCACCTAACCTAAAAAACACTGTACGCGCTTTTATATTATAGCGATGCAATCAGTGTAAAAAATATAATAATTAATAATGTCAGCGCTAATTATCCACCCACGTGAGACGAATCGTCCCTGTCCGGACGGAGGCGGGGACAAGAGCGTCGGGTTGAGTGAAGTTGTACGTGTTATTTTTAACATGGCGCTTATAACTAGGAACAAGTGATTAAATCAGAGTTGATCCTATGTGTTGGAGATATAAGGCTTGGTGTGAGAACTTTATTTACTTTTAATTAAAATGTGTAACAAAAAATAAACATTCATTTTACACTGTATTAAATACTGGTATCGCAACCGGCGTGAAATATTATGTATTATAGACATATTCCGTAGATTTATTTTCGATTAATTATAATTGAAATTTTCAAAACAGCTCATTTATATGCCGTGATAAGGGACGCACTTCGTTTACAATTTGCATAGATAGTGGGAAGGTGCGGGTGTTGCTAATGGCGTTTACTGGAAATGTTTTACAATTACTGACAACGGTAGTGTCTCGTCAACGTTCAACACGTTTTTATTAGCTTCGTCTGTATGTGATATGGAATCTTTCAAATTAATTTTCACCCACTTCCAAACGTCTGAATAATTTGAAATTAAGAACCCATGACAAATTATTAAAAGATTTGAAAATATATAAATCTATTTATCTATATCTAGGTATACTAATAAATAAAGCTGAAGAGTTTGTTTGTTTGTTTGAAGCGCTAATCTCAGGAACTACTGTTTCAAATTGAAAAAAAAAATTTTGTTGGATAGCCCATTTATCGAGGAAGCTATATAGGCTATATAATATTACGCTACGACCATTAGGAGCTGAGCTTTAATGAAAAATGTTGCAAAATGTATCTCAAAAATAAGCTTCTATTCATGTGAAATGCACTAACTAGATATACTCATATTAGCGTTGTGAGAACACAACCTCGGGTGGAGCAATCGGTAGAGCATGCGACTGTCAATATCAGGGTCGTGGGTTCGAGCCCCACGTTGGGCGAATATATTTTTATTTATTTTTTACATTGCTTTCTTTTAAGGCTTTAAATTTATTTTAATATTATTTAATTAATTTAAAAAAAATTATTACTTAAAAAAAGTTTAAATACTGCTTTTTATCGACAAAAACTTTTGAACGGTAACTCCGATCATCATGAAATTTGGACCTCGGTAAACTAAGATGAATATGTGTACTCATGTTCCTCCCTTCCCCATTCGTTCTTTTACACCCGGGTGAAACCGGACGGGACCGCTAGTATATAGATAAAATTCTTGTGTCACAATTTTGGTCGCGCTAATCTGCGAAACCACTGAACCGATATTAATGAAATTTTGTAAATGTGTGTTGCTTGATGCAACTTACGCTATAGGATAGTTTTTATTAAATATTTTGTACAAAATCACGGTGTTTTCTCAAAAAAACTGTTTTAGTTACACGTAACGACATCTGATAGAATTTATTTAAAGCTACTAGTTCAGAAGCAAACCAAAAAAAAAACCCGGTTTTAGTACCAAGTAACGTCATCTGTCAGAATTCGCTCAAAGCTATTAGTTCAGAAGCAAATCTGGTAGAATTTGCTCAAAGCTATTAGTTCAGACGCCGGGCAGCAAACGAAATACATTTAGCAGAGTTATATCTGAAACCGGAACGGACCGCCAGTAATTTACGATATATAAATCGATTACTTAACTTGAAAAATTGTTTGAAAGCGTTGCCTACCCGTAGGCGTGGTTTTTAGTAAATTCTAATAAGTCGAAAAAACATCATGCGACTAAATTTCTTACAAAAAGATACGTGACTACACCAAGGATAATATTATATGGGTGGGTTAGACGTGTAGTGCACTTTAATAATAAATTTGATATGAGACTGCTGCGAGTTTATGACGTCGTCGGCGAAAACACGGCGTGTCTTTAATTAGCGATCATTGTTCATTTGTGTTTCTCCTTCTAGATTCGCGGATAACAGTGGCGTCACTTAAAAAATCAATGCCGCTTTTTATTAAAATAAAATTATGGCTGATTTTAATGCCTGTTTTGACAAAAACCTAATTTTATCTGATTGTAGCAAATGGTATTAAAGTTGGTACGACTTTCAGTTCTAAATTTAGGCTTAAAAATGTCTCTCTATATTTAGTTGAATACAAACGACATTGTTAAATCTAGATTTAAGCAAGGTTAGTAGATTGCAGAAGTTGTGTTGTTCCATCTGACCAATCGGCGTAAACGCGGAAATGACGTCAATTGGCGGACCGTTAAAATTTTACTAACATATGATGACAATATCAAATTTAAGTAAATAAAATTTTTTATCCAAAAAAATTCAACAATATCAATATTCTGTCTTTGGATTTCTTTGACATATTTTGTTAAATACTGCCATTATAGTTTATAAAAAAATAGCTGTTGCCACGCAATAAATTGACAGGTCCACCGGATGATCATCGTAACTAACAATCACTGTATGAAATAAAATATTACTATAGTCAATATTAGCCAAATATTAAGAGGTAATTTTTCTGCGGCGTTAATTGCGATCGAAGTTAGATAAAAGGTTAGTTTGAACTCCATGTATACATTTTCAATTTTTTTTACTTATAAAGTACGGATATAAGGATGGGAGTGGGACTTAGTTTCAAGCAAACATTTTTGGAAATGTCAAAACTACGCGACATAAATAAAAAAAAAATTGCGTTACTTTATAACAAGTATCTTTTTATGTGATCGGGTAAAAAAGTTTAGCCCAACTTTCAACTTCCCAAAAATAAACAAAAACATTTTTAGCGATTATGACTCCTGAACTATACCAAATTTTAAGTCGATAGCATAAGTATATTATAGGTAGGTAATTGCTCGTATTCCTCTCGCGAGAAGAAACTATGACTAATTTGGAATTATTCAACCCTATCACTTGGGGGTCGTAAATGCGTAATTTTTTTATGATTTCGACATTTCTGTGAAGTATTTTAATTTAATTTTTTTTTATATATAGTAAGTTTTAATATACGACATGAAATCTAACACTAAATTTCGTGGTTTTTAGCGTTGGAATGTTGGCTAATTAGTAAGCTATCAGGCTAAAAAGTGAGAATATTTTTTTTTTATTTTTGTAAAAAGTAAACCGAAGTAGGTTTTCTCCAAAAATGATGCATTTCCAGCCCCCAAGTGATAGAGGTTAAATCATTCCAAATTAGTTTCTTCCCTCAAGAAGAATATGAAAAATTACCGGTCACTCTGTATTCAGAGAACAACGAAGCCTTTATAAGGGTTTCGTTTTGGCTATTATGATACGGATTCCTAAAGATGACTCTATTCTATTCTAAATAAATTATTGAAACGTGCCTACGGTGACGAGTCGCCTTTGCATGGAGCCTCCCAACTCATACTAGAGATTGTCAAAGCGCTCTTCAGCAAACAACGGTTTCTCTAATTAAATCAAATGGTCCGCTACTAATGTCTGTCCAATTAATGCTATATTTTATTATAAAGATATTTAATTTTTACAACAGGCACTTTTAAAACTTACAGTATATTCGTTCGGTTAAAAAGAACGTTATGCTACAAAGGATTAACTTCTGAAATATTTGGAACGTTCGAGCTTATGTTAAAAATAAATAAACGGTCCAACACAACTCGGACAAACCTTCTATCTGCATTTTTTAGAAGAAACTAGTCATACCACCTTATACACTGGTACTATGTATTTAATAAAAATAGTTCAAACCATTTCCGAAAAAAAAATATCTTCTCATTTTTAGGATTTGGATCGTTTTTGAGATTTTGCTTAGATACGAATCTAACATTAAAGCAAATTCCACTCTAGACAAATAGAATATTTTTTAAAACAACTTTTTTGGGAAATACGTATAGATTCACCGAAAACTCAAAATCCAATATTTACACGATCATAAATAAAAAGGTTTCATAATATATTAAGATAAATCAAATGTCTTCGCATTTACAATGGATTCGTCCCACATTTTTTAAAGGTAGATTTAAACGTTGCAAATAGATAATATAACAGTTTTTAAGATATTAATTCTGCACGTAAAAGTTTCCTAAAGTGTGTATTTTTAAATATTTTAAACATGGAATAATTCCGCTACGTCATCGCTAGACAACTTCAGCTTATTGGCTGCCTGTAGTTGAATCACGCCTACTTGTTCTCTGGACTTGGACCACTTGATTATTGGTATATACACCTCTTTCCATAGACATACGGGCACGCGCGAAAGTAAATTGCGGGCTAGATCCAGCTTTGATGTGCTCATATGACGTATAAAGTCAACGTTTGAAATGACAACATTTTTTAGATTCGTTAAGATTACGTTACCTATTTGTTTATATATAAGGAATAATGTTCACTGTTATAAACTATAAAATTTTGATAGGCGGGACGAGCCTATTGTTCTGCCCAGGCATCGAAATTTGATTGTCAGCAAGATCTGCAGCATACTAACTATATTTATGTTACGCGAGTTATAAATCGCTGTCAATATGTAGGTATAGGTCAGAAATTTAGTGCAAGATTGCTTTATATTTCTCTTACTACTCATCTTCGTTCTTTCTTAGCATACAATATACGAGTATTGCCTATGTCTTTCGCAAAGAAATAGTCTTCTATACAGTGAATGAATCAATTCGGTTCAGTACATATTTTTAAATTAGCGTGTGTTAACAACTAAACTTAATGTCTTTTTAATAAGTCATTTTAAATTTTCTGTTGTTGTTTTTTTAAATACTTAGTTTTTAGAATTAAATTATACGTGTACAAATGTTTGTAAATGAAAATAATTTATAACGCAGAAGTTTTAATATTGACAGAAAACCTGGTATTTTCCATTAACAATGCATGGAAATTTGTTTAAAACTTGTGTTGAAAATAAACTTAAGTAGTTGCGCTGGAAATACTACAGTCGGAGTAATTTATTTTGTTCTATAAACTAGGGATATACTATATCTACATTCCCTTATCTACTGACATAGGTTAGTTATTATCAAAGTATTTAATTTAATATTTATAACATATAATTATATACAGTATGTAAACGCGTAAGGTGCACATAGGGAAATTAGCATTGGGAAAAAATACTTGGATCAGAGTTAGCCATGACTACATTAATTGTTATTTCTATTGAATTATCTTGGTAATCTTGAGGATTTCTATTTTATTTTTATTTTACTTGGCTTTTTTAATAATAAAAATTTCTTATAAATCATTACTTTAATTTGTGATTTATAAAGATAAACTACAACGTAAAGCTTTTTTATATTAAGGGACGGCCCCATTCGATGAATTCAGGTGGTGTAGTTACGACACTGCATACAAGCTTGTGAGAAATTATGTAAAGTGTGTCAAAAATCATTTTGAAATTTACAGCAGAAAATACCTGGACACAATACATTTTATACCACATTAAATCTCTAAGACGCGTAGATAAAATGCACTGTTTCGTATTTCTTGCATTTAAAGTTTGAAAATTACAATCGAAGAAGTTTTCCTTCTGTTTCCTTGGAGTAATTAAGATATTTATTAACACTTTTATATCCAATTTAAATGATGTCTTTTATTCTGCAATGAAAGCGCCATATTGCGAACACTTAATGCTGCAATAAATATCCATTCCTCAAATAAAAATTATATAGTATTTAGTAGAGACATCAACTTATTTAATTGTAATAAGGAAGTTATCGTTTTGCATAAAAGCCTTGTGAAAATTTAATTTATTTCTTATAACTGCTTCGACGAGGAAATATCGAAAACATACTTTCTTCAGTTTACACACTGAAGAAAGTAAAGAGCGATAATTTTGATTGAAAAACAATAATATGTGTGCCTGAATTGGATTTTTTTTCGAGTCGAGTAAAGTTTTTAACAAACAGCTGATTATCCAGTTGAATCGAGTAGTACGCGAAAACTTTTTTTGAAGTAAATCTTCTTTACGCTCGCTTGACTTGGGGAGTGAGCTGGTGAATGCGTGACGAGAGATTTACGGAAGTGTGATCGGGCGAGGCGAACGGAAGTTGAGAGGGAGATATAAGTTAGTGAAGATAGAAAGAGGATGATATATACTTCACTGGCTAGTGGCGCCATCAGGTGGCCGAAAATATAAGCATACTAACAATAGAATGACACATACTTTACTTGCCAGTGGCGCTATCGGGTGACAGAAAAAAGTTTTGTAAACCTACTTTAAATAATATTTCATAAAGATTTGCGCTTAAAATCCAACGAGAGCAAAGTAATTACAATGTATTACTTTTGTTTTCATTATCTTTATGTTTATATTTCTCTCTTCTTACATAAGACTGTTCATTTCGTTCTTGAACAATTTTATAAATTAATATTTTGTTTAATACTACATTAAATTTTTTACGTTTAAAGTGAATAAAATTGTAAATTCATTTTAAAGATCATATTTTCTGAATTTTCGGGTGAATAATAACAAATTGTGGCAGGAAGAAGTTTTACTTCAGTCGTGTGGTCTAAGGCACACTCGTTTTTTTTCTGCTTTCAAAAATTAGTTGCCAGCACTATTATACATCGATTCGAAAAGTCTGGTACATAAAATGAAACTCCACTATTTAGAAAGTCTGTGTTTAAACGACTTTCAAAATAAACAATTTTTCTTCTTGCTTCGACTTGGCTCGGAATAGTTTTAATCCGAGAAAGCTGATACTTTCCCGAGTTTTCAAAACTGAGGGCTTGTAATAAACGAGTCATCTAAATACCTGCTTCATCTCCTTAAGCATGGCTATTGGTGGAACTAGTACCAAAGAAATTGTTGAAAGATACATATACGATGAGGCTACTGCACACGAAGCGTGTTTTGCCGCTGGAATAACTGCTGGGGCTTGTGCTGGCTGCGAGGATGGAAATAACGCCACTGCGGGCTCGCTTGCATGTTTTACAAGCTGACTTTAAAAATTAGGACCAGCGCTATTTTGTTTGTGTGCTGGCTTTTAGCAAGAACCAATAAAAAACGGTATTTTGTCACGTGGGCGACATCATAAATAAACACGGCGTCATAGTGTGTGTTCTGTTCAGAGACAATAAACGTTCACCTTTGTTTACCTTCAAACTATCATTGCGCGCGCACCAAACCCATCTATACAAATCAAGCTTCAATCCATGCATCGTGAGAAGCGAACACATAAACACCATCACGTATTCCAACGTCACAAAATGCTTGGGATCTAGCAACGAATCTTGTGGCAAAACCAGTCTCGTGTGCAGTGGTCTTTAGGTGGTTCTCTATCTGTTGCCATCTATATAACGTTTCTCATGTGTAGTGCCTAACTCATCTCTATTGTTTAATTCATATATTTAATACCCTCTATATTGCAAGCACAGATCAGGAGAAAGATTTAAACACTACGGTGCAAACATTTATACGTCTGTCTCACTTATTATACTCTGAGTCTTATGCGCATGTCCGTGAATGGATGCGCGTCAGTTGCAGCGTCAGTTTGCGCATGGAACTAAGCTGTGAAAGGGAGGTGGCTTGTTCTATTCCACTTACTAATTGCCCCACTACAGACGCGACACTTGCGCGCACAACGGGTCAAGTAAAAAAAAGAGATAGAAAACAGTCATTTACTGTCTTACTTCATGGGCCACGCTTCCACTTACGGCCACTAGCAATATAGAAGTTATTAAATATATGGTTTAATTATTTTGAGTACTTACCGACAACGTTGAGCGTAATAAAATGGCTCATTTTTGGCTCAGTGCTGACCTGACATTCATACTGGCCCGCATCTCTTGCCTGCACGTATTTCACTTGCAGTGTCCACGTGTCGGTTCCTTCCACCAGAAACGACTGAAACAAGAACACAATTTTTAAAAAAGAGTTTACCAAAAATGCATTTTAATTTTGCGAGACGGCTCCATTCTTTTTTTTTTTTTATTTAGAATAGAAAATACAGAAGAAAAAAAAATACAATATATAAACAAAAAAAGATAGAAAAAAAAACAAGAAAATAAAAAAACTAGTGCATCAACGTAGCGTTATTAGCACTAATGTAAGGTAAGTATAATTGTTAATATAGGTTATTATAGGTTAAAGGATATGACAGTTAAGGTAAGTGATTATATTTTATTAGTAAGGTTTGTTAGGTGCAGGAATTCTAATAATATTTTAACATTTTTTTCAGAGTTGTTAAGAATTTCGTCAAGATTTTGAGCCAGGTTGGTGGACAGCCTTTCGGGTTCATATAGTGGACATTCAGTCAATAGATGTTCTACGGATAGGCTCCATTCTTATATTCTTTCCGTCTCGATCCAGGCCGAGATGAGTTTATTTATTCATTTTTTGAGACCACCAGTGCTATTTAGGTCTAGTACCAATTATTATTTTATTAGCTTTTATTCAACTTGCCATGTTTGTCAGTGTGTCAGTTGGTGTCAAAACTTGCAGTCAAAATTTAGACTACATCTAATTAAGTTACAGCTTTGAAATTTTGCACACGTGTATAAGTCCACTGACAATTCATAAATCTAATATGGCGGACGTCCCAAGATGGCCAATTACCTTTTTGTATACAACCCTCTTGATGTGGGTATCAAATGAAAGAATTTGACTAGTGGAATTCAATAAGGTATGTGACGTCATTGTAAATTAAATATGGCGAACGCCACGATCGATTTGAAATTTCGTACACGTATGTACTCCCGATGACAATACATGATTCAATCGTTTTGAGAATTAAATCGTCAATGACTTTTTAATAAATTTAATATTTTAATTGTAAACGTTTAAAGACTAAAAGGAAAAAAAATATTATTATAACAAATTTTTTTAAAAACAAGCTTTTATTGAAATGTATGCGATTTAGCTAAGCAACCCATGTGCGATTTATCATTATCTAACATAATCTTTGTCATCATCAAATAGCAGACGAGGACATATATTTCTAATACCGGATCTTGGACTATCCATGCCAAAGTTAGAATGACACGAATTCTTACGAGAAAGTTTTCATTAAAAGACTATCTCATATCGCTTAGAAGTTAGACAGATGCAGCTGTTTGTTTGCAGTGCACTTCGGTAAGCTGTCAATAAAATTCGGTCCGAAATGTACGGTTGTCTACGTTCACATATTTCACCAGATTTCGTGTCGGCAGTGTTTTTTTAAACTGGTTATAAAAATCGATTGAAATTTTACAACCGATTCGTTTTCACAAAACTTATTTTAACATTTTCCTCATAACAAATTCATAAATATGTCACCGTTCGTATAAATAAAAACGATACAGCGTCTGTACATGTGTTTCAGTAGCGGCTCGTCCGATTTTAATTTATAATTGTTTTTAAACGCCTACAGCACATTATAAAAAAATATCTATGCTTTTTAAAAGTTAAATGTATGTGCTTTCAGACGCAGCAGTTCGCATAAACCATGACGCGAGTCTATGGTTTCTGCTCGAGAATTCTGGAGAAATTTCTCGAGACGGAAGTTGGTAGCGAAATGTTTGTTTTGTTATTATAGTTTTCTAAATATGTACTAGTAATTTTGTTGATTTAATTTCACTAATTATTTTTTATTTAAGGAGGTTGATCCGTTACAGTCCCAATCAAAAGTAAGTCGAATTCTAAATGGGAACTTGTATAGTTTATAAGTCGATGATACCAATAAATTATTGTCATAAAGGCATAAATAAATATTTTTTTTTAATATTAATTAATTATTTCAGTACTTTATACTTAATGGACTAACTTTTGTATTTTTTGTACAAAGTTAGGTTAAAAAAAATAAATTTATGTAAATATCTGTATTTTACATATTTTTTGCAGTAAATAATTGAAAAAAGAAATTAGAAGTAATAAAAATTAAAATTAAATCATTAAATAGTTGAAAATTCAGTTAAAATTGTTAAATCTGTCAAGAATAAAAGTCCATAATCGAAAAGTGCTAAGGTTTAATAATTTTTTTTATTGATTAAAAGTCTCCTAATTAAATTGGAAAAAATATTAAAATATGCGTAAGACATCGATGCTTTACATAGATAGTTTTTGGAACTGCTGCCATTATTTGGTTATTTGCAAAAAATTAAAATGAACAGTTTGCATGCTAGCTTGACATATTTTCCAGAAGACTACATGTAAAAGTTTTTTTTAATTTTTAACTTTATAAATCTCCTAATGATTTTGGATTTTTTACATAAAATTTTTTCATAAAAAAATCTATTAAAAAAACTTTATTTCAGATTTTTTTCATTAGCTTCGTAAAACGGCTCAACCTCCTTAATTAAAGACTGTTGTACATTTAGGAACTGGTAGACACCCAATAATTATCAAAAAGTTAAGTACTACCCTACTCTTTATTTTTTATATATATGTTACGGTTAATACAAGAAAGTAGTTTATTCGCGAATTAACCGGCTAATACCCGAATTAACCAACGTCAAGGATTGGTTAATTCGGGTAATTAGCCGATTAATTCGCGAATTAACTACTTTCTTGTATTAACCGTAACATATAGACCAGTATAGCTTGATTTGTTAATTAATAAGTGCAATTTATAGTAGGTAGATAACTAAAAATTTACCATTTCATTTAACTGATCTCATCTATCAGTCTAATTTGTAATAAAGCAAAAATTTGAAAATAACATCGTGTTTTATTAATTTCAAAATTTCTTGAGAAACTCGAGAAATCCTGGTCGAGAATTCTCGTGCCTTGAGAAATAAAAAAGGTCGAGAAACTAGAAACCCTAGACGCGGCAAAATTTAACATTTCGAAGAGTTTTGCATGTCGCCTCGCGGACTGTTACATCGTTGTCGTGTCACGCTATGAGAATTGACCTTATATCGAAAATCGAAATTATGGAATAAACTGGCACTTGAATTATTTTTTTTCGATTTAAATGATGTAAATCAGATCGATAAAAAAGAAAACACTACCTATTTTAAAAACACAATTTTTTTTTAGGTTTCTCTTCAATGTTGCGTATCTGACATGAATGTACGAAAATAGTGGCTGGGATTAGGTGAGTACACTACATGATTTAGATTTAGAATCTAGTTAGAGAATGATTTTCAACGGATGTGAATAATAGTATAAACATGTGGAGGGTTCTGGGTTATGGGTTGGCCAGGCCTGGTGTAAATCGAGTGTTGGATGTAGTCGTATTATGAATACGTCCCTTTCTATCCCCGATTTCAAGATGGCCGTAATTCTTGACGAGTTACCTATGAGATATACCGAGGTGTTTGGCAATATTCAATATCGTCAGCAGTTTCAAGTAGACTTGGTCCGGCAGTAAAATGTAAAAGAAGACGATAAAAAAGGGAAACTTTATAGTACCTGCTTCGACGCAAGAAGGCAAAAATAATAAAAAAAAATATTTCAGACTCGTCATATTTTATTATTCCTTTCTTTTTATACAGATATTTATGTTTTAAATTTATCAATTTACACAGAAAAAATTAATAGTGTTTTTTTTTAAACTGCGAAATATGTAAATCAAGACTTTTAATAAAATTGTCTCTCAATCAAAAATGACATAAAGTTATTCCGAGAGACTAGCGCTTTTTAGTTATTTTTAAATAAAATATAAGTAAAAAACCTTTTAAAGACAAAGAAACAGATAAAGTTTAAATAATGAATTTTTAATACAGTCTTGCTCCTTATTAAACTGAATTAATTTCAGGTTCTTTGATAGCATAACTATATCATATTAAAATTTCAACTGTATTAAAAATGGTTTGAAAATATTTTTTTAATTACTAAAATAGTATCTGAGTCGGTATACGTATTGGTAACCCTGCCTTCAAGTTTTCTCCACACGACTAACATCTTGTTAACGCAATAATAACTATTTTAGAAGTTCAGTTCAGTTTGCTGATAGACAAAATTGCTTTTTACTTTATTCAAGCGTAATAATTTGATTACCGGCTCAAGTTAACCATTCAAAATGATGCAAGTTGCTCCGTTAAAAGTTTGTACATAACGATATCGATTTTACAGTTTCAAACTAAATCTCTACTCTTCTAAGAACAACAATGAGGCACGCTCGCTTCTTTTTTTTTAAACTGTCTGTGTGATTTAGTGTGGGGCAAAACAGTTCTTTTTCCAATAGCGGATGTTTTTGTTCCTGTTCTCTTTGAAAATAACTTGAAATAACAAGATTTTACCATTCCAACCCACAAATATCTTTCCATTTTGAGGTCCCCCGAATCCAAATAACATATTTTTAGAAAAACTTTGTACATCTGTTAGTCTGCTAGTATGCTAGTCTGTTTGTCTGTGAACACGATACAGGTCAAACGGATGAGCGGATTGAAACCAAATTTTGGGAGGATGTTTGGTATGCAAATATGAAGAGCCCTATTGTTTTTGGGGAAAATCGGCGCATGCGCAGAAGAGATATATGCTAAAACGGTGTTTTTTATATAATAATGGTATAATTTTCATAACGGCTTATTATTCTATTTATTTTTTCAAGAAAGTTTTGTTAAAATTTTTTTTTCTTAACTTGATAGTTTCGGAAATATTTTGATAATAAAAAAAATCAGCCTCTCTTTTGTTTTATGGATGTCAGAAATAAACTAGTTAGGCATGCTATGATTAATTTTTACATGACGTGGAACATATTGCGTAGGTAACCATATGGCGACGAATAGCTTAATATCATATTGAATACTAGCCATTACCCGCGTCACCTCACGCGATATCAGAAATTTTATTTTCTTTATTATAATCAAATGTCATTATTTTTGAAGTTGGAATGGTCCCGTCGCCTATAATTGGCTGGAATTTTTTTGTGAATATCCGAGCAGATTTTTAAAGAACTTGTTTTCTTAGAACCGGTTATTTAAGAAGTGGTTTCTTATCAGCTGTAATGTTCTACTGTATCACGTCGCCAGCTCAGCTTGATGATCTACATCCGGTTTTATAGTAGGTATGTATACTATACACGTACATTGCAACCACTTCCGTAACAAATTCAATCTGAAAAATTAATTTTATACCGCCGTACCAAAAGAAGTTTTACTTCAAAAATTGTAATTAAGGTACTGACCTGAAATCTCTCGTCGGCAATGAATGTATACCGATCGACTGTTAAAATGTGCGAATCCCTTTTTCGAATCCACGATACGGATTTGTTTCCAAGCTGTTTAACTTTGCACGGCAAGTAGGCGTGTGTTCCCAATTGCGTCGTTATATTCGTTGTCGTGCTTGGGTCGAAGTACGGCCCTGTATACAGGCCCGTAAAACGTTTTATGGCCGCATGAGCTGCCTCTCCACTTGATAGCACTGAAAAAGAAACAATACAATCAATAATTTTGAAATATTATTAATCATTCATTAAAACTTGAATGAGTTCGTTCAGATATCATTGTCATGTGTTCCAAGACCAAGCAGCCAGAAAACGGTAACGAAACCGTCACCCGCATGCGCAGTAGCTAAAACGAAACTGTTTTTATCGGTTTTGAAACTTTGAAACACGTTTTAGCTATCTGCGCATGACGGTGACGGTGTCGTTACCGTTTGCTGGCTGCTAGGAAAATACCTAGTACGTCAACTTATAGATGTACTTTTTTATTACACGAGCATCATGAATATCGAGTCGAACAAAATTAATTTAACTAAGCGGGAAGAAATTTCTCAAAGTGTGTTTTAGCAGTGCTGTCTATTTTCTTTCACGATTCTTTTTTAATTACATATTTGGGGCATAAATACTAAGTCAGGACATTTTTAAAAACTTATTAAGATTTTCGTGCGTTAGAAGTGAAACTTCTTAGGTTCAAGCATTTGTTGACGATATTATAATTTCAGGATTAGGACATGGTTATGTGGAATTTGTAATCGTGGCTGGAGAAAATGTTACGTATACACACAGTACGCCCTGCGCATGCGTGTAGAGAGCGTACTACGCTTTGTCAGAGAGAGTATAGAAACGATTCTCCCACTCTTTTCTCTAAACTTTCGGTTGAAGTCGGAGAAGGGGAAGCATTTCCGTTTGTGTATGATTCAGACCAATTTACCCCCCTAACGTACCTACCTAAAAAGTTTCACTTCAATAACCAAAAACGTATTTTAAATCTGATAATTCGTACATGCACCCAATAAATATTAACTTTCTATTCAGTTGAAAGTTTACAGAAACGATGAAAATATATAAAAATAGAGGGCTTTGTTGTGTTATAATACGTATATGCATTTATAATATTTTCAGGTGGCCTGAAAGTTGAAGACGAGTATTTGTCTTGGTGGGATTTACGTTCATTTGGGTTTTTCAGTCATATTATTTATACCTATTCACAGTAACTAAGTTAAATAAACGTCTAGAGCAGACATGGATGATTTAAAGAGGGCAGACCGATGTTTCAGTATGAGTTTTTAGAGGATTCCTTGTTCAGCACGAAGTCCACTGTACGCGTATTTTTTGTACGTTTTAAACACTGTATTATAATATAATCTATACTAATATATAAAGCTGAAGAGTTCGTTTGTTTGTTTGTTTGTTTGCACGCGCTAATCTCAGAAACTACTGGTTCGAATTGAAAAAAAAATTTTTTTGTTGGATAGTCCATTTATCGAGGAAGGCTTATAGGCTATATAATATTACGCTGTAACGACTAATTGGAGCGGAACATAAATGAAAAATGTTGCAAGATGTGTCTCAAAATTAGTCCGTCCGACAAATATTATCAGGTGAAATGCCTTAACTAAATACTGCAATATTAGCGCGTCAAGGTACAAGCCCGAATATCTCAGTCGGTAGAGTGTAAGACTCTTAATGCCAGGGTCTAGGGTTCAAGCCCCACATCGGCGAATATATTTTTATTTTTTTTTTATTTTCTACATTGCTTTCTTCTAAGGTGTACATTTCAATTTTTCAAAATTTTATTACGACTAATTAAAATTAAATAAATCTAATTAATAGCTCATTTGAAAACTGTTACAACTATATAGGCACCTAAATATAAAAATAATTTTCCTACAGTGTTTTCAATTAAATATCTATTATATTAAAAGAAATTTATTATTTAAAAAAAGTATAAATACTGCTTTTTAACGACAAAAACTTTTGAACGGTAACGCCGATCATTATGAAGTTTGGACACAACATTCATCTCGGTAAACTAAGATGAATGTGCGTACTCATGTTCCTTCTTTCCCCATTCGTTCTTTTGCACCCGGGCGAAACCGGACGGGACCGCTAGTATATTATAATACACTGTTTAAAGTTGCCTTAGCATTATATGCTAAGGCAGTTTTTCCCTAAACAGAACGATTTATTAACTCGCCGACAAAATTTGACAAATGAAAGCTCATCTTAAAAACTAGCGAACCGGTCCGGCTTCGCCCGAATTTATAAATTGCCACTGTTTTTTCGTAGACTTGCAAAATTTGTCTCCACGAAAAAAGATTTTATTTTAACGCGATAGTATATTCATCCTGAAGGTCCATTCTAAATATTGGTGGAAACATTTTTGAAATTGGATGAATAGTTACGGAGATGACCTTCTACATCCAAACTTTACCTCTTTATTATATGTATTATATGCTACAACAAGTTACCAGACGAAATAAAGAAGATCGCGTCTTTTAAACTCCTTAAAAAGACAATGCGTAACTATTTATTCAATAATTGTTTCTATGGCTCAGAAGAATTTTTAAAGCTAATGTAGGTACTTATTTGTTTACATGACATGTTCTTCTGTTTGCAATACGAACAACAAATATATATTTATTTATATATTTATAATATTAGTATAGAAAAAACGGTCAAGTGCGAGCCAAACTCGCGTGCAGGAGATGGTTCCGTAACATTCCATTTATCAGGAGAACATTAGAATTTTCTTTTAGGTTTTACAGTTTACTGTAAACTATGAGTGAGACCCTATATTCCATTTTTTTTTTCAAAATGTTAGGCCCAGTAGTTTCGGAGATGGTGATGAAGGAATGCTCAATTTTTATATATTTTCTTTAGATTTTTTAAACTATGCACTTGAAAATTATAGAATAAATATATTTGTATTTCTCATAATGAGCCCTTCCATTTGATACGTTATGATGCACTTGAAAAAACATTGTTTTTATTTTCTAATTTGCCCCTCAAAATTAACCCCCAAAATCGGAATTAGTTTATTTACGCTATACATCCGTGATTGGGTCATTTAACTCTATAATTTTGTGGCTGGGTACATCTAATCTAAAATAAATATTGTTGATTATAGACTACTGATGTGCCGGATCGTTAAAAATGCATATCCGCGGATACGGATCTGAATACGGATATTTAGTTTCAAGATCCGCGGATACGGATACGGATCTTAACTTTCTTGAGTACGCGGCGGTAAATATTGCACATCGACCTTTGGAAAGAGACTATCTGTTATGGGAAATCGTTATTGACCTCTTTAAGAATTAACTCTCATAACAGATTGTCTCTTTCCAAAGATCGATGTGCAATATCTCATTACAAAGATAGTTTTTTAGTACCTTTGAGTTATGTACTATTGGTATGGTACTCACTACGATAAATGTTTGCAATATAAAGGTACCAAATACGATTTTAAAAAATAAAAAATAATCTAAATGGAATTTAACAGTTTTTCAAATCTTTGATTAACGTCTGAATAGAACTCTTCAAGTAAAATAAAATTGTCGACCAATTTTTCTCAGACCGTATATATATATATATATATATATCGTTCGGTCTGAGAAAAATTGGTCGACAATTTTATTTACTTTAACAGTTTTTCATTATTACCTAATCACCTATATAGGTATATATAAAATTTCATCTATGAATTGAAAATTAATAAGGTAAAAGATCCGCCAAAAAACTAACGGATCTTTCTTCTCCCTCGGATACGGATACGGATATCCGGCACATCACTATTATAGACGCTCGACAACCAAACCAGTTGGTTCATTATTATTCTAGTGTACCAGTGGCTGTGCAACATTTGAGCGCCCGTAGCTACACGTTTTACCGACCGACTCTTATTCCACCTCCAAGTGCTCAACGAACCGTACTTTAAACGGCAACTGGGTAACGACCGAGGTACCTCACAACAGCGAGGCTGCCTTCCTCTCTACGTCTTGTGATCACACATTCAGTCACGTGCCTCCCACAGGCGGGACAGATTAAAATATTGAATTAATAAAAATAAAATAAGCCACGATATATTGAAATCTAAAACTCTTTTTAAAAATAAATAATATTATCAACCAATTTTTTCAGACTGCATATTGACAAAAATTATAAAATTATAATTCAATAAATGACGCGGACGTTTCGGTCCGGATTTGGACTTTCTTCAGAAATATAAAAAAATTCAGTCTTAATTCTATTGTAGAATAAGTAGATACTAATTCATTTTTATATTTTTTAGATTACATATTTCTGAAGAAGATCCAAATCCGGACCAAAACGTCATTTATTGAGATATTGAATTAAATTTTATAGTTTTTTGTCAATATACAGTCTGAAAAAAGTGGGTGATAATTTTATTTATTTGATGATTTCTATTCAGACGTTAATCTAAGATTTGAATCTTTTTAAAAATGTTTTAAAGCGTTAGTCGGTTTTAGACTGTCTGTCTGTTTGTTTGTTACGCTTTCACGGCCAGACCGCTGGACCGATTGTGATGAAATTTAATATGGACAGAGTTCAAAGCCTGGGGAAGGTCATAGGCTACATTTTTTTTTCAAAATTCAACCCATTTGGGGATGAAGTGGAGGTTGCAATATTGCATAAAACTACATTTTCGCGGCCAGATGACTAGGCCGATTGGGTTGTAATTTAATATGGTGATAGTCTAAACTCTAGGGAAGGACATAAACTACCTTTTTTCCTAAAAATTAACCCTTATGGGATTGCATCGTCCTGTGCCTTTCTGCGATGAAAATAGGAGGGGATAGCAAGAGCACGATTTCGGAAGACGCGCGCGCGCAAATAAATGCCTGTAGCGCCGGGAATATTTTGAATACAGCGCTCGGAGTGCCAGCATTTTGTCCGGGAAGGACAGGCATTTTTTTAAGACCATAAAAATACAATCGATTTTATTTCGATTCTACACTCTACTCCCCCTTTAAGGTAGCTGGCATTCATTTAGAAAAACCATGTTTTTCGCACGGCCACCTGTATGTGCTTGCTCATGTGTATCAAATTCACAAAATCTTCATGTTTTTGCAAGACGGTAATAAAGACATTGTTTTAAATGACTTTTGTTGCTTTAATTTATGAATTTTTTAATTAGTTGTACACACTGATTCCACGCGGACGAAGTCACGGGTAAAAGCTAGTTACAAGCACAGTGTATTCTGAAATAGACATGTAATACATGTTTGAACGGATTTAACTTAAAAACTATTTGACGAATTTTGATGAAACTTTTTTATAAATTTTCTTATGATTTCAGAAATGCTGTCGGCTATGTTTTATTTGGCAAAGTTAACTGAATATTTTTTACCATTCCAACCCACAAGTGGGAAATGGTACTAGTTTAGGTCAAAAATCACTTTTCAAAAATTTTACAATATCTTTCCGTTTTAAGGTCCCCCGAATCCAAAAAAACTTATTTTTGGAAAAACTGTGTGCGTCTGTTAGTCTGTTTGCCTGTGAACACGATACAGGTCAAACGGATGAGCGGATTGAAACCAAATTTTGGGAGGATATTTGGTATGCAAATATGAAGAGCCCTATTGTTTCTGGGAAAAATCGGCGCATGCGCAGAAGAGATATATGCTAAAACGGTGTTTTTTGTATAATAATGATATACTTTTCATAACGGATTATTATTCTATATATTTTTTCAAGAAAGCTTTGTCAAAAAAAATTTTTCTTAACTTTATAGTTTCGGAAATATTTTGAAAATAATAAAAAATCATCAACTCGTTTGTTTTATGAATCTGTCAGAAATAAACTAGTTAGGCATGCTTTGATTAATTTTTACATGACGTGGAACATATGATGTAGGTAATCATGGCAACGAATAGTTAATATCATATTGAATACTAGCCATAACCCGCGTCACCCCACGCGATATCAGAAATTTTATTTTCTTTATTATAATCAAATGTCAACATTTTTGAAGTTGGAATGGTCCCGTCGCCCAATTGGCTGGAATTGTTTGTATACTTCAGTATAAATAAGTAGGTACTATATAAAATCGTATCGTGGTGTAGTATGTTCACAGTATACTTTTCCCACTACCGCTGAGAGTTCTGTACGCCTTAAAAAAATAATTCTGCCAAATATGACATTACATTAAAAGCAGTCTATAATTATAAGATCTACGATTTGAAAATTTAAAGCGCGGGGCGAACCGCCATTCACGAAGAGAAAAGAGACAATGCGACGAGTTGAAGTATTAGATAGTCAGTAACAGTACACAGATACTAATTTACTAGGTGGAATTTATAACGTTCACTGAATACGAAAAACTGACAGCGGTGACGGAAAAGGCATAAAATATATTAAATTAAATACAGCAGTCGAGTTGTTTAATTCTATTTCTGCTATTCGTTTATACCGAGTGATCGACGAAATCGGTCCAATTTGTCTTTCAGTCGAGACCGCGTGTGTTTAATCTCTGGAAAATCAAATGTGAAATATCTACTGGCGCGTTTGGATGGGAATAAAAACTTGCAAATGCTATGACACTCGACGCTGTTCATGACACGTGTTACGTTGAATTTAATTACTAGAATTTCGTTAGATGGCAGCGCTGTGTGTATGCTTTGGATTATAACATAGCTTTTGTTGATAGCAACATCTAACTTACATTTATTAGTTACTAGAATAGCTATTTATGTGGCGCTACTTGTAACTTAAAATTGCATACGGTGAACATGGCGTTTGTTCATGGCAACTAACTTCCATTTATTTGTTACTAGAATAGTCACTTAAGTGGCGCTGCTTCTAACTTAAAGTTGCATTTGGTAAGCTTAAATTTATATTTCACATCTGCCAGGTGTCCCACGGTACAAATCCTCTTGCTTTTTTATAAATTGGCTTGATTTTCGAGCAAACTTAATACAGCTAGGTACATGGTTTGAAGAGGGAATTGATTTTCAAAATTAAGAAACTAAAATATATTTAAAAGATTGAATAATAATTGATAATAAATTATAATAATTATAAAGCTCGATATAGAAATAAATAATTATAAAATATGAATAATTAAACATCATCACATCTCAAGGGGCAAGTATGACCGATTACAAAGACTTTCTTTTAGTTCTTTAGAGTTAGAGTGGCCTAAGGCCTGAAATAAATTAAAAATACGTACACCGATTAAACAATTTCTAAAGTAGTTGGTCCAAAATTGTAAAACGCTCGATAGAAACCATAAAACAAAATAATTTTATGATACTGCTTCAAAAGACATCTATTAAAATAAGAAAACCTTGTTGGCTTTCAGTGGATCTTTTCCAGCGATGCTTTTTTGTTATTGCGAATTCAAAAACAAAATCGCACGCGACATAATAAATCATTCTGATGCCAATTAATTAAAGATTTAAATTATTTCTCAAATTCAAACCTCGCATATTCAGTTGAGAATTAAGAATAATATAATTTGTGTTTCTTTTCAAACAAAAAGCATAATATCTGTTATAGGTATATATTTACTTAATATATAATTTAATAACAGGATTATTAATTACTTTTGTTAGAACACTTAATTAATATCAAGAACTTTATAGCCCGCCGAAGCACGCATAAACACTTGGTGCGTTGTACGATATGCCTTGTCTCCCGCTGCCACCCAGTGCACAGTGGTCCATGTCAGTCGAAAAGTTAAGAAATGCCATAAGTTGTACAAGCAGGGCGAAAAGTCGGCGATTGAGAATGAGCAGCTGCAGCAATCACAAGAGTCGTAATCCCCAATAGACTATTTGATTCTTATTTTGAAAATGTTCGTATCGTAGTATACTTCCACAGGAATTTTTATTTCGCTTAAATGTTATCGTTTTATGGGATTAAAATAGTACTCAAAATTTTGTATATAATCTTTGACGCGAAAATACGACCCGCTATGTTTATCTACTGTGACGTCATTCTTGTAGTATACAAACAAGCGCAAATAAGGATCGGTAATGTTTATGCAGCATTCGTTTAGTGTTACTCACATTATGTGAATATATGTGTGTTTACTACAACTCTGACGTCACACTTCAAACCATCATGGCGGACAGCGTTACTTGACATGCCAAACAATTGCAAATTTTAGATTTTAATAATAAATCAACCTCATGTCTTTATGAATACAAACTGATAATTTCTGATTTCTTATTTGTTAAATTATCGTATTTTCTCTCTCTCTCTCTAATATAATATTGTCAAAATTACTTTTCCTTAGCTACGCAGGAAAATTGAAGGTTGTTATTTCTGAAAAAAACAATTTTTAGATTATATTCGGGGAAAACTATTTATTATAACTTAATTTAAAGCGTTTTATTTATTTAAAGTAAGAATTTAGTGCTTACACTTGTAATGCACTTATTAAACACAATTCAGAAAACAGTAAAAATAAACTAATTACTACTTGAGGCCACATTTCTTTGTATTATGCCCCACTGTGCAGTGGTTGCCTTTACATTTGGCTATAAAATGAATTTAAAGCTGAGATTTATTCACTTGAAATGAATTTGGTAAAGGTTTGCGATTGTGCGGATATCTTTATATACAGTAATACAGAACAATATGTACATCCTGAATAATAACTCCGCGTGTATCTTTCTGCGAACCCAAAAAAGATAACAGTCAGAGGCGTTCATATTAAAAATAACCAATTGTTATTTCATTAATTACCGGCTTTTAATGTCAAGACGGTCACGCCAGTTTTGATAGAGACCTTTTTTACCTGTCTGGCTACCTGGAGAATTGACACAGCAGAAATTCAGACTGTCATGAGTTCGAATCCCACATCTGCTCATGGATATTAAATGATACTTTATTCAACTCATGCGCGTTATTCATGTTTTATCATGCCTAAAAACCGAACCCTAAATAGCCATTTACCGACTGGTGACAATCACTTGTCATAACTCAATGAAGATTCCTACTAGCTCGGCCATTGTAGAGTAATGAAAATAAACGTAACTATTTTCTGAGTCGTAACGAAATAGTAGGTAACAACAACTCCGTTGTTACCCATTGAGGCTAAAATTGAGAGGCCGAATGTTTTCGACATGGAGTTTATTCATAACCGGCTAACCTCAAACCAAAACATTGAATCGTGCTGTTTGGTGCTGTTAGTATTGACAGTTTTTTTTTATAAAGAAATAAATATATATTTACAACATCTCATTATAATTAAAACATGAATAACGCGCAATTGTTGAATAAAATTATGGGCGCAACTTGTAGGCTAAGTCATGACCTGTCAGCGCGATGAATGACTTAGACTACTAGTTACGCCAATAACTATTATATGGTGGAAAAAATATTAAGGTCGCTGCAAACGAGGCTGTATTTGCCGCTAGATTCCTTGCTAGATTTGGCTGCTAGGTTTCAAGCGTGCTGTGGCGATGGGTTCCGTGATCGCTTTTGTGTGTTCGATTCACACGATGCGTGTATGGATGAGTTTCGTGCCCGTGCAGTGACAGTTCGAATGTTTACAAAAGTGGACGTTTATTGTCTCTGCACAGAACACACACTATGACGCCGTGTTTGTTTGTGGGCGTTTATCCATGTCGCCCACGCATAGAGATATAAGTTACTAGAGTACGCTAGCGGGTATGATTGCCACCAGTGAAAGTGTCTGCAGTTCAGAGAGAGAACGCTGCAAACGTTCCGTATCATTATATATTAGGTTCGTTCCAAGCAGCCGTGAACGGTAATAGAACCATACACAGTTTTGTCACTGCGCAAGACTAATTTGCGCACTAGCTCAAAAATCGATACTGCGCAAGACAGTGTTGCGCAATAACAAGACTGTGTACGGTTTTATTACCGTTCGCGGCTGCTTGAAACGAACTTATTATGTTTACTCAAATCAGCATTGTTTTGTATCATTAGTTACCATATAGATAAGGAACTTTTCTCTCTTTGAATTGCAGACACTTTCACGGCTCACTAGCGTACTTTAGTTTAATATCTCTATGCGCCCACGTGACAAGATACTGTTTTCTGATTGGTTATTGCTCAAAACAAGCAGACAAACAAGCACGAAAAAATAGCCCCGGTTCTATTTTTGAAATCCATTTTGTGACCACGAGCCCGCAGTGACGACATTTCCATTTTCGATGCCATGGTTACCTCTACATTTATGTTCCACGTCATGTAAAAATTAATCAAAGCATGCTTAACTAGTTTATTTCTGACAGATCTACAAAACAAAAGAACAGCTGTTTTTTAAAATTTTCATAATATTTCCGAAACTATAAAGCTTAGAAAAAAAATAATTTTAAAGAAACTTGCTTGAAGAAATAAATAGAATAATAAGCCGTTATGAAAAGTATACCATTATTATATAAAAACACCGTTATAGCATATATCTCTTCTGTGCATGCACCGCATTCCCCAAAAAATAATAGGGCTGTTTATATTTGCATACCAAACATCCTCCCAAGATTTGGTTTCAATCCGCTTATCCGTTTGACCTGTATCGTGCTCACAGACGCACAGAGGTTTTCCAAAAATATGTTTTTTGGATTCGAGGAAACTCAAATCGAACAGATATTGTAAAATTTTGAAAAGTGATTTTTGATCTAAACTAGTACCATTCCCCACTTGCTTTTCAAACAAAATTTTGAAAGATTGAAAAATGTTGTTGAATAATATTTGGACGAAGCAAATATAATTTATTAAAAGATCGATTCATTTAAAATCATTCACGGTACGGAAAAAACGCAAATAAGTGGACATGAGCTCGTACTGTGCCATGCCTGAGGCCCATTTTAATATTACATGAGAGATCACGGTTTTTTAATACGAGATTCTGTACTCGAGATTTGAGAACTGGCTATTTGATTGTAGTGGTTAAACGGCTGCTGAATTAATAAATAAGAGACAGTCATGATTTTTTTATGAAAACGGGAAAAAAGCAAGCCAATTCAATAAAGTTATCCTGATCGTTTTAACTTTGATTCAAAACAATTTTCTATATAGTCTCTTCAATTATCATTGTTTTCCATTTTGTGAAGTGACAAGATTTAGAGTGCTTTGCTTGTTAAATATTTACCGATAGTGGTGTAACAATGTCAAGTAAACACCAATAAAGATATTTATGCACAAAAAAATGTATAAAATTAATTTATCAAATTACCTACTATACTAAAAAACGGGAAAATAAGTTAAAATAATTTGGTACGATATATTTAAACGTATTTGGCATTTATAAGTATTTGTTTCTTTGAACTTAAGAACAATGGAAATATGATATTTACACAAACTTTTTAAGCGTATTGTGTTTAAATAATATTATATGTATAAAATGGATGTTGGAGAAAAGTTTCATATAACGACTTTTGTTCGTTGACTTCCACAACATTGTGAAATATTAAACATGTTTACGGTTATGCCATTCCATTATATAATAAAACTAACTACTCAAGCAATGCTGGATTAACCGCGACTTTCAAAATACTAGAAAGAATTCCAGAGAAAGAGGGTGCTTTTCCATGTATTTTGCCTAAATACTTGAGTGACCCTGGACACTAGTGCTGTGTCGCTCCTGAGCGAATCGTTCATAATGAACGACTCCTTTCTCGGAGCGGAGCGAGCGCTCTTTTTTGTGAATGACGCTCCGAGCGCCATTGCTTTGTGCTGAGCTATTCTGTACTGTTGCATTCACACATTTGCAGAGCGCACAGAGCACAGACACACTAGTGAACTTTGCACGTACGGAGTTACCTTTGCTGAGTCGTTTAATGTTGAATGACACACTGTTCACAGTGACTTAAACCATTCACATTGATGTCGTTGACAAATAAGCATTATTATTGTTAAGCTTTTATTATACTTTATAGTTTATCCGAAATGCGAATAATATAAGATCAGAATCATATAAAAAAATGAGCTCAGAGCTGAGTGTGTGTATTGTGCTGTGCAATGCTAAGTGACTCCTCAGCATGCACGATGACAGTTCACACCTATGCAGTCTGCACTCTTGTGTAGAGCGTACTGTCTCCTTTGAACCTCTGAGCGACTCTTTTTAGTGAGCGGAGCGCACGGAGCCACTTCCCAATAAAGTGTCATGCGGGCACATCACTATTGGGCACTAATTTAATGATGGAATATTGGGTTCTGTTTTGGTATTAAAAATCGATATTTATAGTAGTTATCTAATAATACCGGTGGAACCTCAGATAAATAATAGACAGGGATATCTTTTGCGCACATTTTTGCTGCCCACAATTAATCACATTCTAAACGAACTCGGTGAAAACAAATAAATGCCAATGTTGCCAAACTGCAACTGAGCATAGAATGATGTAATCAATAAATCACAGATTAATAGAAATGACACATTCAACTCAGTTATAATATTGATGTTATCAATTATATTGATAAAATAAAAGAAAATTTGAAATGAACAGAGCCAATTTGCACCCTACACTTTATTACTTTCCTTTTGCATTGAACCGACATTTGGTAACGTTTGAAATTTGTCAACCCATAGCCGCCAAATTACCGTGGAAACCACATGAATATTATTTATTTAATAAAAAAACAAACCTTTATTGGCGATTTTGTTGTGATTAAAATAAGTGTTTTTCGGTGCATTTCGAACTGTTCACAATTTTTAGCATTATTTAGTTAATGTATGTGTTACGGTCTATACCCGAATTCGGTCAATGACCGAAATAAATGCGCAAAACTAGTTTTGACCAACGAATATTTACCAAACCCGAAATCTTATTTTAAAACGGGTATTGTGTGTTATAAAATGAGCAAAACTAGTTTTGCGCATTTTCAAATGGACAAAACTAGTTTCTGAACGGACAGTACTAGTATGGCATCGGAATCTTCTTTGTGTTATTTAGTTAACGTTTCCACATCAATGATACTTATTATATCAAAGCGATTTATCTTCTGTATTGTTTAGCAGACATAGGTTTTAATTCAGCTTTCAACAAATTTGCTTTCTTAACCTTACTTAGTGTAGTAAGGTAATTATGTTTCGTCATAAAATTATGTTTCAGAAGCCTCCAATATAGGCAAACTAGTTGAGACTCGAATTCATCTTGCATTTTTACTTAATTGTTACACTGAATATCCCGCAATTATATTAATTATAACATTCAGGAAAACAATTCAATAGGTAAACAATAACATAACCCTACTTTTATTCGGGTTCGGAACTTCGGATGTTGATTGAATGAAACAAGCAGAATTAGTACTGTCCGTTCAGTAATGGAAAGAAACTAGTTTAGTCCAACTGAAAATGCTCAAAACTAGTTTTGCTCATTTTATAACACTCAATACCCGGTTAATTGTAATATTTCGGGTTTAGGAAATATTCGTTGGTCAAAACTAGTTTTGCGCATTTATTTCGGTCATTGACCGAAATCTGGCATAGATCGTAACATATGTAATAAATCAGGAAATAATTATCCCTAAATGTTATTTCAGCGGTAAATAAGTATAGGTACCTATATTTTACCTTAGGTGTAGAATATATTTCTGACAAAGTTTTTATCAGTTAAATTTAATTAAATAAATCTAAGATTTATAAATCTCATTAATTATCGTTTTTATATTCCTCAAAACTGCATATTTCATCGGTATTTAGATATTTCTCTCTCATACTGGATGTTGTCATCACAACATTAACTGATATAGACGGAATGCTAGGTCCATGTATATATTGTAGTTAACTTGGCACGGAAACCAGTCATATTATATTATTATAATTTAATGTACTGAGTTACATTAATCTGAATTTTTATCTACATGTAAACCAAAAGAACACGAGGCGAATGTCACAAGTAACAAACGAGTAGTACTTTTAACAAAGTACCTTTTTACAATAAGCTACGAAATTACATATACCTACACAAATCGTATACAAAAATCAGAGTCGTCGCGTTTTGTTTGGGAAAATAGGTGCGCAAAATGCAGTCGTACGAAATTACATTTTATAACAGTATAACATTTGCGCTCGTTTGCACGGCTCGTTTATTACAAAACCCTAGAGAACTGAAGTAAATATTTATTATTAAGCTCGTAATATTAATTCGCTAATGGCCTGAGCTATTGAGCATCTATAATTCACAATATTTGCTTAATTATATATTGTTGCTTTTCTTAGATATTCCTCACAGCTGGTAGCAACATTACAGCAGTGCGCTGTTTTAGGTCCAAAATAAAAAAAAATAGGCTAGTCGTGGATTATTATTAATTATAAAAAGGAATAGAAGAAAATTGCGTTAGTTAAAAAAAAAATTACTGACGTTGTCGAGGGTTGAACCAGCCACTTTGTATTTACAAGGTGAGCGCACTAAACCGCTCGGCCACATAACGCGCTTCGTGCTATTGTAAGTAAATAGTAAAGCGTTACGTGGTAACGTGACGTGACAATTTGTTTTCTCGTTTCTTTCCAGTAAAAATGGTACTGAAAAAATATTACAATGCTACTTGAAAATGAAATGTAATAAGAATTTTGGAAAAAAATGTGTGTGGTTACTGTATGAAATCTTTTTTTCGCATTTTATTTGGTAGTGGACGTCTATGAAAGTGATGTTGAAAATGTTGCATTAAAAAAAACGTTATAGTCAAATAGCCGTAATTTATAAAACCTGTTTAGGGGTGAACTGCCCGGATCAAATATCACTTTAAAGTTCAATATATCAAGCAGTTTGGTCACATTCTACTATTTGTGTTCTAATTACTGTTCTTACGTAACCACAGTGATTATAAAATAGCTAACCACTCTTTGTAATCACTAATGTTTAACATGTTATTCAGGTAGTCACTTTGCTTAGCTGAATAAAATATTGTATTGTCATCAGAACTACATACTTATGCAAAATTTCAACTCAATCGAATAACGGGAAGTAGTTGAAAAAGCTGATCCAAGATTTGAAACAAAGAAATATACGGAGTCTAGCTAAATAAAAGCATTTAAAAACAAAGAACAGTGATTAACCTGCAGAGTGATTATTTTGCAAAACACTTGGTAAAAACCGTGGTTATCGTTGGTAGAATAGATATGAATAAATGCTTTCTAAAATAATAATTAGTTTTATTTTTCGTCGTCAATGAGTTCGTTCTAATAATTTTATTCTTACTACATTTCCTAAACTTGACATTTTTGTCGCACTCACAAAACGAACTTCAAGTTCACATTGTAAATGGTTTTTGAATAATAAGTATACCACTATTTTGTATTTTATTGATAATAATAATAACTGCATATTTTTTCAATATTAATTGCTAGTCTTTGTAAAATAAAAAAATATTCATTAATTTAGTATCTACTATAATAATATGTAAAAATGAACACAGTAAAATAAAAAGCAGAAATTTCTATTTGTGTAAATAAGGTTTGAAATTATGATGTTAAGGTTTAGTACTATGATGATAATATGTAAAAGTGAGCGCAGAAACGCTATCTCTCGGTGTAAAAATAAAAAGTCAAAATGCATTTTTATTCCTGTAAATAAGGTTTTTTAGTTGATAATCTGTCTCACCAATTCGGCGACCTACCGATCGCCTTGATAAGCAACAACCATTTTTTACAAACTTAAATCATACGGGTATAGATAGTGCTACAGAGAAAGACACATCTGTTGTAATCCACGTTTAGAGTTGTGTAGTTCGCGAACGAACTAGTTCGGAAGAGCGCTCTTATGAGTGAACTAGTTCGCAGACAATCAAAAAGTCAGTTCGTTAGTTGCTTCTGAACTATTAGTTCAGAAGCAAACAAACAACACTGACTTCTGATAGAACAGATGTCGTTACCAGAGCCGGATTAAGAAGCGAAGGGGCCCGTAGGCGGGACCCTGGGGGGGGTCTATCGCCTATGTAAGGGGACGAAAATCAATTGAAATAAGAATAGCATTTCAAAATGAACTTTTGAAATAATATGAAAAAGTATTAATTTATTTAAACTATGCCAAAAAATAAATATATAAAATATAAATACAATGATAACGTTTATAACTTTAATATATACATTTTATATATTATAACCTACTGAGGGATTATAAATAAGAGAATTTTTATATTTGCACATACATAGAATTAGGAACAAATTTTTCTACATTTTATTTCTGCAAATGTTTCAATTACATAATCGAAGCTAAGTTCTCTTAGTAAATCGATTTCTGAGCTCATTAAAATTAATAACATAAACACGCTGTACCTTCACATTTTCTCAAATTAGCATAACATAAATGAGAAAATTACAAAATGAAAATATTCTATCACCTTCTGGAGATCTTAAAAGAAATTATGACGAAGAATTTTGAACAAAAAATTAACAATTTTCTAGCTTTCATGCTTGTATGATTTGAATTTTTTTTCTAATCCAAAAAAAAAATCATTTTAATTTTTTTTTATTCATTTTCATTTTTTTCTCAATTTTTTCACTTTGGTGGGGCCCTAAGATTTGGGGGGCCTATAGGCGCCGCCTATAACGCCTACACAGTAAATCCGGCACTGGTCGTTACGTGTTACTAAAAACGGTTTTTTGAGAAAATACCGCAATTTGGTACAAAATATTTATTAAAAACTATCCTATAGTGTAAGTTGCATCAAGCAAGACACATTTACAAAATTTAATTAAAATCTGTTCAGTGGTTTCGGGGATTAGCGCGACCAAAATTGTGACACGGGAATTTTATATCTAGGATATATACCTATATAAAAATCTTGTGTCACGGTGTTTGTTATCGAAACGGCTTGACCGATTTTTATGAAATGTTTTGTGTATACTTGGTAGGTCTGAGAAAAGGTCGTAGGCTATTTTTTATACCCCTAGGCGATAAGAGTGGCCCTCTCCAGAATTCTTATTTTATTTTTTGGACAATTTTTTTGTATTTTTTAATGATCTGCCATTAAAAAATACTTATAACCCTAAATTTTCACCGTTCTACCACCAACCCCTGCTTGCAGTATCTTACATTTATATTGATTCGACACTAGATGACACTTAAATGAAAATATTTTCATCAAAAATGGATATTTGATTTTAAAATAAGTAACAAAGCAGGGAACTGCCGAAAACTGCAAAAAAAAATTGGACACAACATTCTTCTCGGTGAACTAAGATGAATGTGCATACTCCTTCCCCATTCGTTCTTTTGCACCCGGTAGAAACTGGACGGGACCGCTAGTATAAGTATAGATATCTCAATTAAAATGTATCCCCCACTACTACTAGATAGATGAGTGGCAAACTGACATCCTTACCCTAAATGCACGTGGGTATACAGGTAGATCGTTAGAAATAAGTTAACGGTACAAACTTTTGTGACATTGAGAAATGTTTATAAGGTTGTTGCCAGAAGGTGCTTAGAAATCTCAAACTTTATAAATTATAGTTATTTTTGTCCCATAGCTCACGGTGGTTATGGATTATAGCTATAATTTTATATACAATCTACAGGGGAGTGTTGTCTCAATGTCTTGAACCCGTTATTATTATCATCCATTTTTCTTCTGAAATTGAAAGAGACAGCACTGCAGACCACATATTTTAAAGGTCTCGTCAATACAAAGTCTCAAGAGTTCGAAAATCTATCAGTTGTAAATTTTAAACAGCAATTAAAATCTATATATTAACACAAAAACATTTTTACTCTATCGAGAAATTTTTTAATCATAATTTTTAAGCCGAATCTAGGGTGTAACGATACTATGTGTAAACGAGAGCTATCGAGTTTTAACAGTCACACGTGACATAATATTATTACGTCCAAGATATACCTATATGCTATACCTCTTATTAGGTTGTTTATGAAAATTATTATTCGCGCCTACTGTTGTTTTTCATATATTTCTAATGTTAGTTGATAGTTTTTGAAAATTACTGTTGAATTGGTTAGATCGCCTACGTTTGTTTTACTTCTCGCACTAGTGTTAAATAAATCATTTTACGACTGCTATACACGTAGGTAAGAGAAGCAGCAATAAATTTAATTGCTTTTAAATGCCTCTACAATTCGGTCGAGAAATGACACATTTAACACTAGTAAAGTAAAATGAACGAAGTGATACTATACCTACTATTGTGTCATAATCTAACCGCATGAGAATTGAACGCAGCCTGCAATTAGAAGTGATCTTGCTCAAAGTTGAACTTTTGAAAATTAGGTGAAAATCAGTTATTTTGTATGTGAAAAAAATACTATATACATATCTGGTGCCTGATGATATGACTCCAGTGAGTGTTAAAACTGGCTGGCTATCATTTTTAACATATTGTCATATTCAAATCTTTGATTAACGTCTGAATAGAACTTTTCAAATGAATAAATAACTTCATACTAATTAATTTTTATATTTTTTAGATATTTCTGAAGAAGATCCAAATCCGGATCGAAACGCTATCCTGTGTTATATTGATTTGTATTTTGATTATTTTTTGTCAATATATATGGTCTGAGAAAAATTGGTCGACAATTTTATTCATTTGAAAATTGTCATATTCATAAAATATTACTCATCATGCACTAAATCAGGAATGTACAGACCGCGGCCTGTGGCTCGCCAGCAATTTATTGAGAAATGGGCTGTTGACAGTTGAATGAAGATAACTTATTCTGGATTAGAAAGCAATTTTATGTGTGGAACCAAATATTAAAACAACTGTTAGCGTGATGCAATGCCATGCTTCAAATTAAAAGTTAAAATGCTATTAAATTATTTTTAAACTTTTATTCAGTTGTTTTTATTTGCAGCGGCGGCCGTCTTCAGCTCATAATCTGTCCGAGCGGCCCTTGGTCCCAGTATGTTTGTGCATCCCAGCACTAGACACATAATCAACCATTTTTTTTATCTAACTGATTTCTCCAGAGACATGCATTAATCTTGATTTAAGTTTAATTGCGTAGTTCGGTGAATTACGGGGGCCTTAAGTAATCAACTTTCGATCAGTGTTCCCCTGTTCGGTGTTTGTTGTTGAGGATAGCCGTCAAGAATTATGTTACATCAGTCAGAGAACAGGTCATAAAAAGCAAACAGCTAATACGCTTAAAAAGTTTTATATAAAAGTTCGCATGATTAACAGTAGATAATATAAGTCTGGTTCGGCTATAAAGCAATGATTGATAGCTCTGGTGCCAGTTCACCCGCGACCCTTGCCATGTGCCAGTGGTTGGTGGACGGTGTTGTCTCAAAAGGGGGAATCACCGCACCGATAGCCATTGATCATGCGCACTTCAAGATCAAAATATTACTGAAGTACAGCCACGGATCTAGGGGGGAGCAAACCGGGACACCCGCCTCAGGCGGCAGTTTCAGGGGACGCCAAAATCATGATAGAATATGGTTGAAAACCACACCCAATCTGTCTTTTTTCCGATTTACTCAATCTGCTTGTTTTCTGACGATTTCCCATTTAAGAAAAATGCCAACAATTATATATTTGTGATTTTTTAAAAATAATTTATTTTAAACGCCGGAGAGAGGGGGCGCCATTATCAAGTTTCTGCCCCCGTTCAAAAAAATCCTAGATCCGGGGCTGCTGAAGTAAAAGCGTCATCACGAGCTGATCAAACTTCTGAAATATGTGATATACTTCAGAATATAACATCGGCAGAGTTTTTATGCATGGAGCGGTATGGTTCACATATTTTCATTGCTGTGCAGCTCTTTTAAGGTTGGTAGTAAACTATGCGTGACTCGCTGACCATTATTTTCGTACAGTGATAATATTAATATTGATTAAATATCAGATGGAATCGGCTGTTGTCTATACAGTGAGTTTTATTTATGGTGCAATCATGAAGTCTGTAATCAGGAGACCCAGCTCAAGCGTAGCAGTGGACCGACATCTGTCGCATGAACCAGTATGGCGTCCGCTACTGGCGAACGTATCATAGCTTAGGTACATGTGTTTAGTGTCTGTGAAGTTAAACAACTTTGGTAACTATCGCGAAAACAGATGGAAAGAACCTAAATTTTCCTAGATAGTGATCTCGAGTGTGCCAGACAACGGTCCGTCTCGAAGCATAGGAAGCTAGGTCTCCTGGTTACAGACTTTGTGGGTGCAATATATTATATTTTGTTGATATGGTAGCTATGGAAAGCATTAATGCATTACAGGAAATCGTTTCATACAAAATGCAGACGAACCTCCCTTGGCGCTCGGTCTATGTTGCAATTTCTGTAATGCATTCATGTTTTCCATAGCTACCATATCAACAAAACTCATGCGTTTTAAATGAAATCCACTCTATAATATTAATCCCCGAACGATTGACACTGTCCCATTAGTTCGACGTCAGGCGCCGTAGTACGACGTCACACAAGCGTTCGTAGCCGTTGTTGCGTTCCTATCATCCCTCTCTCCTGTACTCTCCTGTAGAGCGCACGGGTTTGTTCCCGGTCAACATTATACCTATGTACATCATATCAACCCACGTGTTTCTATACTTTACAGCTATTGTGATACCAGGGACGCAGCTTTTTTTACAAGTTTTTATTTAACTGGTCATGTTTGTCCGTCAGTCAGTCTGTCTGTAGGTTTGGGTCAAATTTTGAAATAAAAATTTCGACCAGGTCTAACTAAGCTAGTGCTTTGAAAATTTGCAGACGTGTACTATACGTCCGGTGACAATGTATATAAATCCAATATGGCCGACGCTCCAAGATGGCGGATTACCCTTGTTTTCACAACCTTCTTGACGTGCAGGGTATCAAACGAAAGAGTTCAACGAGTAGAATACGATAAGCTATGTGACGTCATTGTAAACCTAATATAGCGAACGTCACATATCGATTTGAAATTTTGCACACGTATAATACATGATTCAATCGTCTATAAAATTGAATAATCAATTAATTTTATGTTTTAATAGTAAAAATTTTGAAAGACTGAAAAAAACAAAATAAAATATTTGTAAAAAAGATTTTTAAATACAAGTACGAGAAAACGAAGAGAAAAACGTGGCACAAATTTATAGAAAAGTCCTTACATATTTTTGTATAATTATATATAGTTTGGCAAAAGTCAAATCAAACTTCTAAGAAATACTTAAATAAAATATTACCAAAAAAAACTTTTTAATTACAAATTTTTATTGAAGTGTACAAAAAAAGGAAAAAATCATTTTTAATAATTTACATTCATAATTATAAAACCGTGGGTTGTGACTAGTAAACGATCATAGAGTTTACAGCCCACGCTTTTATAATTATTAAAAAATATTTTTCCTTTTCAATACATTTCAGTAATAGCTTGTCTTTTTTTCGTATAACATTTTTTGGCCTTGTTTGAATAATCAGCCATCGTCGGTGTAGTAATAAATATTAGCTTGTCTTTAAAAAGTTTATTTTACTATTTTTTTTGTCTCTAAAAAGTATATCTTGAATATACTAACAGTGAAACTTTCAAATTATCTTAGAGGTCTAGATTCTGATCAGTTCTGTGCTTTTATAGATAGTAGAGACGCAACTAATTTTTTTAATTCTCCATGTCAGCGTTTTTCAAACTTTTTCATGGCGCGACGCCCTTATTTTGAAAAAAAATTTTGGGAGCCCCTATACCCTCCGCTATTCCTAACCAGTACTTATATTTAATGTGACTCATGGGTATTTTTTTTAAATATTGTTAATTTGTGTTAGTCTACAGTAAATGGCTTTGAATTAACATTTTTTTGAACATTTTTTACTGAAGCTTCGCGACTCTTCGTGACCCTCTTGTTGAGGTTTTGTGACCCCCTAGGAGGTCTCGACCCACACTTTGAAAAACATTGCTCTATGTAATTGTTTCTCGAATAGTGGGACTCTAGTGCCCCCTAAATAAGATAAGTAAATTGAAAATTTTCCCATATTGTACAAAGGATCAGTTTTGTGAAAATTGATCAATGTAGAAGATAATTAATTTAGAGTTAATACAGCCCTGCGCAATACACTTTATGATTGACTTGTGTATATCGGTACATAATACATACCTTATCGTATATGCTTTTATTATGTGACAACATATGTTGGGGCATCGAGTCCTCATCCTTCAACAAAATGAAAAAGTGTATCTGACAAACAGATCGGACATGAATCTGCACGGCTCTAAATATTAAAAGGGATAACAACATTTTGCACGTGAAAAGAGTCACTATTGAAAAATTGGAAAATTCCCCATTGATTTTTTCATAATGATTAATAATAATAAATCATAAATGATCCTCTCAATAATAGTAAATCGGCATCTACGAGGCTGGAAACTTCGCTAGAAACGCTGCCTGGAGTTCTGCTAGCCGGTAGGCTGGGTACGAAGCTGGAAAGACATCACTGCGGGCTGGCCTGCTAGCTCTCAAGATAGGTTTTAAAATTAGAACAGGGGCTATTTTCCCTGCTAGATATGCAGCTAGGTATGAGCAAGAACCAATCAGGAAGCAGTACTATCTTGCCACATGGGCACTTGAACAAACCAAATATGGCGTCATTCTGCTCAGAGTCAGACAACAAACACGTTTTGCTCTGTGTTTATATTCGAATTGTCACTGCGCGCGCACCAGATCTATCCACAAAACTAAGCTTGAAAAATAGTCTCGTGTGAAGCGAGCACTTTACTAGCGCTAGAAAACTAGTAGGCAAATCTAGCAAGGAATCTAGCAGCGTTTCTAGCGTCGTGGGCAGAGGCCTTTATAGACAAAGGCGTCCTCCTAGCATCCAATGCGTTTTTATTTACTTTAGTAGATACCTGCAACATTTTTCAGTTAATAAACAATTGTAAGGTTATGTTTCTAGTACGTCATGGTACATATTATGACGAATGTGACATTATGTTAAAGCGAGAGACAGCGGGTTTGAACTGTCACAAGAGCCATAATATCATCACACACGATATAGATATAGTATTTTTTTGCAAGTATCCCCTATAAAATAGCTGATTTTCATATAAATTAAGATAATTTCGAAAGTTTAATTTTGTTTTATCGTACACACTAATGCGAAATGGATCATTTTACTACCGCTATGGACTATGTGCAGGAAGGCGGTTGCCAGCGTTTGTGGTGAACACTAGGGGAAACTTCAAACTCAAATTTTCCGTATGTCAGTGAGCAATGTTTATTAAAAGTGAAAGTACTTATAATTTTATAAAGTTTTTTAATTACAAAGAAAACATAGGAAAACTAAGCGATCAGGAAATGCTTGTTGTGTTCCGGGCTGTTGCGCTGATGGCGATTTAAGTAATATAAAGACCATTAGCGCCCATAATTTGATGTTCCGCTGTCAATTAATTATTAATATAATTAATTATTTATATATTGTACGTCATACTTAGTTGATAAATAAATAATTCTCACGTACCTTTTATGCTATGCTATTTATATAATGGTTTACAATCTGAATTTTATGATCAGTTTTCCTTATTACATTTTTTTGATACATCATGGCCAACTAAAGTTTTTGACTTATCACTATAGAAACATGTTGCGATTTCCATAAAAAATGAGTTCAATAATTTTCTATTACCCACTAGTGGCGCTAATAGGCTTCGTGCACACAGCCTATACAGTCATTAAAAGCGGCTATTTTATAGTGGGTCGTGCAAAAATGATATTATGTTCTCCTACGTCTATATTTTTTTAATTAAATAATGTAGATTACACTTAATTAAATATGTCTGTACCTATGTTGAAGTTTTTATTCTGTTTTAAACGTATTGACCCCTTTCAAATTTCAACGTCATTGTATTAAGTCAATAATATTCTGTTCTTACAAAATATGACATAAGTAACCAATTGATGGTGCGATTCTGTAACCTCTGTTAGATTTATACAGCGTTGTTAAATTTATGTCTCACTGTAATAGGCCCCACTCACGATCACACTTCATGCAACAGTTCAGTGTTCAAACTTATAGTTCAGTGAAGCATGATAGTGTGTGGGACAAATAAACACTGAAACCAACACTGAAGTCAAGCATGAACTCATCAAATGCATCTTGATTTTTGAACGACTTCAGTGTTCAGTGTTCAAGTAAACTGTTGTGTGTGTGGGTGTTTTTCAGTTCAGTTTTTGGAGTTCTGTGTTTTGTACAACCAGAAGCCAAAAATCTCAATGTTGCTGCCTTTCTTGTGCAGAAATAGATTTTCACATATTTGTGTCCTGGTTCTTAATAAATAGGGTAACTAATTCCAGTAAATAATTGTAAGTTAATTCATTCATTCGTAAATAATTATTGCAATCAAGCGGCTCAAGATGTAATTCATTAATCAAATAAACATGACTTCTTGAATCACGCATTTCTAACCAATTTTTCACCCATATTCTTCTTTTTTTTTCTTATTTCTCTGTTTTAAATACAATCCCATAGCTCTGAACAGCCAATCCTCACCATTTAAATTACTCATTTAGTTCTTATTAATGAACTATACTCTATAGTATAATATTATAGTGTGAATATAATATAATATATGTTATGTATCTATACTCGACGAGTGTATGCCAACAACTGAACCAAACTGAACACAAAAAATTTAAAAAACTGAGCAGTTTGCATGAACTGTGTGTGGTGCCAGTCAGTCTTTCGATTAATCTGTCCAACTTCACTGAACACTGAACTGTGGCATGAAGTTTGATCGTGAGTGGGGCCTATTACTCATGTAATTCAAAAGTTAAGTGACAAAACATTAACTGCTCTGTACAGATGTAACAGAGGTTACAGAATCGTGTCATTCATGTTTGTTGCATAACTAATGAAAAATTCTTGAATTACTTTTTAGAGAGAAAAGACAGTTAAATTGGAATTGTGGGGACAGCGTGGTGTAATGGTCAGCGTGCTGGCCTTTGGATCGCACTGTCGTGGGTTCGAATCCCACCTCTGCTCATGGATATTTTGTGATTGTCGTTTAGACCCAGCTTTGAAATTTAATTATACTGGCCAGATACTAAGAGGTAGTGCCACCCCCCCAAGTGATATTCTCTTGTATATGTGCATATGCTCTATATATGTGGATATATACAATTGGATATACCTTTAAAAAAAAAAAAAAAAAAAAAAAAAAAAAATTGGAATTGTCATAGAGTGTGTTTATCCACGTTGATTTCTATTTTTTTATGCGTTTGGCACTCATAAGATATAGAGTGTACTTAAGATTATTTCTAGACTTGTAGATTTGTATAGATTTGATTACTTCGGTTTATCGGAAGATACGTTCTGGTGTTTCTGGAAATTGTTTTGTGTAGTGATCTAGTTACTTGTGATTTATAAAGTTTGTGCTACTGCAAACTTCAAACCATTTCGCACGTTAATCACTAAAGCTACTGAAGTTGCAGTCAGAAGTGATCGTTACAGGTTTGAAAATTATTTTCTAATATTTTTCAACTTCTTTGTTGTGTTGCAGAATATCTACTTTTTATTGTATTTGCCATAAGGAACTTATACTGTTGGCGTCCCGTCGGTCGGATGGTGAAACCTACGGGTAGACCATAATTTCTCAACGTTTCATAACTTCCTGAACAATTTGGCACTATTTTTTAAAATTTTTATATGTATGGGTGACCGGTAATTGCTCCTATTCGCCTCGGGAGAAAAAGTGACTTGAGGGTCGGAAATGCATAATTTTTTTTAGATTAATGACACTTCTGTGAAGATTTTTGGTAATTATTTAGTTTCGCGGTCACCTGGTTTTTTGGCTCTAGAAAATCGAAAAATCATCCGATTTATGAATTTTTTTTTAAAATCTTCGTTTTTATGGCGGATTTATGGAAAAAAATACGAAAATTGAAAAAATCAATATTTCTCACAGTTTCATGACTTTAAATGCGAAAAAAATTGACTTTCTACATATAATCCTTTATAACTGTTTCTGACGTCGTGGAATCAAGTTCGTATATTTTTTTTCGCAATCTACATAAAAAAATGAATAGGTATTTTGAAAAAAAAATTTTCAAAAAAGTTAATTTGTTTTTTTTTAAACGATAAAGGTGTATGCGAATTGTAATTCCGGGGTGAACGATAAAGGGGGAGGCGAATTGTAATTCCGGGGTGAACGATAAAGGGGTATGCGAATTGTAATTCCGGGGTGAACGATAAAGGGGTATGCGAATTGTCTCGCAGTGAAACGGGAAGGGGCAAATGTGGAGTTTTTAAAAAAACAATTCCGGAGTGAACGATAAAGGGGTATGCGAATTGTAATTCCGGGGTGAACGATAAAGGGGTATGCGAATTGTCTCGCAGTGAAACGGGAAGGGGCAAATGGGGAGTTTTTAAAAAAACAATTCCGGGGTGAACGATAAACGGGTATGCGAATTGTAATTCCGGGGTGAACTAATTTTTTTCATAAATCCGCCGTAAAATGGAACATTTTGAGACCGAGATCATTGAAATCCATCTATTTTTCGATTTTCTAGAGCCAAAAAACCAGGTGACCGTGAAAGTAAATAATTACCAGATTTTTTTTTATTTATTGTAAGTTTTTACACAACATAAAATCTAACAGTAAATTTCTTAGTTTTTAGGAAGGTTGACTAGTTAGTAAATTATTAGAACTCCCAAAATTCGGATTTTTGTAAAAAGATGGATAGAAGGTAGAATTAACATCACCACACCACACAAAGTCTATTTTAAAAGGGTTTAATCGGGTTATATAAAAGGTGGTATTTAGGGGTTGAAAAAGTTTTTGGGTTCAAAAACACGAAAAAATTCTCAATCATTTCAAATTTGAAGTTTAATCATTAGTAAATATTAAAATATTCTACTAGAATTTAAATAAAATCGGTACAACATTACCGGACAACGGACTTCCAAATTTTAAGAAAACACTAGTTTGCGGATATGAATTTACTTACTAAAGGACGTATTCAATTTGGTATAGATGTTGGATTGACAATAATACTGCAATTACGAGAAAAAAATATGATTTTAAGGGGTTTTATTAAGGGCTTAAGTTTTTTATTTTGACCAAAAACAAACTCAAGTTCACATAACAAAGCCACACTGTCTGTAATAGCGAATACATTATATTGTCGGCAGGGTTTGGCACTGCGACCTGAGTTTTTTAATTACATCATTAATCAATTTATTACACATTTACATTAAAAAATAAAAAACCCGGTGAGTTACAATTTCATATTGTAAGGAAATATCAACGGTTAAAGATAAAAATTTATTGATGATCTAGCTTTTAAGTCACGTTTACTCCTGCATTATTGTCGTTTTATCTGCTATTTTGCTCTTTTTAGTAGCAGCGCGATGATACATAGCTCCTATACGCTGATATTATATAGGATGTCTCAAAACGATCTTCTACGGAAAGGAGTATGAAAAAAATATATTATGTGCTGTACTCTCAAAACAGGCGGAGCTTTCGAGCTGTAAAATAAAACCGTAAATAATAAAGAGAGAGTTTCGGGAGTGGGACTTTTAAATAGGAAATTTTCTCCTCTTTTAGAATCTTTTCTTCATTTTCCGCTATCGCTTATGGTTTTTGAGTAATTGCCAAAAATCTGAGGAGCTTTTTTGTCTTTTCGTTTTTGGTTGATTACAAATACAATTTTTTTTGGCGAAAAAAAATAAAAAAACACGTTTTTTTCGGATAATCTATAGCTCATATTTTTTGGAGACTTGGGTCTATTTTTCTCATATATCTCAGTTCTTGACTAGACTATGAGCGAAATACTTTCGAATATTAACTAATTGGAGAACTAATGTCTCCAGTTTCGAACTAAATCATGTTCTCAAAAAAATAATCTTTCAAATATATTTTACTTATTCCGTAATGTCTTATAATTTATCCTTGGATTACTTATTTAATTGTCATAAACAAAATATTTTTTTCCTAAACTTCTGTTCAAATAAACAGACCCTAAGCTATTTCTAAGGTCTCGAAATTCAAAACTGAATTTAATTATCGATTATTTAAAAAAAAATTTTTGTTGATTTAAGTATACCTATACTATAATAGAACTTGTCTTTATCTGCTCGTGTTAATATTGATTCTTTGGCTACTGCTCATTCGCTTTGCAGGTGAAGAGCGATGAAATGTAGCCCATCCTATTCCCTGATTTATAGTAGCGTAGTAGTTTTTGAGTTAACCAAACACTAACAAATAGAATAATAGATAGACAGACTAAAACTACTGAAATGAGGTTATTACAAATTTACTATGTTTTATTTTTATTGATATAAGAAAAAGTACTAAAGCATTGTCCAATCTCTCGCGTTATTGATAAAAAGACAACAACTAACAATTAGCTAATTTAACCAACATGATTTAAATCCGCGCATGCATTACAATCAAAGTAATAATAATTCCAAATAACTATGCACTTAGTCGGCGAATTACGGTAATATAACTCTCTATTACTCCCGAATTATGACATAACTTTGACTTCCCCATATTTGGATAAAGTGTATTTATAATAATGATTTCAGTGGCAGTTACGAAACTGAAGATTTAAAATAATGTACTAAAATTGTTTTTAGCACGTGTGTTATATAATAATCTATTCAGATAACTGCAAATGTCATTTAAAATATATAAAATGTGAAAAGTTTGGATTACGGGCGTTAAAAAATATATATAAAAAAACAATATTCCTTGAATATATCTTTTTTCAAGATCTATCGAATCGTGATTTTTTTTATAAAATGACGTCAAAAAGTCTAATTAAAAATAAGTCACTATTTAAATGAAGAAAATTGAGACAAGATGTGAAATTATTTATTTATATTTTTCGTGGTTGAAATGAAAATTTTCAACATAAGTAAATATTTGTTTACCCTATAAAAAGTCTAATAAATTTAAAATTTGTCTTCTTTCCGAGAAAAAAAACTTCATTTATTAAAGAAGAAAAATAAAACTTTATGCAGTAGAAGTGCTGTCCAAACCTTGGTAACTTAAAAATGAGGAAAGGGAAATACGAGTTTTTATGATGTTTTAAGGGCAATCATAGCTCACACTTTATACAGTGTGATTTATGAAACATGTTGATACCATAAACTAGTTACAAATATTGTTTATAGACGCTCAATAACTGGGTTCATTATAATAAGAGTCACAAATCAATGATCTAAATTTTTAAGTTTGAAAAAATTGCAACTTGGAAAGTCTGTGTCTTTGTTTTTCCCCTTAGGATGCGAATATCGAAAATTCGTCAGATTAGTATCTCTTTGATTTTAATGTTTCTGGCTCGGACAGTTTCGGGGTACCAAAACATTTGCCATTCTTCTGAATTCTTTTAAACCTCACTTCACACCTTTTGGGGCAAAACAGTTTTTGTACTTTTCTCGTCAGTATTCCTTTCAACACTCCAGTCTATCTGGAAGTTGGTATTCCTTTCGGAAAAAACATATTTTCAGCTTTATCTCCAAACTCTCACCGTACAAAAGTCTGCTGAACTATTAAAATTTAATTAATGAATCTAACAAATAATTTGATAGAAATTATGAAATCAATCAATTTTTTTAAATTATTTTTTGTTGTCAATTATCTCAAATAGGGCTCAACACTATTTGATACAATATCTACAGATCGTGAAGAACTATCAATTATTTATAACTAGCCGGTTAGCGCGGCTTAGCACGCGATTGAGATGAAACACGTAATTCTTTATTTCTTATCAAAAAAATAAATATGAACGTTCACATCCCTAGACTTGAGAAATGATGGGTTCCCCATGAAAACTTTCACCCCCTTTAGTTTTTTTTTGAGACAAAAGGGAACCTATATTCTTCTTCAGTATACAATCTATCTCCTTTCCAAATTTTATCGAAATCTGTTCAGTGCAGACAGACAGTGTTACTTACGTATTTATAATATTATAATAAATTACACTGTCTGTCTTGCTAATTTATTTGCGTCCCGAAATGTGTAAATGAGGTCTGCCAGGTATGCAAAAACAGAAAGACAAACGATGATGACTCTAAATAGGTGATACTGTAATTTTGAGACCTTGACAACAAAAAATGATGGGACTACTACTGATTTGATGATTTCGATCATGTGATTTGTTAAATCTATACTAATATATAAAGCTGAAGAGTTTGTTTCTTTGTTTGTTTGAACGCGCTAATCTCAGGAACTACTGGTTCAAATTGAAATTTTTTTTGTTGGATAGCCCTTTTATCGAGGAAGGCTATAGGCTATATAAATATCACGCTACAATCAATACGAGCGGAGCATAAATGAAAAATGTTGCAAAATGTATCTCAAAAATAAGCTTCTATTCAGGTGAAATGCCCTAACTAAATATACTCACATTAACGTAAAGCTCGGATGGCTCAATCGGTAGAGCATGCGACTGTCAATATCAGGGTCGTGGATTCGAGCCCCACACTGGGCGAATATATACGTTTTTTTTACATTGCTTTCTTCTAAGGCTTACATTTAAATTTATTTTAATTTTGTTTACGACTAAATAAAATTAAATAAATCTAATTAATAGTTCATTTGAAAACTGTTATAGGTACCTATATAAAAATAATTATTCTACAGTGTTTTCAATTAAATATTTATTATATTTTATTAATTACAGTAATTATTGATTTAAAAAAAATTTATTAGTTAAAAAAAGTATAAATACTGCTTTTTATCGACAAAAACTTTTGAACGGTAACTCCGATCATCATAAAATTTGGACACAACATTCATCTCGGTAAACTAAGATGAATGTGTGTACTCATGTTTGTCCCTTCCCCATTCGTTCTTTTACACCCGGGTGAAACCGGACAGGACCGGTAGTTCAATAATAAACCTTTTAGTAGGGTTGTCCAGTAGATTTTTGTACGGTGTGAGGTTTGAACTATGAAATTAAGTGACAGACGGAACAAAATTAAAAGGACGTATGTCTAGTGTTAATGTGCCTTAAAGTGTAGTTAGAAGGCGAAGGAATGGGTATTATATAGAGTCAGAAGAACGAAAGAAATATGAAATATGTTGAAAAGAAGTAGTTTGCCAGTTTCTTCTCATACATCATCAAAACTTTAAGCAATTTGAGAACAGTCTTAAAATGTGAAAGAATAAAAGAAACTGTGGTCGCCTTACTTCATTTTTTGGTGCGAGGAAAAGAGACAGATCATTGTTCTTAGCAGCTACCTTTGAATTGATAGTATTTGACGCATTTTCAAGAAGAAAATTTTTAAAATCATTTATAATTCTAACCTAGCCGTTGCCCGCGTTTTGGCACGCGATTATGATGAAACTATGTTTTAAACGCAAATAGCTTCTAAACCAAAAGACATACAGACGTTTGTTTGTGCTCATTGGATTCAGCGTGTTTCTTTCTATAAGCATAATGATTTTGCCAAAGTTCCGAAAGAAACCGCAATTTTTCAAGGGGTATGCCTTGGAAAAATTGCAAAAATCAAATTCTTTAATATACTTTTAAAATTGAGAATGCTTACAGAAAAAATTACGCTGAATTCAATGATCGATTGGACATAATATATTGGATATAATAAAATAATTATTTTTTGCGTATGGAACTGGAGAGCCGCAACTTTACATCAAAAGAGCCGCATGCGGCTCGCTATCCGAAGGTTGCCGATCCCTGGTCTAGCCACATCAGAATTGAACGCAACCCATGACAAACAGAAGTGGTTTTGGTCAAAAACTATCAAAAATTTTAAAAATTATGTGAAAATTAGCTATTTTATAGGACAATAGCGGCCCTGTCCGGCTTCGCCCGAATTGTCACCGTTTTTTTGTCGACTTCGTTGCAAAATTGGTCTCCACGGAAAACGATTTTATTTTAACGCGATAATATATAGCCTATGTCCATACTGAAGGTCCATTCTAAATATTGGTGAAAACATTTTTGAAATTGGATGAGTAGTTTCGGAGATTACCTCCTACATCTAAACTTACAAATTTTATCTCTTTATAATATTACTTAGTATGACACGTGCAAAAAATGTAGAATGTTTTGTTCGTAGTAATGATATTATGACTCGAGTGACTGTTAAAAACTCGCTGTTTTGTTTTAACATAATGTCACCTCTCTCGTCAAAATACTGTTATTTACGAACGAGATATATAAACTATAGTTTACTGTTCTAGGACGACAATAAAAAATGTTAATGTTTTTAAAACTAAGCGTCATAAATAACAGTTTTCTAAAAATATAGAACGTAAATGTTTTAAGTAAACATAAATATGGAATTTTTAAATAACTGTTATATTTGAATTAAATCCTTTCATTATAAATTCATTCCAAGGATAGTAATGTGAACTGATTTTGTATTATTTGTAGATATTGAGTAGGCCTTTGGAACAAATAAAAAACTTAATAAAACTTCGAGCTAAACTTATTTTTATTTGTATTAGTGGGAGCGATAAATTATCTATCGATGTAAAGATAGAAAAGAAGGAAACATATTATATTCACTATCTTCTATCTTTTGTTACATGTCGATGGAAACGAATATAAGTGACATAGTTATATTTACGTAGATGTACCGCATCTTAATAGGTAAAATAAATCACTAGATGATCGTCCAACTACAGTCGACCCACGATTATAATGCAGGCGTTACGCTTTTTTGAAGTGAAAAATGCGAAATTGTTAGGGATATTGTAATTAATGGCAAATCTAAAGCAGATGGTGTTTTAATACCACGAATAGCAATTAGGCTTTTGAAAAAAAAATAATTATCGATTTTTTTATTGTATTTTAAAACTTTATTATAAATAATATTGATAATCGATGCGAAAAACTTTCAAAAAACTTTTTTTAAATTATTTATAAGCAATTTAAAATTTATAAAATATTAAAAAAAAATCACGTGACTGCAAACGCACTAAAAATTATTGTTTTTGACAGTTGTGACGTCATAATGGTAAAATGTTTATACGCAGTATACTATCAATGGCTTCTACATGTGTATTGACTAAAACATTATGACGTCACATTATGTTCGGGAAATGTCGGCGCGTTCTCGGAACTGGGTACAAAAATTTATTTTTAATTTGATATAACTTTTGAATTATAACGAAAATAAAAAAAAGAAAAATTGTTTTGTTATAAAACTTATATACGATCTTTCCATTTATGACAAAAAAAAATTTCATTCAAAAGCCCAATTATATCAACGGAATAACTATAAACAAAGCCCAGAGCCAAACACGTCTTTTAATGTGCATTTATTTAGAAAAACCATGTTTTTCGCCCGGTCAGCTGTGTGTGGCTTGCTCACGTGTATCGATCCACAAAATCTTTATGTTTTTGCAAAAGATGGCAAAACAAAAAACATCGTTTATAGAGCCGTCTTGAATTAGAGTCTTGCTTGAATTTGTGAGACTCGACTTTTGATGGTTTTTGATCTTGAAAGAATGTCTCGTATTCCCTCCGTCTCCCCCATTGTATGAAGTATAATCATTCTAACATTTTAATGACATATTCCTATTTGACTGGATGCTCACGGGACTTGCGAAAGAAGTCACGAGTAAAAGCTAGTATTTTATAATCGAGACTCGACTTTTGATCTTGAGAGAATGTCCCGTATTCCCCCCGTCTCCCATTGTATAAAGTATAACCATTCTAACATTTTAATGACATATTCCTATTTGACTGGCTGCTCACTTGCGAAATAAGTCGCGACTAAAAGCTAATATTTTATAATCGAGACTCGTTTGTTAGTGGTTTTTGATCTTGAGAGAATGTCCGTATTCCCCCCGTCTCCCTATTGTATAAAGTATAATAATTCTAACATTTTAATGACATATTCCTATTTGACTGGCTGCTCACTTGCGAAATAAGTCGCGACTAAAAGCTAATATTTTATAATCGAGACTCGACTGTTAGTGGTTTTTGATCTTGAGAGAATGTCCCGTATTCCCCCCGTCTCCCTATTGTATAAAGTATAATGATTCTAACATTTTAATGACACATTCCTATTTGACTGGATGCTCACGGGACTTGCTATTTACAACACAGAATCGTCCGTAACTAGTTGCTGACATCTTTATATCTTTGTGCGCACCAGTTATTTATGTCGGGAACAATAGTCCGTTCCGTCTATCTTCCTCTATCTCTCTCTCTCTCTGCCGTCTCCGTCTTTCTTATATATGATAATCCGTTTGAACAGACATATAAATAATATATTACCTACCTTCTTTTGTTACATTTTATAATTACGATGCCTAAACTGTATTTTGTGACGACTGGAAGCATTTCTATGGTTTTTAATCAAGGAAAACTTTTTTTATTTATTGCCCGGTCGACGATCTATATTCGCTCACTGTTCATCCCTCTTTAGTTGTAGCGTTTTAATATACCGTCAAGAAGTAAGCTTTAAAATATTGAAAGAATTTTTCATATCGGTTACAACGTAGATTTATCTGGTTTTGGTTTCATGCTACCAACTTTTTGTGAACCAGCGAAAATATTATGTCATTTGTTGAAGTCCTAAGTTAAAATTTCTGGTTATCAAAAAAAAATTCTTTTTGTATAAATATCGTCATTTTGATTACTCTCCATTATTGATCGATATTAAAATTGAATTCAGTAATTATGCACCCCTGATAATCGGCAACTTTTACCCTAAAACGTTTACATTTTCCCCCAATAGGTTGGGTCAAATGTAAAAATAATTATCTGATAACCAATTGCACCAACGTCGAATAACAAGTTTACTAGAATTGGATCGTAAATACAGTAGGTAGAAGTGATTCCGATCGGATATGGAAAAAAGCGCGACGGATGTATATAATATGTAGACGTAAAGATAAATCAAGGTGATCATAAGATACTAGTATAGAATTATTATTATATTAATTCGCTAACAGATGGCAGTAAAATATAAATGTAAAGAAGGAGATTTATTTGGTTGAGGAACAATTGAAAAATAAGCTTTACCAGAGTATCGCTTGTGGCCAACGTTTCGAAAAATATATATTCATGTTCAGGGCCTCAATACAAGTTGAGATGGTAAATTGTGTGTTGAGGCCCCGAAGATAAAAATATATACTCTGGTAAAGCTTATTTTTTAATTGTTCCTCAACTAAATACATCTCCTCAATATATAAATCGGATGAGAAATAGTGTCGGAGATTACCTCTTATTACTATCTTGCCTATTGTAATTTTAGCCTACTCTTTCTGTCGTTTGCCCTATAAGTCAAATTTTTATGTCTTACCTTTATTTAGTTCAGGCACTTTTCTTTCATCATTTTAGATTGTGGAGCCAAAATATGATTTTGATTTAATTTTTAGCAATAATAGTTTATGAACTGTGTAAAGAAAAGCAAATAATTTCCATTGCATTTAATTTAGATAATAATTAATAAAAAAAAGTTTAGATAGAAAATAAATTTTAAAAGAATAATAATTTATGTTGTTAGTTTTCAAGTTGAACATAAATATTTTTTTCAGTGAATGAATATTTTTTTTTTCATTATTACGTAATGACTACATAACTAAATAGGTACCTGTGTCATTTATAAAGAAAGGTTCACAATAAAAAAGTAAAATAAATTCGAAGTATTAAAAAAAAATTCAAAATATTAAATTTCCCAAATAGACAGGTTTACAGCAAATTTACTGCAAATTTAGATCATTTTTGATACATGAAATGAACTCACCATGGACCTATTATGAGTGCCTGTGTGAGCTCATAGTGAATGAAAATCATGACAGAATTCGTTGAGTATATATTGTAGAAATATTGAATCAAATGGATACTAATAATCTTCAACTAAAAGTTGTCATCATATTAACAGTAGATCATGATAATATTTAAAAGATTCAACATTCCTACAAAATATACTTATTCCTATTATCATATTATGTACATTCTATGACGGTGTTAGAAAGATTAAAAATTATGTTAACGTTAGTAACATAGTTCCTGCCACAACCGGCCTTTTTCGCGGTAACAGCTAGTAATGTGTGTTTTCTTTTGAATGATGCATAAACTTCGCTACAAAGTAGAGTAGGTATGGATGGTTACGTCATGTTTGTAGCGAGAGAGAACGATCTCTTAAGCATACCTATTTGTCTTCTCTACATTAATGTGTATTTATCGTCTCAACTCTTGTTTAAGCCGCTTCCATTATAACAAATAGGTTAGGATTAGACAGATTCGGCTTTCGCTCTGACGTATTACATAATAATTATACTGCAATTATAATGGTACCGAACACCCGCTTTGATTCACCCGTGTTCCAAAATTGTCGCTAGATTTCGATTGGATCAGGCTGTGGGACGCAAAGTTAAAATTCTGATAGTAGAGTAACAGGACGTCATTCATTCTAGATTTACCATTCCAACTATATAGGGTGATTTTTAAGTTGATTCTTTTTTTCAACAGCGTGTAGAAATCAAATAGACGAACAATCATTTCAAGTAACTTTTTTATCAAAATTCAAAAATGAAAAAGGTTTTATTAAGTTTTATCAAATTTTGAGGTCGGTGATGGCGTTATGTTATGTCACTACGAAAATATGTTATGTCATTATCGAGTATTCGCAGAAATTGTTGAACACAAAGATGCGTGCGTCGTAGCCATGCTTCTGTACATGCTTGTAGTAGTGATAAGAACCTTCCTCGAATTATTTGGGATGCATTTCCGATTCGTACTATCATTTCTTCGCGTGTGTTAACCGTGCTTTTGAATTAATTAAAAAAAATTTTAAAAAAATTATAAGACTGTGAAAATCTGTTTCTCACTTATTTTTGAGTTTTCATAAAAAAGTTACTTAAAATATTTGTTGGTCTGTTTGATTTCTAAACGCTGTTACAAAAGAGGAACTTAAAAATCACCTGTACAAATTGGGAAATTCCAGCCAATTGGACGACGAGATCATCCCAACTTCAAAAATATTGACATTTGACATATAACAAAGAAAATAAAATTTTTGTTAACGCGTGCGGTGACGCGGGTAATAGCTAATATTAAATATGATATTTGCTATTACCACGTCATGTAAAAATTAACCAAAGTAGGCATGTCAGCTATCTAACTAATTTCTTTGTGACAGGTTTACAGAACAAAGGAACAACTGTTTTTTTTTTTTAATTTTCAAAATATTTCCGAAACTATAAAGCTTAGAAAAAAAAATATAAAAAAAAACTTTGTTGTAAAAAAATAGAATAATAAACCGTCATGAAAAGTATACTATTATTATATAAAAATCAACGTTATAGCATATATCTCCTGCGCATACACCGATTTCCCCCAAAAACAATACGCCTTTTCATATTTGCATTCCAAACATCCTTCCAAAATTTGGTTTCAATCCGTTCGTCCGTTTGACCTGTATCGTGTTCACAGAGAAACAGACTTTTTAAAAATATGTGTTTTTTGAATTCGGGGGACCTCAAAACGAAAAATATTGTAAAATTTTTGTAAAATGAATTTTGACCTAAATTAGTATTACTCACTTGTGGAGTTGGAATGATAAAATGTTTATTGTCTAGTTCTTTGTGTCGACTTTAAGTGCATTTAAATCAAGTATGAACTATTAATAGGATCTCAGTTGGTACATAATAATGTTATGTGTGACGGTGATGATTTATTACCTCCATCACTGTTTATTATTGCATCGCGCCTGTCAACGAACACGGCGCATGGACCGCGATCTGTTTTCTGACAGCTATCCTATCCTATCCAGTTCTATCCTGCTGTGCGTCGGTCGATCTGCAGAGATCCTGCAGGATAATGCCGCAACTATGCCCACACCACACACACACACAATAGCCTATTATCTCAGTGCGTTTCAATATAATATATTGCAACCATAGAATGTAAATTGAAATAGAATTTTGAGCCGCTTTGAAATGGAACTTTGGAAATCGCAAAGAGATGAGCTTCTGCCTTGGCCACTGAACAATTCGTATAGCTCATATTAGAGAAGGCCTAGTTTACTAATGATATTCATGGTGTTTAGCAACATAAGCACTTTTGGTAATCATTTTTATTTGTTTCTTATACTGCTAAGCTTAGTGACTAGTTATTAGGATGTTAAACATTATAGCCGGAGAGTTGACGACGAATTTAGGGTATGTATGTATTTTAGGCAAGTTGAAGTAACAAAAAAAATTGTATTTTATGGGTCCAGTACAATAACTCGATGTGCCCAAATTTATACTTCTTTTTTAAGTCATAGAAAACGGTAAATTTTGACGTTCCAAAAAAAAACTTTTCGGATTATTCACAAATTTCATCAAAAATAATTAAAAACTGTTTGTCTTTTACTGTCATTTTTTGAATCTAATCAATCAGAAATCATATACACACGTCATAGCAACTGGGTTTGAGTGTTACTGGCTCTTGGACTATAAATAACGGTATTATCGCCGTCATTCTTAAGCCAAGATTTAAAATTTACAACCACGTCATTGGAATTTCACTCTGTTTGTGCTCTGTGAGTAAAAAATAAATGAGGTACGTTCATTAAAGAAAAAAATTGACCGTTAGAAAAACTTTTATATTACGAAAGTTTTCCCATTTTGTACTGAAAAGTAATTAAGATATATAAGTTTTTATATACGACTACAAAAACGTATACATTATATCGCAATTACTATGATATTTTGTTTTTCACAAAGGTGTTTTTTTACCAAATATTGATTAATTAATACGACAGGAAAGTCATAGAATATGTCAGACTTTTTTGTCGGGATTTTAATCTCCATGTTTTGATACCTTAGGATTCGTTTGACCCAATTTTCTGATAAAAATTATTATGCCTTCGGGGATTCATGCTTTCTATATTAAATTTGAATGATGACCTCGGGTGTACATTGTAAATACAGCCGTTATATTTTTAATTCGATGTTTTCAATGAAAAATAATAATAATGAATGATCAAGTTGTGAATCGGAAGATAAAGTGGCGTATGTTAGATTTCGAAGTGAACTTCTTTAGGAAGTTTGAATGACCTTGACAAGGAAAAGCTAAGAAAGGGAGGCGGGCGTATACAGCGCCGTTGTTTATATGGAGTTTTTATGGCTAATAAAAAGTAAGTTCAAAAATTATTTTGGGGTTATAATTTCGTGATTATTCTCAATTATCGGGTGCATGCAAACCCGCAAGCAACAGCTAACAATATAATTATATATATTTTTGAAATGTGCTAATTAAGCCTTTTCATTTGATATCCAACACGGTATCATTAAAAACAAGGTTTTTTTTAGTTCACGACTTTGTCCTCTTGAGGTTGCCATATTTAAATTAATTTGTAAATTTCATGATTTTTTTGATAATCTTGCGTCGAAAAAAACAGAACAACTCGGAATTTACAAAAGAACTTAGTTCATCCTACTACTTGTACATGTGCCGAATCTATCAATAAAATTTCAAAGCAATCGGTTAAACCGTTTTTGAGATATCGTGGGGACAAATTAGAAAACACACAGATTTGAGAAAAACGCGTTTAAAGATTCAGGCACGATTTAAACTATGAAATATTAACGCACCATTCAATTGCAAAAAGCTCACCAAAATTAACTAGAATTGATATATAACTCAAAAACGGAAAAAATGGGTTTATCGGGTGTGGCATGTTTGCTCCTCATTTGTTTTAGAAGGTCTCAAATAACAAGCCAACACGTCACAATAGGCTCGGTGCCCAACCGCTTAACTGAACGCTCCGAACACCTCCTCTTCTAACAACTGTATTTTTCCAACATATTCTAAAAAATGTTTAGAAATCAATTTATGCAACAAAAAAAATCACTTTTTCAACCTGTCGCATGGAGTGACTCCCTTAACAAAATATCTGCCTATGCTCCTTAGTATAGGAACAAATCTTCTCCAACCTTGGGACCCACAAATCGCCACTACCGTTAACGTCAAATGTTCAGGAAACACCACGTATTTTAGTTAATATTAATTTTTTTTTTGTTTCACCCTATACATTTAATTTTAGTTTATTATGAAATTGTCCTTACTTTATTGTATAACCATTTTTATACATTTTTGTGTTTAAAATCAATTTATTTTTATCAATTCCAATTCAGATATCGATCAAAATACAATTAGGCTTTTGAAAAAAAAATAATTATCGATTTTTTTATTGTATTTTAAAACTTTATTATAAATAATATTGATAATCGATGCGAAAAACTTTCAAAAAACTTTTTTTAAATTAATTATAAGCAATTTAAAATTGATAAAATATTAAAAAAAATCACGTGACTGCAAACGCACTAAAATTGTTTTTGACAGTTGTGACGTCATAATGGTAAAATGTATATACGCAGTATACTATCAATGGCTTCTACATGTGTATTGACTAAAACATTATGTTCGGGAAATGTCGGCGCGTTCTCGGAACTGGGTACAAAAATTTATTTTTAATTTGATATAACTTTTGAATTATAACGAAAATAAAAAAAATAAAAATAGTTTTGTTATAAAACTTATATACGATCTTTCCATTTATGACAAAAAAAATTTCATTCAAAAGCCCAATTGCTAAAAGTTAAGGTGTTCGCTTCAATTAAAAACTAATTATCCAAACATTCCTTTCACGAATCCATTATAGGTACATAAAAAATTCACTTGTTAATCCTAAACATCAAACATTGCACATGAACCATTTTGCCTTAAGGGCCACAAAAATATTTATTAGCTTGACGTTTCAGCGGTGGGCTTATTTTGAATGGCGATAATGAATTATATTATTTTAGTAAATACGAAGGCATCGTTCGCGAATCGGTGTGTGGCGTTGAAATGTTCGTTATTAGTGTTGTTTAAATAGGCCGCCAGTTCAATCTATCACGGAAATTAATGGAATCACACAACCCGTCAGCGTTCTGTCAGCGTTGGACTCCGCGCAGATGTTAAACACCCGTTCACTTTCATTAAAGCACGATCCGCACTATATTCCGTCGTCGTTGCATCAATGGAATCGTTCCACAATTTTTTTTTTTTGGCTTTTCCGTATACGAAGTAGGTACAACGACATTTTTTTAACAAAACTCACTACGCAATTTTTATCTTTGTGGGTTTAATTTTCGTTGTAAGGACTGAGTATCGATACTTACCTAGTTCAATAAATGTTTACTTTATAGACATTTTGGTTATAGAGAGGGGAAAGTTCTGTGATCGTACAAAAATGCAATTTTGAGTTTTCCACAGAATTACGTTTTTCAAGGTTTCTGGTCTCAAAAAAGTCGTTAAAAACGAATATTCTTGAAATTAAATACTTAAATATTTAATAATAATTATATGTCTGTATTATTCGAGATCTTTTAACAATTTAATATTTATAATAGTAAATATTATTTTTAAGAAGTTAATGCATTAATTAATAAAATGCATTTTTTTTTATTCTCTTAAAAATAATATATTATAATATAATTATTACTGGATCTGAAACACATATCATTTACAATAATAAAATATATGAAAACAATTTTAATAAGATGGCTTGTATGCCTGTCTCACGACAGTTTTGATGCAGCCATCTTATCAGTCGATGCCTTTAAATAGCAAAAACTTCCGTCCGAAAAAAAAGATCTGAGCTATTCTCAAGTCCCACCTAAAGAAGTTTTACTTTAAAAGACAAAAATATATACCTATACTTGCACCCTAATCTTGCAAAATCGATTTTCGTATTTCTAGGAGTTGTAACTAAAGGTCGCTGCACACGAGACTGAATTTGCCGCTAGATTCCTTGCTTATAGATTTGACTACTAGTTTTCTACCGTTGGTGACTTTGTTGCTTTTATGTGCTCGCTTCACACTAAACGTCTTTTCAAGCTTATTTTGTAGATAGATCGGGTGCGCGCGCAGTGACAGTTCAAATATAAACACAGAGAAAAACGTGTTTGTTGTCTGACTCTGAGTAGAATGACGCCATGTTGGTTTGCGGGCGTTTGTTCATGTCGCTCACGTGACAAGATACTGTTTCCTGATTGGTTCTTATTCAGATTTCTTGCTCTAATTTTAAAATCTATTCTTTCAGCTAACAGCTGAGCCCATAGTGACGTCATTTCCAGCCTCGTACGCAGTCTGTCGGCCAGCAGAAGTCCAAATAATGTTTTTAGCCTCATGTGCAGCGGTCTTAATACATGATATTTGTCAAAAAGAAATAGTGCGGTCTGACTCTGATTAAACCAAACATTTTGGAACACTTTGTAACAGTAATATGCGTTGCCGTAAGGTGATATTTCGTTGACGCTGAAAACGAATTTAAAAATACGTCTAAAACGATTGACATTTTAATTTCCAGAATTTCTATTTCAGTTCTGGCAGTTTCAACATCAGAGTATATTCTAAGAAAAGCGAGCAATAATATCTATCAGCATTAATGCTGTTTGAAAAGAAGTAAATAAAAAAAAAACAGGCGCCGAAATTCGTTAGTTTTTTGTTTAAATGTGTCATTGTCTTAAAATAAAAAGTACCTACATAAAATATGAATTATTCTATTAGATACTACAAAACGTTAAAATTACATTATTCGGTTTATAGCAGTTATTTATTCAATCTCGTTGTAGTCTGACTTTTCGTAATTGGAAAACCATTTTTCCATTATTTTAAGTAGGTATATGTATGTAAAAATTTACATTTTCTTTATAAAAACGTGTAGGTACTCGTACCATAAAAAACGACAATTTAATCACTTCTAAACAACAATTTTACTATTGGATGTACATTAAAGCTCTCTTCACAGTGGCGGTTCCTCCATGAGTGCTGCAGAGTTGCAGAACACCTAAAATCTTAAACACTTTATATAATATAATATATATACAAATAAAAATGTAAATGCTCGTTTGTTGAAAATCTTAAATCTCCATGATGTGTCAAAAAAAATGTAATAAGGAAAACTGAAAAATATCATAAAATTCAGATTGTAAACCATTATAGAGAATTAGAATTAGAATTTATTTATCCAAAGACATACAATTATGTATAGGATTCGTCAAAAGAAAGATAAATCGTATTTATAAATAGCATAACACAAAAGGTACATGAGAATTACCTATTTATCAATTATGACGTACAATATATAAATAATTAATTTGTTTACACTGACAGCAGAACGTCAAATCATGGTCTTTATTTTACTTAAATCGCCATCAGCGCAACAGCCCGGAACACAACAAGCATTTCCAGATTGCTTAATTTTGCCCATGTTTTCTTTGTAATTAAAAAATGACAACTATTTTCAGTTTAAATAAACATTGCTCACTGACATACGTAAAATTTGAGGTTGAAGTTTCCCCGAGTGTTTACCACAAACGCTCGCATCGAAAAAATTGTAACTCCGCCTCCTTGCACATAGCCCATAATATTGGTATAGACTAGCGGCCCGATCCGGCCTAACCGGCGAATTTGTAGATTACTAGTGTTTTTCGTTGACTTGCCCTGCAAAATTAGTCTCCACGAAAAGCGCTTTTATTTTAACGCGATATTATATAGTCTATGTTCATCCTGAAGGTTCGTTCCAAATATTGGTGAAAAAATTTTTGAAATCAGATGAGTAGCTGCAAAGATTACCTCCTATATCCAAGCTTACAAACTTTACCTCTTCATAATATTAGTATAGATAAGGTCTGTTAGCATTTTAATCAGGAGACAGCTGTTAAATACATTTGCATATATACATTTTTTTAATCAACAAGGAGTTAATTTTGACAAATAATCATTTTTAAAACAGTCAACGGTGATGGTCAGCAGAGCGGGTGAAGTGGTCGGATGGGCAGTAATTGAGGATATAGTGCTTAATTACATATTGCTTTGTACTCTGTAATGAGTGCACACACACACATGCCCAAACCAATACACAACCCTACAATACACACACACACTTATATTGCAAATGTAGGGTTCAAATTGAGTGTACCGAATGTTTGTGGTCATGAAACCCCACCTGAAGCTTTTGATATGAAACATTTAAAGGCGCGTTTGGTTGGGAGTAAAAACGTGCAATTGGCGCGACGCTATTCACGGGACGTGTTACGTTTCGCTTACGATTGTGGTGTGTATTGCGTTGGACAGCTGTGTGTTAATGCTTTTTGTGCATGGCGTATGTAAATAATTCGTCCATCACCCGGGAACCGAGCCTCGAAGATTTTTCCCGCTTTGCCGTTGAAAAACTGTTGTCCTCATACATCGACATACGTCGCGGTCAGCTTAACAACTGCATCGGAAAAAAGTTTTTTTTTTTTGTGATGCAACTACAAATTTACGGTTTTCGGATTTTTCACTTTACTTGTGCTACAAGACATTGCTTCTTGCCAAAGATGATTCTAGGGTATAAACAGAGTGCCCGTCGGCAAAAATTTTACTGACACATACTCTCCCCAAACTGTGTATATGGCTTCATTAGGCCTAGTCTGACACCTATTTCCTCTATGACTTTTCTTGATTTTGGGGCGTTTTCCCTTTTCCGAAAGATGTCGTTTTGACGACATGTAAAAATTTATAGATACTGTTTGTTTTTTTTAATTGGATAGCTTAAAAACTTCAACCAAAACGCTAAAATAATGTTCTCTGCCAAATAGCATGAACCATTTAAAATGTCTGACACCTCGAATAAGTCGAACATATTCGAGGTGTCAGACATCTTGATTGCGTTGAATTAGCAGTTTGATTTTTTCACAGCTTCAAGAGATGGCAGACATGAGTATTTGATGATATTAATTTAAACTTGATACCTCCACCCGTTCCTGAGAAAAAGGGTCTTGATAGACAGACAGACGGACAACGAAGTGATCCTATAAGGATTCCTTTCTTCCTTTTGAGGTACGGAACCCTACAAAGACATAGCTTTACTAAAAAAAAAGTTAATAACTATGAGTATGGAACTCTCCGTTAACAAATAATTGTATTCGATTGTTTCAGGTTTAACTTACTTCACCCTGTATATTTGTTTGCCTTCCAACTAACATGAATAGCTGTTATAGAGTTTGAATTACGGTAATCATGTAGACGAGAACTTCTGTATAAAAAATATCTTTAATTAACCGTATCTTAAAATAAAAATTGATGTTGTCCTTTTGTTCCTTTCAATTAACATTTTCTACCGTTCTAACTTTAACAGATAAAGCTTTGTGATTTAACTGTTAAAGAAAGTATAATCATCATTGTTGCTATTTTATCCTAAAAAATATTCAGCCAATCGATCTCGTTTTTAGTCTGCTTTAGTTATTTTGATGTTGCTACTAAGTTTATTGTTGTCTGTTTGAGCTGCAAAATGTGCTTCGCTCGGGTCAAATTCTGTGTGTACTTGAAGTCGTGTCAGAAATCAAAAATCTCGTGTCACGATGTTCGTCCGCGCTAATCTCCAAAACCACTGAACCGATTTTAATAACAAATATGTCTTTATTGGTCCAACTTACGCTATAGGATAGGTTTTATTAAATATTTTATACAAAATTACGGTGTTTTCTAAAAAAAAACTGTTTTAGTAACATGCAGCATCATCTGGTAGAATTTATTTAATGCTATTAGTTCAGAAGCAAACAAAAAAACTGTTTTAATACCACGTAGCGACATCTGATAGAATTCGCTCAGAAGCAAATTTAGTAGAATTTGCTCATAGTTATTAGTTCAGACGCCGGGCCGCAAACGAAATACATTTTGCAGAATTATATCTATCGCACCCGGGTGAAATTGGGACAGACCGCTAGTAGTAAATTAATAAATAAATATATGTTTATTGCTCCTGTTACAAAAGCAAAAGGTGCACGATTCTAACCATAGTTTGGCCTTCCATCTGCCCATATTAAGTACCTACAAAAGATGGTTTGCACACACTTTAAAAATATTTGCAAAACACTTTAAAATTATTGCATAGAATCCAAGATTGGGTTATCAATTTAAGTTCTTCTACTATCCAATAATAGATGTGTTACAAGCAGTCAGAAAACGGTAACAGAACCGTCATCGTCTTGCGCAGTTGCTAAAACAAAACTGCTTATATCAATTTTTGAGCTACTGCGCAAGTCTTACTTGGAACAGACCTAGTAGCTTATTTATTATAATGGTAGACAGAGCTTTAAACTATATCTGAGAATATTGTGTTTAATAGTGTTATTGAACCATTCAAACGCTTCGGTGCTAAACATGAAAAAGGCTTTTTAAATGAATTGGAGTAAAAACGAGGAATAACAAAAGTACTTTGACTCATTTGTTTTTAAAATTTTAAGAATAAAGACATAAATAGTGCTGCTCCTGCGGAGATAATTATCAGCAAGTTCGAGATTAACATACGACAGATAGACGCGAGAAGGCTACCTACTTCATATTAAATCGACATTAGATAACGTGACGCTATATTAATGCACAGGTATCTATGCTACCAGAAAATGACCCTTGGAATGTTTGATAAATTTGTTTACATGTGTTAATGCTTGCTAATAACAACGGTGCTCAAAATAAATTACTGCAGCACACCTAAAATATTCAACGTTCATAAAAGCAGTGTATTTCGGCACCTGTTGACCAATGTTTGCATTTTACGAATACTAATCCTTTCGATGAAACAAACACGCATCAAAGTGTCACCGGCTATAAATTCCTGTTTTACCTGGAAGCGATATTTCATGGTAATTACTAATTTGGTTTCAGTAGCGCTTCATAAAAAAAAAATACACTACAACTATGATTTTATGCCGATAGAAAAATATGACTATAGCCCAGGCCTGGGCAAATGGCGGCCCGCGAAGCCTTATAAAATATTATTATAAGCAAAAATATTACTGTTTGCCAATATAAATTGGCGCATAAAAATAATTTTAGAAAAATAGTAAATAGTGTTTAAAAAAAACTATACTTAATGTAGAAAAAGAAATTGTTTGGCCTGCGGTCAAATTTTCATCCGCAATGTGGCCCGACAATTAAAAGATTTGCCCATCCCTGCTATAGCCTGTGTTACTCGGGAAGAAGAAAATTTTTAATTCAGTAAAATTATTTTTCAAATCGGTTCAGAAGTTTCTGAGATTATCCGCGACAACAAGCATACAAACTTTTTATAATATTAACAATAATATTAATTTATTTAATAATAATTATAGGTCCTGAAGAAGACAAAAAATATTTCCGTAACGTTGGCCATTAAAGAATGTTTTAGTTAATAAAAATTAGTAGTATTTAGGTGTTGAAAAAGTTTTTAGGTTCAAAAATACCGAAAAAATTCTCAGAATAGTTTCAAATAAATTTAACCCTTTAGTAAAGATAAAAATGTGCTGCGAAAATTTAAATAAAATCGGCCAGACAGGACCGAATTTACAAATTTTATGAAAACACTAGTTTACGGATACGGATTTATACTTACTAGAAATAGAAATAGAAATAGAAAGAAGATTTATTTTTTCAAATTGTACATAATTTGGTATTAATATTATATCACAATTTTATAATTGAAAAAATAATAAGTATATCCTAAGGGTTCCCCGTATTAGATATACTTTTCCAATATACTATTGATATGTCTCCGTTGAAACGGAAATTCACATATATGTATGCATAGGTATAGACAAAAAAAAATTTTTTTAAACTAATCGAACTGAACGTTTACTTCATAACATCAAAAAAATATTCAATATTTTCAACGGAAAGTAGCCATGATTTTAAATCTTTACTAAATTTATTGTAATTAAATATATTAGAAAGATGTTTCGGTAGTTTATTATAAAAATACGGGCCAGTGAATACGAAATGTCGTTGAAAAATGGTTTTATTCGATTTTGGCACATAAACGGTTTGATGTCTGAGTGGATAGATGCTTACTTTATAACTATCATAGCCGCATCTTAAATAGAAAATTTTTAAGACTTTATAAACGTATAAGTGACGAATAGGTAAAATATTTAATTTTTTGAATAATGGAAATGAATGCTCCGTTGCGATTTTAAAGCAAATGGATCTAACTATTTTTTTATGCATGATCAGGATCGGTTTGAAATATTTAAAGTATGCGCCTCCCCAGCATTCAAGTCCATAATTTAATTTAGAGTGTATAAGTGCATGGTATATTGACATCAAGACAACATGTGGACACTTCATTCTTAAAAAGTACAGAGTACGGAGCGAATTTCGTAAAGACTTACAAATATTTGATATTTGATATTGCCAAGAAAGTTTGCAGTCAATATAGATGCCTAAATACTTAAAGTGTGAAACTTTTTCTAGCTTGATGCATTTATTGTCTTTACAGTCCGAGCAAACAGGTACATGATACGCAATATCCCAATTAATTACTGACGGGCTGTGAATATCAAATATCATATATTTGGATTTTTCGCTTAATTTTAATTTATGACCATGGAACCATTTACTAATCGAATTTAAATCCTGTTGCATGGAGGTCTTAACATTATCCCAAGAGTTTTTCGAATAAACCAATGCCACGTCATCTGCAAAAGCTGTAAGATGACCGTGAAAAGTTGAGTTACATAAACTGTTAATATATATTAAGAAAAGAATAGGGCCTAAAACTGATCCTTGAGGAACACCGTGCTTAATGTTATTCGAAGAACTGAGTATATTAGATATTTTAACTTTTTGGGTGCGATCTGCCAGATAACTTGAAAACCAATTACTGGCAACGCCTCTAATTCCAGCTTTATCCATTTTGTTTATTAATATACTATGGTCTATGGTATCAAAAGCTTTAGTGATATGAAGCATGTGTGTTATGTAATAAAATATTTCAATTATAAATGACCAATCACAGGGTCGCTATTCCCAATTGTAATTATATCGTTATTTATATAATACTATAACGCGATTTGTTGTTTTAGTACCGTTCAATCGGATATATCTACCATCTGTCGTTAATTGTAAAATCATAAATTTGTAAAATTTAGAAGATCAATATTGTGTTTGGTAATTCAGTGTAGTGTAGATAACTAAGTGAAATTTACACTGAAAAGTGTATACATTAGGTTTATCCAGACGTAATAATATATAAATAGACCTAGTATTCCCTTCTATATTAGTATCTACAATGTAGTGATGACAACATCCAACATGTGAGAGAAGCGCTTGTCTTTTTCTAAATACCGATAACATAATTTATATAGGTGTACAGTTTTAAAGGATATAAAGATGACAATTAATGAGGTTAAATCGTAAGGCCACTGCACACAGGACTGGAAACACTGCTGGGACTTCTGTTGGTCGGCAGGCTGGCTACGAGGCTTGAAATGACGTCACTGCGGACTCGCCTGCTAGCTCACAAGATGGATTTTAAAATTAGAACAGGGGCTAGTTCTCTTGCTAGGTCCTCTGTTTGCTCTGAGCAAGAACCAATCAGGCAGCAGTTGCTTGTCACGTGAACAACAGACACGTTTTGCTCTGTGTTTATATTTGAACTGTCACTGCGCGCGCGCCAGATTCATCCACAAAACGAGCTTGAAAAAACCTCTCGTGTGAAGCGAGCACATAAAAGCAATCAAGAACACCAGCGCTAGAAAACTGGTAGTCAAATCTAACAAGGAATCTAGCGGCAAATCCAGACTCATGTGCAGCGGTATTAAATTGTTGATAACAACATATCTTACATTTTAGACTTGTATAATCAAATTTAACTGATAACAACTTTGTCAAAAACATATTGTACACCTGAGGTCAAATGTCCTATTTAATTACCGGTGAAATGATCATTTCGTGATTTATTACATATATAGCACTGCTTAAGCGTTTTTAAATATTCTTAAAAATCGCGAAAAATTTTAAAATATTACTCATATGGTCTCCATGATAATTTGGCTGCTACAGAACAAAATTCTGGTCGGAACACTCCGGCAGTCTTGAAGGGGCGAGATAAGGGATTGACAAAGCAGTCTGCTGGGGTGTTCCGACCAGAATTTTTAAATACATTCTAGAA